>OY292275.1:32069700-35011562 GCA_958496175.1 Sisyra terminalis | reverse complement strand
TGTAATTTTATTTCTTCAAACATTAACACGACACTAAAGAAGTACAGCAGAAAAAATATAGGCACATATTAAGCGACCTGTGCGAAATTGAGATGGGTTGCTATAGTAGTAAAATATTATATTTGATCCCTTATAATTTGCTATTCTCATGGATTTGTGCTTCATGAATATATTTTATTATTTTACCTTTTAATTCTGAAAATTTAAATTTTCTGGTTGTTCCGAGTGCAGCAATAATATACATATCAGAATACAAAGAAATCGTGTGATATCTACATCATTTTTTTTTTGTTATTTTAGATTCATTTTATTGTATTAACTTCGCCGGTTTATTTCATAGAAACTTTGAATATTGTTCTTATTCTAAAAATGTTGCAAGAAATTGACCTAAATTCTTCAAGCTTTTTAAAAGTTCTTCTATAGTGCAGCGTCAAAGAGAGCTTTGATCTATACAAAATATACAGAATATACGATTCCTCTTAAGCATTGTTTGATTTAAGATAAAACACGGTAGAAAAAAACCCAAAAAAAATGTGGAACAATTTAATTTAATCTCTTGTATTAAGTTCTTTCTATTCAACTAATCTACACTTTAATATCAGAGTTTGTGACGGACTTTTAATTGAATTGCGTGAGATAACAGTAAAATTACTTTAGTATAAGCTTTTGATAATTTATTGAACTTATATATCCAAAGAAAAAGTTCTTAATGTTTACTAGATATATTTATTCCTTAATAAATTACCCAGAAAATTGAATTTTCAAATACTAAGGCGGTATTTATTTTTTGTTGGTTGTATCTTTTTTCATTTTAATCATAAAGAATATAAAACATAATGTATTATGTTTAGCTATTAAAAGAAGGAAAAGAGATGGCACTATGATATTTTGTATTAATTTATCTTATACAAGTTTTTGGAAATGTTAAAATGAAAATTTGTTTTATTTCAAATTTCTTATAAAATTATGTTTAAACGAGACAGACTTTATTGTTTTCTTTCCCAAATTCTTTTCTTTTTTAGACACTTTCTTATTTTATTTTTATTTTTTAAATCTTTTGTACGTTCTATAATTAATTGGGTCATCTTAATCTATTAGAGTATATTTTTTATGTTATCTTCTTCAATATATTTTCTTTTACGTTCAAGTCGACGTCGTAAAATTGTGTCAAAAGGCAGAACTTTCAATTATCAAGACAAATAATATGTGAATAACCCCATTGAAAATAATTTGTAAAAAATAAGTTCTCTTGACTATAGAATTTCAATTGTATTGAATGTATACACCCTCTGTTTTGTCAAGTTTTCACTCGATTTCACTGAAAAAAAATCGACTTCGCCCATTAATCAATTACTCGATTAGACTTTTGTGAAGTTTTCACCATAAATAAATAACAAGAATAAGGTCGTTATTTTCTATTGCAAAATAAGGGTTGTCTTATGGTCGATTATGATTTATGATTTCTATATTGAATTATGCTGTGTCTACATGATTTTCATTTCTATTTTACCTCGTCGGATATCCCAACTGATCAAGAAAGAACTTTTTGTCTCAAGGGTTGTTTTTAACTTTTGACATTAATCAAATTGGCTATTCTAAAATGACATATTTTTTGCGACACTGAGTTTTATTATTAAAGGGTATATTTTAGAAACATTTTTTTAACACATAAAAAGTAAAGTCAATACCAACTCAGAAAATGGCATAATACAAATCTAAACAAACACTAACAAAAGTACAAATCGAATAATAATCTCATGATTTATAACATTGCATATATTTGGCATTTAACAATATTAACTCGTAAAATACTGAAATTAATAGATAATATGTACAAGTGTGTAATATGCTAATATTTTAAGCAATCATAAATTTATATGCAATTTTGCAAAAATATGTATAAAAATAAAAGCAATGTAATATTTGGTTAATATTTCCAGTGCTGAAAACATGACGCTATGCCAAAGGAATAAGAATGAAAAATAAAAATTTAGAAAAATATGAGTTAAAAAGTAAACAGGTTCTTACTACGAAACAATTCTTAATGTTAAACAAACGGTTAAGAATTAGTTCAATTATGAACACAAAATACCTCAAAAGTAATGGATACACAATAGGCGATAATATTTTGAAACTAGAATTTTGTAAAATTTTCATTCAATAGATGATATTTAATTTAATGACATTTTCTTTCACTAAGATAGCTATTCTTATGATAGCTATTTAAAAGTATTTAGTAGTATCTAATAACAGCTATTTAATAGTAGAAAGAAGTATTTGTTTTATAAATTCTACACATTCACCCTACACATTTCACAATTCTTAGGCGAATATACGCATGTTTTTCTACCCATCAGATAATAGTTTATCTGGAAGATAATGCCATCTAGATGTGATATTCATATATGTTAGATGTGAAAATAGCGGTCCTAGCAGTATTAAATACAATACAGTATATTCATGTATAGCATGTGTAGTGTGTATTACTAGCTGAGACTATTTAGTCAGCGGGAAATAAGCGTTGAAAATGTTAACAATAATTTTTCTTATTATGTAAATAGAAACAAAATTCATGCCAGGGTTTTCTACCCAGGTTTTTGCGAACCCAAAAATCCGGAGTTTTCAGAGATTTTTGATACAGGTCTCGGAAAATTATTATATACACCCGTCTTGACTGTCAAACAAGGATTTGGAACCATTTCCTTCTTTAACATATCAATGTTTCAAGCTTTTATTATACTTGATTGGTATGAATTGGAAAACTCAAAATTATTTAATTTGAACTTACAAATCTCATTTGGTATTATTGAATCAATGCATTTGGATAAATATTAATTTTTTTTTCTGATAGCAAATTTGTGTTACTATCCTGTTAAACTCTAGGATCATAATATATCAAATTTGTATTCTTTCATGCATTTGTTGAACCATTTTTATATAAATTTTAGAAGAATACTAATTTTTTAATCTTTTGCGAGCCATCAAGTCACTCTAGGCATAAAATGTCTTTAGTACGTCTTTGAAATAACTTATAAACTGATTTATGGTAACGATGGCATTTTCTTCTAACGGTTTGATAATATATCATGAAATAAATAATTAATGATTTGATAATAACCTATGTCACAAAGTAATTAATAATTTGTGATACATAAATTGATAAATTAGTAATTTAGCAAAATCATGCCATTACTTATTTTTACATAACTTTTCTCTGTGGAACAATTTATGAAGTTGAAATACAATTATGGGATATACGCCAAAACACGTCCTTTAAAGAATTATCATAACAAATGTTTTAATACTTTGCAAAATTGTGTTCAACTTTCAAGAAAAAGTCGAGTTTCTAAAGAATTATACTAGACGATTTCCACGAATCACATTATTCAATGCAAATATTTTAAACCTGAATTTTTCTTTTATGAACTTTATGCTAATAATAAAAAAAATAATTGGAAATTGGGATAGCTATAAATTAAATCAAATATATTTTTTTCTTTAGTCAAAATTAATTTTTTAGCTACGGAAGATCTTTTCAAACATTTTTACATGTCAAATATGTTAATAAATCACCCTGAAGTGATTATCCTTGACAACTCCGCAACCATTAAATTCGGAGATAAAACTTTTTAGTTTTAAACTTCAAAATTTTAGAATTCAAATTGAGGAGCTTTAGATCGAAACTTTAGGTTAAGACCGAGCAATTGGTTTTGGTTTTTATCAAAATCTCAAAATTTCAAAACGCCTGAAAAAATCGTATTAATCTCCAAATGTCAGAAACGTTTTTAGGTAGTTTGATATAATAATATGCTTCTTGAATACCATTTAAATGATGAAAATTTGATTTAATTTTATATTTCTGTTGAGGGTTTCAATTTAAAAATATATGTGCGGTATGTATATGAATATACTATATACATATTTAGCGACAAAAACATTTTTACGAGAACGTATATAGTCTATTTTAAGATTTCTACAATTGAAGGGAATTTCAATTACAAATTATTTGTTGAAAATGGAAATTCCCTTATTAAAATGTTAAACGTTTATCTTTGAATTCTAATAAATGTTTTTCTTTCAAACATTCATTTGCTCAATTTAATAAAAAGAGGAATAACCTCTTTTTCGCATGCTTGTTTGTTGTATAGGTATGTTAGAAGGTTATTCGAATAATAGAAAAAAGGGAATAGCAAAAATGGTAATAAAACCTTTTTGACGTACAAATTATTAAAGACTGTATAGTACCTACATATATATAATGCTACGTACTACTATATAACATTACAAACAGGATGGATGGTGCTACACGTAACAGTTCAATGACTTGCAATTGATACTAAAGAAAACTGTTGAAAAAGGGCGAAAGGAGCACAGCGAGAGTATAGGGGTGGGAGTTCAAAATTTTATTCGAGAGTAGTAAAAAAAAATTTGCCCTTCAATAACATTTATGTGAAAACTTTTCTACAACAAAATGAAAAAAATTTAAGGCTTATCAATAGTGAAGTATATTGATTTTGTTATTCCAATATTCTTTAAAAGATTTCAAGGGAGTCATAGACTTTTCAAATAACAAAAGAAGAAGCTTTTTTATCTTTCTAGTTGAAAGTTTTCTATGCAGCATAACAGTATTAGAGACTTAATTTCAAAGGCTTTTGATTACCAAGAATTTCACAATTAAATAAAGTTGTCAAGTTTTCCTAGAAATGGCCTTTTGCATTTCTATTTTAAATGAAAATGACTTTACTAGTTGTAATTAAAACGAAGGGTTCCAGTGGGAACCAACGTATATTTAAACTCTTATTTCAGCATATTTGATATAGTTTTGTGGTGGAACTTTGAGTTTTGATTCATTTAAATTACAAAAATAAAAAACATTCTTATTTACACAGTCATTAAAAAGAAGAATAAAAATCGTTTAATATATTTCTTGAATTTAATTTCAAATATAGGACTTTTAAATAGTGAAAAAATAACTGGTCCTATGTTCTACTCTTAAGCTGGCATTTTCACTCATGGATAGATGGAACGTATTCCCAAGATAAGTTAATCAGATGAAAATTTATCTCTTTGATAAATCTTATACATATTCATAGATGAAAATACGCATGTTATTTTAATCTTCCGGTTAAAATTTTATCTAGATGATAAATGTCACTACCTATTTGAAAAAATACCAACCCTGTATCAACAAGCCTATATATTTATACAGTGTGTTAGGTCGCGGACTAGCGATATTTAAATATCGTATTCTGGATTGGAATTTATTGACAAAAAACATGAAAAAGGGGGATGCCTCCCTACTTTTTAAAAAATACGGCTATTTTACCTATTACTAAATTTTTCTTCTCGCATTAGAATTAAAAGCGGTTATCTCTAAAATTATAAACGCTAGCGACACTATAAAACAATCATTTGAATTGTTATTAGCTTGGCTTTCTACAAATACACATAAACTGTTAAAAATAACTACTTCAAGTAGAGATATAAGGGCTTAAACTTTAAATTTAACCCTTTTTTAGCAAAAAAAAAGGTTTTTGCGTTTAGTTAAAGAACCCACCCCCCAAAAACCATGGAATTGATATTAATTTTAAAAGTATTTGAGATTTCCTACAAAATAAGATCAATATCATTAATGTAACTTGCATATAATTGAAATCATCTAACTTGAAAGTTTGTCATTATTTGAAGGTAAAAACAATTTGATTGAAGTAAGACACATATTTATATTATTTGTATTATTGTTGTTAAATATCTTAAATCATAAATCGTAAATCTTTTACATGAAATTTAAATCATTAATAATACAAATAATTTAAGTATGTGTTTTATTTCGTTCAAATTGGTTTTATCCTCAAATAATGCCAAACTTTCATGTTAGATGATTTCAATAATATGTAAGTTACAATAACGATATTGGTCTTATTTTGTCGGAAAAGTCAAATAATTTTGAAATTAATAATAATAATATTGCATGGTTTGAGGGGGAGGCTATTTATCTAGACGCAAAAAACTGATTTTTTTGCTAAAAAAAGGGTCAAATTTGAAATTTAAGCCCTTATTTCTCGATTTTATGTAAATATTTTACGCACTTTATATAAATTAGTAGAAAACTAGGCAAATAACAATTCAAATGATTGTTCTAAAGTGTTTTTAGCGCTTATAATCTTAGAGATAACAGCTTTTAATTCTAATGCGAGAGGAAAAATTTAGTAATAGGTAAAATGACCGATATTTTTGAAAGGGGGGGGTGCCCTCCTTCTTAAGATTTTTTGTCGATAAATTTCCATTCAAATACAATAAAAAAATATTGCTAGTCCGCGACCTATAGTTTCATATCAACAGGCTGAGCGAAAGATACTATGGATTGTCAAAAAAGATTTTCAAATCGTTATTTTCATACTTAAATTTATATTTTCAGAGAATAGTAATTCTTCTCAAACGTTAATTGAAAACTGTATACCTTGTATATAAGTTACAATACATACAGCTAAGAAATGCCTCTGATTTCTAGGCGAAGTGGTTTTTAATTTTTTTTTTAATTTTCCTGGTATAAAAATTCTAAAGAGGTGCATTTGCGCCTGTGCTTAGAACCAGTACATTGAAATATTTCATACTTTCGAGTATACAGACATGTTTCATGAACATTTTTTATTGAAATTAAATTTATATATTTACAGCTTTTATAAAATAATCAGGCAGACATTGTTGTGTTTTTAATACATTTTTATTCAACTTTAATTAAACTCAATATGTTAACCTTTTTATAAGTAATTCTTTTTCTTTGCTTAACTTGAAATTTACATACTAATTGTTGAAACTTTAACCATTTCTCCCTTATTATCACACTTGAGTAACATTTAATTTATATGCACTTTAGTAACGTGAGTTACTTGTTCGACAAGTTTCGATTTTCAATGATTACAACATATATCTTGTGAAAAGTTGGAGCATATTGAGTTAAACCCAATTTGAGATTGACGTGAGATTACGAATTCGATTTTCTAATTCAAAGAACATTTTCACATAATTATTCATATGTTTTTAATTAATACCTACATTGTTAAATATTTTAACTCTATGACAGTTTGTACGTTAAAACAATAGGATACCAAAAATATAAATTGTATCTATTTTTAATTATGATGTCTTTTTTCTTTAATAAAGCAATATATTCAAGACAAAAATTAAATTGAGAAATAAATAAAAAAGTAAATAGAAACAAAAAACTTTTAAGGCAAAGCTCAAAGCTCGTCGTTCATTAATCAAATTTTCTTTTACGTTTTTTGTCAGCACCATATTTTCACAGAGTAAAAACACTTTTCTCTGAATTTTGTTTGACTTTAATTTCATTTTTTTTCGTGAGCCGATGCTTTGCTCTTACTTATTTTAGTATTCATTGAACAGGATAATTTAAAGGCTATTTTATCTAACGAATTAAAATGAAACAAAGAATGATTTTTTTCTGTTTTAGTTCAATGAAAACGATTTAAATATTCCACTTTAACAATTTAATTTGAAATTAATGACAACAACAAAATTTAAGGTGTCCTTTTTTAAAGATTTATTTGAGCAAATCATTTTTACGCTATCGAAATAATTGAAAGATAATTACATGAAAAATCAACTAGCCGAAAATAATATTGATTGATAAGTTCAATGACTTTCGAAGAGAAAAATCATACATAAATTTTGAAAGCAATTTGAATAGAGATTACGATTCCAAAATTTGCCTCGTTTTGTCGGTTTTTCTTTTGGTTCAATGCCAAATAGTTAATTTACAAAGTTAGCTTGAAACAAAAAATGAATGAAAATGTCGTACAAGCAGACGTTATTCAACGACAATAGTCGAATAAATAATATTTAACAGCCTTTTTCGGCAATATTCAACGGCTTATATTGGTATTTTGTATTCCGAGTTGATCTTTTTAGACTTTGTCTAAAAAAATTATTCTTTCTGACGAACACATCTGTGATGAATGCATGGCAAATGAGAAAATTTGTTTGTTATTCTATTCATTCTTCAAAATTAATATTGGATGTTATGGATTTGTTTACTTGAATAATTTATAGAAAATAATAAATCAGTAAAGAAAATACACTAGTTTTCATTTTCCCAGAATAACTTCGAATACTTTTTAATCTTGGTTGGTTAACTAAAAAATATATCATATTTACTTAGTTTTTTATAACAAAATATCCCTCTTTATGAAGTAGTTATGAGTATTTTACCATAGAATAAAATAATATCTATAATTTTCCTTGATAAGATATGTATATAGAAAAAATACTTCCTTTGAAGAGTAATTTCAATTTATAAGTGAAATACTAAAAAATGCTAATAAAATTGAGTGCGGTCATGGGATCCCCGTTAAGAGTTTTAACTCTAAGCCTTTTATGATTTTTCTTCAATTCCGAATATTATTGGAAATAAAATACGTATTTTATTTTGTATTTTTTTTGCAAGGTAAATTATGTAAAGGGATGAAGTCAAAAGGCTACATTTAATATTTTAGAAAAAAATGCATTTATGGATACTAATAATAAACAAAATCTGAATTAAAATAAATACTGAATAAAAGTTATAATGCTCACTTACAAGTTATAAGTAATAGGAGAGATTTTTTTTCTGTTTATTGGCAGTATTTTCCATGGAAGTGGATTTTCTTTTTTTGTAGATGATCATAATTCAAATTGATTCTCATCCAGCATCTCTTCTATTTTCCATTTCACTCGTTTGTTTAGTATTTTGTTGAATACCTAAGCTATGTGGAAGATTAACTGATAATTTCAAAATCACTGCACTTCTTCGCTTAAGGATTCTTTCAGAGCTTTTTCAAAGCTCATGTCCCTTTTCAAACCGTTAAATCTGGCTATGTTGTATTTTCTACTTTGTTTTTTATTCTATTCGCGATTTTTTGGTTAATTAAATTTTAATATGGTATATTTATCCTTTTTGTGGCTAAATTTTCATTATGGTCCGATATATGCGCGAATTTAATTAAATACAAAGTAGAAAATGCAACGTTGCCAGATATTGACCGATCTAAAAGGGATATGAGCTTTTTGAAGACCCTTTAGTTGTGAAGCAAATGTCATTGATTCATTTGTTAGTAAATGTTAAATAGGTCATAGTTAAATTATAGCCTATCACAGCCCTTTTTAAGCTATGGGTCGCCACCCCAAATGGGGTCGCGTAGCAAAATTCTGGGGTCACGAGAAATTTTAATGTGAAATATTTAAACACACGATTTTATAACATCTAGAATCTAGATTATATTGGTAAAATTATTGTAGATCACTTAAAAGCGCTAGGAACACAATTCCTAACATATTGTATTTTAAATATTTATTTCAAAAAGGTAGCTTAACTTTGAAAGCCGTTTTGAATTGGCTTAAGTGAGCTTAATCACCTTCCACTTACAGCTCAAACGGAATTTACTGAGCTTTCAAGTGACTCAAACTTAAAACGGTTTTACAATCAAAAACTTAACTACCCATTACGTAACCCAAAACAAAATTATTTTTTGTATCTCTTGTAATTTTAATTTTAGTTGACCAGGTTTTAAAAACCGTCGCCAAAAATCAGTATAATATTTTAATATTGTTTAGTTTGAAAAAATCTAGATTTTATTATTTTTTTATTGTCGTGTATCTAAAATATTTTTGAGCGATTACTAAATATTAATAATATTAACGAATTACTATATTTTTTACTCATGTTTAACATACAAAAGAATGAAACTATAGAACCAGATACGCATCAGATAATTTTTATTTCTATTTAAACAAAAAGATATTTGTATAAAGGAACCTAATGTAGAAATCTAATTACTTTACGAAAGAATGTATAAACTTGAATCAAAGTAATTTTATTTGCGTTGATAATTCTTTTAGAAATGGGCTCATGAGGGCTTAAATTGTCATTATTTTCGTTTGTTAAAATTACAGCTGTCGAATTTTTTCTTATGACGATAAAAAGTTAACAGAAGCCTACTTATTCTAAAAGAATAACTTTAATTTTGTTCTTTTTCTTTTGGTTTTAAGTTTTTCATAAAAATTAATTTTAAATTTCAAATTTTCATATTTTTAATCTACTTCTGCAATTACCGTACACGAAAGATTATAAGTTGCAAATATTATTGCTTTCTTCTATTGAACTTTTGGTTAAGAATTTGAAAAGTTTATAATTTTTTTATAATCCTAACATTTAATGGTTTTTCTCATTGTTATATTGTTTCAAATTATAAAGTTTTATTTCAATGATTTTATCTGCATAAACTCGTAAGTAAATTCTTTTCCTCCATTTTTTTGTTCTTGTTGCACTTACAAAACTTTATCATTCTATACTTTTACTCTTTTTTTTCCTTTTGACGTGTATTCTGAACTTACGCTTTACACTATTATTTATTATACATAGTTACAAGTGCACCAAACTCTTCGTTCGTATTGTTAAAAGCTGTCACAAACTTATACAACAAAAGTTAAATCAAACTTACTCTACCTCCCTTGCGGTTTGGCATTAAAAAAATTCACATAGTTAAAATTGGAATGAAATCTTAAATCTTTCATTGTCACCAGTTGCAAACATTAAATAATATGAAAATTGAAAAATGAAAAATGAAAAATGAAAAATTTTCACGTAGATATTTATTTTCAAAATACATTCTTCTATTACTTCCATAAAGGTTTTACGAGCACTTGAAATGGTACCATTTTTCATTCTTTCAACTTAAGTTAATTTGTTATATTTAGATACTCTTTTGTATCGAAAGCTTCCTCGTTTCCATTATTTGACAATCGTTCACTTGTCTTCTTCTTATGTGAACCACATTTCAATTTGTATGCACTTTAGAGTAAAGAAAAACATGTTCTTGTTAAGATAATAACAAAAACCCTGAAACTGTAAGTCTCCTGAGACATTTCTTATCGTATAAAACTTATCGAAGCTTTAAATAAGTGTGATATTTGTTGTAGAAAAATTATTTAAATAAAGTTTTACTAAATAATTTAAAAAATTATTTAAATAAAGTTTTACTAAATAATTTTTTACTTTCTCTTTTTTTTAAGTTACCAAATATTATAAATCTAATTCAAAAGAATTTACTTCTTTATAAAATCATTAACAACAGAAAAAGCCACGTCTCTATTATCCTTGTTTAAAGAAAAATAAATTCTGGCGAATCTACAGATATAATGGGAAACTCAAAGAACTGTAATGCTTGATAACTTTCGTAATTTTACCTTTAAAAATATTGTTAAACTTCTTTGTATTATTACAATGTTTAACTGTTCAATCAGCATCCCAATTAATATTGGAAGCCACTTGGGGAATGCATCATCACTCCACGGGTCACATATAAAATTATATATTTTCAATTCTCCACATTAGATTTAGATATACTACAGATATTTTTAAAATATTGGTTTTCACTATTTTGGTCATTGTAGAAAAAAGTATTTTAAGTCGTTAAGTCGAGCAACATATAGTCCACGGATTGCGGACTGGCCACCCCTGTGATTAATTAATTTTAGTTTTAAAAGAAGTAATATAGGAAAAAACCTTTATTTTATTTAAAGGCTTGGCATAACGCTGTATTTTGTCGTTTTGCGTTTGACTAAGTGCTTTTTTAAGAAGATTTGTCGCGTTGTTTAAGACATTTTTAGCGACTGAAGATCTAGTTTTTTGCCAGTTTCTTTTGGCTTGCCTTTTTTTAGTTACCAACTGCAAGATTTTAGGCGCTGGAGCCGAAGCTTTAAGAGGGTATTTGTGGATTGTTGATAAATCCATATTTTCTTCTAGAGTTGATTGGAAATATTTCAGACTGTTGTCAATGTCTTTTTCACATTTAAGTTTTACATTGGGATTGAACGTTCTCTTTTTGAAAATGTACCCAGTTTATTCTTGGTTTAGTGTTGTTTGTATGTTTATAAATTTATATTTAATACCACAAAGTATAAATGACAGGAGAATCAACGCTATATTGTAAAGTCGTTCAAAAAATGAGAGCACACTACAGAGAGCTCTAGTGACAGTATCATACCAAGTTTGAATATAAGGGGTTAAAATTTAAACTAAGCTAGATCCTTAAAATTAAAAACAATTGAGAAATTTCTATATGCACTAAACTTCAATTTTAAACTATGTAAAAGCTATTCAAAAAATATAAAACTAAAATATTTAATCGAAGCAATAGGATGTCATTGGCACTTACCTATTGATGATCTACTCTATGTTATACTCTTAATTTGAATTAAACCAATTTTTTACGGTAAATTAAAAAAAACGAAAAAAAATGAAAGGTCACCTTATAATATGTAAAAGTGCGTAAAACTAGTACAATTATCAAAAATTTTCATTAAAACATTTCCATTAGTAAGTGGAAAAAATATGGAGCCACAAAATTTAATGCGAAGTAGTACTACAATAAAATATCAGATTAAGAAAACATTTTCATTTGAAAGTCACCTTAAAAAGTTAAATTTTTTCAATTGCTTTTGTAACAAGTATTAATGACTTCGTTAAATTACCAATGACTATGTTTTTTATGTAAAAAATTCATTAAGCTCTTAATATTAGTTTTTAGCCTTTAGGTAAGTTTTCTGTAATACTGGATTCAAATTTTCAATAAGAAACTATTATAAAACAATATTAAAATAAAAAAGTATAAATTGGTAAAACTATTCAGAGGACTAGGATCAAATAACAACCAGTCAAAACTATTTATTACATGCGCGACGTTTCGGCTCGGTTGTAATAAATAGTTAATAAATAGCGCATGTAATAAATAGTTTTGACTGATTATTATTTGATCCTAGTTCTCTGAATATTTTTACCAATTTATCATCAACGAGGATCTGAAACTCTACAATAATAAAAATGTATTATTTATCGAAATTTTTATTTACTCTAAAACATAAATATGAAAGTAACCAGACACTTGCGCACTAGAAAAATCTTCACAAGAAATTTGCCCACTTATAGTTACTAGCATTAGCGCGCACGCGAAAGTTGCTCACATAGAAATTTACTCATATAGAAAATTTCTTATACAGAAATTAATGTACAATGATATATCCTCACATGGAAATCAACTCACAGGAAAAAATAATTTTAATATTGTTTGTATAAAATTATAAATATAGTACTTTAATAGTATCTATTGTGAGTACGATATTAAAATTGAAATAATAAAAAAATCACGAACTAAATTAATGACAAAGTTTTCTGAAACGTGGCCAGATATTGACGTCGCTAAAAAAGACATGAGTCCTTATTTTTTATAATTTAAATTTATAACTTTTTCAAAACAAGATATTTTTTTCAATGAAGTTAGTAGTGTATTGCAATACTAATAATAAAATAATGTTTAATTAAATAATAAATCGAATAAATATGTTTTCCTTTGGGTTAGTTTCCATCTGAGGATATATCATTGTGCGTTGATTTCTGTGTGAACGAGTTTCTTTGTGAATAAATTTTTAGTGGACAACTTTTGTATCAGCGACAATGCTAATGCGCAACTATTTGTGGGCGATTTTCGTGAGAGAAATTTTCTAGTGGGCAACTATCATAGAATCAAATATAGAAATAACACCAAGTTTGATACAAACGATGATTAGAGTTGTCTGCTCCACCGATAAAAGATTGAAATCTATACGGACATTCCATGGGAATTTACTGCAGAAACTAGGAACAGGAATGTAAAATAATATTTACCAATAAAAAAAAATTTGTTTTCACATTCACCTTATATCTTACATGAGATATACCTACTTTATAGGTAGATTATATCTTATATTGCAATTTTCAACAACTACTAAGCTTTACTTTGAAGTGACTACAATGAATTATTAAACGATGTTTAAATAATGGAAGTCCTTCTTGAAACTTCTTCGAAATACATTTTACGCATAATATTATGCGGGTAGAAGAAGAAATATTAAATTTTAAGTAATTTCATTAGGAAATTGAACGGTACGGAAATTTTCCTTACTATACAAATTCTAATTTCATTAAATTATCACTAGAAAATAAGATTTAGATAAAACGAAATTTTGATAAAGGATATTTACGGTTGGTTGTCCTTTAAGATTTAAAATAAATAATTTTTGTCACTTTCAACTATTATTTGGGTTACAAATTCTCTACGTTATTATATTAACAAAAAAATTTGACCCAACAAAATGGTGAAGAATAATTATAAGCCGAACCAATTAGATGATCTATTCAATCAAATAACAAAGAAAATGAAGATCCTAGATATTCTTAAGAATTTCTTAATGGAGGAGATTTGCGAAAATGAGAAAAACTATCGCAATTTTTTTAAACTCTTTGCGAGAATTTCCTGAACTATTGTAATGACTATTGTACGTAGATGTTTTAGCGTGGCGATATTCTATCCAGAGATTATGACGCGCGTAATAAAAATGAACAAGACCGAATTACTTACCTATCCCTCGAACTATCAAAATTAATTATATTTGGAAAAGACTAAGTAGATACACAAATGAACGATGTAAATAACATAAGAATCTATACAAAGGACAAAGTTAAAGAAATTCACAGTGAAGACACTGAGTATACGCAAAAGGAATAAGATTAATGATGAATAACAACCGATATCTTAGAATATATATAAACAAAAGGATAATTAATAAAACAAATCATTCAACGTTCGCAGAATTGAATTATTCAGAGAAAATGTTTCACAGCTGTTCAATAGAAAAGGATGTCTGAAAAATTAAAGGAAATTAAGGCACTTAGGCAAGCTTAGCACTTTCGACCTTCACCAGAAGATGAAAGAGCCATAGAACATCAAAACAGAAGTGATAATAATGGTGAAGTAATTTAAGGAATTTATGGAATAATTCAAAGATGGAACAAAGTATAAGACACATTTTAGTCAACGGAAGGTCAACTACTACATGCCATCAATAACAAAGTTGTAGATTACAAAAGGTCAAAAACTATACAGAAGTCGTTAAGTGTATGAAAAAACAAATAAAGAAATGATTTTTTTATTTATCTTCGCACTGCACTTTTCAAAAATAAAATGATATATTTTAATTAATATTTGTGACTCGTTCAAATAAGTTTTTATCACAATTTAGAATTATACATACGCACATACACTAACACACTGTATTAGAATAGAGATAAAAAAAAACTATTTTCTGTTCGAGGAAATACATAAAAAAGCTGCCGTTTTAGTTCCACAATTAGAGAATTCGATATTATTTGTTTCATAATAAGTATATTCTATAATAAATATCGCAAATGTAATTTAATTGAATTCAACTTGTAAATAAAGCAATAAATATTGTTAATACCGTAGTTCTTAGTTCAAGTGAAAATCCGATAAACAAGTTTTAACTTCAATTGGTAGCACCTACGAAATCTAAATTGTTTAGATTTTAAAACACTCGGGAAGTATTATGAGTTACATAAGCTTATGTGGTTAAACGAGTTGACGAGAGTACTTTTCGAATAGAAATCTAATAGCAAACGTATAAGTGTAAAGACGCTTATAGTATCTTCTATCGTATCATATCACCACATCGCAGCCAATATCAGCTTTCTTATCCATCCTGGAAACTAGATTTTATTTTAACTAAAAATTTAAGTTATGTGAAAATCATTTATTAAATTCATTATGGATTTGCAGACTTTTGAGTTAAAGAAATATATATGTAGTTTGTATTTTGGCTTATACTGACGACATAGTGATTCTTTCTACTGATTGTGATTCTATAAAAGCTGCCACAACTTCACAGGACAATCTTCATCTCATCTGAAGATGGTGTTAGAAATGGAAAATAAAAATAAGCAATGAAAAAGTGTACTGACACCATTTAGACAATTGTCTTTTCCTTCAACATACTTTGACAACAACATTTTACCGATTGAAAACGAAATTTTCACCTAGATAGTCATCTAACTTGAAACCAACATATTAAATTTAAAAGGAATTTAACAAATGATACGGACAAATTTCTTAAGAATTACAAAAACTAAACTGGTAATAAATAAAACTGAACAAATATGTTGGACCGGAATTATGGGGTTCTGAAGACCTTCAAACATTCAAATTATCCAATCCTTCCAATCCAAAGTTTTTGTTCGAATAACCAATGCTTTTTATTATGAAAACAATCGAACCATTTACAAATACCTTAACTTTCCCTTCGTTGTTAACCTCGTATAAGCACATTTCCAAAAAATTCACTCTAATTTAAATGTAATTTATTGGACTACTCTAATTTTATCACCTGAATTCTTCCTTCTGAAACTCACCCAGGTAATCCTCCACAGCAAGGTTAGATTCGAGACTATTTAATACTTGAAATAGGGGTTCTTAACCGTGTTGGAGGTATTGATCCCCACTAGTTGCATATGCACATTCATCGAACCATTGGAAAAATTAAATATGATTTATTCAAATTCACAACTTAGGTATATATTTATATATTTATAGATTGGTCATATGAGTCTAAGGTGACTCTTGATCTCCGCTGAACCTGCGAGACTGACTCATCGAACTCTTGAGGATCGATTGAATCCCGGTTAAGAACCTCTGACTTAGAGAGTTCCTGCAGTGGATGGGTTTCCCCCCGTTTCTTAAAATACTGCATCTGGTAAAAACTACGGGTCTCACCTGAGGTGCTGTACATAGTACCTATAGCTCATTATTTTCTACATATTGTACAATAATTTACAAGGTATTTCGTATTGTATAAATTGTATTGTATAAATGGGCAGAGCATTAACAACTTTCGATACGATGATGACGTAGTCATCTCATCAAATGACACTAAATTACTGTAACACCAGTGTAGCCGAGTGATGACGTGTAAAAAATTTGAAATGAAATTAATAAGAAAGAAAACCAAAATGATCGTTTTCAGCAAGCACCATCAAGAAAGGATCGAAATTAGGTCAACGGAAAAGAATTAGAAAAAGTTACACCAATAACTTGCCTAGGAAGTAACCTTAATAAAAGCTGGTTTTATTCACTAGAAAACACATACCTGGGAAAAGCACGAGCTTATTTGATAAAATGCCAAATATATACTATGCATCTGCCAACTAAATATTTTGACTCAAGTTTCTTTAAGCGACATCAATAACTGGCAACGTTGATTTTTCCATTTTGTTTTATATTTAATTCGTAAATAAATTGGTCCAAAATGAAAGGCTGAAAAGCGATCAAAGAGAAAATAATGCAAAACTGAAATACAGAACTGAATTAACGAAAAAATCACGAATTAAATATAAAACAAAGTGGAAAAATCAACGATGTCGATTAGATATGTCGTTAAAAAGAGACTTGTGTGAATTTATTTTATTAAAAGCTAGAATATTCAAATGTACCTACGATTTTTCCACTTTGTTGTAAGGGCTACAACATGGACAATGCCTAAGCGCGGATCCACCGTTGTGGGTACGGTGGGCATACCCACAACCCTAGTTGAGGTGAAATCCCATTAGGATTTTATTACAAAAGTAAAATTTATCAAAAATATTGATTTTTTATTTAAAAAATGAACCTGAAATAAATCTTTTTACGCTTCACAGAAAATATTGCTCTAATCTACTCCAAATCGATAAACGATTTTAATTTTTCACACGTGAAAAAATAAAATAATTTTTTTAAGAAAATTTTTAAAAAAAATAATAAATAATTCAACTTTAACTGATAACTGATCATAATTATTTTGAATATTTAAGTAAATATTTTTGTAAGAAAAAAAATTAAAAAAAAATAATTCAAGTAACTCAAACATTATGTTGTGCGATAATTAGAAAGCATGTTATCATAATTCTAACAGGCTATGATTACGGCATTATACAAGTTCTATAGTGAATCATAGCGAAAGTTTTCGCAAGATAAATCAATTTCTTTTATGTTTTCGGTTTTCGGATGACCCTACCCACAACCTTATTGAGGACTGAATCCACACCTGACAATGACAGAAACAACCCAAAAAAGAATAAAACCGTTCGAACTCCGATGCTACCGTAAAATGTTCGGATATCTTTCATGAATTATATAGCAATCGCAAAAGTCTTGCAAAGATGAAGAGCAACTAATAATAGAAAGGAAAACTTAATATTTCGGTTATATTATGAGAAACCAAAAATACGAACTGCTTTCATTTATCATCGAAGGCAAAATCAATAATAAGAGAGGATCAGGAAGAAAACGCAATTCTTGACTTCAGAATTTACGACAATGAACTAATATACCTCCATAGAACTGTTCAGACCGGCAATAAATAAGATAAGATAGGCAAATGTAATCACCAACGTCTTTAAGGGTAAGATACCGTAAGAAGATGCATATTGCTTAATATATATATATATACATATATATATATATATATATATATATATATATATATATATATATATATATATATATATATATATATATATAGAGGCAAGAGAAATAAATTTAAAAAATATAATTTATTAAATTCTTATGCTACATAAATTCGATTTTGAGATTACATTTCTTCCTAATTTTTCTCAAACAATAGATCAACAATAGAAATAATTTTAAATTGTTCTAAACTAATGTGAAAACATAATCTAGCTGCTAAATTTTAACTTTAATTGATAATATTTAAGTCATAATAATTTAAAAATGCCAAAAAAAGTTTAAATTCGATTTTTTTTAAAATGATTTCCTATTGGCCCGGCATTAAAATGATGTAACAATACGAAATTTAAAAATCCCATGAACAATTTCCTACGACAAATTTACCTTAACACAAAGGAAAAGGTTGTTTATATCGTTTAAACATTATGTTAATGTTTTAAGCTTTTTACAATCAATACAACCTCTATTCCTAATAAAAAAATGAGAGTAATTTTAAGAGCATAAAAATATTTTCCTTGGCGAAAAATAGTGAAAAATGTCAAAAATGGTGTAAATTATTATTTCTATATTTTATATGGTAACCGCTCAAAGATTTGTTTATGACTTTGTTTCAATACGCATACTAATGCCAATTAATGCGTACTGTAACGTCACAGAAGCCTATAAGTACATTTGTTGTTTTCAGACTGTCTATTCAATAAAATTAAAACTTTTTTTCTGTCAAAATACTAGTTTTTCATAACTAACAAGTGGTTTTCCTCTTATTAATAATGTCCTTTATCCATTAGAAAATAAAAAAATATGTGCATATGGTTTATTGTTACAATATTTATATAAATTCACTTGAATAATTTTGGTTTAATTCCAAGTTAAGCTTTTAATCTCATCAATAAACAAACTATTGCAAAATAGTTATTATTTTTCAATCAAATACAATTAAATTAAATTTAAAAAAAACAGCCTCGCATAACATTTTTTAAAAATGTACTATGTATATTTATATTTGGGAATGAAAAAATAAATAAATAAGAGGCTCGTTGTTTTAAAAAAATAATATTTAATTGCACATGCATCTAGTAATTTTACATTTATATTTATTGAGATTAAGAGCTTAAGTTAAAATAATATAAAAGTTATTCAGGCGCAATAACATGTTCCACAAATGCGTTTGATACAACCAGAAATAAACGTAAACTAAAATTTCAATTTATGTAGCATGAAAAAATTAACAAATTAAGTTATTGTTCAGAGAAAAGGCGCCCTAATTATTTGCTCTACTCGAACCTTTATTTTACTAAGGGAGTTTTCATAATGTTCCCTGTGAATAATTCACTAAACGTAAAAGTTTTATCTGGTTTTCTTTTCTTTTTTTTTAGTAAAACAATAAGCCCTTATTATTTTTATTATTATTATTATTCCTCTAAATTAAAATTCTGTGTAAAAAATATTTAATTCTTTTAAGACCTGCGACTTAAAAAAATATTTTGATTGAGTTTAAATTTCATAAAATAAGAATGAGAAGATGATTCTTTGTAAAGATGTTTTCAGACAATGTAAAGTTGCCCAATTATATTATTTTGTTTCTTATTTAGAAAAATCATACAAAATACTAGAAAATTAATAGTTTAATGATAAGTGCTAAAAAGCCAATTTAATTAAGGCTACTTTTCAAGGTATTAACCGTTTTCGAGTGATTATTTGCAGAGGACTGTTCGATGTAAAAGGGGTCTGTTATAGTCAATACAGTAAACATAATTGTTATAATTTATTTTCAAGAACATTACATAGGATTAAAATCCTTATAATTATATTATTTCAGTTTCAGTCAAAAATAATCGTGAAATTTAAAAAAGTATTTCTGAAATATGTTAGACAAAAATTAAATTTTTACAATGAAAACTGAAAGATACATTTTTAAACTTAAACTGAAATCAATTTTTGAGTAGTACATTTAAAACTAATGAAGCGCTTAAAAACAGTCTCTAACTTTTAGTAATATACCTTGCAGTGTATTGATACTCAATATTTGTGGTTGGAAATTTCACCAGAACTTAGTCTCCGGATTTATAATATGGCTTTTAGTGGCCACTGGGCCCAGCTTCTGATTAATTTTCTGTCAGCGCTATGTTTATAGCGTAAAAAAATTACTAGCCTTCTGGTGGCCGAGTCGTTAAATAACCACTCCAAAATTAGTAGGTATTGGGTTCGATCATCGTATCGAGCAAATTTTCGATATTTCTCAATTGCGGTTTTTATTAACTTTAGAGTCACTAAGAACCTTAGTAGTTATTAGGCGACGGTAAATAACAATAAAAGAAATACAAGCACTACACAAAATGAGGACATGGCGCCACTTAAGTCATTTATACAAATGTAGCCTTGTTACGTTCCTTTTAACGCAAGAAAACATATGAAGAACCACAATAGAAAAAAGTTAGTATCTAATTTTAGCAGGGGCCTGCTCTTGAAAAGTCCGGACATGATTTGGTCAAGCTTACTTATTTCTGCTAAGTTCTCAAACACAATCATTTGAGTCGAAAGTTCTTCAACGTATATTAAATACTTCTTTTTACGTTAGTAACCAAAGCATCCATAATAATCTCCAAGTTCCATTTGTATCCAAAATGATAAAAACGTTTTCATAAATTTCATAGCTATCTATCCTTACATCCGAATCCTTATGTCGCAATCTTATCCTAGTTCTGGAAATAGGACAGCACAGGGGACCGTTCTCACGATGATGTGGCAATTTTTTGGTAAAAAAATATATCTAGCGTTATAACTACATTGGTACTTAACACCAATAGTCTTATGCTTTTCTTCTGTGTTATCAAAATTAAGAAAACAGCGGTAGTTTTCGTAAAAGATGGTTTGGACTGTCATTAATATGTTTACAGAGAATCGTCCAAGAATCAATGAAACGGTGACTGAATAGTCTATATAACTTACGAATATGATTTAATTATAAAGTTAATTAAAATTAAAATATGAATAAAATACTACTTGAAACTTTTGAAGTTATCAATATTGATATATACATTATACACATTTATTTTATCATCCAAATTATATTTTTCATTAATTAAAATATTTTGTTTTTATATTAATAAAGCAGAGATTAATGATGAAAAAAATATGTATTTCCTGAATTTATAAGCAGCAATTCAAAATTAAAAACAGAGTATGATTTTGTGTGTAAATAATTGAAAATAAAAAAATAATAAATGTAAACGGCCAAACTTATTTGAAGGGTTTCCCATTTACAAATTAAGAGTTTTGCAAACTGATGAAATTAAATTAAAATTATGTGAGTGGATAAAAGTTTCAAATTCCCAAATAATATCTTATTTTCGCAATAAAATTATATGATAATAATTAGATTATATTTATATACGCGTTTTTTGTTAAATGAATGTGAAACACACTACTTAAACAATTACATTTGCCGTTACATATATTCTATAAATCTTACTTCTAAATTAAATGCACATGGTTGGGTACAGGTCATTGAATTGGGAATATACTTTTACAGAAATTTCATCAACTCATATAAATGACACAACACTTGGAAAGAGTGTGGAAAATTCCTAGTGGTTCAGGAAAAAGCAAGATCTATAAACATAGATATGTTCAAAATAATTCTTCTTTCTAATCTCTTCCGTTCAGTATTTTTTTACGTGTCTACGAAAATAAAATGGGATTTTCGTCACGTGAGACATAATTGATTATTCCCAAGGGTATAATCTAGATGGTGTATAATAAAATAATAAATATTTTTCTATAGTTGACATCAACAAGTGATGAAAGTGATAAATTTTGTCAAACATAAAATATGGATGAATATCAACGTCATTCCACACGTGTGCTGGGTTACGTTGAATGTGGGTTCCATAAAAATGAAAAAAGTGTTGTTTTCTTGAAGTTTTATTTGATTCTCAATATATTAAAATCAAAAATTTATTTATTATATAAAACCGTAATTGATAAGTTTTCTTTTTTTTGTTGGCTTTTTGTCAGGTCAAAAAAAACTTACTTAATTCTTCTAAAAACGAATATGAACAGTTATTATATGCTTGATCTGCATAAATATGATTCACTTAATACGTCAAATAATACTAGAGTGGATAATCTACGAAAAAACTGTCATGGACGAATAAAATACCACATAAAACACGATGGAAGCTGTGAAAGCTGTAGAAGGATATACTTAGTGCATTTAAATATAATGATAATCGAAATATTTTCTCCTCGTTTTTCTAATCCTTTTGCTTTCTATCCCAGTTTTTTATATAGGAAGTTATCATCAAGTGAGAAATATTACTGTAGATAATACGAGTAGATAGGTGGAGAATATAAAAAAAGCCACGAAGCCAATATAACATTATTCTTTATTAAGGAAAACTTAGCGTAGGTTTGCTATATAAAATAGAGCTAAAATAAAATTATATTTAAGCTATTAATAGATATATGTAGGTAGATATTTATCAGCAGTAACGATAAAGGTAATAACAAATTAAATTTGGCAGTTCTATCAACCAAATTCTTATCAAGTATACAAAATATTTAAAATAAAAAACCAATCTTTTATTACATTTATAAAAACGTTAATAAAATATGCTTTATTAAATATAAATAAAACTCGCCTGTCTACAGTAAATTTTTTTTTCGAAAGAATTTCAAGATATTTGACTTTTACCAATTTTTTTGACCATTAATGAAAATAGGAAGCGGTGAATTTTCGATCGACCCTTGGCGGTGAAAACGTATGCTACACTATTGCATTTGTAGAAAAATTATTATTAATATTTGTATTGTTGTATAACATAAAATGATGAGTTTTGCTATTAAAAAAAGAAAAACAAATTGAACATAGTTAATTTATCTTTTCTATTCTGTTTTAAAAAATCGACATTTATGTATATAGTTAAAATTATTTTCAAATAGGCCATGCTTCTTCTAACAGAGAAACTATATCATCGTGGTGTGACGTAACACAGTTTGGGAATGTCTGACGAAAACTTATATTACTGAAATGTAATTAAATTATTAATACTTCATTCAATATGATTTGAAAACACGCGCTTAGTATCAATAATCAAGAGAATACCGAACCTTTAATTTTCTATAATTTTCAAAACCCAATCTTACTTAGGCGACAACGACGTGTGTTGGTATCGCTGGTCTATTCACAAATCTACCTAAACACATTAAACCCAATCTCCCAGTTATAATATCTCCCTGTGATCCTCAATTCATACTTGAAAATTAGTTCAACAGGAAAACAGGAAAATTATATTCAAAGCACTCGGCCAAGTCAGCAATTTTAACAATTTCCGTTTTATCTAAAATAGACTGGCATACAGATTGAGAGAAAATTGCGGGCAGCACGTCGGGGAAGTGGAGAGGCTAGTAATTGTAGGTGGAAAGATGGATGGGTGAATGTGTAAGGTTCAGCATTTGAGCATGGATTTAGGAATGAAATGTGTTGCATGACATAACCGTATGGCAAAAACCAACCGACGTGAATGTTGTGTACAACATTTGATGCACTGAAAACTCCACTTTAAAGTCGCGTATGCTAGGTACGCGATGCACAAATTTGCAATCAAATGAGTTGACTCCAATTGTTGGATGAAACATCCAACCCTTGTTCACCTGCTATTTCTCTGCTCCTGTTTTCCGGTATTATTAATATCTATTATTATTACTACGTGACGCTATCCCCTTTTTGAAGCGTTAACGTTATCGCAGTTATATTCATGATATGCTCACTTTATTATTACCATATTGTAAAGGTTATTATTATATCAACCCTTCACCTCGTTCAAAGCCTGTTTATGGTTTCAACGAGAGATCCTGTTGTAGTGGCTCTACAATCACACAAGTACATAACTATGTTTATCAAATATTTCATATTTTGCGGTCATTAATATGTTCTCATTAATTGAAATTAATTATTTCATAGTAGCTATTATTATTTACGCATTTATAATTGCTTGTATTTGTCATTGTTTGCAGAACAAATACATAAATTGAATAATATTAATTATAATATTTTTAAACTCTATGCACAATATTTACCACATGTAACATTAATAATCATAAGTGTATTTAGTATTTGTGTACACTCTGACTATAGTTCAATATTTGCAATTAAAAATCAGTCTTCAATTGTACTGTAACGATTATTTTCATACCTAGTAGACGGATACTTAATTTTATCTTGGTGGGTGCAATACGCTTTTATTATAAATTGTTAAAAACTTACCATAAGTTGTATTTTATGTTTGTGTGAAAATAAGTTTAAATTTTAACCCTTGTAAAATAAATTATCTTAATGGATGTTCCTAAAAGTGGGAAGGTAAATCGCTAAGTCGGAAGTAAAAATTGAAGCCGCTGGATAGAGGGATAGAGAGGAAGCGAATAAAATAAAGACGTGAAAGCACTTTAGAAATGATGATAAAGTTAACACACAAACACTTCAACACAGAAATGGAAGACATTATGACCTTTAAATGAAAGCAATCAATTACCAGTTATTTGTTGTAGTTGCAATGTTGATTGATTCTAAAAATAAATGATAAAATAAATAAAATGAAAAAGTGATGCCATAACTTATTATGAAATGTATTATTTTTTTTATAATAATTTCATATAAATTCTACACAAAAATTGGTTACATTTTTTAACAAAAGTATAAAAAAAATAATAAGCTGTAAAAGAATTAATAGAAATGTAACAATTTTCAAAAAACCATAAAACGATATAATTTATTATGTAAGGATATGATCATTATATACGATAAGGTGCTAGTTAACAACTTTTATTTTAGTCTAAAACAATTTTTGAATATCAATCATACAAGGGAAATAATTTATTTTACAAGAAAAATGTTTTAGAAAGAATTAACCTAGTAAAAGTATTTCAGACAAAATTCATTTTTTCTGCAATTTTAAGTAGATATTGATACAAAAGGATAGGTCTCAATTTTATAGGCTTCTCACTTAACTAAATTCTTAGAAAATCAATAAAAATCAAAAAGAAATTTAAACATCATGAATAGTTTAACGGAGCAAATAAAAGCCAAATGGTGTACGGGTGTTTGGAAATTATTCTTGACCGAATATTTTCATAATGAGGGAAAATAAAACAAGCATTTATTTATTAACAGTAAGAGTGATAACTATGTTGATAAAATAAAACTACAAAATATGGCAATCCGCCAAGATATGCTAAACACCAATCAGGATGAATGATGTCATAGTTGAGTAAGCTAATGTATTGGAACAAAACGAACTTTACTTACCAGTCAAGAATGTAGCGCTAGGGATAGTTTAGTTAAGAGGATTGACATCATTACCATTTGCATTATTATTTCATACTGTCCGACCAAACTTTCAGTTTCGGCAAAAAACGAGTTTCGACTTAGATTCGGTTTCGGCTTTCAACAAGCGTAAACTAAGACCGAAATGAAAGCTGAATTCGTGAGATGAAAATGATGAGCAATTATTGTTTCTCACTCATAATATTCGATTCTTTAATTATGAAGACTAATCTTATTGTCTGTTATTAGTTCATTAAAATGATTTTTTTTTATTTGAGAAAAAGTTGAGCAAAACTTAGAAAAAAGGAATCACGAAAAAAATTCGCAATTCCAGCCAGAAATACACTAAAGTTTCACTAATGTTCTTTCTGTTATTTTATTCATATATTTTCACAACTTTAATAATTTGATTTACTTCTAAGTATGTACTGTTATGGAATCTCCACAGTACCCAAAAACATCCTGGGGCGGCACGTGCCCCACCCCCAATCCGCGCTTGGTTTGGAACGTATAAAAAAGCACGTTTGAGTAGGCAAAAGATGTCTTCAAATTTCAGTATATCTCAATAAAATATATATTAGAAGCTTTAGTTGAGAATGAAATATCATTTCAGCAGACTTTGACAATATTATAAGGGAACGATGGAAAATCGTAAATTACAAAGAACTACGATTATTTAAAATATTTAGTGTATTCTTTTGGTGCTTAAACGTAACATCACAAGCAATGTGGCGTGTATTTTAAATTTAAAAACTAAAATGTATATTTTTCTTTTTTATTCACCAGCTTCTGCAAAAAATATTATATTTTGTATATAATACTATAGGATAGTATGAGAAAATTTGTCATCAACCCAATATAGCATTTTAATAGTTTGCGAAACAATACATTTTGTTATCCCTAGTATCACTTAAGAAAATATCCGTGACTTAAAATATAAAAATCTTTTTAAATATCTACCTTATCATACCCTTTCTATAATTCATAACCAATGAACTCAAAAATCGATTAAAAGCAACTAAGAAAACTTGAATGACAAAAATATATTAAATGTTTTAATTACTTCACAACAAAAGACAAAAATCTAACCCAAACTAATTTTTCTTTAATTATTCAAGAGAAAAACAATTAATTAATTATTCAAATGAAATTTCCTGAAATATAAAATATACCGTTACATTTTATAAAAGTTTATTTAAGACGGAACTATATATCAAATTTCCATTTGAAAATTATTATCTTCCTCAAAGTATCTACTCTAGTTGATACAAGGTGCTATCAGATATCAAAGCATAAATATGGTGTTCAAAGTATTATTCGATTTCTAACTGCATAATATATTCAAGATAATATTATACATTTTCTTGAACAATGTGCAATTGAAATAGTATTTCAAAGCATTTTTGTTGCACCAATTATAGAAATCTGTTAAAATTCATTATTGAATGATACATACAATTTCTATAATATTATATTTTGTGTATAGGTATACAAAAGATCTAAGCTTTTAAGTTAAAAGAATACGTTTCAATTTATAATTCATGTGTTTAATTAAAAAGTAGAGTAAAATAATAACCAAGTAAATTAATAAATAATTATAAGTTTTAGTATTTATTACTGTCTAAATATGAGTTTAAAATAATATAGATGGTGGTTTGTTTTGTAACCAATTACATTTTCTTTTAATCAGAAAAAAGTTGTAATTAGTGATAATTATTCAAAGAAGTCACAAATAAATAACTACTTTAATTAAAGTACTCTCCTTATTCAAGGAAAAATAAGATATTTTTTAGAAAGTTTGCATTTACTTTCCTTGAATGATAAGAAATTATATTTTATCGTTTTTATAAACCAAAGCTTTGAAAAAAAGAAAAAAAAAACTTGTGATCTTTTGAAGCTTAAATACTAAAATTGAGACAAACCAAAATATCAGACGGGAGAATCATTTGGTTGCTTTGAAATTTAATACGCAATGCAATACAAGTTTGGTTGGAGTTTACAAGGTTTAGGTTACAAGTTTTGTACTTGGAATTGGATTCGATTGATTTTGGGAGATTTGGGAGGATTTTGGGAATAACGTAGAACAAAGGTGGGCAAATGCGGCTTCCAGAGCCGCATGTGACTCTTCCCTAAGTCAAGTGCGGCTCTCATCGAAATTTTAGAAGATTCGTGACTTATTTTCGGCACATAGATTTATATTTTTCTTGAACTGTAAATGAACTGTTCTGAAATTTTGTACAATAAAATACTGTTTTATCCTACAGATTTCTATTATAAAATTATTATCTATTATAATAGTTTATTCTTACTATAAAATTATAATATTATTATAAAAATTTTGAAATAATTATTTTCTATTTCATAGTTAAATTTTTATGTTTATATATTATAATGATATTTTTATTTATTTTATGATTTGCAAAAATATACAATTATATTAAATAAAAATAATAATTTGTTTACAGGCTCTTTTTAGAATATTAAAAACTGGATTGCGACTCCCTTAAGCCTCATATGTGCTCACCCCTGATCTATGCTTTGATGGATTAATTTACTAATGCAGGCAAACTATTTTTTTTCAGTAAGTTGTAAAGCTGGATCAAATGTAAAATAAATATTTTACGTAAATTTTAATATTTACTGATAGGTAATAGGTAAAAAGGTAATAGGTCTGTCGGTCATTATTTTGCCCTAAGGGAGTATTTTGGTTTAAAAGCTTGAATTTCAGTCGCTTTTCCACGTTGAATAAAAAAAAAATATAAATCGTTTCATCAATCATTTTTCCAAATAATTTTTGTTGGTTTTTATATTTTTTTAGTTTTACAAAATATTTTTGTAAAAAAAAATCGGATAAAGATGTCATTTGTGAAAGGTAGGGGCCTAAAAGTTGGTATGTCGTGATTAGTTTGACTCCAACTTTTACAGTATTAAGGAACAAAAAAAGAAGGGAATGTTTACTTGTGAATGCACGTAAGAAGTTCTTGTGAAAGTGTATTTTTTTCTGAAAACAAGTTTCAACCGTTCCTAATTAATATTTGAATTCTTAACAGAATTCGTATCACTATAATAATAAAACACTTGTAGCTACCTATGAAATATTCACAGCCAACAATGACACAACTGATAGATAACAAAAATTGACATATGAGTGAAACCAAAATGACAGTTGAAACAAATGACAATAGTCTGTTGGTGAAATTTAAGACAATGTTTATTATATTTGGTTTATCTCACACGTGTTTATATTCCTTGGTCTCTGTTTCTGCCGATATAGGTAAATACCGACATTTACTAATTATTAAATGGATTTCAAATATTTTATTTTAACTTTATTATAAATTCAAAATATTGTCAAATGAAATTTTTTCGTTGACTTTGAACAGTTATACTGTTTTATAATATATAAAATATATTGTGGTCCAATTTATATTCTATAATTTAATATAATAATATATTATAATAAAGAACACCATAAAAACATAGTTTTGAACGGAAGTTCAAGCAAAAATATTTGTGATGTATTTCCCAGATACGTATTCGATTGCCAAGCAATCTTCCTTAGTCATCAAGTAGTTTGAATCGCTCCGTGATTGATTTGTGATGATTCACACTTCTGTTTAAAATTATGTTTATGGTATACTTTACAAAGATATATTATTATATTAAATTATACTACATAAATTGGACCACAATATATTTTTTTTACTCAACTCAAAATGTTGGTTAGAAGTTAAACAAATAGTTTATTTGTTATTAGGAAACGAAAACTAATTTTTAAATGGTAAAAACATAAAAGTTACTTTAAAATACATTTGCATTATTTTGTGTAGTTGGCTTCGTATTTTATGTAAAACAGAAGTTATCCGATTAGGCATATACGTAGTTGCATTTTGATTGGTTCAACCCAGATTGAACTATTCACTGAACGTAAAAGCCTAAATCAACTTCCGTAATAAATTTATTTTTCCCTCTCATACTCTTCTAAAAATATACAACTTCAAGAAATAAATATACTTTCGAATAGTTATAAACCTATGAATTTTTTTTCGCAAAATGGGAACGATTTAAAAAACAATCGGCACTTTTTTGACGTCAAAATGTTTTTTAAAAATGCATTTAAGAACATTTCTAAGAATTTCAGATGTAGAGGAATATATAATTATTTATTTTTCAATTTTTATAGTATATTGGTTTATTAGAACTAGAGATAGCATGTAAACCAAGCGAAAAAAGTAATTCCGAGAAAATTGCGGTTAATGTTTGCCTACCATCTTTTGTTCATTTGTTTTAACCGGCTCGGATAGGTTTCGTCGGCGTGTCATAAAAACAAATATATCTCATAACTATAATTCTTATTTCAAAAAAGCTCAGAAGGTAAATAATCTTAACTTTCAAAATATAAAAAAAAACTATTTTCTGGAATTTTTTGATCAGAATGTCCCTTGAAGCTATTGTAATTAGCAAATATTGTTGAGATTCATTCAGCAAATGAGAACTATAGTACCAATTAAAAATCAGCAAAATATGTTTGAAAATTGTTAATTTGTAGATGAATGCATTCATACATACATATTACTTATACATACATTCACACTTACGTACCTACAGACATTAATACCTAAAATGATCAAAATGAAAGTTATCAAAACCTTATAACCAAAAATTTTTGCAATTACATTTGGTACATCCTTAAAACTATAACGCCAGGAAGTGAAAAATCAAAATCATGTAACATTGGATGTGATGTTATTTTTCATTTAAATATTTTGGAAATATGAAATATGAGAACGTAAAACTTACTATTAAATAAAAACTAAATCTTATTTTACACATATTCTCGTGTTACATTTTTATTTCATTTTTAATAACTATTTTCTATCCCTTTATAATATGATATACAGCGAATTTAAGCTCAATAAAAAGCAATAAACCTAGAAATATTAAAAACTTTGGCATCGTCGCAGTTATCCTAACAACTCGTCTCTCATTGAGCTTTTATATATTTTGTATAACATTGTTTTCAATTATAAGAAATAGGTAAGCTAACATTGAAAATATACATATCAATAAATTATTCTTATTACTTATGTTTATTTAAGGAAAACTAAAAGCTTTTGTTTATTGAATAGATCTAGTTATTATTAGGATGTTTCAACAATTGTATACAAATCGATATATACGTTAATCTCGGGATTTACAAATATAATGAAATTATTAAAATAGGATCAACCGTTAGAGTTTACCCTCATTTTGTACGTAGATTTTACCATTCACTCGATTTTTTTAATTAAATTTATAGATTGACGTATAATATGAAATTGAGATTTAAGCATTTTGTTAACATAACATATCGGAGGTGATGTTTTAAAATATCGTTGCGAATGATTTAGATGAGTTAAAAATAGAGATCAAAACTTTAATTAGATTGTTAATAAGATTTATAGCATTGTAAAAAGTAGAAAAACTGTGTTCATGGACCAATAGACAAATTTAATGGTGATGGCCAATGACCCATTAACACGAATTATTTTTCACCCAGGAGGAAATTAAAAATATATATAACAGTGATATAAATTTCAGCCATGAGATAATTTCTGATTCGCCCACATTTTCGCTGTCACAAGAAGGAAAAGTTGTACTGATATGTTTATGCTTTAATTTCTTCAACAAATTTATAAAAAATAAAGTTATAAATAATACAATTTATTTAAAGATTTGCGTTGAATTCTGAAAAAAAAATTATGGCAATAATTCATAGCTCCAATTTTGATATTTTTGAAATATATTTTTACAAAAATAGATAAAATTAATAATAAAAAAATCTTTCTGAGAAAGTAATATTTTTTGCGTCATTTCAAATTTTTGTTTTATTTTTCAGGTGAAATTCTTAATAGTAATCAAGGATGGAAATTCAGTTATCAATTCAGTCCATTGAGGATTGAAGCCCACAAATTTGAGGTAACATTTAATATGGAAATCTCGTAAATAAATAAACTTAGTAGTACAAATCCAGGAGTGATATTTCCGGGATATTATGAACGTGACGTGGTTGTACTTGTATAGGCCGAGCATGACGGGACTATGGGACTAGCCATAAGACAGGGATGCTTTATTCATGTGGGCGAAATTGATTGAAGCTAAAACTAAGCACATTTCATTGTCCATAAGTAGTGGTGCGTGGTCACGTAGTTTTACCCTTATAGATTCAAATTAACTTTAAATGCAATAAATGCTTTTGAAAAATTTTAAATGGTAAAATAAGGCGTCAAAACGAATATATAATCTGATTAGAAGTATGTATAAATGTATATACTTATTTCAATAATTTAAGCATCTGCCTAATTTAATTTCCTAATTAGAGAGACCGTATAATGTCGTTTGTGAACCTATAAACATTCAATTGCTATAAATCGGTGTATAAGTAGATTCAAGGTCGTTTTAAAGACATTTTATGATTAGAATGATATGTTAACCCGTAAATGATCAAAAAATATTCATTATTTTTAAATTTATATTGAACTGATTAGATAAATGTCTCAAATTTGGTATAGTATGCTTTTGAAGTTTCGCAAGGTTAGTAATGCAAAGTTGGTACCAATACAATTTTCAATATCTATCTAAGAGCATTAGATGTTTATTAACGCTAAATGGATTTTTTTAAGTTTAAATGTGATAATTTTAAGTTTTCTACTCGTATCAATCAAGAATGATAAAAACTTTTAAACAAGGGAGGAAGTATTACTAAATTCATTTCAGTTTTTTTAAAAGTTTTTAATTATTCTTAATCAATATTAGTCAACCTACAAAGTTTCAAAAAGTTCGCAAGTATTGCCAATAAAAAAAATGTAAGACCATGTTTGAGTCTTCCACCATAATCGTTAAAAGTTTTTTTTTAATTGTTATTTACTGTCGCTTTATAAATACTAAGGTCTTTAGCGACTCTAGGGTTAATAAAAATCCTTAATGGAAAAAGTTTTGAAGCGTTTATAGTAGGCCTAGGCCACTAGTAGGCTCGTCAAAAATTGATAAATTGAATTTATATTTATACCAATTGCTAAAACATTTTCTAAATGGTAAAAAAATGAAAATTTAAATGATGTCCAAAATTTGATTTGCCGATATTTTGCTTAGGAATTAATTGATTTTTACTTATATTTGATATTAAAAATTTACACACTAAACGTCAAAGGTTGATGATATTTTTGGATGACTTTATCAGAAATTGTTGAAAAAATTATGTTTTATTTTTATGTTAAAAAACATTACTTTTTGACTCCCCTATTAAATAAAAATAACAAAAAGACATGCCAAAATTGGATGTACCATAATATGCTACAAAAATGCAACTGATTAAAACTGTGTGTAAATTTAAATTAATCTAAATTTATAAATGTTAAGGTAAAATATCATTTGTGTGTTAAGAATATATTTATAGCAGTAAAATTTTAACAAAATCTCGGGGACTTTGAATATGGGTTTCGTGTTAATGAGAAATAACACACCTTAATTTTCCCATCTATAACAAAATGCGATGCATTATAATTTAGATTGTAATCATAAGGTTTGTTAAAATTATTTGTGTTGGTTGCTATATTAGTTACCATATTCTGTCCTATAATATACTGCTGACAGTGTTAAAAAATTTGAAATATTTATAAAAGATTAAATGATTAATTACATATATTTAGAAGCTAGTTTTTTATCTTTTTAATAAAATTTTATAAAACTAACAAAACATGCTTTTGTTCACATAAATTCATACTTAATTAATTTATGATTTTCTTCTCGTCCAAATTTTATTACTAACAAAATTTATCATTTAATTAGTTTATGTTATCGTTACCTTTACTTAATTTAAATTTATGTTTGTTGAAACCTCAATTTAAGCACAAATGTTTATGACTTTGACTTAATATTTATCATTTGAAATAAATTTATAATTCAATAACTCTAAAAGTGTTTAAACATAAAAATATTTTAATACAGTAGACGTCAATTATTTAATGCAATAGACGTTAAAATAATTGCAAGAAGGAAAACCAAACAGTATGACAATTGTGAATGAATTACGAACTTCTGTGAATTTAATTCTGAATTGTGTAAAAGATTTGGAATATTACGGAGTGAGAATAATAACATACGAACAAGTGTAATGTGTGAAGAAAAAATGATATAAATAAATACCAAAATAACCCGGAGAATATTTGTGCAGAAATTATAAATTTTCAAAACAACAAAAGAATTATAATAGGATAAAAGGAGATAGAGAGAATTATATTCACTGTACTACACTGGGAAGTTGAACAAAAATGAAAGTTATAAATCCTTACAAATCTTTTACCTCATTTTATGAAATCGATCAAAGTAAATGTTAATAATATTTTTTTGGACATTTAAAGCTCTTCAAAGTCAATATATAACAGACTTAAACATGATCTAATAATAATTTACAATATTTTAAAAATATTCTGAACTAATATTAAGACAATGTAACTGTTAATTTTAACTTTACTAAATGAAATTTAAGAAATATTAATTTCAAAATGCAAAAACATCGTTAATTTCAAAATGCCTAGAACGAGCTCCTATTGGCTCGGCATTTTAATGACGTCACAATACGAAACTTCAAAATCCCTCGAACGTTTTTTTATCACATGGATACCAAGAAAAAAGTAGGAAAATCGTTAAAACACTATGCTAATAATTTAATTCATTTACAACCTACACAACCTCTATTCCTAAAGAAAAGAAATTGTAGTTATTTTTAGGGTATAAAAATGTATTCCATAGGGAAAAATTGTGAACATTTCGGAATTGTTAAATTATTACTGTTTCTTTGATAACCGCTCAATGATCTGATTATATTTCGGTTTCAATACACGTGCTGATGCGTACTGTGACGTCACAGAATACCCTTAGGCGCACTCATCGTTTCTGGGCTCTCATTTGGTCATTAAGAATAAACAATTTTTTTCTTCCAAAATACAAGTGTTTCATAACTAATAGTTTAATAGTTGTTTTTTTCTCAAATTAATAATATCTTTTATTGATTAAAATTAAAAAAAATAAAATCCTATGGCGTATTAAGAATCATTGACAGCCTATTACTATAGTAATATTTTAAAATTGTGACGTCACGTTATATTATGGCGTAGTTGGAGACAATTAAGTTTGTTATAGATTGAACTATGTTTAATTTCACATAATTATTAAAAAAATGATTTTCAACTTTTCTGCTTCGACTATTAATAGTATTTTTATTAAAGTTTTATAGTACATTAAAAAAGTCAATAATTTTAAAAGTACTTTGAAGCTTTCATTAAACACCGAAGATATACACTGTCTTGGAGAAATTAAAATTAAAGTTATATAGCAGTTGAAATTCTGACACTTATATCGTAATGACTTCGGTGAACTAAGAATGAATTATACCAAATCGACAGAATAAATTAATAATTTATCAATTATTTACGTTTGATATTTCCTGTTTACTTTATAGATGTTTAAAATATATTGAGGTATTTGCATAAAGTGTATACATGGAAAATTTCTAAATATGTCCAGTAAGGAAGTAAAATTTATTATCCCAAAGTTGAAGAAAAAAGTTCCAAACTAGAGTTATATTGATAAAAACGTCATAAAATGATATCTTTCAATAAGTTAGTCAGGCTTAGGTGTAGATATGCTGACACATTTCTGTAGGATATATATATATATATATATATATATATATATATATATAAACATATATATGCATAGTATATGTATATATGTATATATTTAATGTTTTATCATTAGTAATTTTTCCTGATTACAGTTAATTAATAATAATTGCGTAATAAATAAAATATAAGAATTGTAACTAGGGTCTTATCAAAGAATTGATTATTGGTCAAGTTGATTGTTCAGTCTTAACCGAAACATGATCGAAGCCGAAAATAGGTTCTAAGGAAGTAATCAGATTCCATCACCTATTTGGCAATTAATTGTACATAATTAGTTCGCGTTTGTACAAATTTGTAAATTTTTAGTGGTTTTTATGTACCTTTGGCTTCAGCCACACCTTCGATTGATTTTTGCCTGGAACTTTTTGGTCCCAGTCCAACTTCTGGCCGCGCTATAACTTAAACAGTTTTTTTTTGAAGAAACAATTATAATTGGAGACAATAGATTTTTTTTAAATATCCTGAAGATCAAGAAACATACTCAGTATTCCAATAAAACTCTTCGATTATATCTAATAAATATGCCATAGTAAAACGTGACGTCACAGTTTTATAATATTTCTACAATATTAGACTGTCAATGACTCCAAATTGACCAGACACACTATTTTAAAATCAATAAAAGACATGATTAACGGAAGGAAAACCCAATATTTAAGTTACGAACAAATTGTATTTTGGCAAAAAAATATTTTACGTTAATGAGCAAATAAGAGTCCGAAAACGATGAGTGCGTCTATGGGTGTTCTGTGACGTCATAATACGCATCAGTACACGTATTGAAATCAAGATACAAACAGCTCATTGAATGGTTACCATAGAAACAGTAATGTTAGTTAATTTAATATAATATGCACAATTTTTGACATTTTTCACAATTTTTCACCATGGAAAATATTTTTATACCCTAAATATTACTATCAATTTTTTTCCTTAGGAATAGAGGTTGTGTAAAATGTAAATAATTTAAATCATTAACATAATTAAACGATTTAAACAGCCTTTTTCTTGTGTTTAAATACATTTATCAAGGGAAAACGTCCACGGGATTTTGAAGCTTCGTATCGGGACGTTATTTTTATACCGAGCCAATAGAAACAGGGTTTAGGTATTTTAAAAGGAATGAATTGTCACATATTGCTTAATCTTTACCAAAAAAAAACAACTAAGAAGGGCTGTACTGTTTTATTAAAACAACTATTTACGTAATTGTTCTAGAACCAAATTTTCTAATAGTTAAATATAAAGGGCACAATGAACCAAGCTCTCTTTAATGCTGCAATTCGTTGTCCAGGCATTGGTTATCTACAAATGATATTGTCATCAACATTTCAAAGTTTTGATCTGTATTTCCGGAACGTGATTATTCAGCTTTATCAGCTTTACGATATTTATATTAAACAAAAGTAGGTAGGTGAAGTTGTTTTCTAACATTAACTATTTTTGAGCTACTTTTTGACAAAAGTTATAAAGATTGTTTTTGAAAAAACAATATCGAGTAACTATTTGAAGAAACGTGCATTGATATACATTTGACATACTTTTGCCAAAACTTATTATAAGCTTGAAATGTAACATAATGATTTATTAGTCATGCGATTGATTCAGTGTTGTAAACTAGTTTTCTTTAATAAGTTTGATTTAATAATTTGCTCTAATTTTCCGATTTAAAGAAAAACTAATTTATTTCTACTTAATATTTGGTAAACTCTCTAAAAAAGTAAGTAAGCTTTACATAATTTAACTTATTTTCGACTTGTGCATTATTTTAAGTTTCTAGATTTGCCAAGGACGGCGTCTCGATTATTTTTTTGTGCATGAAATAAGAGACCCCTACTTCAGTTTGGAATAGTAATTCCCAACGGTGGAATAATTTCAGTGGGTGTTGAATTTCTTTAAAAGGAAAAGTGACGATGACATCTTTTGTTTTAATGAAATTGAGTTAAGAAAATATTTTGAAATGCCTATTATTAACTATTTCTGTTCTATTGATTGCGTACAAAAAGTATTAAGCTAATAATTTCCTTAATGAAATAAGGACACAGGTCCTTTTTAAACAAGTCAACATTTGGCAGTTCTTATTCTATTTTATTGGTAATTCAATTCGCGAAAAAAAATCAATATCGCTTAATGTTGTTTTGTTACTAGGTATGTCGTTGTTGTTTTATAACTACGTATTGTTTATAACAAAACCATGATTTTGCCAGGTTTTTAACCATAATTAAGGTAACTAATGATCGACCGGTCTAGGTGATTGCTCTGAAACTAATAGATACTGGACTTTATTAAATGTAGCGTAACGAAGAAATTTTCTATTATTCTTGTTTTGCAAATTTTTATAAAAAGAATTTAATTAGCTCGTTTTCTTTTATGTGGACCTACCAAGGCTACTTTAGGAAAGTATCTAGATAATAACAAAGTTTCTTTGGAAATTTAGTCACTTAAAAAAGAAACTCTAATACTTATTTTAGGTTACGTTTTAAAATACATAAAAATAGGCTTTTTTAGTTATTTTGTGTGTTATGTACATAGTACATACTAAGTTTCCTAACGAATTAGGTAAAGTTGTTACCTACGTTAGACAACGTGTGTAATCAAACAATGTATTTCTTATCTTTATTAATTTAGGAACAAGGAAAGTAAATATGTCTACACTCCTGTAAAGACAACGCACTTAAAACAACGATAGAATATTATATTAATATAAGAGGAACATTTTAAATTTTATAGAATTTCATAAAACAAAACTCTACATAGAAAAATATGTAAAAACATCAAAACATACATGTAGCTAATATGAATTGATATAAAAAGTAGTTAAAATTTGCCAGAAAAAGAAACATAAAGTAAGCATTACTTTGTATAATCAAGTGTTCAGATACCCCATTTTAATATTTTCTGATTAGTGGTATTTGGTTGGTATTTCCTGTAGGGTATCAAAGATACTTTAAGTTGCAAGATACTTTTTAAAAAGTCTCTGGGATACCTCCTAGTTACCTATAGTCAAAGAATAAAGAATATAGAATATAGAAAGAATATAGAATAAATAAACTAAAATACGGTAACTTAAATACTTGAAAATAAATAGGTTACTTCAAAGTAAATTGAATATGTTTTTTTTACTATCAGTTGAAATTTATCTATTTGTTCATAATAAGCCTTGAAATAAAATAAAAAGAATGCGCCACACGTTTTTAGCTACGAAGCAATTTGTGAGAACTTAAAAAGCCGTATACCGTTTCATTTTACATAAGGCATAGAAAAATATTTTTTTACTTTTTAGACCGTTTTAAAAACGTTGTATATAAAAAATATTCCATTAATTTTAATATTAGGGTGACTAAATAAACTAATCAATTTAAAGCGATGGTATAAAACCATTCCAAACAACGCCATTTTCACATTGAATTTTGACTGAAATAGGTACATTATGTTATAATAACATATTGGCTGTTAATTGTTATTAATACTGCATCATTAATTTTACTTGTCCAAAAAAGAAAGTAGTTGATGAAACTTTTATTACATAGAATAAAAATATCAGGAAAAAGAAGTACATATGTACGAGTACTTTCATAATTGCTTTAATGAACTATTATGAGGAAAGGAGTCATTAGAATTTTTTTCCAGCGAAAGAGTGGTGATTAATGAAGGATTAGACCACATATGGGTTAGAAGGCTTCTTTTAAGTATCAAATAGATAGACTACTACGAATAAACAAGTGAGTATCATCTAGGGGTTTTGAAAAAATGCCAATGTACCGATATTTTTGTGCGATATTTAATATTCCGATATAATGGTATGAAATTTCCAGTATCAAAAATAAAAGTTTTTGAGAATTGTGGTGCATCGGAAGAATCGTTATTTTAGCAACATATAAATTTAAAATTTACAAGCTTATTATGCAGCTTAAATTCTTATGTCGTTTACAATAATAAAATTAACATTAATAATAATAATTAACATTAATATAAGGAAGAACATTAATATAAGAATGATTACCATTGATAGTTTTTATATTTAGGTATACATTTTAAATTTTTATTTTTAATCACATCGAAATATCGATTTTTTTTTAAAATACCGATATTTTTAACACTTCCAATATCCCACGTATTTACAAGCTTAGTACCACTAAATACTTTCATCAAGCACGCCAGAAATTTATAAATACTACATTTGCTCTGGGTAAGGGTAATGAAGTCAGGGTAGAGAAAGTCAAATCGACACAAGCGTTCCCAGTAGACAGTTTAAGCGATAGAGTGGGCTATTATTAATGAAATTGTAAGCAAATATATGTGACAATTTTTATTTTATTTTAATAAATATAACAAAAATGAGACCCCAGAGTTGTTGATTTGTGAATTGTAAAAATAGCAGGAAAAACTAATCTAAATTTCATAAATTTCCGACGGTTAAATGAAAAATAAGTCAAAGAAATCGGCGGATAACTGCAGTTAGGAGCCAAAATTTTGTTTATTATCAATTTCTAACAGCCCACTGTAGTTCATATCTTGTATGGCGCTGCAGTCACATACACAACGAACACATATGTTTCCTTTCTTCAGAAATAAAATGGTTAGAATCTATTTTGATTTTTCTATTTACTTTAAACTTTTAATATTTACCATTTTTTAATATTCACTGTAATGAAAAGACATTCTGATACATACTTAAATAATTATTGTTGAAGATAAGTAATCGAAATATGTTTTATTATTTTATTGTTACTATTTTTCTGTAGTAAACAAATATTTTAGAAACAATAGCATTTGAGAGTACTTAATATCAAAAATTAAATTAAAGTTGACAAATTGGATCAATTTTTCAACTAAAATGTACCTTTTTTCTTGAAAAAAGAGAATAGCAAACGTTAAAATTTATTATCACAAATACTAATGTGTCTTTTCCGTTCAATTAATTCATAGCACGATTTTTCACAATTTCGTTTTATGTTTGCCCCAATTTTTAGCAATGAACTGCTCAATTGCTTCATTTTTTTGCAATTCTTGTTTAGATTAATTGAATTTGTTTGTTTTAGAAACTGTAATTAAATTGACATTTTTTTATTTTATTTTTGCTTTTATTTTTGTTCGCTTAAATAATTTGACTTTTTCAATAAATAAATAATCAATAAATAAATAAATAAATAAGCTTCCATCGTAACGAAGTAAAAATAATTTATTTTTCATTAGTTTTTCATTAGTTTCTTTGTATTTTACGTTGTTTAATAATAATACATCTAAGTATCTTACTGTTTGATTTTTGGCATAATTGTTAAAAGTTCTTGAACAAGATTTAAAAAAGGAAATTAAAAAAAAATAATTACAAGTTTGCCTTTTAATGCTTGCATAATTGTTTTAATTACAAAAGGGTGTAAAATTGTTTTTCTAAAATGAATAGGAATGACAAGCTTGGCGTCGCGTCGTGTTCTACCATAGACTCATCCATTATCGTGTGCATTTTAGAAGACATTTGTGTTAGCAAAGCTGAGCTTAAGTATGAGGTCGGGTGTTTACCTTAACGTTGAATATGTCGGAAAATAAATGCAGACATTCCGTCATGTTGTATGTTCTCTCATACCTAACATAACGTTGAAAATGATCGTTCATTCGCTCTATCTCTGGAGTTCTCGTCTTCGTATATTATACAACTACATATGTTTTATGTGACACGAGACTGTTGGCCTATAAACAGAAGACGTGCCATCATCATCATCAATGCTTGTCATCTTATTTTTCGTGGCAAGTTGAGGTTCGTTTTGTATACTTTGTTATCTATAAAAAAACAGCACATTGTTGCTATTCATTTGTTTACTTTACATTGAGCTTTTTATGTGCTTGGTTTTTTTTCCCACAAAGTCATGTTTTGTTTCACTATATTATTAAAATTTCTTGCTTTTGCTATGAAAACCAAAAGTTATTGTAAGGTAGAGAACATCCGCGTAGCTTGAGGTGGTATATATCTGACATCAAAAAAAAAAGTTATTTAAAAAAAGAAATATAGTAATTGTGAAGGATATTACTGCCAACTATAGCAATTATCCGATATATCAAGGTATGAACCACATGAGTAAAAAGTTTCTGGGGAAACCAGGATTGTTTGATGACATACACACAGGCGATCAAATCCATACCGTTTGTGCAGTTTTCACTGAAACGGATTCATCTTGAGGCCGCTGTTCTGATAATGATATTATTAATGAATAGCATTCAAAGTCTAAGTCTATTTTTAAATATTCACTCCGAAGATGTTATGCTAATCGCTTTAACCCATCTAACTGACAAAAATAATTTGAAATAAAAGATTGCATATCCTATTAAATAAATAGCACAAATGATAAGCCTCGTTGAGGAACAGCTGTACACGTTCGCAACCGCATTAACCACGCTGTGGAAACTGAATAAAGAAACAAAGACACCCATACTGGCAAATTCGCCTATTCATGATCATACTCGTAGGTGGTTTGAGTTTGATCGAGGAAACGCAGAAACTTTTGTCAAACATCTAACAATTTTTTCAATCAAACAAAGTCACTAATCTATTTTTTATTTCTAAGTATTACCTATCAAAAAAAAAAGATAGAAAAGACATTTGAAGATCATTATAACAAGTTTAAATATTTCAAATTTCTGAGTGTAATTAAAAATCTTAGGACTTATAAAGTCACAGAATGGGATTTGTTGTTTGGAACGCCAAATCAAAAATTTTTCATGTTAAGGAGTTTTGTAATTTTACTCATTTTCAATATCATCTTAAAATATGGTTATTTTCGATACAACTAGAAAACCGAATTAATGGCAAATCTAACTGTAATATCAATACGAAATGTTCAAACTAGAATCTTAACGTACGATCAATTTGCTACCTGTATTATAGAAATTTCAGGAAACGTTAACACTCCATAGACAACACCCAATATAAAGAAAAGTAATCAATTTATCTGTTTCAATCTATTGATCTATCTTTCAATTTATTTATTTAAATCAATTAACATCAATTTAGGTGTGGGGTTAGCCAGGATTGGACAAACGGTCGATCACGATCGATTGATCGAGAATATGTCGATAATCAATTGCAGGTATTTGCAGGTAATAACTTTTTAAGTAAATTTCAATTCTTTTTATTGAAAATATGTACTAAAAATTAGCAGACAATGAAACATGAATTTGAAATTAAACACGTAGATATCTATTCTACAATAGATAAGACTGATTCTCAAATAGTGCTTCTAATGCATCATTCTACTCATTCTTTCTTTAAATTTATATTTCTTTTTTAATGTAACCCATTTTTCGAACTTAATCGCGTAAAAATTATTGTCGATCATACCAGTATTAAGTTTACCCACCCCTTGGTTAGCAGGTGCACTGTATTAAAAACTAGATAAACAAAGCCTCAGATCAAAAAAAAAGTTTTAGGCACATTTCTTTCTGGATTTTATTCAAGCTTTCGATCGAGTTTGGCATCAGAAACTCATCCATAGTTTGACAAATTATTAACCTCCTCAGTTATCTTCAATTGTTTTTAATAACTATTGTGTTACTATTTCAAATAAAGTATAATATCTGTGTTTTCAACTGGTGGGTGCTTAATCTGACGAAAAGATATTCAAAATAGGCTACTCGAATAAAAACACTCGAAAAAAAATATATAATTTACTAGAAGAAATTATTGGAGTTGTCCTCCAAAGTAATGTTAGGTGTATTAAACAATCAAAAATGGAAAGCGTCTTTAGTTCCCTGTACGGTCGTTACTGTAATTGTGATAAAGTAATGATTCAACTTGTCTTTAGGTAACATAACACTAGATCACACTATTTCTATAAAAAAACAACGAATTTCAAACTATGAAGCCAAAGGAAAAATTATTTGCAACCATTTTTGACAACTTCAAGTCTAGTAGGGGAGACTGGGTACAAAAGTAACGGCGGACCGAAAGTAACTAATGCTTTCTAGGCTTATCCAATGGGCGAATTCCGCTTTGCTGCCATCAGGTGATAGCTTAGAGCACCCCCCTCAATTGCATTAAGTCGACGCGTGCGCAGTACGTTGTTAGGTTTTATAATAGGACGTTATGTGTTTTAACGAGCCAAAAGTAAGTGTTTCGACGTTTTCTTATTTTTAGTTTACATAGTCGTAAAAGGATCATAGTAATCCGAATGTTTGCATATCTATTCTTGATTAGATAAATTATACATTGTTTAAATACATTTTTGTCTAGCACGTTCCGTTTTAAGGTTATGTTACACATTTTATTAAAAATGAGAATGGGCACAAAAGTAACATAACCCCCTACGGTACAAAAGTAATATGTTACTTTTGTCCTCGTCATGATTTTATTCCTAACTTCATATTTTTATGAATATCTACTTCAATAGAATGGTTTTCGATACATTTCCGTGTCGATAGTTCTTAATGCAGTAGTTCTTATGCGTTGCCGCGGCATTCTATTCATTTATTTCCTTAAAATATATATTTTTTGAGTATTTAAAATGCTGAATTTGGTTTATATCATTAATATAAAGTCTTTAAATAAGTAATTTCTTGATTTAACTTGTACTATGTTTTCATTAGCAACCTTTAGCAGTTTTGTTACTTTCGACCCGCCTACATGGTCGAAAGTAATTACTGACAATTTTTTTTAGCTCTGTGTTATTCATATAAAACACCACATAATTTAATAAATCAAGTTACAATTGTAAAGAAAATAAACTAAAATTATATGTGGTTATATTCATTTAATGGTAATAATAACACCCATCCAGAAATCAATGTGAAAGTACAAATTCTTACTTTTGTACCCGGTCTCCCCTACACACTTTTGGTCTCTGAGACGTGTCTCGAGTTGTCTCCGTAGACATGTCCAATATGTCTATAGACAAATCCTCTTCTAAGGACATGTTGCGAGATCAAAAATCGCAGGTCTTAAGTCTCCCAATCGGAATGGGAGACTTTGGGAGACATATTGCGCAACATTTTCACAGTGTGGACGTCACTCTAGTCTATAGGCGAACCATGTCCCAGTTTGTCTCCAGGGAAAAAACAACGTCCATCAAGTTAACACTACACTTTTGGAATTTAGAAAAAATAATTACGGAATATTTTGATATTTTTGTCGTTCAAGAGTTCTGGAGAAAAAATTTGTTGCTCGCATATTTTCCAGGAAAACCTTATGTAGTGCAAACTTGACGTTTTCAGCTATTCTATAGATATTAAAATTTTGATTTTTTTTGCGGCATTTCGCCAGTTCAGAACGAAGAACTTTCATGGCTTGCATATTTTTTTCTGTAAAAAGCGATTTGAAGAAAAGCTCGTTTTCCATTGGATCATTTTCCAATTATTGAAATTTTAATTTTTTTACGCTAATAATTGGTGTTTTTTTATCGTTTGAGAGTTCCGAAAGAAAAATCTTCATAGCATGCATATTTTCCCGAGAAACGCTACTTAAAGAAAAAGTTTCATTTACACATATCTCTAATATTGCTTTAATACTTATAAAAGTAAGCAACGAATGTTATATATACACGTGATGAAATTATTTCTTTCAGAACTCTCGAGCAACAAACCAACACCAATTAATGGCGTTAAAAATTTCGAAATTTCAATATTTGGTAAATGACCTAAATCTAGCTTTTTCTTTAAATGGCGTTTTCTGGAAAAATATACACGAGGTAAAACTTTTTTCTTTAAGAACTCCTGAACGATAAAAAAAACACCAAAGTATCACGTAGTTAGTTTCTACAAATACCAAAAATGTAATACTAACTAGATGGATGCAAAAAATGTACTTTAGTAAAAGAACTATCACGCCCAAATTTTACCATTTAGTTGAATAATAGAATGAAGTTTCAATTAACAAAATTATATTAAAAGCAAAAATGGTAGTTATAATTTTAAATATCTCATTATTCTGGGAATTTTTTTTTATTTAATTTAATTTAAATAAAACTTTATTCTAAAACGTATTATAAACAGGTCATAAACAAAAGCATTCTTTGTAAGAAATTCAAAATTCAGTGTAATATATAAGACATGTTTCATCAACATTTTGTAAAATGCTTTTTTAATATTTTCGTGGTTTAATTAAATTGGTTTGCTATTTCACAGTTGTACGTTTTTTTTGTTTATTAAACCCAAGATCGTTAAATATCTTAGTGGTTGTAAAGTAGCTATGCATACATATAAATAAAATATTTCATAAACAAACACGTGAGGAAAACAAACAATTAGTCAAAACAAAGCACAAACAAGAAAACAATTTACATATTCTAGTATAAATTATGGCAAGATGAAAATTGTTTCCTATAAAAAAGTAAAAAACATTAAATATTTTAAACAAATATATTCCGAAAAAATCATCAAAATAAAATTAAATCTTCTACAATAATGAAAACTTTTATTTTAAAACTTTCGTCACGCTTCGTAAGCTTCTTATTTACTTTCGTCATTTGTAGATAAAGCTCGTTTTACGAAAGCAACAGGTTTCCTTAAATCGCTTGTCTTTTGTCTATCTAGCCTACATTTTTTATACATATAAGTGGTATTTTATACTATATAAACTTTTAAAATGCTTCTGCTTTAAGTTTAGAAAAATATACACCAAACTTAAACACTTTGACCCATATGCAGTGTAATCGGTAAATAGTTTTCTGCAAACAGTTCAATAATGGTTTTTATGGGAATTTAAACCGTTTTAACGACTAGCCATTTTACAAAATTGATTAACGGGTCATAAACTGTGTTTATTCACGTCTTTTAAATAAAGTTGAACTTTGAGTAGGTACTAGAAAATTAAAGTGTACTATAAATTTTCTTTCACAGCTTTGACTTTGATGAAGCGATTTTCCGTTTTATAAAATTACTTAGACTTTTAATAACAAAACTTCTTCATCATGATTTAATCAAGATAACAGTAAAAACTTTATTTTTATAGAGCTAATGCGATAAATCAGGGAAGTTGATTTTGCAAGTAAATAATTATGTACCTTTGAAAGTTTTCAACTAGAACAAGGATGTAATTGTAAAAGTAAAAAGCAAAGTAATAACCGATTTTAAATTACCTTTTTACCTCGCTATAATTTCTATTAAGAAAAATATACGTTTATAGCAAGTAATATAGAAAATTATTTCACTTGGAAAATTCAAACTGACAAATATTTTGGATTATTCAGCCGTCATACTTTATCTTGGTAAATGTCGAAATAGAACATTATTTCACTCTAGCAAGCTTTCAAGTAGGATCTTTGAGATTAAACTCTCAGGTGCTGGGTTTTCTCTTTCAAATTCTTCCCTTTGTAAAGGGTGTGGTTGGAAATTTTCACAAAACCTACAAAAATTGAGAACGAGAAATTCAAATGTGTAGCAAATGGCGTTGACGATGATAAACAACATCTATAAACATCAAACAAGGGGCAGTGTCAGTGACGTAAGAATAACAAAACTTTCCCAATGGAACGATTTGATTTAAGTAATTGGTTTTCTACCGACATTAAATGTAAACGTAATAACACTAAGATTTAAGATATTTTCTCTGAAATATTGTCTTAAAGCTTCTTCAGGTTATTTCAGGATTCTTCTCGCACTCAAACATCCTACGTATTTCTTTTTTATTAATGAAATTCCGTATACCTTATTTTCTGGAATATATCTGCACGTAGGTCTCATGCCATTTATTTTTTGTCAATCTACTCCTATATATCCTCGTAAACCGCTATTATTGATTTCACGTATATTTGTTTTACTTTCATTTTCAAATAAAGCTTTTTTCACATCCATAAATACTAGAAGCTACTAATACCCACAAAAATAAATCTGTACTCAACAGCTATCTAAATATTTGAAATGAAAACAATTAAATTCCATACATTGTGTCTATAAATATGATTATTTGTTCATATTTTTTGTTTAACATTTATTTTTAATTAATTTAAAAAGAAAGAACGAAATATCACTACAGAGAAGAAAATATTTGATTAATTTTCTTTATTGGTGGAAAAATTTACTTCTATTCGAGTAGAAAAGCATTGACATCACACAATTTGAAATACCAACGTACTATTGGTGTATACCTTTTCATAAATTTGAGTTTGAAAATACGTAACATGTCATATATGTTGGATAAATCGAATTTATGTCATTTTTGTTCTAAGCGCATCAACTTCACTTAGATTAATGTGATTCAGATAACGCAATTTAAAACCATATATAGGATTATTACTGTTCTATGATGCATCATACATCAGTATGGCAGAATCCAACAAAAAATTTAATGTCAACATTTTTCAAATTATTTTCACTAACTGGTTATAAGTCAATTGTAAATTTTCATGATAAAATTCATTTCAAGTTACTTAATAAAATAAGGATAATTAGTTATTAGAGACACATCCGTGAATTAATCATATATATTTAACCATTTAAAAAAATAAAACAATTTCTAAAGAAATATTCAATGTAGACCAATATAGACCAGACGTCAATTCGTTTAGAATTACTATTATTAACTACTATTACTAGATAATCTCTACCCGTTTTTTTAGTTACTATACATTACAACTGCTGAATATGATCCTAGAAATAGCTATATCAGAAAATATCAGAAAAATATTTTTTAGTTTCTTTAAATTAAGTTAATTCCCATAAAGTATCTAAGATACTGTATCTTAGTTCCTTTATTTTTCACTAAAAGGTTACTAGTATCTTCGATACTTTTTAAAAGGAACAGTATCTTGTAGCTTAAAAAATATCTAAAATACCGAAAAGTAGAAATTAAGAAATTAAGTGCTATGTTTTATATTGTTTTGTTCAATATGATTCAATTTTTATCTCTTATATTAATCTTCTATCGTTTCAAAATAGATTGTGCGGGGGATAGACAAACATATTTTCCTTTTTCCTAAACTAATAAAGATAAGAAATACATTAACATATGTTACCAAACTTAATACATACTTAATTTACAAAGTTACTAAAAAAGCTACTTATTAAGTATCTAACAAGATTATTTACATACATATTAAGTATCTTAAAGTAACTTAAGATAAGTATTTAAGATCCTTTTTCTTAAAAGTAACAAGATATCCAAAGTAACTACAGATACTTTTTAGAAAAATAACTTATCTAATATCTAAATACTTTTTCATAATATCTTTGATAGCTCTGGTCCTAAAATTGAGGATTGATATTTTCAAATATTGGTGGACTAATTTGCTAACTTCAAATAGCTCCCCAACCGTTTTTGACGGCATTAAAAAATGCAAATTTCAAATTCTTTAAGTGATAATTTTGGTTTAAAATCTAATGATTTAACAATCATTACCTGATGATGACAGCCAAAAAATTGTTGAAACGCGTCATAATAAAGAAGAAATTGAGTCATAAGACATATTAGTCGGAAATAAATAAAATATTTATCAATGCAACTTTCAATCTTTAAAAATGTCAACTTGTGTTTTTCAGTTTAAAAAATTGATGAATTAATGTAATTTGGAGCCTATTGGTGGCCCAGTGGTCAAGGTGGCCGTCCGAAAACCGATAGGTGTTGAGTTCAATCCTCGTATCGAACAAATTTTCAATATTACTCGATTTACAGTGTTTTATTAACTCTAGAGTCGTTAAAAACCTTGAAAGTTATAAAGCAAAGATAAATAAATCAATAACTTAAATAAAAGCGACTCCATATGACCAAAAAAAAGTTTTATGCTATCAGGACAATATAACGTCCTACACGTCCTTGAAAACAATGGTCAAAATGGACCATTTACGAATTGGTTGTTTACTCTCCTTATTCTCAAAATTTAGCCCTCAGTAATTATTATCTGTTCCCAAACCTCAAGCGAAGGTTTCAGGAAAAGAGATTCAGATCGAAAGAACGAAGCGTATTTCGAAGATTTGGTCATTTCATCCTACCGAAAACGCATTAAAATGTCGGAAAGTCAATATACCAAGTGTATCGACTTCGAAGGCAACTATGCTAAAGGAAAAATATAATTTTGCCCAAAAAATACCACTTGTATACATTAAAAATTTTGGGACTTTTCAGCCCCTGTAGTATAGTAGTATTTTATTATAGATTTTGCCAAGAACGTAAAAATTTAAAAACAGAATAAAAAAAATGAAGTTGTAGTTACATAGGTCAAATTATGAAAAATTCAGAGGACTTGAAGAAATTAAGTGAATTTTGTAACCAACTTAGAATTTATTTTCTTTATATGGAAAAAGTAAAGTGTTTCTTTTTTGCAAATGTCTTTTAATGTGTTTGTGTCTATTTATAACTATGGCAATTTTACAAATTCAAAAGTTTTTGTCTATTTTTTGTCCTTAAATTTAAATTTATGACACACGAGGGCGTATGAAAAATTTCTTTGTACGGAGATTAGGGAAATTATTGCCAGACATTTTTTATTTAGTTCTCATTCCTCTTTATTAAGTTTTTTCTTTGTAAATATGGTATAAACATATATTATATATAAAAAAGATTGCTGTCTCTTTTTTAATATATGTATATTCTGTTCAATGTCGTTGTCAATCAAAATTTCAATGAGCTTTATTACTAATTACTACATTGAAAAAGGTTTCATAGCTTTTATTTTACGGAAGATTTTCATAAAAAGTTCTTTGTCCTATAATTTTAACAATGTGTAAAATTTACGTGCACCAAGATGCCCATAGGCAAAGATTTGGGGCCCATTGACTAAGAGTTTGATGATTCTTTCCCAATTAATATAGATTTAATACTATTTGCAACTGTCATTTTATGGAGACATTTACATGCTTTTTATTGTTTCATTAATGGAATTAGGATTAATTGAAAATATTGAATAATTAAATAATTTATAATAAAATAACCGTTCAAAATACTGGAAACAAAGATTTTCATCCTTCTATTTGTAATTTTTAAATCAACGCTTCCTTTTTAAATTAGAAAGAGACATATAGATTTAAGTTTGCCATAAAAATTAAAAAAATCAATCTTAAAGGAGCAAACCCAAATCTAATTGGACGAGTTCTTAATCCTTTCCCCAAAAATAATTTTTCCAGACTAACTTTTACTGCAATTTATACTATTAATTAAAAATAAAAAATATACGAAATAAACGAAAAAAATATTAACCCCTTTTCGGATTCGGGCGAGTTGTAGCGAAGATGGGCAAAAGCAGACGCGGTCTGGTTAACTCGTCTATGTCAATTTTTCTTCTTCTGCCTTGGCTTCCTTAATCTAGAACTGTGCTTTTCAAACTCTTTTATATCGTAGTCTCCTAAATCAGAAGAAAATCCAAGTTCCCTTTCCCAAAAATGTTACACTTTAGTTTCCAACAGTACTTTATTTATGTACTGTTAATTAATTTAGGTACTTTTTTATTAAATATCTAAATAATTTATAAATTTTAGAAGATTATAATTTATCCATATCGGATAAAAATATAGTTCTGATCATGGGAAAATTGAACTGATTTGTATCAGCTATTGTCCTTCTGATTACGTTATTATGATTTCTTGAATAAAACTGAAATATTTTGTTGCTCCTTGGCAGGAGCTTCAGGACCCCCTAGGAAACCGCGCCTTCCAGTTTGAAAAGCACTTATATAGAGGAGATATCTTGTTTCCTTCATAGATGTTCGTAGTTTACTAACAAAAGTGTGTAAGTCTCCTCACAATGCATGATTTACTTTAAATTTTTATGTCTTTTCGATAACTTTGGGATTGTTTTTTTGTTATAAGTGTTGAAAAATATTCGTTAGTGAAGGAGTTAATAGGAGCTACAAAAGTAATCTCGTTATCTCATTGTTACGTACAAAGAACTACGTAAGTATATTGAGTAAGTCAGAATCTTTCAAACTCAGAGAATTAAAAATTTAAAAACCGAATTACGTATACAACAAATAAAAGAATATATTTTGGGAAAGTTATTTAAAAAAAACAATCAGTCGGAACAAGGCCAGAAAAATGAGCAAAACCTTTTTAAAAATATATAGGATGTAAAAACTCAAAAATATTAGCAAATTTAAGTAAATGAGCTATTCGTTTTTACTTTTTACAAATGTATTAGATTTGAAATTTACTGTTAGAGTAAATAGTTGTACTCTAGTCCTAATTAATTTAATTTATTTTTCTCTAATCTACCTTTGCTTTAACGTCTACCCAAGTGGAATTTTAGTGGACCTAATATTATGAGTTTTATTTATGGTATCAAATCAGTAGTACGCTACTATTAGATTGTAAAATCGTAACCAAATAGAGAGAAAATTTTGGTATAATTAACTAACAGCATACATGATTGCAAAAAAAATGCTTAAACATTATGTGAACGAAAGCTCTTTTTTAAAATGAATAAAAAAATATGTAAAGCATAAACGAAAGTTTAAATATTAACTCACTACTATTGTAGCATGAAAAATTGAAAAGAAATAAATTGATGTTTTGCGTTTTCAACTGTTGATTTACAAAGTAACATTCACCATTCACAACCTAAATCTCAAATAGGAACATCAATATAATTCTTTTAAAATGAAAAAAGCTTCTATATTTTCAAAAGCTTCGTCATGTGTAAAAAAATATTTGTAACAATGACCAAATCGTAATTATATTTAATTCAGCTTTGTTCGTCTCTTGTATCCTTTCAAAAATAAGCATTAACATTTTTGTTTTAAATATGATAATCAGACACTTAGCAAATAATGAAGTTTGAAAAAAAGCAAACAAAAAGCTTCCATAGAAACACTTTCAGAACAAACACACGAGTTTGCCAAGTTGATATGTTTATCAACACACCGTTTTCATTTTATTATAACCCCAACAAGTACTGTAAAATAATTATTGTTAAAACAAACTTATGAATGGGAGCTTGTATTATGTATACCATATATAACAACAGAAGGTAAAAGATAGGAGTTGGGGTCATAGATTTCAGTAAATTTCCAGATTTTACTGCTTGTTATATGTATGTTGTGTTCGTGTTAATATTATTAGAGAAGTGGTTTTGTAAATTTACCTATGTATTTCTTGTCTATATCTAAATTTTATGCAATAACAGTCGTTATCAACGTTTAGCTATGTTTCTATAAAAAAATAATAAGACTTAGAACATAACGTTTTAATTGAACTATTTTAGGTTTTTTTACAATTTTCGTAGCTTTTTTTTACGTCCATCAAGATAGCATTATATCTTTGGAATTTGTAAAAAAATAACTCTGAAATATGTCGCTATTTTTCGTCGTTTTATTTTCCATAAAAACCCTATGAAATGCTAATGCCTGGTGTTGTTTAGAGCTTTTTTATAATAAAAAATATTTCGATTTTTTTACGCTTTTAGTTGGTGTGGTTTGAGAGATTTGAAAGCAAAAATTTTGCCACTCACATATTTTCCAAGAAAACATCGCTTAAAAAAAAAGCTCAATAATTTCTATATATTAAAATGGTTCAATTTTAGCTTTTTCTTTAAGCAATGTTTTCTTGGAAAATATGCGAGCGACAAATTATTTTCTTTCTAATATCTTGAATAACAAAATAGTGAAAAATTAGTTCGCAGTTCTTTTTTACAAATTCCAAAAATGTAATTCTTACTAGATGGACATTTTTATTTTAGTAATCAATCAGTACTTTCTTATTTGCTTTGATGGGACTCTCTGTCGCTGTGTATTCTCTTAAGTTGTTTTAATAATTTCACACAAAGGGCTGGTATTTTGAAATTCTGTTGGTAGCATTTATCTTCTAGATAAAATTGTAACCACAGGATACAGATAAATGTGTTGACTTTAACTAAGAAATAAATTTTAATTTATTGAACAGTCATCTTAAGGATATTGTCTATAGCTACCCACGAGTGAAAATACTGACTTTAAACTTAATAGCAAACAGTGTTATGAGGCATAAGTAATTTTGTTAGATTTACAGACCTTTTGTTTTGCCCAGGTTGCAGTCTATCACCTATACTTGAAATTGGTACATGAAAATATAAAATATGTGCTTCTTTTCACGAGCGATGAAGTTATTTTTGCGCAGGACAAAGAGGCAATATATGATTTAAAAGCTAAAGGTACATTTTCATGCAATCGCTAGTCGCTGGTTTTTAACGATAAATGTGATCACGTAACTAAAAATTTAACATGTGCGTCATCTGAAAAAAGTAGCGATAATACTAAATTGTTTTTAGCTATTTTGCCAGATTCTGCCGATTTTTGACGCACATGTTAGATTTCAAGCTCGTGATCACATTTATCGTTAAAAATCAGCCACTAGCGACTGCATGAAAATGCACCATAAGGGTGGAATTCGATATTTGAGCTTAACAATAAATACGGATAAGACGGAATACTTATGTATTTGATAATAGGTTCCAGATTTACATTTGGAAGATAAAATTAGAAAAAGTTGTCAAATTTGTAAATATTAGGGTTCAACTGTTCACCGGAATATACCTTGTTTAAACGATACAGAAATAAAATTATAGCGGAGAAAACAATAAACAAAAACATAACATAGACCGACATATGGAATAACACACTAAAGAATTCAAAAAACGAGTCTTTCAAAGAGTAATCTAAAATATAATTTTGAAGGGAATAGAAATCTGGTTAATGACAACAACCATAAGAAACAAAATATGTACAATACATTTAGACTATTTTAGAAAATGTTTAAAAGTCTCAGGAAATGATAAAGTATGAACAAGAAATATGGTGATGAATTTACGTTAAATGTTCTATGACAAGGATACTAGAAAATAGGGCCTTACAATGGTCATATCCATAGAATACCAGATAGTCACAAAATGTCTAAAAGATTGTTATATTGGGAACCTAGACGAAAGAAACGAAGAGGAAGACCAGCTTTACAATGGGAAACATATGTAGGACAAGCTATGACAAAGAATGATCTAAGAGGGAGGAATGGAAAATCACAAAATTGTGGAAGGCAAACTTGTAAAGGGAAATTACCGAACAAGAAGAAGAAGAAATTTTGTTTGAAAATTACAAATAACACATGATTAATCAAACGAAAGAAAAAAAATAAAATTAACTATTATTTTGACTGAAATTTGAAAGCTCATATTCTGAAACTACATACTGATACCTAAATAATATATATAGAAAAATCTCCATAAATTTTACATTATATGGTGATATATTTCATGACAACATATCACTCAGGAACATTTTTATTTTTCAAATATGATGTTTCAATTTTTAAGAAAAAAATGATTTCATTAAGTTTATTATATATACGACAGTTTGTAATTAACCACGTGCCACAAAGTGGGAGTATTTTTTTACGATAACTAAAGAAGGGAAGAACGTGACATTATATCAAATAAAATAAAAATGGAAAAGATAGGCTACGGCCCAAAATACTTTAAAAATTTGAATTTTTACTAATGTTTTGTACTGCTCGTGAAGCATGATCATAATTTACGATGTTATCGTATTCTTATTACGTTTTGACAGGAAAATAGCTTCATGATGAAAGTAATTATGTTTTCGAACCATTTTTATTTTTAAAGAAGTTTTAAATTGCATGATTGTTGCACAAAAGTTTCCCACAAGATAGGTTTGTACATTGCACAACAAAACATTTTAATTTAAAATATTATCGATTAGTAATATAAAGAGATATTGATTATCAGAAGTAACAGTATTGAAAATTGTAGTTTCAAATATATGTAAACTGTAGTTGACTGTAGTTATAGTGACTCAATAATTAAAAATTTTTCATTCAATTTTAAAGTTTGCTCTTCATTTGTCTAATTTTGGAGGCAAAAAATATCCTTTTGCTATACTTATATATTTATATTTATTCAGAGTCATAAATTGCTAAATAATAAATAGGGTTATACATTTGTTTGTTTGTTTTATACTAAAGATAAAACAAATGAGGATTTGGTAAGAAAAGCAACAAAAACTACTTTCAAGTAGTACATTCATATAAAATCACTCTTGTCTCTTATAAATGTCTTTCCTTTTCATTTCCGCAACTATCTTTATCTAAATATTCATTCGGTTTGAATTTAATTTTATTGGCAAAACTTCCCATTGTGTCATAATTGAATTCGAATCTTATCTGCTAACTGTAGTTACTGTAATGTAGTTTCTATTTGTAGTTCTCGACATAGTTACTTTGACATATAGTCTGGTTTTCATCAAACAAAACAGCTACGACATAACAAAAGGATTCTTTATAACAAATTTGGAAAAACTCGTTACTTTTCTCGTTATAATTTTTAATGGGATTTTTCATTCAAATTATACTTACATTTTATGATTAATTGTTCCATGAAAAAAAATAAAGAGAAAAAAGTTTCAGTAGCAACGTGAAATAATGATAAGTTTTTAAAAGGCTTTTTTTTCCTTATATATATTTCAGAGATTACGTTGATAAAGAACCTTGTGTTAATTACATTATTTTGAGATTCAAGGACCACACGTTCACCGCGGAATGGTTATAGTCCATTTAAAAGAAATTTAGCTCAAGATTGTCCAAATCTTATTTTTATCTAACAATAAACTTATTTTTATCATTTCAGAATGAGGATACTTAGTAATTTTCAGGAGGCGTATACCGTAAATTTTAACATAATTGAATAGATTGCGTGATAAAAGAATCTCGGCTAAATTATATTTGTTAAAGGAAATAAAATGTTTGGCCAAACATGTACATGTAGGTATTTTATTTTTGTACAAAAGCAAGTGTATTTTTTAAAGAGAGAAATTTATTAAAGCTTTTTCATGTCTGCAACGAAGATGAAGACTAAGTTTTTCAGTTGCTTCTCTGTTTTTGCCTAGAAATACATTAACGCGCGCAATGAATTGGAAAACCCTTAAAAAAGAAAAGCTTATAAAGAAAACTGGAAACACAAACTTCATTTAGAAAAAGTAACGATTGCGCTATATCCAACGCTTTTGAAAATCGTACTTTTTCCTCATTCTTTCAAATCAATTCGTGGTTTTTTATCATAGGAAGAATTTTTATACTTACTTATCGTATCTATTCAAGATAGAGTTGTCAGGTTTTTCATCGTTAGAAAAATGAAGAAAAATGTGTTCATCGTTACAAAAACGAAACAAGTAGTGTGTTTTTTTTATTTTCAAATCAATAAGTAGGTACCTGGGTATCTGGATAAGTTTGCAAGAATATGAAAAATATACAAAAGCTTCAATCAATCAAATTTATTTTCCCATTTAAAACTCAGTAGTGGTATGAAAAATGAAATAAATGATATAACAAAACAAATACAGTTAGAAGAGAAAATGTTACATTTCCGAGCAAATAAATTGCTGTTGATATAATGTACATTTTAACGACAAAAATCTCAACTTATACTATGAACTTTTTAAATGTAGTTTATGTGAGTTCAAAATAAAAATATTATTACTGACAAAAGGAAATGTAAAATATAATGGGATCTTCAATTTTTAAATCATAGAAAAAGTAAAATATTTTTTTATTTCAATTAGATTTAAGTATCTTTTACAAAATACAAGAGTATTAAACTAAGATGAGTGCTTTAATATTTTAAAGGATTTTCAAAGTTCAATAAATTATTAGAGAACATTTTAATATTTCATTTAGAAAAAAATGGCAAAAGTATAAAATAAAACTTCAGATTTTAAGAAGTTTTGGCAATAGACCGAAAGTTTTTAATCTCATTTTTGATCCTCTTACTTAATTTGATATACGAACCGGACAAAAAAGAAATTATGCCATTAAATATCGGTTGAACTATTTAACACATTTAACATTATACATTTAACATATTTTTTTTATTGTTATTTACCGTTGCGTTATAACTACTAAACACTTTAGCGACATTAGAGTTAATAAAAATCCGTAATCGAGAAATATCGATAATTTGCTCGATAAGAAAATCGAACCCAAAACCAACCAGTTTTGGGGAGTTCACCTAGACCACTTAGCTACCGGCTCGTTTGGATTTTTGTTTCAGGACATACAAAAATAACAAATATACTTTAATTCACAAACGTTTATTTGTTTCATATAACTCATTTAATTATTAATTTACTACAATCGCTTATCTCTCTATTTAACTTGTTACTTATAACTAGTTTATTCATCAACTATAATTAATTATCCTCCACCTGCGGTCACCTCTTTTATACTGGCTCAGGCTGAATTATTCAAACACCAGATTATTCGATTTCGAGCATTTTCAACCTACATTTTTACAGTTTATACTTTTACTTAAATAAAAAATTTTCAAAGAACCTTCTAGCATATCTTTCACCTCATTGTGCGTGGCCGCTCCCCCTTTATTTATTTTTATGATTCGGTAAGCACACAGCAAGACACTAGATGCTAGGCCCATGGACACACATTTAAATCTTAGACATGTAACAATACTTGATCAGAAAATTGATTTGTTTTAGTAAGTGAAGCTAAGTAACTAAAAATAACTGTTGGCAATTGAGTACCGATGAGTACCAGCCTACACAAATAAGCGGTTGGTTTTTACTCCATTCGATTGCATCAGTTTTCCACACCAGAAAAAAGAGAGTTCTATATCATCGGCACAATGGTAAAGTCACGAATCTGATTTTTTTGCGAAAATTGGTTCTTTGGTTAAACCTTACATTAAGAGTTTATTGTACGCTGTGGTAAATTTCCAAAACTCTATCTTGATCTGTTAATATATATTCGATATAATCGCGATGTAAACTTGCAGATTTGGTTGTTTTTTTATATATTTATATTGTTACTATTTGCTCTCCTGAAAAATATAATTTTGACAGATTCGCAACTTTACCATTGTGTGGACGATATATAAATATCCCTTACAACGCTTCCAATACAGGCGCGTTGCATTTTACTTCTCTTCATGTTCGTGCCTACGTAGACGGCGCTGACAGTTTATTTTAGTACGTTATTTTTGTTTACTGTGAAGTGTGCTTTCCATTATAAACAGACCAGTAGAAACCGTGGAAACACCGTATAATGTTTTCTATCTCATTCTCTCGTACGTTAAAGATGTATGTGTTTGTCTCTTTTCAATGTCGCGTTTTCGTTCCATCCAATTTCAAATCACAACGATGCTATAGAAGTTTTCACATCAAAAACGAAAAATTTATAATAAGTTTAATACTAACATTAGAAAACCAATATGTTTAATGAAAATCTAGAAATTAATTCAAAGAATATTGGATATTATTAACCCTTGTTCAAAATTGTCTTTAGCGTGCCACAATGATGAAAAAAGACTTCGACTATACTAATATTGGTAGATAATTGATTCCTCATACTTGGAAACTGTTTAAATAATGGTCACAGGTTAGTATTCCATTAACCTGGTTTTACCAATTTTTTCTGTAAATAAACTTTTTTTTATATTTAGCATGCGGGTGTATGAAAATATATAAGAAATAATAAAGTTTATTGAGTTCAAGTTTGATTTTTTTTTGTTCTTTTTTGATAAATTTCCTACTTCTTTATTTTTTGTTAAAGAAATTAATGTATCGTAAAACATAAATAGGTTATTTCACAGGGTAATAAGTTTACAGGAAAAGTATTTATTTCTTTTTTAGTGTTAGTGTTTAACGGCTTTTCGCATGAGGAAACATATTTGATACGCATAAAGCTGTTTTATGTTTATTGGTGCAATTTATATTGATTGATATTTATTGTTTTCGAACAAAATAAAAGGCACAAAAAGAAATAGAGAAATATAAATTTATTTGATATTTCTAAATTTATTCATCACAAGATAATTACTATGTTCTTTAAAGTTAAGCCTTTAATAGTTTAATGGACAACTCATGTACTTGTTATATCGTTTTTACGTCAAACTGAGAATTTCACTTATTTTTCGATAGAAATATTCATAAAGTATTTTTCGGTTCGGTTACATCTTATACTATTTAATAAATTTAATAACAACATACTGTAGTTAATACTAAAATTTCAATGTTTTATATATCGTGGAGAGAATTTTGTTTTCATAACACATAAAATAAAAAAAGTGTTTGAATATATGTACTTAACGCAATCAGACTTGGTTCTGTGTAGTTCAACAATCAAAGCTTTATAAATGTAAAGTGTTTTTTTTTATTTTTAATATTTATAACGACTGCTGACAAAACTTGAAACACCCATGTTATTACTTCATGGCGATTCTTTACAATATTATTTTAAGAAGAAACACTTTTTTATTTTTCATAAAAAAGAGTAATTATGTGTAAATATATACACGTACGTAAGAAGTTATACTTCTTTGTATAAGTCTAGTCTTCTCTGGTAATAAGTTTCAACCGTTCTTGATTAAGTTAATGGCTAAGTTATTTTTTTAACCACTAGCAGGGCAATGTCGTTTAGAATCTTGGCTTTCTGAATTGCTTTTGGTTATTCGCTTTTTGTTGTTATTATTAAACCTGAAACCAAAGCTGTCAAAACAAAACACTTATATTCTTCCTTTACTTTAATACCTTCAATAAAACTTAAATTTAATTATTCGTTCTACTGGCATTTATACTTCGTGTGTTCAACACTCATAGGTTAGTTGTGCCCAATGACACAACTCACTATATCAACCAAAAAGCATCTCTATTATGTCATGCGCCACTTAAATCGGTCTATCAAGTAAAGTATGAACACTCTTTTGAGATGCTTAACATCTATACTATTATCCAACAAATTAAAGGCGAGGGAATTTTGACAAGTCGAGGGATCACATCCTTTACATGTTCCACTTGTAAGTTGTCTTGAGTTCTAATAGTATTTATGTACCATGGTGCACCAATTATTGTCCGCAAATCTTTGAACTGGAATCTTTAAACTGGAATCTTTAAATTATTTTCACGTTTGAGTTAGATGCTGTGTCTCAAAGTTCAACTCCGTAGTTCCAAATTGATTTTATTATTGACTTGTAAAGAACTTATTTGTTTTCTATGGCCAACTGTGATCTGTGACCAATCAGCCATTACAAATTTCCGTATATATTGTTAAGTTGCTCTTTTAATATATTTTACTCAACTTAACTGTCTATTCAGATACATTCTCAAATATTTAACTACACAATTTGGAAACATAAAAGCTACTTTTTATTTTAAAAAACAAATATTAAATTAACTCGCGTAGTTAGCTTGGTTAATAATTTGCATATAGTAGAAATTGGTACAAGTTACCGATTTTAGCACATGAGCAGTTTCATTTTGATGAGTTTATGCAGATTTTTACCATAAAACCTTATTTCTAGTGCGGCTCCATGTATATATAGTTCAGTAATCGCAACTGCCTAAGTTGACTTCCGTTACAAAATTCTAAACGCCATTTATGTTTTTCTTCTCATGATGCCTCTAAGCAAGTATAACTTCCAAAAAAAAAAATAACACATTTTATTTTAAGTGATAAATATTTTTAATCTCAAAGAAATACTTACTAACTCTTATACGAGTAGTTTACAAATTCTAAGAAACTTAAAAACCTATTCATAGTAAACCCATGTTTTTTAAAACCTTATTGTGCTAAAATAAAGGTAGAATAAAAACACAATTTATTTTTCGAATAAAAACATGGGAAAGTTGTGTTCGTGGAAAGAATTTTATCAATGAAATTCAAATGTGAAATTGTTATTACTATTTTTATATTTGAAATTGTAAATCTATCGACAGTAGAGTTGTACATATATTTTGCAAGTATGTGCGAGATTTGAATTCAAAAAATATATTTTCCTGTATATATATATATAACTATATATTTTTCTGTGGCCATATCGAGAAAATAAATGTACGTGAATTTTCTTTTAATTCTAGTGTAACACCTATATAAATTTTAAAAATGAAGTTTTCAATATTGAATATGGAATATTTGCGAGTTACCTAAAAGCTGTTTTAGTCTGAATATAAAAATAATATTGAAATTTAATATAAAAATATAGAAATTCAGACGATATTTATGCTATTATCCTAAAAATTGTTGAAATCAGAAAGATCTGAATGCAATAAATGGTATGACCAGCCTATATTTTTCGATATTAATAACCCTTTTTTTATTGAAATTGTCTTCTAAAAGAAGAAGTAAGAAAAGATTGATGGCTTGTAAAATAAATCTATAATAAAATCCTTTATTTCGGCTGTAAAAATATGTCAATCTTTCATGCAACTAATTTCATTTTTCGTGAATCTGAAATATTTTCCGATAACTAATATTGAAAGACAAATACTTTATAAATTTTTACTCATTTCAGCCAATTAAAATTGCTGAGCAGTCTAATAAAAATATAAATTTTAAAAAGTATTCTCAGGAAAAGAAGTCACGTTTATATTTGACGAAAAATTCATGTGTACATTTATAATGTAATGTTTGCTACATAGGTAGTATTATGGCTAGTCTTAAATTCTAATTGGGAATTTATTATTATTCTTTTTTTTTCTCAAAATTGTGTTAATTCTATAAAGTGCTTGCATTTCTAAAAGTAAAGAAAGCACAGACAGTTAGCTGATGGTTTGATATGATTCTTCTTTGGTTACGTCCTTTTGCAACTTTGATATTCCGGCTAAATAGAAAGATAACAATGTAAAACGTTAATTATAAAAAAAGCAAAAGTTATATGTATTTGGAAAAATTGGTAAACGATGCTTACATATACAGTAAACATACCAAATTATTGATTTTTTTTTCATTTTTTAATGATTGGTTTTTGGTCTAATAACAAATTAAATTTTATTTTAAATAACCGATTAATATAAATGATTTTATGACTAGTAGGCATCCGCGAAATATTCACAGCCAACACTTACACAACTGACAAATAGCAAAAATTAGCAATTGAAACAAGTCGAAATAACAGTTGAAACCAATGACAACAATCAGTTAGCTTAAATTTGAGAATATAATAATTATTATATATGATTTTCACTTACACTATGTGTTTACATTCTTTGGCTTTGCTTCTCTGGCCTTGCCGTCATACTATATACCATCCTATGTCTATTATTACAATGATTTCCTTTCATTTATGAACTTTTTGTTCTTACATAAAAAATTTACCATTCGTGGTTACTGGAAATAACTTCCAATTAGTAATTATCACTATTTATCATAATTACAGTTTCTTATTAATCACTAATTGGTCACAATCATTCTTTGTTATTATAGAATTCAATAATTACTAGAGACATTGATACTGATTTATAATACCAAAAATATTGTTTTGATTTAAATATCTACCAATATAATAATGAAAAGTGATCAGTAATTATTTTCTATGATTTTAAATTGAAAACAATAATTCAATAAAAACATTTTCGTCTGACATTTAAAAGACTTCCCTTACTGTAATTATTGTAACTTATCTCTTAGATATACATTTCCTAATTAGGTTTTGAGAAAAATCATTACATCTCTGATAATATCGACTTTACCGCAAACATAATGGTAAAAAACCTATCTTGACAATCCGCGGCATTTTTTGTTGCGCCAGTTGATTTGAAACTCTATTTAGCCTCTTGATTTTATAAAAAACATGTACATATATGAGTACAACGTTACTTAAACATTTCAAAATGATTAATAAAGAACTTCAAGAGATTTGTGATTTTGAACAAACATTAAATTTTTATACATCATAAGTAGATTTCGTTAAAATTCACTAATTATTAAACAAAGTTTTAAATGATATTAATAGATTCAACGTATTTGACTTTTCTTAGGCAATAAATGCGAAAAAGTGAATTATAAAAATATACAACGATTTGATTTATTTCACTATAAAAAACAATACACCTAATGGTAATATGCTCACGTTTTTCTTTTTTTTCCACTTGACCACATCTTTTGTCCGTAAAATCCATAAAGACTAATATAGACTTTTTCAGACGATTTTCCGTTTCCGCTTCAATTCAAATCTCTCTTAAGACTTTTTATCTCATAAATTTTCTATTTGTTTGTACATTTTGTTAAGAGATGAATAAAAGGATTTATGGTCAAATGTAGAAACATATTTCACAATCTCGATATATATTCAAGCAAAAGTTCGATCGCTTTGTCATTTGCTATAGCGGTATTCTTTTTCATTACCTTTATTTGGACATATCTATGAAACAAAATTCAAAACAATTCATCATAATAAATAGTGTATGCATTTTTTAAAAACAAAACGAAAGGAGGATATATCATATTCTACATGTTCGGTATAGACTATAGCCATACAAACATTTTAAATAAATGTGTTTCTACGTCTTTGTAAAATATATAAGAAAATATTCATTGTTTTACTGAAACATATAAATTGAGTTTCCTTATGAAATTTTTTCGTTAATCTCGTAATAATGTGGAAAAAAATCAGGCTTTTTAAACGCTTCTTATATTTTACATGATATTCTTTATTGAGGACATAATGTAACATTTTCTTTTTATAGCGCTCTCGATTATAGGGAGTTAATTATATTTGAATTAATTTGCATTGATTAATATTCACGTTTAAATTTCAAAGCAATAATGCAATTTTCAAAATTAATTTCCATATTGCTTATTACAACAAATTCTTGGGATAAATTGTAATTCCAATGTAAAATAAAATGGAATCATCCAAGACTTAATTTGAAATTTGTTTCTACCACGATTTCATTAGAATTTTGCGTGATAGATGCGTGTTTTTTGTTTTCCTACTAATATTCTTCAATTTTCATCAGAATCCTTATAAATTCAGCAGAAACTTTGACCATTATAGTTTGACATACAATTATATTAGTTAAACAAATAAATTGCTCACAATTACGATTTCAAATTTAGTGATGTACAATATCCAATTGGTTCTTTCAAAAATCAATGGGTTTCGTCGTAAATACGTAATTTCATTATAAATTGTATGTTTTCTTGCAAACTTTCTAAACTACGAGAGTTTGTTGATTAAATTATTTTAAATGAGTTAAATTTATTTTGTAAATGTTATAATTTACTTTTGTTTGCAATTACCGAGATTATACAAATATTAGATTTTAAAACAGGAACCATTTTTATTCTTGACTTAATCAAAAATAAACGTTTTTAAAAAATTGAGGTACGTTGAAAAATTTATAAAAAGCCATATGCACATTATTTTTAATCGATAAAGGACATTAAAGAAAATTGAGGAAAAACCAATTTTGAGTTATAAAAATTTTTTTTTTTTGGCAGAATTTTTTTTTTAATTTTAATGAGCAATGAAAGTCCGAAAACAATGGGTGCACCTATTGGTCTTCTATGATGTCATTATCCACTTATTGAAACCGAGATATGAACAGATCATTGAACGGTTATTATGAACACAGTTATAAAATTTACACAATTTTTCAAATGTTTTGCCACGGAAAACTTTTTTATACCCTAAAAATGACTCATGTTTTTTCTATGAAATAAAAGTTAATTGTGTTTATTGTATATAAAAACAAAGCTTTTCGTTAATAACTAAGTGTACTGAGTCTTTTAATGCAAGTAAGAAAAATAGTTTTTTCAAATGATCCAACTATTAATAAAATTTGAAGTGAGATCCGATGAATTATTTTCTAAAAATTTAAAAATATAAACTAGGCTAGAATACGAGGAAAATTATATTAATTTTTTTAAAGAATATGTGTGGTGTATGGATTTATAATAAGTTTTTAAGGAAAATTTTATTTTTAAAATCAATCAAATTACGTCTGAAATTTTATGAAAAGTGAAGTTAATAATTTCACAATAGTTCAAAAATGTTGAATAAAGCGAAAATTGCTAAAATGACATAAGACGCTAACAATGATATATCGGCTCCAGAATGGTATTTGAACCATTTTTGGATGGTATGTTGGTACTAAAAAGATACATTCATACTCCAAATTTAAGCACTATGTCTCTTTTTATTTACAAACAAGTCGAAGAAAATGAAAAATTAGATTTTTTTTTCTTAAAAATGAGTGAACTAATTGAAATGAAAGTTGAACATATTACCAAAGTATTTAACGGGTATACCCAGAAAAAATAACAGTATTTTATTTTCACTAAACTATTTGAATCAGATGATTTCTCCTATTTTTTTTTTCTTTCGTATGATATCGTTTTTGTATATTAGTTTTTTGTATATAAGTTAATATATTATTTTATATCCTTTTTTATGTATAATAATCCCTTAAAATTATTAATAGATCAAAGAAGTATACCATATTGAAAGCAATAAATATAAACCGATATTTTGGTGTAAAAGTGGGTTTGGTATTAGTGTTTATATTACAGATACAATAATACAAAGCAATTTAGAATAATTAAATTATAAGTAATTATATAGTAAAATATTTAAAACCATAATATGAAAAGTTTTTCTTTATGAAGATATTAATTATTACCTTTTAAATATTCTATTGCTCATTGAATCATTTACATTTAAATATTATTTCTGAATCCAACACAAAATATAAACACAAATACGAAAATAATCGAATGTTCTCTATAACACCCCATATTTCATTTTTTACTCGATTAATTGTAAAATGTTTTCTAAAGTGTAAAGTATCATTATTTTTCTTCAAAACATTTACGAAGTGAAATAAAATATACTTGATTTCACTTAATTTCGAAGATTGTAAGTGGTTTAAATCATTAACGTATATTTTAAACCATTTAAAGAACCTTTTTGTTTAAATGCATTTGTCAATAGAAAAAACTTCCGTTGGATTTTGTGTACTATGTCGTCATTTTCATGTTGGATCAATAAGAGCTTGCTTTAGGCGCTTGTAATGAAAATTTCTTAATCAAGTAAAGTTAAAAATTAAAAACATCACTATGTTTTGATATTAGTTTAGAACATTTCTATATCTTTAAATTTATTTTCAGAATATGTACGTTAGATCTATTGGCTTTAGGTTTTTTACACATAAGTTATCATTTATTTATGTAGAAAAGAGTGGTTTCATTTTGAATGTCACAACATTTAGACTGATTTTAGACAAAATCCTGAAATTCGTACAATTTGGTAAGGATGAACTCATTAACGCAGATGGCTTATACAGATTACTACTGTTACACTTTACCTAAAAAAGGACGGTCATACATTCTGCCTCTTTGATTCTTCAAACGTAAATAATACAGATAAAAAAGACATATGGAATGTTTTCATTGATTTATAAGGGACTATAAAAAAGCAAGATTTGTGACCAACATGATAACTCTATCCATGCCTATACGCTAATAATAAATAGCTATAATGAACCAATGCTATCAAACATCTTTTTTATACATACTGCCATGACAGTTAGTAATAGCATTATGACAATGCGTTTTAATTAATAATGAAAAATCAATACAATAAAAACTGAATATGTTGAAATAATCTACTAGTGGCCGAGTGACCAAGGTGACCGCTCGAAAACTGGCAGGTGTTGGGTTCAATTCTCGTAATAAGCAAATTTTCAATATTTTTCGGCGTACAATTTTTTATTAACACTAGAGTCACTAAAACACTTGAAAGTTATAATGCAACAGTAAATCACAAAAAAATATATGCTGAAATAATATGTGTACAAACTTACACAAAAATTTACAAAAGAGCGGAACGTTTCAAAAATTTTATATGTTACTTTATTTAGTTAATCTTTTTTTAAATAAAATTTATTTTATAAGATCGTTTTCTTTTTCAGATGTCGATATTGAATTGAGGTAGTGGCAGCATTCTCTCAATTTTGAGGACGCTAATACTTATCTTCATCACTTTTTGAAAGTGTGTTAACATCATGTCGTTTTTATATTCGAATCTTCCTCCAAATTGTTCATTTCCATCAACGCTAGCAAATAATATTAACGACACTGACTTTATTTTCTCCGGTGTCCCGGAGCGAATACCCGAGGATCCACGTACAGAGACACTACGACGCTATTCTTATGGAATTATTTTGCCAGCTATTTGTTTCTTGGGCATAATCGGTAATGTTCTCAATCTGGTTGTGCTAACACGAAAGAATATGCGAGGCACCGCTTACATTTATATGAGAGGTATACAATAATATGGATAGTTCTGGAAATAAATGTGTATATTTTTTTTATTTTTTTTTTTTAAAAAGCACGTTCAGTTCTTCTTTGTTCTGTTTTGAAAATGAAAGAGATGAAATGAAGACAATAGCGAGAAGTTTAATTTAAAAATGTAATTTATTTACTAGGATATTCAGCTGCAGCCCTTCTGGCCATTTTGTTTGCCATTCCGTTTGCGTATCGCGTACTTATACACAAAGAATCAGGACGCTGGGATAACTTTCCACAGGCGTTTTATCATACTTATCTGGAACTCTTTTTGGGCAATGGATGTCTTGGTGAGTAAAACCTATATTTATTACGTTTCACTATAAGTTACTTTTTATTACTAAGCATTTATTATTTTATCTTAAACTTAATAGATTTAAGTAGCTTAAAGTATGTAGTATGTATCTTTATAAAACAGATTTCAGTTTATTTATGCAACCTACTGTTAACCTTACTCATTAGTACATCAGTAGAATCAGTAGTTATTGTTAGTCACAAAATACTAATAACTGGTGTGCATTTTTTTAGAAACTATCGGAAGATGCTACGACAGTGAATTAAAAACATTTTTTTTTAAATTACGACAATTAAGTATAACTCCTCACGCGCGTACTAAAGTACATACACCGTTTTTTTTATTATTTTTTTAATTGTTTTTTACCGTCGCTTTACAACAACTTAGGTCTTTAGCGACTGTAGAGTTAATAAAAATCCGTAAATCAAGGAATATCGAAAATTCGTAAGAGATTCGAACTCGACACCTACCAGTTTTAGAGCGGTCATTTCGGCCCCCAGTAGACTATTTCTTATTATTAGTTTAAATTTGTCTCAATAATAACAACTGCCAAACTCAAAAAGCTCTCAAGCTAATATTAAACTTCAAATCAGTATCGATTATAAAACAAATATATGCTCACGATAATTTTTGGTGAAAATTACGTTTAACAAATACTCAATTAAAAAGATCAAATCAACCAACTTCCCTCCGCCTCTTCTTCACAATCTCTGTATATTTACGTTCTTATCATTCTCCCATCGTTTGAAATTTTTAATATAAGCTTATCAAGGACGATCATTATACCAAAATGTTTATTATCATTAAGTTGTGATTATTTTTAGAGCCATTTTTCGTCATTCAAACATAAAAATTATCTCATTCTATTTATCATGTGCTTCAATTACGTCATATATACTTTCTATAATTAATAGTAATGTCGCCATTAACGTGCGTTATAATTTTTTACGTACATACATCATATGGTAATTGAATGAAAATTTGACGTGAATGAAATAAATCTAACAATTAATTTTATTATGAGACGCTTGTATGAAATGGAAAGGCTGGATTCGAAATAGAGACTAATTGAGGATGTATATTAAGGGATTGTGGATGAGTGTTGGGGGTGTTGAATTTCCGAAATTAATGGATATAGGAGAATGTGAGAACGTTGTGTACTTCATGTGCATTTGGACGAATGAGAGCACATAACATTCATGTTCAATACGGTGCGAATGTGTTTAATGTATCTGCCTGTTCTCGAATTTGTTGAGCCAGATGTTTATTATATCATATGTGGACGAGAGCTTTCATATACATTTAGACAATCCACTTTAATAGTAACCATAATAAAATTAACTTGAATAGTTGATAGACTGACACGGAATTTTATCTAGAACAGTTTTGTAAACGTTTTTTCTTTGCAATAAAATCATTAAAGGAATCTTAAACCGCTGGGTATTGATCCCTATAATGTTATGTAACACATAGCTACAATTATCCAATAATTTTATATTTATAAATTCTAAATTATTTGCAATAAAACTTTTTCTAACACTTGTTTTCAAAAATTATGAAAATCTATATAAAAATGACATAATATGTAGGTATACAGTTTTGTATTAATGTAATTAAGAAGTGTCATCAAAGTATTAAATGTATGCAATAATAAATTCCTTTAAATCAGTTTATCATATATTTTAGAATAAAATCAACGTTAATTAGAAGTAATTATACACATTGTCGAAACAAAGGCGTGACAGAAGAGGCGCTTACCCGGAACACAACTAAGTTTGGGACTTGAAAAAGGATTCCGAATGTGGATAACACTAGACTGTCACCATTTTTGCTTCACTTTATAATTAAATACAACCTAATACACTTAAATATAAATTAAAATTTATTCTGAAGTAAATACTTTTGTACCAATATTTCAACAAAATAAAGTATTTTTTTAATTGGTTTTTACCGTCGCTCTATAACAGACGAGGATAAACTAAATACTGGTATGATCAACAATAATTTTTCTAATTTTCTCGCAATCGATTTGGAAAAATGGGTTTAATTATAAACAAGTTCATATTTAAGGAGTAACATCGATTTAGTCGGGGAAAAAATGGCCTATTTTCAACAATTGTTTCTCCATACAAAAAAACAAATATTTTCTTTAAACTTTTTATTGTCTAATATATACACATTTGCTAAAAAATTTCTGAAATTTTCATAGAAAAATATTTATAACTCCACTATTGTGTCGTCATTTTGGATGACCCCTCGGAAAAAAAATGTTCACCTTGACAGCAGGACTCATGACAGGATCATCCGTGAAAATAAAGTGAGAAAAACATGTTTTAGTTACGCCCATAAACTAAAACTTGGACAAAGGAAAAAAATTAAAATGGATTTTTGGTAAACATTTTTGCAAAAAAAAAAAAAAAATCGGTGAAATTTGTTCAACATTTTTCTTTAAATATTTAAAATAGAAAAAAAACTCTTTCGTTCAAGTCCTTGTGAATTGAATCCCGAAGTGCTGTATGAAATTTCATCAAAATCGGTTGAGTAGTTCTCTAGAAATTTTGATAACTGACTTTGAAAACACAGTTTCGAGAAAAACGCAACAATATACGAGCAGCTGCACCGATATGCCTACGGGGTCATGAGCTTTCCAAGGCTTAATCTCCATAACTATTATTCGGGCTACCTTAAAAATTTAAGACAATATTCTTGAGATATTGTAAAAATTAATAAGATAATAAAAAATGATTTTTTGAAGTCCTAAAATCCATGTAACCCCTTAAAGAGAGAAGTATTAGAAATACTTTTTGAGAATCCGTAATATCCGTTGTAAAATAGATGCGTGTTTAATTTTATATTCAAGTTTCAGTTCATTCAAGTTTTGTCTGTTAAATTTTTAGTATACATTTTCAATTAAAAGAATTGAAATTTTCTTGAAAATTATTTAAAATGCCTGCGATCGACCGTCTGCCCATCCCTGCTCTATAACTACTAAGGTCTTCAGCGACTCTAGGATTAATAAAAATCCGTTATCAAGAAATATCAAAATTTGCTCGATACGAGGATTGAACCTATCAGTTTTGAAACAGATAACTTGACCATTTGATCACCAGTAGGCTACCCAAAAAAGTATATACCTGTGCAATTAAGGAGATTATTGGACAATATTAAGTCAAACAATTTTAACAATAGAAAGTATTACAAATATCTTTTTTTTCAAGAGAAATATTTTTAAGTTCAACCAAAAGTTGTTTTGCGTGAACCTTATACTAGTATTCGTGAGTTTTAACTTTCTCGATTTAATTTTTTATGGAATTTATTCGTACCCGGTACCTTCAACTTTAGTCTACAATCACTGAATTTTGAACTTTTGATAAGTTAGCACCTGACTTTAGCAAATTAAAACTGTAAATATATTTTAAGGTAGACTTTGTTTATCTACCAATTTCGATGTTGGTTCTTTGATGATTATAGCGAAAAAATGTTTCTCCGACTTAAATCAAACGATAGTAATGTCGGTTTTTGTGAGTGTAATTATACTATAATTACTCCGTTGTTCAATTTGTAAAAAATGTAACTTTTGCTTTGTTGAGGTACAAATTATTTTTTTGCGGATTATTCCAAATGTTGGTTCCTATTGGATTGTACCGTTTGAATTTTCGTTTGTACATCAACCGAAAAAAAAACGGAGTTTTCCAACAGTAACAAGCTTCCCTTTAGATATTTTTGAAAACTAACAGTGATACAAGGTAAGTACTGTCTAAAAAAAGATTATACCGAAAGGAATAACTCTTCCGGTTTAATCCCAATGACAGAAATGACGGTTTTTGTAGTAAAATTACCCTTACACGTTTTCGTGTAAAAACAAATTTTTCAGTAAATATTGGAGCTCCTAGATTGTCAATACCAACATAATATGATGTTTTTAATTTTTGGAAGCAAAAATTAATTCATGTTCTAATAAGGTATAATTTTCTTTTCTGTGACTAAATTACCATTATGGGCCGCTTATTCGCAAATTAAATTAAAATCATAGCAGAAAATAAAACGTTCTCAGATCTGACGGTTCTAAAAGAGATCATTAGCCAAAATTCATTTAACATGGAAAGGTAACAGTGACTCCTTGTTCACATGAAAAAAAATAGATCAATGATGCCACCGGTTTAAAAACGTCGGTAGTTGCATTTAACATTAGACTTTCAAGGTCAATATTTATTTTCAAAATCGAAATATATTGGTTTAAGCTATTCTAAAATATTTAATTGTCACTTCTTCATCGTTTAAATTACTCAAAAAAGTTAATTTTCAAAAAAAAATACAATTATTAGTATTTTTAAAGACTAATGCGTTAGAAAACTAATTTTAAAGAAACTATTATTATTTATAATATACAAGTATTCTAACTAATGCATAAATTAGTTACGATTTTATTTTTTTAATCATTTAAGTACTAATCTAGCAATATTGAGCAATATGAGCTATAAATTTGATATTGAAATCCAACCAGATTATATTAATATTTTTTTATTTTTTTAATAAGAGCCATAGTAAAAATTATGGCTTTGTTTTTGTGGGATTTAAATTACTTGGCATACATACTCATAAATTATTTATTCAAACATTAACAAATGTTATTATGGCTCAAAATATAGATTTTAAAAGAATTGTGAATTGAAAGATTACAGCCGATGAACACAATGTCAATAATTTCTTTGAAAAACAAAAACGTAAAATACCATTTGAAAAATATTACATTTTTGTTATTTATGTGCCGTGAATCAATTTTTGAAGTCAACTTTGTATATATAGCTGCTTTTATTGGCAGTAGATAATTGAAATTAAATTTATATTGCTATACACATAGGGTGAATTTAATTTTCTTATGTTGAAATGAAGTTTATGCATAAAAATGTCAAAATATTTACATCGTTTATTGATTTATTACGAAATATTTGATGTTTTGCTAAACATTATCAGCAAATTAATACACAATGTTTTCAGAAAACAATATTATACCAACAGAAATTTAATAGATCTTACATGAGCTTAGGTTTGTTTATTGTTTTCCACATCTTTATGGAATTATAATATTGTAAATTGGTTTATTTTCTCTCAAAAACTTTCCATTTCATACTGGCTTTGAATTTTGATGTGGCTATTATAATAACGCTACAAATGTTTGTTCAGTTTATCAATTTTTTAGAGAAATGGCTGGCTTAGTTTAATCCATAAAATGGATGGATATCGCACGAATTGAAATTGTAGATTTTTTCATTAACTAATGACAAGTGGAAATTTTTTAATGAATAAATTGAAACAGAATATAATTTTAGATTATCTGTTTGGTAACAGGAGCTTTTAAATTATATTCAAGAAAAAGATTTATTACCTAACATTTTACCATTACAAAATCGTACCAAGTTCTAATTCTAAAATGAATTGAAGTAGTTTATAATTTTCAATGTTACTAGGCGATACCCGCGACTTTGTCATCGTAACGTAGTACTTAAGCCATATAACTGATTCATTTTCTATTTCTCTTATTTCAATAAAAATATTATCTAATACTCAAAAACATCCTTTAAATGTCCTTAATAAGGTTGGTATGTGTAAGTATAAATTTCTCGCACTCCTTCGATTGGGTTAAAAAATACTATTTGGAGAAATAAACTTAAAAAAATTTAAAGACAAAATAATTAAATGGAAAAAAACACTAATTAATATTAATAAATTAAATGATAATTTCTTCATACAAAACAAAGGATGAAAAGTAATAGCAGAAAATAATATTTATCGTTAGAGTACTAAAAATAAATGTTAAACAAAACTATTTTTAGACTTTATGCATAAATTTGTGTATTATATGTAATTATAATTAATAATATAATGTTAATAATGTATGCTACAATTTATGTAGTAAACGTAAGACAATAAACTCAAAAAAATATTTAGTTTGCCTACGATCGTTAGTTAGAAAGTAAGAGTATGAAAAATATAAACCTTCAACTTCTCGCTTCATCCCTTAGAGTAGGAGATTTAAAAGGCCATGGTGGGTTAAGACATTTCTAATGGCATTTGGTTTTCAAAAATTGCAACAGGCAAAGCGACGAGGAATTTCGTATATTAAACGACATTTTAATTATTATAACTTTGTTTGCTATGTTTATTTTTAAAATATTTGATAAACTAGTAACTGCTCGTGAAATATTCACAGTCCAGCCCTGACACAACTGGTAAATGGTAAGAATTGGCAATTGAATGAAATCGAAATAACAGATGAAACAAATTACAACAATTTATCAGGTCAAACTTAAGATAATGTTTATTTTATTTGGTTTCAACTAGCACTTTATTTATTTTCTGTTTTTATCAACTTATATACTAGCATTAGCTAATTATTGTATTGATTGTAAAATAAACGTGGTTTTGAAAATTAGTCATTCATTAGTTTATCATGTTTCGATGAATGTTTTAATGGTTTTAATTATGCTTAAAGGTAAATAATTATTACATTTTGCCAATGAATCTATAGTTTATGTATATTTTAAGAACGTCAAAATATGGTAACCTTGCATTTACTACTTTGTTTTAATTTAGTTTGCGATGTTTTTATTAATTCAACACAATCAAACACAACTATCTTATAATTTTATCTTTTCCTGCTAAATTGGCATTACTTTCCGATTTATTTACGAATTAAATTATAAACAATGTGAAAAATGTAATGTTACCTAACCGAATCCGTTTTATAAAAACAATGGTTTATTTAACTAGGTATAAGGGCTAGTAATTTAAAAATAACATAAAAAGAGAGATTATAAATTATTATAAACTAACTATGAAAAAGAACCATCAAATTGGATGACATGGATAATTTCATCTATTTTTCTTAAATATTATTTTTAAAAATGTTTGTTAAAAATCTTTTGTTGTTTTTTTATTTATTTTTAAAAAATTTTACCTCTTAAAAATTTGTTCTAACTCCAATCAATCTGATAGCGAAAAAATATCACATTTATTTAATTTTATTTTATAAAGTTAATTTGGGCTGTTACGTTCACTGGACAGTACACAGTTCTGGATTGAACTAAAGAAAATGTAACTGCACATGTGCCCATTCGGGTAACTTATGTTGTATGTAAAATACGAACCAAGCTCCAACTATGCAATTAAATGTATGTATTTTTTTATGAACAAAAGTTACTTTTATGATTTTTATATCTGTAAATTAATTTTTCATTTCCTACCAACCAATAAATTATTCGTTTATATAGTCAATTTTTTTGAATCTATAACGGAGTTATAATAGAAATAAAATATTTTGAATCAATATAATAATAGGCAATATAGGTATGGACGTCGACTAAAACAGGAACAAAGAATGAATCGAAACACATACGTGTGAGTGAAAACTAAATATATTAATCATTGTCTCAAATTTGAACTTACGAACTGTTGTCGTTTGTTTCAACTATCATTTTGGTTTCATTCAATTGTCAAATTTTGTCATTTATTAGTTGTACCAATGTTGGTTTGGGATATTTCATGGATTGCTACAAAAATTTTATAATTATAATGACGCAAATTCCGTTAAGAACTCTAGTTATTGGTGAAGCATGGTTGACACTTGTTTCCAGCAAAAATTTTTATTTTTTCAAAGAAATATAATTTCTTACGTATGTTCATATGGATTCCCATAAACTTTTTAAAAGATTATTCATTTTTGTTGAAATTTCACGACCCTTTAAATTTATCTAGTTTTTATCACTTTAGTTAAAATTTGTAATAGGTTCAATCCTTATAATAAATTACTCACCAATTACGGCCGCTATGAGCGTGCAAAATGTTTCAAATCAAATTTTTCTAAATTTTCACGTAAACAGCTCATTTTAATTGCGATAACCACAGATAAAGTACATCCAAAACAAAAGAAATGCCATTTAAGTACCTGCGGTTGATTTTTAGAATAAACTAAAAAATCCGTAAGTATTTATCTTTGTAGGTTAATATAAAGTTTTACAAAAGACATTAAGAGTAAAATAAAGTCTCTTGTATAGCCACTATTCACCATTACAAATATAAGATAGAACCAACGGAACCAACATTATGATGTCGTTTTCTTATATATATTTTTTTTTATATCTGAAGTAAACAGATACCTCTTATATTTCATTGCATTGATTTTTTTTTGGTAAAGTAAATTAGTTAAATACATTCATCTAAATATAGTCTCATTAAATTAAAATGCTTAAGATTTTCGTAAAACCATTCCACGCGCACCTGTTGCTATATAATTTCCGAAAAGCACGCATATTACAATTTCGCGTCTTCTCCTAATTTAAAAGCGCACAGATTTTCCTCGTATACTTTTTGTGTAATTCAATTTGGCGTCAACTTGAAAAAGATTTATTGCAACCACCATATTCGAGTGCTACTTTCGTGCCGACATCATAAACTATTGTATAATATGTTAGCCTCCGTTAAATTTAATCATAAAACATATGCTTTAACGTCCCCGTTGTTCTAATATCCATAAATCAGATTTTTCGCGAGCAATTCTTGCGAAGCTGTGAAACAAAAAAAATCAATTTAATATTTTCACAAGTTTTGTTCGACAATCGAATTTTCTTGAAATATTCTTATTCTTTACGCTTTATTTCATCGCTTTTTATGATTCTACATAGAATGGAAAAATATTTAATCTTTTGTTGTGGTACAATTATTTGTTTTATTGAAATTATTTCGTATTTGTCTTTCATAATACTCATAGTTTTATACATATTTGTTTTTAATTAATACTTTTCAAAAGTTACACAAAAGAGATTTTCCTAAAAGTTTATTTCCTATTTATTTTGATTTTGATATTTACAAACTTTTAAGTAAGCAAACACAAATTTTTCACTGTAAAAAAAGCTTTTCACCAGTCTAATGAACGTTTATTTCACATAAAAGATGTTCCGAGAAGCTTTTCATAAAAGAACGTTATGTCTTGAATTTTTAATAAGAGCTAGTTTATTTATTGAGTTAAAGAGTTTTAAGGATGAAAAAAGAAAAAAAAAACCTAAAGCTCCCTTGATACGTCGCTTTGTGATTTCTTTTTGCTAAATCAGTTTTAAAAACTGATAAAAAAAAGTTTGCTACTAGTCTTTTGAGAATTAAGAGATAATTGTTCGCAATTTTAATAGTTCTAACATAAAATACTTTTATCTTCATATGAGATTAGAATACCTTATATAACTTTGTTGGGCATACATATATTTAACTACAAAAAATCAAATCCATTTTATCCAAAAACTTTGTTATACATTAGGTAGCAGAATTATATATTTCACAACGTTGTCATTAATTTTGGAAGTAATTAATAAAAAAAATACATCTGGGGACTGGTACCTTTGAAACTCTCAAAACATTACTGTTACAAGCATAATATATTTTACATAAAATGAATTTCTAAAATGTGGTAAACGGAATACATGGCAGATCGACAAATATGCAAGTTCATTTGCATATTTAGAAGGTGTTGCAAAATATCAGATTTTGTTCAATTTTTTTCCAAAAAATTAAAACTAGGACATTCATTTATTTAAAACAGGATAATATATTCTTTTTATACTTTTTTTAAAAAGATACATAGAATTTTACTTTTAGAACAGTTATAGTACTTTATAAAAGTACAGTTTACTACAATATATAATGTTAAGAAATTTCACCAAAATAATTTTAAACTAAGGGTTTGGTATGTTTTTGATGCACTTTTTTTCCCAATTTTCATCATAGTTTGAAATTGTTATACACCTTAATAATTTTGATAGTATTTTATACAATTTCACACATCACTGGATTAATAAGAACATTTTCTTGGATATTTTCTTTTGTCTGTGCATCTGCTGGACTGTTTGCAAATTTATCCTTCACTTACCTCAAGAAAGTATTCAAACAAGTTTGAATCGTAGAATATTGTCTTTAGTAGTCATACAGAGCAGAAAAGAAGTCCAGAAATGTGTAAAAATCTAATCAAAATTTTCTCAAAAGAATGAACATTCAGTAAGGAAATTCATTACATGCATTATCCACATATTTTCACACCAAACTATATTAAAAAAAAATCGATTTCGTATTTTTTTTTTAGTGTGTGTTAATATTTTTGTCTTTTTCATTCAATTCATTTCGAAAAAAATTTCAAAAAACATCATTTTGATTTTAAATTGTATTGATTAATATTTCCATAACAGCTTATCTCACCTCCTCTCCTTTCTATAATTTTTTAATGTTTTGATTACATTGTTTATTAAATTCTTTAAATATGATCATACTATTTTAAGAACAGGTACAAATGAGGAAATACAATTTTCTGGAGAAATTAATGTTGATTATTTTTCCTAGGATTCCAATTCATTTATTAAAATAATTATTACGAGTATCGTATTGTTTATACTATCAAGTCCATATAAATAAAGATCAATTATTCAGAACAATGATTCACTCTATTATTAATTGTCATATATAAATGGTAATTTACGAGAGTCATTTAATATCAAATTACCGTGCTGCAACACACAATTCTATACATACCGAGCTATTGGTCTAAAATAATAAATCACCCCCTATGATTCCTGGCAATATTTCGTTACGAATGATCGTTACAACTTCATCTTTATCTTTTCCGTATTCGAGAGAGCTATATTTTCAGTTTGTTGATATAATTCGATACTCATTTTTCTTATTTTCGCGTTTATTCTTTTTCCTTTTGTTTGTTATTATGATCAAATAATTTCAATGACTCAAACGAACTGTTTTATGTATAATTTTGATAAATTGTATTAGAGCTTTGAGCTTTTTGTTTTTTCCTGCCATCATATCTGTTTGTGTTTTTTTCTGCTTCGTAGCCGATATTGATAAATTGGATCGCAAACTTAATGTAATTAATGCTCAATTACTTTTCATATATATATAAGTATATGATGTTTGAATCAGAAACTCATTAGTTGTTCAAATAAAGTTTACAAAACGAGTCAAGTTCATTAACCAAAATATCTTATTTCTAAATGTCTGTGTCGTAATCATTTTTGTAATTATAATTTTCTGGTTATGAAAATGTTGATTAAATTCATGTATTAAAGATGTTTTAGTTTATGAAATGGGAAGGATGAATCATAAATGTGCTTTAATTGAAATTCTGATGTTTGCAGGTGTCGGTGTAATGATGCTATTAGCCCTTACGGTTGAGCGATACGTTTCAGTTTGTCATCCAGGGCATACTCGTCCCTTAATGGGCCCACCCCACATCACTGTTGTTCTCATCCCGATCGCTACATTTATTGTATATTTACCAAGTGTTTTTCGAGGCGAAATTACTCAATGTATAATCGGAAGAAATGGTCTTCTCATCTATCAGAAACGTGACAATGTGTACTTTCAGCATTCCATTTTTTACTCGGTAGGACTACAACGAAATTTATTGGATACCAAGTGTAAAAATTTCACTCATTAGTGGTAGAATGGTGAAATTCGTACACTTGAACTTCCGATCTCTGCTTATTTTTTTTTTTTTTACTAATTTAGTTATTTTCATAGGGTTTTTTGGACTAAAAGATATTAGGTTAATTTTTTTCTTAATAATTTTTATTTGATTTTTGTACGATATTTCGTTGCCTTTCGGAACTTTATCAAGTACTGTAACAAAAAAATTTGGAAAACGGTTGACCCTAAAGGCCATCCCTGTAACTTCCCGCTAAGTTCAGCTATTGTGCGTTTGCAATTTTGCCGCTTTGGCGATAATTTTGAGCTCAAAAATTTACTGTCATATTTTGAGCTCGCCAAGCTCCAAAAACAGCTTTTTAATAGTTTTGAGTTCTTTGAACCCAAAAGTCTAATAAAAGTTTGATGAAACACGATTTTTTTCATTTTCAAACTGCTATAACTTTTAATTGAGTAAACCGCTTTTCACACGGTTTGCAGCAATCGATGCAGTTTTTTAAGTACTATGAACAATATATTAACTTAAATTGGTCAGATGAAAATTTGTAGAATTTTTTCTTAAAAAATTCAATTTTTTCTATTTCTTTCATTCACGATATCTCACAAACACATCAACCGATTTTGTCCCGCTCAGCGGCGATCAACGTGATTTTTTGATGTTAAGAGCTGATTAGTTTATGGAATTGATCGGTAGAGCCGTTCAAAAGTTATTCCATGAAAACCACTTCTGAAAAAAAAAAATTCAGTTCTTTTGCAGATTTCTTGGAAACTACCGATTCGAATTGGTTCAAACTTTCAGGAAATTTATGTTTAACGATATCCTCCGAACGAATCAACCGATTTTTATGAGATTTGCTGCATTCAACGCAGTTTTTTAAGCACAATATAATTATTTCTTACAAAAAAGACAACTGATGAAAATTGGAGAAGATATTTTGAAAAAATACTTTTCTGAAAATATTCAAATTGCTATATATCTCGAACGAATCAACCGATTGAGATGCGGTTTGCAGTAATCAACGTCGTTTATTAAGGTATAGAGCTGTTTTTGGAATATATCCTTGGAACCGTTTCGAAGATGTATCAAAAAAACTAGATTCAAAAAAAATTTTTTTGGCGATTTTTCGAAATCTATCGGTTCACATCGATCTTACAAATATATCTGAGGTCAGTAAAGCTCTTTCGAATGGCGCCAACTGCCTTTCGATCGATCAAGTCGTTCAAAAGTTATAAGAGGTTTACATAGAACACACTAAAGAAACTTGCTTTTCGAAAAACGGGGTGAAACCCATAACCTCCCGATTTTCGAAAATTTTTAATTTTCTTAGTGGGAAGTTAAAAAAAATATAATCTTGAACACTATCTAGATAGGACAAAAACATTGTTGTTAAAACTCTTTTAAAATGGATTTTACTCATTAGCACAAAAGAGATTTAACAATTTTTTATGTCTCGACAATTTTAACTATGATTTTATCAATATTGACTTTTAATGAGCTTTGATTGAGGTTTAAAATTATAATTTTCATTAAAATTCTCCTACCTAGATAGTGTTCAAGATTGTATTTACAAATTTTTTGTTACAGTAGGACAAAGACCCGAAAGGTGACGCAACGTTGTACAAAAATCAAATCAAATCATTAAGAAAAAAAATGACTATATTTTTAGTCCAAAAAATCCTATGAAAATAACTTACATAACTAACAATGGACATTAACCGAATGAATATTTTTGTTAATTTTTTTCTTTTTTCATTTGTAGATTTATAAAGTGATTTTAGAGGTGGTTTTTAAGGTAGCTCCAACAATTTTGTTAGCTACATTAAATTTACGAATTATGATTGTATATCGACGCTCATGTGAACGACGAAGACGAATGACCTTATGCCGCACGTCTACAGTAGGCCTAGGAGGATCGGGCAATGAAGAAGATCCCAGAAAATTTGCTGAAGAACGACGTCTTGTCTTACTTTTGGGAAGTACATCAGTGCTTTTTTTAGTGTGTGTCTCACCTATGGTTATACTCAACGTTACGCTCTCTGAAGACAATCTATCATTATATTCATATCAAGTGTTTCGTGCATTGGCCAATTTATTAGAAATAATTAACTATTCAATTACGTTTTACATTTATTGCCTATTTTCGGAAGATTTTCGGAATACATTATTACGCACATTTGCATGGCCTTGGTGTGTTGGTAACAATAACAATAGTGGTTTTCGACATCCACGGCGCCCGCATGGGGCTCCTGTAAAGTTGATGCATGATGGAGGACCGCCAACGACAACACCACCAACAACCACGTCTGCTTTGGCACCAGGTGGACGTCGTCCAAGTGTATGATGGTACGCTAGTATGGCTAGTGTTACTGTGCAAAAAACTAGCGTTTAAGACTAAGTGATTAAATTCGTAACAAAGAATATACCCACAAATAGGTATGTTACGTCAATTAACTACAATAATAATTTCGACGAGGTCCAAGTCTTAAATGATATTCTTAAATAAAAAAAAATTAAAATCATTCCATCCAAATAAACAAGCTTGTTAACCTAATAGATAGGGACCATTTCATGGACACGGAAATCCAAAGGAAATTACTAAAATCATGTCACCATAAATCAAATCTGTTAGTGAAAGTTTAAATAAACTTTAATGACTAGCGGTATTTACAAAACAAGCCCTTATAGTCTTGAGAATTGTAAGCAATTTAAATAAGGGTTTGTCACACACAAAAACAAACCCCTAGCGGACATTTTACATAGAAGGTTTACAACTAAAATTATTGTTTTAGTCACAAGAAAGACGTTCCATAGTTCCATAGTTTTTATTTTCGAACGAAAATTAAATGTAATTTATTCAGTGTTGTTAATAAATGTTCTAATGTGATGGCCTTATGCTAGAATGTAAATAAATTTTTATAAAAAAAAATCCATTTTTTTAAAATTATCTTTTAAAAAAGTTTTGTTTGATTTGATGTTATCAAAAAGAAAAACAAATTAAACCATAAATTTAATGTTCAATTTATGTCCAACAGAAAATTTTACACAATTTCAATAAAATTTATTTTTGCGTTATCTTACATTACCATTTATGCAATTGAAAATTAATTAATATTGTATGTTTTATTGAATATTAATGTCAATATTGATTCAATTTTAAATATGCTGCCTAAATGGATGCGAATCTTACGAATAACGTTAGAAAAAGGATAGGAGAGTGATAAATGAATAATTTGTAGAAAAAAAATCAAAATATTTCTAACCAGCACATTTGAGAGTTGTAGAAATTCGTTTTTAATAAAATTTTCAACAGTTTGTAGAATAAATTTCAATGTTATCAAAATAAAATGTAGAAATTGTGTTATTTTTACAGCGTCTTATATTAAATTTATTTTCAAATACATACATATATTTACATTCAACCAGTTATTAAAAGGAAATAGATATTTTACTGGCAAACTGATTTATTTTTCACAGTGGCGTAGCGTGCTTTTTTGTAAATTCACCGCCTCCTTTTTCCATTATTTGTCAAGAAATTTGATAAAAATGTAAATACCTTTGAATTCCTTATTTTTGATTTGATTATTTAAAAATTTAATCTTTGTGTTTTTCTCAAAATAATTTTTTTATGGAATGGTCAATATATCAATATCAATATGTCGCCACATTTTCATGTGTTGTGGGGGACCATGCCTCCCCTTGCACCCACCAGTGCTATGCTACTGTTTTTCATATTATTTAAAGAAATAGTACGATTTTAAAAAAAACAATCAAATTATCATCAAATATGTTTATATAAAATAAGGACATTTAAATTTTCTGCCATACATTTGTTTTTGTTCACTATATTTATAATTTTATAAAATCGTTTTTTTTTTTTTGTCATTGGAAAAAAGAATCCTTACTGCAGAATTACAAATATAAAATAACTTGAAACCATTTATTTAAATAACAAAAAAGTTCAACAAAAATTTATTTGAGTCCTAAAACAACAAATGCATTTATATTTGCTTTTCAAATATAAAACTTGAACAAATAAATCTATTGGCAAACAAATATTTAACTTATTTTTGAACTTTATTCCTTTTTAAAATACCTAATTCAGTATTAGTTTCAATATTCTAAATTTCCAACTATTTATCCAACTAATTATTAAGAAAATTATTAAAAAAATTGTTACAAAACAGCCTACAAAAAATCAGCTCAGAAAAAAACTCCTCTGTAAATATTATAGCTGAGATCTTTTTAACGACATCAATATCTGGTATCGTTTTATTTTCTCGCTTTATTTTTTATTCAAATCGTGATTATTATTTTTTTTTTGTTAATTTTCTAATAACGTATAATTTCTTCTTTGTTATTAATTTTTCATTATGGTCCGATTTATTTGCGATTTTACAGAATCAAAAATACAACGTTGCCAGATATTGATGTAGCTATAAGGAGCATGAGCCAAACTTCTCTTGATTTTAAATTGAACTACAAATGGAAACAACAATGAATATCTTTACGTTTTAAGGGATAAAATTGTTCATAAACATATTGAATAAGACATGGATAATCCATGTGTCGTGTTAACTTCACATAAACTTGAATCAATGCAGCAATGCAAGAAGAAATAGTAATGATAAGGTTAGTAATCGTAATTTTTCCTTTTTACAACATTAAATCAAGCTAAAACTATGTAATTAATTCTTAACTCTATAAAATACACGGATCTTAGCATCGCTAAAATTATATTACTATGTAGTTCTAGAACCCCCATAAATTCTTGCCAAGCCACATAATATATTATTCGTTTTAATATATGTTAATTGGATTGCCTAACCATCAACAATTATTTCCATCCATTTTTTTAAGTAAAACTTTTCAAACGACTGATTTTTGTTAAAGAAAATATTTTCTTCTTCATAATTTAAAACTCCATGAAATAAAACATAAGTGTTTTTAATTAAAATCTCTGTTTTGTGTACTATTTAATAACAAAATAAAAAAATCTAGCAAATGTTCCGTGAAGCGTCATAATTAATGTTTTCCTCAAACTTTTAAGAATTCTCCTTGTACTCCATAAATAATAAATAACTGTTTCTAAATGTTCATTCCAATAAATATCAAGACATTTTATTTGTTTGTATAAGTATAACATCTAGTCTTGAAATTTATATTTTAAAATGTAAATGTTATCAATTGTACTCGTTGATGTAATCATAAAAAGAATTTAACTGTACACTGCCAATTCAAAATAAAATAAATCTGTAAAGTTTTGTTTGACTTGTTTCCTTTATCAAAAAAATTTTTTTCAGTTACCTAAAGCAATAAAATTTAAAAAAAAAAAAAACACTCAAATTAAAACAGCTTTTACTATTATTTAGGAAGCAGTTGTTATTTAGGAGTAAATGTTTTTCACAAATGTAAATTAAAGTAGATACTCTTCTTTATCTCAATTAAGGCAAAAAAAAATATTTATTTTATAAATCATGTCCGTTTTTGTCGCAAAAATTTTAAAAATAATAAAAATTTGTCAAAAAAAATAAAGTGCTGAATATTTTATCTATAAATTGTCAATAACGAATTTTGTATTTATTTTATTTATTTTCGGATGAATATTGCCAATATTTAATACAACAGGTATGGAAGAAATAAAAATCATTCTCATAATATTTTTATTTATATATTTACATTATTAGTTTTGATAAGTCGCTAAAATATATAATATAATTTAAAACATGCCTATAACTATCAACATTGTTTAATATCGTTTATTTTTTTTTTAGTTTTTTTCAATAGATTTTATTTCAATTTCTTTCTCCTCATGTTTTCGTTCCAATTCAGGTGTGGGAGGTGGTGTTTGTGTTAGATCTTCTTTAGTTGCAATTTTCTCATTTTTCCGAGCTGGTGGAACAGGAGCAAGTGGTAATGAGACTGGTTGATGAGATGATTCTTCCATTGATGAATACAGCTTTTTTTCATTAGCTTCATTTTTCAACATTTTTTTATTAAACTGAGATGTTGATGACGGACGAGGTAAGCTATTATCATGAGGTTTATAATGCTCAATAATACCAACGTTCCAATCATCGTCAAGACCTCCCCAAGATGAATCATCACTTTCGGCTGCTTCATGAGAAATGTGCTGCTTATTTGAATTTAGCTTATTTTGAATCGAATCATTATTTACTACTCGCAGCTTTTCTAAAAGCTGACTTGGAAGTAATGACCCAAAACTTCTACATCGTGTCATATAGTTTTCTAATTTTGTTACAACTTTACGGTTATTTTCATTGGCGTTAGCTGTTGCTGATACTGAGGAGGTTTCAGTTAATGAAACCGAAGACGATGGCGGAGGCGTTTTTGATCGATGACTCGTTCGATTTATCACATAGTCTAACGAATCATTGTTTTTATTATTACTAATTACGTTATCGTCAATATCAGCCAAACTAAATTTTAAATCACTTATATTAGGCAAAGATACGGTTGAATGATGTTTATTGTGTTTTTTATACAAAATATGAGGCTCTTCATCGTGTATGCAAATATGTTTATGGACTATAGTTTGGACACAAATCGGTTCTTCAACAGGAACTTGCTCTACTTTAGAGTCAGTTTCAACTTTAGATTTCGATAATTTTTCATTTAACTCTTCTATGGCACGTGATTCAATTTCTTCCTCAGTTTTGCGACGCTTGCGGAATTTTCGAGGAGGTGGAATCGGAGTTCGTTTACTCGACTCCTCATTGATGAAATCAGCAATATTTTGATAAATAGGAGCTTGCAAGGTTGCGTCAGTCCAATCATAAGCAAAAACGGTATTTCCGCCAGAAATTGAAATCGTCTGCTTTTCTTGATTTTCAATTATTTTCGAATCAGGACTGCTTTCTGCATTTCCAATCCGCACGGGATTTATTTCGTATCTGTAAGATAAAAAAATATATATGACTTTAGTGTTAAACGAATAAATTTGACAATAAATCTTCATCTTAAAATCTTTAGTATCCGTTTTTTATACAGAAACTAATTTTCTTAGATCGGAAAGTAATTCTTTCATAAATCAAAATATACGCATCGTCTATTCTATTTTTTTAATTATTGTAATAGGTGTATGGTATTTGTGTATTTTAACGCTTTTGTGAAGAAAAATTATGCTCAACTACAATTAAATTTGTCATAATAGTTTTTTTTAATTTGTATGAATATTTTTTTAACTATTGTATATAAATTTGAATGCTGTACTTAATGACAATAATGACACTATAAATGATAATATTTTAATGTTAATTTAAATCTATAGAAAATGTATGCACAGTCGTGTGTGTCGCCGATCTGAACGTATTTGATTCAGTTCAGCGATTACATATGGAAGGAAGAGAACATTAACGTTAACAAATATACGCAAACGTTCAGCTCTATAAAATTTATAGTTTTAATAAAAAGTGCGCCTTAAAAACTTTTTATTTGTATGAAATTGTTAGATATATGTACTTCATTTCTTAATCTATTAATGTGTAGATTTTTGTGAAGTTTTCAATAACATTGTAAAATTATATAGTTACAATTTTCCCCACAATTATTTCCTTTATCAAATATTATAATCATTTTTCTTTTGAATAGGATCAAGTCAAGAAAAACTGCACAAAACATTCTTAGAACTGCACAAATAAGTGCGTTGGGAGTTTGGAACTTGACACTTCGGACATATGATGTGCATTTTTAGCAATTCCCTAAAAAAACACTTATTATTAAAGTAGACATACACTTAAACTTTAATTAAATAGTAAAATTCATGTTTCATACAAAAACCTAATGATAAATCACAACAATAAAAGTTAAAAATGATATGTATTTGATCTAAAATTGTGTACAAATGTTATTTCTTTGTTATTATATTGTATTAGTACGCATTCATCTTTATTTATTTTTACTGCTTACTAAACCAGAACATAACAATGCTATTAGCCTAGTGGAGGCCAAGTGGTCATGATAACCGCTCCAAAATTGGTAGGTTTTGGGTTCGAATGTAATAGCGAGCAAATTTTCGATTTTTCGGGATTTACGAATTTTTAATTACGCTAGAGTCACTAAAGACCTTGGTAGCTGTAAAGCGCACATAAATAACAATAAAAAAATAGTAATGCTACTACTAGAAGTGTTTTACACGTAAAGAAATTCAGGTAATTAAATTAACACTGCTCTTTTATGTTTAAAGATACCAAATGAGTATTTTCTGAATTCATTATAATAAAAAGTGCATTTTTACGAACCTTTGTAGGGGAAGGCGGGATAATTGAGAATGGTAAGTATGAATGATAAGTTGTCAAACACCCCTTTTTTGTTAAAAAGGTAACCAAAATACTACCAAAGCCGTGTTTTACTATTTTCATAAAGTTGATATCAAAAACACACATTTAGGTATTGGGCACAGAGCGAATTGCAAATTATTATAACTGATTTGTTCATGTTATATTTGTGAATTATTCAAGTACCATCAATGTAAATATATTGTTGCTTAGATTAGATATGTAATGTCGTCAGTATTCAGTTTTGAGAAAAAAAACATTGTCCTGTTTGTGACATTTAGTAAATGATTTATTTGCTACGGTTCAATGGTGAATAAATTGAACACAAATCAACTGATAAGATGATGGGAGATATAATATAATACAACCAAAACAATAGAAAAGTACCATTTTAAAAATGGTTCCAGAGCTGCGAGAAAAGAACTATCTTCCTAACTTAGAAGTAATTAAGTTACTATATTTTAATTTTTTTATTTTTTGACAAAGAGGGACTAGTATCTTAAATTTAGTAATTTTTAAAAAGAATTGTATCTTGTAACTTAATAAAGTATTAGATGCCAAAAAGTACCTTAGACAACAAAAAATAACTAATGAAGTATAAAAAAAGTAATAAACAATGGAAAACCTGCCTACCCGGTTGTTCAAATAATCTTTACTTTGTAATTTTTTGTGACGATAAATTTTAACTTTATTATTTTAATTTTACTCAACTTAGCTGTAGGTATGGTTTGATGTTTTGAGGTGTAGGTATGTTTTTATATATTTTTTTTTTTATTTTTAGTTTTATTTTGTTTAGTTCTATACCATTCAAAGCATACTTCCTTTATTTATTTTCTATCTTTTCCCTTCGGTCTGTGTTTTGTTACAGAGGGTTAGATATAAATTATTTCCTTTTTCTTAAATTAATAAAAATAAGAAATAAATTATCTGATTACCTAACAATTTGACCTAATACGTTAAAAAACTTAATACATACATTGTACATACATACAAGGTAACTAAAAAGTATAGTTTTAAGTATCTTAAAAATTAACTTGAACCGAAACTGTGTACTTTTTGTAAGGTAACATAAGTTAGTACACCAGACACTCTTGTGGTGGCGCCACATTTTAACACCTTTTCCATCGTGTAGAAGATTAAAATTCGCAATTGTTTATAACAACAAATCTTCCCGTGTCATGATTCATAAGCGTGCTTCTTGAAGAGTAGCACGCTCTACCGATATTGGATCATAAATAAATGCCATTTTTAGCATTACATTTGGACTCCTTGTACTAATATTTCATTGTTTTACGAAAAAATATATTAAAATCCTGAAAACATTTCAAATATACATATAAATTTCAATGAAAAAATTTCATGAATTTGGAGATTAGAATTTGCATCTAATAATTCGAAAACGCTTAGTTACGTTCAAATTTTGAAATATAAATAAAACTCCACTTTGCTTAAAAAAGTAAATCAATTTGAATTTAAAGAACCAAAGGAAGACCTTCATGCGGTTTCAACAGAAGAAAAAGAAAATAGGTAAGAAAAGTTTGTATCTGCTTAGTTGCAGCAGTAGTGTACCCATATCCTACTATTTTTTTTAATTGTCATCAGTTACCTCATACATAGTTCGCTAAATATTAATGGTATAAATTTTATACATTTAGAAAAAAATGACCATTTTTTATTTTTGCGTGAACTGAGAGATACTGAAAATTTGCCCGTTACGAGATTTGAACTCAATACCTACCGGTTTCGAAACGGTCATCTTGGCCACTCAGTCACCAGTGGAGTAATATTATTCTTACTGTTTCATAAAGTAGGTATATTTTGTTTGGTTTTGTTATTTTAACTATTTTATGTTTGCTATTTTCAGTAATCCCACTCTCCCCTATAAATTAAAAAAAAATACGTTATTAGTCCAATATTTAATAGAAATAATTTGCAATAGTTATTTGCTATTAGTTTCAATATAAAGCTAATGAATTTGTATGTTATATTATCTTTCAAAAAATCTATTGATTTAACTGTCACCTGATGTTACTGAGTAACCAAGGATTTTTCATACAAGGTTTTTCATCAAAATTTAAATGTCTTAATTTTCCAATTTTTATATTTTTTTTTTTAAAATCAAAACTTCAAAACCATTCTCTAATCCAGCAGTCGTCAAACGTTTTGACCTCACAGACCACTAAATTCATAATTTAAATCCCGCGTACCATTACTAGTAGGATTTTTTAGTATTAAATATATTATAAAAAGTAAATTTCTCACTTTTCTGCGGGTCAGCGAAATTTTCTTGCAAATTTCTAGCGGTCCGTAGATCACCACTTTGACGACAACTGCTCTATCCTATATTTTCTAATGAATAACCCTCTAAACACATAATTATAATTTAGTGAAGAAAAAAAAACTCTTCACTTTGTCGTCGAGATATTTATTATTTTCATGTCACATGGTGTAACTATACCATATTTTCAAAATTTATTAAGTCAGTATTATTATTTTTTCTTTACTAATTGAAATAAAAATATCAAAGTATTTTATGAAATATTTTTAAGACAATTAGATACAAGCAGTGTGTATGTTTTTTTAATACTTCGCAGTAGCTCCGCTGCAAAATTTACCATGATAACGATAACAATATATTACGCAATTCTCCGATTGAATACAGAGTAATTGAAATCATACGTTTTTTTAATTCTAAGTTAAATAAGAAAACCCTGACTGTAAACATTAATTTAATCATCATACAAATGATAATTACAATTGAATACAGTTATTACAGTAACAATAATCTTCCACTTCTTCATCATTATACAATCTTTACTTGTATTTTAATTACGTGCGCTCTAATAATTATGTTTTACTGTATAATAGCAAATGTATAAAGACCATAAAATAAAATAATAGTGCCTATAGCACGGAGATTATTTCATTCGAAAATCAAAAACGCCATGAATCTGGTGAATAGACTCGGGTCGTTGATTTTTTCTTTAATTGTACTTCCGAATTAATTTTCAACGTTATAAAGGTGACCGAATAAAAATGATTTCATTTTAGTTCATGTTTGTGTTACATATTTAAATAGAAGAGATAATTGGTAGCCTTCATAATGACTCGAATATATATTCGTCGTTTTTATGCAACGTTTATTTTTTTTTATCAAAGCACAGTTGTAATGAATTGATTCACGAGCGAGAGTTATAAAAAAAATCTCTTATACAAATCATCGAGACCGAAGCGACAGATTCAATTATTTGTAATCAGTGATTTGCATCAAATTATATTTTTTGTGCACCAAACTATTATTGTTAAAAAAAGGAAATTTTTCCATTTTACGAATATTTTTGACTTACAATTTTACATATTGTTTAGAAGAGTTTTGGTTTTTCGTAAATAAAAATCAAATTTAAATTATAAGTAAGAACTACGAAATATAGCCTCTTTTTTAAAATCTATATTCTCATTGAATTCATAATACGTATTTGAACTGCAAATAACATTTACGTATGATAGAAAACATGATATAATTTATAATAATCAAACATATTTTAATGAAAATATTTTTTTAGGTAATATTGATATACCTACGTGTATCTTTTTACATTAATTAAATTCGTTTTTAATTTTCCTTACATTACGTTTAATTCTTATTTAATTAAATACGCAAATCGCAGTTATGGAATTTCGATTAAATTATGCATCTATACAACTTCTCAATTTCGCCTCTCTTCCTGGAAGTTTTCTTGTTGTTTTCAATTTTAATTTCATATCCTTTTAATTAAATCGCTATCATTTTTGAAATATTTGGAATAGTATGAAATACGTCATCGGAATGTAGTCATTTAAAAATTTCAATAACTAGCAATTATCAATCGTTTAGAGTTAACAATTGCATTTTGAAAATGAGAAGAGAATATAAGTTCAAATATGTATCCATATTTATCTAATATTCGCTGTATGTGTGAGTGTGACTGCAGCGCCAGAACCAGATATGAACTACAGGAGGCTGTTGAATATGTTTTCATATGCATTAATTTGCGTTAATATGCGTTAATAGTAATTTGCAGAATAAAAAGTATTTGTTATAAATTTGGTATAAATAATTTAAAAAAATACCCTCATACAGAAATATGAGATAATTTATGTTGACTTTACTTTTGTATTTAAGTGAATATAACTAAAAACATGTAAGTATAATTATTAAAAATAATAAAAATTTCAGTCAATAAAAGGTAAAAAAATGGTTAGATAGTAGTTAAAAAAATATTTGAACAAATTTCATTTAAAATTTGAAAATTAAAAAAATAGACATTAATAAATTTAATTTATTTAATTGCTCACTTCAAATTGTTCTTTTATTCATACAAATCATACAAATTTTGGAAAGGTTTGCTATTCTTCGAATTGTTAATCCGATTGATAAAATTAGAGTTACGGTATTATTCACTTTCGCCTATTTACTGTCTAAATTAGTCTATGATTTATTTTCCATTTGACCATCGAAAATTTATAAAGTTTACATTCATTTTTCCTGCTGGTATTTGTACAATTCACTGCAAATCAACAATGCTTGTGACTCATTTTCGATATCTTTATTAAAATAAAACAAAATAAAAAAATTTCCGTGTATTCGGCTTAACTTCTCCTACCATGGCTTCACACAGAACGAATAGAACATGTTAAAATTTATATCGTTGTGCTTTTCATTGAAAATAGTACCAAGTTTAATTGTGCAAACGCCAAGTACACATAAAAGAATATGAATGAGTGCACACCAAGATTTCTGGAATTTACTTCAACAGTCTCCTCTTAGACCAGAGATTTCCAAATTTTTTATATGGAGAGCACAATTTGGGATGTCAGTCAAGTGGTGGAATTAATTTAATTTTCAAGATAAGATTTATTGTTGAAAATTGCTCAATGTTCACATATAATGTGTTGAAAAATATTTTTTTTAACATAGTGACCTAACAGTGGGCATATGTAAAACGGTCTGCAATTACCTTGGTACCCAAAGACATTAGGTTGGTAACCACTGGCTTAGACTATCTTCTTATTTAAACATTTTTTCTTAAGTGTTGATTGGGAACTTTGACTAAAATAATTTGACGTTAAATTTTTCAACTTCTTAAGGCAATATATGAAGTAAATATCATCATTGAAACAATTTGGTTCTTGTAGTGGATGGGCAACATAAGAGCGGAGGATTTAATTACATGTGAATGCCAACAAATCAATAATATATTCTGAAATATTAAATGAACTTAAATAATTTTTTGGTATTCATATGTAATTCAATCATCCAATCTTGTGTTATCCATCCTCTACAAGAACCAAAATATTTCAACGATGATGTTTACTTCAAATATTGCCTTAAGAAGTTGCAAAATATATAACGAAATGTTGCAAAATTTGAAAAATTTAAAATCAAATTATTTGTTTATCAAAGCTCTCAAGAAACATCCAACCAATGTTTGCTACTCTGTTTTTATCTTGATAATTATAAACTCATTTTAATCAAATAATGAGAAAAAAAATTTGGAAATATACAATCATGTACGGTTTAATTCGTTTAATATCTTAAATGTAGTCAGCTCTTCTTACACACAAAAGTCTAAAACGAGTCAACAAATACTATTTGACTAAAAATCGTATAACAACTACATAAATTGAAAACAATATTATAGGAATTTAAAAAAAGTGAATTTTCCACCAAAATGACAAAATTATATAAAGAAGCATAATTTCCTGAAACTCTGGACAGTCATGAAGTAATAATAGACAATAACTAGAATATATATTCAATAAAAAAAAATCTTTTGTATAATCAATGACGATGGTCACTTAATCGATATTGTTTCGGAACGAACATAGATAAATTGTCAAAGTAAAAACTTTTCTTTCCAATATCTACTGAGAATTGTTAAAGTTATTCAATAAATTTGTTGACCTTCTTCAAATGACGTACTTTGTTGATCATTCTATCTTCGCAAAAAATGGCAGGATAATGCTTTAAATTTACACTTAATACAAATTTACAGAATTTATAGATATAAATATGCTTTTCATAATCAATATTCTTTGCAGAAGTAGCTCGCGGGTTAAGCGTTTATAACGTTTTTCATCAATTAAAAGTAAAATATATAAGTTTTCGTCTTTCCTCTTTCATACCATGTTTTACCATTTTTGAAGAAAACGAGAACGAATCTTCAACGAATCTTCAAACGATATTGAAAACGCTGTTCCATTTAGAAAAAGTATGTAACAACTTTGGTGTTTCCGTGAAAACATCATTAATTTATTACAAACATGATTTGGTAAATTTACTTTTGTCAATTATATTTTCCTAGATTTTCTCATCTTACAATCGTATATTCCTCGATTATTCCTAAATTTTTTGTTGCTGCTTTATTTCATTTCGAGCTTAAATTAAAAACTTAATTAATACATGGATACCGTAGCTGAAAATTATGAATACATTTTAATTGATCCAGGTCTGCTTTAAAATGGGTTAAAATTTAGTCCCCAAGATACAACTTATCAAGAACAGTCTAATAATTGTTTGCTTATACCTTACTTCAATAAACATCATTCAACTTTAAGTTTCATTTTCAGATTCCTACATCAATTAACAATTTACATCAATACATTCTACCATTAAGCTTTCTAATTTTTCTTGTTTTACGAAGATTTCTTCACACTTACATGTATGTATCAATAAAGATAATATATTGATTGCAAATTGGTTGTTTTACATATATTACAAGTAATTCATGTGAAATAATTGCATTGTATTATTAGTCATTCAACAAAAAAATCTAAAAAAAAAAACACAGTTTTTGATTATCGCTTTTAACTTGTGAAAAATTGTTCTAATATAGAAGTTAAAGGATTATGAAAAACGCTAATTCATCAAATAATTTTGAACTATTTCTTTAGGCAATAAACGGTCATAGCCCTCACCAAATGAATTGTTATTCCAATTAAATAATTAAAAAATAATTTATTCTTTCAACCAATCGAAAACACTTTTATGTGGAATTTTAAAAACAATTAATCGAACAATTTACCAACCTGTTTATTGTTTGTCTGTTGCGTTTAACATTACTAGCAGATGAATCACGATTAGAAATAGAAGACGGACACATCTGAAATGGAAAATACATAATTAGATGTTAAAATTTACATAGAATTTAAAAAATATTAATAATGAGAGATAAACTATGCTTGAAAAATTGGAAAAAAAATACGAAACTATTGGTACTTCCATTTAGTATTAAGTTTTATCAATAGGCAAATATTAAATGGATTGTTAAAGTAAAGAAAAAATATCTACCCTAAAGTATTTGGAGCTTTCAAATTTATGTCTATTACTGACGTAGATACTTAATTATGTTATAATTTATGATCAAAATTTAATAAAATTTCTTAAATATAAACAAAATTTAATAGTCTGTCTAAAAATAATAAAAACATAAGAAAATTCTTAACCATTAAAATAAAATATATAAGGATTAATTACAAAAAATGCAAATGAGTTTTATTTGATTGTAGGTGTTATAAAGTTAAGATTAAAACTTTATATCGTGTGGAGGCTGAAACGTACAAGAAACTTTGCCAGATCTAATTACTTTTGTTGAGGATTATGTTTTCAAATCGTTCTTAATTTATTGTTGATTTGACAAGCCCCGATGCCTTGTAAAACTTAGCAGAAATTATTGTGAATTATAATCCGATCGTGTTGAAAAGATAATGCCACCTAAATAGACGTTAAATCTTTATCGTACTCATATATTTTACTGATGACTTTAATTGTTCAATTCTTTTTTTAGCTTCAGCTAAACAACTCCAAAATAATATTGATTTTGAAACATTTACATTCAATTTCGATATTTAATTTTGAAATATATAAAAACAAAATATTTTCAACAGAAGATTGCATCAAAAATGTTTGGCTCATCCAATTTTAGTTTGAAAACATTAAGCAATTTTTGTACTTCTGACTATAAATCAATACAAATCGTCAAGCTAAAAAGCGAGAAACATATTTTTGTATAATTTTTCATTGTTATTGTTGTGTTAGCGGAATAAGATATTGAAATGTTCGTATGTATAATTTTTTACAGAATTTATATATTCTTTTTCACATAAGTTATTACACGTTGATTCACACGTTCTCAGGGATATAATCAGACGTGTGGAAGTGTACACCCGGTAGTATTAAAAAAAATGCAACGCAATCTGATTTCAATCCTCGGATAATTTACTTAAGTTCAACATAACGACAATTAATTACATTGCACTTCATGGTTCAGTCACAAATAGTTCAAGCAAAACGTTATTAACTTAGTATCATTTTTCATCACCCATACCAAGAAATACTATACTTTTTAGGTAATAGTTATAGAGTATTCCAATACTTTCAAATTTGCATTGAAATGAAAGTTTTTAGTATAATTTAACAAAAAAAAAAAAATATATATATGAAATAATATACTCTAATTTTATTTTCTGACTTGATAAATTATAATAAGTAGAAGTAGAAGTACCCATCTGTCTAATTGTTAAATTTATAATTTTTAAATTTGGCTACCATTAAATAAATTGAAAAGAAAATATCTTAAACAAAGTAACATTTTTTTAATTTTAGTTACTAGCCAATAGCTACAACTTCGTTTGTATGGCATAACAATATGTTGGCAAATATAATGTTAGAATTTGCGAACCATTGTCATACATGAAAATCATTTCGTTGGGAAAAACAAAAGCCATACACTATGGGGTCCATCGCATGTGATATGGCCTCATATGGCCAACGAGTATCAAAACTTTAATAATTAATACCTAATTTAATTATTAAAAAGGAATATCATTTCTTTTGTTTCAATAAAAAAAATTATAGCAATCTGTCCAATGATTTTTGAGTGGTGCAAAGAATAAAGATTTGGCTATAATTTTATTTATAAGATCACTACAGCACTAATTTAGGCAATAATAAAATGCGAAGATTATAATAATAATAAAAGAGTATATATAAACAATTACCAAAAATAAAATAAAATTATTTAAATGTTCTTTTACAATCAATCTTTGCTTAGTGTGGAAAATTTAAAGTATAGTGGAAAACTTTTATTTTTAACTTTTTGTACCTTATAATTAAGATTCGATTTCAGCTCCAAAAAATCTGAAAATTTTGTTTTTAAAAATTTGTTGAACTCTTTGAAGCGCCAATTTTTGTTAACCACAGTAAGACAATTATTTTTATTAAAATTTACTTATTATTTGTCTACAATTATACCATAATGTGAATATAGTCACTACAAAATGCTTTTTTTTAACTTTTTAACAAAAAAAAAATGAAATATTAAACTCAATATAAAAATGATGTTCATTTCTAGAAAACATTTTTTTTTCATTTTCGTTCTTACAAATTTTAGTACAGTAATCCCCTAGCTAACTAGTGGCCGAGTGGTCAAGGTGATCGCTCTAAAATTGATAAGCGCTGGGTTCGATCTTTAATATTTTTCAATTTACGGTTTTTTATTAACCCTAGAGTTGATAAAAAACTTGGCAGTAATAAAACGATTATAAATAATAACTACAAAAAACAAATCTGTTTTTTTTTTGTTAGTTATAATTTTCAAAATAGAAACTTGAACTAGGAATTATATTGGTATCATGGAATGGAGTTACTTTGATATATCAGGTGAATTTGTTAAAAACTTTAAAAGAAAAGAGTTGAAACTATTGAGAAATTTCTGGACAGAGCTGTACGGTTTTGTTTTTTGGTAGTAGCATTTGGTAGTAGCACTCTTCATTATTGCCCTAGTACTATACGTACAAGCGGGTCTATATCGAAAATTTTGTTAAATAAATGTGAGTGTTGAATTTTGACCATCAAAAGCTTGAATAATTTTAAAGATTCCAGATTCGATATAAAAGTGCTAAGAAAATTATATTTCACCAAGTGTTTCATCGCTTTGAAATTTTCCATAATTTGTAAGACAGAGTATTTAAATAACTATAAAAATAAATATATAATAAAGTTTTTTAGAAATGTATTTCATATCGTCATTTCATTTCATATTTTTTTTATTCTTCGCCCCAATTATAGTTTAACATTGATCATTCACATTTAAATATTTCATATTTTTCATTTAAAAAACACCAAATTTATTGTATCGAATATATAGAGAAAACAAATATTCTGATTTTTTTTATATTCCGAAATTATTTATATTTTAGAAAATACGACTACTTTATTATCGAAATTGATTAATGACACCCCATTCTTCGGTAATAATTATAATTAGGAAAGTACTATATCATAAGTTTCAACATAAACAATTATTATCACTGGTCACCGCCCTGAAAAGAATTTGAGTTTATGGCTACACTACATACGCATAATATAAAAAGTCAACGAAGGAAATGTAGGAAATGCGGCGGGGAAAAGGAAACTGCCTCCCACGTACTATTTAACTGTTCAGCTATGACTTCAGCTTTCTTGGGCCTCCTAGAAATGCACTAGGAAATATACATACAGATCCAATTGGTTGTCTGCTGAAATTTATCTCAAAAACAGACCAGAACAATTGAAACTAGAAACAAAGCTGGAATCCAATAGTTTTTAGGATGCATACAGAGGAACTGATAAGAGAGGCCTCCAAAACGATGAAAGAAGAAAGAATGAATGATAGTTTACTACCATTGTAATTCTATATCTTTGAATAGCGATTCATTGAAAACACCTCACTCCCAAATTTGACCTCTGTAGTGTAAATAATCTCCAAGCTAAAGATTAATTATTAAAGAAATCCTGAAAAAATATTTTCAATATGTACCTATCGTATTAAAAAAATATTTAGTATATTTACCAAAAGTACTAAATTTTTACTCGTCTTTGACTTATCATTAACATTTCTAAAGCTTAAAAATACGATGAAGTAAATTTTATTTATTTATTGTTTAATATTACTCATTCAGTATTATGGAATTAAACATTCAATATGAGGAGATAATTTTGAGGTACAACATGCAGTAGTATCTACTTCAAGTACCCTGTAACTTGTCAAGTCGTAACGAATTGAAATATGTTTTTCTTTTAATTTAATTGTTATTATGTTTACATTTTGAAAATTTTTCCGATTTTTTATTAATTGATCATCGAAACAAAAAATTTATACAACATGATGTAAGTTTCCAAGAATCCAAGAGAACATATTATATTTGCGTATGTCTTTATAAATCAAATAGTTATACCTTTGCAATATGTTCAGTTTATTATTATTTTTTAATCATTTTACTTCTGATTATATTCTTAAGAGCAGCATAATACCTGTACTTAGACACCAGAAGTATACAGTTACATGACAAATTGATAATTCTTATTTTAACAAAAATAAATATATGTGTTTGATAAAAACGATGGTATGTATTGCAACGTAAAAAGTTAAACGTTAGGTTTTTAGTCAACTATAAAGATAATAACTTCCCAATATATTTCCTTAACAACTTCTTAGCACAATTAATTAAGAGTTTTAAAATTATTTGGGAGTAGATTGAAATATTTTATTGCAATGGAATACGCATTTTTTAGTTGTTATATACCGTCACAAAATAACTACTAAGTTTTTTTTTTTTTTGCGATTCTAAGGTTATTAAAAATTCGTATATCGAGAAAAACCGAAAATTTGCTCCAATTTGTCAATACTTTTAGTATCGATATAAATCAAGCGATACTAACTACTATCGAAACGAAAGTAGTTGGCATCGAATCGAATCAAACTGAATGAATGTTACTTTACAATTTTTGATTTCTGAACGCATCTTTCTTAGTGAAAAAGACAGACGGACTGAAATATCTCTCTCTTATTTTTGTACTAAAATTATATTCTAATTTAAGGCACAAAAAGAAGAAGAAAACACACCAGAATGATGAAGTTTCTCTTTATTTATCTAATTTGATCGTATCCCTCAAAAACAATCCATTTTACGGAATGGGATGAAATTAATATTTTCCTGCTTGTATAAGTTTTCCCTACAACATTTAATTGTTGTTGCAACATCAGTTCCAAAGTGAGTGCTTATTTTCCAAAACGGGTGCAACAATGTCATAAACGAGGAACAGATTATCCCCAAAATACCTGGAGCAGTTACTGTTTTTGAGCAATCTGGATGTAACAGAGTTCTTTGCTTAAGTGATCTGTTTTTCTGTGTACCATTTAAATATAAATAATTAATTTCAATTTATAAAAGAAGAATATTTTATACCTTTACTTGTAATTAATAAATCTGTGGCTATTATTTTCCCTTCTTATATTAGTGCCATTCAAATTAAAAAAAAAGTGTCGATATGAGTAAGTATTGATACTTTAATGGTACTATGAGTAGTATGAAAAAACAATTTGAGTACTACTTAAATGAGTTAGTATCGATACCTTATGGGTATCAGAACGTCTCTAGATTTAAACCCAACGCCTACCGGTTTTGAAGCGGTCACCTTGACCACTCGATTACCAGTAGGCTAATACGAATTTTTAATACTTAAAATCTTAATAATTTTTGGTAAAATTACTTGTCTTAATGTTTTACTCGCAGAGTGAAGCAATTTACATTCGGTAAAATAGTAAGTTAGAGCGCTAAAAATAAAATATTAATTAATTTTCAATGATACCAACGATTCATTGCCTATTTTAATTTTCTTATTAATTTATTTTGTAGGATTACCAAGTGATTCAAAGCATTATTATGAACCCCACCCCAGGCAATAATTGCATAAATTGCGATACTTTCAAATAGACCATGGTATATTTTCGAAAGATATAAGGGTGTAGCCAATTACTTAATTTATGAATCAAAAAAGGAAAGTATTTGGTCCATGCCCCTTTTAGATCGATCAAAATCAGGCAACGTTGCATTTTCTGCTTTATTTTTATTGTTTTCGAGATTTTTTTGTTAATTCAATTCTAAGAAGGTAAAATGTTCTCATTTGTACCTACATTTTCATTAAGAGCCGATTTTTTCGTAAATTAAATTAAAAGCAAAGTAGAAAAAACAACGTTGCCAGATTTGACGGTTCTTAGAGACGCATGAGCCAAGCATTTGCCCTTTTTTACAAGTCAAATACTAAACCCAAATAATAACATCTATCAACTCTTTTTAATTCTTTATCCGTTATAAAGAGGTGAAAATCAGTCGAAATATTATCAGTATAACTACCAAAAGTAATACAAGTAGACTTATCAATGGTTGGAGTAAATTGGTTTAAAATATTTAGTCTTAAAGTTATATATAAGTTTTTTTATTAAAAATGAATTTACTTTTATTAGAAAAGTGTTCAATTACCATAGTAAGCTATTTACTCCAAACTTATTCTTATTAGAACTAATTACATGTTGTAAATAATAATTTCGTCTAAACATATATGTAAATTAATTACGTACTCAATAGTCAGTCAGAAGATGTATTTAAAAAAGTCAAGTTAAACGCACATGTCTACTTTCCATAAAATGTAAACCTTGTGACGTAGCTAATCATAGTATAAATATCTAATGGGTAATAAGAATACAAAATCCAAATTCCAATAAAATTTAACTTTTTATAAAACGTTCAAATCATTCATGACAAACTTGAAACAAAAAGAAAAGTGAAATCAAAGAAATTATCATAAATTTACGTTTGTGAAAAAGAAGAAAGTTGTTTTCTTCGTTTTGACTTCTTCAGTGCCTCAATATTCACACATTGACAAAAATGTAAAAAAGAATAAATTTTAAGATCTCTATTTGATTCTTGGAAGAACAATGGTTCATTAACAGACCAGAAATTCTTTCTTGTCCTCATAAATCTATAATTGTATTTACCACAATTAGATGATGCTACAGAAACAAATTGGTGTCTTATTTTCTCATTTTGCTTTGAATAACTATAAAACACTTCTTTTTCTTTACTTTGCTTTGTTCTTGATCTTGATAGAGTTGACATCACATTTGTTTATTGAAAGTAAAAAAAAATAATTATTATATGAGAGATCTACTTAATATTTAGGCCTGAAAATTAACATTGAAATTAAATTCCTAAATGAAATAAAACATGGAGGTATTTTCTTTTAAAAATTCACACGACCCTGATATTTTCAAATTAATCTATAAGTATAAAATTAAACAATGTTGTTGCATTGTTTCATTGAACATTTCCTGCAATTTCTGGATTTATTTCTGATACAAAAAAACTTCCTTTATTTATGCATATTTACACTTGTGTGGCTTTGGAATCAATTTACATCGATATAATTTCCTTGTTCCACGAAATAGTGAGTTAATATAAAAATCATCTTTTAATTATTTATTTTGACAAAATAAAAAAAATATATATTAGATTTTAATGTATCAGTACTGAGAAATTATGTATGTGTTTAGTGCGTTTTATTTTTGAGAAAGGATCGATATATTAAAAAATCAGATTATTTTACGTTCAAAGAAATGCTAATGATTTCAAAGAAAATGCTAACGTATATAAAGTAAAACGTAAGTGCTTCGTTTAGATTTAACAATTTTACATTAAAACTTTTAAAATTTTAATTCAATTAATTTTTTTTAAAGGCTAATGAATAGAGATTTTAGTTAGCTAAAGTACCAAACTATAGTAAACCAAAGATTTTAACTGACGTAAATCTAGCGAGTAAGTGCATTCATTTCAATGCCATTTTTGTAACAATATTTACAACTGTGAAATTTTTATACTTTTACGTGTTAATCACGTTAATGTATGCATTCACAGCTAATCGGTCATTACTATAAACTCATACATACACCAACTTATATAATTTTTCATTAGAACTATCAAACAAATGAAATAAAATACATGTCAATTGAATAAAAAGATTTTCTTTTAAACGAAACAAGTATTCTTTGATAATACCAGTAAATAGTGGTAATAGTAAAAGTGGTCGCCAAACTTTTTGATTTCACGGACAACTAATATGGCTTTTTAAGTGTTAAATATATTATTATAAGAGTGTTATACATTTCTTTGCGGACTACTACTGGTCCACAGACGATGTGTAGGACTCTAGTGAATTGCAAAATCACTGAAACTTTTAGAACAATTAAAAATTGAAACTCTTGAATTATTGGAAAAAAAAACACCTTGCGACCAAAAGTAATGCGAGAGCGAAAAGCAAAGTCGTTTTTTTACTATATAATCCTTAATTAAGTCTTAATTAAGAAGTAATTAAAAATAATAAGAATAATTCTTAACATTATAAAAACACGTAATTTTGAAATAAGTTTTTATTTTAAATCAATTATATAATTAGCCGTTTTTTGACATTCTTCGTTGATACCAGTTGGAGAACTGAATTGCCGATATTAAATTTAAAGAAACTCATTTAGTATTAACGAACATTAATGTGCTTAGATATTTAGGTGTTTTTGGTAACAACTTTGCGTTACTATCCTGTGAAGCTCAAAGAGCATACAATATGGAATTTTTATTCAATAAAACAAAAAATATTTTGTATTTTTTATGATTTAGCAAATCACTCTTAATAAAATGTTTGTAGTATTACTTTTAAATAACTTATAAGTAGATAATGGAAATTGAATGACTTTAGATTCAAAAACAACATCACTTTCTGATCTCCCTAATATATTGGGACTCTTAGAATAAAATCTTAAACCAATCTACAGTGGTTTTTACTTAATTAGCTCAATTGCAGAATATACAATTTTGGTTACCATACAGTTCCTATAATTAAGTTATCATAAATTGTGACTTTTTTCAGTTATAAAATCGATTAGAAGGAATTTGGAGGTTATTTGTGTTATTGTGTTGAATATTTATATCGAAAGGAAGAGAGAAAAAAAACAATAATTTCAAAACAATTTTTATCTTAATATATAAAATTACATATTCATATTTAATTAGAGGTTTAAAATGAAAGGTATAGTTTTTTTTTAAATAGTATAAAACTTTCTGAAAAAGAAGATACTATATTATGAAGGTGATTTGGTGAGTCATTTTTATTTTCACTTTAATTTTATATAGGAATTATAATCTTCGGCAAACCATAAACAAAAGACATATTTCAAGATAAATTTCGTTTTAATTATATGACAATATTTATGTTATAATTCTTTTTTTAAATTTGAACGATGCGTAATCGTTAATTGTTATTTTTTATTTATTTTTTAGGTAATAATATTTTTCAACATAAACCCATGTTCTTCTTTTCGAATATTTCCATACATTATTCCATAAATAAACAATTGATATCAAAGAAGACTATCAAGTATATTTCTATTTTAGCAAATGTTATTGAAAGAGTTATTCAATATTATATATGTATCAATCAATCATTTATTTGCTGTTGAAGAAAAGCAACTGTTTTTTCATGGTTTCAATATGGTAGATACCATCGAATAAATTGATTTTTATAGCTATAAAGCCGAAATATATTTAATCTCATTGTTCTTCAAAAACTAAAAATAAAATAAAATAGTTCTACGACTAAACGTTTTTATATCTTTTATACTAATTCACCAATTAAATCGTGATCTAATTTTTCATTTTATACACTCTGTTTTTAGCAAGTATTTCAAACCTTGATAAATAAAAATAGCCCAAAGATTAGCGTTTCTATTATAAAAATCTACTTCTATTGATTTTTTTTCTCATAAAAATATACTCTACCTATTGAGATATAATGAATAACTTTAATTCTTTCAGAATACAGAAAAAAATAAATTGCGTAATAATTATTACCGCTTTTTTTATCGTGAACATTTTCGTACTTTTATTATTTCTGTGGGATACATTAATAGTTTAGAACTCGAGTTAAATGTGACGAATTAATTGAAAGAGCTGTCGTTTCTTTAAATAAAGAATTGACTTAAATTTTAACGCTCTACATAAGTTTTGATTTATTAAAACTTAATTTCGTTAACGTTATTAATTTCTAAAATGGTATTTTCAAAAAAAAAAAAAAACAATTTTCGGACCAATCAGATGGAAAAGTAATTTCTAAAATTATCTTTCGTATACATCTAGTTCAATAGTAAGTCAATTTAGCGCATATGATGTTCAAGTAATTTTAAATATTATAATGTATAACGTGTAGGTATAATGTGTATAAATGCACAATACAGTAATGTGCAGTTTCGATAACTATTAGTATTTAATTATATTTTCCTTTTTTGTAATGTTTTGTTAAAAAGTGTCCGTTTTCAATGCAGCAAGGCCAATAGTATAAGAACAATCTCATTGGTAGTATAGCACAATATTTCAGTTTATTAGCCAAGAGCCTACTCTTCACAATATGATGTCATCGATTATAGGAGAAGGTCTTATTTGTTAATGTATTTACGTCTAGATTTGTACCACTCCTAAATTAATTTTCAATAATTAAATGCAAAAACTGTCATCGACAAAAAATTTCTAGGTCATTTCATTGAAATTTTCTCTAAGGGCTAAATGTTTTAAAGCTACTTTTTACCATGTACATATTTTTCAACAGAAAATTGGCCTTCAAAACAAAAGTAAATATGCCTCAAATATATAATTGTATGACCAAAATTTATAATTTAACTGATAAGATTACTCATAACGAAATCGTTAGTAAATTCGTTTAAAAAAAAATAATTAAAATAAATGAATATTATTTAAAAGTACATACATGCACTCGTTCTAAAATTCGATCGACATTAAATTTAAATCGATTGTTGTTTGAATTGCTTGTTGCTGCTGGCGTTGCAGATTTTTGATGTCGACACAAGGTATTTCCCATTTTGCCAGTTTTATTTAAAATCACATTACTTTTAAAAACAATATATCACACAATTATTTCAATCACAAAAATCACATAGTTTCATTCATAATACAACAATTAAATAATGCAACAATAATGAAATTAAAAAGCTCATTTATTGAATCTAACAAGGTACAGAAATCATAATAAACAAACACATGAATATCATGTTAGATCTCTTTCATTTCCACGGTACGAATGATTGCCTCAACGCAATATGAGACCCCCACAATTTCACTTGAATGCTGTTTATGTTCGACCAGTAATGTTTACTTATATTATTATACAAAAATATATCACATGTTATATTCTTTCTTATTTACTTTGAATTCAAACTATAATTTATTAACTCTATAAACTTATACTCTGAATTTGATTTAAAATATTCATTCACATAAAGTTACACGTCAAAATAAATTATATTGAAGCGAACATAAGTTGAACAACTTCCGATATTTAAAATATCAATAACAATACTTCTTAGGTAATTAAACAATATTCAGTCTCTCACAGAAAAGAAACATGAGGGAAAAAACCTTCATGGTCCGTCACTTATTACCTACACCTAACAATAATTATAATGGAACAACCAAGAACTCCAACAACACTCACATCAGACGAAAAGAAAAACTGCAACCTACACAATCGCTATATTTGAATATTTCTACTTATAACAATATTACACTATAAATATATACAGAGACTGAAAGAGTAAAAAAAATGGGTGTAGGTTTAATTGGGAGAAGTCTAATTTGATAAATTGATCTCATTTTAAGTATGTATATTACGAAACTTAGTTCTACATTAGTAAAAATTTAAAATTAATTCCCTACAAAAAATTTACAATTACAATATAATAGTTTTAATAAATGGTTGTTATTATAAAATTATTCATGAAAAATAATTTGCATATACACAGTAACAAATGTATTTTGGTCGAAACTCACCAAATTAGGAAAAAAATTAAATCCACGCCGCATGATTTACTTATACTCAAGATAGTATACGTTTTGTTATACTTGAAACGGATATGAATAAAAGATTTTAAGGCTTATCTAAAGCTAATTTACAATAAGGGGGGGTTGAATAATAAAATAGATCCCATTAGGCGGCAAAGCACAAATTAATACAAAAAACACATTCCACATACTTTGCCAACTTTTTCTTTATTTTATACTCGGAACAGCATAAATTTACTATACACAGTCAGTTCAAAGTTCACATTTTTAAAATGATGTATAAATTCAACCAATTCAACCTTGTTTTAATTTCCTTGATAATGACAAGGATTGTTTAATAAGCACAGAGCTTCGGGAAAGTATCAAGATACTAAATAAGTTGCTTTTTTAAGAAGTATCAGAAGTTATGTTGGATATCAATTGCTCTTAAAATTAACTTAAGCACTTATCTTAAGTTACTTTGTATATTATGTAACTAAGTTTTGTGCCATATTAGGTAAAGTTTTTTGTTAATCAGATAATGCATTTCATCCATTTCTACTCTATATTATTATTATTTTAATTGTTATTTATCGTTGCTTTATAACAATTTAGGTCTGTAGCGACTCTCGGATTAATAAAAATTAGATTCGAACTCAAGACTTACTAGTTTTGGAGCGGTCACTTTGACCACTCGGCCACCAACAGACTTTAACCCACTTTAAAACGATAGAATATTAATAAAGAGGTATCAATTGAATCTTACAAAACAAAACAAAATGAATGAAATATTTAGCAAAACTATGGTTCTTCCGGCACCATGATTTAAAGACGGGTTCTTATAGATCTTGACGAGATAAATCGAAAAGAAAAAATATTTTTTTTGTATCGTGCATAGTTTAGGAGATATCGATACTTACAAAATTCATTGAAAAATGAAAAAGTATCACCTTTCTGGGCGGATTTTTCTTGATTTTTTTAAAAAGATAATTGGGGTGTAAATAATAATAAATGGTACCTTTTAGAAAAAGCAATATCTGTTACATTGCGTTTTTTAGTTTATTTTAATTCGCGAATAATCGGCCCATAATCAAATATCATCAAATATATCAAATATTGCCTATTATCAGTTTTATCAGAAAAAACCAAAGTCCAAAAAGAAAAGTTATTAATAATCGAAGGATCAATAATCGAGAATATATTGTTGGGGATCAAGATGCCTGATACAGGTCTTAATCCATTTCTAAATAATTTTAATAACGGCAATATTCTTTCTCTAAAATCAAAATTATCAAAGTTTGAGACAAATGAAAAATACTTTTTTAATAAGTGGTAACAATAATGCCTGTAAAAAATAGTGAAATTTTTAAATCTTTTATCGTGGTCAAGGACCGAAAATTCAAAGGACATTATTTAAAAAAAAAAGAACAATAAAATTAAATTACATTGTCAAAAATCGTTGGAGTGTTTCATTTAAAGAAGCAAATATTTTGAGTTTTCAATGGGCAATAATTGGTACGTTATACAATTTACATTGTTAATAATTTTTATTTACTTAAAATATTATAACAAAGTTTTCATTATTCTCTTGATTTGGATTACATAAACTTTTTATTAGAACCCAACTGTTGTTTTTTTCGCCACAAAAAATCACATTTTTTTCATTATTGATTTTTTTCAGTCTCACTAATATACATTATTAATTAATATACAAAATCGTTTGTCCTGACTGACTTATTGATGAATCAACGTCCAGTCTAAATCGCTGGTCGTAGAGCTGTAACACTTGGAATGTGAATTCCTTATATGATGTAGGCATCTGATAAGAAAGAATTTATGAAAATTTCTCTCTTAAAAGGGTAAAATGAAGGGACAAAATTTGTATGGAATAATGTGTGGCCTAATCAACATTTAAAACTTTAAATCTATTAATCAAAGTACAGTTAAACACGAAACTTTTAAAATTTGAAAATCTTGTTTGATTAAAAGTTCTTATTTATGTATATTCTTATAGTGAAGTATCTTATACTAAACTTAAATGGTTTTCCATTACAAAAAAAAAACTCAAAATACAACGGTACACAACTAGAGATTACACCAAATCTGATTAAAAAGTAACAATTTTTGTTTATTTATCGTTTTTTAAATTTGCAACATTTAAGTACGTAGAAACGGCATACCAAAAATGGAGAAAATTAATTCAGGAAAGCCAAAATGAATATTCTTGCCAAAACCTCAAAATCAAAAACTTCCGCAATTACAGTTCTTCCTCATACTTACTCGTAGATGTAGTGCAAAATAAGTAATAAATAACGGAAACAATATTTGTGGAAAACTTTTATATTATATTTCTAAAAGAGGCTTGTATATACATAAATTTATGTTCTTAATTATTTAAAAATTTAGTCATTAAAATATAATAATTTACTTGAAATTTGACTTTTTAAATTATCTACTTGATATCAAAATTTAAACTTTATTAATTATATTCTTACGGAAATCAATTCTTCAAAAATATTCTCCATTTATTGTTATAATTGTGAAAGACTCAACTTGCTCTTTCGTAATTGATAAACGAGACATCAGTGAATCAAGGGCAATATTAAATACATAAAAAATAAAGATTTTTATCAAATCAGTTTATATTTATTCAATTACAAATCAATATGTTTTATATTACTACTAAAATATTATAAAAAATAACTATATTAATTTTCAGATTCAAGAACTGGTGGAATTGAACTTGATGGTTCTTCAATAATAGATGAAGATAAAGTGGGTTCAATTTTCACGGAATCCTCTTCAACTTTTGTAGGACTCTGCTCAGTAATTGCATCCGGGACTAATGGCTTTTCATTAGGATCAACACATTTGGGAAGTTGAAATGGTAACCTAGTAGGGAGACAGTGTTTTACCGAAAATGTTATTACGCGGGAGGGATCCAAATAAGTTTCAGTCAATAATCGGGTAACGGTTTTCGTTATAGTGGTTCCACGGAAAAAATTAAAATAATCTCCCCATCCATTGTTAATAGTAGCTTCAGATATTTCAGGGGAAATACTACCATCTATATTGATATAACGGACATTTGGTAATGGAGGAGTAGCTTCTGTTGAGCTAATGGTCGATTTTGGAGTTGTTTTGTGAGGACGTTTTCGGCGACGTCGTAAATCATTGAGGTCTTTTTCTGATTCAATAATTGAAGTTTCATCTTCTAAAATGTCATCCTGATATTCTGGATTTGATAGAGTCGGCAGTTGAGTCGATTCTCTTTAAAAAAAATATAAATATATATTAATAATAATATATTTTGATTTTTTATAGCAATTGTTGAATATTAATAATGAATAGTAATAAAAAAAACCACTCACATCACTGGAATTTTATCTGTAGTCACTGGCCATGATCCAAAATTTAAAAATCTAAATGTTCTGCATGGTGGCAACGATGGTTCAATAGCGACACATGAGGATGGTACAATACTCGTTACCATCAAATTTTCCAAAATCAATTTTGTGACAACTTGGCCAAAGAAACGACCATTCCTTTGTTCTATTTCTGTATAGTTACCAACCAAAGAGATTCCACGGCTATGGACCAAACTATTTTGAAAGTTCACAACAATTAAAATAAGCAAACAACAACAAAATCGATTCATTGTTGAAACGTTGTAATAAATATACAAAATGCTCTGCCTAAATCACACTTGTATTTATAGGAATTTTTGTGCATTGTTCTAAATTGCCATTAGACATTTTGTTATCATTTCTTTTGAAATTCCTTCTATTAACCCTGTCGCGATCTTAATGACTTTTTGACGCAACTTGTAAATCTCTTTAGCAGTTTTAATTTTTTTGGAAATAAATTCTAACAAAAATTTTAAAGTCAAAATGGGATAAATGCATAGATAACTGTGAGAATGATAACACTTTTTAGTAGTTTTTGTCAAACATTTACAAAAGACTTTTAAAAGGCGAAATAAAGAATGCATTAGCGAAGAAAAAAATGCACTATGATTAAAATGTCTACTGTCTTAAAATCTTTTAACATTTTTAATCGTTTAAATATTTTTAATAATTTAAAAACTTAAAGTTGACATAGTATTTAAATATCAAAAACTAAAGCCTTAATTTATTTTTTCTTAGTACAAGACTACGATTTTACTACATTACTTATATAATTAAGTACCTTAACCCACCCTAATTATTAATTTCCTCTCATTTTCTACTTACTTATTAAAAACAAAATATGTGTGTACTTGAGAAGGCACGTAAGAAGTAAATACTTCTTTGTAAAAGTTAATTTTTTTCTAGAAATAAGTTCCAACTGTTGTTATTTTATAACAAAGGTTCTTCAGAACTTGCATCATTATAGTTGTAAAATACTAGTAGTTACCCGTGAAACATTCACAGCCCACACAGGCACAACTGACAAATGGCAAAAATTGACAATTTAATGAAATCGAAATGACAGTTAAAACAAACGACAACAATCCATTCAAAGAGACAATAGTTATTATATCTTCTTTCCCGTCACACGTATGTGTCTACAAGCTTTGTTCTTTGTCTTTTGCGACATGCATACCAACATTTGTCATTATATTGATTTAGAATATTTTATTGCTATTTTAACACATCGTTTCTTACGTTCTGTGAGGATGTAGCGCTCTGGAATGGAGAAATGAGGAACTGTGGATAACGAGCTCTGGAATTGAAATGATTGGAAAGCACCTAGTGGAACGAGTGCTAAGGTTTGCCCAGCTACTTAGTCTTAACTAGGTGAGGTAGGAACCCAGAAAACACAATAAGCCTTGAAGCTGCAATGTTGAGGATTATCTAATCTCATCCTGGATAATCAGACTTAATAAAAAATACTATTTTAACTCAGTTATAAATTCAAAAAAAATGATTAAAAATTAAACGAACAGTTTATTCGTAGCTAGGAAATGGAAAATTAATTTACAAAATTTAAAAACAAAAAAATTACTTTTGATTTCGAAAATCACATATATTATCTTGTATAGTTGGTTTAGTTCATTTTTTGCATATAACAGAAGTAGTCCAATTGGGTCTATACGTAATTATATTTTATTAAATTCAATTTAGATTTATGTAGGTACTACTCAGTGAATAAACAGCTCAAATAAACTTTCGTAACACCATTTATTGTTTTCCTCTCATGGTGCCCCTAAGAAGTATAACTTGTATAAAAAGCCACACCAGTCTTTCTTTATTTCATATAAAGCAAATAAATATGCTTCAGTAGTAAAAAAAATATAGCTATACACTTTTGTCAGCTTTCAAACCATTGTGATAAAACATTTTTTATATTTTTATTATTTCAAAACGATTTTTGCAAATAAAATTAAAAGAATAAAAATAAATTTTCTTCTTAAATATTTATGTAAATATCAAGTAAAAATAAAACATAAAAAAAGAAATTAAAATAAAAAAACAAAGAATTATTAGGCTCTAAGGCTGAAGGCCCCACACTTTTTAATCATCGATCCCTATATATCATTTGAATTCCTTCATAAAAATAATTTTCAGTTAATTAAAAGAAAATTATCATTATTTATAAATATATTTTATGAAACTCCATTGTTTAAAAATATTTAAGAAATACTAAATTTTAATGTTGAAACATAAATATCTTAGTATTTAAAATAATATATTTTCATAAGCGGTTGGGTTTGCGTTATTTACATATTAAGAACTGTTTTTCCTTCGATTCTCGTTATCAAATCAATTAATTATAAGATAATTCATTATAAATTATTTATTAATTACAAGTTAACTATATTTAAATTAAAGCAAAATAATGGTTCATTAATAGCTTAGCAGTTAAGGTGTAACCATCAGGTTCTGGGTTCATATCTAGTGACAAACGAAGAACTTTGGTTTTTATATATTTATCGTTTAATGGAATTACTAAAAATTGTTCGTTTCGCTAAGAACTAAGTTTGTTAAAAATTATTGTTTGTGTTGTTCAACTGTCCTTTCTGTTTCAAAATAATGATATTTGTTAAGATATTTAAAATTATTACATTCATTAGTTATCCGGAAAATACGCGCTAATTTTGAAAGAAAATTTAAGGTGCCAGTCTGTTCTACAACCTTTCTCCATCTTTCAGGAAACTTTAAAATTCCGTTTATTGAATCATATCCATACTAATTTAAATAATGTCACTTGAATATTTCTCGAGAACTTGGAACGGAATATTGGAATTGGATATTAAGTTTTCAAATTTTGTCTAACTTAATTATCCAATATTGTCTTATCCATCAACTTACATGTAATATGAACCAAAATGTTCCAACGACGATGTTAGCTTTAAATATTGTCTGAGGAAGTTGAAAAATATATAAACGAAACGACATAATTATTTTATAAGTTAACATCAAATTATTCCGTATCCAATTTCCCGAGAAATACACAAATGACTTTAAAATTATTTTTTTCCAAAACCTCTAAAACCAAAATTTCGGTTTTTCAGCGACTAACTTGTCTTTATACTGCCTTCGGAAAATCGGTACCAAATTTCCAGGCTACTTAATACATGATTTTGTTTAAAAGTATCTTAATTGTTACTAACTTTACCGTTAATGTTGATGTGTCAAATAAACATTGATGCTATTGTATAATAATTTCATAAAATATGTAACTTGATTATGCTTTTTAAGTATTGTCAAAGAATAGTAAATAACAAATCAAAAACACATTATTTTTTTAAAATTATCAAAGAGAAGATGTGAGAGAAAGACATTAATAAAATAACGAAGTTTTATTATTATCACCACTTTTATTCTAATTCGCTTACATATAGATACTAATTCGTCGTATAATTTTTATAAGAATCTAGGAAAACCAGGGGAAATATCTAGCATATACGACTTCCCAAAAATATTTTGATAAAAACTGACAAACTTTGCAGTTAGGCAGACGGTTCCTGGGTTTTATAAAATCAATGAGGTTTTTGAATTGTATATCTTAAAATATAGAATGAATTTAAAGCTTAAGAAAACTCGCATCTGATGTCTTGTTCACTCTTATTTATAATTTTATTTCGTTTGTGAAAATTTTGATTTTTCATTAATAAAAGCATTTTTCTGAAACCCTGCAGCAATGTGTTAAACATAAATAGTCAATTTCAAAACCCTTTTGCCGTCCCGTACATATTTAAATTATAAAGCAGCATTATTGTATAACAGTTTTAACCTAATTGATTTTAAAACATATTCATAAAAATATATATTATTCAATTTTTACTGAGCAAATATTTCTGTAATAAATTTTTAATGAGTTAAAATTAACATTATAATAAGGAATTGAAAACTATTGGAAAATAACTTCGTATTTAATTATTTTTATGTGTAAAAATATCATATTTTTATGTGTAAAAATATCATATTTTTATGTGTAAAAATATCATATTTTTATGTGTAAAAATATCATATTTTTACAGTTTGAACTATTGGAAAATCGACAAGGGCAGAGAAGAGAGACATATATAAGTTATAGGACATGGTGCTCGGAGCCTCGGGATCACTCACCTGGTCATTGTTGGTGCTTTTTAAGCAGTTAGTTGCTGAACGAAGCCAAATGCAACAAATAAATAATAACATAACAATAGACTGATAAATTATATATTTTATTTTAGTTTTCGAGCATCCATAAAAAAGCTGATGCATTATAAAAAAAAATAAAAATGCATATTTGTAATGGCACATAAAAATGGTCTACCGGCTCTACTTATTTTTCTCCACCTAGTATTGAAAAAATGAACTTTTAACTAACGTGATACGTGCATTTAAGGTTTAAAGTTATGATAATATTTTAATTCAACCAATTCAACCAATACAAATTCCGGAAATGGTCGTGAAAGATCGTATTTAAAAATCTCAATTCTTATGATTCTTATGTCATAAATACGATATTAATAAATAATTACGATCAATAACATAAATATAATAGTCAAAATTGTAAGTAAGATTAAAATCACTTATTCTTTGTTATAGATATAGTGTTACCTTTTGCTTATCATTTCTTTTGTCAATTTTACCACTTTTAAATACCTAATATTGAAATAACCTAACTTTTTTTTCCAATTTTATATTGTTTAAACTAAAATACTGATTGCAGATTTCATCATTCCAATGAAATGGCGAAGCTGATGAAATCTGCATTAGCATTTTGGCGTTATTATCGTGTTGTGATAATTTTCCCCACGTTCACAGTTTCTACCATAGCTGCTGACTATCTGCATACGAGGAGCTGGAAAAAAAGTCAACTGCTGAATCTTTCACATTAAAATGGTCGCAATATTTGGACTAACGCCCCGAATTTTAATGATAGGGACAATTCCAATGACCGGATTTTTCATTGGAAAATGGTTGGATGATAAAGAAACAGAGCGAATGACAAGATTCAGAGATAAAAGTGCTCTGTATATAGGATATCGCAAACCAGGCGATGCACCATCCTGGCCATAAATTATTTCTCTGTAATAAATATCTTTATGTAGTTTAATTTTAATAAATTGTTGTATTGAATAAAACGTTTATTATTTATTAACAATATTGTTCTAAAAATAAAATAATACATCTTTTAGTACATAAAATCTAAAAATACAATTGTTAAAATGATTAAGGAATTGCACAGAAGAGAATATTAATAATCAAATGTTAAAAATATGTGGTACGTAACGTTAGATTTGCAGTTGATCCTACATTAGTTACTTTTCCATTTGTACATTTTAGCGGCAACTTAAATGTAGCATTGATATTTTCTTTATCATTCATCACTTTCAACAAATCAAATGCTTGTTTTTTACATTGTTCATTCCATGAAATTGGTCGACGAAATAAATTATCACCTTCTATTCCCAAATCGTCATTTTCACTAAATCGCTCCTTCCGTAAAATTATATCACTGGAAGCTCGTTCTTCATCACTGTTAATTTTATGTAATTTTTCAGTCAACAAATTCATATCATCAACTGAATATTGTTTCAAACGTTGTTCTTTTCCATTTTTATCTTTTAGCACTCCAACTACTCGTGTGGTGTTAGTAATTTTATTTACTGAGATTTTAGTACGGCTAGTACGTTCTAAATCAGATTTTTTGGGAGTAAAATGAACTCGACGTTCAGATTTGCTTCGTTTAAATGTCTGGGAAGTCTTTCCTAGCTTTCCGTAGTTAATCTTTTTTGATGTGACCACCGCAAAGCTGGTTTCTGATTCAGGTTGAATAGTTGTATCTAAATCATCATCATTAGAAAGTATGACACTTGATTTGATGAATTTTGATCTTTTGAAATAGTTTTCAACTCGTTTCATTTTTTCTTGAGCCATTCGTTCTTTTTTTAAGATAAGTTTTTCGCATTCACGTAGAGTCTTTTCCTTTTTTTTCAGGCTTTGTTCTTTTTCACGAATCAATTGCAGTTTATCTTCATAAGTTTGTCTTAGCTTTTCAATATCGTTTTCTGGTTCTTTTAATTCTTTTAATAGAGTCGATTCTTGTAATTTAAGAACGTTTACAATTAGAATTGGATGATGAAGAACGTCTTCAAACGTTGTTATCATACCACTTAAAATTTGATTTATTATTTTATTTAAATTCTCGTGGTAATTGTTATTATTTGTGGCACAAATTGGTAAAATATTATTTTTGAATAATGTTGCAATCTGTTGTAAAATTTCAAAATCCGAGAAGAAGTGTTTCGTTGTTAAAACAAATGGATCAATTCTAACATTGAAATTGTTGTCGAGATATACATTGGTTTCGTTTATATTAATTGTAAGTATTCGATTATCAGGAATTCGTTGCAAATATTTTGTGGCACATATAACACTTTTAATGGTTTGATGAAAGATTTTCCACAAAAATGTATTGTCACTGAACTTTTTCTGATTTTCGGTCATATCATTTATTATTTCACTTAATTCGACTGCCTCGCAGAATTCAAACTTGATATAGTAAACTTTGTCTTTGTCTTTCACTAAATTGTAATATTTTAACAAGTTCGGATGATAATTTTTTATGTTTTCAGCACACAACGAATTTATGTTTTGGGTTATTTGAAGTTTTTTAAATTGTTTATTTTCATTTGGGATCCGTTTCAGGAAATGTTTCTGATGATTTATAATTGATTCAATTTCGTATTTGTTACTTAGCGGATAATATTTAACAATACGATAATCTTTTAATTTTTCCATTTTATCTTCTAGCGAATAAAAATCCGTTAAAACTTAGTGAAATAAGTGAATATATTTACATAGGAATGGACCATGGACCATCCACTTGTTCGTTTGGATGAAACTGAATAACTGATCTTAAGATTTAAATTGAATTCTGTTTGTTTATTGGCCAGTTGGGGTTTGACCGTTTTTTTCTGGTAGGATTACATTTTAAAACCGGTTTTTAAAAGTCTGCAAATCGTAAAGATCGTAAACGCTGTGAAATTCTATATTGTTCTTCTCTCTCAGATGAGATATAATAAATCTTCTGTTATTAATTTCTTGTCATGCCGTATAAGTATATAAATTACCACCGACTTCATAGGCATGGTACAAAAATACGTAGAAAAAGAATGCATTTTGTTTAGATTACTTATAGTATCGTAAATTATTTTAATTTTTACTGATATAAAACATGCCACAATTTAAGAAGCCACAACCATCTTAACTATCTTTGATGTAATAGAAAAAGATATTATAATCGTTATAATCCTTTTAATATAAAATATTAATAAAAACATAATACTATGTACCATCGTCTGTATACTTTGAGTAATTAAACAGCGATTAATATTAACTACTAATAAAAAAAATCTTGTATAGGAAAGGAATTTTACATCAAACAAAACATTTTAGACCTCTTTCGATTTTCTTAAAATTTTTGTTTCGTATTCTTTGTATGTTCAATAATGTTTGTAATTTTTTCAAATTTTTTATCCTAAATGGAAGAGAATTATGATATTTTGAAACCAGTAATTTCAAAGTAGATTTACTTTTTTCATAGAAAATATCATTTGCTTAATAAAAATTTATTTGGAGTTTTTACAAATAAGGAAGTTGTAAAAAAATTTATGATTTAGGTACTGAACAACAATTTGCAATGTCCATATCGTTAAAGATGGTAATCGATGGTAGGAAGACAACTCGATGGTAAAAATAAAATAGTTGAAGAAGACAATTAATTTACTATTGCTAAATGTTTTTATATATATTTTAAGTTTTATATATGGCGTAGCTAACTAATTAATTAATAAGGTAACGATTTATTGTCTAGATTTTGCAACCGTGAATTTATCAATTAGAGTTTTCGTGTTTAATTGACTTGGTTCTTCATTCTCAATCAATGCTAATCAAATCAATGTTAAATATTTCAAACGAGACTTTCCAATTAAATTTCTTTTAAAATCTTATGATTCAATTTTTCTAAATGTTTTTCTGCTGTAGCAGTATAATCGCTAGAAGAGTAAAATATAATATGGTAAACATTTTATATACTTCAGATAAATCACTTTGCAAGCGACTAAATTTTTCAATTATAATATGATCAATGTCTTTTATTGACGAAGATTTATATAAACCGTTTTTCAACAAAGTAGTTTGTAAATTATATATCGAATATAATTTTATTAGTAATTTGTTAATAATTTTGGGTATTTTATTTGTAATTTATCATAATGTAGAACTTATTTATTTTGTTGATAATTTTACCAATTCTTTGGGTTCTAAAAACCAAATAGTTTAAATACTATCCATTCTTTCTTTTATTAATTGGTTTATGGTCCATGTCTTTTTACTTTTAATTATTTTCTTTTTCTCTTAAAATTAAGTCTTATTCCTTAGGATTTTGGTAATTCTATGCCCTATAGGCATATGGCTTCATTTTTAACTTCAATATAAATAATTTTTATTTTAATTGAATTGTTGTATACTCGATTTAAAATGCTTTTTGCTTCATTTAAATCTAAATCTCTTTAGTGTAAGACTTTTGAAGCAAAATTTGCTTTTGTTAATATTTTATGCATAAACAATGAACCTAGTTATAAAAATAAATTCTAAATTTTCAATTTTATTTTTGATATTTTGAACATCAGGACAATGAATTCAGCATTCGGATAATTTTTTTAATTTTTTTGCTGGAACCCGTTATATATCTCTTTCATCACATAGCCATCGTTATACACCTAAACATCACAATTTTCAATTCCTAATTTTTTTTTTTTTTTTTTGAATAAATAACTTGATATGTTATATTTCTTCTGCAGAATGATCTTCCATTGAAAAAAATCCCAAAAAGGTAACTTTTTTTCCAGACCCCATCAATATACATGGAAATTAAGAGACACCTCCTAGAACCAGAGGCTCAAAAACGTCGCTTCCTTATAGTAACGACACTGGTTTTATAGCTCGTCTTTAATTATGAATGTTTTCGTTTAGAACAGGGGTGGCCTACCCGCGGATTATATTTAGCTCGCTTTAATAATTTTCCGACCCGTGAGATTCATCACACTTTTATCAAATATATTTATTTATTTTATAATGACTAAAGTAGTGAAATCCAATATATATATTAAAAATGTATATATTGTACCTAAATCTAATATGAAGATATATAACTTTACATGTGACCTGCGTAATTATGATACATTTCCTTATAGGGTCATCGATATCATACCTACCTATAGTCAAAAAAAAAATCAAAAATCCAAAGTAGTACATTTTCGTTGGTAATCGCCTGCAAAACTGAAATATATGAAAGGAAAAATTATTAAATTAAACATAAACCAAGTATTTTTATTGAGATAGAATTTTATTGCATTCAGGAAATTTTACATTGTTTTCGTCATTTCCGTATCTAAATTTAAAGTAATGGAATTTTCTAAGAATCAATATAATTAATTAACAATTGAGGAACGAAAATAATTTTAATTTACAAAATATACACAATTTCATTTAAAAATTACAATAAACTGTCTATTTTAATAATAATAAGTCATTTTTTTCAATTTCCATCTCTTCATAATACGGGAAAATTTAATAAATTTAATTTCTCTCAAATAATTTTCCAAATCAAATGAAATGTAACAATAAATATGACTAGTTGAAAAACATGTTCTAATGGAACTTATATTTTAGTGGAAAATTTTTGGCCGATGTGTATTTTTATTTTATAATTTTTTCATATATATATATTCTTTAAAAATCAAATAAAACTTAATAATAAATTTATGTACAACAAATTTGTTTTTATATTATTTTTATTTATATATATACTGTTATTATTTTCTTCAAAATAATTATTAGTATCGAGAACTAACTAATACTTTTTCAAACATATTTTTGAGAAATTATTATATTTTTTGAAATATTGTATTATATGTTAATAATTTTTTATTAAGAGTAATAGTAATTATTGTGATGGTAGTGGTGCCCGTACTACAATATTTTCACTGTCGTATGTATATATGCATCCATCCATAAATATATATATAATCAATATAATATTAACAATTTATATAAATATATGTAATTACATATGCATGCATATATAAATACGGCACTGTTCGTAATATAATTTTAAGAAATTAATTTTAGTACAGAAAATTCGATCTAATATTGATTTTATATGGTTTTTAATCGTTTTAAAAAATGCGGTAATATTCATTCTTATTATTTCTTCTTTTAAGATAAATTGATAGAGAATAAAATTTTTAATATAATTTGTCTTGTATTTTTTATTAATGTTTTTATTTTGGATTAACTTTCTCTAATTTTTGATTATAGTTAGTTTGAATAGTAATTGTTTTATTATTATATTTGTTCATAATATTAACAATATGTACATTTAGAATTATTTTGCTTTTAAAACAGACATGATAATACATGTTGTTTTTTGCTCTTTTGACTTTTTTACTAGATTAAATTTACATAAAAAATAAATTTAAAAAATGAGTCTAGGCCTTTAAATAATTGATTTTTAGGTATACAGGCAAACTTAAATTAAACTTAATTTGAGAGTCTCAATAATAAGCTGTATTCTGTTCTTAGATAAGTTTGGAAAAAAGATAAGCTTACAAAATTGTAAAAGAAAATTACTTAAAAGAGTTGCATTTTGAAAATATTGATAATTTGTAAAACTAAAATAATTACACATATCGCATAAAAAATGTGGAAAAGTTTATTGCTAAAGTTTAATAAAAAACGTTGGGAAGATATAGTTTTTTTGTGGTGCTTAATGCTGATATTCACTAAAGGGATGGTTTCGATTTGTTGTCGTTTTTCGCACTCACGTTTATGTTTATACATAATAAGTAAGAACACATTGTGTAATCAATCTAAGCTTAAAATTATGTGGATACAAGAATGAAAAACATCGACAAATCGAAAACATTGCTCATAGTGGTTAAGAGCACTAATTGCATTTTGACCTTTTTTAATTGAAACTTTTGAAACTAAATGTTCAGCGCAGTTAAGGAAAAAAAAAGTAAATCAGTATAAAAAATATAACTTAAATTAATTGAATGTTTTAAAATTAAATAACATTTGTTATATCTTCACTGATGAAAACTTTTACTCAAAGAAGAAAATCAAATTCTTCAATTTCTTACATTGTCTGTATACACTTCTCATTTTGAAATTAAAAGTTAATGAAAATGAAAAATACATATTTAATACAGAAAAACAATTATTTGAAAATATTTGAACTAACCGTTTTATATAATTTATTCGTCGCTAGCGTTGACGTTATTGGTTCATTTATCCCGCATGAATCATGTGACAACGCTCACGCACGAATCACGTGGTGGAAATTTCCATTTTCCCCGGCCATCAGTACTTCCAATCGGACTTGAGCTACTGTTTTATAATAATAATCAAATATTACTACAATATTTCTTCACTATGATTATAGATATATAAATTTATCATATAATTTAAATTTATATTAATTTTTATTAAAAACGACGATAATAATAATTATAATCGATCCTAAGTCATTAGTTCTCAATAGAAGGTTTTCCATTGTATTTTCATTTAAAAGCGTGTGTTTAGTTATTAAAAAAATGTATTCAATTGAATGGATAATAATAATAATTGATTAAAGTTTACGTTTCAAGTGCCAGAAAAAGACAATATTTGGTATTAGGTAGTAGATTGAATTAGAAAATTTAAGGGTTTAAATGTTCTCGAAAAATCCATAGGTTTGTGCATAGAAAACTATATTTATCAAATAATTATCATTATTAGTGAGGAAGCAATCGATATTCTCTTATATAAAAACGTGTTCTTTTTTTTCGCAATTTTAATTAGAATAATATGACGCTCTATTTCCAGTTGTAAAAAAACTCAATTTTGAGATTAATCCTTGAATTATTGTCCATTTCCTTAAATGTATTTTAACGATACAATAACTAAATCAAAAGAAAAAGTTTATTTTTTTAAGTTTGAGACATTTGAGATATTGAAATACTTGTTTCTTTCTGAATTAAGACACAATTGATATCTAATAGCTACAACTACAAATTCTACATTCTATTTAAATAAGTGGTAATAAAATGGTAATAGAGCGCAATTTATGTAAAAAATGTTAAAATCTGATCTTATGCAAAACAGATTTTTTTTCAATTAATATTATTTGATGATAATATTTACTTCGAATTATTAATACACATTTTTATTAAATATTAATCATTTTTAATAATGGTGAGCAGTGGAACTGGCAGTGTTTTCATTAGAATAATTTTTTTTTTCTTAAAAAAACTTATATACTATGTTATATGTTACATTTTCCGTCATGTTTATAATTTTTGTTTGTCCATTCACAAAAAATCCTTAACATTCTAAGATGATAAAATCAAAAACGTCGAAAGGAAAGCATGAGGATTATTTTTCTTTTATTATAGTATCAGGAATCGTGCATTAATGGGTATATAATATAATACGCTTTCTATTTATTTGAAAATCTTAATAAATTAGGATCAACATGCATTTATTGTTTCTGATAAAACTAAAATTGCTTATATTTAAATAAATCACAATAAAAAACGTGCAATTATTCTCTTTGAATAGTTTTTAAGTTAAATATGACTTAGACACCAGCAATTAGATTGTTAGAAAAATATTTATTGTTGTAGCGATTTGAATTTCGAAGGGATTTAGTTTTTGATAAATTACAAAATATAAACGTTATAAATAATCCTCAGGCCAACTCTTTAATTGTTAAAATATTGCACCAAAATGGCTAATTTCATTTTCGGCTTAAACCATTTAAATTATTCAAAACTATTGAATATCTTTTTTTAATAATATAGTAGGATAATTCCTATAAAACAAATCTAGGTAAGGGAATACAATTAGCTATGATGTAAGTGTTATGACAATGTTCTATTTTCCCGAATTTCCTATTTATTTGTATAAAATAATATTAACTGATTATTTTATTTTTATTTTAGTTAACAAGTGTTATTAGCGTGTATAAGGTGTTTGATTAATATTTTTATTTAAAAAAGGAGCTGTTTATACCGGTTTTAATGCCTCCTTAATATATGTTTTACTAAAAAGAAACGAAATTTTTCTATAATTAATATAGTAATAACTCCTAATAACTTTGTATACTTCACTCTGTCTTCGCATCGACTAGAAAAATCTAAAATAAGTATAACAGTAACGCTGTGAACGCAGAAATCATATATTATTTTGTTATTCATTTCATTTATATAATGAATGTCTATAATTAATATACATTTTTTAATAGAACTAAAGAGGTGATTTGATAGAATAGGATTTAGATCATTACAATTACTTTATGTTCTGTTAATTCTAATAATATATAATTTTTAATCTTAAGTGTAAGGCCATTTGAAACCTTGGAAGAATTTTTTTAAAATTCTGTACTTTTTTTGATTCAAAATCACTGAGTTTCGTTTTTAAAAGTATTTTTTTTAATCATTGATGTAATCAATAACCTAGGAAGTCTTTTTAGAGTTTATTTTTAGTAAAAAGGTTTTAAAGTTTGTTTTTCTTTTTCAATGAACGTTTAAAATAATTCTATAAATATGTTTTGAGTTTATTATTATATTTAAAACTCACGTAGTAAAAATTGACGAATGAATTGTTTTTAACTTTAAATTTTATGTAAAGAAACATGCGAAGATTTTGAGCATAATTTTAATTAGATATATTAAGAAATTTATTTTAAAAATCAATCACAATTTAATTTTATATTTAAAATATTAAATTATTACGTAGTTTGTCTGATTTATTTAAAAGATAATGTTTTAACTGTGTATATAATTTTTTCGGTGTTAATAATGCATCACTTATTTAAAAATAAAAAAATTAAAATAAAGGGTAATTATGAAAAATAAAAAAAATTGAAATTGTAATCACAGCCGCCTGAATTTTAATATAGCGATTTATAATAGTGGCGATTTATCTGGTTGTTAATAATGTTATTGCTGTTGTATTTGTGAATTGTTTCAATATCGAAATTGCTGATGTTGTGACTGTTGCTGTTGTCGTAATTGTTGGCGAGGCCGTTTAAAGCTGTGTCGTAAATATAAAGCACAAGCTTTCGATCGTTCAGCTATTAAGTCGTACAGTTGTGTCTCAACGGTGAGACCAGTAGTGCTGGCAAAAAATGGTAATAATGGCAAAGCTGGCGCAGTCACCGAGAATGTGCCGATATTTAAGGTTTCCCATTGTCAGACAGCACCGCCACTAGTCGGAAATCGTGGAGGCGGTAAAGGTGGCGGTGGTCGTTGTTGTTGAGATTGTTGCTGCAAAGGTGATAACAAGGGTGATGGTTGATGGGTGTGATGGGAGTGTTGTTGAGAATTATCAGAGCCAGACATTTCGCCGCGGGATGACGAATGTTCAGACGCTGCTGTAATACAGAAAAAAACATTACTTTGGAATTGGACGATATGATCTCTTTTCTTTTCTGCAATCAGCAAGTTACCGCTATATTAGGCTTATAATGGTGCATTTTTAATAACTTCAAAATTACTGTGAAATAGTTATTCTTGTATGAAGTATTTTAGACCTATTCTTATTTAAGCTTTCATATGTGCTTAAAACACTAATTCTAACTGAGTTTTTTTATCCTACAAAATTAATAGAGATTCAATTGTATCCTATAAAACAGTGCTTTTCAAACTTGGAAACGCGGCTCCCTACGGGACCTTGTAGCTCCTACCACAGAGTTGTTGTACAAAGGACTCATATTTAATAGCTTTAAACTTAGTATTCGATTCAGAGATCTTATCAATCTCATCTCTCTCCAAGTCAAAATGGTTATTTTCACTGATAATCAACTTAGGTAGACAAAGATAGAATCTCCTTTGAGGTGAAATTGTGGGCCATGAAGAGAGCATTGGTTGTATTCAATATAAGCACTCTATATTGCATCTCTGTGGCTCCTGCCAGGGAGCCGTAAAATATTTCTATAACGACAAATGGTACATAAATAAAATACTGTTGGTCACTAAAGTTTAAAATACTTTGATTTATTTTCTGATTTAGGGGACCATGGTATGAAAAAGCTTGAAAAGCACTGCTTTAAAACTTCAATCATCCTTATTTTTCATAAGCAGTAAATTAAACCCACAAAAAGAGTTTCTAAATTCTTTAAAATATTGATTGAAAATTCTTTTAAAGTAGTATCAAAATGACAGAGAAAAGAAATACATTTGTCCCAGTCCTATTGATGGGATCTTGTTACAAAACTATTATTGATAAGGATTCTTGCAACTCCAAATAGTTTTTGAAGCTAACTTTATTATAAATATATACATTTTTTGTTTTCATAAAAAAATCCCACAATAATTTATGTAACGAGTGCAAAACCCATGTTTTGGAGATAAGTTCCGATGGTTTTTAAGTCCACGGTGAATAACTGCTTTTGGATAATGAAGAAAATTAAAAATGAATTGGATTCAATTGTACCTATTTTGCCAGTGTTTTCCTTAAAAAAGAAACTAGTATTGCTCAGATAAAAAAATGAAAATTTTTGATCAATTAGTCAATGAAAAGTTTAAATTTTCATTAAGCGAAAGTAAATGTGATTTTTGTGTATATACAAAATAAATACCATTTTACGTGTTCGTGTTATACATGTATACAGAAAGCTCAATTCTCTTCCTTTTCTGCACCAATACCTGAGTGATATGTAGATGTTAATGTAGCATAGGCTGAATGTCTTCGGTTAATACAATTTGTTGTATTTTTGCGATAAAAACTCCGTTCAAATGGATTCACCACTAAATGGGAGGACACAAATAACACATTCTCATCTATAAAACATTTACATTAAAAAAAAAATACAGCCAAAAGACGATGTTTTAGGATAACAAAATTTTTAACGTATTTTTAAAAATAAAGTTGTTACAAACATCATCAAATTCATCACAACCAAACTTTCTAAAGTACAAAAAAAAAATAAACAAATTTAAAAGCATTTAAAATTGAACTCATGCTTACAACAAGTCTATAGAGCGTTTTAAATAAATTAAAATTCGTTTTAAAAACACAATATTCGCAGCATCCATGGAAGCAGCAACAACGATAGCACTTTAATTTTATTTTAGTTCAGATATTAATAATTTGGTATATATTTTTTTCATTGAACGTAAAAACCAGCAACACAACACAATAATCGTACAATTTGTATATTTGTTTCACATTATTCCCCTTATTTTCCCACCAAATAGTTTCTTTATCCATTACATTGTTATGTGCATTAATTTTGGATGTTTCGGCTTTTGAGATAGTATATTGTGTTGTATATCCATTTTTGCGATGTTACATTTCATAATATCCTTGATAATCTGAGAATTGAAAGAAAACAATAATAAAAAATAAAATGAAATTGAAGTTTAAAACAACATAAATGAAGAAATGATTTAGAATGTTTTTTATGATACATATTTAAAAAAGAGCGAATCTAAAAATCTTCAATGTTAACGAAAATATTATTGTACAGAACTGGAATAATTGTAAGGCCTAGTGAAAAATATAAAAATTTTAAAAGTATAACTTTAAATTTACAAATTTTATCATGGAATAAATCTGTGTGAATTCTGATCTTCTAATTCCTTCAATAAAAATTGACTACTTTAGGAAGGGTGTAATGTAACAATATTAGTAGCCAATATAGTAGCTAAAACAATGGCAAATATGGCGTTTTTAATGAGTTCTCTTAAACTGCTTTTCCACTTTTACGATACTATGTTTTATTTTTTGAAAAGTATTATCATCAACCTGTTTAACTACATTAGCTTATATGTGTAAAAAAGAGTAGCACAATCGTAATCTTGTGCAGTTTCGATTCGTTCGCAATCTAAAATGTCATCTACTCTTTTATGTAACCACATAAGCTTATGCGGTTAAAATAACTTGCCGCGAATTCTTCCCAACAAAAATCAGAATAGAAAGCGTAAAAGTGGGAAGACACTCTATTTCAAGCACTAAACTAAACTCTGGTAATTGGAAAAGTAGCGTTAAATCTAAGTTACGCAATTGTGAAGCAAACTCTTTCACCTCCCATTGTGAAGAACGTTTATTTTTTTAAATTCTGAATGATATCTTGAGTTTCATTAATTGCACGAGGTTGTACCTAAGCTGGTTCGATTCGTGATTATTTTAACTAATTGTTCTTATAAAATATTATAAGAAGTAGATGAAAGTTATACGGTCGATGGAAAGACAGAAGTTCTAAGTCGAAGGCATTTTTTTTTCACACTCCTTGTCCTTTATCTAGTGCATCGGAAATCCTTTTCTACTAATATAAAAAGAAACGTTTAATACGGACTTTTAAAAAATAAACTGAAACTTAAATGGTCGTTCATTCATTCATGATCGCATTGGACAATAACGTGTCAAATTACTCCGATTACAATACTATACGATTAATAGGATGCGAGTATCACCCGATACTCAAATTAATAAAAAATAAAGATGATAGCAAAAAAACTAACTATTGAAATGCGTAAACTCAGATTTAATTTATTCATTTAATTCCAAACCGAATAAAAGGAAAAAAAGTTTTAGATAAAAACCTAATGTCACTAACAAAGTTGATACGCCAATTTAAAATTGATCGAAAATTAATTAATGTTCCTCAATTTAAGAGAAATTAATTTTAAAAATTAAATCTATATAAACATAATACATATTTTAATAAGAAATTATTTCAATTCTGTACCACAAACTACTTTCAAAAATATATTTTGTTTATTAAACTACTTATATGCAAAATACATTTTGAAAAACATGCATTCTACTAAATTGAAAACTTCAGCAAACAATATTATATAGAATGTTTGGAATGATAAATGATTATTGATGAGTTTTGTATGGTGTGAATATGTTTTTTAAGTAGTCTAGTGTTCCCTTAGAAGGTGATGTTAATTGAAATAAGTAATCAGTTGATTAGTATTAAGGTAATTCAATTGTATTTTGATTAATTCATTTCATTATTAGTTGGCCAATTATTTTAAATTTAGAAAACAAATTTTGAGCTTACATGACTCTGGTTGAGAAGACTTCTCATCGCCGACCATCAGAGCAGATTGTTCAGTTCCAGGAAGGTGTTGTTCTAATGCATTCACACAGTTTAGCATACTCCTGTAACACATACATCACACCACATCACACCCAAAATATTCCGGGTATTGTAATCTTTTTTTGTACCATCAAACAAATAGTTAATTTCTCATATATTATACTTGAATCATATTACTCTGAAATCTCTTAACATTGTACAGAGAAAATGGAAATTTTGAGAAAAATATTTTTTTAAAATAATTCATCAACATACAATTAATGTGAATATCATTTCATCATATATATAATAATTTCTTCTTTTTTTAATTTTACGTGTAATGAAGCTGTTATTTCCATGCTTTCGTGAATGTTAAGCATTGAACTTAATTTTATCATGCACTTAATATTTTTCCTTCATTTTTCTAATACGGTGCAATTTAATTAATTATTCTCAATATGTTATAATTTGTCTATATCTTGTGCATCTTATACATTTTTATATGTTATTATTTTACTAATGAAATGAATTCACATCTTTAGTTTAAAACTATTTTTCTTTGCACTTAGCTCCGAATTCTTAAACTCAATGGATTTGATTTTCTCAGCAAATTAAGAAAAAATATCTTTAGCAAATAGTGATCTTAAAATTATTTACATTAACTTTAACAATGGGAAAACAAAGAAAAACAAAATACAAAAAAATACATTAAAACATTTTTTTTCTTATTTTAACATAGACATTAAAACAAAAAATACATTAACATTATTTTACAGTAATAAATCAATCTCTTAAATGTTTAAGTAATATTCTCCAGAATACATAATCTTTCGTGGTTTTGAAATTATATGTTATTGCATATTTTTACGTGTAGTTGTAAATCAATTTTAGTATTTGGCACAACCAGAAGGTTTTCATCTTAAATTTCCTATAGTTATGGAACATTGTACAGTAAATCTAGATCTTATTCGTAGAAAAAAAAATGTCGCCGGTTTAGAATAAGAAAGCTTTATACACATTTTTTTTCTCCCGTATTTACTAATTTCACCGAATTTTCGATATTTTACACACACTTATTATACTATCGTGATTTTAGAATGCATAGGATTTAAAAAAGTAGGTCTATTAACGATTGAGTTTTTCCTATAATTCAATCGCTGTTTTTAAGTTGATAATCCACATTTTATACAATTTTTTATTTATTTTATAAATCGTATGAGGCACCTTTGTTGTCGAACGTTGAGTCAGTGCTGAAAATGTAATAACAATAAATCATAAAATATATTTTTAAGTATTCTTGATTTTGTTGTTAATTTTGTAGTTCTTGTGATTTGGTAGTTATTTTACGTAATTTTAAAAGTTTTGTTTAATAGCAAGTAAGTATTTTTTAAATTGTTATTAATTTTAAATTTTAATGATTTTTATGTGTATTGGTGTTATGCAATTAATATTGAATCGATAATGTTGAATATTTAAAAACACGATGGATATCGTTATTAAGAACAGCAATCGAAACAGATAAACACAGCAATATAAATTATAGTTTCAAAATGACTAAAGATAACAACTGCATTTATTTCTAAACTTTTTACAAATATATAGGAATAAAATAAATAAGTACCCAGGTAGAGAACTAGTCAGAAAGATTTCCTGAGGCAGTCATTTCAAAGACTTCCAAACATGACGTCTTAACAACCTAATTTTATAGAACTCTTAACATAGAAGTCTTCAAGATGTCTATTTTCTAACCTTGCGGTTAAAGACGTTCTAAGGCGTCAAAATATATGAGCTTTCTACGTAATATTTTTTTCGACTTCATAAGATTTCAAAAGTCTAAACTCTTAAAGAATTCTTTTTTTTTTGCTTTCATAAAAGCTCAAAAATTTGAGCTCTTTACGAAGTCTTTTTCTTTGAGATTTTGTTGGATTAAATTTGATGCATGCATGCAGTAATTTTTTAAAAGTTTTTGATTGCATTCCTCAGTGTGGTTTGGAAATTCATCATAAATAAATAATTTATTTAAAATTCGTGTAATTATCAATGTATTGGGAATTTTGAAATAGTTTAGTGTAATAATTTTGTTAAAAAAAGACATTTGATTAATGTCGATGTCAATTGCCGTTTGGATATAAATTGTACTGTGACGTCAGCAAAAGCTCTTAATTCTATCTTCCACGAGAGTTCTTTTTTGGAATTCAGAAAAAGCTTTTTATTTTGACTTCTGAAAGAACTCTTTTATTCTTATATAAGACAAAAAAAATATTTCTTTAAGAATTCATTAAGAAGTACCGATTTGATCTTCAAGTGGCGCATCCGACGTCCCGAGAACGTCTTGAAGAGCTGATTTTGTAAAATATAGAAATCCAAACTTTATATAAAACTTCCTTAAGAACTTTTAAGGAGATTATACTGTTTATGGGGTAACAATATGAAAATTTACAATTTATAAATTTATCGATCATTTTTCATGGCATAAAAATTGAATATCGTTATCAAAGTACCCGACAAGCGTTAATATCAACCAGCAAAATATCCCTAGATAAAATAAGAAAATAGTTAAATACATGCATCAAAATAATATCATTTATTTAACGATAAAGAGATTTTATTGCAAAATATAAGCTCCTACTGTTAAATAGCTCTTTTTAAAAGTGAGCAAGGTAAACTAGGATTTCTTGACCTCAGCGAATTAAAAATGTACGAAAATAAAGAAAAAAATATTAAAGAGAGAAACGTGCGAAAGTGAAACTGACAAATTTTTCTAAATTCCTAGCGAGAATGTAACGAAATATTTTACAAATATTTATTCTTATTTATTCGTCAACATACCTAATTAACACATCCATCTTAAATTTCTCGAAAACTATTGGCAGTGAGCTGCATAAACAGCCGATTTCATATAAATTTAAATCGAAAATAACTTGAACGATTTGAAACTAATTTTTCATAGCGAGTAGCCCATTTAAAAGTTTTTCCAATCGTTGCTTGTAATAAGGTCGTAAGATTTGGAAATTTTGGCAGCTGCGTTATTAGTCGCTTCAATAATTTTGAAAAGGACAACTAATATAATTTTAAAGCTTCTAAATTTATAAATAGATAGTTTTGTTACAAATAATACTTTTCGGATAAAAATGATTCAATATTAATTACACCAGTAGTGTTATAATGAATGTGGTAGCGATAAAAAAAGAAATATTTTATGATTTTTGTCATGAAATGTAGACTTAATAAAAATAATTTTCATAAAATATTTCTTAATGTTAAAAACTGAAAAATGCACACTGTCTATTTCAATATTATAATAAGTATACAAAATTTTCTTAATGAAAGAATCAAAAAAATAAAACTTAAAAAAATGTAAGTACATTTGTTGCTAAATAAAACACATAATATTAACATCGCCCATATTAGAAAAATATACAATTCAATAATAAAATAGATATAATTGTTAAATCAAGCTATGATGAAGATACAATATGATATCTTAAATATTTATTTTCATAAGCTAATAATAATTCGTTCAGATTTTTAAGTTTCATGTTTTTCAGTTTTGTTTTAAGAAAATGTTCTTCTGTAAAATTGTAATTAAAGGCTGGCCCGAGGACTGTCATATAGCAACGGTCAGCTAGCTGCGCCATGCAACACGTCCACTTTCAAAAAGTTTTTTATCTTATTAATAAATATCCGCATGTAACGTCGGTTTTCAAATAAATATTTATCATACATCTAAGAAAACACAATTTACTGGATTTGAACAGCTTTCCATTTTTTTTTAAATAATAATACTTTATAATACAATGTTATATTAACGATGAAAGTATAAAATATTCTTCTACTAGAAAATTAAACAAACACCAAGCAAAATTATTAATATATTTTTTTTATATTCTTTTTTTCATTCTTGTTTTGATAATATAAAAAGAGCATTTTTCATGATTTTTTTAAAGCTTTCCAATTGATTTGTCCATATTTTCACAGTGCCCTTTTTATTCTTTTCACTTGTCTTATTGTAATTATTTAAGAAAGTCAATTTTATTTTTACAATCATGGTTATTCATTAAAGCTGAAATTTCTAAAAAAATTACATTTCACTTTTTCGGAGATAATTATAGATTTTGAATAAAGTGCAAGTGAATACTTCAAATTTCTTTGGTTTTAATCACACAATTTTTAGCAAGTATTGCAATTGGAATTTTATTGCAAAATTTGAAAAAAATAAAATAAAACCAAACAAATTTTGTACATTATTTGTTTAATTTATTGATACAATTTCTAGATATTATATTCTTTTCTTTGGCATGCATCGTGCTAAAAAGGTTGAAAAGAAAAACTCACCCATAAAGTCTACTATCCCTAAGGCTTGCCCTAAAATTTTTTTTAATTAGAAATAGTTTATTTGTATGTAATATGGATTTGAATGCGACTTACCTGCCGTTTCCATGTCGAAACAGTGCCAAAATTTCCTCAAATGTTTTATTTTTAGTTTCAGGCACCTTTTTATATGTAAATATCCAAAATATCGCTAAAAACACGCTGAATGGTAGGAAGGTATAGTTGTCCAAAGCAGCCTGAAAAAATATAAACATATTTCTCTTAAGTACTATTCTATTATTTAAGGCAAAAACAACGCCGAGTATCTAAGATTTTTTTCTCGATAACTGTAAACTCTATTCAAATCGGAATTTTGCTTATGGATTATTGAAAAATGAAGTTCGCGAATATTATTTTTTAAACTTTTTTACACTTTTATAGAGGGTACCATACATAATGCTTTTTAAAAAAGACAATTAAAAAGGGGGACCATTTTTCTCGGAAACTACTAGACGGATATTGACAAAACTTAATATTTATATAACAAATTTTCTTCTTCTTCTCTTTCCTCTGGCTCTTTGTGAGTTTTGGCTTGCATTGCAACATTTTATCATAATTCCTGGTCTGCTGCTTTTCAAATTTCGCACATTCATTTTTTGTAAATCAGCTTCAACCTCTTGTTTCCATTTTTTATGTGTTCATCCCTGCATTCGTTTGCCGATCATGGTGGTATTGAGTATTTGTTTTTGGCATTCTTGAATTGGCCATTCTCTCTACCTATCCATCGCAGTCTTTGTGATTTTACAAAACATACAATGTCTTCTTTCTTTAAAATTTCATAGCTTATAATTTTACTTATTGTAAAGTTTTCGAAGCACTCACTAAGATAAAAAAATACTTTCGCCCCTTTCTTCTCAAAGAAAGATTGAATCTCAAAAATCCTAGTTCAGTGCTCAAAATATGTCATAGCTATTAAAATCTAACGAGTTCCATCAAAATCGGTTCTGTAGATCTCGAAAAAAGGGGTTTCGTATTTTAAAAAAGTAATTCCAAATAAAAAACGTATTTAAATATTTTTTGCGTTATTTTCTTATATTATCTTATGAAAAATTAGAAATGCTCTAACTTTTTTATTTTTTCGAACTTCTCAAAGCTATATATTTCCCCACCATTATTGACATCATTCACAAAGATGTTACTTTTTAGTAAGTATTTTTAAACAAAGGTTTCACTTAATGCACTCACAGTCCAAATAATCTGAAAAAATATAGCTTCATAGGAGGATGGATAGCCGCTAGCAAGATTCCCAGCTTCAAATCTACCCAAAAATTTCCTATCATTTGTAATAGTCTTTAAATCAAAGGAGCAAGCCTACACGCTACAATTGTGTGCAACACTCCAACAGAAGTTTTAATTTAAAAAATAACTTACTTTCATACTAGGGAAACCAATTCCGACGATGAAATTCGCTAGCCAGTTGACAAGAACAGCAATCGACATGGCCGCTGGTCGTGGTCCTTGAGAGAATAGTTCTGCTGTAATCATCCATGGAATAGATCCAGGTCCAACCGCAAAGAATACAACAAAACTAAGCGTAGACACGACCGACAGATAGGACATCCAATCAATCATTTCCTGAACATAACCAAAGAACTCCTATCAGGGGCTAGTACCATGTTCGACTTTCCTGCACCCGCTGGAGGAGTCGACAACTCAAAATATTCGCGAGCATGCATTACATAATTAGTATCCAAACCTTTTTGTTAAGTTTTCATGTAAAAATCATTTCTGCACTGATAATTGATTTTAGCATGAAAATATAATTTGTTATGTTATGTTTTTGTGTATAGCTGTGCTAGTTTTGTAGCATTATGCAGTTTTTTTCGGTATTAGTTTCTTTTGACCAAAATTTGAATTTATACAAAATTATATACAAAATCAATAAGACCAGATCGACTTAATGAATGAATAAATAACAATCCCTTGAAGATTGAAACAAGAACTTCAAAAAAAATTTAGAAGAATAAGTATTTTTTTTTCTAAATTTTTAAGTATTTTCAATATTTCAATTAAAAGAAACTACATACCTGAAATCATTTAAATTTTAACAGTAATTATTTCAAAGTTATTATTTAACATACAGCTTTTCATTTCGTGTGAGCTTTATACAGTAAATACTATTTACAAAAGCTGCTAATAACATCATTATGATTGTTTCAAAATTGTTAGCTTTATGAAACAATAACGATTGTTTTTTGAGTTGTGTAAAATTGAAAGTTTTGTGTGTTGTAAAAAAATGATAAACATTTTAGGGGTTTGGAGAAGGATAGGTGTATTATACAGCATTAGCGGCGACGTCTCTCCTCCAGTCTTGTCAGGAAAGTTTTCTCACATCAAGAGGGGGCGAGACGATAAAAAGCAGTGGGTGTAAGGAAGCTTTTCGAAGGAGTTAGGGGAGCTTTTTTAAATGAAATTTAATTCGTCTTTTTTTAAACCAAATTTCATGGTCAAAGATTTTGTTTTATAAAAACGATTGGAGTAACGCAAGCAAATTTGTTTTGCTGGTGATTTGCAAATAATAAAAAATTACATGCAGGTTAATTGGGCATATAATTAATTCTTAAAACTAAGAAGAATAAATATCTGATAAGTATTCAAGTAATCAGCTATTTATTCTTTTATGAATTAGAAATTGTCAAATAATCTGTTCTTAAAAAATACAAAATAATTTTTCCAGAAAAAAAAATTAAAGAAAGATAGTAACTTTTAATATATTATCAATTGTAATAAAAATATTTCTAATATGTGTAGTCAGTACATACAGTAAGAGTGATCATGCACATAGCGTTGAATATATATTTGTCTAGTACTACCCACTGGTGCCTACTATTAGTAAATATTAAAATTTCGAATTGATAGCTCTTCAGTCACCTACGAAGAGGCTGATAAAGACAAAGTGACCGTTTTTTATAACGGGATTCATATAAAGCAGCGGTGCCAAAGTGGCGGTCCGCGTACCACTAGTGGTTCCGCAAGAAAATTTCGCTGGTTCACAGAGAAATGTGTAATATACTTATTTATAACACATTTAACACTTAAAAATTCTATAACTGGTCTGTGAGGTCAAAAAATTTGAAGACCGCTGATGTAAAGTATAACAAAAGAGTATAGAATATTACACAGAGGTTTGAGTTGTAGGTTTAGGATGAATAAAATATTCCTCGTGCAGTTTCAACGCGAATGCAATATCTCAAAGTAAATCTTATTTCAAATAGAACGAGCTTTGTACATCATTAGAGGCTTACGTATAGAGTTACCTCTACTTAGAACTATCCTTTGGGGCACTCTTGTCTTGTGTCGATGATAAAAAATGGTATTAAAAGTGTTAAGAATCGTGGTAAAAAATTTAACTTTGGAGAAGATTTTATAAATTCAAGAATGTCATTAACTGATAAAAACCTTTTGGATAACTTGAATAATGAAATGTGATAATGAAATAATCACAGTTGTAGTAGTTATATTTTAGCCATTAGATCGTGAGGCGTCAAGTGGCATTTACTAAGGTCAACAAAGGTAATATATAAGAAGGTATTCCAATTATACAATGCATGATGGGAAATGTGTCAAAATGTGGCAATGCAGCATGCATTGCAAGATTGGAATACCTTCTTTTATATTACCTTAGCACTTACTAATAACGTGATTTATTCTTTATTTTTAAACTGTGGTATTTTAGTTTAATGGCAAATTTTGATCATAATGTTGGTTCTAACTAATCGATTATAATGATGATTATTATCAATTAAAACTATGTTTGAAATATTTTATATTTTAAGTTTAAATCATACTCAAGCTAGAAATAGCTACATAAAATGAATTTACTATATGTTTCCTATGGTTACTGCAGGATATAATTATTTAAAATCGAAAATAAATAATTAGGATTACAATATATTTAAATAAAATAAAAATTAAATGAAATTGAACGATCGGATAAAGACTTATTCATACAAGCCAAAAGCTTATTCATATTTTTAGAACAGATTACAATTAGTTTAAATAGATGACAATGTTATATTATAGACAATTTCTATTTGGTTTGTTACTGTACCGAAAAAACCACCACCTGTGAAGAAAGTATTATCTATTTCTAATTCCAGCAACAGTATCGCTGTGTTTAAATATGAAGTACATATTTGTGTGTAAAAAATAATTTCAAGCGTCTGTATATAGAGCGTTGAAATGTACTAATTGGATATAAAGATAGTGCTTCAATTGTTCGTTGAAAATTGTTAGTAATTTTATGAACATTAAAATACAGGGAGTGGAAATAGTATGGGTCGCGACCAACCTTTATTAAGAATGAAATTGTGATAAAAATACTAAAGATGAACATTCCTCCTAAACCGTACAAATGTAATGTTCGGCGTCCAGTACGATCCATTAATGGTATAGAGACGAGCGTCATTCCTACCATAATCGCACCAATACCGATCGTTGCAAACTTGGCACTTTCCTCCGTCAATCCAGACGTAGTAAACAAACTGGTAGAATAATAAAAAACCTGAAAAAAAAACAAATTTTTATCATATGTCAAGTTTACAGACAATAAATACGTACAGCATTTATTCCAGATAATTGTTGCGACAGTTGCATTACAACTCCGATAATAAGCGGTGAACGTAGCGTAGGCGAACAAATTAATTCAGTCATACTTATTGTGGCTTCGGCTTGTTGAGCACGTTCCTCAGCCCGCATTTCTTCGATATCTTCTTCAACTTGATTGCTAGCTCGTAAACGACGCAGAGCTTTTCGAGCTTCTTCTTCCCATTGCTTCGTCATCAATAAATATCGAGGACTTTCCGGACAAACAGGCAATAAAATCAATTGTAAAATGGCCGGGCAAATAGCCAAACCCAGTAAAACGGGCCATCCATCATCTGTTCCTAAGATTTGTTCAATCCCTAACACTTGTGATAATAGTAGTCCTACTGTAACAGCCAATTGGTTCACCGTCCCGAGACCTCCGCGTAGGTTCAACGGAGCTATCTCTGATATATACATTGGAACCAGAGATGTGTTAAGCCCTAAAAATTGTTATTGAATAAGTTAAAAGGAAGAAAACAAGAGCAAGTGAACAGCATTACCGCAATTGACACCGATAATGAAACGTCCGAAAAACAGCATTTCGTACGAATGCGATATTTTCGTGAATCCCATTAGGCATGCACCACCGATACCCAAAATATTGTTCAACAGTAAGCCGCCTTTACGACCGAAACGATCGGCGATCATACCACCAGAGAAACCACCTAACATACCACCAATGGCGAATATCGATACCGCCACGGAATACAGTCTTTTAACAGCGTCCTCTTGTATATCTTCACCATAACGTGACTTATATACATCTTTCATAAAGTTTTCAATATTCTAAAAAATACAAGATTATAATTATTGCCACTCAAAAAATAAAAAATTAAACGTTTTTTCAATCGATTTTTATAGTAAATATTTTTAAAAATCCTACCAGTTCAGGGGCGTTGATTACACCAGTATTGTATCCGAACTGTAACATCCCCAGCACCGCAGCCAATATGGCATACGAGAGGAAAAATGTCAACCCCTAAAACAGGTGAAAAACTATTTTACTGATAATTGAAGCATTCAAAACCCTTGTAATCTTCAAATTCTTCAAAATAAAAACTGTGCTATTTGCATTTATTGAATATTTTTTTCTTATTGTAAAGGTACCCAGAAAAAAAAGTTCAATGAATTGCTTGTTTATTTCACTGTATTACGTTAATTCTGCATACCGATTATATTAGACATTGATGTTCATTGAGAATTAATCGTCATTTCGTTAAATTAAAAGTTACTGTTAAATTGCTCAACGCACAGCAATATCCAATCCGGTTGGTCTACGATATACAATAAATCATTGAAAGAATCAAGCGAATCAACGAACTTCAAAAAAAATTTCTCTGGGTAATACGATCAAATTATTTAAATCATCATTGTCTATTTCAAGCAATAGTTTATTAAATTTTTCTTCACACACATTTTACTGCAATAGCCACACGTAAACCCAGAGTGCTTAAAATTAAGATAATTAGAGAATTTAAATAAACATTGCTTGAAAGACTAAGTCATTTAGATCAGTGCTTCTCAAATTGGAAGGCGTAGCCCTCTAAGAAGTCCTGGAGCTTTTTCTTCTTAGAAAGTCTTTACTTATAAATCTCGTTGGTATTTAAAAATCATTAAGCCTCTGATATTTAAACTAATTAAAAATATAACATATCATTACTGTTATACAATATATAAAATATATTGAGGTCTTATTTATGTAATATAATATATCAAAACAAACTATTAACATAAATTTAAACAAAAGTTCATACAAAAGTATTTGTAATGCCCGACAACGATGACGTAATGCTCAGATACGTATTTCAATTGCCCAACAATCTTCCTCAGTGGTCATCAAGCTTGTTTGGTAACCGAAACACGTATCTGGACATTACGTCACAAATACTTTTGTTTAAATTTTTTAATAGTTTGCTTTGGTAAATTATATTACACAAATAGGACCACAATATATATGTTATATATTGGATAAACAGTATAACTGTTCAAAGTTAGCGAAAAAATCTAATTGGATATTAATACTGCTTATTTCAAATAAATTATTTGTGCTTGAAATTGCTTCTTCTGTCGGAATAAATTAGACCAGCAGCATTAACCAGTTGTTCACTCAAAACACTCGTCGGTGAAGCCGACAAGAATTCTAGTGCAACTTTTTTCAAAGAAAAAAAAAGATTAGAATTCCAGTAAGAATAAATATATGCATTACTTTGTAACCTTGGCTCTGATAAGTAGGCTTGAATAGTTAACTTAACTTCTGATGAGCGATGACCATCATTCATATCGGAAGTTTCTATTAACATACGTATTAAAATAAGTTTTGAAACTGCATCCAAGTTTATATTTCAGTCGTAATACAGAAATAATCATCCAATATTTGGATATTAATATGAGTGCGGATTCTCAGCTCTTAGCTCAGTACATATCTAAATATCTAGAACATATCCGATCGCAGTGCGAAACCGCATGAATACAGTTTTGGTTTCGGCCATAGTTTTGGTTTGACGTCAACTGAAACCGAAACTAAGCCGAAACCAAATGTTTGGTCGGACTGCTGCCTTTGATTTTTTTTCTGATTTAAGGGTCCGTGGTATGAAGACCATTGAGAAGCACTGATTCAAATGTTCAATTTGATATTATATTGCTAATGATTGTTTAGGCAAAATTTGTAACGTTGCAAATGTGAAAAAATTTGAACACAAGGGATTAAAATTAACGTTATGATTAAAGTGAACCCATATTAGTTGCATGGTTAGTTGCAATTCAAAGCGTAACTACATCTAATATTTGAAAAAAAAAATATAAAATTCAAAAGAAAAAATTCAAAATCACCTGAAATGGTCTACAAGAATTTATTTTAGACATAACAGAAGGTCCCATACAGTCCATATTCTGTTAAATAATTAATAAAAAAAATTTAACGTAATAGAACAACGATAAAAAATTTGCTCACCAAAGAATACAAAAAACAGAATATTCACTGAAAAAAAAATGTAAAAAATAAATAAATAAGTAAAATAATAGTAAAAAAAAAACTTGCAAACTTCTTCCAGTTTTCATGCAGATATCATGAAAATAATAATGGTAATAGTAAAGAAAAATCCATTCTTCGTTGTGTTTGTTCTCTTTACCTGTTCGAGCAAACGCAATTTTCGTCGATGCGTATGCTCTTCTAGGCGGTCGACATATTCACGTAACTCTTCGATTTCCTCTTTGACTTGTTGGACGGTGTCGAGCTCGTGTTTGATGGCGACCATGTCGCGTTTCACTTCGCTGACTTCGCTTTGACATGACTCCACACTCTTGGTGAGCTCCTGGAGTTGGCTGCGAATTTCGCATAGGGCCACCGTCGTTTCTAATTGACGGTCGCCACGCTGCTGGAGTTCATCCAGTTTCGCTGACAAATTCATGCTCATCACACTGACCTGTTTCTGCAGACTGAAACAACCAAACTCACATGTCTAATTTCTTTCAGATGTTACGGCAGAAAAGGATTTGTTCGGGATCAACTTCGAATTTAATGGAATATGTAGCATGCATGGTAGGAAGCGGTGCATTCTAAATAGCCAATGACCAGAACATGATGATTGGAATGATGATCTGCTCGCAAAAAGCCATTTATTTCGTTTCAAATCAATCAATTAGAATAATGCCAATTCCGAATGTTCTGATTATTTCTACTTTTAATTGTTTTTTATTTAAATTAATGATGAAGGTGAAATAAATTAAACCATTGTTCAGTTTATTTTACTTTTTTTTTAAATCATGCTCTCTATTGATTTTTTACGTTTTGTTGGATTCCGACCTCATTTATCCGTTAGCCCACATTTACGTCTTCGTGTCCTCGAGCGTTAGCCTTTTTAATTCTGGCATCCAGCCAAGATGGACGTAAATTTATTATCGCTTTGGACATAAATGTATGAAATAAAACACTTTATGTCAGTTGCAAAATACCACACCTTATAATTTGGACCAATTGCAAATATTTTCAAGAAAAAAAAATAACTTCATACAACATCTTTCTAAGAAAACACAACTACTATACAGTCCCTGGCCATATAATTAGATGCACTTAAGATTTTATACAAAATGTACATATTCTACTAAATTAAATTCAATATTATTTACTTTTTACATTATAAAAAATTGTATTGATTTTTAAGAAATATATTTTCTGGATAAAGGTAAAACCATGTTTATTATCCCTATTACCCGACTTTAGAATAATAACCTTGATTTGAAACCCATTGAAAATATGTGGAAGTTGCTGAAGAAAAAAGTAGCCAAAGAGGTGATAACAGAAAAATAGTCCTAAGAAAAAATATTCACGTATGGAATCATCATCTACAAATACAGCAGACGGTATTGTCCTACAAAGACAGTATACTGCGCAGAATGGGAACTTAAATATCAGTAAACGGGCTTTCAATTAAATATTAAATAATATTTAATTGAAATATTATTTAACTCGCCATAAGTAAGAAGAGGTTTGATTAATTTGATGGTAACAATTTATTTTTTAGTAAATATGATTTTTGGTCACGCTAGTTGGTAGTAAGCGTAATAAATAAAATTTGTACAGGAAAGTTAAACCAATCAAAAATATGGACCCAAAATAAAATAGCTCTTACTTAAGGTTTTACATAAAACCTATAGTGCGTCTGTTCATATGGCCAGGGACTGTACAACAACAATAAAAACTGTAAACTGAACAATGATTCACTAGAACAAATGTTAAGAACCTTCGAACAAAACTCAAGTGTTACATTTTCAGTGTTCCATTATTTTTAATAAGATTTTCATATTTTATTTCACACGATCGAAATGCTCAAGATTTTCATAGAAGTTTTCATGCTCTTGTTTTTACTAAACTAACTTTTCCAATAAAATTTTTGATTAAATTAAAAACATTTCCAACTTTTATTTTCTGGATGTTAAAGTAAAGAAACTAGCCAATTTTGGGTCAAAGACGACATTATAACTAACTAAATTTAAAACAGATATAACTTAAAAACGAACAGAAAAATTTGATGACAAAAACAATTTTCTTTTATCGAAAAGCTCTAAAAATGTAATTTTAAATCTATGCAGATGTATACTTTTTAAATAAATATAATCTAATTTTGAGTTTGATAATTACTTCCGAACAAAATGTATTTATGAATTTAAATTTTGTTTGAACAATAATCAAGTGCTTTTAAAGATATAGTTAAAGAAATATTTATTTATTTAAGCAGCTATATGAAAGCTGTTTATATACAATTAGTAAGTGATTTCTGTTCGAAAGCTTTTGCGTGAATTAAGTTGTAATGGGGAAAATTAAATAAAAATAATGAAATAGAAGTGAGATTGATGAAAAATGTGATGTACCTTGGTGGAATAGATACCATGCCCCGGGCTGTGTTCCACAAAACTACACGCACAATAAGAATCACACGAGCGTCCGCGTATCCACGAGCCAATTCCGACCGAATCTTCTAGTTACCGTTCGTACTCTACAATTTTTCAATTTTTTTTCAAGCGATTATTTCAGTTCTGATCTTCTTTCTTAATGTTTATTTTGCTTAATTTTTAAAAAATTCTATAGGTCCGCGTAAATGCTGATCTGTGGTTTTTGAAGTCGGAAGAGCTTCGGTGTAGCATCACTTCGCGACACTCCGTCTTGCACCTATAGTTTGCAAACACAGCGCAGTCAGTATCTAAACTAAAACATCTATCACACATGAAAAATCTAAAAGAATCGTTTTATCATCATGAACATGAAAAAAAAAAACAGAAAAGAAAATCTATGCCTTCTTTAGAAGACAAATCACGAACAAGGATGTGGGAAAGCGCTACTGCAAATTACAATCCGAAAAATGAGAAATATTTTTTTCAAAATATATCTTTTACGACGCTATAAACCTTTTTTTATTATATTTTATTCCCATTTCGTCTTACATTATTTTTTTGGGAAAAAAATATCCTATCGAAAATTAATTAATTTTGTAAACAAAAAAAAATTCTTCTCCTCCTTCCACAAATCCATCTTCATTTTCCATAGTCGCTTATTTGCAATTTTATCAAAGTTCATCGAGCTGATTTTATATATATTAGGTTCCAATTTATGGGTAATACGTACGTCGCGGTTTATCGATTACAGTTATAATGCTACCTTCAAACATCCCACATCCTTGTATAATAAAGTTAACGAAAATTTATATGCATATGGATGACGATGATTTTTGATTCGATGTTCATATGAGAGGCTGAGACCGATCGTCTAATCCTTTAATTTCGTTAAAAACTTTCAACGGGAATCCTTTAAAATTAACTAATGGAAAAACTCAGCTGCTCATATAACAGAAAATAATTCTATAATTAAATCTAATGATTTTTTTTTAAGTTTTATTATATTTTTTTTTATCAAGAAATGCAAGAAGCGATGAAAAAACATCCAAACTCACTCCTAAATTTTTTAAAAGTATTTTTGTGTAAAAATATAAACAATCGTGGCCAATTCTGTTTGGCTGTTAAGAAAAAAACACAGAAGATAAATATATACGAGTACATGTAATGTTCGAGAACAAATCGAAATTTTCGCTCATATTGCGATGAAAAAGTTATAAAAAAATTTTGATAAATAATAGGCGTTCCAAATTGATCACTATTGAAATAAAATCGCTAAAATTATCATTCCAAAAAGCATACGGATCCAAAAGTATTGAATCTAGCAATCATTTGGGACACATATTGAAACCGATTTTATTCGACCGAGATTCGATTTATTTTAGTAGCACGTAACGATATGAAAGAATTCTGGTGAATAGTGTTAGGAGGAGGCGGACGTTGTTACCTCACTAGCAACTCCCTGAGAGTGGCCTCATCGTCCTCTTGTATTTTTTCCTGCGTCGCATCACTAACCTGGCGCCTGTTGGAGCGATACTGCACCTGCACCCGTGGCTGCTGTGGGGCGGTCAGCTTGGTCGAGGACAAACTCTCTGTAACCGGCCCGTTAACATGATGACGCTGATCCTCCACTTCGCCACTAGTTATCGCTACCACAATAAATCACAAATTAAAATTCCCTTTCTAAGAACCTAGAACTTTAAAAATAAAACAAATGTCATTTTCCTACACTTTCTAAAATTGCAATCTTACAACTTCCTACCCTTAAACTAGAACTGACCATTTAGTCCTTCAATATTCGGAATTTTATTATTAAGCAAAAGAAAATTATTCTACCAAAAAAACATAGTTCAACTCAACGGTTTAAGTCAGTATACTAATGTTTGTAAGTTCTGCGATTTATTTAAGTAAATATCTGATTTACAAATTTGTATATAATTAAACAAATAGTTTATGGCAGTTAAAATTATATTGTGATAAAAGTTGTAACCAAAATATACACCACAACTAGTGTCCGACCGAAACTAGTTTTTACAGCCAAAACCTAATTTCTGCATCAGTCTCAATTTCGGCCGAAACCGAAACTTCCCTATAAGGTCATGTTTTCGTAGGAAAAAAGTTAATAATATTTTGTCAGTCTTTACTTTTAAGTTCTAAAGGTATTCATTAATCATCTAGTCCCTAATATTTGAGCTTAGCATTAACATAACATATTATCATTTATTATACCAAATAATTTATTTATGCTGAAATAAGGGGTTGATTTGAAAGAAATCCACCTAATATTTCTTTTTAAAATTAGTTACGAATAACATAAAATAATAAGAAAAAGTTACAAAACAAAATTAATTTTTACTTAGTATGTTCAGATACATAGAAAATGCTCTTTCTTATATCTTAAAAAAATAATTTCTTCTAATCTTTGATCAGTTTTCTTTCGAACTGAAAAAAAATATTAAAGATAATATTATACAAAATTTTCATGAATTGATTTTTAATGTTATCAGTATTCATAATTAAAGAATCAAATAATTAGTGAAAAACAATATTTTTTTATTATTTTTAACTCACGAATTCAGTTTCGGTTTCGGTCGTAGTTTCGGCTTGACGACAGCCAAAACCGAAACTAAGCCGAAAGTAGACCGAAACCGAAAGTTCGATTGGACACTAACCACAACTTAGGTATATCCAAAAGACAAGCTACTTGGACCTAATTAAAATCAAATTTGTGGTTTATATAAATTTGTTTTCATTAAATAATTTTAATACTTTAGGAAATCTGTACATTACATTATTTACTACTAAAACACCTATATTTCAAAAACTGTACCCCGTATTATATTCAAGCTAAATCAATGTAACAGACGTAAATAGAAAACGTCGCAGCCCGTGTTAAAAAGAAGTAGTATTTTAATCGATAATGGAAACAAACTAGAGCCGACTGGTGGCCGAGTGATCTAAGTGACCACTTCAAAACTGATAGATGTTGGGTTCGAATCTTGTATCGAGCAAATTTTCGATATTTTTTGATGTTTTCTTTTTGTTCATCCCTCATTAGTACTATGCAAAGCTTTCCCTATTTTTCATAGTTTTAAAATCTCACTAAATATGGTCATGTACTCAAGGAAATACAGTTTTTATAGGGGAGAATCTCTTTTAGGATCATCTGCTCTATGTCCTAGATTTCTAGAACTATTTCGCCCGAATAGTATTCCCAGTTTGATAATTGTGCAATATATTAATGCAAATTTTGATCATCTAGGGGTCAGTTTACGGAGCCAAACTATTGTTTTTTTTTAATATCAACCATTCGCGGTTCTGTAACATTCTAATATTCTCCACCATGTACCGGAGACAGTTGATAAACAATGCTTACCCATAATAAAGCGAATTAAGTACGGCATTGGCTAGTACATGCCAAAAAACGCTAGTAATTTTTATAAAATGTTTAATTTTCAATATAATATTACCATTATGTTGTAAAATTTCAAAACTGTTAACTAACTTATACACTAACTGAATTATCACAAAACAGTACGCAATCTAGGATTTTGCAATCACTGATAGAGATTCAATCGGAATATATGTTTCATAACTACAAATCTAATTTGCTGATTATAATTTTTTAACGAAACACGATTTTGTTGCAATAGTTAAATACAACAAATTGTAAATTATTTTACTGACCAAAATCAATGGAAACTCTTTTTATCGATATATATATATATATATATATATATATATATATATATATATATATATATATATATATATATATATATATATATATATATATATATATTTCAAACTCGAAACATTCTCGATAAAATATAATAACAATAATACTGACCACACAATGAAAAGTTTGGTTTTAATAACATTAGGTTTTAATTAAAATGCTAAACCAAATGATTAAATAAAGAAGTAATATAGATACATTATTTATAAAATGGGTCATTTATAAAGTTATTTAATTCATATATGAACATATCTTTAAAAAGTGGCGAAGAAAATACGGTTAATTTCATTAAAAAATATAAAAAAGGAAAATTCACATATAAAATTTAATTAAAACTTGTTATGATGTTTCATATATGTATATGTTATTAATTAAATAGCATACCAGTGTATTCGGCGACGTTGCTCGGATAAACCTGATGATGATGTACAGGTGGATGATGGTGATGATGGTAGTAATGTGGATGCGTGTGATAATAGGGATGATGCGAATGTGTCGTGGCGAATGGGGCTAACGGTGTTTCGGCGTCGTCGAATTGATGTTGGGAGAGCGTAGGTCTCATGGGGCCCGCGACGCTCCTCTGCCGCTTGGCCTGCTGCTCCATTCTCTACATATCTAAAATAAGAGATTCCGTGCAAAAGCCCCAAAAACAGCTATATACCCACAAACACCACTCATTGCATACTTTTTAACTACCCTCCAATATTCCAAACCCTCTAATTTGGCATCGACATGTTCGCAAAATTATTACTTAGATTAGTAATAGCGTTAGTGCCAACATCTATACCCTTGCCCATTTTTTTCTCGTAAAGTTATTTGAAATTGTCCAAATTTATGTCAGAAAAAATGAATAAGTATCAATTGGAAACAACTTAAAGATTTCTACATATGAAAACTTCTTGTCATAAATCATTCATTTTATTGTTAGGCATCGTTCACCAGCAGGTGATGAATTTCCGTGCGATGTTCCTAAAGGATAATGTGTTTCGGGGGATCCTAAAGGGATTTGTGTCGGTCTATAAATTTGATGTATTTTTTCTTCATTTTGACATGCGTTTTATGAGCAAATAAAATTATTCCCGCAGACAATTTTTAAAAAATCCAATTTAAAATTTCTGTATAGAAGAAAAATCTTAGTTTATAAACATGATATATTCATCTACATGGAAATTAAGTTCATTAATGAAAATTATTCATTTAATCAATTAAAAAAAAATCTAATTTTCTTCAAATTAAATTTAAGAGAATTTCAATTTCAATGAAGAGAATGTTTGAGTTTCAACTAATTCGGGATCTACGAAGTCTACCTTCGTAACCTAATTCTAACAATAATTTATTTCATAAAAATTAATATATTTCATTAATTTCAAGTCCAATAATTTATTTTTCCTTACTAACTTTATGGCATTCCCCCCTTAAAATTTGACTACTTTAATAATATCTGTCGCTTGTATAGCTGAAAACTTGGTAAAAAATTATGTTAATTCGAAATAAAAATCATCACCATCTACTGAAATACGGTGCTAAAGACAGCTAAAGATATGAAATTTGAAATATGAGATATTTTTATTCATAATATTCGGGATTGTATGCTCGGGAGAAAGATAAAAGTGAAGTAAGAAAAAATTCAAAACTTAATGTTGGCCAATGCTGCTGGTACATTTGTAGAAATTATGTTGACCACTTTGTACCACGGATATGAGAAATGCAGCCAGTGCAGCTAACAGTAGCAATGGTGGAAGCTAGCTCTTTTTGAAATTCTTTTTTGTTGGAATGGAATTCTAAAAATATTGAAGTAAACATTTTTGAAATTTCTTTAAATCTTCACTAGACAATAATGTTTTCTTTTTTTAATAAATTATTGTATTAAAGCTATTTAATTAGTTTTAAACCATTTAAAAGATAGAGCGCCTCCATTACACCTAACTTTCATATTAAATTGGATATATTAAGCAGTGATAATAAGCTTATGATATTATATGTTAGAACAGCTGAACTATTTCTTTTATATAGAGTTTCAAAAAATTGACGGTAAGTTGTGTTTAGTGACATGAGCTCGGATTTAGAGGCGTAGAACTACTCAAATCATATTAATATTTCTTTTCAAAAGAAAAACATACATATAGATATGCTTTTTTTTTGCAAAGAAGTACTAGTAATATTAAGTATCTAATCTATAGTATCTAGAATATCTAGAGAGATATCTATATTTATATGTATAACAATATAGGTATGTTTTTGTTTTTGGTTAAATTTTTTTGAAATTTTTTACCAAGACTCAGAGTAGAATCAATCATTATTTAAAATATATTTCGAATTTAATTTAAATGAGTTTAACAATAGTTAAAAATAAGAGGATCAATTATTGAACGTGAAATTAAGAAACAAAAACTTGGACTGCTATTTTTCAACCTGTTAAACTGCTGCGTAATTTTTAGAACTACTTTGAAAATTAGATTATTGGGTATTCCAATATTATTGCAAAACCTACATATTTAGTTTGTAATTGGAAATAGTTGGTGTAATGATAAATCAAAAATATCGACTAAAATGCAATCGATAGTTTTAGACCCAAGCAAACATCGATATATCGATAGAACTTTGTTCGTTATTTATTAGATTGACTGACGCAGTTTTATGTAGAAAAAAAGTACTAAAAACATTTCCCGTTTGTATCAAGTTCTACGGAATTTATACGGTTCATTTGTGCTGCAGTTAAAACAGAGTTCCAATTGCTTTTGACCTGATTTTAATAAATGAACTTTAAATGCATTATATGTTTATAAAATGCATTTTAATAAACAGCTACTACTACGCATGATCAATTAGTTCAAAAGGAATCAGAATTTGGATTAAATTGCAACAGAAACGAACCTATAGACAATTTTACTGAGACTTAGGCATTCAATGCAATGCGCTTATTTTGTTAATGTTTTATTTTCAACACATTTTGAGGCGATTCACGTTTGGACAATATATTCAAATAATTTTACGTCGATAGAAAAACGTTAAATTTATTTACGTACATGTACTCCAAATAAATTTGCCATTCTTAGCGCTTGATTTGTGTCGTCGTGAAACACGTACGGCACTGGCACACGTTACCGCTGCAATGTCGCGAACGTTTCCAGCCTCTCCAGCTATTTTTATTTCTTTTGGCTGCTCGATTATATTTCCAAATATTTTTTTCCTTTTTAAGAAGAAACACGACTGTTTCATGTATTTATAAGAATAATGATGTTGGTTTTATCACGAATTATGGTGATGTTCCACGGAAGATTTTGTATAACTATTTTCACTGCTGTAGTTGTTTTACTCCGACTTCGATTATGAGAAGGTATTCTGTGAAAGTAAAAAAATTACATGTTATTAGTTATTAGAACTATACCACCACTAATCTACATATTGCAATGATCAATTTTAAAATCAACTTTTTGTACATTTTACTACGCAATATTTCACAGTTTCTTACTTTCGTCTCAGTTCAAAAAACAGAAGATTGTTATGTATTAGAAAAGTATTATTTTTTTTATTTGGGAAAAATATTACAATGTCAATAATCTAATTTGAGGTATGGGTAGAATATACAATAACAGCTTAAAACGATTGATTTATGACGATACATACATTATTATATCACACCAGTCAACACAACAAATGATAAAAAGTTAAAAAGTAATTAGTATTTAAAAATTGAAGGTTAAAGCAAGAAATAAGCAATAATTACTAGTTTTTAAAATCGTATTTCGTCCTCTCTCCTCATTGTAAATTTAAGAGAATTAAGTAGTTATCATTATAAAAATAACCAAAACAAACATACTGAATGACAGAATTTGACATAAGTTTTCATTCTGTCAATGATTTGGATAGAAATCGTGGAGATTCTCCCAAAATAAAGATAGAATGAGTTATCTCTGTAAGTTGAAGAGCTGTTATCTCTGTTTTATAAAAGTAGATAAAAATATTGTGACTTTTTAAAGTCCAATATCATGTGGAACCGTTTTTAGCTAATCTAACTTGGTTACTGACGATACGTTTATGGCGTTTATGTACTTAGCAGCCTTAGCTGGTCTTAGCAGTATAATTCAGTGTACTATATTTGTACAGTAGAGACATACAGCCTAAATTTTAAACAACTTGGCAATAAAATTATATATGAGTATCATTTTAGGACCCTATACCGATTAGCCAACAAAATTTTAAAGTGTGAATTTTCTAAATATTTTTTTTACCAATTGATAGGAAATGGTTCGTAGAGATTTGCGAAAGAAACCGTTTCGTTTGTGACAAAATAGTTGAGTAGTAATTAATTAATTATTTAGTCATTGATGTAGCGAAATGTTAAGAGAATAGGGTTTTTAGCGACATATAATAGCAAAAATTATAGTGGAAAATAAAAATATTTTCCAAGTCTTCAAAAACACGTAATCTTATGTTTCACATATTTTTGTTCAAAAATTTATTGTGGGAAAAATTACTTTTCACAAACAATGAAAATATTTGGGTGTAATAGATGTTTAATTATGTCTCGATTTTGGTATTTTGGAAAATTTCGTGAAAAAAATATAATTTCATAAATGCATTTTTTTTCTCCAATTTTTTGGTTTATGGGGGAGGTTCTGTTCAGTTTTTTTTATTTTTTTTCGCTTTATTATTCAACAACAGTTTTTTAAATTTTCCTGAATTTTTGCTTATTATATGTCGCTAAAACCCTATTTTCTTAATATTTTACTGTATCAATGACTAAATAATTAATTTTTCGTAGTTAATTAATTACCACTCAGCTATTTTATCATAAACGAAACGGTTTCTTTCACAAACCTCTACGAACGATTTCCCATTGATTGGCAAAAAATATTTTGGAAAATTGAAACTTTAAAATTTTGTTGGCTAATCGGTATAGGGTCATTTTAGGATTTCAAAATTTAAAATTTTTAAGCCGATGTTCCCAGGTACTGGTCAAATAATTATTGAAAATGACAAATAGTTATTGAATTGAAACGAAAAATTATAACATAGGGGAGACCGGGTACAAAAATAACAATTTGTACTTTTACCTTGATTTCTGGCTGGGTGTTATAATTGCCATTTAATGAATATATCCACATATAAATTTAGTTTATGTTATTCACAATAGTAACTTGATTTATTAAACTATGGGGTGTTTTATATAAATAACACAGAGCTAAAAAAATTGTCAGTTATTACTTTCGACCACGTAGGCGGGTCGAAATGTGATTGGTGATTGCATTAAATTGTCCTTATGTGAGGTTCACCACTGGATCAAATACTAAAGTACTTCAAATTTTTAAAAAAAGATATTTTCATGTATTAATTTCTCAATAACGAAAGACCCTAACTTATCCGAATCTCGATATTTTTTTCAGTTTTAATTTTTCAATGGTTGATTCACATTTACTGCAAAGGCAAAACTCTCATTTATAAATTCTGGTCCAAGTAGTTAAAACCATAGGAACTTAAATTTAACAGAATAAATTTAATTTTAACAAAGTTATTTCGGCTCATGTGTACTTTACCACACACAATCTGACAACGTTGCATTTTCGACTTTGTTTTTAATTTAATTCGCGATTAAATCGGTCCATAATGAAAACTTAGCCACAAAAGAGAGAATTATACCATATTGATTATACCATATTAATTATACCATATACCATAATTGAGTTAACAAAAATATCGCGAATTAAATTAAAAACAAAGTCGAAAATGCAACGTTGTCAGATTGTGGGTGTGCTAAAGTACACTTGAGCCGTTATTTCTTATGAATTACGTTAAAAGTAACGAAAATCTTTAAACTAACTAACAAAGTTCTTTCAAGTTTTTAGTCAAATTTTTAATATTTACTATATTTTTGTCGCAACTTCTATTTAATTCTTCAATCCTTGCTGTAAATAGTTATAATATTGGTATTACATTGAAGGCCATAGAAACGTAGAAAAGTATTCAAATTTTAAAAATAAAGAACAAATGATTTTTTTGACAAATAATTTTTGATTTACTCGTTTTATATAAAAGAAAATTTTTAAGTAATTACGTAAAACTGCTTCTACATTTCAAATTATTCAAATACTTAGTATTTATAAAAACTATATTTTAAAATTGCACTTTCATTTTAACAAGTTTTGTATGACTTTTAATATTTTAAATGACCGAGTGTGCACTAGTTTAAGAAAAATATTATTAGAGCCAAATTGCTGTTCATACCATTCAAATATAATGAAGAATTGCCGTCAAAGATATCGATCTCGAAGTGTTACCCCTAATGAAAGAAAAATGGTGACACCAACTTTATTAAGTGACCATGTTCGAGTAGTCCTAGCACCAACACGAGGTGATATTTCAAAAGCGGATGGATCAACGAAGAAAACCCCTACAAAACTAGTTAATACATTTACAACTGTTTAATATGTTATGATTAATAAATATTATAATTTTGATATAATCTTGTTGTAGGCTGTAGGAAATGAAGATCGTATATCTCGCGTACAACAATATTGTCCAAACATTAAAAATCAAAAAAATAAAATAAAACCAAGACCGCGATCACGTTCTCATTCAAATGATATAATTAAATCTCAAAGATGTAAACCAGAGAAAAACTGGTCAAGTACATTCAAAAAACGAGAATCATTAATGAATGATTTTGAATCTGCAGCAAGTACACACTTTTTCGACGCCTTTGATCCGTTGCGGACCCTGCATTTTTTGACGAAAGAACTTAAATCTAAAACCCGCTTAACAGGAGATACTAGTTTAAAAAGAGTAGTTGATGATATGCAAGAAGTTTTACAACGTCTTCCATCTGATATATCGCGCACAAATTCAAGCACAACTATCAAAGGAAATGTGCCTCCGGTAATTATAACCAATTTTGTATACAAGTATTCCTACATATATAAATTTATTTAACTAAAGCCATTGAATTTTAGACCAAGGATGTAACTGTAGAGAAAAGTGTACAAACTAATACTAATGCCTTGATAAATTCGAAACACATAATAGAATTTCAAAAGAAAATGGATGATGGAATGAATAAATTGGAAGAAACGTGTCGTACGTTAGAAATGAATTGCAATAAATTGCGAGACGAACGTGATTACTTAAAAAAGCAATTGCAAGAAAAAAATGAGGTACTGTTAGGACTGCAAGAAGAGATTAACAAGAAGGAAAAGGTTTGCGTTGTATTTTTTTTTCGTTACATTTATTTATGCACAGAAAACTATAGACACTTTTTAACGACATGTTCAACATTGGATTCAAAGATTCACTCGGTTAATGCCCATTGTTAGTTATTTTAGTTATTATCATAGTTTTTTTTGGCTTAATTAATCAAATTTGTTTTTTAATGACTTTTATACGTTTCGTCGCCTTTCGGGACTCAATCATAGATTATTAAAAGTCAATACTGTTAAAATATAGTTAAAATTGTTGTCGACAGTGATCGATTTACGCCTAGGCCCGTGAGGCTCGAACCTAGGGCGGTATAACTTTCAGAACGCCAAAATTTTAATGGCAAATAATATACCGACAATTCAAAATCAAAAATTGATTTGAGTTGTGGAATATCTTCAGTTAAGTATCACATATTTTTTTTAATTAATAGAATTTACTTTCTAATTTATCACATCACATTTTTCAATTGTTAAATCACTGGTAATTGGAGAACTGTCATTTAGAACAAGTTTCCTCATTTAATCCTCATAATGCTAATTTTTTAATAACTGTAGAACTTTTTGCTAAATTCGATCCATTTTTGTTAAAATATTTAAAGTTCTATGTGAACCCTGGTAGTCGAAATACGTTGTACTTATCTGAAACAATCTAGTATGCTCACGATTTAGAACAGATCTCCGTTAATGAATAAATTCTCTTACATTATCTTCTAAAAGATTCAATAATAAAGATATCCGAAAATATATGGAATATATTGCATCACGAAATCTTCAAGACGGGTACTCTAGTGTTGACATTGCTCTGTGCATTTTTTGAAACCTAGCACCAAATTGTTTAGGACAAAGATCTTTTTCGATTCTAGAAAGAGTGAAAAGTTACTAACGTGCAACGTTACTAACGTTATTATCTATTGAACTTCAATTAGTGCAAGAAATTAATTACGATGATATAATCGATGTTTTCGCGTGAAGTAAGATTAGAAGAAAGAATTTTATAACATAAGTAATAGTTGAAAAAAAGCTTTGAGTTATATTAATGTTTGAAAAATATGATTGAAATTAATGAGTGATTTTCAAAAAAAATATATGTTAAATCATAAGAACCAATTTTAAAATTAATAAAAATTAATTTATCATATAATTTAAATGTTGCAATTATATTTAATTATATCTTTATAACCACTTTGTTATGGAATAATAAGAGCGGCATATCGAATAGGGCCTAGGGTGGTATCGGACCTAAATCCGCCACTAGTAGCCGAGACATAAAAACAAGTCTCGACAACAATTTTAACTATATTTTTAAAAATATTGACTTTTAATAATCTATGATTGAGTATTTGGTGAACTCCCGAAAGGCGACGATACGTCATACAAAAATTAAATAAAAATCATTAAGAAACAAATTTGATTATTTTTTTAACCCAAAAAAAAACTTATACAAATAACTAAATTGGATTCAAATATACTTTTTATTTAGGTCTTTAAAAAAATTATATAACAATTCAAACAAAAATGTTAATAAAAGGTAGGAAATAACTTTTTCAGAAAATTTTTGCAATTAATTTTTATAAAAGATAAATTTATTGTTGCTTTACTGTCATACTTACAATTTTGTACTTATTGTAAATAATATAAAAAAAAATTAATGTGAAAATTTAGCGAGAAACATATTTCAAATTTGCTATGGTATAACAATATTAAATTGACAATTGCAGGAGTTTTACAAGAAAAATGATTCGCTAATGGAACAGATGAATGTGCTGAACGGAGAAGTTCAGAAATTAAAGGCTGATACGAGTCGATCTCGAAAGCTTCACATACATATTGAACATTTGGAAAAGGAACTAGAAAAAGCACAATGTGATGCGACTATTGCGCGAATGGACGCGGAAAAGCTTTACGTATTGATTGATACACGCGACAAACAGATGGATATGATGAGCGCCGAATTTTCTCAAATTCAGTCTTATGTTAATAACCATTTGAATGATTTAGCTAATGTACATTCCTGGAAAAGTCCAGATTTATCAACAACTTCAAGTGTAGCAGATATAGGTATAACGATAATTAAAAGTTTAATGATTGAATTAATATGGGCGCTGGGCAGTATTGGATTTATTGAAGTGGGAGCATAGGGAAATGTTCAGAAAACCTTTTCTTAAAGGTTAATTTTTTTTAAATTTAATTTTTAAGGTTTAATTTTTTTTTAAAATTTACAACCAAATATTTTACGTATTGAAATTTAATTGTGCAACATAAATCATTACAAAGTTTATGCTTGAAGTCCTCATTAGTATTGCCATCAAAATTGAAAAATCATAACATAAACAACAATAAATTGATAATGTATAAAATATTATTATAAGGATGTTTATAGATCTTCGAAAATGAAAAATGAAATGCTTTTTCATATTAAGGTATTATCTGCAGAAGAAAGTTTTTGTTAATTATTATTTACAAAAGAGACAATTTTCATAAAGGCTGGTATTTTCCTTCATGGATATATAGACCATATCTTTAAGATAGCTATTTAAAAGATAAAAATTAATCTGTTAGATAAATAATACACATTTGTCCTACACATATGACTCTTCTTAGATAAAAATAGCTACGCATGTTTTCTTTATCTTCCAGATAAAATGATATCTGGAAGATAAGTGTCAAAATACTTTACATATCGTATGCAGGTATACATAGTTTACTTACATTTTATACAGTGAGATCTCCGTACTTCTAGTCTTAAGGAATCAGTTACGAATTATAGAAGTTTCGGAACAATAGAGTATTTAAATTAGAGGTTCATTTTTTTAATAACAGAGATTTCTAGAATTGCAATATATATATATTATGTATGTATGTATTGTAGGTACATAAATATAGGTATACGCAACCGATTTTAAAACTTTTCGTATCTGCACCCCTTTCTTTGTAACAAAAATTTGCGCCTCCCTTAATCTCGTGACAATATAATATTTATCGGAAATTGTAATTTATTAATGGGCTACAAAATTATATACTATAATACCTTTGTATAAATAATACATAGAATATTTATTATTAGTATCATTAATTTTAACGAATGCTAAAGACGTGACTGGGCACACCTTGGCAAAACAACAGTTGGGGAACCGCTGATGTACGCAATTTACGAAACGAAACAAAATTTTCCAAATTTGGATTTATATAGATAAATTCCAAAAAAAAAAAAACGAACTACGTTCTTAAGAAAAATTTTAATTATTCGTGAAATACGAAGGCTTTTTGTGAGGACGCAAGTTAGTTTTACGGCGGTGCCTCTGTATATATCCATAATTACGGTTTGACTGCTTAAAAAAATCCTGAATTGTTCATTACAAAAAATTACTAAACAATGGGGAATATTTTAATTTATTCTGCAAAAAAAAAAAACAATGTTACCTTTATCCAGATGTTAATAAAAGTTTATTATTTTCGTGATTTAATCTATAAAAATAATTATTAGGTAATAATTATAAATTTGCCAGCTTTAAAATTAATAGTTGCAAACTATTATGCACTCAACAACTGATTTTAGTTTTAAAGTTTAAATATCCATTTAAATACTTCAAAAGGTTATTCATTATTTTAATATAAAACGTTTTTTCCAATACATAAAATAATTGAAAACTGTGGAGTCTATGTGTTTCTGTGCATTAAAATTTTACCCCTCAACAATCAATACTCGAATGAAACAATATAAGTAGTTAGTAGCGATTTTTTTTTCTTTTGTTACAGTTGACCTTCTATTGATATATTACCTGATAATTATTGTTGGTCGAAATTGGCGAATTTTTTTAAAATTTCTTTATTATAAATCAATGTCCAAAGCAAACATTTTACTACTTCATATTGCAAATTTACATATTATTTTGGTAGTATGCGACATTCACGAATACTTCCAATATCTATGAATAGAAAATTAAAACGTCTTATTGTTTCTCGTTCATTTAAAATTTTATTTGGAAAATTAACGAAAAATAAATAGATAGTTAATGATCTATCAAATTATTATTATTTCATTAAATATAAAAAACAAATTTAGTTTAAAATTCTACTTTCAAGTACGAACAATAGCAATCAAATTAGAATAAGAATATAAAATAGTTTCAGATAAAGCTTTTTTTTCAGAACCGTTTTAACTTTACCGTAAATTGCTCTTCTAATATATGGAGTACTTTTGTACCTATATTTCAATTATTTTACATTATAAGAAAAGAATAAGTTAAAGATTACAAGAAATTTTCAAGCTCTGACAATTGAAGATTGTTACTCTTAACATATTCGTTGCAAATACCAACAGAGGACTATTTTTGAAAATTCTTAACGTATTCATTTCTTATAATTTGAAATAAGCGGAATATACACACTCGATATTAGTAGGGGAAACTACGGTAAAGTTAAAACGGTTTTTAGCTTTCTAGAGTTAAAATAAAGTTGATAACATTAAAACATATTATTTTATTTTTAGTAATAAAAACTCCATGGAGAGAAATGGATGAAGAAGGACGAATTCTTACTGAGAAATTTCTACAGAAAAGTCCTAAAACCAGTTCAATGCAAAATACATCAAAAATTGGCGGGGGAGACGATACTGAAGAAATATTTATTCAAACTGATGTAATTTATGGAAAACCGGATTTTATTGAAAACATGAATAAGAAATCAAATATGTCGCACCGAATATACATTTCTTCAAAAAATTGTAACAATGAAGATAACTCCCCTGGAAATGCGGACGAAATTGAAAACAGTCAATGTAACTCTATATTAAACGATAAAAAAATTAGTTTGGAGCCTGTAAAAACCAGCCAAAGCCTTCAAAAGTTGTTCGAGGAAGCTCGTCAAATTTGCATGCAAGCATCTAAACAAATTTATTATTAAAAATTGAACAAAATAACCTTTTTAAACTTACAAGTTGGGACCAAAAAAATTTTAATAAAATTGTGTTTTTTTCTAGTTTATATAGTTTATTGATACATAAATAAATATTTTTCTTTTAAATTTATTCTTATATTTAAAGCATTTTATATGACTACGAATTTATTAATCCACAAGCAACAATAATTTAAATTAATTCATCGACATAAAAAATTGAGCATAGAATTAAAAAAAATAAAAAAGAAACACGAAAACGTAATTGAGCAATGTTTTTTCGTGTCCCAATTTCTAATTTAAAAAATTCCAATAACTCACACCTTGACTGTCTCGTCATCCACTAGAGACAAAACAAAATAGGAAATAAAAAATAAAATTAAAAAATATGTACTTTTAAAACAAGTTCATAAAGATTAACAAAACTACGTTTTAAAAAAAATAGAATCAGTCTTAATACTAAGTTCTTATTTAAGAAAAATAGAAGTCTCTATTTCGATAATTATTGCAGGAATGCAATGAAGCAATGATTTTTTTGGAGCACTTATTTGATTTTTCCATAATTCGAATAATAGTATTGATTTTTAAATTTTTAATCTCTATTTTTATTATTTTTTTTTGCGTATTTAGTAAGGCTAAGACTTTTCAATAATAAGCACTTTTCAAAAATTAAATTTGAAAGTTTTCATGATAAAATTAGTATAACCAAGAAGTTTCAATTTTTTTAAATCATTAATTTGAGTAAATGTTTAGCGAAGTGTATTCATTAGTAAAGGATAACAGTCCAGAAACGGACATATCCAAAGTTTAAGTTAATTATGGTATATAGAAAGTCTAAGTACTTACTTAAAATTAAGTATTTACTAAAGTGGTTATGTTTTAAGATTCCACTTTAAAAATGAGCCTCTTAAAATATGAAATTTAGGTACCATGTTTTAAGATCATCCATAAATCAGCCCAAAAAATAATTATAAAAAAATCGTTAAAATTTTTTTAAGAAATACCTATATTTTAAGTTAGTATATTGCACTGTATATAAGGGTAGATATTATACTTTATATGTTTGGCAGAGCTATAAAAAATATTTTAATTACTTTAAGGTATTTAAGTTACTGTACTTAGTTCCTTCATTTTTTGGCAAAAAGTACCTAATATCACAGTAAATTTATCTCTTTTTTGGATATTAAAAGCTCGTTGTTTTTATGGGGAGTTCCTAATATCTCCGGCGCCGCGATTTAAGAACGGATTATGATAGAAGAAGCAAAAACAAATCGAAAATTAAGAATACCAATTTGCGAGTTTTCGCTTCGTTTTCTTGGAAAATAAGTTTTTAGCAGAAAAATTACAATGTTATTTCTTATGGGAAAAAAATAATTTTGAGTTTGACCAATCGATGAAACTTTGCGTAATTTATACATTATAAAAAGCGTTCATGAAAAGCGCTGTGATTGGCTACAACTGGCTTTAAATATAACAATCCTAGTAGGCCAAGGAAATATGCTCTTTAACTAAATCACTTCGACCATATTTAATTCAATTAAAACATCTGGAAACATCTTAAAAAATTAACAAAATTTGAAAATTATAAGAGATAAGAATGCCTACTTCATTAGTGATTTTTGGTTAAAAACGTATGCAGGTTAATTTCATTTCCCCTTCATCATTGTTTAAACTTTACAATGAATGAAAAAAAAAATTCTATTATAATTATAGTCTTTGGATTGACTCAAAATAAAAATGATTGAAAACCCGTTATAACAATCGTTTCATCAATAATATCATTCAAAAAATAGTAGTATTATTATTGCCGCGACTTCATTTTCCGAAATATGTTTGAATGTATTACTTTAAATTTTCACACTCAATGAAAATATTTGCGGAAACAATGAAATTTGAATTTATGTGCATTACGGAGGGAGGTTATGTTTTGCTTGGAGAGATTTAGTTATTGTGAACTTTGAAACGGCTAAAAAGACTCAAAACGAGAAGTAAAAAGCGAAAATTTGTAAATTCTGTAAAAACTATCTACAGTTTAATTCGGTATTTAAAACATATGCTTGAAAATTGGTATAAAAGTCTCGCCAGGCTTACGTCTCAATTTTCTGGTGAAAACTTACGTCAATGATCATTATGAAACCCATTTTCACAATGTTTATATTCCAAACAATTAAAATTTGAAAAATTCTTTGAAACCGACAAGAATCGAAAATTAAAACATCAGTAGTGGGATATGTGACCAACAAAAAAATCAATTATATTTGCATTTATGGAACTTCATGAGTGATATTGTGTAAATGTAAAGGCAAAGTAAAACTTTCAAATTCAAAAATAACGTGTTTTTATCCAAAACATTTCATTAAAGTTGACTGTTTTAATACTTCAAATACAAGAAAAAAAATCGAGGGAACTGCGTAATAAACGCTAATGTGAACTATTAAATTTGGTGGACTTCATAAATTTTAAACCCGTAAGTTGAATCAGTTACAAAAAGATGTAAATTTATAGAAAACATTTCTTACTCTACCTAATTTACAATTTTCTTCTAGAAACGAACAAAAATTTGAAATTCATCCGTACCATTTGAAAGAAAATAATTCAACTAATTCTCGAAGTTATTCAAATATAATGTGACTGCCAAATTTGTATAAAATGTAGTTGGTGCAAGGATATTGCGAAGTGTATGTTTCGAAATTAAATGAAAATATTGGTTTGTGTTTAACGTTTGGGAAATGAATGAATATAAATTTAAATATTATATTTCTATTTTTTAAGATTCTTTCATCAAAAATCAGGGCTTTTTCAAATTAAAATTCAACAAATAATTTCGAAGAAGTGTTGGAAACCTAGAAATCAAATACTTTATCAAATGTAATTTAAAGAAAGCCTAAAATATACGTAAAGAAAAATTGTCACAATAATATTTTTGAAAATTTAAAACCGAATAATGAATAAAAAAGTCAAAACCCAAATAAAATACCTACAACACTCGATTATAAACATTTACAAGGGATCATATATACACATTGGACACGATAATTAGAAGTATTGTACTTCAAAGAGAGCAGATGATTACTAATAATAATATCCTGAGAGGCTTTAGCGAATTTATAATAAAAAAAAAATGTGTAAACTTGGTGTTACAAAAAGTAATATGCTAATTTAAATAAGTGATCCAACAACGAAAATTAAACCCTTATTGAGTATCTACGACACTCGCTTATAAACATAAATTGTTAATCTACTCACAGGTGAGACAGTGATTAGTAGTATTGATAGTTCGATAAGGACGGACGACTAAAATAAATAATAACACGAGAGAGACTAGCGAATTAAAAATGAAGAAAAATATAGATACGTACACCAGGTTAAACTTGCAGTAAATTGTGAATTTTAAGGAATAATAACCCGAGATAGATTAACGAATTAAAAACGTAGAAAGATATACATGGGTACGCCAAGCTAAACTTACAGTAAATTGTAAATTATAAGAAATAATAACCCGAGATAGATTAGCGACTTAAAAACGTTGAAAGATATAGAAGCGTACACCAGGCTAAAGTTTCAGTAAATTGTGAATTTTACAACATAATAACCCGAGATAGATAAGCGAATTTAAAACGTAGAAAGATATAGAAGCGTACACTAGGCTAAACTTACAGGAAATTGAGAATTATAAGAAATAATAACCCAAGATAGATTAGCGAATTAAAAACGTAGAATGATATAGAAGCGTAAACCAGACAAAAATTAGTGTAGATTGGGAAATTTACACAATAAAAACCCGAGATGGATTAGCGAATTTAAAACGTAGAAAGATATAGAAGCGTACACTAGGCTAAACTTACAGTAAATTTAAATTTTAAGAAATAATAATCCGAGATAGATTAGCGAATTAAAAACGTAGAAAGATATAGAAGCGTATACCAGGCTTAAGTTACAGTAGCTTGTGAATTTTAAGAAGTAATAACCCGAGATAGATTAGCGAATTTCAAACGTAGAAAGATATAGAAGCGTACACTAGGCTAAAGTTACAGTAAATTGTGAATTTTACAAAATAATAACTCGAGATAGATTAGCGAATTTAAAACGTAGAGAGATATAGAAGCGTACACTAGGCTAAACTTACAGGAAATTGAGAATTATAAGAAATAATAACCCAAGATAGATTAGCGAATTAAAAACGTAGAATGATATAGAAGCGTAAACCAGACAAAAATTAGTGTAGATTGGGAAATTTACACAATAAAAACCCGAGATGGATTAGCGAATTTAAAACGTAGAAAGATATAGAAGCGTACACTAGGCTAAACTTACAGTAAATTTAAATTTTAAGAAATAATAATCCGAGATAGATTAGCGAATTAAAAACGTAGAAAGATATAGAAGCGTATACCAGGCTTAAGTTACAGTAGCTTGTGAATTTTAAGAAGTAATAACCCGAGATAGATTAGCGAATTTCAAACGTAGAAAGATATAGAAGCGTACACTAGGCTAAAGTTACAGTAAATTGTGAATTTTACAAAATAATAACTCGAGATAGATTAGCGAATTTAAAACGTAGAGAGATATAGAAGCGTACACTAGGCTAAACTTACAGGAAATTGAGAATTATAAGAAATAATAACCCAAGATAGATTAGCGAAATAAAAACGTAGAAAGATATAGAAGCGTACACTAGGCTAAACTTACAGGAAATTGAGAATTATAAGAAATAATAACCCAAGATAGATTAGCGAATTAAAAACGTAGAATGATATAGAAGCGTAAACCAGACAAAAATTAGTGTAGATTGTGAATTTTACACAATAAAAACCCGAGATGGATTAGCGAATTTAAAACGTAGAAAGATATAGATGCGTACACTAGGCTAAAGTTACAGTAAATTGTGAATTTTACAAAATAATAACTCGAGATAGATTAGCGAATTTAAAACGTAGAAAGATATAGAAGCGTACACTAGGCTAAACTTACAGTAAATTTAAATTTTAAGAAATAATAATCCGAGATAGATTAGCGAATTTAAAACGTAGAAAGATATAGAAGCGTACACTAGGCTAAACTTACAGGAAATTGAGAATTATAAGAAATAATAACCCAAGATAGATTAGCGAATTAAAAACGTAGAATGATATAGAAGCGTAAACCAGACAAAAATTAGTGTAGATTGGGAAATTTACACAATAAAAACCCGAGATGGATTAGCGAATTTAAAACGTAGAAAGATATAGAAGCGTACACTAGGCTAAACTTACAGTAAATTTAAATTTTAAGAAATAATAATCCGAGATAGATTAGCGAATTAAAAACGTAGAAAGATATAGAAGCGTATACCAGGCTTAAGTTACAGTAGCTTGTGAATTTTAAGAAGTAATAACCCGAGATAGATTAGCGAATTTCAAACGTAGAAAGATATAGAAGCGTACACTAGGCTAAAGTTACAGTAAATTGTGAATTTTACAAAATAATAACTCGAGATAGATTAGCGAATTTAAAACGTAGAGAGATATAGAAGCGTACACTAGGCTAAACTTACAGGAAATTGAGAATTATAAGAAATAATAACCCAAGATAGATTAGCGAAATAAAAACGTAGAAAGATATAGAAGCGTACACTAGGCTAAACTTACAGGAAATTGAGAATTATAAGAAATAATAACCCAAGATAGATTAGCGAATTAAAAACGTAGAATGATATAGAAGCGTAAACCAGACAAAAATTAGTGTAGATTGTGAATTTTACACAATAAAAACCCGAGATGGATTAGCGAATTTAAAACGTAGAAAGATATAGATGCGTACACTAGGCTAAAGTTACAGTAAATTGTGAATTTTACAAAATAATAACTCGAGATAGATTAGCGAATTTAAAACGTAGAAAGATATAGAAGCGTACACTAGGCTAAACTTACAGTAAATTTAAATTTTAAGAAATAATAATCCGAGATAGATTAGCGAATTTAAAACGTAGAAAGATATAGAAGCGTACACTAGGCTAAACTTACAGGAAATTGAGAATTATAAGAAATAATAACCCAAGATAGATTAGCGAATTAAAAACGTAGAATGATATAGAAGCGTAAACCAGACAAAAATTAGTGTAGATTGGGAAATTTACACAATAAAAACCCGAGATGGATTAGCGAATTTAAAACGTAGAAAGATATAGAAGCGTACACTAGGCTAAACTTACAGTAAATTTAAATTTTAAGAAATAATAATCCGAGATAGATTAGCGAATTAAAAACGTAGAAAGATATAGAAGCGTATACCAGGCTTAAGTTACAGTAGCTTGTGAATTTTAAGAAGTAATAACCCGAGATAGATTAGCGAATTTCAAACGTAGAATGATATAGAAGCATAGACTAGGCTAAACTTACAGTACATTGTAAATTGTAGGAAGTAATAACCCGAGATAGATTAGCAAATGAAAAACGTTAAGAGATATAGTTGGTAATTGAAACTAATAATAATGTGAGAGCGACTAGCGAATTTAATATGAAGAAAAGTATAGATGCGTATTTTAGGTGTTTCTTAATTTAAATAATTAATTTTATGAAATTTTAAACCGTGAGAGATTGGCAAATTAAAAATGTGGAAAAATATTGATGCGTATATTAAGTGTTACTTAAAATAATTTGTTTATTTTTATTTATTATCCAATTAAAATATCTGGGATAGTTTAATAAATAAAGAATGCAAAACCTTTACTGGTCAGTGCATATAATGTTCATAGCTCGAAGGTGATAGGTAATAAGATTTAATAATATCCCGAGAGAGATTAGCGAATTAAAAATGAAAGTTATAAACGCATATATTTGTTGATACTTGAAATGATTTCGTCTTAGTTAACTTGAACAAGAATTTCAAGTTTACTATAATTCTTTCCCGGTGAGACTTATTTTGAGGAAATAGTCAAAAATAATATCCTGAGAGGGATTAACGATTTAAAATTAAAATAATTAAAATACTAAAATGCTAATGTAGGGAGACATTTTATGGAAAACTGATCTTAAATTTGGTAATGTTATTTTCATAAGTGGTTCTGAATGGATCAGAGTTACCCGTTCCAAGAAAATATAATTTCTTATACTGTTAAATTTTAGTAGGCTATTCTTTTAATTTTTATTAAATAAATTTTGTCTTTCTTCATTCTTGTAAAATAGTTCAACCTCATCAGTCGTGTTTTTAGTGTGATAATTTGTGATTTGACAAAATTGAGTGAATTTGTGACAATAGGCTGCTTCATTTATTGGTAAGGTAGCCTAAATTTTATATACATTAGTTTAAAAATTTAATTGTAGAAACTTACGAAAAAAAAATTGGAAATGAATTTAGAAACATTTTATGAAACATTTCCAATATCTGTCGTTTTACAATTTTTAAAATTAAATGCCTGTTAGACTTTTGAAATCAATTTTCAAATTCGATTTGTACTTTATTTTCGCTAAAACTCGACCATTATAAAATGTTGAATATTTCCTAAAATATCCCTGCTGTAAAATTGTTGTGACAACAGCTGCCCATTTTACTTAGTAACATTGATTGCAAGGTACCTTGATTCTTGATCGAATAATTTAAATGAAATATGGAATTAACTCAATCTACATGCCTAAAATAAGGACCGCAACAAAAACCTTTGCGTTGAAAATATCGTTATCCGTTGAAGTAGGCCGTTGGCGGATTTATACAAATTGATTTCCCATAAGAAATAACATTGTAATTTTTCTACTAAAAACCTATTTTCTAGGAAAACGAAGCGAAAACTCGCAAATTGGTATTCTTAATTTTCGATTTATTTAGGCTTCTTCTACCATAATCCGTTCTTAAATCGTGGCGCCGGAGATATTAGGAATAAGCCGTTTTTATTTCATCTTCGTACAACATTTCGCTACTTTCGTGGCTTCATCAGGTACTCAAAACATCAATTGTTAAATTCATGTATAAATATTTCGGCATTAATACAACAATAATAACATGTTACTAGTATTCTCTTGTAAAATTACAATTAATATAAAAAAATTGTAATTTTACAAGAGAATACTTACTAGTTATTATTGTTGTACATGTTATTTTATAACATGTTATTGTTATTTTAATGCCGAAATTGTTATACATGAATTTAACAATTGATGTTTTGTAATTGAGTACCTGATAAAGCTACGAAAGTAGCGAAATGTTGTACGAAGATGAAATAAAAACATCAAGTATTAAGTATCCAAAAAAAGAGATTCATTTATTGTTATATTATATAAACCATGGATAAGAACATGAATAATGCTGATGTACCTAATATCTTTGATTTTTTCTTACAAAAAGTTACCAAAAATGAAGTATGTAATAAAGAATAAAATTGAATATCTGGCAACCTGGTTTTATAAAATAATGTGTATTTTGTGTTTTTTTTTTGTTTCATTCTGGTTTTTATTTAGACAAATTTTAATTATTTTATTCCTATATTACTCAAATTAGTTGCAGATTTGAAGCTTTTATATAGAGTTTTATCTTGTAAAGTTCTATAAAATTCAATTTATACCTCTCATAGGTAAATCATCTATTGTTTTCAAACTATGTTGTGGTTACTTTTTTCGAAGACTAACTAGATACCCAAGGGCGGATTCAGGATTTTTTCTGGAGGGGGGGGCACAATATCATTTTTCATTTGCAAGTGCGTGAAAGGGATGCAACAAAAAAAAATCGCAATTCCAGTCAGAAATAGACTAAAGTTTCACTAATGTTCTTTCTATTATTTTATTCATATATTTTAACAACTCTAATAATTTAATTTGCTTCTTAAGTATGTACTGTGATGGAATCTTCACAGTACACAAAAATACCGTGGGAGGGCACGGTCCCCCGTGCCCTTAAGCTTTCAAGAGGGCCTCACAATTCAAAAATTCTAGATGTAAACAAAATTTCTAAGATTGTTTCTTCTATAAAAATTAAAGTTGTAGATAAAATAATCGTTAATTGTATCGCAGGTTTTTATACTTTTTTGAATTTATACATGAAAATCCGATAGCCTACGGAGGTCTGAACGCGACTGTAGATAATAATTATAGTCATAAAGCAAGTCTATAAACTATAATAAAACTGAAGCAAAATTTTTGCACAGGAATTACACCCAACTAAAAATCTTTATTATTATTATTATTATTACTATTATTAAGTAATAATTATTATTATTACCTGATGATGACAGTCAAAAACTGCCGAAACGAGCCGTAATAAAGTAATTTTTTAAATTGAATCTCAAAGACTTATATATATTATTATCCATAAAAATCTATACCTAACTAAAGCTTGTATTTTCGCCAACATTTTCAATTGAATATTATATGAAAAGAATACTGAATATTTCAATAACTCGCTGTGGAAAAAGTAGGGACGAATTCCTTCATGTAAAGCTTATAGGTAAAAAATAAGAAAAGTAGTCCAGAATTTTGCAATGATTAACCCTGTCCAATAAATTATGCCAATAGGTAATTGGAAATGGTTAGACCTTGGAACTATATTCCGACCTAGATTTAAATCGATTTTGTTATTAAAGGTAAACAATTTTGAAATGCGATTCTACTAAAGCTGCCGTGTATTTTTCAAAATTGGTATTAACTTAATTAAAAATTGGAATTTTATTTCATAGAGTTCGATTATTTTGAACATGTAATTTTTTTCAATATTATCCTTGACCCATTTGCCTCATTTGCTTTTGCATGTTTATTATCATGACTGGCTTGTAATCACGATTCAAATTTAATTACCTCATCTATATTTAAGTTGAAAAATGTGAAAAGGTTCATCGTCTCAATATTTTTTAAATTGACGACAAGCTGAAGACAGCCCTATAAGAAAAACAGTCCTAATATATCTGCTTCAATCTTGAATGAAAATCTATTGAATAAAATGTCTTGATAACTGAAAAATGAAATATATATTTTTCTTAATTTTTAGTATGATTAAATTTAAAGGTCTTAAAAAAGAAAAACCTAAATATTATGTTTCTATATAAAAAAAAATGAACAACGCCCATTATTTGAAGTATAAATATTAAAATCAAGTATATTTAAGCAAAAGAGGATTATATTACTGATTTTTAAAAATTATTTAATAATAAAATATAAAAACATGACAAAGAAATTTAAAGCTTTATTTCTCACTTTAAGCTGTTAATTTTTAAAACTGATTATTTTATATTATTCATATGAAGATAAAGCTTATATAAAAATTAATAAAATCTAAAACAACTTAATATTTTTGTTAAATTTTAATTATTTTCGTAGCTATTAGAATAAATATTATCTTTTGTAAGATTTATTTGACGCTAAGCTTTAGTTAAGTAAAAAATAAGAACACTGTAAAACTAGTTTACAGTCTTAAAAGCTTCAAACTTTCGCATGCAGTTTTTTATTCTTCGAAAAACATTAGCTGTGCAAAAAATACATTGTATATTCATATTATTCTAGAAATTTATTGATTTTTTTGTTTTGGGAATTAGAAACTTGAACAATTTTAAAACTATATAAATTGGTGTGATATTCGCAAGTGATGTAGGTCAACCTGCGGTGATGACGGCAATAATAAAAATATCGATATTTATTGTAAGTTTTTTTTTGTGAATTATTTAAAAAGTAAAATACTGCTTTTAATGTGAATTTATAAAAGAAATATATAAAATATTGATAATATATTAAATGTTAACAAACCTGAGCACTCCAGACAATCGAAACGTTGATGCTAGAGTTTATTAAACATTATGTAGTTTCATTTTTGATAGTAGAAAACGAGACTTTTTAAAGCTGTTTTTACCGAAAAGCTTTTTTGGATCACCATTCTTCTGTCATTGATACACCACGATAGCACTACATTTCACGTTCCATACCTAATAGAAGACATCACAGTATAATTCAATCGTCATAATGATTGATGATCAAAAGTGACTTTCAAGATTTATTGGGGAGGTTTTTCGCTACATCTATTGTAGTGTTACGAGTTGACCCCTAATTCTATTGTAGGTTCACAATAAAAATGATATTCGGTAACGGCTGTGATAACACCGAGAGCCTTTAAAGATTTAAGTGGTTAATATCGTAGCGATAGCTACACTACCCCGAAAGTAGCAGCAGCCTCACAATACACACACAGTTCCCGTGGATACAAAAAAAAATTATCTGGAACCTTACACTAAGTTTTGTCAGACTCGTAACGTATAACCCACGATTGAGCTTGAGCTGCCCCAGATGATGACGATGATCGAGGATATGAACATGATCGGTCTCCGTTACGACCAACGATTAGATCACTACCACTCTAAGCACGATGGTTTTTCGATATCATAATCGCAACATTATAATTATAATATGAGAACGATTTTATAGAAGTGTAGGATTATTGGTGTGTGTTTAATTGGGTTGTGTATTATGCGTGTATGTGTTTAGGGTATATATGTTGTTGGTAGAGAATTTTAGATAGGAGACGCCCCGAGACAACACCAGGCTACGGCACCAGCTCGTTTCTACTTGGCTGGGGGATCGTGCACCGCCCCACACGACTACACTAGATCAATAACGGGGGTGGTAGTGGCGGTAGTCCGATCGTCATCGTGCGCCACGTCCTGTTGCGCAAAACAAAATGCACCCTCTATATACAATCTCAAACTCCTTTGCAAATGTGTGAAAATTCATGCGCGCCGAATTTTCAACCTTTTTTCATAAACATTACAATCCTACTTTCCAACTTATTAATTTTGCTCTCTTATCCATCCCAAAATTTCCCCTATTGACAACTCAACTTTTTATCATTCACACCATCGTACAACTACCTACCAAAATTGAGCTTTATAATTCCTTCGGTAGAAATTCATTAACTGAAGTACTTTATATTGCTTCAACACATTCATTGGAAAATATATAGATATAACACTTATATCTCTGTTAATGTAATTGAAATGTTAAAAAACTTAAAATCGTTATTTTACTCAGATTTACAAAATTGTTACATGCTCCCAAATTATATGTTAGATAACAATGACTGAATATAAATTACATTACTGCTGATCATTGCCTTAAAGCAGGCAATTTAATATTTTTCGAACCTACCCATGTCTGTGTTAGTTATTTTAATCGCAAAAGACAAATATATAATTTGGTAAATCAAATTAGCCAAATACATTTTCCATTCCTATTCTTTTGCTTTACTATACGACCATTTATATTTTTTTAAGTAATCATAAAAACAAGCTTCTTTAGTTGGCATTTTATGCGATTAATAGTTTCAAGTTCCAACCAATTCAGTACTACGAAAGTCTTACATCTTTAAAATTAAAAAAATATAAGTAATGTAGTTATTGGTGAAAATTTTCCCTATCCTAGATTTTTAAAATGATAGAACTGATGGAAAACTTTTCATTTTACTCTAACGTAGAAACACTCGGTTATGCCGGAATAGAATAATCGAGTCATTTTTGCATACATAAAGCTTATGTCTGTGAATTGTGAAACAACTTGACGGTACTACTTTCATAGAAAAGAATAAAAATTAACGTTTTAGTGTAAAACGGTTCTAACACGTCTCTAACTATATTAGGATGATTAGGATTTATTATTAACTAGTATGCATATCTTTCCAAAGTCCTTGGCTCAAGATTTGAAAAATAGTTTACTGAAATTGTAGAAGAAAGTTTTTAGAATGTTTAAGGCTTACATAGAACAATTTTGCTATGGGAGAGAGAACTGTCCGAAAATATAATCTTACATATTTTAAACTAAGATATTTTAACTAAGATACTGTATCTTAGTTCCTTTATTTTTTGGAAAAAAGTAAAGTTTAAAAAGTATCTAGTATCTAAGATACTAGTTACTTTTTAAAAGGAACTGTATTTTTTTACTTAAAAAAATATCTAAGATGCCAAAAAGAATCTTAGATACCGAAAAGTATCTAAGTTACCACTAGGAAAGTTCCTTTAGGAAGAGAAGAGAGACTTAAAGAAGCTCAATTCTGTATTAAAAACAAGAACGGAATTTGGGTTACCATGTCGGTTAATCTTGAAGCTTCTATTAGTCATTCTATAGTCACCAGTTGTCGTTGTAAAACATAGACTCAACACCTTTAAATTTAAAAGAGGGCATAGATAGATTAAGGTAAAATAATATAAAATATAAATATTATAATAATAATATATATATATATATATATATATATATATATATACTAGCTGATGCCCGCGACTTCGTCTGCGTAACGTAGGTGTAGATTATATTTTCTTTTTAAATTTGCTATTTGTTGTGGCATATGAAAATTATTATTTTTTTTATTTCTTTTACGAAAAACATAATCATACTTAAGAACACTATTTTGTCAACTTTAAAAATACACATTTAATAAACTGTTACTGAGAATAAAATAGTTGTATATAATGATGAATTCATTTTCAAAAAATAATTATAAATATCTAAAAAGTACCTAAAAAAACCGTATACCTACGGTAGGCATACCTACCGTGAACCAATTAATCCGTAAATCAATCAGCATTTATACATAAATAAAAACTATCGTTAAGTTCTAATTATAAAGTCAGTCATAATAATAACTTAAAACAGTCAAAAGTTATCAAAACACTCGCCTAGATATTTATAATATTAGTAAAAATCACATTTCATTGTCTCGACTCTCGAATGAACCCTTTTTTCGAAACTATTTCACTACTGCAATGTACGAAACTACCGCGAAATTAAAACTTGTTCAATTGCACGAAACCCAGTTCCTCCATAATCAAGTATAACCATTGTGTATCTATTCACTTATTACTAAAATATCTGAATTTCAACTATATAATTAAATCATTTCCTTTTAGTTCGCCGAATTGCTCGCTACTCGATATTCGCTCAGTAATGTATTTATTTGTGAATACGTATTTCGGATTTTTAGGATTACAATATGTGAAAGCCAAAAAACTTAATGCTCACTTATGAACTTAACCTTTTTCAGATACATATATATATATTTAATAGTTTAAATTTTTAAGCAGATCCTACGTTTTTGAATCTAATAATAAATCAACACTGTTTTATTTTAAGCGATAAAACGTTTCGTCTATAACGAACATATTTTGATAATTAAATTTAAAATTTCGATTGTTTAACAGACGTTATGCCGTACAAACTTTGCCACCGTTTTTCACTTTTTTAGGGGAGGAATTATCAAAACCCCTTTCTTATTATATATCTGCATCGTATAAGAAAAACATTTTCCAAATTTCATCGACACAAATATGCTTTTATTTGGAAAATACAATGTAAAACGAAAAAAATTATGACCTTTACTTTGATTATCATTACTAAAAAGCAATTCGATTTCGCACATTTGGACGTTGTACATACAAAATTGTTGGAAATAGGTAGAAAACATGGAAGTAAATTCGAATATTTTATTTATTTTCAATAACAATAATTGATTTTCAAATTTTTCTAAATACCGAAGAAAAGTTAGTTTGGAAGATTTTATATTTTGATTGATAAGGTTGATAATGAAATATATGCCAAATAATTGCTCCCTTAATGTTTTTCAGCAGAATAAATAATTACTCCAGGTCACAATCATTGGTTGATAAAAATTAGATTTTAAAAAGTTTGATTGTTGAAAAACAATCAAAAATTAAAAATCGCTTAATTAGAATAAGTATTACATAAACTTTCATACTAATTTAGTGAAATAACGTTATTTAAAACGTTGTTATTAAAATGATATAACAAAAAAAGAAATTTATAATTAAATAATTAATAATAAGTTTAAATTACACTTATTAAATTCAAAATTTCGATTGTTAATTAACTCTACATTTTCTCATACAAACTTAGTCACCCCTTTTACTCTTTTAGGGTAGGAATTTTAAAAAAAAAATTCTTATCAAATGTCTACTCCTTATAAGGAATACATCGAATATTAAAATTTCATCAGTCAGAGGGGATCTATAAATACAGGATTTTATGTATGCACGGTTTTAAAAACGTATTTTCTTTAAGTTTTATTACTATTATTATTATTGCTACTATTACTTTTTTTCGTTAATATGTCCTTATTGAGCAATTCTAAGGATCTATTTACAACAATTTTGTAAAAAAAAAAAAAAGTTCACTGTAAGATTCGAACCCACGTCTTTATAATTAGGAGCATCAGAATGTTAGATACGTAAGCCATTACGCTATTAACATCAAATATGTGTTGTATATATATAAAGGTTTATATTTCAAAGAGGCAATATTTTAAAATTTAAATTGAATTTACTGTGCTTTTTATCAGTTCAATTAAAAATATTTTTACAGATTATTTTCTAACTTTAAATTACCTTTCCAATGATACATAACTCGCCTGTCTAGTGTAAAAATTTATGTTTTCATCCCTTGGGAATACCTTCCCTTATTATTTTTTTTAGAATGATTAGTAGCCTATAGTCTGTGGGAAATTCTGTTGTATCTTAATACCAAATTTCATTAAATTCGGTTGTTCCGTTCTTTAGTTAAATCGGGACACACAGACAGACAGACAGACAGACAAAAATTTTAAAAATGTTAAATTTGGAATAAGGGCCTCTTGAAACAAATATTTACCCTAAAATTGGGTTAAAAATCGAAATGTACAGACAGACGTAAGAATTTTATATATTAGTATAGATATATGTAGATATATATATATATATATATATATATATATATATATATATATATATATATATATATATATATATATATATATATAAGGTATTTCAATCTTGCACTGCATGATGGGAAATGTGTGAAGCTGTGGTGCCGCTATAAGTGTGTCGAGAGTACCTACTAATTTTAACCGTAAGCATAAAAGTACACACTTTTGGTTAGTTAGTATTTTAGTCACACTAGTGACGGCGCCACATCTTGTCACATTTCCTATCATGCATTACAGGATCGGAATACCTTCTTTTATATTACCTAAGCGTAGATAAAACTGGGACATAAATACAAATTCAAATCTATCTTCCGTTTATAATTCGTTTCTGGTTCTGTTAAGTGTTTACTTTTTTTAAATAAATTCTGTAACAAACAATAAAATTGAGTACCTGACTACCTGGTTCTACAATATAACGTTTACTTGGATTTTTATTTTATTTTGACAAATTTTAACTATTTTATTTTAATTTTATTCAAACTAGTTGTAGGTATGTTTTGATGTTTTTATATTTCTGTTTCATTTGTGTTTTGTTTTATTTGATATGATTCAATAATTACCTTTTTCAATATTTTATCGTTTTTTAAGTGTGCTATGTTTACAAGGATTTAGACATAGAAAGTTCCTTTTTCCTAAAGTAATATAAGTAAGAAATACATTACCTGATTACTTAACAACTTTACCTAATACGATATGAAACTTAGTATATACATAGTATACAAAGTAACTAAAAAGTATCTCTTAGGTATCTTGAAAGTAACTTAAGATAAATATTTAAGTCTTTTTTAAGAGTATCTACGTAGCCAAAGTAACTTCGGATACTTTTTGGAAAGGTAACTTATAGTATCTAGATACTCTTTAAAAGTATCTTTGACAGCTCTGGGGAGAGAATACGATAGTAGTAGGTACTGTTGAACTCTCCTATAAACAGATTTTGGCTGATAAAAAAAGAATACTTTTTAACTTTCGTTGAGATGCATTTAAAGAGTGTTAAAAGACACTCTTAAAAGAGTGTTCAATCTCAGTAGTGAACTAAACGAACAGCGACTTGTTCGCTGGTCCCAGGGAATATAAAACCAGGGAAACAATAAACCTAAGGCTTACGAAGTCCAGTTGAGGCACTCCAATCCGCATAGTGAAAAGGGTGGGGAGGTCATTTTTATTTTTTTGCGAAAAACTTATTTTACTGCTTCTTAATCCACCGCCTATAAATGTTGATTAGCAATTTAGTTGACCAATATAATTTTGGAAATTGTTCTTCTGAAGATATCTATTGATAAGAAACTATACCAGCGCCTTAGATCTTTGAGGCATGGATTCAGTCTCCTTCCCATTAATCTTTTGTACCGATTCTTTCCCTCTTAGATAAGTCTTTTTGAATAAATTTAAGTATGTTTTTCATATAACTCTTGCATTTGCATAATGATTCTTGTAAAATTCGTTTTGATAACATTTCAAAATTTAACATGTTAAAATAGAGTATATTGGTTTTGTATCAGAGGGATATCTGCAGTATATCTCTGTAGCCGCATTTGTCAGTATTCTAGAACAGGAAAATTATGTGGCGCTCTATTATATATTTTTTTCTTGTTTTTTAATCAAACATAAAGTTTATTGACCTTTAATAATAAGAACTTTGCAATATTTCATTATTAGGTTTTAAAGCTCAAAGAATATAGCTGAAAGCTGTGTTTTTACTTTACTTTCCGACTTCGAATATATCCTTAATAATATTGATATAATGTTTTAACTACTAGTCAGAGAAAAAAACAACTAATTCGTACCATTTATCAACGTCGGCTTGTCGTTGGAAAATAAATTTAATGAAACGTTCTTTAAAAAATGTACTTGCAGTAGAGAAACAGAAACAGTATTGTATCAGTCTACCCGATTATTTTACTTCATATTTCCTTATTTTTTATGTGTAACTACAAATTTAGTTTCCAATGTAATTGAACTTTTAATTTCTTCAGAATCGTCAGTTATTATTAAGGTTTTTCAAAACATTCAAACACCAGACGGATTTTTATAGATCTCAACGAAATAAAACGAAAATACAATTTTTTGAAAATACAATATCTTGCTTAGTTTATAAAATATCAAGACTTAAAATTTCACTTACTGAAAAGGATTTTCCAAAATTTTTCATGACAAAAAGGGTAAATGCTTACAACAGCAGCTACACCATTTTTTTGAGCTAAAAACAATAAAAAACGGGTCCAGGGGCGAAGTCCCTCTCCTAAAAATTGAGTTGCTTATTTAATTATGGCCTAAATTAAAATAAAATAATCGAAAATTCAAAGTTGCCTATATCATTATTCATGTTGGTAAAATGGATATGAGCCATAAAATTTGTTTTTAGGTTTCGACCCTGGACTGCCTGTTATTACTTTTTTAGCACAAAAAATGGATGGAGCTGCGGTTGTAAGCATTTATCTTTTTTTCATGAAAATCTTCAGGAACCTGTGTTTGAAAAGGTGGAAAAAAAAAATTTTTCAACTTTTAAGTATCGATCTCGGGTAAACTAAGCGAGAATAAAAACAATGTATTCTTCATTTTCGTTTTATTTCGTCTAGATCTATAAGAATCCGTCGTCAAATTGTGACACCGGAAGAATCGTAGTCTTACCAAGGTATGTTATTTCTCAAATTAATTGATTTTTAGGGGTTTTAATTAATTGCTGAAAATAATTGCATAGCGTTTTTCTAATTACTATACTCTCTACCATAAACGACAACCAAAATTAATCTGAGGGTATATTTTTTCCCAAGCTTGAAATTTATATGCAAAAGAGCAGAATAAAAGGTTGACAATTGTTCCCCATTTTTACTTCACTAAGCTGAGGTTTTGTTCATTGTTTCTGTAACTTGCTTGCTACAAGAGTTTAATAAGTACCAAGTGTCCATAATTTTCATTTTTATTCATAGTGTTTTAAACTAAAAATTTATACATGAAACGGAGTTAATTGAAGACATCTTTCCATAAAGGCATTTAATTTAATTGCTAATTTGAATTAATTTTTATTTGTTTTCTAAATATTTTCATAAAAGTTAAGTGAATTTTGGTTTTTATAGTATAAACTGGTTAAAATGCGATAACAGGTACGAGCAGTGTATATTTGCTTAAAAATAGAAAGGGAAAATTTTCAGGGATAAAAAAAATGTAACACTTTTATCATAAAAGTATTTTTTTATAAAATAATAAATACAACAAATACAGGAAAAGTAGAGCTTAATAACAATAAAATTACGTTTTATCAAAGAATAATTAGGAATAGTACATTAGGATGGAACCTAAGACAATCGTACAATGCCAATTTTAGTAATAAAATATTAATAGTTATTTTAAAATTACAATAATTATAACTTTTCTGAACAAGTATGCTTATTCCTAAAACCAAATTTATAAAGAAATCAGACCATTTACTCAAATTGATAAAATTAAGAAGAAATAATTAAATAAATGTAAGACAATAAACAAAACCAACAGTTTAACATTTTACAACCTAATTAGTTTCTAAAATACATCTATACGTCCAAATTATAATTAATTTACGAGCAAGAATATAATAATCGAACTTACGTAATCAATATACCGTGTCAATTTGGACGAATTAAGGAATTAATCCAGATTAAAACTATCTCTTTTTGCGGTTTATTATTGCATTTCTTAAATTAAAAGCAATATTTAGCTTCATTTTCGTCAAGTTTGTAGCGCATATTTGTTCAAAAGAATTCATATGTTACAAACCGAAATTATAATATCTTATATATAAATAAAAATATTTGCATGCAGTCTTTTTGTTTTAATTGTATTTTATTAATTAGTCCTTTATTAAACAAATAACAAATCAAACTGGCCCAACTATACGTGCCCCACCTCAACAAATGTATTTATTTACGTTGCAGCCCGACGTTATGCTTAAATTATAGTATTGTGAGAGTAATGTGAGTTATTAAAGAAATACATAGCACCACGAGCGTAAAAAACAACTAAAATGTTACCTCAGATCGTTTCATATAACATTAAAAAAATTAAATAAAGAATTTGAATTTTTACAAAATTAGATACGAGATCCAAGGCAATAGTGAATACATTCAGTCTTTCCTGTTATTGACAATTTCTCATATGAAAATATTTTTTTAAATACAGATTTTTTAATGTTTATATTTAGACGATCTTTGGCAATTATGGTTTATAAACATAAAATTAAAGATAAATGTTGGCACAAAAATTTACAAAGGCTAGCAACGTAAACATTTAAATTCCTATTTGTTTTATAAATACGAAAAACATTGAATAAAACTAATTTAAATAAAGGCAGATGTATTTTTTTCTGAGACATTTCAACAGTGCAAAAATAAACAATTGACTTTTCACTGTTCAAATAAAATAATAATTAAACAGTAATAATGTTAATAATATGATAAAATTAAATGTAGAATAATAATAATGTAATAAAATAATAATCAAAATAATGATCTGACTTAATATTGGAAATTAAAAACAATTATCTATCGTCAGTGATTGTTATCACATTGTTGGCTAAGTTGGTTGCAGATTCACTGTCATCGTCTACATTCACATCAAAATCAAGCACTAAAAGTTTGGTTTCCTCGGTTCCATTGCGACTTCCAACGGCACAAACCAATTTCGTATCATTTGCTCGAATACGCCACACAACGCCACCACTTCCTCCACTATCTAATGCAACCAAGTTCCTAATGAATTCTCCAGTGCGTACATCCCATAATTTGACTGTACCATCATCAGAAGAAGTTATTACAAAACGATTGTTAAACTGTAAACAAGTTACGGCTGACTGATGCTTGTTGGCACCTATAACAAAATGTCGCTGTTAATTATTGCTCATAACTATGCTCCTTTGTCCCATTTCTTCATAGTTCGTAATAGTTCATTAAATATCCAAAGGAGGAAAGCACAATACCATTGTCTTATTGCATGTGTTTTATTATTACCGTTGCTGTCTTCTTAAAACACTTTCCGATAAGCTGGTTATCACTTTTGTTCACAACTAGGGAAAACTTTAAATTACAAAACATTACTTTTTGTTTCTTAAAAGTAAGCGAATAATTTCAAACATGAAATTTCATTTCATCGATTATTATACTAATTTATAATCTTGAAAACCCATTTTTGGAAATGTGAAAATGGGGCAAAAGTTAAGCAATTATCTTTTTTTTTTTGTCGATTTAAACATCCCTAAGGTATTGGTAAGAAGTGCTTTTAACTGAATGAAGAATGCCTTATACAGTCAAATCGTTAAACCGAAGCCCCGTTATTTTTGGAATACCTCCTTACGGAGCATGGACGCCTAAAATAGCTACCATAAATTGTCTTGAAAGCTTTTATTAGAATATTGTTAGCTATCATGATCTATGAAACGTTGAAAATTAGAATACTTTGATTATATGCTGCATGGTCTAAACTCTAAGATACCAGCTTCTTCACACTATCAAGTATGAAAAAATCGAAGGTAAAGTGAATATGTGAAAAATCAGTTCCAGTTACGACAAATATGTGTATTAAATGGTCTCCACTGAATCACTTATAACTGAAAGAGAGGAATTTAAGAAATTCAATTAATGTCTACTGCATGTGAAAACGAGCATTGGAATGAAGAAAGTATGCTTCAAATCATTAATCAATATCGGTGCGATCGGTACTATCAAAAATTTGTAAATTATTTGTAAACAAAATTTATTTTTAAATAAAAATAATCAAATAATAGATAAAATATAATTTTTTTAATGTCATTTTACCCATATTGTTTATTTTATGAATTAATATCGTTAAAAGAAATAAAATGAAAGAACTTTATAAATTAAAACAAAAGAATATATTAGTTTGATATAAAGACTTGTTAAATAATAAATCAATAAATTTTACTACAACCAACAACTCCAGTCTATGGTTTAAGTAAATATTAATTTCATTTGAAGCAAAAATGTAAATAACAGAAACAATTTTTAGTCTTAACGCTCTTAACTATGTTTACTTTTCTCATTGTCGCTATTAGTTTTGAATTTTGAAAAACCAAATTAAAATTAAGGAGTTAGAAGCATAGTTAATTCTTACATGCAATTTCAATTGACCTCTTTCTGATAAAGTTTGGCCAACGAAGCTATTATTAAATATACCAAACGCAATTTTATAACTGCGTTATATTCACATTCTATTAATTGCAGCTTTATTTGGCTGTAAATTGAAAAAAATACTCCCATTTTTAAAAAACTACACTACATAATTTATTCAAGCCAAATCGTTGAAAGCAATTTAAGCCTTACTACTACAATTTTTGGAAAAGTTTCGGCTGTAAAGTTACAAACAAAATGGACAAAAATGGATTAATTTTATGCAGAAGCACATAGTACTATTTCATGTATTATTAGTTGAAATGGAAAAAAATAATTTGTAACCTTCCTATAATCTCCCAGTTTTAGGGATGGTTTGCTAATTCTAACTTTTTCGTAGTTTCTTCACACTATTGTATAACGGTCCATAGAATATACTTTCAAGACGAAATTATGGGTTTCGTTTTAACTACAGAACTCTATAAATAAGTCACAATTGTACTAATTTACATTTATCGAGTTCAAGAACTGTTCTTAAAAAAATACTGTTATTGAATATTCAACACGTAATGCAGCTTTATAAATTCAATGAAATAGTTGCATAATTACCTGATAAAGTCTGTAAACATTGACCAGTTACGATGTCCCACACTTTTACTGTCGAGTCCGCATTTCCACTGACTAATATATTATTCCTAAGTTCCATTCCTGAAGTTAATGATTGATGCCCCATTAAAGTGTGCCTACAAGCTCCAGTTTCAACTTCCCAAACTCGAATACTTGTGTCTAAAGACCCACTAACAACATGAACACCATCAAACTAAAAAAAAAAACAGAAATTAACAATCTACAAACGACTGAAAAGTTATCAACAACATACTTGTAAGGAATAAACTCGATTCGTATGCCCTTGTAGAGTATGAAGACACTCTTCCCGTTCTGGATTCCATACTTTAACCATATAGTCGTAAGCACCACTTACGACTAAACGACCGTCGTATTGAACGCATCGTACAGCTGCTAAGTGACCTACTAAAATATGAAGACACTCTCCTGATACAACGTCCCACATACGTAATGTAGCGTCTCGGGAACCACTAACGACTCGGTTTTCATATAAATGCATACAACGAACTGTACTAGTATGACCATATAACGTATGAATACAAAGTCCTGTTTCTGCATTCCATACTTTTAATGTACGATCTGTGCTTCCACTAATTATAATACTTCCTGACATTTGTGAGCTCCACACACCTCCAGTGTGGCCTACCAAAGTTCTCAAACACTAGAAAAATAAAAATAGATATTAAAAAAAGGAATGTATTTAGCAAAGAAAGTTTGAAAATTAGAAAAAAAAACTCATCCGAAATTTGTAATCATTGATTTTACGGAGCTCTGACGAAAATCGTCGGCTCAACATATAACTCAAACCTTTTACTAAATAATCATCGTATTTTTTGCTTAATTATATTTTAAAAATAAATAAGAGTGTTTAGTACCTTTCCAGTAACAGCTGACCAAACTTTAAGCGTATTATCATCAGAGCCACTCACAATTCGATTCCCACAAAACTGTAAACATGTAATCACATGATCATCATGTCCTTTAAGCACTTTTGGTGGTCGAATTGGTTTAACGCGCCAATTCATTTCTATGACATGTTGTCGCATGAAGGCAGCTTTCCATGGTGAAGATTGTGGTGGCAGTAAAGTTGTGTTTGGAATACCTTGAGAAGACGTTATCGACTGATGGCAGGAACTCCGTGCTTTTTTGGATGTTAACGAAATTTCGGGTTGATAAACTTCGTGAATTCCAGCTTGCCGACATTTTTCACGCCATAATAAGTTATCTTCAGCTAAAAATCGCCACGAACGACATGTTTGAGCTGCACGTAACAAATCTCGAGGTTCCAAAAAACTTAAAACGTTCAAGGCTAGTTCTCGGGGTAGTAGCGAAATAAAATCTCTTTGAAATTGTGGTTCGATCACTTGCATCATGTGCCGTACTTGCGTAGGTTCACAATAATCTATTAGTTCATCAATAGCAAGGAGACGTTCTGCATTTGACCATCGTTGAAATTGCGATAACCACCCATCCATTTCTGGTGGAGGATTATCACGGGTGGGTATTACACAACGAATGTACTTTTTTTCAGAACAAGTAACCGAAAGCGTAGTTGAAGTAGCAGCACTTGGTGTTGTAGTTGTAGTGGTCGTGGTAGTGATTCCATCTTGGGTACCCGTCTCCATGGTATCACCACCACTTGCAGTCTTATTTTCAGGGAAGATTTTTTTACATGGAAAAGCTTCGAACTCACTCACAGACTCCAATTTTCGTTTTCTCTACAAAACAAAGCAAATTTTAAAAGATTAATTTTTGAAATATGTTTTAAATGTAAATAGTTTATTAAATAAATAGAGTATAATATATTATGTAACACCAATAAAAGATAAAACTACTTTTATTAAACAATTAAAAATACTAAAAGTTAATTTGACAACAATAATTTTATTTTACAATTATGTTTCACTGCAATTTTCTTTATCTTTCAAAAAATAAACGGATATGCCATTAAAGATAAAACGAAAAAAATGCTTATTGATAAATAAATTAAAACATATCTAAAGCTAATAAACAATAAATTAAAATGGTTTATTGAAAATTTATCAACAAAAGTTAATAACTTTGAAAAATTTTATGAAATAATCCCTTCAATATGAACTGTATCATAAATCAGAGAGAAGATTAGGTAAATCAACGCTGATCAGCATATGCAAGATATGTAACAGCTCAAATAAATTTTTCTCATCATTTTTATGACAGTCAAGATAAATTTCAATTCCATGAAAGTTTATTTATTAATTGAAGATGTATTAAAAGAAAAACCAAATAAGTACTAGTGTAACTCGCGCACTAGAGCTTCCGTAAAAACCTTATATGTATATAGTACGTCCGTTATTAAAGGCTTTAGAAATCTCTTTTCCAAAATCCGTCTCAATCTTAATTTTAAAACCAATTTCATGAATAACTTAAACAATTTTAACAATGACAACAACCGCAAGTTCATCTAACTTTAATAATAAAATTTCATAAAAATAACTACTATTAGACATTTTTGAGAAATTCATTACTGTGAGTTCATATCTATGAAATAACAAAATCGATTTATTAAATTATAACGTTTTTTTCTTTAAATGTGTACCGTCAAATTGATTTATTCAAAATGGTATGGTAACAGTGGTCAAGAATCACTCAACCGATCTTGATGTTTCAGAGCACATTATATTTATTATTAATGAATCGATGGTCTCCACCAAAAATACAAACATCTATGTCTTCCATCTTTGGACGTAGCCTTTTTTGGGTCTAATTTTTTAACAAAATTTCAAATACTGAGTTTAAAACAGGATGTCCATTTTTTTTCAATAGTGGCTTTTCAAGTAAAGGTTCCAGATACATTTGAATCATTTGGAGTTTAATTCAAATGTATACTTTAAAATATTTATTTACTGTTACTTTCAATAAAATGGACATACACCACTTTTAAAATAAACGTCACGTAATTATATTGAAAGATTTTTATTGTTTCCTACTATTTGCACTTGAGACATCAGGACACAGAAAAAACGATGTTTTCGAGAGACTAAAATTGAGGGCGATTAAAATATATTTTAAGAAATAAAAAAAATCATGAAACAAAATCAAAAATTGTTCTTTATTTCTTTCAATAAGTGAAACAATTCTTAATATATTTTTTTAATTTTTTTATCCGTCAAGAAGAGTATTAATTTTCCAAGGTAATTCTTTCAATCGAAATAAATTTTAAGTATTATGAGTAGAAATAATTTTAAGAATATAATAAAATTAATTTATGGGGTTACAATTAATTAATATTAGGAACAAATTTTCAAAGTATATCGAATTTTTTATAGTGGTGTTCTCATAAGATTTACTTTTTCGTTTTAATTCAAATATTGGTGTTATTAAACAGATAAATAATAGTATTCAATAAATTACTACAAAATGGTTTCGTAAAAGCAAATTTATTTCAATTATTATTTGATATATATTTTTTTAAATAATTTGTTTTAATGCGATTATTATAATTCCATCGTATATTGTTTATTGGATTTTCAAATCAATTAAAGAAGTAAATTAAGCAGCAATGAAATAAATTTAACCATTTTTTTAAACAATATTTTTAGGGAAGTTTTCTACGTTGAACTGAGGAGTTCTAACCAAAAGTATGTAGCTATATATTATTTAGTTTTTAAGACCTTCAATCGCTAAATTTCATTTAAAACTGCTAAGTTGTTAAAAGGCTAATTTAATCCATTTGACTAACACCAAAAATAAATACAACTATTACAACCTTTTTCAGCTAAATATTAACTACTTACAAAGATTTGAAATTTCCCTTAAAATTAATACCAAATTTTATAAAACTTGCAAAAGAAAATTAATAGTTAAATAAATAAAAAAATAATGATTTACCCTTTTTAGTGCTGGATAACGATAAAAAGTAAAAATAATAAGTAAATGACCAATATTGCAATTTGAAGCAACGCTTACAACATACGTAAATAATTGCGAAATCGAAATTGTTATTACTAAGCAAGAACACTTGTATCAAGTAAAAACAGGCACCGAAAAATCAGTGTAACAAAACTTATATAAATTACTATTAAAATGTTTGAAAAGCCAAACTATCTTCTTTGGGAAAATGAAAATATAAAAATATTTATTCATTTCAAGAGAAGAAATATGCAGTCATTAATCAAAATTACTATTTATTTTAGCTAGTATAAAAATACAAACTATAAATTAAGTAATCTGCAAAGTATTGTAATAAAATAAATAAAAACCAAAAGTAATATGACGGACCAAATAATCAAAATGAAAATTTAATGAATAAATGAATTAAAAAAAAAACAATGCTAAGTAATACATAAGCAATAAGGGAAATATATTAAGTTTACCAAAAATGTTGAATTCAATATTTCAGAAGTATTTTAGTCGATGAGTAGATTTTGCGAATTCAATTTTGTATTGTTAAACCTTCTCCAAATTTTATTAAAATGAACAATAGCACTACAGTCCCTGGCCATATTATTAGATGCACTTAGGTTTTTTTATAACTTTATGTATTCTACTAAATTGAATATATTGTTTACTTTTGCTTTCTTATAAAAAGTAGTAATGATTTAGGAAGTTTATTTTCTAGATAAGAATAAATTCTTGATTATTATCTCTACTACCCTACTCTAGGGTAATGGTCCTGATATGAACCCCATTAAAAATACGTGGGAGTTGATGAAGAGAAAAGCGGCTATAGAGGTGACCACAACAGAAAAATGGCCGTTAGAAAAACTATTTAAGAATAAAATCATCATCCACAAATGCAACAGACACTACTATCCTGAGTAGACAGCATAATGCGTAGAATTGAAGCTGTAATAGCAGTAAAGGGGTCTTCAATTAAATATTAAACAATTAAGTTCGCCGTAATCAACAAGATACCTAAAATAATAGTAAAACGTTATTTTTCGGTAAATATGATATTTTTTGTCACGCTAATTGGTAATAAGCGTAATAAATTTATTTCTACAAAAAAACTAAATCCCATCAAAGTTTTTCCTTCAGATTTTTTAAAAACTATACGTTTATTAATATGACCAGGGATTGTAAGATACTTTATGTACATTAAAATCAATTGCGATAACAAACTAAAAAGATTAAGTTTCTTAAGGGTGATAATATTAATATGGATATAAAATAATCAAACGAATGCGTGTTGGACCACTCCCAAAAAAAGATTCCGTAGCGAGGAATAATATTACCTAAAGGAATATTTTTATACTTCGAAGAATTTAAAAAAAATAAAACATAATTACACTATAGCAAAAGAATAATACCGCCATAGTAGTTATCGAAGCTCAAAAAAAGAATTGTAGCATTCTATGTTCTGCACCTCAACAAAAATTTCAGTTGTGTAGTTTAGGCTCTATTATCTTATTTTTTAACAGTTTTGCACTTTACAGTTGAAAAGTTAAAGGGAGAAGACAAACATTTTATTTTAGACTAGTGTAGAACCCGTTGGGCTCCATCCTAACGGAAAGTATTACGGACAGAGATCAGTTGCTTTAACTACAACAAAATGCATTTTTGGTGGAGAAAAGTAAATGAGCGAGATCTGTTGAATTTAGTAGTTCAAATACAATGCAAGTTGTAATATGCACGGATCGGATGCGGACGGAGTGAGAGAAACTATTTTTCCGCACCAATGAAAACGTCTTACCGATCAGTAATTTTAATATATAAGAAATACATTTGACCAAATACTAGTTATGTAAAAAAAGGATAAATGTTCCCATTTAAAAATTTCAACATCTGAAAACGAGTCATTTTCTATTTCAATTCGCTAATAAACCGACGTTGTTAAATGTTGACTTTCTTAAAAGGGACGTGTGCCTAAAAAAAACAATTTGAAACACCGTTATTATTTGTTAATATCTTTTAACGATATATCCCAGATTCACAATTTTGGAAGCCGCAAGTTGAAGTATACTTCGGAGCCTTAGGGTAATACTTAATGATAACCTAAATTTTTTCATTTCCTTAAAACATTTATATATTTTTTAATAACACCAAAAAAAAAAAATCTAAAACAGCAGTTTCCAAACTGGGGGGCGTGAGATTATTGCAAGGAAGGCAAACCTCAAGTCACACTTTCAACGTTCATGGAAATTGATATTGGACTTATAATAAATAGTTGATGTAAATTTTTCTTATCGTCGCTTCATAAATTCTAAGATTTATAGGCTCTCTATAGGGCAGTATTTCTTAACCAAGAGTGCTTGCACTCCTGGGAATGCAAGAGAAACCTCTAATATTATGAATTAAACTTTTGATAATTAATTTCAGTAAATTTTGCAAAAAATGTATTTTTTTCAACAAAAACAACTAAACAATTCTTCAATGGGATGCGGAGACCTATTTTCTGATCCAAAAGGGTGCGGCTCATTTAAAAGGTTAAAAACCTACTATAGGGTTAACAAAAAAACTTAAATCGAGAAATATTGAAAATTTTCTGGATACGATAAACCAACCCAGCATCTACCAATTTTAGAGCGACCCCCTTGACCACTCGGTCACCAACAGGCTTATTTAATATTTATTTTAACATTATACGGTATTGTGGTAAAATTTCAGATCCTTGGTGATAACAGATTAATACAAATTCTCAGAGGACCTGGATCAAAAATAAGCTGTTAAAACTTGATTTTTACTCGCGACGTTTCGAACCTTTTATTGAGCCTTCCTCAGGCGTTCATAAATAATCGCTTTAACTTTGTTATGATTGTTTATGGAACCAATTTTTAAGGAAATATTCAATGATACTCCGCATGATTATGTTGGCGATTTTTCTATTCTTTGGCTTTATATGGAAAATTCTTTTACTTGTTTTACTTTTTTATAAACGAGTAAAACACTGGGTTGTATCTAAATACAAAATTTCATCAAAATCTATGGAGTTCTTGAATTAAAAGATATCCGCCGGGAGCAAAGATATGTTGGTTACAACAGTAAGTAAAAGAAGATAATACAATGCTCCAATGCATTATAGGAAATGTGTCAATATGTAGCGCCGCCACAAATATGGCTAGAATACTAACTAACCAAAACTATGTTCTTTTATGCTAACTGTCAAGGTTAGTACTATAGACAAACTTGTAGCGGCGCCACATCTTGACACATTTCCCATCATGCATTGCAGATTGGAATACTTTCTTTTATATTATCTTAACGGAGCGGATACGGACAATTTCTTTGAAAAATATTAAATTTAAAATGAAGACATGTAAAAACGAATATTAATTTTTAAATTGGATTCAAAATTAAAACGAGCAGACAATCCGGAAAATATTGTAATATTTACATAGTGCATAGATTAATCTACAGATCAATTAGTTGCATATCAAAGTCCCTTTTTCAGTATGGGATTTGTTGGTTATTTAAAATATTTTGGTTTGATTAAAAAAAAAAATCCTGAGTATGTTAGTAAAATATGCATTTCTTACCCATCCAGTTGACGATGATATCGACTCCGGTAAGTTAGAAAGTCTTTCATTTTCCTCAATTTCATTTACTATGATTTGGTCATCCCCGTCCAAGTCACATCCCACCATAGTCTCATCTTCTTCTGCTTCACCATCAAACTGCTCATCCCCATCCTCCTCGTCTTCATCGTTATTTTCCTCGCAAATCTCAGATGGTTCCAACTCTTGAATTTGTTCTGCCCCAAAGTCCCCATCATCACAGCAATGTTTCCAATTATCGTCGACACAAACATTGTTATCATCATCATTATTATAATTATCAAGCCCATCGTGTTGCGTTCGCTCACTTGATAAACTAAATAACTTATTCTTTAACACACCTTTTCGATTTGTTTCAACTAAATCACTATTTACTAAAATGTTACTATCATATACATTACGAGTTATTAAACGTTCGGGAGTTTTATTATCCAATAAAATGCGTTCTTGTGTTTCATTAATTGTGTTATCTAAAAGTTCATTTACATGAACATCTTCTTCATCAATTACGTTTTCAATGACATCTTCTTCAATCTCTTCAACTACTTCAACTAGAGGATCTACTACGTTATTTGTCACTTTCTGTATAAGTGACTCTTTGAATGGTTTGCAAGATGGACCTGCGACAGGCTCGCTCAAATCTATACCACAAACGGTTTCTGTAGGACTAGGACTGGTACATTCTTCTGTTGTGTGATTATCTTCAATGTTCGTTGCAATAGCCTCCGAATTCAACGATTTAACTGTTTGAATTTGGTTTTTTGTTATGATAACTTCATCATCATTATGGACCACGCCACTAACATCTATTGTCACGCTGGATACATTTGGTGTTAGATTATTCTCTGGTAGAGAACATGGTTCTGCCATTCTAAATTATTATAAACTGCAACAAAAATGTTCCATTATATTCGTTTTGTCATTGTTCATGACCTTTTAGAAAGATTAAAGATACAATTCTGATTGGTGCTTTAGTAATTTTATACCCTTGTTCTAAATTATTGGTTATCTCTTAACCTAACAATTTCAATAATGAAGACAACAAAATGAAATAATAATCACCCAAAACAAGTAGAGAGCACAACTGAAATTTTACACGTCCATAAATCATTAAGTTATATAAATATTAATTAAAAAAACACTGAAAAATATTCCAAAAAATGTGATCTCAATTTTAACAATTGAGAAGAATCAATTCAGCAAGTACTAAGAGAAAAATTTAAAGTTTCTAAGTTTAACACTGTGAACCAATGCAATATTGAGTACAATGTAAAATACAAAAAAAAAAATCAAAAATAAATTAAAAGCTCACCAAATTCTTATGGACTTTCATATAAAAGCAGCCATATTTTTTAGGTTTTTAACATACTACGATTTTCTATAGTAGATATTTTTTCTTACCGCTCACTCACTTAAGACTTATGAAATTATATAGTGTTATCTTTTTTTAGCGGACCACGTTTTGTTAAGAATTAGACCAAGTCAAGGACATGTTCGGTTGGTAAGTTAGGGTCCAAACACGACATTTTTAAATTTGGTTTTGAAGTCACATAAAATTGACATTGAGTGGTGATTCGAGAATTTTAAAAATAAATATACCTTGAAATATGATATTAAAAGCATTATAGTTTTGTTGATTAGTCGCGTGGCTTTCGTAGAATGTAATTTAGACATTTCTAGTCGGGATAAATTTTTTATAACAAATTATGGTTATTTGTAAAGCGGCCCATACTATTATCAATAACGCACAAAATTTATCTAAATTTATAACAAGGACACATAAAAAACGTAAACAATATTTACAAAACAATTTATTAATGAGAAAAGTGGCATTATTTGAGCAAACAATGAATTCAACGTATGTTCGTTCCATTTACACAACAATCAGGGACAATGCATTGGCTAAACTTTCCCCCCAAGAGGTACATTTTCAAATAACTAAGTAACTAAAATATTAAATTAATGTTTTCAAAATGTAGGTTAACGCAGTGCTTCGAGCTAATGAATATACGCACGAGTTTAGTAATTCTAGTTCTGTAAAGTCTTATGATTCAAACCAACTAGCATCTAATAATCCTATCGAAGATACTCGTACAGAAGCTAAATGTTTAATGACAACTGGTAAGAAAATCCTCGACCAATGTAAAATAGATTATTTTAAAGCTTTGGTTTATAGGTTTACTTTTGGGCGTATTTGATGGCCATGGTGGAGGGTCATGTGCCCAAGTACTAGCGAAACGTTTATTTAATTATATAACGGCCTGCCTTTTACCTCAAAAACAACTAACTCAAGTTATCGAAGAAACGAAAATGACTAATCAATTTCCATCCTTATTACAAACATTTAATGATAAGGTTCGGTTGGTGGATGATGTAGCTGTAATATACAAAAAAAGTTTTGAAAACTTTCTACATGACCTAAGTCAAGTAAATTTATGTAAATAATTAGATAATTAAGTAATTTAACATTAACTTACTTTGATTACTAACTTAAGTATCTATATTTTAATTAGGAAATGGGAGAATCTTTTGAAATGAAAAGTGCATTGGAACGTGCTTTCTTACGTTTGGATGAAGATTTGTCCAAAGAAGCTTTGGGAAAAGATTTGGATCATACGGCATCTTCATCTTCAAGCGCGGAGTTGCTTAATTTAAAAACTTTATCCGTGGCGATGTCAGGAGCTGTGGCATGTGTAGCACATATAGATGGCCCACATTTACACGTTGCTAATGTGGGTGATTGCAATGCTGTATTAGGTGTTCTTACAGATTCTGATACGTGGCTTCCCAAAAAACTCACTGATGAACACAATACAGAAAATATGAATGAGGTTAATAGAATATTAAATGAACATCCGTACAGTGAGCGCGAAACAGTTATTAAAATGGAACGATTACTTGGTCAACTAGCACCATTACGAGCACTAGGTGATTTCCGTTATAAATGGAGTCGAGAAATTTTAAACGATGTCGTTGTGCCCCGGTATGGTGAATTTGCTATCCCGCCTAACTATCATACTCCACCGTACTTAACTGCTAAACCAGACGTGGTTTACCACCGTCTCACACCTAAAGATAAGTTTTTAATAATCGCTTCAGACGGTTTGTGGGACTTTATATCACCGTTACAAGTGGTGCGTTTGGTTGGAGAACATATGAGTGGTAAAATGACTTTGAGTCCATTGAAATTGCCACGAAAAGATATGACATTTAGGGAAATAAATAACATGCTGGAACAACGCAAGGAAGGCATGAAAAAGAAGCCAATCGATCGAAATGCAGCCACCCACCTGATACGGAACGCACTTGGTGGTACCGAGTACGGTATCGATCATGGCAAGTTATCTCAACTACTTACGTTACCCGAGGATGTAGTGCGCGTGTTTAGAGACGATATTACTATAACAGTAGTTTATTTCGACTCTGAATATTTACGACATTGTCCTATCTAATTTTTTTTTTGCAAATATTTGTATAGAAGTTCCCGTTTAAATAAAACAGTCAATATATTTAAATTCAAACTGTGATATTGACATGAATCAATACAATATAAATAGAACTTCTAAATTACGCTTGATAAAATTGCAAAATGTAATTTAGTCAATGCTTTTATTTTTTTAAACAGAGTTCTATTGGTTCATTGAATTTCAATACGTATAGTCAATTTATTGTTCTTTTTAAGGGTAGATCTGTTCCATTCAAATAGTCTAGTCGAGTTGCTATATAAAATGTTCGAAATAAAATAAAATAAACTATATATTATTAAAAGTAATTTTAGCAATACACTTGTTACATAATGAACTATTTTGTATATTTAAGAAACAAAAAAAATTAAAGCATTCAATTTTAAATATTCATTTTTAAGATTCTTATTTTTATTTCAACATTGAATTATTTTATTTTGTGTGATAATATGTATTTTTTAACAATTTTATTTTTTGCAAATTGGAGATTACAAGAAATACGAAAAATGTGTGAATACAACAAATATATTTTCTTAAAATGAATCATGGGGGTTATCAATAGCTTTAAACACCATTAAAATTCTCTTGCTTAAATAGATTCACATCAGATAATATCTAAAAATTAAAATTTAAGAAGAAATATTAAACTTCATTTAAATGTTTATACAAAAAAAAAAAAAAGAACTTATAAACTAAATTCGTATTATTTTCAAGGCTTAAAAATAGTTTCTTTGAAAAATTTAAAAAAAAAATGTTCAACTTATTCAAAATTCAAGAAATTAATTAAGAAAAGGTTTAGTATGTTTTGTAGACCGACTAAAAATGCAAGCAAAATTTTTATATAGTACAAATTCAAATCCATTAAAATGGATCATTGTAATTATTTTTTGTATATAATGACACAGGCTAACCTTCTTGGCCGAAATCTTCTTTGAATTTATCTAATTTAACCATGTCTTCGTCGTTGACGGTTGGTTTTGAGGTTGCGACGGAACGTAACATATCAGACTAAAAGAAAAATAAAACATTAAATCATATAATATACCAAATAAGTATGTTAACTTATTACCATTGTAACTGGAGGTTCAAACAATTTATCACTAGGGACATCCATCCAAGACATCTCAATGGCACCATCTTCACCTGGTGAACATGGTGTTAGCAGATCATCAACAATTGTTTCGGGATCTGTAGGATTAGGTCCCGAAACATGTTTAAAATGCGTAGCTGTTTGCACTTTTCGCACAGGTTGCATTAGAGCATCTCGCACCACAATACTAATATCAGCTCCAGAGTAACCTTCTGTTTTCTGGGATAATAGTTTGAAATCTTGTTCTGTCATAGTGTGTTTGGTGTTTCCTAAATGCAATTTGAACATAAATTGTCTTGCATGCTCTTCTGGCAATGGTATGTAAATACGCTTTTCGAAACGTCTTCGAATAGCCGCATCTAATACCCATGGTATATTCGTAGCACCCAAAACTAAAATCCCATCATTATTGTTTCCTACACCTTGCATTTGAACAAGAAATTCAGTTTTAATTCGCCGAGCTGATTCAGATTCATTGTCAGAACGTGACGAGCATAATGAGTCGACTTCATCAATAAAAATAATACTTGGCTTATGCTGCCGTGCCAACTCAAATAGGTTTTTAACCAATTTTTCACTTTCACCTAACCATTTTGAAACCAAATCAGATGACGAAACAGAGAAAAAGGTTGAGTTATTCGCTTCAGTAGCAACTGCTTTAGCCAAGTAAGACTTTCCTGTTCCGGGTGGACCAAACAATAAAATTCCTTTCCAAGGTATTCGCTTCCCTGTAAACAAATGAGGAAAGCGTATTGGCAAGATAACAGCTTCTTTGAGAGCTTCTTTTGCTAATTCAAGTCCAGCTACATCAGACCACCGTACACTTGGTTTTTCAACAATAATTGCTCCTTCAAGTTTACTTTGTAATTTTTTCTTCTCGGGGTCATCAGAATCACTGTCGCTATCACTTTTCTTGCTATCTCTATAAGAAGTAAACCATTTTATTAAATTATTAATTGAATTTTTTTTTTAATATATACTTTGATCCTTCTCCTTCTTTCACTGGCTTCTTTTTTCCTTTTTTAACATATTCCTTAAGTTTTTCAGCCCTGTCTAAATACTGCACACATTTCGCTCTGATGCTTTCTTTGGCTCGATCACCTTGAGCTTCATCTATAATCAATCAAAACTATACAAGTAATCCTTAAATATATTCATTTTAAATCAAATACATTTAATAGCATGAAGAAAATACTCCACCCCGTGTTCGTACAACCGTAATGCTTCTTCATAATTTTTATTCCGATCTTCTTCAGTAGCTTTCGTGACTAAATCAATCGCCTTTTGCAATGTAGTTCCAGAGGCCATGATCTATAAATGTTACAAAAAACACTTACAGTTGATTATTCTAAACTTGATAATAATATTAACTCAATAATTTTATACAACGTCCAATTGTAGAGATTAATTTCTGACTCATCTGTCAATCTTTTTGACAACTTCACTGTTTATAACCTTGTTATCAAATTATTATAAAATTCACCTTAAATTTTTGCTGATTCGCCGAATATCTTTAACTGGTGCAACAAATAAGTATTTTCTTAAAAAAATATACTGTTCTTATGTATGTTTATATTAATTAATAAATTGCACATTGATTTTTATAATTCTGTCATCATGGCCATTATAAAATGTTCTTGACAGTTATTTTGTGTTTGGAATAGTTGGGGACGACGCTGTCATTGGCTGCTATGACGTCACTCTTTGAGGGAAATTTAAATTTTTAAAAAAAATTTACCAAAAGTGAAAAATGGTATTGGTGTTTAAATATCTTATTATTAACAAGCGTTATAATTTAGTCAATAAAATTATTGATTTCATAAAATTTTACTAGGAAATGTTTATGTATCGATTAATTTGTTTTCAGGTATATAATTAAAATAAAGGGAATACCACGATTCTTCTAGCGCTACGATCTAACGACGTATTTTTGTAAATCTCGGCGAAATAAAATTAAAATAAAGAATATATTTTTTTTTGATATCTCGCTTAGTTTACAAAATATTGATAGTTAAATTTTTTTTTCCCTTTTTTATATGGACTTCTAAGGATTTTCATAAAAAAAGAAGGTACATGCTTAAAATTAGCTCCACTATTTTTTTGTGCTAACAAATGATTAACTAGGGGCCAGGGGCGAGCCCCCCCTTTATTAGTTATGGTCTGACTTACTCACGAATAAAAGTAAAATTAAAACGAAAATGCAATATTGCCAGATATGGGCAACGCCCCCCCCCCCAACCATCGCCGGGGCTTCGCTCCTAGACCCTTGTTTATAGTTTGTTAGCACAAAAAAAAAAAATGATGGAGCAACGGTTGCAAAAAAAAAGTAAATGTTTACCTTTTTTCAATTTTTAAGTATCGATTTATTGTAAACTAAGCGAGATATCAATAAATTTTATTCTTTATTTTCGATTTATTTTCCAGTTTTGGAGCGGCTATCTTAACCTCTTGGCCTCCAGTAGGCTCTATTTTATAGTTTGTTAGAATATTTGAATCTCTATGTGAACTCTAGTTGACCCTAGTAGGCGAAATACATCGTACTTATCTGAAACAATCTAGAAGGCTGGCAATTTAAAAGAGACCTTAGTAAATGAATGTATTCGCTTACATTATCAACTTAAAGATTAATTACAAATAGTAGAAGATATTCGCTCTGCACAAAATACATTGGAAATGTTTCATATATTGAGCAAATTTTCAATATTTCTCGATTTACGTTTTTTTATTAATCCTAGAGTCGCTTAAAACCTTGGCAGTTTTAAAGTGACAATAAATAACAATAATAATACAAAATTGTAAACCCCTTCATAATGTATTTCTTTTGAAAAACTTTGCTTTGCAGTATAAGCTCATACAAGTCACTATAGGGATATGATATTGAGGAGAAAAAAAAACGTTTTTTTTTATTTTCTATATCGTAATCTTTTTGTGAAAAATCAATTTTTTCTTCTTATTTGAAAAAATGCTTGCTTCTCTTTCTTCTGTATATGTTACGTGTGATGAATTGAAAATTATTTATAACTATCTATCATTGTTAATAATTACCAAAAGTAAGTACTTTTACTGAAAGTAAGTACTCCATACTACTCTGGACTTCTGTATGAACTCGGAGTGGAAATGCGAACAGAAAAATCGACAGCAGTAAAATCGATTTTTAAAGAAGAAATAATCGTTTTTTCCATTAACCAAGTATTAATTATACTTATTTTTAATTTAGTAGGTATGTTTTGTTTAAAAAAATATCAAATGCAATGTTCTCGCAATTGTTACATTCATAAGTATCTCCATTACAGCTGTGCTATATTTTTATTTGTAAATTTTTAACTTTTTGATTTTTTGCTGGCATCCTCAATTTATGGTTGGCACATCCCCTAGGGAAGCCCCCCTTTCGACTAGAGAATCAGTGCTGTAAATATTAAAAGCTTTTAAATCATAATTAAAAAGGATAGGCATACAAATGATATCGAACCTAATAAACAAAAAAAAGCAATCAAAGATTAAATATTTAATTGAAATTAAAGTGAAATAGTAAAGTAATAATTAATTATAGGTTATAGCTGCAATGTTGTTTAAAATTAAATTCTTATTTAATCTATGTGAAACAATTTTAATAAATTCTTACAGAGCCTAAAGGTATCAATTACAAAAATAGTATCTGAACAGTTATTTCAAAATATTTCTCTGTTTATGTATATTTATGGCAGAATTAAGAAGTTGAAGCTCAGAACCATGAATCCAGAAGATTTTGAAGAAGCCGATGCCAGTTATGGAGTTATATATCCGAGTTATAAAAGTTTTTCCCCAAATTTATTTACCAAACAATTAGTAAAAGAATCATTACATGTCTCATTGGAAGAACAGGAAGTTTAATTTATTTGAAGAAAAAAATGGATTTAAATTGAATCATAAAATTATATTTAGATAATATAAGTTATTGAAAATTTTAAAACATCATTATTTTCTTATATTGAATATATAATATGTTATGATTCTAAATAATTTTAGTTTATTAAATTATAATTAATTTATTATCATTAAATATCTGTTTATTTAAATAAGTTAGTGTACAATTTAGAGAAATAAAATTTTTAATATCCAAATTATCAACAATATATACTGATTTTCAAATTTAAAATTATTACTTGCAGCATTTGGTGGTCCGATAATATCGATAGGAAACAATGTATTACGATTACGTAAATTGCTTGGAAAATAATTGTCGGCTTCAATCTGAGATAATAAAAAAATTAAAACGTCTTTCATTAGATTTTTCATAAGCAATCTTACTTTCAAAACACTGGATGCAGACGATGTGGTGAAATAAGGCTCATCTGTTGTAACTTCACATGTAAAAATTCCGGATAAGTGTCGCGTAACGTTAATTAAAACAACTTGATGAGCATTGGACATTTCTAACTAAAATATATGAAATTATATACTGAATAATTAAGTTTAAATAAAATGGGCCAATAATATTAATTGTTATACTCACATCTAAATATATTTTAAGTTCTGGATGCACATAATCCGAAAGTGAAAAAAATTTCGCTGGAGGAATTTCACCAGGTTCATAACGAAAAAATTCATATTTTCCTCTATACCATTTCACCGAGTACAATGGAGATTCTTCTAAATCATAATTACAAAGGAAGTGTACAGTTTCGTATTCACGTACTTTTTCTGGAAATTCAACGCTTACATTAAAAGCATTTGCTAAACTGTAACTTGTATCTGAAATGGTGAGAAAATTATTTTATTTTATTGGTTTCGATTTCTTTTGTAACTCTTTTACCCCTAATCACAAATATTGCTATGACTAATAATGGAAAAATTGGTACAATCATTGAGCCGTAATCTATGAGGTTCTAATTATTAGATGTATTCAACTAATGCACTACACGGAAGATTTCATTGTTAAAGTTTGTTGGAGTTGAATCTCTCTTGTGAACAACTGAATGAAAACCATACATTTGAATTAATATAAACTACTTGCACTGTCCCTCTTTTCCCTGTTTTTGTGACGGAACAATTGGATCAAAATCATTAAGCACTAAAATATAACACATAAAATAAAATATATAAAACAAGTAGACACATCTTGGCTGAGTGCGTCCACTTTTGTGAATTGAAATGAACATTAGTTCACAACAAATGCAAAAAAGCACAGACGCTAAAGTTAGACGCGAATTTCTTGTTTTGAAAATTTAAACATGACCAGGTGTTCTGCACTTTCGCTCTTTTTCTGAACTTTTTTCACTGCAAAACATAAACGAAACACACATGTACTCTAGAAGATCATTTTGACTACTACATTAATTTTACAAATAATACAAGCGAATTATTAGAACCACATTCTGCTTTAGGTCTAACAAAACAGCGCATTCGCGTTTCTACTAAACCTTCTAAATTTTAAGTTATTTTTATATAGCAATAAACATGATAATACAACCCATAAATTTTCCGGAAAATTCTTTCGAATCGTATATATTTAGATGTTATTTTAAAAATACTAATGATATTTATATAAAATGACAGCAGCCATTAGTTAAAATTATTATCTGGAATTAGTTTTGTCTGAACAATTTTCTTAAAGTTTTCTAATCTAGATATCAACTAGATGAAAACCTTTTTAAATAAGCTTCGCTTATTTACAAAAAGAGATTTAAATAATTACGAACTATTTAAAAGTGACAAAGATTTTAAAGTTGATGCGTAGGGCATTATTATAATCCATTTAGTATCACGCATAAATAGAATGTGTAAAAAATATTTAGAAGAGAAAAATGGTTCATTCCAGGTTCACTAGGAAAAAAACCTATGCATTTTTATAACAATATTGACGTCACAAGTTTGCCTTTCGGTTCTTTGCAAAATGAATGTCCGAAGCCTCTTAAGCATTGGACAAAATTATATTTAGTAATCAAGTGATGTGTGCATACAATAATCTATAAACGCTTCGGCGAGACGGTTTCAGTTTAAAAGATTAATAGTTATGGATGTCAAACGACAAACGAGAAATTCGTGGCATTTTCCAAAGATGATTCCGACGAGTACGGTTTTCTACACCTGTTCCTACTGTACTGTCGGGAGCGTCGGGATAGTATATCATTTATATGTTATAAATTAACGATAAAAACCCAATTTACTATAGCAGCATAGATTCAAGTTTCGTTTATTTTATTTTGTGAATTTATGGTCGCTCTCATATTTGCTTATTATGTAAATGTAGCAAAAATAAACTCGTTTTTAAATAATAATAGTTAAAAATACTAATGAGACGCAAGATTTTGGCTGATGTTACACAGAAAATAAATTTATGAAATATTTTTTTATAAATAGATCAAAACACGAAAATATTTCTTACTACATATAATAAAAAATAAATAAGGAAGTGACAATATTAAGGCAATCGACGTAACTCTTTTTGACAACTAATTTTAATGTAAAATTGCTGAAATGATTGTGACACATTGCTTCTAAAGTAAAAATATGCTTAAAATTTAATTAAACTTTTCTTTCTTTCCTTAGCATTTTCCTTTTGAGATTTTCCAAAACCAACAGTGGTTTGGTAGGTGCAGTTTGGCATCATCAGTAAAATTTTCTGGAATACAACACCTACTGTTGGTTTTGGGAAATATCCCAAGGAAAATCTGTAATTGTCAGAAAAATATTTTTTCTGGTTGAGGTACGAACGAAAAGTCAACCAGTACAATCAACTAGGGACTAGCATTCGGAAGAATCTGCCAAAAATTCATTTGGACCTCAACTGTACGGTCGTAGTTACGGTTGTTTTTCAAATTCAAGTAATTAGGGTGTAGTTACACATACAAAAACCGTCAAAACTATTATTCAGATTGAGTTAGACCAACATTTTTCGGTACATTCCTCTATGAACCAGTACCCAAACTGTGCTGCAAAAAATTGATTTGTACTTCTGTAGAAAAAAAAAATACACACATTATAAAAATCAACAATGGATAACTTTGTTTCGTTACAAATCTTTACAAGTCAACGCCCTTATATAGCCGTTAAAATTTTTGAAAAAATCTAACAATGGGAGGGTTGTCGATTTTCATAATTGAATAACATTAAATTACTTTTGGTTGAGGTGCAAACAATTTTTTTTCGGTAAAATCAAGTACAAACAAAAATCAATCTAAAAATATATTTAAGATATTAATTTGTTAGAGTTGAGTGGTAACTAAGCAGAGGTGAAAAATTATCAACTTAAGTTACAGAACACTTTTGTAGTCTTGGTTTTTGATATCGAACATGAATTGTTTCAAGGATCTCAAGTTTTGGTATTCAAATTGTGTTCCACGGAAGGTTCCATAAGGAATTCTCAAAGCACTTCAAGAAATTCGGGACAGAATACCGGTATACTCAGGTATACCGATACAATCTGGCATTGTCCCAAACTATATTTTTTTCAAAATTTAATTCGTAAATAAGTCGATCATAATGAGTTAAGCAACAAAAGAGAAAATGAGACGATGTCAGATTGTGGCAGTGTAAATTATAACCATTATAACTAAGTATAAGTGGGCGGAAATTTCATACCGGATGATCCAGTTAAGGGGTTCAGTGCCTCGAAGAAGTTTGAAGACCACTGGTCTTAAAATTGGCTGTTACAAATTATAACAATACGTTTAGTTGACAATGATGCCATCGGTATGATTCATAGACAGACTTAAATATCATTAAGATAAAAAATTAGGAATTAAATATGTGAAAATAAATTTAATAATTCACAAAATTGAAGATTTTTATCAATGCTAATCTAAACCAAGGTCTTAAATATGGCATTGGCTTTTAACGGAAATGTGTAGTTTTATAACAACAGAAGGACAATAATTTTCATTATCAATTAAATACAAGAAAAAAAAACTTTTTGAAGCGAACAATTCTTTTGGTTTTTATTTTAAAAACAACCGGTAATAACAATAAATGTAATTTTATTATCTCCATTTTGTTTGACTATCATCTAGCTGAACTCGACAGACTATATTATTTATTGCCATAATCCAACCAGTCTAAATTATAACTGCTGTAAAAAAATAAATTAAATTTTAATAAAATTATGTCCTTGGAATAGTAAAACCCCCCTTTAGCAACCCTTTATACCTCTTTGCTGTACCTACTATAACTTCTTCTTCTTAATCCAAACATCACTGCCGATGTATAGCGCTTAAACTATAACTTACCTTCAAACTATATATTTTTCAATTAAGTTTTGAGAAAAATTACTATACCTCTGAAAATGTTCATTTAGCGCGAAAATAACGATAAAAAACCTTTCTTGATAACCCACAGCATCCTTCGGTGTACCTGTTAAAGTAAGACTCTGTTGAGCCTCTTAATTTATTGAAAACATGCACGAATATAAATACAACATTATGTAAAAATTACAAAACGATTAATTAAGAACTTTAATTAAAAGAAGGTTACAGGTCAGGTTGCCTCAGGACGTTTGTTGGAACTGATCGACAAATGATGAAGTGAGAAAAAAATGTAAAGAGATCTTAATGAAGCTCCCAATGGTGTATGTGAGTAAAGTGCATTGAAAACTTCTGGGTAACCGATATTGGTTAAGCCGGAAAAAAGGGAAGCATTTAACCAAATAAAAAAAATGGAAATCAAGAACTTTAGGAAATTTGTGATTATAAGCAAAACAAACATTATTTTTTTATAATTACAAATTATTTAAATTTTTAAAATAGTTAAAAAAAACAGTAGCTTTGTATGAATTTGAATCATATATAAATATATTCGGTATTGCAAAAAATTGAACGATGTGAATTTAAAACTTTTTTAAAGAGTTAAAAATTTGGATTTGTACTTTTGGATTTTAAATATGAACAACAATCATATATATTTTTAAATTTTTATCAAAGTTTTCAAAACCATTTTAATAAATTCTTATTTGTAAATTTTATAGTTAAGTGTACATAACATTTCTCAGGATATTTATATATCAAGATAAATAAAACGTTCATCTCGAATTCATTATTATCATACACATTACTCTGGCCAAATGTTACGACTGATTGATAACTTTGTTTTTACTTATTTAAATATAAGAATTTTTTGGCTAAGTTTGATGCGTATTTCTAGGGCTAAGTCGAAGCCGAACTCCACCACGAGCGCGTAAAGTTATTCTCCACGATAATTTTAATTCTTCATAACCAGGACTTAATTCCATTTTATAATTTCGCAAAAGTGTCGAAATAACTGTTTTCATTTCCATTATAGCAAATTGAAAACCTAAAAAATAATTACGTAATAATCAATGTATGACTAAACGGTGAGCAATGAGTGAATTATGACAGAAATATCATACCAATACAATTTCTAGGCCCAGCACTAAATGGAATAAATGCATATGGATGGCGTTTTATTGTTTCATCAGTTGAAAATCTATTTGGATCAAATTTTTCTGGATCTGGATATATTTGAGTAATTCTGTGAGTCACAAAAGGAGTCATAAATACTGAACAGCCTGCAGGAATCACATATTTTCCTAAAAGAAACTACGGATTAAAATATTCACAATGAATTCTGTAAATATAATGCAAATGCATTTGACTACAAAAATGAAAATTTTTGGTGAAATAACAAAGTAATGACTAAAATTTGTGATGAGTAGTTCTCCTTGTAAGAATTTAAAATGTAACAGTGTAACCAGCTTGATGCTTCTTCGTAGCAGATTGTACTAAAAACTAAATCTTTTAATTTAAACCGAAAGATATAAATGACGATTTTGTAAGTGGAAGTACTCTGCAGTTATTCCATTGTTGAAACTGAAAGGACAGCCATAAGCGATTATTTTCTTTGAACAATGCTATATGCTGCAGCATCTGAAAGACTCTGCAAAAAACCGTTTTTACAAATTCAAAAATGGAATAATTAGAGTGTAATTAAACTTACAAAAACCCTAATAACTATCGTTCAGACAATATAGTTAAAAGAAAAAAAATCGATTCAATATTATACAAATCTACATGACAGTACTTACGTCGTACCACTGTTGTTTTTGGAAAATGTTTCAAAGGATACTGCTGAAATTATTTGGGAAACTTCATTTTCTTTTCGGTTGAGGTACATTCGATATGATCCTTTAGGGACTATTAATCGGAATAATCCACAAAAAAATTAAAAAAGTTAATTTGTACCTCAACAAAACAAGAGGTACAACAGTTTTTGTTAATTTAACAATAGAGCAATTAGAGTGTACTACTTACTAGTATTACTTTTACGAAGACTGTCATTGGTATTGCTTAGTTTAAGTTCGAAAGAATTTTTTTTGATATAATCATTTTTTTAAAGCTCATGATTTAAAAAAAATGTATTTTTTTTCGGTTGAGGTACAAAGAATTTTTTTTCGATTCAATTAAGTACAAAAGACAATCTACCAATGCCTAGAGGTGGCATTTCTCGATTTACGGTTTTTTATTAACCCTAGAGTCCCTAATGATCTTAGTAGTTATAAAGTGACAATAAATAACAATAAAAAGTCTGCTTTTACATATACTTAAAAAATCATAACTCCTTTAAGTCTAGCGGTTACTTAAAATAGAAGGTAAATATTAAATATGTTGAATTTCTTATTGAAAATTACGAATGAATATTATATATTGAGGAATATTATATATCGGAATGTATTTGTAGACATATCAAAAAAAGAAAAATTACCATCTAAAAGAATATCTTGTGAAACTTTTCGTGCAATTAGCGGCACACTTGGATACAACCTTAATGTTTCTTTAATACACTGCTCTAAATAAGTCATTTGCCTCAAATCTTGTAAATTCGGTGTTCGTGATGAGTCTTTAAATATTGAATTTATTTCCGTTACCACCAATTCCTATAGAAAAAGATAATGCTATATACAATTTTATTTAGTTGAAAAATTTCTAGAATCTATTGTCATACCTGAACATCTTGATGTTTAGCTAACAAAAACAGGCAAAAGACCACAGCTGCTCCCACTGAATCCTGTCCCTAAAAATACAATAAAATAGATTTAAATGATCATTTTTTTTAAAAAAATATTTACATACTGCTAACATAAATGTGCACAGTTCTTGAATCATAGCATTTTCAGTAAATGTCGGATTTGAATCGCTGACATCTAAAAACCGCTGCAAAAACGATCGCCGTTCACTAAATTGATTATTTTTTTGCTCATTTAAGTTATGCTCAATAATCTAGAAATAAAAAAGAAATTAAAAGTAAAATATAGGAAAAATAAAATAAAGGAATGGTAATATTAAGTGTTTTTTTTTTAGTTTTTGATTGGCATAATAAAAAGAAAAATAATGAAAAAAAAAACATTTTTCCTATATACATGAATCTACTTCAGCCATACTTTGTAGATATCCTTGATTGAATCATGAATATGAAAAATATTACCATTAAAATTATCTTTTGCTTTCGTTTAACGATTGACAGATTTTAGAATACGCATTCATGACTTTTATTAATTATGGATTTCTTATACCTCATTAAGTAATTTTTTAATTCTATCTTATCTTTTACTATGAATATCTCTTCTTCAGATCATTGCAATGTTTTATTTCTATATAAATTTTGTAAAAGATGTAATATTCATACTGTATTGTTCACTTTTCACACTTCTTATTTTATCTTTATTAAGGTTTATATAAAATTATTGCTGTTATGCAAATTTATAATTATAAAAATAAAAATTGATTTTATTGGTAAGCCTAGATATCAATAAGCTTTAAAATGGGATGATAAGCATTAAATGGTTGTTTGATAAATGATAATAAAACATCTGGTTTATTTGTTAAAAAAATTTTCATTAAAATATTCTCATAAAGTGATTTTATCAGGTGGTATAGCACATTAATTTAAAAAATCGATTTTAGATTTTGTGTAATGAAATAATAACTGCACACCAAAGCTGAAAATGAACAATATGGTAATAAAAAAAACAACTTTTGCAGATATACTAGGTGTGATAATATGAAACCCATTTTTTTTTTGAAAAATTAGTTTTCATTATTTCTACGTAAAAATATTTATTTTACTCAAAATAATTCCTTCTATTAACTGAACATTTTTGCCAATTTTCCGATAATTTATGGATACCATAAGTACCAAAAAACTTGTTCTTCCTTTGAGCAAAACCCAATCCATCATTGATTCATTTTTGTAGATATTCGGAAGATGAGAAGTAATACTCAGGAAGTCCGTGTTTCATCAACGCAAATAAGTAATAATCTGAAGGAGTCATGTCTGAAGAATAAGTATTTCCGAAGTAACAATATTTCCAAACTGAATGCCTTAATCGTGGCCAGGAGAATTATGATATAGCAAGATCACTTTGTGTTGCCAATGTCGATATTCTGGCCGTTTTTTGCATAAAGCTTGGTTCAAATCTACTATCACAATTTGGATCGCACATTGTTGTTGCGTCTTACAACCATTTTCATCTATCAATTTATATAATTCGATGTCTTCAAAAATTTTCGGTGGTCTTTCACGTTCTCCATTCTCCACGTCGGTGTCGCAATTGCCATTTTTTAAAACCCCTTATAACACTAAGATTTCCTAAGAGCATGCTCAACGTAAGTTTCAACAAGCATTCTCTTTTGGGTTAATCTTTAGCATTAATCTTTTGGATAATTACCCAACCAGATTCAAATAATTTCATGATCCTTACTTACAATCTACCACGACAACTGCAGTTTCAAAGTAAAACTTAGTTATGATAAATATTATTTTATTTTTTTAATTTCATTGAAGTCCTTTTTGGTACGTATTTATAGTCAAAAACTTAGCCGTCAAGAAAACATTTTTGGGTTATTAGTTTTGAGTGTTCCCAAAATAGCCTCTTTAGGAACTAAAAACTGAACTTAATACTTGTCATGGACTATTTCTACAATAATGAAACATTTTGTAGAAAAAACAAATTTTCAAGTCAATTCCATAAAAAATCGTATTTGTAAAGATTATTGCCGTCATTAGACTAAAAAAGTTTTTAGATATAATTAGCAGTTCAATAATTTTAATTTAAAATTTTGCTTTGTAAAATATGGTTTACGATCTTAACCGTTCTTAATGAACGGTTTTGAAATGAAATTTAACTAATCATCTTTGATCTTCGTAGGTATTAAACACTTAAGACTTAGGTCAATGCTGGCGATCCTATGACCCCTGGGTCAGACACTGATCCATGCAAGCTTTGTAATTGACTCACGATGGCTAAGCAACCATTTGTTTTTTATGTTTATACTTCCATATATACTTCCAAGATACTTCCATAGTTCTTGTATCGTCCCCTTTCTGTTTCACTTTGGGGGGGTCATTAATGGGCGCCATGTACATTGGTGACCCACGAGCTAGTACTACAAAAATATGAAAAAAAATTTGACCTACGCCTCACAGAGGTTCGCCATCCCTGACTTAGATTATAATTTAGGTTATTTAATTTATTTTTTTGAAGTCAACAAAAATACATTTTTACAACGAACAACTGCTAAAGGGTGCAAAAATCAATGTTAAAATTTGATGTTGTACTTAAAATTAAGTGCAATTTTCTTAGAATAAGTTTGTTAATGAAAAGTATGATTCTATTGGCATAATTTTTTCCTATTGTTTTTTAAGAATTGTTGCTTTTATTGATAATAAAAACTGCTTTAAACTAAAGCATAGAGTAAATTACCTTCTTGGTAAATGTATGTAAATTTTGTTTTTGCTGTAACTCATGTTTTGCCGCGCTGGTAAGACGATAGACCCAATTTAAAAGTAGCCAAGGATGTCCAATTCGATATGGAGCGATAACTTTTCCCCTAAAATAAAAAAGAGTACTGAGATGCATTCGAAAGAAAAGAGTGAAATTTATATTTACATACTCACGAAATGGTGACTTTCCAATTTTGTTATCCATGGCCCCATTATTATTGATCGGTACTCCCAAAACGGATTCTAAACAACATTTCTTTTTTAGTTTTTGAAAAAAAAATCTAAATTCTACTTGAACACAACAATAAGTACTATGTCGAAATTTACCATTGAGAATATCAAAAACGCACGCATTTACATATGACGTAATGTTTAGATCGTGACATCCATTTGAATAGGGTGCCAATTTTGTGACCAAACTTTGTGCACTATCTGAAAATGTATCGATGAATGTTTCCAAGACGTTCAACGTAAACATGGGTTGAATTATTTTTCGGTGAACTTTCCATTTATTTCCTTCAACGAAAAATGTTAACAGTTTATATAATTTAGTATATACTTTTTGCAATGAATTATGAGACTACCTGTACTTGTCACCAAACCTTCACCCAAAAAGTTATGTAATAATCGATAGAGAAACATTTTTTCTGTATGTTTCGATGAGGCAAGAACTTTTTGTATATGTTCCGGTTCCGTAATAATGATCATAGGAATAATTGAAATCCATGCTCGAAACAATGAACCATAATCATCTCGAGCTGTTCTACCCATTGTATTCACAACTGCAAACATGTGTCTTTAATTTAATATATTTTTTGCAATTATTATAAACAATTTACGATTGGTATCAGTTGCTAAAAGGGCATTTCCAATTATAGGGTATGCTGTAGGTCCTGGTAGCGATAGAGCTAATTTCACGCTACGTAAGTACGGTCGTATTGAATGTCGTATATTTATTAGAATTATGATGAATATCAAAAGTATAAAAGTCCCTGTTGTAAGATAGGATATAATCTGTAGGAAAAGAATAGCATGACATAATTGTAATAAATTATTTTCAGAAATCAATTAAATGTTAACTAGTCATTTAATTTATCAAGGATAGCGTCTTCACATCACAGTTATTTTAATTATCTTTTGATGCAATTTTCACAAATATCACAAAAATCAATTTTCAAAAAAAAATCCATAAATAATGAATATGAAAACGTGTTATTTCCTCAATCAAATATTTAAATCTAAAACAAATTAGATTTTTATTCCTAAACGCTATGTTTTGAACTTAAATGAACTAAAACAGGTGCAATGATGTACATATAATAGGTATATTTAAAAATATTATCTGCTTATAAGTACCATTAAATTATTTTATGAGCATTCATTATACAACTTTGCAATTTTAAATAGAAAAAGTTATTGAAATCCAATGTTTGAAAATAAATTTTTCTAATTTTGCACAAAAATTATTAAATTGCATACTTTTACAAAGTACCCACTTACAATATCAAAACTATTTTTCTTATAAAATAAAGAAAGCTGTTTTATTAAAATAAACCTAACAAATTTAAATTTATAAAGTTGTAGATTGTAGATGATAAAATTCAGATCTCAGCTTTTATTTTTTTAAATAAAAAGACAATTAGTTGTAGATTGTTTATATAACATACTGTTTTATACTATGTAGGCTATGTATATTATTGTAAAGAAACTATTAGTCTATAAAAATCTATAAAGTATATTTATTTGACCGTATAAAAATTTTAACGTTGATCTAAAGTGATGACCGACTAAGTCCATGCTTAATGATTTTTTTTTTGTTTCATTGGAATAAAAAATTCTATCAAGTGACCAACTGATAAATCGCTTTAAATATAGAAATTTCAAAATATAACATCAAACAAAAACCTGATATGTTATCTATATTAACGTATGTAGCATACTTTTTCCTTCCCCTGTAAAAACTGTTAAAATGAACTTAGCAGGTTAACACTTTAGGTCGACGATATGGCGCAAAAGTTTAAAAAAATATAATTAAAGAATTATAGGAACTACAAAAATAAAAAAAAATAAAAATAAACCCAAAGGATATATTCGCTACAGGTAGTTTGAAAAATTCAGTTTTAGATCTAAGTGTTAATAAAATTTATCCAATTTTTTTATTTCAATATAATCCTCGTTTTCGACTAAATAAAGTTCCTACAAAAATTATGTTATCTATCTGAATCATTAGAATTTTTTATTAGTTTTTTTTTTATTCGAAATTTTTCACACAACAAATATAAGAAATGTGTTTTCGAGAATAAAAACAGAAGAGTCTGTGCCGTTTTTCAATGGTCCTGGAGATGAAAGAGCAAAATTAAATGTACAAATCGAACCACCAATATAGAAATATTTATAAAAGTTGATAAAGAAATGACTATTGCAGTGATTACAAATGAATGAAAACATAAAAAAGTAAGAAGAATTGGAATCCTAAGTCTCTTAAAAATAAGAAGTCGTTATACTGATCTAAAGCACTTTACCGAAGACAGGCAGCATTAGAAGAAGTACAACTATACGGGAAAATGAAACTGAAAATTATGTTCGTTACGATTCAAATAATAAATATTAAGACTTAAGAATAAATTCTTACGACGATAATATTATGTAGTTATTGATAATATGGTGGTTTCCAAATTTTTATACCTGCACCTCTCCTTGTTATAAAGAAAAATTTGTGTCCTCTTTTGGTTTTGCAGTTTTCATAATGGACTTCAAAATAATGTGCTATAATGAGTATATATAAATATATTTATGAAGTGTAAGTAATATTAATCTTAAGTAATATTAATATTAATCCACCCCTCTGAATAGTCTTGTCTCTAGGGATGCACGCTTAATAGTTTGGAAACTGCTAAGATAATAGATACGATCGTATTACCCCGTTTTTTACGTATTACCATATTGGAAATAAAAACACTCCAGTAAAATTTTTAAATTCAATGCACGGTTCATAGAAATATTTGATCTGTTATAGAACCATACTACATTTATGATCTTATTTGACTTGATTTTCACTGTATGAAATTAAAATAGAGGAAATCCAAAAACCAAAAGTATTTATAGCGATTCATTATTTGCTAATTTTCTGTAATAAATTTTCAATAAAAACAGAAGATTGTTCGGTTTTTCTTTTTCATAAACTTTTGTGTAGTTATTAATAAAAGCCCAAGTTAACACTCTACTACTGAACCATTCTTTGGTGATGAAAAAATAAAGCCGTTTACTCGATTTTAATTCTAAAGAAACAAAACATTTAAAACTCATTCTAAGATTAAGTGGCTATCGTTCCCACTTCAAAAGCTTTTGAATGAATGATTTACTTTTGAAATATTTGAATGTTGCTGTCAAATATGCGTTGAATCAAAACTAGTATTTTTGTTTCAATAAATACAATGAATCATACAATATCATAATACATGCTTATAAATCACATAAATATACTAGATAATTTCAGACAAAAAATAAGTTATCGTTGAAAATAGTAGACGTTTTACTAAAATATTTTTATATATTTATATTCGTAGAAGACACTAGACTATCTACAATCTACATGTTTTCTTTTCCATACAAAAGGTTTGACAATTATACTTTCATTGCAAAAATATAATGAACAAATTTTGATAGAAAACCCAAGTTCCGGACCAAAATTTAAAAAAAAAGTATAATTTGTAAAGCTAAGATCCTTTTTGTTTTACTTAACTTTATACACAGATAAATATTTGTGTATGAGCGATGAGACCCTAGTGAATTAAAAAGGGTAGCGGAGACCAGCGGAAAAGTGTTCATGAAAAATTGTGTGTTGCATTGTTAATAACTATCATTTTATAAATGCCTAAGTTTTTAGCATCTCTAGAGTTGATAAAAATTAATAAACCGATACAATACAAGATTGAACTCAACATCTACCCCAGGTTTGGAGGGATGACCTTGTCCACTTTGCCGCCAGTAGACTTTTGTGTATCATTGAAACAAAAATAGCACTTTTTTCTTGATGATTCGCTACTTTCGTGCTAGTACTTTTACGTTCATTCTATTGGGGAGCAACTACCTTCCTTGCCTGTATACTATACGAACTAGCTTAGCCTATAGTTTCGGGAATTTGTTATTAATATAATTTTTTAACAAATTATAAAAAACAAACAACATTCATTTTATTAGGGAACAACTACCCTCCTTGCCCGTATATTACACGGGCTTGCTTGACCTATAGTTTCGAGAATGTGTTATTAATATAATGTTTTTACAAATTTTTATAAAAAATTATAAACCTATAAAACTTGCCATTTGAGTTATGTGTTAATTGATGAAGAATTAACAAAATATTACCAGTACTGATATATTATAGGCTAAGAAAAAATTTAATTGTTATATGTTCAAAACAAAGTTCAGAGTTTTCCCTCGATAGGAACAGAAAAACCAAGATTCAAAATTTCCGAAAAAAAGTACTCAAAATTCAATTTTCTGAATATTGTACGTTGTTTAACATTCTTTGAAAAAAATAACTTCTATAGTGTCTCCAATTTAACAACCAATGACACATTTATAATTTCAATTACAATGCAATTATAATTGTTGAAATAAAAGATAAACATTATTATATAACATTTATTTTACGTTACATTTATTATTTACATTATTTTTTTAAATAAATATATATAAATTTTTTTAACAATTACTTTTTGTTGAAATAATTTTAAGTAGCTAAGTTTAACTCATTTAAATATCTAAAAAAAATTTCGAGAAACTCATTTAAATAGGTAAGCCAGTACTCGAATAAAAACAGAGCTTTTGTGTAGATAAATTGACGCTTCCATCTGATTTGATATAAGCGAAAAGTAAATGCTTCATTTTTTTCTTGGAGAACATTTTTATACAAAACTAAAAACAATATCTAATTTGCCAACTAATGCGTTAGTGGATTTAAATGCTTAATTTACTTTGCAAACTCATTACTATTAATGATCCATATAATATCTAAAAATAAGTCATTGTTATTTACATGTACGCAGTAGCGTAGCGTAGGTTTCTGCCGTTCGGAGCAGAAGCCATATTTACCACCCTCTCACCTATTCATACATAGAATTTTCAATAAAATTCATTTTACCATAATTCTTAAAATTTTTAAAAATATGTCCAATTAGCCAATATTTAATAACTGTCAAAAAGTTTGTGCATATTTTTTTTTTATATCTTAAAGATGCTTAAAGACGCGCTCTTATATACTCAAAGTTATAAACCTTTTTTTAAGCTTTTCTAAAATCGACCACCTTTATCAGAGTGTCATCGAACTAGTCCTTCCCCACCCCGAGCTACGTTCCTTTAATTGCATTAATTATTTTGGAAGTACACCTATTAAATATTATTTTAATATATATCTTCTTCTTTTTTATATACACTACGTCTGATTAGTGCTCATAATCAATAGATACATAGTTATCGATTCATGATTTAAATGAAAAAGCTATTAGTCCAAGTCTTAAATTCTAAACGTTTTTAGCGATCCTAAAAAATATGTTTTGAATTTTAAGTTTTAAGAAGCAGCAAAAATAAAGATACATTTTAAATCTGATAAGTTTAATATCAATTATTCATATAAAATTTTTTTTTGTGGTTTTAATATTATGTAGGATTGTTAGTATTAACTTGGTATTTCAAAATACGATTTTTAATTTAAAAATACATCATATATTCATTAACGACAATAATTTGTAATAATTTAATTTAAAAATCATTATTCAAAGAACATTTTGAGGCAAATAAAGATAATGTTTATTGCACTACATTGTTATAAGATAATAATAAAAAAAATATACGTTTGAAATTTCGAATATGAATTTGTGAATGATATTATATTATGGTTATCTTATCATATTTAAAAATTCTAAAGCTTTCAACCTTTGAAAAATGTGAAAATGTCATTGTCTGAAATACAGAATATTTGATAGATATCATCTGAACTATAGCGCAAATATTACGGATTCGCTATTTTGGAAAAATTTAAGAAACCTTTAAGGAACAGTAACGCAAAATTGGTTCAGATAACGCCAAGGATAAGAAATATTGTAAATTTATTTTTTTATTTTTCGACCCATCGACAAAATAATAACTCGTATTTTAAAGTGTTTAAAAGCTTAAGCTACAAGTGTCGATAGCTCTGAAAAGAGCAATTATGAGTTCTAAATATTACTTTTAGTTGGGTTTAAATCTTGAAACGAGCTAAAGACTTTAAAAGTTAAAAAGCGACAGCCAATAACTAATAAAAAATATTACTTTTAGTTATCTCCTCCCTACATTACATTTTCCTATTTCCAATGCATAGTTTAAAAATTTTGAGGAAAAAATTCACTTTGAATGGAAAATCAAAAATTGCGATGATAACCTCTTGTTATCAATGTTAAGATCATAAAGTTTCACGGAATTTTTTTCGATCCTGAATATTATATTTTTGATATATATTTTAAAAAAACTGTCGATTTATATATATATATATATATATATATATATATATATAAAATATAAAAAAAATAATTTTAATAACTGAAAATTATTTTTATGGGGAGCGATGGGGGATTTCAAAAATTATATAGGAGTCGATGATTAAGACTTTGACAACACCTGACCTTATTTTTATTAATTGAGAAAGAAAGAAAAAAAGGGTTTGAAGAACTATCTAGAGAAGAATTTTTTTTCATTATTTCAGTCATTGAAGATTTATAGTTTCAAGAGATTAAATACTAATACTAAATATAAATATTTAGTTTCTTGTACTTGCTAACTAGAAAGTTCTATGCTTTTAATTAGTATTTAATCCCTTGAAACTATAAATTTTCAATGACTGAAATAATGAAAAAAAATTCTTCTCTAGATAGTTCTTCAAACCCTTTTTTTCTTTCTTTCTCAATTAATAAAAATAAGGTCAGGTGTTGTCAAAGTCTTAATCATCGACTCCTATATAATTTTTGAAATCCCCCATCGCTCCCCATAAAAATAATTTTCAGTTATTAAAATTATTTTTTTATATTTTAAATTATTTTTTTTATGATTTAATGATATATTGTAGATGTACGAAAATACTTTTTTCACCCAAATAGATACACATTTCTTGATTTATTTTTGATACATGAAGTTAAGTTAATTATAAAATTATTCAAAAATTTTACATTCACGATTAGGTATTTGCATTTCCTTCCCCTAAACGATTTTTAGACTAAATCGACCCCTAGGAGTCGATAACGACCACTTTGACGACCCATGAAGTAAATGGTATTAAAAAAGATAGTTTAATATTAATGTATAGTAGGGTATAGTTAAGTGTATAGTATTATGGTGGATAATATTAGAATAAAAATACATAAAAACTTGTTAATTAAATGAAATAGTTATTAACTTTATTGATTGTTTCTTTGGTACTAGTATTTTTATAGTTGAGTACTTATAACTGAAGTTTAAAAAATTACTTCTGCTTAGTTGTCAGGAAGAAGTTTCTTATTAACTAACTAGTAGTCTTGTTACTTTAAAGTATGTATCTAAGTTACTGTACCAAATACATTACCTAATTCCTTATGAATTTTAGTACATAGATATTTTAAAACAGCGGAGTTATATTTAGACACATAGAGGCGTGTTAACAAATTTTGAAAAAATTTAATGATGACACGTAGTTAATATTAACCCGGCTCATTAAAAAAAACACTTTAAATTCCAACCCTGGTAGCTTAAAAGTTCCTAAATTAATATTTCAAACTTTGCGTACCTAATAATGCCTTATCTTAAATTTTATATTTATTAAATTAAAGAGAATTTTTAAATAATCAAGGCCTTAAAAATTAAGAAATGGTTTTGCTACTCCCACATCAAAAATCTTAAGTATTTTTGAATTATTAAGTTCAAAAGACATCTACTTAAATAAAACATTAGGTGTATGTAAAAAGAAAAACCTGAAACTTCAACTTTACACTGCTTGAAGACGGAAAAAATTGATTTAAAGTACCATAAATAAATCATATATATGAAAGCAAATGTATATTATGTAATTTTACATAGATAAGATGATTATTTTCTTTTGTGAGTCATTCCAAAGGACTACCCCCTTTTGCACTTTGCAATTGTGTATGAAAGTGTTAAATGTTAACTTTTTATGATGTTCCATTTACGTTACTAAACCAAAATTATATAATAATGCTAATAAATTATGATAATGCAGAACTTAATATTTCTTTTAATTACTAGCTGATCTTCTATGTGCAATTTAAACTCTGTATTGGTACAAATAAAAATAGCTTTCAATGCTTGAATCTGCCACTTCTTCTACATGGTACTCTAATACTCTAGTACTCCAATGTAGCGTAATTGAGGTAAATTTTAAACCTTGCTAAAATGAATTTTCTGTTAAACCAGCAAAATAAGAAAATAAATAATGAAACTTTAAAAGCTATTTAAATATTTAAAAATAAATAATTAAAAATTTCTCTCTTTAATGTGTAAGAATTAAATATTCAAAAATTCTCTTTCTTTTATTTATGCATTGCAATCACATAAACGGCATAGTACAGTCCGATTTAGTAAGTTCGTTTTGTTTTATAAATAATTAATTAGGATCAAATGAAGGTATGGATACTTATGTTAAGGTCTTACATCAGAATTTCTGGTGTGTACGTGCTTCAAACTCACAAAATATCTGATTTGATTGTTTGCCAATAGAAAAAGTGAAAACCGAAACTCTCATTCGACTGAAATTATATGCGTGAAAATTTAAAAAGAAGTCAACTTTTTGGGTAAAAAATCACGGAATCAACTGTTAAAATAAGAATAGACGATGAATATTAGGTCGAATATTAATCGATAAAAACGTGAATGTTTTATAAAATTTTAATCACCCACCGAAGGCCTCACTAAATCAATTGGTCCTTCTTATTTAATTCTTTGGTAGTTCCTATACACTTTATTTTTTTTTAAATTTTGAATGCCAAATAAAAATGGAAATAAAAGAATATTTTTTTTTGTACAATAATTATAAATTTGATAATTTATATCTTCAATTATTCTATCTGAAATCAATGACAATAAAAAAATAATTCCAGAATTAAATCTTTTTTTAAATATTTACGTAATTCCTGTAAGTTACTATATAAAAATTGCACTTTTTTACTTTATGCGCTATTTCCATAAAAGAATATGTAAGCCTGTCGATTTTTATGATTTTTATATTAACTTCAAATTTATAGCTTTTGGAGACTTAAGGCTTTTACTTACCCCATTACAAAAAAATAATATATTTTCAAAAACCGAAAAAGTCATTTTGTTCAGTAATATTAATTTCCAAAAGTATTTTTATCGAACTTGAAAATAAATTAAACCACTTGCATTTAAAAAAACTTTACGAAAGAAAAATTTTCAATTTTTCTTCAAAATTCACACTATTCTAGTAAAATCATATTTTAAAACAGTTTTTATTGGAAACAATTTTTATAAGACAATAACTAATAGATGGTATTATTATTATATCCCTGTCGTACACATGCCAATTGACAATACACAAATGATATTGTTGCAATCGTTCATCCATGAAAATTTCATTTTATATCCATGCAATGTCCACCACCGTCAACCTTCTCCATCCATTACCGTCTCCGTACATTACGATTATCATTTTTATATTTTTTTAAAATTGTAAAAATTTTCAATTCTATGTGTAAATTTTCAACAATAGCAATAGATGAAAATCAACGTTTTATTCTTCACTAGTAATAAAAAAAAAGTTAATATTTACATGACAACATTTTGTCGCTGAATAAATACAAACACTACATTGTTAAATATCAAATTTTTCTTCTTACTTGATTATTCAGATTATTGATAAATTATCTATAATTTATGTTCGAAGCACGCAATTGTAATGAATGTCAGTTTTAAATTTTCTTTAAATGTTCTTTTTCTTTTGGTAACTTATAACGATAGATCTGCTAAAAAATCATTACTTTTCAAATTTTGTAGTGCTAATCAAATTTTCAAAAATTTATTCCAAATAAATTAGTATTTATTTTAATGTTTCTTTAAAAAGCTTGATTTGATTAAGTAAAAAACTTTTCAGCAGTGCTTCTCAAACTGGGGGGCACAGCCCCTTAAGAAGCTCTGGCGCTCCTACAAAGAAGCCGCGAAATATTTCAGTATTACAAAAAAAAAATCATTAAACGTGATTAGAAGGATTATAGTTAATACAAATCAGTTGAATTTTTACACGATGACAATACTTTATGCGATATGGATAAATAACCTACTAATACTTATAAACGGTTTAGATGGTACGTAAATAAAACACTGTTGATCACGAAAGTCTTAAATTTTTGGGGAGAAAAGTCTTAGCCTTTTTTTTTTTTGATTTAGTGAATCGTGGTATGAAAAAGTTTGAGAAGGACTGCTGAAAATTATAAAGACGAAAATGAACGATTGTTTTCATACTTTGGTGGGTGTAATACTAAAATAGTTTTACAAAAAAGCTCGTTTTTGGGGTATTTCTCAACGGCACTGGGAAAAATAAATATAAATCAATATATTTCTGTAGTCAGAAAGTCCAAAAAAGGTATACTAAAGAATATTTCTTATCTCAATAACTACATAACATAGGTATAGCCCATATAGTGTTCAAAGCTCATTTCGTTAATTTTTTTTTAATTATTTTCTAGTATAACCCTGAAAAGTTAGATCTTACGACCTTAAAATTGTATATCTTAGTAACTATTGGTTTAAATAAAAAAATAAATTAAAGATTCATTATTATTATCAAAACTTATGCAACGGTATCTCACACACTTAAGTGGATTTTTTTGATGTTATACAACCACTATAGTTATTTTATTATGTAGTTTCTTTGCGTCATTTGTAACGCCCAGCGTTGCAATAAAAAATATTATTGTGCAGTTGCCGAATTTTGGACCACTTGCTACAATTTGGATCCTTGGTACGACAAGGGAAAGTGAGAGATTATTATTGGAAAAAGGGAACCGGCAGCAAAAAGTGGATTAAAATAATAATCATTTTTCATATATTATATTTATTTTGACGGTCGTTAATTATCGTTGTTGGTATCGAGCGGTAGTTAAGGTAGGAAATAATATTTATTTAGTTTTTATAGTGATAACAAAACTTTAACAGTTTTTATTTGATAAAAGAAGTATTATTTTTTTATTTAATCTTATTGGTCTTTTCACACTATTTATAATTTTGAGATAAATATAATTTCTGTTTTAAAATTGTATAGTTCTATTAATAAAAGTATCCCTGTGGAACATTACCAAAAACGTTTCAGATTGTATTAGTAATTTATTGAAAGTACTTTCTTTTCATATGTGACTTATAACAATAGTGACTTATAATAATAGTGCTAATGAAATCAATAATCTTTAAGTAAAAGGGCTGTGTTATGGGAACAAACAGATGAACAGGACGAAATTATAAAGATTACGGATATTAGATTTTACGGAACCTCAAATACCACAATTATTAGATTATAATTATTTCACTATATGTGTAAATTTAGAAATGTAGATATTATTCAATTATATTTACTATGACAATCATTTAATAATCAATTTTAAAGGAAATGCTTATAATGTGACTAGCACTTTATACAAACAAAAACAAATCAAGCTTGGCAAATACTTACAACAAACAGCATAATAATAATTAATATATAAAATTTAATTAATCAAGTAAGACAGACGGTAAATAAGATATAAATGGTTTCGATAAGTAAATAAATTTAAGAATAATGAATGAATTATAATGAAGGTTTTGGAAAATTCAATGAAACTATGGACATTTGTTATCCATCATGATAATTATAAAAATGATCAATTAATAAAGCTATAGCTTTATGTGTTTGTTTCTTTTAATTTTCGTTTTTTCGTTTCATCAAATTTCAAATCACAACGATCCTAAAAAAGTTTTCACTTCAATAAAATAAAAATTTCGAAAAGTATCAATTTCGGATAAAAAATTATCTCAATAGGTGACAGTTGTTACAGTTATTTTATTAATTGATCATTTTTATAATTATCATGATAAAACGTGCGAGAGAATGAGATAGAAAACATTATACAGTGTTTCCACTTGTTTTCATTGACCTGTTTTTAATGAATAGCGCAATGTACAGTAAACAAAGTAACTGCCAGCGCCGTCTACGTTGGCAAAATTTAGAACTGAGCGAAATGCAACAGCGTATGTGTTGGAAGTGTGTAGGAAACTGAAGCAATCGAAGATATTATTATGTAAGCATTTATTTCAAGCGCTTATTTGTGTAGTTTGGCGCTCATCGGCACTCAATTGCCGACTGTTATTTTTAGTCACTATCAATTTCGCGTTGAAAAAAATGTAGACATGAGTCCTCTATACTACAATCTGTGTTTTAAACTGGATATCAATATTATCATAGCCAAATCATTCAATTATCTTAATATTGAAATTTAATATTCGTTGCATAATCTTGAAACTCACATTTTTAGAGGTTTCACATCTATCACATATGACCTGTCCAGATGCTTTTTTTTATTTTACCTTAATTTTATTGAAAACAATTAAGATTTGATCATTTCTTTTACCAAAATTTATGTTGCTCATAACTTTATATCTTTACAGTAATCTAAATAACAATGTTAAAAATTGATTTTGTTGCCATTTTCGTTAACAAATTTTTTCCTCACCCTTTCCCCTGCCATTTTTTACAATGTATGTACCAATTATAATAAAAAATATGAAACAAATTAGTGGAGGGGCGGAAGGTTTAAGCCTTAGACTCCAGTTACAATGAATGGATTTTTATGAAACCTTTTGGAATACGTTCTTAACACTAAATACAAAAATGTTTACCCATAATTTTTTTCGCTTTGAACAATTAATAATTTTTTGGAGCTTTCATTTACTTTGTACGAAAAATTCGAATTTTTTTCTTCTTTCTCGAGACCTCAAGGGTCCTAAAATACAGAGAGAGCTAAAAGGGTTTAGAGTTATAGAAAGAACAATAGTAGATTTTGAGTATCATTTCTTGATGTTACTATCATTATGTCAATCGTAACTGGAATAACTGGCCATGGAAACGAGAATTGCTATATAGTTTTAATGGAAAGTCTAAAAATAATGATCAAAATGAATGACAAAAGAAGTCAAATTATCAAGAAAAGACAAATTTATTCCTTATTGGCTTCGACTAGCAAAATAAAAATCGATGATATCATTCCAATTGAACCAAAACTCTTATTTCAGCGCATTTGTGTTTTTAAAAAAATCGGATAAAGAATTTTAAAACTACATGATTGACGAATTAGCTTATTTATCCTCTTGATTTTTTTAAGGATAGTGAAATACGCGATCTATTGGCTGAAGTAGTGGTGAAAGTCAACGATGTACAAAAAAAACCTTAGTAATTGATGGAGGGCTATTACTGCATTGTTACAAATGGCAATTGATAAAAACGTTTATAAATAAAAATCGTTTTCTTTCCACCACGTAAGGTTTTCTCAGAATATGAAGTTGTATATTAGGAAAGAACGCAATTTAAAAAAAATAGTTAAATATCATAAGTAACGCAATTTTGTCATTGAAATTCTTCTTTTGGTGCTCTTTCTGTTGTGAGCTCGTTGTGCATTGTTTCTGTTTAACATCCGACAGTAATCGGTAATCATGTTTGTGTTCCATCTTTTCTGATTTTTTAATACTATTTTAATTATTTCATTGTTATTTATATTTTAATAATATAAAATATTACTTTAATTCTTTAATATCGTAATGTAATACCTCCCCTTGCTTTTCGTTAACAGTATTAAGATTTTCTGGAAAGTCGTCAATGTGTGAATGGAGAAAATGGACTTTTAGGCTCATGTTACACCCTAACTGCTTGAAATTTTCCAACCCTGTTGAAAAATGCATTTGCCTATTTTAGTATAATTACTTACTTTAAAATGCCTTTAATAACTTTATACGACTTCCAATGGATTTTTTGAACAATTAAAACGCCTTTTTAAACTAGGAACACGTTATCTGCAAGTGATTTATAGTTAGGATTCTTTTTGTTTCCAAAAGAAAAAAAAACGGTTCAAAAAAATAATTCAAATCCTTTTTCTTTTATTTTTGTGAAAAAGCTGCTATTTCTCAAAAGGTTTCGATTACCAGTCTAACAAATACATTTTTTTTCAACTTCGTCTCAGACAAACCAGGGAACTGCTTAAATATCGTATTTAAATATATATGCGAAAATATTTGAAACATTCTCCTCCGTTTAGTAATACCTTTTACGAATTGTTTCATGACTCCTAATTTGATGTGAAACGAGGGAAGTTAATATTTTTTTTGAAATCCACAAGAAATTTTCGATAATGTTCCTTTTAGTAGCCTCTAATGTTGTCCGAATTAATCAAAGGCCAAGTAAGGTAGAATTATTTAAAAACTACAGGCTCCATTTATATGTTAACATAAGAAATAACAAAAGCAAGATTTATGTAATTTACTCTATTAGTAATGATCTTCATATTTCAGTTTTAAACTGAAGATCAATTAAAGTAACGTCAAGATTTCAAGTAAAGTTTGATAATAATGAAGTATATTATTTTTTATACTGTACGTTTATTATAAAATTAACCATAATATTACTGAAAGAATTGTACGAATTATATAAGGTTTATTAAATTCTTTAATTTTATAGTTCTAATACCTTTTTATAAAATTAAATAATAATTCCAATATGTATTGATCATTAAAAGATCTAAGTAAAATTAAATAATCCTTTTTAGAACAGTCAACTCCTAGCAACGTTGAATTTTAGACTTTGTTTTTAATTTAATTCGCCAAATAAATCGGTTCATATGAAAATTTAACCACAAAAGAGAAAAGTATACAATATGATTATTGAAGTAACAAAAAAAAAAAAAAAAAACGCGAATAGAATAAAAAGGATAGTAGAAAATGCAACGTTACCAGATTTGAATCTTCTAAAAGGGATTTGAGCCTTAAAATGAAATAGGTTGTAGAAAGAAAAATATTTTAGATAATAAATCACCAAAAACTTTTATTGACAATACATTGTATTTCAAAATCCATTAACTATAATATATACAATTAAAAAAAAATAATAAAAACAGAAAGAAATGGAAATTGTAACCCGTAATAATCTTGTTAAAATCTCCCAAATATTCAAAATATTCTTACAATTTCTTCAAAATTAGAATTCGCTTATTGTATATAATATCTCTAATTATCTCTGTAGAAAATATAAAAAAATTGAAATAATATTAAAATCAATAAGACTTAGCAACCAAAGATCCAATCAGCGGAACATCTTGCAATTTTTCACCAACGCTATCCAGCAAAAATCTAGCAGTTTCCGAGTAAGAAACAATAAACCACAAAATGGATCCATAAAACAGCGCTGTAACCGACCGATCAAGCGCCCATAATCTAAAACAGAAATAGTTCATATTTAATGTCTTATTATTATAACTACAATGAATGATTTAGCTAAACTGTTAAAAATCATAGGCAAACTATTTCAAAAGTTATGCTAAGTTCTATAAAAACTTCGAATAAAATATGTGAGGTAATAACCAATAATAATAATAATACAATAATAATACAAGTTCAAATCACGGAAATTATAATTTCACTTTTGAATAAAAATTATAACGATTTTTTGAGTTTTCAAAGTATAGACAATTAGCCATACAGAAATGATATGCTAAACGTATTATTAAAAACTTACACAGTATGAATCATTCGACACCTTGGAATAGAATCCAAACTTTCCTTCATACAATATTGACGTGCTCCCAAAATAATCCTTTTGATATATTCAGGAATATCAATAGCATCGAAATCAATTGGAAACCGTTTACGATCATTTGGATCCATCTCTTTCCATATTTGCATAAAATTGGAGTTTTCAAATATCCATTCTCGGGTTGTGAAAAACTGCAACAAGTCTAACCCAACAGCCACTCGGTTATAAATTCGAACCATACTATAACGAAAATCATTAATCAGTTAAATTATAATTAAATTTTGCTGCATTTACAACTTACAATCGTTTTTGAAAAAGTATCAACATTAGAAAATCAATAAAATATGCTGGCAAAAAATGGAAGAAAAACGCAAATATGTTATGAACAAAACGAGAAGATCTAATATTTCCATCGGGATACCATAAGCACATTTCGAATGGATATTTTCGACCAATATCACGACCTAAATCGACTACTTCACCCCATGTCATGGCTCGAGCTGGATCTTGTGTCATATTATAAACAGGAATATCTTTTGGTCTACAATTTGTAAAATAAGATCATTTTTTTATTGTTTGTTGCTAAAAAAAACAAAGATAAAGTACTTTGGATTTTGTATAGCGGTTTTCCATCCAATTGCGATCAATCCATTAATAGCTAAATCGACGGGAATTACTTGAGCATGTAATTCTGCTTTGCAGTGCATCGAACGAATTACACCTTTGGCAGCACCAACCAAAATTCCAACAGGTCCATTTAAGTTGTCTACCCATCCTTCAACAGGCTCTTCCCAGGCGGGAGTTACTAAAAATAATGAAAAAACGATAAAACAATTTTGTTAAATAATTAGGTTCGTTTCTGACGGAGTTTAAACTAAATTCAGATTGCTTTTGAATTGATTAATGATGGGCTTCATTATGATTCTTGATTAAAAAGTAATCAGAATTTAATTTGAATTTCAACAGAAATGAAACAATTTTAAGCTTCTGTATACCAATAGAAGGTCGAACAATCGAAACTGGTAATGCTGGATATTGTTCCGCAACCAATGTCTCTGCTAATCGTTTTGAATATGTGTAAGTGTTAGGATGAGGTGCAATAATTTTCGGAGTGGCTATTTCTAATGCTTCTGGATTGATCCAGTTAGCTACACTTATAATATCTCGAGGTTTATCTGATATCGGGTAAACCTAAAAAATTAAAATATGTAAAATTTATTGTGATCAAATTTTTATTTATATTTACTTTTTCTTTTAATTCTTCTATGTCACAGCAGCAAAATGCAGTGGACAAGTAAATGAAAGAACACAATTTCGTCATATTTTTACAAAGATCTATAATACGAGCAGTTCCTGCTGTGTTTTGCTCAATGGAGTCTTTTAAAATGGCTTCTAATTTTAACGTAGCAGCACAATGGAAAACTAGAGAGACTTCCGAGAATAGTCGCTTCTGATCAGCTTCGCTCAACCCTAAAGCATCCAAACCTAAATCTCCACTGAGAATGGTGATTTTACTAAACGCTTCTGGTCTTTCCGCATTAAGCCGTTGGAACATCTAAAATCAACTTTACGTAAGTTTCCTGAAAGGTATATTTTTAATAACGATTTGAATCTTAAATTAAAAAGATTTCATAAATCATTATCGAATTATTTTTATTTACTGGAAGTTTTTTCATATCTTCTAAGCGTTGCTCGGGCGTTTTTCCTCGTTTTGATCGCATTATTATGTAGATTCGTGCTATTCCCGGTATACTATAAAGCAATTTTTCTACCAGAACTTTTCCCATCAGTCCAGATCCGCCCGTTATAAGTAAAGTACGTCCCGTGTACCACTCTGCGATTGGGCCTAAATGTTCGTCTGACAACTTCATTTTGACTTTGACGAAATCAATTCTGAAACAAAAAGACATAGTTTTTTAAATCCTTTATATTAATTTCGCGTTCTTGATGACGAAAAGGCGATAAATTTTGGAGGTGCTAATTAACATACTTCTAATTATCAAATCAAACTGAAATTTTGCACATAGAATTGTGCCACCTTACATTTTCATCTGTTTAGCTCGATCGAATTTAGTTTAACTAACTTTTATAAAATTCTCTCATTTAGTAGTAAAACACTACAAATTTTATGTTCAGTCTTCTAGAAAACCACAAATATTTCGAAAATAGAAGGCGCTAATTGAACTTTTGAAATTTCCTTTAAAAAGACTGAAGAAAGTAAATTCTTTATAAATTAATTTAGTTTCTTCTAATGTGATACATTTAATGTATTAAGATACATTTGATCAATTGAATGTGATGAAATAAAGTCAAATCTAAAGTAAACTTCTACAATTTAAATAAAATGTAATCGAGGGTTAGTTATAAAGATTTAGAATTAAAACTTTATTTTTATGGGTTACTTTTATTTCAACGTGAAATATTTACCTATGTACTCAAATTAAAAGATGAATGAGAGACAACTTTGGATGATTTGTTTGCATTGATTTATCTGCTTTTATCTTTGTGTAACTACTTTAAAATTGACATACTTTGTGCGTAAGAGAATAAAAAGAAAGTGGAAAAATCACTAAAAAGGTATTTGCTCAGGTATTCGATAATAATTTTTGTAAATCATTTGTAAAAAAGACAAGAATTAATAAAATAAGAACCATCTGAAGCTAATAAACTAATACAACTTGGTTTATTTATTGAAATATTTCTTTATAAAAAAGGAAATTAATTTCATTTTCTATTTACGATAGTGATTACTTAGTTTTCTTTTATTAATTCTTGCAACATAAACTTACTCACATCCTGATCTTTAAATCAAAAAGTGCAATAATCACTTGTAATAATTATATTGCATTCAATTCAATTGCAACTATTGCAACTACGTATAGTACCTGCAATATAATTCATATTACTTAAATGCAGTAAATAGTGACTTATTAAAATCCGTTCGACCAGAACTCATAAAGCATTCAACACCTTCACAAGTGATATATACCTACATTATACATGTATTATTAAAAATAGTAAAATTGTATGAGTATTGTTAAGAAAATGTGTATCTAATTGTAGATTGAATTAAATTTTAGACCTCTAGGTCGTTTTCAACAATGTATTTAAATATTGATCAACCATTGATAATATTGATATTTGACTAAAATATTTATGGTATTTGTTTGATTTATTGTTTTTAAGAACCAGTTTTTCCTGCTTTTTCACTTCTTTTAATAGTGTCCTCATTCCATTGATGTTAAATTGATATTTTCTTGCTTTATTTTTGTTAAAGTTGAGAGATAACTTTCTTTTTTTCATATGAGTAACTGTAAAATTGCAAAAATGAAGTAATTTTTTCTTTATACTAGAATTCAAGTTTGAAAAATTAGAAAAAAAATACACTGATTAAAGAGAATTTCCATTTTAGTATATTTTTCGGGAGGTTGTATTGAACTGTTAACTATTGCTTTGATTCCAACGGAAAATTGTAACAGTTTTGGTTTTTAAATTGTTCTCAAACTGATTGGGAATCTGAACATAAGTAACTCTAATATGGGGGGAAGATACATCAGGCAGTACGTGCAAAGTTAAAAATTTTTAAAAATGCCTAGAAGTTATTTTCATAACTACTTAACATTATAGAATTGGTAACACTACATTAAACCGAAAAATATTGATTATTTGTATAGAAAAGACTTATCTACTCTTCGTTACTTTTGTCATGAACATACTGCGTATTCACTGTATCTGAATATGTTGAAGATATTTGTATTCACCAGTATTCACATTCGTGAAACAATTGCCTAACTTTAATTATAAAGTAAACCAAAGAAGAATTTTCACCAATACTACTTTGTTTTAAGAAGGTTCAAAAATGGTGTGAGCTATAGATAAGGGTTATTATGTAAGTAATATAAAATTATGTGAATATTTAAATATTTACTTCATGAACATTTAACATTTAATTAATAAAATTAATAAAACATAAAGCATTTAACTCAGTCCACATATTTCAAAGAGTTGAAGAAAATTTTTGGCTAAACTATTTTAATTTAGTTTTACACTAAATAACAAATTACAATGCGGTACAGTTTATCTTTCTTATCTTTATTACCATTTTTAAACCAATTTATAAAGCTTTAATAACTTGATTTTTTTAATTATTATTTACCATCGTTTTTTAACTACTAAACTCTTTAGCAACTCTAGGGATAATAAAAATCCGTAATCGAGAAATATCGAAAATTTTGCTTGAAAAGAGAATCGAAGCCAAAGAACTATAATTTTATTCTTGCAGAAAAATGAAATTTTCAAACTTTTGCTATGTTTAAATTATACAACGTAGTGATTTAGCTTGTTATTTTGAACCGAGCTTTTTCTATGGTCAAATTCAATGTCAGCTTTCATCTTGATGCATCTGTACCAGGCAAAATATCGTTTTTGAAATATCCCAAATTTGAACGTCCCATATTTGTCCCTAGTTTATCTGTTAAACTAAAATTTTTATGTCAAGAAAAATATGGTAGTACTAGCTGACCCAGCAAACTTCGTACTGCCTAACAGGCAATGAACGTAGTGTTTTATGAATGAATATTTTAGCAACACTTAGCTTAAATTTTAAATAATAAAATGAATACAATTAAATCAATACTTCATTAGAATAATAAATATATAAAAAGATAATAAAAATTATATAAAAAAAAAATCAATTATTTCAATTGCAAGTCAGCCAACACATATCGTCGGTCTAAAATGTTAAGCTACTCAGTTCTTTTCAACAGTTTTTTCAGGAAAAGAAAAGAAACTGAATATAAGCTACATAAGTTACTACATAAAGCAGGTTTCCGATTCATGTTATATAATGAGAGACATGAGAAATTTCTATATTTAAAGTGATTTATCAGTTTGTCATTCGATAGAATTTTTTACTTCTTCCTATTGGAACAAAAAAATTTAAAAGTGGACTTAGCAGATTGAGACTTTAGGCTAACAGTATTGAAATATATTGAAGCAATGTATTTGGGTTCATGCGTTGCCCTCGGATAGATTCTCTCCATTGAAGCATCTTAACATTGCATTGACATACGAAGTTTGCCAAATCAGATATCTTCAATATATAAAACAAAGTAAGGGTAATTAGACCAATTAGAACTAAAAAAATGACTGGATTAATTTTGATGATATATGATTTGTTAGATTCGTCTTCGCTCCGAATACAGAATAACTATTTATATATCTTAACAATTCACGGAAAAAATGAGTTTTTAAATAAATTAGACTTGGTATTTTACGGAATTGGCAGTTCACATCACCCACACTTATATATAAATTTAATATTGTTAGTAATTTTTATTTGCAAAACGCATATAACCATTGGAAGTTCGACGGAATGACTCACTATGGTTTGAAGGCGCAATGATTTTACTGATTGGCGATTTCTCCCAAACATTGCCAATCAAATAACTTCTGCTGAAAATCATAAAATCTGTCACACAGTATGAAAAAATTTCAGCTGGCAACATGAGTTGCGTTGCGGAATGATCCATTTACTGAAACAATTTTTGAATCTCGGTAATGGCAGAGTTCTTGTCGACGAATCAAGCGTGTTGATTTCATTTCCTTCGATTTTTGTCTCATTCAAAAATTTTACTTAATTCCTAGCTTTTTTATAAAACAGCACAATAACGTTTTAATCAGTTTATTTGGAATAAAAATTAAAACCAATAACACGACTATTATCGATATTCATTCATTTCTAAGATAAATCTTCTGCAGATGGATCGTTCAGCAATGCAATTCTTATGTTTTCTTCCAGGTGAAGTTTCTTCATATGGGCCCATAAATTTGATAATTTAAGGCAAGCATTTATTTTTTAGACGGAAGTCGATCCTTAATGTCTGAAGTCGTTCACTTCTGCAATTCGAAATGCAGAACGCCTAATGTGGAAAAGTGTTTTCCAAACAATTTCTCGATATTGGTAATGGCAAAATTTTTATTGACACATCATCTGAATACATTACATTCCCTACTAATTTTTGCCACTTTACTAAATTAAAGACCAAACTTTTCGAGATGGTGTTCCCAAACTTTGCTCAAAATTACAAAAATTATATTTGGTTAAGCAAACATGTTATATTGGCTCCAAAAAACGTTGTTTAGGTACAACGAAATGAGTATTCAGATTCAAAATAAGATAACTGGCGAATTAATGTCATGAAACTCGGTTAGTTCCATTACTAATCAAGCTGATGTTGAGAATAGAATAGAATATAAATAGAATTTTTAAATTCGCTGGAAGTCTTCGGATTACCACCTCATAAACTGTAATTAAAAGTGGTATCAGTAATCATTAATGTGTTGTGGAACATATAGACTAACCATGTCTTTATAATAGCACCCAGCTTGCGGTGAAAAAATTAATGAACAATGTTATCGAAGCAACAAAATGAAATGAAAATATAAAGGTGAAGACGTTGGGGTTCACACATCCCTATAATTCCGAACGACAGGCCGTGCGACTTGAAAGCATTACAATTTTGTAATGCCGATAAATAAAATGCAACAGCAGTCATTCAATGTTTGGAGCATCAATTTTAAAAAATCATGTTCTTCACATAGCCAAATATATATCGCCTGTTGACAAATAAACTATTTTTTTTATAAATTAAAATAAATCGTACACAATTTTGCACGCAATGCGTTGTAATACATAATAAATGCAAAATGAATTGCCAAAATGACGCGGACTTACAACATTCCCCCATAATATGAACTATATAATTATTTTAATACAAATTAAATAAATAAAAATGCCAAATTTATACATTGCTGAGCGTTTTTCAAAATAATTCACAGACATCGATGATTACAAATATTACGTAGACGTAAATAATAATAAGTGTAAAAATTTACAGAAGATGCTCAGGGACACCTTCATCTTCTAGAGTTATGAAATTTAGTTTACATCTGATTCTCATGCCTACCGAATATACATAGAAAATTTTATGAAAATCGGTGCAGCCGTTTCGGAGGAGTTTGGCTACAAACACCGTGACACAAGATTTTTATACAAAAGATTATCGTTCTTATAGACGAAATATTGAATTTAAAAACTACGGTTTTGTGAAAACGTGAGTCGTAGTTTTTTTTTGCTCCTAAACGGCTATAGTAATGTATATATATATAGAAGCTTGGCACTTGACATGATTATTAATGCATTTTTTGTAGTAATTAGCCAAGATTGCAGAGGGAACTTTATTATTAAAAATAACTTATAAAATGTTATTTTTAATAAATCACCTTAAGGTAACTCTTCAAATATATTTCCACAGTAATTGTTTTTTATGTCTATTATTGCTTACTTAAAAAGTTACAAAATGACTAATAATCATTATTAATTCATCATGGTCAACGATTTATAGCTACGCCAATAATTATGTACAAGTAATTGTCTACCTACAATAATACTTGCTTTTTATATTTTGTGCATTTTTATTTTATGACTTTTAATTTTTTAATAAAACTATTAAGGTCGATCTCTTTCATAAACATAAAAACTAAACTATCGATATTTTGTCATATTACAGTCTTACACTGCCTAGAAAATCTTACATTTAAGATTTCAATCAATTAAGCCAAAAGCTATTTAGGCAGACTTTGCAGAAATAAGAGTTTAGTTAAACTCCTTCAATTTTTCCTTCAATTCCTCTGCTGGTTGACTATTTGAGCACTTTTTAAAAATAAGCGTTCGGGTGGAACCTAAGTTCCTACAGTAGGGAAGTATTAGAAGACAATTTTATAAAGCTTAGGAAACTGAACTTTTAAATCATTCCAGATTTTCGATAGATTCTCGATGAGTCTTCCTCCTACTGGACTACGTAAATATATAGACAGTTCATCTCTACTGTTTGGCTCCCCTGGTTACATTCGAGTCACTATCTATTAATGGCACTTATTAAAAATTAAAATTCAGAATTATTACTAGCTATTACTAGCTGGAGTTAGTTTTTTTTAATTAAATCAATATATTGATTTTTTTAAATCCATGCATCGAATAGAAGAGCAATTTATGAAAACATTGAATCAGTCCAATGTATCGTATGGTAAATATTAAATAGATTTGATGAATCGATGTTTAGTGAATATTCTTACCATAAAGATCTTAACCTTCCCTTCACTGCTAACTATATACTAGAACGATTCCAAATATTTCACATTAATTTGTTAGATCATCCATACCATAACTCCCAAACTCTCTCCTCTAAAACTCATCCAGACAATCCTCCACGTCGGGCGGTGCGACATTAACCTCGTGACCTACTAACAAGTATTTAGAGAACTATAACAGTGGTTGGGTTTTCTCCACACTTCTTCAAAATACTGCACCAGAGTTGATCTACGGGTTATACGCGAGGAGCATTCCTAAATTGACTACCAATATAAAATATAGATAATCTGGAAGGACGAAACGAATTCGATTTATATTGAATATCAAATTAAATGGGTTCAATTTATACAATATTTGTAAACTCTGATGTTTTGTAAATACCGACAAAATTTTTAAGCCTATTTCAGAAAATTTTCTTGCATTTTCTGGCTTCCGAAAATAGCACAAATATTTTGGAAAGTTAAGAAAAACTTCTTTATTGTAAAATTTCATATTTTCGGGAAAACCAATTAAATATGACACTTTAATATAAATGTACAAGAACTTTTTTCGAATTTGGAAAATTCCGAAAAAAATAAATAAACACCAGAAAATTTAGTTGTACAAAATGCAAACAAGAGTAAATTAGCTGAACTTATATTTTCTGGAATATATTAGGCGGTGGTATTTTTACATGATACTATTTACCCTATTTACAATAAATAAATAATTTCTGAAATAAATTATCATTTTTTCAATTCGAACAAATTTTTAGCCCATCCTATTATTTTATAATGCAGATATTTGTTTGTAATCATAATTATTTTAAATTTAATTAATAAAAGAAAAGCAACTAATCTTACTCGCATATACTGCTTTTTAAAATGGAACTTTACATAATTATAAAAAAACCGCCAGCCCCGCTCAACTGTAGCAAATTTGCCGCTATTATAGAATATTTTGCCAATACTTATTAATAAAATCAAAATACTGAATTTATTTTCATTCAAATTTAATTGAAATCTTTTTTAATTTTTATTAAATCATCAATTTAATTTTAGATTGATGATAGTTTTACATTTCCTACTTAACATCAAAAATATCTATTGTAAGATGATTTACCGAACAAACAATTTTTTATTTATGTTTCAAAGAAAACAACTTCTTGAATAATTCCATAATCATTATTATTAGGCAATAGTGTCTAAAATTTAAAATTTTACAGTAAAATGATTGATCACTCATCAATAGGTTACTGTCTGAAGTTTGAAGATGAATTTAATTATAAATGGCAATTACTTCCATTAAAAGCAATGTATATATCTAAGACAACGTGTGCATATTTATCCAAAAAGTTTTTCTTCAGAAGCCTTAAAAGTATCATGATAAATCATGAGTATTTGGAAAGGTTTAATTTTTCTAGAAAAGTTTTAAGCTTTTAGAGGAAAAATTATGTGTAGTAGATGAAATAGTATATTTGTGATATTTACATAAGTAGTATATTTTCAAGTAGTACGCAATAAACAAAAATATTCTTTGAATTTCCATTAATTATTGTGGTTTTGATAAAAGTTATTTTAGAAGTCATTACATTTCATTTTACTTAAAGCTTAAAAATCCTTTAAAGTCTAAAAACTTTCGTTTTTTAAATGAATTCTTTTAAATAAAAAAATATTTATTTATAATCAAATCAATGAAGGAAAAATTAATTCTTATTTGCTAAAATTTGTATGCTTTACTTACTATTTTTCTGTTAATAACATAAAACTGTATTATAACAGTTGCAATATTTTTGTTCCTACATGTAGGATCGACGCGTAATGTGGATACAATGGGCAGCAGCATAGCGTGGTGGCTGCATGGGAGATCATGACCCAGAACATAGGGCGGCATATTAACAGTTATAATTTCATAAAAGATTTGACTTTGAGAAAAATACAAAGAATGCATTTTTAAAGAATTAATGAATTTAAAGTTGTTTGATTTTTTACTAATTTTCTTGACTAATAATGTAAATAAGGGGCGGCGAATTTCCGGTCAATCCCGGGCGGCAAAAATGCACGCTACACCACTAATATTGAATATTATACTCCATCTACTCGAAATTTGGCGAAAAATTGTAAAAAATACAAAAAATAATATAATGGAAAAAGTTTCAATAATTTTACTTACTAGTCTTTTCTCTATAAATAACTTTTACAGAAGTGTCTCCTTCTTCTATTTAAGCTATTAAACCACCAAATAATTACCCAAATAATTTTTATACGCAACAACGACAGAAAAATTATAAAAAAAAACTAACAAAACTTAAAAAGTATTCACTTGCAGTATACCCAATTAATCAAATAAATAATTTATCTTTGATTATGTTTCTCTATTACGTCCATAGTCTTTTTAAATGCAAACATTCGAAATTATTTTTCGATTGAATATAAACCCTGAAGGCTTTCATTCTCATTTTCGTTTTCAAAAACCAAAGTAAAAGTACTAAAACCTCATTCACCAAACTTATTATTATGACATTTTCGGCAAATGTTGTAACAATAAATTAGTTTTCGGTTGGCACCTAAATCTATTTATTGAGTTTATCTAAAACCAGAAAACTTATAGCCAAAGGTTATAAGAGTGTAGTGATAGCTGTCATTACAACAACTGTTTCATAATTACCGGTTATTAATTACTTTTTGCCAAACATACATAACAGTTTTTTTTTTGTGATCGATAAAATCTTGTCGACAAACCTCTTTTGCACAATCTAAATTTTGTGGTTACGAACACACAGCTTAAGCTTATTGTACAGGTTGCCGAAAATATTTTAAGAGTCAAAGATTGGAAAATTTTTTCTTTGCATTTTTATTCATTAAACATGTTTCTCATCAGTAACAGGTGAAAGAAACAAGTTTACCTTCAATCATTGAAGTGTCTTTTAAATAATTTTTTTTCGGAAGTTTAATTTTATGTTTCAAATTGCAAAATCTGGCGTTTTACAAAAATGATTGAATAAAATTTTAAATTTTCATAAATTGAAAAATTAAAAAAATTACTATAAGTATTTCCTGTCAATATATAGCTACATCGTTTTTTATTTAACTCTAACTAATTATTTATTTTTGGATGTTGGAACTCTTGTTGTAATCATAAAATAATATAAGTTTCAAAGTTGTACAAAAACGTAATCATAAGAAAAAAATAATTTCAGAATGATACGTTTGTTTCAAATTATTATAATGAAGACTAAAAGCAGTTATTTTTTCAGAGAACTCTTTATATACTTTACATTTTGTATCCAAATGTTATTCAAATTTTTATTCGCATTTTTAGATTTTAGGTTGTTTTTTTTGATTTATTCACAAAAAATATAGGGAACTGAAACTTTGACAAGGTACGTACATTTTTAGTACCAACATACCATCTAAAAATGACTAGATACTTTTATGGAGCAAATTCACTATTTTAATCAGCCTTTATTTAAATATATTTTTAATATTTATATTCTCTTTCTTTGGGATTTTCTTTTTATTTTGAATTTTTTATTTTATACTACACGTTTCATTGGTTTCTCGACTTCTTCAGGTACTGATACAATTCTTTATGAAACAATTTAAATATAAATTACCATATGTCTGTACTAAATGTCAATTTATGATTTTATGGATATTACCCTGGTAATTATAGAAAAGTATAGGAAAGTATAGCGACTTAAACTTTTTTCCTGGGGCAATCGTCTCTTCAACCGTTTCTGTATCCTGCATTGCTCCATGTTTAAAAGGCTACAGTGGGACGGAAAGAAATGTTCTCGAAGAATCTTTGAGTCAGAATCTTCACGTGTTCCCAGATGTTCGGCATGCTCAATTCCCTGTGAATCCGCGAATTCCGAACAAACCATGGTACCTTGCTAATTATACGCGAAATCTTATTTTGAAAGACTTGCAACCGTTTTAAGTTGTACCACGTGCAAGAGCGGATTCAAGTTTTTTTTCTGGGGGGGGGACACAATATCATCTTTCATTTGTAAGAGCGTGAAAGGGATCACGAAAAAAATTCATAATTCCAGCCAGAAATAGACTAGAGTTTCACTCATGTTCTTTCTGTTACTTTATTCATATATTTTCACAACTTTAATAATTTCATTTGCTTCTAAGTATGTATTGTTATGGAATCTCCACAGTACACAAAAATACCTTGGGGGTACGTGCCCCCCTCCTAAATCCGCCCTTGACCACGTGGAAGTGGGAATCCAGGCAGCGTAAAGAAGAATGGCTCTTCAGGGAGTATTGATACAAGAAGTCCGAATGGTATAGGCTTTTTCATAATATTCATGTGCATAATAACAGACCCAGATCATAGTTCTCTTTTTTTTCACTAGCAACGCAAACATTCAGATTGTACATAATGCTTTAAGAAGGTATTTCAATCTTGCAATGCATGATGGGAAATATATCAAGATGTGTCGCCGTCATTAGTATGTTTGCAGTATTAACTTAAACCGAAACTATATATTTTCTGTAAGGTAACTAAGACGCTCATGTGAAAGCGTCATATCTTGGCACGTTTCCCATTGTGCAGAAGATTGGAATTTACAGTATAATAACGATAATAACAATGATAACAACACTTCCCGTATAATGGTTCAAACGCGTACTTTGTGAAATGTAGTGCGCTCTACTGGTAGGTACCTGACCACAAATTGATGCCAATTTTTTACCATTCGGGCTCCTTGTATGGTATCTATACTCCGTGATACTCTTGTATATTATGACAGAGCATTATTTGTTTATAACTTTTATATTGACTACGAAAAATAAATTCATACTTTTAATATAATTTAATCATTTTTTTAATTAAATAAATTGGTTTTTTCAATCAATGAAATAGCATTGAAAAAATTATCAAAAACTTGAATTGAATGAATATTTAAAAGTTAATTGCAACTATTTAACATCAAAGTCAAATTAAATTTGCTAGTATATTTAAATAGCACTTCTTCCAGATGAAAATATTTTTCATTTAAATTTTGTAAAGGTTTTAGAGTAAAAGTTTCATTGAGGAAATTCCTGTTTTTTTAACGCTGTATTACCTTGTCAGTATTTTTTCTATAGAAATTATAGTACAAACCTTCATATTGTGCAGCTCTTTAAATACACGAAATTTTAATTTTGCTAAGCTTTTAGTATAAAACGGAGTTAATGTAATATTGAAATAGGCAGAACAAAGTTATACCTTAAAAAGATTATCAAGATTGAATTCTAACTAGAGAATTTTATCTGAAATACCAGGGTAAAATTTTAAGATTTTCTTATATTATGGCTAGAGGTCTTTTCAACAAAATCGTCAAATTCAACAAAACTCTTCATTGAATTATTTGCATAATAAAAGAGAATTCACTTTGGTTATGAAACTTTGATCCTATTACGTCAAAAAGTTTTAAATTCATAAATATCTAATTATAAAATTTAAATATAAATAAACTTAAATTTTTTTCACTATATAGAAGAAGTAAATTTGCTGTGAAGTATGATTTCAGTGGTTTAAACCTTCTATTTACTTTTACGACTCACAGTAGGGAGACGTCTGGATGTAAGACCCAATATGTAACAGTATTAAAAATAGTGCCTTACTTATTTTCCTCCAATAAATCAGTTTGGTGAGATAAGCGCTTCTTTATATGTAACAAAAAAACGGTATACGTAGTATGCGTACTATAAAAGGGGTTAACAAATGAAATAAAAATGATTCATTATTTCACGACAGCTAGCAAATGCAAATTTTATTATTGTCAACATGTTATTATCCATCAGTAGTTCGTAATATTGAAAAAAAGTCTCATGTATATCAATATTCATTTACATCCGCATAAATTCTTAGCACTCATCTTCAAAATTCGGCAATAGGGAAATTTCAAATTCACAAACTTTTAAAAAAATTAAAAATAAAATTTACATATTCTCATTGCGATTTAATAATTTTGGCTTTGAATAAGAAATCATTCGTAGTTTAAAATGGAAATTATTTTTTTATATTTATAAATACTTTTACTTGCACCTATTATAACTCAAGTTCAATAGCAAAGATAAAATACATTTGTTTATAGACAATATTATTGTTAATTATTTCAAACTGAAAACAAATACGTGCATGAGAAAACTATTCGAATAGCGAAATAAAACGATTGCGAAATTTGGTTTTATTATTTTTTTACGTCTTGACTTGTTCTGCTCTCGTGGACATATAAAATGACATAACATTATTTTCCATTTGCTACTTTTCCATCTAAATTCTAGGTCAAAACTGTATCGAAATTATTTCGTAACTATAAAATCATGGTGATATTTGCATTTAGATTTTCAAATCATTTTTGACATATGTGTAATGCAAGGTTTCGATTTTTATTCTCGCTTTGTTGGCGGAAAAAGTAATATTCCACAACAATCATCAATCAATAGATATGGATGCTGTATTCAGCTTTAAAATTAATGACTAATAAGAATAAAACAAAACGAAAATAAACACTTGTATTGCTTTTCTTTTTGATAATTAAGATGGCACAATAAATGAAAAAAAAATCTCAGTGACCTTTTAACCATTTATTTATTACTATTACTTCATTCAAACATCTTTCGCAATACACCAAATGTTACCATCGATTTTCGGCTCACAATCGTTCTGTGTTCTCACATGTGCTCATAGTCTTAAGACATGTCGTATTTTAAAAGAAAATTGGTTTTTGTAATACCTACGTAAACCTAATATTAAAAAACATATTAATTTTTTTATTTTTTACACGTATTGAATTTTATAATCCTAAAAAATGTTGGATTGATTATACTGAAAACGCATGTATTTATGAACTCATTATAAAAATTTTGTAACAATATACTCGGCCACTAGAGCCAAGGTAACATTCTTCTGCAAGAAATGTAGTTTTACAATAATGTAGCATATACGTTTGGGTATATGTCCACTTTACTGATCTTTCTAGTGTTACTTTCACTACTCGTAAGTACCTATGCTCTTACACAAAACTGAGAGAAAAACAAGAATTTAAATTTTGAGGTAATTGGCTATGGTTCGATTAATGTAGACATATTTCAAAAAAAAGCTGTTACACAGAGTAAATGAGAAGTCAAAATTTTACATAAAACGTAAAAAAAAAAATATTTTTTTGTTATTTCAGCAATACCTATAATATTGGCATATTAATTACGTATAATATATATCTTTAAAAATAAATATCTACAAAACGCAAATAGTTATGGTTTTTTCATTTAAATTATCTTATAAATAGAATGAAATAAAATTTATTGCTCATAACATGATGAATACAAATTTACTTTTGTTTACAATTTATTTTAAGTGTGATCTACCTTGCATAAATGGCATAAATCATCCAAGCAGCGTTCGTAGATCCTGGTTTATGATAAAAGATTTGAAATTATACAGTAACATTGTAAGGAGAGATTGCAATAAGGATATTCCGGGATATCCAACACCGATACTTTGAGTCATTTATATAATTTTGTAATACCGGTATTCACAAGTTTATGTACTATTTTTTTGGTAATTACTAGATTTTTTTTATATAATTTCTACTGTATGTACAGGGATCGCCACCATAGCATAATAGTAAACATTTTTAATTTTATGTCGCCCTAACGGTTGAAATTTGTTAATGTATGAACACAAAGTTGAAATTAAAAAATGACTTAGAGTATTTACGGTATTGACATGACTATGATGGTTTTAAAAATGAAATTAAAAAAGAATAACAGAAAAAAACCAACTCGAATTAGGTCAAGTCCATAGTAAATGTTCTAAATTTTTGTTACCCACAAATCTATCGACATTCAAAAGCATTGGATAGAGCAATCGAAGATGATGATAATACTTGTGTTGATAGAGAAAAGTAATTTTTCAACAAGAAAATTTCAACAAACCAAAATACAATACTGAAATCCGTTATGCCCAAAACCATCCGACAAGTATTGAGAAGTGACTACTAGACGCGGCTTAAAACATGGCTACGTATTGTGTGCAACCAAAAAAGTAGCCATAATTTGTGAAGAATTTTTGGATTAAAACCAGGATATACAAATCCAGCGGTAGTAATTCTCCATGAATATCGAAAATATTGCTTTTGGCTGAGCAGTTTTCCAGCATTCTTAATAATTTGTTTTACACTCTTTGTATTGTTAGATACTTGATTTTGCTAACTGAACTCCAGACTTGATGGTAGGTAGCTTGAATTACCTGTTTAGCAATGGATATAGTATGAACTATTTCTTTGATTTTACCATTACTTACGATTTTGTATTCATTTTTAAATTTAATGCCAGAAATCAAAGGCTATAACTTTTGATTAAATAAAATTTATTGTACACTCTCTTAAAAGCTTTTAGAAGCTTAGTTTAAAATTTTCGATAATCAAAAATTGAATTTTCAAATTACTTATTATTATTTATTTTTTAAATATCAGCTAATTTAATATGATAATTTATAATTAATCATCAAAAATATAATTTTATTATATATTTATTTTTTAAATGAAGTATCGTTAACCTTCGTCTTTTCAATGATAGTTGAAAAGAAATACAGGAAAATTATTACTTTGAGGAAATTGGATTTACAAGTAACTTATCAAGCCTTATTAGTAAGCCTTTCATGTAACTTATTAATTTTTCGTTTCAGTGTTTCATATCTAAAGATTTTTCTCAAATATTTTTTTTTATTATTTGATGATTACTTGACGAGAAATGTTTCTATTTCTTTTTTTAATTTGGAATATTTGGAATTTGAATTATAATATTCTTAAATTATAAATTCAAAAACTATGCAAAATGATAAACATAATTTGAGCGTCATCTACCTATAATTTAATATTTGATATAAACCTTTCTTCTTTAACCCTTAATTTATCAAGCTAAAAATTGTACATATAAGACAAATTCCTTTGTTAATATGAAACGATTTTATTATTAAAAATTTATAAAGTCATTTATGTAGTCGTAATAATCTGAGAACTATTATATTGTGAGACAATGTTCAATTTACAACGTCTTGCTAAATAGTTATAATAGATATCATACTTATTTGTAAATATAAAAATATATTTTATAAATCGATATAAATATATATATACATATATATATATAATACTACATTTCAAAATAAAAACTGTTTTAAAATTAGTCATCCAATGTAAAGAAGAGGAGAAAAATTTCTATTCAATCATAGTCGTGAAAATTCGAAGTTTTGATTAATGTTAGTTTATAGGATACTTTTGAAGGTCAAGTATGTTGATATCAGTGGCGTTTAGTTTTCTTACTATTTGACTAATAAGAGCCTATTCACACGAGGCGTTTTGACCGCGTTTTGTCGCGCTTCAAAAAAACGCGGCGACTGAATTTTTGTTGCGCGTTAAACGCGCGTTTGAATACCATACCAATCTGGTCGTACGTTGAATAAAGACGAGACGTTTTGAGCGCAAAAATCTTTAGTTTGAAATTTAAATTTAATACAAAAAATAATATAATGCATAGGAATAAAGTAGCGTAGTATAAATACTTTCCCCGATACTAAGTACTCACATGTCATTCATGGCCTGGGAATCGTTAGTATTATTTGGTTCTATAAAATAGTTAATATTATCTGGTTCTGTAAAATAGTTAGTATTATCAGGAATACTGCTATCATACAAGTGTACTGATTCTGAGGCTGGAGGAGAACGAGATGGAAATGGTCGCGCTTTGTACAAGCGATTGGAAGTAGATCTCTCAGGTAGATAAACCGAGGAAAATGAACGAATGAATTATAAGTAGAAAACGAATGTCCATCCCGGTAGCTTTGAAGAGGAATGGCTTTCAGCTCATCGTACAAAGACAAAATAAATAATTTGTCGGAATCTGGATCAGCAGATTTTGAAATCTCTCGGAAGGATTTCGCCTTCAATATTTGGATGAAATCTTCCTCTGTTTTGGTAGTATTTTCCTTCGATGATCTCTTTCGCTTCGGTCTCCCCTCTTGTTGCGAAGAAGTTCCATCTATCACCTCTTCTAGATCGTCGTCTACATCCTCGTCATCTTCACTGTTAATTTTCTGATTATTCATCAAGCTATTCACAATTTCAAACCTTTCAAGACCCTGCCATTATGATCCATCTCCGAAATACATAATGACTGACGCCTAAAAAACGCGCGTCTCGTGTGAACGCTGCGATAAGAAACAGTGCTTAGTCGTCAAACGCGCGACTTTTTGTCGCCGAGTTCTGCGGCGAGAGTGACTGCTAGAAGCGTTTGTAGCGCTACAAACATTGTCGCGTCGCTGCGTGTGAATGCTTCCATCTGTTCCTGTGCTTCGTCGAAACGCGCTTCTAAGCAGTGCGTTAGTCGCGCTGCTAAAAAACGCCTCGTGTGAATAGGCTCTAAGGGATACGGATGGATGACAACCATCAAAGTGAAGGTTAATTGTTATTACCATTTTTTGTCTTTCTTTAATAAAAAGAAAAAAATCTATTACGTTCCTTAAGCACTACATAATTGTACTATTGTCTATCAAATATTAAAATTGATAATTTATAAAAAATAGTTTCGCTTTTTTTTGGTTTCCTTGATTGTGTCATGTGATTCATTAAATAAAGAGTACGAAAGACCAAAGATAGGGATGTGATACTGAGAAAAAAAATCGATTAATGAAAAATCGGTTTTTCTCTTTTCAATATAGGAAAAATCGATTTCTTCTCATTATTTGAAAGAATGCTTTTCTTTCTTTTATATATGTTACGGTAAGTGTGATGAATTAAAAATTATTAATAGTTACTAAAAGTCGCGGAAAAATTCAGTACTTTTACCATTCCGGTAAGTAATCGCTCTGGATTTCCGCCTAGATTCGGGAGGGTTGCGGGCGTAAAAATCGACAGTGAATAAAGAAATCGATTCTTTAAGGATTTTATGATTATTAAAGTCGATTCTCAACCGATTTTTCGTTCTATTAAAAACGATTAGAAAAATTGATTTCTATAGAAGAAATAATCGTTTTTTTCCATAATCAATTCTTTAATTATCAAGATCATGCGAAACTAACAAACATGGTAAAAAAGCTATGCTTACATTTCGATAATAACGTATTTTACATATATATATATACGTATATATTTACGTATATTTTACTCCATATTTCATAGCATTACTTTTGAGACTTTTGATTCAGTGCTTTTGTTAAGAACAGATAACGTGAGAAAAAAAGCTATCGTCTAAGGTTGGTTGACTTATTTAAGGTACATATTTGTTTTGGGGCTAGTTGACTAATAAATTTTAAAATATGCTAAAAATGTTAAATTTATGAACTTTATGTTAGAGACAAACTTATTATTTTACTCTTAGAGAATCATAACTCTTATGTATCAATCGAGGTTTAATTAGAGACCCATGTACGCAAAAGATTGATAATTTAATAATATCTTCAATATGTTTTTTTTTTGTTGTTACATATTATTTGAATATGCAAATTTTAAAAAAAGTATAAAATTTCAATTCCTAATTGCTAAAAATGAACTGCTTTTGCGGCTTCTGTTTTAAAATTTAACACTTATTATTATTTAGGTCAACCTGCCCTTGCTACATAGTCAACCTGCCCCAATTAAAGCGTTGATTGATTAATTTTTTGTATTCTATAAAACCAAATGTATTAGTTTTACCATAGGAAATTTTGGTTCAAATATTGATTTTTGTAATAGCGCAAAAAATACAGCCTTTTAATCTAAAGTATAATAGTTTTCCTATAGTTTCCCATATACTATTTGTAAAAGTTTTAAAACAACAAAACACATTCAAGCTTAGCCCGAAAATTGGCGAACCATTTTATATTAAAAACAACAGATATGAGAAAAATCTACAAAAACGCCATTTTAATAGATAGTGTGTTTTATATTACTTACAAGTATACGAAATGTAATTGCAAAGATACACTTGAACATACATTTGATCTTGAAAAAAATGTCGTCAAATGTCGTCGTAAATTATCTTTAAATAAAACTTTCGATTTTTCAACCTAGAGTTAGTGAATCTGAACAGGAATTTAACTGTATTCTTTTGGGATATAGTGATTGGAAATTTCATTATCTTCATAGTAAAATTTAAATATTATTCAATATGCTTATCTTTTAAAATTTGCAATGTAGGCTTACTTGAATTTTCTACCTAGAAGGTGAATTAAGATTTTATATGTACGCAACTTAACAGATAAAAATCGGTATTATCAAAATTATCAATTTTATCCTTAGATTCAAAATAGTAGTACTTGTATAAAATAACTTTAAGCTAAGAAAGTATTCGCTGTCGCATAAATACGTGTAAATTTTGATTGTACCTGCACTTAAATTTACACTAATTAAGGCAAATAAAAATATATTTCAGGCATTGATAATAAAAAGAAAAAGTTACTATACTTTTTAAGCATGACACTGACATACTTTAAATGCATCTGAAATGCAATTACTTTGGCTCGGCAGTTTGTAAATTCGGTCATTTAACTTTCAAGTAAAGCAAATTCATTATTTTGTGAGTTATAAAAAAGAGCCTAGAGAACAAAAAGTTTTTTGTTTCATTTCAAAACCTAATTACGGAGGTATATTCTCAGCAAATACCGGCTACTTATGCAACAATCAATAACTAGATACTCGTTTTAGTAAAAGTGTTTAAAATTTAGTTACACTTTTAAAAAATAAAAAATGAGAATGTTTAATTAATATAAATTATTATTAATGAATAAACTACTGTAAGATGTATTTTGAACTTACTTGATAATAAGTTTCCAAAATATCCAAATAGTTTGCTAAAATCACCTTTTGCACCAACGTAATTAAATAACCGGTTTAAGTTATTATGTTCCAAAATTTTATTTGAATATTTTTGGTTTTAATTAAAATATTTTACTTCAATTGCAATAATTTAACTACCAACCAGAAGAAATGAGATACCTAATGGTTGTAAAAGTAATGAATAAAATAATTGTTATAACCGTACATATATCAGTCTACTATGCGAAAAAAGAATGTACACTAATCGTCGCTGTGTTCTTATGGACAGTGTTTGAACAAGACTAACCGGCTAATGTTGCCTTCATCTATATAAAAAGATATTGACGGTCCACCTCCAATAATTTTATTATGCTTTATTGAAACATATCGCTATATTTAACTGCTAATAATGTGAATTATTATTATTATAATATACACCAACTCAAATTATTGTTTAATGGACCTTTAAATTTATTAAAACTGTTTTAATTCTTAACAACAAATACAGTAGACCATAAACATATTAAGATAATAAAAGTTTTAGAATGACTGAATTACTTTCAGTACCTATAATACCAGCCAAAATTTTCTGTTAAATTTGAAAATATTCCAATGGATAGAATGATATCGCTAATTAAATAAGATTCAAACTCCTATTAAAAGAAAATCACAAAATATTCCCTTGTAATTAACAAACTTTAACTAGCAATTAAACGATGAAAATATTAAAAACAATAAGAGTTTACCTTATGTTAAAATATTTTCAACATTTAAAACCATTAAAACTCGAGTATTTTTTAAATTTCATAAACTTGTAATGTTTTCATTTGTTTATAATTTATTATTATAAATTATATAAATATGTTTATAAATTATTATAATTTAGGTAAACTTAACAATTTTTTATTAATTATTTTATACTGTAATGAGTAACTTATAATAAAAGCTCCTAATGGAATTGAAGAAGTGGTCTATTAAACTCTTTCCCAATCTTTTTTAACAGTGGACTCCTAAATAGGTTAAAAATGACCTTCACGATGCTCTTGAAATGTCCCTCATTATTCCTCTTTCGTAATTTCGATCCCTTGGGATATGCTCCCGGACTCTTGGGAGTCCTTGAGCTCTAAGTTGGGACTGCCATGTTTATGTCCATCTACCTTCCCGTTATTTTCCTTCCATTGTTAATTAAAATTAATTTGTTTTGATTCTTATAAAACTCTCAGCGATTCCATGGGTTTTAATTTATATCGAGGTATATTCTAAGCAATTCTAAGAGACTCGGCATTATGAATTATATAAACTGTATATATAAACTTCAAATTTTGCATACCAAATGTCATATTTCCAAAACTAGCCTATATTTAAAAGGTTTTAATGCTTTTTGTCACCCTAACCAATTCCATTTTATCATTGCCAATTTTCTCCGACTAAATTGAGTCAAATAGTCAAAATTTAATGAATTATACATAAATATATAGCAGTTATAACTATGCTAGTAGCTACCCGAGAAATATTCAGTCATCACTAACACAACTGACGTTTGACAAAAAGTGATAATAGACCTAATGCACATAAACCAAAATTAGTTTTAAATGTTTTATAAATGTTCTAAACTAATATCAAAACATAATGTAACAGTTTGTTTTTAATTTTACTTGATACAATTTAAGAAAAATTGATCTAAAATGCAAAAAAAAAATGTTAAATTCAAAATGCCTTAAACCATTTCCTATTGGCCTGACATTAAAATGGCGTCATAATACGAAATTTTCAAATTCCATGGGCATTTATGTTAATGATTTAAATTATTTACAATATACAAAACGTCTATTCCTAAAAAGAATATTGTAATTTTTAGGGTTTAAAAATTTTTATTCTGGCAAAAAATTGTGAAAAATGGCAAAAAATGTCTTAAATATTGTTGTTCCTATGGTTACCGTTCAATTATCAGTTTATATCTTGGTTTCCATACGGGTACTGATGCGGACTATGACTTCACAGAAAACCAACCAAAATCTGGTTTTTGCTCATATTAGTAATTTATATATAGTCCTTTATCGATTAAAAAATTTAAAATAATTCATTTAGTCTACTGAATGAAATTGAAATGATAGTTGAAACCAATAACCGCAACTAGCTTATTCAAATTTGGGACACTAATTATTATATTTGGTTTTCGTTTACACGTTCGTGCTTACATTTTTCGTTGTCTTTGCCGAAATATACATCAAATACATTAACTGAAAACCTAGTTTTGCATTGATTACGTAAATAAATCTCTTTTAACTTTAGAATTTTATTTAAAAACCAAAAATAAAATAAGCCGGTTAAGCTTAAAAAAGAGCCTTTTACAAGAAATAAAATTCATGAAGATTCATAAACCCTCTTATCGTTTAAAACACATAGATACTTCAAAAATTAAAAACAAATAAAATACATACAAAAATTGATTATTTTTTCATTTCCAAAAATACTGTTGCAATCCTAAAATTTAAAAAAAAAGTTGATGTGTGTAGCCTTATGAACAATTTAAATAAAAATTTCACCGAAAATCTTAAAATTTTGAATTCCACTCGAAACAATAAATATTCTTTAAAAGAAGCAGTTAAACATTTAATAAATCGGTTTTGTTTTATTATCCTATTCAAGATTCCTACGAATTATTTCGGGATAGTCAATTGTCTCAATCCAGACTTAACTAGAAGAAAATATTAATTTTCCTAAAAAAATTAAATTTAAGTTAATTTTGAACAATATTGAACGTTTCATACTTGCTATTTTATGGTAATCATACTCTATTGTTGGAAAAAAATTACGGTTAACGAAAAGTTTGTGAAGAATTGTTAATTGAAGAAAAAAGTTTTTGGGAAGTAGAGGTACTAAAAATAACTAGATATATTTTTTTGTTTTTCTAGACGTCCATTAAATAATTATCTTCTCTTCTTTTTTTTTATGTAAAAAACGACTTTTAACGAATTAAAACATGGTGACAAAAGGATATTTGTTTTAGTAAAATAATACTCGCATATCAAATGGAAAATCAAGACAACTTCTTATGTAATATTTCGCTTATGCAATATCGTTAAGAGTAGACCAGTATGTAAAGTAGCTAACATAGTTTTATCTTAAGTTGGAAAATATTGTATTGGGACAACAGTTTATATTTTAACAGACTTATGTTTATATTTTTATAAATGTTTAATGTTGTTTATTTGTGCAAAAAAAATCGACATTCCTATATGAAATGTTACCAGTTTAAGTGAACTTGAACACAATCCAATCTAAACCGATCATTCCATTCTTAACGTTTAATTTTATGTAAACGTATATTTTATATGGATGATGGGCTTGCTTATCGTAAGTACTGAATTCATATTATTATTTACTTTCTTATTTAAAACTCTCAAAATTTAGTTCCTTCAGATTCATTGAAACTAAAATTTTTATCCATGCATTTGATCCTTATCTATAAGTTAACCATCTTATAATTTGTAAAATTCTTTAATATATTTCGTGACTTTTTTTAGGATGAAGTAGATAGAATGATATAGACAGGTGTTTTATTATCCATTTCAAAAATATGCGAAAAAGACGAAAATTAAGAAACGAAATTCTAAGTTTAAGTGTAATCTATTCGGAAAATTTATGACTAATTCACTATATTGTTTAATTTTATTGCGATTGAGAAAATGATTTTACATATTAAAATCTAGTTCGCTTTAGTACCGTTATTTAGATCAGAAATAAAAAACTCAACTAAAAACCTAATCTTGAAGGCTTATTTAAAATAAAATAATAGAAAAGGACTTATGGAAAAAAACGATATAGATGCTTTTTATCATAGTAATAATTAACAAACGTATGTATTTATACTCATACAAACATATAAGTGCAATACATTGAACTGCTTGTCGCTATTATTTCAACTGTTATTTTGATTCCATTCAATTACAAATTTTCATCATTTGTCGGTTGTGTCGGTGTTAAGATATGAATGTTTCACGGGAAGTTACTAGTGTTAATTATTATTAAATTATCCATTTTGATAATTTTTATTTTTCTATAGGAATTACTGGCATATTTTGTACGAAATTAGCTTTAAAAAATTTGTTTTTATTGAATTTGATAAAATGTGGATTAGGATGTGATATTTGTGTCCTCAATGCATATTGAAAATCGTCATTTCTGAACAAAGTTGTTTGTGTAAAATGTATTTTGATAACGATACATTACAATTTGGATTTCAAGATGGTTACATGTTATCTTATATATTTTTATGTGATTGAATTTTAGATACCGCACCTAAATAAAAATTTCGGTAGAAAAAATTTTTAATTATTTTTTTCGAGGTATTACCTACGTTTTTTATTATAGATCACTAAAAATAGTTTAAGATATAGAAGCTAAACTATAAATATGGATTAATGATGGATTAATGGATTAATGCCTTAGTAAAATTGCATTAAATCGATTAAGGTATTTTTCTGAGGTTGAATTCATGCGGAATATGTCTGCTATGAAAATTAAATTAATCGAAAGAAATTTTTGCTTTGATATAAGTCCAATAAGCAAAGTTTTTGCATGTTCCAACCTTTGAGTAAAAAAAAAAAAAAAATTCCATAACCTAATACGGATACAATTTTATATCTTCTACCTATTAGTTCTTTTTTTATAATTCACCAACAATCCACTCTTTTTTTTCTAAATCTTAATGACGTAAATCAAAATAAACATGTAGAAATATATTGACCTTTAAGATTAAAATTACAGAATTAACTACCTATATTCAGATACAATTTTTTTGTATTTGAATTTTTGTTATATAATTTTAAATAAAAATAAAAAACGCAAAGATAGTGGATAATTTATTTTGGTTTATTTAAAGGTGAATAAAATATGTAGAAAATTATCTGTAAATATTAAACAAAAAAAAAAAAAAAATATACAAAAAAGGAATTAGATACGATTAAACTAAAACTGAAAAAAAAAACTTTAAATTATTAGTTGACGTAATATTAAAAGTTTGTACAGCTTAAGTATGCAATGTAACTTTATTAGTTTACTGAAGATAGTCGATAGCTTCAAAGAGCATTTAATAGTGATTAATCTTGTTACGAAATGGCTACGCGTTGGTTTATTTTTGTTTATTTTAATTCGTAATTACATCTCTGTAATTTTTTCTTTTTAAAATTTTCCTTCTCCTTATATAGTAACACATAGTATATTTCTGCTTAGTTGTTAATAAAAAAAAGAAACCAAAATTTTCACTAATGTGGAAAATTAACTTATTATAAAAACAATGTTTAATTTAATGTTAAAAACCTAAATTTAGGAATCTTCATCACCAAAAATGGAAACTCCATCATTGTAATCAAAGAACATCTTTTGATTGATTATCTGAAAACTTTAATAGAAAATATATTATTGAAGCTTCGGAAACAATTACTCAAATGGTGTGTCACGACCCAGGAATGCTGGATTGAAAGTACCGGATTGGAAGCATAGACAAAAAAAGAAATTAGGTACCTATATGAAAAGTTTTGAAAATCTATAATGAAAAAATATGGAACAATTCAAATGGTCAGATTTAATCATAAAATGACTTCAGAAGTATTAAAGAATCAACGAAAAAAACGGTCATCAATGTGATGGTAAAAGAAAAATTGAACTATACGAGACAAAAATTATTGACAAAAAACAAAAAGCATTCATGAGAAAAGGAAAAGAATAATTAGAATCGTTGGTATATCTTGCTAAATTATACGAGTCGGTACTGCTAGAATAGAACGGGCGGTGAAAAACTAGTATTTTTCAAGGATTGTATGATTTTTTTTTCAAAATATTAGTAAATATTTCACAAACTTTAAAAGTAAACTTTTTAAAAATTACAGTTCTTTTTCTCTTTTTGCCACAAAAATGTTTAATCTTCGTCATTAATTATTTATACGTAAATTTTGATGTAAACGACTTTTTCATAAGAATATATGGTACGTCGTTTCTTTAAAACTTAAGTTCAAGTTTTTAAATCTTTGAATTTTAATGTTGGCTTTAAATTTTGATTTTAACATTTATTTTCTAGAATTTTTTTTTATATTTCAGTTAGATTGATGATAACTACAATGTTAATTTCATGGAGCAATTGGTGAAACTCTTATGTGTATTTGAAAGGGAAATTTATCAAAAATAGAATTTAATACCTTTAATTAATCTCATAAAATACAAGTTACGAGTTTAATAAAGTATAACGTAATAGTAGGTTTCATTCACGAGCAGCTTGCAGCGCTCGTTGATATTTTTTGTAATTTAACTTACTTTTATAAAAAATATTTATTTTAAATGAATTTCAGAATAAACAGAATTATTTTTTTCAACGATATTCCGTTCAGACGTGTTTTAACTTGACCTAGTGAATTGACCAAAACAATCCCAAAATACCACCCAAAACCGCCATAGCACTGCATAGTTTCAAAGCTATGCCTGCTCACATGAGCAAGTAGATAAATAAAGTTATTTTTCCAAATTATTAACATCAACCAAATTGCATACACGACCCCTAAAAATTGGATTAACGAGCAATGCTACAAACCCTAACCAGGCGACCTATGCTGACATATGAGCGACAAATTTGCAATGGCGAAATAACAAGTTATGACTTCCCAAGCATAAATCAGCCATAATCTACGACAGCATCGACTAAATCAAAATAAAAGACTACATCGACTACATCCAACAAGTGAGAACACAAATTAAACCTGAAAAATATTTTGTTTGGATCCAGACTATCAAACAATAAAACAAGCATTAATCTATCTACAGAATGTGAGGTAGGTAATTCATACCAAACAACAATGTTAAACTTAAAATAAACAATCAAATTACAACAGCATTTCGTTAGTAACCCCATCGAATATCGCCTTATTATCTTTAACGTCTATCCGTAAATACCAAAACCGACAATTATAATTGCACTGCAAAAGATTGGACTTCAACTAATGTCAACAATGAATTTTTTAAAACTTAGGATTTCAGGCCCTGTCTACAGTCACATCCTCAATTTTCTAAGACAAATATTTGTTAGAGATTTCAAAACCAATAATTACCTCGATTCCTTGTTAATATTGCAAGACAATGAAAAATACCGAATCCTTTAGGTGAAGAAAATTCAAATATGTCCTCAGAGATATCAGAAAAAAAAAAACAAATCCCTTTTTACCATTTCCATAAGAAGGAAACCAGACCGAAAAGCGCTTTCGCATTACTTCAGTATGACTCTGGGTATGTTACTTTTAAATACATTTAAGGTTTTGGGTAAGTTAATTTTAAAAAAGTAACTTATATAGTATCTCCATACTTTCCCAACGTATCTTTGACATCTCTGTATGTCACTACTACAGAGCAAAAAAGTAAAATTTGGAGAAATACCCTTTGAAGACCTCAGCACAAGCGGAGTGCAGCACCATAAACAAGGAATATGATACAAGGGAACCTCAGATGAATAGCCAAAGCGTTACGACTACCACAGCGACGACATTGCTCGATTCCCGTAACATTAATAAAGAGAACCAAATAAGGGGCCGTTCATAAAATACGTCACGCTAAAATAAGCTTTTTCTGACCCCTCCCCCCATTGTCACGCTGTGTCACACTTTCTGTGACCCCCATAGAAATATTTCGTCACAAAAATAAGACCCCCCCTCCTGAAAATGATAAATTTCAATTAAAAATGCACAAGTTTCTATATATTTAAAAACTCTATATATTTAATATTTACTAATTACGAAATGAATGACTTTTTATCATGATAAAAATTTAAAAAGAAAAATAGTCGAAAGAAATATTAATTTAAAATTTTTTAACGAACGGCGAACGTCACGTTACCGAAGACTCCTCCTGTCACATCTTGTCACACTCAACAAGACCCCTCCCCCCTTGTATGCGAACGTATTTTATGAGCGGCCCTTAATAGAAAAATATAGCAAAACGTAGCGTCTTGACCGACTTTAAGAGAAAACCGGTAGGTACTACAAACGCACGGAAGGGCATTTGTATGACCCTGGAATCGGTGACTAATTGTTAGTAAGTCGCTGTAATCAGGGTTATTGTGTGTTAAAACTTTAAGCTCGATTTTCTCGAAATTAGTTTTTTTTTAAATTAACAGACAAGATAACTCAAAAATTTCTCAACCGATTTTTTTTAAATTGAGCAAGTCTTCTCTATAGTATTAGCTTTAAATTGAACCCCAAAAATGCCATAAAAAATATAAAATTACCATTTTTGACCCGAAAACCATCGAAAAAAGGTGAAAAATGGGATATTTTTTGAGGCGTTTTTCTCAATTTACGATTTTTGAACATTTTTACGTTTTCTTTTTTATTGATTCAACTAGAAACTCATAGTAGAATTTTTAATTTCAGATCGCTGTAACAAAAGCTAAAAACCCGCCGATTGATGCATTTCCTTTTTAATAAGCCTCTGAAAAACGGTCAAAATTCAAGCGTTTACATGAATCGCCTCCCTTAACGAACTAATCGACGAGTATACAACCGACCTTATCGGACAATAAAAATTTGGACAATATTCTATTAGTATCTCAATAGAAGTTAAAAATTAAAAAAAAACGTATCACCAGATTTCAAAAATGATTAAAATAAATACCTCGTACGTCTTAATAGTAAAATTACAGAATATATTTATGTTAAGGACATGGAACGACCATCAATTTTTTTGGAAGTGGCCGAATTGTTAAATAAAGTTTGAACTGAAAGTAATTAAGAACTACCGTAATATTATAATTACGTATGACCAAGCTAAGATGGCCAATGAATATAGACTGATAATGATAAAAGAATTATAAGGAAATAAAAACCCAACTTTAAAATATTATAAAGAATATAATCATTTCTACAGTAAAAAATCTTAGTGGACCGACAGTCGCGAAATGACCAATAATGTTTAAGCGACTTGTATCAAAAGAAAAAAAAATATGAAATTATTTATTTGAATTTTCAAGTTTTCTTCTAAAAGAACAATATAGCAAAAAAGGTAAAGAAACTACATATCTCTGGTAGAATTTTTCCATTATAACAAATCGTTGCAACAACGCCCATCGTCTGAAATGCAATACATTTCAAAAATCACTACTTGTGTAAATGAATATTATCCAGATACGCAGAGAAAGTATGTTTACAACTCGCATAGAAGGAAAACGATTAAATTTTAAAAAAATACACTATCTTTAAACGAGTTTATATGATAATTTACACTCAATAATTAACGATCATCTTAACTATATTTACTCACGCATAAAAGAGTTATAAATATAATGAAAAATCAATATCGGAATATTATAATGTTTTACTAACAATAAAAACAAATTAAAAATTATAAATAAAAATAATTGTTGTAATTCTTATGAAATTGAAAGTAATAAATATATTCTGTTTTTTAAATTGTCATTTCATATTTTCATAAATTAGAAATTTTTGACAATGTGACTTTTTTATTCAATGACAAATTTACTTTTGTGTAACATACCGTCATAATATTAACATTGTTATTAACAAATTATTCTACAAAAATAACTGTTGCATAAAATATTAAATGCAAAATCAAACCTTATACCCTTCTTAATGCAATCGTCCTTTCTATTAAGTTTTGTAAATAATTCGAATTAATTAAATGTAATGCATTTTCTCTTTAAATGCATCGCTAATTTTGTGTAACAATTTTAATTAAAATTTTCTATGAATATTGAAGTAGTAGCTAAGTGTATAAGTATATAGTTAACATGTGTGATTGATTTATTGGAAAATTGTATACAAGTTTGGTTTATATGCATGGTAATTTTAAGATATTCATTTAATATCAACTATTGAATTTAGATTTTGATTTTTTTCGCAGTGTTTTTATTCATAAAATATCATGTGCCTCTGTTTTTGTACGATGCATGCCTAACAAATTATTATTTTATATTAAATTGATATTATGGAAGATTATTTAAAATCTACTAACAATAATATTATATTTGTGATATTAATTTTTGTCATTTAAATATAAATTCGTAATGGTTATAATTGGCTATAGCTATTAAATCTGAAGTAATAATTTTTAATTAGATCCATAATTCAGAACTACATTTAAGAACAAAAAATAAATAAAAAACGTTTACATTCTTAATTATTCAATATTTGTGATAGATATTTTATCTGAGTAATAAATAAAACTACAAGATTTATGTTATAGCTAAAATTGTGATATTGCCAAATTTCGTAACGTATCGATTACGACTGTTAAATTTGTTGGTATTCGTACATTTAACTTACCCAAATCAACTTTTAAAAATGACCTACATTATACGAAATTTTGATACTATTGAGTTCTAAGCATTGCTTCATTGTTAAAAGTAACAGAATCTATCACTCTTTTTTTTTGTAGAAATTTTATCTGTCTTGACCCAAAAGAAATTGCATTGATCTTTCTTTTATTATGTAATAAAATTAGTTTTAAAATTATGGTAATCAGCAGCCTAAAACTAGTCATGGGTCATTAGCTATTTTATTACCCACCAATGAAATTGTACAATATACCTACGGCCAGTATGCAAAAAAATTGAAAACATACTTTTTGTTTGTATTTTTGAAAGGTACAAAATTGCAAAATGAATGACTTGTAATTTGTGTTTTCATATTTTTTTTTAATAATTTTTTTTGCTGCAACCAAATTCATGCTAAAATATCATTTGTAATTAAATGACATTGCATAATTTATTTATAGAAAAGTGCCAACAACTTTATGAAGTTATATCTTCTTACATATAAAGATTTAGGATCCATGTAACAGCCAACCGCTTAAAAACATATCAGTATTTTTCCATTTCCAATGAAATTTCGAGATCGAATTGAAATGCGTATGGAATATTACATTATTTATGTTTCCTCAAGTTTCACTTTATCAACTAACAAATATAATTATACAATATGTTGAATTATAGTTCTATTTATGAAACTATGATTCATCAACCATTAAATAGTGATAAATAACCTTAAAGCTACAGGACTTTTTATGGATTGTATTCTTTTTTAACTTTTTTTTAATTTTAGCCATTTTTAGTTCTTATCCCTTTTAGGTTGACCAAAATCTGGCAACTTTTCGGCGACTTGGCAACATTTTCTACTTTGTTTTTTTTTTTTTTTTTTAATAAAAATTTAGCCACAAAAAAGAAAATTATTCAATATTAGAATTAAATTAACAAAAAAATCGTTAATAAAATGAAAGTAGAAAATGCAACGTTGCGCGATTCTGATCGATCTTAAAGGAACATAAATCCGATTTTAGTGATATCAATAGCAACTTAATTTGGTTCATGTTGCAAGTAGTTTAACTTCCTTAGTTAAGGAGTCAAAATTATAGTTTTAGAATTGAAATTATGTTTTTTTTTTCAAATGAGAAAATACAGAAAAGCATATTTTAACAAACTAAAAATGGCATTTAGAAACATTTTGAAATCATTACAATTAAAATACCTTTAATAACTTTAAAAAACTTCTAAAGGGTTTTTTGAACATTTAAAATGTCTTTAAATGTTTGTTTTTTGACAGGGAAATACTTATTGTGTGTACAAGAACGTAAAATTCGTTTTAAAAGCAATGGCAGAACTAGTATTATACTTTATTATGATTACAATACATATTAATTCAATAATTAGGCCTGATGGATTTGTCAAATATATTAATACTTATGTTTATGTAGATACACATAAAACATAATACCTGGGCAATCTGTAGTACAGCTTAGCTCGGCACTTTTTTGTGTTAAATCATAGCTTTTTACGAAAGATACTAGATGAATTTTAAAAATAAAGGCTATTTTTCCCTTAAGGCATAAGTTTCCAACATTTTATAAGTCACGGTTCTTTTTACGGCATTTTTAGAATAAATGCTCTTATTATTGCTTGAAATTATATTTTGCGGAAATTCAATTTTCTATATTGTATTTAATAGCAGTTCACCCATGCTTAAGTTTAACAAATTCTCAGCAAACTGCTGTTGCTCTAGTACCTACAGTGTTTCTTAACCTAGGGGTACCCGCGCCCCTAGGAGTGAGAAAGGAATTTTGCGGGAGAAATTCATAACAATATAAATTATTAACTTTTAGATAATAAATTATGCAAATAATGTATGTTTCTAAATTAATCGAAACACATTTTTCAATGGGATGCAAAGTCCTATTTACAGACTCAAAGGGGTGCAGCTCACTTAAAATGTTAAGAAGCACTAAATGTTAAGAAGGAATTAAAAATGAATCAAAAAAATTACATTTTTTTACTTCTTTAGAGTTCTGGTCTGATCTTATAGTCTTTGAAAACAAAAAATAATTTCTTATTCCCTTCAAACAAATGTAACTTATTATCCTATTATAACTTCTTACGCGCGTATACAAAAATACGGCAAGGCTAAAAGTACAAACACCATTTTTTACTCGTTACTTTTAAGGAGCTATACTTAGTATAAGAAAGTAAATCTGGAAAAACAACCGTGGGACCCCTAACGTAATGCCACTGCGACCTCTACAGCTTATATCAAATAGAAAATTCTAGTTAGGGTAATTATGACAATGAATTTTTGTACAAACCATTAAAACTAGACAAAAGGGACGTTTAAAAAAATAATATATATTTTTTGATATTTTCCTTATTCCTCGATATATATTAAATGTATTTAATTTATATGGAGACTTGAAAATCGAACAGCCGTATCTATAAAGGTTTTTTTCCCATCATTACATTTCACTAAGGTACTTTTCATTCATGGCTTCATTATTGCGGTACTTCTGAATTGGTGATGTATTGCATTTCATACTACTAACAAAGATTGAAAATTTATTTTTTAACTAATTTGTATGACTATGACTCTGGGTATTTTTCGTCGCATTTAAAAGTATTTTTTTGCAATCGTAGTTCCTTTAGTTTTCAGTTAGATTATAATGATCCATTTTCATTTTTCCTAGTTTTGAATTATAAGAATAATCAGTTGATTGTGTTAATAAATACTTTTTGACTCAAAAAATGACTAAAATATCTTTACTATAAAGTAAAAATCAGTAACAACTAGTAATATTAGACAAATGAAAGCACTTTTCTTTCAAAATAGCCAGTCCTAATGAAAATTTTATGAACTTTTGATGGTGAAAAAAAACCGCAATGCTTTACCACTTTGTATTCAATGATTTTATTATATTTTTAAGAAAGGCACAAGAATTATTCGAAAATTCATAAAAACCTCCACCAACTTCAGAGGTCTTGCAACATCAGTTTTCAGTTAGACTAAAGTTAACAAGAAAAAAAAAGTATGCGGATAAATATATATATATTTATACCTATATTTCCGGTTCTATATAAGGACTATTGAAAATTTGGTTTTATCAACATCTTAACTTTTCAAGCAGTTTGAAACTGAATTATAAAACTGAAAAATCGAATTTCAGCTAAAAATTATAATTTTGATAATTACTGTTTGAATACCTACAATGATACGAATCTATGGAGGATTTTAATTTATTACATGAAGGAATTTAAAAGTTTCAGAGTAGAAATATACGTAGGAATAGTAGTTTGATGAACAACTAATGAATTTCAAGTCAATTAATGAAAGAAAATTTAAATTACTAGTTCCGATAATGATCTTTTTCAGCAATAAAAGCAATAGGAAAATATATTTAATGTTATCATATTGCAATGGGAAATATATTATAAATATCTCACTTCTTCAAAAACATTATTTCAATTGGTGTCAAACGTGCTTAATGTAATTAGAATGACTACGTGGAAAATACATAGCACTAACAATTAACATTATATACGGGTATAATTAATAATATGAAATATTTGTATCACTCTCACTTGTTGGGCCTTTAAAATTTTTGAAAATAAATGATTTTGAAATGGACTTCGATATCATTTTAATTGGTAGATTCTAATCACAAAAACCTAGCTATAAGCCATAATTCTTGTAGTACTTCATGGTTGAAAATTCATCGTTTAGATCTGAAGCGGGGCATTTCTTGTAGTTTGTGAGATGAAAAAAAAAATAACACATTTAAGGCTTATTTGGCTAACTTCAAAAAGGATTCATGCATTCGTTCAAAACGAATGTAATAATTGATAAAAGTTTAGTTAAGTCAATTGAAGTAATGAGTGTACTTTGATTTCAAATTCTACCGTCAAACTAAAGAAATTGGGATTTCTCGAAACTGGCTACTCGGAATTTTACTGTGTTTAAACCAAGATAACTGGAAGGATTAAAAAAGAAAATGGTGATCTAAACAAAGAAGCAATTAAAAAGCTATTACATTTTTTAGTTTGTCTGTTTATTTCCGAAACCTAAGTTAGAAGTTGTAGTTAAATAAATAAGAAATTATAACAAACATCCGCCAAAATGAACAATTTGTTTTTTCCTCTTACTTATCTAAGGATAGTATACAAACACAAGCTGACCCAGCAAACTTCGTAATGCTTAACAGACAATGAACGTAGTGTTTAATGAATGCATATTTTAGCTACACTTAACTTAAATTTTAAATAATAAAATGAATACAAATAAATTCAATACTTCATTAGAATAATAAATATATAAAAAGATAATAAAAATTATATAAAAAACAAACATCAATTATTTCAATTGCAAGTCAGGCAACACATATCGTCGGTCTTAAGTGTCAAGCTGCTAAGTTCTTTTTAACAGTTTTTTCAGAGAAAGGAAAAAAAGTGAATATAAGCTACATAAGTTACTACATAAAGCAGGTTTCCAATTCATGTTATATAATGAGAAATTTCTACATTTAAAGTGATTTATCAGTTTGTCATTCGATAGAATATTTAACTTCTTCCTATTGGAACAAAAAAATTTAAAAGTGGACTTAGCAGATTCAGACTTTAGGCTAACGGTATTGAAATATATTGAACCAATGTATTTGGGTTCATGCGTTGCCCTCGGATTGATTCTCTCCATTGAAGCATCTTGCCATTGCATTGACATACGAAGTTTGCCAAATCAGATATCTTCAATATATAAAACAAAGTAAGGGTAATTAGACCAATTAGAACTAAAAAAATGACTGGATTAATTTTGATGATATATGATTTGTTAGATTCGTCTTCGCTCCGAATACAGAATAACTATTAACATATCTTAACAATTCACGGAAAAAATTAATAAAATGAGTTTTTAAAGATTTTTTTTTATTAAAAATATTTATTGTTTTCTGTAATTATAATACTTTACAATATATTTAAATAACTTAGACTTAGCATTTTACGCAATTGACAGTTCACTTCACCCATACTTAAAAGTTAATTTAATATTGTCAGTAATTTTTATTTGCAAAACGCATATAAGCATTGAATAATAACATATAACTATAACGCATATAGCATATAACTATTGGAAGTTCGACGAAATGACTCACTATGGTTTGAAGGCGCAATGATTTTACTGATTGGCGATTTCTCCCAATGATTGCCAATCAAATAACTTCTGCTTAAAATCATAAAATCTGTCACACAATATGAATAAATTTCAGCTGACAACATGAGTTGCGTTGCGGAATGATCCATTTACTGAAACAATTTTTGAATCTCGGTAATGGCAGAGTTCTTGTCGACGAATCAAGCGTGTTGATTTCATTTCCTTCGATTTTTGTCTCATTCAAAAATTTTACTTAATTCCTAGCTTTTTTATAAAACAGCACAATAACGTTTTAATCAGTTTATTTGGAATAAAAATTAAAACCAATAACACGACTATTATCGATATTCATTCATTTCTAAGATAAATCTTCTGCAGATGGATCGTTCAGCAATGCAATTCTTATGTTTTCTTCCAGGTGAAGTTTCTTCATATGGGCCTATAAATTTGATAATTTAAGGCAAGCATTTATTTTTTAGACAGAAGTCGATCCTTAATGTCTGAAGTCGTCCACTACGGCAATTCGAACTGCAGAACGACTAATCTGTTTGGAAAAGTGTTTTCCAAACAATTTTTTAATATTGGTAATGGCAAAATATCTGTTGACACACCATCTGAATACAGTCCTTAGATACCTATCAATTTTTGCCACTTTACTAAGTTAAAGACCAAACTCCATCGAGATGAGTGTTCCCAAACTTTGCTCAAAATTACAAAAAATATATTTGGTTAAGTAAACATGTTATATTGGCTTCAAAAAACGTTGATTAGGTACAACGAAATGAGTATTCAGATTCAAAATAAGATAACTGGCAAATTAATGCTATGCAACTCGGTTAATTCCATTACTAATCAAGATGATGTTGACAATAGAATAGATTGTAAATAGAGTTTTTAAATTCGCTGGAAGTCTTCAGATTACCACTTCATAATCTGTTACTAAAAGTCGGATCAGTTTTCATTAATGTGTTGTGGAACATATAGACTAACCACGTGTTTATAACAGCACCCAGCTTACGGTGAAAAAATTAAGGAACAATGTTTTCGAAGTAACAATATTGAAATGAAAATATGAAGGTGAAGACGTTGAGGTTCACACATCCCTATGATTCCAAGCGACAGGCCGTGCGACTTGAAAGCATTACAATTTTGTAATGCCGATAAATAAAATGCAACAGCAGTCATTCAATGTTTGGGGTATCAATTTTAAAAATTCATGTTCTTCACATAGCCAAACTATATATCGCCTGTTCACTAATAAACACAAATAAACTATTTTTTTATAAATTAAAATAAATCGTAAACAATTTTGCACGCACTGCGTTGTCATTCATAATAAATGCAAAATGGAATGACAAAATGACGCGGATTTGCAACATTCTCCCAAAATATGAATTAAATAATTATTTTAACACAAACTAAATAAATAAAAATGTCAAATTCATATGTTGCTAAGCGTTTTTCAAAATAAATCACAGGAATCGATGATTACAAATAATATATAGGCAAGTAGGCGTCAAAATTTGCAGAAGATGTCGAGGGACACCTTAATTGACCTTAATCTTCTAGAGGTATGAAATATACTTTACATCCGATTCTCATGCCTACCGAATATACATAGAAAATTTTATGAAAATCGGTCTAGCCGTTTCAGAGGAGTTTGGCTACAAACACCGTGATACGAGATTTTTATATATAAGACTAGCTGACCCGGCAAACTTCGTAGTGCCTAACAGGAATTGAACGTAGTGTTTTTTATGAACGAATATTTTAGCTAGTTTTAATTTATAATTTTAATAACAAAGTAATACGAATACAATTATGAAGTTCAATATTTAATTAGAACAATATTATATTATACAATGGGAGTAAAAATTATTAATAAAAAACAAAAATTAGTTAATTCAATGGCATGTCAACAATTCATTTAATTTATTGAAGCTATGAATTTTGGTGCATGCATTGCCCTCAGATTGATTCTCCTCATTGAAGTACGTTGCTATTACATTGACATACGATTTGTCAAATCAAATATCTTAAATATACTAAATAAAGTCAGGTTATTTAGATCATTTTTTAACTAAAAAATTACTGGACTGATTTTGATGATTAATGATTAGTTCAATTCACCATCGCTCCAAATAGCAGAGTAACTATTAACTATTAACATATCTTAATAATACACGGAAAAATATGAATAAAATCAGTTTTTAAATAATTAGGCTTGGAATTTTCCGTAGTTGGCAGTTCACGTGACCCACACTTTGATGTCAATGCTGTCAATTTCATACTGTCTGTAACTCTTTCTTAAAGGCATATAACGATAGTTATTGAAAGATCTATCTTCGCATTGACTCAATATGTTTTGAAAGCGCAATGATTTTATTGTTGGTGATTTCCCCCAAACAGTGCCAAGTATTCCAAGATGGAATTCTACCAATAAAATAAATACTTGCTTAAAATCATAAAATCTGTGGCACAATGTGAAGAAATTTCAGTTGGAGACATAAGGCATGCGTTGTGGAATGATCAATCTGCTGAAAAATTTCCCAAGCAAATGTTGAATATCGGTAATAACCATGTTCCTGTCAACGAATCGAGCGTATTGATTTCATTTCCTTTGAATTTTTGGGATTTCGTCTCATTCAATTTTTTTTACATAATTGCTAGCTTTTTCACAAAACCGCTGAATAATGTTTTAGTAAACTTAATTTGAATAAAAATTCAAACATTCGGTTGATTGCGTTACTAATAAAGATGATGTTTTCAATTATGGATAGAATTTTTAAATTCGCTGAAATTCTCCGGGTTACCGCCTCAGAATCCAATTAAAAATTGGATCAGTAATCCTTATGTTGTGAAATATATAGATCAACCACGTTTTGGTCATAACACCCGACTTGCGGTGAAAAAATTAATGAGCAACCTTATCGAAGTTACAAATTGAATTGAAAATACAAAGCAGAAGACATTTTGATTCCACATATCCCAATTTTCCGAACGACGTGCGTGTGACTTTAATCGACTACAATTTTCTGCATTTTCAGATACCTCCGTAGTTTTTGGAAATTATTCGTTTTATTGTTTATGTTTACGGATTATGAATACAACGCCTATCAATTTCTGTATCTGTATTGCTCATAAAATACATTTGTAAGATTTGATGATCTAGTAGTGGTCTAGTAGTGGATATCTAGTAGTGGTAACAGCGCTTCCAGTAAGTGATAAATTTGTTCTTGTGTCTGCAAAGATTTTCTTAAATTATTTGAAAAATAAAAATTTAAATGTTATCCAAAAATTATTATGGAATTATACCTTGAAGGGGGACATGAATTTATCCAGCACAATATGCGTTGCCCCAAACGACGTTGTTTGTAATCAACTGTTATATTTTTGAGTTTTGGTCCAGAAATTTTAAGAATCATTTCCTAGCCTATAATCTAATGAGCGTAACGGATCTGGTGATGGGACCAATTGTGGCAATTTTACTTTTCCACCAACTCAACATAACCCAGTATATTCACAGCTGTATTTATGGTTGTTTAGATGTGCGGTGGGGAAAATGAGAGTGAGGGCGGTTTCCCTATGCTTACACAATGGGCATTGTAGTTATATCATTTTGATAACAGAAATTTAAATGACTCCATTTCACTTAATTATTATGAAAGTTTATGTAGTAGGTACTTATACCAAATACCATAGAGGCGGTTTTTAATTTTTATTTGTTTTTTAACAAACAAACTTTTTATAATCTCCCTTTTATGAACCAATGATTGCAACCTGGAGCAATTATATATTCTGCAGAAAAGCATTATGGAAGCAATTTTTTGTCAAATTTCATTACCATCAATATATATATATATCAATTATATATATATATATATATATATATATATATATATATATATATATATATATATATATATATATATGTAGGATTTCATGTATTTAGAGAATCGAGGAAGGCGGGGTTTTGACGGAGAAAAAAAGAGGAACGCCCGGCGAAAATAATAACTGGAGAAGCAATTCGTATTTTGTATCTTGATTGAGTTGTATCATTCTTTTAAATAAATAACTTAGTACAATTTCACTAAATTATTCATCGAAACAAACATTAAATCCTACAAATTTGGGGGCTCGTCCGGGATTGGATATGGAGCATCGGTTAATCGCAATTCGTAGGATTTAATGAAACGTGGTCTCAAAAATTCGACATTGACCGCATGATTAGCGCTATCGCAAGTGGTGCTGGTGAATTTCCAAATCAGTTGAAAGCGCTTTGAGTGGTTTTACGAATAAACTAACGACGTGAAGCTGATTGAACTGCTGCAGAGCGAAGAAAAATATTTTGGAAAATCATGGCAGATCAAGCGATTGATATCAATGCGTTTAATGTAGAAGAACTAAGACGAAGGCTGAATGAACTAGAACTTCCTATCGGAGGAAAAAAATCAGTGTTAAGGCGGCGGCTTCGTACTGCTTTGAATCTTCGACACATCAATGGTAACGGAGAAAATTCAAATGTACCACCAACGGCTCATTTGATCGAAGATGATGAAGATGAAGATGACGATGACAACGATGAAGATTACGACGATAACAGTGCGGAAAGTAGTGACGATGATGTTAATGAAGTAAAAAGACGGCAACGACGAACCAGAGGTCACGAAAAACCCGTGCTTACGTTCAAAGATGTTGAAGAATCGATGGAAAAATTTAGTGGTGACAATCATAAAAGTGTAAAAAGATGGTTGAGTGATTTCGAGGAAATGGCAGAGGTGTGCGAATGGGCAGACATTCAAAAAGTGGTTTACGCTAAGCGTTTACTCGAGGGCTCAGCGAAGTTATTTGTTAGATACGAAAAATGTACAAAAATATGGTCAAAATTGAAAAAAGCGTTAAAAGAAGAATTTGCGGAATCAGTGGATGAATATCAAGTACACCGACAACTATCCCAACGGAAGAAGAAACAAGATGAAACGTACCAAGTGTACATTTATAAAATGCTGGATCTTGCCAGTCAAGCAAATGTCGACATTCAGTCGGTAATCCAGTATATTATTGATGGGATTCCAGATGATTCGATTAATAAGGCAATCCTGTATGGCGCACGAAATATTCGCCAGCTTAAAGACAAAATGACGCAATATGAAAGAATGAAACGAAGTGAGAACAAATACAAAAGTAAAAATTTTGGACTTAAAGAAGAAAATACAAAAAATATGAGTGATAAAAATAAAAGAACTGCAAGTGAAGTGATAGTAAAGCGTTGTTTTAGTTGTGGGTCAAAAAATCATTTAAGTAGAGATTGTCCTGATAAATCTAAGGGTTCAAAGTGTTTTAGTTGTGGCGCATTCGGACACATCGCCGCAAAGTGTACTAGTAAAACCGCGAATAGTCGACCGACAGATAGACCGCGTTGTGAGACAGTGCGCGCAATTGACAAAAAACCATATAAAACGGTGAAAATCATGAACAAAGATGTGAAGGCGTTAATTGATTCTGGAAGTGATCTTCATCTAATTCGTGCAACGTTTTATGTGCAGCTTAATTCGCCGAAGCTCGAAAATGTGACGATACCTTTCGAGGGTGTTGGAACAGTAAATAATAAGACGCTCGGACGTTTACACACTACTATAACTATTGACGATATCGCATTTAAACTCTCGTTTGACGTTGTCCCGGATAATATGATAGGACATGATATGATCATCGGCAATGAATTATCCGATTTCGCGGAAGTGGTAATTAAAAATCGCGAAGTGAACATCAAGAAGATTCAACCAGAAGAAAATGATCCATCGACAAAGGACGGCTGGAGCGAAGTCCTCAGCATCAATGTTTGCGAAGCAAAAGAAGAAGATGAAACAGATAAACAGAATATTGAATTAAGTCATGTGTGTAACCCCAATTTAAAATTTGAAGTACGTCGATTAATCGACGAGTACGTGGCAAAAAATACACAAACTAGCGGCGTGTCGATGCGAATAATTTTAAATGACGAAGTACCTGTTTTTCAAAGTCCGAGGAGATTATCACCAGAGCAGAAAAATAAAGTAAACGAAATAATTCGTAGATGGCTAGATGAGGGCATAATAAGGCCCAGCGTGTCGGAATATGCCAGTCCTATTGTACTAGTCAAAAAGAAAAATGGTGACTCAAGGTTGTGCGTAGATTATCGGCGATTGAATAAAAAAATCGTACGAGATCGTTACCCCCTGCCATTAATAGAAGATCAATTAGACAGACTTCAAGGCGCGCGAGTATTCAGCTGTTTAGACTTAAAGGATGGGTTTTTCCATGTACCGATTGAAGACGATAGTAAAAAATATATTTCTTTTATTGTACCTGATGGACAATTTGAATTTTTACGAGCACCCTTTGGTTTGAGTAATTCGCCGGCATGTTTTCAAAGATTTATAAGAGCTGTATTTCGAGAATTATTAGCAATAGGAATTGTTTTGACCTACTTGGACGACCTGATTGTTTTGGGAAAGGACGAAGAAGACTGTCTAGAAAAATTAAAACAAGTATTGGCAACAGCTAGCGATTATGGTCTTATAATCAATTGGAAAAAATGCCAAATGCTCGTGAAATGCGTAGAGTATCTTGGATACATTATTAACGACGGAATAATAAAACCTGCAGACAAAAAGATAAGCGCGGTCGCGAATTTTCCGAAGCCAACGACGGTGAAACAAGTTCAGTCTTTTCTTGGATTGACTGGGTATTTTCGGAAATTCATTTCACATTTTGCACTTATAGCTCGGCCGTTGTCACAATTATTGAAGAACGACATAAAATTTCAATTTGGACCGCAACAAGAAATTGCTTTCGAAAAGCTTAAAAAAGCGTTAATTGGAGAACCTGTTTTAAAGCTCTATCGCGCAGGAGCTGAGACCGAATTACACACAGACGCATGCATGTACGGATTAGGCGCAATCCTCATGCAAAGAGACGTTGCTGACAATGGGTTGCATCCGGTTTATTTTGCGAGTTGGAAGACGACACCAGCTGAAGAAAAATACACTAGTTATGAACTGGAAATTTTAGCGGTCATAAAATCATTAAAAAAGTTTCGAGTTTACCTATTGGGTGTGCCAATAAAAATAGTTACGGACTGTCAAGCGTTCGCGCTCACGATGGCAAAAAAGGATACCTGCGTACGCGTGGCTCATTGGGCACTGTTAATTGAAGAGTTTGAATACACTATCGAGCACCGACCTGGTACTTCAATGAAACACGTAGACGCGCTGAGCAGAAACCCGATAAGCGTTATGTACGTACACGAAGGTCGAAGCAACTTACTGGCGCAAATAGAAAAGGCCCAACGGGAGGATCCAGAAATAATAAGAATCATAGACGCCATAAAAAGCAACAAAGAGACTAACTTCGTAATTAAGAGAGATTTAGTTTATAAAGAGAAGGAGGATGATTGTTTGCTAGTCGTGCCAAAGATGATGCAAAAGGAAATTATAAAACAAGCCCACGAAAACGGACACTTTGGCTGGAAGAAAACTTTATATTATTAGAACGTGAAGTATGGTTCCCAAATATGAACGAAAAAATCCAAAATGTTATTAGAAACTGCGTTAAATGCTTACTCGCCGAGAGAGTATCAGGTAAAGCGCAAGGATTTCTCAATCCCATAGATAAAGGAGATTTGCCGCTCGATACGTATCACATTGACCACCTAGGACCGTTACCCTCAACAAAGAAAAGATATAAACATTTATTCGTGGTAGTCGACGCTTTTTCCAAATTTACGTGGCTTTATCCTACAAAATCGACGACAGCCGAAGAAACGATAAATATGTTAAAGAAACAAGCTACAATTTTTGGCAATCCGAGAAGAATAATTTCTGACCGTGGAACGGCGTTTACAGTGGGTGTATTCAAAGAATATTGCGACGAAAACGGAGTTGAGCACGTGCTAGTCACTACCGGAGTACCTCGGGGAAATGGGCAGGTGGAAAGGGTCAACAGAACTGTCATTCCGATACTTACGAAATTGACCTCACCGAAGCCCGAAGAGTGGCATAAATTTGTTGACGCCGTGCAGCAATTTATTAATGCTTCGTTCCATCGCAGCATTAAAAAGAGTCCCTTTGAAATAATGATTGGATGCAAAATGAGACTAAAAGATGATATAGAAATTAAGAGAATCATTGAAGAAACTAACATCGCAGAATTCGAACAGGACCGCAAAGAGTTACGGAAAGAAGCGAAAGACAATATCGCCAAAATACAAAAGGAGAACAAAAAAAGTTACGGCAAAAAACGAAAACCAGCATAAAAATACAAAGTTGGTGATATTGTAGCGATTCAGCGTACACAACTGGGACCCGGTCTAAAACTATACCCTAAGTTTTTGGGTCCGTACAAAATTTCAATGGTTTTGAGGAATAACCGATATAAAGTAGAAAAAGTCGGAGATCATGATGGGCCAAACTCTACGAGTACATCCGCCGATCACATGAAACCTTGGGCGCAATCATCTGGCGACGAATACGAAACGGATTCAGAACCGGAGAGATACTCTGAAGACGAAGAAAATTGGCATCGGGGCGATGCCAACCCCAGGATGGCCGAATGTAGGATTTCATGTATTTAGAGAATCGAGGAAGGCGGGGTTTTGACGGAGAAAAAAAGAGGAACGCCCGGCGAAAATAATAACTGGAGAAGCAATTCGTATTTTGTATCTTGATTGAGTTGTATCATTCTTTTAAATAAATAACTTAGTACAATTTCACTAAATTATTCATCGAAACAAACATTAAATCCTACATATATATATATAAAAATATCTTCTATGCTAACTCTTCCTCGGTATTTAGAACAATTTGGAAACCAATTGTTGTTATATGACAAAAAAATTGCTTCCATAATGCTTTTTAGCGGACATATAATTGCTCCAGTTCACAATCATTGGTTCATAAAAATTAGATTTTAAAAAGTTGATTGTTGAAAAACAAACAAAAATTAAAAACCGCCTCTATGGTATTTGGTATAAATACCTACTACCTAAACTTTCATACTAATTAAGTGAAATGACGTTATTTAAAATGCTGTGTTAAAATTATATAACAAAAACAGAAACTTATTATTAATTAATTATTTATTTATTAATTACACTTAGTAAATTCAAAATTTCGATTGTTGATTAACTCTACATTTTCTCAAAGAAACTTAATCACCCCAATTCACTCTTTTAGGGTAGGAATTTTCCAAAAAAAATCTTTTCACATGCCTACTTCTTATAAGGAATACACCGAATATTAAAATTTTATCTGGCAGAGATATATAATTACACGATTTTATGTATGCACGGTTTTTAAAACGTATTTACTTTAAGCTTTATTAATATAATTATTTTTTTTACTACTACTGTTACTTTGTCGTTAATATTTCCTTATTGAGCAACCCTAAGGATTTATTTTCAACAATTTTGTAAAAAAAAAAAAGATTATTTTAAGATTCGAATCCACGTCTGTTTGTATGGTGAGCATTAGAATAGCAGATACGTAAGCGAATGTGCTATGAACTTATAATTGCATTAAGTGTTTATTATGTATAAAAACATTTATATTTCAAAAAGGCACGTTTTAGTATTTTAACATTTTTCAAATAACTTACATTTTTAAACTTGTGATATCTTTCGAATGGAATGTTCAAATTGAATAACTCAAAAAATTATATAATGGCATTGAAGCAAACTTAAATATGACGTCATTTATTTTGATAAGGATTAATCCCAAAGTATAAAAAAAGAGCTTTTATACCGGTGGCATTTATATAAATTTTTTAAAATGAAAAAACACTTATTGTGACATAACTATAATAGTAAGACATATGCTGTCGCTCTATTTTTTGTAGATAATGATATGTTCTACAAAATCGTATTACATTATTTTGTTCTGTAACCAATAGTTTTCGCAGCGCACGCGATAAAAGAATGTTTTTTGGTAATATTTTCAGACCTTGGGTTACATTATTGGAGTTTTAGTGTGGATCCCTAACTTTTTTGAAAATTTAATATAGCCTATGTTCTCCGGAAATAGTGTAGCTTCCCAACAGTGAAAGACTTTTTCAAATCGGTCAAGTAGTTTTGGAGACTATTCAAAGCAAACAAACAATCAAATCTTTCCTCTTTATAATAATAGATAGATAACAGTCGTACAGCACTCTACGATTGATACACAAATAAAACCAAAAAAAAAAAAATGGCTAAAAAATGTATAGTGAGTAAGACAGGAGACCGGCTTCGTCCTCATCCCTACTCCGTGATGTTTACTGGATGAATGGTGACACCTGCCGGGGATGACTGATCGATTGATAGTTGATCAGTTATCGACCGGCAAGGGCGGGAGATCAAATTGAAAATAAATTCTGGTCAAAAAAATTAAAGTGTATAATTAACAAATAAAAATAGGGGTTGATCGTAGAAGGGTGAAAATTAAGAGTAATATGATTTTTTATTATTCTAAGTCATGACAAAATAAAAATCTTGCCAAAAAAAATTCTAGTTTTTAATTAATAAATAAAAAATAAGGGTTGATCATAGGGGGGTGAAAATTTAGGGTTGTATGTATTTTTGTATGATGTATCATAAAAAAATAAAAACAAAAAATTTTATCCAAAAAAAAAAAAAAAAAAATTAAGGGTGGACCACCCTTACCATTTAGGGGGATAAAAAATAGATGTTGTCCGATTCTCCACCCTAGCCGATATGCATGCTAAATTTCACGAAAATCGGTCGAGCCGTTTCGGAGGAGTATGGTTACGCACCCCGTGACACGAGAATTTTATATATTAGATTAGCAATACTCTATTTCATTTTTTTTTTAAATTTTTGCACTTATGTGTCATATATTTTTGATGTAGTTATATTGTATTTTAAAAGCAGCAGAGCTGTCAGAAAAAAGTATTTTTGATACATTAAAGAATCTAAGATATTGTATCTTAATTTCTTTATTTTTTTGACAAAAAAGTTACTAGTTTCTTCGATGTTTTTTAAAAAGAACTGAATCTAGAAACGTAAAAAGTTTCTTAGATACTGAAAAGTGATTTAGATACCGAGGAATTAGATACAGTATTGTGTTTACTGGTGTTTACAAGAGTTTAGACATACAAACTTTACTTTTTCCTTAATTAAAAGATACATTATTTGATTACCCTACAACTTAATACAATGCGTTACGGAACTTAGTACATCCATAGTATATAAAGTAACTTAAGATAAGTATTTAAATTCCTTTTTTAAGTGTAACTAGATACCCGGAGTAACTTTAGATACTTTTTAAAAAAGTAACTTATCTAGTATCTAGATAATTTCCTAAAGTATCTTTGCTAGTCTCAATGACAGATGAAACAGTGAATAAATAAAAAAAAAACATTTTTAAAGTAAAATCCATGTATTAAATATTGTATTTCAAGCATATATTGCATTTAAATTACGTGAATATACATAATCTACATTAAAAGAAGTACATTTATTGAACGAATTCGTAAAACGCTCTTAAGAAAAAACTTTGTAAACCTACAAGCTAAGAAAGCACTAAAGTTAAAGTTAAGGTTTTGCTTCCCTAGATATTCTTAGTCATGTAATTTATAGATGCAATCTATTTTCAAACTATACCCTACTATTTAAGAAGCGAAATATTTTCGGTAAAAATTCAAAATAGTTGATATACTATTCACTATTGCAATAAGACACGTTAGTATAAAAAAAACAGTTTATTATAAACAATGTGCTTTTTTAATCTCATGAAGCAAAAGATGTATCTGAACTCCAATTTTGCAATGTCTTCTCAGGAAAAATTTTATAATATATAATACAAAGCACCATACAAACACTGTGCACAAATAATGAAAAACGTTCAATCAATCGTCTTCGATTGAATCCTTCCAATATATAAGTAGAAAGGAGAGCAACTGAAACACATATATGATTTAAATTTTTATTTTTATCATCTATTATTCTTATAAGAGCTTTAACATTCTACTATTATTAATTCTTCCAAAAAATATAACTTTCGATAAGAACAAAATAAAGTTAATCTTTAAAGAAAAATCAGATTACGAGTACGTTTAATATAACTTAGCATAAAAACAATGTCCCATGTATTAATGGAATTCACAACAAATTAACAATGGTAATAAAAATTGATTAAAACCTCTACATTCAAAAATATTGAATCTAATCTAACGAACTATAACTCGCTTGCCTTTTTTATAAATTTTCTTTTTAAAATATGTATTAAAGTAGTTCCTAAAACTAAGCTTAAGATTGTTTTGGATGGATTGCTTTAGATTTGTAATAATATGCAGCTCCCATTACAGATGCACTTAAAGCTGTTGATACAGTAAAATTCAACAGAAGTAAAGTATCAGCTGAATCCACGAAGACTGTGAATATGCGAGCTGTGAATATATTTTCAGCACATTAAACCCTTTTTTTCTAATTTAATAAAATAAACCTTACCGAAATTTGTAGATACGGATATGAACCATGTAAGTAAACTAACGGATTCAGCATTTTTGGAACGAATAATTTCAACAAGTTGAACAACTTTGCTAGAAGCACCAACGGGTGTACAAAGAGGCTAAAATTTAACTTTGTTTAGAATTTTTTTGCAATATGTGTACTTTTATGGAATTACAATTAAAAATGCCAGAAATTCTCGAGGTAAAACGCCAAACATAAAACCGCTGAAAATCGAAAAGTAAATAATAGCGCCAATGAATGATTTAATGTTCAATAAATTCATATAAAATAATACGCAGAAAATCAATATAACTTCTTGAATTAAAATTATGGGATACTCCAAATAGGATAGAATAGCGTAGCCATTTCGGAAGTTATAACAAAATGTTATTGTGTAACTGAAAAAAATATATATATTAAAAATTGTTTTTTTATTTTGTAAAATAAAAAATACCTGGATAATTCCATAAGCAATCCTGTAAGATTGATTCCTTTTGTATTTTTTACTTTGATAATACTTAAAATTTGTGGAACTTTTAAAATAAAACACGAACTTATAGTAATCAAACTTAATATATCAGAAAATATTTGAGTCAAAGTTAAATCGTCTTTTAATATTGCCATTGTATTATTATTGTATTATAAACGCCTTATTCAATAATTTAATTTGTAAAATGACCACAAATTTTAGCGAATGATTTTGGTTGTCCCAAGCTGGTTATGAAATGTATTTTTAGAATAGTGTATATTTTTTAGATGTCCTCTTATTTTTTACATTTATCCGAACGTCTGAAGAGTTCCTCTGAACAAGTAATCATCGCATATAATAATTTTTTCTTTCAATAACAATACATTATAAATTATCAAAACCACTTGTTAATATAAACGAAACTGATATTTTTTAAAAAGATAGCGTTTTATGGAAAAATCCCAACATAGTTCTAAGTTTTCAAAGACTAATTGAAAAAACACCCCTTAAACAGAATCATCTGAATGATCCGAAACGACCTTCGAAATTCTAAAAAGTAAAAGTTAGTCTGAAGACTAATGTCTCAGATAATTAACGACGTAATTAATGATAAACGTCTTTGATTTCATTGAAATTAAAACCAATTAAAGCATGCACTTTGACTTTGACAGCACAGTACCGCAAAGCCAAAAAGATTAACATTGACAGAAGCGCACTTATTTTTCACGCGGTTCAATGTATATGGAGATCTGCGAAAAGTACAAAAATTATTGAGAAATGAGTGAAACTGAAGAATTGAATGGCTCTGAATTAGGAACTAAAGAATTTTGGGATCAGCGCTATAAAACTGAAATTAATAATTTCAAAAGCCATGGAGATGTTGGTGAAATTTGGTTCGGAGACGATGCTGGTGAACGTGTATTTAAATGGATTCTAAATAAATCTAATATTTCTCCTGAAAGCGCTCAAATCATTGATATTGGATGTGGAAATGGAATGTTTCTTATCAATCTATCCGAAAGAAAATTTCAAAATTTGACCGGAATTGATTATTCAGCCGTGGGTATTGAACTAGCCAAAGCAATAGCCGAGAAAAATAATTGTAATAACATTCAGTATAAAGTAAATAATTCCACTCAACTTATGGTATACTACTCTAAATATGTATGACATATACTTCTTATATTTCTAGGTGTGTAACATATTAGAAGAAGATCAAATATTGCAGGATTATTATGGTTTAATTCATGATAAAGGAACTTATGATGCTATCAGCTTAGATCCTGACGAATCAAGGAAAAAGAGGCAGTTATACATACAAAATGTATCAAAAATGCTAAACCGTAACGGTGTTTTAATCTTAACGTCGTGTAATTGGACCAAAGATGAATTAGTGCAACAATTTAGCGAATATTTTAAAGTAAAACAAGTAATTCCAACTCCAACGTTCCAGTTTGGTGGAAAAACTGGAAATATCGTTACATCAATTTGCTTCGAAAAGTTATCATAAATTTTCATTTTTTTTTTAAATAATTTGTACATATTCGTATTTTATGAATAAATGACTGTTTTGTAAATTCATTTTTCTTGGCTTATTTTTTAATTATATTTAATAATATTTAACATTTTTCTGCTATCAGAATATTAGAATTAGAGAATTCTCTTATTAGAATAAGAAGTAAATGATATATAGACGAATGAAAAGAGATAGCCCTAAAATTTCCGACAAATTTTAGTAGAATTTATTTATTTAATTTTTTTTTAACATTAATGAGCAATGAGAGTCCGTAACATATTCCGTAATATATTCCTTTCTTTTTATTTACAAATAAGCCGAAAAACCTATAAATCACAAAATATTTTTTTTCAACAATGAGCGAACCAATTTGACTGAAAATATATAAAGGCTATTTTCAGAAAATATAACAGTCATTAATCTTAATGAAAACTATTTGAAGCAAATGATTTATCTTCTTCTGTGCTCTAATGACTAATTGGTAATGATTGGTAATTGTGAAGTGATTTTTAAAGGGTAAATTTTCATTCTTTTTCTTTAAAAAAATTGTCATGGTTAATAAAGTATATCTTACCTCAAGAAATTTCAAATATTGTAAATGTTTTCAATCATTAACATTTAGTTTTAACGATTTAAATAACTAATTTTTGTGTTTCAATGGCTTAAATACATTTGTCATAGGAAAACGTCTGTGAGATTTTAAAATTTCTGTACTGTGACGTCATTTTAATGTCGGGCCAATAGGAGCTCGTGTTAGGCATTTGGAATTTAACCTTTTTTTGCGTTTTTAAATAAATGTATTATATATATTATCAATTAAACTATTTATTAAAGCATAAAATTAACATCTACATTATGATTTGATATAAGTTTAGAACATTTTTAAATTATTTAAATTTAATTATTTTTGGAACATGTACTGACATATCGCTCACTGGGTGCCATAGTGGCATATGAACAAATTGTTAGTTTTTAGAAAATGACTATTTTTTATACAGGTAATTTATTAATTAATTTTAGTTTTATGTAATTAATTTTATGTAAAATAACATAAAAATATGCCAGTATTGTTAGTATATAAAACACAAAATGCGAGAACACAAAATGGATTAATGCGAGCATTAATGATAGTTCACTAAAAACAAAAAATTTTTGAGATGTACCACTATTGCACCCAGTGAGCGATATGCATTGGTCGCATTGGACTATTGGTTTGAATGGTTTGAATATTTAGATAATATTTATGCAACATTAAATATCTAGTTGCATAAGCTCAAGGCGTATTAGAAAGTAAAGAAAATGAAACTCATTATTTTTAAAATGAAACATGAAAATAAATCGCTCTATAGCGACGATCCCCTTGGTAACTTACGTTGTCATTGACTTCAAACAATATTTATCAACAATAACCAAAATACTTTTGCGTGCAACAAGTTTCAATTTTTATACTGAAATTTTAACAATTTTCACCTACAATAAATGAAATTTAGTCTCGTTTTTAAATTTATTAAGTAATTATGAGTAATCGCAAAACGAGTGAAGAATCGACGTCTTCTACTTCAAAATCGCTTCCTCCGAAGCTTTTACATGAAATTGTACCCTTAGCAAAAGAAGATCCCATGGCAAAACTAGTTTATCATCCCCCCAAGAAGTTTGAAAGGTATTCTTATAGACTGAAAATTTCTATACCAATATTTCCTAATAACGTTTGTTTCAGGGATAAAAGTGCAATCCCATTTCATGTTCCTCATAAAAAACTCTTAGAAAAAATTGAATTTAAAAAAGAACTTCCCGAACCTCTGGTAAAAATGAAAAATAAATTATTTAAACAAGAAACTAAAAAGAAAACTTTTCTAGACGGGGTTTAAAGAACGTCAAAATCGATTGCTGAAACCTATAGAACGGGCAACTGTAACTAAAATTACGATAGGACCACTTTCCTTAGACACAGAGTCAAGTAAGATTTAAGATTTTACAAATACGAAGAAAAAAGTTATTAGTATTTTTTATTTACAAGCAGCAGACAGTCCGGTAAAAAAACCCTCTATTAGTATCCCAACAAAAATACTTTTTCGTACATCTTATGAAGTAAAAGAGGATATAAAAAAAAAGCATCCTCCGGAAGGACTTGCAGATCAAACGGAACTTATAAGTAAAGTTCGTGAAAATCCTGATTTCAACTTTTATTATATGTCGTATGCTATTGATCGATCGTCAGAATTTTACACACCATATTGCCTTCGGTTAATATTTTAGCTCATTTTGTTTCTTAATATTGTATTTCTGTATCATTCCAGAGTTGTTCCCTATGAAGAAATTGATAAAAGAAATTATTTAACTATTAGCACTCATGGAGTCACTCAATATTATGATGATGTTATGGATTTTACACCATTACGATTGTGGGAACATGAATATAACATGTACTGCAAAGTGAAAGAAATTAAAATGTTCAAAATGTTTCGAGTGTGGAAAGCATTTTTTGTTTGGCATAAGACTATAAGATTCCATAAATTCCAAGCAGCTATTAAATCTTTAACCAAGAACTTATTTTTACTGAATCCCACACTTCGAGATACAATTCTCGCCATTAATGCCATGTGTGTAAAATTGGAAAGTGCCAATTTTACCGAAACTAATGCCAAAGAAAATTTTCTCTTGTTTTATTTTATGGAAGCTCAGGTAATATTCAAAACAATAACACTGCAAAAAACCATAGTATTAAAATATGTGTTCATTTGATTTTATTTACATATTGATCATTTTGTAATTAAATGAAACTAAAGCTTACTGGTGGCAGAGTAGCCAAGGTGGCCGCTTAAATACTAGTGGGTACTGAGTTTAATCCTGATATGATTTTCATAAAATATTTTTCATATACAGTGTTTTATGAACCCTCGAGTTGCTAAAAATCTTTGCAGTTATAAAGCTACGATAAATAACAAAAACGGTCATTATACTTTTATCGAATATTTTTTATCATTTAGGTCATTTTGAAAGAATTTTAAATTTTATAACATATTCTACTACATAATACATTGATATTAATGTTCATGAACAGAACTAGAAATGAGCAAGGAAGAAGGTAGCTGCTAATATAGTAACAATTTTTATATAAATATATGGTATTTGCAAATATAGAAAAAATGTACATAAACAGTCATTAATTATGGTAGTATTTCAAAGAATGTAAAAGGTAAATATAGGAATATCTACCCCGGGTATTTTAATTTTTTTTTTAATTTGGGATTACGGTTTATTCAATTGGTTTTTGAAATTCTTATCAAAGCTTCATTGTTCATAAACATTGTTTAAGTTCGTTTTCATAATCACTTTGTTCGTTAATTTGGCAAACCCCCATGAGACCAGTCTTATTTCTCACTCCTTATTTCCTTCACCTATTTACTTTTCTATGCTTTTAAATTTTATTGTGAACTGATTACGGCTCGGTTTTTGTCTAATTTTTTGCGTAAGCATCAACTAAAGAATGATACATTTAGCAAAATTAGGATAGAACTTAGGTGGGACATGATATAAAAAAGATTGAGGAACACTGATATAGACTCTAGAGTTGCCTAATATATCAATTTTTGGCTCATGTCTCTTTCACCACAGTCAAATCTGGCAACGTTGCATTATCTACTTTGTTTTTAATTTAATTCGCGAATAAATCTACCCCCAATGAAAATTTAGTCACAAAAAAAAATATACCATATAGGAATTGAATTCACAAAAAATCGCAAATAGAATAGAAACAAAATAAAAAATACAATGTTGCCAGATTTGACTGTGCTAAAAGGGACTTTAGCCCAATTTTTTTCGGGGTGCATGTTGTTTTTCCTGGTTTGCTCTTCCTTGACCAAAATTCTGGCTACGTCTATGTACTACCTTCTATCATTTCATTTTTTTTAATTTAAATTAAGAAAAAAACAATAATTATTTCATTATTTAGCTTGGTCAAATAGAATTAATCAAATCAAAACTAGTGGAGTATCGAAGTCTAGCAAAACAACTTTTATTAAACTCATCGCATGAAGCTCTTAACTTTAGTGGATTTTCAATAGAAGAAAAGCAAACGACAGTACAAATAGCTGGAGTACGATCCCAGAATAAATCAGCTCATGTTAAACTCTCCTACATCGATCAAGCGAAAAAAAGAAGACAGTGTGAAAAAATTTGCAAGTAAAACTGATACTATATAAAAAAAAAAAACATTAGACTAATCCAAATTATTAGCTTTTTGATGCTCTCCGATTTCATTACGGTTCATATGCTACATTTACTAATGGTGAATTCATTTCGAGATTTTGAGTTGTTGTTGAGGAAGCAAATACAGTTTTTGCCATCGGAGGAAGATCTTGAGGGTATGGATGTAACAGCAGTACTTGAAGTTCCCCGTCCAAAAAATGCTCCCAAACACCCACTGTTTAATTTCGAATTACTGTTATCGCCCGAATGTCTCACAATTGATCCGTCTCGGGAAATTTTCATGCAAGCTTTTAACAATTTAATTGATTTTTGGGATGAAATCATTTATGATGGAATGGAACCCTTTATTAACGATACTGCATTCGATCCATTTACAACGTACGTTTCTATTTTTTCAATTTAAATAATTATTATGGAATAAATTATTTATGTAGGCCAATCATAAATGGAAAAATCGAAGATCGGTTATGCGGTCACGGACCATCTTTAAAAGCTGTTTTGGATTTAGATGTTGAAATCGTAGACCAACGGATTCAAATATTTGCATACTTAAATAAAAATTGGGATGCAATGAACATGTATATAAAAAGATTTGAACCAATCCGTATTTTTTTCGCAGAAGATTGTGCTATGGATCGTGATGCTATTGTGAACGAAAGAAGTATGTCTACACATCAAGCAATTTAATAATTTCGTTTATAAATTTTGAAATATCAACAAATAGATTTGGAGTTATTTCGCTTATGGTGTAAAAGATATACAAATGAGCTAGACGTGATAGATAATATCATTGAGGAGCAATCATTAGGATTGTTTTATTTAAAAATTGGAGGAATTAAAGTAACTGCCCAACCTCAACCCGAATCACTTTTGGCTGTCATTGAACAAACAACTCCAATGTAAATGCAAAACTTACTATAATTTATAACTTTTTAACTATATACTTACTGTGCAAATAATTTTTAGAATTGGAAAAGAAAAAGTGGACAGTCTTTTACAGCAAGTTGATGACGCTACTGAATATTTAAGTAAAGAACCAACTACAACTCAAGAATTTGTCGATTATTTGGATTATTTGGATAAAATTACAATGAATGTAGACATTATTGAGTCTGAGTTGGATTATGCAAAAGAACTTTACGATATTATGGATGAATATGGAATTCCTATTCCTGTAGATGACATGGAAACTTACCTTAATGCTAGTTCTATCATTACGAATTTAAGAAACTTTTCAGATCAATGCATTTCTGAGAAAGAAAAAGTCGTTAATAACTTAAGTAAATGCATAATGAAAGATATTGTTACGTTGTTTGAACAAGTTACAATTTTACGACAAGATGTTTTGGTATTAGATTTTTTTAAAAATTGAAATTACTTTTACAAATAACAATTCTATCTACTGTTTTCAGCAACCATGGCTGTTAAATATTAAATCTGATTCTGATGAAGTAATGAAAACATTGACAAGAATCGATACAGAATTAAAAGAATTTCAGGCTAAAGCCAATTCTTATCGTGCATACCAGAAAACTTATCGTGTAAGTTGAAAAATTCATCAAATAATTCAAGTTTTTTAATTTGATATTTTTATAGTTGGAAGTAACACGCTATGAAATATTGGACCAAACATTGAACGATGTGAAGCTTCGAATTCTCCTTTGGGAAACTCTTACCTCATGGAAACAGACAATTGATGAGTGGTACCAAAATCCATTCAATCAACTTGATCCGGAAGAAATGCAAAATTTAACGGCAAGAAACATGAAAAATATCGCTATGCTAGAAAAAGGACTACCAGAAAATGCTATTGTTCCCATGATTAAAGAAAGTGTCGAACTGATGAAAGATAAACTACCAGTTATTACTTATTTGAGAAATCCAGCGTTGCGACCACGTCATTGGGCTCGAATTGAGGATATTTTAAAACATAAATTTCGTCCAGACGTTCCAGTTACACTACAACTTCTGGAAAAATTACATGTGTTTAGTTATCCAGATGAGTTATTAGAAGTGGCTGGACAAGCCAGTTCCGAAGCAAGTTTGGAAGGTATGCTGAAAAAAGTCGAGGACAACTGGAAAGGTCTAGAATTCAGTGTTATCAACCATAAGGATAGCAAAGATGTATTTATTCTGGGCAGTACAGAAGAGGTTCAGGCAATACTCGATGAAAGTTTCATAACAATAAACACAATCAACAGTTCCAGAAATGTGGGACCTATAAAACCGCGCGTTGATGAATGGTTACGTCAATTAGATTTATTTGCTAGAACTTTAGTGCGTTGAAATATTACTTTACTAGTTAATATTTATTGTATATTTTTTAAATTTAATTAATAGGAAGAATGGACGAGTGTGCAGCAGCAATGGATGTATTTAGAAGTGATTTTTTCTGCTCCAGATATTCAACGTCAATTGCCGACAGAAGCAAAAATGTTCATAATGATTGATAAGCAATGGAAAGAAATAATGCGCCGTACGGCAAAAGTCCCTTTAGCTATGCAGGCCGCCTTATATCCCGGAACATTAGAGATTTTTCAACGTGCCAATCAAATTTTAGATCAAATCATGAAATGTTTAGAAGCATATTTGGAAGTAAAACGAACCGCTTTCCCGCGATTTTATTTTCTTTCCAATGACGAACTTTTGGAAATTCTTGCTCAAGTAAATAGTTCTTCTTTACCACCATATTTCATATTTCTTGATAATTACAAAAAACAATTTTTGAAGTTATACTTCTTTAGCGTCGTTATGAAAAAATAATCAGATTGAATGTTTAATAAAATGTAACGTTGTTGCGCTACAGTAGAAAGTTGCTCACAAACGGTTAGCGAGAAACTTCAAGCGAGTGTAAGCTGACCGATTTTTGGGAGCGATTTGCTTAGTACTAACAAACGCAATCAGGTCGACCAAGTTGGCTGCTAGCACAGGTTTTTTGTTATTCGGTAGGTGAAACCAACTGAAATGATCGACGACGAAGTTAAAAAGTGCCAGAAAGTTATGTTTTTTTATATTTGAATTAAAAATCAGTTTCAATACAAAAATATAAAAGTAAACAATTTCTATTGTTTTAATTTAATTTGTACTCCGTCGCTATTTCATATTATTAATCGTCGCTAGATTGTACATGTTGTAGTTACACGCAATTGACTTTTTAAACAAGCTGTATCTATAAAAAACTTCTATATGGTAAATATTTTCGACAAGTATTTTTCGAACAAGTGACCCATGCTGTATTGATAAACAGTTAATTCATATATGTAAGATACAAATTTGTGTACAGTCCCTGGTCATATTAATAGACGCACTAAAGGTTTTGTATAAAACCTGAAGTAAGAGCTTTTTTATTTTGGGTCCATATTTTTGATTGGGTTTAACTTTTCTGTACAAATTTTATTTATTACGCTTATTACCAATTAGGGTGACCAAAAATCATATTTATTAAAAATTTTTTTGCATCAAATTAATTAATATCCTAATTATGGTGAGCTGAATTGTTAAAAGTTTAATTGAAAGCCCGTTTACTGATATTTAAGTTCCCATTCTGCGCAGTATGCTGACTATGTAAGATAATACCTTCGGCTGTATTTGTGGATTATGATTCCATACGTGAATATTTTTTCTAAGGTCTATGTTTATGTTGTGACCACCGCTTTAGCTACATTTTTCTTCAGCAATTTCCCCATATTTTTAATGGGTTTAAGTGCGTCTAATAATATGGCCAGGGACTGTAAATAGTCAATTATGTACAATATTGTGAAATACTATATAGAATATATAGCCATTATAGCCATATAGATTAGCCAATTTGGCTCATGTCCCGTTTAATGACATCAATATTAGGCAACGTTGCATTTTATACTTTGTTTTTAAATTGATTCGTGAGTAAATCATGTCATGATGAATATTTACCAGTAAAAGAGCAAATTCGGTATACGATATTGGAATTGAATTAACAATTAAATCGCAAATAAATTATTTGAAAACTAGTAACGTTCTGGGAAATATTCAAAGCTCAATACTGATAAAAGTGACAAATGGTAAAAATCGGTAATTGAATGAAAACGAAGTAACAGTTGAAACCAATGACAACAAACAGTTAATTGAAATTTGAGACAATAATTATTACATCTGTATTACACTCACATGTATGTGTGAAGGCACATGTATGTATGACATTCTTTGTTCTCTGTCTTTACCCCAATGCATACATTTGCCTGTTATATTGACATTAAAAGTAAAAATTACGTTAAAAATTTTAGTTATCACAAACTACTAATAACTGATGTACCATTTCAGGCACTACCGTAATTTGCTATGGCAGTGGATTAAAAACATTTTTTAATTACGACAAATAAGTATAACTTCTAACGCACGTACCTTAGTACATACATTGTTTTTTTTATTAACCAACTAATCATTCATTCAAATATACACTTGATATCTTTCTTATTGTAGACAAGAAATCCTCACGCTGTTCAGCCTCACTTAAGAAAATGTTTTGACGCAATTGCCAAGTTAGAGTTTGGTAAACGCATATTGAATGAAGAAGAAGACGAAGAAGGTTTCCAGGCAGATAAACCTATAAATCCTGACGCAGTCGTTGTAGAAACTACTGATATTGTGGCAATGATTTCTCCAGAAGGCGAACGAGTCGATCTTGGTAAAGGTTTGAAAGCTCGTGGAAATGTGGAAGATTGGCTGTGCAAAGTAGAAGAAGCAATGTTTATATCGTTACGACGAAAAATGAAAGCCTCAATCCAAGATCACGGAGAAACTGATCGAGAAACGTGGCTTCAGAGACATCCCAACCAAATTATATTGACGGTGTCCCAAATAATGTGGGCCAAAGAAGTCCATTTGATACTGGATCATTCCGCAACCAAAGTTGCGGACATGACGGAATTCGAAATAATAAATATCAAAAATTTAAATCAATTGGCGTCAATGGTTCGTCGAGATTTAGATAAAGTTGTACGGAAAATTTTGATCGCATTGATTACAATTGATGTACACGCGAGAGATACAATTACGCTTTTAGTTACAAATAAAGTGCAGTCAAGCAACGATTTTGAATGGTTGAAGATGATTCGATATTATTGGGACAAAGAAATCGACAATTGTCTTGCTCGAATGTCTAATTCTCTTTACGTTTATGGATATGAATATTTAGGAGCGGGTGGATGTTTAGTTATAACGCCTTTAACAGATCGATGTTATTTATGTTTAATGGGAGCGTTACAATTGGATTTAGGAGGAGCTCCTGCTGGTCCAGCCGGAACAGGAAAAACGGAAACGACGAAAGATTTATCCAAGTCATTGGCGATTCAATGTGTTGTATTTAATTGCTCGGAAGGTCTTGATTATAAGATGATGGGAAAATTTTTCTCGGGTTTGGCCACATCAGGAGCTTGGTGTTGCTTTGATGAATTTAATCGTATTGATATCGAAGTGCTGTCTGTAATAGCACAGCAACTGATTACAATTCGAAATGCGAAAGTAGCTGGTTTAAAACGTTTTATGTTTGAAGGACGCGAAATTAAATTGGTTCGATCTTGTGCCGCTTTTATTACAATGAATCCAGGATACGCTGGACGAACAGAATTGCCAGATAATTTGAAAGCTCTATTCCGTCCGATATCTATGATGGTGCCTGATTATGGTAAATATTCTTATATTAAAAATTAATTTAGCATTAATACTACGATTTCAATAATTAGGATTAATCGCGGAAGTAACTCTATACTCTGAAGGATTTGAATCTTCGAAAGTTTTGGCACAAAAAATGGTAAACATGTACAAACTTTGTAGTGAACAGTTGTCTCAACAAGATCATTATGACTTTGGAATGAGAGCAGTAAAAAGTGTGTTGGTTATGGCTGGAGCATTGAAACGATCTAATCCAGACAAAAATGAAGATGTTGTGCTTATTAGAGCATTGAAAGACTCCAATTTACCTAAATTTCTTGCAGATGATGCTGTGCTTTTTCAGGTATTATTACATTATTTACATTATTACATACTATTTAGTTTAAACTTTCCTATATTTTTTTTTGTTTCAAGGGTATTTTAAGTGATTTATTTCCCGGTGTGGTTTTACCAGAACCTGATTATGGGATATTCTTAACCGCTATTGAAGATGTAATGCTTTCTTTAGGTCTTCAAACTGAGAGCACCCAAATACGTAAAGTAATCCAATTATACGAAACAATGATTGTCCGATGGGGTGTTATGTTAGTCGGCCCAACGGGTGGTGGAAAAACAACGGTTCTTAAAGTATCAAAATACATAAAATATTTTTATAACTTTTATTAATATAAAATATATGTAAAGATTCTAAACTTGGCCTTGACCAAAATGCATAGTGATGGAATAGTTGGACCTTTTTTCCAACCTGTTTTTACATACGTATTAAATCCTAAATCTGTAACGATGGGAGAATTATATGGTGAGGTTAACCCTTTTACAATGGAATGGCGAGATGGACTTTTGGGAATTTATGTGAGAGTCGCTGTCACTGTAAGCTATTTAGTCTTTAATTTTTTCCCAAATTTTCAAAGTATTTCCTCTATTTTTAATAGACAGGAAACGAATCACATCAATGGGTAGTTTGCGATGGTCCGGTAGATGCAGTTTGGATTGAAAATATGAACACGGTGTTAGATGATAATAAAATGTTATGTCTTGCAAATTCCGAAAGAATTAAGTTAACTCCATATGTTCACATGGTATTTGAAGTGCAAGATTTAGCACAAGCATCTCCAGCTACAGTAAGTCGTTGTGGTATGGTATACATTGATGCTGAGGAACTGAAGTGGATGCCTTATGTAAGAACTTGGATCACAAAATTTGAAGAAACCATGTTAAGTGAAGATATCAAAGAGTTTGTACTGAATGAATTATTTGATAAATATATTGAGGAGGGGTTTGTTTTTATAAAAAAATATTGTGAACATGCTATTAATCAAGTTGATATTAGTAAAGCGACAATGGTATGTTCCTTGATGGAAAGTATTTTAACGCAGCCTGGAAGTATAGATAAAAGCATGGACAAAAGTAGATTAAAAACTTATCTTGCTCAAGCATTTGCTTTTTCGTATATTTGGGGAGTTGGAGGAAATTTAACAGATAGTACAAGAAACAAATTTGAAGTTTTTGTCCATGAAAAACAATTCGGTGAGGATGAAATTGCCCAAATACCAACTTCTTCTGATTTATGGAACTTATTTTTAAATACGCAAACAAAGAAGATGGATAACTGGTGGAGACTAATGCCAGAATTTATCTATGATCCTTTGCTTCCATTCTTTGAAATGCTTGTACCAACGACAGATACAGTTCGATTTGGATATATTATGGAAAAAATGTTGTTTGTCAATAAGCCAATTATGTTCACGGGAGACACTGGTGTAGGAAAATCAGTTATTGCAAAGTCAGTCTTAAACACTCTTTTGGCTACCGGAGTATGGGTTCCTGTCACCTTGAACTTTTCTGCTCAAACCAGTAGTGCACGAACACAAGAAATTCTAGAATTAAAGTTGGAAAAACGGCGGAAAACTCTGCTTGGAGCTCCTTATGGGAAAAAGATTGTCGTGTTTGTAGACGATGTTAATATGCCTAAATTGGACACTTATGGATCACAAGCACCAATTGAATTACTGCGGCAATTTTTAGATTTCGGAGGATTATATGATCGAGAAAAACTATTTTGGAAAAACATAGTTGATGTAACGTTAACATGTGCTTGTGCACCTCCAGGCGGAGGACGTAATCCTCTAACAGCACGTTTTGTACGACATTTTGGAATGCTATCAATTCCATCGCCAGATGCCCCTGCAATGAAAGTTATCTTCAAAGCAATACTGAGAGGATTTTTTGATGACTTTGCCAAAGAAATTCAAGAAATGGCAGAACCATTAGTTAATGCCGCTGTGGAGGTATACGAAAGAATTGCTCAAGACCTTTTACCAACTCCAGCAAAATCACATTATGTTTTCAACTTGAGAGATTTATCCAAATGCGTTCAAGGGGTTCTTCAAGCTGATTCAGGAACTTTACGAGAACCAACGATTATGCGTCGTTTGTTCTTCCATGAATGTTTGCGTGTATTTCACGATCGTTTAATTTCCATGGAAGATAAAAGTTATTTTTATTATTTACTACGTGATATTTGCGGAAGAAATTTAGGAGCCCCTGTGTTAATTTTACCAGAAATGGTTCCTGGCCAGTATCTTACAACTCCACCTTTACTCTTATTTGGAGACTTTATAAATCCTACTGTTCCAAAAGAAGAACGTTTATATGAAGAAATAACTGATTTAGAAAAGTTAAAATCCATTTTGAAAGAATATTTAGACGATTATAATTTAATTGCAACAAAAGGAATGCAGTTAATATTCTTTCAGGATGCTGTAGAACATTGTACTAGATTAGCTCGAGTTATTCGTTCTGAGCGTGGTAATGCTCTTTTGGTTGGAGTTGGAGGTATGGGAAAGCAAAGTCTTACTAAATTAGCATCACATTTGAATGGATGTAAATGTGTTCAAATTGAACTTACACGATCTTATGATCATAGTTCATTTTTTGAAGATTTAAGAAAAATGTTTTATAACGCTGGATGTCTTAGCCAACAAACCGTTTTTATTTTTACTGACACGCAAATTGTTCAAGAAGAATTCGTTGAAGACATTAACAATATTTTAAATTCTGGTGATGTACCAAATCTGTTCGAAGCAGATGAATATGAAAAAGTGCAAGTAGGAATTCGTGATGTGGCCAAACAAGCCGGAATTTTAGATGCGACTCGTGATGGAATGTATGATTTCTTCATCAGTAAAGTTCGAGCAAATTTGCATTTGGCATTATGTATGAGTCCTGTTGGGGATGCCTTTCGTCGTCGATGTCGTATGTTTCCTTCATTAGTTAACTGTTGTTCGATCGATTGGTTTACAAAATGGCCGGCTGAAGCTTTATTATCAGTAGCCGAGAACGCTTTACAAAAAATATCCCCTGATGATCCCGATGACACAGTTTTGCCAAAGAAACTTTCAGAAATTTGTGAAACTATGCATCAAAGCGTTGAAAATATGACGGTTCGATTTTATCAAGAGATGAGACGTTACTATTATACAACTCCGAGTAGTTATTTAGAGTTATTGAAACTTTATAGAGACATGTTAAATAAAAAATATGAGAAAATTATAAAAATGAGAGAACGTATAGCCAATGGGTTGAAGAAACTTTACGAAACTAATTCGGTCGTTGATTCAATGAAAGCTGAATTAGTTGCTATGGAGCCAACGTTAAAAAAGAAATCACAGGCTGTCGCAGATTTAGTAGTTACATTGACTAAAGAACAGACGGAAGCGGATAAAGTCAAAGTAACAGTTCTTGCAGATGAAGCTGAAGCCAAGGAAAAAGCTGCAATTACTCAAGAGTTGGCTGATGATGCGCAACGGGATTTAGATAAAGCTTTACCAGCAATGGAAGCAGCGGCAAAAGCTCTCGATTCTCTCAATAAAGCTGACATTAACGAATTGAGAGTTTTCCAAAAACCACCCGCTATGGTTAAATGGGTTATGGAACCAGTTTGTATTTTACTAGGAGTGAAGTAAGTATTTAATGAAATATTCATTTTAAAGATTTGCAATTGATTTTTTTTTAATTAAGGACTGACTGGGATGCGGCTAAGAAAGTGATGGGTGACAATTTCCTGAAAAGATTACAGGAATATGATAAAAATAACATAAAAGATGCTACTTTAAAAAAGTTAATTCCGTATTTGGAACACAAAGACTTTGTACCCGATGTGGTCGCTGTAGTATCAAAAGTGTGTCGATCAATGTGTATGTGGGTAATTGCAATTGATGCTTATGCAAAAGTTTACAAAGTTGTTGGACCAAAAATGCAAAAGTATTGAAATAATACAATTTACATTCATTCTAGAAATATTTTTCTATCATTATTTTTATTAGGCAAAAAGAAGCTGAAACTGAACTAAATGCTGTTATGTCTGTATTACGAGCTAAACAAAAAATGTTGGCAGATGTAGAAGCTCAAATAGAAAAATTGCAAGCAAACTATCAATCAACTTTGGATGAAATGCAGGAATTAAAAGATGTTATGGATGTTACAGCAGGGCGATTAATTCGAGCAGGTAAATTAACCTCAGCCTTAGGAGATGAACAAGGTCGTTGGGAACAAATGGTTGTCGTAAGTAGATAAAGTTAATGTCTATTACAGTTTATATGAATTGATTTTTTTTAGAACTTTGGAAAACAACTAGTTAACTTAGTTGGAGATGTTTTAGTTGCTGCAGGCTCAGTCGCTTATTTAGGAGCTTTTACTTTGTTGTATCGAGCTGAATTGATTGAATTATGGCTTCAGACTCTTAAAAATGAGGACATCCCCCTTTCAGAGTCATTTAGTTTAATCACAGTTTTAGCAGATCCTTATGAAATCCGTATGTGGAATACATGTGGGCTACCGAAAGATGCAGTTTCAACCGAAAATGCTATCTTCGTAACGCAAGCTGGTCGTTGGCCGTTGATGATTGATCCTCAAGAACAAGCCAATAGATGGATTAAAACCATGGAAGGACCAAATGGATTAAAAGTAACAAAATTAACGGATGCGAACTTTATGAGAGTTTTGGAAGCTGGAATTAGAATTGGAATGCCTATATTGTTGGAAGAAGTTGGTGAAAAATTAGATCCAACTTTATCTCCAATTTTAATGAAACAGACTACCATTCAAGTAATTATATTTTGCATAGTTTCATAATCATATGTACATTTACTAAACAATTTATAAAATTATCGTAGGGAGGAAGAGTTATGATTCGTTTAGGGGATTCTGATGTTGAATATGATATGAATTTTCGTCTTTATATAACAACAAAATTAGCAAATCCTCATTATTTACCTGAAGTTTGTATTCAAGTAACAATTGTTAATTTTACGGTTACTCCTTCAGGATTAGAAGATCAGTTATTAGCGTAATTATAAACTAAAATGATTATTTTTGATAATTATTTGATTTTTTTTAACTCTTTTTAGTGATGTTGTGCGTTTAGAACGCCCAGATTTAGAAACACTACGTACTGAATGTATTGTGCGAATCAATAATGATAAAGCACAATTGTTGGCAATTGAAGATAAAATTTTAAAACTCCTATTTGCGTCTGAAGGTAATATACTCGATGATGAAGAATTGATTGAAACTTTGAACGAAAGTAAAGAGACTTCGGCTGTTATTGCGGCGCGATTAATTGAAGGAGAAGCAACTGAAGAAAAAATATCAGTTGCTCGTGAAAAATATCGAACAGTAGCAACACGCGGCTCAGTGTTATACTTTGTAGTTGCTCAGCTAGCTGAAATTGATCCAATGTACCAATATTCTTTAAAATATTTCAATAACGTTAGTGTTTTCACTTTTGAATTCTTTAAAAAAATAACCAAAAGTATTTCCAGGTATTTAACAATGTCATTGAAATAAGCGAAAAAAGTCCTGATTTAAACGTACGATTGGGAATCCTTTATCGAGAAATAACTTTAGCAGTTTATACAAATATTTCCCGTGGCTTATTTGAACGTCATAAATTAGTGTTTAGCTTTTTACTGTGTATTAATATCTTTAAAAATGCTGGAGAAATTTCCGAGGGGCAATGGAACTATTTGATTCGTGGTCCAGTTGGATCAAAAACAAATAAACCGAAACCACCAATTTATGAACTATCGGAATCCGCATGGAATTCAGTTCAGTTTTTAGAAACTTCATATCCGTCTTTTGCAGGAATTTCTACAGACTGTACAAAATTAATAGTAGTGGAGATTGGTGATTATGTTCAAAGAATAAATTTAATTAATGACAATGAAGATAAAGCTCACATTGATTGGGATGTGGCGTTAAATGAGTTTGAAAAGTTAATGTTGATAAAAGCTTTACGAGAGGAAAAGCTTGTCTTTGGTATAACATCTTTTGTCAAGTTAAAATTAGGAAAACCATTTGTAGAAAGTCCTCAAGTAACAATTCATTTACTGTAAGTTAAAATTATTATATAAACAAAACTAATTAACAAGATTATACTATTCCAAATAGATATCAAGATACCAATAACGTTACCCCTTTAATCTTTATTTTGAGTGCTGGTTCTGATCCTTTTCAAGCATTTCAAAAGTTCGCTGCAGAAATGGGATGCACAGAAAAAATTCACAGTATTTCACTAGGACAAGGACAAGGTCCGGTTGCTGAAAAATTGATGGATCGGGGAAAAATTCAGGGAGACTGGGTATTTTTACAGGTTTGAAAGAATTTTTAAGTTTTGTACTTTCTTCTTAAAATACACTTAAACATTATAGAATTGCCACTTGGCGACTTCTTGGATGTTAAGTATGGAGAGAAATATTCAAAAACTCTCCGAACGTGGAAGTAAAGTTCATCCGGAGTTTCGTTTATACTTAAGCTCAATGCCCTCGAAATCTTTCCCTGTGTCAATACTCCAAAATTCTGTTAAGGTAACTAACGAAGCTCCAAAAGGTCTACGTGCCAATATTAAACGGGCTTTCCAAGAAATGACAGAAGACTTCTTTGAGGGGCATCGTAAGTATTATTATTTCTATGAAAAAAAAAATCAGTCAATAAGTATTATGAAATTTAGCACTTGATTTGGATTGGAGAAAAATTATTTTCGGTATCTGTATGTTCCATGCGATTATTCAAGAGCGCAAAAAATTTGGTCCTTTGGGCTGGAATATTACTTATGAATTTAACGATAGCGATCGAGAGTGTGCTTTACTTAATTTTAGAATGTTTTGTGCTGAAGGATATATTCCTTGGGACGCATTAGAATATATAACAGGTATTTATTTATATTTGAGGGTAATTTCAATATTTACATATTATGAATTAAAAATCTAGGCCAAATTACGTATGGAGGACGTGTCACTGATTCATGGGATTTACGTTGTCTACAAACAATTTTAAAAGGCTTCTTTTCCAAACCAACGCTAGCTCCAGGATACAAATACTCTAAATCTGGAACGTACCACTGTCCTGAGCTTGTAAAACTCGAAGAATTTCGTGAATTTATTGAAAACTTACCAATCATTGAAGACCCGGAAGTATTTGGCATGCATGAAAATGCTAATATTGCGTTCCAAACAAAAGAAACTCAAGCTGTAATTGTAACTATTATGGAAAGTCAACCTAGATCAGGAGGTTCTTCGGAGGGTAAATCTACAGATGAAATTGTGGCTGAATTGGCTGATATCATAAAGAAAGCTATAATGCCCAGAATTTATTGTGAAGAACCATTTCTCGCTATAATTACAGTAAGTGATATGATTATTTTTTCGAGCCCATAAAAATATTACATAATCATAAAAATATTCAATTTTTTATTCTAGCGTGATGATCGTGGACGTTTACCTTCCCTTAGTACAGTTTTATTACAAGAAATTGATCGTTTTAACAAATTATTACGTTTAATTCATTCATCTTTGGACACATTACAAAAAGCTATTAAAGGATTTGTTGTGATGTCCGAACAATTAGAGGAAGTTTACAACGCCTTCCTCAATAATCAAATTCCAAAAATGTGGGCTGCCAAAGCGTATCCATCTTTGAAATCCTTGGGAAGCTGGATACATGATTTGGTTTTACGTTTAGATTTTATTTTCGTAAGAGTTTAAATATTTGCTATTATCTTGAAATAATTTCCGTTCTGTTTAGAAATGGTACAGGGACGGGCCACCTCTATCATTTTGGCTCCCCGGATTTTTCTTCCCGCAAGGCTTTCTTACCGGGTGTCTACAAACTCACGCCCGAAAATATGATCTACCAATCGATATATTAAAATTCGATTTTGAAATAACAGGAGTTGTGGTAGATCAAGAAGAGATCTACAAGGCCCATGAGCTTGCTGGAAAAGAAGTAGGTGTTGACTAAAAAATTACTGTAATCGTTAATTAATCACTTACTTGGAAAACAGGATTTATCAGTTTATGGAAATGTCCCAAGGCCAAAAGACGGAGTCGTCATCCACGGTCTGTTTTTGGACGCGGCTCGATGGGACATAAGTTTGGGGCATTTGGTGGATCCCAAACCAGGGGAAATGAACCCCTTTTTACCGTCAATGCTCCTTTTACCATTGACACATCCGGCGATTGAGGGCCGCCGATATACTTGCCCTTTATATAAAACAGCGATTAGGGCCGGTGTACTGTCGACAACGGGGCACAGTACAAACTTCGTCGTGCCCGTATTATTACCGTCCGAAGAGCCCCCGTATTATTGGATTTTGAAGGGGACTGCACTTCTTACAATGATCACTGATTAAAAAATTTTGGGGTTGACAATTACAATTTCGCCCAATGTGATCAGTTTTAATTTTTCCCCCATTTTTTCTTATTTGTTTCCATTTTGAAGTGCCGTCCTAATTTTCTGATTTTCTTCAAAATTTGCAGTGTTATAACAAAAAAAATTTGTTTGTAAATATTGTAAATTTGTTATTTTTAATATTTTTTTTTTCATAATTATTTTATAGCTTAATTAATTTTAAATAAAATATTTTAAGATGCTATTATATAAACAAAAAAGAAAATGTTTAAATTCATCAGGTATCTACGATTTCCATAGGACAACTTGAAAAATTTGTTATATTTTTTTTTTGTTTACAGCTGGTTAGCAACTTAGTAACTAAAATTGACATGAAGATAAAGAAACTTAAAATTATGAATAATATCCTTCATAATATAAATAAAAAATAATTCTTATTAGACAAATATATTTTAAGAATGGGAAAAGGATTTATATTTTTCTTTGCTACCAAAGTAAAAGTACAATAATTCGATTGATTATAAGTATTATTGTTAATCGAAAATTCTTAAAGAAAAGACTTATTATTTATCATACTTATAGCATTTAAAATGTTTAATAGCCTTGTGGTCGTATTTGGATTAATTTAAATTATTTTAATAATAAAATAATATATAAGAGCATAAATCAAGCGTCGCTAATAATTTAAGCAATTGATGCAAAAAAGTTATACCTATAATAAAAATATAAATACATTTGGTATATATGACATCGACATAATATTACCAAACTGTGCAACTTTTGTACCATTTGTGCCATTAGATATGTTAATCATTCAATTTTCAGTACGGAAAAACTTCCTATGTTTAACTATATTTCCTATGTCTTAAACCACAAATATTCAAAATGCATGATAATATATTAAAGCGAATTATTTATAACAATAATTTATTTCAAACTAACAATAAACTACATGTTCTCTATAATAAACTGAACAAAAATGGAATAAGCGGAGTTACATATTAATTATCTATTGCATAGTTTTTTAAATTTTTTTCACGAGCTTCACGTCCATTGTTTGTTAAATTGGTTATTATCATAAGGTTTTGGACTAAAAAATAAAATAAAATTTTCTTAATGGTTTATATTTGATTTTTGTACAACGTTTCGTCACCTTTCGGAACTTTATCAAATACTCAATCGATTGAGTAGGTACCCCTCGAAAGGCAGAGGGTACTCTGCGCGTATAGTCTTATTTGGGTTACTTTTGAAAATAATCTTAAAAATCTTGAGCAACTTTAAAAACAAATTTTTAGGGCTAATTTTTAGAAAAGAATCTTAAAATATTGTAAATCAACATATTTCAGTTAGAGACTGAAATTTTTTGCGGCACCCTGATGAACACATGGAAAATATAGTTTTTTAGCAAACTGTATTTGATGTAATAACATTAACAAGTCACATTCTTTGACACTAATTTACCTACTGTTGCAAAGAATCAAAAATTACTAAATTTTTAAACATTTTTATGTTTTTTACGATGATTTCCTACATGCAGTCTTAGGATGATTAGGTAATTAAGGATTGGAAATTTAAACCCTTTTATTAATTTTTAATAAGAAATAATTAGTTGATATTACAGGATAGTGTAGAAATGACTAAGAAACCAAGACAATACTTAAAAAAGTGGAAAAATAAAAGTTGATGAAATGAAAATCATAATTTTAAATTTCTTTATAGTTTGCAGTTTAGTGGTCTCCCGCAAATAATTTAAGTTAGAAAATTGGTGCAAATATTACTTGCTCAAATTGTTTCTTTCTTTTCTGAAAATTGTTTTCCCGGAGGATTTTCCTAGAAATTTAAAACATCTTCGTATTTAAAATGGGATGGTTTACAATTTTTGTTAATAATTGCGAATTGTGAAATAAATACCTTTAAACGAAAAAAATAAAATTTATACGAAATATGACCTTCGATAATAGATTCCAATAGAATTACAAATCTAAACGAAATCAATATTTGTGAGTATATTTTTTGCTTGTTTGTAAACAGTTTCCAAAAATCAAGATCATTTAATGATTTTGGGCCAGCTTAAGCACGTACAAATAACATTAACTTTATTTTATTTCTTTTTATGATAGAAGATGAAGATTATACAAATACTACGAAACTAAAATAATTGATTTCTTGCTTTTTCGTGAACTTCAACAGGCTATAGCTAACTTCTCATACAATTTTCCAATTTTCTTGAAACAAATACCTGACTGAAATATAAACTTTTCTCTAAAATTTCTTTATCTGAATTATTACGTATTACAGCTAGATATATATTAGATCGCGATTTCCATTAATGATTTATATATTTTCAAAATTGTTATGAAAAATAAAAATGTAAATTATTGTTTGTTTATTTTGCCACAGAAATAATGTACTTATTTAAATAAAATAGTTCTCCGCCTCCAAATTCCAGTACTTGTGTCACTAAAGAGAATTTATTTATATTTTTTTTGTTATATAACATAAGGTAATTAAAATAATTATGTATTACTGATTCATGCACACTTTTTTGTATATCCTTAATCATTAAATACTGCAACAATAAATTAAAAAGTACATCACCGTAATAGATAAATCTTCAAAATGCGTCAATACTTGGTTGAGTTTCAAGATTATATTTTATCTGAATACCTTGTGAGACTTGAGAATACTTATAAAGAAAATTTAGTTTTGCATCTATAAATTTCTGAAGTCTTTTTCTAAGAAAATTTAATTGATGTGTGACGACCTTTTTACAATTTACATAAGTTCTTGTTGTTCTTGTGGGAAATTGCAACCTTTAGTCAATGCCACAGGTGAAGAGAGATGATGAATAGGTATAATTTATTGAGTAGAGAGGGGCCAACAGGATGATGTTTAGAAACCAATTAACTTTCCTACTATTATTTATATTTTCTCGCTATCCTAGAAGAAAAGTTTACTTTTAGTTTTGCCGTCGACGTGCTATAAATCAAAATAAATATGTTGAAACAATATTTGTTAGTTTTGTGCTTTATAATTGGATTAGTTATCGTTGAGGTATGCATACTGATAAATAAATATGGAAAACAACAATTAGTTAAATAATTTTAATTTGTACATAGTCACGACCATCAGGACATAGTCTCAATAAAAGAGCTTCTGATGATTCCTCAACTCCAAATCAAGCAGCTGCCAAACTTCTCTTTGATAGCATCGGTGCTGCGAATGGAGCACTGAAAACATTTGATAGCTTCTCCAAAGTTTTTGCTGGAGCTTTCAACGTCGCTGAGTTAGGAATTAATAGCAATCTGGATGGAATAGCTATTCAAGGTCAAAAAACTATAGATGAAAATTCTTTAGCACTTACGAAAGCTGCCAGAGCTGGACTTAATGCAACTGATGAAGCAGTCAAAGCAGGCGTTACTGGACTATTAGCTTTCCCAAAACTAGCTGCTAATTCAGCGACGGTTGTCAGTGGTTCATTAAATCCGTGAAGAATCATATATTAATTTCCATGTAAATTAAAGAAATCAATAAATTTTTGACGGTAAATTGCATGTTTAAACAATTGAGCATATTTATTACAAAATATTTCAACAAATTAAGGAAAAGATTATGTCAACTTTTTCGTTAATCTTCTCTGTACAATGTTTAAAAACTCATACCAAATAAGTAATATTAAGTACTAGCATACACGATTTTTGTAAGTTGTTTTACAGAAAGGATTTACTTTTTTGTAATGAAATCATTTAATACAACAATGGCTACGATAATCAAATAGTTTATTTCTTGTTTTATTACTTTTTAATTTAAACATTTTTCTAAGGCCAAAGCAAAGTTGTATTTTCTTTTGATCTGACAATTAGTGTAAAATAATTTAAAGAAAAATATTGTACGGTATGGCAAATAAAAACTTTTAAAATAATTTTTCATGTGGCTAAAAAAAAGATAAATAAATTCTAGGTAGATAATATCTAAAGAATAAATTTGAATTAATTACTTTGTAGATACTTAATTTCTAAGGCGTCAGAAGCGAAGTTTACTAATCCCCACCTTTTTTCAGAATCAAACATTCAAATATTTTCCTTTTTGTGTATTTCATCTTGAACTTCATCCTATGAAATAAATGAAATCTTACATAAAAATAACTATATTTAGCAACTATTAACATAAATCCATTTGTAGTAGTACTAACTTATAATGTGTCGCCTTGGATGTAACCGAGTCAATGACTATGTTCGATATTAAACTGTAGAGGAGAGATAATCAATAAAATCATCGTACTCCCTATATCCTCACTTTAAGATCGGTTAAAAATCATCAATATTTTTTTCTTTCAATGCCAAAGTTGACCAATTGGTTGGTGATCACTTTTGCTCACAATCCCTCCCCAATACATCAACTCTAATTTTAGTAGAAAATTTAATATTCTATAAAAATGAGTCTTTATTCGCTCCGTGCACGATGGAAACGACATCTGACGGCTGCACTAAATAATGTGGATTTGTATCTTAACTTTTGATTGCTGTCGTGATTGTTTTGATATTCGTCGTTTTTTTAAAAGAAAATATAAATAAAGCAGGAAAGTGTTGATGTATCAGTGAATTTTATGATTATTCCGACATATATAATTAAGTTATATAAATAAATTTTTGTAAATAATAACACAACTATTATGAACCATCCAAATATATTTAATTGTGACGTGTTTATTTCAATCTTTGGGAGATTTACAAGAGCATAACCTAACGAAACTTCGACCACTATTAGTACTGCGATCGATACAGTTGTCCCCACCATTACTTCGCTCCCGGCGAATAGTTCTTTTTGCTTTCATTTCCTCATTCGAACAGTATTAGCAATCATAATTTCAGAAAAAAAAATTCAAATGCTCGTTGATTAGTGATCATTGGGGAAGAAGCATATAAGAATTAAGAAAGTACCTTTTAGGATTCGAAAATTTTTGGAAAACCAAGGATCTACAAAAATGTTCATTTTTACTTATTCAATATATGTGAAAAAAAAATATTTTTTTTATCTCCAATATCATTGAAGTGTTTAGATCAGGAGTGGTCAACACAAATGGCCTTACGGGTCGCTTTGGAAACGCATCATACCTCAGCGGGACTCATATAGAATTAAATATATTCCTATATTATATTTTGATATACCTACTATAGATTTTAGAGATATATATTAGACTGGCCAAAAAAATTGCCTTTTTTTAAAGAGATGTTCAAATAATATTAAGGACAAAAAAAAATTATGAAATTTTGTATTATTAATATTAATCGTCGCAATTTTCAATCCAAAGTGCATTTTTATTCAAAGCTTTTGAATCATCACACTAAAAAAATTAATCGAAATATATTTTTAAAGGAAATTTAATGCTCTATAAAAAAGTTTAATTGTAAATTTTCGTTAAGTCAACCGTTTTCTTGCGAGTATGATCTAGTCTAAAAAATTGATCTATTTTTACGATTTGATTTTTTAACTTTGGAATATTGCAATTATTGAACTAATTAATATTCAGAGCAAAATTTTTAGATATTTTTGAAGAAAATCAAATTGTCTACAAAAAAGATCTCTTAGCAATTTTTATTAAATTTACTTCTCTCAAAGTTAAACAAGACCATTTATTCAACTTTGACCATATAATTATATTTAATAACCATTGATTATATTTGTTTCTCCACTTTCCACTTAGCTTCTGTAAATCAATTACATTTTTGGTTTTTATAAAATAAATTAATTTATAAAAGTGTGACAAATCTCGCGGACTACAAAAATTATAATAGCAAGCCGCATGCGCCCTCGGGTCGCGGGTTAGCCACTCCTGATATAGAATTTTAAATGAAAAAAGGTCATAGAAACTTTTATTGTACATATCTTCAAAAATTTGTTATAATTTTTACTATAAAATTATTAATCAGTAGGTTTCATTTTTCTACGTGACTTTAAAGAATAGTAATCTGAAAATAATAGTGTAATGATGAGGTGGTTAATATTAAGAAGTTCTCTATCTGGAGAGCCAAGAAGAAATTTTTTCGTTGAATTATATTAACTACAACTATGACAAAAAATGAAAATATTCTGTAAAAATTTGGCTGGAAATTTTTTCATGACGGGCTAATCCTATAATGGTAAAATAACCGATATAGTCTAATTTTTGTAATTTAAATTTATATTGAAACATAGTTTACCTTTTGCTACAAAATATAAAAGAAACATAACTATATAGTATTTCGCTATTAATATTTCATATTATGGAGGATTAAAATGGCACATAAAGAATAAAAAAGGGAAAAATTGTTATATTTATATTTTATTAATTCGAATTTAAAAAATGATTAATTTATTATGGGTTTATTATCAAATACGTGTTGACTAGATTGATGAAATTTAAACTTCCAAAGGGATTCAATTTCTTAGAAATTGTATAATAATGAGTTTAACAGAAGCCGTAAAATGTACAAACTTTCAGTTTCATTGATGCATTGAAAAGACATTATGTTTTTCCAAAGTCTAATTTTAAAGTGACAAATTTATATATAAATTATATGTTAACATTTCATTACTGTGTAATGTGTATATTATCTATTATTATTTTTCTTAGTCATTATAGTTTATTATAAAACTCAAATATTATAAAATTAACTCAAACTAAAATTAAATATTTGCACAAAAATAATCAACAAAAAGTATTTCAAACGTTTATTATTTTATATTTATGATACTGACAAAATGATTTATCTTAATAGAACTATGTAGATGCAAAGGATATGAGTATTTATCATTACTACAGATAAAAAGTAATACACACATAAACAATACACTTTAAATATGAAGAGAATCGCAAATGAATGAAGACCTAGAATTATATGATACTCGAACAAAATTTGTTAATGTTAAATTATTTTGAATCATTTTTAACAAATTACTGAATAAATTTTACAATACTATAAGTTGATGAAAGTACCTACCAATAAATTGTTTATCGTACAAAGCATATCATAGTGTATTAATTCATGTAGGGAGCTTTATTACCATAAATACCATTTTAAAATTCATACGTGATATGAATAACGGGAAAATGCAATCAATATCTAAATATTTTTCCACGTGGAGGAAACACGTGGGCTCAAAAATAAGCAAATGAAATTAAAGATAGTTTTAGTTGTAGATGTTATATATTTGAATTGCGCATAACTTTCATAAATAAACTTTATTTAGAGGTCAAAATATAATAAAATATTTGCATTTTTTAATTTGAAAAATACTATTTTGACTATATTTGCAGAAAATTCACGGTTTTATTGTTGTGTCACTCTTTTTTGTACCGTTTGCTTTTCAAATTAACTAACTAGGATTAATTTAGGCCAAATCAGCTTTTTGATTAGTTGTAATCGGGAAGTAGCTCTTTTCCATTTGTAAAAAAATTAGATCTGTTACTTAAGTTATTTTACATTGTATTGTATCTATTTACATTGTATTATCTTTTTGAATTATACATGATTATTATTAAAATTCGTATATAACCACCAAAGAAACTGATGAAAAAATATAAAAGATAGAAAAATAAGATTAGTAGATATTAAAATTCCTTTTTATATGGTATTATAGTATTATAATTTCTTAAGTAAAGCATAATTATGAAAATTAGATCATTGCAAATGCTATGATTCATTATTCAGTTTTTTAAATCACTTGTTTTAAATATTGTAGGTGCATATTGCACTATTGTCCGTTTAGTGTAATATTAAAAAAAATCATTGGCTACATTGTTGAAATATTTCAAGTTAAAATGACTTGTTAGCGAAAAATGCTAGAATTAGTAATGTTAAAGGTAAAGTTAAAAATTATTGTTTTTTGTTTGTTTTTTATAATTATTTTATCTAGTCTAATTGTAGAAATTATTATTCTTATTATTGTAGACCTTACCTTATATCTTTTACTATTAATACATATATGGAAGTAATATCGATCGAACTTTTGGTATTCGAAGAGCTGTTTTGGTCTCGACAGAAAATCTGCCAAAACTACGTTCATTAGGCTTTCAGAAATGATCAGTAGAATAGAGGCTTTGTGTAATACAAATTTATTTGAGATTTAATTTCAATAACCAAGTGGATCGCCTTAGATATATAGATAAATTTCCATTTTCTTTTAAAACGATTTTTTTAAACTTAAGGCTCTAAACAGTTAAGGCTACATGCACCTTTGATTTATTTACACCTGTTTTACATGAAAATGTTTTCTATGAAATTTATTTAGTATAAGAAGATTAAAATTCTGATAAAAATTAAAATGTAGATAATTATATTAAAATTCGAGTCAAGTTACCACAGTCATAAGTCAATTTTTTTTCTTTTCAGTGACTGTAGAATGTCCAGGATGGTGGATGTTGACGGTCTAAAATCTTTCCTTTCCAGAGTTTCATTTCTAGTTAGAACTCCATGGTACCCTATCAGTACTTGTTTGATGTTCAGAAAGCTCAAATATGAGGAGCAAGTTTTTGGCTCCAATCGTGCATTTCCTTCGTTTAGTCCATTCTACAGCGAATCTGGATGACTTGGACCGCTCTTCTCATTCAAATTTCTTTGTAGTCAAATATTCCTAATTTTTCTTCAAATTTTCTGCGATGAGATTACGTCACACTATAACGATTTGTAAAAAACTATATACATTAATATATAAAATTCCCACGATTGTCTGTACATTTTAAATTTAAACTAAATTTTAGAGTAAATATTTGTTTCAAGAATCTCTTATTCAAATTTAACATTTTTAAAGTTTTTGTCTGTCTGTATGTCTCTTTATAACTGAAGAACGGAACGACCGAATTCAATAGAATTTGGTATTAAGATACAACAGAATTAGCAGCTCATAATAAGCTATTTATCATTCCTTAAAAATAATAAGAGAAAGTGTCCTCTACGTAAAAACTGAGGGATGAAAACAAAACTTTACTTTCGACAGGCTAGTTATATATCGTTAGTAAGGTAATTCAAGTTAAAAAATAATTTGTACGAATATTTTCAGTTGAACTAATAACCAGCACAGTAAAATCAATTTAATGTACAATAAATCGTTTCTTTGAAATATAAACATTTTTATATACAAACATAAGACTTATAACTATGGTAATAGCGAGGAATTGCGGGAGCAATTTTTTGTCATATATATTTCACTATCAATTTATAAAATCTTCCTTACTAACTTTTCTTCGGTATTTAAAATGTGCGAAATCGAATAGCTTTTTGGGTGGTGATCATCAAAATAAAAAAAGTTATAATTTTTTTCGTTTTATATAGTATTTTCAAATATAAGTGTCCATTTGTGTCAATGAAATTTGGAAAGTGTTTTTCTTATACAGTACAGATATATAATAAGAAAGGATTTTTGAAAACTCCTCCCATAAAAGAGTGAAAAATAATGGCAAATTTTGTACAGTATAACGTCTAATATACAATCGAAATTTCAAACTTCATAATCAAACTGTCGTTATAGACGAAACGTTTTATCGTTTAATATAAAACAAGTTGGTTTTTTATTAGAAACAGAAACTAAGAGTCGGCTAAAAAATTTAAACTCTGATACATATATTTGAACAAGGTTAAGTTAAGTTTATAAGTCAGCATTAAGTTTTTGGCTTTCACATATTGTAAACCTTAAAATCTGAAATACGCATTCATAATGAATACATTAGTGAGCGAGTACTTCCTGAAATTCGGCGAACTAAAAGAAAATACCGGCATTTATGTGAGCTAAAGTTAGTGGCTCCTATTGACAGAGAAAGAATGACAATTTGAAAGGGGGGTGTTTAGAATGTTAATTATACGGTAAGTCATAACGATAAAAGAAATTTCAAATGCTCTTCCAGAGCAAAAGACATACACCAAATCGTGTATGGTGAACTCGAAACTATCCAATATGGTTTAATTGTATACCTGAAATTTAGATATATTTTAATAATAAGTGTATAGTTACACAATCGTTATACTTGATTATGGAGGAACTGGGTTTCGTGCAATTGTACAAATTTCAATTGCACGGTAGTGTTGTACATTGTATAATACAGAAGGGTAATAGTTTTGAAAAAATGCATCATTAATCATTCGGGGAATCGAGACTGTCGGATGGGATTCCGACTAATATTCAAAAATATTGACCCTTAAGTTCTGATATTTTGAAAACTTTTAACTGTTTTAAGCCATAATTAATTCTTTGAATGCCAACCGATTTTTTAGATACTAGCTAAAAGTGCCGAGAAATTTTAGCTGATTTTGGAGTAAAATATGGCTCAAATATAAGTGAAGGTAAATATTCAAAACTCAAAGAAAACTTCGTTATGTGTGGTTTCATCTTTCTTAATATATTATAAAACTATTTTTTTGGAAAATTTGAGTTCCGTAAGAAATTTAATTTCCGTCTAATAGTGACTTTGCAAGACGAGCGCTATCGCGCTCCTGGCTCTTTACGGAGGAGACAGGAGGATCGCGATAGCGCTTCCCAGCACTCTAAGGGTTAAGACCGACTTTATTGAACTGGACGATATTTTTTATTTATGTATAGCTGCTGATTGATTTATAGATAATTCGGTTCACGGTAGTATATCTTTCGTAGGAATACGCAATATACCATAAGTTTTTTAGATATTTATAAATATTTTTTGAAAATTAATTGATCATTACATACAACTATTTTATTCTAAGCAACAGTTTATTAAATGCGTCTTTTTAAAGTTGACAAAACAGTGTTTTTAAGTATGATTATATTTTTCGTAAAAGAAATAAGAAAAATAATAATTTTCATATGCCACTACAAATAGCAAATCTAAAAAGAAAATATAACCAACACTTACGTTACGTAAACGAAGTCTCGGACATCAGCTACTTAAAAATGTAAATAAAAATTATAAGTTTGTATAAGTATTTAGCTAATATTTTGGAATTGTACTTTTCTTTGTCCTTACGTTCTATATATTTTCTGAAATCCCAAAAAAAATTTTGAATGAAACTGAAATTTTACCTACTCATTTCTTAAATTTCAATAAGAAAAGATTGAAACGTTTATTAGTCCATCAATTTTGAATCTTTTCAAGGTTATTAAGTTTTTCGATTTTGTGCTTCTGAAAATTTTCTTTTTTCCTCGTGGATGAGCTGACAGTTTGTGCGCATGACTTTGGCAACGACGTAGTAGAATATGCGACGTATCTGAAGTAAAATGGGTATATGTACCGTTACGTTTGAAAAAGTGATAGAAGGACAAGGACTTGGTATTGGGTTTTAGCGTAACGGAACACCCAGTGACTCATTCCACACACCCTCATTTCGACCGGTGGCGTTTGCGTTTCTAGAGTCGACCGATTGGAGCGCGGCGTCGACATAAAGGCCGCCGGTAATTCGATGTACATACGCCGGAATCAGCACCAGCAGCAGCAGCAGCAGCAGCCGCCGCTCTCCATTCAACGTCGTGTACTAGAGCATCCACGAATCGTGTCTGTGTTGTTTAACTCGCGCTGCGGTGCGAGACGGTCACATAATATAAACATTGTGTTCAACAAAACACACTTATTTTCAAAATACCTGTTCTCTTTGCAATGAATTAAACAATACTAATTATCAGAAAAAAAATCCATTTCTCAATCTCGGGGGTCAGCAAGTTTCCAATTTTGTTACTAACATTTATATCTGTGAATATTGTGTGTGATGATTAACCTTCTAATTTATAAATCAAAATAGTAAGTAAAACTTGCAAATATTTACCAAGTACTATATTCCATATCGCAAAAAGTTAGAATGTTTAAACAATTACCCGAGTCTGCGATCAACTACTCATTCACATAGTCCAATTAGAGAAATTATTATCATTACCCCGACCTTGCATCCTTTTAAAACATTGCAAAATATTAAACAATTGTCCTATCATCTCCCCTTTTAAACTTTGAATCCCGAATACACTTCAAAACGATCCATAAAAACTAGGGTTATCAAAACAAATACAAATGCTCCTAACAATATAATAAACTCCTTTCCTTGAGAACTTTCAACAAAAACCAATAGTTTTAAACATTAACTCCTCTTCAACATCAAATTTAGCACGCAAATCCATTTTATGTAGCTTCAGTAAAAATATACATATATATCTTGCTTGTGAAAATCAATAGAAAATTAAACGTTTCAAAATGAGACTTTATATATATTTTTATGAATGAAAACAATCCCTATAAATCAAACATTACTATTAAGAATTTCAATAATTATCATTTTTCAATCATATATTTCCCATTTAACTTGAACTTGATAATGATCAGTTGAAAACGCTACGATATTTGCAAAACCTTAACAACTAATGTTAATTAATGTTAAATATTTATTTTTTGTTTACAAAACCATGTTAATTTACGTGTATCCATCAATGTTTACATTGAAACCACAACAATATAAAACAAGTGTAAATTAGTAAAAGTAAAAGTGCATACATTTATTACCTTGTGCAAAATAAATACAAAATAAGTGCTATTTTATTTATTTGATATTGGCGACAAAATGAAGGGCAACATTTGATTTTCAGTTACTTATATTTATTTTTAATTACCACAGCTGATCTTGTAGACGTTTATAACTTCACGCAATAACGAGCCTTTTCTTAATACTTTTATAATACAATAGGCATATTAATATTCGAAAAATTTTAGTTAAAGCACGTTTTAAAAATTAAATTTCAAATTAAACTATTAAATTGTTTCTTTTGTTAGGAATATCTATTAATCTATTAACTTGTGAATTATTAGATTATTACGAATATATTTTTGCTTTTGCAAAATAGTTATTTTTTGTTCTAACTTGTAGTTAATATATATGCTTAAAAATTAAGTATTATTTATTTAATTATTTATTTTCAATATATGTCAGGTACTCTTCGGTATTCACCTTTATAATCAAATTATTTCTTTATTCATTATATTTGACCCACATATTGCTATTACATAATTACATTATTTACATATTTAACGCGTTATCGATATATATCATCAAAAAGGGGTTGGATTTAACTTTTGATGAATTACTGTATATGTTACAGATTGATTACAAAGTTTCAACTTTCGATTCTTGTTTATTTCTTTTTTAAATTTGATTATTTATTTTCAACTTTATTATACATAAAATATTTGAACTTATTCAGGACAATAAATTTTTTGTCTAATCGAAATAAAAAGCAAAAGAAATCAAGTAAATTTATAATAAAAAAGTTTTAGAATGAGTAACTAAATGTAAGTACTAAATATATACATTTTTAAAACTATATATGTAGCTTGGTAACACAAGCGACAGTTAAGTATAAGTGCTTTCATCTCTTTGCAAACTATGCACTTACGGTGTAATAAAAGTTCAAAATCCATTTTTATATTTGGATATTCATTAATTTTTGATAAGTTAAAAATAACTATAGTTATAACTGTAATACCATTTTAAAACTAAATACTGTACAATACCTATATTAAGTTCAAAAACAATAGTAATTGTAATACTTTGAAAATCTAATTACAGGCTTCCACAGGCTTTAGGCTGTGTTTTGTTCTAGAATTTTGAAAAAATCATTTTTTATAATGTATCGTTTTAAAATTTAAACCTAATGGAATATATCCTACAGGAAAATTTTCAAAATTCTTGTAATTGACGAAGTAGTAGATATTGTTCGATAACATCGTAGACCTTATGCCACAACTCAAAACTTTAAACCCACTTTTAACAACACAATTTTAAATACGGACCAATTTACTTTACAAGATTTAATAAATGCTTCCTCAGGAGTTATTTATTCATTTTTAATTTATTTTACTTGTTTTTTTTATTGAGACCATGGTGTCTTCTTAATCACGTATCATTTAACGACTTACTAGAAATATTAGTTCTTATTGTAACTAGGATCCGACTAAGATTTCGATTTGAATCAAAAAGTTACCTTAATTGCATCTTCGACTGTGGCTCAAAGGTAACCAAAAGTTTGGCCGAAGCCGAAGGTTTTTATTAACCATTAAAAGCAGGTGAAATTGTACAAAAGTATGGGAATAGTTGAGGAGTGTTGGGAAAGAATTGTAACTATCACTAATGTAGTTTTTGTGGTCTTTCTGATAGAAAATTTGATTTTTTTTAGACTTTGGACCCACGATTATTAACCTAATTGATGTGTTTTTTGTTTTGCTTTGAATGATATAATTTATCTAAATCATAGTTTTTTACTATTGGAATGTATTTTAACTGGTAGATAAGGATACCAGATAAAACTCAAATACTGCAATTTGTAATTTAGTTGTTATTGCATATTATATACCCCGACTTATAAGGAATAAGGGCCCAAGTTCTACCATAATTAAAACTTTAATTACAGAAGGTATATTAGGGAAGTTCACTAAACATTAATGTACCGAATCTAATCAATGTTTAACATAAGATACATAGAATTAATTCGATGTTTTGACCAAGAATTTTTATATTCGATACATAGGTTAAAAAAATACATAGATTTAATGAAAAGAAGTAACTCAATCTAATAATGTATATTTTTTTAGTATAATGTTTCAAAAGTATTGAAAAAATACACATTGGAGTGAAAAATCGAAAATTGCGATGATCTCTTAATATCAATATTAAATGATCAAAATTTCACAATATTATTTTTTTATGTAATAGTAGTCTACTTTTTTGGTGCAACCTAATGGATATATATTGTATAATTGTTGTCTATATCTTTTGCTACTAAGAATTTAAATTAATAATATTTAAAAAATGCCTTAAATATTACTACTTCCTTTTTTCAAGCGAAATAACCAGCATCCTTTAGGATAAAAGTGAAGATTTCAGCCAAGAGTTGGTCAAAAGTTTGAAGCATTAGTTAGCTTTGTTTATAGTAATTCGAAGCTTTATTGTCAGAAATTAATGATTGGCAAAGAACGAAATTACTTTTATTGTTATAGTTCTCATCTGGAAACAAACTTCATTGTCTTGTAAGCAAATTGAATCAAAAAGACAGTCATTGAGAACTATTGGCATTACGTGGAATATAATTCATCTTTTTTTAACTCCCTGGTAAAACATGAACCACTTAGACAAGTTATTTAGACAAGTTATTTAGATTATGTTTTTTTTTTAAATTACATAAATTGTTGTAATGTCTTATTAAATACTAATAGACTTACGAATGTATAGGTACTGCAATTACTAAGATATATACTTAACTATGCTTTTTTTTCTTAATTTTTGAAGAAGTAATTTCGCATGGTGGTTTCTTAGTCTGGGTTTTTTTAATTAATTTTTTTTTCTCTAGAGCCACAAAATTGAGGTAGACATAGACTTCTAGTTTTACACTTGAAGTGTAAGGATCAATTTCAGATAATATATATCACACTGTATAATAGGATTAAATTCAATTAACTTTAGAATTAGGGCATTCTTTTGTTTTGATCATCCACTAATTCTCAGTAATTTAATTTCTATTCTATTTTTTATTCTATATGTAAACAGAAATGCTGTTTTTATTTTATTTTTTAACAGATTAAACAAATTAATTTGAGGTAATGCAGCGTGAAGTGAAATTTTATGCATAGATACAATTTAACTACATGCAATCAAATATAAAAACTGTTAAGCATTATGTTTAAAAAAATTTATTATTAAACATTTTAAAAAAATGATTTTGGTTATTTCGTTCAAAAGTTTAAAAATAGCGTGTGGTCTAAATTTTTTCGTCGAATTTTCCGTTTTTAGGTGGTTGGGTCAAAGATGATATCAGTTTGCGTGACTGAAAAATTGATTTCAAGTGAAATGAAATGAAAAAAGGGATGGAATTTTTTATATCACCTTTATTTAGGTTTAGAGAATTGTAAGTAATTATACTTATTTGTAATTAAATATTCATTTGAATTTGCCGCCAGTCTACATTCCACATGGTTTCCATCAATAGTTCTATGTTGTCAAACGTAAGTCGATCAATTTCGACACGTGTATGGAATAAAAGAAATGATAGCATGTAAAAGGGAAAACAAGAAAACTTATAACTTTCGCCCTCAACAGGGACAGTTTTAAGATTTTCACCGTCGGTATTCCATTTCTATTTTCTACTACTGAATTCATCGTAAAAATTCGATTTTATTTAATATAATCGTCATTAGGTTTATTTTCTTTTCTTATACACACAGATATAGTCTCACTTCCTTATATTCAATCAAGTCATTTCTATTTTCAGTAAGAAAGACTGCCAAGAATTTAGTAGCCACTATTTTCATTTTATTTCTCTTTTTAACAGACTATTTGCAAGATATACACGTTTATGATGTCGTTTTTACTCACTAATTTGTGTGCTATAAGTTTACGTACTTTTGATGCGTACAAAAATCGCTAGTCTGTCCGCATGTCTTTTCGGAGTTATTATTGTAAGCAACGTTGGGGAATTTTTTCTTTGCACAAAATTAAGTCGGGAAACGTAAACAGAAATTAAATCGTGGGCGTGAAATTGAGAATGTACACTATTTGAGAGAAAAAGAGTGAGATTTTAAATTGCGGAAATGTTTAAGAAATAGATTGATTACCTTAACGTAAAAAAAATACGAAATATTTCAATATTTCTTTCAAGTCTTTAAATATGTCAGAACCTGAAATTCAATCTAACATTTTTATTTATTAATTAGATTGGTTGATATTTTAAAATTTATAGATAGTTTTTGATAGATCATAAAAAATTGTAGGTATTTGTCAATCTGACCTTAGGTTGCCAAAAAAGTAGTAGGTAGTACTTAACGTTAGCATTATTTATAAATCACATAAATTAAAAAAAAATATATTTTAAACAAATAACGTCATTTATAAAATTCACAACAATTCTTAATTATCCAGACAAGCCTACAGTTAAAACTTTATGGAATCAATTTTTTCACTTTCTTCTTCTATTGTTACATCTGATAAGCTTAGTTTATGTTTAAAAATATCAACTACTATGAAAAATTGATTTGCAACAATTCTATTTCTGTTGGTCTTCTATTATTTTTTCATATATTATATAATAATTTTTATATCCCAAAAAATTATTAAAACCCAAAATAATACTATAGAATTTAAGGCAATTATATGCAACATTCATAAAGTTGATAGAAGTTTTGCAATTAAGAAAAGTTTATTTTTCAATTTGCTATTTAAATATTTAGTTAAGAATATTTATTTTTTCACATTCTTCCTTTATGTTTCTTTTCCTTCGCTTATGCTGTTTTTAATCGAAATATATTATTATTGAAAATGTTATAATTTCAACCACATAAGCTTTTGTGTGTAAAAAAATTTGAGCGAATTTCCAAGGATTTCTTCAAGTTTTAATTCAATCGCTATAAGAGATATACTCAACTCTTTTTACGCACATAAGCTTAGGGAATTAAAACGAGTTGACGAATATTTTCCGGACATAAATTCTTCAGAAGATGATAGCTGTCTTCTTAGCAGGTCTACGATTATTCTTTTTTCTTCCTAGGTTTAAACTATAAAGCCTTCTATTGTGTTTTTTCAAAGGACTTTTACCTCTAATATCGGTATGTTCTGGTACTTAAATAAGTATTACTCTGTTAAATTTTGTCAGCTGAAATATCATGTTTGTAAATTTTTAAATCAATTTGGAATTAATTTGATCGAAATCAAGAACTTTTAGAGCTGCTTGACTATCGAAAAAGATTCATATAGTTTTTTTTTTGATTTTCTGAAGAGAATAACTTATTGTGTTATAAAATTCAAATCATAATTTTTATTAAACTTATATGAGTATGAACTGCATTAGACATAAAAATAATTAAATATTGCTTCTACACCTCAATATATTATATAAGGGGAAATTTTCCCAATATATAAAAAATGCAAAGATAAAAACTAATTCTTTACATCATGCAAAAGCAGTGGTTTTTAATAAATGCAACATTTTTCAGGAATAATTAAAATGTAAGTTAAATAAAAATTGATAATATCATTTGTTAGGAAACGGAATCAATGTCAATTAATAATTAATAAATATCTGTATTATAATTCATACTTTTTATACAATCCTAAGTAAAAATTGATTACTTTTTGTCGATCGAAGGTCGGCCTGACAAATTAATTTTTAACTTACATTTATAAATTTAACTGTGCCAACCCTGAATTTCTTTAATTTTATAATGTAACACTTTTAGAAACCTAACGACCTTTCTTTCTACAAAAAAAAGTTATTTTATTTCATATATCACTCGCCAAAAATCTTTCATTCATAGCGCATGCAATTTCCTTACACTTCAAAATGTACGAATCTTTTGCGCACCTCACAACTCAAGAATTTACAGTTGAAAAATCATAGTTTCTTTTCCTAAATATAAATTTAAATGTCTCAGCAATTAGTCAACGAACATTTTTTTCATACTTATCAAAAAAAAAATTTTTTTTATAAATTGACGAAAAAAATATCATAAAAACTTCGAATACTTCAGCTTGCTATATTATATTAACCAAATGTTTCTGCAAAACAAAATTTATTGTTTCGGAAGAAAAAGAAATAAGTTAATTGTATTTCATTTTATGAGTGAAATAAATAATATTTTTTTCGTTTTTTTTTTTAAGATAAGGTCACGATAAAATTTAATCCAATGAAATTAAACAAAACTAAGCTATAACTTTAACAATATTTTATTGAGTAGCTTTAGGAGGCTTTATGTATGAGACGGTTCGTTAATATCTAAAAAATAAGCACATTTTTGAAATATTATTTTTTTTTTTGTAAAACACTTATGTAATTGATATCAAATTTATAGATATCTATTAATAACTTCTAAACGTACAACATACAAATTGGGAAAATAAACAAAAATTATTATCATTAAGTTTCACTTATAAAAATTAGCGTCAGTGAAAAAGACACAAAAAATTAAAAAATGAGACAACTGTTTATAAGACTATATTTTGAATATTCGATGAAATTGTATTTTGATGACAAAATTGATCATTTATGTCAAACACATATTTTTTAAAAAGCAATCAAAATCATTCACTACTTTATGTTTGATTATTATAAGCATATGACACTTGTTTCAACAATTTTATTTCAAAAATGTTTAACTTAAATATAAGTAAGTGAAAAATTTGAGTTAAAAACATATTGATATGTATGGAAATTAACGTTTCGTTTCTTTTTTCATAATAAATATGCATTTGCTACGAACGTTGTTTGCGAACATCGAGTTCGCGAACTATGCTCGTATACGTATATTATCGGCTTAAGACAATAAAGCACACCTAATTCTGTTTTTACACGGTAAATATACGGTACAAATTCCAGATAAATTGGTGTAAAAGAAAAGATGTTAAAAAAGATATGATAAGAACACGTCCAATTTTAAAGAAACTAAATAAAATACTAAATGTATACTTACAAGCTACAACGTAGTAAATAGCGACATTTCCTGACTAATTTTTTTAAAGATTACGGTTAGTAAAAATATTTTTCTATAAAATTCCAATCAAATTGCTTTTTACTTCGCTTCTATTAGGTGACTTTGTTGTTTTAAGGTACTGAAGTCATAATCTCATTTTTCACTTACTTTCCAGCATTTTATCGCGCTGAATTTCGGCACACATGTTTACTCTCGATGACAACGCATGAATCCGTCGTAAAAATTAATAAACATCAAGTAGTTCTACCATAATTAAATGTTTAATTGTGGAAAAAACTAATGTTGTCTACCTTCAAAAGCTCATGTATAAGTGTGTCAATTTTAAGTGGTTGTTGAAGGTAGCATGTATAGTATACTTTATGGCGCAAATAGTGACTTATATTAACTTATAGCAATTATCCGTGAAATTTTCACAGCCAACACAACTGATGAATAGCAAAAATTGGCTATTGAATGAAATCGAAAAGACAGTTGAAACAATTGACAACAATCAGTTAGTTCAAATTTGTGACAGTGGTTGGCAAAAACCAAAGAGGAGAAAATAAAAATATTTTATAAACTTCGCTTGCATTGATAAAATGGACTAAAAAGTGATAAATTTATGAACTGAATCTTAGTACCGATTTCACCATAGACATTAAGGTGATATTAACTATTTAAGGAGAATCGTAAGCTATCTAATTGTGTACCAAAGCAAAGAGTGTAATTTTGTTTACAATTTGGTAATAGAGAACACTCCTTGCTTTGATATACAACTAAATAGCTTACAATTTTCATTAATTGACTAATATCGCCTTAATGTCGGTGGCGAAGTCGGTACTAAGTTTCAGTTCATAAATTTATTATATACTTTTTAGTGCATTTTATTAATACAAGCGAAGGGCTTAAAATATTTTTTATTTTTAATATTTTTATTAAACCTGCTTAATCGAAAGAAGTCGTGTAAAAATGAAAACTGAGTAAAAACAGAATTAGGTGTATACTGTATACACTTGTGTATACTGTATACTGTGTGTGCGCACAATGAAAACATAAACATTACCTACATAGATTAATAATTAATCAATGTGTAAATATAAGAAATCTCACAAGATGCACCAATTTTTAAAGTTCCGTTTCCAATTAGTAAAAACGAAATCCCTATAATGCTGTAGGTACTGCTCAACCATCTGTCAGTAACTTATAGTCATATTACTTTGAAACTTTTGTAACTATATTCAAAAATAAATTTGTGAGAGATTTTTTTAAAGAATCATCATACAATGATATAGATTATAGAGTAACTATAAAAAATAGGAGTAACATATCATTCGTGTAATTGTGGGACAAAATATGAATATAAGTGCTATAATTACATATATTTAATCAATTTTCATTTTTTGCAGCTTGTATTAATAATCTTTAAAAGTTTCAAGTTAAATATCAAAACGTTAATTTTTAAGTTTTTATCATCTTTTAATAAAAAACTTTTCAAACTTTATATTAAAATTAATATGAATAATTCTTTGGGGTCCACTGGTGGTCGAGTGGTCTAGAACTCTAGATGACCGCTCCAAAACTGGTAGGTGTTGGGCTCGATCCTCGTATCGCGCAAAATTTGACTATTTCTTAATTACGGATTTTTATGAGCCCTAGAGTCGCTAAAGATCTTAATAGTTATAAGGCGACGATTAATAACAATTAAAAAATTCTTTGTACAAATAAATATCAAGAGAATCTAGGTAAGTACTCTAGATAGAAGTGTCATACTGATTTGAAAAAAAGTTAACACATAAGTTAAAAAAATTTTTTTTCTTGCAACTTACTAACTTTTTTCAAAGATAATTACATTCTTTTAAATAAATTATAAATATCGGGTATCATTTATCCTATTTCAACTTTTAATACTTTAGTGCAGTTTTGTATATCAGTTAATAACAAAAAGATTCTCATAGATTAAAGATTTTCTTACATCCTTAAGATCTAATTCGGAACGACTGCTAAACGTTGGCAGACAAGTTGCAAAGATGCAACGACATACAAAAAAACATGACCTGCAATCCAAAAACCAAAACCTCAATAAAGAGATTTGATTACATTAAGACTGACCATGAAACTTTAAATCTAAAAAGATTTTTTATAGATAATCTCACTTCCTATGAAATATATAAAATTTATTAAGTTTGTACTTCCAAAAGTTTCAAATTTATGAATTGAAAATTGATGGCTGGAAATCGATTTTAAATCAAGTTGAGGTATTAAAAATTCAGGATTTGCTCTGGAATTTAGATTCATGAATGCAAACTGTTCCAGTATAATATTCTATTAGCAGACCATCCCCATCGTTTTAATCGAAGTCATATTACATTAGATTTATTTCTTGTAAGAATCTTAAGTAAACAAAATAAACTACATAGTATTTGTATCAATAATTAAAGAATTTGAAGAACTGTACTACCAACATACAATTTGTAATCGTACGTATTTTTCGATCAGGGTTTCTCGAGAAATTTTGAGGTTTTTAATAAAACACTGTGTTATTTTTAATTAACAAATCGATAACGAACAATAAATTAACCAGTTTATGCTCGGTCGGTCAGTATACAAAGTAAAGAGCAGGGTATTACTTAACTTTTCTATACTTATTGAACCCCTACCAGCTCCCAAATGTGCACCAGTCTTTAAACAAATAAAAAATAATAAGTTAATTGAAATCAACAAAATTACTAGTACATACTTGATTAACGATAAAAACTTGTGTATTAAAACAAACATTTTGTTACCAACTTACACTTAAAATGCCTTTTATATGAATTAACTATAATAATAATAATAATAATATCACAATTCTTTAATTAAACAAATCATAACTAACTTTCAATATTATTTTAAGGAAAAAGCGTTGATTTCAATTTTGATATCTTTGTTGAATATTTAACGGGTTACTGATTTGGTTTTAGTTGATATAGTATGTACAAATTAAAAAAAAAATGGCTCAAGTTCATTTTAGCACACCCACAATCTAGCGACGTTGCATTTTCGACTTTGTTTTTAATTTAATTCGCGATTAAATCGGTCTATAATGAAAATTTAGCCACAAAAGAGAGAATTATTAGAATTGAATTAACAAAAATATCGCGAATAGAATAAATAGAAAATCGAAAATGCAACGTTGCCAGATTATGGGTGTGCTAAAATGGACTTGAGTCATTTTTTTTAATTTGTACATACTATATCAACTAAAACCAATTCAGTAACCCGTTAAATATTCAACAAAGATATCAAAATTGAAATCAACGCTTTTTCCTTATATAATAGACTTTCATAATTACAGAATCATTAATAGTATCAATTGATAGGAGGTTACTAATTTTACTGACAATATTGGCTTAATAGAGAGCCATAGTTATTTAGTTACTTTATATGTAAAATTAAGGATTTTAGTTACCTAACGTGCAAAAGTGATTTCTCGAGCTCTCGACAAGTTGAGTTTCTTTTCCCGTCTCGACTAAAGACAAATTACTCGAGAATTCTCGAGCGAAAATCCACTCTCTAACTAGTACTACAAATTCTTTTATAGAACTTAATCGAATGAGTCATATCGGGTAATACCTGCCATTAATAGAATATGAAATTTGAGTTGTGAATTCTGGTATAAGAACGACCAAAAACATCTGTTTTACAAGTGTAAAATAGTCAAAGTCAATTTTGAAGTTCTGGAAAAATAAACCTTTAGTTATATGTTAATTATCGAGGAAAAATTATAAGTGAAAAATAAATAAATACATAATTTTAAAGCATTGGTTTAAAAAAAAGAATGATGACAGGTCTTAACCACGATTCAAAATGATATTATTTTCTTTTATGATTCAAGTTTTATGTTTTAGGTCACAAATTATAATTGAGGGGGCGTTGTTGAAGAGAAATCACTTTGGTGAATAACGGAATTTTTAGTGAAAATTGTATAAGAAAACACTGATGTAAAATTTAAATTAGGTATATTCTGCGTTTAAAAAATGTGTTTTTTTTTTTGTTTAAAATATTATATTTCTTAACATAAATTCCAAACAAAATATTGTCTAAATCTAAGTTGTAATAATTCTACTGGAATTGTTATAATGTAAATACATGGTATATGAATAATTGTATGATATGTTAATACTAATCACAAAAAATTAAAATGTAATGTATTTAAATTAAAGTGACCTTAACCATCTCACCCACTATCAAATTGCGTCGATCTTCGAGTAATGATGTAATCATTTTACAAACTGTAAAAACAAAAATGTGCCTACTATCCTTAAGAATTGTCTTTTTAATTTATTTTACATAAAAGTTATATTTTTATAGAAGAAACTATTAAAAAAAAAAATTGAATGTTTTTTACAGGTAAAGTATAAATAATGAAACCTACGAACTAAAATTCCTAAACAACTCTTTTTGTCGGTAAATATTGAAAGAAAATTGCTTTGTTTTAATTACAAAAGTCTTACGGTTGTACACAAATATTTTCTTATCACTATTTTAAGTTTCTTATCAAGAAAAAGTGTTACAAAATTCCCACTAACTGATATAAGCAATAATTGTAAAAAAAAAAATTAAATGCGAGGCCAGTTAAGGTTACAGTTAAAGACTACTATGTAGTACATGTAAGTTATACATGAAATCGTTATATTATTTATATCAAAATAAAATGCATAATTTAATATGCTTAATCCAACAAATTAATTAGCTAGTTTCAATTCCCTTCAAATTTTGATACTATTTTTTTAATTTTCTTGAAAATATTTTAAATAATTTAATAACTTCAACTATTTACTTTTTCTGGTCATTTATACAAAACCAGATGTGGAACTATTCAACTAGCGCCAACATATAATTTACCAGACATTTCTCAAGTCTTTTACAATTTTTTTTACTACATATTCACTTTATATTTAATGAAATCTACAATCTGTGTCCCATTCAAAGACTTAAGTATCACGTCAATATTACATGTATTTTTTTTACCAACCTTATAGTATCTTCTTTTTCGTTTATTTTAAGTAAGTTACACAAAGATAAATATATTTTAGTTTCCTAGTTTTATTACTTAAAAATAGAGCATACAAAATGTTTATTCAAAAATTTGTCTTCAACGAAAAAGAACTTCCGGGAAGTACAAACATTTAGTTTAGGTCAAATCAAGTAAAGCATTATTGGCTTTTGTAAAAAAATTAAAATAAACATTTTACCCTTAAAGTTATTAATAAATTCATAAGTAATTAGTTATCAAATCAATCATATGCAACTTTATGTTTTATTTTTTCATCGATATTGGACGTTATTAAAGTGAGAAAAACTCAATTTTTAGTAATGAAAATTTTTATATTGGCAAGAAAAAAAATTAAGGTGAAAAGAGAGTCCGAAAACGATGGGTGCGCCTGTGGGTTGTCTTTGACGTCACAGTCCATTTATTGAAAGCCAAATATAAATAGATCATTGATAAGTTATCAGAGAAACAGCAATAGCTTACACATTTTTTCACATTAGCCCCGGAAAATGAGGAGAAATTTTTTTTTCTGTAGAATAGAGATTATTTGTATTTAGTGTATGTAAAGATTAAGTTTTTCATTAATCATTTTATTACCGAATTTTATTATACAAGTAAGAAACACTGTTTTCCAAACTATTAAACTATGATTGCAATTGGAAGTAAGATCCAAAGAATAATTTAGATTAATTTAGATTTATAATTAGTTTTTAAGAACAACTTTATTTTCGTAATCAATCAAATTTTGGAGAAAATTATAGTTAATAATTTTTCAATAGTTCAAAAAGGTTAACTGAAACGAAAAATGATGAAAAAGCCATAGGACGACAACAATGGTAAAGCAGCGCCAGAAAGGTATTTGGGCAAGTTTTGAATGATATATTGGTACTTAAAGCAAATTGGCGAATAAATCGAATAAAATAGCAAATCAGAAAATAATTTTTCTCAGTATTGTACGTATTGTGAAAAATAAAAAGCCTTTACTCCAAAAAAATTATAGTATTTATTATTTATTATAGGTATTTGAAACAGATAATTTTTTTCTTTCTTATGATTAATTTTTTGTAGAATTTTGTACATTATTTTTCTTAATGTCTTTTTTATGTACAATTAAATCTTAAAATTATAAATTGATCGAAGAGATGCATCATATTGAAAATAATAAGTAAAAATCGATATTTTGGTGTAAAAGTTGGTTTGGTATTTGTATACTAAAAATATCAGTAACAAAAACTAAACTTATGTAGTTAAGTAATTATTATTTCTATCAAATATTCAAAATCGTAATATATACACTGTTTTTCAAAAAAATAGCCATTATTTCACCTTAAATATGTTTTTATTTATTAAAAGATTTACATTTAAATATTATTTTTGTTCTCAACACAAATGTAATAATTTGTAATAATTTATTGGCCTCTATAACAGTGCTTCTCAAACTTAAGGGCGCGGCCTGCTAGATGGCCCTGGAGCTTCTGCCAGGAAATTGCGAAATATTTTTATAATAATAATTAATGGTACATAAATAAAGTAACTAAAGTTTTAAACTTTTGGGGAAGGGAACTTTGTGTTTTTTCTGATTTAGAAGGTTGGGGCTTTAAAAAATTTAAGAAGCATTACTCTGTAACACCTCTTTCATGATTTACTCGTCTAATTATAAAGTGTTTTCTAAAGAGTATATTTAGTTACTTTTTCTTTTAAAAAATTACGACGTGTAATAAAATATAAATGGTCGCACCAAATGTTGAAAATTGTTATCGTTTATATCATTATTATATAGTTCAAAAGATTTAAGCTAGCTTTCCCTTTGAGCTTAAGTGCATTTGTTATAGGAAAATGTCCATTGAAGTTTCTGTACTGTGACGTCATTTTAATGCCGGGCCAATAAAAGCTCGTTTTAGACATTTAAAATTTAACGATTTTTTTTTTTTGTATTTTTAGTGATTATTTTTTATTTTATTTTGCGTAACAGCTACTTTATGTTTGAATATTCATTTCTAAAACAATTGAATTATTTTTAGAACATGTATATTAGATCTATTGATGAGTGTATGTAATTACAGGTACATACCTGCATATTTGAATTTTCAAACACATGAATGTGTATGTCATAATCATTGTGTAAACTTAAGACATTAAGATAAGATAGCCATAAATACTTATGACATTTAATTGCTTGATTAAATAAATTAGTTGCAAATATTTTTTTGTATTGCAACAAAATTAAATTTACTTAATGTTTACTATACATAACAAAAAATATTTAATTCATCTCATCATTAAAGAATTTTATGTAAGTGAATTCATTTTTCTAAACTACAAAAGTTATTTTGTACAATTTTTGCACTTTTAAATGAGGTATTTTATGGCGCTTCTATTTATAAAACACATGTTTTAAATTTTTTAAAGTGGGACAAAAAGCCTTAGGAATATCTAAAAATAATAAAATCACAGAGATTGTAATAAATCACGTAGTAACAATTTAGTGAATTTTATTAATAAAAATGAAGAATCTCATTAATTACAAAGTATTTAATAGAATGACTTCAAAAACCTTCTTAATTACAGTTTCTTTACCACAAACCCGTCAGTAGAAAGACTCAATTTTGTCACTTAGCTTAGTATAAGTTGAATATTTTACAAATAACTTTTAACTTATAAGTTTTTCACATTTATATTTAAAAACTGTATTAATAAAATGTTTTCTTTTACAGAATCAGGTTCATGTGGTGCTAATGAAACGATGTCCAAAGAACTGAAGTGATGTGATATAAATAGTAAAGCAAAAATTAAAGAGTGGATTATTACACTTCTCTATCCTTTCTTTTGTGATAAATTTAAGAAAATTGAAACATATAAATTTATATGTTTTAATTTTTCTGAGAAGAACGTGAAAGCAATAATTTTTTTTGAATTGTAAACGATGCAATTTTAAAAATTAAATACAAAATGTTATCCTATATGTTGCCTATGGATGAAAAACCCCCTATTAATAAAGAACATTTACAACTAAAATTGGAAATTCAACAACAGCAGCAGGAAGCCCAGCTAGCATCATCTCAACCTGATCACAATACGAGCAATCATCGCATTGTAATTAACGGGGCTGCTAAAAATGGTCAAAGTGTCCGTCCGGTGAATGGTAATAGTGATGAAGCACATAATGAAGTTGGAGAAAGCACTTTTGCGACTAGGATAACGACAGCATCCGCATCAACTGGTCCCAGTGCCAATTCTAGTTTTATTACAAGTGGCATAAATAATGGTGGTAACAATGTGGTTGTGGTACATCAAACAATGAAAAAAACAGTAGTAACAAATAGTGGAGCAAGTGGTGCAAGTAGTGCCATCGCTAAAATGCAGTGTACAACCGGAAATATTTCGAAAGACAGCAGTGTTAGCAGTTTCCTGAGTGATGTGACTAGTGCCAGTTCAATGACGCCAACCAGCACCGTAAGCGATAAACCGAAGACGAAAATTTTAACGAACGGTGGTACTAAACACACTACTCTCAAACGGTAAGAATTTTCAAAACTCCTGCGATACTCTCGAAAGATGCCTGTAGAAAAGAATCATGCAAACTTCCTCTATTAATTACCGCTGAAGTCATTAGCTAGAATGTCTCATCCAATAAACAGGTTTAAATAATTTTAATGCCTATAATTAAAAAGGTTACAACTTTAACTATCCTGGTTTACCATAGTTTTGCCGCCACATCTAATTACGATCAACTTGCGTCAATCAAAAATTAACTATTTTTTGTCGTTCGCAGAATTAGAAAAAAAAAGATTATTTCCTTCTGCAAAACCAACAAACGTTCAATTAAATTTCAATTATTTTCCAGTTAGCTTTAAGATGCTTTTCTTACTTAATTTACGTATACCAATAATACCTACCTCAAACCGGATACGAAAAATAATGCATTTTACTGAAACTTATGTTTTCTTTAAATATATAACTTTTAATCCTTTCCCTTAAAATCCACAATTTTTCACAGTAAACAAAAATTATTTAAAATTTAATAATCTCTTCTCTAATTTTCTTCATAATTTAAAGAATGAAATGTTTGTATTGAAAATACGCTTAATTAGGAGTATAATTATCAAAAAAATTCCTTATACAAATAGTTAAAATATTCAGACATAGAAATTTGTAGTTCATTTTTTCCAAATTGCATTAATTGAAGTCACACGAGGAAATTACTAATTTGTTAATGTTTGATGCAATAGATTTTTTTCAAATTCTATTAGTAATTTGTCAATGATGTTACTCATTCACCTTGAATGCTAAAAAAATTGGAAAATTCTTGCATCATGAATTCGTCAAAATTTTCAGACAAAGTGCTATTTGATATAATAGCAAATTATCATAATTCAAGGCAACAAATTTTTTTTTAAAGCAAAGCAACATGAAACCGTTGCATAAATTTAATTCATAATTTGAAAATATAACAAAGCATATTTTCCAGACATTAGTATTATACTACTATTTTTTTGTAAAGCTTATTTAATAATATTCATATTTTTTTCTCTGAATATGCTGCAATATTTTATGGGGTCGGCTCTCAAAAAAAAAAAAAAATAGTTTTGCATCATGTAACAAAAACAGCTTTAGATATAATTGTTGACTATTAGTTTATATATTATATTGTTTAACTACTCAAACATAAGGATTACAACATATTAAAAAAATTGAAAATTGAAATGGAAAGCAGCCGAAAGCTCAAATTTTATAGGTCTAGTTTTATTGTGCTTTTTAAAAACATATATTGTGGACGGGGAAAATATATTAAAGCATTTTTTTACAAATAAAAATGCATGCGGTCCTACCCCTATTTTTTAAAAATCTTATAACCTTTTTACTCATTAGTTAAAGTAAGGCAAGTAAAGTTCAATGCCAATCGTTTGGCGTTGATTTTTACTTACCTTACGTTGGTTAATGAGTAATCAAGTCATATGATTTTTTTATTTTTTAAAAATAGGGGTAGCGCGATGTTTTTTTTTTTGTTAAATAATGCTTTAATTTGCAATCGCAAGTACACTTTGGTTTGATTCATGCTGGCTTTTATGGAGTCATTGTTTGAAGGAAAATCGTAAAGAAAATCTACAGTATAGTAATGTACATATTTTAATTTCCAACACATACCATACAATTTTTTTTCTATTTACCAAAATTCATCAAAATTTACCCTGTGGGCACAAATATTCGTCTTTTGTAAAGCATAATCAATGTTTGGTCTTCAAGTCTTCATTTTTCTTAATTAATGTAAAATTTATTTTTCACTTATGCCCTTGCTATTTTATTTTTACTTGAAAAGTATTTGGTTACTTCCTTTAACTAAAAGTCACATATCCTTTATGTGTTCAAAAAAGGGTTGACAATATTTCAGATAATAAACGAATTGAAAACCGGCAAAAGAATCCAACTTTATTTTTCCAAATATATTTATGTATTTATGTGGTCAAAAGGACTTATGGGAACTTTTTTTGAATAAAAATCGAATGGTAAACGTATAAGTGGGAAATAGGCCTAATGATGAAGCTTTATGCTATATACTCGATACACAATTACAGTGAAATAATTTACTTCATATATTGTTTGATTAGAAATTCAAGCCACTTAAGATACTAAAATTTAAATATTGTGAAAAAATTATAGAAATGAATTTAAAATTAATGCAAGATTTACCAAATAATAAAATTCAAAAATAATTTCGCTTTGTTACGGATTTTTAGAAAATTGAGTCTTTATTACTTCTTAATCTTAGAAGAGTGATAAATTTAAATTTCTTGTCCAATAACTACAATTTTCTTCTGATCCGAAAATGGGTGTTTTTTATTACTATGCCTTTATAGATGCATCTAATTTAATCGATGTTCACCATACAATACATTAATTCGATATTTTGTCAGAGTTTTTCTATTCGATATATCGACTTTAAGAAATGCATTCATTGCATGTAAAAAAAAACTCTAGTTAATTAATACAAAAACTAAAGAAAATATATACATTATCATGTTGAATCGTTTTAATTTTTAATAAATGTCATTAACAAATAGTGACATTTGTGCGTAACTAGCGGAACCAAGCGGTAGAGATACATTGCTCATATATTTATGTAGTCCAGTAGGAAGAATCTCAATGGGAAACCATTAGAAATCTGGAATGATCTAAAAGTTCAGTTTTCTAAGCTTTAAAAATTACCTTTAAATACTTGACTATACTATTCTAGGGACTTCCGTCCTATCCGAACGTTCATTTGAAAGGCTGCTCAAATACGCAGTCAGCAAAAGAATAGAAAGAAGGGAAAACGATTAAGTAAAATTTTGTTTCTGCAAAGTCTGCCTAAGCAGCATTGGTTTTAACTAGTTAAAGTCTTAAAATATTTTTTTTTCTAGATAAATGATAGATAGATAAATATTTATTTCCTGTCTTTTTTTCTTAATGTAATCGTCTAATATTCTAATAAAATATTTATATAAAAAATTAATAATTAATAAAAAATTTCTATTGGTTGATAGATTTTGTTTCACTTAAAAAGCTTTATCCTATTTCACTATCTCACTCAGATAATTCTACTATACCAACACCCATAAAACTAAACATATCACGACAGCTACAGCACTACACTCTATAGCCTTATTACACTAACTCTACATTCATAAGTATCAAACTAAAGACAGTAAACTTTCCCCGTTGAACTGGAGAACAGTTGTACGTAGAAAGTTTGATAATCAAAGCATTGTAGAAAGTATTCGATGTTGAAAACATCGATATTTTTGAGTGATGTATCGATAAACATCGATGTAAGGCTGTGATATTTTACATGTATGTATTTTTCAAATGGAGACCCCTAGTCTACATCATTGATTCGGTTATACAGCATCATTAGCTATAGCATCGCGGAGGAGGGAGGGGGGAGGTAGGAGAGGAACTTAACTCAGTGGTACATAAAAAGGGGTGGCAATTTGGCATTGATAGTTTAATAAAAGATTTCGCTTGAGAAAAACACGAAATATTTAAAGAATTTAAAGGTATTTGACTTGTTACCAATTTTCTTGACTAATGATATAAATAGGGGGCGGTGAATTTTCCGTTGGCCTTGGGCGGCAAAAACCCTCACTACAACATTGTTCATTGGATTTTTGTATAAAAAATCAGTATAAAATCAAATATATTGATGTATTTAAAAAAGAGTATCGTTCAGCATTAAAAATAATAATTGACTTTTTCCTGTTTGAAGTTCCATGAAAGTTATGCTTTAAAATAATAAATATAATTTACTGCATAGGACTGAATCAGCCCAATGATTGTTTTTTTTGTGCATTTCGGAATATCGAGTATTTTTGAAACGCTTAATTTTAATTTTAGAAGGGTTGTTTTTCTTAAAATTATTGCTAAAATGATTTAAGAAACCAAAATTTCTTTATTTTAATGCCCATTGTAGATCAATCTCTATTAATACTATTAATAGAATATGTTACATTTTTTTTTAACAATCTGTGAAAATTAGAAACGTATTTGATATTTCAGACAGTTCTTTTCTAGTCCCAATCCAAAATTAACGGCATGCATATTTTTAAAAACAAAGATGATCCAAAATCAATAAAAATGAATGTTAATTCAAACAGTTCTCGAATTTATATTTTCGCCGATGAAAAAAATAAACAAAATACCTAAAGATAATAAGAGCATTTTTTTGAAAACATGTTACAAAAATGTTTAATGATTTATGAACTCTCACTTCTTATAAAATTAGAATATAATTGCATCATGGAAATCTTTTTTTTCTGTATTTATTATTCTTGAAACGTACGAACTGAATGCATCAAGAATGATTTATTTAATTAAAATTAATTAACATTTTTAACACTTGATTAATTTATTCCATAAGTGCATATGCAGAGTGCCGTTTACTTTACACGTGTTGCAATTAATGTATACATATATTATTAATTTTTAAAATATTTTTTTTATGCACATACCATCTGAATAATGTAAACTTGATTTAAAAATAGAGATTAAGTTTAAAGAATTGTAACTCTGATCGAAATTTTGTAAATCTTGTTTTGCATTTGATCTAGTGTACATAAATATCGAGTTGATGGATATTAAATTCTTAACTTCTAAAATAAATTTATGTCTAGACGTTATTAACAGTCATTTTTATTGGGAGGGTGAGATGACATATCATCAATCTTTTTTGCTTATTTATAAGAACGAATATAAATAGTTTTATCTATTCTTCGGGAAAGTTGACAGGTTTTAACTTACACTTAAAAAATGAAGGCAAAATGTTTGCATTTTAACAGTATTTATCCCTCAGGTTATGTCGAGGTTATATCCCTTATGTTTGTTTCTCCCGTACTGCTATTAGGATTAATTCTGCACGCTTTCGACATAGATTTATTGAACAGTTAATAGTAGATTTCATCGTTTATTGTGTCTGGTTAGGAATTGGTTCTCCCTCTATCTAATCAGTACAGTTCTCAAAAAATGTGTATCTGCAGTATATACGAGTATTTAATAAATAGTAATGCGGTATATAAAGACGTTAAAGGGATGAAATTTTAAATAGAAGTTTCATCTTCTTATGTCAAATTCATCAAAATTTGACTGCATATTATTGGTCTATTGTACAACGACAAATTGAATGGTGATTCAACAAATTGAAGTTAATAATCTGGTATGTTTACTCTTTCGCACGAAAAAATGTTACGGCAAAAATGACCGCATCTCTACGGAATCCGGTAGCCTGGACAATTCAAAATTTTAACCTATGAAAAACGTGGGTATAAGTAGCTAGAAGTAGTGATACTTTTTTTTGTATACTTACAATCATGAAGGCGTGACTGGAAGTAAAGTTCATATTACTTTCGAAAAATAACAGTTTTCTGCAAAAATGACTGACTTTTAAAATTTAAAATTCTCGTTAAAACACTTGGAAGTCCCCTAGCGTCACTTGTGAGTTCATAGTTTTATACCAAATATACAGACAAATATATATATATATATATATATATATATATATATATATATATATATATATATATATATATATATATATATATATATATATATATATATACACTAGTTCATTGAAAAATTTGTTATTTTGTGTCATTAAATATCAATTCAAAAGTGTATAGGTGGTGTGCGATCTTTCAGAGTGGTAATACGATACAACAATAAAAACTTCAATAATAATAATTAAGAAATGCTTAAAAGGTATCTTTATTATCCCACTCCAACATTCACACAATTTCTTCCAATCTTTAAGGCAGGACACAAAATTTCTATTCTGAAAATCATATTCTCTCATCAACAATGGATCGAAAAAAAAGTCCATATGGATTGGTTTTAATTTTTCCATTTAAAAGGTTCTTTGTATTTTACAACGCTCCACCATTTTCTTATAATATTGACAACTTACTCCATGTCCACATTCTCATTCTCAACTTAAGCTGTATAAATATTTGGTTATCATGAAAGTCCTGAACATTTTAAAACATAAACTCCAAACCAAAACAACTTTCGGAATATTTATCGTATTTACTTGAAGTTAACACCATTGGAACCATATTTTTTTGAGATACGTATATTGATAGTGCAAGACATTTTTTGTCTATCAAACATACTTTTCTGTACCTTCTAAACATAAAAGAGAATGATATAGTATTGCAAACTGTACTTGTATCAGACCTCTTGATTGAGCTATTCCTATCATATAACTCCCACCTGAGAAATACCGTTCGCTTTGTTCCATTGCATTCGCTTATACAATTATGACGTCAGTCGCTCTTATTAGTGTTCAGCATAACATGACAGATCACTGAATTTATTAATCTAGCTATTAATAAAAAAAAAAACAAATGCGAGGTTTATATTCCCTGCCTCAAGTTTTATTAACTAAATACAATGTTTTAGTGATTTTAGTTACTGCCATCACGCCTATTGCAGTTATTTATTTTCTACTATGTAAAAGTTATTAAAAACTATCTAAAATCGAACTACAGTTCTCTTGAAAAATAAATGAAATATTGTAATAGTGTTTAATATAGATCTGTTTGTAAGTAAGTAAACGGTTACAAAATTAATTAATTGATGTAAGATCAAAATGATAATAATGACGTTGATATTCATTTATGTTCTGGTTTCTATTAGTAATGCATCAGTTGATTGCAAGTTGCAGTTTCTCATCAAATGCATCCGACTTAAAATTAGAGTAATTAAAACTAATTTTAGCTCGTGTTTCTGTCTCAGCATTGAAAGCAACTTCTTGTTCATATGTTCGTTTCTTTCACGGTGCACAGAAAATTAAAAAAGCTGCATGTTATCAAAAGGTTAAAAGACACTAAACGAGTAGATGCTCATACATATGTGTCTTATGTGGTAGAATTAATACGGATGATGAGAGATTACAAAAATAATTGTGAAACAATATGCTAGCTTGTGTTGTTCTTTTCATGTATTTTTTTTATTTTAAATTTTGGATCATAGATCAAAGTCGTCGTCAAATAATCATTTTAAAGACACATTTTCCGAATTGATTTATGACGTGATTTAGTAAATGGAAAAGATTAATTGGTTTTGGCAAGGAAATGAATAAAATATAAAATTTATTACTTGTGTGCTCATATATATCAAGTCGCATGAAAATTGAATGAAAAAATGAGGAAAAATACTTCCTTACATTTTGTTTTTGTTCAGTTAGTATAGACAAATTCAACATTTATTTGGCGCTAATTATTTTATATTTTGCGTAAAACAACATGGTCAGATATAATTAGAAAAGATGTTTGCACATAATGACGCAACTATTAAGTTTTAAAATAGATATGATATTTGCCAAAATTGTTTCGATTTTTGGATGTTTTCGATGAAAATATTTTTATGATTTCGAAATTCGAAACTGATTTCAAAAGCTTACAATTATTAATAGAAGATGCACTTATATACCAAGAAGGGTAGAAAGAGAATTCAGTATTAAGAAAGCATTTTTTGTATACGAGTATTAATAATAATTACGAGTATCCAAATGCATTTGATATTCATTTATTATTCATTTTTTTTTGATGTTCAAAATCGATCATTTTGAGTTCTATGATTCGAACCTACCAACTAAGAATGATAAAATTTTTAAACAATGAGGTGTTAAGGGAGGAATTGATATCAAATCCATATCAAACAGTCTAAGGGCTGTCAAATATTTCAAATCAATCTTGGTTGGTCATTTAAGTACCCAAAAGTTCCCAAGAATTGTCAAAAAGGAAAACTTTATTCTGTAACACAATAATGAAAGACTCCTCTTACAAGAAAAATCCTGGAAAAAATTAAAGGTCGATGGTATTGCCTTACCCACCATTATCTAACGGTTGTTCCATTGGATTTATATTTATTATTATTTATAAAATTGATAACTTAATTAATGTCCAAAATGAGATTTGCAGATATTTGGCTTACTAAGGAATTGATTTTTATCAATTTGCTATTGGAAATATGCACACCAAATGTCAAAAGATTGCTGATATTAAGGGTGATTAAATCATTGATTTAAAATTAGCACTTGTTCAAAAATTTTATATTAAAAAACAACATTATTTCCGGCTTCTCTACTATATTTATCAAATTTTCTCTTAATTAGTAAATATTTAGTGTTGAAATAAAAATAGAGTAATAAAATTAAGATTCGAAATTCATGCATTTATGTTTTAAAAAATAAATTAAACAATTAGATTATTCAATTCACTTTAATTATCTTATCTTATATTAATTTAGTAATGACAATAAATTGACCTTTTAAAGGGGAAATTAAAAAAGAAAATATGAGTCAGAGTACGTTAATCATTTATTAGCTTAGATTGATTTAAATTTTCCAGATGTTAAGGATATATTTTATTGGGTCATTTTGTTTCAGAATGTAATTCTTAGACGAAAATTGTTTCGTTATTGTTTTTTCGATATTAAATTTATAAAAATTACTTTTTCGTAGATCCATTAGCACTCACCTAATACCAAAGTGTGAACTTATTTTGTGTATGTATATAGTCTCACTTGTAAAGGTTGCCAAAAAGCGATTATTTTAATTTATCTAAAAATTACTTTTCCGTGCAAACTATAATCAAATAAATTTAATTTCCTTTCTACATATAACATACTAGTTTTCAACATAAACCTTTTATTTATTTGCGCCCAAGTGAAAATTCAATTCAATTTACCACTTGGCCTCTCCGCCTCAATTCAAAATAATTTTGAATTGCACGATACAATTCAACAGTATAAGTACATTTTTATTAGTTCATTCAAAGATTAAAATAAACTTTTTTTTTGTTTGAATTAAAACACAAAACAAAGTCCATGTTTTTATTCTTCCGCTGTTTTCTTGTCTTCTTCATGTCTTTTAAATACAATAAAATTATTATTCATCCAGTTCAATTACTTTGTGAGTAACATTCTCATTTTATTTTTATAAACACAATCGATTGCAACATGGGAATAGATAATTACTATGTTTAATTTATTTGATAACAATGGTAACAATAGAAAAGAAATGAAGAAACAAAAAGTTTAGATCAAGTCGGTAACACCAAAGAGAACTATTTGAATTTGTTTCTATGGGGATAAATCATATCTACCGAGAAATAATTTTCACATTGATTACAGTACATCTAACAAATGGTATTTTAAAGGTTCAATGGTTACTTTAAGTTTGTACGCCTCTCTATTTATGCACAAATTGTAATAGAAAAATTCAAATTAGTAAACTTTATTTCAGTTACTTTTCGGTACCTAAGATACTGGTTACTTTTTGCCCAAAAATACCTGGAACTAAGATATAAAATCTTAGATATTTTAAAGTAACCAAGATACTTTTTCTGAATAGACCTAATAGATCTTTTTTTATATAACTGTATTTTCAATGTAATCAAAATAAAATATTCTATAAATTTTCCAATACTTATTAATGCCATTAAATTTTGATTGTTTCTGATAGAAAGTTTCCGTAATCACTTACAATTCATTTACAAAATAAAAATAACGCTTGGATTTTCTTACATAGCTATAATAAATAATGAATTCAAAAAAATCGTTTGTGATATTATAGTTACTTTTTAGATAACGATTGACTTAATTTTTTTTTATTTATTTATCAAAAGAAACTCTTGGTTGATATTAAATTATTTAACTTATTTTTTATTTAATAAACCAACATAAAATTGGTAGTGAAAAAAAATATCAACTGGAAATTTGTAAACAAAAAAGCTCATTTCGAAAATCTAAATCAACTTGGTCCTCATTTTTGTAGCGATCCTTTATAGAATTACACAGGTCATAGACTACGTGAAGTAGAGGAACCCTTGCAAAATAAAAATTTCATGTGTGCCATAATTATAATTAGGACTTTTGTATTATTGGGACCATCGTAATGTAATGTAAAAGAATTTTTGGAATTAAATTTATTAAATTTGATAAATGTTTTAAAAAGTGTGTTTTATATTTTTTATTAGAAATATTGTAAGTATATTTGGATATTTACAAACTTTTTATTTTCGATTTGTAATATTTCTTTATTAAATATAAGAACCAAGAATTTACGCCGTTTCTAAACTTATAGCCATTCAATTGCCATTTATTAACTTATAAGTTATTTCCAAGTCATACTAAAAACATTTTATGCTTAGAGTGATTTGTTAAGTCGTTAAAGATTAAAAAATGTTTTTTATTCTAAAATTTTTATTGAAATGATCAGAAAAATTTCTGAAGAAATACGGATTTGGTATCGTATGCTTTCGAAGTTTTACAGAGTAGCAACGCAATGTTGCAACCAAAAACATTTTCATTATTTATCCAAGTACATTTGATATTCATTAATGCCAAACAATTTTTTTATCTTCAAAATCGATTATTTTGAGTTCTCCGACTCGTACCGCTTAAGAATGATACATTTTTTAAACAATAAGTTATTAAGAGAGGAAGTGGTATCAAATCCATGTCAGATAGTCGAAAGGATGTCAAATATTCCTAATCAATCTTTGTTGAGCATTTCAATACCCAAAAGTTCCCAAGAATCGGAAAAAGAATAAAACTTTATTCTGTAACCCACTTATATCCCCTTTTATTTATATAAAAAATACAATACCGTAGTATTGCAGCACGCAAACGAAATGATGGATTTTAGCAAACTTTTTGGTAATAATTTCTTCCATAGAAATATTGATCACGTCATATTTTATATCACAAAAGAAGACACAGATATCAGTTAATGTTTACATAAATATTAAACTATTATACAATAAAAATAAAATTTATCATGTTTTAATCAGTAATTTTACGTTCAATAATAACTTTTTAGTTATTTATCCCAACAATGCAATAGATATTTACTCAAATTATTATAGACTGTAGAATGTCCAGAGCGTAGGACATTGATGGTCTGAGATCTTTCCTTTCCAGATTTCCATTCCTGGTTAGAGGAACCAGTTGCGTGAACCCATTGCATTCAACTAGTACATATTTGACGTCCAGGATGCTCAAACATGAGAAACAAATTTGTGGTTTCAGGGCTCTTAAAATCCAATCATGGATTTCCCTTGTGCAGCCCATTTTTAAGCAAATAAGGGTCTCGGAGGCAAGTTAAGGGAATCAGAAACTTAGTCTGGTCTGTTCTTGCTACTTCCTTTGTATTTCGACTTTCCAACTTTTTCTTTAAATTTTCTAAGATGAACTTGCGTTATATTCCACTTCTTTTATCCAGTCCCAGCAACTACTTCCTTAATTGCTGTGACGTTACAATTAAGTCTTTCGTCATTTATGGGGAATTGATATATTATGGTTTGTATTTTTCCAGGAAGATAGCTTATATGGGAAGAAATAGGTTATTTATTTGTATTTGCCAATGACCAATTTACGAAGTTTGCTCAAAAACTAAAATTACTTTAGATTTCACGTGTTATACGCATTTAATATTTTGTTTTTATTACGTGGGTACCTACACATATCCTCAAGAAATTTTGATATTATCACCCTCTTACCATTTTTAGTTTTAGATATAAAAGTTATTTGTGTTTTGGTGCACTTAGCGATTTTGTTCCGAAGTTGCTAAATTTTCACCAAAATGTCGTGGTATGAACATTGCTCAGAAACAGTTAAGCAACGTCAACGATAATCCAGATTTAATCTAAAGGAACGTAACTAGTGACGGAACATGGATATGTGAATATAACGTCGAAATCAAAGTACAATCATCCTCAAGAAAGTGGTATAAAGAGCCCAATTCGCCAATTTGGTCGAAACTGAAGATTTTGCTTACTATTTTCTTTATTCATAATGGCGTAGTGTGATCATACTTCGTTTTTGTGTAGCTAATTTTGCAGGAATTTTCAAAACAAAAAGAAGCTTATTTAAGGTAGCACGAAACAAGTATGAAATAATAAGGTTATCAAGAATATAAAAAATTGCTTCATAATAGGAAAACAATTAATTGCTAAAAATGTTTTATTAATTTTTAAGTCCTCTACAACTCCGAACGTGCAATAAAGATTAGAATTATGATTTTTAATAGTTAAACATTTAAATTTTTGCTATGATATTTTATAATGGTACAGAAAAAATAACTATAATGCTAGCAATACTATTGTAGAAAGACTAGGAAGCTATTAAATAATTGCAGGTATTTAATGTTTTTTTTTTGTTTTATTGGATTTTATACGCTTGTAAACATTATACATTAAATAGAAGAAATGTTTATGAATTCAACCTCTTATGGTTTTTTTAAATCCTATAATTTCATTTAATCACGTTTTGTTATATGTCCCTATATGTATTGTATATAAAATTAAAAATGATTTTAATTCTTTATAGCCAACCGACATTTCAGAGTAATAATAATAAAACCCAACCATTCTAGACTAAAGTTTTAATGGCAAATAGTATAAAAATTTTGAATTGTGTATTCTGCCATTTTATTGATTAAATTATTGATGAAACGAGTAGCATCCGAAACAGGTGGGTGCATTAAATTACGTCATTTCTGCGTTTGTTCGAAATAACATTTATATCTTTTCTTCTATTTAATGAACACTTTTATTGTCAAATGCTAATGATCCGTAGTTAATTTATTCGATCATGTTATTAAGTCGTTGCGAATTTTATGAGAATTGAGAACTTAAATATTGTTAAAACTCGATAGTGCAGCTAATTGTCTCTTTTTTCAATATATACAATCCATAGAATGTGATTGATAAAATTGATTTCAAAAAATTAATTTTTAGTAACACTTTTTTACAATCGTATTATTATGAAGAATTTGTGTTCTAAATTATACCTTAGTTCAGTACCTTATGTCGTTGTAGAATAAAATAATAAGGTCACTTAAATAGTTACGAGCAAATAGGATCACATAAAATATCGAAACAACAAAGTATTTTACAAGATTAAGCTATTTATATTTATTCAGATTACTGCTAATAGAATATTGAAGTGTTTTTCTTCGTTTTTTTGTTATTTTTATTGTGGCGTTTTTATTGCTTTGAAATTTAGTATAATTTACTCGTTCGGCACATCTTTTAAGCGGTCGAAAATAAAAAAATAACCTTTAAATACCAAGGGTTGTTTTCTATTACTGTTGAAGAGCCCTGATTCTTTTGTTCTACGGAAAATTGTATGACGTAGCTTTTTCCACATTATATGCTTTGTATTTGTCAAATGTAGGTAAAACTGGCGATGATGGCGATGATAATGTTTTCAACAACAATAATAATCGATTATGAAAATATGTGGAGAAGGTCATTAGTGAAACCTTACAACAAATTACAATGAATACAATAAAAAGAACACAAATAAAACTTCATCCTCTTTGACACTTTCCGTATTTATTTTCTACTTTTCATATGGAGGGCAAAAAATAAAGGTTTAAATGCATACGTATATAATTTTTGAATATCTTAATGCAACTTTCACGATTGAAAAATAAATTTGAGTGTTCTATTTTTGGATATCGAATACAAAAATAGTATGATATATGCTTTAAAATAAAACACACGCAACATTTTATTAGTTTTCCAGAGTTGCAAGAATTTTAAGTAAATTTAAAGCCGTTAAGGTTTGAGATGAGGTTCAACGTCCTTTTAGATCCTATTAGATTGTGTTGCCTGGTACGGTTTGTTATCAAATTTTCTTGCCAAGAAAAAAGTAAACATGCTAATGTTTTATTTATATTTTTACATGATTTTGAAAATACTTTTATTTTTGTTATATACATTAAAACACCATCATTTTAATAACTTGAAAAAGCTACGTTTAAAACCGCAATTTGATATCTGCATTCATTTAGAATGCTTCTTTATTGAGAATTTTTGGATTATATATGTCAATTAATCTCTAACAAAATTTATTGATACTCTTGAAACTAAAAATAAAAATTTCTTGTCTACACCTCTGTATAAAATTAAGATTTATTTAGAAGTGGGTCCTTAGTTGGCCTCGATTATTGTTGCTAACATTGGTAACATTCAGTCCGCTAAGTTAAGTGGGTCGTTTTGGTTTAACCAAGTATATCTTTTCGCTGTGAGAATTTTTCTGGGAGATTAGTTTGGGTGTTATTTTTCCTTTTCTTATAGAATCCCCTGATTTTGGTCACTGTTTTGATGACTGTTTCTATGTAAGTGTCTCTTAGGACGATACTTATTTCCGTATTTGGGAGTAGTTATTGTTCTAATGATTTTTGTCTGGTATCGATCGATAATTTTTAAATTTTAATTTTTTGAGGAACCCCAAAGCTGCACACCGTATGTCCAAATTGGTTATATAATTGTTTTATATAAAACTGTTTGTTGTAAGTTTTAGTTTAGATCTTTTTCCAATAAATTAATTATTTTTTTTTTACCTAATATTCATTTGCTGTTTTTTCTTCAAAATATACATCACGGTAACTGAATGCACAAATATTTTGCAAAATCACTGTTAAAATTTGTTTTTGGTCGATCGATGTATATCCGTGGACTTAAAGTTTCTCTAATTTGGGCTGATTTTTTGTCATTCAGTTGGGTACCCCATTTGTCGTACTTGTCACTGACGATAATGATATGATCCTAAACGCGATGGCAAACAACTTGAGGATCTTTGTTGATACAAAGTAAAGCTGTATCATTTACAAATGTATTTGTTGTTATTTTATCGTTTCTCGGTAAACCGTCGGTGAAAAGTAAATATAACAGCGGATCCTGTACCCAACCCTGTGGTATTCTTGCTTTCATAGGTTGCCAATTTGAATTTGGAAAATTCATTTGTTGATTTTGGAGTTGGCAAGTATTTGTAAGAGAGAATACATTTTGTGAAGCAAACAATTAATATCTGCATTTATTGTTAAAAACTATATCGATAATTTACAACTTTTCTAATAAATACAAAATTCCTTCTCCATTCAAGTTTTCCCAATTAAACGTTTTTATATTTAAGTTTAAGAAAAATACTTAATTTCATTATCATTTTATCATGGTATATTCAAATACTGTTCAATGATTATGTATCATATATGTACAATAAAAATTATAGATTTATGACATCATTAATAATTCAGTCAATCCAGGTCGTTCTTGAATCATTGAAAGCATAAATCATAGCCAGGTTTAAAAAATATGTTGTTTTTGTTGTTTTTTCGATAAGTAATTCATTATGTTTTGGGTGGAATAATGTGAAAACATATAATCTATACAGATATCAATAGTCGTAGCAATATATTTCGAATTGTTCAATAATCTATTAATACTATAAAGTAAAAAAATTAGAAGAATGATTTAGCAACAAATATCGAATATATATTTTGTTTTTATGTACAGTAATCCCTCCGACTGCGTGGTTTTTCACTGCGCGAGGTAATTTTTTAATACCAATCTTCGCATTGTGCGATTGAAATTTATTAAAATTTTAATTTTCGTACATGCCTTAAATTTTGGCAGAAATTTAATAGCTGTCATTGGTTGCTCATGAAAAGTATATACGAAAAAGAAAAAGATTGATCAACACTCTAAGATAATTAGTTTACTGCGAAATGCAGCAGCAACTGATTTCTTTTTACTGCTGAATATTCTAAACAAATTTTTATTTGTAATATTGTTTTTTAATTTTTTTCCTTAATGTTTTTTATGTTTATAAGCTTAGAATACGTATAGTGCAATTATTTCCGTATAATTCTTTTAAAGCAGAAAAACGAAAATATTTTTGTAACAAACAGAAAAATTATTTGACAGTGTTTTAGTTATAATGCAAAAATGGTTAATGTTCTGAGAATATGAAAATTATAAAAAAAAATCAAATTACTAAAGAATATCTAGGTATTATTTTTCTACTTAAACGCATGCATTTCCCTAACAGTCACAAACCAAATTATAGATGTTTACATAAAATTCTCCTTTTTACTAGAAAATTTTAATCTGGAACCCTTTATTAGCCATTCAAGCGCTGTTTTTGTTTCCCCGCACTTTTGCAATGTGAAAGGTTTCATAAAAATCCTAATTTATATATTTCATTTTTTTTTTTATTACATTTTCACGCCTAAAGAGCTCAATCGACCATCATAAAATTTTGTTCACACATTTTCAAAGGTACACAAAGGGACGAACGACTTCTTTTATCAATAAAAACAATATTAATAATAATATCCAAAAATAAATGATCTATATTAGATCCAATTGAATCAAATTGGTATAATATCCTAATGCGAAGTATAAACGCTCCTTGACTATATAGTAGAACGAGGCTTCGGATCACAAAATTGGGGCAAGATATACTTAGTGTCACTTCTTAACAGGTGTAGAAAAAGAAGGAAAAGAGAAAAGTGTTATAGACTATAAATAAGCGTTATTAAGACTTACCATTTCAATTCAAAAAGCTTCACTCTTCAGCCAAGCTTAGGTTTGCTTTTACCATTAGCAATCTGCAAGGGTAAATTTTAAGGGTAGCACAGGTGCTTTTGGAAAAGTTATGCTTTTCCCATGGCCAACTATATGTCACCTACTTGAGTATATCCAATGCCCGAAATCTGTATGCATTTGCACCAAATGTAAGAACATATAATATAGAGTATAGAACTATCCTAGAAAATATTCTTATTTTTTTAAAAATCAATTTGCTTGACGATTCGTAAGTAATATAAACTTTTTAAAATCTTAGAAATTAAAATTATTTACTTTCTTTAGTGAGGTATATTTAAATAAAACATGTTTTTACGTTCTTTAAACTACATTGAATTTTAGAAATCGAATGATCCTGGTTAGGCAAAAAGAAAAACAATTATGAAATTATTTTCTTTTCAATGATCTTGGACACTTATTTAAGTAAATTAACGCGATCAAAATCGTGGGAAAAGCTATCAAAACGAAGTCGCGAGTATCGGCTAGCTTACAGTAGATACTTATGTATATTTCAAGAAATAATTAAATTCTTAAGCTCAATATTTAGTAAATATTAATTAATCGTCATTATTTTCATTTTCTTGTAGACTATATAGCTTAGCAAAATATATAGTATTTTATTGGGTTTTCTGGGACTACCTTACCTATGGATGTCTACTCGAATACAAAAAAATGATAATTTTTTTTTTATTGAAACTAACGATATCTAAGTATCAAGAAATCTTAAAAAATGACAATAGTTTATTGCACGTACTTGAATAATTTTCTATACAACTTTTAGTTTTCGATCAATAGAAACTTTTATAAAATTGACGTGAAAAAATTAAACGAACAAAAAGCTAAAAATTGTGACATTGTTTTCTCAACACCAGTAATTTTCTCATTCACCATGATTATAATATACCTATTATAGGTTGTTATGCATTCGTTAATAGAACATTCAAAAATGATTATTAGGTATACATCTTTTTGGTTATAATAATATTACCATCGTCTTCCTCGTTATCTTCATCATAAACTGAAGAACTTGGTCAATATTATTTATAATGTTAAACATTAACCGTAAGAAATTGTGTGTACGCAAGAAAATAATAAGTACAACGTAAAAATACATAATACTGTAGCCAGTACCTAATAACAATAATAATATAATGAATGATATTTCTTGTGACTCCCATCATTATTTCTTCGTCTTCAGCTTTCGATGCAGCGTTCAATGAACGTGAGTCAAGTGTAAATTAATACAGAAAAAATATTTATAGGTAATGATGATAATAAAAAGAAATCCACCACAGAACATTTTCTTCTTCTTTTTTATGTTTGTTTGAGATTAATGAAGAGAAGAACAAAGTAGGTAAATTAAATATTTTATAAAAATAACTATTAAGGTTATGGGGTTCATAAGGTTGCATCTTCATGGATGAGAGCACAACTATTGCAGTGTAATAAAATTGATTGGATGCACTCACAGTAAAGGGCTTTAAATGATAAAAACCATTCGTTAGAATAACAGCCTCTTTGAAATAAATGCGATTCACGCTTTGAATATGTTGCGATCAATACTTTGCAATTGTTACTTGGTGAAACCTCTTTAATTTTATCGTTACATTTGCTGCAAATACGTTTGTACTTATTTTATTTTAGACTGTGGTTGAACTGTGCCATATAAACATTTATAGTGCAATACGTCTAGTTCCTAAGTATTTGTTTGGTCTGGAAAATGCGTTGTTGTGTTATGTCTAGACAAAACGTTCCCATGGATACTAAGGTATAGCAGTATAGGTATAGAAAATATTCAATAATACTCGTACATCGTTAACGTGAAAAAAGTAGTTGCATGTAATTGAAAGACGATGCAATTGGAATATAACCTTGACGAATAGTTATCAAGGAAAATATTTTAGGGAAAATTGATTTATTTGCATACTACGGAAAGTAAAACTACTTTTACTATCATTAAATAAATTTAATAATGTAACTTTTTAAAATTTAAAAGTTTTTTCTCATCTAAGTAAATAGTCACATATTTTTAAGATAAAATTTTATCCGGGAAATAAAGAAAACATGCGTATTTTCACCTAAAAATATGTGCAGAATTTATCAAACAGATAATTTTTTATCTATTAAATAGCTATCTTTAAATATAAACGCATAAATATGCTCCAATTTTAGCAAAGTATACGTGCACATATATATTACATACATGAGCTAAACATATTAGCCTGTTTTGTTTATTTATGTATTTGGCCCTGCATTATATTCTTTTACAGATAAAGTGTTGCTTAAAGCATTTTACATCTAATTTCTTGGTCGTAATTTCTTTAATCTTACTCACATTTATCTTCATTTAATGCACATAACACGAATCTCCAAACTTGCAGCTTTTGTCTATAAATAAAATGATACCATCATTTTCCTTAGAATTCTTGTTTTAAATCGCACATACATAACACGATAGAACAATTACTCAAAAATATTTGAAACAGCATTCTAATTCCGATATTTATTTTGGCAGTTCAAAACATTTAGAAATTAGACATATTATGTGTATAAATGATTGCAAATAAATCAAGAATTATATTTTTGGATTTTAATAAATTAAATAAATAGTTATGTACAGGCATTTTTATTTCAATTGTACAATGTTGGCTGAATGTTATTTCCCATAATGTTACATAAAAAGAAAATGATGTCACTTTTGTAACATTGAAATGTAAAAATTGAAGGTTTTGCTACATCTTTTATGTCATCCTACGATAAAAATTAAGAAAATCAACATAGATTTACATATGTCAATATTTATTCAATACGATACGTTAAATATTTTATTTCCTTTTACTACGTACGTCTATGCCATCAATTTTCTGTTAATGAATGTTAGCAGTAAAAATGTGGAACAATCTCATGAACGTAAACTTTTAAAACTGTAATTTAATTTATAGGAATAAAATATAATAATCTTTAAATATGAAGATCCACAATATTAATATTGATAAATATTTTTATCATTTTCGAGTCATAATTAATTAATTAATGCATTTATTATTTATGTCTCATAATTCAATTAATTATAATTATTGACATCAAAGTTCTTTGCATGAATTTAAAACATTGACAAAATAAAAACACCACCTAACGATGACAGCTAGCCGCTGTTAAAACATTATGATAAAGAAAATTGAGTCATACGACATTAATAATAATTCTTTTATTAATCTAAAAAATTTTTACAATAGCTCTGACAATAGTGAATATCTAATAAACGAACCTTTAGAAACCGTAATTCATAAGAAACAACATTGCATTTAGATAATAGAGTAGTTTTTCTCAAAACGTAAACTGTTTGCCGTTTTAGTTGTTATTGAATGATGTTAAGTTAATATTTACAATTTAAGATTATTAACATCAAATTAAATATGTTTAAAACTAAAAATTTAATTTATCTGATACGTTAAAAACAAAAAATTAAAACACAATTTTAAGAAAATGAATTCTTAATATAATCATCCTCGATAATATCAACCTTTTGATATCTAATGTGAACATTTTTAATACCAAATTGATTGTATACCAAATATTTGGAAATATAATTTTGAACTTATTATTTGAGTTTTCAATTTATCATTTAGAACATGTTGCAGCGATTGAAACAAACAGAAATTCAATGGAACAATTTTGGAGGATTATGGGGAATATGGCAATATCACCCACCTTTAAGTGATTAATTAAAGTTTTCTCTATTGACAATTTTTGAGGATTTTTGAATACTTGGTTGGTCAACCAAAATTGATTAAACATATTTAATAGCTATTCAAGTATCTGAGTTTTGGTACCATTTTTTTCCTTAACATCTTATTGTATACATTTTTTATGATTCTTGGTTGGGACGAGTTGAAAACTTCAAAATTATTGGATTTAAATTTAAAAACTCATTTGACATTAATGACCATATATGCACTTGGATAAATATTGAAAATGTTTTGGTAGCAATTTTGCGTTACTACCCTGTAAAAATCAAGAAGCAATTACAAATAACCATTTCAGTATAAGTTCCAGTATAATAAATATGCTTTAATCTTTTACGAGTTAACAAATTATAAAATATATTAAAACAACTTTAAAATAACCCATGAATCGATAAATAAATGATAATTGAATGTCTATAGGTTTGTCTACGACGCTACTTTCCGATCTCTCTAATATTATAAATCTACTGTCCATGGATTTAAGCAACTATTTTTGATTCTATTTTTTAACATTTCTAATTTAATTATTTTTTTTTTCATATCTACTATCGCATTTTATATGAAACTTCTAAAATATTTTTGTACTTTCCTTAACTATTATATTTTTGACAACTTACTTATAATATTTTATGACATTTTTCCAAAGCTTCTTTAAATATTTGAATTAAAAAGCTATTCGATCGCACTTCTTCTCACTGCTTCATTACTAAATAATATAATGCGATGATATCTTATCTTTTTTTTTTTTCTTAATAATTTAAATATTTCTTTAATCCCATTTTAACCTAACCAATCTTTACAATTTTGATACTATAGTACATCTATGGGTCTGAGAATATATGAGACCAATTTTACACTCAAAGAAAGGTTGAACTTGGTTTTCACATTAACACTTGTACCTAACAAATTATAAATAGTAGAAACGTGATAAATAGCTTATAAGAAAGATGAAAGTTGATGTTACAATAATAAATAAATCTGTGAACTAAGCAAAAGTTATTATCCATTTTGGTCGGATTCATATAAGAAAATGTAAGTCTCGATCAATTATTGTAATGATTACTACAGTAATTTTGTATGTATTAAAATTTCCAGGTTTTTTCATCCTCAAATCATTAAGTATATCTTCATTAATAATCTGACTACCATATTGTGATTTTTAAGTAATTATATTTGCGATAAAAAATAGTTATAATTAATAGAGTTTCAGTTTTGGCTGCACTCATAGAGATACAGTATGTAGTGCTTATGTTGTATAATATGTAACAGTTGTATAGTATTATAAGCAATGCTTTTTTCATGACCCAACATTTCACCTCAAATTTCGGAGATTCTATCTCTATCTATAAGTTGATCATTTACATACTGACGACAACTATTTCGATCGAATTTGTTGAAGTAAAAAGACCGTGGAAAAGAAATAGGATCTCTGAATTGAATACGAGGTTGAAAAAAATTAAACATGAGTCCTCTTTAGTCTGTGTTACACCTACGTAGTTGCATTCATAAGAGTGCAATAGACTTCTGTCTTCAAACAAAGCCTACAAAGTCATTTTTATAGCTGAATAGCATTAAACTTCAAAAGCACTTACACTTGTTGGGTATGAAAAGCATGCACCCATTTGATTGGAATTTTTAATCGAATTTTGCAAATTTACACACATGTTTGTGCTACTGATTTCACCTCCTAGTTGAATCATCATACCAAAAATAACTAAAAAAAAGATTTGCCAGGGAAGAATTTCCTTTTAAAAATGTTCTGCGCAAAATACAATTCAAAACTCCTGAAAATCCTGATTTCTAAAAAATCCTTAAAAGTGTTTTTTCTAGTTTGTTTAAAAGAGAAAAGCAGCCTACTGGTGGCCGAGTGGTCAAGGTGGCCTCTCCAAAACTGGTAGGTGATGGGTTTGAATTTCAAACCGAAGAAATTTTCGATATTTCTCGATTTAAGTATTTTTATCAATCCTAGAGTCGCTAAAGACATTATAAGGTGACGATAAATAACAAGAAATAAAAGAGAAAAACTAAAGTAATGCCATATTTTTCAATGGAAATTTTAGATACAAAAAAGTAAGAAAAATGCAACCATTCTTTTGCTTTTCATATTGTTACCCTAAATTAACTAATTAACTATTGCAATCAATTTAAGTTAAGTATTAATCTTTCTATCTACTATCTTGCAAATTTCTAAAAACATGTTCAAAGTTAACCTTCAACACGTGCAGCCCTGAAAGCTCTATCCCTCTGAAGTCCGAGGCAGTTAATTGATCTCTGAGATTATATTGAAAAAGAGGACCGTGACCTAAATAAAATTCTAGTGTTATAGGCCACGGTGTAGTTACTTAGAAAAAAACGCATATACTTTGAATTAAATTTAACTGTTGTTTAACACGAAAATACCACCCCTATCACATGCTTTCCATGACATTAGAAAATGCTTTTTCCAAGTTCAATATTTACATTTAATGAAAATAAAATCCTACGTACATTTTCACATAATTAAATCATAAAAATTATTTCACAATAAAAATATAGTTATTTTTGTTAAAATGCGTCATTGCTGCTCAATCAATTTTTATATAGATTGGCATTTATCTAGCTATAATTAAAATGCATTATCCAATGTTTATTTTATAGACTCACTTATTCGGGAAAGAAAAAATAAATTTCTCTCTTGGTATTTTTGCAAAGTTTAATTAATATTATCTTATACAATTGTCGTCATTTTGTTGTAAAATTATTTAGAATTGTCACATATCATTTTTATGGTCGTATAAAATTGTGTCCTCGAAATCAAAATGTAAGATAAGTCGCACTTTATAGGAAACAGACGAAGATGAATTAAGATATTAAATTAAAAGAAGATCAATTTTAAGAGTTTTTCTTTAACGCAAAACGTAAACACATAATAAATAATTTTACTGTTCTATTTTAAGAAAACTTTTATCTAGTCTATATTTATTGTAAATAGTTTCAAATGTAGTTGCGTCGTATTCCTATTTCTTCTTTCATTCAAGTGATTTGTTTATTCGGCAATAAATTTTATGTTAAATTTTCCGCTCTTAGAAGAATGGGCTCTTTGTTTGAAGTATGCTTATATTTTCAATATTCGGAATCTTGTCACATTTATTTACCTTCTAGCTCTAACTGAGCAAAGCACTTAAATTTCTCTAAGTTACCCTTAAAAAACATACATAATACATTGTATAATTTGCCTACTGGAGGCCGAGTGGTCCAAGTTGCCACTCCAAAACTGGTAGATTTTGGGCTCGAATTTCGTATCGAGCAAATTTTCTTTCACGAGAAAAGTGTATTGGAGATATAAATACTTTTATAAATTAATTTAAAAATCTGACATTCCTTATTCACTAACCTGATATTTGGAAATATATGATGTAAACGTGAATTTTAACCCCATAAAATTTTAAACAGGGCCCCAAATAAAGTCACATTGCCCTTGTAGTTTGCTATAAAAAAGCAATATACATGCTAATTGACCATCTATATTCTATTGCTACCTATAAATCAAATCACTTGTTACAGAAAGTAATTAGCTTAGAAATTATTTATGAAGTATGGAAACAAAACAAACAAAAAAAGAATATTTTAATAGGAAAACTAACTAAATTTATTGGATATAAACTTGGGATTCAGAAACATGTTTGCTTTACATAATTTCTCATTGATTAAGTCGTAGATTTACTTTATATTATTCAGATTTTTCAAGGTTTGTCAAAAATTTACGTATAAATGCAAAATTGAAGACAATTTTTCGTATAAATTTGGTAATACTTGTATTATATATTCCTTTCGTGTAAGTTTTGATGCTTTGTGTTCTTTATTGAGATTTGAGATGCCTGATCGAAGGAGTAACATAATCCTTGGAAATAATTAATTAATTAATCTAATTCAAAATAGACACTTCATAAAATTTCATCTTTCAGAAATTAATTTTATAACCGTTTTTGAAATTATTGGTAAAATTTATATTAAATACTCAATAAAGATTACGTTACTGAAAGTATTAAACTATTGATCATCGTTTGTGGATTTTTTCGATTCTAGTAGCATTTGAATAATACGTTGGATAACTCCATAGTATACATATCCATAGTGTAAGCTATGAACTATTTTCAGTCGTCTTCATAATAAGTAATGATAAATTAAGCTCATCATTTTTTGTCGACTCAAGGAGTTAGATACTTATTGTATTTTATATTAATAATTTTACTAATTTTATCCCAATAAAATAGCCAATTTTATATGTAATTGATAAAAACATAATAAAGATGTATCATATTTAATTTTGCTTCTTTTAACTTTTCTTTTTTTATTTATTTGCAGCATTTTTGTTTTTGATATAAGCCTCTGCTATTAATCAAATTGAAAACGTTTATGCAAGACATATTGCACGGGTCGGTTAGTATTATATAAAATTGCGGAAGTTATAAAAATTAATACAAATAATTCAAGTTTCATCTGGTAAAATTTTAAGAATGGATTGTTGCACTAAAACGATATTCATAAAAAATACGCACCTACATATTTTTAGTATAAATATTCTTTGAGTTTAAAAATATATAATGTTTGTATGATATTTTATGTAAACAAAAAATAACTCTACATAAAATGCATTTACATTATTGTATATTAAAATTTATTATGGCGGAAACGTTCGATATTAAAACAATATTTATTGCATTGTTGTAAACAATAAAATTAATAAATGTTCGATTTCTTCTACCTACAAGTAAGTTCTATGATCTCATGAAGATTTAACCTACACATTTTTAAGAAACGGATTGCAAAAAATGGCAAAATTCCAAAATGTTTGAATCTAATGTGAAATATGAAATTAAAAAGATTATCGGAAAATTATTTTAACCAAATATGATGATTTAATGGAGAATGGTCATAAATGTATTTATTTCTAAAAAGATATAGCTACCAAAATAAGTGTAAATAAAAATGTAAATGTTCAAAAATGAACTTTCAAAATTCAAATACAGTATAACTATTTCAGTTTCTGGTCAATCAAATAAGAAACCATTTCCAAAGTTTGGTTGTTATTTTGTTTGAATTTATTGATATTTGAATTTTTATATATGATAATATATAATTTGGTGTCAAAAATGTCGTTTTTCTTGACGAGTCTTCTTTTTTTTTAAATTAATAATTGAAATCCAAATTGACATTTGCTTTCTTCAGGAACCACTCTACTGGTTTTAATAAGCCTTTAAATATTTTATGTATTTATCATGGGGTTGGCATTAAAGCTCTAAAAATGAAAATTTTAAAACGACTCGAATTAAAAAACCCAAAAATGTCAACTTTTATTCTTCATAATTTCGTCCTTTTCTGCGTTTAAACCGATCTAAATCCTCCTGTTAAAATCGCCTCACTTAAAGAACTAAACATTTACCGATTCCGCAAGGTTCATCAAAATCAATTGTATGGTTTTCGAGAAAAATCAGCATCACAAAAAATGAGGTTTGGCTGTGTCATGAACAAGGACCTATGTTGTACATGAATACGTTTACGTAACGGACATGATTTTCTTCATAAAATATGTCATTTTACATAAATGATAATCAGGTTAGAACACTAAGTAGTCCTTCGGTTGTCCGATGGATGTCCGAATGAGTTGTTGACAAACATCATAGTAAAAATTGCACTAGCTGCTGCTCAATGTGTTTTCATAAACATCGATCGTGCACAATCGATGCCTGCACAGTCCGACATCGATATATAAGCGATTCCATCATCCACTTGCATAATTTCAACTACCTCAGCTGCAGACGTACTGGCACCGTCGTTGATCTACTCAGCCGTATTCATTCTCTTACGTTCCCGGCACTATTTCACTCGGTCGTATGGCCTTTTATTTGTATCATTCGATTACTCTTGGGAAGCCTTTTCCAACCTTATTCGATTTCTATTCTTAGATTTGGCTTTTTGACGCGTATAGGCCGACATTATTTATATATTTTTTTATTTTAATTTAATATATTCTATTCATTGTAACTATTAACTATTAAATCGATAGGTTTTGACGCGAGCTGACGACTGAAACTTAAGGATGTTATGAAGATATAACCGGAAACGAAAGTACACAAAAATAGAAATTCGTAAATAATTACGTCGTATAGCGTACCATCAGGCGAATAAATAGGTCGATACTTAAAAAATGTATATTGTTTAAGAGAAAATCGAAAATTTCACCAAAAATTTGAAGCTAAATAAGAAAAAACAAAAAATATAGAAAATTTATAACTAACTTTTGAGACTGAATATGCCTTGATTTCAACTTAACAAATCAAAATATTATTAATATGCTCATAAGTTATGAATGTATTTTTTTTAATATGACTAAATCATAAATAAAACATTAAATTAGTATGTTTTTAAGACAATTATAACTAAAAATAAAATTATAAATACTAAATTCTAGATTATATAAATAATGAAAGCGTGATAACGCTGTCGAATTTATAGGTTGGCAGCGTTGGTAACTTTAGTGAGTCTCTCTCACATGATGTGAGTGAGATGCGCGACATGCTCAACATTTAGAAAATAAATTATTTGACATATTTCATTCTTTTTCATTTTATACTGTGTACTCATGAGTGTGACAAAGATAAAGTATACGCTTCAATTTTATCTAACCAAATGTACTAATACAACTTGTATATACAAGACGTTACGTCTCAGCTGACGACAGTGTTTCAGTACTTTCTTATACACTTATGAATATATCACGTGAAAACCACATTTTCGGTCTGTTTATAATTTATTTCTTAAAAATCGTGTAGTGAATTCAAATAAACTTAGGCAAAACTAGTTCCTTGAAGTTTAAACTACATATTTTGAAAGTTTGGGATGCCTGGTAGCATTTTTTTTGCTAATAAAAATAAATTTAGTCTGTTTAGTCACCGAATCGCCATACGGTTACGTGTAAAATCATAATTTTTTTAAATTGCAATAACTTTTTAACGACTCAGTGAACCGCTTCCAAATTTCAACAGGTTTTTTAGCGTTAAATAATAAATATTCTACAAAATTTGTAGTTGCCTGGCAGCATTATTACATACCTCCATAACATCCTTAAAATAAAAATGCGTTGATGCAAATGATGCGAGAGACACTTATTATGGAAGTATAATTTTTCTATCAAAATACAGCCTTTTCTCTAAAGAGTTGTATTTTGATGATGATCAACCGTGAAAGTCTTAAATCGTAAATAATTATTTTAAAGTAATATATTACATATATACCCTTCGTGGAATAGTAATGCATTTGAGTATTAGAGTAGGTGTATTGTCATTTAAATAGATAAAATCTGAAATTTATTTTTCCTTATCATATCACAGGAAAGGAATAGTAATTAATCTGCCATTGTGATCATAATTATTAAATAATTATACAATATTATATTATATAATTATCCTTAGGTGCTATAATAAAGTTGTTAATACAACCAAAAATCGAATCGTGTTGCTTATTAATTCGCCAACAGTAAATGTAAATATTTTACTACAATCAAAACTTAAGCAAACTACTGCTTGAGTTTAACTTTATTAGCTTTCACAAAAAAAAATTTTGATCAAAATTCTTGATTCTCAAGTCTCGAATCTAAAGTCTTAAGAAAGTGCAGACGAATTGTTAGTGTCACTGACAACTTTGGGGTTGAAATTTCGTTTTGTTTACATTCGTAGCACGGGTGGGTGATGACGTTTTTCGGGGGTGCCAGACATTCAGCGGTAGTTGCAACTCGACGAGTCACATAAAAGCGGGCAACCTTCATTGCTTGCGATGGACTCTGTTGGAAAATCAATACGGGACCGCGTTACGTCGTACTTTTCGCAGCAGTTGCACATCCCAACCAGGGATTATTGCCGTGGGAGAACAAACGGATGGAATATTTCATATCCAAGCTGAACGAAAGAATATTTTCGAATGAACTTTTTGCCCAACTCTTCGAATATTTCTACAAGTTATTTTCCCTACTAATTATGTCTTTTAAAACCACCCCTTTTACTAATCTTTAAACGAGCTTGTCTAGCTGAGGGAACTGTCGGAAATGCACGGTTTTATCACGTGTCATATAGGGGTGTTAGGTCGGTAAGTGCTGACCTTGTCTCTTCCAGAACGCCATTGCACCAGACCTGACCTAGAAGTGAGCTCTATACGAGATAAATAAACATTCGGGTTGCCTTCGCAATATCCCCACTGCATACAAAGTTAATGCATTATCTTTACTTTATTGACTTTTCCAACAATTGCACTATTCTATTTAAATTTTCAAAAAAGGAAGAATGCAAATGGATCTCGACACCCACGCATAGCTACACCCTTTCAACCAACCCTCTTTAAACTTGAAAAAAACAGGAACATTTCCAATGTCACGCAATATTTATTTCATCATCCCTCGTCATTTTTCCCCCATTTAAATCGAATTAAAATAAATTTGAAATTACTAAATCGTTATACCATTAAAATACTTAATTCCTGTTTGTCTAATAATCCAATTCAATCATTTTATATAATTTCACAAAACACATATTTTGATTCTAATTCCATTTACGCAATTTTGAGATAAAACGAATTAAATATTCTCGTGTAGAAATAAAATTCAGAATACTTATAAATGTAAAAAAAAAAATAAGTCACATAAATCTTTTTTACAGAACTTGCAAAACATTTCTCCCTTACTATATTTACGGAAATCGTTAATTTGATCATGACAAAGAAAAGTATATGCTATTATATTATGATGGTTCAGCAAAATTTATTATAATAAAACAAAATGAATATCACATTTTTAAGCAGAAATAAATCTCTGTGGCGTTCCCTATATTGTTCTTTGAACAAGGGAGGGATATTTTTATCAACTAATTCTGAAAATGTATTCATCAAGCTACTATCTTGAATTGCCGAAATTGTGAAGATTTTAAGTGGATTTGAAACAAAGGAAATAATGTAAGTTTTATAAGCTTTGAAAAATTGTGAAGTGTTAACTTTTGATAGAAGCGATACTTTTAAGTGTCAGGAAAAGTATTTCTTCTGACAGTATTTTTCAATAAAAAAAGAACCTGGGGTCATTTTATTTTGAGCAGTTATTACAAATGTATGAATTTTTGACATAAATCGTGCAAAATAAAAGCAGCGACCATAGCGAATAAAATATATCCTATGTTTTAATATAGGCACTGTATTGTAAAGAGTATAAACATGAGACTATATAATTTTTTTCTAGTCACAAAAAACATTGTTTCAATTGTAGAACATAAAATTATTTGTTTCAAAAGTAAAGTGTTTTATATAAGCTAAAGACTAATAAACACATTCAAAATACTATTCAGAAAATTGATTTCTGCGTTTCCCCTTCCTGCGTTCTGTGCGATAACAAAGAATTAAGGGATGAAAAATGATTTCTAGCACAATGGAAAATGAAAGTGCATTCATTACAATATCTGCATTCTAAGTATATCATATGTTCATATAGGCACATTCAATGCCTATATGCAAGGATAACACCATTTCTTACCCTTCTTATCAAAGTGACAGTCAGCTGTCGAGGGTAGTTTTAATCAGGGTAGGTTTTGGTTTTGAAAAATTAGGGTAAAAACGTTGACGTGTTGCAGTTGAAAATAAAATATAAATCGTGTAATTTTGTTTGTGTTTAAAAAAATACCTAATTCTTTTTAAACGTTTTTTTTATTGACGTATCTATTACAATAGGTATACCTCCTATAAGACTAGTAGTATTGTAATTTTATTATTCTGCTCGTTTATCTATTATTGGTTTTAGGAATTTGCTGTCTGTAGACACTCCGTAAAATCCCACCCAAAGGGCAACGAACGCGTGTACTAATTTTGGGCAAAATATTTTAATAAAGAGATTAAATTAAAAAAATTAAAAAAAAAGAAGTTATAATATTTTCTGAGTAATAATTAATACTCTTTTACCATAATTTACTGCCGTCTCGAATCTTGGATTCTCGTATCGAGCTAATTTTCAAAATTTATCGATTTATGGATTTTTACTAACCCTAGAGTTGCTAAAGACCTTGGTTGAAACAAAGTGACGGTAAATAATAATTAACAAAAAAATTACCACCGTTGTTACTTACCTAGCAGTAAAGGTGACCATAGTTGATATTAAAACCATTAAAAGCCAACCATTGCTTAACCATGAAATGTATGAAAGTATCATCTTCTTGAAGCCACTAGATAAGTAAGATCCTTTTTTATTCATCTCAAAAAACATGTATATGCAATATACAATACAGCCTTTATAATAAATACCGTTTATTTGAATGTGCTGAAGGAAAATATCATGGTGAGTTTTCGTGGACAGTTTGAAGATGAAGAAGAGTTCTATTTTCAACATGATTGAGTTATGACCATGATGTAAGAAATTATCACCACGAGAATCTATCGGACAGGTGAATTTATTGAAGATGTAATATCAAATGACCCTCGCGTTGGATTTGTTTTTAGAATTCAGTAGAATTCATGCTAAAGTTTATTTGTCAAAACTGGCATCAGGCGATCAATGGATGGAGAAACTTGGAAGTGAATACCGATAAATTTGTAATGAAATGATTCATAGTTTCATTTACTTGACGTTATCAGCAATATTTGGATAAACAGAAACATTAATTCAAACGTTAGCTTCGACAACATATTCTACATATTAGGTTGGGGAAAAAGAAATCCCTTATTTTTACGTGAACCTCAAAGCTTCATTATGTCTAATATTCATTAATATGTCTAAATTTCTAATACGCACCGTTTTATTCTACAGTTTGTTTTCAATTTAAGGGTAGCTTCAAAATGCCTTTCTAACAAAAGTTTTGGCCCCTTTTATAGTTAAGGCTTTCACGATCGGTCTTAATCAAAATACAACTTTTTAGAAAATAGGTTGTGACTATTGGATTTTCGGATCCATAGCCACAGCCTTTTCTCTGAAGATTTCTCTAAAGAGTTGTATTTTATGTTGGTTTCTTTTGACAAAAAACTATAGTAATTGATTTTTACAATATTCTTTTGATACCAATTTCTTATCACTAAGAAAGTTTCACAATGCAAGAAAATGATGGTAATTGTTTGGTGCCTAGTGAATGCATCAAAACTGGCAACTAAGCTCCCAGAGTTCCTGGCATGATGGAACATGGCACCTCTTCTGTTGACCAATTGTGGCTGTTTTTGATGCATCACTAACTTCAAACGACCTAGTTGTTGATAGTAGATGACAGTAGACAACAGTAGAAATCCAAATTTAGTGTTTGGTTGATATGAAAGCAGCTCATAATAAATTATTTCTTCCAGTCGCACCTAATGTCTATCAGAACCTTCCTTGTCGTTAGTTCTAGTTTAGCCACCGTTTGAGCAGCTTCACTACGCTTTTTCCACGATCTACATTGATCAATGTTGTCTTATATGGCCCATTTCTCATCCCCAATCACCATCCGTTGAAGAAATGGATCGATTTCAGCCAAGATATTGCAGATGGAAATTTGAGCCATCATGTTTTTGGTGTTAATCAATATGGCACCTAAAGCTTCTTTTTGAATCCAGCTTTGTGACTTAAAACTATTTTCTGGTCGATATTTAACTCCTGGGCGATGCTACGATTACTACAATGCCGGTTAATTTCGGTTATCTCTGTGGTTATATCGACATTTTAACACTATCAGAACCTTAAGAACCATTCACAATTTCAGCTCCCTGGCTTGCATTTTCACCTTTATCAAAGAAAAATTGTAAAATGTACCGAATTTTCTCTTTGTTGACTTTTATTTTAACGTCTTGGAACTCACAGCTGAAGGAACTAAACAAAAAACTGCAAAATAATATTTTAGTGCAAAAGACCTTAACAACGAACATAAGTCTGAAATTGTTTGATTGATATTTTACGAGATATCGACGAAGACCTGTATAAATCCGCAGGTTATATTTTTCCGTTTCCTTTACTATTTACTCCTTTACTTTCTAGAAAATATTTATGAGAGTCTTTCGTGGTCCATTGTATTAAAATTAATTAGCATAATAGAAAAAATAATTAATAATATTTGTTATGAACTGAAAAAACAGCTCTATTTGGAAACTTTTTCATTGTACTTTAAGATTTCACAAAAGACATTACTTACAATAGATTTAAAAAGCACAACATGTCACAAGATAAAGTTAAAGAAAATATTAAAAAAAGCGTTAACTTTCATTAAGAAAAAATCAAAGAAAATCTAGTTTTTAAACTTCTTTTTATTTAAATTATTGTAAAGATGTTGTCTTCTTGTAATTTGTTACTTATGATAATAATCTTTCATCTGAACATCAACACAACAAAAATCTTATACATAGTTTCATCTTGGCGGCTTACCAAATAAGATTACTATTGACTTTAATATTTTTTCTTCACTAATCCTACTAATAATCTCACCTTTCTTAATCTTACCATTTCGACTGTACCGGAAGCAATTGATGGTAATCAGCTTTATTGAGAAATTGTAGCTCAAGGTTAACAAAAAAAAATACACTTAGTTTGCCCCATTTCTTTATTCTTTCATTTGAAAATTGATGGTTTACTTTTCTAATTATAATCACGCCTTAATTGTATATATGCTATTTCAAAGGTAAAATTGTATAAGGCTTTATAGGTATACAAAATAATGTGTTAATAGTTCTATATTTTTAAACACGAAATATTTGAATGTCTCGTCTAGTTCATTTTACATCTTCAAATAATTATAAAGCACTCGTGATTATTTTTAACGGAGAGATCTTTGATAAAAAATAAAAGGAAAAGGTGATCTTATTTTTGTTATGGATATAGTTGGTATTAAAATTTAATTCTTTGACGACTTTCACTACACAAAGATATCTTCAGTTGTTGTAAATAAAATAAGTTAAATAAATATAACTCCATAGCGTATATCCATGATACAAATAAATATACATATAACTTGATAATATTACCTACAGACAAAAAATTGAGTTTTTCTAAAATATGTAATAATTACATTTTATTTAGGTGATTGAAAGAGACGTTAACTTGAGGTTAACATTTCATTTTTAAATACTTATAAAATTTAATGTGGTTTGTCTGTAAAAAATAAAACCATAAAAGTGACAACGAAAAGAATCTTTTAATAACTCTTTTTTTGCGTTTATCAAACAGTGTAGGCTATTACAAAAGAACAAAGGCTTTTGTAAATGAACAAACCTCTCCCTGTTTTCTATCTTTAAATCATATCTTCAACAATAAATTCACACCTCTAGAAATAACTTGTTGTTCAAAGCTTTTGTATTTAGGAGATCCATTCCAAGTAAATTGCAAGTAAAAAAATTGCTAGTTTTTTTTCTTTTCTTTTTTTTTTGTTATAATAACGGGAATGCGGCGACAGATAATAAGAAGTAAAATTATAAAAAGATAGTGAAGCTCACGCTTGATCAATCAACCGCGATTCAATGTCAATCAAGACCAGATATTGGGATCAATTTCTGGCTTTGCATCACTGGATTGCCTTTTCCGCTGTCGTGTCCTCTTCTTCGTAAGCCGTCAAATAAACAGAAAGTAATAATACACTCAATGATTGTATCGTTCAAGTTTTTTTCGTACCTAAAACAACTTCCTACGTCAGTCTAATCACGTACTTTAACAAAATTCGAACCAAAGAAAGTTGCATACAGAACTCTTCCGTGTAGGATAAAGTTTCAAAAGCCATAAACTTATCATTTTACGACTGATGTAGGTAATTTACAATGCACTATTGCGAAACAGATAAAATATTGCCAAGCAACTTTGAACAACAATTGGTTCATTTTCAAAATAAATGATCCTCACCTGCCATGAAATCAACAATTACTATAATAATACAAGTTTAATTCTTTGTTGGGCTCATGTCCCTTTTAGCGACATCAATATCTGGAAATGTTGCATGTTCTACTTTGTTTTTAATTTAATTCACGAATAAATCGGGCATAATGAAAATTAAGCGAAAAAAGAGATAATGATACGTTTTTAGAATTGAATTAGCAGAAAAGTAGAAGATGAAACATCCCAGACATTGGTGTTGCTAAAAGGGACATGAGCCCTTGGTTGCATGAAAACAAGAGTTTTTTGATAAGAGTGGATATTGGGCGGAAAATTTCTAATTGAATATAAGAAAATATTTTAATAGTAATTTTCAAACTAGTGAACTTTAAAATGTTAAATGGTACCAATACGGAACTATGTACAACGTACATGGGCGTAGTCAGATACGAACTAGCGGAGCTATTGCTCCCTTTACAAAATCAATGTCTCCTTTACACCAAAGATATGCCATATTTACAGGATAATACTATATCTGTTGAGTGAATATATATGAGTGGTTTTAGCAAATAAAAAAATGTATAGATATATAGATTAAATAAAAATGGATTTACATATCCGTAGAATCTTGCAGATTGAAGGCCACACATGATGAAGTGAAACCTCCAAAACGTGAGCTTCAGGATATGAGACGAATATAAAATTGTAGGATTAGGATAATTTTAGGGTTTGATTATGATGATATTGATACCAAACATAAAACACTGAGGTAGTATAGAGGACTTATGTTTACTTTTTTTAACCGCGAAATTGATGGTAATTAAGACCAACAGCTGACATTTGAGTGCCGATGAGCGCCAGCCTACACAAATAAGCGTTTGAAATAGCGCGTTCATTTTTCTGTTTTCGACTTCTTCAATTTTCCATACCACCTTTCAACGCTTCCAACACAGATGCTGTTGCATTTTGCTTAATTCACTCTAAATTTGTGCCTACGTATACGGCGCTGGTAGTTATTTCTAATGCAGTTTTTTGTTTACTGTACAGTGCGCTATCCATTATAGACAGATTGCTGGAAACCATGGAAACGCTGGGCAATGTTTTCCATCTCATTCTCTCGCATGTTTAATCCTATGAATTTATGTGTTCATCTCTTTTTTCTGTCGTCTTCGTTTTATCAAATTTCAAATTACAACGATGCTAAAGAAGTTTTCACTTTTTTAAATAAACTTTTAAGGATATATATTTTTTTATCTATGTTCAAAGTTTTATATCTGTTTATAATAATTGTTATCAATTTTGTTGAAATCATACATCAACTGTTTTCTTAAAAGGATTATCTAATGGAAGAATAACAAAAAGTGTGTAAACACTATAAATTCATTTTTGGTTTTAAAGTCTTTTATTATCTTAAAAGCGTTACCAAGTCTGATTGTAGATTCTAGTATATTAGAGTACATGTTACATACTTATCTATGTCTCCTGTGTTTTTTTTATATTTTATCAATTTTTTTATTTCCATTAAATAATTAAATACTTAATAAGCTCAACATAAAGTCATATACTTCAAATTATCAACAAAATAATTTAAAGATTAATTAAGCAACAATAAACGATTATTAAAAGTTTTAAAACTTAATCAGTTTGTGTTCATGGACTTTAGTAATTTAAATATTAACATGTGACGTCGAAAAGCTTTTGATCCCCCTCTTACCGTCACATGATGTCACATTTCGTTGACTTCCCTCCCCCTAAACGTGAAACAAAATTTATGGATGGCCTCGCGGGGTTTCGATTGAGAACAATAGCCATTTTACATCATTGGTAATGAATAATTTCACGTATAGTTTAAACCAGTGGTTCTTAACCTGGGTTCGATTAAACCCCTAGAGTTCGATGAGTCAGTCTTGCAGGTTCGACGGAGATCAAGACACACTATCGCCTCATATGATTTTGTGCACCTATGTACAAATATTTACTTTTGGTTTGAATTTGAAAATATTATATTTTAGGTTTCAAATTAAGAAGGTTTCGGGGAATGCGTATATGTGGAGGTCAAATACCTCTAACAAGGTTAAGAATCACTGACAAACTATTTTTGACACTCAATTTAATAAAAATTTGTGATTTAAAACTCAAGATCTTTGATGAAGACAGAATTGGGAATTCAAAGTTAAAAGTGATTTGGTCTTTGAAAAAATATTGGATATTGGATCTCAGTATTATTAGTTTCAATATTTATTATACTTCTTTTGGGTGGAAATTAAACAAAACATGTCTTATAACGAGTTCAGAATATTTAAAATACCTTTAAAAGGTAATAATTCTGCGAATTATTTAAATGAAGTGTAGACATTAACTGTGAGAGAATTTTTTCTTATATGTTTAACAAAATAAAGCCATAACCTAGCTAATTTAACAATTATAATTATAGTCTTTCTTATATGTCTTCTCTTATATGTCTTTCTACAAACCTACAGTTTTCTAATAGGTAATTTTTGTTTAGTAATTTCTCTTAACAAATAAAACTATTTGTTCTTGATTTAAACAACTTCTATTGTTACAAATATTTTAAAAAATGGATTAACATATTTTTTCTTATATTAAATATATTCAAGATGCTTTTAAAGTGCTCTTTATCATTATGGTTAAATAAAAAAAAAAATATTTTCAAAGTCAGTGATTCATAAAGTAGTACACAGCTCTTGGATTGTATTTTGAGAACTGTAGGAATCTTATTTTACTCATATTCTTCGTGTGAAGAATCTCTGCAACCAAGATGGTTGAACAATTTGATCTTAATTTATTAAAAACTAAAGTAAATAATAACTATCACAGTGATTATAATTAGATCACTTTTTAGTGGCTTAATAAATGTTTATATGTAATATAACTTTTAAGCAACTTTTTTTCTTCTGGGAAATCTATACTTATCATTACTCAACTAGTTAAAAAAATGGCACATAAAATGGTACGGAAAACATTTTTTAGAAATGTTGTGAAATATATTAACTCTCAATTTTCTTTTTCACCAGATCGTTTACATGCGTCATTTCCGAGGTTTCGCACGATTTTGACTGAGCTTTTATTCAATTATGGATGTAGGTTATACACCCCTATACATGAAATATGATTTCTCCTTTTCAATTTATGAGGTAAAAATTTAAATTTGCCGTCATAAACCGTTACTCGGTTTATTGGAAAACGAATTTCATGTTTTGTCGCACATGAAATTTTGTTAAAATTGTGATTAATTCACACAACTTTCGAATTTGATGCATTTGATAAAATGAAAAGTAAATGACTTAAAAATTAATTCAAATTGCCGTTATTAACATGTTTTGAATTTAATTTTCGAATTAAATCAGTAATTTAAAAATGTTCCACCTACAACTGATTCATTATAAATGTTAATTAATCCTACTCAATTAACTGGGCAATTTAAAATCAATTAACACAGAAGTTTTGTGGACTCCTCTTTGCAGATAGAACTATATTGATAGTCTTCGTTGGAAATTAACATTGTGAAAATATGGAAAGGTCGGGGCGTACCTATAGATATGCTTCTCTGAAAAGCAATTATACAATTTTTGTTATTCGTTATAGATTCGGGACGAAACCCGGATATGACGTTTACGAACTTGATGATGGTGAAGAGGAGGTAGTCATGCACGATCTATTCTATGATTGTTATTATCGTGGGCTAGTCTCAATCAATCACATTGTGGATCTCAGTTTAATATAGCTATTGGTATCGTGGTTCAATGTAAACATGTTGATGCCTGTAGGAAGACACGCAAAGATCCACATTCATTAAAAAATATGTATATGAAACTCAAAACTTTCTCATTATATTTAAACTTTATAGATAATATAAAAAGGACATTTTGTCTTTGATTCTAAATCATTGAACTAACAACTGAGGTTCTGACAAAAATTTTGTATAAGAACACAACTCAATGCATAAGTCACGTAATTCGAAAATAAAAATCACCCCAGCACGACATACGATTACGTGATAGTTTTATATTTTTACTCCGGCATACCTTAAATTTGTCCTCTCAAAACACACATAGAATCAAATGAAAAAGCAGACAATCATTAGCATATTAAATAAATAAATCTGAAACGGTATTTTTGTGGGCGAACCTTCCGCAAGTCATGGAGTTCAAAATAACGAACTTTGTTTTCACATCTACTTATTATTATCGCAAAGGAGTTCATGCAATTTTTATTTGTGATATTAAACTTACTGTAACTCTCAAGAACACAGAAGATTTTAATTAAATTTTTATTATATTATTTAAATTAATAAATGCATTTGTTGTTGCAATTTCAAATTTACAATTAACTTTTAACCAATTAACTTTGGTGAGAGAACTGAAACATTCAATCTGATACTTTCAACATGCCGTAAATAACAATGAACGTTTTTTTCGGAATTATCGCTCAAAAAGATTTAGTACTAATTAATTAGTTTGAGTTCAACAATAGCTGAGAATAAATGGCCACGATTTATTGTATCTTGATCTATAACGGTTTAATGCTTCATTGAACGTGATTATTCAGTAATCGGATTTTTATTAAAATTTAATTATATTGCATTGAGTTGCATGTTGATAAACATATAGATAGGAAAATCGCTCTTCTTTACTTTGATTATTAAATTGATAAATTGATTTTATGTAAAAGTGAAGTCAATTTCGAATCATCAAATTTAACGATTTCACTCGAAAGAAAATTAAAACTATTGAAGGGTTCAAAGGGTTAAGTTATCAATCTCCCACTTGTTTCTCTACTTCAAACTTAGAAAGTGAAATTGACTGATTCTCATCAATTGTTCAGCGACGAAGAGTCTTGATTGAATAAATTAGCCACCCACTAATGTACAGTGTCAACATAAACTATCCCTCATATAAGAGACTGTTAAACCCTCTTTATGTATTCCATTACACATCCCTTTATAACATAAAACAAAGGCATGCAACATACAACACCCTTTGAAGAGCTTGAATAATTTACGCCAAGTACACCTATATGTAGTCCCAACACACTACAAAAGGTAAATTGCGCAAAAAAATCAGAACGTCTCATCAGTTTAAAGTTTATATTTTTCCTACTATCGCTTTTTAGTATTTATTTAATTTAGCAAATCAGACTATGGTAACTTTATTAAAGTTGGTCATGAAAATAGGAAAGTGCTTATCGTGACAAAAAGCAATGATTTTCTTATTTATCCATGCACGTTAATAAGCTAGAAAGCTTATGCATGTATTTTTGATAAGCAACTAGAATAAACTAAATAAAAGTGTAATTTTAAAAAGCAAGTAAATTTCAATTGTATATATTTTTGTTTCAGAGTATCGTTCGGCAGTTCGAAGGGGTCAATGGTCGAAACATTAATATACGAAAGTCCTTTACAAGAGGAACCAGAAAACAGTCCTATTGTCGAACGCCCTTGTCCCAATTTTCCGGCAGACGCCTCATCCATTTTATCAACGACTCCAACCAACTCGACAATAGATCAACTAACCGATGCCGTGGAGTAAGTTGTTTTTAGTAGATAATAGCCGTAAAATTTACATTTTCAACAAACGTATTTCCTAATTTAAGAAAGAACGGTAAAGGAAATAATACGTCAAACCTAATTTCTATAATTTAAAAAATAATTATTTTATAATTTTTTTTTACTTACAATAATTTGCAAAAAAAAATATGAAAACCATGTTTTTCCTTAAAAATATAATTTTAGTGAGTTGTGTAGCGAAGATACAAACCTCGAGTTATAAATTATACAGAAACCTATGATGAAAATAAGCTTTAGGTGCCCTCTATGAATTATGAGCGTGCGCAATAATGGTACTATACCACGCCTCTAGCGTCCCCTTCAACAATGCGCGTCGCATATGCGACGAGTTCGCTCGGCTTAACAACTTTATCAACGTCGCTAACCTTGCTTTAAAAAGAAATCGTAGATTGCAGATCGGTGCTAGTAAAACAGAGATGGTGCTTTTATGGGAAAGCATTGTTGATTGTTGGGTTGCTTGAATATAATTTGGCATGAAATTTATAGAGATCTAAGTTAAAATTATTTACTAAACATTAAAAAAGTATAAATACGCAGAGCAAAACAACCAAAGTAGATACAATTAAGACGGTTGTAAAGGATTTATTAATGATTAAATTTAATTTAATTGAGTTACTAATGAAAAGAATAGAGAAAACATGAGTGTTCTATGATGCAAGTCTATGAATGATTGGGGCGACCGCAGGCGTTCACCGTGGCACTGGTGCTCTACAGTCCTACACTTATGTGTGTAGTGTGTGTTACTCTTCCACAATAACAGCAGTTCAACAATTTGTTGTTATTTTATTAAGAACATTTTTAATATTTTATTATGTAGATAATTAAGTAATTTGTGAAACAGTGAATATTCGTTAAAAACAAATCATTTTTAAACATCTTCCTAATAAAATAAAACTCATATATTCGGTTGTTTATTTTCCCCCTGTTCATATTTCGGGAAAATTAAAGTGAAAAACTGATATAAAAAAAAAATAAAAAAGGCTTAAAAAAGGTAATGTAATCCAATTTAATTTCGTACCAGCAAGTGCTATCGAAAACGTGTAAAGCGGGAATTTTATAAATCGAAGCTGATATTAAATAATATGTAAATTAAATTGTATAATCAGTTTCTCTTTATTTTATAAGAACCGGTTATTGTTTTAAGAATGAGAAAGTTCTTATCTTTTTTTGCAATGAAGAAAGTAAAAATTCACTTTTCATGAAGTAAATACAGGTTAGGTGGAATTTAAGAATATGTTAATTGAATATGTAAATATAGGAGATGATGTATGTTTTATATTTATTTATTTGCACAAAACCGGAATGGAAAATTGCAATTATCTCTCATAGCATGACCTATTAATAAATTACATTTGTGTGTTAAATAGGCCCCACATTATAAGATCACATATGTACACATCAATGTCCTTAAATGTGTTCTGTTTGTTTTCTACCATAATTTAATTAGGTCGCACTCCACCTAAAATTCAACTGGTGCCTCTTCGTATATTGTGTATTATAACTTTTTTTTAAATGTGAAAAGTTAAACTGATTTTATAAATGATTTCCATCTCATATTACACAATTTGGAGAAGTCAAGAAATTATTTATCAGTTTTTTTTTATATATTTTAAGTTCAAAAACGTTTTCAATTGACAACTGATAACTTTTTTTTTAATTTATGATAAATTTTTTAAAAAACCAATGCATTATTTTTTCCAATATTTTATACGTACAGTTAGCTTTGTATTGATTATTTTTGTTTCGCTTATTAATTTTTTCAATCTAAAAGAACATAGGTATTCCGTATGTTCATGAAGTTATGATTAATCAACTCTCTAAAAAAGATAACAAAAAGAGAATGCATGTTTTGTTTTCGTTTTTATAAATCGTAAGCATCGAATATATATCAATTTTTATTATGTAAACGGTTATTGCTCTTTACTCGTATTTTTATTAGTTTGAAAAAAAAATCTGTTTCGTTTAAATTCTAAGATATTACTCTAATCTTTTGGCAAAAAAATGAACCAATTTCACCATATTTTTTTCACTTTATTAAGGCTTTTTATAGAAGTTTTAAAAAAAATCAAAAATAAATGAGATGCAAATAGGTCCCACATTCTTTGATTTTGGTAAATCTTATTGCGTTTAGTACAATGGTTCTTAACCGGGATTCAATCCAACCCCAAGAGTTCGGTGAGTCAGTCTTTCGGGTTCGGCGGAGGTTAAAAGTCACTCCCAACTCATATATCTAGATACCATATACCTATGTTGTGAATTTGAAGAAATCATATTTTATTTTTCCAATATGATTCGGTGAATGTGCATATGAAACTGATGATGGTCTGTATCTCCAACAAGGTTAACAACTATTGGTTGAATATATTTTAGATTTAAGTCTCTTTTAGAACAGTTAAATCTGGCAACGTTGCATTTTCGACTTTGTTTTTTATTTAATTCGTAAATAAATCGGTATATAATGACAATTTTGCCACGAAAGAGAAAAGTATATAATATTAGAATTGAGTTAACAAAATAATCGCGAAAAGAATGAATAACAAAGTCGAAAATGCAACCTTGCCAGATTTGACTGTTTTAAAAGACACTTGAGCTATATTTCATTGTCGAATTAGGTTTGAAGTACATTAAAAAAGAAATATTGACGATTTTACAACATCTCGTTAATAGTATCAAAAATCGTCAAATGCGACCTTTTTTAAGTATTACCGCCACTTATCTCTCTTGGAATGACCCCAAAACCAAAAACTCACCAAATTTCAGTTGCATGGCTCCCGGAATAAGTCGACACTAAGGTGTCTCAGATAGTTTTTATCACTTTTTGTCCAAAAAAGTTTAAAAAAATCGGATATTTATAAAAGCTGCTTCTGATTTTTGTAACTAATCAACACGTTTTACAAAACACCTCCAAAATATTTTCGTAAAGAATTAAATGCTCCATAAAAGAAGCTTATTTTTTGTTACTAAGTTTCCTTTGTTCAAAAATTATATCCTCTCTTTCTTTCCTCCTCACTTTCTTATTATTGTATAGAAAAGGTAAAGTCGTATAGTTGTACACCTTTTATTTTTATCATAAACTTTTAATTTTACTATTCAGAAAACTTTCTTGGTATTAAAGTTTTCTGGTACCCGAAAAAATTTGTACCTTCTACATTATATTAAATAACATCATATCAGAGCGATATTTGAACAAAAGAACTTATAACAATGGCAAAAATATTTTTTTATAGACCATAACAAAATTTAAATTTTTTACAGATATGATATTTTTATAAAATTTTAATATGTATCTATCGTTGGCTAGCTATCAAATTTTTTCCTGTTACTGCAATGAAAAAAATGCAACATTTTAATATTACTAAGAGTTCTAATTTTAGTAGGAAAATTATATATTTAAAGTAATCTGTTAACCTTGCTTGGAAGAAAATCTGACTCAATGTTTTCGAGTAAAACGAGTTTAAAGTTTTTGTTTACATCATACTTTATTATTATTATTGTATATTTTATTAGTTTAGATAAAATAATAATCTGTGAGAAGCTTCAGTTTGGATCTGAATATCACCTTGGGCTTTGGTCAAAAGTTTACCCGAAACCGAAATATTAGCCACTAAAACAGAAAACAAAAAACAACTTATACAATTTTGCATGAACTGTGAATATTTAATTTGGAAGTAGGTAACGATTTAGAACTATTAAAAATGTAAAAGGGTGTTAATCTTGAACCCCACAATAATCAACCAGATTAAAAAGTTTTCTTTATAGGTACTCCGGATGATTTTACGTTTCTAATCCTTGAGTTTAGTGTTTTTTTTAATAATTATATTTATTGAAGTTGTTCCGTATATTTTTGGTAAAAGTTTCAGTACAGAAGTAAAAAACCTTCGGTTTCCGCCGATTCAGGGTACATCCGAACTATCGATTCCAGCCAAAATTGAACAATCTGTCACAGTTCGAAGTCGAATTTCGCAAACCAAAAGTTGAAGTTATAAGATTATAAGAAGCCTTAATTGTATGAAATTCAATGAACCCAAAATAATCAATTTTATTTTTAACTAGAATAGTAGATACCTTAAACTTAACATTAACAATATTTAGATGTCAGAGTTACATAAAATGTAATTTTTGTAAAAAGATTGAAAATGAGATCTAAATAACGGTTTTCATTACCAAATAAAAGTTATTTCATTGAAATTTAACTGAATAATTGTATGAAAAATCAAAAAAAAAAAAACTATTGTTCAATTTTTACTTGAAGCAAAATAAACGATCTTTGATATGTTTCGTGCTCATACAAAAAATCGCTTAAATAATACATCGGAAGTGAACAGTTTTTGGGTTTCAACTGCAAAGTTAAATTACAATGAAAAGAAATTGAAAGCCTTGAAGTTTCCAACTTAAGAATTTATGACTCGTGATATTTTATAAATGTGGTAACTTGAGCTGAATGACTTGGACATCTGGAACATCAAAAGAATGCAGATATTCACAAAGTGCATATTCTTTAGTTTTAGAGGTCTCGAAAATTTATCAACTGGCTGTTGATGAAATCTGATATATTGTTATTTCATAACGCTATTATATTCATGCCTCCTACGGCATTTACTATCAGCAATTTGCAAGAGAGCATACTTAGTTTCGTTGAGATTAAATTCAGAAAACTTTACGGTATCCTTTCAGCAAATTAAAAATAATAATGTCGGAATGAAACAATCGCAGGCTTAATTGGCGTTTCCTTGCTTGGATATTCTTCATTTTTAATTCGAGTTCATTTCCTGAATCACATTATAAATCAATATTTACTGATGGGAAAAATAGATAAAGTTAGTATGTCTGCTAAAAAATTACAGTCGAGTTGGTATTTATAATGTGCTGGTATGACCAAATAAAGACTTTTCATAGGATTTTTTAACGAATTGAAATTTCTTTTTTATTTTGGTATTATGTTCACGCGATGTAACTACTCGAAGAGTTAAAGAGCAATTAATGAATAATTGCAAGTATCTAAGTGAGACAAAATATCATTTTTGTCACGTCATTTACGTGATGTCATGTTCACAAATAACTTCAACCATAATTTCTCCTCCACTTACTGATCTCTTCGACTACAATAAAAAACATATTCAAGTGTTATTATAGAATATATTACAGCATAATAAAATTTATCCATTCATTGGGCGTGGAAGCTAATAAGAAAAGGGTGATAAAAGAAGAAGCGAGCCATGTTATGATGAAAATCCTTAAATTATATTCCAGAAATAAACACATACACACACCTTTCGTTACCATAATAAAATGGCAATTAGTTTTGTTCACAAATCGTTATTTTAAAATATAATTTTCATAAATTTTTATCTACAGGTTAGATTTGTAAAACTTTAGTTGTAGTTTTACTCCCTTGGGACTCAGTTAACTGGGACGAATCTTTTTTTTTCGCTACACTCCCAATTGTCGTGTTTTTGTTCGCATGCTATTGTGGTTGAGTTTATACAAAAAAATCAATTAGCATGAATGGACTTCAGATTTGAAAACGATAAAAAGGTAATGTTTCGATCGTTGAAAATGTTTTATAGATAGAAGCACTTTTAACATTTTTAGATTCCTATGGCAACAATGTATTAAAACCAAATTTGTCTACAGGAAATATAAAATTAAACACTTTTCTTTTTTAAATTAATACCTACACCTCTATTCAATTTGTTGTTTCGACTTTTTCAAAACTTAGATGAAGCGTACCTAGTTGAAAAAATCAAAATAGTTTTACTATACTTTTTTAGTTGTTATTTATCGTCGCTTTATAACTACCAAGGTCTTCCGCGACTGTAGTGTTAATAAAAATCCGTAAATCAAGAAATGTCGAAAATTTGCTCGCTAGGAGATTCGAACCAATCGCCTACCGATTTTGAAGCGGTCACCTTGACCATTCAACCACCAGTAGGCGTTTACTATACCTTTATTTTTTCCAAAAATTTTGCTGAATACTTAGTTTTCTTATGTCCTTAAAAGGTTCTTTCGCGAATACGAATAAAACATTTAAAATTTACATAATAAGTATTTTTTCTTATCATTTTTTTTTCTTTTATGCTCAATTGAATTCGTATAAAAATATTATTTACACTATATAATACTTGCATAGATCTTTGCGAATTAATATCCAATAACGCAGAATATTAGTAAGATCTAAGAACTGAAATTATTTTATATTTTATAGGAATTGATGAAGGATTTTAAAAAGTGTGTTGGGGTCGATAATAAAAACAGTTTAGCGACTTCTGACCTAAAATTTCATATATGTACTTTTTGATAGGAAGGTACTTAATATATTGCCTTAAACTGCCACTTATGAATTTTTGTAAAAAATTAAATTATTTTTACGTTTGATTTATAGAGGAAATATATTTTAAAACAATTACATACTTTTACTAAAACTGATAAAAACATTTAATTGCTACTCATTAAAATAGTTTTAAGAAAATATACTTTTTCTTTGTACTAAAATTTTTCCATTAATCAATTTTTATTTCCATTATTTATATTTTTCTATTAAAAATAAATAATAATCTGGTTAATGGTTGTACATGATTTGTAATGCGCATAATTAGTGAGTCTTTTACAAGTATTTGAAAGTTTTACTTCATTATTATTTTGACCAATTAAATTTTTAACTTAATTATATTACTTACAAGCTCAATTTAATTTCAAACATAAAAATTATCATGTACAACGACGCATACGAACACTCAATGTATTAAACGATCACTAAAATTTCTATTTTAAAATAGATTCATGTATTTTAGACATAAGACACATACATACCTATAAGTTTAAAGCAGTGTTTACTATTTTGAAAAGTTTTTATGGAAAATGTCTTCAACGCCTCAACCGTAGTCTATTCTTCGAAAATAAATTTGAATTTACGTAAAGAAAATGTGATTGCCGAGAATATTTTTTAACATTTTCCCCCGAAGTTCAAGAATGTAAGAAATGTTTAAGATGACTTTTAAAAAGTCAAGTAAATCTCAATCTGCATTCCGCTATTTTCTTCAATGCATATTTCGTCCTACTAAAAACATGCAATCCCAAAAAGCTAAAAATAGAAGAAATTATGAATGTTTTGGATATTCTTTACATTTTATGACCAAAGTATTGCCTTGATCATAGAATATAAATCATCAAAAGTAGGGGTAATTTATCTTAAATTCATAAAACAAAATCAATTTCATTATTGTATTAACGACTTCTGGCCTATTTCAATTTAAATCAAATTTAATTTTTAATTCTGACCTAGATTAAATTCCAAACATATGCTTCATATAGACAATTCCGCTATCATTGGTTTTGATATTGAATTACAGAGTGTTTTATTAAATTAGCATACTTATTGTGTTAAGTTTAATAGATAATTGACTTCTGATCTATTATCAATTTTTAAATTTGTGACTTCTACGAACTGTTGTGCCGGTTTGCTAAATACAAATAATATCATGTTTTCAAAAGTTGACATAATTTATTAACAGGTTTATAATGCACATTCCATTAGGATAAATTCGTAGAAGTTGCTAAATTATATTTGTAAACATTGGTATACTACTGCGAATGATACTAATTTTCTAGACATAGTGTTGATTACTATGATAATCATTTTTCAAAGGAAACCAAATTTTTTCGTTTATTTTTTAAATAAATAGTTTTTAATGTTTATTTATTTTTTTCTGTTCTATTGTTCAAAATTATTATTTTTTAAATAGAGCTATTACTAAGATTCTCAAAATATCTTTCAAAATTAAAAACGCGTGCCTCCATATAGAATTAAAGATAATACATAATTTTATGAAATATATAATAAAATTTATGAATACGCCTTATGTACAGTAACATATATAAAATGGATAATTTTGGATATAAGTTAAAACAGCAAAGTAAGCAAATTTTTAATATCCTTGGAATAAATATTTAGTGTACATTTGAGAGATGTATCCTCAGTGATGAGTAATTAGTTTGTGATCTACGATATATACACTAACTACACAAATGCGAAATATATGCCGGTAGTTTGAAAATTAATTGTCAAGGGTTCACAATCCAAAAAAAAAATACAAAAACTCAGTTTCCGGACAGGCGGCATTCGCCATCTGATTTGGAATTCTAGGTAAAGAAAATAGATTCGCCTGGATCCTCGTGTATCGTCATTTTTCGCTTTTAACCCTCTTTCGCATTGTGTTTGACGGAAATTGGTCCCAAACAATAAAACTTGACACTCAAGAATTTTTTTAGTTGTCTTGGGATTCCCTACTCTTAAAAACGTAGTAATCGAAAAATAATATACGAAAATAGATGGTTAACTTACCTATCGCACTTGGAAAAACTATTTCAAGAAAGAATGAACCTCTCATTAAGCCGAGAAAGAAAGCTCCTTCTTTATCGATCTGGAAGCGTTTCCAAGAATTCTTCTGCGCTGCTTCCGAAAAGTACCATTGCGTCCCAAGTTTGTTTCTAGTTTCAATTGGTTGACTCTGTGATAAATCTCAGCAAATAGCCAATTAGATCGTAATATATATTTCCCAGCTCATATCAAGATGGTTTAAGAGAGTTGAGACGGCTTTGAGTCAAAACTGGGCAATCGAATAATACGCAGGAGGTAGTTTTCACTCTCCCGATATATTTCCTCCATGAACTTAACTCAATATTTATCCTTACTATTTGGAGATGTTTTCTCAAATTGCAATGTCTTGTTAAAACTAGTTGCCATGCTATCAGTATTTTGATGTCGTTTCTTCTTACGTTGAGAAGTCTTTTGTTATGGTTTTTCAGAGGTTTCTTTATAATAGCCAAAGAAGAGATACTTATATTAAAGTTCAATTCTGTGTTAAAAATTTGAACGAAGTTTAGGCTATCGTACCGGTAGATCTCAAAACTTATATTCAACTGATAGTTCTCACTGTATGGTACTAAATTACATTAACCTAGGACTAATTTTGTACAGCGACAACTATCAGTCGGCTAACATAAGACCTGAGATTTACCGACAGATTAGCCCAAACTTCGTCCACATTTTTAACACAGAATTGAACTTCCATAAAAATCTCTCTTCTCTGATCATAACCTTTGAAAATTTGCCTCCTGAATTGTTATTTCTTTATTTTGAGTTCATTTGGCTATTCCATTTAAAGTTGTGCACATCGGCATACTTATTGCCAGATTTGGACCCATAAATGGCAAACTAACAAGCGCATCTACTTGTATATTACCTTTGAACCAGAATGTTGGCGCCCAGGAAAGTGTTACTTGGAACTCAAAAGTTGATTTTTCACACCATTTTTTCGATACGGTACCAAAACTTTCAATATACCCATTAAGTGGCAATTTGTATACATTGGTAGCAACCAACTTTTAGGGTGTACTGATGAGTTTGGTGCTGTATTGAAAAGAAACAGACAAATCCACAACCTTTTGGAGGCCGATGTCATCAAATAGAAATTTGGTGTCGTACCTATTTTTCGTCTTTAAACTAGTAACAACCATTCTTCTAAATGCCGGTGCATGTTATGGATTCTTGACAAAATTTACCATGGCCTAAAAATAAATAAACTTTAATATTGTAGGATATAATATTGTTTTAAGGACCACTTTGTGTCGGAATTTCTATATTTTAATTTTCGGGTTGCCTTTCGACTTTTGCCAACTATACCTCAAAAATAATGTTAAAATTGGTTCTATTTAACTATTCATTGGTGTTTATTTTCATTGTTACAATCAAAGCGATACTTGCACTGAAGTATCAGATAAACTAAAAATCATCTTAACTTACACATATTTTTCATATACATTTATGTAGAACTTAAAACGCATTTAAATACTGAAAAAAAGAACCCTACCTTTTCACCCTAATTAAGTTACGACGGAAATTACACGAGCAAATCTGTATACTTGTATAAGGTTTTCATGTAGGTAAATTAAATTCATGCAACTTCCGTTATTTCTAAACAGGAACTGATAAATATTTATTGATTTATTCTAAAGTTTTGAAATAAATGACTAGGTTTTATTTATAGGCAAAATTCGGAAAAGGTCCAATGTATTGTGTTCTACGCCTCAAAATTACAATATGAAATTTCATGTTGAATTTAATTCATCTTTTAAAAACAACATTTGGCTAAAAATGTCGACCTTAAAAAGAGAACGTGTAAATAAACGATGTATAGCTCATTGTTACTATTTGATTTACAAAAATAGCAATGAGGAAACCTACGCTTATAATTATTACAGAATGTCGTTTCGACGTACCCAATTAAAAGAATTGTTATTAGTTCTAATCAACGATAACGTTAGTTGAATTCGTAAAAATGATTGTCTAATATGACAGCTCACGTATCGTCAATAAAAAATTCCATTTCCATTTATGATATTTGAATATTGTATTCGTCCTGACAAATATTAGAACGGTGATTTTTCTTCATGCGAGTAGAACCTCAAATCAATTGTTGTGTCGATTTTTCAATTGTTGTTTCAATTTTCGCATTTCAAGTGTGAAGATAAAGCAGGAGAAATAGGAAGGTGAGAAATAACGTGAAATGTAAATTTATAAAAAAAATGCTTTTAACACTTTTTTATATTAAAATCTTAAGTCCCCTCATTGTAATATATACAATTGTATCTAATTTATTCTAATGTATGTATGTTTAATTATTGGAGACTACGGCGTATTTGAACACTTCTCACTTGCTATTTCTAGTTTGAATGAAATAAAATTACACTCAACTTAAATTTATGATGCATTTCTTTAGATTTTTCTCAATTTTTGATGAAAAATAAATAGTATAAAAATATGTTTGGTGGTTTCAAAATTAGAATGTGCAACGCAAATGCATTTCATCTAATCTCTAAAAATTCAATAAATCTTGAGTAATTGATTTGAAAAATATTAATAGCAAAGAAGTCGAAACTATCGAAACATCTGTTTTATTAACGTTTTGATTTATTTCAAAAGAGCAATTTCAGGAGAGTGCAAAGCTAAACATTCGCTCAAATTTACGACCAAAGAATTATATATATACACACGTGCATGTGCATATCAATCAAATTTTTGTCGTTGCATTTTGCAATTGCCTACAGATTTGTTAAAAACGTATATTTCTCAACAGGTAGAACTTTGTGTATACACGGAGCTATTTTCAGAATGAATTTCGAATTTGGCTGTGGAATGAATTTTATGAAAACAAAAAATTAGCAGTTAGAATATCTTCTATGTATTACAATACGATACAAGGTCAGTGGAGAGAATTTATTTATAACATCAAATGTCATCAGTTAAAGCAGTTGAATCTACGTTGTTGCCTCATTCAATGTGTCGTTGAAAATTTTCACATTATCGAGGAAAATCAAGCGAACATTTAGCTTAAAGCTCTAAAATATATTTGCTCCAATGTTGAAAATTGACTTTGACACGATTTCGATGAAAATTGTTTACACTAGCAAATAGCGAGAACTTTTCCGCGAAAATTGAGTCAAGGTTGTAGCCTAATAGTTTTGAAATAACATTAAAAAAATATATTGATTTTCATTTTCATTTTAACTATACCTATTCCTAAAAAACATTCTTGATACATACTTTCCTATCATTGTGTGTAAATTTGAGGTTTTTATTTCATTTTATAAATAGATCAAGTTCACTGGGAGTCGCTATAGAAACGGTTTACAAACAAGATATTTTATCACTTAAATAAGCCAAATATCACGTATGCGTTTTATTAAATTTGATTGAATGTTTATATATACAAATATATTAAAGAACAGCATCTTCTTTCATATAGCCAATTTAATTTGAAATTGTTAGAGCAAAACGATTCCAGATTCTATACTTTTTTCGTTTAATAAAACCGGTTTAATGTTAATGTATTGCTACTATTGATGCTCTGACTTCCTCAATTAATACAGTTTATTGTAATTATACGAAAACATATTCAATTTGAATCGTGTAATGACTTTAGTTACCTACATATTATTTTTTTTTGCAAAATTTTTCAATCAATTGATTAGTAGAATTTCAAATTTCAAATTATTTTTTATGTTTATTATTGTCTATTCCCAACTGGAGGTACGCGAAAGGGTATTTGAAAACATAATTTTTTTTCACACACTAAAAGCATTTAGACTCATGTCCCTTTTAGAACTGTAACGTTTGGCAACGTTGCATTTTCTACTGTTTTTAATTTAATTCGCGAATAAATCGGCTTGCAATGAAAATTTAGCCACAGAAGAGAAATTTATAACATGTTAAAATTAAAAAAATACAAAATTAACAAAATTAACAAAAAAATCGTGAATGAAATAAAAAACAAAGCAGAATATGCAACATTACCAGATTTGACCGTTCTTAAAGGAATATATGCCTGCATTTATTTTAAAATGCCTAAACTTAAATTTATTATCTTTATTAAACATAACATCCCAAGGGGTATCCCAATGAAAAATTGGTTCATTTACACTTAAGCGACGTCAATATCAGGCTATGTTGCATTTTCCACTTTGTTTTCAATTTAATTTGCAAATAAATCGGATCATAATGAAAATTCAGAGATAAAGGACAAAATTATACGATAATAGAATTGAATTTACAAAAAATCGCAAATTAAGTTTAAAACACCGAAGAAAATGTAACGTTGCCAGATTTTGACGTCGCTAAAGTATACATATACCGAAAAGATATGGAAGTCTGATAATAAAATTAAGATAAACTCAAAAATAGTACTTTCTTTGAATAGATTTTTACTTTTAAATTAACCAGAATAGTTATTACTCAAGAGTCTTAAAATTCGTAAATTCGAAAGATTCTAAAACAAACCATGATACATTACATGTTTTATTAGGACTGAAACTATCATTATAAAACCATTGAGTACCAGTACTTTTTAACGTCATATTTCTTTAGGCACACCATAAACGGTGTTCCGAAGGTTGGTTTGGGCTATTACGGTCACTAAACAATACAAAAATCTGAATTGAGCTAAAAGAATGAAACTACCAATGTGCTCAACCAGAAAACTTATGTTTTATGCAAAATTTGAACCAAAGCAACCACGTGTGATAATATATATGTTTTTTAAAACCAAAAGTTACTTTAATGTTTTTAAATTGTATAAATGAATTTTCTATTTTCTAGCAAAGAAAAAACTATTCATTTAAATTTTAACTAATTTTTAGAATTTTTAACTGAGTGTAAATAGTAATCAAATATTTTAAATCAATATAATAGGTAAATGTTGGTAATAGAAAACAATGAATGTAAACACATACGTGTGAATGAAAATCAAATATATCTAATAATCACTGTCTCAAATTTGAACTAACTTTTTGTTATCATTTGTTTCAACTGTCATTTCGTTTTCATTCAATTGACAATTTTTTTAATTTATAAATTATGTCAGTGTGTGTGATTACTTCATGGAAAGCTACTAGTATTTTATAGTTTTAATGACGCAAATTCTGTTAAGAGTTCTAGTAATAAAACAAGAAATAAAACAATTTTTACAAAGGTGTATACCTTCTTACGTGGATCCCTAAATACACATATAATCTTTTATACGAATCACTATCTCTATTTTGCTTTTAATTTAATTTGTGAATAAATCGGTCATAATGAAAATTTAGCGACAAACGACGAAATAGACTATGGTAAAATTTATTAATAACAAAATCGCAACAAATTCGCGAGTTGAATTTAAAACACAATAGAGAATGAGAAATTGTTAGATAGTGACTTTTACAAAAACTATATACTTGTACCAACTATTGTACTTGCAGTAAAAGAAAAAAACAAAATTCATTTGCATCACATCATTTATATAGTTTTTCATTAATTTTCATAACAACTTTCATAAACTTTGAATACATTTTTTTATTTAAACCATCGAGATTATTTTTACAAACCATTATGTCTACATTTCGAAAGGAAATATTTTAAACAATTAACTTATTAATGAAAGTGATAAGAAATATTCTGTTTCTAAGATAGCCGCTATAAATGTTGATAAAATCAAGAAAAATATCTAATTAACATAGACGTAGCCGTACTTTTACAATATTTAATTAACTTAAAATTTTTAAATGATTTTAGTAAATTTGTTAAAAGAGTTTATTATAATATAATTGAATAAAATAAGAACAATTAAAAATTCTACGAACTTCATTTCCATTTCTACAAAACTGTTAAAATCTTGACGGGAGCAAATATTTATTTTCGATTTGATATTTTAACAGCTGGAAATAAGAATTCTGGCCATAATTTTATGACAAATATTTTTCTTTGGTCTTATTGTACGAATTTAGCGTTAATTTGAATTGACCCCAATTATCACTGGAATGTGGCAATTTATAGGTGTTCTCCGATCACTAAATAAATATTTAAATTAAATGATGAATTCCTTGGCCTCATTGACCCAACTAGAGAGCGAAAAATGATTTATTTTGATCAAATATTTATCTAGTCTTAGTCAAATTATGATATTTAATAATATTTTAAAACATTTGATGAAGGTAAAGAAAAATTACATTTATAGTTCTTTGAAGTATCAAACATTAGCCTTTTTATTCGTAGATGTAAAATACTACCTACCAAATAAATGTAGGTATATATAATGTAAAATACCATGCGAAAAGTACATAATTCTGTAATAAAATTAATTGAAACTAATGGAATTTTTAGCTCGATTTTTTAATGTTTGTCTTCCTAAAAGCTTTGTTAAACAAAGACCATAAAATTTGGGGAAATATTGAAAGTTAATAAGCATAACGTCTAAACTATAGATATAAAGATTATAAACTATGAACATTACAAAAATTTCATTCTTCATTCCTTTAAATAGTTCGGTACATCTTCAATTAGATATTTAAATTATTTACTACGTCGTTAATTAACTGTTGATCTAAATTAATAGTGTTTCTTTTAATTAAGCCTTAAAACCAAATTCGTAATAATTAAGTAAATTAGATTCCGCATTCTAACAAAACTTTCGCTTAAACTTGAAAACTTTTACTAATAAAATGTTCGCATAAAATAAATTGTTCATTCCTATAGAAAGCAGATGTTTAATTCAGTATTCACGTCGATTGTATGACATTTAAACGTATAAATATAATTATGACGTAATTGCCCAAACGGAAATTACTGTTATAATAATAAAATTTAAATAATACAAAAATTCGATCTGGTTTCTATCAATAACTACTAACATATATAGGGTATATATATTTAATTCAATTTAATATTATTTTTTCAAAGCATTAAAGCATCTCACTTGTTATCTTTTAAACACTTAATGCATTCCAAATCCGTAGGCCGCAATTATTTGCCTGAATAGCTTCTACAATTTACACCAATACAAAAAAAAAATTATGATGAAAAGAAAATGATGACTTTTCAATATGGATCGTTGGATTAAGCGCCATTTGTTTTATCAGTTGAATTTTATTATAATTTTATTCGCATATGAAAGTCTTCAATAAACTTATGATTGTGATTTGTGGGAATAAAATATTATAAATATCTGACACATGTTTTAAAATTTAAAAGAATTTACTGAAATTTCTCAAAAACTTTGTAATGTTGAAAAGACGAAAGCCTTCTAAAAATATATTATCTTAGATTCTTAGCATAAAATACATTGAGAAGAAAATGCAATGGGTACAACTCTAATAAAGAAAGAACCATAAAAATAAATGAATAGTTTAATTTCTTCTTGAAAAGCATAGCTTTTTCTAAATTAAAACGGAAAATAATATTTTCAATATGTAAATATGGAGGTATATTTAAAAGCATTTTTAGATAAGTAAATATTGCAATCGCAAAAATATTTAAACAAGATTTTAAATCAATAATTGCTTATGTTATATTGATCTTATCTAATATTAATACCATGCAATAAGTATCTCCAAAAATTAATATCGTGTTAAAATATAACCTCTGATTTCTTTTATTACCTAAAAATAAATTATGGAGTCACTAGTCAGTTAACTGGATTTTTTCAATATAAAAATAAATTGTTAATTGATTCAATAATACAGCTATACTTTACGCTAAAATTCAGTGAATATTTTTTTTATTTAGGAGATTTCATGTCTTACATTGATAGTTCTTAAAAATTTGAATCATGTAAGTTGGTAATAACTATCCAAAATATTACGAACTGGATGAATATTCTGTGATATATATGTAAAAGTGTATACATATCGGATGATTCATTTTTGGCATATTATAAAACAGATAGTTTTTAAAACTTAAACTAATGAAAGCACCAAAAAATTATTCCTCAATTGCAATAACATACAGATTATACATTGCACATATGTGGTTTATTATTTATATTTTTTTTGTTGTACAAACATTTTCATATTCCGTTGGTAAACAGACATGAAACTCATGACAATATCACCAACATTACTACGGAACGTTTAGTTTTAAAGCTCCTATATTTAGCGTTTCAAACTATGACATCATTAATAACCAGAGAACAATTTTTTACAAACAATTGAAAAAATTACTCCTAAAGAAATAATTTAAAGTTGTAGAAATATTGTAGATTACTTATCTTTTTTGAGTTATAAAGAAATTTTTAAACAATAAACCTCAATATAGGGACGAGTAAAATATGGTTTTTGCCTATAGTTTCTTCATATTACTAATTTGTAAAACCCCAACTCCTAATTAGTCACAAAATAGGTAGTTAATGTTTGTAGTTGTTTATAATATGCAAAATTTTAACGAAAATTTAGCGGTTACCACTTGTAACTTTCTACATGACTTATTCGACAATGACTTATTTTCATATCGACATCAAAGACTATAAGTCTCCATATAAAAATTGGGATGAAAACCGAGGCCAAGTCATAACATGTATTTGTTATGTGCGTACTAATTTCCTAGAATAGAATATGATCTAAGGCCTAAACAATTCAGTACAAAAATTTAATTGTTAAACAATCATTTATCATATTATTACCATACCTGGGTTGCTGAGGTAATTTTCGGTTCCTTTTTCTCACTCCATAGCACTGAACTCCAGCTCTCCATCCCTGAATGTTACCATAATTCTTATCCCTATAATTTATTTTATTAAAAGTCGATAGGTATATTTACGGTGGCTTAAACATTATTCATAAAAATTGACCCGGATGATGTGATTTATGAACCACAATTTCTTTTACGATATAGGAGTACTACCAATAATTGTTTTACCATATTACATATACGAAGTGTGGTCAAAACATAGTGAGAACTCTTGAATTTTGTGGGCTCTACAGTTACAATTTTAAAATCATTGCTTTATTTCATTAGTTTACATGTTCATACACTATATAACAACTGACAGGAATTTTTAACGTATAGATTTTTTTCGATCATTGAAGGGTCCTAGACGTTTTATTGCTTTCTGTAAAAAATAAATCGATGAATTGGAATAAAATTTAGTTTGAAAATTAAAGGAAATTATAGCACATCATTTGAAATACTAATAGCAGCTTTATGAGCCAGCCAAAACTTTACATTGGTGTAGACCAGGATTTCCTAAACTTTTTTTCTTGTACATCTTTTATGAAGGTTTTTATGAATCATGCAACCTTACCTAAAGCTCTTATAAACTAGATTAGAAGTAATAGATATTTTAGTCAATTAGACTGAATTTAACAAATTCATTAGAAATGTAAAAGTAATGTCCTACATCAATAGTTTGATAGTTTTTTATAAAAATTTACCCCAAATTTTCTTCATGGAACCCTAGGGTTCCTCGGAACCCACTTTGAGAAAGACTGGCGTAGAATATAGATATTTCAAAAACAGCATTTACTACTCTGAAAATCCTAATGCATTAGCAACCGACAACAACGTCCGAATAAGTGAAGGAAATGACTCTAAAAAAATAATCGGATCACTATCATAGAAATGACTTATAACGTTGAAGTATTATTTGTTTTATGGCGAGTAATTTTTTGGAGCAAAGTTTGTATTAAAATTATTGAATTTTTACCAAAACTAACGTCACGTATACATCATTTAATGCGAAATGAAACCAAAAAAGTTTTCAACCAGAATCAACAGGAACCAACCAAAACTTTTTAAAATTGAAAACATTTTTTCAGCATGTCTCTTTATGACTTCTTTCTATTCTCGAGATTATAAAAAACCATAAAAAGACGAAATTTTGCACCTAAGAATCACGAAAGGCTCTAAATGCCATATAAAAAAGTGAGCTCTAAGAATTCTTTCAATTTAGAAAAAGCGTTGGAATAAATTTATTATAGGTATCTAAAAGAAATTATTTTAAAGAGAGCAAAATTAGCTTTGGGTAAGAAATAATCATTTTTTGGAAAGAATATAAATTTAATTACTATATTTTATCAAACCTTGAAAAATTGATTACACAGGTCCCGAGATAGATTTTTAAGCTACTGTTGCGAATGAGAAAAAATTTAATTGATGAAATTATTTATATTTTAAAGCAAAACACGATCACGAAAGCTAATCTTCTTACCATTTATAAATGCTCGCATAAATCAATCAAAAAGTACAAAAACAAAATGTTATAATTCAATTTAGCCCTACCGTTTTTTTGAAAAATAATTCAAATCATTCCATCTTGTGAACTGCCCCTTGAAAAAAGAAAATAAAACATTAATGTTAAACAAATTACAATTTAAGTTTAATGAAAAATCTTCATAGGTATTTTAAAATCAAGTATTTTTTAGAAAATAGTTTTAATTTTTGAACCCAGTTGTAGTTTGTATCGTTTAGTTTAATTAGTGCATGAAGTTGATTTTGTTATATTTGTATATTTTTTAATTCTAAATTAATTTATTTTTCTTTTTACTTTTAGGGTAGAACGATCGAAAGTACGAGTTTCTTTTTTCCAACAAAGTACACCCCAACAAATAAGTTCACCGTTAGCATCTTTGGACAATTTAGACTTAATTGATCCTATAACGATGACTTCGGTTGCTTCACATCCTCCTTCTGGAGCACTTTCAGCTACAGCTACAATCACCGACATTAATGGTCATTTACAGTACAACAGACAGGAAAGGTATACATTTATTTAATTGTACATACCATAAACGTAGAAAATAAGTTCAACAAGAAATTATCGATTTGATATTTTAACGTTTCTTACAATTTCTACTACGTTGATATCCTGAAAAATAAAATAAACTTGTTGCTTGATAAAGTTAAATGTATTCATGACATTAAAAATATTTGAAAATAGATTTGAACGATATGAGCTTGAGTCATAATTATCGACCAGTTTTAATCGAATGTACGAGGAAATTATGGAAAATGTATGTTAATGGAGCGTAGATTATTTTCTTTGAATATGCCACTGTGCATGCGCTTTAACAAATGGGTAATGAATTTTTCTACTTTGTAAAGCTTAAACGAAGTTGAAAAATACTACTTCTAACTATGAAATATTTTCACACATTCAACTTCAACTTATTTTATTTACAAGAGAAAGTCTTTAACCATAAAACCAATGGAATATTCAATAATAATCCACATAAATAAAAAAAATCTTCGTCAATAAAAAGAATTTATTTCTTTTGCGGTTGTGGGAATTGGAAACCAAATAATTGGTGTTATCTATCATGGTTAGTTTTGTGGTAATTTCTCAGGACAGATAATGAGTAAAACAAAAACCTTAGGAATTATTAAAAAGTATATTTTGGTCAGGTAATTTTTAAACTCGTCTCGTAGAATAGATAATTTTATATAATAGTTAATGCTCGTGCACAGAGTTACCTATTTCTTGATGTGGCTTGGAAATAATCAATAAATGTACTTTAAAAAAGAAGCATAAAGACTTCGTGCAAATTGCTCCGAGAAAACTGTTTTATAACTTTTGCAATTTACTTTTTATAATGTTACCTAATTATTGACCGTTTTGAAAAAAGCAAAACAAAGATATCGAGTGTTAATAAAATTTAAAAAAAAATGTATATAACGACTACTTTTTATTAATTTAATAAACTAATTATCTCATTATATTTTGCACTAATTTGTTTGAGAAAAAAGTACTGAGAAATTACTATATATAAAAGTTTTTATCATAAAAAATTTCATTGTGGAGTAATCAGGAATTGAGATGTTGGAAAAGTAAAGTGTTAATTAAAATATTAATTTGAAGGAATTTTATTTGGTTTTATTCGTAATACGTTGAGAAAAATACCAAATTTTAATGATAACAATAAACTGTAGAGTTGAACAGTTTGATTGGTTCAAGTCAACGAACCTAAAAATACCGTTTAGATTGTAGATTTTTAAGTCTCACTTCTTCTTTCTTAATGATTTCAAAGATGATGGCAATGACACGTAGCACAAAGTGCAGCGGAAGAAAAGATGGATGTTCTGTTGAACATTCTTCGTTTTGTTTATATAATACAAATTGCATCTTTTTATACGTATAGAAAAGCAGATGATTGCAGTCTTTTCAAAGAAAAATCCATTCATCCCATCAACAACCTCGTCATCATCGTTTTGTTTGTTTGATTTAGCACGTCTTTGTAGCTTGATGGATTTTGAAAAACATTATCATATTCCCATAAGTGTGTACAAATTAAACTTAGACATTTATGAGATTTTTCTGCTTTCAGTACTGATAGCGGATGGGAAAATCCATTTCGACCTGGTGGTGAGTTGAGTCGCGAGGCTGAAGAAATAGTGGAACTAATCAAAGGCGGCAAACCAATAACTCCAACGCCTAGTAGCACAACACCGGCGTTACCAGGAGGTGATCAAGTAGATACGACGCTTAATACATCGCCACTTCTGCAAAAACAGAGCGCTAACAACGTGGCAGCGTCACCGAAATCGCCTGGTGGTACCGCGACAAACGGGAATGCCAATGCAAAAAACAAGCAACCAGGCGCTGTCGATGTTAAACGGGATACCATAAATGCAGCTGGTGAAGCAGAACTTGTTGTTCTCAAAAAGAAACCCAAATGTAAATGTTGTGTGATACAGTAATGCCAGTGGAAAATGGAGAGCCACAAATGTAAAAATTCGTACGATTGATAAATTTTGGCAAAATAGAAAATTGACAGCGCCTGACCATTCACGATATTATTAAATTATATTAAAAAATATATATAAAAATAGATTATATATTATTATATGAGTCATCCTAATTGTCATCATCGTTGTCTAAGCCAAAAAAAAATGCTTTTGTCTCGTTTAAATTCACTCAAGCATTTTCAATCTGATTTCAAAACGATTAAATAGTTACCACACTCACTAAAAAGATCTACTTTAGTTACCATCAACGACACGAAGGATAATTTTGATATATTATGAGATCAGACTGAAAACAAATTTTTATAACAAAAAAAAATATAATATTATATTCGGTTAGTTAATAGTGAACGTTGAATTAGTTTGAAACTGTTTGAGACTAATCATGTACATTTAAACGAAGATTCGTCATTTTATCATTATTTTACTGATGATATGTGTACAGTTTTATATGATTTGGAGCTATTTTTTCGTTTATTTTTAATACATCACAAAAATTAAATGTTTCTTTTAAAATATTAACATAGCTATATTTTTTCAAAATGTTTGTGGCGATAATTCTATAAAAATATTCTTAGAAAATTATGATAAATTGGTGATTTTAAACTTTTATTATATATAATGTAGAAAAAATATAAGTTTTTAATTTGAAAACTGGACGACATAACGACATAAATATCCGAAATTTATTTAAGATAAAAATTGTATAATTAAGAAGAATATTTTATGAATTTGTAGAAAAATGAAAGAAATAAAATAAAAATGTGCCCGTTCATTAAATAATTTACAGAATAGTACAAAATTGTCTGTTTTTATTAATTGATTTTTATCATTATCAGACCAGAAGCCGAATAGAAGGGAATGAAAATATATTCTAGTCAAAAAGGTTTTGCTGTTTGGTTTTTATTTTACACAAACAAAATTATTGTTTTTAATAATTAAAAATATATTTTGTACTATTCTGTATAACTAAATACAGCTCATTTATAGTGATTATTCATCAGAAAATAGAAAATCTGCAGCTTACTAATCGCATTTTGTAATTAAGTCATTGAAAATTTAAAAGAAAAAAAGCTCCAGCTACCAAAAGTCACACTATCGTCAACAATGTCTATTACATGTTTTTTATTATTTATTTTTCTAATTTTTTTGTACGTTGAAAAAACTCATTTTCTCATCTCGCATGAATAATATTTTTACAATTTGTATCAGTCGTTAAATTAATTACTGTGTCAATTATTTTTAGAAGCCAAACATTTTTGCGAATCATTTATATTTAAAAATTCAAATAATGTAGAAATTTAAAAATTTCTTACGTCACAATTTTTATAACAAAAAATATATATATATATAACTTGTCTAGAGTATAAATGAGAGACGACTTCTTCAATTCAAGAAAAATTTAGCACCCAGAAGATTAAATTTTCTCCAAATAGTTTGTAAACTCCTTTGTCCAAAATATAATAATTATTTCATCGTAAAATTCCTTATTTTCTCAAATGTATTCTATTATTTCTTAATACCTTTTTTATACTATCCATGAAACATTTAATAACGTTTAAAGTTACAGGAAAAGTTTAAATATACTGGCGTGTACAAGCGTTTATATTACGATTAAAAGATATAGTTTAAAGTATGAAATACTTATTTAATTTTCATTTTTACCTTTAAGTTGTAAACATTATATAAATTAAAAATGTTTCTTTAAATTAATTTCGAGATTACATTATCCCACTCATAAATAAACTTTTTTAGTAAAAATGCTCTCGTATAAATTTAAATACATTTTTTTAAAAAATGAGGCCTAAAAATATTGTAATTTTACTGTACATATTTTTCTAAGTGTAAACAAATTGTCATTGTCATGAAATTATTTCGATAATATGTAATTATATATTTCATTGCATCAAAAAGTTCTTTTTTCAACGTACAAAATTAACAAGCGCTATAAATCGCTATACAAGAAAAATATCGCTGTGCTATTATTACTGTTGCATCATACTAAATTCATCTACGCTACAGTAAATTTGCATTTGATGTATTTAGGTTTTTGAATAAAAAATTAGATGAAATTCAAATATGAAGCAAACAAGTTGTAATATTAATTCAAAGTAATGTATTAGTTGAAAAAATGTTATATTATTATAAATATTATTAACATAAATACACAAATCCTATTATTTATATTTAATGTTAATATATTTTAAATATTTGAGATACTCTCTGACCCCTTCGATTTTTAAATGAATGTCATTTCTATTTTGACTTGTCTGAACGACAAAAATAACTACACTAGCAATATTTTTATGTAAATAAAGAACATGGATATTTATCAATAACAAAAAATGGAAAAGCAGTAATAATTGAAAGATGATTTATTACTTTTAATCGTTTCAAAAAAGATTGACACTAGATTCGCTAGTGTGTTGGCTTTTTGCATCTACAATAAGCAGATTTAATTGCACGAAAATTTGTAAAATTTATTGATTTGTACGACAAGTTTTAAAAATAAATTATTTATTATTTATGGAATAATTTTTTGGTATTTTTAAGAAAATGGAAAACTTATCAGAGACTGGAGCGCATTTTAATTTCCTTCCTTTAATTTATTACGAAAGAAAAATTACAAGAATTTAATAATGTACAAATACAAATGATTTAGAAAAATAAACGAGAAGATTGCCCTTCAAGAAAATCCTTATTAATGAAAAAAGGTATATATTTTCCTCATCATTTTATTTAAATATATTAGTTATTTTATCTTTATGTTATACATGGCTGTTATACATAATGTTTTAAGAAAATTAAAAAGAACATTTTTGCATGTAATTTGATTTAACTTGTATGAAATTTATTTAAACTTATAAAAATATCTTTACATTATTATTGTATAATATAATTTACATAAATATTAATTTGTATTTATATAAATAACATTGGATGAATAATAAACAAAATGTTGTGAGCTATTAATAAAATAATTATAACAAATTCTATTTGCTTTGTTTTTTTTTTAAGTTTTTATTTTACATTCTTTCTCGCAATATTAAAGAAATTAAAAATCCCAGTTCATATCCTTTTTTGGGACGTCAATATCTGGCAACGTGGCATTTTCTACTTTGTTGTTAGTTTAATTCACAAATAAAGAAGGCTATAATGAAAATTTACTGACAAGAGAAAATTAACTCATATTAGAATTGAATTAACAAAAAAAAAACGAATAAATTAAAAACAATGTAGAAAATGCAACTTTTACCAGACATTGATGACAATAAAAGAAACATGAGTCAAAAATCCTTTGAACTCTCCTATATTACGTAATTTAAATTGATTATCCTTAAGAAAATATAGAAATAAAGAACAAAATAGTTTTTGAAATAATGACTGTTGTTTACTGTTGTTGACTGTGTTTTCGATAAGTGCAACGGAAAACCAGAATATTTTCATACTTTTTTAATTTCTAAGAATTTTAATTCTCTATTAGATTGCTTCTACCGTTACTCTATTCCTTAAAATATGTGAGTGGCTTCAAATTTAATTGAAAATAAAAAAACTTATTGTAAGATATAATAGATATCCTAGCAGTAATAATAATCATATATTCATTTTATAAGATTAAAAAATTATATTATCTTATCTTCAGTTGGTTGTTTTGCTTAAATCGTGCTAAAATCTTTAATTTTTACTAAGAGAAGAAAATCATAGGCGTGTGATTAATACATGAAAAATGGAAGTGAAGTCTTAAAAAGTGGTATCTTCAATTCTTTTTTAATAAGTTTACTTTATGCAACTATGGATAAAATATATAAATTAAAATTAAAGTTTATATAATGGTTTGACTACGTAAATATAGTCATATGGAAAAATAAGAACCTTATAAATATCAAAACTTAAAAATCCTTCATTTTAATTCAAGGTCATATAACTACCTAAAATTTTAGATACAGTTCTAAGTGTAACGATTTATGATCTAACAATTGGCAAAGATAGAAAAATTTGCATTTTTTTGGAAAACCATAATTTCAAAAATAATTAGTGAGACTGACTACAACTGCTAATCCACTCAACAAAGTAAATTTATAAGTACATAACAAAAAATTCAAAATTCATTTTTCAGATTGTTTATTCAAAAAATGAAAAGAAATTACTTTCTTTGAAATGACATCTCAATTATATTGATTTTGTATCAGATTTTTATGATTTCAAAAAAATAATATTTTAGGAATAATGTATGCATTTGTTCAATGTTTTAAGCTCATAAATCATTTTGATTAAACAGTCACCAGTTTTTTACTTTTGTCGCCTAAAATTGTAACTATTATGTTTAACACTATAACATACCTGTAGGTACAAATATGTTCGATCCTTATTGTAAGGATATGCATAAATTAAAAAGTCTTTACATCCTTTACACTTATAAATAAAGCTGTAAAAGACACTTTTGGAAGGTATCTAGATTCTAAAAACTAGATAAGTTAGTTTTTTAAAAAGTATCCGAAATTATTTTGGGCATCTAGATATTCTTAACAAAAGAAACTTAAATACTTATCTTAAGTTACTTTCAAAATACTTAAAAAAATACTTTTTAGTTACTTTGTATACTATGTATGTACTTAGTTTCGTAGCGTATTAGGTAAAGTTGTTTAGCAATCAAGAAATGTATTTCTTATCTATAGTACCTACTTTAGGAAGAGGCAAAATATGTTTACCTAAGCCTCTGTAAACACAACACACTTAAAACCCATATTATAATTATTATTGCATCAAATAGAATAAAACAAAATATAGTACTTAGTGAACAGAAATGATACAGAAATATAAAAACATCAAAACATCCCTACAGCTACTTAAAATAAAACAGTTAAAACTTGTCAAAACAAAATAAAATCCTAGCAAACTTTATTTTGTACAATCAGATAGTCAGGTTCCCAATTTTATTGGTTACTGTAGAATTTATTTAAAAAAAAAGTAAACAATTAACAGAACAAATACCGTGTTATAAGCAGAAAATAGATTTAAATCTGAATTTTTGTCTCCTCTTTTATTTTTGTATGTCCTCTTTTAAGTTTAAGTGTTGAGTCTATTTTCTACAACAACTGGGGATCAGCTTACAGATGGCTAGTAAAAGGTTCAAGATTAATAGATATGTTAGCCCAAACTTCGTTCTTGTTTATAACACAGAATTGGGCTTCTATATGTCTTCATTCTCTACTTAAAGGAACTTTTCTAGTGGCGACTTAGATACTTTTCGGTATCTAAGAAACTTTTTGGTACCAAAGATACTTTTTTAAGTTATAAGATACAGTTCCTTTTAAAATGTATCTAAAATACTAGATACTTTTTGCCAAAAAATAAAGGAACTAAGATAGAGTATTTTAGATACTTTCTAAGATACGATCTAAGTTACTTTAAAGCATCTAAGTTACTTCAAAGTATCTATGATACTTTTTCCTTACAGCTCTGCTTATAAACTAGTTTATCTTCGATTTCTATTTGAAAATTTTGATCCACTCGTTTTACTTTCATCACCTTATATGGATAAAAAATAGTTGGATGGGTTCCCTGAAAAGGTTTCAATTCGTGCTCTGTGAGAAAGGTCGTTGATTTTTTTTTTTTTTTTTGTTACGCATAAACTTGTTAGTATAATTGGCGATACTTTCTAATTATAAATTAAATACAAAAGCACGTATAAGGCTTAATTCTCTCTTATACGTTTCAGATTCGATTCGATCGGTATCAGCTTGCTTGAAATTCAGATATCCCCCCTTATTGGTGGATTTGAAGCTTTGGGTGGCTAAAACATTTGAAGCATTTGAAACATTGAAGCTTACAAAAACTTATAAAACCTTATAGGAACTAACACTTAATGCATGCCACCGATAACGAATAAATTAAAAATTCTGTAGATTTTTGGTTTCTGTACGATTTTATAAGTTTCTTGTTCTGATACTGAAACTGAATGTACTAGTATCTACAAATAGAAGCATCTGAATTTTAACCTGATGCCAACCGAACCCAATCTAAAACGTTTGAGGGAAATAAGTGTAAGTGTGTAGAAATATTTGTATTTTATTACCAAATCTGTTATATGAAAAATAATAGATAATGGAGTGGAGTCCTGTACAAATAAGAGAAACTCGATAACGGGGACCTATTCATATAAGTCAGGGATATAAGAGACACGTTGATAACTTACCCCAAGATTATCAAAACAATGCATAAACAACATAACAGTATGGGAACATTTACAACATATTCGAGTACAATTATGGAGTCGATAGAAAAAAATGTATTTACAGGATCTACAAAAAAAGTGTAGTTAAGAAATCCTTCAAACTCATATAAACCCAATAGTTTTGATAATGGAAGAAAACCCACCTCCATTACAATGGCTTGTGGAACGGATTATTAAGATTTACCCAGAAAAACGCGGTCGAACTCGACTATTCCCAAAGTGGATACAAAAGAGGGAGTATAATTAACTTATAACGAAAATGTGTTTGTTATCTTTAAACTAGGGGTTTTCAAATTGTTGAAAAATAACGTTTTTCAAGACGAACTGTATGTTAAAGATTCAAAAGCCAATATTTATTAAAGTAAATAGAAATAATTATATCTATGATATATTTTAAAACAGAAATATTTAATTAGTCATTTAATGTATTTAATAATTTAAACATCATTCTACCATTGTCAATTATAAAAATTTTAAGCTCTCGTTTGCTTTCTTGGCAGTTATGGCATTTACGGCACACACGAGCATGAAGATGAAGAAGGATAAGGTTTTTCTTGAAATTCACTGATCTATTACTCAAAACATAGTTAAGTATCAGTCATAGTTTTTTTGTTAAATATTTCTATTTGTACGAATAACATTCTGTAAAATTTTACTTGATTTTATTCAGTCGCTTTTTAGATATTGACTTAAGAAAATAGACATTTTAAAATTTTCGGCCATTTTTATAAAGCAGTAGAAAGAAAAAGAGTGTATTATCAGGACTTACATTTATACTGCAGTTTGTTATACAAGTATTCAACAAAAAAAAAATATCATTAGTGAGTCTCTAATCTTTCATAAAACTTTATGGTCTTAAAAAATAACAATTATAAGATTTTTTCGAAATTTTTACAAAAAAAGTTTGAATGATTTTCTTTTATGGTATGAAAATAAAAATAAAGTATACATAAAATTTACTTTATGTTAAACACACTGGTTTTTCAATTATTGTGATATCTTTCAACATAGCTTGGCAATTAAATTTTCCGCAGGCCACCATTTTCATTAAAATTGGCTCAACCGCCATTCTACCTATCAGGAACTGATAATTAAAGAATCAGGAAAATGAAAAATAAGCAACATCGCCTGGGCGATTTGAATTGGATTGCCCTTATAAGATAGTCCCATGATTTTATAATGTTAGGACAAAAAAAGAAGTAGGAGCCAGTTCGGTAATTCAGTTTATTATAGAAAATTGACTTGCGTCCGATAAATCAAATATAATACTATAATGGGATAAAATAAATAAATAATAAATATTTTATATGAATAATTTATTATCTATCTTTGCAAATGTCTTCTTTTTAAAATGATAATGGTTGTTAAGTGTTCTTTAACTTTAAGGTACCTACAGCAACTTTAAAATAAGTGGTTTTTTCATTCTTTTTGTATTTTTTTTTTCTTTTTTTTTTGTAAATTTATTCATTTTATTGGCTATAAAAAGAAACGTTAATTTTATCTTTTTGAAAAGCTTATCTCTAGATATATATTTTACACCTGTAATAATTATGAACATGGAACCATAAACATTTTTTTGGAATTGTTGAAAATATAAAATTCACAGCACTTTTTGTCAAAAAAAAAATGAATTTTTTATAGAACGTTTTATTTGACTTTAATTACTTGAGTTTTATTTTTAAAATTTTCTACCTTTCGCACACCTGTTCTTGATTTATTTGAAAATCTTATTATTTAAATATGCATAAATGGTAAAATAGACATAATGGACAACCTTGACATTCATGTAAAATAATAGTTTCTTTTTAATTTCAAAATCGAGAATTTAAAATTTTTTTTTATATCTTTCAATTTTTATATCCTTAATGTTCAATACATTAATTTAAATTTTAATATAATAACGGGCATTTACTGTATATTTAATATTATAAAGTATTATATTTACGTGAAGGATAATTATGTATACAAGAGGAAATAATCCAAAAATTATTTGATAAAAAGTGTTTCTAACAGAATAAGGTAGAACTTTTACAACTTTTTGATATTAAAAACTTTTACAAGTGCGTTTTTTTTTTTTGCTATTGTAAATAAAAAAATCATTTGTTTAGGGGTGTAATCGGAAAATTGTTAATTATTTAACCTTGACGAACATTACTTTGAAGTATAATCAGTGTTTTAGTCAAAATGTGATCTTCATAAAGACAGTTATCAATAGTATATAAATATGTATATAAACCTTTTTGTATCATTATAAGTTAACAATACCATCGTATTTATAATTGGTTACTAGGCAATTCCACCAAAAAATCGTATAACATAGAGGATATAGAGTGCATTTTATTTCTATAGTGAATTTTAATTTTATGCGCAAAAGTGCTCACAGGCGCATCCACTACTAATTTATAATGCAATACAGGGAATTAAATATGTCGGTAATGCAATTTTACAACTACGTCACATTTCAGAATTTCATTCTTATACAATAATAAATTGTAATTCAATCCATTCCTAATTGTTCAACTTGAGTACAATTATAATGAATCATTTATAATGATTCAGCTTGGTCATCAAAACTATTTGGTATTTTTTCCTATTCTTCTGCAAGGTTTAACATATTTTACCTACATCAATACATTTTTATATTAATCTATTTACTAATTTTGAGAATATGTCTCAAAATATATGCACTGAAATATTGTTAACAGCATATTCAAATTTTTACTTTTGCCTTCCAACTGCAGTTGTCCATTGATTTTTTTGATTTATTTTCCATTTAACTGTCGGAAATTTATAATTAAATTTATAATTGTTTTTCCTGCTAGTATTTTTACAATTCACAGCATTACAAATCTGGTGTATCATTTTCATTATACTTATTGAAATAAAATAAAAATTTTCGCAGCTATTTGCTTATAATTTCATTTAAAATAGCCCGCTTTAACATTTAAAGTGAGTACTGGGAACGCTTGTGTCGATTTATCTTCTCCTACCATGGCTTTACACAGAACAAATACTAATGAATAAAATTCATACATCAGTCTTGTAAAATTTATTTTTTTACCTAATTTTATTATACTAATCTATATAATATCTATATATAGTATAGTATAAAATATGATGTTAGTAATAAAATCATTACGAGGACAAAAGTAACATATTACTTTTGTACCCTAGGGGGCTATGTTACTTTTGTACCCATTCTCATTTTTAATAAAACGTGTAATACAACTTTAAAACGGAACGTGCTAGACAAAAATGAATATAAACAATGTACAATTTATCTAATCAAGAATGGATATGCAAACATTCGGATCACTATGATCCTTTTACGACTATGTAAGCAATAAATAAGAAAACGTCGAAAAACTTACTTTTGGCTCGTTAAAACACATTACGTCCTATTATATAACCTAACAACGCACTGCGCAGGCGTCGACTTAATGCAATTGAGGGGGGTGCTCTAAGCTATCACCTGATGGCAGCAAAACGATGTTCGCCCATTGGATAAACCTAGAAAGCATTTGTTACTTTCGACCCGCCGTTACTTTTGTACCTAGTCTCCCCTACTTGAAAAAAACTAAGATATTTTTTTCAAACAACTCTGGCTATAGCCATATTCATTTCAAATCAATGCATATATCCATTTTAAAAGTGGGTATTTTTGAAACTTTTGTCTGTTTTAAGCCATATTTCAATTTAAGACCGATTTGATCGATCTTGATGATATTTTCCATTTACGCATAGCTGACTGATTTACGGATGAATCGATTCATGGTAGATATAAATCATACGCATTTGAGATAAAAATATCGACTTTGGTACATAACCCTGTGGAATATCATCGATAATTTTTTAAAAATCGATTTTACCAACGACCTTTGTCAACGATATTTGTCTTTTTAAAGGCGTTATATAATCATGTTTTTTAGATATTGATAAGTGTTTCGAAAGAAGAATATAAAAATTTCTATATACCACGACAAACAGCATATCTAAAAAGAAAATATAACCAACACATATACCATGCCGACGAAGTTGCAGGTATCATGTAGTATAGTTATAAACTTGTCAGGATAAAAGTAATATACCACTGGCATTTTTACGAATAATAAGAAATGAAAAATTTGGGATGAATTACGTCAAAAACTCTTTTGATATTTTAATCAAATGCTGAATTGTTTCAAAATTATTATTATCCGTTGTGCACATTTTTCAACAATTAATGTGCTATTATTTTCATAAATTGTCATCGAATACATGTTGATATTTTTTGAAGTTGGGACATTTTAAAAGAATTAGATTCATAATTTTTTTCAGTTTTACAAGAAAATAATTTAAAGAATGATTCATTTAATATTATTGTATTACTTATAAGAAAATATTTTTTATTAATTATTATTAATTAATTATTTTATTAATTAACAAAATTTCAAGCGCAATAAGTTTTTATTTTACATTTTTACCGCCTTTTGTTCTCGTTTAAAACTTTTACAAGTACGCGAATATCTAAATTAAAATTTCGGAATTTTTCATTTAATTAATTTTACCTCAATTTTATTATAACCAAACCAAAATTTCAGTATTTAAAATTCAAATATTTCAATACTTGAAAAAGATAGAAATGAAACACAGAAAAGTTAAGTAAAAACTTATTGCGTCTAAAATAATGTCATTTATAATAAGAGCCATCATTTAATAAAGCTAATAAAAAGAAATAAGAGTTCAGTGTAATTTCAGTAATTTTTAGTTTTATTCTGGGAAGTTTTGTTAAATATAATTACTTTATTTTTTAATATAATAAAAATTATTACATAAAACCTAGCAAATTAATTGACTACATTATCCTGTAATATTAATATTTAAAATTTAACAATAAAACTTATATCAAAGTGGCAAAGAATTTTATTTAACAACAAACACCATAATCCAATAATAATTTTGATCTTAGTTTTTAAATTAAAATAAAAAATGTAGAGATAAATAATGTATGAGGAGATAAATCTAACATTTTAAAAAAATATCTAAAATATTTATTCTATAAATGTTATATTAAAAAAAGGTACATGCTATTTACACATATTATTTCCCATTAATACTTAATTTTAGATAATAAAATATAAGAATGAAAAAATGTACATATGGAACTTGCCAGGCGCAGCGACAAAGTGCAGTATTTATGAATAAATATTTTTTTTCAAACAACTACGGAGGGATGAAAGCTAAATAAAAGCTTGAAAATCTTAACCATATTTATATCTTAAAATTAAATTTAAATTTAAAACAGATAACTATTTTGTGCTTAAGACGGTAGCAGATAAATTACAGACACCTTGTATTGCAAATTTTCATCATAAGATAAAAATTATTGCAACCAAACGAACACGTGAATCTTTCCATACATTTTCAAATTCCCCATGATCTTTTGCTCTTTGCTACTTTTTCCAATAAATTTTTCATTCGTATTTTGCGTTTCAAGAATAACAATTTACAAATGCTTAATTTCATTGTTCAAACTTGACCAGAATAACAGATACCTACCATTTGTATTCTTTTGTGATTGAAATAAACCAATACAAAAAGATTCCTCATTCATATTCAAATAATTCCAAATTTGTTTGCTCATATTTAAGTTTCTTTTATTCCACTCAAAAACAGAACGAAATAAAGATATTTGTACCAAAATCGCTTTGTTGTGCCACTATTTTTAGAAAAATAAACAGAAAATATGAGATTATATCGCAGAAAGTTTTAAAAATATCTTATTTTGAATATTGATTTAGGTACTTGATTAATAAAATTGTAAGATAAAGACTTCAACTGACGTGTTATGAATTTGAAATAAATATACCTATATCCACGATCTTTATTGTAAAACAGTTATTATGATGATGGAACCCCAAAGGAATAAATTATAAGTACCTACCTAAGACTTAAGAGCAGACCAGGAAATAATTTTTTAACTATTTAAATGAATGATTTCTATAATCAGTTATTAAATACAATATACATACTTTAAATTCCATTTATTTTATCAATGCTTTTAACGACCAACTGAATATTATGACATACTTACGCCATACCTGCAAAAATATGTTTGGTTTTCATATAAGGGCAATTCTAAGAATATAGGATTCAAATAATTCTACTTTTTACATTGTTAAATGATACTTTTGATCAGAAAGTGTATGTGCTCTATAATTTTTGTTTAACTAGCAAAAGGGGTAGATTTCTTTAGGTCTACCCTTTTATACCTTTGACTTCGCCTCCAATTTCGACTCCGATTACGACGAAATCAATTAAAATATTCGATAACGACTTCGATAAATCCACCTCCTTAACATCATTAGTTACAATGACTTGTGATCAAATAAAACATACTAAGAAAATAAAAATAAAAAACGATTTTAAAACTTCGCTAGTAGGTATTAATAAAATGAACTAAAAAGTTAAAAATAAATCTTTTTGCATCAAAACAAGAAGTGCAATAGTTTTAGTTACAGTTAGGTAATATGGAATACCCCTCGCTTTGATGAACAAAAATTTATTTTTTACTTTTTAATGCATTTTTTCAATACAAGCGAAGCCTTAAAATCTTTATTTGTTTATTATTGTCTCCTTCTTAATTTTTCAAGTTATTTAAATATCAATTATTTTTGTATATTTATATTGATGCGCCTTCATGGTAGGCAACTTTAGTTTTTTTTTTCTTACAGAAAGTAAAATATTTAATTAGCATAGAAATATTTAGTAGTTATTAAATTTTACAACGGATTTATGCCTTATCATTGAGAGTAAGTAGGTGTGGCAAAATTCAGCACAATAAAGGGCTGGAAAACAGGTTAAAAATGAGATTATAAGTTCTGTGCCTTATAAGCTAACGACAAAGTGATCTAATAGAAGGAAGGCAAAAAAGAATACTACAAACAAAACTCGAAATAGATGTGCACGATGTGCATATATAGCAAGGTTTATAAAATACACAGGTTGCCCCATTAGAAAAAAGAAAATGACGTCTTACGAAGAATTTTGAAATTTGAATTAGTTTGAAGATTTGTACGAATTTCTTCTGCATGCGTCACGTGGCGCATGAGGCCACCTGTGTATTTTATAAACCTTGCATATAAAGTACGTACATTTCAAAACTCATGAATTAAAAAAAAATAGTAACTATAGAAAAATATGAGTGAAATACTACAATACTACAATTTTAAAAACTAATTTATGGCGTTTCGTTCTCCACTTCTACTTTTTCCTAAATTGTGAATATTGGTTGCTTGATTTGGTGTGCAGAATCATATCATTTGCTAAACAGTCATATATAATTACGTATTGTATTTCTTGGGGACCTACTAGGACCTAGCACCTAGGATCTGCCCGGATACTAGATGATCAAAATAAACACAACTGGTAGGCTGATAGGTTTTGGCCGTAACATAATAGAGTACCTATATTTAATCAAAACCCTTATTTAATTGGTCGCAATTCATAAACGCACATAGAATTTACGTAAAGCTTAAAGCTACTTTTTAATATTATTTATCTGTTTTAAGTAAATTAGGTTTTTCTAATCTCTCATTTATTCCTTTTTCTAAATTTGATCAAAAAAATTTAACCCTTAAAATATAAACTTTAAATTGTGAAAATATAAGCCCTCAATGGGTATCAAAATTGTTTACATAGAAGTAATTTGTAATTAGAACTATGGAAAAAAATATAACTCTTTTACAGACCAAGTATAAATAATTCTTACAATTTCCACAACTATGCAATTTTTTTCTTTAATTGTTATTTACCGTCGCTATATAGCTACTAAGGCATTGGTTCTTAACCTTGTTGTTTTATCAAACTTTTGATAAAATTTATTATTAACTATTACTACCTTCTATTCAAAGCTACTTAGCGATTAGTCCTTTTTATATTCATTATTGTTGGGCGTATTCTTGAGTAACTTTGAACAGAATATTATAATATTTGGTAATAAATTGTATCTAAGGTTTGATAGGTGTTATCTTTAATAATATAATTTAATTATATTGCCTAAGACTTCACCTGCGTGACCTTTATTGCGTTGACAATATTTTCTGTTTATAAGAAACCATTACAGAAAATAAAAAAAACTAATGCTGCTATTGAAAATTATCGCTATCGGTCAAACAATACTATTTTTTTAATTGGAAAGATGTTTTCTAAAAATTGGAAAGCTCTCTGGAAAGCTCTACTAATATACAATAGACTCTGCAACTCGAATGATAGAACAAACATAACTTCCATAACAGGTCAAAGTCACGGAGCGCCTCTTAAAAAACTTATTTAAATTTCAATTCTCAGTAAGAAATAATAAGTAATCAATTGTGTGTACCTATTTGTGAAAACTAACAAAAAAAATTATATTAGTAAAAAATTACATCAATTTAAGGTTCAGTATCGGTAGAGCAAAAAGCACACGTTTGAATCAATACGCAGGAAGTGTCGCTTTTATTAACAATTGTAAATTTCAATCTTCGGCACTACGGAATATAAATACTGATAGATACAATGAGTCCGAACGGTATAAGCTTTTTCACAATATTCATGTGCATAATAATAGATCCAAATCATAATTCTTTTTTCTGTCACTAGTAGCGCTAATATTCAGAACGTACGTAAGATTTTAAGAAGGTATTCCAATTTTGCGACGCACGATAGGAAATAGGTGAAGAAGTGTGGTCGTCTTCAGTGTGTTTGCAATTCTAACTTAAACTGAAACTGAGTTAAACTATGTACTATCTGGAAGGTAACTAAGGTAACATAAGTTAGTACTCCAGACACTCTTGTGACAGCGCCATATCTTGACACATTTCCCATCGTGCAGAAGATTGGAATTTACAGTTTTTAATAGAATCTGACCGAAACTAGTTTTTTCGGTCAAAACTCGAGGACCGAAGCTAATCATTCTTTATGTATCGAAAATGGTAGTACCGGATCTCTCACTACGAGCGCTGGAGTTGTTTTATCATCCGTTGGTAGGAGAAACGAACCAATACGAAGCTTTAAAGTGAGAGTGAGATAATGAAAGTGATTGTTGTTTTCTTGTTCTCACTTTTAAACATCGTATCGGTTCGTTTCTCTTACCGACGGAAAATAAAACGACACCAACGCTCGTAGTGAGAGGTTTGGTACTACCATTTTCGATACATAAAGAATGATTGGCTTTGATTCCCAAGTTTCGGCTGAAAAAATTAGTTTCAGCCGGACCCTAGTTTCTAATAACAACAACACTTCTCGTGTAATAATCCAACGCGTACTTTTTGAAGTACAGTGTACTCTACTGGTACGGGACCTCAAATTAATGTCATTTTGTTAACATTTTTTTACGTTCGGACTACTTGTATCTATACTTCATGTTCTGTATGATGAAAAATGAGTCAAGGTGTGATTCCGCCACAAGAGTGTCTGGTGTACTAACTTATGTTACCTTACAGACAGTACATAGTTTCGGTTTAAGTTAGTATTGCATACACGCTAACGACGGTGCCTCAACTTGACATATTTTCCATCTCTTGCAAGATTAGAATACCTTTTTAAAACCTAAAGTCCTGTATATTTACGCTACTAGTGACAAAAACGAGAACTATGACCTGAGTCTATTATTATGTCATGAATACTGTGAAAAAGCTTATACCGTTAGGACTTCTTGTATCTATATTCTATACTCCGTTAATGGAATTCATTAATGAAAAATACAAATTTAGAAATTCCCAATTATTTATTGAATTTACCGTATTTTCTGTTTATTATTAGGTCAATGAGTACTTGACCGAGAGTGGTTAACTTTAAATAATAGATGTTTTTTACATTTCTAATTGTTTAAATAATTAATTTATTACTGTTCGCTTAGTTTTATCTATATTACATTGGTTACTATTATATTTTTGCCAAAATATGTTTTTATTTTATATATATCATTTTAATGAAGAAAATAATAAACTTATTGAACTAATTTTTGAATACTTTTGGACAAAAAAATAATTCTAATTGGTAATTAGTCCAACCGAAATTTGGTAGGTTTTGATAATATTATAAAAAATAATTAATTCGTTTATATCATTTCTTGCACTTATTTAATTTAAAGTTGTGTTTTCCCTATGTTATTGTGAATACAGGAATTCATACTGTTTATGGCATATAAAATTTAAGGTCTTTTAGAGGTTTAAGGTCTATGGAGAAAAAAACCAATTTAAATGAATGAAGCAAATTATGTTTTAGTTACATTGCTTAAACGTTGGGAAATTCCTAATGATGTTATTCTGAGCATTCAATTAGATCTTTCAAATACCATATAGAAATTTCTTAGAAAAACCCAATGATAAGACTTGCATGTAATGCTAAACTAAACTCAAAGAAATTTTAAGAAGAAAGTCTAATAAGGACGTTATTAAACCTCAGGCTTGAAGATTTCTTCTATTTACACTTGGTTAGTTTAAAATTCATTTTGAAAGAACGAATAAGAAAAGCGAGTTAATGACCTCTCTGAAATCGAAGATAAAAATGATCACTATAATTAATGGACCTAGCTTTATTGTTATTATTACTGGAAATGAATGCCGTGATTTGTAGCAATGAAAATCGAAAGTGGAGAGACACGTGGGTAAAAGAAGAAAGTATAAGTATACGCGTTGTCTTCAATACAAATTGAATTCAATACGCATAATAACGAAATAATTTAAATAAGAAGTATAATAAAATTTGGACTTGGATTCAATTTTACAATTTTACTTTTACCATAAGAAACAAATGCAATAGTAGAAACTTTTTCATAACTTTATTAGATTTTTTTTTTGATTTCATTAGAAAATTTTTAAATAACTTCACCTAAAAATGTTTAAATATTTATTTATTTATATGCAATAGTTATTTCAAACTTAATATGCCTTACTTAAATTGGCCAACGTAAGAAACGTAAATATTTGAATATTGTCATCAATTTGGTTATGTAAAAATATTTTAGTATACGTATTATTTGAAAAATAACCTAATTACTTAATACTAAAGATGACCACAGATTCACCTACCTCTTTTATTGCAAAAATTAATTTATTTTTACTTAAAAATATGATCATTCCCAAATATCAAACGAAAATAATTTCAATCATACATCTTTATTTTTAGAGGAAAAGTTATATCAATTATAATTTAGCATGTATTTAATACATAATCTGTAATAAATTTAGATTTAAGCTTGGTCTGGGTCGGTGAATAATATGAGTATGAATAGCTCGAGTAAATAGAGTTACGAATAATGATTATTTATTCCTTCTTCTGGTAAAACTATTTCTTTTGGGCTTAACACCACTTGCCGGGCTTATTTCAAATTCTGTGGTTCTTAACGTTCTTGGAAGTACTGGCCCCCTCCAGCTCCATAAACGCATTCACCGAACCTTTTCATAATTGAAAAAATAAAATATGATTTTTTCAAATTCAAAACACAGGTATATATTTATACACAGGTGCACAAAATGAACAAAATCGCCAAACCTGCGAGACTGACTCACCGAACCCCTGCAGTTCGATAGAACTTAGGTTAATACCCAATCATTTTTACTATCAGATAAATAATATCCTACAAAAATTATTACAAACAAATGTACACAGAATATGTTGACAAAGTAAGAAGGAAGGAAATTACTATACTTAACATTTTAATATATTACCCTATTATATTATATTAAGGGTTTCTTCAAAAGTTGTTAATAGGTCAGTAGTTAGTTTTAAAAGAAAATAATTCTCTTTTAAACTATTAAACTTTACGCAATGTTTTTTAAAAATCCTTCGTATAGTACAGTGGTAATAAAACTTTTTTAGATTATTGTTGAAATTATACCAACCAAATGAAAACCTATTTGTTCGGACATAGAAGTATAAAATATAAAGAAAAAAATAAGAGATTCACAAATTCTTGTTTTAACCAAAAGCTAGAATCATGATTTCTGTCAAATTAATAGTGTTAAAATTTCATTTTTAGAGTGAAGAATACTGCGGGTTGCTAAACGAGGTATGTTTAATGTTTCACGAACATATTTTTAATAAATTAAGTATTTTTTTAGTTCAAAATCGTAGAGAAAAATCTAAAAGAACTAATTTTATGAATCGATATCAATGTGTAGAATAATTGGAAAATTCTATAATAGTAAATAGTGATTGTGATTGTTTAGTAATTGGCAACTCTAATCAACTCTAATTATAATAGATATTGAGATATTGATAGATAGATAATAGATTATGATAGAGTAACTATGGTAGTAAGTAATTTGAATGATCATAAATAGTAAATCTTTAATGTAAGTTCAGTGGAATACATTAGCACAAAGAAATTATAAATATTGTCTATATTGATATGTTATACAAAATAAAAATTTAATTTATTAATGAAAAGTAAGTATTCATTTTATTTATGAAATAAATTTTGTAAAATATATGATCCGTTAGGCTTTTAAATTAAAATCATTGTTTCATTCTATGGTTTTTATCTTTTTCGTAATCTTTTACTTTGTTGTAATATAACATTATCAAATTCAATGTTATAATATTTATGATTTAAAAAGCATACTGTTTTAATCGTTCAATTTTCAATCTTCAAGAATCTAAAAAATGTAACGTCAGTAGGCGAGTGAAAAGAGTATAGTTCTTCCTTCACGTTCTTACGTATTTCTTCCTCTTTCATATGCCTTCCCTGACTTATATTTTATTAATATAAGATAACAAGAAACAATTTAACTTTCAAAATTTACACAAGAGTATACTGGGGTTTTGGTTTAACTGGTTTCCATCAAACGACATGTTGCACGCAACTAGATGGTATATCAAAACGAAATTTTAACATTCTACGATTTATCGTTTTTGAAATATTTGCGTTACAGAATTATTTCGAAACTAATACAATTGGTTATTTATCTAGTTCCGCTAGAAACACAAAATCGAAAATTTTCGCGATAGAATAATTTCAGAAAAACATTTTTCTTCTAAATGCATTTTAATTCTCATAATAAAAAAATAGGTATGGGAACACGGGGCGGAATGGAATTAGCTCTTGTTACAGGTGCCAAAAATGCGTAAAAATCATACTCAATGTTCAATTAACTGTGCTGCATTATAAAAAGTGGCTATCGCCAGTAAAGGATGCAGTTGTTTTTATTTTTATCAAAAGTTGAAATAACGTTTCCGAATTCTAATTTTTACAAAGTAACACTAAGGTATTATCCTATGTTCTATTTTTTGTTTGAATATTAACATGACATGTTTGTTAAAACATAGGTACTGTTGACTAACTAAAAGCCCAGTGATAATTCAAATATAACCCATATATCCTGCCATAATAGTCGTGTTTAGGTGAAAGGTGCTTTGGGGTACAATGGATGGGGCGGAATGGGATATACCATTCAGATAGTATTTCCCATTCAGATAGACATTTTTATTTTATTAGCAGATAGTGCGTACATATATAAGGAAAATCAGCCGACAGTCCATATATAAGAAAGGTCGGAAGATGCAGAGGTAATCTGCTTATACTGTGAGGATTTAAACTCCAAATCTATTGAAAGCTGGTATTCCTGCAGTATTTGTCAAAAATGGGTACATTTGGCATGTGCTGGGCTAACCACGATGATGACAGTGTCTTCATCTGCGAACTAAGCTAATAACAAGTATCCTATTGCACCCCAGACTCATTTCCCATTGTGCTTCAGAGGATGGGGCAGAATGGAAAATTTCCATTTGTTTTTGAAATCTAAATTTTTAATATCAATTATTAATTAAATTCAATTAAACCTTTTTTTATTTGTAAAAAATGAATTAAATAAATATATAAATTACAAAACATTGAGATTGTTTCTTTAAATCTCTCGTAAATTGTAATTAAAACTTAGGTATCCCGTTCCGCCCCAGGTTCCCCTACACGTAAGTAATATGTATACATATATTTCGACAAAGTTAGACAAATATTGTCAACACAAACGTGTGAGGGAAATACAAGCATTGTCCCAAATTTGAACTGAATGATTGTCGTTATGGTTTCAACAGTCATTTTGGTTTCATTCAACCAATTACCAATTTTTACCATTTGCCAGCTGTGTCAGTATTGGGCAGTGAATATTTTACGGGAAATTACTAGTTGTGTATCAATATGGATATTCTTTAGACTTTAAAATTCGAAAATATTTACTTCAAGGATGTCCCTGTTCTCCACGTTCTAAAGGTTCTTACTGTTTATTCTAACTGTTCGCTAGCTATAACTTCGTATCTGGCTCGGGATTGTTCGGGATGATCGCCTCCCTTTACTGGTTTAACTTTATCGATGCGATAGTGTTTTAGTTGTCTTACTACTATGCATTTCGTTCCCAAAAATCGGTCAGATTTCGCACGCTTGAACCGTTCTTTCTCACTAACCGTTTGCGAGCAACTTCATACTATAGCGTCAAAACGTCATTGTAATAAAAATTCACTTATTATTTTTTTCATAACGCCGGTAAAGAAGTATAAGGCCAAAAAATTTAAAAAAAAACTGTAACGTTTTTACAGTTAATTTATTTTTGACGGATTCATTCAGGATTTGTGTCAGGACTTATAATAACAATACACTAATTTATGTGGTAACGAAAATTTTATTTATTTCACCAATACACTTATTACTTTTACAATAATCACAATGTCACTGTTTATATTTGACTCACTGTTTATATTTCACTCATGATTTATATTCGACTTTTTCACTATTTATGTTTGACTGACTCTATCAGACGATTGAGGTTCTTTTTATATCGGTTGGGACTTTCCTAGATTGTTCGATCGTAAATTGTTCTGGAAGATGTTTTGTTTGCCGGTTGTATTACCCTTTTAATCTTTTTTTTTTTTTAAACACTTCCAGAACATTCTCGATTATCTCGTTATTGTCTCTAATTACAATTATGACCAACACTCGGCAGGGGGAGGCCTGGTACTTTCACATCTTCGACACAAAACAATACGCCCCCCCCTTCTTAAAAGCTTTGTTTAACAATGAGCTTTTCTAGGACGCTCCCACAGGCTCCCACTGGTTATGCCTCCAAAAATAAGAAGAAAATAATTTCTTAAAATAATATTTTGAGTGTTTAATATTTTTAACAGATTTTTTTTTACGTAGATATATATTTATTTGTTTGTTTTAAACGATTAATTAAATATTATATATTATACTGAAATCATGAAAACCATTGCTTCATTCGAAAGACAATTATTATGAACGAGAAAGTTTCTTTACAAACTTCGTGGAAAAAAGATAAAACATAAAAATTAACATTAAAATAAAAATATTTTGCATTTCTATTAACGCTATTGAACTTAACGATATTGATCTTGGATAGTATTGAACCCTCGAAGAAGTTAATATTGTATATATATAAAGAAGTGAAGATGTTCATGAAACACGTCATTATTCAAGAAAAGTTTGTCTTTTTTTCTTGGCTCACTGCAAAGAAATTGATTTGAAAATTGTTGAATTACTTAGTGGGGTGTTCGGTGTTTTGAGGAACGCCATTTCCACAAAATCGACGTCCGTGTTGTCAGGTTTCGCAGCGCACATTCCGTGTTCACTGCTCAGTTTGTGTACGACGACGCGGCCGTTAATAGCGTTCAACAACACGCGGCCAATCGTCACATTTTCAATAAACCATTATTGCATTAAATTTAAATAAAAAAAAAACTTTTTAAGTAAACCTTCATGATTTCATTAACCATAAATAAAATGTGTTCAAAGTTGAATTAAAATTTTATAATTTAAAAAATTCAAGTGCCATATTTCATCATTTTTTATTATTATTAAATTAATTGTAATGTAAGTACAATTTTCACATATCAATTTCTTTATTATAATTTCTTTTGCGATCAATTTATTCGATGCAATGCAGTATAATTAATTTATTCTTTGTTGTAAAATGAAAGAAAAAGAAAGTTTCAACTGTCAAAAATGACAAGTGAAGGTTATGTTCACTATAATATAAGATTTTCTGTAAAATTATTGAAAAATATTTGAATATGACAAATGTTGAAGATGGAAAGTGATTTTTCCACTTAAAATTCATTTTTTTTACAATCATCGTGTTCATGTCAGTGTCGATTACCCCTTCCATATTATGCAACGAAAAAATTTCTCTATCGTTTTTGACCTCAATTCATTTCGTCTGATGCTGTAGGTTACACTTTCTACTACATTTAATAATTTTTACTTAAATCATGCAGGTAGAATGGTGTAAAACATCGAAGGGTATTTTCGATCAAATCGTTTTACTATACGATAAATTAAAATCATCAATCGAAAATGTGATATAGAATCGCTACGCCAAATATTTATAAAGTGCAATTCTGACAAAGATCTAATTATAGTTTTCGCAGAAGTTCCACTCTTTCGCCTTCCTTGTTTGAAATTTATATTTTTTTACTGAAGCACGTGCGTTTCAGGAATGTTTGATTTTCGCAGAATAAATTAATTTTCTTTTATATCACGAAAAAAATAATTATCTTTTTTTTGTAAAAATCACACCATTGATAATGGTTTGGTACGCCAATTGAATTTGACAGAATACCTTAGCAAGATATTACAAATATTAAGCACGTAAATTTATGTTAAGTTACATAATTTATTAATTAAAAAAAATATTAGCAAGCATAACTTTATATTATATTATCATAATTTTTTTTACCGTTCGGTTATACCGTTTAGATCCTTAGCCTTAAGGGGATTCCCCCGTGCGACGGTTTGATTTTTAAAACAAATTAGGATTGTTTTTTGTGGATCAATGAAAAATAGACCTTCTTTTTAGAAGTTTTTTATCACGTTTTTATATTTTAAACTTATGTTTAATGTTTATGGGTAATTCTCATGAAATATCAAAATTCTTGTCCTTTAAATTTTTACAAAAATGTAAGTGCTTATGATGGTTTTTTTTCCTTGAAAAGAACATTACTTGGACTATTGTTGATAATAATGTTTAAACCATATGAATATCTCTACAGAATAATAAATAAATAGTACCCTAAAAATCATTCTGTCACAGAACGCAACCCCACAATCTGGCAACGTTGCATTTTCGACTTTGTTTTTAATTTAATTCGCGATATTTTTGTTAATTCAATTCTAATATGGTATAATTCTTTCTTTTGTGGCTAAATTTTCATTATGGACCGATTTAATCGCGAATTAAATTAAAAACAAAGTCGAAAATGCAACATTGTCAGATTGTGGGTGTGTTAAAGTACACATGAGCCCATTTTTGAACATTTAAATCAAAAAATTTTAAAAAAAAATGTTTGCGAATTTAACTAATCGATCAAAAACACAATAGATTATCAAAGTTCCTTTGAATTTGGAATCACTCGTAAAGAACACGTTTTCAAATATACATTTTTATATGTGTCCCATAAAAGAAAATTATTCCCTCACAACTTCATTAACAGTCGATATATGAACATTTATGAAGGTTCTCATCGATTTTTGATTATTGGCAATACTATCAATTATATCACATATTTAAGTCATCTTACACTTGTTACAATATCGGCCCCAAAATAAAAAAATATTAAAATTATTTCAAGATTACATTTTCAGTCGTCATTCCCTCACATTGAAGAAAAATAGAGATATTTACTATATCTTAATAATAATTGCATAGTAAAGTAGGTTGCCAGAGACAGTAAACTTATATTCACAAAAATTCTGAGGGAACAAAAGTTAATGTATCAAGATTTTTTATGTTATACTTCATTTCGTCATTCCCTCATTTCAAATTAAAACGAGGGAATGGCGAAATAGGAAGTAATGGCTTTTAAACTAGTCGAACTTGACTTTTTCTTATTTCTTTACTTATTTAATCCTTAAATTCACCGTTTTTCCTGTTAAAAGATGAGAACACTATTCATATTGACTTAAGTAAAAATTATTGCTGTAAGTACAATGCAAAGATGCAAATAGTTCATTTTAACGGGGCAAGGCAACAAATAACACTTAACCAAGGAGTATTATATTAACGTAACAATGATACTGTTATGGCTAAAATTTTTGCCCTATATCAAACAATAACAGACGATTTAATGACTGTATAGCCTATAAAATCATTCCCTCACTTTCAAAATTATAAATCATCCTTATAATTCGGCTAAAATAAGTTTATTTTGGGTATCGTTATATAACTGAAATCTATTTGTACAAATACTAAAAAATTGACAGAAATAGAGCAAATTTTTAAAAATATTTTTTATAATTTTTTTTTCTTCCTAATATCGGAAATTGATGAGAATTATCCACGTATATTTTTAGCCTAATATCTTCAATTAAATGTGAGTTCTAGCGCTCCAAAGACTTCCGACTCAAAAATATGGATGCTCACAGGCTCAATTTCGGATGATCAAAAAAATCTTTGTTAAGGATTTTCAAAATGCATTCAGTAATAATATAGATATAGAAAGGTTAATTACGATATATTGTGTTTAAGTAATAAATAAAAAAAATAATAATTTCCATCGATAGCCAAACCAGAATCATAATTTACTTAAAAAATTGGACATTGCACACATTTTAATAAATTTATTTACATTTGAAATCATCTACCAATAAATATAAATTTACTTGCTAACAGCCAATGATTTACACATCATGGGGGTTCTCCCGTGTGACGGCTTGTTTTTTAAGCATTTTTTGGGATGTTTTTATGGACCAATAAAAAGATAGAACTTTGAGCTTTTCATCATTTAATGACTTCTGTATCTTTGTAACGACTTCCAATTTAAAAAAAAAACTACTTTTCCACTATTTTTAGACATGTTGAAGAAGCAATTTATACAAATTAAATCGATCCCATCACATGGGAAATTCCCCTTAAGGAAATAACAATTTTCATGATAGGGTTTCAACCCACCCGTTTAACGTAATTAATGAGCTCTTACCAGCAACTTTGTTATTCTCAATTAGTACTTTTAACTATTTTAGAAAGATTCATTTTACTACTACTAATATTTTACCTATTCGTTTAATTATTCTCGCACAAGTATTAACAATAGACATTCAGAAACTTCATAGTTTGAATTTAACGTAGTGTATTATTTTGAGGATAGCGATTATTGACATAGCACAACGTGTCTTAGATATATTTCACTTTTTTTAAATAATATTTATAATCTGTAAAGTTATATTATTACCTTGCGAATTAACTATTATTGTCTCATTTTGTTTGGGACACAGTTAAGAATTACCCCTATTTTGGCTAACAATAAAATAAAACAAATAATTACAAAATTTGAACGCTGCCTGTGTTTTTCTTTTATTTATTTTATTTCCATTTGTTATAATATAAAAATTTGAGAACGTTAGTATCACATGTAATTTTTGGAGAATAAAAGTAATGTTTCATTTTTAAGATTCCGCAACCAAGTGGGAAAAACGGAATTTTATAATATTTGTATAATCATGTCCGTTTGCTTTCGTTGAATGTCATAGATTTTGCAATTGGAAACTATTGGCTATGTATAGATGAAATTTGGAAGAAACGAATTTTTCATAAACCTCATAACAAGAGTTTTGATAAATTTAAAATAATAAAGATAAAAGATAATATAAAGAAATATTACAATAACTTTTTTTATTCAACCTATTGAAATATATACTAAACCTCTAATGTTATAAAAAATGTATTCTCTTCTTTTCAACTATACGGTGGAAAATTCTGAAAATTATAAGGCGCAAAACTTTCCAAAAAAAAGAAGAAAATAAAACTTTCAATGAAGAAAATTAATTTAATATATAAAGATAGTGTTTAACTAAATGTTTTATCTTACATGGTTTATTTTGAACTGAAGGAGGACCACAGAACCACAGAAACGATGATTTTCCACAATTCCGTTTAGAAATATAAATCAATGATATTAGGAAATAAAAATTGTTTTTAACTATTTTATGTTTACGTTAAAACTTGTCAATACATGAAATCATTCGTTTAAAAACCATTATTTTCCATTACGGAACTTTCGTAGTTCAAATCGCATTTTATTGATTTTGAATTATGTTATTCTTGATAACCACATGAATTATTATTTTTTTTTATATTTATCAAATAGTACAACTAAATATTGCAAAGTTTTTTATTTATTTTATAACTTCTTCAATGATTTTAAGAATTTTTATTTAAAGAATAAATCATTTACATAATTTTGATTAAATTTCTAATACAAAACTTAAACTTTTTAAAATATACCTATATTAATTTGGTTTTTATATTGTAATATTGTAATAAATGTTAGTTATAATAATTAACATATTTACGATACAGCAGATGTTCTTAAAATTATCTCATTCATAACTTTTGAGTTAAAGGCTACAATTATTGAATTTCACATGTTTCTAAACTTAACTTTTTTCTCCAAGAAGCAATAATAATAAATCAAATTAAAATTCATTGGAAAAATATAATATTCATAATTTTTGTGTAGCTAAATGTATAGCTCTTTCCATACGCTTTCAAACGCACCTGCAATGTTTTTTTTATGTACGATTAATAGAATTTGAGTTACATAGTTTAAAGCAGAAGTATAGCGAGGTGGGTACGGGAGGATGAGGGAAGGCCCCGGATAACTTATGAAAATGAGGCGGCATATTGACATTGATAATTCTATAAAACATTTGCTTTAAGGAAAGCACGAAAAGTACATTCTTAAATAGTTAAAGAATTTAAAGATATTTGACTTTTTACCAATTTCCTTGACTAATGATGAAAATTGGAGGCGGTGAACTTCTAATCGGCCCGAGACGGCAAAATCATATGCTATGCCAATGGTTTGAAATAAAACAAAGTCAAGCAAATTTCCCAGGCTGGCTAATTTCAATCACCGATTGATAATATCGAAATTAAATTGTAATTTGAAATACGTAGTTATTGCATCAATTTCTTCCTATAGTACCAAATAACATCAAATTCGAATAAGATCGGTTTTTCATGTTAATTACAGGCAGAATAGTTCCCATAATTTTTCCCCAGAAGTGATAATATTGAAAACATTAGTTAAAGATTGTAAAAAAAAAGAATTGATTACAATAGCTTTACCATATTTATAGGTTTGATTAATAAAATGTCATTATTTATATTTAAATTATAAATAAAATTAACATTAAACTGCTATTAAAATAGATTAAGTGCGAGAATTCTAAAATATATAATTTCATAAGACATTTATAGGGAGACTCTTGATAATATTTTATAATGGTGTAAGTACGAGTGTAGCCTTATTTATCAATTTAAAAAACTTTTCAATTGGAATTCTGGTCACAAAAAAATGTATACGTATGTTACCACAATATACACTACACGGTAGTATTAGTTAAATTATTCATTTTAACAAATCCTACGATACCATTTATGATATTTAAGGATTCGATTAAGAACAATGAATATTTGCGTCGTTATTAAATAGCCTAACAGAAATATGCAACGATTTTCGTTTTTCTAATTCTCTATTTGAGGTTAAAAATAACTAATTATTAATAAATTAATTAATTAATAAATGAAATACAAGTTAAATAGTGCATAGAAGTTAATGTATGGTACACACATTAATTAGTTTGTGTAAACATTAACTTTTATGTATAGTTTAACGATTAAAGATACATTAATTGACTCGTTTATTTAGATCAAGAAGAAACTTTTTCAATTGGAAACTAGAAAAAGTTATAAGGCAGCAAAAACTGTTAATTTCGTAGAGAATTTCAATAGATCATATGCACATTTTATTTTTTAATCGATAAAGGACATTTTTAGTATGAGGAAAAAACAATTTTTAGTTACGAAAAACTTGTATTTTGTCAGATTTTTTTTAATTGTAGTGAGGAAATAAAAGTCGAAAACGATAAGTGTGTTATGGATCTTCTGTGACGTCACAGTACGCAACAGTATACGTATTGAAACCGAGATATAAACAGATCATTAAGCGGTTACCATATACACAATAATAATTTACACAGTTTTTGGTATTTTTCACTATGGAAAACATTTTTGTACCTCAAAAATAACTATCAATTTTTTCCTTCGGAATATATGTTGTGTAGATTGTAAATTAATTTAAATCATTAACATAATGTTTAAACGATGTAAACAACCTTTTTCGTTGTGTTAAAGTGCATTTATCATAGAAAAACGTCCACGGGGTTTTGAAGTTTCGTATTATGACGTCATTTTAATGCTGGGCCAATAGAAACTCATTTTAGGCATTTTGAATTTAAGGATTTTTTTTGGTATTTTTAAATAAATATTTCTTAAATTTTTTCAAGTAAAGTTTAAAATTAACAGCTATATTATGTTTTGATTTTAGTTTAGAACATTTTTAAATATTTAAAGTTATTATTAGACCAGATGCATTAGGTCTATTATGCAGTATTCGAATTCTTTAAGTGTTTTATGCCTCACTATTTGTTTTACTATAAAATTACGTAAACAAATCCAACTTCCAGTATCTTTGAATGTCTCCTTTCGAAACTTGATTCATTCTTAAATACACAATTCTTCCTGTTCGTGTTTGGTGAAGAATTAAAACTTGTTTAAAAACTTGAAAAAATTCCTTCTAATAAACGCTTATTTGAAGATTGATATAGTAAAACAACATTTTACATAATATTTAAGAGGAAATGTATATTGTGGTTCATAAATATCACGTAAATAAACACATGCTATTCATATTTTTATTCGGTAACACTAAAGGAAATTATAATTTTAAAATTTTCTATTTATGTAGGTATAATTTCAAGTTAAATGTATATACTTTCGTAATTGGTATTTTGAAAAATATTTATATTTGAGGAATACATACCTACTTATGGACGCAGGTAAGAAGTTATGCTTCTTTGTATAGGTCTAGTTTTTTTCTGGGAATAAGTGTCAATCGTTCTTGTTTTCTAACTAAATTTTGTTTTTAATAAAAATTTTATTATCATTGTAAAATATTTTTTTATTCTTAATATTTTATTTTGATTTTAAGTTCTTAAAAAAAATATTTTTTATTTACTTAATGTTTTTTTCGCACGATCTGCACCAGATTGCAATGAGTGCAATTATTCACACATTAATATCTCCTGAATGAAGCGATCCCAGTAGTTAAAAAAAGAGGATGAAATTTAAAAGAATTGTTTATTAGTTACTTGGCAACAGGAAATCAAATAACGTAACCAACTTCCGTTACAAAAATCGTAACGCTAATTCTTTTTTTCTCTCATGTCGCACCTAAAGAAGTAGAACATCCAAAAAAGCGAAAAAGTATAAAACAAAACACAAATGACCCAGATGATGCCTTCCAAGAAAATAGAAGAAATAGGAACTTGATTGTTCTCACCATCAGATGCATACTAAAATAATTGGAAATAAAACTTAAAATTTCTATTACAAAAATGAACAATCTATACAAGTGAAAAAAAAAACAGAGGAATAGTTAAAATTTCAGAGATATTTGTTTCGTCTCGAAAAACCTTAAAGTAAAAGAACTAATTTTAACAAATATGTTACAAAAAGTGCATTTCATTCTTAGAATAAGTTATAAGTTTTCTTCCTTGTATACGTTTGGTTCCATTGATATATTTGAACAAAATTGTGTTAAGTATAGTATAGTCTGAATTTTTTTGTCAAATAACCATTTTCCGAACTATGAAAAAGAAATTTACTTCTTTTCTTATTTTGGTGTTGATAAGTATATAAAGAAGTGCAGATCTATTTTGAGAAATACTAGATTTATTTAGCAGAACTAAATTATTTATTGTTAAAATAAACCTCTACTGGTCCAGGTGGCTACTTCAATACTGGTAGATGCTGGGTTCGATCCTTGTCTCGAACATTTTTTTTATATTTACGGTTTTTTATTAACCCTCTAGTAACTAAAAACCTTGACAGTTATAAAGCGACGGTAAATAACAACTAAAAAATATTGTTAAAATTTTAACATAGGTAGCATCTGTATACCTCTTAAAGCTGGAAATTTTTAGGAAAAAGTATTTGTTTTAATTATAAATCTCTTAAGAATTAAATATAAGTTTTAATAAAGTTCAAATATTTCATTTCTTGTGTAAAGTCATACCTTTTTGGTAAATATCTATCAAAGAAAGCAACTAATTTCGTGTTTATTTGGCTTTTTATTGGCTTTTTTTCAAATTTTATTGAAAACTAAAATTTGAAAAAAAGCCAAATAAAAACGAAATTAGTTGTTTTCATTAATAGGTATTTACTAAAAAAGGTCACAGTGAAAAAAATGATTTATTTTATACAAATATTTATATGGGTAAAAATAATCGAAATAGTTCACAAATCAACATTTCTTCACACAATCAATGATAAATATGTCCATTTTTAGACTTATTTTTTTTATTAACAACTTGCATTATGCGGGTGAAATTTTCAAAATTAGTTTGTATTGTTTGAAAGTTTCCGTGGTGTTCGTACTACCTTAAATTTTGAAATTTTCTCAGAAATGAATATCTCTTATCTAAAAAGTGGTTCTAAAAGAATAATTGGAAAACAATTTGTACTATATACAGTTAATATCAACTTTTTTATCAGCTCTTACATATGTATGCTTTTGTTTGTGAAAACGGATGTAGAATGAGTATTCATTTGGGATGCCAAATTTGGAAATAATCCATCCTTATCCCTGGTGATTAACTGATAAAAAGGAGCATAGCATTAGATTTGTTCCTTATTAAAGAAATTCGTTGACGAAAGGTATTTTATATATTATTAAAGTCATATATTTTTAAAAATGGCAAGTTATCGTAAGTTTTTGATTTAAAAATATGCAACAAGTTCTTCAAGGCTGAGTTTTACATTCAAAGTAAATGTCGCATAATGCTAACTATTTTTCATTCATATTAAAATGTCTTTGAACTTTTGTTCTCATCAACTATACATAGGTAACTTGTCATGAAATTACTTCTTAAAACATTGACAAAAAAATCAATAATTATATGATTAAATTAAAATTTACATTGATTAAGAAGGTAAAATCCGATCAGCTAAAACATAATCGGTGAACTTAATTAAATTTTTTTATCAAAACAACAAAATAAAATTTCTTATCTGTTTCTCGAAATGTGTCCTTTTTGCTTTTACTGACAATTAAAATTTTATAAATAATACAAAACAACAATTAAATTCTATAAAAAAAAGTGATAAGAAACATTTTTTGCGCGGCAACAGGTTTTGGTCATTGTCAGTAATTCACATCCTTCTATGAAAATTATTTGATTAAAACATTATTACCATGTTTCATAATATGATATAATCTACCTTTACAATAACCTTCAAGCATTTGGGTCATTCACTTTTATTTATCTTTTTAAAATCCCTTTTTCTTAACTTTTGCATCTCTGTAGAAGGTATAACTTAATATTTCTTTGATGTTGTCGCTATGCTAATATATATATATATATATATATATATATATGTTTAGTAAAAATAAATATTTGACGTCAGACAAGTTTTATTTGAACATTTTTTTTCTTCTTGAAACACAAAAAATATTGATGTCATTCGTTCTTTAAATGGGTGGGATTGATTCGTAATTGAAAAATCTCTATAATTAAAAGGAGGGCATGTGATTGCTTCATTTTTTTTGCCTCTTTACTCTCATGTGATTTACTAATGAACCATCGGTAATTTCAATTATGATCTATTTGATTTATTTTTAAAATCTGTTAGATAAGTGTACCTAAGTTTCTAAGTAATTAACAATTGCGAAAAGTAAAACATAAATTCTATCATCCACACCTGATTTGTTCTTAATTACTATTGAATGGCATTATATATGTCTGTATTTTTCATAAAATTAATTATTCAACTAATACCGTAGATAACAGCATTTTATATTTGCTCAAGTGTTCAATTAGAACATCATGAAAGGCCTTCATAATTTTAGGCCAATTTTTATGGTAATACTGAATGAAATTATTTAACTAAAAAAATATTGAACTTCAGATAGAAAGGAATACCCATGGTTGTATAATTGGTTAAATAACAAAATTATAACTTGACAAGCAACCAAAACTAATACATCCTAGTGTCGAGGTGTAGTTATACAAATAAATGAAAGTTATTAGCATTAATTTCGGCTCATGTCCCTCTTAGAACTGTCAAATCTCTCAACATTGCATTTTCTACTTTGTTTTCAATTTAATTCGCGAGTAAATGAAAATTTAGTGACAAAAAATAAAATTATATCATATTAGAGCTGGATTAGCAAAAACATTGCGAATAGAATGAAAAACAAAGTAGAAAATACAACGTTGCCAGATTTGACAATTTTAAAAAGGACCTGAGTCTTAATTTCATATATTAAGTGTACTGGAAAATAATGTCGTTTTTAAGCCAATAGTCATTCAATTGCCATTTATCTGCTTATAAGTTATTTCAAAGTGGTACTAAAGACATTTTATGATTAGAGTAATTTATCAACTTAGTAAAAATTATAAAATGTGTTTTTTTCCGAAATCTATATTCAAATAGCAGGCCGAAAACCCGAAAGAATATAAATTCGGTATTGTACGCTCTTCAATTTTCACAGGATAGCAACGCAAAGTTGTTACTAAAAACATTTTCAATTTTTATCTAAGCGCGTTAAATGTTCATTAATGCCAAATGAGTTTTTTTAAGTTCAAATTCGATAATTTTCATTCCTCCAACTGATTCCAACAAAATATGACATAAAATTTAACAAATTAAAAGTTAAGGAGAGAAATGGTGCCAAATGTATGCCAGAAAGTCGAAGAGCTGCAAAATAATCCCAATCAATCTTAATCGATCGGTCAAATACCCAAAAGTGTCCAAAAACTGATAAAAGATAAAATTCTATGCTGCAATACGGTAATGCAAGACTCCTCTGCAGAAGAAAAGCCCTAGAAAGAACTAAATAATTAAGGAGGAGGTGATATTGCCGTACCCACTATAATCATCCACTATAAAGTTATTTCATCGGATTTCTATTTCATTCAATCGTTACCACATTTACTAAGTGGTAAAAAAATTGAAAGTTTAAGTGATGTTCAAAATGTAAATTTTTAATGTTGTCCAGTAGTAATCAATTGATTTTTACTAATAAGGCATTAAAAATTTGCACACAAGATGTCAAAACGTTAATACTATTGAGGCTGATTATATCATTGATTTAAAATCAAAAGTTATAACAAAATTTTGTATTTTAATTGTATATTGAAAAAAACCACAATACTTTTCGGTCCCCCTTATACTACCGTTTAAATTTTATTTATTTTCGTATATTGCAAAACTATTAAATGTCTTTTAGTTTAACTATTTTTGAATTTATTCAGAACAAATCACTATAAAAATATTCAAATTGAGTTTGGAAAAAAATCTTGTAAGATTTTAATCTTTTCAGATAACGTCAATGCGTGCCTCCGAATAATTAAAAATTCATATATCAAACGCAAATAAAATTGGCACTTCCGATGTTTTTTTGTTTACAAAACAGTTGAAAAAAAAATTAAATCAAGATATTAAGAGGCATCACTTTGTGAAGTTCTTAAAAATAAATTCAAACTAGAAAAATTGAAAAAAAAATCTTCAAATTTATTACTTAATTCATCATTTTCATAACTGCATCCTATAGTGTATGACAAATAACCGTATCTATGCATTAAAGGTTTTCAAATGTTGTTAAGTAACAAAAAAACGCATCAAGAAGTCCATATAAATTGCTCATAATGAATTTTCAGTTTTTTATAAAACTAGAACTTGGCAAAATATTTTTAAATCTAATATGAATATATTTATTTTGAAGGTTTAAGAATGATATTTCGCCTCTTGAAGTCCTTTTAGTATCCATCCATCTATGAAGAAAAGATTATATCGAATAATAATATTAATTTTGTTTATATTATAAACTATTTTATTTATTTTTTTTTGGTTTTTCATTGCAGGTATCAAAATAAAGTTTTCATAAAAATAATGTAGCAATGCATTTTTCACTAGATTAAAGAGTAATTTTCAAGGATAATTTTCATATTTCTTTGCATATCTACAACCTACAATAGCAGTGCAATGAATCAAATTTAAAAAAAAAGTACCAAGTTATTTATTTTTAACGTAGCTGCGGTATGTAAGTATAAAAAAGTACCCTTTATTTTGGTCATAATCAAATTTCGGCTCAAGTCTCTTTTAGCTACATCAACGTTGCATTTTCTACTTTGTTTTTAATTTAATTCGCGAACAAATCGAGCCATAATGAAAATTTAGTAACAAAAGAGAAAAATTGTATATTAGACTTGAATGAGCAAAAAAATCGCGAATTAAATTAAAAGCAAAATAGAAAATGTAACGTTAATGTCGCTTAGAGACCTGAACCGAAATTCAAATATGACCAAAATAAAAAGCACTTTTGCATACTTACATACAGCATCTATGCTAAAAACATATAACTGTGCCATATTTTTAAAAATTAGTTTTGCTTCACTGCCACTATAGATTGTAGATATGCCGAGAAATAAATTTAAAAATTATCCTTTAATCTTTGATCTAGTGAAAAATACGTAGTTACACTATTTTTATAAAAACTTTATTTTGATACCTGCAATGAAAAACCAAAAAAAAAAAATCAAATATCTTAAAATATATCTTTTCTTCATGGGTGGATACTAGAATATGCCAATCAATATCACCCTTTTCTTTTTCTGAATCAAGCAGAACAGAATTATTGTCATATATGAGAGTAATAGTATTTTAAGTCCATTTTTCGGCTTTTAGTACTAAGATCATCTTTACTTAAGTTCCGATGATCCCTGTAAAATCAAACTAGTAAGGTCGGTCTCCCGTGTGATGTGATCGATGGGATCAATTTTTGTTGTTGCATAAATTGCTTCCTTAACATGTATAAAGAGTATATAAATATTAGAATATATAAAGTTTATAAAGGCGTTATAAAGATGCGGTCGTTACAAAGTCATTAAAATTTTAATCGTTATCCTTCAAAAAAAAATGTCAAAAAATCTTTCAAAAACAGATCCTCATAAGGAAGAACCCCCTTAATTTTTATCTTATATTAGTGGGCATTAATTTACTAAAACAAACTTTCTCAAGTCCTTCACATGCTATGAGTCATACTATCATAATTATTACACTAAGATAGTATGTACTGTAAAATAACTAATTTGGACTTAAGAAAAATCAATGACATCTCTTGTTTTCCGTGAAATTTGGAATTTACACCTGATCTTATTATACTTATACTAAAACCTTATAATTAGGTATCTTATAATTGAACTTCGTTTTCTTTGTTTCATTGCATTTTTCTAAATAAACTAATTTACTTTCTAAAAGTACATGAATAATTTCTTTCGTTGGTTTTTAATAAAAAAAAAACTTTATATGTATTGTAATAATAGTCGGTGTTTTTCTATAAATAATTATGGGGTATCAGAAGAAGCCGATTTTCATTAGATAATTAGAAATTTGTTGATTTTAGGTCTTTCAATTTTAAAGCGTCAAGTTCCCAGAAAAAAAATCACTCAAAAGAAGAACTATAAATATTTTTAATTTTCATATTACATTCACCAAACCTGCTAAAAAATTATTATCCAAAATTCTCTCTTCTATAATAAATGGAAAAAGGTACTCAAGTTTGTCAACTCTGTTATCTATAAAGAAGAATCTTCTATTTTATTCATCAAAGATTTATCCATTTATTAGACTGTTTGGATTATTTTCATTTCTATCTACTCTAAGTATCTACAAATCAATATACTCTCAGGTGCATCTCGTACTTCGAAAAAAACATCCGTTAAACGAATCCATCGATGATTTCGTCTATATATTGTGGTTTCGTCTTTGAAACATTGACGGGAAATGTTAACAACCATTGAACTATTTTCATTAAATTATAAAAAAAAATATAGTTTAATAAGGCATTTAAAATTTTCAAACTCCATCCCAACTTTTACAACTAGTTTTTTGGTCCCGAATTGATAAGCATTTGTCCCAAAATACAAGAATGTGAAAGTTTAGTGTATGTTAGAAAATGACAATCAAAACGTAAACCAAGAAATATTACGTATGCCGCATCGATCAGAAAAAGCAAGATATCTAACTTTACAATTTTTGTTCACCGTTATAATGTATACTAGTTTGATCGTTCAGGCTTTTACAAAACATACATAATTGTAATTTTTTAATTAGTTTTTATTTGAGGTTAAATTTATAATTGAAAATTCGAGGCATACGGTATATAGCGCCCCAAATTTCTTATTTCAAAGTATAAATCTCCTAATTTACTTGTATTGTTAAATAATATTGGGAACTGATCAGTAGGCGTGGCTTAAAAAAATGGCTACGTATTGTATGCGACTAAAGAGTTATTAATAAGTTTACATTAAGCTAGTGTTATTATTTTATTACATTTATGCTTTTTCAAAAGATGATTTCGACTGGGTTGGATTAAATCCAGCTCAGAAAAATGTTATGGACATTTAATTAAATGTGGTAAAAATATTGAAAATAAAAACAGCAATGTTGTGAGTTTTACAGCGTTATGTCTACAAAGTTCTCATATAAAAGAACTACCTCACAATTTCAAGAATCAATTTCAAAAACAGGAAAAATGTTATCTGTTAAATTCTCGTACAAAGCTGGTTTAGGCGAAAAATGTAAGCACGTGGTGGCCACTTTATTATATTACTATCAGTTGGTAATTTTTTAACCTTAAATGTCATTGAGCAATGAAAAGCTTAGTATTACTTTTATTTTATAAAATAGTTTCGCATAACAACGATAAAAAATAATATTTTACTTTTAGGAAAGGGGAACCACTGGGTGTTTTATCTTTCACTAATATAAAATTTGAATGAAAACCCAGAAAGAACGTGTTGTAAAAGGATATAATTCTATAAACTCTACTGTTAGTTTTCTTAGGAGTAAGTTAATTTAATAATTTCCATTTCAAGCAAAAAAAAATAATTTGCTTTTAATTTTAATAAAATTATTGATAAATTTACTTATTATATGTATACTATATTATTATATGTACCTAACTAATGCTTACTAAAACTAGTACTTTTTTAGCCGCCAGATGTGGCCAAAGTGGTCAGATCCCAATATTAAATACAAAATTTGAGAAAATCTGAAAAATATTTTGCATTTCAACCTTCTGGTCTTATTCTTCACAATCGTCTTTAATACTTCAATTATGGTTCTTTTATTATTTCCCAATCTCAAACACGTGCTTAGTCTTCCAAGAGTTTGAAATAGTTTCAAATTAATTTTTCTTTAAACATCCGTTATCAAGCCGGTCCAAAGTCATAATTCATATTATAACAAAGAAAGCACTTTCTATTTGGCGCTTACATGAATTAGATTTTTAATCTTCTACCTTATTTTTTTGCTTCATAAATGAAATATAAACTTGTATGTATATAATATGATACCTAATATTTATTATGTATAACACCTTTTTGGACTTTACAACAAATAAAAATGGTAAAAATTACTGAGATAAACATTATATTTAATCACTGAAAAGTTATGACAGTTGATTTTTTTTTAGCCTCTAGCCGCATTCCATTTAAAAACCAAATTTTAATGTCCTTTACCTAAGGTGAAAAAATATTCATATCATTTATAATTTTTTATATATCTTTTATTGTTTTATTATTGGAAATGTTTCAAAAAAAAAAATATAAAAATATTTTTTTTATAAACTATTGTTCAGAATTTATTTTATTCGTTATATTATTTTACAGTTATTTATTAAATATTATCACCTTTTCCCCACCAAAATATTTAAAAAAAATGTTAAAAACTGTATAAAGGTTATTTTCAAGAACTAGCGAATTAAAGAATTAGTGAATTGGGAGCGACTCTAGATGTTATCAATCAGATGTATGTATCTAAGCCTATAGACCAGTGTTTCTTAACCTGGAGTGCGGAGGGTATTTTTGTGGGTGCGAGAGAAACCCCTAACAGTATAAATTATGAAATTTTCGATAATAATTTTCGCAAAAAAATATATTTTTCTAAACTAAAAAACCAAACACATTGTTCATTGGGGTGCGGAGACCTATTTTCAGATTCAAGGGGTGCGGCTCACCCAAAAGGTTAAGAAACACTGTTCTAGACTTCAGTTTTCGCTCACTATCGCAACATTGACATGTTCTTTATTGTAACGGTTATATCGAATTTGTTCAATTTAACATAAATAAATACAATTTTAGCAAATAGCAGCTTAAGTACAGATGGGTTTAAGGGGTCATTTAAAATTCTCTAAGGTACTTGGGAATAATTTTTTGGTAATTTTCTTCTTAATCCTATTTTTATTAGCAAAAAAACAAAGATCTGATAAGTGAAAAGAAAGTGAAAGTGACAAATTTTGCTTTATGTAATTCATAAATGGTCCTTAATCCTCCTACACTGGAAAAAGAGACGAAAGCAGTGTTATTATTAAAAATAATGTACAGTTTTAAAATTTATTTGTGAAGTTTAAAATGTTATTTTTATGAAGATGGAATTTTCTTCATTAAATTTTTCCATCTCACGTTTTTTGTTATTATTTTCATAGTTAAAAAAAATCAAGAAAAAATCAGGGATGGTCAACGTAAATGATACTGCGGGTCACTTTGGAAATGCATCATAACTCCGCGAGCCAAATTTAAAATTTGATACTTCCATTTTAGATTTATATACACTATAGACATTTTTAATTTATTGGTTTTCACCACTTTGATCATTAAAAAGTAAAAATATTTTATAAAAGTGTCAAGAATCCCGCGGACTAGGGTTATCGACTCTGCAATGTTAGTCCGAAGATTTCAGAAAAATTAAGCTTTTTTAATCTTTATTTACCGTCGCTTTATAACTATCAAAATCTGTAGTAACTAAGGTTAATAAAAATTTGTAAATAGAGAAATATCAAAAATTTGCTCGATACGAAATTTGAGCCTAACACCACCAGTTTTAGAGCGCCAACCTTAACCACTCGACCACCAGTAGGCTGAATTATCGTTTTTATTTTAATTTTTCTTGTAAATGCACCTATTTTCTTATTAAATGCAACTCTCCGGATTTAGTCATAAGATTTCCGGACTTTCTGAAATTAAGAAATTGGTAACTTTATCGTGGACCGAAAAATGTTCATTCCAGGTCTCATACCGGCCCGCGGGCTACTGTACAAAATTGTATTGAAACTGCACAAATCAGTTTCTGAACTTCTTTAGATGAATACAATATGTAGATTTGTACAAAATTTACCATTAAACAAGGATTCTTTTAAATGGCATTTTTATTGTTAAAATTTTTCTTTTTTGGTCAATTCAAAGGGTGGTAAAACTTATAGTCCAAGGGCGCTAAATCGTACGCCCTTTGATTTTACACATAATTAGACATGTGTAAGCAAAAATCGTCTAAATTTTTGTTTTCTATTAAAATTAAAATATTTTATACAACATAGTTTTAAAGTATAAAAAGGTTCCCATATCGTCTTTTCAAAACTTTAAAAGATTACATATTATATTACATTTCAAACAATAAAATTTATTATTTTTTTAAGTTATCAACTTTCAAAACTTTTATAAATTTCAAAATTGCCGGTATTAAATAAACCCTTGATTGCGTAAGATTTATCTTAAAACCAACTATAGTTTTATTAATATTAGAGTTAGGATACAACGTTCAAAAAATAACGTCGGCTGAAATTTCATCATTTTTTTTTCTTTTTCTTGATTTACCTAATTTATATGCGAAGACGTATTCACATTTATTATCACATTTAATATCCGTGTTTTAAAACTTGTTTTAGTTTATTCAAATGAGATTTTGCAAATATATTTTTAGAATTTCCAATTTTTGATCCAACGAAGTGTGGTATATGTGTTCGATTATAATTATTTTCCACTTGCAAAAATCGACATTATGTACTTAGTTGGCGTAAAATCTCGTTAATTGCATTCATTTTAGGTCATACAAAAAGCCTTGTAACTTATATAAATTTCGTAGCCTAAAAACAGTGACATTCAAGGTTTTATGTAATCGTTTAAGTGTAATTGATAAAGACCCTAAAATGAGTTACGCTGTAATTTGGCACGCCCAAGCAAGTTTTAATCGAAATTTCAATGAAAGTTATCGTAATAAGAAGAAAAAAAAGATCCAAAAATGAAGAAAAGAAATCGAAAGAATCGAGTTTCCGTTTAATATCTAACGGTTACCTTGTAACATTTTAAAGTATGTAATGCTTACTTACAATAAATAATTTTGTAATCACAAATTATTGTCTTAGTACCAGCACAAATGCATCCTTCAAAGTCCAGAGAAAGAGAATTTACAAAATCATAATTATGAAACTCAATTATTTAACAAATAATTTATGTTTTTACCTAAAACATCTTATCGTATTCTTATATTGGAATTTCTCTCTTAATATCTCAAATACAATTTTCTGGTACATATAAAAAGTATAGAAAATAAACTTTTTGTTTCTTTTAATTACAACAATCTTTGATCGCAATTTTTTGTATTTTGAACGTCAGGATATATAAATTTGAACTAGATTTTACTGTGTTTCAATCGTATAAATATTCTGAACATTAATGGTGAAATAAATATTTTCCTTTTTGTTTTTACAGATTGGAATTTGAAATTGAGCAAAATGGCGACGAGATTTTTTCGTGTTTATGGCGAATTTTGTGCATCTCACCCTTGGGAAGTAATCGTTGGAACGCTAACATTAACTGCGTGCATGCTGACCTTAGATAATCAACACGGAACGACAACAGCGAACTCATGCCGGAGCTGTTTCTGGTTACAAGATACAAGTCATGCCGGAGGAACGTCTAGCGTTGTATCCGAACAATATATTGCCGCAGACCTAATTGTAATGACCGTGATTCGATGTCTCGCCGTACTTTACAGCTATTACCAATTTTGCTCTTTGCACAAACTGGGCTCAAAATATATTTTAGGCATAGCTGGACTATTTACAGTTTTCTCAAGCTTTGTCTTTACCTCGACGATAATAAACTTCTTCCGTAGTGATGTCACCGATTTGAAAGATGCTTTATTTTTCTTCCTGCTTCTGATTGATATATCTAAAATTGCGACCCTTGCTCAATTCGCAATGAGTTCATCAAATCAAGATGAGATCAAGGATAATATTTCGCGAGGTATGGCTTTATTGGGACCCACAATTACACTCGATACACTCGTTGAAACGTTAGTTATTGGCGTCGGAACATTATCGGGTGTTCGTCGGCTTGAAACACTGTGCTACTTCGCGTGCTTATCCGTCATCGTCAACTATTTAGTGTTTATGACTTTGTATCCAGCCTGTCTATCGTTGATATTGGAATTATCTCGTGGTGCCGACTACACACATTTCTACAACGATGTCAGTCGATCATTTTTCTTGGCAATTCGCGAAGAAAACCAAAAACCAAATCTCGTAGCACAACGAATTAAGTTGATTATGTCAGCAGGATTGATGTTGGTGCATGCTCACAGTCGATGGTTACTTTTAGATGAAAGACCTGGAGATCCAATTATTTCCGGAAGCAAAAACGACCCTGGTCAGATAATGATGACTCAAAACATCACCGAAGACGTTGGTCCAATGCAAAACTGCATTATGAAATGGCTAACCGTCAGTGCTGACCATATTGTCATCCTTATTTTATTGTTAGCCTTAATTGTTAAATTTATTTTATTTGAATCGAAAGACACAATCGAAACGGGTATGCGATTAATGACATCTCCTTTATCTAATTCCGATAAAGCTGATAAGTATGTCCAAACAGAAACACCTAACGTACCTACAGAAATAGAAGAAGTGAAAGCTGAAGTGAAACAAACATTTACGGAACAAATTGAAAAAATCCCAAAACTTCCACCCAGAAATCTAGAAGAATGCTTAACGATTTACAACAGTAAAGGCGCGGCGGAACTAACTGATGAAGAAATTACAATTTTAGTCGAAAATAAATCAATTTTACTGCACAAAATTGAAGTGTGCGTAAATGATGCCGAACGAGGAGTTAAAATTCGTCGTACTATTTTAACGAAAAATATTAATAAAGGAAATGTTCTTTTGGATTTACCGTTCAAGAATTATGATTACAGTCAAGTACAAGGCGTTTGTTGTGAAAATGTAATTGGTTATATGCCAGTACCTGTGGGATTTGCAGGTCCCCTAAATTTAGATGATAAATTGTTTTATGTTCCAATGGCTACAACCGAAGGCTGTTTAGTTGCAAGTACAAATCGTGGATGTCGTGCTGTTTCCATCAATGGAATCACTAGTCGAGTTGTTTCAGATGGAATGACTCGAGGTCCGGTAATCCGATTCCCTTCATTGGCTAGAGCTAGTGAAGCAATGGCATGGTTTGAGAAACCTGCAAACTTTGAATTAATCCAGGAAAGTTTTAATGCTACAAGTCGATTCGCCCGTTTGACTCGAATTCAAATTCGAATTGCCGGTCGATATTTATTTGTTCGATTTGTCGCACGTACGGGAGATGCAATGGGCATGAACATGTTATCTAAAGGAACAGAAATAGCCTTACAATTTGTCAAGCGGGAATATTTTCCAGATTTAGAATTATTGAGTTTAAGTGGCAATTTTTGTGCCGATAAAAAACCGGCTGCAATTAATTGGATTGAGGGTCGTGGTAAATCAGTGGTTTGTGAAGCTATCATTCCAGAAAAGATCGTTAGAGGTGTATTGAAAACATCAGTGCATGCCTTGGTGGATGTAAATATTTCTAAGAACATGATGGGATCAGCTATTGCTGGAAGTATTGGAGGATTTAATGCACATGCAGCTAACATTGTTACAGCTATATTTATTGCTACTGGACAAGATCCGGCCCAAAATATTGGAAGTAGCAATTGTATGACGTTGATGGAACCTTGGGGAGAACACGGGCAAGATTTGTACGTTTCCTGCACAATGCCATCAATTGAAATAGGAACGATCGGTGGCGGAACGGGACTCTCCCCTCAAGCATCTTGTTTGGAAATGTTAGGTGTTCGGGGTGCAAATGGAGAACATGTAGGGGAAAATGCCAATCAATTAGCAAGGATTATTTGTGGCACCGTTTTAGCTGGTGAATTATCATTGATGTCAGCCCTGACAGAAGGTCATTTAGTCGGAAGTCATCTGAAATTTAATCGAAGTGGATCAACAATTACAAACACAAATTTATAACATCGGTTTTACTATTTACATTATTTCTAAAAATAATAAGTATGAATTAGGAACGAACATTGGTTTTTCTTAGAAATTCACTAATTTCAATATTCATTTCAACGACGTCTAGAGCTTTCCACAATTGACGCTTGTGTTTAAATAAAGAGACAAAAATATATATGTGATTTGAAACAGAATATACTTTTTTTAAAAAAAATATTTTTATTATAGAACCCCCAGTAAAGATTAATTTTATATTATTAATTATAACTAACTAATATTGAGTAATGAATATTATGTTACTATAAAAGAACTACTTAAAAATAATTTAAAACTGAAGTTTATTGTTGTTATGTTTGTAAAGTTTTTCATTGTATATAAAAAAGAAAAACGCAAAGAAATATGTATAAGAGCTACTGCTCCAAACATTCTTAATTTGTATTTGTCAAGAAATCATCGACAAACACTTAAATGCTTATAAGATAAATAAAGGCATACTTGTTAACATTTTGTGTTTTTTATATCCAAAACAATTTTTTCTTCTAATGAATTGTATTTTAGAAGAAAATTAATTTTTGAAATTAATTATTAATAAATGTAGTAACTATTAAATAAATGCGAGAAACTACATAATTATTAAACTAACTTTTAAACCATAATAAGTTTTTAAGCACAATATGAACTTCCAATGTTTAAATAAATATTTTTAGATATTTTAAACTATCAATGCACTTAGTTATTATCAAAGTGATTATTTTCATCGCTCCAAAATATTATGATTTCTATCCATTGTTGAACTTTTTTTGGAAATGGTTATTTAATTTCGCTATAAGGATGAAATTTAGGAATTATTGATCATAAATGATTTAATTCAAGGGATAAACGTATATAAATCATTTTAATGTTATGTAATAGTATAAAACATCCTAAACATTATTTAGCACAAATCAACGGCCCATTTTAGGAAAGTCTAATAATTACGTGGCTAATTTAAATACATTTTCAAAATTTTATTTTAAAATGCATTTATTAATAATATATTTCGTTTTTTATTGGTCATTAGAAAGGTTAATTAAGATAAAATGTATATAAGTAATAAATAAAAAATTAACGTTTTCCAACAGTAGCAAAAACATAATCTCAATCTATTTAAAAAAAATGGACATTGGACACATTTTATTAGAATTATTTACATTTGAAATCATCTACCAATAAAAAGATATTTATTTGCCAACATCCAACGATTGACACGCTAAGGGGGTTTTCCCGTGTAACGCCTAATTATTTTAACATTTTTAGGATTTTTTTTTGTAGACCAATGAAAAGATATAATTTTATATTTATTTTAAGCGTCTGTGTATAAATTTTTAGTAGAACTTGAGTTATGACGCTCCGAAGACACACGTCTCGAAAAAATGGACATTTACTTTCTCCATGATTTCTGTCGATTAACTTATGTGAAATAATTAAAAAACGGTGTTTTTATCTGTAAACATACATGCATGGATTTAATCTACTAAAATATTAAAAATTGGATTTTCGGTAGACTTCTAAAGAAAAAGATGCAATTTCACGATTTTTTTTTCTTATGTTTTTGTTATAAAAGAAAATAAATGTTCGGAATATAAACGACGAAAGTCAGTCAATCAAACGAGCTATGATGAAGACAAGCTTAAAAAGCCCAGTTTCGAGGTAAGTTTAATGTTTCAAATACGATTAAAATTATAACAACTTCTGTATCTTTGTAATGATTTCTAATTTTAAAAAATCACTTTACCATCATATTTTAGAGGTGTTACAGAAGGAATTTATGTAAAAAAATTGATTTTACAAACTCTTCACACGGGTGAGCCCCCTTAAATCGAATTGCAAAACTTTTCAAACTTATTGATAAGTAAACAAATAAAAACTATACATATCTACCAAACTGGTATTATATTACTTTATTAGTTACATACTTTGGTTCTTACTATAGTTCTTTAATTACCTAAATATTTTTGTCTAGAACGCAAAATAAATAGGTACGTGAATGAATATTTAAAGCATATTTAATAAATCAAAATGTGCTGTCATATTCAATTAACTTTTAAGTCTACCCTTGTATAAAAATATAACTGAAATTATATTAATCTATTAATATTTTTAAAATAAATTATATTTCCATTTAGATACCTTGAATTCTCATTCACTTATTGTGTAACGAAAATAGTTAATTGAAAAAATTGTAATAAAGGTCAAATATTAATATATATTATTATTGGGGCGGTAAGAAGTTTAGGAAAAATGCAGTTAGTATTATAAATATGTGCAATAATTGATAATATTCAACAATTAAATTTTAAATATCTTTCAAAATTTATTGGTCGAAGTCAGCCGAAGTAAAATACGCACGCATGTGCACAAACAGTTATAAAATGCCAAATTTATAGTACTATAGTACTTTCGAGTACTAACATTTCTTTAAAAATCTTAAGTTATTGTTGAAAAAGTTACAGTTTCAGTTATTAGAATTATTTTTTTTTATTTTTTGTTTTAATACCTGCTAATTTGTAGAAGTAGAAATTTCAAAGAAAATTCACATTAAATATGCCAAATTGACGGCTCAATTTTAGGTTAAATTCACTTAAAATTTTAAGCGTGTTACAAATAATTTTAATTAAAATGAAAACATAAGGAAAAAAATTCTTAAAAAAAACAAAACAAAAAAAAAATACAAAACAACATGTGGTCCGCCAATGGTACAAATAGTAGTGCAAATTATGGTCACGGAAATCGTGGCAGAGGTCAACGTAGAATACAAAATAAATCAAGTTCTTATCGTGGAGGTCGTAGCACAAGAGGGAACCCCGGTAATAGCAGTCGGGGTGGATCCAATTATACTTTAGAATCAAATACACCGTCATTACAACGTTCGGCAACCTCGACAAGGTCTTCAAAAATTGATAAACCACCTGGTTTTGATGTTATCCCCCCCTTGGAACTGACTGAATCCATTAAAACCTGGTACTCATCATTGCTATCAATCTGGCAAATTTGTAAGAAAAAAAAACTCAATTAAAAAAAATAGCTAATGTTTACATATTTTATTCTAATTTTTAGACAAACACAATAAAATTGTTACTTCCATGATCAACGACTTTTTCTCCATGAACACCAATCCATACTTGGATTTATTAAAAATTTTATACAACTACGCGGCCGACTTTAAAGAAAAGCGAACAAAGAATTTAATTTTATTGATGCTCGAAGAATTTGATCAATGGATCGCTAAGCAACCATCCGATTTTCCCCATCGTTGTTTAACTGTTGATATTCAGCATATAGCCTTTAATTTAACATATTGCAACAAAACGAATCAATTTATTTTCCTAGTAGTGAAAATATATAAGTTAGAAGATTTAAAATTAAATTTTATCGATTGGATCAAGTATCTCGTACAAACGGGTCGATTTAAAGAAGCTTGCCAAATGGCAATGGCATTGAAACTCTATGAGCCTTTTGATGCTGAAGATTTTGTAATCCCGTTAATACTGCAAGGCAAATTAGATTTGGCTGAGGAATATTTAGTGGATAGTACGCCTCATCAAATATCGACAATAAAATTTTTTGATTCTACTTTAAATAAACGAAATAGTGTAACAAATACTTTAGATTCATTTATTACAAGTCGAAATATAACTCAAATTAAGTATGATAAATTACGTCCAAAACCGATGAGTAAATTAATATCAAGGCTATTAAAGTTATTTAATTTACCTGACTGTATTACTCCCAATATGAACAATAAACGAATAGAAGGTTTAATCAATTATCTTGCTCGTAAACGATTTATTGAACGCAATTTAAGTGACGAAAGCTGGGATGAAATGGTTCAAGAAGCCGTTGCTGATGATCCTCAGTTTCAACGAGAATTAGTTTTTGTGGTTAGTACATACGATTTAAATGATGCATTACGATGGGCCCGAAAGTTTTCGTTAGAGCGACATTTATGGCCTTATGGTGTTCGAATGCTTGAAAAAAATCCTGACGATAGATTACAACAAATTAAACCGTCAGGCAATAACTACCATAACAGTACTGCTCATTGTAGTTACGAAGATGATAAATTTAATTATGATGAATTGAATCAATGGAATGATTCAGAAACTAATAATACTTCGATACCGTATCTTACGTTGTCTTTGCCTCATTCAGATATTGTACTTATTAATAACGAAAAAGTGTTCACAAATTTTCTTGATCATGGACTTAGAGATGTTAAGATTGTGGGAATGGATGCCGAATGGAAGCCAAATTTTGGAACAAAACTTAGTGACGTGGCATTAATTCAATTGGCTACAGAGAATTATGTTTATATTTTAGATATAATTGTTTTGGGTAAAGAAGTTCCCTATTTATGGCGACGTCTCAGTGTGGAATTATTTGACAATACTAATATTTTAAAACTAGGTAATTTTTTTAAAATTTTTCACTTTAGTTTATATTACTACTTGCTTATAATGAAAGAAATTGAACAGCATACTAATTATCTAATAGTCTTTATTTGCTGTTAATAGGTTTCTAACAATCTTTAAAGAAGTAAACTATATTCATATACTGTAATGAACTTATGTTCATTCACCACAGTTTTTTTTAATTTGTCTCAGTTTTACTATTATAATTTTATTTCTGTAGGTAAGTAACCTATGAAATAAAACATAAAATAGTTCATTGTTGTTTTTACAACAGATAAAAAGACGAATTTGTGCTACTGAGCTGTATGAACTATAGTGAACCCAGTCATAAATCTATCAAAAATATAATGAATGTCGTCGGACCCCCACTTTCTTGCCTTTTTTTAAACTCAGTGCTCTCTCGTAGCCGTCGTTAGAACTATTCCATTCTGCTCTAAATGTTGACTTAGAGAGGAGAGAATATATGCTATACAAATATGCCTTAGAAGGAGTACGAGCACTCGGCAAATTGAAGGGAAATGCCAATTTAAATTTAACATTAGGCCTGTGAAACACGTTCACTCTAGTCATACATTTCAGTGAATTGTGCACCCACATTTACATTTTCGTTGATGTAGCAACAAATACTGTTGAGGTATACACTGTTGTATGCAACAAATACTATTGTATGTTCCGATTTAGCTCAACTAGAAAAAAGATTAAATTTCTCAGAATGCAATTAATTGTATTCGTGAACATTCCATCCTACTTATATATAATTGTGTAAATTTATATTTTATGTTGTATTTTTAATTCACTTCACAAAAAGTAAATGTGTACTGACATTTCCAAAGAAATAGAAAGTAATAAGTAAATAATAATTGCAATTAGAACTAAATATCAGGAAAATACTAATGAAGCAATAAAATAAAACTTCCAATTTACAATTATAACAGTAGTTATAAAAAATAATAATTAATGGTCATAAATGAAAATTACTCTGAAGATATCAATTTTAGAAAAAAATTCAAAGGTTTTTATTTTTTATTCTTATGAATTATAGAAAATTTTTTAACTGTTTCCAAAACAAAAACAATACAAATAAATAATCATAAAAACCGGTTCATGTATATTTTATCGACGTCAAAATTTGGCAAAATTGTGTTTTCCACTTTGTTTTTAACTTAATATTGTGATTAACTTATTATTTATATTTTCTTTTTTAGTTTTTTTTAACTTTTGTATAACAGTTTTCATCGGTTTCCCTGAAGTAGTACCTGAAGAAGTCGGAAAACCGATGAAACGAGCTGTAGGAAATAAAAATAATTCCTAAAAAATATAAATAACTTATTCTTAAAAAATTATCTTCTTTAAATAATTTAATCTGCAAATAAAACGAGCCATAATGAAAATTTAGCAGCAAAAGAGAAAATTATACGATATTAGAATTGAATTAACAAAAAAATCGCATTAAATTACAAAGTTAAAAATTCAACGTGACAATTTGACATGGCTAAAATATACATGAACTAAAAACAAAATAGTTTACGTATAAATTTTTAATCGCTCGATGGCATGAGACATATTATTGGAAATAGGTGTAATTTAACTTTTTTATAATTGTTAGAAGATATTTCTATGAATTTATATATTTTTTAGTTGTTATTTACTGTCGCTTTACAACTACTAAGGTTTTTAGCGGCTCTAAGAGTAATAAAAATCCGGAATCGAGAAATATCGAATATTTGCTCGATACGAAAATCGAACCCAAAACCTACCAGTTTTGGAGCGGCTACCTAAACCACTCAGACGCAGTAGGCTTTATATATATCTTCTATATTTTCACATGTTTTCGCAAATATTTGTTCTCAATTAATATATTTATACCTTACTTATTATTTGTTTTACCTCTTAACTACAAAAATCTAAAATTAAATAATCAACTACATTCTTTGCTTTTTAGGTTTCGGTATGGCCACCGATTTACAAATGTTAAGACAATCCTTACCAAATTTAAATGTTGGAAGTATGCAAGGAGTGGGATACTTAGATCTGACAAATTTATGGAGAGAATTAGTTAAAATTCGAAAGTTTACGTTTCCCTTTGAGAATAAAGACGTTGTTGGGAGCAGTCTCAGTTCATTGGTAGAATTATGTTTGGGTGTACGTCTAGATAAATCTGAACAATTTTCCAACTGGGAGAATCGTCCGTTACGCTCTAAGCAGCTAATATATGCAGCACTAGACGCTCATTGTTTACTTCAAATTTACGATGTACTTAGTACAAACGCAACTAAACAAGGCATCGTATTTGACGATATTTGCTATAAAATAATGCACGATACAAAAGGAAAACGAAAACCTACCCGTAAACAAACTGCCAATAGAAATAGTCCAAACTCCAAAAGTTCTTCCTCGCCACAAGGATCATCGATTTTTAGAAACGCTGAACCAAAATCTGTCCGAAGTGTTCGTTTTGTTTGTGATACAATGCTTGGGGGACTAGGAAAATCGCTACGCAAATGTGGTATCGATACTGTTATTATTAATTCCCCGATTAATCATCACGAAGAATGTGTTCATAGAGCTAATAAAGAAAAAAGATTTATTTTAACTCGCGGATCTGTATTTAATAAGGTAATGTATAATGTATAATTTGATTTTTAATATAATAATTATGGGATTTAATTTCAGTTAAGGCAATATGTTCCTAATGAGCACTGTTATCAAGTAGTATCAGATAATGTAGAAGAACAAACTCTAGAAGTTTTACAATATTACAACGTAGTAGTTAAAAAAGAAGATGTATTTTCTCGTTGTCAAGTAAGTAAATATTTTACTTTATAAAAAACTTTTATCCTCTTAAAATGAATCAATGAATAATCACTGAATGTTAATAAGCAATAAGTGAATTGATTTACTGCTTATTCTCTACTTCATTTAAAAACGTAGTATATCTTAAAAATAAAATAAAAACTGATTAAATTTAAAAGTATGAAACAATGTATTTTTTCTTAATATAAATGTGACATCCATTGGTATATGTATTGTACATTTATAAATACAATGAATTACTTTCGGCTATGACATCATGATGGCAACTAAGTTGGATGGTACACGATTCGCTTGGCACTATAACTTATTTTGGCAATCTCCAAAAAGTTAATATTTTTGTCATCAGTTGACTAAAAAAAGCTATAACGTACGCTTCTATGATTAATTAACTATTATTCTCAAAAAAAAATGTTCTTCTTTACATCTTGTTAATCATTAGTTCATATAAAAATATGCTCATTAATTTATTTAAATGGAATGCGTTTTTTGTATTATTCTACCTATTAAACTTGAACATATTATCCTCAGATCCCATATAAATATTCATAAAATAAATTTTTCAGGTTTTTTCGCTACGTATCGTCACGTATCGTGACTTCCTCAAGCCTAAGGAAGTCACTAAATTAATCAAAAAAACCTGAAAATTTTGTTTTACCTATTAAATATCCTCAAAATTTAATATACAGTTTGCTTGGTCTAAAATTTTTCAGAAATATATTTTTTTTATTTCCCATAATTACGTTCATTTTGTTCAAGAAATGAAATAAATTATATTGTACTATAAAAATATCAAGACTATACCATACCTCAACTATGAGTTTGAAACTTTAAAAAAACGGATATAGGATTGACTGGTCCAACAAATTTTGTTCTACTTCTAATTTATTCTCTACTTTTTGGTGAATCGTGGTTTTGTCATTGATTTTCTTGAGTCATTGAAAACTTTAGCAAAGTTATCCATAATCTTGAAACTATTTTTTTTTTATTATTACATAAATGAGAATAATTACCCTTTTTGAAAATTGGTAGTTTTTAACAAGGTAAACGATAACAATGATTATATATAACCAATTTATAAAGTTTCGATTTAGTTTACTTTAAATCACAATGATAATGTGGATTTCAGTAATAATAGTCACGAGTGGCTACCCGTGAAATATTCACAGTCAATACTGACACGAGAAATGACAATAATCAGTTAGTTCAAACTTAAGACAATGATTATTATATATTTAAGTTTTCATTCAAAGGTTTTTTTTTACTGATACGTATGGGTTTAATTAAATAGATACATTCTTTGTTTTCTGACTTTGCCGACATACATACATGCATATATGTTTATATATTATTATATTGATAACATTTTTAAAAAACAATATATTTAAAAAAAAAAAAAACAATCATAATGCAATTTTTTTTTAGATTTGTAACTCAGGATCATTTTTAAATTTAAACCAACATCAAATGCAAGGGGTCCTAAATCGGTTTTCTTTTGAAAAAGACGTTTCTCATAAAAAATGGATTTCGTACAACAGTGATGAAGAGAGTCTTGAAGATGAAGCTTTCGGATTTTCTAATGAAGAGGACAATGACACACAGTTTGAAGGCGAAGCATGTCTACCAATTGATAGTGTAAAACTTAAACAGATTCATTTAGAAGAATCGATAAATGAACACCTGGAAACAATTAACAAAATACCTCATTTGCAAATCGATAATTTACCCAAAAACATAACAAAAAATGTTGAACTTTTTTACATTTGTAAAGAATGTGGTAAAATTTACTGGGATGGTTCACATTGGGAACGTGTTCTCAGTAATAGTTTACATAATATCGTTTGTTAAACATTTCTTTGCAATCTCAAGAAAAAGTATAGTTAAGCTCGGATATAACAATCTCGACAAAAACTATATTATAAAACTAAAATAACGGTGTTTTGAATTTTGATAAGTTTCTTTTTACTACCTTTTGTCTGAGTTGCTTGTCGATTTTGGCGATTTACTGCTTTAGCGGTATATAAGGCTTCGATTCTTTCGACATTGTTGTAACCGAAGTTGACTGTACGTATATTTTTATTTTTTTTATTTTAAAATTGTAACAATTTTGGTCAAAAAAAACAATTTTTTATATACAATAACTTGTGATTGTTAATTACAAAAAAATATCATTATATTAATAATAAAAATTAATGTTTAAACTTGTATTAAAATATTTCAAAATAATATGGGGATATAAAAAATAACAATAAAAAAAATTGAAGAAAATTTCTTAAATTATTTAATCTTGTTATTAATTATTATATTTTCAATTCTCCATAATAAACTAACGATAAATAATTAAATGTAAATCCATATTAAAATTATTTCCTTTAAAATTTTAGATGAAAAATGTTGCATTTTATGTAACACATTTTAGTCGTCTTACGAAACTTTTGTATAGAAATAATTAATATTACCTAATTATGTAATTGAAAGAAGAGGAATACCTATATTCTATGATGGAAAAAGGCGTATTCTCATATTTAAACTGCTTGGGATATTAAAATAAAAGTTGATTTGTGATTAACCAATAGTTTTTATTATTTTTTAAAGGGTTAAATATGTTGATTTAATCATTATAGCAAACAAACAAAATTCAAAGAAGTCAAAGAAATTGATAACTCAAGAATGAAGTGATATTTCAATATCAGCTTTTTCAAATAATCAACGACATTCCCGTTATAAAAGATTTCAAATTTCACCATCAATTAATCAATTGTTTAGGTGAAATCCCATGCAAAAGAAAAGTCTAAGTCTATGAAAGGCCGATCCAAAGGTGTCGGTTGCCTGTGTTCAAAGACCTATTTTACTGTCCCTCTTCGGGAAAATTGCAACTTATTTCAATTTTTTTTCGATGAAAAAAATGTAAATTCTCAGTTCAACGTATATATTTTTTTTCTATGTTTAACCGATCGGTATTTTCCACAAAGTTATCCATTTTCATAATTATTATTTATTGCAGAAAGTATACGTTGAAGTTGGTCCCATTTTAACGTTAAAATTCAAATCATCTTTTAAAGATAAAAAAAATAAATTGATGACTTAAACATTAAATTTGGGATAAAATTAATACCTCAACCGTAAAAGTAAGTCGATTCGTAATTTCTCACATAAATATGTTAATATTAATATCATTAAGAAGTTCACTATAGAAATTTGCAACTAATTTTCTACTCCTGGAAAAAGTCCCGTTCGTAAAGGTAGCGAAATTTCATCATGAACGTTGACTAAGGATTCACGATTTTTTTTAATAAATTCTGTCTTATATTTTTTAAATTTTTTATGTAATCTTTATTTCAGAACCTTCAAAAGATTCTCGGAAAATAGAAAAAAAGTTAGTTCGAATCAATTAATGTTTTATTATATTTCTTTAGGCGAGAAAAATAACAAAACGTATTGTTATAATAAAATGCTTCAGAATGTATTCCTATCTTCACAAATCGAGTTAAATACCCAAAAAGCACAAAAAATTTCCGATAGTAAATATTTGAAGAAATATACACTCAATAAACCCTGAGTGATTTTAGTCAATCGAAAATGTCGAGCAATTGAAGCAAAAATATACATTTCAAAAGGGAGTTTTCGAAATAATAGTCAACATTTTGATAGTTGAAAATTCGTAAAATCCTGTTTCGAATTTTATAAACTTAAATCGAGTTATGTATCGAAAATTTAAGCAACAGTATAGTAAAAGCCAAATAGAATGAATATTTTCCAATCGCGGGAAAATTGAGGAAAACTTTTTGTCCGAAGAATCAGTTATAAGAGATTTTTGCATTACCGGATATTCTCAACACTAACTACTTTGTAAGAGGTCGATGTACCAAAATTAGTTGAATTTATCGAAGAATTGATAAAGCAGGAATACACATATACACACACGTTATACACAAAAATAGGCTTAATGCATATGTTTAAAAACAATTGAAAATGTTCTACACTAATATCAAAATATAATGTAGCTATTAATTTTTAACTTTAATTAATAAAATTTATGAAATATTCCTCTAAAAATGCAAACAAAAATCGTTAAATTCAAAATGCCTAGAACAAGCTCCTACTAACGCGGAATTAAAATTACGTCACAGTACGAAACTTCAAAATCCCATGGACATTTTCTTATGACGAATGAACTTAAACACAAAGGGAAAGGTTGTTTAAATCGTTTAAACATTATGTTAATAATTTAAACTATTCACAATCAATATAACCTCTTTTCCTAAGGAAAAAAGACGAAAAATTTGTCCCGTTTATATTTTGGTTTCAATACGTGTACTGATGCGTACTATGACGTCACATAGGTGCACACATTGTTTTCGGACTCTCATTTGCTCATTAAAATGAAAAGTTTTTCTACCAAAATACAAGTTTTTCATAGTTAAAAACTGATTTCTCGCATATTAATAATGCTCTTTATTGATTAAAAAAATGTGTATATAGTCTATTAAGTAGATATTAGGCGTATTAGGCAGTAAATTTTAGCTTGAATTGAAAAAAGGAATAAAAAACTTTTTGAGGAAAAATAGAAACAACAAAAAAACGGAACTTAAAAGTATAAGTAAAACTTTTTTAATTTTAATATATAAGTTTCCAAATTAACTATTTTGGTAACCTATTTAAATATTGAAATTAAAAAGGATTATTTTATTTTTCACTTTTCAATTTCTTTTTTCGTCGGTTCTATGTTTTGTTAAAAAGTCTAATCAAACAGTTATTTTAGGATATTTATTTGTCATATTATAAGTATTATTTTGAAAATTCGGCAAAAAATTTGCTTGGTAGAACTATAAGCGACCTGCGGCCGCCCCATTGTTTGGCCGCCCGCGTGCGGTACACGCCCTGCCTATCTACTAGGATTAGTCTTGAGGGTCTTGAGTCTAAGATGGCTTATTCTATCCAAGAAGCCCTAAAAGTCATAGAATTTTGGAATAATATTGACTAAGAGAAATCGGTTAAAAACCCAGTTTTAACATCTTTAACCAAATAAAGAAAGACCTACGGTCTTGGTCCACAACACTCAATAGTAAAATGTTAAAACATTTAAATAGGAAAAAAGCAAATACTACGATGCAGCAGATAAAGATTTATAGTATTCTATGTTTTATTTTTTATTTGACGAACATATTAACAAAAAAAAAGGTAATCTAAAATAACCAGCTTTTATTAGAACGATATATCTTGCCTTAGCTCGCAAATGTGTTAAGTGCAAAATTTTGCAAAAATATGTTAATCATGTTAATTAAATTTATCCATAAAGTATTCAGATGGATAAGATGGATATTGGTAATGTGCACAGATGTGGCAGATGTTAAAAGCAACAGATGAATAATGACGTCACAAAACACAATTTGCAAATGTGTTAACTGCTTAAAAATAAAATGTTTGTTCTGCAAATGTTATAAGCACAGTTAACTTATTTGTACATCATACACATCCCCATGATCATACAACTGATACAACTCGTGCACAAATGTGTCAAGTGTCACTTACAACATTTGGTTTTGTTTTGTTTGCAACATTGGCATCAAATGGAAAGACAAAACTAAACGATATCATTATTTTTCTCAATCAAATCGTTGAATTACTGTTGCTGTTAATTGTGGTTATTATAATTGTGAATAATAAAAGCAATTATTATTATTTAAATTATATGAAAATGTCTTTAAAAAATCGCCGCAAGTTAATTTGTTCTCTTTTAAAGAAAGAGACAAATGAAAATAATGTTCTCGGTAAGTATTTTTTCTAACAATGATTTTAACCAGCTATAGTTTGTTGTATGTTATGTTATTTTAATTATTATTATTAGAGTGATTATTGATTTTTTTTTTTTGATAAAAATGAATGATCAAAACAAATATGATTCATTATATTCCGTTAAAAGAAGGAATTTAAAGTGTTTAAAGTTATTTTAAACGTTCAAACATTTGAAGCCATGTAAAGTCGTTTACAGTTATTAAAGGCATTTTAAATGTAATGATTTCAAAATGCCTCTAAATACTTTTTTTAGAGGGTAAAAGTAGGTCTCTAATAAACTTTTGGTTTGGGACCAAAGACTATGGTTCTTCCGGCACCACGATTTAAAAACAGATTCTTAGAGATCTCGATGAAATGAAACGAAAAGAAAGAATAACATTTTTCGATATCTCGCTTAGTTTACGAGATATCGATAATTAAAATATTGAAAAATGATATTTTAATTTTTCAATATTTTAGACAGATTTTTCTATATTTTTCAAACAAAAAGGTAACTGCTTACAACCGTGGTTCCACGTATTATTTTAGTGCTAAATAAACTATGCGAAAGAGACCCCAGGGTCGAAGCCTGCTAAAAATACCTTTTAGGATCATCAAAATCTAACAGCGTTGTATTTTCTATTTTTTAAAATTTAATTCGTGATAAATCAGGTCATAAATAAATACTTCTAATATGTTTATTTGAGATTAAGGCTTCGTTCTCAACCCTCACTGGGGTTCGCGCCTGGCTCCTTGGATATGGTTTTTTAGCACAAAAGAAAGTAGGTGGAGCCACGGTTGTAAGAATTTACCTTGTTGTTTCCAAATCTAGAGAAATACGTCGACAAAAATTATTATTTTTTGAAATCGTAGCACCGGAAGAACCGCAATACCCCATTTACTTTTTGTTATCTTCATGGTTATTTCTGCAAAAAATTAATACTTATTCCAGAAAATTACGAAATTGAATTAGATAACAATGGAGACAATAGACGTACAGTGGAATAGGGCCGAGATAAAGCTACAGGTATTTTATTACAAACTAATGCATTGTCGATTCATGTTACTCAAACCTATAGGAGGATGTGCCAGAATAAGTCTCATTCTTAGCACCTTGGTTTTACGGTTAATTCAATAGTTTGGAGGAATACACACTAAATTAACTATCCATTTTTCTACGAACAAAATAATATAGGCTACTTTTGAATGTTGACATTTGTGTTAATACACTATTTTATTCTTTCAGAATCCGAAGATCTGTCACTTCCTTCTGAAGACTTATACTGTCCAAGCAGATTAGAATCATTGTCGTCTTCTTCAAAAACTGATTCTAAAGCTAACTCTGAAAACAAGCCAATCATTGTAGAAAATACAAATGCAGTAGTAGAAGATAAACCTAGTGAATTAAGTGGAAAAACACGTCGCAGAAAAGCCAACCCAGAACTATGGAAAAGAAATGTAGTTAAAAAACAACGTCTTACTGGACAGGTATACATAAACAGAAGTGGAAAAGAAGTACAAAAGAAGGTTCCTAAGTTTCAAAACTGCTCCAAGTGTAGATTTAAATGCAATTTAAATTTTAATGAGAATAAGAGAAAGGAACTCTGCAACGAATTTTGGAGTTATGGGGATGCTGATAAACAAAAACTTTTTCTTAGCTCATTAATCCAGAATGTTGATGTTGAAAGAAGGTCTAAGACTGCCAAAAAGACTAGAAGTACATCGAGACATTTCTTTTTGGTGGACGAGAATGGAGAAAAAAAGCGAGTATGTCTGAAATTCTTTTGCAGTACATTTTCTATCAGCCATAGAGTGGTTGAGCTGACCATGAGAGGTATTGGTCTTAGAGCTGCTCCTGTAGACCACGATCGGAAATTGGAGATGCCTCCTGTAAATATGATCTCTGATGAGAACAGAGATTTGGCTCTTGAACATATAGAATCATTTCCAACTGTTGAGGCGCACTACTGCCGAAAAAACTCCAAAAAATTGAATCTATCTTCGAATCTAAACTTATCCACGATGTATCGTTTATACAAAAAAGTTTGTGTTGAAAAGAACAGAGCATATGTATCAGAGTATGTCTACAGAAAACTTTTTAATGAGCTATCTCCGCAATAGAGCACTACTACCATACATAGAGCAATTTCCAAATTCTTCGCAGCCGATGCATTATGCACACACCTCATGGAGAAACCACAGATTCTGATGGAGATGAAGAGAATTTAAGTTTTATAAATAAAAATGAAGTTATAAAAAATAAATAAAATTACTATATTAATAAATCATTTTACCACAGTGTGAATGTTTGTATTAACATTCCATTAGATTATTTTGGTTTCAGTAATATCCGTTATTTTGAACTATTTTTGGTTTTATATTAAACATGATTTAAATCAACATAATAATAGATGTATATTGCATATAGATAAAGACAGAGAAGAAAGAAAGTATTTAAAAGCATACGTGTAAGTGAAAAAAAAAATATGTTAGTGAAAACCAAAATAAGGGGGCATCCATTAATTATGTGAGACGTTGGGGGGGGGTGAACCAAATCTCACACAATCTCACGTGGAGGAGAGGAAGGTTTCGGCAAATACTACGTAATTTTTCAAAATTGTTCTTTTAAATAAATCTATTGTAATCGAAGCAAAGATTTACCTTGCACATTTCCATTGCAAGTACATATTTTAAAAAATCTTACGTGATATTAGGAAAGGGGCTCGAGCAAAACTTCACGATATCTTACCAAAGAGGAAGGGCGGGTCGAAAAAAACTAAAATTGTCTCACGTAATTAATGGATGTCCCCTTATAATCATTGCCTCAGATTTGAATTAATCGATCGCTGTAATTTGTTTTAATTGTTAATTCGATTTCATTAAATTGATAATTTTTGTCATTTATTAGTTGTGTCAGTGTTTGCTGTGAATATTTCACGAGTAGCTACTACTAACCATAACAGCTATTTGGATATTTAACAGGGTTCAATAATTAAGTCACTAAAATAGGATATCTTCAAAAGATAAGTGAGGGTGATGAGAGTTTCAGATGTAGTAAGTGCCAAATTTGAAAAAAGATTGACGTAAATTTTGCTCAAAATAGAATTAACGAACTTTAGTTGCACAAAATTTTGTTGTAAGTGCCAATGAAAACTTAGATATTTGGAATAACTCGCGTTCTCTCAGTAAAATATAATTTTAATATCCGTTTTAGAACTTCAAAGTTTCAAATTTGATCCCTGTAAAATTTTCTTTTCTTCATTTAACACATCTGTGAGCTAAGGCAAAATTAAGGTAATATGCACTTTAAAGGAAAGTGAACGTTAATCTCAAAAGTCTTAATTAATCTTTTAGTCGTAACATCACTTATTTATAATGTAGCCTTTTTTTTAAGATCCCAAAATTTTTTTTTTTTTTTTTTGATGTATGATATTTAGAATTTGTTCACGATAACTTTCATATTTCATTCGTTTAAACGTGATGCGAAGGTTTTTTCTTTTATTAATGAAAAAGTCATTTATTTCACGTTAATTTTATGTCGACAAAACATGCCACAGCTGAATTCAGAACCTACGCACAACACGCAATATCGCGAGCCGAATGTTTAGATTCGCAATAAATTTAAGTATTAAAGCCTAGTACACATTAGTAGACATGAACGATGTTGGTCTATAATATGTGTCTTGGGTTGTCTCCACAAACAGATCTATAGACAAATCCTCGTCCACGGACCTATTGTGAGAAATAGAAGATCTAAAGTTTCCCGATCGGAATGGGAGACTAGATACAAGACAACATAAACGTTAGACAGGATGCGCAACATTTGACAGTGTGGACGTCTCTCTTGTCTAGAAGCGAGCCACGTCCCAGTATGTCTCCAGGTACGAAACTGGGATGGGTTCTCTATGGTGTCTTGCTTCATTATTACTCCTCCAACCATCAGAAGCAAATCTTCAAAATCAGTAAGCGTCAGCCGGGTGAAATTCTAATAACCTATGGCGTCTTTTAGTCTTTATTTATTTAATAATGCATTACTGAACCCGGGTCCTTCTGCCCAGCACTTTGCGGGTCCATCAACATTTAGGTTTTCGCATTATATCACTTGTAATTAGTACTAAGCAAGAACTAATTCCAAACAAAGCAATATCTTCCATAGTACGCTACGAAGATGGGACTGAAAAGAGTAGTTGGACGCTAGATGAGACAAACAACAGTGTTTATATACCGTCTGTATAGATCGATTTCTATATAGCCCAGGAGTGGCCAATCTGCGAGCCGCATGCGGCTCCCCCAGACCATTATTCGACCCACGAGATTCATTAAACTCTTAATATGTACATTTGCATACAAAAATAAACACAATAATAACTCATTTTATTTTATTTCTTCACTCCAAAAAATATCTAGTGTATCTTATCCTAATATGAGGATATTGTAACCGTTATTACCGTTGTAATATTTACATTGTAACCGTCCCCACTCTCCACGGCGTGGTACATCTCGCACCCTCTGGTTTTACAAGAACCCTGTCGCCCTCCCGAAACCTCCCATCCCCTTTTTCGACTCCCTCAACCTTTGGTTCCCCTGGACACCTCCAGTCGTACTTATAAATTCGGGACGCTGGCGACGTTTCACCCTTTTGCCCCTCTTTTGGTGCGAAGTTGTACCAAAAAACCATGTCCCCAATAGAAGCCCCACTTCTAGCAGCCATCCTCTTAATCGTCCTATGGTTCCGTTCTACAACGCCGTTTCCTGTTGGTCGGTTCACGCAGCGAAATGCTAGTGTTACTCCCCATTTAGCACAAGCTCGGGCAAGTTCCCCAGATCGGAACGTACGGCTATTGTCCGTCAACAGCTCCGCCGGAGGCCCCCTCTCTGCAAAAACCTCCATCAGCACCTTCACCACTTCTCCACAGGTCTCATCACGCAGAGGCCGCCAGATTGCAAATCTACTCGGCCCGCAGTCAACCAGCGTCAAATACCCGTTGTTCCTATAGTGGGTAACATCCATAGCCACTCGGGCCCACGGTAGATCGTAACTTACATGTCCCTCCTCCCAACGGATTGGCGCTGGATCAATCGAAAGGCACTCCCTGCATCGCCCCACGACTCGCTCGACTTTATCTCGTGTCACGTTTAGCTCCGGGTAGCACCGATTTACAATATATAAGCTTCAGTCAGTTCCGAAGTGATGGGACTCATGTGATGCCCTAACCAATGTCAATCTGTCACCCACCGCCGTTGCACATACATGTGCGCGAAACTTTCGCCACCACTCCTTTGGCACCCTCGTTAGGGCATCAGCCTTATTACCCTCCGATCTAATTAACATTACGTCCACCTGGAGCCCGTATTCCCGAATAATATCCAACAGCCCCAATCTGCGACGGACCAACGCCTCCCCGAGTCCGTGAGTTTTCACGCGCCGATCCTTGGAAATTATCGATACCACCCAACTATAAACTGTAGCCGAGTCCGTTTTGACTAATATCTTCCTTAATTCCCACCGTAACACCAAATTGACATCCCTCAAAACAGCTTCTAACTCAGCCAGATTGATATGAGCTGCGTCTTCCGGCTTCCTTAACCACGAAGCATCTTCAACAACAACGCCATCCACCTCCACAACCACTCCTATCGCTAAACTGCTGGCATCACACCAAACCACTCCACATTTTCCTACCGAAACCACCCATTTCCCTCGAACCGGATCGCTGGCTCTTACTTTACTAATTATTTCCTCCATCATCACCTTTGGCTCGCGATCGATAACTTCGTCCTATCCTACGTCCGATATACACCTTTTGATGTAACTGCAAGCGGGTCGCAGCCATTCTGTCACGGGATAGTGACCAATCAATTGCCCGCATAGCGAGAAAACTTGTCGTTTCGTCATTTCTTCCATATTCCCGTCAACCTTATTGTCTCTGACCCACACTATATCACCATCCTTTTCTAAAATGCGCAGCCCCAAAACCCGTCCCCCCACTAACGGCTCAACTGGTTTGGAGCTCAGCCCGTACTGCTTCAGAAGATCCACTACGCGCCCGGCCGATACTATATCCTCGTTAACAATTATATCATCGATATAGGAATCGGTCCCTAAGACCTCGGGATCCCTTGACAGCACAAAATTGACTATTGCGGACATAATTTTCGGCGCCACGTTCAAACCAAACCCAAGCCTGATCAGACAATACGTTCTTCCTCCATATGCCACAACTTGATATTTCCACAGCCGCGGGACGACGTGTATCTGCAAATATGCTTTTCGCAAATCAACCAATTGTACATTTGCCCCCTTCCGTCTCCATGATCGTAACTTTTCCGCACATACATCGCTCGTTCCCGTATGGCTCAACACGTATTGGTTAACTTCGCGAAAGTCGAGAACAGGTCTGACTTTTACTTTATTTGCCTGAATAACAGCCATTAAGGGGACAAGCCCATCAAATTCACCGTCGTACGGCTGAAGCCATCCGCATTTAATCCACTCTTCGACCTCCTGCCGGATATCAACCTCAGCTTCCTGAGGCACTCTATATTGTTCAGTCATATTCCTCAACACTGGGCTTTTACCATCACTCCATTTCCACTCCACAATCCATCTCCCATCGAGGAACGTCGCAACAAAATCATCATCCGCGATCTCTAAAGCGTTTTCCGCCACACAGGCCGCTGCTCGTGTTCCTTGCCCACCGAACATTACCATTCCACTTCCATTAATATGCACGCCCCCCAAGGCTTCCACAGCATCCATGCCTAACAACATATCAAACCCGGGTAACACTGTCGCCACTAAGCAGTTTAAAGTTACCATCATTTCTCCGATACCCACCAACATTTCACACACAGCCAAACACTTCTTACTTTCTCCGTTCATCATTGTTACCGTTCTCTGACACTCCTGTATCGGAATTCCTTCCACTCGCAAAATACTAGGATCGACAATCGTACGCGAGCATCCCGAATCAGACAAGGCCTTCACCCGACGCTTCCCAACCATCGCTTCTACTACTGGAAGTTGCGCTGTTTCGTAACGGAAGCCACCTGCACAACAAAGCTCAGCTTCCGCTTCTAGTTTTTTTTGATACTTGGGGCAAAGTGGAGAAGTCGCAATATGCCCATTTTCTCCGCAGCCATAACATCTAATTGTCCTTTTGGGGCAAAACCTCGCGATATGCGACTCCTCTCCACAAGAAAAACACTTCCTCATGTCCGATTTACCGCGAACCACGCGGCCCCCTCTGGCACTCGCAACCGCCCCGATTTCCACAGCATAGCCCGAGCCGATCAACACTCTTGCCCGATCTATCACTTGAGAGAGTCATTTTTTCCAGACTACACGCAGCCTTAAGCTGTTGCCGCACTTCTCCAGGTAAGCCATTGATAACCGCACATTTTACCCATTCATCTGACAAGTTCGGGTCCACTAAAGAGCCTAAACGCCGCAAATCGGCCACAAAAACATCAACCGATTCACCTAGGCTTAATTTTCGTCCAATAAAAGTCTCATAGGCAACGAGCGGGTGAACCGAAAAAGCCTCCAGTAATGCCCGCCTCAACTGTTGATAATCTGCCTTCACCCCCTCCGGTAATCCTTCAAATACGGCGAACGCCCCTCCTGATAAGAACAATGACAGGAACGACGTTAGGTCTTTAATTTTTTGCAACTGCGCCACCAACTCCAACTTCTTTAGCCACTCACAAAAATCACCGTCTCCACTATATTGTTTTATTATATCTACGTATTTCAGATTGACTGACGCCATATTTCCGCCGAAATAGCTTGTTGTTCAAATTGCGCAAACACAAAAATAAAAAAGGACTTATTTTTTGAAATGTCAAATTCCTTTATTATCCACACACGTACTTAACCTTCTTCAACGTATAATTTGTTTCTCTCGACTGCCCCTCCCGTATTCCTACATCCCAATATATACCCTCTTCCCCCACGCCTACTAGAAATCTCCAAAACAATACAAAATGTCATTAAAAAACTACAGATATATAATTTCATTTATTACCAACGGATTCATGATGCATTTCCAGAGTAACTCACAAGATCATTTGGGTTAGCCACTACGGCCACTACTGATATAGGCTTGTAATAGACAAATCGTGAAACATGGTTTACTAGTGCATACTAGGCTTTAAGCTCGACTCTCCGTTATACCATGTTTGAATATTTTATTATCATGAAATATGTTAAAGTAATATTTTTAATAAAAAACAAAACTTAATCATCACTTTTGAACGGAACGGAAAACGAAAAAAAAATAGTAAAACGTTCTAAATATCGTAAGAATCTTGATTTTTAACTGGCTCTGCAAAAATAAACGACTGATCTAATAAACTTTAAAATTTAATATAAAGCCTATATAATATAATAAAGCCTTTTTTCTGGGCATTTAAAATAAGTTCGTTTTATAGTACAATTTGTTATTACTGACTCAATATTTAATACTTAAAAATATGTTGTTTTATGACGTATTTATCACCCGTTATTTAATGGGGTCGATGTTTGATATTTTATATCTGAATATATATTTCTTCTCATATAGTGATCAACATAAAATAAATATTAACCATTTAAATTAAAAATTTTATAGCTAAAAAATAGAAATTTATACCATTTCGATTCTCGGAATTTTATATAATTAATTTTGAAAATTTAAATTTTGCCTTAAAAATATCCACATATGTAATAAAAAGTATCGATATTTTCCAACTATTGATTCACGATTTATAAGTGAATAATTAATTAAAAATAGTTATTGAATAATATTAAAGCACGTCAATACTTTCAAACGAAAATCAATAGTTTTAATTGGTATTAATTATGGTATTTCGATTTCCGTTTGATGTTATACTTGAATTTGATAAAATGATAAGTTATTTTTTGCTATATAAAATATTGTAAAGAAATTAAGATAATTATACAGCACTAGCTCATCTACAATTTTTTGTAGCCTTATTCATAAATTAAAAAAATACATCACCGTATAATAAGTACAGAATACTAATGCGCAAACAGCAATTTTACTCCTATAATCATTTCTGGTCCTTTTCTAGGAAAGTTTAATTGATTCACGTGTGGCAGTTTTTTATCACTTTGCATTTGTTCTTGTGGAAATTTCAAATTTTATTTAAATGCCATGAAGGGAAATCATGTTTAGTTATAATTTATATAATAGGAGAGAGGTAAAAAGATATTGCTGGAAACTATTTAACTTCGCTACCACTATATTTTATCGCTATTTTAGAGGAAAAGTTCACTTGGTTAAAAAGTTGTATCGCTGATTTGCTTTAGATCAAAACAAATATGTTGAAACAATATTTGTGGGTTCTATGTTTTTTAATTGGATTAATTATGACTGAGGTATTTTTTTTTTTGCTAAAATATAACTATAAAACAGAAATTAAATATTCTTTTAACTTTTCTACAGTCACGGCTATCAGGACATTATCTCAATAAAAGAGCTTCAATGCTTAATGAAGGAGCTACCCAAATTGCCGGAGCTGTAAACTTCGCTGAAGCAGGTATTAATGGTAATCTGGGCGGAATAGGCGATCAAGGTCAAAAAACTATCGATGACATTTCCTCAGCGATTACAAAAGCTGGTAAATCAGGACTTAATGCAGCTGTTGAAGTAGCTAAAGCAGGCGTCACGGGATTTTTAGCAATTCCAAAACTAGCAGCTAATTCAGCGGTAGTTGTCGCTAGTTCACTTAGTCCGTAAAGAAAATATATTGATTTCTATGTAAAGTAATATAAGGAAAAATCAATAAAATTGTTAACGGTCAATTTCATATTTTAATTATTGAAAAAAATGTCTTAAATTAAACCATTAATCATACTACGCTGTTTGCAGTACATTAATTTGAATCTTAAAATATTTCTACATATTAACTTACATAACGTAAACTTTTCACTTAATCATTATTCTGTAATATTTAGAATATCAATATACACACCATTTTAAATTATTAAATCATTTCACAGAAATGATTTCTCTTTGTAGTTAAATATTTAGATACAATTATTTTTAGGATAATTAAATAACCTAGTTTTTTTTAATTATTTTTCTTAATTTAAAAATTAATCTAAGGCCAAAGCTAAGTTGTATTTTCTTTTGGTTTTGGTGCAAAAATAATTTGGAAAAGAAAAAAAAATATACTACGGTGTGGCAAATGAGAAAATTTTGAATCATTTTCCATGTGCCAAAATAAAAAAGTTAAACACATTAAAGATAAAATCTTAACAATAAATTGAATATTTTCTTTTTGATCGCGTCAACAACGAAGTTTACGAATCCTCACCTTTATCAGATTCAAACATTGAAATGCCATCTTTTTTATCGATGTCATCTTGATCTTCGTCCTTTAAAATAAATAAAATCGTTAATCAATATTTAGAAATTGCTAAAATCAACTTGAAATAATTACATCAAAACCAAAACATGTTTCCATATCTTTCTCGGTGTCAAATTTCTTCTCTTCGACAGTTTCTTTTTCTATTCTTTGTCCATTTAATGCAGCTAAAACGTCTTCGTTTATATCTGAAATTTAAGAAATATAAAATTTAATACTACTTAAGAAACTTAACGACACTCCTTGTAATATGTGAAACAAATATTTAAATACACGGATTCTCATTTGGAAAAATCCTGTTTCCCAAAAATAATTTGAAACAGATCTGAAAATTTCAGGATCATATTATTTCATTAGTACCACACTCCTAGTAAGAGTATTAAAATATCTTTCCGAGGTCGATTCATCGTGCTTAGAACCTTTGGGTTGAAAACTGAATTAAACCTTGTATTCCAATTAAATTTAAAAAAAATGGTCTTCCGAAATTCTGGTGATACCATCTGGATATATTAAACGATCATTCTATCCTTCAATCTATGACTATGGGATTATCATCATTCAAAAATTTAGCAGATAGTACTGTTCTACAGAATACTACGCAGACATGAAGCTATAATAGCAGTAAAGGGGTCTTCAATTAAATATTAAACAAATAAGTTCGCCATAATTATTTAACAATAACTTAAAAGTAATAGTAAAAAGTATTTTTTTAGTAATTATGATTTTTTTGCCACACTAATTGACAACAAGCGTAATAAATTCAATTTTTACAGGAAAGTTAAATACAATCAAAAATATGAACCCAAAATAAAATAGCCTTTACTTCAGATTTTATACACAATAATGATGTAGCTACAGAGAAACAACGCTATCGAACCCCCGGCCTAGGGGGCCCCTTTTAATATATCGGCAGGATTTTAAAATAAAAAAAACTTTTTTGCGATTTATTCAATGGAAAATCATTCTGCAAAAGGAATGAAATATCAAATTATTGCTATGGACGATGAAGAAGCACTTTAATCAACCTCAAAGACTAATCATTTAAGCATATATGCTTCATGTAATATTTCAACTTCTTATATTTGTATGTATAGTTGAAATAAAAAAAATATTAGTAGAGGTAAGTTACAATTTGGTTTGGGCCTTAAAAAATCTAATTGAGCCATTGATATACAATGTTTATACATAGAGCGTCTATTAATTAGGTCAAGGACTTTAATAGTATTGATCATTTATGATAGTGTTTCTTCGTAGTAGTAATATCACGGTGAGTACCAGTGTAGTATCCCAACACGGTGAGTAATTTTTCCATTTAGGAAGGTGATGTAACATTTTTTTTATTTTAAGAAACAACATAAAAATCAAAAATTTTTTTTTTGTTAAAAATATTACATTACTATACGAAATGGTTTTATTGAATAGAGCGATTCATTAAAAGTTGAAAAGCATTAAAACTGGATTATATAAACTACCGCATTAAACTTTCCGTTCAAAAAAAATATTCAGAAACTACTGTTGTTTTAATTTTTCGATTGTACTGAAGATGAATCTAAGAAATAATTATTGGACGTAATTTAATAATGCTTTTAAATAACTGATAAAATTACCTTCGCCTGAGAGTATATTTCCCGGTTCAAGAAGTGTACCCGAAGATGCATTTCCATCTTCTTCTCCATCCTCGGCAAATTGAATAACTTCTAAAACAACATACTGCTGTCCATCTGAACCTTCAACAGCCGACATAACAACATCATCATCCTCTTCATCTTCCATTTCACTATCAATTCCTGGCATAACTTCCACCTGCTGTCCATCAATAACGTGAACTTTCTTCATTCGACCAAGCTTCAGAGCCAATTGCTTTTCTTGCAAGCTTGAGTCTGGATCATGCACAGCCATGTGTCGAATTAAATTTCCTTTGTGACGGAAAGCTCGGCCACATTCTGGACATTGGTGGGTTTTTTCGCGAGGAGGTGGTGGAATATAATTTGGATTATGGTATAAGTTTTGATGGCGCTTTAATAACTGCTTTTGTCGGAATGATTGACCACATTGATCGCATTGATATGGTTTTTGGTCTGTGTGGATAAGCATGTGGGAATCCAAATGTCGAGCGGAAATTGATGCATACGGACATAAATCACATTTGAAACATTTTTCGCCTTCATGCGTTTTATTGTGTAATTTATAACTATAACGATCAGGGAATGACTTGCCGCAACGTTTGCAATTCAACGGTCGGTCAGATGTATGCAGTTTTTGGACATGAATACGTAGGTCAGTTTTTCTACCGCAAGTGGTCGGACATAATTCACAGGGAAATACTGGTCGATCAGCCACTAAATAATAAAATGATAATATTAGAAACCTGATTTGAACTTAATATAAATAAGCTTACAATTATGAATAAGTTTGTGGGCTTTCAAAGAATTGGACTGTGTAAATTTAGCGCCACAAAAATCACATTCGTACGGCTTTTCACCCGTATGGATTCGCAAATGGCGTTTCAATTTGAAAGTATCAGGACTGGCATAAGTGCAATGTGGACACTGAAAAAGATTAATTTCAAATAATTTGTTTTATAGAATTATAAAATGATGATAAATGATATTAGACAAATTGTTCTTAGTCGTTTCAACAATCTTGAAAGATACATATCTATGCTTAAATTAAATGTTTAAAACCATTTTTTTTCTAACAGTTTTACTATCAATAACGTGTATACCTGGCTATTGATTATATGGGTGATTTTCACCAAATTCCGAAATTAGGTGTAAATAAAAAATTAAAAACTTGATTTTTCTTTTGCCAATTTCGTAGTATTTGTGAAACTAGATTTTACCAATATAGTAGTCCCCAGAAAAACTTATTTTAGACGAATTATAAGGATGATTTATAATTTTGAAAGTAAGGGAATGGTTTTATAGGTCATACAGTCATTAAATCGTGTCTATTATTGTTTGATATAGAGCAAAAGGTTTGACCATAACAGTATGATTGTTACATTAATTAATACTCCACTATAAAGTTTTATTTGTTGTCTTACTTCGTCAAAATGAACTACTTGCATCTTTGCATTGTACTTACACTAATAATTTTCATTAAAGTCAATATGAATGATATTCTCATCTTTTAAGACGAAAAACGGTGAATTTAAGGATTAAGTAAGTAAAGAAATGAAAAAAGTCAAGTTCGACTAGTTTAAAAGCCATTATCTCATATATCGCCCTTCCCTCGATTCAATTTGAAATGAGGGAATGACGAAATGAAATGGAACATAAAAAATTTTGGCACATAAACTATTGTTACCTCTGAAATTTGAGTAAATTTACTGTCCCTAACAACTTACTTTACTGTGCAATTATTAAGATATAGTAAATATTTCTATTTTTTCAATGTGAGAGAATGATGACATTAAATTTAATTTTAATACTTTTTTTTTGGGACCGATATTCTAACATGTGTAAGACGACTTAAATATGTGAAATAATTGATAGTATTGCCAAAAATCAAAAATCGATGAGAGCCTTCATGAATAACTGATGCGGTCATATACCGACTGTTAATAAAGGTGTGAGGAAATAATTTTCTCATGGAACACATATAAAAATATATATTTGAAAACGTATTCTTTACTTTTCATTCCAAACTTTGAATTTTGATTTTTGAAAATCTATTGTGTGCTTAATCGATTAGTCAAATTTGCAAACAATTTTTTTAAAGTTTTTGATTTAGAAGGTCAAATATGTGCTAATCTTAAGTTTGAAGCATAGAAACGGAATGATTTTCAGGGTACTATTTATTTATTATTCAATAGAGATATTCATATTGCTTGAAAATTATAACCAACAATAGCCCAAGTCAGCTGAAGTAATTTTCTTTTCAAGGAAAAAAAAATACCATCATAGGTCGCTTGGATTTGTGTAAAAACTGAAAAGACAGGAATTTTGATATTTCGTGAAAATTATCTATATATCATACATCTTTTACTCTCTTTTTTTCAATAGCCAAGAGATTAGAGATGGTATTATAAATGGACTAAAAACAATTCGTTTTGTAATGTCTTTTAATAGTAATTACATACTTGATAGGGTCGTTCTCCTGTGTGACACCGAATGTGTCGTTTTAATTTGCTAAGTTCGACGCTAGCATAATCGCACTCTTTACATTTGTGTGGTTTTTCATGTGTATGTCGATAACGCACATGGCGTACCAACTCCCCCGACGTTGTGAAAGCTGAATCACAAAATTTACATCGATGTGGTTTCGTTCCTGTGTGCGTATTTACGTGGTTTTGTAACGATGGCAAAGTTTTAAATCCTCGTTCACACACGCTACATTTATGCGGCCGCTCTTCCGAATGGCTTTTCATATGACGCGAAAGTAAATATCTTTTTGGACTGGTATAGTTACAGTAATTACACATATGTGCTTGCGTAACAGTTTGCGATTTTCTAGATAAAATTTTCATTACTTTCGATTTATCATCTTCAACATCAAAATCGGCTACACTCCCTTCTTCATTCTCATCAAAATCATAAACATTCATATTTGAATGTTCTCCATCGCCATCAGATTGTATTTTTCCATCTTCTTCGTCAGGTTGTTGTACAATAAGAACGTAGCTTACTTCACCAGGTGTAGTTTCAGATGGGACAATTGTAACCGTTTGAAAAGCATCATTTGAGTTCATAATCATTTGATTTGACTCACTTTCTTCATTGATGTTTGCCTAAAATATAAAATAATTAGATAAGGGATTTAGAAGAGTTATTGTAATAATACATTCTCTTCCTCATCATCATCTTCTCGCTCAAGAACAAACTTTTTTCTATCGGTATCGTCATTTGCTTGCCCTTCTTCTTCTTCATCCTCTTGTTCATTTTCATCTTCTGCTCCAGATCCATCTTGCGTTGTTGCTCTTAATGATGTTAACACGGGTATTGAATCGGGCTTTGCTTGATAGTAATATTGTCCAGATTGATCCACAAAGTACGTACCCTCGTCATCTTCGTCAGGATTTACTCGTTCAACTTCTACAAACGACATTGTTATAAAATGTTTATCTTAATACTGTTTACTAGTTAAAAACCTGTTAGCTGTGTAACGGTCCCATCAGTACTTTGAATTTCTTTATTGAATGTATCTAAATAATTTTGAATATCATTTGCATTGTCTCCAGCTTCGCTCTCGATGCCTTCAATTTTTATATCATTTACATTAAAATCTGCACTCATTTTTAGTCAGCACAGCCAGCCGTTACGTGGCTTATTCAAGTCTATATTAAAAAAAATCAGTACATAAATACAAAATGATTTAATAAAATAATTATAAGCGGTATCATACATGGGATATTTATTTACAATTTGATGATTTTGCTTATGTTAGTACAAGGTAATTTTGATGTAAAGGTCTGAAATGAAATGTACATTGAAAAGCCATTTAAGAAAATATGGGGGGGCACCCACGCCATTGATGAACGCTTGGTAGGGCCGGGCTTTATTTTCGATTAATCGAAAATAAATGTTTCTTCAAAATACTTTCGATGAATTCCTTTGAATTTGATTATTTTCATACGAGAAAATCCAGACAGGGGGCACATAAACTAATGGTAAAATTCACGAATCTAGCACAGTCGGCGCTGTCTTCAATATGGAGGATTTGCCGAATGTTGGAGGAGCAATGACATGGGTCAATTTTCACATCATTTAACTATTAAATATTCAGTAAATGCATGAAAAACGTTTTTAATGTTTTCCTGAAGAGTTTTAGTATAATGATATTAAGATTAATTACGACTAGTACGCTTACCTTGTAACTTTAAAACGATCCTGTTGAGGGCGTTAAGATACAATATGGCTACGACTGTTGTTTTACAACCAGAGATGGCGAGGGCAGCGTTTTAGATCCTTTCATTTTCGTGCTTGTTATTACGCACGATGTACTGCGCAGCGTCATTTCAAATCATAGTGGACCACAGACTTCTAATTGATAACACATTTTTTTTAAATTTTAATTTTCGGGAATCTTCTTTAACATTTTCGACGTTTTTAAAATTTGTTGTCGTTTGAATTATTTTTTTTTAAGATAAATATACTTATTTTTCTTTAAGTATCTTGAAGTTCAAGCGATTGAAACTAAATTATATTCAAACTTCAAATGTTACTATAAGATTCTTGATATGCAAATAATCAAATATAACTAAAATACCAACATAAGTATTTTTTCAGTGGGAATTTTGAATTTGTTGAACTCTTTTTTTTCATATGAAGCATAATATTTCCACAATATAAAGAAGACAGCTTTTTATACTAATAATTTTGTTTTATTTCTTGTCTAAAAATAAAAATATAAACTGTATAAATACAAATGAATGATGAAAAGCACAATGTATTATTTTGCATATCATTTTCACCACTAACAGATATCGTTGGTAAATTTTAAGATCTTTTTTAATAGGTAAAAAATACAATTTTTATATTCATACAATTTTAAAATATTATACATTTAATTTAATTAAAATAAAATACATCAATGAGTTGCATTTTAAATTTATGAAATGGTTTATAAAACAATAACAACTATACTTATTTCAGCCTATATTTCTTCAAATCCTAAACGCACCCAACTAGAGCATTCTTTATACAAAAATATAATATAATTGCCAAAGAATTTGTTCTATAGGTACCTATAATTCTCACTTTTTTGTATACTGCACTTTCAACTTGATAGGTTGGTGGGTAATTATTGTAGCAGGAAAGACCGTATTTTCCGATAGATCAATTTGACTCCCCTAGAGTCTTAAGATTAAAAAGAACCTATATTTGAGTTTCACGAGATTTAAAACCATCTTAATTAATTATGCTATTGTTGTGTTACTAAAGCAATTTCTAGATATAATTGTATATATGAATAAATTATTATTTACACAAAATTCAACCTAGATATTCATTTAAATCCGACCCTGTGTAGTAAGATAGCCTTTTCGAAGTTAAGAAACTGTTTAATAATTTTGGAAGTGTCTTGAAGAACGTTAGTTTTGATTATATACCCTATTCATTACTTTATATGGGGATCAAATTAATATTTGAATATTGTTTTTGTAATTATGACTTTTTGTAGTATATTTACAAATTTCAATTTGAATATTACAACTATTTTCTAGCTAACTAAGTCTTAACCCATGAAAATACTGAAGATATGATGTGATATAATTGCGTATTTCGCAAGCAACTAATATATTATTTATGCATACTGGTGGCCGAGTGGTGAAGGTGGCTGCTTCAAATTGGTTGGTGCTGGGGTCGATTTTCGTATCGAACAAATTTTTAATATTTCACGATACGTATTTACTTGAGACTGTCCACACAGACCCCTGTTAAAAAAGATGTTTTGAAGTTATTTTTGATTGCAATGATTTCAAAGTGCCTTTAATCTATTTTTATCTATAAACGAGTTTTAATAGGTTTTTGAACTTTTAAAATACCTTTTTATAACAGGGCCTGGATTCAAATTTCTATATATCGAAGTTAAAATATTTTTTGTGTTATAGCTCTTAGAACCTTGCACCTTGTTACGCCAGTTACTTATTATAAAACAAATAAAAATTGTCAACCTTGGGTGATCAATTTTAGTTTAATTTACAAGATATGATCAATGAAAATATTTATTTTAAGGAGGAATAAGTTTTGAAGAATAGCTTTGTAAGAAGGGTAAGAAATGAAAGAATAAAAAGTTTTTCTATACTTTGTTTAAAAATACAGTTTCAAAATTAATTCACGTTAATCATTATGTACGAGTTAAACTTTTTTTAACCATTTAGTTTTGGTCGTTTTGGCATTCGGGAAAAATTGATCCACTCGTCACCATAACAAAAATTATTGAACTATTAAATCTAATATTTCCAAATTATTTAAGTTATCCCTTCTTTGGGTCATGCATTATTATAATAACGTGTAATATCCATTAATATCGTTAGGGTCAGGTACTTAATTGACGGGAAATATCTATAGATAGTTTTACTTTTTCCATTGAAGAATTAAGAAACCAAATACGATTGAGAAAAATTATTATTGAGTTTGCATCATCTGCCCACGTTTGATTTCGATTTCGGCTTCAATAATATTATATGGAAATAAGCGAAATAAGTGTTCGTTATTAAAAGCTTTAGTTTTATAGCTTTAAAGGGATTCAAATATAGGCAACTATTATTACTTGGAAGAGTTTATATGAACATCGAATTTATATATTTTTTTTATTATCATTGTTGTAATTTGTTTTCTAATTTTTGTATGCTTTTCTTTTAAGTTTTTCTGTATGCGTTCTAAAAGGATTATTGCATCTTCGCCTTATTTCCCAGTCTCAATCGATCAGATCGACCTTTGAGATAAATTTCAGTCGGCCATCAATTAAATTCGTTTTCATTTAACTCATGACCATAAATTAAGAAACTAATTTAATTTACTTGAATTCTACATAGCTATTTTAATTAATTTAAATTTAAATATACAATTATTTATTACATTGTTTACAAAAATAGTACAAGTTGTTTATTTAGAGTCAAGACTTAGTTCCAACGAAATTGAAATTGCAATCTCATTTTGCTTTAATTGGCTTCGTTTTTTGGTGCGCAAAAGATACATTCATCATTACAAATATTTAATATTTCTAAAGTGCCTAAAAAGTACTTCAATTATAACTTTTGTCAACTTAGGTTTTTATTTGCTTGTTATTAACTGTATACGATTGTTATTAAAAAAGCGTCCAAAAAAATAAATGATAATTAGAAAAAAAGGAAAAAGTATTGTAATGATGAAAATATCAACAAGAACAAATACCATTTTAAATAAAATTATTTAATTATATTCAATTATCTACGGATATTATCAGTCTAGAACGAGGCAAAATATTAATATGCAAGGAGTCTTTTAATTACCAAAAAAATTTAATGACAGTCTTCGTAAGATTTTTTCAAAGCATTTTTAATGAAAACTTTTCTTTCCGTCGCCTAAATTTTATCACAAAATATTATAAGAAAATAATTAGTTGCGATATTATTTATACAACTACACCAATTAGTGAACGATTTTGATAAAATTCTGTTATATTTTAACTTTTTTATAATACATATTATAACTAGAACTGAATAATGAGGTTTCAACCTTTTCAAACCTTCCAAACAAAATAAAAAAATTATAATAGGTCCTCAATTGCTCAATGCTTTTGCATTTCAATATTCGCGTAAAATTCGCTCAAGGCAGTGGCAGATTTACCAGTAGGCTAGGGCGGCAAATTTGGCCTAAAAAATTTGTTTGTCTTACAGAAATAAAAAAAAATTATAATATACATATGAAAAATGAGTCCTGGATTTAAACAAAAATTTTAACATTGTAGTATTGCATAGTATATCAACACAGTATACTTCACTAAATAGTGGGTTATACAAATGATCTTAAAATTGACACAACGATCCACTAGTTCATATTCATGCTAATTACAGGAAAAGTTGATGTAATAACGGCGATATAGCAAAAATTGCGATTCCATTGATAAAATAAATGTAATTAATATTATTGCGAAGTAAGGTATTGAACTTCAGAGGTCAGTAGGGGTGACAAAAACCGAATAGCCTACTAGCGGCAAATTTGTAAGTCCGCCACTGTCTTAAGGATTTGGTAACGTCGGTGATTCCGATTTAAGTTTTACTGAAAGAAAAGATTACGTTTTCAAAAGCTGTGTAAATAAATGGCTCGGAATAAATTTTAATGGTTTGAAAATATTTATTTGATTTTGTAGAAAAAATAATTATTTTGTTATTTATTATTTGATTATTTATTCGGTAACAATATACTGAGAATTATAACTTTAAAAATTTATTATACGATTATGTAAAGAACCTAAGAACTATGAAGTTCTTGAAACTCATTTTGGAGGAACTATAACTTTACGAATCACAAATTCAAAAAAAGCTATAACTAAATTATTTAGGTGGAAAACGGTCCTACTTCAGTGGTGTACAAATTGAAGTCTAAGCATAACTGGAGTATAAGTCTCACAAGATGAAAATTTGAAAATATTACGAAGGCATAAGAATTTTAAAATGATTTAGGCGAGATAAATGCAAAGAGGGGCAGGATAATGGCAAGTAGGGGCTTCAAACGTTCATGAAGAATTTGATAAGGATGTATTTAAACAAAGAAAACAATTTCAGGTGATAGATTGTTTAAGAAAATGTTGTATGTTTAAATTATGTCAAATAGTTATGTATTATCCGACATTAAAAAAAATAATTAGTAAGTGAAATGAAATGAAAGACAAACAGCGTGAAGAAATTAATGAGCATCATGTATAACAATAACGTCTGTGTATATTTTGATGGTAAAATATTCATTTTTAATTTTTATTTAAAGCTCTATTGAAAAAGAAATTCGTTTTGGTAGATTATCTACGGAAATCGAAACCAACTTCAATATAAAGCCGAAACTTGCTGAAACCGAAAATTCAATCCAACATTTGAGAACCCATAAATAACATTAGCCTGCTATATTTACTTTCTTCTTTCAGATAAAAACCGTAGATTTATACAAAAAACTATGTTTTTGAAACTTTTCCGCTTTGGTTTCGGTTCCAAACTATACAAATAAATTATTATTCGCAGTTGTGTAGGAATTATCTAACAGATAAATTTTAATTTATTAAAAAGCTATCTAAAAGATATGGCCTATCCATGGGTGAAAATACCGATCCTAGGAGGTATAATATTTTAAAAGCTGTTAAGTGTGGGTCGAAGCTAATAAGTCCTATTCGTTAATTATCATTGTAATTTTGTAACGATTATTTATTTATAGGTACACATCTACTTTTATAAATAGTTCAATATATTTGTTTAAAACAATACAACTTAATTTTTCTTTTAGTCTTCCTATACTAATCGTTTAAAAGATAAGTCATTTTGCATTACGTCTAAGCTAAGATATTAGTTTTGTGAAACTTAGTGCAATAGCATTCAGCTCTTTTACGTAATAGAAGTGTTTTGTAAAACAGCTAGCGTTTATGTAAAACAACTGATTTGACCATAGGCATATGAGAAAAGACCGCGGAAATGAGCGCGATATGCGTTGTTCAATAAAAAGAAACCAAATTACAATGGATCCTTCTACCTCTTGTTATCAATTTCGGAGCAACGCTTGCGCATCAACATTTGTTGACATGTTGTTATATGTTCCATGTGGTTCCATGTAACGTCATTATACAATTACCTATGATAAGTGAATGGTTTTTCCATAAGCGGAAGGTATAATAAAAAGAGATAGATTTACAATGGGTCCTTCCATCTCTTCTTAGCCGCGAATCCGCATTAAAATTTCTTAACAATTGCGTAGTAACGCTTGCGTATCAACATTAGTTATATGCTTCATTTGGTATAATACATGGATGGTTATATTTGTTATTTATGAATTAGTATTTTACTATTATTTTGTGATTGAAAATAATTAGAAATATTTCTGAAAATGCAAAGAAAGTGTATGGTATGTCAAAGTGTCAGTGTATGGATCAATCAAATCCATTGGAGAAATGTAGTATAATAAGTTGCACCCAATACAAGGATAGAGAGACCCGTTATAATTCGTTCTCGTTTTATCAAACCGTTTCGTGCAGGTAGCTTATTACTAGCGTGTTCTATTCTGATGTCTATGAGTTATGTTGCTTTCTTATGTCTATGAATTTGACAATCGTTTCGTTACATATATAAATAAAATACAACATCTTTTTTTCTCTGTTTGTCTATTAAAAGCTCCATCAATTGAAATATACTTGCCCGATTTGAGATTTATTGTAGATATATTGCTCTCATTAATTTTAGTATACATACCTTTGGTTTAGATAACAAAAGTAAAATGTTGGCAATTTCAATTTTAGCCAAAAGAAGTTCAGTATTATCGATGATAAATGACAAACCTTTCTTTTCGTTTCCAACCCTCATTTATCAATTCACAACCTATGAAAATTTTAATTTGTCAATCGTCAATCCAGTTTTCCTTTTAAACTTGGTTGGTTAGTATTTAAGAAGGTAATAATAATGATTCATTTTACTTTTGTAGTTATCAAATTAGTAGTCTCATTAAAATAACTTCTACCAATATTGTTTTTTTCAATTAAATCAAAGATATATAAGCTATTCATTTGTATAAATAATCGAAATTAAAATACTTTTGATATGCGTTTCTCAACAGTCAGTAAAATCAATCAGTGATATTGTTGACGTATTATGTAACGCTGACGAAGGCACGGGTATCGTTTAGTAATGTATAAAGGGTTTAGCCGGATCAGTGTGGCGAGTTGGCCCTCAAATGGGAACCTATATCGAAACTTACCTTAAAATATCGACATGATGTAAGTACAAACACAATTTATGTACATTTCGCAAATGAATTTCCCTTTGACCTTAAGATATGGGCAAAAACACCCGTCCGCATAGCTATTATTTTAAGCAATATATCTCAAAGTATTCTATTTGTTCTTAATTGCAACAGTAGCGACTAATAATATTTTATTGTCTTGTCTTTAAATAAATATTGAACACCGGTTGTTTTTCCTTTTCTTTTAGAACAATTATTCCAATAAAATTCTTAAAATTAATTATCTTAAGAGTAAATATTGAAAACTAAAAAATTAATAAAACATTATTTTTGTGTTTCCTGAGACTTACAATCACGAAAATGTATATGTTAGACTCCCTTAAGTAAGCATTATTCATTAAAATTTTGTGAAAAAAAAATTGTAAGGCGTATAGAACCGAGGTATACTGTAAGGTGCGAATCACATTTTCCTTCAAGTGTTGAGTCATAGTGCTAAGTTGTTTTATAAGTCATAGGGCTTCTTTAGGAGAATAATATATATCTTTTCGTGATTGTCATTTTTAGATAACTTATAAAAAATATATTTTATTTGTTTTTTCTTATTATTTAGATTTTTTTCTAAAAATTTAAAATATGTATCTCACCCGTGGTAGAATAAAGGAACAACTCAAAAATTGAACTTGTCGTTGTTAATAAAGTTCTTGTTAGTCTTTATCAGAGGTGGGTTAATGGTCGATCGCAGGCATTTTAAAAAATAAATAATTTGTAGGTAAATTTGATTTCTTCTAATTGAAAACACGCATCTTTTCTGCAACGAATATTACTGATTCCCAAATAGTATTTCTAATACTCCTTTCTAATAATTATCTGTTTAAAGGGTCACAAGGGTTTCACGACTTCAAAAAATCGTTTTTTTTTGTCTTATTAATTTCTACAACTTCTCTAAAATATTGTCTTAAATTTTCAAGTTGATCCAAGTTTCGCAGATACAGCCCTGGGAAGCTCAGCACGCCGCAGGTATATCGATGCAACTGCTTGTCAATCGTTGCGCTTTTCTCGAAACTCTGTTTTCAAAATCAGTTGTCAAGATTTCTCTAGAACTTCTCAACCGATATTGATGAAATTTTACACAAGTCTTCGATATACAATTCACAAGGACTTGAGCGAAGGATTTTTTTCAATTACAACTATTTAAAAGAAGTATAGAGCAAATATCACCGAAATTTGCATCTTTTTGGTTAAATATTTACCGAAAATTTATTTTTCACTTTTCTTTTCTTTCGCCCTAATTCTAGTTTATGGCGTTAACGGTCTTAACTAAAATACGTATTTTTTTCTCTTCTTGTTTACTTTTTTTCACGGATGATCCTGTCATTCTACCATCAACGGACACACCATTTTTCCGAAGGGTCACCGGAAATGATATCGCAATGGTGGAGTTTTAAATATTTTTCTAAGAAAATTTCAAAAATTATTTATCAAATGTGTATGCTTACGACAGTAAAATAGTTTTAATAAAATATTTTATTTTTTATAAGGAAAAAAAAAATGTTGAAAATAGGCCATTTTTTCCGGGATTAAACACATGTAACCCCTTAAATATATATTTGTTTGTAATTTAATCCATTTTTCGAAGTCAATCGCGTATATATGAAACAAAATTAATGTAAATCATACCAGTATTAAGTTTGCCCATCTCTGTTCTATATTGTTGACTACCTTCTCATTAAAATATACTGAATATTAGTAACACCTTAGTAAAAATATTAGTAAACATTTGTAAAAATAGGCAGCTTCCTCATTCTAAAACTGTCGCTAACTCAAAACTAACAATTTTGAGTTGTACCTCTATTCAACGACATGTGCGATATTAAATACTCTGTAACGTTAAGTTGCGCAGCGTTTTGTGATATATTACTTTAAATAATAGTCATGCAGACGGTCATTTTTACCCATATCTCAAGGTCAAAAGGGAATTAGGTCGCGAAATGTACATAAATTGTGTTTGTACCTACATCATGTCGATATTTTAAGGTAAGTTTCGATATAGGTTCCCATTTGAGGGCCAACTCGCCACATTGATCCGGCTAAACCCTTTATACATTACTAAACGATACTCGTGACTTCGTTAGTATAACATAATACGTCAACAATATTACTAAATAATTTTACTGACTGTTGAGAAACAGATATCTTAAGTATTTCAATTTCCATTATATATATATATATATGATCGAAGACCTAAAAGGGGAGTTTTTGGTGACTAATTTATAGTGTATGAAAGTTCCTCCATTGGGAGTGAATTCCTACCAAGCTTCTGCCATCAAATTGGATTATAGAACCAGGATCCTGATGGCCAATTTAAAGAATAGAAAAAAATAGTAGTTAAATAACCAAGGGCGGATTCAGGATTTTTTTTTCTGGGGGGGGGGCACAATATCATCTTTCATTTCCAAGTGCGTGAAAGGGATGCAACGAAAAAAATTCGCAATTCCAGCCAGAAATACACTGGAGTTTCACTAATGTTCTTTCTGTTATTTTATTCATATATTTTAACAATTTTAATAATTTGATTTGATTTGCTTCTAAGTATGTACTGTGATAGAATCTTCACAGTATACAAAAATACCGTGGGGGGCACCTGCCCCCCTTCCCTTTAAATCCGCCCTTGTAAATAACACCATATTTAAATTAAAGACCTATTGAAATGGATATAATTTTTTTTTTAATAGAAAATTGCATTTGGCGTACTGTTAGCAACAATGAAAACGCCTAGAACTAATAAAATATAACAGGTTTTTCTTGGAAGTAGTGAAGGTGACTTAGACTTTGAACCTCTATTTTTCATAATTTATAAACTTTGTTGGTAACCCTAATGGAAATGTTAACGATTGGAAGAATAGATATATAAATAAGTTTCGTTATAGGTTTCCATTTGGGGGTCAATTGATTCATCTTATTGATTCGGCTGAACTCTTTAATCGTAATTAAAATCTTATTTAAAGTTTTATAAAGTGAGTAAATGTTGTATTAATTTTTTTGTTGATGAAATTGATTATCAAAATGTTTGAGTTTAAATTAGGCATACAATTTTTAACGATAAGTACAATTATATGTATCTAATTTGGTATTTTATTAGAACAAGCTATTGAGTGATATTTATAAAATATAAAAGATTATTTGAGTGGTTTAAGAATATAATATGGATGTGTCTAAAACTCTAAAGTTTACTTTCCTAATTCTGACTAATTTCTAAAATATTCTAATGGGAATATTATTTAATAGTTTGTTAGTTGGTAATGAGATTAATGTTAAAAAAAATATGTTTCTGCTTATTTCAAAATGGAAACGCTGGTTTTTTCTTCGTTTATATACGGTTAAGTTACTATGTCTTTGAAAATTCTTGTGAAACTTTTCAAAAAAGATCTCGTCTCCTCTTGTCGTGTCCAATCTCGGGGCCACATCTCCCACCTAACTGTGCCCCCTACACATTGAATGTATGAGTGTGCACCAATACATTGACAATTGTATAGATGGTTAGTTCACATCACATGTGGTCGGGGGGGCTGAATACAACACATACAAGAAGATCTTTACACAACGCTTGAAGTAGTTGCCACGATCGCCCCGAGCAACAGGTGCGCACTGTCTTTCCAACTTTCGCGTTCGAATTTTTCGTTCGTTTCCCATTCACCTTACAATATTATTACTATTATTTACATAAGCGAGTTGTCGTGGAAAAATATGTGGCTCCATTCATAAAATTGTTTCTACAATGAGATAACAAAGGCGCCTTCCTCTGAAAAAATGTTTCAGTTTGTAATTTTCTTGAAATTCTTCTAGTTTCCTTTTGTTATTGTATCTCGTGAGTGTCAAAATGTTGGATTAAATTTTTCAAAGTGTTTTCATATGACTTGAACCATGAAAGTGTATGATAGTTAGTGTATCTACAATATAAAATATTATAAACAAACTTGCGTCGTTTCTCACATACTCAAAGATAATATAAAGAAAATTAGTATCTAGTGCTTTACAGTGGAATATTTATATTTTTTAAGTGAAAAATTATGTGATTTCTTTATTATTTACTCACACTGATTGTTAAAATGGTGACCAAAAATTTAATATATTGTGTAACGTCAACAATAATTGTGCTATTTGTCACGCTAAAATTTGGAACGGCTGAAATTATCACTGATAACATTTTGTTACAATCGCAACAAGGACACATTATTAAGGAAAATTATGAAGAACGAGGTAAATTTCATGCACAGATATTTAAATAAGCAATCAATTTTCCCTCGCAATCGATCATTAAAGATAACATTTTTAATCACCATTTATAATTGCATGATAATCAATGACGTCACTAAGATGGGAGCGTCTACTTGAGAAATCTTGAAATTACCACACGAATATACAATTATTTATTTTCAAATGGTACACTCAACAATGGTTTTATATAAAATAGTATCAAACGGAACATAGGCCGAAAAGATTTTATCGTGGATGTATATATTGAACTTTTATGATTATTGTTTAAACACCACTGATATTTCGAGAAATATTGATATTTAGTTACCTCAATTGAGTTCTTTAAAGTCAACTAATCACAATAGTACTAAATTTACAAAGAGTAATTTACAAATACTATGTGACATAGTTTTGAGTAATATGAACATTAAGGTGCCCCTTATTTCGCCAATTTTCAAATTTAATCAATTTTACCCCGAAAAATCATCAAAATAATTGTTGCGAAATTTTCACCTCTTCCAACAACGTCGATATGTGCCACTAAACAATTGAAAATTTATATGTAATAACTTCAATAACTATGTTTTTATAATTTGGAAACTATTCTAACGTATGCTTATTGTTCGTTTTCCATATGAAGTTCTGAAACAAAAAGAAGTGGAACTACCAAAACATAGACAAGTATGAGTTCTTTCTAAAATTATCTTTTCCAGAATAGCATGTATATTTTAAACATAAACTTTATGCAGTAGAAAAAAATTTCAAGCATTTTAGTAATGAGAAAATTCATTAAGTTTCATCTACAAAGACTAAAACTTGGCTAGAAGTTTTTTGATTTACTTGTTTATATTTTGAGGTAAAAACGACCAAAATCAATATAGGAGACACCCTATTGAAGATAGTATTAACAATGAAGGTATTTTACCTACTTTGGAGGATATAGTTTTGAAAATATTAGGATAGCCCGTAAGTTTCTTCCTTTTTCTAATATGAAATTAATACAAAATATTTACTGTTTAGGATATAATTTACTTAAGTATATAAAAATCCGATTGCTCTATTGCCTTCTCATATCTGAGGAAGCCTCATTATGTCTTCTTTCCAAAATTGTTGTATTTTGGACCAGAATTAATCCAGGAGGTGCGATTTTATTTCACTGATGGATTTAAAGCGCTTATCACGAAGAGAATTTTATAAGGGCAGAAATATTCAGATGGAACGAGATCTGGAGATATGGAGAATACGAAAAAACATTTCAATCAAACTGCAAAAGCTTTTCTCTTCCTCTTAATGCAATGGGTGGTCTCGTATTATTACGATTAAAATCGCATCTCCTGGCTTATTTCTTGTCTAAAAGGCAATAATTTTGGGAAAGACGGCATAATGAGAATTCGTGAGAAATGGAAGAAGATAGTAGAGCAAAAAGGTTTCTTTACAGCATAATTAATCCTGTTCTAAACAGTAAATATTGTGTATTCAAATCATATTAAAAAAAAGGAATTTATTCAAACATATAGAATTAAATCGGTGATTTTAAAAAAGCGCCATCTCCTTTTTTTCACCAAATCGTTTCGTTCTTCATATATACCCATACACACATGAGGCAATTAAAGTCAAAGTGGTGTGTCATTTACTTTCATTTTGAAAAACACAAAATTTTTCTAGGACCATTTTGATAAATTCATAAGACCCTATTTTATGTAGAAGACTAACTGAATATTACGGGTTAACTATTAAAGTTGTAACTTAGTTCTCCTTTTGTTTCAACGGTTTAGTCCTTTTACATTATATTTTTAAATTTTAATCAGAACTATTGGAAATATAACTTACACTGTTATATCTTTAACTCACTCAGTCATTTTAAATTTTACAAATTTTAGCTTAGTAATATTTTTAGGTACATAAAGCAGTTAAACAAGGTCAGAATCTGTCCGTATATTTCGATTAGGAAAAAAATTCCAAAAATAACCTCTTATCGAGGTAAATTAGTAGAAAAGTTTATTAAAACTACCTAGTAAAAGAATATTAAATAAGTATCTATGTCTTTAAGAATTTAGGATTACTTTGTCGTCCTTAAAATTTTACTTTGTCAAGAAGTAAGTTTTATTTAAAAAATATAATTGTTAATAGACTAGTAACTTCCCGTGAAATATTCACAGCCCAACACTAACATAGCTGGTAAATGGTAAAATTTAGCAATTGAATGAAATCAAAATGACAATTGAAATCATAACAACAATCAGTTAAACTTGAAATTTGAAACGTTGATTGTATTTCACTCACATGTATGTGTTTTACAATCTTTGTTCTCTATTTTTGATGACATACATATAAATTACATATTTTTGTCTATTATGAATTATTATTATGATTTTGAAATGGAATGTATTCAAAAGAGAATTTCTTGAGACCCTGGCGGTTTAAAAAAAATTAATAAACTACATTTTTACTTTAAGGGATTTGAACGCAGTTACGAGGCCTAAAAATTTTTTTTTTATTAATTTTTTTTGGAAAGGGATTTTATTGAACAAATACAAATATTAATTATTTATATAGTGTTTATTTTTAAGTTACTAATGACATTTAGATTATGTATAACTATCGATGTACACTGCTTCTGTAGACGGTTTCAGGAAGGCCCTCTAAAAAAGGCGTTTGGCAGTAATCATGGTATTTCTGGTTTGGATTATTTGAAATCAAAAAAAGATTAAATTCTTCTAGTGAATAGATGAATCTTGGTAATGATCGAAGGAATAGTCAAAATTACATTTTTTGAGAAAATGGTGACTATGTAAAGAAAAAATCGAATTTTTGACCAATACTTTCTCGAAAAATTGTTTTAAAAAAATAAAAATAATTATCGGGTATCTTAATCCATCGGTTATTACCCGAGGAATATATCTGAGCAAATTGTGTTAAAATTTCAGATTGATCGGTTGCGCCGTTTTTAAAATCTCAATGTCGCCAACTTTGAAAACCTAATTTTGAGAAAGACGCGTTTAAAGTTTCAGAAGAACTTTACACATACTTAGTTAACATTTTTTCATTTAACTTACATGGTGTCAAAAATATTTATTCGATCGTTTTGAAATTTTCAGAGAATATACTTAAATACATGTACATTCCGAAAATACAAAAAAAAAACGTTTTTTTGAAAATTATAACAGCGTCTAATCCCTTAAAACGATGCAGTGTAAGTAAAAGAAAAAAAAAGTAATTTAGTCTTTTAATAATGATTAATTAAAGTTAATTAAACAATTGTTTGCTTCTTCTGAAAACTTGAGAAAAGTGAAGAAGATTCCTTTTCAAAATTGTAGAATTAAGTACCTGTATTAAGATCAAATTATTTTATGTAAATTATAATATAGTTTTAAAAAAAATTACAAATATTTTAATAGTTGAATCCCAATAAGCAATAGATAGGATCCCAAGTAGTATTCTTTGTATCCGTAAGAGAACAAATGTACAGGAAAAGTACGTTTTATAAATATTTTACAACCACAGGAATTCTATTCAAACAGCAATATTATTATTTTATTGTTTTCATAACATCAAATAAATTTGTTGTGGCAAATATTGTTTCATGACGTTTTATTCAATGAAGGTGTATAAACATTGGACATTATAAGATTTCAGCTTAAAATAATTTGAATTTTAAATTACTCTTTCCTTGTACTGTATATTAGAACCTAATTATAATGCTGAAATGCAAATTTAAATATTTTCAATATGAATGAGTCTTTTTAAATTTATTAGGTTGATTATGATTAAGATTTCATGTGTGTAAAAAATATGTATCCCACATTTTTTGCCAGAATCCAATTTATGATTTTAAGAATTACTATTACAAGAAAAATTATTCATAATATTGAGTTTTTTTATTGACACGAAAATTATTTACAAGTACGGTCTACGTAGTATAATCTGTTGCTTTGATCACCAGGTGATCATTTTTTTTATTTCGGATCAGGAAAAATATTATTTTTATATTATGTATTATGAAATAATTTATTTTATATATTATAATTTTTATTACAATGAAGTTTGATTTTTCTTAAACGATAAAAGAAAAATAATAAAAGTTATCCAGTTAATGATTTGCCTTAAGAAAGTTTCGTTGAAATTTCTTCATAATAATGCATAAGTTAACTTGAAAATTTTCACTTAGTTTTTATGCCAGGATAACCCAGTGGTGAGCTGCAGGATAGCGGCAAAACCTTCTTTTTTTGGACTCCTTGCAAATTTGCTGTATCCCTGTATTTTTCATTATTTAGTCATAAAAAAATTCTAATATCTTCTTGAAATACATATCTTTCACTTGGAAAAAAACATTACTTTAAACAATTACTTTAATGTTTAGCCAAAAAAAAAATATCCTAAATAAGAGCTTTTTTTGGACGTTTCAACTAGATCTATCCCCTTAAGATCTGGATAATTATATATTTCTGAAGTTTTGAAAGTTATAAATTTCATTTATATTTTTAATAATACTCAATTGTGAACTCATAAATGAATATTGAATTTAAGTTAGGATTTTGATTTTAATTGTGCTTTAGTGTTACATTTAGAAAATACTCATTAACCTTTTTGAAGCTTGAAATATTCAATAATTTTGCTTCAAATTAGAAAAAATAATATAAACTTAAATAAAGCATATACTACTTTTAAATTGAAAAAAAAATTCAATGGAAGTTTTTCATTTCTAAGCTGTTAATACTTGTTTAGTTTTTAGCCTAAAACAGCCATCCAAATGAAATAATTATTCACAGCTGAGAATAAAGTATTAATTTTCTGTAAAACGTATTCGATGGATTGAAAACCAATGGATTTTGTTGTATTTATTTACATGTTTCAATTGTAGAGAAAAAAAATATTATATTTATGTGATCATTAAAATCAATATGTCTATATTATTACATCTCATAAAAATGCTGCTGTTTGTTGATTTTAAGTAATCTGGTCCTTTCTTAACAAATAAGTAACTGTACTTAGTGTTTCTGAAAGCTGGTATATGAGAATTTAATGCCTACTTTAATAGGATAGTCAAACAAAAAACAAATTAATAAAACCGATGTTATTTAACTATTTTTCTATCAATAGGAATGTACCATGCATATATACAACATAAGAAATAATGAGTTTTCTGATAGTTCAAATAACTATATTCTAAAAAAGCTCATTATAAATAGATTGAATGTTTAAATTATGTAGATAATGATAACATGATAAAGTAAATTAATTTTACTTGAATCAATTTTTGCAGTAACAATCAAAAGATATAAGTACATTTATTTACACACATAGCAAAGTTATACCTTAAGTTTTTGAGATATATACTGTTAACAAAATATATTTGCAGTATAACTATTCTTTAATATTATGTGCTTATAGAACTTATTATACATAGGAATCATTAAACTAGTGCAAAAATTATGGTTTGCAATTTTTGTTACCTTATTTCTTTTTTTTACAAGACTTTAAATATGTTTTCAAAAAATAAAGAGATTACAAATTGGAGAATTTATATGTTAGTATTCACTGGTAGTACCTGTTATCAATTTCGATAACTATAATGCCTCTTTTTGTTTGAAAATCAGCTTAAATAATAGTACTTATCCACTAATACATTTATTCTTAGTTTTGTTAGTAAGTTACTCTTCTTGGTATGTAGACTGTCCTTTTTATCGTTTTTATGCCTCTCTAACATGAGATTTCTTAAGAATTATCATATGATTAAATAAGCTAAATAATTAATGTCCATACATATATCTGCATTGTATGACTAAAGATAGACTTGATGCTCTGCCATTTTTATTTATTGAACATCAGTAAGTGCAATCTCTTAATAAACTCCTAAGTATAATAATACCCAACTTTCAAAAAATGTCCTAATTTTATCATATAATTATTGCTAATTCCGAACCTGTAGTTTGTTTTTAATTTACTATGGTTTTAAGGATTTGAGGTTCTTTTTTATTTTAAATAATTAACTTTTTGATTTTGATTTTTTGCAACGATTCGCAGTTAATTATTGCTTTTTCAAGCGATTATAAATAACATTATAAATGTATAAAGAATAAGTTATAACAACGTGAAACGTAATTATTTAAAATAAAAAAGATCCTCAAATCCTCGGAACAATAATAAATTCAAAAAAAGTCCTAATTTTATGTTTTCATAAGTTTGGATAGCGGATTCAGTATTTGTCAGCCTGATACAGTTATTCCTTACGTATTATTGAAGATCTTAGATTTTAGGTTCTGTATAATATATCTTCATTAATATCATTCATATATTAGTAAATGGAACTCTACTGACCCAAGGATTGCTTAGCTCCGAAATGATATCCATGGGCCAGCCTTGGCAGTTAGTCCAATTTAAGCTAAAATTTAAAAAAAAATCTAAGAAAAAAGAACATGTTTAGTTTTACAACTCAAAATAATATTAAACTAATTACAATTTAAAAACCATTTTGGTGGTTATGGCGTTTTTTTATTCATTTATAGTGAACTCTTGGTAACGCTTGGTCAAGCTTTGGACCAGGCCTTGTATGCCAAGGCTTGGCTATTAAGAAATGGCCCAAGACTGGCCCTGTAATGAGTATTGATTGTTCCTACATGAGATAATTAATTTGTACATCAAATCATTGCTGTGATCGGTGATTTTAAACCTACCCTTTTTTAATTAAATACATTAAACTTTCAAATTTGGGTACGAGAGCAAAGATAAAAAATCAGTTTAAAAAAAATAAATTTGATTTTCTTAAAAGTCATATGTTACGCCTAAGCTGTGAATATTTAAACTTCTTGTTCTGGCCGTTTTCGACAAATTTTGAAGACTATAGAGTACATTTTCGTCACATTAACGATTCATGTTTACAAGTTTAAAAATAAAACCATTTTCTATTTGATTAACTTGAATTATATACTAAATTTTTAACTTCTGAAATTAACCATTAAAAATAGTTAAATAAAAATGTCCCTAGAACCTTTTAATTTTTTAAACCAAAATTCATGCATTTGAATTTGTCAGTTTCCATTATATAAATCTCCGAATTTCGATGCTTGAAATTTAAATCATTTGATTTAAATGGAAGAAAAATTTCCTAGAAACCTGTACAGCATAAATAAAGAGAATATTAAGTGCCTTATTAAGATTATAAAACAATTTGACTAAAAATGTTCTTATCATGTTTATTTCTTTAAGTTATTTTTTATACTATTTCTTCCGTCACGACTTAATTTAGCTTTTGATAAAGTCAAGATAAATAAATAAAAGAAAAATAATAAATACAAAACGCTGGTTTTTATATAGCACATTTTCTGAAATAACAAAAATATTTTTTTTATTTATTTGAAGATAGATAAACTTTTTCTGTTTATTTTTATTAAAATTAATTAAAATGTCATCAATTGCGCATGTATGTGTTTAAGTGTTTCAGTCAATAGTTTCATATGGACAAAACAATAGTCAGCAATAGTTATTCCTTAGATAGGTTTAAATTGTTGCGTAAGAGACGAACTTAAGTATCCTGCTTTGATACGAAAATTAAAAGGCCATAAAATAAATTCAGTTTTGTTGAAAAAAAAAATATGTTCGCAATTTAAAATTCTAATAAAAATTTATCAACGTCAATTTTTGGTTCACATAAAGTTAACTAAAACATGGACCGGTTTTGTCGTTCGAAAAAGATTTGAGGTATTTGAAAAATGGGTAGTTTCAAGCCAAATAGAACAGAGTACCTACATATATCTTGAATTTTTTTTAAATATAACAAAGGAAATATTTTCACCATCCTGTCAATGATGTAATAATAATAATAATTATTGTTATTACGGTACAAATGCATAAAAATGTACGCGCGTAGATTAAACTTCCTTTGGGTTCAATTAATTTGCGACAACACAAATGGAGGCAAATCATATTTTTTACTAAAATTGCAAAAGAAAAACCAACACATTAAATTCAAAAATATTTTTTTATTTTTTATTAAAATTACCAACATTTATTATAGCCAAAAGCAATAAACTATTTGGCTCTAATGTAAAATAGCAACGTTATGTTACACTTTGCAAGAAAGAGAACAAATTTAAGAAAAAAAAGAAGAAAACAAGAAATAAACAGAGAAAGAGAAAAATCTTACATCGTATACAGGATATAATAAAATGTCGCCGTAACGGTAAAATTGTTAACGTTTTTTAATTTTTTTCTCAATTTTATTCAGTTCCATATTAAGAAGTAAGTCGTACTTGTTGCAAGAGTTCGAGAGATTTTTATATTGCAAGAAAAATTGTAGAAGAACCAGAAAAAAGAACAAGAAATCCAACAATGATCGTACAGGCAATCAAGACACAAACATATTTTATCAGTCTATTGAATTATGTTCGCAATCGTTTTCCTCAAAGAATTCTTTGAAATTTTACATAGCTCTATCGTTTAATTATTTCTGGCAACAAACTTTAATTAAAATTAAACACACAGCATTATCAGCTGCGCACCTTATCAATTTTTCCTAGTTTTACTTGATTTATAAGTAGACGAAGACATAATCTATTTATGGGCTCGATAAGCTATAAGAAAATAATTTTTACTAAACATTTCTGAGCTGATAGGTTAATTAGCATGCCCATGCAATAAATAAATGCATAGAAAAAAAGCAGTAAAATATATTAAAATTGATTATTTAAAAACAGCTGCAGTTTCAATGATCTAATATTTCTTTCAAATATCAATAATTTTATCTTTCTTCTAACCAAACTACTATAAATGGAGAAAAAAATTTTTCTATTTGACAAAGCAATTCATTGAATAAGAATTTTAAAAAAATATAATCACCTCGGTGGTTTTTATTTGCCTTTTTATTATAAAAATGTAATTCAATGACTAAATAATACCACTTTGAAACATTGAAGTGATTATTAAATAGAATTAAATTGACAGATATTCCTTTCGTGGAGATAAAACTACAAATCGGAAAATATTTTTTTTTGTAATTGTGATTTAGGGCGTTATGGTAATTTTTAAAATAATAATTTATTTATTCTGAGTAAATTTTTTAACGTTTGCACATTAATATAGTCATGCTCTCAGGTAATTAAAAATCAAGGAAGTTATAATTTACATTGAGAATAAATGTCTTTATGTAACTTAATGAATATATAGTATTAATAAGTACCGATTAAGAATTGTCTTACTAATATTTTGTCTATAAAAAGTTCTATTGCTTAGTAAACTATGCATGAAAGTTAATTAATTATATTAAATAAAATAAATGCATAAAACAATTTCTATTTTAAAAGCTCACAATTGTGTCGTTTTATAACTGCCAAGATTTTCAGTGACTCTAGCGTTAATAAAAAACCGTAAATCGAGAAATATAGAAATTTTGCTCGATACGAGAATCGAACCCACCTATCAGTTTTGAAGCGGCTACCTTAATCAGTTGGTCACCAATAGGCCATGGTCAAGATGGATTTTACGGATTTTACTAAACCTAGAGTCGCTAAAAATCATGACAATTATAAAGCGACCGTAAGTAACAACAACAACAACTAAATTGCAATGTACAGTAGTTGTTAAAACAAGAATGTACTTTAAATCAAATTTTTCCTCTTAAAATTAATTTCTAGTAAACAGTTTGATTTTGTATTCCGTTGACCTCTATCATTTACAAATACAATAGATTTTGAATAATTCGTAGCTGAACAAATTTTTAAAAAATAGAAATATCCAAAACTTAGAAAAAAATATAATATAGATTTTCATTTTTGCTATGAAAAAATATCAAACTAAGGGTACTTGATTGAAAAATCAGAGAATTGTGGAGATTAAAAACGGTGAACCCATAAAGAAAAAGAAGAAGAAAATACCCAATAAAACCTAGTTTAAGTTAAATTTTGTTGCAATTTAATTAAAGAATTAGCATGTCGTTCATTTTTAGCATATTGTAATTGTAGGTACACCCTCCATTTCGTCACACTCATTTGGCCTAAAGCAAAAGTTTGCAATTAAACGCCTCAACATGGCTATTGGAATAGCGTTAACTTCTTCCGTAGTTCTTAAAACACTTAGGTGGTAAAGAGTTTAAATGGGTTGTTATAAGGTCACTATAGCATTTCTAAACTGAAATCACCCAATTTGAATTTTGCAATGAACCCCAAAAATAATTGATATCCCAAGACCATTCCCAAATGTTGACTACTGTGACTTTGACTAATGTTTGAATCTAGCTCCTTGCTAAATGAGTAAAAAACAGTGTTGTTTTCCATCAATAAAAGTAAGTGTTAACTAAGTTTGGTTTTTGGTTTAAAAATCAAAAACAGAAAATTAGATAGCTTTTATTTTTCGACTAGTGACTACCCGTGGAATATTCATAGCCCAATACTAACACAAAAATTGACTTAAAGTGGCAATTGAATGAAATCGAAATGGCAGTTGAAACAAATGACAACAATCAGTCTGTTCAAACTTGAAATAATGGTTATTATATTTGTTTTTCACTCACACGTATGTGTTTATATACAGTCTTGGTTTTCTATCTTTACCGGCATATCAGTATACGTATATACGTTTGCCTATTACCTACTTTATTGATACCTTTAAGTTGTTATTAAGCTCCATAATAAAACTGATAAATGCGTTCTTCTTATATATATATAGGGTATGCAAAAAAATACAGCTTGAAATTTATTTTGTTCCTTTATAATTTTTATTTTACTTTTAACCATATATGATTTTGGTTGTACGAAGATTTTCGCATTTGTATGGTTAATATTTGGTTATGAAACCCTAATAGTTATTTAAAATCAAACTAAAACTTACATTTTATAAATTCTTATTCTTCTAAAATAGGACTAGTAATAATTCCAAAAATTAAATGTTTAAGATCATTTAATCTTACCGCAAAACGGTAATAAATTAAAATTTTAATTTATTAAAAAAAAACACTTACATACGTTATAGCTTTAGATTGGTAAATCTAATTATTCATTAAATTTATACCACTTTTTCAATATTTAAACAATTTTAAAAAGTTTTTCACCTATTTTCTAAATATTGTTACATATACACTGTAAGGCCCATTTCACATGGTGTAAGTTATATTTCTGACTTAAGTCTGAAAATATAATATATAATCTAGAAGGGTTAAATTGTGGAAAGAAAACATTACTTAATGTTTCACCCTTAATATTCAGAATTCAGCTGGTGCTTTGCACAAAATTGGTATGTAGGAAGTTATCACTATAATTCTGGAAAATTCTTGTGTTTTTCAAAATCAATATTAATCGACTTACCTCACTCTGATTTTAACTCCCTTAAATGATACTAAAAGTGAAACAGCGAATATTCACTGTATTTTTTTTTTCGGAAAGTTTTAAGAAGGTACGGTCGGATTTGCTTTTATAAAGTCAAAAAAGAAAATAGTCTCTTGGATCTTTCAAAAAATAATTAATAGTCTCGTTAAATCAAAATTATCGATATGTAAAGTAGTAAATTATAGATTTGTAAATAATTGGAGGTTTTATTATTTTCATGGAAATCAGATACTTAAATGCTTGCAAAATAACTTCAGGTCATTTAAAACAATAATTTCCCGGTAAGCAAAAAGTTCCTTGAAGCAACAATTTTTAAATATTAAAAACATCGGTTATTGTAAAATTCGAGGAAATGCCCACATTTCTGAGTAATTTATTTAACAATGTTCAGTTTTTCCACGCTTTCTTTATAGTAGCAATATATCTAAATGTTTAATATTCTTGAACAATCAATGGTTGTAAAGTAGAAATGGATATTTATAAATTGATTAGGTATTGTTTCAATAATATTTTTAACAGTGATTAAATTAAAGCAGAAATTTCGCAATTAATTGAATGTATGCTTATTATTTATAGATTATTTTAAAAGTAAAAGTATTTGTAACTAAAATTGCATTATCGATTTCGCAATTTTAATAGACAGCATTTAAATCTATTCGATTTATTTAAGAGTTTGAAACCAACATAAGAATGTATGTTTTCAAGATTCATCTGAGAAATAAGTAATAGAATTATGTTATTTAAAGAAAAGACAAACTTTTAAATGGCCGTTAAAAGAAAACAGAAAAATAATGTCTAGAAAGTTTGTAATAAAAATAAGTATTTCGCTTAAAGATTTTTTTTGTTGTATAATAAAGTTTTGCTGTTGTTTAATAAAAGTTTTAAATTATTCATAATTTTTCTGTTTAAATTCTTATCGATGAATAATATGTTACTTCACATATCATAAAATTAATTGGATGACTGACTTAACAGAGACGTCAAGGGATCATTTGGTCCAAGATGAATCATTTGACCAAGATGATAGAGAAAATTTCTTGGTCACACAGCAACACGCGTTGTGATCATTTCGATCTCAACGACAACGACGATTAATTCTTATAGTAATAATTCGTATCTAAGAGTATATACTATATATGTTCATAATATATAAATAAATATGAAATGTGTGGCCTGCAATGGACGTTGAGATCAATTAGCACTTGGCACAGTCACAGTCATTCGCTCTAAATTAATATTTAATTGCATAATGTCGACATTTTTTGAAATAATCATTTAAAAAAATTCAACTAACTATGCTAAGATTACATTTTTATAAATTAATTTCATTTTTTAATATTTATTATCATTTTTTTTAAATATAAATCAAGTATTAATAATATCTGAACTTAATTTGCCTTTTCTAATTAATTTATTTTATTGAATTATTTAAATTTAACGCTAAAAAAGCTGAGGGAAAGTTGATTTTTGATTCTTTACAACTACGACTTATTTTATAAGGATTATTTTTTACCATTTTTATTTGTGATAAATAAGTAATACACGGAAAAAAAATAAAGCAAAAATAACAATAATAATAACGCAATTTCTGTACAGCGGAGAAATAAAAATTATCGAATTTGAACTTAAAAAAACTCAATTGGCATTAATGAACATTTAATGCATTTGGATAATGTTTTTTTAATATTGGTAATATTTTTGGTAACAGCTTGCGTTACTATCCTGTGAAACTCGAAGGGTATACAGTACCGAATTTGTATTTCTTTCGGTTTTTGGTCCTATCGTTTCAATATAGATTTCAGAATGAAAAATATTTTGTATTTTCCATAAATTAATAAGCCACTCTAATCATAGAATGTCTTTAGTACCACTTTGAAATAACTTGTAAGCAGAGATGTCAAAGATGCTTTACGAAAGTATCTAGATTCTAGATACTGGATAAGTTACTTTGGGCGTCAAGTTACTTTTAAAAATTGAACTTAAATATTTTTTTAATTGTTATTTACCGTCGTTATATAACTACTAAGGTCTGTAGCGGTTTTAGAGTTAGTAAAAGTCCGTAATCGAGAAATATCGAAAATTTGCTCGAATCGAGGATCGAAGCCAACACTTAGGCTTAAGATACTTAACTTAAGTTACTTTTTAAGGTATAAAATATAATCCTTTTTTTACTTTGTATTCTATGTACGTACCAAGTTTTATAACGTATTAGGTAAAGTTGTTAGGTAATCAGATAATGTATTTCTTACCTTAATTAATTTGGGAAAAAGGAAAGTGTGTTGGTCTAAACCACCGTAATTACAATACACTTAAAAATCCGATAAAAGATTTATTGATATAAGAGATTAAAATTGAATCTTATAGAACAAAACAATATAAAACTCTGTATCTAATATCTCGTTATCTCCGTATCTAAGTTTCTTTTCGGTATCTAAGATACTTTTTAAATTACAAAATATAGCTCCTTTTAACAAACATTTAAGACATTTAAGATACTAGTTAGTTTTTGACAAAAAATAATGGAAATAATATACAATATCTTAGATATTTTAAGTTCCTCAGTTATCTTAAAGTAACTAAGATATTTTTTTTCTGACAGGACTGCTTATAACCAGATAAATGGCAATTGAATGACTATATGTTCTAAAACGACATTACTTTCTGGCCCCCCTAATATTTACGTCTATTCAATCATGAAAGTTTTGTTTCCAATATAAAGTCACTTTAAAATGTTAAGCGATGATTTCCTATTGTTTCATTTATTTTTGCCGTTTTCGCAGGACTCTTCACAATAATGAATGCACGCTTATAAGTTAATACATACTCAAGTAGTGTCCCTTGTATGCATGTGTTTGATTTGAGAAGCCAGAGAGCAGAGCTGTCGGAGAAAAGTATCTTGGTTACTTTAAAGTAACATAGTTTCTTCAACGTAACTTAGTAACTTAAAGTATCAAAGATACTGTATTTTCCTTTCTTTTTGGCAAAAAGTAACTAATATCTTAGATACCGAAAAGTAATTTAGATACTAAGAGATTAGATACAAAGATTTGTTTTTTTTATTTCTACAAAATTCAGTATATACCTTTTATATTAATATTCTATCGTTTTTTCAAGTATGTTGTGTTTACAAGGGTTTACACATATCTACTTTTCTTTTTCCTAAATTAATAAAGATAAGACTTATACATTACCTAAAAACTTTACCTAATATGTTACGAAACTTAGTTTATACATACATAATATACAAAGTAATTAAAAAAATATATTTTTTAAGTATCTTAAAACGTAACTTAAGATAATTATTTATGTTCCTTTTTTAAGAATAACGAGATATCTAAAGTAACTTTGGATACTTTTTAAGAAAGTAATTTATCTTATGTCTAAATACTTTCTCAAAGTATCTTTGACAGCTCTTGCAGTGAGTAATAGTGGTAGTAGTTCTATCTCTTTTACTTATATATGGTATATGTGTACATTCACTTGAACTTATCGAAATTTCCAGAAAAAATTTCAATGTAACATCGAATTTTTTAAAAATGTTTATTGCAGAGAACTGTTGTTATAATTACGATGTTGTAATGTTAATAAAAATCAAATGTAAATAGCAAATTTTAAAGTAGAATATTGGAAGGCCAACATTATGAAAGTCCAGTCCTATATTATGGTGTTATTAACATATCATAATTTTTAAGCATATTTCATCAACATTTAGGGTGGATATTAACAAAAAGTAAATGTAGCGATTATAAACATATTAAATAATTCAATATAGGTAAACACTTATATATCATAATTATAAAGCTTAGTTATCATATAAATACACTTTATATATTTCTTTCTACAAATATTACCATATAGTACCGTTAAAGACTCACTAAAAGCCATAAATATTTCCGTTGAAGATTTCTGGTTTTTAATTCCCAATTAATTAAGTACTTTAATCAATTTTTTCAGTTTTAATTATTTCAGTTAGTGAAGAGACTGTTAACGAACTCGTCGTATCGAAAATGCACTTGAAATTATGAAATCGATTCAATTTGAATATTTGTATCTAAACGTTGAGAAAGGAACGTTAAACGAGGCGAAACGAGACGAAATAAAAAAAATCAAATCAAATCTGGTTTTGTTTTTTCAAGATTTTAAAGCTTTTTTAATTGACATTTTTATCAATGTTTAATCAACGTGTATTTTCATTTGAATAATTAACTATGAAACAGGAAATTGTTCATTTTTTCTTTAAATTCGCGCTAATTATACTCTTAATTTTGGCTTCTCTGTTGTACATGAAGTCAAGCAGGATTAACACTTCATATTTGAAAATAATATATTTTCGGAGAACAAAATGTTGATGTTTATTTCTTTCATAATTTTTTAAATAAGGAATGAGAAACAGAAATTAAAATTGTCTAAATTTAGTTTATTTGTTTGATTTTATGTGTGGGAAGTTGTTTAAGATAGTTATGGAAATGATCTCTAAAATGGCTGATGCTAATAGATCTTTTTATTTTAATTACATTTTAAAAGTTTGTATCTATATTAAGCTATCATTTATATATATTTCGTATATTTATATCAATCCAAGAATTGCAAAACTAAATGTTTAATTAATTTTGAGAGGACTTACATTTTCGGTTTTATTTTTATAATTTTGTTAATTAAAATACAAGGGAAAAAATAACCTCTTTACTAGCAGATTAACAGTTATTGTAATTTTGAGTACAAATACATGTTTTAAAATTTCAAAAATGTAGGGTTTATTTATTTATTTAAACTTTATTGTGATCTTATGATAATGAGGTCTTCAACACAATTTTGGTTTTGATCGAGTTCTAAGCATTTCAATCAATTCCATTATTTTTAAAATACTATGTTGCTCGAAAATAACCGTTCGCTAATTCGTCTTTCTTATAATTTAATTTTTGGCAAATTGCTTTTCAGCGCATTTGACTTGTAAATCACAAAAAAAAAACTTTTTCCACAATATTCATGCTCTATTTTTTAAAGATATTACCGTTGAAAAGGAAATCACTTTATGGAAACTATGTTTAATTCAAAGCAGAATAATAAAGTCTATAATTAAATTCGATACATTTAGAATTTTATATGTATAAGTAGATTTCAATACTCTCTTAATGACTTAGCTAAGTAATCGCGAAAGTAAAATTGAGTATATAGCTGTGTTTTTTTATGCGAAGATATTGAACTACTGAAATTAACTTACAATAGTATGAGAGAAGATGATTATTGATATTAAATTATAAAAATGTGCCTCAATATATAGTAGGTGCGGGTAATAAGACCTTGCTGGGGGAGATTTAAAATAAAATAAAAACTATTAGTTTAAATCAGCAAAGAGTATTTATTAAACTGATAAATAAATCACTATAAAATATACACAGAAAATGGTAACTTTTAGCATAAACAAAATCAAAATTAAAAATTTTAAAAGCCTTATAAGCCTAGTAAAATCTTATTATATTATAGTAGGTAGTGTCCAATCGAACTTTCGGTTTCGGTTGTGGCCAAGCCGAAACTACGACCGAAGCCGAAATGGAGTAAAAGCTAGTTTCGGTGGGACACTAATAGTAGGATAATAGAGCACAATACTTTAGCATACATAATTAATCAAAAAAGTTTTCTTATATACTTACATTACTTTGGGAAATTGTGATCAATAATAATAGATTTACATTAATAATGCTTTAAAACTTAGAAATAAATACACATTTCTTGGTAAACAGTTGTTTGTTGTTAAGCAGACAATGAAACTTGAATTTAAAATTAAACACATATATATTTTACAACGGTTATTACTGATTCACAAATAGTGCTTCTAATTCTTCCTTATACTCATTCTCTATTTAATTTTGAATTAGTTTTTAATTTAACCCATATGTCGAAGTCGATGTCGTAAAAGTAAGAAAAATTATTGATGATTTTACCAGTATGAAGTTTTCCCACCCCTGTTTTAAATTATGAAGGATCACTCAAAAGTATATGTATCATACGCAGATAATCAACGAAATTCTTATGATACCACTTGCCACATTTGCAACGTTACCTCATAGTTGGTTAGCTTTGATATTTCTTCCTTTAAGGGTTGAGGTATTTTATTTTTTTCTTCCTTGTTTTTGATAATCAAGTTTTTAGTGAATGAAGTTTGGTAGGCTACCACCGACAATGCGTGTAAGGAAAAACTAAATAAACATTATTTGGACCATGATATTTAAACATCAAACCATTCAAACATCAAAAGTTATAGAAGCATGAAGTAAAAGAAAAATATAACGCAAAATTATATATATATATATAAGTGTAAAATTCACACTAAAATTCCGATTAATTCGCACGATTTCTTACCATTCGTGCTGTGCATCCGCTTCTTACAATAAATGGGGCTGCTATAGTGGAAGCAGGTAATCTAATATGTTGCCAAAAAATGTAGGCAAATTTTAAGCGATATCGATCATTTTGAATTGTATTTTTGCCACATAGGCCTTATTAACCATCAGGCCTTATTACCCACATTTACCTTATTTTCTTTTATACGTGCGGTACATATTTTATTTTAATTGATTTTTAAGAATACACATTAAATACTTGCATGATATATAACTTATTGTGCAAATATTTTCCGAAGCTCTTTAATAAGCTCGCAATAAAACTAATTTAAAAAAATTACTCATCAATAGAACATATGACTGCTTTATTATAATTTACGTCATCACTGAACCACAAATATTTTTATCGAATCAATCAAAATTAAATTATTATAAAAACAGATACATGAATGCCAATTATATGTTCTTAGTGGTGTACTTGTTCAAATGGTATTGTCATTAAAATACAACAGAATCAATTATTGATATTAAAAATTGGAATCTTAAAACTTATATTTCTTGCTTATATTCATCACTACTTGTTGTTAAATTACAATGGCCTTATATTCGTTACAATAATTGGATATTAGAGCAATAGTGCGACGTAAATCATTTGAAAATAAACATGTAGATTATTTATTATATTTATATTGGAAGTTTATTCGATTATAAATACCTATGAATAATTTTAGTTCTAATTTTAAACATTGAACCAATTCAAATGTTTTAAGCAATTTAAATCAAATCGATACTTCACTGATATTATTATATTTACTATTCTGACAAAGCATTACGTTTTTGGATTTATTTTTTATTTGTGTAATGATTTTATGTCCTATTTTTTCGTATTTAAGTTGATATAATAATTGGAACGTTTAATTTATGATAAGAATTTATATTTGAAAGAAAAACAAAAGAAACATAATTAACTTATGAGAAAACGCAATCGATTATTTCTTACAAATGAAAATTTTCCACAGTGAAATAAAAATATATTGGTATTTAATTTTATACATGCAAGTACGTACGTACTTAATGATTTAATGTGTTTGGAAAAGTTGCAGATATGTGCAATTTTATTACATAGAATGTACAGCATCGCTGAATCAACACTTATGTGCTAGTCTTTTTTAATTGAGTAGGATATAAGTATTTTACTTTATTTGAAATTAATGGCGGGAATTTGCATTTAATAAAAATAGGCGTCTATTTCTGCTGTGTTTTGCATTAGGATTCAAGTTTCTTTGTTTCAAATCTGAGCTACTTGAAAAGGCGTTTAAAATTGTTAAGTTGGCGGAAACAAGGGGGCTTTGCGTTAATAAAGCAAAACGACACAAATAAATATTTTTTTTTCTTGATTTAAAAAGAAATATAATTTTAATAATTTTTTTTACAAGTTTATAATGTAAAATTAAGGCAAATGTAATAAAATCGAGGGTGAGAGAAGTTACCAGTTATTAGATACAAATGTGGAGCATATTATTTAAAAGTTTCCTCTCTAGTTATCTAAATACGAAATGCTTCTACTAGTTAGTTATGTGAACAAAAATCTTAACCATCTGCTTGTTGAGGTGAATTGAGAGAAAAAACCTCGATTTTTTGTTCAAGTCCTCTTTTAAAAAATCCCAAATACTCAAGTGGCATTCAGGTACCTGCCAGAAAGTTCTTTTTGAAAAGCATCATCAACATCCACCCTCATATAAGTGAGAAATCAAGATTCCATACATGGCCACAATAATCAAGTCACCCCAATTCTAACTTGTTCTCAAAAAAGATTTTTATCGTTTTAGGCCGGAGTCCATGTATGTATTAAACTTTTTAAGTAAAACGAATATTTTTAACAATTTAACAAATATACCAATGTATTAAATTCCTCAAAGCTTAACTATTTTTGGCAAATATTGCATTTATAAAATTTAAGTTGGTCGTCAAAATATAATAAAATATTTTTAGCATTATAAATCATTTAGCGCACAAATACGGTAATACCTAATTTATTTTAAAAGCCATATTTTTAAAAAATTAAAAATAAAATAATAAGAACACTTTTTATCTCTTTGTACGATAACTAGAAAGAAAAATAAGTAAAAACAAAATAATATTACTTCGCAATAATTTTCGGTTGTGACATTTTGACGAAAATATTCCCTGGAACATTCGTGAATCTATTTTGAATATTATTTAATATTATACTACTTAGTTATTCTTAAAAAGCGATAAATCGTAAAAAGCTGTAACTTTGTATTTAGGTTTGATATAACTTCTAGTTATGCCCCCTGGATTTTTGTTGAAATCGATTTAGTTAAAGTCTTAGACTACCAGAATGGATGTTCTGAATAATGAATTTTTCTTAATTGATTCAGAAAGCCTTCCTTAAACCCCCTTTAACGACTTGTAATAAGTAATACTTATTTTCATTGGTTCAAAAACTGCAGGTGTACAAACTTTTAATTAATTGAACATATGCGTCAATGATGTTTGCGGATAATATAAGGCTGGATTGTGATAAAGATAAAATACTATAGAAAGAAACTTCTTTTTCCTTTGTAAAAATTTTACGTTGTAAAATTTGCGAAATTCCAAAAAGTGACAATGAAAGTACTTTCACAACCATTAGGTTTGAAAATCTAAAATAAAACCCGAGTACCTACAAGAAAAGCGTGTAGTACCATCAGATTTTTTGTTTATGTAAAACCATATTTAATAAATTAGGGTCAAGGATGTTATGGAAGTATGTCAAAATGCTACAAGACAACTAAAAATTTAATAGAATGTTTCTTATTTAATGTTAAAGCACTTATGAAAATTTTAAAGCGATTCACTAAGTCGTTAAAAAGTTATTGCAATTTAAAAATACTATGATTTTACACGTAATTTTATGGTGATTTGGTGATCGTACAGATTAATTTTATTTTTATTAGCAAAAAAAAATGTTATCAGGCATCCCAAACTTTCAAAATATTAAGTTTTAACTTCAGGGAGCTAATTTTGCATACGTTTATTGGAATTCACTACACGGTTTTTAAGAAACAAATTAAAAACAGATCAACAATGGTTTTTAATTGATAAATTAATGACTGTTTACGAAAGTGCGACAATACTGTCGTCGACTGAGACGTACCATCTTGTACGTAACACGAGCTGTGTTAGTACATTTGGTTAGATAAAAATGAAATGCATAATTTATCTTTGTATATACCCATGAGCACACAATATAAAACGAAAAAGGATGAAATATGTGAAATAGTTTATTTTCTAAATGATGAGCATGTCGCGCATGGTCACTCACACCGTGTGAGAGAGACATAATAAAGTTGCTAACCTGTAAATTCGACAGCGTTATCACGTTTTCATTATTTAATATAATGTTGAATTAATTTAATTTTTATTTTTTTATTATAATTGTCTTAAAAACATGCTAATTGAATGCTTTATTTATAATTTAATCTTATTAAAAAATTCTATTTTCTTAACTTATGAGCATCAAATCAATAATATTTTAGTTTGTTAAATTAAAATCAAGACATATTCAGTTTCAAAAGTTAGTTAAAAATTTTCTATTTTTTTGTTTTTTCTTATTTTGTTTCAAATTTTTGTTGAAATTTCCGATGTTCTCTTAAGCTTTATACAGTTTTTTGAGTATCGGTCTATATATTCGCTTCATGGTACGCTATACGACGTACTTATTAACGAATTTCTATTTTTACGTACTTTTATCTTCGATTGTTTCTCCATAGCATCCTTAATATTAAAACGTTCTTTTTTTATAAAATTGTTATGAGACGTAACACAGGATACGCATACTGACTACAAATTTAAAACCGTAAACTTAAAAAAAGAAGTTAAAATAACTACATTCTATTTTATTGTTGTAATATAAATTTAAAAGTATAAGATTTTTTCGTTTTTTTCCATAGTCAGGCTGGTATTTATTATGGTTAATCACTTTTTGCAAGTGAAGAATGTGTTATTGAATTAATGCGATAGACATTTTATTAGGTTAAATTTTATATATTGTTAATCCATTAAAAATGTTGTATTCCTATTCAATTGTTGGAATAAGTACTAGTATTAAGTTTTATGCATATTTGAGCCTTTCGCAAGTGTACGCAAGTGTTTGAAATAAATTTGATTATCCTCTTGTACATTTTTTTATAACGAAGAAATGATGTTATTGACGCCAATGCTGATACTGATGATGGACCCAGCATCCTTGAGGCTATCGCAACATGCAAGCAGGCAAACAGGCCGTGAAAGACGAACGAAGCAATTGGACATATGTAATTTTTTTGCGCCTTGCTCTTTAGATCCGAAGGCGATGAAGAACCATTCGATTGAGAGTGTGGGAACAGAAAACTGATCAGATCGGCATTGGATTGGATCTCTCCTCAATTGTCGCTTACTTATTAAACGATTGTATGGTAATTTAATTTTTACAAGAAAAAAAATTGTGGGAAAAGGAGAAAGAGAAAATATTTGTCCAATTTAAAATACAGAACTATCATCATAGAGATAGGACTTTTTATTTTTCTTTAAATTTTTGTAATAAAATAAATATTTATTAGATTAACAAAATACAAACATAACTCAAATCTTTCATAGAATAAATTTTATATAAAAGTACTGTTATTTTTGAAGTGTAATGTTATTGTTTTGATACCAAAAATACTTCCAAGCGCCAAATATTATTTAAGCAATTACCAATGCAAAAAAGTACCATCTGGTTCATATATTTTTTATTTCGATTTCAAAAATGAAAAATCTCTCCCGTGATTTTCATATTTTTTGCATGCTATTAAAGGATATTACGCAAACTAGTGTTTATCTCTTGAAAGCGTTTTTCTAAATTCAGCATTTTTTTTATAATAATAACGTTCACATTTCATCTTATGAATCTTAAACACATTATTTTCGACGCAAAAAACAATCCGTAAGCAAAATCTTCTTTGTGGGATGCACGTTTTGCTCGGAAACATGCCACTTGAAAATTCATTTTCACACATTGTTTTATTTCGATTATCCACAGCAAATTTTTAGTGCTAATACTTCAACGCATCTTTTAAAGCAGAGATTTCCAAATTTATTGTACTAGCGCTTTTTTGCTTTTAATAAAAAAAAAATTACTCCCCTCAATTTTCGTGACAATCTAATTTCATAAATACTCTTCAGATATTGTTATATTAATTGTAACGAACGTTGAAGACATAACTTGAGGCGTACCCCCCTTGCAATAGTCTCGTGCCCCCTCCCCTAGATGGGCACTCTTCACTATTTGAAAACTGCTGTTTTAATATCGTTACAGAAAATTTAGTGTGGTTTTTCAATGAATAATTTTTACAATAAAATTTGGTATTCAACTTGTACAATATGGAGCAAGATATTATTTTTAAAAAGAATAATGAAAATAGACAAAAGGTGAGTTACATGTTAAATTCCCCAGGGTTCCAGAAACGAACCATATACACTAATTAGTTTCCATTTGGTCTCACAAAAATGAAAAAGGTAATCGATTTTAATATCGATATGGACATATCGTTTTTCTGATAAAATTCGTATTATTTTTCAAACTCATTGTTTTTTTTTTCTTAAATTAAATTTTAACGCAAGGTACAATTCTGTACTTTTATTTCGGATGCAATAAACCCTGAAAGATTTCATGTTTAACTTTCTGATGTCGCTGAAAAAAATTTTTACATTAAAAGGCTCTCTAATTAAAGTTATATAAAAGATATTGTAGTCTAATTTATGCAATATAATTTACTAAAGTAAACTATAAACATAAATTTGAACAAAAGTTCAAACAAAACCTATTAATGACGTATTGCCTAGATACATATTTCGATTGCCAACCAATCCTACTCAGTGGTTATCAAGTAGTATTGGAATTCTCCATTATTGTTATGTCACAAGACACAATTTCGAGAATTGGCCGTTTCTATTTTTATGAATATACAAGCGTGTAAATATGAAACCGTTTTCTTTTTTAAAAAAGAAAAACTTTTATTATTTCTAAATAAAATTCGAAATCAAAATAATTTCCTTTATTTATCATATATTTTTACCATCTTTCTGACAATTTGTGACTACTCAACAAGAACGTATCCTATCGATGTAAATAAGTGAATGTTTCCGCCATATCCTTAACTCATTTCTGTGTAGCCAGGGAAATTATCATACTTCAAGATATTTTTGTATTGCTATTTTGATAATTTGGCCCTTTTTCGCGCTAAGGCTTAGTTCAAATATATTATCGTAAGTTGTTGTTGCGTTTGACTACCATTCTTATCTAACAACTCTTACACTTCGAAGTCTTTAATTTTTTCGGTAGTCTTCCGCATTCTTCATTCTCCACGCCGATATCACTATTTTCAATTGTTTTAAACCCTTTAAAACACTGAGATTTCCTAAGAGCATGCTTAATGCAAGCTCCGATAAGCATTTGATGCGATTTCGTAGCATTTTTTGTTTAAATAGTAATAGAAAATAAACGCTGTCTGCGAATCGTACTTTTTAGGCACAAAACTCGATTAGGTTAATGCTATTAAAAGTGATGAAATCGTAGGCTTACACTTTTGCAAATTGAAAATCTTTGTCAAATATCAAACAAAAAAACTACCCCAATGACATGGTTTGGCTCTCTCTCTCTATTGGCTTCTACCACCACTTATTAGATATCTGTAAAGCTTTTTCTAGCTCATGGAACATTTTTCCCTACAAAGTTTCAATCACTGATGTAAACTAGTACTAAATATCATAATATTATGCTTAACATTGAAAATATCAAAACGAAGTCATCTATTTCTATATTATTCATTAAAGTTTTGCAATGATGAAGAAATGGTTATTTCCTTAAAAAATATTACCCTAATTATTGATATTATTTAGCATAAAGTTTTAAATATGAAATCAAAAATAAGCTTTTACAAAAGAATATAATACCTATAAGGTATTAAAAAAGTGATATTATATTATAGAAAGAATTTTCAGATTACAATTTTTTTTTCGAGTACCGTTTGTATGTAAGAATTTACGACCGTTTTTCACAATGTAAGTGTGAAAGAACTAAAATTAAAATTTAAGAAACGTTTAACTTGTAACATAAAAATGTAAAAGTGCGATCAAGTGAATATTAAGTGAATTTAATTCGCTTATTACATATAGTATTATTAAATGTAAACATTTGTAAAATGATTCCAAATAAAAAGAAAACTAAATAAATTCAAACAAGTCAATCACATGTAGAATACTTAATCGAACATTTATAATTTGAGCTTTGAATGTGAAGTGAATTTAAAATTAACTTAACGAATCTTTTGAATATTCGAATGCGAATAGATATTGATAACACCTAGAAATAAATTAAAATTAAGTTATCCTTAGATTTTTATAGAATCAAATTGGTTTTTAACATATAGTAAATTTGTTTTTGGAATATTACATACTATGATTCAAAATGATTGAACTAGATGGCGGATATTCAGAACATATAACATTAAAACCATCATAGATGCTTGGTTTTTAAACTGAAATATAATCTAGAAGATATCGGAAATTTGAATTTTTAAAATTCAAATTCAGAAGCGCTTTATTTTAATATTCTTTGCCTACCATGATTTTTTTCGTGTTTAAAAAATCTTTCACGCAATTTGACGCTGTTCGTATCTCTCATATTTCAATTTGCCCTTATGAGCGGTTGAACGTTTTACATTATTTTTTTTATAAAAGATGAGACATTCTAAGGACAAGTAACATGAGAAAAGTAACCCTTGAAAACGAGACAAAAGTGTTAAATGTATGCTTAATAAACATTTTTTATGTATTCGCTTGTCTTTGTTTCAAATATAAGAACATGAGAAACTTCAAAACATATAGCTACACTATAACCGACACTTAACGATTTAGGCATATTATTTATACCATACCAACATGATAATGGGAAAATCAGAAAATTGCAAGGAAAATTTGTTAATTAACGTTTGAATTTGACGCTACAAGGAAACAAGGAAATACGATTGCTAAGAATAAGTGAATATTTACATTGTACATATTTAAATTATGTATTTTTATTTTTGTTAGCATAATTTTAATTTTGAAACTTTTGTTCGTGTTTAATTTTGATAATTAATTCAATTACAAGATATAAAATTGTTTCTTTTTTTCTCAAGCCTGTTGTATTTATGACGTGTACAGACTCCCATAAAAATAATTTAAAAAAATATGTCCCTAAGCCTAAGATATTTTTATATCATTAATTTCAAGTACTTGAGACATAGAAAATGAGAGTAATTACACCAATAGTCTTATTTCTATTTCGTCGTTGACCCATCGTCTGAAAAACAATTCATTAAAACCCAGTCGTAATAATTGTGATTAAATTCGAAAGGCTTAACAAACGATAAGAAAATTCGAGAAATCGTCATTCCATTTTGTTCCTTCTGCAGCAAGTCGTTCAGATTAAAAACCGTTTATTATGTTTCTGAGCTTAAGTTTTGTTTCGATCAGCATCTTTTGTTACTTAATACATATAGAAATATAAGAGATGTGTGTATATATATGATGGGCAAAGTGAGATCGAAAGAAAGAGAGCATATGGCGTGCACATTTGTCACACCATGCAAAGACAAAAATTCTCACACAATCTTTTTTTCGGTACCCACACATTAATATTTCATTTGATCAATTTCGAGATGAAGATTTTTTATAAAACATTTGTTCAAATAAAATTCGGTCCAATATAAAAACGAAATTTCACGGAATGCAAATGAAACCAATTAGAACTTTCCACGGTTTTTCTTTCATCCATTGCTTGTGAAATAAATATACAGTCCTTGGCCATATTAATAGACGCACTATAGGTTTTGTGTAAGAGCTATTTTATTTTGGGTCTATATTTTTGATTAGGATTAACTTTCCTGTACAAATTTTATTTATTACGCTTATTACTAAGCGTAACCAAAAATTTTATTTACTAAAAAATAAATTTTTACCATCAAATTATTTAACATCTTCTTAATTATGGCGAGCTGAATTGTTTAATATTTAATTAAAAGCCCGTTTACTGATATTTAAGTTCCCATTCTGCGCAGTATGCTGTTTACGTAGGACAATACCGTCTGCTGTATTTGTGGATGATAATTCCATACGTTAATATTTTTTCTAGGGGCTATTTTTCTGTTATGGTCACCTCTTTAGCTACTTTTTTCTTCAGCGACTTCCACATATTTTCAATGGGTTTCAAATCAAAGCTATTATCCTAAAGTGGGGTAATAGGGGTAATAAACAAGGTTTTACCCTTATCCAGAAAATATATTTCTTAAAAATCAATACAACTTTTTGTAATGTAAAAAGTAAAGAATATTAAATTTAACTTAATAGAATATGTACATTTAATATAAAATCTTAAGTGCGTCTAATAATATGGCCCGGGACTATATGTAGGGTATAAGTACTATAATGTAGTATTTTGTATATCTGCAATAATTGTATGAAGTAGGGATTTTTCAACATTCCAATCCAATATTCGCGAATACGAATACGAATATTAGTTAAAAGGTCTTTCAATGTAAAAATGTAAATGCATAAAAAACTAACGATGTGTTGTGGGACACCCGACAAGAGCGAAGCTCTTAATTAATCTAATACAGTGGTTCTTAACCAGTGGTGTGATGGAGTGGGCTCGAGTGAGACCATTGTTTAATTTTCTGAAACTTTGCAATCCCATTGTAAAAAGTGAATTTTCAGAGTTTCCACGATGCCAATTTATCGTCTACCGGGCTATTTATGATTTGTACGCAACTAGTTGGGTGTAAAGCAACCCAAATTGTCTCCCCCATATGTTTCTTTAAATTTTTGATCCAAATTATCTATGAAAATACGGTTTTTTTAATAACTATGAGCAACAACAATGAACGATCCCATTGTTAATATTTTTTTAGCCCACAACTGTTCATAAACTTGTTGAAAATACTGAGCTCCACCAGTTTCATAGCGCATTCACCGTTCCTTTCTTAAGTGGAAAAATAAAATATATTTTTTTTTAAATTAATATATTGATGGTTCTTTTCCCTAGATAGTTTATTATTATTTATATTCAGGGTTTTTAGGGTTTTTTATTTTTGTACAACTCGCTTAATCGATTTCCCGACTTCTTCAGGTACTAATATAATTCTAAATAACTTCTCTAGTTTGGTGTGATATATAAAATACCATGTCAATATGAAAAATATACGTTGGTCAAATCAAGCATCATTTACCATGACTAATTCAGGATCAACTTCAACTGATGTCCCGAATAAAAATGGTCTAATAATAAAGCTATGATAATTTTAAATGGATCTTACAATGAATCTCTAACTGTTCGTCGTTAAGTACTGTTAAGTTCATGATAAATCTCCATTGTTTCAGTTCTAAATATATGTATAGTAAAAAAATAATTCGGGATATCGAAGACCAAATTTGTCAATGTTTTCTTTTATTTATTTTAATTTTCAATTTACGACCTTTCGTCATTGTAATTCCGACTTCATCAGGCAACCTTAAAATATTCGTTAAAACACATAGTCTTGTGATATGAATTATTACATTTGATATTTAGAAATACAAATTGGAGTCTAAGATAAGTACTGGCATGTACTTATCAGTACTTATCTTATCTTCTTTGTGCATTAAAAGCTGTATTTTCACAACTATTTCGTAGTAGTAGTAAAGCTTTTTAAGCCTATACAGTTGTTGAAATGTTTTGAACGAAAATCATTTAAAAGCTATTACATTATAGAAGGGCCATCGCTATCACGTTAAATGAGAACCGTGTTGTTTTCTAGTTAAGTTTATTACAGTACATTGGAATAACGTACATACTAACAATGGTTACGGTTTCATAAAAAAATGTGATAAATTATTTTATTTATAATTCTTTAATATTAATTTTTTAATTGCATATTATTTACTAAGGTTATTTCTATGCAATTTTTACAGAAAATAGTTCCGATTTGTATGGAATACCTTTATATTTTTTGTTGCTTATTATATTTTCTATATCATTTATTATCATTATCAAAAACACAAAATTAATCCCATTTTCTTCAAAGTTTATCAAATTGCGATAAGATATCAAGTCTATTAGAACTTAGGAATTTTTTTTTCTAATCATATTTATTTTTTATTTATTTTTGCGTACATTCCTCTTTAAGGAGACCGTCGAAAACACAAAAATCTAGCTTTTGATGGTGTTTTTTTTATTCTTTTTATCTCCTAAAAATCCTTAATTTTTTCACTTTGTGCTTTATTTTATTCACTTTGTACGTCTATCCATTGACTAAGCATATTATACGATATATATTTCTATGTTTTACCTTTTTATAAATAAAAATGAGAAAAAATATTTAAAAAAAGAAAACAAAATTTACATGACAAATAAAATTAGAAATTTACTATCGTAATCTTAAATCTCAATCTATTTACCAGCAATTTAAAAAGACAAAGGAAATGAATGGAATTTTTTTTATTTTGGTGCAATAAATTATGTGATAGTGAATCTAAAGGACAATGCATTGTAATGCAATGTATTATAATATTATCTTTTCTGTAAAAAAGATGTAAATGATAGTTTATTTAAAAAATTGTATAGCGACAAATATTATTTGTAAGTGTAAAATCGAAGAAAGTCATATATTTTACATTGTAATGAAATTACAAACGTAAATAACTTATTGAAGAAAAATCAAGTATAATATTCTATATGCATTCTTAGGTAAATCTATCTATTAAAGTGTCAAATTTATGATGCAAAACGTATTTTATGCGTTTGTGTATTCGCATTTATACAACTTCTCTTTATTTTGCACATTTTTAAGCAAATGTAAATATTTTAGATATTTATTTCAATAAAAATTCAATTTAGCATTTGTATTTTTTGTACAATGTCGCTATTATTGCATTTGCTTTTAATTATCATTATTGCACATTGTTATGGATTGCATTGCATTGTATCCTATGTATAAATGATTTCTTTTGAACAAGTATATTTGATCATTATCAAAATTATACATTTTTTTTTCAAAACACATAAAAATATTAAGCTTAGTATAAAGTAAAGAAAACTTGGCCGTCATTATTTTTTTCTAGGCAACTGAATCAATTCTGAATCTGTAAGATAATGTGGCTTTTATTATTTTGAATCTGTTTTCGAAATAGATATAGAGCATAATATATTTATATTGAAATTTGTGGCAAAAGTATTATTGTAAGATATTCTTAAGTTCAATTCAAGAATTGGTTATCAGGATCTTAGTCCTTTAATCCCATTTGATGGCTGGAATCTGGTTTGATAGAGAATACTCCTATTAGTGTATCTCTTAATCTATAGGTAGGCCATGAGGCTTCTTGTTCAATCGCCTTGCAGTTTGAGCTTTACGGTTAGCGTTATCAATGGTATAGAATTTTGATTCAATTTATGGAAGTATTTGGTGGCCCACATTTGGTTGACGCACAGAATTTGTAGAGGTGGAACGTAGGTAAAACATAAATAAGTTTGACGCTGTAGAGTTTTTATACTCTATTTCCAATTAAATTCATAAAAAATATAGTTTATTTTCTGTTTCTTCAAATCACTTGAAGTATAAGTTAATTGGCGATTAGTGAAATATATTTTAATTTTCCTAAATTGACCATTAAATAATCAAATTATATAGCAGTGGCGTAGCGTGCGTTTTCCCAAATTCCGAAGCTAAGTTGCGAATTGTACCCTGTAGTACTCTTATCCCGTTTAGATATGAATACATGTTTTTTAAATAATAGGTAGCCTGATAGAAGATATGGAGTTAAAAACATTATGAATAATAATATATTTTTTTATGAAATAATTGTTTCCACATTACACATTGTGTAGAATAATTTATTATGTAATATGCACAATAATTTATCTTACTTTCATCTAGTGATAAAGAAAACAGTTCAGATGTAACTTGAAGTTTTTAAAATTGCATGAAATACTTTAGCTAAAACGATTTAATGAGAAATAAATTAAGTAACATTTTTGTTAAAAGGGATTCAAGTGTTAGTTATTAAAAAATAATTAAATGATTAATAGTTATGAGTTGAAGGGTCATTTACTTGATCAATAATAATCAATAACAAGGGTGTGATAAATAAATTATCTTAACTAAGTCCAAGAGCCCGCATTTTTTCCAATCCCTAAAATATGAAATGGATGAGAAGCCAAAATGAATTCCCCTCTCTGTATTATATACTTTATGTGGTAGACTAATTGTGGCGTTCGCAAATTACCAAGCAGCAATTTGGAAATGTTTATGTAAAATTTAATATTTGACCAGTTAGCATATAATCTTCAAAATCATTGAAAACGACACGGTCTCTGGGTTTATGAAAAGCCTTCTTTTTACTTGAAAGTAATTCATTCTGTCTTCGTGTCTTTTTGAAGCAACTTAGTCGACGTATAGTATAGTATGCATCCACTTCGTTCGCGTTTCGACCTCTACTCTTCTCTCACCCAGGTCATCAACCTATTTGAATAGATTGTACGCAAAAAAAAATCATTTTTATATCCATAATCTGTTTTTCAAAACCAAAACATCTACATTTTGTTTAGGTGACTTTCAAAAGGAATTCGTCGTTTTCTTTCTGTATCAATTTTCTTCCTTCTTGTAGGAAGAACAGCGACCATCTTAAGCACCATCTTAACATAATAATACGAGCAAATGATGTTGAATAGTGGCGGGCGCGGAATTGATTTTATGAGTATATGTTTTTCAAGTGTTAATCAGTTCATATCGAGGTATTTAGGGTTAATTTTCCTTTGATCCACCGACACCCGGACTTTCATCGCAGTTTGATCTCTTCATTGAAACTGACGTCTAATCCTGGTCATAGACTTCATATACAAAATATACAAGTATTTGTATATATTGATGTGTGTTGATTTGTGCTTTCAATAAAAAGAATATCTACGTGTGAAAGAACAGGAAATATCGGACCATACAGTTCTATGTGTATTAGCCCTCATCTTGTTCTCGCGACGTATCTGTTCTTCCATTCAACTTTAATTTATAAGAGACATTAAATGTACTCGCATAAAAAAATTATAAAATCATAGATGAATCATTTTCATTCTCATATTAACGCTATAATGCCAACTACCAAAACGCGAAGATGATACTTAAATATGGAAATATTATTAAGGGTAAAATAAAAAAACGGTGCAGATTTATGGTGTGACGAGCGAAATATGAGAGCATAGATATTTTGATTAGTTTCCCATTGACGCCCATTTTTGTATAAATTTGAAGGATTGTATTATATTACGGAGTGATGATAAGGAGGTTGAACTCTTCAGAATACCTACTTGGGTAGAGTTGAATCGAAATCATATTATTTCACTTGTAAACATTATAATTCCCATTAAAAACCGTTACTTACTACTGTGTTATATTTTATATTGCTAAGTTTTGAATTTCTAAGTAGAAAATGAACATTAAAGTAAACTTTTGAAAAAGCTATCTACATATATAAATTTTCTCGGTATTATGTACAAACAAATTAACTTTATGGTTTGTTTTAACTACAATTTTTTTAAATAAATAAGCTTGTCATATCAATATATTATAACGAGAATATATTTACATTTATAACAATTTACATAAACTCAAGCTATAATTAGAACTAATTTTAAATACAAGCAGACTTTTTGGTTTACTTTATAACACAACCTTGCTTATAAACTTGAAAAAATATATATATGTATTTCAAAATAAATTTTAAAATAAGCCTACTAGTGGTTGAGTGGTCAAGGTAACCGCTTCAAAATTGGTAGGTAGTGTCCGACCGAAACTAGTTTTTACGGCCGAAACTGAAACTTCTATATAAGATTATGTTTTCATAGGAAAAAAAAGTTAATAATAAGTTGTCAGTCATTACTTTTAAATCCTATAGGAATTTATTAACTATTTAGTCCCTAAAATTTGAGCTAATCATTCACATAACATATTATTTTCATTTCTGATTTCAAATAAATTATTTATGCTGAAATAAGGAATTGATTTGAAAGAAAGGCACATACTATTTCTTTTTAATATTAGTTACGAATAACATAAAATAAAAAACAAATTACAAAACAAAATTACTTTTTACCTCATATGTTTTAGTATATAAAACAGAAAGTACTCTTTCTTACGTCATTAAAACAAAATAATTTCTTCTAAATTTTGGTCAGTTTTCCCTAGAACTAAAAAAATATTGAAAATAATGTTAATGAACTGATAATTATCAATATTTCTAATTGAAGAATCTGTGGAAAGCAATAATTTCTCAATACTGTCATCTTACGAATTCAATTCCGGTTTCGGTTGTATTTTCGGCTTGACAACAGCCGAAACCGAAACTAAACCGAAATTCGTTTTTTGGCCGAAACCGGAACCAAAAGTTTGTTCGGACATTATTGGTAGGTGTTGGGTTCGATCCTAGTATCGAACAAATTTTCCATATTTCTTGATTACGAATTCGTATTAACCCCAGAGTCGCTAAAAACTTTAGCAGTTATAAAGCGACGGTAAATAACGTTAAAAAAATTAAGTTGATATGACTTGCTAAGTATAGGTGGATAAACATTGAACTATATACTAATTTGTTAAACTTTTAAAAGCTGTCTTTATTTCACATGAAAACAATATTTTTAAGATAACTTGACCCAATATTTTCAAAGGAAAGTCAAAGGAAATGGCCCGGAATCATTCAAATTACTTATAGTTGATTGCAAATTATCTGCTGTATTTAATATCGCATTTTAAGTGCAACATTTTTCGATTGATTAAATTACGATGTTTCTTAAATATAGAACGAACAACGACTTCAAAATTGAAGAGCTGATAATTTCATGGCTCAAAAAAATGGTAAAAATAATATCCAATAAGTATGCTTATGGTCAAAAATAAGTTTGCTTTTATTGAGTTAGCCGAGAACAAAATTATTAAAAGCATATATAACGATCAAATTTTATTGCTTTCCAGCTGTCTGATTTTATAACCGGAAAAAAATTGGGTTTTTATATTTATATCCATTTAGTTTTATATAAAGTTGTTTCATTAATTGTTTTTTAACTTCTTCATTAATAGTGCTAATTATTTGATGTCGCTATCCTTATGATATTTTTCAGGGAATTTATTGAAAGGCACATACCAAGGTTGTTTTTTCAATGTTGAAATTATTCTTTATGATCAAGTAAAACTTCGGTTTTTGCAAGTCATTTAATTTCTGCATAAAGGAATAATTTGAAAAAAGAAATGTTCATTTAATTGTGTCACATATAAAAGCATTAAATTATTTGTACGATCTTTTCAAAAGTATTAGGATAGCAAAAAGAGGTACAAAAGGATAAATTTGAGATGAAGAAGTCATTTGATGACTTTTTATCTAACTTACCGTTAATAATATTGTTATCAAATAAAATAGCTAATCAAACGGAGCTCTCAAGCTTGGTCAGATTGGTAATGCAGTGATTGTATATTGCACGTTGTAATCCTTAGCCCCCTATGAAAACTTCTTTCACTAGGACACCAAAAAAAAATTTTTTTTTTCGTTTATAATATTTAATAGATACAAATTCCTCTAAATAAAAATAAGTCGTTTCTCAGTAATCTCTTTATTGGTAAGTATCATTTAACGCTACGCGATCTGGTGACCAAAAATGTAAATACTCCAACTGTGTTAATTTCATTATCACATTTAAATAATTCAAGTTATTCAAAATGTTTTTATCAGTTAATGACGTACTCGAATTGATTGAATTTTCCCCAAAGAGTATAAACTTTGTGAAAGAAGAGAAAATAACAATGATAATATTAAAAACAATAAATTTACTTAGCACGACATCAAATGAACATCTTTCACGTAGGTAAAACTTTATAGAAGAAATTTTCTACTTACTTGTGTATCGAAGAAGAAAATATTTAAAAACAAAATTTGAAAAATTATCCACTTATTAAAGAAATATTATTTGTTATAGTTTTATTGTATCGCTATGTAATTTAAATATTAAAATTTATGCCTGTTATGAATCCAAAGAGTATCGTAGATCTTGGATAAATTAGGTAATGTACATTTTTATTTAGCGCAACATTTCACAGTTTATTTCTGCCTCTTCAGACGATCGTAAAAACTTATCTCTGCATATTTTTGTAATATCGACGGAGTTTTATGTATTCAATGATCGCCTGAAGAAGGAGAAATAAATTGCGCAACATTGCGCTAAACAAATATCTTTATTAACTAACCTATCCAAGATTCCAACAATACATAAAGTATGTGTTTTTTGTACATAAATGTTGAAACAGTAGTAAATAAAATATTTGATTAAAGTTTATTAGTTCTTACATTCATAACAACTAAGCTCCTTTACGATTTAAGAAGTTGTAACTAATTTAGTAAACTGAAAAATAAAACTTTCCTCGTTATGGAACTTACGGGCTTAATACTACTGAATTGTCCCACCAATGCTTAATTGGTATATAATAGCTACATTGATCGCTATACTATTAGGGTATTGTTAAAAAATTCTAACGAGTAGTAAAAAAATATATACTAAACATATTTTAAAAAAATTCTGACTTAAAAATCTTACTTATAGTAAATGCTCTGTAGTATAATAATTTTATCCAAGTAAATAAAATATTTTATTTAAATTTAATACCAAAAATTAGGAATGCCTGTATTTTAGGTACATATATATCTATTTATGTAACCGTTAAAGTATAAACAACATTTAAATGTACACTAATAAGGTAATGCTACTTAAATTATCCGTTTCAACGAATTTGATGGTGTAAGCTCTGGTATTTGGGAATTCGATTGTGAATAATCAACTGCTGGATCGGTATTAAATAGTTTAACGACTGTTCGTCCTTTTGGGTACATGAACTACTGTCTCTTTTAGGGACGTCAATATCTAGCAACCTTGCATTTTCTACTTTATTTTTAATTTAATTCACGATATTTTAGCTAATTCAATTCTAATGTCGTATAATTTTCTCTCTTGTTAAATTTTCATTATGACCAGACTTAATTGCGAATTAAATCAAAAACTTAAAAACAAATTAAACAACGTAAAGTCGCTAGTTATTGACGTTCGTTAAAGGACACCAGCCAAAAAGTGAAAAAAAAATGTGGGAATTTGATTGTAGTTATTTTTTAAATTATAAAGCTAGCCGAGGGGTTTTTGTTTTTCTAGGTTAAAAGGAATTAATGAGTAAGTAGTGTGAAAACAAAAAAGAGATAAAACATATTTAATGAATCATACATTATGTAGTGTATACATTAACGTCTATGAATACTTTGACGGTTTGCCTAGGGATTATTTTTAATCTTTTATCTGGGAATGAGTAAATCCGTAATAGTAGATGCTATAATTAAAAATAGGTAATTGTTACCAATACCAACTCTACCAAGTATGGTTAGATAAATATGAAAAATTAATTGGGAAGGTTATTTAAAAAAACACAAACGGATATTATCCAATCAAAGAAAAGCACGTTACGCTCCGTCATCTTACTTATGACTTGTTTTTGTTAAAATAATTAATTATAAATTGGTTGAATTAATTTTTGCCTTTATTTTTTGCAGGTAAGAATATATCTTTTTGATTTTTGCAACAACCTGTTACTGTTATAAACGAGGCAACTGTTTCCTTCTTTCTTTTTATTCGGAACAGCTACTGTAAGTATTATGTTTTTTTTTTATTTCCAAAAATAGGTGTAAGGGACCCTGAATTAAAACTAGTTTTTTTTCTCATAAATCTCAAAAATACGTTCCCAAAAAGGGGTGAATGATTAACAATTTCCGTTTTTCAACTTCCATCTCTTTCTGGTTAATTTTTTCCGCTCATATTAATAAAGATTTTTCGAACATATTGCGTTCGGATATGATAATTTCAATAATCCCACAAAAAGAATCCAAGGTCTTCAAATTGAGAGTTTAAACTATTTTTTCGGTGTGCATACCTTTACGTAGAATAGCGCACCGTTCAACCCAAACTCCCTTCTACCAAACAAACACTACTCAACTTTAAAATTATTTACATAATTTTTATTGAACAAAAATAAAAAAGAGGAAAACTAAATGGTGTTGATTTATCAATGTCTCATTTTAAAAATTATAACAAGAAGTTGAAAATATAAATGAGATATTGGTAATGTAATTAAATTCGAAAATATTTATAATTGAATAGAGAAATAAATGCTAAGACTTGGAAAAAACGTAAAATTTCACGTATTTAACGCTCTGTTGAATGTTGATTTTGTAGTTAAATATTTTGTTGTCACAGTGCTATGATTTTTTTATTAAGGTACATAGGTAGTTATATGTATGTATACAAATAAAATATGGTGGAATGTATTTTATGTTTTACCATTGTTCCTTTAATTTACTCAAATTAACATAAATTTCATTAAACTTGAAGTCAATTTTAATGTAGCTGCTTTTCATTTTATTATTTCCGTTATTTTTTTTTTATTTATAACATTATACGTTACTACTATCATCCACGTTCTGATTGCTTTATACCTAGATAGATATTAGATATCGAATAAATCGTGTCATTCGATTTAAGACGTTCGGTGGCAAGAGGGCTTGAGAGAGCGGCCATGTATGTCTTAACGGAAGGTTTTTTCTTACTCAATCGGAAGTTGTTAAATGCTCACTGGTCCAATATTATTATTAATATCTTATATGCAGGGCCGTATTTCCATTTTATAGAATTTATTAACTGGAAAAGAAACGATTGCATAAACAACACGTCTCTTTGTTTCCCCATTTAAATATCTTCGATATTCATTCAAGTATTAAAGATGAACCATGGTATTTCCATCAGTTACATGTTACAATACGGCCCTGAATTTATTGCATGGGAGTGGGCATTCTTCATTTCATATCCGTTTCCTTCAGAAAAAGACTAAAGTTGACATTCTGAAAAAATTATGACGATTTTTTTGCATTTATAAAAGAAATTGGGAACGATTGGATTTTTTCTTTTCCGTAGACTTAATTAAATTGTTAAAGGATGTGGGTCGTTTCTTAAAAAAAAAACGACTTGACGACCTTCAGCTTTTCGTTACCAAAGTTTATTTTGAAGTGATACATTCGGGAGGCAAAAATGTAACGCAACTGCTTCCGGTTCAAAATAAGGTAAGAAATAAGTGTATCTGTGGATTTATCCATAATATTTGCAGCTAATTTGATTGATGGTAAATGCAATCTTTTCTCTGCAGTTGAATGTCAATCATCTCTTGAAATCCTTAGTCTTCTCAAACATCTGCAACACTAAATAATCTTATATGATTTTCTCTCATGCAATTTTTGCGTTTGTGGAAGGATTTTTTTCATTTCACTTGGTTTTCTTGTTCTAGAGATCATGTTTTTATATGCGGTTATGTTTCAATAAACCGGTTGACTTAGTCATTTCTTGAACCATCGACAAGAAATAATAATAGATAAGTACTCTTATAAGAAAAATATATTATTTATATACAAAGAACTGCACAAACTTTAAAATAATTCTACTTAATTAGAATTTATCAATACCTAAATATTCATATTACCTACCATTGGTCCCAAATCCGGCTTTTACGGAAATGAGAACTCTTTCCAGATGATTACAATGTGTTTAATAATAATAAAAAAGGAAACTTAAAAAAATATGGAGACATCCGGTATATTTTTACCCTTATCCTAAATTCTTCAAAGGAGTATTTATTTTGAAACCATACTTTTTATTAAGTAATGCTTCTTAAACATTATTAAGGAGTGCCTTTAAAACAAAGCTGAGTTAGAATGAGTTATTATATTTTCTTTTCGCTAAGCGTCTCGCCTCCATGTTTGCTTTTTGCTAAGAATCCAAATGACCAATCGGTATTGTGTTCTCTTTCTGTAAGATGTTACTTAATATGACGTGTTCACTTTGTTTGTAATAAGACCATCACAAGATGCAAGGTCTAAGAAATATAATATTAATAAGAAAATAAATAACAAAAATGAAGAGAAACTTATCCACTGTTAAATGATCTGATCATTTTATGTTTCAAGAGGATTTCAATTATTTTCAACATATTTAAGACAAAGATTTTTAACGTATTCCCCTTAATTTGGATCAGTGGTTTTGAAAAGTTTTCATCTCAACTTTGAGAAGTTTTGTAAGAAAAGTTAAGAAATTGTTTAATTTCGCCATTCATTATAAATTAAGACTTTGAAATAAAAATACTGCTTAGTAATGCTTTATTAAAAGTTAAAAATAATTCGTTTTTTCTTTCTTTATGGAGAAGTTGACCCATTTTCGAAATCAATAAAAAATATTTGGAATAATTCAATTTTTTGAAAATAAAAACTTACTTTAACAAAGTAAACATTAAACGACATCAAAATTCTCCAAAACACAAATCGTTCTTTATTTTCTTAAGGTTTATATTTGTATGTTGTATTCATACTTTTTTAACGCAGAATTTCATAATAAGTAGGAAAAACTTTTGGACTTGATTTAGGCAGATATTTAAGAATCTATTGACCCATTTTATTGAGAAATAGCAAAATTTTGATCTTGGTTAAGTGGTTTAGGTAGCTTTTTTTTTCTAAGCTAGAGGTTTTCAAATCCAGAAGACGAAAACAAAAATAAAAAATGAATTTGTGAAAACACAATACAATTTTTGAAATCACAAATTTCATTGTTCGGGACGTTTTTATAAAGTTGTTTTAAATTGTATTATATTCTAAGTACACCTGTAAAACATCAAATAAAGATTTATTATGTTCAAGAAAGATAGCACTAAATGTTTTAAACCAGGGTTCGTCATAGTGGTCGATATGCATCCCTTGGGATCGATAAAACACTACTGGAGGGTCGATTGAGAATCGAAGAATTCTAAATGTTCAGATAACACAAATCTAACCGCGTATTCAAAATTTTTCAGTACTTTTATAATTGATATTTTTTATTTATGCAACTACAATTAAACAATTCTACTCTAATAACTGTTTAAAATTATAAAATAAATAATCAAACACTGATAGGTATGATTTAATTAACTAAAACTTACTTTTATGAGGGTCGATGAAGGATTTTGAAAATTGTCTAGGGATCTACGAGAAAAATAGTTTCGTAACTCTTTCTTTAAACTTTTAATCGCAATATTACTTAAAAATTAAGTTTGTTCTACGAAAATGAAAGATTTGTTGTTATTACCTATGTAAGTTTTAAGGTATAAATGTATAAATGAAACTAATAAAAGAAGGTGAAATACTTTTTTGTTTTGCAAAAATGTATATTAATAGAATTGTATTTTTTAGTATAACTTTATAAAAAAATAGTTAAAACGTTAAACATATGTAAAGATTTTTAGTACTATATTTACTGATCAATGCGGCGTTTATATGACCAAGTCGTACGTATACAATGTTTGGGTTGCCTACACACATGTATGACTAATACGAAGCATTGTAAACTATGCAGACGTGGAAATACCATACGTCCATACTCTTATTGTCTGTTTCTTTTGGTCCTATACATATTTAGTACAATTATATTTCTATGTTGTTAATTATATATAATTAAAATTCAATTAATTTGAAAGAGTTTTTCAATGTTTTTTTTTTCGTTCATCTCTTTATTTCGCTTAATAATTGTTTCACAAATAAATTACATTGATGCGGCTGTCTATTATTGGTTCGAAAATATTTTCAATTAAAACTGAAGATCACTTAATTTAACGTTCAAGTATCAAGAATTTTAATTAAAAAATATTTATTCAAGTATTTTTCATTTAACAAAAATAAAAGTTAATAATAAATGGAATGTGGGATTTATTATCGGTAAATTAACGCCCGCATAAATTTAAGATTTTTAGTAAATCAAAATTCGTGTGAATTTTATTTTCATAAGTATCGGCTATAGGTACGATTTTAAGCGGACATTTGTACGGTGATGGTTTTGAGCTGAAGAGTTTTTAAAAATGACTACTTATTGCATTTATACCATTATTAAGTTTGACGTAAGAGGCACATTTGCCTCTTCGCAGTTTGATTATTATCACGATTAAAAGGAATTTAAGAATCGTGCATTTGATTAATTTTTTTTCTGCCTCCAACAAGATGCGGTACACGATTTTCTTTTGCTTTTAACCCAAGGCGAATTGTTTAAAAATGGGTTTTAAAGTTTCCAAAGATTAAAGTTAAGCGTTTTTTATAGCAACACAAATAAAATTTATTTTACATCAATTGATGGCTATACAATTACATATATACGTAAATTGAGGGAGTTGTTTTTTGAATGTGATATGAATATTTTTAAGAAGTGATTAAGCTAGTGGACAACTTCGTTTTTTTATTTTTATTTCGACTATTATACATAGAAAGAATTGATGTACAAATGATGTAATTGTAATGATATTTGAATTTATTTCTCACGTGTAAGTATGTTCTCCAAGTCCACATTTGGAATTAAATGCAAATTAGCCACTTGTGTTTATATTGGAATTTCTTTCTTGAAATTTCGTTTTTGTCTTCAATGCAATATGTTTTAAACTACAGAAAGATAAATAACTGCAACCAAATTTAAATTTTATCTTCAATGCAAATGGAACTTAGTATGCAATTAAACTCCGATTTTGCAGTTGTAGAATAAAAATTAAAAACGTATTTCATTATAAAAAAAAGAATAGTCTAGAAATTTATTTGTTCTGTAAATAACGAAAAGACTGTGTACACCTATATTATTGTTCTTTTAACGTTTTTACAATTCAAACAATAATAAAAAGTCGCATGTGCCTTTAAAAAAAAAAAAAGAAACGAAAAAAAAAATCCCGTCTAGTCTAGATTTCGTATTATTTGAATTTAATCAACCGTATTATTCAATATTAAACTAATTTGAAAACCGAAACAAATTAAATCAACGTATTTTGGTCGAAAATATAAATCATAGCCAATTTACTGTCTGGCTAGTAAAATCTAGGTGTGGTTCAAAAAAGGGACCAATTTTCGAGTTTTTGCCACTTTTTTTAAAATAATTTTAATAATTTTTGGGATTCTTGAAAACATTCGTGATCTCTTTAACGCATGGCTCAGCTATGCATACTAAACGTGGAATGGCGCCATTGGAAACACAGTTTTGTAGCTTGTGTTGTGTTATGTCGTTGACAATGTTAGTTTAAATTATTATTAGATTTTTGCAACGGTTCGTGAATGTTAAATGACTTAAAGGAGTGCTTTTTGATTGTTGTCTTCCTGTCGGAGCACACGAGATTGATTTCATCAATTTGTAATAAATTACTACTTTTGTAGGTACAATGGTTGTGAAAAAAAGAATTCATTAACATAAAACGAAGAAAGTTTAATTTTTATGGAACAAGTCTAACTTTTTAAATTTAACGATTTCCCCTTTGTCCGACCGGAATTATAAAAAAAAAGTTTTTACCGTTATTAAATATTTTCAGTAACGTATAAAATATAATGTTTTATTGTAGAACAAAAATAGTAAGTTGTCTGTTTCAAGCAAGGGTTCTTAACCTGGATTCAATTGAACCTAAGGGATCGGCGAGTCAGTCTCGCGAATTCGGTGGAGGTCAAGATATACCTCTGATTCATATGACCTATGTATAATTATATAACTATGCTTAGAATTTGAAAAAATTCAATTTCGTTAACAACTTTATTTTTGTACGAATGATAACACGGTATTGGTAAAAAAAATATCAAAATTTTTAATCATCCTTAAACATCCTTAACTTCTTACACCTACATATATTGGCTCAAAACTTATTCCATGACATATTCAATGTTCATATATCATATATTGCCTTTCTGGGTATGAATATGATCTGATTCTTTATTGTTAAGTAAGAGGACATTTTCTGTTCTGTTTTAATTTTTCCTTACCGGCGGGTTTATCTGCATACATATTGTATGTTGTAAAACAATAATTTATTCATTTTGGCTCAAAAATGATTAAAAAAAAAATTACTTAAGAAATCCGGAAACAAAAATTTTTAATTTTCAAACTTAACCGATTGAAATATTTAAAACAAAATTACAAAATACCATCCTTTGAAACTAGTTGGAAATGATTTTCAATTTTGTAACGCTAAAATTTTCAATATTTCTCGATTTACATATCTTTAACCCTATTAACCCTAGCGTTATTCAAACTGAATTGTAAGATTGTCGTTAAAATACAATTGAAAACCGGTAAAACAGTATTTTCAAACGGGGATGACATCGTACGCTAGTGCAGCGGTTCCTTACCTTTTTCAGCCGCGGACCCCCAAGGAAATCAAGCATAATGCCAAGGACCCCTGAGTGAAAAAAAAAAGGTGCAATTTTCGGACAAAATTATATTTTAGTATTCCTTCATTAAATTAAAAAACAAAAACAAACTTTTTCAAATGGGACCGCGGACCCCCAAACATAGGCTCGCGGATCCCCAGGGGTCCGCGAACCACAGGTTCGGAAACAATGCGTTAGTGGACACAGAAGCTTTATACAGGAGTAGATATATCAGCTATCTAAATGGAAGAGAGGAACTGTAGTATAGTTTCTTCCCATTCTTTTACATGATAGATACGATCTTTGGAAGAAGCATGAAAATTTACCATAAGCATGAAATTTATGATAAAATCGAAAATTTTCCATAACTTTGAAAATTTATGAAAGATACAAAAAAAAAAACCTAAATATTTGTCTAAAAACCGTACAAAAAAGTAAAAATAAAATCCTTATTGATTATTTATAAAACAAAAATAATTTATTTTTATTTTGAAAACAAAAATAAAATTAGGTTCAATGAAATTTTGGCTCATATTCTTTTTAGAGCCGTCAAATCTGACAAAGTTGTATTTTCTACTTTTTTTTTTATTCTACTCGCGATTTTGTGTTAGTTTAGTTCTTATATGGCATAATTTCCTCTTTTTTGGGTAAATTTTCATTATGGGTCGATTTATTCACGAATTAAATTTAAAAAAAAAATAGAAAATGCAACGTTGCCAGATTTGACGGTTCTAAAAGGGGCATGAACCGGAAGTTTGGTCTATAAGTCCATACAAACATAAAATTTTGAATTCAAACAAGGAATAAAAGTCAATTTCGAAATTACCATAGAACTATTATTTAAGTAAGTTGTAGTTGAATGAGAGAAAAAAAAGTTAAAATGATGTTATTTCTATCATCCAATCTTGTGGTATCCATCAACTACGTGAACCAAAATATTTCAATAATGATGTTAACCTAAAATATTTCCTAAAGAAGTAGAAAAATATATCAATGAAACGTTCCAAAATTTAACATAAAATTATTAGTTTATCCACATTTCCGAGAAATATCCAACCAATATCAAAAGAATGTGGATGAGATTCAACACCCAAATGATAATATTAAAATTCTGGTATTCCCCGTAGTCCCAGAAGTATAATGAGCACAATAAGCCATGAAGTATATCAAGTGAAATAAAATATTTTGCAATTTAGCTATAGAACAAGAAAATCATGTAAAAAAGCATATAAGAGAACTGCGTAATTACAAAATCGTGTAAAGAAAGAATTGGGTGCATTTTCTGTAGTTCTTATTTTTCTTGAATTTTATTTAAGGCTGAGAAATTTTAATTCGGAGAAGAAATTAAAAAAAAATTAAACTGCACAGTAAATGATTTAAAGCTGTGTTATTAAATTATGCACTCTATACTACAAAAATATTGAATAATAGATAGTAATTAAGGTCTTTCTTTTAAATAAAAGAAAATAGGGATTTTATTAATATGTACTATCACTAAAAAAAATTACAAATGTAGATGTATACGAATTAACGTGGCATAAATCTATTAAACGATAAAAATTAATCAAAGAACTTCGTTTCTGTTTAAATATTCTAATTAATTTGATAAGTATTAAAATAAAGAAAACGATTTGAAAGAGACATTAATTTATTATCATTCGTGTCTATTAATATAATAAAATATTTAATGAAATATTCATAAAACGATCTTTTGGAATCAAATATAAGAAAAATATTAAAATAGTCGTTATTTTTATTCATAGATTAAAATTATAGATGTTTATTTCATAAAAAAATAAAGTTTTGTGTGAATAATCGAGCATAAAATCAAACTTTAGCAGTTGCTTTTTCATAGTGCTCTTAAGTGCTAATGCTAAAACGATAAATTTATTTATAAGTCAAATTCTTGTTTCCCAATTATAAAAGATCAATGCTAAATTATTTTTTTCCTTTGGTATTTAAGTGATTGTATTTAATTAAATTTATTCATATTTTAAAAACAAAATGAGAATATAAATATTCCTCACTCATTAGGGCCGATTACCAAAAGGGTTGGAAAGATAGTTCTGAGTAATGAATATTTTGTTAAGCAAATTTTACATTCTAAAATTTGTTTCGAAAAAAAATATAATCCTTAATCTGTGAACTCTGTTCTGTATGCGACGAAGTCTGTTTTTTTTCTTTATTTAAAATTTATTTGAAATGAAAATAAGATAAATATAAAAATATATGACCAATTAAATTTGTGTAAATGCCAAGTATGGGAAAAAAGAAGTTTTTTTTTTACTTCTTTCGACTTTTAATTCGCATGTTAATTGATTTTTAAAAACTAGATGAAAAAAATGTGTAAATTATTATGAAAAAGACGAATGAGAAACAAGAGCGAGAGGATGAAATTTACATAACTTACCTATGCGATTGTGAAAGTTTTAGAGCGTCAAAAGTTTGCAAAAAAAAACAATATTTTTAGTTTGAATTTTCGTCATTTATCAATAAATTCCATCTTTGAATTTGATAAAACCATGGTCAAGTGATCAGTGGTAGACGAGAAACGATTTTTTTGGGCGTGGATTTTTGCGATTCGAATACTTAATCGATTTTTCTCCTCAATCTTTTGTTTCAAAACACATTAAGTCCTACTTAATGCCGTTTTTATTTTGGTTTAGCTTCCGATCGGAAAATTATCCGTAATATATTTTCATACCAATAAAAAATACTCAATTAATTAAGACGTAGAGCTTACAAATTAGCTTTGAAAAATTCAATGTGTGTGGCATTTTTTTTGGTCTTATAATAATTGTTATTTCGGTTCTTTAGTCTTTAGAAGTTGTAAATATCTACGCCTATTTTCAATTTTGAGTTTTGAAGAAAATTTCAATCAAAGTCAATGCTTAATTATTTACATGTAGATGTTAAAAAAAGAAGTAAAATATTTCCGAAAAAATTGTAATCACACTTTTTTGAAATTAATATTTAAATATTTCCAAGGCCGTATGCGTTACAACTACGACACAGAACGTTGAAAATTGGTGGTCTATCATATTATAGGTTTATACGAGGTAATATACAAAATTGTTGCGTAGTAACGAATAATTGAATACTTATCTACATTTAAAGTGCTATCGTCAAAAGTTATTATACGAAAATTATTTTTTATTAGTAATTAACAGAATAGTTCTTTTTCAAAAGAAAAATCATAATATCTATCCTGTCTACATAATAAACAAATAGGAAGGTACCTATTGTAATTTTAAAATTACAATATTTCAGCGATTGAAAAAGATTGATCAATTTTTGTAATCGTATTGCATACTTTACAGCAAAGGAGAGAGACTTATATAGAAGTTCAATTCATATGTACGAAGTTTGGGCTACTTTGTCGGTAAATCTCAGAACTTCTGTTAGCCACTGCTAATTGTTGCTGTACAAAATTACATTTGACCAAGGCTAATTTTGTACAGCGACAACTAGTGATCGGCTAACCGAAACTAGTATATACTATAATTATATGAAAATGTTTTTAACTCTTATATTCAAACTCGGCATTACCCAGAAACTAGAGCCCTCTTTTTGCCTAAAAACTTTAAGTACTACTTCCCTAGACTTTATTTAACACTAACCCTTATAGTACTAAGTTCATATGTATATACAATGAATCATGAAGTACAATAAGATTACTTCGTATTATATGAACTTAAATACTTACACCACTGTTAGTTCCATGCAAGTTTCCATTGCTGAAATATTTCTAAAAGATTCACAAAAAATTATCATTTTACTGGGAATTACTAATTCTGTATTAATATGTACTATTTATCATATTGAATAATAATTGCAAATCTACAAAACTTTTTAAAGTTTCTTAGTACACTATCGGAATTAGAAAAATTCTTTAAAAAATGAAAAACTTAGTACTGAACTCAAATGTATCTTTAACACTGTAAATATCTAAAACAGTATTTGTGAATTTGTTTCTATTATGTGGGGGGTTTTCATCTACATATAGTGATTCAATTTTTAACAGTACAATTTTTAACTTAAGTCTATCAAGTCGAAGCTTATATGGTGTGTGTTATGGAATTGTATAACTTAAAAAAAACATCTTTAATCCGGAAATAAATAAAATATTATTAGATATTTGTTCTGAGACCAAGCAATATGTTAGATTCCATAGAAGGAAAATTGAAAGAAATTGTAACCCTAAACTTACTAAAAATAAAAATAAACTATTTGAGCATAAAAGACCAAGATAGTGCTGGAAGAAGTACAACCACGCAGGAAACTAAATCGCCTCGAGATTGAAAGTTAGGAAAAATTGAAACAAAATAAAAATTATTAAATTTAAGATGCAATATGTATTTCTACTATCAACAACACTGAAATATTTTTTATTATAATTATAAATTTTAATTAAGTAATTGCAAAACAATTTTGAATTTATAATCAAGTAGCGATTACAATTACAAGTTTCTCGACTAAAAACGACTAGAGTGTAACCACTCATAATAATCATTCATGTAGATCCTTAATATTTTAACAAAGACCATGTTGGCGATATTGATTATTTATCGTTTTACTGAAAATGTTCTCAACTATAATCTTACATTAAAAGTAATCACTACTTGAAAAAGTATCATGAAATCAATTTGCAATTCTTTTTTAAAATGGAATCCTTTTCATCTATCTATTAAAATACCTAACAATAAACATTAAAAAGCTCATTCATTTCTATTCGAAAAGACTCAGTTTTGAAGAGGGTGAAATCATTGAAATGTATTTAAAGAATAAAAAAAAAAGAATTCACCTGCATATTATATCGTATGTGCGTATAAAAGGGATGTAAAGTAATACACAAGGGGAGAAATTGTATTATCAATTCAGGTGCACTTTGTAGGAAATTGCTCTTTTTTCGTTCCCAGGATCCATTAAGGATAATTTTAGGGTTTATTTTAAAAAATCCTGTTTTATCCTATTTATATATTCACGTAAACAACGTGTTGGAAAGCCATAAGTAATATGAGTTATATGACATATTATGAGACTGATTTCCAATTCAAACGTTGGAAATGTCTTGTAGCAAGTTTAATCTTTTAATTTTATAAGAATAAAACCACGTGTTGAATATATACTCATCCGTTTATAAATGACATAATTCCAATAATCGGCGGATTATTTTTTACTTTTATATTTTGTTTGAGCTTAGAAAATATTTAAACCTTTTCACTTTTTGTTTTAATTATAATTATTGAAATTTCTGGAAAATCGAAGAAGGCGACACGGGAGGGCGAAAGGGTCAATTAATCCTACGTGAATGATAATTAGTAAGAGAAGAAACGGAAAATAATTATATTGAAATGTTATATGCCATATAATTAGCTAGACAAAGACAATTTAAACCAAAGAGTTAATTTTATATTGTGCAATAGAAATAAGTGTACCATATCTCGTTTTGCGTGATTAGATATTTCTGTATTTTATGCAATTTTGTAATTTCTTAATTATTCGTGAAATTCCAGTAAATGGATACATATGCTGTAGAGAAAATCTTACATTCTTTAAACAAAGTTTTTTAAGGATGTAAATTTATATAACGAAGAAGAATAATGCAATGAGGGATTATAAATTAGGTACCTACAAATCTAAAAAAATAGTTTCTAAATAGCACTGAGATTCCATGTACATTGTACAATGTTCTGATATTACATATTATGTATCTATGGTATGGACGAATAAAAATGTTTGTTGTTTATAAATCATCCATCTTAAGACTAAAATGATACTGTAAGTATAAATATATAAAGATGATTAATGCTGATTCTTAATTATATTTTTTATGAAGAGATACCAGATTTTAAAGATATTGAAGAATTAGTTTTAGTATTAAAACTTTTTAATACTTAATCTAAAAAATTACTGTATCTATGAGTATTTTTTGTAACGAATGCCAGTGATTAAGATAATAATTTTTGATTACAAATATTAAAAATCTATAATAGCAAGATTATAAATACGTATATTTGCATGAAGATCGAAAAATAAAATGTTGAAAATTAGAATCAACATTTGAAGTTTTTAACACCAATTCAATTAAGAGTTTCATTACATTTTGTTAGAGGTATATAGACATATCTGATCCAAAAATATCAATAAAGAAGTATTTACCAAAAAAAAGAAGTTACAAATGGAGGTTCACAAGGGGGTTCCACTTGAAAACTACATCAATACTTTTATTCGATATAAAATATCGAAACCCTGCATCGATGTTTGTCGATAAATCGCTTGAAAATCGATGTTTTTTTAACATTGAATATTTTCTGCAATAATTTGATTATCAAACTTTCTGCTGAAAAAAAAACAGAGAATAACTAATGTTAACGTCATAATCAGTCTAGAAAAAAATAATTTTAAGGCTTTAACTAGTTAAACCCAAAGCTATTTAGGTAGACTTTACAAAAACAAAAGTTTACTTAATCGTTTTTCTTTCATTCTATTCTTCAGCTGGTTGGGTTGACTATTCGAACAACCTTTAAAAACAAATGTTCGGATGGATTAAATGTTCCTACAATTGTCAAGTATTTGAAGGCAAGTGTATAAAGCTTAGGAATCAGAACTTTTAGGTCATTCCAAATTTACAATGGGTTCTCGTTGAGTGGTCCTGCTAGTGATCTACGTAAATATATAGACAGTTCATATCTACCGCTTAGTTCCGGTAGTTACTCACAAGTTTCGTTATCTATTACATTTATCAAAAATTGAAATATTTCAGAATGTTGAAATATATATTTTCATGATTTTTTATCATTATTAGCCCGAGTTACTTTTTCCATTAAATCGATATATTTTTTTCAAAACAATCAAAATATCGAATCAATTTGGTGTATACTAAGGTAAACATCAGGTAGATTCGATGCATCGATGTTTACTGAATATACCTAGTGGAGGACCCATATAAGCCAAATATGGCGGAGACCATACATGCACCTATGTGATACTTCAGTTCGTTTAACACAGTAATTCGTTAACTAGTCTATCGACCCCCAGATGTTAAAATTTCAAAGTCGCAAAGAGTTAATATTAGTGAAAAATATGTGCATGGGGATATTTAGATACTAATAGAAGTTCACAAGGTGGTTTCCCTTAAGCACAACGACGGCAAAGTTCAGAATCTAATAGTTTAGCACTTCAGAAATGTTGTAATTTATGAACAAAACAATCGATTAAATTTTATTTTAAATGAATAAAATTTCAGCCAAACTAGTCTACATAAAAGAATGAATATCGCAATATAAGAATTTTTTTTTCCCTAATTGACTGTGGCTATTATTCGATGTTATTATATCTTGGTATGTTAACATAATGTGTTTAAGAACATCAACAATACATTACTCTAAAGAGCTCATTAGAATTTCAAATGTAGCAAAAAAAATCAGACCAATAATTTAAATATCTTAATAATCTCAATAAGTTAGATTTATTAATATATGCTTAATTGTCCGAATAGTTTATTTCGCTCTATAATTATAGTTAAGTTTTTCTCTGAAAATTGATGCTCTATTTTTCTCTTCCTAGACGGTATATAACAAATGATTTTTTAAGATACGTAATACTTAATTAAAGATGTAGTAACAATGATTAAATTATTATATAAGTAAATCAGAGAAGATTGATGCAATTAATTAGAACTAAAAAGCGTTAAAAAAGTAATGACCATTAGCTTATTTGCGTCAATTATTTGAAATTCTCGGAAATATTAATACACTAATGTAAGTTGACAAAATTTAATTTAGTCAGAAAAATGTACAGAACTTTTAACTTTGTCTTTTGAACTTTTGTTCTTCATAGATATATTATTATTATGTTGGAAAATTTTCCATTACAATTGGATATGTATTTGTTTCTTTTAATATCAGATCAATTGTTGGAATATTTTCATTGGTATCTAGGTGATTTCAATGCTCGATGTAGAGGGTGCATTAATGTACTTATTTGTGATCTGATAGCAATTTGATAGTCTTTCAAATATTACATTTTTAATTAAACAAGAATTTCATCATTTCGGAGAATGGTTTATAAAAATTTAAATATCATTCTTTTAAAAGTCTCATTTCTTTATATCGTGTAAAATTATTTAAAACAACATTCATATTTTATTCTACTCCACAAGTATTTCATTCTTGTTTTATAGTGTTGTTAATTATTTCAATTTAAATTTGATGTAAATCTTGTCGTCTTTACTGATTAAGCTCTAAAATATTTTAGTTTTAAGATTTAGGGAAAATATTTCTATCGAATCGTCCATAAGTCAAATTAAAACCAATATAAATTATACAATAAAGATGTCAGAACGGGGAATGACAAAATTAAAAAAATAAATAAAAATGTACACCTGCATTGGTGGCTGTGTCTTCCAAAACGATTGGACAAATAAAAAAAATCCAAAAGCGACGTTTTCTTTTTCTTGATTGACAACATTTTAGATCGGCAAAGTTAATTTTTGGTGGTCTTAAGCCGCGAGTTCAGAAACATTTCGTTTAAGGAAATGAAATAAAATTATTACGTATTTGGATAGTATACAGACTATGGAGTGACTACTTATAGAAGTGGTCTATTTATTACTTTTTGCATACCTAATGTATTTATTGAGATGCAATGTTTTTCATTATTTGTAATATATATTTGTATTTACCAATAATAAAACGACACCGTACACTAATTTACTATTCCAAGCCAGTAGTTTTGATTGAAATTTAATAAGAAAATTTATAAAACGGACAGGATGAAGGACGTGTGAATTTTCAAATTTTGCGACGCAAAACTTTGTTGATGAAATCAAATGACTGTAATTGGATTTGTGAGATTATTTTTGAATTTATTTAAAAAAAAGAGGTACATTTTATTTTCTTGTCTTAAATACATATATTTTGTTGATTGAAATTAAAGAGGCAAACGTAGGGTATACAATTTTTGCAAAAAGATCTTTTGATCTATATACATAGGACTGGATGGCTATGTATGCGCCAGATCTTCGGGTCCACTTTCTTCCTCAATACGACCTTTTGCTTCATGGAATGTAAGTTGTTTATAGAGAACAAGTTTTTTTCTCTCGTTTCTGTTTTACCTGTTTCGTTTCTACGACATACGAAGTACAAAATGTGAACCGTTGCTTGTGCGCGCGTTTCTTCAGCTTTGCTTTCTATGAACAGAATCTGCGTTTGTTTTATACCACTGTTCAAGTCATCATGGCTTTAATACATATACCAGTTATAATTCTGGCCGAAAAATTAACTGCAAATCTTTATGGCGCACCATTAACGCCAATAACCAAATTGGCACATTTGAATCAATAAAGTTATAGTCTTCAATGTATAAATCCAAAATAAAAGCCTGGACTTGGAAAGTAGATAAATCTATCATGGCCAATACAAATTATTTGAATTATCACGTATATAAATATACTAGCTGATGCCCGCGACTTCGTCTGTGTAACTTAGATGTTGCTTATATTTTCTTTTTAGATTTGTTATTTGTAGTGGTATATAGAAATTTTGATTTTTCCTATTTCTTTTGCGAAAAATAATTATACTTAAAAACACTATTTTGTCGATTTTAAAAAGATTCATTTAATAAACTGTTGCTTAGAATAAAATAGCTGTATGTAAAGATCAATTCATTTTTAAAAAATATTTATAAATATCTAAAAAGAGTATGTCTATTGCGTATACTTACGGTAGATATACTTACCATGAACCAAATAATTCGTAAATCAATCAGCATCTATACATCAATAAAAAATATCGTCAAGTTCAATAAAGTCGGTCTTAATTATGACTTAAAACAGTAAAAAGTTTTCAAAACAGTCACGTCAAAATAACAGAAGTTAAGGGTCTAGATTTTGAATATTAGTAGTAATCCCATCTCACTGTCTCCATTCCCGAATGAACCTTTTTCATTGAATTTTGTACAATTACACAAAACCCAGTTCCTCCATAATTAAGTATAACCATTTTGTATAACCACTTATTATTGAAATATCTGAATTTCAACTATTTAAATAAACCAACCATATTGGATAGTCTCGAATTCACCATACACGATTTGGCCTGTGCCTTTTGCTCTGAAAGAGCATTTTAAATTTCTTTTATCATTTGACTTACTGTATATTTAAGATTCAAAATATTCCCCCGCTTTAAATTGTCATTCTTTCTCTGTCAATAGGAACCACTAACTTTAGTTCACAAAAATGCCGGTAAGTATTTTCTTTTAGTTCGCCGAATTTCTCGGTACTCGATATTCGCTCATTAATGTATTTATTTGTGAATACGTATTTCAGATTTTCAGGTTTACAATATGTGAAAGTCAAAAAACTTAAAGCTCACTTATAAACTTAACTTAACTATTTTCAGATATATTTATCAGAGTTTAAATTTGTAAGCATACCCTAAGTTTTTGTTTCTAATATTAAACCAACTTTGTTTTATAATAAAGGATAATTACGTTTCGTTTATAACGATACTTTGATTATGAAATTTGAAATTTCGATTGTTTATTAGACGTTATGCCGTACAAACTTTACCACCATTTTTCACTCTTTTAGAGGGGGAATTATCAAAAAACCCTTTCTTATTATATATCTGCATCGTATAAGAAAAACATTTTTCAAATTTCATCGACACAAATATGCATTTATATTTGAAAATACAATGTAAAACGAAAAAAAATATGACCTTTATTTTGATTATCATGACTAAAAAGCTATTCGATTTGGCACATTTGAACGTTGTACAAACAAAATTGTTGGAAATAGGTGGAAAAAGTGGAAGTTAATTCGAATATTTGATTTATTTTCAATAACAATAATTGTTCTTTTTCATCCCTCAGTTTTTACGCTGAGAGTACCTTCCCTTATTATTTTTAAGGAATGATAAGTAGCTTAATGTGAGTGGGTAATTGTGCTGTATTTTTATACCAAATTTCATTAAATTCGGTTGTTTCGTTCTTTAGTTAAATCTGGACACACAGGCAGACAGACAGACTGACAACAATTTTAAAAATGTTAAATTTGGAATAAAGACCTATTGAAACAAATATTTACCCTAAAATTGGGTTCAAAATCAAAATGTACTGACATGTAAGAATTTTATATATTAGTATAGATTACTTTAAGAAAAATTCATCAAATAATTTGAAAAAAGTACTATTCGTCGTTGATTTCATATTGCTATTTTCTGATTTGATTTTATATGGTTCAGGGTTTAAAAGAATAGAGAATAATATATTCAGGCTATCTTAAGCATTTAATATTTCTGTTTTACTATGAGAAAAAAATATTCAGTTCTCACGTACTTTTTTCGTGGAGAACAAAAAAAAAAACATTAAATATGCGATAAAACCCAATTTTCCCCTGAGTGGTTTTTAGCTGACCCTTTCAGCCCGCGCCGTTTATGTTTTACGATTAGTATGATGATGATTGTGTTAGTATTACCTATACGACTTTGGGGCAAAGTTGTTTTTGTGTTGTTGCTGTTTAAAGGTCGTTCGTTACATATCTGAACAACGCCGAACAACATAATCGTCGTGTCGTTCCATCGAGATGGCTTTTAGAGATATTATCGTTCCATCGTTCCGTTTCTTCAGGTCTTGCAGTCATATTCAAATAAAGAGTTTTGTTTTTTATCTTTTTCGTTTATTGAGTCCGTGGTAAGATGATGAAGAAGAAAAGAACCGGCGGCAGAGGCTGCGACTGTACAAATAGCCACTTCGGCTCTCCAGTTCCGAGTGGAATGTACTCTCTTGGAATAGAATCAGTAAAGTCTCTTCCCTTGACATTCCACGAGTTTATTACCTTTTTTTTATATTATCTATATATATATTCTTTTCTTCAAATATTAATGTTGGAACTTTCATTATTGATAGACATTTCTTAATAAATGATAATTATTATTAACGATACAGGGATTAATTTAGAAAAAGAGAAGAAAAAATGACTTGTGGTTAATTTGATGACTAATAAAAACCCAATAAAAAAATTCTAGGAATTTTTTCCAATAACGTTTTCTTTCGGCTCTTCGAGACCTACAATTTCAACATTCAAATTAAAACGATTTTAAATTTTAAGTTTCAATTTGTAACACTACACAGTTCATAAAGTTTTTTCGCACAATTATTTAAAATCTTTTCCCTGGATTGATAAGTATAAGTTATTAAGATGCTTGTTTTATGTATTTTTACTAACGTTTAATTTATTTAAATCAGAGTATCCATAAAATTAATCAAGCACTTTGTTAAAAGCACATGTTAAATATTACATAATAATGCCTAATAATGGTGAATATCTGTCTTTACTTCATGTTGTTACGAATAGTGTTCGATCGAAGGTCAAATTTCGGACGAAGCCGAAGTTAAGCAAAAATGTTCAAAGCAATTAAAATAAATACAATACCCTTTAAAACAACTAAAAACTCAGTGTCAAGATTAGTCAAATTATCAAAAGCCAAAAACTCTTCAAACTTTTAATTAAAAGAATTAAGTAAAATAAAAGGCATACTAGTGGCCGAGTGGTCAAGGTGGCCGCTCCAAAACTAGTAGGTGCTGAATTCGATTGAGTATTTTCTCGATTTACGGTTTTTTATTGACCCTAGAGTTGCTTAAAACCTTAGCAGTTATAAAGCGACGATAAACAACAACAAAAAGGAAAATTTGTTCTGCAGTAGCGATGATAACAACTCACCACTGCTTACTCTTCATCCAACGATACTCGCGCGCGTTAGTAAAAATTCGTTGGTTTTTAATGGTTAATTCGCACCTTCCAATGATTTTTAGTTTGGTTGTAGGGGTTTTTTTGGGATATAAGAGCCACTAAACTGGCCTTAAAGCCAAAGTGGTATAAGTCATAGTTTTGAATTTTAATTTTCTCTCTTTTACTAGCTGAAACGATTCCTCTGGTATTTAACTGTTTATTGGAAAATAACTGTAAGTCAAAGCTTCATTGTTATGCCAGTAGATAGCAGATAAAAAACCCTTTGTACTTGGGATTTTTCGATAGCCATTTGGATAAAAGTTATTAGATACATCTCCGAATCGCAATAATATGACTTCCACCACTTTGGCTTTAAACGATTCATGGCCCAACAGAATAAGAATCAAAATGTTACCGAGATTTTATAAAATAAAATAAAATTTATGAATAGTAGGTTCTACGAGGCGCCTTAGTCACTAGAGTTCACAGGCACAAAACTACTTTAATTGTAAAGTATTTAATTTTGATATATTTATATTTTTTACCTCACTTTTTTACTTTTTACCAATACTTTCATAACTAAACGATGAAATTTATCTTTCAGATAAAATTTTATCCCCAGGATAGAAAAAATATGGAAGTAGTAATATTTCTAGGATTTATTTAACAGATAATTTTTTTGTCGAATAAATTGCAGGATATGGTTCTTTTATCCATGAGTGTAAATACTGACCCAAAATTCTATCATTATCTTATAATCTAATAAAAAATTATAACCCAAATTAATATATTTTTTTTTTTAAATTATTATTTATATGTACAATATTAGGGTAGCGTGTGTATTTAGATTTAAAGAAATGTGTTAAAAATGTATTTTCGCAAATGCGAAAAATGCAGTTTAAATGTAGGATGCCGGATGTTTTGATAAAAAATTATAATTATACGGAACTGGAAACTCGGATCATTGATCAATTAAAATACATAAATAGACAGAATAGTAAATGGAAGAAAAAAGGAAAAAGATTTGACTGAACTCGTTTTACTTCCTTTATATGCATCGTATATTATAAAAATTATGTACACAACTAATCGTATATGTAAATGAACAAGTAGGTAGATGTGGAAATTTAAATATTTTTGCAATCTTGCTCAAATCAAGAAAGTGGAGCACTCCATCATAATTGCTGATATTTTACTGAAAATATTTTTTCTAATCAAATTAATTTTTTTACACAAAATTACTATCGTTAATCACTATCAAAAGCAACTATATATTTCTAATTCCAGACCAATTGCATGTGGAATGTTTAACGGTAAAATTGTTCGAAGTCGGAATTATTTTCGTTGGAATACGAAAGAGAGAATGATAAACATAATGAAAGAAGGAAAAAGATGAGCTTGTGAGATTTTTTTTACAAAAAGAAAAATAATTATGTTTAAATACAATGCAACTATAATTGATCCGTATTACAACGGTTTTTTTCTATTATCAGCTTATGTAACACAGGTAGATGCATAGAAATAACGATAAGCACTTTGTATTTGTAAGTACGATTATTCCCACCGATATTTAAATTTTACTGAAATTATCACTTTCAAAATAGTTTATCAGAAATTGAAACAGTTTTCATAATTTATAAATGTTGATTAAGGTCCATTAAGTTTGCTTGAATGGGGATTCCCAAAGGTTCAACATATTCCAACTTAATCAGGCTAATGAACTGTATAACTTTCTGATATTTCTTTAAAATTTATAAAAATATACTATTCCTAACTAAAAATATCTACTACCTTTAGAATATTTCCAAAAAAATCATAATTGATTCAAAAACTAAATCAAACTACACGAATATAATAATTTTAGACACTTTTTTGTATTCATTCACTATGATAAGAAAATTAATTTATCATATATAATATCTGCAACTAATAAATCAAAAGGATAATCGATGAACCATCGCTTTTTGCATCATTTTGATGGGGATGATACCAACGGGAGAAAAGTATTAGTTATCTTATTAGATTTTAACACACATGTGAACTTTTGTGACTATTACCACCTTTAAGGATTCTAAAGACAATTGGTAAAAATTACATCTTACAATTTATTCTTATCCGGATGTCATAGTCATTTAAGTTTAATATCGGCTCAACTCGTACAAAAGCTTAATCATATATAAGTATCCAAAACAATCACTCTTCCTAACTCTACCCAAAGAAAATAAGAAATATAAAAAATTAAGTTTCGACAATATATTTGCAATCACAATCGCCAACTTCTGTACGAAAAATAACAATAGCATTGCATTTTCGACATAAAACAACATCATCAAAGCCTACTGGTGACCCATTGGTCAAAGTGGCGCTTCAATACAAGTAGTAGGGTCCTGGTGTTGAGCACATTTTCATTATTTCTCAATTTACGGTTTTTACTGACCCTAGAGATGCTAAAAACCTTGTCAGTTAAAATCGACGGTAAATAAGAACAAAAAATGATATCTTCTTAATTATCAAATCAAATTAGTAGATCTTTTGAGACGAGGTACAAGGAGCATACACAGAAAACTTGATTCAACAACATCTTAGAATTGTACAAAATATCTATGTGATGAAAAGCATAAATTTAGCAACAAAATTTAAATTTCTACATATTTACTAGAAAGAATCACATATAAACCTCTTTGATATAAACACACTGGAAAAATATGAAATATATAACACCCACAAACTTGATTCAACTATAACGATAAATTATTAACAATAAACACTTTGTATGTTTGTTTGAAAATTGAAAAATGAAAATGCCACCTGACGATGACATCTAGCCGCTTTGGAAAAGACGTAGTGAATAAAATAGTCATACAACATATAGGTAAGCACTTAAGTAATATAATTGTATATTAGAAATATGTCTTATATGAACCGCTATGCAATGATGGAACATTGCAGAGAAACTACGGAAAAACTGGAGTTATAAGGGTTGCTATCCATCCCTGTGATTGTGAAATGAAAAATAATTGTGTGCATAAGTGGGAAAGGTTGGAGAAGTATTAAAAATGATGAAGGATTTTGTATTAAATAAAAAGTGTACTTGTTTTTAACTTGATGGAAAAATTTGAGAATTGGTGGAATTTGGGAAATACTATAATATCAATGAAAACTAATTTAAAGGATTTTAACAATATGTCGGGAGTTTTGAATTTTATTGAGATTATTAATGTTCTTTAAAGTGTCTTTGAGGTATGATATAACTACTAGAGAACAAGAGTTATTTTTATATGAATATTTTTTAAAACCATTAATTTACGAAAGTATTTGCTTTGTGAACATTATTCTCCACTTCTGAATCTTTGGCTGGTAGATGAATGATTAATGATTAAGGTGGCCGCTCTAAGTAAATGCAGGGTTTAAATCACAAAACGATTTTTTTTTATATTTATCAACTTACAGATTTTTAGTGACCCTAGGACCTAGTCACTGAAGAATTTAATAATGCTTTAAAACTAAAGTTAATAATACGAAAAAAAATTGTCTAGTTCTATGTAACTTTTAACTAACATATTTAACCAGAAATTAGGAACTTTAAACTTGAATTTTTGATATTTTTCTTTCTTGTTTTCTCTTTACAAAAGATACAGTGAGACAAATTTTAGTTGTTTTACAAATTTTAAAAGAACAGGGTTTCATTTCGTTTTAGTTTTATAATTTTATTCATGTAAGGTTCTTAAAAAAATGTATCAACTATTCGAAAAATAAATTAATTCTTATTTTCTTAGGAAAATTTTATCTGAAGGATAGAAAAATATATCTGTTTTTCTCCCAAGAATAACGATATTTCCAGAATCTATCCATCCATGAGTGAAAATATCGGACCTTAATAAAATAAGTTAATATGATTCATTTCTTATAAAAATTCTTTACATTTCGTAGCAGTAAATTTATTGTGTGAATGTTTTCCATAGTTAGTTACCTTAAGCTTTTTATGAGTATATATCCAACACTTGCGAATATTTTGTTGTATTAAAAATACAACACATTAGATATTCTTTGAAAGAAAAAAATGAAATACTTTTGCCGTAATGGGGTGCGGGCTGGAGAGTTAATGTAAATTATAAAGAAATTACAAATTTAATTTTTCTAATTACCGCACACATCATAAAATTGTAATACTAATTACATTTTGTTATATATTATTGTAATTTCTACAGTCTCCATAACATAACAAGACCTCCAATCTTGAGGAATTTTAATTATTTCGGAGACGAATTATTAATTTTAATTTATTTATGAAAAGAAATATGTTTTTTTCAAATTTTTTCTCTTCTGTGTCTTTCCTCGCCCATAATTGATTGGATAGTCATGCGACTTTTAAATTAAGAAACGACTAAATTTACTTGAGTCTACACGAGGAAAAAAATCAAAAATCTTATCGTTTTATTTAAACATGAAAATTTATGCATTTTTTTTCTTCAATTCTTGATTTGCTTTTTACCTTTTTTAATGTGTGTTTACTTGTACTCGTTTGTTAAACATGAAATTCTAATTTGTTTTTTTCTTGTTTGTTTCAGGTAATTATTTAAAATATTTCAAAAATTTTCAACATCCAAAAAAAAATTAAGAGATAAATTTGAGTGGGTAAGAATGTTTTTTGAGCACTTATCATTGGGTTTTCATAATAAGTGGTTTTAAGGTATTTTATATTTAAGTTGATATTTTCTCCATTTTAATTGGAATATTTTTATTTTCAAGATTTATATGTGAAAATTTTTGTTCTTGGTATTTTTAAGAAACTAACATTAAAATTTAACTTCTCGTTGATAAAAAGGTTTTTATATCAAAAGATACTCGCAAATCTATAAATTTGGTACTGTATCATTTTCCTAAACAGAAAACATCAAGAATAATTGAAACTATCGGTTTGAATGTATAAATATTATAACTCTAATGCTTTAATAGTAAGTACATTTTTCAAATCTTTGGAATGCATTGAAGAATACTTCAATACTGAAGAAACTTAAAAGCTAACACGCGACTCAAGATTGTTCCCTCTTTTCAAATATCGGAGTAAATAAGGGCTTCATTTAAAAGTGTTCACTAATTCAATACTAAAAGATTTATTGTATGAACACGCGTTCTCTATATTTAAATGTTGAAACACGCGTTATTTAATCATAGTTTAAGTTTGAAGAGTCGAAATGCCTTTTGAACGTTACCCCCAAGTAACAATCCAAACTATCCATAAATTCATAAGCACCGTCATCTTAATAGCGTGTTAACATCGCAAATGTAAAGACCTGAAATTTGAGTTGTGATGCGAAATGAAATAAATAATGAATTCAAAAAAATGTTCATATTTTACGAGACAGATTCCTGAAAATGGTTTCGATAAGCTTCAAGTCGACTTCGTGAGCGAAAGGAAAAAATTCTTTTAAGTCCCGCTGGTTCTTTCATCGTTCATAGCCAATAAATATTCAATACATTTTTTTTTTACTTAGTTTCATCAAGAAAATAAATCTGCATGTAATAAAAATTTAAAGACACTGTTAATGTAATAGAAGTAAAAGAAATGACAATAATGAGACAAAAATATTTTCAATGCTACACACACCTACAGGTAGGTATACGAAAAAATATATCAAATTTCAATTATTTGAATCATTTTAGATTCTTAGTTACGATTATCTTGTCGTGGAATTACGATTGTTTTAAAAGAGAAGTCATAAATTTAAAAGAAGGGTTAAATATGAAAAAAAAATTACATGGAGCATATGGAGTTCGTTAAATTTTTATTACGAAAATGCGGTAAACTAAAAGAATAAATTTGAAAATATTTTTATGATGAAATTTTTAATTAAATTTATCAAATTACTGTTGCATCTAAATTATAAATGAAACTCATCGTTAAAATTATATTTTACATTTGCGTATATTATGTGAAGCGTGTTCATTTGATTTACTAAATACTATTGTAAAAAAATGCAGACAAGGTCTGCTATCAATGGCTAGGAACTTAATAACTACATAGATTTAACTGTAATTTTAAAAAAAAATCTAGTGCTCAATGTATGTAAAATATATGTTTTTCTCATCAAGAGTCTTAAGATTGTATATTGGTGGCCATATTGTGCTTTTGGCAGAAAAAGAAAAGTAACAAAGACAAAGCTGTCATATTCAACTATTGAGTGTTAGCTGCGCTAAAACTTGGCACGTATACTTAGATTGATAGATAGATGATTAACTTATCTCAGTTTAAGTTACAGTTTATGGACATATTTCAAAAATTATTTGGAAAAACACTACATGATCTAACTAATGCTTTATTAAGCACGATGAATAGCTATTTAGGTATACTTGCATGAAATTTTCTACTTTCCAGGGTTCTAAAATATGTATTCCAGCTTGGGTAAAGATTCATGCGACTTAAACTACCAAAAAAGAACGGTGTTTACGAATATCAGAATTTGCAAACGAAAATAATATTAAAAACGACATTGTAGAAATAAAACCAACCCCCATCTTGCTAAAACTAACCAGACTCCACATTTTAGTACTACATGAACGCTATGCTTTGCCTGTATTTGTTGATGTGAGACTCTATTTAGTCTACTCCAAACATGTGCGTACATGAATTCAACGTTGAGTAAAATTTTCAAAACGGTCGGTAAAAAACTTTAGGAAAGTTCCGGCTTTGAACAAATAAACATTAAATTTTTATACATATCATCATCATTTTGTCATTAAGTTCATTATACCCAGAAAAAAAATTGTTGACTCTAACTTTTTATTCTACTATTTATTATGGTATATATTTATCCTTAACATAAAACTTATAATTGAGTTAAGTTAACTAGTTATCAACGAAAAAAAAGGTGAAGAAAATTCAAACGTTTTTATAATTTTTGGGTATGTAAATATAATTTGAATTATTAACGCAAGCATTATCTGTAAGTGATAAAACGGAAATGCACTAATACCGGATGAACGCTCAAATGATCGCGCAAATGCCAAAATTGTCACCTCCTGCGGTGTTTTCTTAATTTTGAAATATATTAGTCGAAAATTATTGATCTTTTTGTCGTGAATTCCATGTGTTAATAACATAGCATGAAGAATCAGCACAAGTCCGCTCCATAATTTAATTATGCAGTTGATAAGTTCCTTTATAATTTAATCTTCATACATTATGAAACGGATGTACAATGTATTTAAATAATTTCTCTACTTTGTGTTTTCAAAATTTCCTTTTTATAATTTTTTACTTATTGAAATATAGATGTAGGAATAACTCTTTGAGTCCATCAAGTAGGTATATACTTTTTAAAAAAATTAACTAACTAGAAGTTATTATTAACATTTCTAGTAATCAAATATTTTTTATATATTCGTCAAATTTCTTCCTTCATTTTACAAAGGCACGTATTAATATTTAAAATAGGAATGTTTGACATAATATAAGATGTAAATATATAAGTTCTTAGGTAGAAGAAAGATCAACATAACGCAACACAACTTAAGCAATAGATGAACTTGAAAATAAGAATAAATAAAAAAAGAAACCCGAGACCCTGAATTACCAAATACAGCTCACTCAATTATTTGTTACTGTTACATTGTAACAAATTGGTAACAAAATAGATGTAAATGTGTTCGAAAGAAATATATATCTACTATATTCAAATCAAATCAATCAACAGAGACCAGGAGGCAAATAAAATCAAAAAACCCCAAAGGAAATTATAGGAGATATTTTGCCTCAAAATCTTTTCGAAGAACACATTTATTTCACGTTTAATATGTACTTATAAGAAAGAAGCCCAAGAGGGCATTGTTAAAATTCAAAAATTGATGCACTTTGATAACACCTTAAAAATTTAAATTTATTGTCTGAATTAAATTATCATTTATCCTTTTTTCCACTCTGAATATGTTATAGATCAGTTTTGTTTTATATTGTGAATAATTTTAAGTGTTTTAAATCACCTGTGTAAACTACATATGTTGAAATATAAATAACGATTATCTATATAGATACGTATCCTATAATAACTTTACCTACCATTTTGGATTTTCTAAACACGTAAATTTTTTGTACAATTATCACAAAACTGAAAGAAAATTTAAAACATTATTTCATATTAAATCATAATCTTTAATAGCGTAAGTGATGTGCATAATGTATATTTAGTCAAATAATTTCATTAATAATTATATTTTATTAGTAATTTCTTTAATGCATTCTTTAATTACTTATTTAATTACGAGTAGGTAAACATAAATTATTTTTAATTATGTTCATATGAATACATCTACAAAATGATCTTCTTAAAAATATTTTGACGGAGTTATTAATTTTTTAATAACTGTCGAAGAAAAAACAATTTTATTATAAAAGCATTTGAAACTGAATTTTTATTTTCCAATAAAAACGATCTTACCATGACAAGCTATAGCCATACTTTTTTTTTCTGATACTTTTAAACTTAAAACTGAAATTATATTTATTTTTTTTGAGCGTTTGTCGTTGTTTGACGGTAAAAACTTCCTCACAGAATATGAAAATTGCTAGTATATTTTAAAATTTATTTTGAAATTTCATTTTGTTGAGAAATGAGCTGTTTTAAGACATTAAATTTTCTAAGCATGTTTTCTTTTCAATTCTTGAAAAATAAATTGGTCGATTAAATAAAAATTAGTAATTTTTTGCCATTCTTCATTGAAATATACTATCATAAATCTAAATATAAACGACATTAATAACGCACTTGACAAATTGATAGCTCAATAAAACCTACTGGCAGCTGAGTGGTCAATGTGGCCGCTCCAAAACTTATAGATGGTAGGTTCGATCCTTGTATCGAACAAATTTTAAATATTTATCAATTAACGGATTTTTATTAACGCTAGAGTCACTAGCAATCTTGTCACTTATAAAGCGATGATAAATAACAACAACAAAAATATGAAAATTACTTTAAAAATCAAATTTTTAACTATTCAACCTCCTATTTGACGATACCTAATGTAGTAAAAAAAATTTATGTTTACTATTTTGTGGTTCTTGAAATGCAAAATACGTTTTTCGGGGTACGTATATAATGATAGTTGACAATTAAAGCTATTATTAATTGCTCCTTATTAGTTAATGAATCTTTATTAGAGTGATAATTCATCCAGTTAACTTTTCTTTTTCTCGTCATATCGATGATTACTCTTTCTTCATTGGCTCTTCTCAATACAATATTTGTGAATCGATACATCCTTGTTTTTTGGCATTTTCTTACGAGTTCACCGTTTTTGACCTTTACAATTCTCAAATTATCCAAACCCCTCTGTTAAATTTTTCTCTGTCATAGCTTATCCCATGTAAGTTTTTCATCGTAGAACTGGTCTTCCCCTAGAACTGGTCTCCTCTTTCCTGGGGGTTCCCAATTTAATACTCTTTTGAACCATCTGTGATCTGGTATTCTTTGGACATGACCATATAATAATGTCGCATTTTCTAGTGTCCTTATCATACAGTATTTAACGTCCATTCGTCGCCATATTTTTTCTGATTTTATTTTATAATTTTTAGTGACATAAACATCTTCTAAGATAGTCTCATTCTATTGTTCTTATTTTTTTCTGATGGTTGTTGTCATTGGCCATACAAAACTATATTTTGGGTTATACTTTGAAATATTCGATTTTTATATTCTTTAGTGTGTTGTTCCATATTAAACGATGTTTCTGTAGCTTGCTTTCTCGCGCTATTTTTATTCATATATTTCTTAAATACCTAAGTACCATTCTGGTGGACAGGGGATCCCAAAAATTTAAAAGTTTGGCAACTTTTAATAATTTTATTTTTTCCAAATTTAAATCTACAACCTGTTGTCCAATACATAAGTATTCTACCTTATCCACATGTATTGTGAAGCCTCGAATTTCAAATTTTTCTCTTAGCTTTATTATCATATATTTCATATCCTCCTTGTACTAGGCAAAATCTATACGTCCATTTGAAATATACTATATTTTTTGTACTACCTTTTAAAGCTCTCTAAATAATTCTTTTCATTTTTCTCACCTTTACGATAGGCACTCTTAATGTAAAATTTCAATAACTATTTCAGTACTATTTATCTAAAATAAATTGCTAATTTTTTGAAACGAAACTATAATTAATGTATTTCCAAAGAAAACACTTTAGCTAAATTGAAGAAAAAATATTTGGTTTAAAGGAAAATTTATATGTAAAAGCTTTAAACGAAATTAGGAAACAGATTATTAGATATAGTGGATTAGACAATTGTGCATTATTAAAATTATTTAATTTTACCTTCAAAATAAAATTGATGTAATAAATAAGAGTGCCACGGAAATTTGTTAGTTCGATTTTAATTACAAAAATATATAATTTATATACTTTTTAGTTGCATCTTTACCAGTAGCATTTTTTTCTAGTATTATACTATAGGAGGTATTTCATTTTAAATATATAATTAAAAACAATTAGGCAATGCAAAATTAAGCTCAATTCCTTTACGGAAATAAATAAGTATAGTTATGTGGATGCTTATTATTTACTAGTATTTTTTTTTACTCAAATAAGATGCTGCAAAAAATGTAAAACTCAGGTATATAGGATTATATACATGCACGTTGTTTAGTTATTCGTGTGTGAAGTAATTGTATCAATAGGTGGCCATGATTTTGTTGAGAATCTGAGAATGCTAGACTCAGGTAAAACGATCTCAAACTCTTCACATATGAAAAAAGGTATTAAAAAGATCTGTAAGCTAGACAAAGATAAGAGAAAGAGTAATAGCGTTAATCCAGTGGCTCTCAACAACTTTTTTTTTGTCAATAAAATAACATAAAGAAGACAATATTACCATTCAAGTATAGTTTTAAAAGTTGAGGTAATTTTAATGATAACTTTTATAGAAATCGAAGTTGATGAGTAATAAGAATAATTTGAATTGTAATGAGTAAAATATTTAAATTTCTTGAAATTAAAAATTGACGTAACATTTGTATTTCAAGAAAAGTACGTTTATGAAACTTGGTTCACCTATTTCTATAACTTATACTAAAGGAATTGATTTTGAAACAATGCATACATTTATTAATAAGACAACTTAAACTTTTTACTAAATGAAGGTATTGCACATGGGAAAAATATATTTTGCGTTAATCGTTCTCCAAATAATATTAGCGTACCAATAGTATGTATCAATAAAATGATATCATTTGCAAAAAACGTTACGTAATATTCTAAGAATATGAAAAAATTCATAGATAAGAACTAATTAAATCCAATATTTCTAATTTTTCGGTAGAATTTTTTTAATCTTTTTAGAACCATAAGTACCATGATCATGATGATCATCATATTATACCTCTAAAGCAATGTGGGGGTGTCACCATAGAAATCTGTAAATAAGCCAAATCATTTTTCACGCGGGAGATTTAAATGATTGTGCTTAGTTATTTTATTGCTCTTTTTTAAAATACCAAAATTTATGATTTAATGATTAGTATCGAACAGGTCTTATTGACTCTAGTAAATATTTTCTAAAGAAAAAAATAAAGAGTATATTTAGTTCATAACATAATTCAGATTTACCAAAAGTGTCAATTGTGGTTTCAGTTTTTATTTTGGTTTCTGGGAACCTCTTGCAAAAAATCCTGTGTATTGCATCCTAAAAGATAAATTGCACCCCAGCGTTGTTTCCAGTTCCAATTGATCAGGCCTGCTTTTGAGATAAATATCAGCAGGTAGCCAATTAGTATGAATGTTTCCCAGTATATGGCTAGGTTTCAAAGTACTAATGTGGGAAGCATCTTCCTTCTACTCAGCATATTTGCTGTATATCCTTACTTTGACATTTAAACCCTTATAGCCAGGAAAATTTTCTTTAGAACATAGTGCTTTGTAAGCAGATCTACGAAAATTTTAATTTCCTTCGTACCTAGATTTAGGAGTCTTTAGGACTCCTGAGATCCTTTGAAAATCTTCTCTAGTAAGTTGAGTAGTTGTTTCGTAATTTTATGTGTACCTTTTGAACTCATTCGGCTATACGACTTAAGCATGTATACATTGACATGCCAATAGCTTTTTCAGGATTAGGACAGGTACATAGTACTCTTAAACCTTTCTTTGTCAGCCAACCTTTTTATTACCTCTAACACCAACGTATCCCGGCACCCAAATAAGTTCATGACTCCAAACCTTTGACGGATTTTTAAACATAGTTTATTTAACTATCACAAATTATTCAAGCAAAGTCACAATACTCACAGGTGTAACTTAAAGATTTTGAATTATTTTGAAATTCAGAACTGTGCTTCAGAAATGAGCATATTTAAATTAATTATTTATTTTTTTAATCGGAGGAAAGAATATTAAACTCTTAATTTTGTTATTATTTTGCTCAACGTTTCGTAACTATCAATTACTTCTTCACACGATTATACAACAGCATAAAGTAGCATAAAATTACGGAAAATAATACAAAGCTTTCGAAAAAACCGAATATATAATTTAAAATTTGAGTTTACATACGATAGAATTTTTTTTCAAGAACAGTTTAGTTTGCCCCAAAGATACTCCTAGTATGTAAGACCTAAATAAAACCTAATGCCCATAGGATGCCAGTAAAAGTGAAATTTGTTAACGTTAGAGAGACATATATGTTGATACCATAAAAATAACTATAGCATTTAGTATTTACAATGGTAAATACAGATAGTAATGGTGATTATGGGTAGCGTTATGAATTTAGAGCAATATTCCTATAGCTTAGGCAAAAATATAGGTTAATTTAATATGATTATCATTCTCATTAAGTAGGTCAGTTCATTTAAAGTTGTTTTATAATTTTTGCTACTTTTTTAATCATAGGTACATAGAAGTATTATATCAAAATAAATTATAATAATTTATAGTAGCTTTACATATACACCGTATACATATGCATACAATATTCAAATCAAAGAAATCATTTTCTCGAATAGGAGGAAAATCATGTTTGTTTTCCTTGTTATAAAGTGATTCATGGTATTTTACGTGAAAAATTTAAAAAAACTACGACAAATTTAATAAAAGTAAATGATATTCATAGCAAAAAGTTTAATGATTAGTTTTATATCAAAACGCTACTTTATTTCAAACATTAAAGAATATTTTCATTCTTTAACTGATTAATGTGCTTATGAGTTTCGCTCGTTTCGCTCATATATTCTAAACGTGGATTTGAAGCCAGTAATTGAGAAGTGTTGTAAATTTATATTCATAGAAGGTAAATTTTGCATATTAGTTCAGTTTTTTGAATATTGACCTTATTCTTCGATTAATTGAAACGAAAAAATTTAAATTGTTTCTGAAATTAATTCTACTTCCTGTCGCTTGTACAGAGGATGACAAGGCAATGAATATATTAAGACATGTAAATAAAGAAATACTATGGTATTTAAGAAATGAGAATATTATAAAACTCATAACAACTATTACATATTTTTAGTAGAAGTATTACTAACAATAGTATATAGTATTTTTCTTATAAAATGATATGTTTACTACTTTAATTTTTTTAAGAATTTTCCACTGCAAAGTTGAATAGTCAAAGAACGAGAGACATACTTTTTAAGAGCTTACATGCGTTTTTATCAAATGTTGCTTTTAAATAAAAAAAACGATTTAGCAATCCTTTCACTGTTTTTAATGCCTTTTTAATAATATTTCACATGCCTATGTGGCTTATGTCCATTGTGTTTTATTTTAGTCCCTAATTTCACGATTGCTATACTATCCTTATTTTTTATTTATATCCTTATATTTTTTCGTCGCTTATCTATACTATTATATAATATAAAATTTATTCTTTCTTAATTTTAAATACTTTTATGACTATAGTCTCCAAATATAAACACCAATTTTACATGTATAGACGATTTGGACAAATATGTACGGCGTACGCTATTATAATGTTAGTATGATGATATGAAAAATTATTTTTACAGTTTTATTGATACGGAGTCAATTTTGATTGTGTAACCAAAGTATGAAAGCTTTCGCATAGTACCTACTACTCAATCTTTTTCTTTCCCGATAGGTTTAACTACATTTTAAATGATTTTTTTTATTCACTTTGTCTTCCTCATTTTGATTTATGTACTTTTTTGTATTCACGCTATCGAAAAAATTAGAACTTTAAACAGGAACTAAAATGTTTTTTTTTTGTTAAAATGAAATTTTAAATTGATTCAATACACAATAAATTGGTTCGATACGAAAAACTATTCGATGCCTTATTTAAACCTTACGATTTTGGCTGCTTTTTGTCAATGTTTAATTCAGCAATTAAAAATTGTTTTTGGGCAATGTAAACAGGTGATGCAGTTATAAAAAAAGCAACTATTCGCTCAGTTTAAACTTCTACAAACTACCGCGTCTTTTTCAGAAACGTGAAGAATAGGATCTACCAGTGGTTCTTCAATACACCAGTGGTTCATCATTTTTTTTTAGAAATCTTTTGGTTATTTACTCGTTTTTTGTATACATAAAATTTATTCCACATTCCTAGAAATCGTTATTTGCTTCCCGTACTTACGATGCAGATCCACTGATCTTAAAATTAAAACCGTTCGAATTGTTGAATTGTTTAGTCCAATCGTAAGTGCAATTATATGTCCAACTATAGCCATAAATAAGGACTACTGAAATTATAAGAAGAAAAAAATTGTCATAAACGTTAATAAAAATACGTTATTTTGTCAAAATAGGAATGAGTGGGTAAAAACTACAATTTGGTATGATGATTTTTCAAGAAAAATGATGTCCAACATACTAACTACATAAACATACATATTCTAATCATAGGATCAGAAGAGATCCTGAATTTTTAAACCAAATTGCTATTTTCCATCCAAATTATGAAATTTCTTAGTGGGATACAGCAAAATCACCACGACTAATAGGGAAATTACTTCGGTCCAAGTAAAAGAAAACTATTTGATCACAAAGGATAAGTGATGAACTATTTCAATATTTTAGCACCATTTATACAAATAACTATACTATCATTGATATCTTCAAATGATTCTTTTTTTATCAATATTGAATTTATCTGATTATTCTCTATTTTTATTACATCTCATTTTTAGAACTACTGAAAAATTTTATGTTGGAAGATTTTCCATGAAACAGTATGTATATGAAACAGTGACCATAGTTATATAATTTTTACGTACACTGTAACCAGGGATGTTTCTTTTCAATATTTAAAGATTATTTTAGAACTCATTTTCTGTTAATTTCAAATAAATCATATAAAATTTCATTCCTTATGAAAAAGCCGTATATTATTCATATTTGTAAAAAATTATGCATGATTGAGGAATAATTAGGTATATATTTTAGACGTTATACATAGTCACTTTATTAATCCTCCCGTATCTATGAGTATGTATTTATTTATTTCGTACTACCATTAATAATTTAAACATCTCTACAAATATAAGAGACAGTTAGTTCATATTTTAGATATTCCTTCCTAAAACATTTACATATAAAATAAAATCTTAATAGTCACAAAAACCTGGATGTATTCTTTACAATAAGATGGTTTATCAAAAAATCCATAGTAAATTTACCAATTCTTTCGAACATCCGTCAGTACGGGGTATTTCTCATATATATCGTGAATGAGCATGCGTGACAGATGAACTCAGCTGAGATATTTCATTTCGGAGATTGTGACAGGACTATTATTTCTTATAATATAATTATAATTTATTATAAAAATTGATGTATTTCAACTTTAATTATAATCAGTTGAAACAATATTTATAAACATTCAAATATTTCCGAATTTTAAACATTGTTTTCAAATCTAGTAAATACATATCACTGTATCATACGTTCTATTTTTATCACCGTAATGGGAAGGTTAATGGTGAAAATGAATAAATAATGTAAAATATATTTTGTACATTCATAAATAAGGGGTGAACAACTTATGGCTCACGGACCACATGAGGCCCATTTTGATAATCTTTCCGACCATTGATAAATATTTTATTTATTATTCCCTAGTCACAATTTATAAATTAATTAAATTATCTATATAAAATTTGTTTACAATTGATACAATAAATATTACCTGATGATGGCATGAGTAGTATGGTGTTGTATTCAATAAAGAAATTCATTCATACGATATACCTAATGATTCATTAATTTATCAAGCGATTATACAAAATATATTTATTTCATAATAGCCAAAGTAGTGAAAACCAAAGTATTAAAACATATCTCCTAAATATCTCAATTTAATATTGGTATTATATAGTGTCCCGCAATATCATTTGAGTTGGCCACCCCTGTAATAGACACTAGGTATAAATAATCTTGTATCGATATTGGAACGATACAAGTGGTACTTATTTATAATTGTAATTAATTTATTTTGGTGGAAAGAAATAAAATTAAGATTATTAAGCGCTTTATAAAAATAAAACAAATGATAGCCAAATCTGTTTATAAATTTTGAAATATTAATTTTTCTTCACGTTTAGTTTTAGAAACAAATGATAGTTCGCTATAAATTTTTAGAAAATAAAATCATCTCTTGAGAAAAGGAAATGGCAGCTGAATTTTGGCATTAAGTAGAGAAATACAAAATCCCTTATAGGGCTTTTAGTATAAACTTGAAGAATAAACTTTCTTGAACCGATTACGTTTTTGTGGTTTGGTGATTGAGGAGCACTGTTGTAATGTGGATACCTAGCAGTGTAAACTCCACGCGATGGACGAAGAAGGTACAGGGAAAGAGAAAGACTTGAAGAAGGTGGAAAAGGTAGATGTGGAAGAATTCGGTGGGTGGTGCGGTAACAGCGTGGTGAGGTAACAAGGAGGGGGAGGAGGCCATGATGGTAAGTCGTGTGTTGGTCGACTCTCTTTGGTTGTGTGTGCAATCAACAGGTTTCTGTTGTCGTTTATACAAGGTGTGTGATTGTTATATTTTTGGAAATTTATTTATTTACATTTTTGGAAAATTCTATACTTCGGAATTAACACGAATGAAACGGTAATGTTTTAGTGGCTGCAAATATGTAATTAGTAATTTGTTTACAACTTTCTGCTTTTCCATTCCGAATACGATTGTGCTGTTTAATGTGAATTGGACAATTGTGGAATCTTCTATTTATGTTTTGTTGTTAGTTCAATGTATGTGCTTAAATGGGTGAAGCTTTTGTATATTGTGTGTAGCTTTTGGTGAAAGTTAATAATGATAATGTGTGAGAGGAAAATATCGGAAAATCGCTATCGTCGTCGATCCTCGTTCAGCTTATTGCTCACGTCGTCGTCGTCATCCTTGTCGTTACTGTTATGATGTTGCGACAACCCCGGATTTTCCCAATTCACGTGCCCAACTACATATTTCTGGTGGTTGTTGTGTTTTGGCTTTCCGTCCACGAATGCAGCAAATACAATGTGGCAGTTGCTGCCGAAAAAGAAATCGGTAAAGCCAAAAGTAAGTAGCAATTTGACTTTGGAATTCATCCCTCCACGGGAAAATAGGGCGCAAGCATGGACTCTACTTTCCAACATCAAGTTCTAATCTACATATCGGTAGCACAGTAAAAAAATCACACGGTTCGTTTGACTCTCATCGTAACTGTACATAAATTGTCTCTACATAAATTATGCAGTGAATGATTTTTTTCTACCATTCGTTAATACGATTGAAAATGAATAAAAATTATCTACAAAAAAAAAAGAAATAGTTGTACGCGCCTTTGCATTCCTAAACGTTTGTAAAATCAAAAAGCGACCAGCAAGAAGAAAGGAAATTACAATTTACATACCTATATCAATGTTTTTTTTATTTTAAGTAATCTAAAACTAGACTTACGTAATTCATATTTATCTGACAATTTCTTAACAATTAGACGAGGAAAATTTAAACTAGATGTGAAAAATTTTCAACTCTTAATTGGAAATTACAGAATTTTCCTCCCAATAACAAAGAAAATTCGTAAGCGACAAGGTTTACCGGGAAAAGATTGTTATGTCTGGTCATCCGTTTTTGATTGATAAATTATGGAGTTTCAGTTAAAATCATTTTCTCGACACGAGAACGGAAAAGAATTATTATGACAAGATGTTAGTCGTTATTAAAGGCTGAAGGCCTTTTGAATCTTAAACTCAATAACCAAGGTTGGTGGACATTACAATAAAAATAAACGAATTTTACCGGTGAAATTCTGCGGCATTTGAACTGATTTAAGACGGTTCTCCCGTGCGATGGGTTTGTAAAATCGTTTTTTATTTGCATAAATTGTTTCTTTAACATAACTAAAATATAGTGGTAAAGTGATTTTTTTAAAATTTGAGGTCGTTATAATGATACAGTCGTTACAAAGATACGGAGAAGTCGTTATAATTTTAAATGTACTTATACTTGAAACGCGTTTTTCTCAAAATTGTGTTTTTCAAACTTTCCTCCATTATATCTAGAGTACGGTTTGAGCGAATATCTTCCAATTTATAGGGAAAATTCAGCACATGTAGACCCATAACATAAACAATCGTCGAAAATTTTCGAATATTTTTATTCTTTTTTTATGCCAAAAATATCACAAAAAACACGTGAAATTAAAACTTTTTCTTCAGAAGTCTCTGAAGAAAACACCGTTGTTGTTTTTATTTGAGATAAGCCAATCAGCTGAAATCCTTTGGAGTGCTATAACTCACGTTCCACTGAAGCTTTTTGGCATGGCAAAAAATGTATATACATATGCCTAAAATAAATATAAACAAATAATAGAGAAATCCAAGTTATATCTTTTCATTGGTTCTTATAATAAAAATCCCAAATAACGCTTCAAAAACAGACCCTCACACGGGAGAATCCCCTTAAAATAATTATTTCATAAAAACAAAAAAGTTATAAAATTAAGAATTAAATACAACAATACCGAACTCAGACAGATTGCGTCACATTTATTTCGTCCATTCAAGGCTGCTATATTTTTGTAAAATTTTTGATAAGAAAATTGTATTTTTAAATCATAACAAAAGTAATAGAAAATTATATTTTCCACCTCTTTAAATCGGTTAAGTTACATTAAATGTTCGTTTGCACCATTTACTGTAGTCTTAAAATACGAGGAAGAAAAAAATTAAGCCACTTTACTGCATACAATAACATGTCATATTATATTATAGTTATAAAAATTTTAACATTTGATCTAAATTCCAACTTTCTGAAAGTTATGCACAATGTGCATGAAAAGAACCAAAATGGAAACTAAAATTCAAATCACAATAAATGCCTATTTCATTTCAAAACACGACAAAAATGTTATTCAGAAACTATTATGCCTCCAAAATTGGAGTTTTGTATTTATTTAAATGAATATTAAATATAAATATGAGAATTTTTATTTCTCCCACATGCAATATCGCAATCGCATAACGTTTCGATTTAATGATTCGTGGAAAGAAAATAGCATCAAGCAAAATTTTGATTTTTTTTGAATTATAGAGATTACATTTGATTGCCACTGTATGGGCGTTATGAAAGTGAAATTCAAATACTTAAGTATAAGTTTTTGTACTATCATCATAATATAAGCCTACTTTTTTTTTCTTGTTTTAGTTAGAATTTTTGGCAAGTTTAATATTACAGTTAATTATAGTGTGCCTACTCCTTGAGTCGGTGAAATATAATGAATTATTAATTATTGCTTTATATAAAAATCATAAATTCAAAATTTTCACGTAGGCTATCATCGTTATAACCATATCAATGTTTTGTTTCTAATGTTAGCAATTACTTTTGCATATTATAAAAATTCGTGCAAATTATTATTATATTATTATTATTCGGGATCCTTGGTGGACCAAGGCAGCAGCAATATAAAAGTACCTATTTTATAGCTAAAATTGTTTATATCATTCATCCCATAAATTCCTCAAAGTTTGTTTTGCAAGGTTCATCTGGAAAATTTCAAAAATTACCTTTCTAGTTAGTTCTATATATTCAATTTTAAAACTAGTTGGATATGGTTCTAGAATAATGAATTTGAACAGGTTTTAAATCCTCGTTTTATATTCCTTCTTTTGTTTAAATTAATTTTTGCACATCACTTCTTTTGAAGAGACATCCTTACTATATAACATCCTACCGTATATCAGATAAATATTTTTATTAAAAAAGAATACTGAGGAACCCTTCAACTATTTTTGCAGTTTTTTTCATCCCTCATTGTGATCTATATGCTTGCCAATATAGAATGGTAAACTAGCAGAATTGACAGAATATTAAAGTGGAAGTAGAGTAACATTTAGTAATTGTTACATTTTTATTCATCCCATAACTATTTGTCAGCTTGTAACTATAAATTTTCGTATTTGCTAACATTAATTCCAATTAGTTATGTTTATGTCTATATACCCAAAAAACAATCCTATTTAGATATCGACAAAGTTGTTGTGAAAGGATCTAAATCCATATGATAATCCATGATCCACTGATAATTTATATTAATTTAACTTTATATTAAGGTAAATGAGCAATTTAATAATTAAGAATGTCCTGAAAATTTTTGTAAACATATGTTTTGTATTGATATGTTTTTTTAGAAGCCTGATGAAGGTCAAATAAAGGACCGAAACGTTGCAGAATTAATTATTAGTATATGGATTTACATCCTTTCATGTCCACTTTCCTCCTATTTAGATATTTCATTAAACATTCCATTTCGACAATTTTGCAATGGAACAACTTGGTCGTTAAGTTTTATTAAGAGATATTTAATTTTAGTTGTTTTGGAGAATATTTCTAAAAACAGTTGAAAAATATAAAAAATGGCGGCAACTATTTTGTCAAGGTGTACTACGATCATTTTGTAAATCACATTCTCTGAGAGCCTACATAATGTCATGTTGTTGACGATTATAATGACTTTGACAACACTTAAAAATTCAGAAATAAATAAATTTTCAAATGATCATGTTAAACATTTAATGTTTAAAAATAAAATTAAAAAATCGACTCGTACTATATATGAGTGTTCTGATTTTTCTACCAAATATTGTACTTAGATCGAGTTGTACTTTAAACTGATTTTTTTAAATTTTATTTTAAAAAATGTGAAGAGATGGAATATAATTTATGTTTTAATGATTTATTCAATTAATGTGAGAGTGAAAAAGATGGAAAATTAGAGGTATAATAAGAAATCATTTGCATATTTGTTGCTGAGCCGGTTTTTTTTTGCTCTCTCCACACTTCGTTCTACGATTGGGATAATCGAATGATGTGGCCCGTCCTCTACATACCATGCCGGCTTTTCGTATCCAAGAGCGACTGGTAAACGAGTCCAGCAAATATCTTCTTCATTTTATCTTTTCTTCAACTAGCTATCTTTTTTTCTCGCAATTCAGTTGGGTATACCTATTCGATTAAATTTCTCGTTTTCTGGATGGAGATGATAAAAAATATACACGAATTCATGAAATCGTGACAAATCCCCATCTTTGTCGTACCTACGATAATTGCAAATTGAATATAGTGTACGCAAAATTTACTCAATCTGAATCTTAAACTGAAAAATACCTACACTCGGAGGCAATGTTTCTTACCCGGTAGAGCGTGGTACCCTTCGGAATTTTAAGAACCAAAACAGAAAAAAGCAACCATAAATTCATGATTTGTCAATTTTTTGCATTTGTCAAAAATTTGGTTCATATATATCGAGTACTGGCAACAAAACTAAGAATAAAGGGTTCAAAAAATTGTGTGGTAAATATAGAAGGAAAGTACTGCTGTAACAATATTTAGTCATAATGAAAATTGAACTTTTTCATCTACCATTAAAATGTATTAAATTAAAGAAGAAAACTCAGGTTTTCTAAGATCCGTTAGGTTAGATGTTTTTTTTTTACCAAATTGGCAACGTTCCGTTGCCTATCACAATTTGGATAGGTAACGAAACGTCGCCAATTTGGAAAATTAAACATCTAGCAGATCTTAAAAACTTGTGTTTTCTTCTTTAACTTAATAAAAAGCTAGATCTGAGTTTTATCATTTATTTCAAATTGAAATTTAAAAACCAATATTATTTAGAATCCAGTGTTATCCATTTAAATAATAATCATAGGTCCCCATATTAAACTGTCTGATTATTTTGACTAAAAAATGTTAAGTATTTAAATAACAACTATATAAATTTTATGATTACTTATAATTCTATAATCTTGATTCGCATCAAAATTTTGTACACAAATTAATTCTTTTTGTTCCAATAGACATATAAGAAGCCTCACTATTCTGATTCAAACCACTTACGTCACAGTTAAGTCTTATTAAGTCTCATTTGCATAAAAACTTTTAAGTTGATTCCTTTTTCCATTTTTAGAATTTTTCTTTGATCATTTTAATGTTTATGAGTATTGTATTACTGTAACCTTTTAGAATCATAATGTAAATTTTCTGCCGAAAGTTGGTTTTTACTACAGGGTTGCTTTATTAAATTTTCAAGTTTTCCACACCAATATTATTTGATGTTTTTTTTTCTTGGGATACTATAACTTTTAAGTACCTAAAAATATTTTTAGTAACACAACAAACAAATACAGTAAATAATGTTTTAACTATACATTATGAATTTTATGTTTTATTAATTTACCTACATATTATTAGTCTCACAGTACCTATCCATAAATTATATTTCCACTTTGAATATTTTTTACATCATCATTATTAAAATGATAGCTTAAGTAAAAATTAAAAATAAAAAGGAATAAAATTGTGATCTATTAAAATTTTTAAATATTTTTGTCTATAAAAAAAAGCAGAAACTGTTTTAATAAGAATATTAACTCTAAATTTGATTTAATGAAAACAAAGTTTATGTGAAATATTCAAATTTTCATACTAACACTTTCTAATTAAAATGTGAATATAAGTTTCTTGTAAAAAAATAATTTAATGTAGATTTATTTAGTAAATATTCAAATAAATTGAAATATGTACATAAATATGTACAAAAATGTACATAATATATTAGTAGTATACTAATATAGCTTAGATATGTTACTGTGTACATAAATACACTAAGATGCTTCACCACCATCCCCCACTGGTTTCGCTCATTAACCCTCACATGCCTATATGTATGTATTTAGTACATACTACCCTTAATAATTTAAATATTTCTATAAATACAAAAGATAATGAGTTCATATTTTAGGTTTTTCTCTCCAAAATATTTACACATTGAACAAAATCATAATAGTAACTAAAAACTGGATGTATCCCGCATAATTAGGTGGTTTATCATAAGATCCATCGTTAATCTACCAATTCAATCAAACATGCGTATGATCTATTTACTTTTTGCATTCGTTTCACTCTCACCAAATTGTTACAAGGCATACTGGCTTCGTTTCTCAGCCTGTCTCTTTCTCATATATCGTGAGTGAACATGCGTGAAAATGGACTCAGCTAAAATATTTTCTTTCGGAGATTGCGACAGGAATATTCAAATAAACTGTTATTTCTCATAAATATAATTAATAATAATTAAATTAACTATAATAATTGATGGTTTTTAACTTAAACTATGATCAGTTGAAACAATATTTATGAAACATTCAGATATTTCAAAGTTTTAAACACTTTTTTTCAAATGATGTAATAAATACATATACCGTATCATACGTTCTATTTTTAGCACAACAGCGGGAATGTTAAACCAGGATTTTGCCTAGTAAAGTTATATCTTTTATTAATATACATATATAAGTTTCGTTTTAATAGATATATTTTTTTTTAAATTTATCTATCATCACAAATTTTGAAAACAAACGATTTTTTTCCTGTTATTTGAGCGTTTATTATTGTCAAAAGTCAATGATAAAACAACAGGAACACCAATAAATAGTAACAAATATTCATAGTCAACATTTTTTAAACTAAATCAACTCAAAAGTTAGAAATGTCAAAAATCTTTTTTACATTAGAGAAGAATATATTGATTCAACTTTAAGTTTACCCGTATGAAAATTTAAAATTGATAATAGTTGAAGCATTCTTTACATTTGAAACATTACTTATAACTTACATTTTCTGTGTTTTTAGAATTAAAGAAGTATCTATTTTAGAATTCATTTTCTACTATCAAATGGTTGGTTAGTGTTTGGTCAGAATTGATACTATCTGAGAATTAAGCGACAAAAGCTGATTAAAGCACGAAAGATATAGCTGTATGATCAATGACAATAAAGACTTTGATTCGCGTCCATCGCTATATGTATATTAATTACTTATTGGAATACAAAAAAAATAGCCTAAATTATAATCCCATTTTTTTGAGTATGTATTTCTGCGATTAAAGTGATTCCTGTGATTAAAGGCTACATGTTTCACCAAAATGTATTTAGTACGTGTGGAGTAAATCATTTAAATGTTCTGATATCTATTAAAAGTTCAAATAGTTTATTATATTTCCATTTTCTTATATTGTAAAAGTAAAGATAAAATATATCTAAAAATCATATAATGATTTTTTGTACTAAAATGACCACAAACTTAAAGTAGGTACCCAAATAAAAACGGAAAATGGTCAGTACATATGAAGGGGCGTACTGCAGGTTGTACATTAAGTAATATTTTTTAGGGTAAATATTATTAAAATTTATTCTTTGTCAAAGATTTCCGTCACTTTTTCTTACTGCCACTCAAAGTTATAATTTAGTTACGTAATGCTTAATTGTCTGTAGCTAAAAAGTTAATATTTATATACTTTATATAATTGTCTTTAAAAATTTATTCTTTTTCTATTATACTAGTACTTACTTTATACAGATTCTTGTATAACTATTAACTTGCTCATGATATATTTAATTTTTCGATTACGCGTTATTATTTTTTACACTCCAATCTATACATTTATTGATAAGAACTATGTAAAATAAAAATTTACAACTGAAAATAAAAGCCAATTGACTGCAAAAATGTTAATATATATTAATTTGTTGTTTCACGCCTTAAAAGCTTTGCGAAATTTCAAATTCCATCTATGATTTGATCAATGATTGAACAATTGATTTTATTCATTGCATTATAAAATTCCAATTTAATTTCAGTTTCTTACCATAAACAAATATAATAACCTGTAGGCCGATGTAACAAATGCTAAATTCAATTCAAATTTTCGATAGTTATGAAAAATAAGACAAATAAATCAAATATTTATCTTAAAACTATATTTAGAAACGGTAGTTTTATTGCGTATACCTACATATAAAAGGTGTACTATAGGTATTTATCAATTTTTGTATTAAAAAATATGTATAGTAAAACTGTAGGTTTAAGTGTTTAGTAAACATTTAGTTTAAAATTTTAATTTATGCTAGAATAGTTTTGAAAAAACGTACAGATATCCATCAAAATTTATTATATTATTATTATAAATTGTTATTAAAGAATTTGGCGTCCAGAAAATATCTTTCGGTTTTTTTTTTATAAGAGATCCAAAATCTAATTAGAATATGTTATGGGTTTTCAAATTGAAGAATAGATGTGAAATATTTAAAATGATTAAAAAAATAATTAATAAATTATTCAAATATAAATTCTTATTGTTTTGGGAACAGCAGGCAAAAAAAAATGCTTGAAAGGAATTTTAAAAAAATAATTTTGAACCATATGAAATAGTCAAAAATTTCTCGGTTCGTTTTGTTCTTTTTAAAATGTTTGACTTCTTGAAGCCGCTCTTCTGTATCTTCTGTACCTTAGCTACAATTGACAGGAGTCAGAGATAAGTGAAAAAGACCAAGTCACACAGCTGGAAATTGAGAGAATTTCAAAGAAAGAATTCCGTTCCTTTTCCTTCTTATTTATTAAAATATGACGGCTTGTGGGACAAGGATGTGCTGTATACCTGGAAAACTACCTGCAGAATAAAAATGATGAGTCTCCGAATGACGATGTATATGACGTCGAGGCGTTGTGATGACTAAAAGAAATACGAGTATCTATCAGCCATAAAATATTGAAACAAAAATAGTAGAAAAAAATATTATTTATTCTAATTGTAGTGTTGTAATATCAAAAAATTTAGAGAACTGCCTAAATATTTTTTGCGTCTTTCCACCTGTTAAAGAAACAAAAAAATAAAAAAAACATTCTAAAATTCCTTTTTCGTATAAACTAAAGATAAAAGTTATAAATTAACAAAATCCACCGAAAAATATTTTTGAAGAAATCTCAAATTATAAATCAAAAGTTTTGGCCAAAATTTAATAAATGTGTGTGAAAAAGGTTGGACTTCATCTCGTCGTTTCATTAAAACAAGTTAGGTAGAGAAAAAAAAATTATCGAGGCGGGATCTCGGTTTTTTTTTTACAAAAAAGATTATTTTTAAGAGAATCCTTGTCATAAAATGAATACTTTTACCAACGAAATGATTAATTTCAGAAAAGAAACAAGAACCCTACGAAATTTAATTACAAACCCCATGGGGGTCAAACATTCTAACGCACCAGCGCACTGCGCAGTAAAGCAGCATAGTTTAGATATTTCCTTTTTTTTTGTTTTGAAATAAAAAAAATATTACTAGTTTCCATAAATAAAAATCGACATTAAAAGTGTCAAACACTTTGCTTAAACAATAATATGAACAACCAGTAACTTTATATATTTTTCTTATGAACCGTAAGTGTATACATAAGTCACAAGCAAAATTAATTTTAATAATTTATTGCACATTGTACAACAGTAGTCGCTACAAAAATCATGTTTAGCAAATGAGAACAAATTTAGACTAAACAACTCAAGTACCTACCAACGTATTATGAATTAAACTAAGTATGAGGGCCCTTTAATCAAACGCAATTTATGAGTTATTTTCATTGAAAAAAAAACTATTTTAATCACGCTATGTTTAATTTAAAACTTTTGTTTAATGCTTTTAAAATAAAAATAATAAAAGAAAGAAAGATGCAATTGTGCAATTGTTTGTGGAACGTTTTTCGAAATTAAACTGTAGAAATTACCTGTTTTAATGCCACATAGTAAAAATACATCGTTCACATGATATGCTGAACGAATTGAATGAATTTTCAATTCTTTTAACGAGTTGTTTCATTCGTTGTAAGCAAGTCTATATAATAAGTATATGTTAAAAGCTAAGTGCATACTTTTCATTGGCATTTTGATGTGAATTCGACGAAAATCCTAATATCTTAACAATTAGTTTCACAAAAGAGTACTTCAAAATAATATCTGTGATAGCATTTTTTATGCTATATTTTAAAAATATTTAAAATTGGTAATAATAATGACATCTGATAAAAAAATGCCAATAGTGTTTGGGGTAGTTAATCATATCGTATTTAACTTTATTAATAGGTATTAAATTACACTCATGTTTATTGTGCTCAAAAAAATTTTAGAGAATAATCCCAAATAATTAAAAAATAACATATTTGTAAAGCAATTATATTTCTTTCTACTAGTGTTATGAACATTATTATTTTTTCCTGATATTTACACCACGTGATTACTAGTCTCTTTATGCAAATATGATATTAGTTGCTTTGGGTTTTTTACCAAATGCATTGTAATTTTCTAGCAAACGCCTGAATAATACGTCTAATTAATCAAATTAATTTTTGTCGCTTCGTACATCTTTCATTGTATAAACATCATATAAAATATAAGGGAAACCGGAAAGTAATGTCGTTTTTTAAACATTTTAACACACAAAAATGTGAAATATAATCAATCTCAATGTTATAAACCTTTTGACATCTATTGTGCAAATTTTTAATTCAAATTTAATAAAATTAATTGATTACTACGGAAAATATCGGGAAATCGTATTTTGAACCTCATTTAAGATTTCATTTTCTTACTACTAAGAAAATAATGTTGTGATTGATAAATACAACTCCAATAGAACAATTTTGGACGATTATAGTGGATAACGCAATATCACCCTCCTTAATTTGTTAACTTTTTCCAAGACTTTTCTTCCGTCTTGCATTATCGTGTTGCACAATAGAGTTTTCTCTGTTGACAGTTCTTAAAACTTTTGGATATTGGTCGATCAATATTGATTGAGAATATTTGACATCTTCTCGACTTTCTAGTATGGATTTAGAAGTTTAAAAAACTCATTTGGCATTAATGAACATCTAATGCACTTGAATAAATATAGATAATGATTTTGATAACAACTTTACGTTACTACCCTTTGAAACTCGAATTTGATTCCTTCAGGTTTTTGGTTATACCATTTCAATATAGTATTCGAATAAAAAATATTTTTCAATATTTTTATGAGTTATAAATCACTCTAATCATAAAATGTCTCTAGTATCACTGTGAAATAACTTATAAGCAGATAAATGGCAATTGAATGACTATATGTTCAAAAACTACACTACTTTTCGGTCCTCCTAATATATTGTAGTATAATTTATGAAAGTAACTTTAAAATAAAAAAAAAGTTTAAACAAATTGTATTTATTACGTATTGCCATAGATACGTATTTCGACTGCCAAGTAAGTTTCATCAGTGGTCATTAAATAGTATTGAATCTCTTCGAAACTGTTATGTGATGAACCACTCATCACTGTGATTCATCATTCAAATTCAATACTACTTGATGATTACTAATAAAACTTGCTTGGCATTCGAAATACGTATTTGGAGCAATACGTCATAAATACTTATGATTTGAACTTTTGTTCAAATTTATGTTCATAGTTTATTTTTTAAAATTGTATTTCATAAATTACTATGCAATATATATTTTAAGTATTCTTTATACCGTCTAATTAATTTTATCTAGGAATTAACACCTGTCTCTTTAAACCAAATTTCTTTGAAATCGATAAGAAACGAACCGCAACCTTGCCGTTGAATATTAGTTTTTACTTCATTATTCACTTGAATTTTGGCTTACAAAGCGACATTTAACTACCGCTGAGTTTTGCATTTCAATGACACAGAGAAAAAAAACAGTTATTAATTTTGCAAAAATGATACTTTTTCTGCAAAGAAGCTGCAATCAATATTACTAAAGGTCAATAACCAAACGTGTAATTTATTAGCAATGCCAAATTACAATTTTCATCATTTTTCTATTTTATTAAAACTGCTTATTTTGCGCAACTACTCTCTTTATTTTTCCTGTGAACACGTCAAATGTAGAAACATTTTCAGCAAAAATTTACATTTTTTTTTTATTCGTTTATATTAATTTTATTTACCCAACATCTGTCGTTCTCAGAAAATTCTATCGTTCTAGTGGGCCTTATGTTTACCCATTTTATTTACACAGTAAATATTAACTTTATCTGGCGAGAATTTTCTTCTTATTTGGTCGTCTATATACATCGACGCCATCATTTTCTTAAAAAAGAAACATATATTGCCTTTATATAAAATATAAGTTATTATGTACATGAGTACCTGTAGTTGCAGTCAAACGTTGTAGTAGTAATATTTTAATTAGTTGAGGAATTTTAATTTGTAAATATTGATGATAAAGTTCTTAGTATTCGTTTGGTTCTATTTCCATAGAATTGTTCACTTATTGTTGTGTTTCAATTAGATGGGTTTTTAGGAATTAAAATATGGAAACATTTCATTAACTAATAAATTAAAAACCCAACCATAATAACAAGGACTTGTTCTTTTAATTATTATTTATTATTGGAATAAGAATGTTTAACAACATTCTAAAGGATAATTAAAAACCTTCTTTTTTGTTTTCTGAAGACCATTTAGTTTTAGGAATTTAGGTAGTTTTTATTAGAATTAATTCTCCTTGTAGGTGAAGAGAGAATTCTCGTTAAGTTCCAAATGAAAAATTCGAGTGAAATATTAAAAACTATAAATGTTGCAATGAACGTAAAAATATTTCTTCGCTTTTTACGTTTAAAAGTTTAAAACGCGTTTGTTCTATGGTGTTTTATTGAGTTCGTAAACCTGAAACGATAGAGACGGAAAAAGATGCTGTGGATAATGGTGGTTTTCGACTCAAGTTTCTTCTGGCCATCGATTCCTTTTCATATTATACTGGCGCGTTAGTAAGCAGAAGAGAGAACGAACAGAAATATGTACAAATGTTTTATTTGAAGAAATCTCCTTCATCTCAAAGATGAAGAAGACGGAGTCGAGGCTCCTCGATCGTACGTTCATAGCATTGCGTTGTTAAGTCTTTGACTTTGTTGTTTCTTCGTGTCTGATGGTTTTTTTTTTCTCTGGGCATTCAATAAGAAGTATTATTATTGTAGGAATTTTTATATGGAAGCGAGTTAAATAACTATTTCATTTTTCATTATATCGATTTGTAATGTGAAATATAAGTTTGTAATCAAATTGAAAATAGGATAAGAAGGGAAATATAATAACTTCAATTTTCCGCTTCGAAAAATAATTAAATTTTAATATTAAGTATGATGTGGGAAATGTCTCTAAAACGACACCACATTTTGTAGTTTTTCGTACTCAAAATGAAATAAATAAACATTGATGGAAGAGAACTATTCAAAGTCTACCACCAAAGTACTGTTTGAAACCATATTTCTTAAAGTATCACTGACTTCCGTAAAATTATCTAGAACATTCTCTATAGATGATTTATAATGATGTACTAAAATAGATTATATAACGTTCATTCGTCAGTATATTTAAATTTGTTTCATTCTTTAGATAAATATTTGTTGTAAGAGACTCCTTTTGCAAATTTACTTTTAAAATTTCTACCTGTTCCTTTGAACTTAAGAACGGCTGCGCCGATTTTGATATAGCTTTTTATTTAAATATATAAAATTCATTATTATGATTGCAATAGCTTATATATGTTACAGTGAATTTGCATTACTAGTGAGAATATTTTCTCACTGGTGAAAGCATATTATATAGATATATTAGGTGTACCTTAGTGAATCAAAAAATAATAGAAGTCTCAGTACGTATATAGAGACAGTACGTGTACATAGGGACAGTTCCCGTAGTAGTGATAGTTCCTGGATAGATACGTATAGACACTTCTATTATTCTTTAATCCCTAAGGTATACCTAATATATCTATATAATATACTTTCACCAGTGAGAATATATTCTTACTGTTAATACAAATTCAGTGTAACGTATATGCATATATATTATTAGAAAAGAATAATAAAGAAAGACATATCATTGATAGGTATAACCGGTATAACTGAGAGGTGAAAAAAATCCAAACTTATCATCCTATGTGTGTCTGGACGCTTGGACAGTTTGAAATTATTCCATTTTTTATATTATTATTCCATTTAATATTAATTTTCTATTGAAAACTTAAAGAAAGGCTAAAATTTTTGTCTTTAATTTTATATCAGCATAAAAGTTATTTCCGTTTGGCTTTAAGAAAATATTTTAGTTGAAAAATGTACTATTAATCAAAAAAAATGCCTTTGAAAGTAGTGACTAATGCACTTTATAAAATATGCCATAGTTGCAAACCATGAGACAGCGAAAATTACAATGTAATTAATCTTAAGAGTTCATCTACGTTTTGAGAAAAATCTTATTTTATAACTTGACCATAATAGTGAACTTGCTTTATTATATCGTATACCATATACCTACTGAGCTTAAATCGACTGAAACGATGAGATAAGCATTATAAAATTAGTAAATATGTATTAGTCTGGTAGTTACTAAGTTATTAACGTAGGCATATTTTTAAACACATTTTTTTTCTTTCATATAAATATCACGAGAAATAAAATTATGTTTGCTATAGGAATGAAAATAGCTAAAAAAATAAAGCAAAATTTTCCCATTTTGACATAATTATCCTTGTTTCAATTACCTTTTTCACTTTGCTAATATTTGTAAAGATCACTTTTTCAGAATTCAACTTCCGAGAAATACAAGAATACAATTGCTATAAACTTGTAATTTATACACATCGTTGAAGAAGTACATACAATAAAAATCATATTTATTATGTTTTTGTTATATCTGCAACACAAAGTACGTACTTTACAAAAGGTGTGCAGTATTTCCAAAAACTTCACTGTAAAATTAAAGGAAAATTGAAAATTACATATTATAATAAACGAACGAAATGAAGAATCTAATTACTTGAACAAATAAAATAAGATTGCATAATCAATGGAAATAATATTTCTAAACCCAAAAATTTTCTTAACTGATCATTCAACAGTAGTTGAATTATTTGAGAGAACCTTATTTGTGCCATCAATTTCTTGCAATTTATTCCAATTTAATAATTATAATTAGTAAAAAATGTTATTTATTTCAGATGATTTTAATATTTATGATTTTAATCGAAATAATTAAAACGAAGCAAAATAATTTTGTCAATTTATACACTGATACAATAAAATGCTTTGCTATATTTTAAATCCGTTACGTAGAAATAATAAGTACATTAAACAGTATTCGATTAAATACTAGCATGCTTTTCGATGCATTAAAACAGTGTATTAAAATAAATTTAGAAAAATATCGCTATTTTATTATTTACATTTTCTATATGATTCCGTCACGTTATTGTATACACTAACTTATTTTGGTTTATAAAAAATTGAAACTCATTACATTTATCTTTTAAAAAGAGAATTATTTCTGATATAAAATTAAAGAATTCCTGATATAAAAACCAATATAAAGTATTTCAATCGATATTTCAATAAAAAATCAATGATATAGGATTTTAACAATGGGCTTCATTAATTTAAGAGTGCATCATTACAGTCTATTCTTCTCTTAGCAAAGACAGCTTCCTGATTAATATTTATTTTACTTCTTAAGTTTGTTAGGTGCGTGAAACTCAGTATAAAGGAAGAAAGCCGAACATAACAAAGTTATTTTTTTAAAATAATACATTCCTATGTTTTGTAACTACCTAAAACCATTTAAAATTTTCAAACCTTTGCGGGAGAAAATAAGGTTTGCTTTTCTTTACATTCAAACGATTGAAAATTTTAATTTTCTTCTTGTTGCAGTTAAACTGCTGTTGAATTAACTATTATTTCCTCAGATTTTCCCATGCATTTTTCAAAATTTTCAGGTTAATATAAAAAAGCTGTTTTCAGTAGGAGCTTTTAAATTGATGCAAAGCTTCACGCAAATTAGATTTGTTTTGACCCAAGTTTTGGTTTACCGTTGAAAATACATTATATATTAAAAAAACATTAAAGTATCTACATAAAATTTGGGAATCATATATTATGAACTTTTTTTAAAGCAATTTTTCAAGCAATTATAAAAAGTATTATAAAATAACTTAGTTTTATTTAATTTTATCTTTAATAATAAAAAGTGTTAAATTTATATAATTATACCTACTATAAAAATATTTTTTAAATCCTCATAAATATTATTGTAAAATATACGGTGATGTATTCACACCGTGTGAAGTCATGATAAGTGAAGGAAAATTGAATTGAAGTGTCATTGTGCGTAGTGGATAATTCAGAAACTTTTAAGGGCAAGTAATAATCTTGGTTCGTTAAATACATGCCAAAAAAAACATATGAGCATTTGATTTGCCAATTTTTGTATTTTAAATAGCAAAAATACTTGCCTTAGCAGAAAAAGTTGTTATAAATATAAACTTTTCATAGTGGTAAAGAAGGGGAATAAAAGAAATATATGGATAGTATCACCAACAAGCAACAAGAATCGGACGTTATTCTTGATTTGTACTATAACAGCAATGAGAGTAATAGTGAAAATAGTGATCACCGAAACTTAAGTTTTTAGTAAACGATAAATTTCCACATTAAATTTTTTTATATATTTAATTTAAAAAAGTTTGATCCCTGTATCAATTTTTAATTCATTTGTAAATATTATTGTCAAAGAACCTCCATTGGGGAGGTTCTCTCGGGTAGTGGCCTGTTTTAACCCCTTTTTTTGTAGACAAACGAAAAGATAGAACTTTGAGCTTTTTATCGTTTGTTTTGGTAAACTTTTGAAGAAAAATTCACTTCAGTTCATACTTTTATTATCCTAAGCAAAATAGGAGTATTCTGAATTTTTCAATGATAATAGTTCATTCCTATAATCTATCCAATAACCTTACAAATTGGAAATCAGTCGGTCAAACTGTTCTTGAAATATGATGGAATAAAGTTTGAAAAATACAATTTTATAAAAACGCGTTTAAAGATTCGAGTACTGTTAAAACTATAACGACTTCTGTATCTTTGTTACGACTGTATCTTTATAACGACTTCCAGTTTTAAAAAAATCACTTTAGCACTATATTCTAAATATGTTAAGGAGACAATTTATGGAAAAAAAATTGTTTTTAACTCATCACATAGGAGAACCTCCTTAATTTCTACATTACATGGCTCTACAACTATGCACGGAGTGAATAGATATCCACATTTTAAATACTTAATCGTTTGCATGAATTATTTTATTTTTCATTATTTAAAGTCATTAATTTTTGATAAAAATTTCCAACTATCAAATATATACAATATTCATACACTATATATATATATATAATATTTTAAATCACTGAAACGAAATAAAATATTCAAATCAAATAACAATAGAAAAAAAGAAAGAAGGACCAATAGAACAGATGGTTCTATAATTTAACAAAACAACATTATTATAATATTATCATTATGATAATAATGCATTTGAAGAAAAAAACAGGTTTTTCCTAAGTTGCTCACTCTATTCTATTATGTTTCGTATGTATCATCTTTTCTTCTCTAAAAATTGACAAAAACTTAGATGATGAAAAAGAAAAATCATCATGAACACAATCCATTAGACTATAAGATCGATTGTTCAATTTACTTTTAACGCCTTTGTAATAAGAAATGATCGATTTCTGGGACCCTCTGAGGATGCTGAGGACTTTCTCTCTCAAAAAAAATAATTATTCATTTATCTCGAGTGGGTTTTGTTTTCATTTTTAAATAAATTAAATGAAAATCAGAGGAAATCAATGATGAAAAAAACAGCCTACATGTCATAAAAATCTTAACAATCTATAAAAGATGTCACTTGGATCATTTTTTGTGTTTGAATATTTTATCAATAAAAATTTTACGACTTAATTTCAAGAGGAAAAAGACTTGGGAAAGCATTGAATACATTTGAAAAACAAAACGGTGCATCTGGAATACCTGCATCTATTAAAATGTGGGTGTCTTAATTTTTTTTTGGATTTTTGTTTCCCCACAGTAAGAAATAGTTTCCTATATAATGTCACATATAGACTTCAAAAAAAAAAAATCTTTATGTAAATCCATTTATGGTTCTGACTGAAATTCCAAACTAACACATTCGGTTTTATTTACAATTACTTTTAATCTCTAGAAATGTGTGTGGGGTAATTAAAAATATAAATCTTTTTTAATTTAATTTTTAATCATGAAAATAGTCAATGCCGTATTTCACTTCTGTATTCGAATTTGTCACTTAATAGGTGTATGAAGGTGGAAATAACGATTCGATATTAATATCTTAGCGCGATAAAAGTCAACTTTTAAATATTTAAAATTGTTACGAAACGATACAAATGATTTTGTTTTCGAATTAAGTGCGTTTGCATTGAAGTAGATCTTTAAATTTAAAAGTCAAAAAGTGACTATTCTTGTGGTACATAAAGGGGCAATTGTGGGGCGCCGCACCCTTAGCCTTGAATACGATAAAAAGTGTCCACGTCATTTCTTCTTGAACCTCCTCGGAAACATATATCTTCCCGATGTCGCCCCCTAGAATCAACAAAACGGAACACAACAAAAAAAAATGTTAGATAAACTTTTTTATTTCTTAAGCTGTCTACCGAATTATGATAATTTTCAAAGCACTGTCAATGGAATGGCGTGGATTTTATCCAACTAACATAATTTCAACAAAAAAAATCTAAAATAGATTTAACATATTATAGATAAGTGTATTTTAAAATCCTGTAAAAATTATAAATTATTCAAATACATTTTACCCAACCAATAATTTTACATTTATACTAATAATATAGTCTTACATTAGTTCTGTATTATAATCTTTTTTTTCGTTATAAAATTCGTGTACAGGTAAAATTTTCAAGTTTTAGACTTCTTCGAAAAAATATAAACTGCCTTAAAACTTTTAAAATTATCTATGCAACTTTAAATTAAGGTAGATACAAATTCATACGTATATTAACTAAGGTATTGTACTAATGGTCTTCGAAAAATGTTTAATGCCTAAAGGTTTTTTTTTTTGGAATCTTTGCAGTCAAGCGACTAAAATTACTTTGGTTTGTTTTTGAACAATATCCATTGTCTTAAAGAAGTCTCCAGAGTTTATAGCACTGGTTCGTCATTTTTCCGAAAATTTAAAATGAAGAGGGTTAAATAGTGGCGCCTAGTGCTATATCCGGTTCAAATAAAATAATAAAATTGATCGTTTTTTATTGCTTGACAGTAAAAATTTATGACCATTTTGAAGAAAATATAAAAAAATAAATTATGCAACTAATTTGTACAAGGATTTCAAGTTTTTGAAATAACAATATAACGATTTTAGGGGAAAGCGGAGTAAACATGAAGGTGGAATAATCCCAAAGTCTGTGATTTTTACGAGTTTTTAACAAAAACTGTAATAATATTGTCTCAAATTATTACAGTTTGAGGTCGGTCAATATCCGGCAACGTTGCATTTCCTTCATTGTTTTTAATTTAATTCGCAAATAAATCGGTCCATAATTAAATTTAGCCATCATACCGTATTAGAATTGAATTATCAAAGTAGAAACTGCAATATTGACCTACCTTAAAGGGACATGAACCATAATATTATATATTGCTTTCGAAAGATCTGAAATCTCATGATGACCTTAGTTTTAAACCGCAATAAAAGGAAGTAGATCTACATAATCTTCAAGAATTTATAAACGTTATTAGCTTGTTGACGTTTTAGTTACAAATTTTGCATGTGTTAAATTTAAAATTATCTTTTATTACAAATGACTTTCTGAAATAATTGGATAGCTTAGAACTTTCAAAATACTAAGTCAATGTAGATGCTACTTTTTTAATATGAAATCGGATCTTTTTTCGAAAAAATAAACTTTCATTATCTCTAAATGTAAAAACTTACGTTATTCAAAATAATTTCCTTTATTAAACCATAGATTTTTGCCATCTTCCGGACAATTTGTGGATACAGTGCAAAAGCCCATTAATGAAAATAAGTAAAAATATGAAGGAACCAATTCTGACATCTCAAACATATCCTTAATTTATTTTTCTGTGTGGCCAGGGGAATTATCGTGCAATAAGATCACTTTGTATTTTGATATTCTGACCAATTTTTGCGTTAAAGCTTGGTTCAAATCTACTATTGCAAGTTGTCGTTGGACTTGACTACCATTCTTATCCAACAATTTTTACAATTCGATGTATTCAAACATTTTTTGGTGGTCTTCCACGTTCTTCGTTCACCACGTCGATATCGCCATTTTCAATTTTTTAAAGCCTCTTAAAACTCTGAGATTTTCTAAGAGCATGCTCAACGTAAGCTTCGATTAGCATTCGATGTAATTCCGTAGTAGTTTTTGTTCAAATGGTAGTAGAAATGGTAGACATGTGCAATGCTTTTAAATCGATTAAGTCGTAGGAAATTTACACTTTTGCGAATTGAAAATCTTTGTCAAATATCAAGGGTAGACATTCTATCGGCACCCAACTTCATTTATTGGCAAATTCCGATTTCATATTTACACTCCTAGTAACTTTGCTAAAATTGTAATTTTTGTTATTATAATAAATATAATTATAGTAAACTTGCAGAAAGTTGGTATTCTTAATATATAAGATGTTCAAAGTAATAAATGAATTTATATATAACATCCTAAACTAAATTTTTATTTTTGATTTTTAGCAAATCAAAAAAAAAATACTATTGAAAATAAAAAGGAAATATTTAAATGCTTTCGTGATTACTCATCTGACATCGTGTAGACAAGAACGATTACACTTTTGTCTAAAATAATTCAATTTAAATAATGCTTCGACTAGCTGAGCTGAGTTCGAATAATTGAGGTTACCTACTATAGAAACGTTAAAAAAATAGTCCATCTCAAAACCCCCAGGTTTTATTTCAAATTTCCCTTAGGTGTTCGTAATTATCCCACTCGCCCCTACTTGCGTTTTTGCCGGACTAAAACGTAGCTCTTATATACAAAGGGCCTTATATACAAGTTAAGAATATGATAAATGAACAACAGGTAAAAAAATTAAAATTCAAAACTTCTTGAGGTAAAAACACGTCTATTGAATTTTCTAAATTCAAATTAATAATCTTTTCTCGGCTGAAATATAGTTCTCGGTAAATTCCATACTAAAAATCAGTTTCGAAAACTGAAATATTTACAGGCAAAGCTTATCGAATGGGGATGGTTTTTAATTGAAAAAATAGCATGAAGTTTTAATTGGAATAAGTTCGATAAACTAGGATTGATTAATGAAATTTAAAGTATGTGATTTTTAAAAAATCTCATTGAGACATTTCATAAGCCGAGTAAGTATGTGTAAGTTATTATGAAATAAATGAGACGCGTGACAAAAACAAAAAAGAATATTAGTAAGGGTGAAAATTCATTTTTGTTATGAATATAAAAAGGTTTTGATTTTTATTATCTTTTTGCTCAAGACTTTAAATGATGATGGTGCCCTTCATCCGGTTGATACTTGAAGTCACCTTTTTCGTATTTCCGCTAGTTCGGTTTACCGGAAAATAATTTAAGGAAGAAAGGATAAAGTATATTAGAAAGCCTCTAATGGAAAAAAATCAATAAACTTGTCATTTGAAAAGGAAGAAGTTCATAAATAACACAAAAAAATAAATGCTTAAAAAAACAATAGAAATACATGCGTTTGAGTTCAAAAGGTTTCCAATTTTAAGACTTTGAACTTTTTGAATTATATATTGTTTTGATTTTTTATTATCTCAAGGGTATAATAATTACATGAGTTTGTGAATTGTAAAGTTTGAAAGACATTCCATGTTAGTTATTAGAAATTATTAAAAAATTATAATACGTTTTATTACGTTTAAGGTCAATACTCTTTATTAATTTTTTCACATTTTATTATTCTTGAATATAGGTGTTGGCTCGGCCGATTAATATTTTCAGTCTTATCGTTTTTTTTCTTTCAATTCTTCTATTTCGTCATTTCTCTCTAAATTATACAGATACCAATACGTAAATTAAAAACGCCGATCTTCTCAACTGATATTCGATTCGAGAATTTTTCCGTTAATCATCGAAAATAAGGCCACAGCCACAGTATATATGTGACGAAGACAAATATCAAATAAATCGTCTTCGTCTTTATTTTTCATTAAAACTTTTTCATCTTCTCACACCGTTTTGAATAAATTCCTCCGAGAGATTTATGTCACATTTTTTCTCATATTTATCTCTACATATGTAAAAGAGAAATAAAATTATTTTTCTAACCGAAAAATACGTCTTAAGTAACAAATATCATTTTATAGATAAGCGAGGAATGGATAAAACTATATATATACTAACGGCCCCAAGTGAACAGACTTTTAAGATGATGATTGTTTGAAAAATGGACAGACGAAGAAATGTGGAATTGAAGAAGAACGAGAAGTTTGACGAGTTTCTTCATCTTTTCTTAATATCTACACGAATAGACGCATACGCAAATACATCTGTATATAATGATAATAATATAACGTAATATAAAAACAATCTGTCAGCAAAAGAAAAAATTAAATAAATTCTGAACTATCATATTGTATCTTCCATTTGGTTTCATCTTTATTTTATATCCTGCGGAACTTTAACATATCGAGCAATACATGAAAATAAATTTAGAGAAATTTACATAGAGGGCGACATCCGTAAACCATTGCAAATTAAATAGCGACACTTGAAAGCTACTCCATTGTGAGTTTGCGCACATTGTCCTCATCTTATATTTTATTACAATGAAATTTTCTCTCTGTGATAATCGTAATATCAATATTATAATATTTAATTTACGTCTCTGGCGCGACTTCATTTAATCATTTAAATTAAATTGTTATTATTAGTACAGGAATTGTTTGTTTAAAAAAATAAATATCCAAGACGCCTGGGAGCAAACTTGGCCTAGAAAACCGATTTAATTTTATGGAGAATGAACGACTTTCGCGTTTATTACAATAATTTTCCCATAGAATCAAGAGAAAATCTTAATTGACGGAAATTTAACACAAAATGACGAGAACAGAAACTAAGTCGGTTAAGTAAGAATCAGTATGTACTTTTTTTTAGTGGTTTGATGAGAAAATGCAGAAATAAACTTTATATTGGAAAATTGTTTATTATTTTTATAACAATAATGACTCGTCTAATTATAAATAGTGGAAAATATGTTTTGTTTGTTTTATTATTTTTATGACAGTAGAGATTCATCTAAAATGGCGAGATGAGTTAACTTTAAATCGCTTTCACAGTATCTACTTTTATACTTAATCAGAGCTGTAAAAAAGTATTATTTTCTTTAACGTATCTAAGTTACTATATCTTATTTCCTTTATTTTTTTGGCAAATAATAACTAGTATTTTAAATATTTTTTAAAAGAATGTATCTTGTTGCTTAAAAAAATATCTTAGATACTTTTCGGTATCTAAGACACTTTTTTGCAAAAAGTTACTCAAAATTAAAGTACCTATGTACTAAAGAATAACATGGGGTACCTGGCTATCTGGTTATAGGAAATAATGTTTATTTAGTGTTTTATTTTTTGGGTTGCCAAATTTCATCTCTTTTACGTTTGTATTACTCAATCTAGTTGTAGGTATGTTTTGATGTTTTTATATATTTATATGTTTTTCTATTTCATTTGGATTTTTATTTTGTTTAGTTCAATAAAATTTAATAGAATCAGGATCACGATCTCAGGGAGAGATCTGATCGTGATTGTTAATCTCATTTCTTTTTCCATTTTTAAAAACTAAAATTTAATATTTTAAATTTACTGTTATTTAAAAACAGAATATTACATTGTAATCTGTGACATCGCAAGAATTAACTATTCGTCACAGAAATGTTTTCTCCAAAAATTTATAAAATGTATAAGTAGTTTAATCAAGTTCAAAACCAAGTTTTATGCCTTTTTCTAATGTATTGGTTTATGCATCTTTAAGAATATTGGTTTATGAAATTAATTGCAATATCTAAGAAGTCCAAAACCAGGATATCGTGAATTGGAGACCCTTTGATAAAGAACTCTATTTTTTTGGATGTCACAGCGTTTGATAAACGTTTTTGAAATTAAAAAATAACGTCCAAAAACTTATTTTTTTAAAAATATAGTATTTTTGTAATATTTTTACTATCAATTTTTATTATCGTCTTATCTTGAATTACCCGAGAAAATTCAAACAATGTGTCTATTTTACAAACAACCTACTTTTGAATTTAAATTACTAAAATATTTGTAATTGACATATGGAACGAGAAGAGACGGGATAAAAAATATGAAGAAAAAATATTCTCGTCTGGTTTCGCGACAATTCTTAATCTATTCGGACATTGCTACAGCTAGACTATGTTTTATATAACTACAAGAAGTTACTCGTGAAATATTCACAGCTAACACTGACACAATAGAAGTCAATTGAATGAAGTCGAAATGATAATTGAAACAAATGACAACAAATGTTTTTTGTTTCACTTACACATAAGTGTTTAAATACATTCTTTGTTCTCTGTCTTTGCCGCCATACTTACATAACATATGCCGATTGTAATATGAGTATAGCGATTTATAATTTGCTTCATTTTTCAATTCTTAAGAAATATGTATTAAACCATAGTTTTTCGTAAAAATTGTAAAATCGCAGTGATATGTAATCAATAAAATTATAAAAATATTAAAAAAATTACAGACGCACGTAAGAAATTATACTTATTTGTGAAAAACCATTTTTTTATTTTGGGAATAAATTTCAATCGCTCCTGTTTCTTATTAGAGTTATTAACAAAGTTTGCGTAGTTATAATTATAAAATATTTTTTAATTATTTCAACTTAGTTATAAATTCAAAAATTTAGTTACCTAAAAGAGTAGGTACTTCATTTTTTGCTAAGTAACGAAAAACTAAGAAGAGTAATTGATTTCTGTTACAAAAATGGGGTCGCCAATTCTATTTTCCTTCTTATGATATGTCTAAAGAATATGCCTAAAAAAGTATAACATTATTAAAACTTTAAAATTACACCAGTATTAAGTAATTTTCTTAATTAAAAGTCAATTTAAACATTATAATCAATCATTTTATTTCTTTTTATAAAAAAAAATAGATATAATATTCATAATTAATAACTGTATGAACATTAAATAATACAATATTTTTTAATTTTTATTGAAAATTATAAAATGTTTTCAGAATGAACAATTTTTCATTCGATTATTTACTGTGAATTTGAAATTATAATTTCACTAAAGAATTTTTTCCAAAAAGAGAAATCACTTTTGCAGTTTTTGTTTGCAGTAGTTATAAATTTTTACATTTACCTTGAAGGAGTGTCTTGCAAGAACCTTTTAAATTTAAAAAGTGATTGAAACGCAATGAACGCTATAAATTTGACCAAACCCTTTAATAACACCATCACACATTTTTATGCATCTAACATATTTAAATAGAAAAGTAATATGGAATTGAAAATATTAAAACTTTTAAGCATTAGCCATTAAATAGAACAAAAATGCATTTGTAGTCGTAGTAGAAAAATAAATGTAGTTGCAACGACTATGCGAATTGTTTCAAGTTGTTTGTGCAAAAGAATGTGGTGTCAGACAGCCACACCAGCGCCATATTGCAACAAGATTATTATTATTTTTAGTTTTTTTATTCCACTCACCTCAAAGGCATACTTGATACCATATATTATTTTATTAGACCAAGATTACTCTGCTTGAAAAGAGCGACGTAAAAACCAAAACAAGACCTCAAATTAAATACATTTCAAAACTGACACTAGGAAAAAATTAAGACAAATTTCAATACCTTTTAGGCATAAATTTAAAAACGGCAAAACCGTTTTGGCCTAAGCAGATAATTACAACTTCAATAAAAATTCTTAATATAATTAGCCAAATCAACCAATATTATTTATCAATTTATTACAAAAACATTTTAGCTTTAATTACAATGCTTAATAAACGCTTTAATTTCCCATCAAAGGCGGCTTCTTCATAAGAAAAATTATTGCCTCAAATTTTTGGTAAATGGTACAGAAGATGAATTACGAAGTGTTAATAAATCATTGATTACAAATTACAATGAAGCAAATAAATTGGATCAAATGAACTCTTAGGTATGTGTTTAAATTACATATATACACAATAATTAAGTACACCATATTTGGGCAGAAATAGTAACATTTTAAACGGCCGATAAATTGTCATTAAAAGACAAATTTTTCCAAATTGAAGTTATTATTTACTAGTGCAAAAGAATACTTAACAATCAAATATTGCTACAAGGAATAAATGAAAATCCGGAATTGACTAAGAAAAATTCTAAATCTCTCATTAAAGGCATAGCTGTCAAAAATACTTTTCTAAAGTAACTAGATCAGGGGTGGGCATACTTAATAATACTGGTATGATCGACAGTAATTTTTTTTCGCGATCAACCTCGAAAATGGGTTGAATTAAAAACAAATACAAATTTAAAGAGGAAATGAGTAGAAGGGGGCGGCATTGGAGGCACTATTTGGGAATCGGTAAAATCTGTTGTAGAACAGAGGCGTGTATAATTTTAAATTAAAGTTTCATTGTCTGCTAAATTTTTAGTACACATTTTCAGTTAAAAGATTTGAAATTTACCTAAAATTATTTAAAATACAAAATTGCCGACCTATTCGCGATCGACAAGTCGATTACGATCGACTGTCTGCCTTCCTCTGATCTAGATACTATATTAGTTACTTTTTTAAAAAATTCCTATTAAAATACTTTGGGTTACTCTTAAAAAAAAGGAACATAAATACTTATCTTAAGTTACTTTTTAAGATACTTAAAAATATACTTTTTTAGTTACTTTTTATACTATGTACAATGTACTAAGTTCGTTAACGTATTACGTAAAGTTTTTAGGTACTCAGTTAATTTTTCCCTTATCTTTATTAATTTAGGGAAAAGGAAAATATGTTTTCTAAGCCCCTAAACCCCTCTAAACTTCTGAAAACACAACATACTATAAAAACGGTAGATGATATAGATGATTAATATAAGGTGTATATATTGAATTTTATCTTTATAAGTTTCAATTCCAGATGTATAAATAACAATAGAATCAGGATCAATTGTTTTTTTGTAAAACAAAAATAAGAAGATATTAAAGATAGTTATATAAAGTTACTTTTATTTTGCGTTCTTCATATATCAATTTAGTTTTGTCTCCTAGTAAATCTTTCCGACAGTATATTGTAAAAGATATATATTATTAATATTCATACGTATCATATTATATAAAAAAAAAAGAATGACAAGGCGACAAAACTAAATTGATACGTGAAAATCAAAAAGCAAAAATATATTTCTAAAAAACAAGATTCGAACATTAATAAGAAAATATATTTAAAATTTATACATATTATATATAATCGATAAGTGAACAGGTATTACTTAGGTATTTGTAGTAAATATATTCAATCTTTTTTATACATCGACGTTATGATCGAGATCAAATATCTGAGTTTCATTATATTTGTTTATTAAAATTTTACAGTGGAAAAAATATTTAAACTATGAAGGTACTTATGCTTTTGTTCAGGTTATTAAGTATATTTCTTCCGCTCAAATGTTTAACTTCTAATAATTTTTGTTTCAACCTTCTGTTAAATTTGCCTTCAACAACGTTTGCTATTTACAAAATTAAAACTTGTTCGTGATATTCGCACACACGATCGCCAATCTCCAAGGTGCTCTAAGTTCTTTAAACGAAAAAAATATATATTATATACATATACTTAAACATTAAAGAAACTCTCGGGCTTTGTGTTTCAGTCAAACTACATATACTCATACACACATATTACTTTAGATCAACATTACCGAAGCAAACATGCCATAAACACAATGTAAACATACATTTTATCAAGGTTTTTTTCCTCTTTAGTGAATTGCGTAGTCTAACTAGACCCTCTAATATATTATAATCTCCATTTTCTCCTATGCGTCGATAAAACGATATTTCAGTTATGTATGGAAAATGTTTTGGAATTATACATTCGTATATTCTTAGCCCCAATTCTATTTTTTTCAATAAAATCAAAAGTAAATATTCTTCGTCGATAAGAAGTTCCCGCTAAGATTTTATAGTTCTTGAATAATATTGATACAACATCGATTTTTAAATCTAAAACGTATCGATACAAAACTCTCATTGTTGATAAAGAAGATCAATATTTAAGCAACAAAGTTAATAAATGATTTACATAATTTCTCTGATAAAAAATAGAGAAGATTATTAGAGTTCGAAATTTATTTTTATAATAGGTACCTATCTCAGCATCTTTTAAATATAAATTTATTGATAACATATGCCAGCTTTTCATCCCTTATGTCTACCATACCTATATGCATCTACAGATGTAAAACATATTTTTTTTTATTTTCAGTATGCATTGGAACAAATGGCCGGATGTCCGTTCCTTCCAACCGGGATCATCATTACCGAAATCTACGCGATCGATATCTAAACTGTACCTACGTGGATGGCAATCTCGAATTAACATGGCTCCAAGACGAAAATCTCGATTTAAGCTTCTTACAAAACATTCGCGAAGTTACTGGTTACGTACTCATTTCACACGTCGATGTGAAACGAATTGTTCTTCCAAAACTGCAAATTATTCGAGGCCGTACTCTTTTCAATATTCAAGTGAGCAAAGAAAACTTCGCCTTGATGGTTACGCTATCGAAAATGTTTTCGTTAGAAATGCCATCATTGCGTGACGTTCTCAGTGGTAGTATTGGTTTGTTCAACAACTATAATTTATGTCATATAAAAACAATTAACTGGAAGGAAATCGTTACGGACCTAGAAGGGAAATATGTATACGTATATAATTTTACTTCACCCGAGCGCGAATGCGAATGTGATAAGAGTTGCGAAGCTGGCTGTTGGGGGGAAGGAGCTGTGAATTGCCAAAAGTTTTCCAAAGAAAATTGTAGTCCTCAATGTTATCAAGGAAGATGTTTTGGACCAAATCCTCGAGAATGTTGCCATTTGTTTTGTGCCGGTGGTTGTAAAGGCCCAAAACAAAGCGACTGTTTAGCATGCCGCAATTTTTACGATGATGGTGTTTGCACCCAAGAATGCCCGCCGATGCAGCGTTATAACTCAATTACATATTCATGGGAAACAAATCCAGAAGGAAAGTATGCTTACGGTGCAACTTGTGTGAAAAAATGTCCAGAACATTTGTTGAAAGATAATGGAGCTTGTGTGCGAAGGTGTCCCGATAAGAAAAAAGCTGTAAATGGTGAATGTGTTCCATGCGATGGCCCTTGTCCCAAAGCATGCAAGGGTGGTGTTACTGTTCATTCCGGAAACATCAATAATTTCAAAAACTGTACCATCATTGAGGGCTACTTGCAAATTTTGGAACAATCTTTCAACGGGTTTCAAGATATATATGTGAACTACACTTTTGGTGAACGTTACGAAACAATGCATCCGGATCGTCTAGAAGTGTTTAGTTCGGTTAAAGAAGTTACTGAATACATTAGTATCCAGGCTTACCATGAAGACTTTACAAATCTTTCGTATTTTCGCAACTTGGAAACAATAGGTGGAAGAACCTTAACAAGCTACCAATCAGCTTTATATATTGTGAAAACATCATTACGATCATTAGGCTTAAAATCACTGAAGCAAATCAATGTTGGCTCCATCAATATTTTAGAAAATAAAAATTTATGCTTTGCTCAGGATATTGATTGGATGAAAATTAAAAAGTCAGCTCAATTTTCTACAATGTTGATAAAAAATAGAAACAGATCTCAATGTGAAGCAGAAGGACTTGTTTGTGATCCACAATGTTCCAGTGAGGGATGTTGGGATAGTGGTCCAGATCAATGTTTATCGTGTTCCAATTTCCGTTTAGGGACGCGATGTCTTCAAGACTGTAATGCTATGGAAGGGTAAGTTTAGTGATGCAACTTTAAACGCTTGAAACTGTATGTACTTATCTTGATTTCAGAATTTACAAAGCAAGTCCAAATCGTTGTGAAAAATGCCACTTTCAATGTGGTTCCACCTGCCACGGTCCCGACGCAAATCATTGTGATAGTTGTCGTCGTGTTAAAGATGGACCATTCTGCGTAAGTGAGTGTCCAGTTAGTAAATATGAAGAAAATGGAATTTGCAAACATTGTCATGAAAATTGTGTGGATGGATGCACTGGTCCTAATAATACCATCGGTCCTAATGGTTGCAATTCATGTGAACGTGCAATAATCAATGGTGATGTCACAGTTGATAGGTGTCTACAACGTAATGAGTCTTGTCCAAATGGGTACTACTATGAGTGGGTTGGTCCACAAGAACAAGGATCATTAAAGCCTTTAGCAGGCAAAGCAATATGCCGACAATGTCATCCAAGATGTAAAAAATGTACTAGCTACGGTTTTCACGAACAAGTATGCCAAGAATGTATGAATTATAAACGGGGAGAACAGTGTGAAGATGAATGTCCTGTCGATCACTATGCTGATAACATAACGCATCTATGTATCCCTTGTCATGCAGAATGTCGTGGATGTGTTGGTCCTGGTGTTGAAAACTGTAATAAATGCCGTAATTATAAAATTTTCAAGGATGTTAAACCCGGTGAAGCTGATTCTCAAGAATTTAGTTGTACGCCAACGTGTCCACCTGAGGTTCCACATAAAATTTTCCCTCAAGACAACGTTGAACCATATTGTTCTACTGAACCAATCACGTTACAATTCCGGATAGATAAAAAACATTACAAATTTTTCTTTTCTTTAATTGTGGCCTTGCTGTGTGTACTCGTTGGTGTATTAGGCTTAGTATACTACTGTAGATTAAAAGTCTCTACTAAAGAAACTACAATGAAAATGACAATGGCACTAACTGGATTAGAGGATAATGAACCGTTACGACCAACTAATGTGCAACCAAATTTAGCAAAACTAAGAATTGTCAAAGAGGCTGAGTTGCGAAAAGGTGGAATTTTGGGTTATGGTGCTTTTGGAACTGTTTATAAAGGTGTTTGGGTTCCCGAAGGAGAAAATGCTAAAATTCCTGTCGCCATAAAAGTATTGCGAGAAGGCACTGGAGCGAATACTAGCAAAGAATTTTTAGAAGAAGCTTACATTATGGCCACTGTAGAACATCCAAATCTTCTTCAACTGCTAGCTGTTTGTATGACAACGGAAATGATGTTGGTCACCCAATTAATGCCTTTAGGATGCCTATTAGACTTTGTTCGAACAAATCGAGATCGAATTGGTTCTAAAGTTCTTTTGAATTGGTGCACACAAATCGCTCGTGGTATGGCGTATTTAGAAGAAAAGCGGCTAGTTCATCGAGATTTAGCTGCTCGTAATGTCCTTGTTCAAACTTCCAGTTGTGTTAAAATCACTGATTTTGGATTGGCAAAACTATTAGATATTAATGAAGAAGAGTATAAAGCTGCTGGTGGCAAAATGCCAATTAAATGGCTTGCTTTGGAATGCATTCAACATAGAATATTTACTCACAAAAGTGATGTTTGGGCGTTTGGCGTTACAGTATGGGAATTGTTAACTTATGGCGGTCGTCCATATGAGCATGTTTCAGCTAGAGATGTTCCAGAATTGTTAGAAAAAGGCGAACGATTGCCGCAACCTAATATTTGTACCATAGATGTGTATATGTTAATGATTAAGTGTTGGATGCTAGATGCGGAAAGTCGTCCCTGCTTCAAAGAACTTGCCGATGAATTTGCCAAAATGGCTCGAGATCCTGGCCGTTATTTAGTCATACCAGGAGATCGGTTTATGAGACTGCCACATTTTTCACAGGTAAATAAATTATTTAAACTCCTTTTTTAAGTTCTATTCATTTCAGTATGTAGTATCTATCATTCCTATACATTGTTCTTAATTTGAAAATATATTTCTTATAATCTTTAAACTCTTAAGAAATAAACCAAATTTGAAGAAATATATGTAAAGTTTATTGTTTAATAAGGTTGATTAAAAATGTAGTTTAAGAATTTACATTTTATATGTTTGCTAATTATTATTTTTTCATAATTTTAGGATCCAAAAGATCATCTATGCGTTGTCGGAGGAACTGACAATACAGATTCTTTAGGTGATACCGACGAGTATCTCCAACCGAAATCCCGGGCACCCATTTCAATTTCAACGACTACGTCAAGTTCGCCCCCCCTAACACCGATCAAAACGTGTTGGCCAGCGACTGGTACGTCTGAAGAAGGCTATACCCCACAAAATTACCATAATTTAACTAAAGAAATTCTCCATTACACAGGCATTAATGGTATCGATTCGAACGATTTACGTGGCAGCTCAAATGGTCTGCACCACCACGAACATCATCTCCATGGCTCGTCACGATATTGTTCCGATCCATTAAAAATGCTTGGCGTAAACGACTTGCAAGTGAAAATGGATGACGATTCCTCATCGTCGAGTAAACGAGAAGCTCAAGTTGGAAATATTAAACTATCGTTACCATTGGACGAAGATGATTATTTGATGCCATCACCACAGCAATTACAATCAATTACAACTTACGTGGATCTGATCGGAGATTCCAAACATTCGGATGGAGCGTTGACCAGTACCAATTCAACGTATGGCAATTTCCCTGACTTCTTGCCACAGTTAGGCCAAAGTAACATTGATAATCCTGAATATTTAATGGGATTAGATACAGTGCGGTCTCCAACACCAACTCAAACGTTAGGAATTCCAACAATTTCGGAAATGGTTACAACAAGAGCAAGTTCTAGTTCGGATACTTGTGATTCTACTGCAGGTGATGTAAATCGTGTGTTACCACAAAAATCGATTGAAGAAGAATCGGATCATGAATATTATAATGATTTTGATCGATTACAACGTGAATTACAACCATTACGTAAAAGTGAAACGACCGTATGATAGTGAATTCTTAACACATTTTTAACACAAACAAAAACTTTCTTGCCAAAAAAGAAAACATTTTGTAGATATTTGTAGATACATTAAAAAAAATCAATCGATAAAAAGTGTACAAATAAAGGAAAACAATGAAAATCGATTGTTCAATTTTAGTCAGGTTTATGTAGGTAGTTATTTTTAAAAATTGAATGAAAATTTTAAAGGAAAACTTATTTTAAGATTTTACCTCTACAAAATTTTAATTTTCATCTTCAAAATACTTAAGTTATTTTAAATATACGTATTGCAAGTACTTAAGACAAATTTGAAAATAAATGGATATGTCTCTTTTATTATGCGTACTCATTAAGAAATATATCATTAAAAATGCAATTTTGCGCACAGAAGCAAAATAAATACTATTTATTGCCAATATAGCCATTTTTCTGTATAATTAAGGAGAATCTATTTCTTTTGCCACATAATACATTTTTATAAAAATTGAAAAGTTTAGGTTTATGACTCAGCGGTCGCCAACTGTACAATATTATATGTTTTAGTTACTACCAACAAATATACTTGGTAAGCTATTTCTTGCAACAACCATTCTTATTGCTAAAATTTGTATACAATTTTATTGATACAGTAAAAAAAGTACACAAATATAATTTTATATTGATAACAGCTACTAGGAATAGCAGCCATAGCAATACAGTGACCAGCATATTACAGTGTTATAATAGCCGAAATAGAATCTGTATGTTTTTGTATGAAAGTACTATTAAACTTTTTTATTAAAAAATTTTTATTTCCAATTTTTTTTAAGTATTTACCAAAAACGCATGTGAGCTATAATAGTTGTTCATTAGAAATATATTAGCGACCACTATCGTAACTACTTAGATTGGATGCAATAATCGATATCTGTTAATAGATGCCACATCCTTTACTTTGTTAAAGATACAGGATAACAAGTTTGAAAATGTAAATTTTCAAAAATTTCTATTTTCATTCCAAGTATTACAGAAAACGAAATATCATAAATTTAATAATTACTAGATTGGTTGAACTCGTTTTAAAAATTATCGTTAAAAAAAATTATTTATTAGACAAAAAATAAAAATATTAATTCAAAAACAAATTGAAGATATGTGTATGTTTTTGCTTCTATCGCTGTAATTGTCATTTTAAATTAATAATGAATTGAAATAGTATTCCGAAATGTCCTGTGATAATACCAATTTCGATAAATGTTTAACAAAACTTTTGCAAAAAATATTTTTTTTACTCTTTGTTTCACTTCATTATTAATTTTTATTAATATTTACTTGAACTAAAACGAATGATGTGCCATTAATTTCGTGGCTACTTTAACGAAAAAAAAATAATAAAAAAATTATCGTTTTGTATATATATAATATGAAGTTTTATTCGTATATTAAAATCTATAATTTAAAACAGAAAATACTATTACTTTAGCACTAAGAAAATTAATCAAAATAGTAGAGAAAAAATATTCAAAAATATTTCCTAAACTTTTAATATTAATATTAGACTATTGAATATTTTTTCTTTTGATTCAGAATTGATTTATGAAATAATTACTTATCAAGTACTTGAAATGCATAATATTTTAATTGAAAAATTAAATCATTATTCAATATATATATTTTTTTAACTTTATGGTAAAAATATGACCGTTTATTTTGAACGGAGTCAACTGTGATAACAATTAATATTGCCGATGTTTTAGAATAATTTTAAAAATAGTTTACACAAATGTACATGAACAAAAAATATTTATACACTAAAAAAAAGGAAAACATTAATTAACAAAAAATGTACAAAAAACAGTTTTTAAAAAGTATTGTATTTTAAAATATGATTAAAAAAACCACTGACTAAAAGATTTAAAATAAAAAATTGATAAAGCTTATTTTTTTTAAAGCAAAAGTAAATCTTAAAATTTTCTCTCTCAATTTTTAACAGAATCTAAGATATTTTATTGTACAAATTCAAATAAAAATCATTCCACAATGAAAAATTAAAAGACATTTTATAGAATAGTTATAATCATCCTTTTTAAACAAGTGTGTATAGAAATATTTAAATGAATTTGTAAAAAAATGTAAATGTTTATGTTTTACTTAAGTTTAGACACTATTTTTTACAAATATTATAATTGAATTATTTTGGTATATAGTTAAAATTTCAATAAAATGTATTAAGCCTTTACAATTATGCCATAAACGATTAACTCATTTCAAATATCCCGAACATTTAAATCCTTTTAAACTTTTTCAGGAAAAAACTTTACATATGAGGTTTGATATATTTTTAACATTGATAATGAAAGAAGTATACTTTAATTACTAACACCAAAATGCCATTTTAAAAATAAAATACCATTTAACAATTTTTTTTAAGTTGTTTTTTAAGAGGTTTTATTCGTAACCATTATAATATATTGCATAAAACTAATGTCACAATTTACTAATTCTTTGCATTTAAAACATTTTTCAATCTATTCTTCGAACTGTTCCCAAGAGCGTTGGCAGAGGAATAATTTCCATATTAACGACGTTTTGTCGACTATTTGTCCCCTTTTTCAGTTTAACTCAAAATTTATTGAGCAGTATCAATATATACAATATTTAGTTTAAAACTTTCTTTCTTCACTAGTAGGTTCATTAATTATTATGAAAAAAAAAAAACAAAGGAATCTATTGAATATTACATATTTTATATCACTCAATAGTTTTTAGGCTTGCCTGAGCATTCGATAAGTACATGACGAACGTTGTAAATTTTGAAATTGTATGATTGATCTGCAAAATCTGTTCCATTAGGCTACTTAAAAATATGACGAATATAGTTACAATAACTATTGATATCTGTGTATATTTATTCAAATAAAGTAATATAAAAGTAGTTTCATTAGTCAATATCTCGTGATTAAAAACAGTTTGAAACTATGGCGCCACATATGTTCAGTTATGCGTTCAATGATGTACATAGGTAGTGTCGTCATGCTTATTATGGAGAATGCAACAGAAATAAATTTTTGAATCGCTTTTTCTCAATTTTTAGCTTGTCGGGAATTTATGCAAGGGTGAATATTTAAACTCCAATTTAACCGGATTATATAGCGACACTTTATATGTGTCAAAGGGTATGTTTGGCCCATCCGATTTAGAAAAAAATAAAACTAATTTTTAGCAGTTTTAAAGCGTCTGATAATAGTTACGGCCGACGAAGAGTGTTTGGTAGTAGTGACTATTACTTTCTCACTATAATCTCGAAAACATTCGTAAAAATCAGCTTTTAGAAATGAAAAAATAATAATAGTATTTTCTCTTACCTTTACCACCGGCTACCTATTAATTGATCAGCGACCGATGGTAACAGTTACACATACACTTAAAGTTCATACTTACTCCACTTAATCCCATATATTTGGTTTGTTTGAAAATAAGTAAAGTCTTGTTTGAAAGTAAAGGTTCTGGGATCTTGGGCTATTTGGAGAGTATCTAGATACTAAATATTATACTTTTTTAAAAAGTATCCAAGGTTACTAGGTATACTCTTGGGTTACTGTTAAAAATGGAACATAAATAGTTATCTGAAGTTACTTTTTAAGATATTTAAAAATATATTTTTTTAATATGTGCAATGTACTAAGTTTCGTAATATATTAGGTAAAGTTGTTAGATAATATCAGATAATTTATTTCTTATCCTTATTAATTTAGGAAAATAGAAAGTGTGTAGGTCTAAACCTCTGTAAATACAATGCACTTAAAAAAACTATAGAAAATTATAATAAAAGGTATATATTATAAATATAAAAAAGAGGTAATATTATAAAACTAAACAAAAAAAAATCTCTCAATGACATAGAAAAATATATGAAAATATCAAAACATGCATACAACTAATTTGAGTAAAATAAAAAAAAAACAGTTAAAATTTGTCAGAACAAAAAAATCATGAAGAAGACATCTGTACAAACAGATAGTCAGGTATCTCATTTTATTGTTAACTGCATATTTTATTTTATCTCAGAAACTTTTCGGTGTGTAAGTTACTTTTTGGTATTTAAGATATTTTTTAAGTTTCAGGATACAGTTCTTTTTAAAAAGTATCTAAGAAACTAGCTAGGCTAGCTAGCAAAACTATAGTCAAATATAATTAATTTTTATGTATAAACTTGTACCACTCACTAATTAATTAATAAAAATAAATATCACTTACAACCTACTGGTGGCCGAGTGGTCAAGGTGACCGCTTCAAAACTGATAAGTTTTGGGTTCGAATCTTATAGCGAGCAAATTTTCGCTATTTATCGATTTACGGATTTTTATTAACTCTAGAGTCGCTAAAGACCTTGGTAGTTATAAAACGACGGTAAATAACAATTAAAAAAAAGCAAATATTTATTAATTAATAATCAGAAATGGTTTCCAGACAAAAGTTAGATAGTCTATTCGGCGTATTCCTGGGAAAATTTATATTAGTTTGTGTCTACAACAAGAGCATCAATTAACATAATATTTATAACTCAATTAATATATCAAAAACTCTAATTATTACAAGTTTTTGTATTTATATTAAAAGTCATAATTTATTTAATAGATAATTAATGGAGTTTTCAATTTAATCAGTAAGATATTGGAAACCCACAAATAATTCATTTATCATATATTCCTAACGTAAATACAATAAGAAAAAGATCTTACGTATTTACCAATATTGCTATTAAAGAAATTATAAGATAAGCATTAAAAAACTTATCAATTTACACAAAAAAGATAAACATTTAATTCGTTTCCTACAATAAAAATTAAATTGAATGAAATTAGTCTATTTACTTTAATTATTATCTTATTAAAATTATTGTTGGTTTTAATATAATTATCACTGCAAACAAGTAAAGCAATAAAGTATAGATTGTAACATTATACAAAAAAATCATAAAATTTATTAAGATAATCTTTCATAAAATTGACAATAAATCTTTTAATACTTGGATGGTAAAATGAATTTGTTACACAATTTAAAAATAGTTCCTGTAAAGCCCGTGAAAATCTGCAAACAATGCTATTTTTGGTTCACATCTGAGCTAAAAACAGAACTTGACAGAAGTACTAGAGTGATGATGGTTCGGTTGGTTTTGGTATAAATATGGCAGCCCCCAATTATTATTGACAGAACATTGTTGGCTCAAGAGGCAGTAGGGCAATTTTGATTTTATGTGTGAACAAAATTTTAAATTTTTAAATTAACGTCACTATCAGTTAAAAGTTTTTTTAATTTAAAAAGTTTATATTTTGTTTCTTTCAATCTTAGCCAGGTAGGTAAAGTATAAGCTTTTAGTTTTGGATTCTTAAAAAGTTTTCTTGCAACCACAAGGTTACGCTGGGTCAATACCCCTTTTTTAAAACATTTAAAACGAATAAAAAAGATGAAGTTGCATCGAAAGAGTCTCAAAGCTTGGAAATTGGTTTCGCATAAGATATATTGCTTTTATTATTGAAACTATATTTATTTTCTGTTTCCGTATTTGTTATAATTTATTATTTTACCGCAACAATGTAAATCTTTTTCCTAAAAAAACACGCTTTTTGAAAAAAAAACAACACTTATACTTTTACAATATTTGGTACAGAGAAATAAATATGGTAAATTATGTTAACTTGAAAAATCATTTAATCCATGAAATCTATTTTATTTTGTTTTTAATTAAATCTTACGAAAAAAATCTTGCCTAATATTATGTATTGTTTTTGCTAATAAAGTATTTAAAATAGTATTTTATAATGCGAACTTCAGAGTTTTTTTCTTACAAATTTTGCGAATGTGAAATCGATAATAATTTTAAAACTTTTATCGCTATTTAATATAGTTCTTTAACTTTAAAATATTTATTTCATTATTTCTTTTTTGCTATCGATTTTTAAAATGAATCTAATTTATTGTACCGTTATTGTTATGGTGGAATTTCAATAGCTCTTATTTGATGCTCGATTATCTTTTCATAAGCATGATTAAAATTATTACACATACTTAAGTGTATGAGTATGAATGCTATAAACCTTTTTGGACGTTTAGATTAATTTATATATTCTATAAAAGTCAATTAATTTCATTTATTATTGAGGGGAGGTGCAACAAATAGTACCTATATAAGATTACTAACAATTTACTTACAAGTTATCATGAGAGGAACATTTAAAAGTTTAAAAAAAAAAAACTAATATTATCTTTAATTTTCTTTACCTATTAACATTAAATTTTATCGTTAAAATGATAGTAAGTAATTAAGATAAAAAATTTAATGTTTTCGAAATGAGCAAACTATGATTTACAACGAAATTATTTTATACTTGAATGAATTTGTTTATACTTGTAGAGGCAATTACAAAGGTGTACTTAATTCCTTCTTGGTATTTATTCAAAAATTTGCAATAACCTTGTTTTCGTAATTGTGAATGATTGCCTCATCTTCTATGAAAATCAATCGATATTTAGTGTCAAGAACACGTTGCCTATAGAATTTTAGACAACGACGAAATCTTTTTATTCAATTTTGCAAATAAGGAAAATTTATTAATAATCGTTGTTTATTTTATTATTATACCTAACATATATAAAATATCAGGAGGAGGAGGCGGTGACGTAGCTACAGTGAAGCTACGTTTTCCCTTTTATATTGGCGGGATTTTGAAATAAAAAAAACCTTTTGGTTTTTAATAACCTTTGGTTTTTTTAATAAAATATCATTCTGTAGGATAAATGAAAGATCAAATTATCGCTATTGAGCATAAAGAAGCATGTCAATTAAATACGAAGACTTTAATTGATAAATTTGTGCATGGAAAATGTATGCGAAAAATCGTTTAAACAAATATATTTTTCATTTAATATGTCTTTTTCAGTCCTTGCTCTTACGTTAAAAAATAATTTTCTTTTCTATAAAGTATTGAAATTAAAAAAATATTAGTATAAATTCCGTAGTTTGAATTTTCTTATGGGTCTAACAAAATTAGTTACGCCACTGGGAGGAGGAGAATAAACTAATATTTTACAGAATATTTCTTTTTTCACTCAACTTTTCGTTGTTTATTAATAGCTTCGTCAATAAAGGGTGTCTTAGAATGTTTTTCGTTTTTAGATGTTAAATAAAAAACAAAATATCAATTAAATATCGTTTTATTTAATGTTAATTTAAAGAGCAATTCTTGAAATTTATTTATGAAAAACAGCCGTTTGCAAATGCGCACCATTCATTTGTTCACACTCATTTAACCTGGAGCTAAAATTTTCAATAACTCGCTGGAGCATCGCTCTTGGAATAGAGTTGATTTCTTCAGTGATTCTTTGCTTCAAAACATTCAGGTTGGGTGGCAATGGATTGTAAACTTTGCTTTTTAGGTAGCCCCATAGGAAGAAATCAGCAGGCGTTAAATCAGGGCTCCTCGGTGGCCAATTGATGTCTCCTCGGCGACTTATCACTCTTCCAGGGAATAAATCGTGAAGACCAACTAATGAGGCATTTATAACATGAGAAATGATTCCATCTTGCTGGAAAAAGGTGTTGCGGTTGTAGCCCTTCTGGTTAGAATTAAATCGGTCAGAATTAACGGTCTGAGTTTGACCTCGGTCATCCTCAAAAAAATAAGGACCGATAATTCCTTGACTTGATATGGCAGCCCAAACAACAACTTTTGGTGAGTGCAAGGGCTTCTGATGCAGTTGTAACGGATTCTCGGAAGCCCAGTATCTGCTATTTTGTCTATTCAAATGACCCTTGATGTGAAAATTCGATTCGTCGAAGAACCAGATGTTATTGAAACTCCTAAAACGATTTTTCAATCTATTCCAAGAGCGATGCTCCGGCTAGTTATTGGAAATTTAAGCTCCAGGTTAAATAAGTGTGAACAAATGAATGGTACGCATTTGCAAACGATTGTTTTTTATAAATAAACTTCAAGAATTGCTCTTTAAATTAATATTAAATAAAACGATATTTAATTGATATTTTGTTTTTTAACATCTAAAAACAAAAAACATTCTGAGACATCCTTTATGTCGAACTTAATTTGTTTATCAATTGTTTAATTCAAAAAAAAATGTCAACAAAGAATATTTGTTTTTTGGCTTTTTTGTCATAGTTTATATTAACATATTTTTCATTACCTACAGTGGAGTATTCTTCAATTAAAACTCCTCAGAAAAAAAAATCCTAAAAACATTTGAAACACAAAGAAATAAAAATGCTGTATACATCTTCAGCAAGCCCTGTACATATCTTCAGTACTCTGGGGGATTATTATATTATAACAGTAAATATAAACAAATGTTCATCCACTTGGAACGAACTTATATTGTTATTTTGGTTAGAATTTTGGACAATAGTGGTTTAGATATTCAATAAATACCTCATCCATAAATGTTATAAATTTTGTAGGTAGTAATACTTATGACATTTATGAATACTATTTGATATTATTTTATTTTAAAGAGGCTTTTCAAGTTAATATATTACATATAAATTCTTAATTTTTGTATTTGATGAAGTATATATTTTTTTTATAATATAGCGGGCCATTGAGAACAGAAGATAACGACAACGCTTAAGTCGAGCAAACGGGATATCTAAAATAAAAATCCTCCAGAAAATTTGTGTTTATGTACATCTTATAATATATTTCATAATATCATCGTATTTGTATATTGTGTAACCGTAATTTAATATAACGCAACCCATCTCCCAAAATAATAAAATCATTTCTTTTTTTATTTTCTTTTCTATTTTTAGAATTTTTTGGTTTGTATTGATTAGAAACAAATACTTATTATAAATAAAGCTATAAAGTTAGTAAAAATATTTCAGTGTTCAAAATTTAAGAAATTATAAGCTTATTTTAAACTTTACAGCGTTTTAAGCTAACCAAAAGTTTTGAAATGTAAAGCGTACATGCTGTAGATCTATTTAAACAAAGAAATTTAAACCAATTTCAAAAATTTCAAGATGACTTTACCAATAAATTCCGATTCAATTCTATTGATTACTGTATTTTTATTTTTTTTTGCAATCATTTGCATTTGCAATCATAAGCATTGCAATTAACGGTATGGTAATTACATTTATTCAGTAGATGTTGCCAATTATAATTTCAAATTCTGTACCTGTGAGGCCTGTGAGTATCTTAAGTCCAAATTAGTTATTTTACAATACATTCTATATAAAGTGTCCTGAGGATAGTTTGGGTTTCAGCATGCGAAGGACTTGAGATAACTTTTGTTTTAATAAATCATTCCCCACTAATATAATATAGAAATTGGGTTTATCTGGAGATTATCTGAACTTGAGTTAAGATGGTTTTAGCGATAAAATCTGAAAAATGAACTTATGATAATATAGCCTCAGGTACAGATTATTACAAATAACTTTTAAAAGTCAATAGCAAAAATATCACAATTCGCTGAATCTGTGCTGTGCTCACGTTTTGAAACTTCCAGGATGTTTAACCATGAAAAATTATAATAATAAATAGATTAAATAAGAAAACTATTACAATAATAATAGTTTCGTTTGTTGAACTCAATATTAAGAATTGTTCGATTTTTTCGCTTTCAAATCCACGAAATTATTTCCTTTTTTTGAGGACATTATCATCAATTAACTTAATAAATTATTATTGAGTTAATGGTTCATAATTCCCTGCGTACATGATTTTAATATAAACTTAATTTTTAAATCAATAATTAAACTACTAACCATATTTGTTTAAAACATTTTAAATTGATATTTACTTTTGATTATTAACCACTTTTAAAATAGACCCGCTTTGTATATTTAACCTCTTATATTTCGATATAATATGTATAAATATGTTTTCCGAATTTAATTATTTTATAGTTAAGTACGTTGGCTAACTTTAAATACTTTTAATATTGAATAAGTTGTTAAATTAATGATAATATTGTGTGAGTATAGTAAATATAGTTTTTTGTCGTCAAAACTCTTACTCCTTCATAATTGATATAAACATAGAATATTATTACAAATTGCATCAAATAAAATATGTTTGTAAGTGAAAAGAATATTTCAATAAATATTCACATTTCTTCATAATTTTTATGCTTTTGAGAAAAATAGAAATAGAAAAATAGCCATTGAAATATATTTGTCAAATTTGTATAGATTATTGCAATTTAAATAATTAGTAAAGAGCTGATAATATATTATTGGAAATAATCACATTTTTCAAAGTGATAAAATTCTAATCAATTGACAGTGGCACGAATTTTATTCATAAAATATCACATTCGTGACACAGGCATATCCATGCAAAATCAAATTTTCGGCCTTGTTTTAAAATATTTTAATAGCTTATAAACGTGCTTCTCAGAATCTTAAGAATCCATCAAATTTAAATATTTATGTTTTAAACGCTAGTCAGTGCTATTTAAACGCACGAAAATTGCAACTTAAACGCAATTACACATTTTGCTTTTGCGAAAGTAATAATCTTCTTTTGCCAACAATTCATTTTTTCAAACTTTTATTAATAACTATAAATTTACTTTTTCAGTAATTTGTTTAGACGTGTAAAAGAAAATGACAATAAAAAAGATTTGTTGTATCGGTGCCGGATATGTGGGGGGACCAACTTGCAGTGTTATCGCACTTAAATGTCCGCATATTTGCGTCACCGTTGTCGATAAAAGTGTTGAACGAATCGCTCAATGGAACTCAGAAAAACTTCCTATTTATGAAGTAAGAAGCATTAAATGATATTACATTGTTTCGAATTCAGAGATTAAAACCACAAGACATAATATTTTTTTTTTACATTACTTAAATATAATACAATATAATGATTAGTCTTAAAATACTAGGAAGGATTTAACATAATCTGTTTTTCTTCTTATTTATCTAGAGATTAATATTTTAATGATATATAAATTATTTTTAGCCTGGTTTAGATGAGGTTGTAAAACAATGTCGTGGTACAAATTTATTTTTTTCCACGGATATAACGACGGCTATCCAGGAAGCAGATTTGATTTTCATTTCGGTTAACACTCCAACAAAAACTTTTGGAAATGGAAAGGTAGGTATTATTATAATTGTAAAGAATAGAGATAGAGAACCTGAACCTATTAATTATGACACGGTGGGGTTTCTAAAATAATTATTTTTGTAAATATAATTGAGCCCAAGTGAACTTTAGCACACCCACGATCTGGCAACGTTGAATTTTCGACTTTGTTTTTAATTTAATTCGCGATATTTTTGTTAATTCAATTCTAATATGGTATAATTCTCTCTTTTGTGGCTAAATTTTCATTATGGACCGATTTAATCGCGAATTAAATTAAAAACAAAGTCGAAAATGCAACATTGCCAGATTGTGGGTGTGCTAAAGTACACATGAGCCTATAATGAGCTATAACTTAGACTAGTCATAATATCTTAACCAGCTAATTTGAAAACTATTTAAAAAAATGGTTCATATATACTTTAGCGATGTCAAAATATGGCAACGTCGCATTTTTTACTTCTTTTTAATTTAATGCGTGAATAAATTGGGTATAATGAAAATTAAGCAACAAAACAGAAAATTATTCGATACTAAAGTTGCCTTAAAAAAAATGCGAGTTAAATTAAAAACAAAGTAAAAAGTACAACGTTTCCAAATTCTGACGTTGCAAAAATATACATAAACCAAAAGAACTACTTATTTGCACCAATAAAAAATGACACAGACTCTTTTAGAGTGGTTTCAATTTCAGTAATGGTTCCTATAAAAACAACTATTCGACGATTTCATGCATTTTCAAAGTGTTTACAGTTGCTTAAGGAAATCTTCATATTTAGACGATCATAATATATTTTTTTGTTGATATTTTCTGAATCAGTTTTAAAGTAGTAATAACTTCCATAAAAATGAAATTATTAGTTTCTAAAAGTCAATTTTCTTAAATTACTGTTTAAAAATTTATTAATTATACTTCAATAAAATGTTGGTACAGATCGTTATTAAACTAATCAACATTGGGAATATCGATTTTTTCACGAATTGAAGTAAAGAATGAGATGTTGCCAGAGTTCACTTGTTTAAACCTATGCTCAAATTTTGTTAGAAATGCATTCAATATTCATATATCATAAATTAAAGTATGCTCCAAAAGTTTCATCCGGATAATTTCATGCACCTTTTATTTCAGTGGTTTTATAGTTTCTAGGATCCACCCACCGAAGAAACGTTTAGTCATATATCTAATTTTATTCACACTATTGGTTATGAAAATCAAGATAAAGTAAGCTTTGGGATTTTTAAAATTAATTGGAACTTCTACTTTTAAGCTTACGCTCTTTTTTCCTGACCTAAGTAAAATAAAATTTTTTGACTAACGAATAGATTTATGGGATTGCCTCTACAGAGAATGTGGCAGACAATTTTTATATATTTAAATCTTATCAATCACCATGCAGGATTACGGATTTATTTCAACATTAATATTTAAAAATTTTGATAAAATTTAAAACGAGTCTAGAAGTTCTGGCTTAAGCGCTATAAAACGATTTTTCGAATTCTGCCTGTTTATTTTTCTAGCCATTTATGAGCCTAAAGCGCTAAGAAAAATGGTTTCATTCATCGATAAATTACAGCCAACCAAAGTAAATTTTAAAAATTTAATCAGCATTAGTAATATAAGAAGAGAAGAAACGTAATATAAAACACTAATTCAAATTCATTGTGATAATCTGCATCATGGAGTGTTAATACTCGATAGTCAGAAAAAAAAGAAAAGCGTAGAAAATGTATCTATGTATGGATAGATACATGTATTTACAATCCTTTTCGTTTTTTCCAACAGACGAGAAAGGCACTTCGTAACTAATACTCGTAATACAAATATTAATTACATATTTACATATAGCGCGTTGGGTTAAATGTTTTTCATCATACCCTACTGTTTTACTTTTTTTTTAATAAATGGCCATTAGCTGTAGTGTTAATACTACATTACTGTTGTGATAATAATTGAACATAATATGGTCATGCATTTTTCTAAACACTATGTATATCATTGAAGTCTTTATAGTGTTCGTAGTGAACCGTGATGGTTTTATATAATAACTAGCTGATTCCCGCGACTTCGTCTGCGTGACGTAGGTGTAGATTATATTTTCTTTTTAAATTTGCTATTTGTTGTGGCATATGAAAATTATTATTTTTCTTATTTCTTTTACGAAAAACATAATCATACTTAAAATCACTATTTTGTCAACTTTAAAAATACACATTTAATAAACTGTACCTTAGAATAAAAAAGTTGTATATAATGATCAATTCATTTTCAAAAAATAATTATAAATATCTAAAAAGTACCTAAAAAAACCGTATACCTACGGTAGGTAGGTATGTCTACCGTGAACCAATTAATCAGTAAATCAATCAGCATATATACACAAAAAAAAACTATCGTTAAGTTCTATAAAGTCGGTTATAATTATAACTTATAAATCACCAACGCACGCGATATAAGAAAGTTTTTTAGTAATTTTTTTCACACATTATTGGAGTTTTAGTATGGATTCCTATTTTTTTTTGAAAATTTAATATAGCCTGTGTTCACCGGAAATAGTGTAGCTTCCCAACAGTGAAAGAATTTTTCAAATCGGTCAAGTAGTTTCGGAGCCTATTCAAAGCAAACAAACAATCAAATCTTTCCTCTTTATAATAATAGATCGAAAACAGTCAAAAGTTATCAAAACACTCGCCTGGATATTTATAATATTAGTAAAAATCACATTTCATTGTCTCGACTCTCGAATGAACCCTTTTCGCGAAACTATTTCACAATTTATTAAACTACCGCGAAATTAAAATTTGTTCAATTGTACGAAACCCAGTTCCTCCATAATCAAGTATAACCATTGTGTATCTATGGACTTATTACTAAAATATCTGATGACTTTTTACTGAAATATCTGAATTTCAACTATATAATTAAACCATTTCCTTTTAGTTCGCTGAATTGTTCGCTACTCGATATTCGCTCACTAATGTATTTATTTGTGGATACGTTTTTCGGATTTTTAGGCTTACAATATGTGAAAGCCAAAAAACTTAATGCTCACTTATGAACTTAACCTTTTTCAGAAATATATATATTAGAGTTTAAATTTTTAATCAGATCCTACGTTTTTGAATCTAATAATAAATCAACCTTGTTTTATTTTAAGCGATAAAACGTTTCGTCTATAACGAACATATTTTGATAATTTAATTTGAAATTTCGATTGTTTAATAGACGTTATGCAGTATAAACTTTAGCACCATTTTTCACTTTTTTAGGGGAGGAATTATCAAAAACCCTTTCCTATTATATATCTGCATGGTATAAGAAAACCATTTTCCAAATTTCATCAACACAAATATGCTTTTATTTGGAAAATACAATGTAAAACGAAAAAAAATATGACCTTCTTTACTTTGATATCATTACTAAAAAACAATTCGATTTCGCACATTTGGACGTTGTACATACAAAATTGTTGGAAATAGATAGAAAGCGTAGAAGTAAATTCGAATATTTTATTTATTTTCAATAACAATAATTGGTTTTCCAATTTTTCTAAATACCGAAGAAAAGTTAGTTTGGAAGATTTTATATTTTGATTGATAATGAAATATATGACAAATAATTGCTCCCTTAATGTTTTTCAACAGAATAAATAATTGCTCCAGGTCACAATCATTGGTTCATAAAAATTAGATTTTAAAAAGTTTGATTGTTGAAAAACAATCAAAAATTAAAAATCACTTAGTTAGAATAAGTATTACATAAACTTTCATACTAATTTAGTGAAATAACGTTATTTAAAACGTTGTTATTAAAATGATATAACAAAAACAGAAATTTATAATTAAATAATTAATAATAAGTTTTAAATTACACTTATTAAATTCAAAATTTTGATTGTTGATTAATTTAACATTTTCTCATTCAAACTTAGTCACCCCTTTTACTATTTTAGGGTAGGAATTTTCAAAAAAAAAAAATTCTTATCAAATTTCTACTTTTTATAAGGAATACAACGAATATTAAAATTTCATCAGTCAGAGGGGATCTATAAATACAGGATTTTATGTATGCACGGTTTTTAAAACGTATTTTCTTTAAGTTTTATTACTATTATTATTACTACTACTATTACTTTTTTTCGTTAATATGTCCTTATTGAGCAACTCTAAGAATCTATTTACAACAATTTTGTAAAAAAAAATAAAAATAAAAATTCACTGCAAGATTCGAACCCACGTCTTTATAATTAGGAGCATCAGAATGTTAGATACGTAAGCCATTACGCTATTAACATCAACTTTATAATTGTATATATAAAGGTTTATATTTCAAAGAGGCAATTTTTAAAAATTTAAATTGAATTTACTGTGCTTTTTATCAGTTCAACTAAAAATATTTTTATAGATTATTTTCTAACTTTAAATTACCTTTCCAATGATACATAAATCATCTGTCTAGTGTAAAAATTTCTGTTTTCATCCCTTGGAAATACCTCCCCTTATTATTTTTTTTGAATGATAAGTAGCCTATAGTCTGTGGGAAATTGTGTTGTATCTTAATACCAAATTTCATTAAATTCGGTTGTTCCGTTCTTTAGTTAAATCGGGACACACAGACAGACAGACAGACAGACAAAAATTTTAAAAATGTTAAATTGGGAATAAGGGCCTCTTGAAACAAATAATTACCCTAAAATTGGGTTCAAAATCGAAATGTACAGACAGACGTAAGAATTTTATATATTAGTATAGATGATGGTTTCATATAATAATTATTTTAAATTCTTTTCTTGCTGAAATAATTTTATCTTATAATTACCATTGATGGCCTCCCTAAGATTTAAATTCAGGTTTTCATCTCTTCTCTTGTAAAATATTTTTAACTTCAGACAAAGGGAATTAATAAAAATATTATTTTGAAGGGTCGAGCTGCAGATTTAAAATATGTGGAGGGGGCTGCAAGAATGATAGCAGATTGTTCCAACAGTAATAAAATTGTTGTAGAAAAAAGTACTGTTCCAGTTCGAGCTGCTGAGAGCATTTTAAATATTTTACGAGCGAATCAAAAACCCGGCGTTTCATATCAAATCTTATCAAATCCAGAGTTTTTAGCGGAAGGAACTGCGATCGAAGACTTATTGTATGCAGACCGAGTTTTGATTGGAGGCGAAGATTCAATCGAAGGTCATGCTGCTGTTGAAAAACTTTGTCAAGTTTATGAAAATTGGATTCCCAGAAAAAATATTTTAACCACAAATACTTGGTCGTCAGAGTTATCGAAATTGGTATATAGTTCAGTTGCTTTTCCTAACAATTGTTTTAATTTTATTTTTTTATCTAGGCAGCTAATGCATTTTTGGCGCAACGGATATCAAGTATCAACTCTTTGTCGGCTGTATGCGAAGTTACAGGGGCAGATGTGTCTGAAGTGGCTAGAGCAGTGGGTCTTGATTCTCGAATTGGTTCAAAATTCCTACAAGCTTCCATTGGTAATTATTAAACACAAATCTACTCTCCCAGTCATAGAATGGATGCAACCAAATTTTGTATTGGAAAATTTGGTTGCGTCCAAATTTTATAAAGAAATAAACCTGTCTGATTTCAGGTTTTGGTGGGAGCTGTTTTCAAAAGGATATATTAAATTTGGTTTACATATGTGAATGTTTAAATTTACCTGAAGTAGCATTATATTGGCAGCAAGTAATCGACATGAATGAGTATCAAAAATCGAGGTTTACTGCCAAAATCATTGAAGCTCTATTTAATACTGTTAGTGGAAAAAACATTGCCGTTCTTGGGTTTGCTTTTAAAAAGAATACTGGTGATACACGAGAAAGCCCAGCTATCCATGTTTGTAAAACGTTATTAGATGAAGGCGCCTCTCTTAATATTTATGATCCTAAAGTAAAAAATCAATCATTTCTTCTCTTTTTTTTGTAAATGAAGAATGTACAATTGTAGGTAGAATCAACACAAATTATGATGGATTTAACACATCCATCGGTAACCGAAGAACCAGAATATGTTCGTAAAAATGTAAAAACATTTTCAAATGCCTATGATGCCACACGAGGAACTCATGCTTTGGTTGTATGCACTGAGTGGGATGAATTTATTGTAAGTATTATTTAAAATCAAAAAAAATTAAAATTTTAGAAAGAAATCATATTTTATTTTCTATAGACTTTGGACTTTAAACGAATATATCAAGGAATGATGAAACCAGCGTTCATTTTTGACGGTAGAAAAATATTAGACCATGATGCACTTTCAAAACTTGGTTTTCACGTACAAACAATTGGAAAACGAATTCAACGTCACGCTCAATCTCGCTTTTTTGGAAGCAATGGACAAATCATTTAAATGTAGCCGTCGATACGTCTTCATCGGGAAAAAACTAATTTTCTAAGCCATTCCTATAAAAATACATTTTTTTAAAATATACTTGCTTTGCAATTTATATTTCAAACTAAAATTACGTCTCAAAGTTAAACTATTTACATGAGTTTGTTTTAATAATGTTTTAAAGCTTATACATATTTTCATTTATGAGTATTCAGTAAAAGTATTATATTTTATATTAAGCAACGCATCAACTTCTAAAAAAGAAAAAAAAAAACAATATATTCTTGAATAATTTTTTCATCTTTGTTTTTTTCTAAAAATAATACCTTTAAAACCTACTTTATAACTGTGTTTGACTTCAAATAAATAACCAAAACTGATTATTTTTAAATATTAAGATATAAACAACAAATATATGACTATAAATCAAAAATTACTAATTATAAGCAGCAAGAATTTCGTTCTCATTTATTATTTTATAGAGAAAATAGTAATAAAATAGTTAATATATTATATTTATTTAAAGAGTATTTTTATGGATTTAAACGATCGTTTTTCATAATTTATTTCAATGTATTTTACCAAGGGTCGATCCTAACAGGGGTGCAGGGTGTGCACCGCAAGCGGGTGGTCAAAATAAGGGGCAGTCATAGGCCGCTTATAGTTCACTTGAACTTTTTTCCCAAATTTTTCAAAATAAAACTTATTTGTCGAATAAATATCCTGAGCTTTGAATAGTTACGATTAAATTAACGATAAATCGAATGTTGGCATTTAAACAGTATTCAAAATGCTTCCAAGGCAACGGCACGTGTTTTAAAGTTAAAAGTATTGACCGTTATAAATTGTTTCAATAATAATCAAACGTAACAATGTGTGTTTAAATAAAATGAAATGTATCTGAAATTCATCTCGTACTACTTTCGAACATTAGTTGTTTAGCGGTTGTAACTGAGTATATTATACTCGTCCAAAAAGCATTATAAACCAATTTTTTAGACAAAACGTTTTCCTCAACTTTCCAGTGATTGGAAAATATTCAGTCAACCTCGTTTTACTATCGAGTTGGGATAAGTTTGAAATTTTGGTACGTCACTCAATGTAAGTTTATATAATATCAAAAAGTTTTATTCGAATTTTTCACTTAACAAAATTTTGACTAATTTTTTTAAAACTCCCTTTTCAAGTGTATATTTTTTCGTCCAATTGCTCTGAATTTTCGATTGACAATATGCACATAAGCCTTGTTAACTAAATATATTCAAATATTAATTATCGAAAAATTTTTGGTTTTGAGAAATTTAGTCCCGATTTGTGAAGATTGGCACACGTATTAAAGTATTTTACCTGGACATTGAGTTCTACTAAAAAAATGTAAAAAAACAAAAGACAATATCCCTTTTTCAAAAAAAAAGTAAAAAAAATTTTTTAGGAATCCTTAGTCAACGCGTTCATAATGACGAAATTCCGCTAACTGTATAAACGGTTATTTAGAATTTTCCAGAGCAGAAAAATAGTTGCAATTGCTGTTGAGAAGTCCATAATGAATTTAACATTTTTGTGCAATAAATTTCGACGTATTTGTACGCCTGAGATGTGAAAATTATTCCAAACTAAATCTACAAAGCCATCAATTAAACTGTTTTCCACCAATAAAAGACGATTTTAATTTTTAAATTTAAATGGGGCCTACTTCAATGTATTCCCTGTCGATAAAAAAAAATAAGAAAATGGATTACACTGTGGAAAATGCCGGCTGGTTATACAAACCAAAAAATATACATGTCCAACTAAGATTGCCTTTTTTTGTTGATTTAAATTCGCTCAGAAATTAAAATAAGTTTTGATTTTCACGAAAAATTCTCTAGAGGGGTGGCACACGTCTTTATACACGGGTGGTCGACCCCTTAGTATCGGTCCTGCAAGACCATATTGGAATACAAAATAGTATAGGGAACAATCTTAAAAATATTAAAAGACACTTATTTTTAAGTTCTATATTCGTTTCGTTAATAATAAAACTATAAGTTCTGAAAAAAATATATTTAACCGACTTATTAAGTAGACAATTTATCTATGACTGGATTAACTAGGAAAAAATAGCACATTAAAAAAAAAAAAATACTGTAGTTAATAATTAGATGATAATTACGATAATTACTAATATAAGACCTCTAAGGCTTTGAACAACTGTAGGATTAATAAAAACTAGCGGCACATTGAGAAACATAAGAGAATTCATCAGAAGATTTGAAACCTTCTAGTTTCGAACCTTAATCATTGATCACCTTAAATTAATCATTTTTAATGAAAGTAGAAAAAGTTGACTAGCTCAAAGCTGCTTAAAGCTGACTAAGATTTATATTTATTTTACCTGATATAATATGTCGTTGGCATATCAATCGCATAATGCATTAATTGGCATTAATCTTGAAAGTTTGGGAGTCAACTATAGAACCATCTATAAAATTCATAAAATGCATCTAAGAAAGAAAAAAATGGCTTCCTTTAATAACAGTTTTGTATTCAATATAATTTTTTAAAAATAAACGACTCATAAGAATAATTTAATTAAATTTTTTTAAGATAGATATAGTCTTTATCGTCTTCTTTAAAATGGCATATGAATTTTTATACGTTTTACCTAATTACTAAATGCTATTTACCTCGAATTTATAATAAATATACCGAATTTCGAATTTGTTATATTTTCAAATTTTTGAAAATTCGTGGTTTCAATGTATGTGGTTTACAGATTCTTTTGCATTCTTTTGTGTGATAAGCAGTGGTAATGGAAAATCCAGAAAATCTCTCAGAGTAGTAGAGTGAATTTTGTTTGGATTTTATAGTCGATGATAATATTTTAAGGCAAGATAAACCAAAATGTGATACTTAAATACAAAGCTAGTTTCTAAAAATCAACATAAGGATACATTTTAAGAGCCTTCCTGGCCAGTGTCTGACAATAGAATAATTGATTTTACTACTGCTGATATTTCTTCTCAGAACTATACCCAAAAGTGTTAAAAAATAATAAGGAAGTAAAGAGTTAATTAATGATTTAAAATCTTGAAGAATTTTAGTTCCACATTACCGCAAGCATGTTATTCAAAATTTAAAAAATAACTAAATCTTAATATTCAAATTATTTAATTTCCCTCAAAATGTACTTTTTATCTTTCGTAATAAAAGGTTCAGGGAACAATAATTAAATTTTATTGGTAGATATCGTCGAACTTAACGTTATATCATAATATCACATTGTTATTAAATTGCATTTAAATTTCAAAACAATTATATTTTATAAAATCAAACTAAATTTAAAAAAAAAAACAACCAAAAGTTCCAGACAATTTTGCTGAATATGAAATATTCGGTCAAATTTTCGGTTGAATGTTCATGATGTTCATCAAAATATGCGTACCAAAAATTCTCTAAGTAATTCTGTAATTAATAAAGTATTCTAAGAATTAGTAAATTAGCGAGATTATTCTCGTCTACTTTGTATAAAACCAATACCAATATAAATAATAAATTCATTGAAATGTATGATTGTTTGGAACTATTCATAAAGTCACTACAAAAAACATTTAAATGATAAGAATTTGAAGAAAAGTAGGTTCTATTATAAATGAGGTTGATTTTTACTTGAAAATGTTACATTGGATTGGATGATGACCTAGCTAGATAGATCATTAGGATATCATTACAAACCTTGCATAATGACCAGTAAAAATAAATCAGTATCCTAGGTAAATTAATGATTTTTTTTATTATTTATCTGATTGCAGTTGTGACTAAAGTTCCTTTATCAAAAACCGTCTATTATTTATAAGAAAAAATGATAATTTTACCAACGTGTTAAAAAATTGTAAAAATAATATTTTAATTATTTACAATTTACCAATGGTTAATTATTATAAGTCTTAAAATAGTAACCACTAATAAAAATTAATATATTTTTAGTAATAGTATTTATGCTCTTTTTCTGAATTGGGTATTTGGTTCAATAGTAGATGAGAATTTATTGAATTTGTATTTTAAATGGTTTTTATAAATAATTTTCACTATTTAAACACAATATTAATATAATAATAATATACACCATATACAAGATATGCCTTTATTTTACGTAAGAATGCTATGAATGTCAATGTGTAGGCAATTGTAATGCAGCATAAATACTTCTGCTACTATAAAAATGTTTCACATTATAAATTTAGCAGTATTGATGTATGAAAAAACATTAAGAAGTATTTTTATAAATTTACAATATTTAAAAAGTAGACTGAACGAATCATAATGTTAATAAATAGTCATATTTTAATTCTCGAATATATTGAATCGTAAGCTATTGGAGAGTAGTGTTATATTATATTGAAAATAATTTCTCTAAAATAGTAATGGTTTTGAAATCAAAATAATTAGAGATAATTTAAAATTAATAAGTAGAGTAAGTTGCAATTTATATTTTAAATTTTTTTACTTGTCTTCGACTGGGAGTGTGGCGAGCTCCTGTAACCTAGCTACTTGGGGGTCGGGTTTAGTGGATGGTATGAGGCCAGGAGTCCTGGTACAGAGATAACCATGTTGACTAGACGTCCGCACTAAGCTTGGCATCAATATGGGTGACCTGGAGGAGTCCAGGACATTCAGGTTGACTAAGGAAGGATGAACCGGGCCAGGGGGGAAACCCAGCAGCCAAGAGTCCTCGTGTCAAGCAGTAGTGGGTTCGCGTCCGGGAGTGGTTTCTCTGTAACAGCCTGGTCAATAGGACTAGACCTGAATCTTTTTTATTTTTTTAAACCATTTATCTTTTCATCAAAAATTAATTTTAATGCCTTTTTGGTACATTTTTCAATCCATGAAAATTATATCGCCCTTTTATTTTTTCACAAAAATGATGTGCCACAGTCAGTAGCCATTTTATTTATTAGTCCATCAAGTGGTGCTACCTATCACTTGATATTGAAGTTACCATAGATTTAAACCTTTTAGAGTTCATGTCGGCATGATAACAGAAAATAAACGATAAAGAAACGTCTGTTTTAGGGGGGAGTAAAACCTGAAAGTGACGTCTGATTTTTCAGTTGCAACGGTTTTTGTATTTATCCAATCATTTAGTCGGTTTTTGACCATCCAGTGGGTCCAAAAGAACTATCCGTAAATCGTAATAATGTGCTCACTTTGTCAATAAAATAAATCTTCATCATAATATGTGTTTTAATGTAAAAGTTTTAATCAATAAAAATATTTTTATATATAATTTTATTTTAAACCGATTTATTATTTTAAATAATTGTGAAGGAAATAAATAAATCGTTTGGGGTTGTGGTGGGGTTGAAAACCAAAAGCGGGAGAAAACATGCTTATTGGAATATTATTTTTTGTAAATAACACGCGAATATTTACATTTTTTTAAAATAACAGGTAAGTGCCCTCTTATATTTAATTGGCTTTACGATATTATTTACTGGAGATTATATGTATAAACTTGAGATTGGAAAAGAAGGGTTTTAATCGCTAGAGATTCCCCGCCTGGGTTATAAATAAACATGTTCAATCCAGGACGAAAATTCCAGACATGGCGAATAGCACAATATAATAATAGGTACATTAACTTCTACAAAATTGCAATTTCTCAGTATTTTGCTTTGTACAATAAGATTTAGAAATTACTTAATATTGTTTTTTAAATAAACTTTATTTTGTAATATTTTTTTTATTGGATCAATGAAATGACGTCTTTTAAATGAATTATCAGATTAGTTAAATTGGCTTTGTAATTTTTGCGTTAGAGTTAATATTTTTACTGCAGTTGAAAACACCGGAAAAATAAAAATTGTTTAAAATTAAGTATTTTTTTTTTAATATAAGGAAACTATTTTATTTTCGTAACAAAAATGAAATCAAATTCCAGTTCAATTGCTACAAATGAAATTCTTTATTTTTACGTTCTTGCATTATTAAAATTGACGGTAGAAAGTTTTGACGAATAAAATCGATGAAGACCATTGTTTTTATACATTCTAATAAGAGATTTGAGAAAATATTTCCAAAAATTAAACGCTCATTTTTTAAATTAATTAATATTCAAAGCAATTTATGCATCATTATTTCTGAATACATATTAATTTTCGATTTACTGAACGATTATTTAATTACACAGTTTAAATATGCTAATGTTTTTGATTTCGTCTAAATTTTTTACTTCTACTCCATGAATTTCAAAGACATAATTTTATTTTTTTCCAGTTGGTAAATTCCATTATAATTTGCAAAGTTCAATGCATTATAAGGTAATATTTTCTTATTGAAAGAAATTTATACATATAATACTTATGTTTTTTATATACTTGCATAATTAAAGTTTGAACTTTTATGTATTTGCACACAAACTTTCATAAACTAAAACAAAAGTCAAATTGGTCCAAAGCTTGTTTGTTTATTAGTTTTTATTACGAACTAATTTTACGTTTATAAAGCAGTCATAAAATTTTTTTGATGAAAAAGAAGTCAAATTCATTACCTATTGGAACATTACCTCGCCGTTGTTACTAAATACATAAATTCGTCCATTTACTTGAAAATAAAAAAATATAACAAATTGTAATTGCATCAAATTTTTGAAACTGATAGAAGGGGCGCTAAAACTATAGTTGGTTTTGATATACTAAACATTTCGTATCGAATACATCACTAGGGTCCAAACGAAGCTTTGGCCAAAAATCATCCGACGGTGTGACTGATGTGTACTTTCATTATGTAATACCACCACTATAGTATATACTAGGTATGTTATTACGGAACCGAATTTTTCTCTGAAAGAAAAACTCAATATAGTACATGGAAATATTTATTTCATTCAAAATATTTCCCTCTATTAACTATACATTTCTACCACCTTTCTGACTCCCTTTGGACACTAGTGATGCATTTGATACGAAATGTTAAGTATATTAAAATCACCTATAGTTTTAGCGCCCCTACTATCCGTTAAAAATATTTGTTTTAATTTCGATTGGTTATAATTTTTATTTTCAAATAAATAGACGAATTTATGTATTTAGTAATAACGGCGAGGTAACGTTCCTATAGGTAATGAGTTTGATTTCTTTATAAGCGTAAAATTAGTAATAACATTATTACCACTGTTCTGACAATGTTCATGTTTTGAGCAAAACCCATTATTGACTCAATTTGGTAGATTTTCGTAAGATGTAAAGTGCTGCTCAGTAATTAAGTGTCCCATTGATGCAAATAAATACTAATTCGGAGGAGTCAAGTCTGGGGAGTAAGCCTCATGCGAAAGTATTTCCAAACTGAATGTCTCAATCATATCCTTCACTGGTTTTTTTATGTGGCCAGGGGAATTATTATGTAGCCTATTTTCATATTCTAGTCGCTTTTTGCACTAAAGCGTGGTTCAAATTTACTATTGTAAGTTGTTGTTACGTTTTTGCAATTCGATGTCTTTAAATATTTTCGGTGGTCTTCAACGGTCTTCGTTTTCCACGTCGACGTAGATTGTAATTTTTTTAAAGATTCTTTAAATCACTGTGATTTCCTAAGAGCATGCTCAACGTTGACTTCGACAACCATTTGATGAGATTTCACTGCAGTTTTTGTATAAATGGCAATAGAAAATCAGTGCTTTTCGCGGATCATACTTTTAACACACAAAACTCGTCATGTATAATGTTACTAAATGACGAAGTCGCAGGAAATTACATTTTTCCGAATTGAATATCTTTGTCATGTGGTTGATTTCATTGAAAATTTGCATGGTTATGATTCCTGGTATTTGTTGTGGATGATGTGGCTTTTGGATGCGATGAATTTTAGTGATTTTATTTTCTTTTTTTAGGATATTAATACTTACAGTTAGTAAAATTAAAGATCGTCAACTTTTACCAAAGCTTTTGGTTAAGACCAAATGGCTCATATCTCTGTTGGCGACGTCAATATTTGGCGCATCGTTGCATTTTCTACTTTGTTTTTAATTTAATTCACGATTAAATCTGGCCATAATGAGAATTTGGGAACAATAGAGAAAATTATAATTATGTTAGAATTGAATTAGCGAAAAAATGGGGAATTCAATTCAAAACAAAACAAAAAATTCAAATTTGCCAGATATTGACATCGTTAAAAGGGACATGAGCCGTTCAAACAATCGGTTTCGACCAAAATCTAACATTCAGTCGAATACCACATACCACAATTATGATATCAGTGACCTCTACCTCTAGGTTTATTTCCAAAAAGTATTATGTCTTACTATAGATATGTATACTATTAGACGCAATAGTTCTTTTAGGACGCAGCACAGTGGAATTCTTAGGAAAGGTACAATGATGAATGTATGCTCACCATGCAGTGAAATAGAATTTGCATTATCTGGTATATCATTTCATTGATGTATTGATATTTCTTAGGTTCAATGATTTTATATAAGTTTTACGTGAATCAATAATATCAACATAATATAAGTGGACACCAATAACTGATTATAGTTAATTAATGTTATAAAAGAAATCATAAAAAGATCACCAATGTTTAAACTATCTTTTCAAAAAACCTCGCATATGTACATTATCCATGTTTACCTCATTAATTGACATTTCGTTGACTGATAAGAGATATCAGTTTAGTAATTAACGTTAAAATCAGCTTATATGAAGAGAGTTCATAAAACTGCTATACACTTTCATTTGAATAAATTGAAAATTTTAACGCTATAACTATATTTTGAATGGTTCTAGAGTCCAACTCAAAAGATTTTTTTTGTTGCATCCTTTTAGTAACGCAACGGTATCTCTAATTTAATTACATATTTTTATTTCATACAGAAAAAATTGATTTACTATATTTTATTTAAGTACCCAGTTCTTTTGTTAATTATTAGTATTCAGTTTTTAAAAATCCAAAGACTAAAGCTAATAAAATTAAAAACAATATAAAGCAAATTCATTGTTATTTTAATCTTTTAATTATTTATGCCAAATAAGTATTTTCTGTCTGTAAATTTATGCATATTTAAAGCATTTAACACTTAGGTAAGATTTTTCATTTCTAATGATATGATTTTTTCGAAAAATAAATTCTTAACCAAAACAAATTTTACTTTTGGTGCTAAGTAAATATTTTGCTAATTGTACAAAAATGGCCACTACAAAATGCACTAACAGGAAATTTCGACTTGTATATCGTTAGTGACGATATTTTTGCTAATTCGTAGGAATAAATTTAGTGAATGTAGTAAGGACAGTTAAAAATTAATAAAACTAAAATTTTTTTGTCTTCTGATTTCTGAGGATCTGTTGCAAATTCCTCTGCACTGTATCCTGGAAGATCCTAATCGGTCAAACCCAAGGTTGCACAAGGTTTATTAAATATACAGATAGCCTCTTCGCTAATATTAACTACTAGTTTGCATAAAATAAATGAAATATTTTTGTTTATACAATTAAATATTTCCTCTATACGAAATAAATTAAAATTGCTTAAAATTTTCTGTGCTTTAATATTTGTATTTTATTTTTAATTTAATTGGGGTTTTCAGGATGAGGCTAGTTGAACCTCAGCACTGCAGCCTCAAGGCTTATTGTGCTTCCTAGGTCCCGTGTCCACCTAATTTTGACCAAGCAGCTGGGTCAACCTCAGCACTCGTCGCACTTGGTGCTTTTTGTCAATTTCAGTTCCAGGGCTTGATATCTCCAGCTCCCATATCTTCATTCATTTACAGCATCACTTTTCCAAAAAAAATGAGAAGCGATTTCATCCTCTGCTTGACGAAACCTACATTTTGGGTTATAGCCACTGATAATCCCATTGTATGCAGGTGCTTCCTCATTTTACAGTAGCCGGTTATTAGACCCATTACTATTCTGGCCGGTTTTCTTGTTTTCAGTAGTTAGTTTTTGTGATAGTGTTCTTCCATTTTATGCAGTGGTTTTTGTAAGCCCAATATTTGATGGTATTTTTCACTGCCAATCTTGTAATTCCAAATACAGGCTGTGGGCCTGTGAATAATGATTGGGGTCCTTTCCGGGCATGTGCGACTGCCTTTTCATTAACTTTGATACCCTTATGGCCTGACACCCATCCTAAGTTTACCTTGTTTTTGGTAGCTAGACACTTAAACATTTAATATTTTTATGGTGTAATTAAATATACACAAATAATAAAGTGTCTTAATGGATCATTTTTGCGTTGCATGTACACCCCGTGATTCAATTTTTTAATCATTAAAACCATAATATTAACATGTTTAAATGACGCATGTATTCAGACAAATTTACATTTCAAAAACCTTCCAAGGGACGTATTTTTTTTTCTAATAGGGTTACCTGTGTAATTTATGAACCTTGAATTAGGCCTACTTTTAAGATAAATATAAGCAGAGCCTAATTGGGTTCATATGGATTGGATCCTAGCTTATGCTCAGAAATTTCTAGGGAGCTAAGGCGATTATGAGTTAGAGCTGGGTAGTCAAATAGGACGTGAGAGTTAATTTTCTCTCTGACTCAACATTTATCTTTCATATAAAATTTTATCTGAAGGATAGGCAAAACATGCGTATTTTCACCTACGAATAGTGATATGTGTAGGATTTATCTACCAGATTGTTTTTATTTATTAAATAGCTATCTAAAGAATATGGCTTACCTATCCATGTGTGAAAATACCTACTCTTAGTGTAAATATGTTTTCTCAGATTACTGTGTCCTGTTAGCAGCAGGGCTACAAGAATACTGATTTATTTTCTTCTCCAATTTGAGGCCTTTTTTTCAAATATATGTTTATTATAAAAATTAAGAATAATTTTCTTTAGGATTTGTTCCAGGATTTTATTTGCTCATTTTAAGTCCATTCAATTATGCGATTTAATGCTACGCTTATGACTAGTTCAGTTCTTCCTTCAATTTACATTTATTTATTCCTAATTCTATTTTTTTTGGTCCGTATATAAAGTTTAATCGTATGGAGCCAATGATATTGCCACTTCTTGAGCCAATATTGGTTGTAGAAAAAAATTACCTCGTTCTGATCAATCAAACATTCATTTTTCAGAAGATTTTGTTTTGGTGATTATTAAAGATCTTATCAAAATTGTACGTTAAACATTAGTTCAAGCTACATTACATAAAACTTTTACATTAACTACTACGAATATGTTAAACTACATTGCAGGGAATGAAGTTTTAATATATTTAAATTTGCAAGAACGAATATCTTCATTGGTGTCAAAAAGCAGTAGAGGTACAGGTCCACCTCAATTAATTATTTTTTTAAATGTCTCGTCAAGGTTAAAATAATTTTATTTAAATTGGTTCGTTAATTTCTTGGCCTTTTTGAACTGTAAGAAAAACTGAACAAAAAAGATAAACATTCAGATATTCCCTTAACTTTTTTTGACATTGTATCAAAAAGAAAATCGTTGTTAATTAAATTAGTGTTAATTGAAACTAAAGGTGTAGGACACAAATTTGTAAAACTATAGTTTATTCCTTTTTTTTAATGTCTTTTTCGCATGTATTTCTGTTCATGAAATATTTTTCCTTCTTGAATTGAACTAATATTTGTAATGTAATCGTACCCTCGTACAACAGCAATAAATGATAGCAATAAACAAGGGAGTAAAAATGGTGTGTTAAATACAATAGATACGACCCTTCATAAGGTTTGTAAATTTTATGCAATTGTAGGGGTGGGTTGAAAGTACTTTCTGATGTTAAATTTAGCTATATATTTTTAAGGAAATAATCGATAACTATATGTATGATTGTGAATTAGAAACAAATATACCTTTATATATTTTTTGCCTTCCATTTTAATTTATTTTTTTCCTGACAAATTGAAATATTGTCATTATACGTATAAGACACGCAAGTCGCAGCGTATTACTATCCATCAGTAGTATTGTTTTATTTTTTGTATATGTAAGAAACACAAAAATGTATACGGTATTAAAGGTAATATCTATATTTAGTCGAAATGGTTAAGAGGAAGTATCAACAATTAAAACATATGCCTACATCTACTTTTGGTTAATATTTGACATTGGTGATTTTTATAATAAAAGAGATTGTAGTGATCTAATGCAAGGCTGTAAAATCGGAAACATTTTTGTGAAGTTGATGTACGAATAATAAGGCTGGCAAAAAGCCTTCGCAATTCTAGTTTACCTCCGTAAAATGAATTGTAAACAAAACTGGTAAAAATTAAAATCTTTTGATATTAATTATTACAAAATTTCAACTTTTGTAATAAAATAATAGCAATGAAAAATATCGTCCCTTATTGATGCATTAATCAGGATATCTATTTGGTCTTATTATTCAATTATTTTGTCCTGGTTTCAGAGGCCATGTCGTTAGTTATCCTTAGTGGTCAGATGATATTAAAACAGTTTTTCTAAATATTAAATGATGGGAAAAGGACTATCAAAATTAGAGAAATCGTGCACTTTACCTAGAGTTGTGTATAGGTATAGGTACGTAAAATAGTAAATTGACCTAGAATTGCTTTCAATGTGTGCCAATTTTATTTTCAAGATTTTTTTTTGATCCATAAAATGTCCTTATTAGACCAAAATTATGATTAGTAAATACTTAATGCTCAAACGTAACTAAATAACCAATTTCCAAAAGGTTCTTAATTACAGTACTAAGTCAAAAATGTTAAGTAATTAATTTTTTTCAAATCCTGTTTTATGAAGGGCACTGTACAAAAGGTGCTCCAACTCAAAATTGTGTTGTTATAAGACATCCAATTGTATTGTGTTTAAAATTTTATTTAAAAGAAAATATTCTTTCCCATTCTTATTCTTTAATGAAAATATTAAAGGTTGTATTGTATTTAAAATACTTACAAAATGAAAATAAACCATTAGTCAAAACCATCCATTATCAGCAATTTAAATTATAAAACTTAATTGAAAGTTGTTGTAATTAATGATGAATGAATTTTGCTGATGAATGAAATTGATGTTACACAAAAAAAGAAGGAACTTGAGTGTTTATTGATTAATTGTGAATAACACAAATAAAATTAAGTTTATTTTTAGATTGGTTCTTTATTATGGTAGAAATAAGTGACATGAAAAGAGAAAACGTCACTGTTATATTTTTGTTCAATAATTTTATCTTTACAGGATTATTGATTATTTTTTTTTCAAAGGACGGAAATAGGAAATTTATTGGTTACTAAAATTAATATTAAGTTATTTTGTTCATTCGGATTCATCTAGAATCACAGTAGGTATGATGACACAGTAGGATGACAGTAACTAAGAACCATTAAAATCGTGTATTTATTTAATAAAACTTGAGTCAGGGAATACAAAACACGCATTTATTTTTTTATTAAGAGTGAGATTGACAATTATTTTGATAAAATAAAACTACAGAATACAGCAATTCGCCATGGTATGCTGAACACCAATCACAACGTATGACGTCATAGTTATATGCGATTGCATTAGAATAAAGCGAACAATACTTACCTGGCGGGAGTATAATGGTGGGAACAACTCAATCGAGTGCCTTGATATCATTACCGTTTGCATTACTAATTCATTCTTTTTTACGTAAATACAAAAAAGTTTGTTTGATAAGTAAAAAATGTCTTTACTTTTCAATATATCCTGAAAAAATATGTATGCAACTTTAGTTGAGAATAGAAATTTCGGCATAGCAAAATTTGTCCATATTGTAAGCAAACTTCCTTTTTGGTCCATCGTCGATGAAAGAATAGGAATTTTGTGTTCCAGTTTAAATATTAGGAAAAATTAGATGTAGAAAAAGATAGAAGTGTGCATTTTTTGAATAATGATATCTCAAATGCTCTTCTTAAAACCACGATAGGATTAATTGAATTATTGAAGTTTTGAAATACTTCTCGACTAGAAGTATTGGGATCTAATAAGAATCCAAATGGGAAATCCAAATGGGAAATCCCAATGGAAAAAAAGCATATGATTTATTACACTGAAGGATCACATCACAAAATAACAAAATTATTCAATGAGTATCTATTGTCTATAGGTTTGATATACAAGTGTGACGTCATCAACGACGCCATGAAACTTTCAAGCGTTTTGGCGTTGGTTTTTTAATTTAAAAACAAAAATATAAAATTTCATACTAAACCTATAATTTCTGCAGAAAAATGCTATTTTTCGTATATGATATATAAATCCGAACATTATAGAATAGTTTTTCAAAATTTGTCTTTACGCCTATTGTGGCAGCATGCTCGAATATTACAATCGATTTTCTCCAAAATTACTAGATGGATAATGATTAAATTTGATACTTACATTAAGATTGTTCTTTTAATCGCATTTAAATTAACAAATTTTGATTTTGTAAGTCAATTCTGAAATGATAATGAGAAATGAATAATACAATTCAAAATCAAATACATAATTTTGTCGTAAAGTGAATGAAGTGGATTAAGTTACAAACTTATAATAAAAGTAGAATAATTAAATAACAACAAATATATGTCATAGTTTTTAAAAACGTCTCTATATGTGTAAACAGTACTTTAAGTGTTAATAGCTTCATGCTGGAGATATATGATTGGTTATTTTATTTGATATGGAAGGATATATTAAAGTTGAATAATTTAATTTAAAATGTTTGCATATTTTATTTGCCTAATATTCATATGTACACAATACACATGCATCGTACTTATATAACTTTGATGAATATATTTCAGACAAATTGCTTAATACCAGTTTAACGAAAAGACAATTGCTTTAAACAATAATATAGCTGAAACAGTTGTTAACTTGAAAATCTCATTGTTAAGTCCATTGTTCTTTACTAATTAGAATGTCGCCATGAATTGAATGAGCCTAGGTTCCTGTATCGATTTCAAAAAGATATTTAAAATTATATAGAATTATAATACATAGTTTTCTAAAAAAAAAAATAACCATAAATTGACAAATTCATAGACCTTGGTAGCAAAACCATTTTAAATCTGTACCTGCCTCTCTTAAATCCATTTTTTACATATTTTGTAGTATGAATTTAGTTTTTTCCTCAAATGTCAAAGGATAAAAATACTTTGATTTAGTGGCAATTAAATTGAATATGAAAATCAATACAATTATAATTTTTTAAAACGATTCAACGAAACTTGATGACAATTATAAAGACATTTTTCTGACGAATGAATTGAGAGAAATGTGTTTATAAACGTTTTTGTTCATAAAAATCGAACAATTTTATAAGGAGTTAAAGTCGACTAGAGCAAGTGAAAGGAGTTATAGAAATTTATTATTTCATTTAATTTCTATAATTTTGCTGAAATTTACCTTGTCATCACTTTCAAAATATAATAGTTAAATTTGCATTATTGTTATAATTTATTGTATTGTCCATTTTGATTTTTGCAATTAAATTTTCCTCATATGCCAATCATTTATAATTTTTATAATATAAGCCAATATAAGCCTTAAAATGAACATTAAAATTTGCCTACTAGTAGTTTTGGCAGTTTGCACTTGTATATTTTATTTATCTACTTTTCTGATAAACATATAGGATGTTTCAAATTGCGTGTTTTTTTTTTTTGTAGATTCAATAGAAGGCATAACTTTCATTCATTTTCAAAAACTTTTTTTTGTTAACTGAAGTATCAGTTATGACATTTAAATAGGAAAAACAATATCAGCCAAATGGTCCCCTCTTGCAGCTGCATAATCGTCCATTCTGTTGTAAAAATTTTCAATGACATTTTGATATAATTGAGGCTGTATCTCACTTATGATACGAGCAATTTCATCCTTAAGTTCAGGAATCGACTGTAGATTATTCTTAGAAGCCTGGCTTTTCATGCAACTTCATAGAAAATAATCTAACGGTGATAAACCACTTGATTTGATGGTTAATTAGCATCACCATTTTTGTTGATAACGAGTCCAGGAAAGAAACGCAGTAAGGTGTTTGTTTCATTAGCAAAATAAGGTGTAGAGCCATTCTGTTAAAACCAAATGACCTGTAGATCAATATTTATTAATTCAAGCCACAACAAATCGGTTATGATCCGACGATATCAATCACTACTGATAATTATAGCTTCATTCGCAGCATTTTCAAATAATTAAAGTCTAATTACACCACCTGACTATAATGCACACCAAACAGTGACTAGGTTTAGAATGCATAAGCTTTTCATGAATAGTTTATGGATTTTCCTCACTCCAGAGTTTGTTTATTGACATAGTCACCAAATTTAAACTGTGCCTTATCGGAAAACATGATTTTTTGAGAAAAACCACCTGATTATTCATTGATGAAATTGACAAATGAACGACGTTTTAAATGATCTAATGGCTTTAGTTCCTTTGTTGCTTTAACCTGATATGCCTTTAGAGCTGAATTCTTGAGTAAAATACGCCATGTTGTTGATACACTAAGTCCTACTTGTTGTGAACGTTGTCTAATGGACACTTCAGAGTCATCAGCGACACTTTTATGAACCAAATCAATATTTTCTTGTGAACGACCTGTATTTTCAGTTTTTCGATCTTCCACCCAACTAATCTCTTCAAATTTTTAATAATTCGATCAATAGTGCTTTCAGGTGGACAATTATGTAAACCATAAAATTCATGTATTTTTCTTATTTTCATAAAATATTACGATAACTTTAACGCCTTGTTGTATCGTGTACGAGACCATTTTTTATAAATGTCATACATCACACTTCTTAAGTGGAAAAATATCTAGATAAATTCAGTGCACCATCGATAATATATTTAATGTTAAAAAAACGCACAATTTGAAACACCCGTTAATTTTACGTCAAAAAAAGTCTAAATAATCAATTTTACAACTTAGTCAATAAATGTATAACTATAAATGTATTATGATTGCAAATTAATGTTTGAAATACGTTCCACCTCTACAAATCTTAGGTGCTCACTAAAATTTATGTTTTTTTTTGTAATGTTTACGGTTTTATGTGATGTGCGCAAGTAGTAGATATACTTTTGTGATTAGATATTTAAAATATTATTGCAGTAAATATTTTTTTAAATTTTATTGCAAGAAAAAATCTTTTATATTTGTCTAGACTAGATCACATGAGTCATTATTTCACAGCATAAGAATAAAATCAATCTTTTTGATATATTAAATTTTTATAGCACTAAAATATAGAATACAATGAGTTTATAATGCAGATTTACCAAATTAGTTTATTATTGTATTTCTTTTCTGATTTGGTGGCATGTCTTGGCATTAAATATTTATCAGATCACAAGTTGTGAATCACCAGAGATTACTAATAGTAACCATAGTTTAAAAATATAGTGTTAAATATGGTATGTAATACAATATCCGAACTGATTTATGCTGGCTGGAATCAATAACTTTTTTATAGATTATAAAATGTTGGGAAATGTAACTACGTATATTTTTAACAGCTTTTTTTCTTTGGCTTTAAAAAATAACATTATTTTTAATTTTTTTACCTTGTGCACACCCTTTTAATATTCTCATTTAATAATTTTTTTAAAGTTATTATTCAAAAAGAAAAAACATTTTTTTCCTTCATATTTTAACACCCTATTTCAATGGTAAACCACACAAAATAAAATTTTATAATCAAAATTTTTTAGTACGTATCATTCCAACCACAAAATGCAATTATCAACAAAGAAACTATATTATCTTTTTTCATTTTTAATGAATTTATTACTATAATGAAAAATAACAAAAATATTTTTTAATAAATGTTTAATTAAAATAATAAAGAGGTACTATTCTGTGTCGCTATACATTGTATTTTATTAATATTAATAATTAATTTTTAATGACCATACTAAAATAAACAAATTTGTTGTGTTTTGAAAATAAAAAGGAAAGCATTCTCTCGAAATAATTACGAAAAATAAGTAAATCACAATTTCATTTTTATGTATGTAAAATATTAATGTGAAGTACGAATTTAAACCAAGAAAGAGAAGAAGAAAATAATATTAGTAATAGTAATATTGTTCTAGTTATACATTCACTTTAGTTTTTTTTTTGAGGATATTACAATTTCTAATCTTCATTTAAATATTTGTAAAGTAATTGATTTTTAAAGATTTACGAGTATTTATTAATTAGTAACCACTAGGTATATATCCGTGTCTTTTTAGTGTTACTAAGATTGTTCGACCATGGTTTGCCATCATACCAAGTGTTAAGACGGAATTGCATATTCAGAATTCCAGATTTAAAAATAACTTCCTCTTTTTTTCTTTTCTTCTTTTAGTTAGGTAGTATATAAATATTTTCGACTCTAGAATAAGGATTTACTGTTTGTTTTTTATTTTACAATTTCATGTTTATACCCTTTCGGCGTTTTTCTTTATTAAACATTTTAATGAACACATTTTCTTGTTTTATGTCTTTTTTATGGTGCAAAAAAATGACGTTTACAAATTTTTTCGTAGAAGAAATTAAATAAAAAAAAAGATTTTGTACCAAGTTTAGGGGAAATAATGATATTGAAGACAATTTCGAAAAGACTCTTAACTAATGTTTTTTTTTTTGATAAACAGTAATATTTTTTTTAAATTTACTCTAGTTACTGCTTTATTGATTTCTTTTTAGAAATTGTATTTGAAATAAAAGCGCGGTGTCCTTTTTTCGGAGGAAATTTCCTTAAATTAAGACAGAGCACTCTTTAGAGGAATTGTTCAACTAAGACGTATCCGGTCGGCCGGAATTAATAGATAATTAAATAAATAGGAGAAGAATGGAATTATCTTACTAAAATAATAATAGAGTTTCAAGTTATTGACCTTATAAATTTATTTACCATAAACCACGAAGTTTTATAAGTTTCTTGTTTTTTTTCTTTATAAAATTTAGTATTTTTAATAATTTCTAGACCAATCAGTCATAGTTTTTCAATACGAAATTTCATTCATTTCCTTTCGCTACATTGAATGATTCTTTATAAAACTCGATAATAAAAATAAATATATGATTAAAATTTACAAACTTAATTCCTAAAAATTTACATTGGAGTTGATGTTAATTTTTTATTTATTTATATTTTTGTATGTGTAAACTACATTAAAAATAAAAAAATCTCAAGTTTATTAACGTTTATTCTATACCTTCGATTATTAATGATTTTTGAAGATTTATTTTACAGTTTTATTTATTCAGGCCTGGTATTATATTTTCACTCATGAATAGATAGAACATATCCTTAAGATAGCTATTTATTGGAAAAATTTTACCTGTTAAAATGTTAGATAAATTCTACACATATCACTATTCTAATGCTAAAATACACTTCTTTTCTCTATCCTCCAGGTTAAATTTTATTTAGAATTAAATGTCACTCTCTTGATGTGAAAATACTGGCCCTTAGTGGAGTAAATAATAAAGCTTTGTTTAAAGTAATCCTTAACAAATAAGCTTCAGAAGGACCTATATGTTTTTGAAAACAAACCCTTGTTAATTCATTTTTTAGCCTATGAAAGATATAGAACGAAAATATTCATAGCAAAAAGTTATCAATCGCTGTGTAGAAATATAGCTCCATTTTTGATGAATCTTGATAAAATCTATTTCAAAATGATCTTAGATTTGCTAAGACTTTGTTTGCTGTAATTTAAGGATAACTTAGACTTGTTTTTTGCCATTTTCACATAATATAGTCTAATATATATACATATGTATTATATCATAATATAAAATTTATTATAACAGTATTTTGTAGATTTATTCTACTAAATAAACAAAACAATCTTGCTATCTGTCCCTTATCAATCTTTCTATTAACAAATAGTTGTGCGTTTTGTATTCCCTGACTCAAGTTTTATTAAATACATATAAAATTGTAGTGACTTTTGACGTAATGTCAAAACCAAACATTAATATATACAACCCTGGCTCGCGGGTTGGCCACCCCTGATTTATAGACTGACAGTATAACTACTGTAAGTTCTTTTTTGTTTTCTAATATCGATAGTGGGTACAATTTACGATTATCGATAGTGGTTACATGAGTTTCAAGGCTTCAGAAAATCGTATTTTTATTGTCTTATTAATTTCTACAAAATCTTTAAAATATTTTTCTAAATTTTCAAGTTGATCTGAGTAATAGTTTCGGAGATACAGCCTTAGAAAGCTCAGCATGCCGCAGGTATATCGGTGCAGCTGCTCGTCTATTGTCGCGTTTTTCTCGAAACTGTGTTTTCAAAGTCGGCTGTCAAGATTTATCGAGAACTACTCAACCGATTTTGATGCAATTGTACACAGGTCTTCGAGATACTATTCACATCAACTTGAACGAAGGATTTTACAACTATTTAAAAAAAAATGTAGAGCGAATTTCACCGAAATTTGCATTTTTTCTGTAAAAAGGTTCACCAAAAATTCAATTTTCATTTTTTTCCTTTGTCCAAGTTCTAGTTCATGCTCTTAACTAAAACACGTGTTCTTTTTTCACTTCCTATTCATTCCTATTCATTTTTCAATGATCCTATCCTGAGTTCTGCTGTCAACGTGGACACATCTTTCCGAAGGGTTACCGGAAATGACGTTCCAATGGCAATTTTAAATATTTTTCTACGAAAATTTAAGAAAATTTTTGTTAAACGTGAATGTTTTAGACAGTGAAAAGCTTAAATAAAATATTTTATTTTTGATATACAAAAAATTTGTTGAAGTTAGGCTGTTTTTCCCCCGATTAAACCCATGTAACCTCTTAAGGTATCTTCTGTTTCAGTCATTTTTGAATTTGGTCTATTAATAACTCTTACCTAACTTTTCGCCATGTTATAGCCTTTTACTATTTCCTTAACACGGCCACTGAGCGATTGAAATTTTCTAAGCAAATTACATTGGCTATTCAATGTTTTTAAATTCTATTTTTTTATTACTAAAATATGTGAGAAAATATTCTATCATGTTTTGTTTTCTATACTCCTTATGAAATTCTGATAATATAAATTTAAAAAAAAAAATAAATGAATGATTATATTAAAAAACAAAATCGTTAATTATTTTACAAAACTTGGTGTTTTGTTTTTTATATGAAGTATGGATAACAACAGGGGTGTCAAACTCAAAAGCTAACTGGGGCCAAATAAACAATGCTTTACATTAGATGCGCCGCAAAAAATCAATGTTCGTAGAAACAAATATTTTTGTTTTGTGTAATGCATTGTAATAAACATATATAAAGTTAAATTATTGTTTACGTCCTGATACTTGACATCTCTTCTCTGGTACTATCTTTCCTATTTCTGGAGAAATTCGATTGGCCTAGACTACTTTAAAGAGAAGAAGAATTTTACATTTTCGTACATAAAATTTAAAATGATCCATATAGTTTATAAATAAATTATATAATAAATTTATAATTATTTTATATATTGGTTTCGTTTTTAATTCACTATTTTATTTTTTGCTTAGGATGTGATATATTGACAGGGCCGCAAAAATGTTCATCTTGGGCCGCATGCGGCCCGTGGACCGCGAGTTTGACACCTCTTTTCAATTTTCAATTGTCTTAAAAAACGAGAAAGAATGTAAAAAAATACAAGTTTAATTTGCATGTAGATTTCCAATCGCATGGTGACACTTGTTAACTAATTACCGTAAATGGCTAAGACTTGGCAAAAATTTAATATGGTTATATTTTTTGGATGAGATTTAAAATAATAAATATAATTTCCACTTATTTCTAATTCGCAGCATGAAAAGAACGGGAATATTCGTAATTACATTAAATTTATATTAATATGTGTAGAGATAATAAGAATGGGAAATGACAAAACTATTCTTCATTGAAAGTTGGAACATAAGTGTTATAATATCTTCATTATAAAATTTATTCATAATTGTGATACCAAAACCCAACCAAAGACCAATCAAAGATAATATTTTTAAAAAATAATCCTCTTCGATTGTGAGATTTAAATAAGTAATTTTATCTATCAAACCGATTCTATTATAATACGTTTAAGTAACTTTTTTTTCTAATGCGGGTAATTATTTTTTTATTGCAAATACTTTGTGTCATAAAAGGATGTAAGTTTGTAATAGGTAAAATATTTGAAAATGTTTTTTTCAAACTTATTATTTTGATGATGCAAAAATTTCTCCCGCATTTATCGATTTAATATTTTTTGAATATTTCAATTTTAAAAGAATCTTCAAAAATGTAAATAAAATATTTCAAATGTCTTGTTACTGCTCCATCTGTTTGATTTTAATGTTAATACTAAAGTGCACAATAATAAAATGCAATCATTGCATCTCTTAATCATTCCAATTTTATGGAATTTTAAAATTTTATAATACAGTTTTATTTGCTTAGTTAAAAATACTTCTACAATCACAGATGGTAAGATTTTTCTTATTGCAAGTGGAACAATCCCTGCAAATTGCATTTTTTTTCATCTTTGAAGTAATTATTTTCTTTACATTTTGAATGCATTCGATGTCATGGGATCGTGGTTCTCAATTGTCTTTTGTCACAACCGTTATTTTCTTGTTTTTAATCGATCGACTCCGTTCTTTTGGTTCTTTTGGTTCGTTTTTTTCTTTCTTTTTGTTTTACTTTTCAGCAGTTTTGCTGTCGTCTAGAGTTTTCGATTTAACGAATCGAATCTAATGATCGATCGATAAACCATATTCTTCTAAATATAAACGCGGGGTCAAAATCTGTTCGGCTGGTTTTCCAATCTCTGGATGAGAGTTGAGCAGCTGTGAAAATATATATATTTAGTGAGGGGTTGAATATGAACACATGTTTTATTTGTCGAATGAACGAAATATCTAATTTAAATATGCATGTTATGTCTAAAATTCGATTCAGTTTTCCTCAACCTTCTGGTCTTTCTAAAACACTCCAAAATAGAATAGAAAATGAGACGATAATTGTTGTCATCTTTATTCGCGCGTCTGGAATTTCTGGGGTTTCGCCAAAAAGTAAAGAAAAATAAAACAAATATCTCACATGGTTAGCATTCAGCAATTATTTTTTTTACCTTATTTACATTTTTCCCTTCTTTTTTTGTTTGTAGGTAAATTACATATAATATTCTTTTATAAAACAAAAATCTTATTCTATAGATATTCACAATCATATCTTATTTCAGTATAAAACTTCAGTCAAATTTTATAAGTAGACTTTTTAAAAAATCAATACAACTTTTGATAGTTTTATTCCTTTGCCGAAGATTCTTCGCCTTTCTTAATGCTGCAATTGAAAATCTAAAATTTTCCTTTAATTTACACAAACTGTACATTTGTTTATGGGAAATATTTTTTGTTTTTATTTTTCGTTAGTTATGTAAAGCAGTTGAAATTCATTCAGCATTTAAATTAACAATTTTGTTTTTCCTATCATGAAGGAATAAACTTTTAAATTTCCGTTTTAATATTTTCATTTTTCAACTGCGATTTTAAACGAAAGGATGCATTCTCGATGCAAGCTGTGTCTCAATTGATTTATACGAATTTAACGAGAATCCCTCAATTTGCCGGTCAATGACCGTTGGATAAAACAGAATTAAGCTATAGTTTTAATCAAATAAATAATGATTTTTAAAAGGGTCAGCGAGTGATTTGAAAATGGCAAGCATCAAAGAACATTATTTGTGATCAATGTTCCTAAAATGCTTATTGGAAAATAAAAATATTTTCTTTTGAAGCATTAATCGAGCAACACTGTTATATACTTACAATTTTATAGTGTAGGTATACCTAAAATTAATTTATGTTTAACTAAGAAAATTAAATACAATATAATATGTTGTATGGAAATCAACAGATAAAATCAAAAGCTACTCATATACTTCAAATTGAATGAAACATCTTCAAGAGAAGCGGAAAAGAAAACTAGAATATATTTCCTATGGGAAAAAATTCGAAGGGAAAATTTTTATTTGTTTTTGCAATATTTTATAGTAGATCTCTGAATGCATTTTTTCTCTCTTTTTGAAGTTAGTTATTATATAAAATACAAAGTAAAAGAAGCAATTCTCATGTTTTAATTTCATTATATGCGTGTGCGTTTTTTTTACTTTCGATTACGTCAGTTTTAAAAAATAATCATGTATGCTTTATTTATTAGAAGCTTATTGTTGAAACTTATGGATAAAAAGTATTTAATTACTTGAGTTTTAATTAAAACAATTAATTACTGTAGTAAAAGAATAACACTAAGATTAAAACTTTTTTTACTTTAGTATAATAATAGACGTTCCTTTCTACAAAGTTGTTCTTTGTAGTCATACACACAATACAAAAAACAATAAAAAAAAGAAATATTTCAATTTTTTTTCTTAGTAATCTTCATACTACCCCCCTTATAAATTAGGAGTATTTTTATTTTAATTCTTTATTTACAAGGATTATCTGTTACACGTGAATTTTTACTTAGTCTTCCGTATTTTAATTATAATTTATTATCTTCTTTTGACTTAAGAAGTAAAATTTTGTTCATCATCATTTAGAATTAAATTTTAGTTACAAACATTGAGCTATCGTCTATGATTTTTTTCAAATTTAAATTATTCAATGCAGTAGATTTTTTCCAATGTATTATATTAAAAACCCCATAAAGCTTTAGATGCCTAAAAGGGTTTACTTAAATTTAATGGGTCGTTTTCACGTAAAAATATTATGTGAAAAATGTATTTTTGTAATCGTTTAAAATCACCGTTTTAATTTCTATAGTACGATAAGTATTAGAATGTTCTTCATTTTAGTTATTTTCGAATTTCTTCGATATCACCCCAAAAATATATCAATATTACATTAATTAAAGATAATCTTGCCAAGTTTTGGTCTTTTTCAATGACGTGAACAGATGCCATTGAGTGATTGAAAATCTGTGAAGAAATTACATTGACTTGTTAGATGTTTTTTTTTTTACTATTACTTACTTTATTTTTTTCGTTACCTACTAAAAAATTATTGAAAATAAGGTTGTTTTGTATACTTATTTCATTTGAAACTTGAAAAAATAATTTTGGGAAAAACTAATCAATTTTGTTTCTTAATACGATTAATACCTATCTAAAAACTATTTTTTCTAAATCCGATTGTTGTTTTCTCTATTGTTTATGAATTTTGATTTTGATTTGTATACTTGTTGTTCTCATTATGAGGATTAGAGAGGAAACTTTACTACAGATTTATTATTTTTTATCGTTTATATAAAAATCCTGACCTATTCGTGTTATACATATTACATTTCAGTTTTTTAGAATTTTGAGAAATTAACCTGTTTTGATTTACAAAATTGCATTTCTCCTAACTCGAGTTGTAAAGTCAAAGTTACATATTTTTTTTTGGTTCTTTGTTTGCAAAACCTAGTCTTTGAACTAAATTTTAGTTTTCTATTACTTTGGTACCTACTTAGAGGTTTTCGTTAGTGAATGGAAAAATTGACGATTACAAATTTTAAGTTCTCAAGTACCTAACTATCTATCTATAAAAGTTAGACAAATGAAACTTAAGGTATCCAATAAGTCTGGTGACTTTATCTTATTCAGATGATTTGAGCTTTCTAATATTATTTAGGCCAAAGCTTTAAACGTTTCAACAAAAAATGTATAGTGTTCTGTTTTATTTCGGTTCGTCTTGGCTGAGGCACATTTATGCCTCCAGATTCACAGCGAACTTACACAATTGAGCACGATTTGGATAGAACACGGAAAAAAATCCGGTATAATTTGATAGAATTTCCGTCAATAATTACTTTCTGTTTAGTCCCGTATTGTCCGGACGGTAAGGGAAGACTGCCAAGGAAAAATTTCAGCAAAGAATAGGTTTATATAAATCATTGCATAATATGGAAGAACACTATCGAGCAAAAACACAGTAAAAGGATGATGGGAAAACTATCGCGGAAACTAATTACTGGAACTTGGTCTTACAAGAAACCAAGTCAGAGTGATAACGGACCTAATAACCAGCCACTGGGGACTGAGAAAGCACATGCATACAACAGGATTACATATGGATGACCTAAAATTCAGATTCTGCCAAGCAGAGGATAAAACCGCCTCACACGTTTTGTGGAAAAACAGTGCTTTAAATGATTAAAGACATGAGGAACTGGGACATTAAGCTCTGGGTCTAAAATAGTTCGCCCAGCTACTTGCTCTTGGTGAAGTATTGACCCAGGAAACAATATAAGCTCTGAGACTGCAGTGTTGAGGCTTAACTAACGTCATCTTGGTAATTCCAACTTAATAATGTTTGATTCTCACAATATGCATACGTAATACGTAAAAAATTATAGGACGAATTAAAATCCTGAACAATTTACATAATTTACTTTATGAAACTGTATACAAATATCATTTTTATCTGTAATATTTACAGCTTACACACATAAATTTATATTGGACATTCTTAGGCTTTTATAATTTATAAATTGTTGCGCTAAACTAGTTTTCCAGATTATTCTGTTCTATGTACTTGCAATGTAAATTTAATATTTCATTATTTTTTCCGTGCACTTTCAATTCATGTCCCATACAAAGTTTGGAAATCGGCCCTAGATTGGGCCAAGAATGTCGATTAATGGCACAGCAATGGCATTTTTCATTGGCCGATAAACGGTTTATAGTCGAAATGATAACGTCGGCCCATTAATTGCGTGTATTATCGGCCCATTGATGGCAAACAGCAATGGGCCAGACATTACTTCAACTATTGGCCAGCTGTTGTATGCCAATGTTGGCCAATGTTTTAAATCGTTGGTCCTTCAATGGCTGATTGCTGTAATGATAATTATTTTTATAATTTATATTATGCTTATTATTTCCTTTTGAAGTATTATTATTATTTTTACTGATTCTTTAAGGGTTACAATATATTAATAATTTTAGAGCACAATTATATATAAATCGTTTTATCACTATTTATATTTATTATCACTATTTACACCATTTTTATAAGTATTGTTATTGGCACTTAGTTTACTCGAACTATATACAAAAATATTCACATTGTATTGCTTATTATTATTTCAATTTCTTCATAATTCTCTAAAAAATTTTAATCGCTGGTATACTTGCGACATGATGACAGTGAAATTAATGAGTAAACATAATCTATAACATTAGATAAAACCGAAAAACATAGAACTTGTTGCCCATACGCAACGACTTATGGATTTGATTATCGGCCGTTGATCACACGCCATTCTTATGTACGATTGAACCAAGGTTTGTAAATTACACAGGTTGCTCCATTAGAAAAAAAAATGACGTCATAAGAAGAATTTTGAAATTGATCAGTCTGAAGATATGTACGAATTTCTTCTGGATACGTCACGTATCCATCACGTAGCCACCATGAGGCCACCTGTGTATTTTATAAACCTTGCGATTGAACGGCTACTGACGGTTAACCAGATATGGGCCATTAAAAACTGCCAATGGTTGGCCAATCGTCTGTTGCTTGATATCGGCTGACGCATGGTTCTGTCGCCATCAACGGCAACTTTGTATGGGGTGGGCAGAGGTTTACTATACTTAAACATTGTTAATATTGTGCTTCCTATTTTCCCTTTTTTTGTATCATATAATTATAAAAAATAATATTCGAAAAATAAGAAACATGCTCAACTATAAGTAAATATATGACAAGTATCTGAACATATATACCCTACCTATACTCAAATCTACAATTAAATAATTTATTTAAAATCTTGATAATTCGTTTATAAATGCTGTATTATTAAAGTGGTTTCATATTGTTCTACATAAGTAAAATGTTTTTTATTCAGTTTAATTATACAATAAGCAATTATATAATACTATTAAAATGTAGCGACCATAAATTTGGTAAAGCTAAATATGTTTTAAATTTTCGTTATTTTTCTTCGGTATTCAAAATGCGAGTATTTCATGATAACGCTTTTATTTTTAAAATGTAAAAATTCAATGAGTAACATATTATAAATTCATGATGAATGAATAATGGGAAAGTAGATCTATTCAAATTAAAAATTATATACATACCTAGTGAAGATACAATAGAGATTAAAAATATATTTATTACAAATATATTTTTATAACACAATCCAATTGCTTATCACTGCCTTAAAACGCAATACTCAATTATTTATTAAAATATGTGGGCTTACAATTTGTACATAATCATACATAAAGTATTTGCAACATCAGTAGTGCTGAGATATATTTTTTTAATTATTTTCGATCGATTTCTTAACGAAATGAAACTAAAATTTAGATACTTTTTAAGATTATTTTTGGTTTAAATTGTGCTTTTTATACAATGACAATTTTTAATATTTATTTTTGTTAGTGATAAAACATTATTATTTATTCTCACAAATGACTCATTGAAACAAGTTTTAATTTTCCCCATTTAAGGGATTCGTGTCTTTCATTTAATAAAGCTACTTTCAAAGAAGATTCGACGTTACGTGAAAGAATCGACACCTTTTTCTTCTCCATGCACGTCGCCTTTCTTTTTACTTTTGTAATTCTTTTGGTTGCATAATAAAAAAAAGTACTATTTCAATCCCGATTGCATGTGCATCATCATCAACAAGACAAGGAGGCACGAAGACAACGAAAACAAGTCTGTACGGTTTTGTGAAAGTTTATGCAAGAAATTGTAAATGCAGTCTGACGGAAAAATTTTCTAAGAATTTTTTTCACCCACGCTTTTGTCCAGTATTAATTTACTATTATCACTAAATTCAGGCTCCGTTTACTACTGAATTGGTGAATTCATAGGGTGACAATTTCCACATATTTTTTACTACCCTTTACCCTCGGATTCCCCTGCGTGGAATTTTAATGAACTACCAATATTTTTTTACGATTTGTCGTAAAATGTAAAGCTTGTTGCAAATTTCCCGACTTAAAATTCCCCATGTACTCAAAAATATGAGTTATTACAATTGTAACCTTAAATTAAAAAAAATATATTACCATTTATCAAATAGTCCCTCCCTCGACTAAAGATATTGAATTTTATATTATTTCTTAACTATTCAGAAGGGATACAGTTCTTTATTTAAATATCATTTGTACTTAATTAAATATATACCAAATTTTATCAATATTTGGCAATCGACGGCGGATGATGGCCATCGATGGCGACATTTTGGGTCGGTTGTTAATTGTCAAGCTTTGGTATACCAGTTTGGCCCAAACCTTGATTAAATTTCAACGCGAATGCATAACCAAGATAAATAATAAAAAAAAATCACCAAAACTAAAATCGTTTTTAAGAAGGAAATAAAACATTCGTTAAATGGTATTAAGTTTTATATATTATTTTGAATTGCAATATTCGATATGTTTTCTCCTAGTTTTTTTTTTCAAAATTTTAGTTCAAATTGAAGTATGATTGAATTTTTAAAATTTTTATTTACCGTTGCTTTACAAATACTTAGGTCTTTAGCGACTCTAGGAGTTAATAAAAATTTATAAATCGAGAAATATCGAAAGTTTGCAACCTTGATCACTCTGCCATCAGTAGCAATGGTTGATTTATTTAGACATTTTTTTTTGGTTTTAAAGGTACACTTTAGAGAGCAGCTCTATTTAATATATAAGATATGATAATTTAGAGGTAATATTATTGGGAAAATTGCTTCTTGAGCCACGCTTGGGCCTAAACCGACACCAGGCTTGGTTCAAGAATAACAAATCTTGGCACAAACTTGAACCGAGAACTTTTTGTCAACAACAAATTCCTATCTAGACAGAAAAAATTTTAAAAATTTAAAAACAATTTAGAAACAGCAAATTTAAAAACAAATATTGGCGTAGAAAATGATTTAAACATATAAAAATACGAATAAACTCTAGAATATTACATAAACAAAAATTAGTAAAGATTGAATTTGTAATGTTTTCGAAATAACCGATTCAATTAAAAACATAAATTAAGAGTTTCCTAAGAATGACATTCTAAATCAGTGCTTCTCAAATTGAAGGGCGTGGCCCTCTAGAGGGCGCTAAAGCTTCTTCCAGGAAGCCGCGAAATATTACAGTTTTATAAAATCAAATCATAAAATGGTGATCAGAGGGAAGATAGTCAATCAATCAGTCGAATTTTCACACGATCACAATACTTTATCCGATAGAAATAAATAGTTATAAATTTTTAATAACAATAAATCTATAATAATAATTAATGACATATAAATAAAATATCGTTGGTCACAAAAGTGTAAAAATTTTGGGGACGGAAACCTTGATATTTTTCAGATTTAAAGGTTCGTGATGTGAAAGAGTTGGAGAAGCACTGTTCTAAGCGACAAAATAAACATCTAGGGCGGTAGTAAGAAAGGAACCATTTGAATTTATTTTTTTATCTTTTCAATTTCACTACTATTTATTAATTTAAGAAAAAAAAGTAACATTAAATTGTAAAAAAATAATTTAAAAATGATGTTATCTTCATATGGCTACTTAAAAATACGTAAGCAAAAGAGCTGTAAGGCTTCATCTATAATTCCAAGAAGAGAAAAATGGATTTTCCTTTAATTTACAAACTTTGAATTACATTTATAATTAATAATATTCTAATATAGTAATGCTGTTTATTAAATATGATGCACATCTATCTTCCATTAGAGATTTTTATATTTATGGAATTAAAACGATTTATATGTTAGCAAAAATTCAACCATAAAATTTAATAACTATATTACATGAAGCCAAAGTTTATTTATAGTAAATGGATTTATATCGTTTTTGGTATCTATTAAATTTTAAATATGTAATAAATCAAAATGAAAACAAAACCATACCACTTTCAAATATCCTGTTCAACCTTAACTTCTTTTGTTGTTATATTTCCATTTAATTTATAAATAAATTTATAAAACATTTGTTTATAGATGCTTTTTTAACTGAAAAGGTGCAGAGTCAATGCATCAATCTTTTATTTTTCATGTATATAAAAGAAAGGAAGAGGGCTTGAACCGGATTTTGTTTAAGTTTATGAATGGAAGTTATAGGGCCGTGCATTTTAATAAGCGTATTATTTTATTGTATTATTTAAATATTCATTTACTACTTTATTCTTACAATGAATTAATCATTCGTATCTCATGAGAAAAACGGTAAAAAAAAGTTGTTGAAGTAGAATAAGTACTTTTAGAAACATGTTTCTTGCGTGCTTTAACTTAAATCCTAACTTAAAAAATAATAAAAATGTTTAAAAATAGTTCGCAAAAAGTAACATCCGGGATTTTTATCTAAACGTAACTTTTAGTTCGATACTAAAAAAAAAAAAAAAATTCGCCGTCTATTACATAACGATAAAATAAGAAAATTTGCTTAGGTACTTCAACGTTCAATTTTGTAAGGTAATTTTCTTATATAACAAGACCAAAATTAGACCGTATTTTTTATAATAACCATAATTCGGCTATTATTTTTTTTAAAATGAAATAGCTTGCAAAGTTCTATGATCTTTTGAGGTAACATAAAGGCCAAGTACGAGTGCAGACTAAAAAGGAAATGGCAAAATCAAAATCTTGAAATTATAAAGTACCACAGATCTACGAATCATTGTTTATTTTCCTACTTAATCAGTTTCCTTATTCGAACTATGAAATCACCGTTCGGAAATGATTATAACAGCTTGTGTGCAGTTTTTTGTCTGTTACACTTCACGATCAAGGAGATAAATCTCTAAAATTTAGTTTATTTCAACCCAAACACGAAAAAAAATCATTTAAATGTATTAACATAGTTCTATTGATTCATCTATTTGATTTTTATCGGTCAATCAAACTATGAGTCATTTCATCAATCGTTATCCTTGACCGTAATCCAAGAGTATCTGCATTAGTCCTGGTCTAATCAATATGTTGTTCTAACTAATGTAGGTTTTAATTTCAATTCCTTTTTAGGAAGGAAAATTTATCTCGTTAGCTTTGGGTTTTTTGGAAAATGATAATATTCATATATCTCACTAACCTTGTTCTTGTTCTCGTTAAATATATGGGTGTTCTACGGTTTTGTTGTTTTCTAGTTCGGCTATTTTTAATTTTTTTACAAAACTCAATGAATTGCAATTATTGTCATTTAGTTATTGATTTTATTTTCAACAAAAACTTGGTATAATTTGCCTTCATATTTAGGTCAGTATGTGAAACGTTCTAAATTAATGCAGATAAGTTATAGCTTTATGATTTCATAAATGTAAAACGAGCATTTAGATAAAAAAATTAAATTAATTTTGTTGTAATATCGATTTTCCATAAGTGATTAAAATTTTATTAGTCGTAAGAATTAATGATACTTAGGTAAAAGATTTCCGGGACTTCGTCAGTGTAACATAATAATACGGTAATAACGTTATTAAGTAATATCATTAACTATGTAAAAATATATAGCTTAATTATTATTATGATTATTATCAAGTTCATGTTTTTAAAAAAATAGTAGATAGAACTTTAGTTCATTTTGTGCGTCTGGAGTCTACTCTATAAATTGGAAACCAGTCGGTTAAACAATTCTCGAGATATGATGGAGGAAAGTTTGAAAAACAGTTTTGAGAAAAACGCGTTTTAAGTGTCAAGTATGAGTTATAACAGCTTCTGTATCTTTGTTGCGATTTTTTTTATAATGATTTCAAATTTTAAAAGAATTACTTTGCCGGAATATTCTAGAATTGTTAAAGAAGCAATTTATTCAAAAAAATCGATCATATAAACCCATCACACAGAAAAACTCCCTTAAATATAATAATGCTTACATTACAAAAATGCTTTTTAACAAAAATCTCTAACAGCACTCCATGAGCGTAGGCATAAGTAACTCACTTATGATTTAACTGAAAGAGACAATATTTGCAGAAATAATCTTAATAAAACTTACATATTTATGAAAGAAGTTGCTTACGCTGTTAGGTATGTGATATTTGCATATTAAGAACTATTTTCCTTCGACTTCTAATCGACATTTTTGGGCAAATCAGCCCCCAAATAGAGTTAAATCGACCCCAAGAGGTACATCGACCACTTTGGCGATCCTTGGTCTAGGGACCACCAAAATGGGTTCTACACAACATTAATAAATGCTTCCCCTAAATACTTTTATGAACATTTTCTCAATTGATGAGCGGAAGATTATACATCTAGATCATTATAAATTTTATCCTTTGGATTTCTATAAAAATTATATTTTTTTAATAAAAACAAAAGCAGAATAGTATACATCTAGATCAGGGGTGGGCAAACGGTCTATCGCGAACTGGTCGGCAGTCGATCGCAGGCATTTTAAATAATTTTTTAAGTATATTTCAAATAAAGAAGACAATTTTAGGTTGTTTAAGATCGTTTTTTTTATTTAATGTTTTTTAATATTAAAATTAGCTACGTTTCGTTACGTATCGTAACTTCATCAAACAACCTGAATTGTCTTCTTTATTTAATAAAAGCTGAGTTCTGAATTTTATCACCTATATTTCAAATCTTTTAATTGAAACTGTGTACTACAAATTTATTAAACAATGAAACTTGAATTTAAAATAAAACACATATCTATTCTACAATGGATAATTACCGATTCCCAAATAGTGTTTCTAATTCTCCCTTCAATTCATTCTCTCTTTAAATTTGTAATTGTTTTTAATTTTACCCATTTTTCGAAGTCGATCGCGTTATATTAGGACAAATTTTTGTTGATCATATGAGTATTAAGATTACCCACCCCTGATCTAGATCATTATAAATTTTATCCGTTGCATTTCTATTAAAATTATTATTTTTAATTGGTTAAAAATATTGAACTATTCTCACCAAAAGCAAACGATCGTTAATGCATAAGTAATGAGATGTTGTTACCTTTTACTTCTGTTTCAAATTTCGTGTCTACAAATAGTGTTTTCTAATTAATTTTTATGATAAAAATATCTGAAAATCTTTGTTTTTAAATCAAAAATTAAAATATCTTATCATTTTGTTGTATTAGAAAATAGTTACAACCGTATATTATTAAGTTATATGTATTTTTTTAAAATTTTAATTGTATATTTGTCAACAAAATGGTTAGAAAAATCTTATTTTTTTGTTCACTATTCGTTGTCGACAATTTTGGGGACTTATTGTTATATTAGTTAATCTTAATTTTATTTTATAATATAAGATTTAAAATAAACTATGTTATCAATTATAGTATTTTTTAAATGGTTTTCCTTTGTTGAAATAAAAACAGAGAAGGATTATATTAAAGGAAATTGAGACTGAGAGAATGATGATATGTGAAACAACCAATTATGAAGTCATTAACATCACGTGTGTTTTAAGTGAGATATTTGCTTAAAAATTATTTCCAGTAGACGAAACAGCACGTATGGTTTAAAATGCAAAATTTTTAAAGTGCTAAACTCAAGTAAAACATTTCATGTTTTTTATTAGAATTACCCCAAGTTGTTCGTAAATATTGGAAAAATATGCACTAAAAATAATTATTAGCAAGAATATTTCCGGTCATTTGCTGTTGTGTCCGTTATTATTTTTTATTTATGTTATGATTTGAAAATATTTATACTTCTCAAGTATAAGAGATTTCTTCGAAGTAATGAATCTTTTCTCACTTGTCCAACAACAAAAAAAGCTTTACTAAGTAGTTTGCCCCCTTTTTTTTAATAAGAGTCTCTTTCAAGAATTGAAACGTGTGATAACATTTTATCTTTACGTTTATTTAAAATGATATGAAGTCAGCAGCGACGATTATTTTTTTACTAAGAAAAACAAATAAAAATACTTTTGAAATGATGTTAATGTTCATGCTTCTTTGTTATAGGTTGTTGGGGCAAATACAAGAAATGGAAGGTATTCAGCTAAAAGATCAGAAAACATCTCCAGCACGACCGACTCATTTGAATATTCCGAATATAGAGGATGATGTTATTACAGATTCAGCTAAATTGAACCGAAATAGTGTTGGCAGCGTAAATGATGAAGAAGAAGATACAACCGTTCATCCGTTTAATTTATCTAACGTAACTGTCATTGAGGTTTCCGATCGAAGTGCTGAATCGGAAAAATCGACAACACAAAATGATGGAAGCGATAGTGGAGTAGAAGTTGGCGGAACTAATGTTTTTAAACGCGCCCTTAGTAGTAATAGTGGAGGATACTCAAGTTCCTGTGGCGGAGCTGAAGATTGTAATTTAGTACTTTCCTGCGATTCTAGTATAATAAGTTGTTGTTCTAATTACGAAGATGCTTTCGATGCGTTATCAAGCAAAACGTCCACCCTACTTGAAGATTTTACTAAAACGGGAGATCGTACAAGTGAAAATGGCAGTGAGAGTTCATCTATCACAGGTGGTAATGGTCCAAAAAGTTCTTTAAGTTCTCGAAGAAATAACAGTGTTGGAGGTGTTAAGAAAAGAGTAGCGTTGACTGAACCGGCACGGCAGTCAATAACATCCCGTGGACGTTCAATTAGTACGGAAAATCCATCAACACCTCGAAGTCCTCGATCTCGAACATTGATTTCTAGAACTGATAAACTTAAAAACCTCTCAAACTCAGCACCCCGAGCTCATTCAACTGAAAAATTCAACCATCAAGTAACTCCACGCTTATCATTATCAAGTGCAAAGCAACCTAAGTCCAATATTATTTCAAATAAACAAGTTCAAGTAAAACGTGATTTGTCTTCATCGAGAAATAAAATTGTAGCGACGACGACAAAGCCACGTTCATCAAATGTGTCAACACCTACAGACGACGGTCGATGGCCAAGTACGGGGTTAAAACCAAATGCAACTACAATGTCTCGTTCAATACGTGGAACGTTAACAGAATCGGTAAAAAGTCGATCTCCAAACGATTTGCAAAATAAAACTATTGAAAAGTACGCAACATTACCTCGACGACGACGGGAAAAAACACCTGAATCCCGAAGTCGGGAAGCTAGTTTAACTCGATCGCCTGTTACTAAAAAAAATTCAACCCCACGTGAATCAATAACGAAGTATTTACCTAATTACTCATTGAAAAGGAAACAAATAAAAACGAAAATCTATCATGAAATCAGTATTCAAACCGCATTAACATCGAACGATATGGATAAAATTTCAAACGGAAATTTCCTAAAACTAATCAATCCCGAGGAGATTGAAAAATCAAATTGTGGGGTTCAAGTCGATTTGCGGCATGAAGTTGTAGAAAAACTAGAATCAAAACTCAAAGATTTTACAATTAAATATGAAAAATTAGAAGAAGAAAATTTAAGTAATACGCAACGTTTGCGAGAACTAGAAGAACAGATTCGTGTGGAACAAGAAGAAAAGAAAGCTTTAAAAAGTGAATTAGAACGAAATATGCAACGAGTAATGGCAATTTTGCATAATAATTACGAAGGAACAAATCAAGGCGAGGATAGTTTATTAGTGTTGGAGTCACAATTTCAAAAAGCTGGTGAAATTGTTGTAAAGCAAGAACAAGAAATAAGTGAACTTCAGTCGCTTTGTCGCACGTTACAAAGGGTAACTGCTGAAACAATCTAGATGAGTACATAAAGGAATTAATTGATATATTTTTTAGGATCTTGATAAAAGTTTACGTACCCAGCATAGTTTGATTCAACAACAAAACGACATGGAAGCAGAAAATAGCGAACTCCAAGAATTTATGCAAGCGGAAAAATCGACTTTGGCTGAAGTTCTACGTGAAACTGAAGAAAAAGTTGATTTGTATAAAGACATTTTAAAGAAAAAAGATATTGAATTAACTAGACAACAAGATGAATGTCAACATTTAGTTCGAGTCAGTGAGCAGCGTAGGTAAAAGAAATCACTAAACTATGTTATTGATTAAATTTATTTTGACATTTTTTTTTTCTAATTTTTAGACAAGAAAATTTAACGTTACAAACTAGATTGGGAGCATTAGAAGCTCGAAGTCGTGATTTATTATTACAACAAGGAGCTGCTGTTTCCGGGGCTGCAGTTGCTCTCTCAGGATTGAGTTCCCGTTTAGATGGACTTGTTAACCAGTTAATCTCTACCTACAACATTTCTGATCAAGACTTAGAGGTAGATGTTCCGTCGTTCTACCAAACTTGTAATATGCAAAACAGTGATACAAATGTTAGTAATTATAAAAAAGTCAAAATTTTACAATCATTTCACTGTAGTTTCGGAACTCTCATTAAACTTTATCTTTCAAAAATAAAATTAATCTTAATACTTATCTTTTTATTTATAACAACTGTTTAGATGTACTATACCCCAAATATTATTTATATTAGTATTTAAACGTTATTCACCTTGTACTCCGTAGTAGGATCATTTTCTATACACAAATATTTCGAATATTTATATGACATAATTTTGCTGTCCATATTTAAGTACATATCTTTAAGTAGAACAATAATTAAATAGATAGCTCATTGACTTGGCATCTTTAATCGATTACAAGAGGCTGAATGGGTTCATGTATACTTTAGCGACGTCAATATTTGGGAACATTGCATTTTCCACTTTTTTTTTAATTTAATTCGCGAATAAATCGAACCATAATGAAAACTTAGCGACAAAAGAGATAATTATACGACATTTGAATTGAATTAACAAAAATGTTGCGAATTAAATTAAAAATCAAGTAGAAAATGCAATGCAACGATGTCAGATTTTGACGTCGCTAAAATATACATGGACCGTTGAATTTAATAAAATTAATTTTTTATTTTATTTGATACTGTACCAGACCGTTGTTTTTTCGTGTTATTAAATATTTACGTCTTACTAAGACCTAGAATCTTTTTTCATTGATACTTAGAGTTTGCCGAAGCTTAAGGTTATTTTCACTAACTTTGAACCAATATATCCTTACTTATTGAAATAGATATAATAATCAAAACACGAAAAACTAGTAATTGTCTAGAGATACCACACCACTTCTCACCATCTATAGTAAAAATAAAACTTCAAATCCGTTGATCATCATTCAGAAGACCAAAATTGTCAAAAAAAGAAAATAGAGTATGCCGAAAATAGGTATACAATAACAGAAATATCCCGCCATTGTTTGATGGTTATTTTGAACGTTACGAATCTTCAACCTCGGTTAAATTTTCGATTGGCTTCTAGATGATTTCGTATAAATGAATTAGCTTTCACGTCTGATTTTTTGCTTTTAATAAAATCTTAACTACAAATTGAGTTGAGAGATTTCAAGGCGATTCATTAACATTAAAAAAATAGAAATAGTTATTCTTACAAAAATGTCGCGAAAATAACTTACTTTTTAAAACACAACAGTTGCAATCTTTGAAATGTACTCTTACTTTGCAGTTCACATAATCCAAGTATCTCAGGTTTGAACCCCGCAATGAACTGAAAACACTTCTCTTTATAGTTAAGATTAACAAAGACAATATGATCAATAATTTAATTGGTTTAAAACAACTCATTTAAGCAATCACAAATCAAACATATATGTTATAGCGCAGAACACGTATTGAACTTAAATTTATTTCTTAAAAAAATATTGATATTGCTGATTACTCGCAGTCTAAGAATTAATAATAAATGTATTTAAATATTATTTCATTCAGCTAATTCATTAATCACTGCATGCATTTATATTTCGTTAAAATAATTAAATTTTATTCATTTAAAGGAAGCAATATACCACAATGAAGCTTACAGTGTCAGTGAAAGTAGTGATGAATCCGTCGATAAATCCTGTCCAAATCAAAATAATATTTTGCCAGAAAGAACTCCGTCACCTAAACGTGGTGCTTCATTCGTATCGGCTGTAATTAATGCTATTAAAAATGCTGCTGCACATACATCATTTACTGGAGGAAATCGAAATACAAACGGAAATTATAGTTCACGAATCGAAAAGCATCATAGTGAAAGTAAAAAAAATGAAATTTTAATCTTACGAGTTTTATAAAACATAATTTTTAGGTGATACTTCAGATTCAGCTGAACTATTGGATTCGGAAACTGAGCCCATCTTGATGATGGAAAATGTATTGGAAGACGTTACACTCCCTGATACTCATAGCCATAATATGGTTTCATCAGGCAGCCATAGTCTGATGAGTGCAAGTCGTTTAGGCCATAGTGAGTCACTTCAGAATCTTTCACAGGCCATAATAAGCCGTCAGGAACAAGAAAAAAATTTACAGAAATCGATGGATCAAATGGCCACCTCTCTTTCTGAATATTGTCCAGCATTAACTTTAATTGATCAAGTAATTGACGTTGACAATTTAGTTACAAAATTACTTAAAGTTTTACGGATAATACAAATCGAAAACGATAATTATGTTGAAGAACTATTGCAAGATGAAAGGTACGTGAAAACAGAAGATTTTGTAAAAAATTCATATTAATTTAAAATGTAATTGTTTAGATCCCAATTTTCTGATAAATTACAAAAACAACGTGAAAATTGCACAACGGCCATCCAACAGTTACGAGAATGGGAATCAATGAGTGAAAAATTGAAAGTTCAATTATCTGAAACTACAAAACAATTAACGAATAAAACCAGAGAACTTGAAGATTCCAAACAAGAATGTTTAAAACAAAGAAAAGACATTGAAGTAATTATTGTAGATGATTTCATTGTCTCGAACTATTTTTATTTTTTTTATATTTCTAGCGTTTAAATGAGGATATTTGCAAGTTATCTCAATTATGCAATCAAGCTGAGATGAAGTTGCGCAACCGTGAAGAGGAGGCTAATGAGACTTTGAAGCAATGGGAACAGACTGGAAAATTACCCTCAGCTGAAGTCATGGCACGTTTAGTCACGGCAAGACATGAGGTACAATTGTCTCATTTATTCATTTAGAAAAATGTATATATGTATCTATTTTTTTAGATTCCTGCCTTGAAAGAAAAACTTAAACAAAAAGAAAAGGAACTCAAAGAAATTACTGATAAGTATTCATCTAGTCATCAAGCAATGACTGAAAGTTGGAGTCAAGCCATAAATGAAACTCGACGACAATATGAAGCAATAGATAATGCGCTTGAAGTAAATATTAAAATATTTAATTTATAAAAGATAATCAATTTAATTTTTTCTGTTTTTCAGACTTTGCTCAGTATTCAAAATATCGTTGAAAAATGCCCTCCATTAGCGAAATTGCAGCATGACTTGGAAGAGACAAGTTTTCACTGTGCATCTTCCATACCTTATGTTATATATTAAATTCAACCGCACGGTTTTAATAAATCGTTATATTACGCTACATAAGAAAAAAATAATGTTTTTTCATTAAATATTTTTACTACTAATTTTGCCTTATTTATATTATATGTAATAACAGAAAGTTTACAATGTTAACATTTTCTTCTACTACGTAATACGTAATGTTTAATTATTTAAATAATTTTTTATTTAAATATTTTACCTAAATTTGTACATAAATTTAAAATCAGTTTTAAGTTGCCTTGAAATTGTGTATATATTGTAAAAATTATAATTCTTTGAAATGTTTATGATTGTAAACCCAAATAGCTAACGCTCTTGCTTGATTCCGAAATAAAAAAATAAATAAATATAGAAATTTGTGTTTAAATTTTTCATTTACTTTTTAAACTGGGAAGATTTATGAATACTTATGAAAATCAAAGAAAATTAATTAAATATTCCTATCCTTGCCTTTACTTGTTTTGATGAGGATCATGAGGATTGTGAGGAATTAAACGAGTTTTAAAAAAAATATAATGCAATCTGTATTATCGACTTACACAAAAAATACATGCGCAATAAAATACCAAAAATAAGTCAATGAATATGGTGGATATTTGTTGTCATATGAGGGGTTAACGTAAAAAAAATGCAATTAAATAATACGTGAGCTGATTTTTGGGACTTAGATCTGTAACAAATGGGAAATTATAATATCACTTACGCTCAGAAAATGTAATAAGAATCTATATCAGCTGTATTTTCATTTAATTACACTTTATAAAACCGGTCGCGTTCATTTGTACCTTTATTACGTTTCGTTAACTATTTTTTTATTCGTAATCACATTTAAAATTAACAATGTCAAAACGTAACGCAGAAGAAAGTCTAAGTGGTCAGCCTCCCATTAAAATGGTTCAATTTGAACCACATTTAATTGGCCCCATATCGACACTAGAAGAAATGGACATCAAAGTATTGCAATTTCAGAATAAAAAATTAGCACAGGTAATTGGCGAACTGGGATGGAATTCTTTTGATTGCAATACTAATTTTTTTTTTAATTTTGCAGCGAATAGAACAACGGCATCGCACCGAAACTGAACTACGGCAACGAATTGAGCAATTGGAAAAACGTCAGACCCAAGATGATGCTGTCCTGAACGTTGTAAATCGTTATTGGAATCAGTTGAATGAAGATATTCGAGTACTGCTCCAACGATTTGATGCAGAAACTGCAGATGAATCTGAAAACAAAAGTAAAAAAAAAAAGTTAGACAAAAATTTAAAACTTCAAAATCCTTAAAAAAAAATTAACTTTTTTATAGATGAAAACGAAGCTACAACTTCATTTCTTATGCAGTTATCAACATGGGACAAGGAAGAATTGAATGATAAACTAGCTAATCGAGTTCAAGTTTCAAAGCGTGCTGTCGCTAAAGTAATTCAAGCTTTTGATCGTTTAATGCAAAGAAATGAAAAAATCACTCTTGCTTTAAAAGGAGAATTAGATGGACGTAAGAAAATAAAATACACGTTAACTTTGTATGGTTTAATAATTTAATTTTATATTATAGAAGAATCGGTTCCAACGCTGGACGAAACTATTCGTCAAGCCAATATTGAAATGCAAAATGAAAACCGTAAACTTCAAGCTTTAAACACTTCTTTGCATGAAAAGTATCATACCAATAGTTTGCGAATGTCTGAACTGCAAGATACCTTAAATGCTAAGGAGACTGAAAATGCTGAATTACGAAATCAAATTGATGATTTACAATATGAATTGGAAAAAGTTCGATGTCGTAATGATAAGTTAGAAACTCATTTGGCAGAAGCTATTGAAAAGTTAAAAACGTACCATCAAATTCATGGAGATCAGGAGAAAAATCAGCCTAAGACCGGTACGGCTAGCGTTTCTCAATCGAAACTTGAAGATTTAAATAAGGAGATTGAAGAATGGAAGGAATTGGCTAATACACGCTTACAAGAATTAAATACTTTGCATCAAGATCATCGAGACTGCTTGAAAGAAGTGGAGAAATTGAAAATGGATGTAAGTGTTTGGTTTAAATGTTATAAATTAACAGAAAAATTAAGTGTTTTAACACGTTATAATTTATTTATTATTTTTTATATGCAATTTATTAACATTTAAATTTATGCAAAACGCACCGTGGGTCATGTAAACATGTACAATTTTTTAATTCAAATTTTCAATTCACGTATACCTTATATAATTCAATGGTTGGAACTACAACTATATTATTTACGAAAATGCATTCCACTTATATCACCGAAAAGCGAGATTAGAAGATTAACGAAACTTGAAGATTTTTTTGTGTACAATACTATGAAATCAATTTAGCAGTGCATTAGAATACTTAATAAAATTTGTTAATGATACAATGAAAAGTCGCTAGGTAGTCCTAAAGGCACGTTTCTCAACTTTCTTTATTTTCATTGATTCGTGACTATAAGTTTTAAGTATATTTTATAAACTATCTAATTAAAACATGATTTGTTTTTACCTGCAAACACGGATTCTCTGTAATTGATAAAAAATAATAATTGAAAATTTAGATTTTACACTTTTTAAAGATCTTTAACAAAATAACATAAACAGTATTTTTATTTTTCATTTCTCATAGTTAGTTTACTTGTTTTATTTGGAGGATATGGATACTATACAAATACTATTTGATAGGAACTGCTATACGATCTAGAGCAGGAGTGGGCAAACTTAATACTGGTATGATCGATAATAATTTTTCTTATTTATACGCGATCGATTTCGAAAAATGGGTTATATTAAAAACAAATACAAATTTAAAAAAAGAATGAATTGAAAGCGGTATTAGAACCACTATTTGATAATCCGAGTAATATCAGTTGTAGAATATTTGAGTGTTTAATTTTAAATTCTAGTTTCATTGCTAAATTTTAAGTACGCCTTTTCAATTAAAGGATTTAAAATTTACATAAAAAATTATTTAAATTGCTTGCAATCCACTGTCGACCTATTCGCGATCGACCGTTTGCTCACCGCTGGCCTAGGGAGATAACGAAGGAAGGAGTAACACACCATTAACGGTAGAATGAAAGAAAAATTGTGTCAGGTCTCCTTGTATAAGTTTCAAAAAATATTATAGATATTTCTTATACATAAACCAATAAACAGAATGTTCTAACATAACAATAAAATTACCTGTTACTTTAAATTTTCATCTATAACGAATAATGACCATTTTTTAACAAATTATGTAAGTGAAACTTTAAAATACTTTGAATGAAAATTGGTTTAAAAAAGATATACATATATTAATTTTATTTTCAGTCTTCATGCTTTTACATCAAATAAATAGTAATCTATTATATTTTTTTTAGATTCGTCAATTGCCTGAAAGTGTTATTGTTGAAACCACTGAGTATAAATGCTTACAATCTCAATTTTCAGTTTTATACAATGAATCAATGCAACTGAAAACTCAGCTGGAAGAAACACGGAATCAATTACAAGCTAGTAAAAATGCCCATTTGCGAAACATTGAAATGATGGAGGTTTGCCTTTACCTAAAGTTCCTTAAATGCACAAAGCAATAATTTTCAATTTATTTTAGAGTGAAGAGTTGATGGCTCAAAAAAAATTACGTCAAGAAGTAATGCAATTGGAAGATGTCTTAGCTCAACTCCGTAAAGAGTATGAGATGCTAAGGATAGAATTTGAACAAAATCTAGCTGCTAATGAGCAAACGGGGCCTATTAATCGAGAAATGCGTCATTTAATAACGTCTTTGCAAAACAATACTCAACAACTAAAAGGGGAAGTTCAACGATACAAACGAAAATACAAAGACGCCAATCAAGAAATACCAAAAGTAAAATAGAAACGTTTATTTTTTTGCGTTTTGTAATTTAACCATTTTTTTAGTTGCGCAAAGAAATTGAGGATTTAACTGCAAAATTAGGACAGCAAATGGCAGCTCAAGAAAGTAAAGAAAATCGTTGTGATAATAATTCCGAAATTAAAGAAGAAGAAAACTCAAGTAGTTCCCGCGACCAAAACGTCCAAGTTAAAGAAGAAAATAACACAACCGTAATTAAAAAAGAAGAAGAAGAAATGGAGGTACAAATTGTCTAGTTCTTTTTTTCATTAAGTAAAAATAAATTATTTAACCGTGTTAAAAATATATTTACCGTTTTAATAGCCTAAAAGATTGGAAGATACTTTGTATTAATTCTTCTATCTTTTTTTCATATGCAACTTTTATTTTGGCAATAAGTAACGTTGTATATACATATAAAAATAAATATTGTTCGTTTTTTACGTATGTTGTAAACAAAACGACGAGTATTATCGTAATATGTAAGCTTTAGTGCCAATATTGAAATTTCAAGTGATGCATAAAGAGATATTATCAGTATAATTTGATAAATTGATACGATTTAATTTTACTAAGCAAAAAGTTTGACTTGGGGAGCGATGCGAGTTTGAGGTGTAGTGGCGATGAACAAATTAAGTAGAGGATGGAACTGTAGTTTTTCGAAAAAAATAATGACGGATTGCTTTAAAATCTTAATAACTCATTTTTTTCGCGACTGTTTTATACTTTATATTCAAAAGATACAACTAGGTCTATTTTGCGGGATTTATAACGATAGGAGACATGGCATGTAAACAAATTAAGCAAGTATCTATCGAGAGTATATAACTTTCATTTATTCAATTTTACCCCGAGTTTATTTATGCAACTAATGGCTCTGAGTACATTTGACTCCCCAATGTTTTTTTTTATTTTTTTAAAAATATTTATGTGAATTATTATACTTGATCAAAAATACTCACAAATAACTACTTGATTAACAGACCGACGATCCTGAGGGTGAAAAAGACAAAAGTGGTGCATCACCAACGTCCATAAAAAAAGAAGGAGGAATCAAACAAGAAAAAGGGGTTGTTAAGAAAGAAATAATTAAAACAGAAAAAGATCAACGCGAGGCTCAAAGAATTAAGGAAGCTAAAATTGCTGAGTCAGAATTAGTACGAGACCTAAAAGCTCAATTAAAGTATTAAAACAAATACATTTTTTCGGTATATTTTTTAATTTTTAATATTTTCTTTATTTTTAGAAAAGCACTAAATGAACAGAAAGAAATGAAGTTGTTATTAGACATGTACAAAGGAGTAAGTAAAGAACAGCGTGATAAAGTTCAGTTGATGGCATCTGAAAAGAAGCTTCGTGTCGAATTGGAAGATCTGCGACAACAAATGAAAAAAATGCAGGTAATTCTGTATTTATTAATAAAAAACGCCTTTTATGCTATAAAATTCAGGTGTACTCATTTTATAATCTACATTTTCAAAACTTTTGAGTACCAATCTCTAAATTCACTATCAGAAGTATTTGCATATAGAGTCAGATATCCATACTTTTCACATGATTCATACGAAACCACTAAACCAATGAGAACTTTATTTTGTATCAAAGGTCCTCCAAGATCTTTCACACACGTGTCAATTAAGTTTTCAGTTGGACTTGCACAAAACTCATATTTTAATAAATCTGAACCATAAAGGCTTTTTGTTTTCATACATTCATAGGGCTGTGAAACATAAACTTCTTCACCATGTAGATGTTTGTTAAGTATTTGATCGTTGTAAATTCCCCATGCTACAGTATACGCTGGTATTGAAAATATAAAATGTGAATCAAAATGTGATATATTGATTGGTAAAAATGGAAATAGTTGCTTTACTCGTAATAAACCAAAATCAGCAAATGTTTCCGACTGTATAATATTACGAATAATTCCTCCTTTAAACCATATCGATGATCCAGATCGAAGAGTTAACCCATTTCGATATTTCATTACGCATAAAGACGATGTAATTGCCCAAAATTTGTCAATTATTGTCGCTATACAAAAATGTCGACCATTTTTTTGCATTGAAGTGATAAAAGGATATGCTTCAATATCCACAATATCTCCTAATAAATCACTGCGTGGATCAGCTGTCATATTTTTTGTAGTTTTAGATTTTAAAGCTTGGATCACAGCATTTTTTTTCTGTTTAATGCACTCTGGTTCTCTTATCAAAGTTAATGTCAAAAGTATAACTAATACCAAATTTATAAATGCTGTAATTCCATTCAACATTGATAAGATATTGCCGGTGATTTCTTTTTTTTGAAAAAAAATGTCACTTTTATCTCGCCTGCTTTATAATTTACTATTCCTACGTCCCTACATCGTAACGACAGAGCTTAAAGGTCACCAGGAATTTATAGAATAATATTTTTGGTGTGTTCCCCTCCATTAAAATTTAGAGGTCTTTATAATTGTTAAACAAAATATTTTGTTAATTGGCCCTTATTAAAATTTAGATATCACTTTTTATGCTCTGACAGTTAAGAAGTTTTTTTGATTGAAAAATGTTAGTCTGACTTCAATATATCTAGAGTCCCTAGAGTGACAGTTCAGACAATAACTACAAAATATGGACATTATAATCAACTTATCTGGTTTTAGCAGAATTGAGCCATATGTAATTTTACCAAACAGCATAACATTTAATTATGACATTCAGAAGTTTTTGGCTAACTGTTGCATGTTGCATGTGGTTGCCATCCGAAATATAATGCCAGTATTGTTAGATATAACGTCATTCATGATATTGTTGAGTTGTTCCTTTATAGATATTTGCATTGGTCTATGGGGACATCCATTAATTACGTGAGACAATTTTTACTATTTTTCGACACGCCCTCCTCCCTTAATATCACGTGAGATTTTTTAAGAGTTAATCTATGCTTCGACTATATTAGATTTGTTTAAAAAATAAAAAAAATACGTGATATTTGCCGGGACTATCCTCTTCCCCACGTGAAATTGTATGCAATTTTCCTTGATACACCCTTACCTATAAAGGCCTCACGTAATTAATGGATGCCCCCTATTGTCATTACAGTACTGCCTTTATTGCCGGTAAGCATAATACGATAACTGAGAGTTATGTAGTTCTGTTAGTCAATTTATGACACAATAAATTTAGTATATTTTGTAAGACACCTTTATTCTATGCACAATTACAATTATTTTCATAATGCTTTGAAAAAATGTCAAAATATAAGTAAAGTTTTTAAATTCACTTTTAAATTCCAATAATAACTAAATATAGTTTTGCAATGAAGGAAATAGTCTTCCCTGTGGACAATTTAAGTTATGTTACAGTTTAAATGCTTACATGTGTTATAATAGTTGGATAAAGAATATGAATTATAAATATTGTGTATATTGAATGATTTAAGATTTCTTGATCCTAGCGAATTAAGAATACACCTAACCGACCTACGTATTTCGATTTACGTTAGGAGGAAGTAAAACTGTAGCTTAATATAAATAAATAATATGAATCATTCACACTTACTGTGTTCTGTTTACTTCTTAGGAGTATCAAACATTTAAGCTGCAAAGTGTGTATTAGTGAAAATGATACAATCTATCTTTACAAAATTAATGCAGAAACTTCGCATTGTGATATGGATCTGTAAAAAGTATTTCCATGTGCAACTTTTTTCATTTGTAAGCTTCGTCGCTTTTTTAATTGATCGTTAAATAAATTTAAACTTATAACAAATCCGCTTTGTTCTACCATAGTAATGAAAAATGCAAAAATCAATGTTGTAGTGAATTTTATAACTATAAAATTAGAACTTTTCATTCGCATAGTTTTCAAAATAAAAAAAAAGATATGTATTTTAGGAAAGCAAACGTGAAGACCGCAAAAAATTAGCGGATGAAGATGCATTAAGGAAAATTAAGCAACTGGAAGAACAAAAATATGAACTCCAGAAACAATTAGCTCTACAAAAACCAGCAGATGGAAGCTGGGGAGCGACGCATGGAGCCCATCATCCGCGACCTTTCGTTGGTTCACACGTATGTATAAAATCTTTTTTTTAATAAATCTTATAATTATATTCAATGTTTATTTACAGGAAGAAGAAGCTCTTTTAAACGAAATGGAAGTTACTGGTCAAGCGTTTGAAGATATGCAAGAGCAAAATTCTCGTTTAATCCAGCAGTTGCGAGAGAAAGATGATGCAAATTTCAAACTAATGACTGAAAGAATTAAATCAAATCAGTTGCATAAGTTAGCACGAGAAGAAAAAGACGTGTTAAAAGAACAAGTTGTTACATTAACGGCCCAAGTAGAAGCCACCAATGTTGTCGTCAGAAAACTTGAGGAAAAAGAACGAATTTTACAAAATACTTTAGCAACCGTTGAGAAAGAATTAGCTCTACGGCAACAAGCTATGGAAATGCACAAACGTAAAGCAATTGAATCAGCACAGTCTGCGGCTGATCTTAAGTTACATTTGGGTATATCAAATTGTTACAACTACATTACTTACTATTATTTATATTTAATTTTACTTTTTAGAAAAATATCATTCTCAAATGAAAGAAGCGCAGCAAGTTGTGGCAGAAAAAACTAGTTCGTTAGAAGCAGAGGCTTTTAAAACAAAGAGACTTCAAGAAGAAATAGCACAGTTGCGTCGTAAAGCAGAACGTATGAAAAAGATGGAATTAGCTGGTTCATCCCTTGATGAAGTAATGATGGAAGAAATCCGTGAATATAAAGAAACGTTAACATGTCCATCATGTAAAGTAAAACGTAAAGATGCCGTACTATCAAAATGCTTCCACGTATTCTGTTGGGATTGTTTGCGTACACGTTACGAGACGCGTCAACGAAAATGTCCCAAATGTAATTGTGCATTTGGTGCCAATGATTATCATAGGCTTTATTTATCTACTTAAATTTGTATTTTATTTTCGTACTTGTTATAAAAAAATAATTATTGATCATAATTTGTAATTTTAACAGTGCAGTTGTTTAAATTTCAATTGCTTCAAAAATCAAAACATTCGTTGAAGAACGTTTACAATGTTCAATTTTGCTCTTTTACAACGTCAGATTTTGTAGAACTTTGAATAATATTCAGACTGACAGTTAAAAAAGGACCATTACGATTTTAATGCAAGTTTGATGGTTTAAATTTTATTAAATGACATTTTCAATGTTACGGTTTTCCACTACAAAAAACTATAAATCCATTATGTTTAGATTTTTTTACTCTATACTTAGTATAAACATTTTTATTTCTATTATTTATAATATATTTGTATAATGAGTAATTCTTATAATTTTATGAATGTATAACATCTTTTTGGAACAGATGCTAGCTTGTAAGTTTTATTTTAAAATAGATATAATTTAAATATGAAAAATATGTGACAACACATTTTACTATAAAAAAAATAAACTTTTCACAGTGGTTGGGCCAAAAATCATGAATAAATAGGAAATTTGTCGTTTAAACTATAAATTATTAATAACATTAAAAGCCCAAACTTTCTAAATAAAAATAATTAAAAAGAAAATATTTATTTCTATTTAATTTATTTTCCAGTATTATTCCATAACAAACCATGATAAAAATGAAAATGTTTAAATTTTCTTAATTTATATAAAATAAACTTATTGCGATTAAACTTATTGTTTTTCTATCTGTGAATTTGCAAAGGTTTGTGAAAATTCCAAATCTTATTTATTTCTACTGACATTTATTTTCAACAATAGCATTTATCTAGACCATCCAGACACTAAAATTTAAATCCATTTATACAAACTTATATTGGACTCTGTAACTTATAAATAGTATAACTATTATTTATTTCTGCTAAATAACAATACCAGTTCGATCAGTTTTGATCTGAAAGATAGTTGTATTAAGATTTCCTTTTGTATTCAAAAATTAACTGTTTTTAACAATTGACTCGTCCATACATACATATTTATATTCCACCAGTTTTTTGGAAGTTTTTACAGTAAAAACAAAACGTGTTTGCAAAAAATTTTCAACAAAAATAAGGTAAGTGGTAACCAAAAGGTTTCGACAAATAAGAATTGTAAAACAATAAAAATGGTAAAAACGAATGTTCGATTAAATATGTATTATAAACCTCAAAATAACATATACACATCATGGGGATCTAAAAATTTGAAATAGGGGAAAATATAAACTAAAGCAAAACATTACTTAAGAATAACTACCATTTTTTATTTTTTTTTCAAAATATAATTGTTTATCGTATGCTATCATGTTAACTTTGATTTTTCAAAATAAAAACATCTATTTGCGCGAAACAGTGCCAATATTGGTTGAAACATTTTTAACTTCTCGAAGTATGATTGATGGAACAATCTTCAATTTGTACAACTCTGGAAGTGAATATGGGGTTCATCAAATTAACATTTCTTCACATAACAAATCGTTATTTTTTTGTAGCTACTAATATCTTCCTTTTTTGTCAAATACTGAATACAAACATTATTTTCTGAGTTACTATTTCAGCAACGAAACTTTTTGTTTTCGTAACTTTCTAATTTAATATCAAATTCACACTAGAAATATGGACTTATACGAATTATACGAGTAGGTAAAAATGTGGTTTTAATCTTAAAATATGAGGAAATGTGGAAAAAATATTTTTTTTGGATTTTAAATATTTCAGAATGTTCGTAGCTCGAAACATTACTTATATTAATTATAAATTCAAATATTCATAAACTTCGACAGTTTTTATTGCTTCTACAATCTATACCGCAGGGACCATCTGGTCTCTTGAAAATTAATCATTCATCCTCTGCTTTTATTATAATTTTAAAACTCAATCTTTGGTTGAATTTTCTTATGTTAGTTGTTAAATTTTAATTACTTGCGTATTCTCGAAATTAAATTTTTCGGAAACGTTACGTTTCTAAATGGCCCTCAAATAATCGCGTATGTGTATATTTGCTTTATTTTTGCTAAGCTTTACTACACAATATATACAAAAATAAAATTTGAATTGATTTAAATCTTAAAAATGAGAATATATATTTTACTCGACATTATCTTTAAGTAAATAAAACAAAAGTGCATTATAAATTCATACAAATGCTTAGAGTAGTATAGTAAAATAGTAAGTAATAGTATTAACATTTTAATTAATTTTTATGGATTATTTGACTTATCTAGAATTCAAGATTATAGTTTAATTCGTTGTTTTTTGAATTAAATGATTTATATCAGATTGCATGCCGAAACTGAATTATTGTATAATCAATCTATAAAATTTATTAAATAGAAATTCCGTTAAGTATGACAAGTAGCATATAATGAACTAAAAGAAAATTAAGAAGTTGAATTTATAAAAAATCTAATTATGAAGTCAATTAAAAAAATGTAACAGTTATTATAAATTTATAAGTATACTTTCAATACTAAACTATCAAAGAGTTTGGTGTGCTAAAATAACCGTAATATGTTTTGGTATATAGCTACGGTTTTTGATGTAAAAAATTCAATTATCTCTAAATTATACAATGGTTTATTAAAAAAAGAAAAAAACAGTAAAAACTATAATAAAGAATAATGAATACGTATGATTGTTGGAAAATAGTATTGTTTGAGTTATAAATTACTTTAACGAAAAAACGCGTTTAGTTAAAAGAGCCTTTTCCAATCCTTTCTAAAGTCATGATCCTTATAAGCTTGCTTCGTGGAATTTATAAACATATAATTTCAATTTTAGTCATAGTTTCGGCAGATTTAGTCGTGGTCTATCCAAACCGAAATTCCAGTTTAGCGCTGAACCGGCTAAACCTTTATAAACCTGAAAGTTCAGTAAAGCATTATTTTTTAACCAACGAAAAATAATAAAGTTCTCTATTCGATTTAGACGATTACTCAATATTTTTGCTATCGGATATTATTGATTTGTTTTTATTACAAATAGTGGATACCTACCTTATATTAACGAACTTTTGGAAAATTAACGAAAGCTAAGTACTCGGGTAAGATTTTTTTAAAGTTAACTTAAAAATTAATCTGTTAATGGAAATTAACTTCGAAAATTAATTATATTATAACCAGCCATGCAAAAGTCTTAATATTTTTTTTTCTAAATTAGTTTCCATATGTAAAAAAAAATCCTTTCCATACTATTCGGCTTCCTTTGAAATAATAAAATAATGGCGCCTGTGAATAAACTAACAACTACGGACGAGATTGTTGTGAGCATTTGTTATGGCGTATAGATAATAAATGAACAAAATACATTTCTCTATTTAAAACTAGAATTTTTTTTTATAGAATAACGACCTTCAAAGTTATGAAATTTCGCATTTAAATGTTAAAAAATGTAAGGTAAAAATGTAATTTTTATTTATTTATTTTTTAAAAAATAAACTAACTTTATACCTATAATAAAATCCAATCTTTTCTAATATTCTATTTATTTTTATCAATATTTTTACGAAATAAACTTAATGTTGGTTTTCATTCACAAAATAAATTGATCTACTTATTTTAATAGATATTAATAACGAACGAAATAGAAGGGTTATCGGAAATGTTATCAAAAGAGAAAAAGTAGATTTTAGTTATTTCTTTCACATAATTATTGAAAGATCTTGCATTTTGAGTAGATAATTTTCAACAGGATAATATTTTTCTACAAAATATGATATATATGTATGTTTTGTATTTAAGTGATAACCTTGAGAGAAGGCGATATTTAATGGCATGCTTTAACAATAAACTGTTAGTATGACACAATCTGAATCAAGAGCAACATTCAAATAAATGAGGAGAAATTTAAAAAAATCAGCTGCGTGTCATCTTAATTTGCCCTAGTTTCTATTTCTTACTTTTTGTCTTGCATTGTTTAACTTTGATTCAGTTATTTTTTTTTAAATTTTCATTACGTGAAGTAATAAAATTATTAGAAATATCGTGTTAGAGAAAATATTCTTAGTGTTTTTTTTTTTCAACTGGAATGCTTTTGCGTCACATGAGCTCAGAAAGAGTTTTGGAGACGTATTTTGTTGGTGTTGATGTTGGTACTGGAAGTGTTCGAGCAGCTTTAGTAACCAACAATGGGCGAATTGTTAAGACTTCCGTACAACCAATTAAAACATATCAACCGAAACCTCATTATTATGAACAAAGTTCAGATAACATTTGGGCTATGTGTATTAAAGTTATAAAGGTAAGAGAAAAATATTATACTTCTTGATAAAACTCAACGTTTACGGCGTAGAGTTATTGGAAAGTACATCGTCCTCAATTTGTCGCGAGTACAATTATTTGTACTCTAACGGTTTCTAAAGAATATTTTTAAATCTACCATTTTTTAAGTGTTATAATTTGTTGTTTAATAAATATCTAACCATAATTTTACAATAGTTCGTTTAAGTAGCGATGATTTTGGAAATTATATTTCAATAGTATTTACCTACTTAATGTGTTATCGAAGAGTTCTACTAACTTTACTTTTAATATAACTTTATAATTGACAAATGTCCATACTCAAGGTGAAGTCATTTTCCACTATATTTTTCTTCCAGCAAGTCCTATTGTTGTAAGAAGCATTTTTAAAGTAATTTCATCTAATACCAAAAAAAAAATTTGTAAATTATTTCTACAATAAATTTTTAAAATTTGTATCTAAAATAATACATTACGTGTTATTGAAAACTTGAAAATTATTGTGAGATAAGTTAGTTTTCACAAACGATGCAAATGCATTGGTGAAAAATGTGTTCAATGCTGTTTCGATGTTTGGTAATTTGAAATAGGTAATTGGTTTGGTCAGAAAGTGTGGAAAATATTTTCCGAATTCTCAATAACATGTAATATAACGTTATTTCACGATTTTAAAATTAAAAAAAAATATAGTGAGAAAAGTTGATTTTTACAAACGATGAAAATGTATGAGTGAATTGTGGGTTTAAAGCTGTTTCGATTTTGGTTAATTTTAAAAATTTAACGGAAGTACAAATGAAGGAAAAAAAGTTTATAAATAACTTTTTTCTCTCGAATTTTTTGATTGGGAGAGGGAGGCTCTGTTAATTTTTCATTGCTTTTCCTTATTCTTTTATTATAGAACAATAATTTTCTTGCATTTTTGCTTGTTTATGTCACTTAAAACCTTATTTTATTAACATCTTAGTATATCAATGCCTAAAAAATATTTTTTCGTAATTAATAAATTAATTACTATTTAATTATTCTATCACAAACGAAACGGATTGTTTCACAAATCTCTACTTTCGATTAGCAAAGAAAATTTCATAAAACTCAAACTTTACATTTTTGTTAGTTAATCGGTGTAGGGTGGTGGAATCATAATTTTGAATCATAACATTCTTAGCCCTCAACCAAAATTAAAATTTTAGTCTCTTTTTCAGTAGAGTCTACAAAGCTATAAAGCGATTTTCCGATCCAAAAATGCGATTCTTATTAGAAAAAGAGGCCACAAATTAATACGATTTGCATTTTGTATTAGATACCTACAAAATTTTTGTGTTTTTCTTATGCTCGATGATTCAAAATGTTTGCAATACAATACGCATTTTGTATCAGATACACAATTTCTATGATATGTATATCAACATAAGATTATGCGGATTTTACAAATAGACAACTAGAAGCAATATTTCTGTTTCTTTCAAATAAGTTTTACGCTCACAAAAGTTGAAATTAAAAAATGATTTTACAGACTTAAAATTCCAGCTAATGAGCTAACATGCTGTAAATATTTTATGGTTCAATCTTGCAGTTAACATATTGATATGCCAACTTAGAATATGAGAATTTATGTCTTCTAAGATGATTTTATATCTTCTCTGATCTAGGAGTAAGTTTCATTCTTTATGAAATATTCATCAACTGAGTCAAATAGAGTTCCTTAAAATGATTCCTTAAAAAAATGCATTTTCAGCACTGAATTATATGCCAGAGGGTTTGCCTGTATGTGTTTTTTTACATAAAAAATAAAAATTAAAAAAACAATCAATAAAATAAATATATTTTCCTTGTGTACTATATTCCATGTGAGAATATGTTGTTGTGGGTTAATTTCTATGGGAGAAATTTTCGGTGTGAGTAAATTTCGGTGTGAGGAAATTTCTATGTGGGCAACTTTCGTGTGAGCAACAATGCAAGAAAGCAACTTTCTGTGGAAAAAATTTGTGTGAGGATTTTTCTAGTGAGCAGCTATCACAGAATCGATGATTTCATATGAATGGCAGTATAGATTACATTTATTCCGAGTTAAAAAAAATAACTATAATGTTAATTTTTAATGTAGGTTGTTAAATAAAATCTATTGTTTGTTCAGGCGTTTGAAATCAAAGTAATCCAGTAATTCCATAAAAAAATAATATCCAATAACTTGGCTTACGATCGAGAAATAATTTCTAATAATTTGAATTTAATATTCCATTTAAAAATACTTTCCATATTAACAATGAAGTTATAATTTTTGACTATTCATTATTGAGAGTACAGACTACTTTGATCTATTAAACAGTCTAAAGAATTATTTTTGAAGTTTCTTTAAACATACCATGGGAGAGAAAAATAAATTATGTTGCGACAAATTTTGTTACGGAAGTTGGTTTGGGCTATTACGTCCACTACACAAACCTAAATTGAACTAATCAAAATGTAACTGCGCATGTGTCCACTCGGGTACCTTCTGTTATATATCAAATATCAATTAAACCAACTACGCCAGATAATGTGTAATTTTTAAAAACCAAATGTTACTTATGTTTTTAAGTGTTTTTAGTTTTCTGTTTCTTAGTAATAAATAAACTATTCGTTTAAATTGTAACCAATTTTTAATTTATAACTGAGTTAAAATAGTAATAAAATATTCTAAATCACTATAATAATAAGCAAATGGTTGTATATATGCCGGTGAAGACCGAGTTTGAATTTATTGTTGTCATTTGTTTCAACTAGCATTTCGATTTTATTTAATTGTCAATTTTTGTCATTTGTCAATTACGTCAGTGTTGACCAGTGGACCAGTGTTGACTATGAATATTTCATGGGTAGCTACTAGCATTACATAATTAAAACGATGCTAATTCTGTTAAGAACTTTAGCTATAAAACAAGACCAGTTAAAACTTATTCCCAGAAAAAAACTAGACTTTTACAAAGAAATATAACTCCTTACTTGCGTCCAGAAGTCCTTACACATACTTTTTTAATATCGAAATGATATGAACTAGTATTGAACAGAAATGTTTTTTTTTAAATTTTTCTTTAAATTAATTAGATATTCAAAAACTATTATTATTTCGCAGGATGTTATTCAAGGGAAAAACCCACAGTCTATTAAAGGAATAGGTTTCGATGCTACCTGTTCTTTGGTCGCACTAGACAAAAATGGACTACCCTTAAGTGTGAGCCCTACGGGTAAAAATAAATGCTTAATAAATTTTCAAAATAATAAATTGGATTGTTTTCCACTATTAGGTCAAGCGGAACAAAATATTATTCTTTGGATGGATCACCGCGCTAATGAAGAAGCAGAATTTATAAATTCATTAAACCATCCCGTTTTACGCTATGTAGGTGGGAAAATATCCCTTGAAATGGAAACTCCAAAACTGTTATGGTTGAAGAAAAATCTAGAAAACGAATGTTGGAATAAGGCAGGGATTTTTTTCGATTTACCCGATTTTTTAACATGGAAAGCAACTGGATCGGAATCGAGGTAATATTGACGATTTTATTTAAAAAAAAATAATAATTGATTTTTTTTAGATCACTGTGTTCCTTAGTTTGTAAATGGACTTACGAAATTCATCCTGATGGGAAAGTGGGTTGGAGTGAAAAATTTTTCAATAGTATTGGTCTTGGTGATTTATTGGATGATGGATGTCAAAAAATTGGATGCTTGGTAAATAAGCCGGGCACTCCTTGTGGTCAAGGCTTAACAGAAAACATAGCTCTTGAACTGGGATTGTTACCGGGCACGCCTGTAGGAACATCAATAATTGACGCACACGCAGGAGGGTTGGGGATGATTGGATGTACAGCCAATGATATACCTAACGAATTTCATACCCGGTTGGGATTGATATGTGGAACATCCACGTGTCATATGGCTGTCAATACCAATCCTATATTTGCCCCGGGAATTTGGGGTCCCTATTTCAGTGCAATGGTCCCTGAGCTTTGGCTAAATGAAGGAGGGCAAAGCGCTACCGGAAAATTGATAGACCACATAATTGATTCACATCCTGCTACTCGAGAAATACAAAAAAAGCTTCCAGATGGAGTGTAAGATTTTTTTTTACTTCTTATCAAAAAGTAACCAATGAATTTTTTAGTCATGTACAAACCTATATATCAAATTTATTAAAAAATATAACAAAGCAAAAGAATTTAGCAAATATGGCTTATTTAACTAAAGATGTTCATGTTTGGCCTGATTTCCATGGCAACCGTTCTCCTCTGGCTGATCCAACTTTACAAGGAATGGTAAAAATATAAAACTATAATAAAAAACTAATTTTTTTATTTAATATTTAGCTTTCAGGCTTAAGTTTATCATCAGATGAAGAAGATTTAGCTATTTTATACTTAGCTACTATTCAAGCTTTATCGGTATTTGTAGAGTAACTCATTTGAAGTGCCTAGAATTCTAACTGTTTAAACTTTTACAGTATGGAACTCAACATATTTTAGAAACACTACAAAATTCAGGATACACAGAAATATGTTCGGTTGTAATTTGTGGAGGACTAAGTAAAAATCCTATTTTCGTCCAAACCCAAGCTGATGTTGTCGGTATGCCGGTACTTTGTCCAAAAGAATCGGAATCAGTTTTACTTGGAGCCGCAATTTTAGGAGCTTGTGCTGCCCAAGAATTCCAAACAGTAAATGACGCTATTAGAGCTATGGGAGGTGAAGCTGATATTGTATGGCCTAACAAAGATGTAGCTAAATATCATTCGAATAAATATAAAGTATTTTTAAAAATGATGCAAAATCAAAAAACTTATAGAGAAATTATGTCCAACTAGACTTAAAACTAAAAATTTATGGAAATAAAATTTTAAAATAAGGGAAAATTGTTTTTTATATCCCTACTTCCTTGGCTACACCGTTTGAAACTCCAAGTTGTTAAATCAATAAACAAGTTGTGAATGTGTTTTTGACATAAAAAACTCAGAAAACTTTAAGTGTTTTGAATTTTTATAAAAAACTTTAGACGAAAAAATGGCATCCGAAGGAACGGCCAGTGAAATTGAAAATTTTTCTGAGCTTGACTTTGATGCTGATGTTGGTGAAGAAGAATTAGGAGAATACGAACATTTTGAAGTTGGAGAAGAAGAAAGTATCTATGATTCCAACGATTTTATTTCTGGTCCAGTTTTAAGTCTACATTCAACATTACCAGTAGAAATATTGGAATTTCAGTATCCTTTCAAAAATATTTATTTGTACATTTAGAAAGCAATAAGCACACTAATAAAACAGTGGGTAAATCTTAGGACTATTTAGCTATTTTAGAACCGGTATTTTCACTTCTAGATAGCTGCATTTATCTTTCAGATTTCCAGATAAAATTTTATCCGGAAGACAAAACAATGCGTAATTTAAATTACATGCGTAATTTTACCTAACAACAGTGATATGTGTAAGATTTACCAAACAGATAAATTTGTATCAACTAAATAGTTATTTTGAGGATGTGATGTACCTATTCATGAGTGAAAATACTAGACCTTAACCAAAAACTGAATAAATGTATAAAATTAATATACAACTTTTGATAGCTATATTTGCTAAACAATACTTGAAAAAAAGAAGACAATTTTTTTTCGTCTTTATGGAAAAACGAATAAAACATTCATTCGTCTTTTTCGTTGGCTGATAATCACCTCGTATATATTCTCTTCTATATCACTCGTGGTAATTTTTATTGCTCTAAGTTGTACAATAGATTTAATATTAGCTTGATGATTTAATATTAGCTTTTTTAATTCACGTGACAGAGGTAGATTGTATTTTTTGGCCGCCCAGGGCCGACCGAAATTTGCTGCCCCTGTCGATAACTATTGTTATCATTAATCAAGAAAATTGGTAAAAGTCAAATATTTTTCAATTCTTTATTTATTTAACAATATACTTTTAGTGTTTTTCTCCAAGCAAAATCATTTGTGGAACTATCAATGTCAATATGCCGCTCCATTTTAATGTGCCGTTCGGGACCATGAACCCCCCTCTCCTTGTGCCCTCATACTAACTTACTGGTTCTGTTAATAGTAAATCAATAAAGGGTCAATCCATTTAAAATCACCGCTTAACATTATTTATTTTCCTGATTCTTTTATTATAGTTATCAGTAGATAGTCACAAAAACCTATTTGAAAAAAAGTTTTTTTCTGGCAGCCATTTTTAAAATGGCGGTTGGGTAAATTTTAATGAAAACGGTGGTTGGTGGAAAATTAATTGCCAAGCTATTTTTAAAGATATTAGAATAATTCAAAAACCGTTCAGCATGAAATGAACTTTAGATGTACATTATTTTAAGCCTTTAATTCAGTGATCGAGGAACTGGGCTAAATTACCCCAATTGGGACAAAAAATTATTTTTTTTGGGGTGTTAATGATATTTTCCTAAATTGCTACTTTATAAAAGTGTTAGTATTTCCGCAAACCATTCTTTAAAGTAAATCTGTTGTTTTTGTGGTTGTCCAAAACTATAAAAGCTTTCAAAATTGCAAACAATTTTCCGTGTAAATTAATTCAATAAATAATATTTAATTTAAATTTAGATTTAGATTGATGGCCTTCTTTTCAAAATGAGAGGGTTTTATCGACTTACACAAAAATATTTTGGGGTAATGGCTAAAAAAGTTCCTCGGCCGCTACTTTCATTCGTGTATGAAACCGCTATTGTCCGAAACTAGTTCTTACAACCGATAACGAATTTCGGATTTCCTCTTAGTTTATACCCTAATTAAATTAATTAAAATACAAAGAAGGTGTTACAAATGAAAAGGTAATAAATTTAAACTAAATATCAATCATTTGATTGTTGAAATCAAGAAATAATTTATTAATTTGTATTAAACCAGAATCTCTACTATGGTGGTGGTTTAGAAGGTTCCACAAAAAGTTAACAAATATAATGTCGATCAAGATTTTGGCAGTTTATCATTCGATCGTACATTAGTTACTGTAAAGTATATATAGGCGTTGATGTATACACTAACTTGTTAATCTATGACATTCACTACTCATATTTTACACTGTTTTTAGCTTTCACTTTACTTAGTAATGGTGCTTTTCAGCTCAAATAGTCGAATACTATTTGGTTAAGGTTTCTAGACGCATTTTTGATTCAATCACTTTTGTGGAATTTGACTACCGTTCCATTCCAATTAACTACATTATTCAAAAAGAAAAAAAAAATGTTTTGGTTCATTTAGTTTATATATTGTGTGATATATAAAACACACTAGTCATTGAAAACAGAAAAATAAATTTAACGTGGCCAACGTGACACTCCTTTTTTAAATTTATATTTCCCACCAATTTATGTGTTTTGGTAAACTTAATAAATAAAATTTAAAAAAAAATATTAAAAATTTGCAACCTTTCACTCTTCCGAAAGAATAGAAAAATATTTATATATAACAAAGTTGATGATTTTACTTGTTAACATTTCTTAACGTTTATAGTCATTCTTTTGGATATGATTGCAAAAAACTTTTCAATCTAACTTGTCCTGAAGAAAATGTGTTAATTTTTGTCTCAGGAAATTTATTATGTTTTTTTGATACAACTACTCGCGAAATTTCGTTTCGTCGGAGTGCTTTTGGAGAAGGAATTGGACATATAACAGTTAAATAAATTGATTCCTGTATGATATTGATTCTTTACCTATAGTTTTTTTTTGTAGAAAAATCCAAATTCTAACTATCCGCATATAGCAATTGCTGAAAATGGGTATAACCCTCCAATTATTATTTATGAATGGCCAACAATGGAAATCATATGCTTATTAAAAGGGGGATCAAGTAGGCGTTTTTCGCACGTAGCTTACAGGTATTTAAATAGTTTTGGTAGATAACTACTTATAAACTTTAAAATATTAAGTAGGTGGAAAAATCCTAGCGTTTTTATCAGAGTTATTTATACAAAAATCAATAGTTATAATGATAATTAATCTATTATGTAATCACCGTTGCTGTATACGGCTTCCTCCGAACTCCCGACCAATTTTTCGATATCTTTTCATAAAAAAATGCTCGGTCTGGTATAAAAAAGCCAGTTTTTAAGGTCTCTTCATTAACGAAGGTACCCCCCCCTTCCATATGATTCAACAGGGAGCGGAAAAAATGGAAATCCATCGATGTAAGTTCCGGAGATGCTGAAGAATACTTCATTCGAACTTTTGGAGTGCGGCTTTGACGACTTGTGCAATACGGGATCTGACATTGTCGTGCAGGAGTGTTACCGATGGGGTCTTTTCAACTGCCTTATTCTCAGGACCTTGCACCGACAAATTACTTTCTTTTCCGTTTCCTGTCGGACCATATGAATTGGTCGAAAGTTGGGAGGAGGCCGTAAATAGCGACAGCGATTAGATAATTGATTAATTTATTGTTATAACTATTGATTTTTGTTCAAATAAAACTCTTTCATAGAAATGCTAAAAAACTTATTTCCCAACCTGATATAATTCAAAAAGGTTTCGAAAGCAATAAAAGATTATAAATCTTTACACAAACGATGAAGGTTTTTTTAACTTAACAGCTCTAAAATACTTTAAGCAGCTTACTTTTCTTATCTCATATTTGAATTTTGAAGGTGGTAAATGGCTATCTATTAAAATGTAAATATGATCATATACTTTAGAGACAATTTTATAGGATTAAACTATTAGACTAATAGACCATATTCACATTTTTCAATTGGCAAAGGATATAATTTAAATGACGAAGAACCAATATTTACTTCTAAGAAGTTTATATTATGACAGAAAAAAGTTTTAATTTTAATGAGCAAATGTGAGTTAGAAAATGATGGGTACGCCTATAGATTATCTGTGACGTCACAATCCATATACTGAAACCGAGATATAAACAGACCATTGAGCGGTTATCATAAAATCAATAATAATTTACTCAATTGTTTATACTTTCAACCATGAAAAACATTTTTCTATGGACTAGAGGTTAAATGTGCATAGTGAATTTAAAAAGCTAAACTTTTTACTAATTATTTCAATACTAAGTCTTTTAGTACAAGAAAAAAAAAACTGTTTTCCCAAACGATCAAACTATAAGTGAAATTTGAAGCAAAATTTAAGTTAATAATTTTTTAAAAAATTAAAAAATATGAATTTAATTGAAAAATGAGGAAAACTATTTGTTAACTTTTTTTAAAAATATTTGTAATTATATATGAATTTAAAATAAGTTTTTAAAGTTTTTAAACTTTACTTTTGCAATCGATCAAATTATATCAGAAATAAGCAGAAAATCCAGAAAAAGTCATAGGTCAATAATAATGATAAATCGGTTTCAGAAAGGTATTTGGACCAGAAGATATGTTGGTTCTAAAATGGTAGTTTATACTCCAACTTACAGGTTTCTATGTCTTTTTATTTGCGAATAAATTAAAAAAAAAACAATAAATCTGAAAATATTTTTTAAGCAATTAGTGAACCAATTTGACTGAAATTTTGATTTATGAAAGTATATAAAGGCTTTACTCAGAATAAAAAACACAGCCTTTAGTCTTCACAACAACTATTTAAAGCAGATGATTTTTCTACTTCTCTGTTCCAATGACTAATTGTAAAGTGATTTTAAAAGAGCAAATTAACATATTTTTTTTATAAAATTTACGAAGGATAATGAAATATACCTGGATTTACTAAATTTCAAATATTGTAAACTATATAAATAATCTTAGTGTTGACATTTGTGATAGGAAAATATTCGTGGGATTTTGAAGTTTGTGTCTTGTGACGTTATTTTAATGACGGAATTGCTCGTTTTAGGCAATTTGAATATAACGATTTTTTTGTACTTTTAAATGAATATTTATTTGGTTTTAACATGTATCTAAAGTTAAAAATTTAACAGCTATATTTTGTTTTGATATTAGCTTAGTACATTTTTAAACAGTTGAAATTAATTTTTAGAACATATGAATTTGGTCTATTGAATAGCGGAAAAATATAAAAACAACGATCATAAAACAATTTTTGATTCTATATGTTGTTCTTTATTGAAGATAACACTGTACAAAGTTTAAAACATGAAGTTAACTTTTAGCCCCAGTGGAGAATTATTTGCATCCCAAGGAGGTGAACCTGATTACATGATTACCGTTTGGAATTGGAAAAAACATCGCATTATGTTACGCTCAAAGTCTTACGTAAACGATATTTATAATTTAATGTTCTCTCCAACAGTATCAGGACAATTAGTAACAAGTGGTAAGTTTCAAGTTGTAATCTATTTTATTGCTATTTTTATAAAAAAAAATCAATACAATTTTAGGACTAGGACACATAAAATTCTGGAAAATGGCTGAAACATTTACCGGTTTAAAATTACAAGGAGACGTAGGTCGTTTTGGAAAAACTGAAATAAGTGATATTTATGGAATGTATCCGATGCCCGATGAAAAAGTATTTTTATCCAAAATTTGTAAAAAATTGACTTAATTGTTTGCTGTAACATTGAAGGTAGTGTCAGGCTGTGATTGGGGAAATATTTTAATATGGGATGAAGGTTTGATTTCCAAAGAAGTTACCAGAAAGCAAGGAAAGCATTGTCATGGTGGAGCAATTACTCAATTTGATTATATCAATGGCGAACTGATGACAATTGCAAAAGATGGATGGGTACGAATGTGGTATTTTGAAACGATTGATCAGGCAGATCCACCAGAAACCCACCGTTTTGTTCAAAGCGAGCCAAGTTATGAATTTCATGTATCAGAATCAAAAAATGTAAAGACTGAATTGATGAGTCTTGTTCGGAAAACAGATAATCCAGAAATTCAAGAATGGTATGCTCAAGATGGAAATGGAGGAATTTTGCTTACAGATTTGACGACTGATGTTGATGAACCTCCTCCTGCAATACGATTGCTACGATGCCATGCAGGTTCCATTGTCGCTATTGGTTCCAGTCCTTACACTGACCATATCGTAACATTTGGTGTCGATGGAAGATTACAGTTTTATAACTACATAAATAAAGAACTGTTATATATAAAACAATTCACAGCTAATGGTTCTAAAATGATTTGGCTACCGTTGAAAGTATAAAAATCATTTGAAACATTAAAGAAAATAATTTTAATTATATTTTTCAGCATGATAATACAGGAACTGTAATAATTTTAGCATTCAATGACGGAGTAATTCGAGTAGTAACAGTAAATTTACATGAAATTGATACCAAAAAATTTAATGCAAATACTTCCATTAGCTTAATTCATGTTAATTTTAATTTAAATTAAACGATTTATCCATAAGCATTAACAAAAATACAATTTTAGGTGACGAAACCACATAATAAACCAATAACATACATGAGCCTTAGTGAGCATTGTAGTCTTTTGGCTACCGCAGGAGAAGATAAAACTGTTTTTCTGTTCCATTTAATAACTAAAAAAGACCACTTTGTACGTTTAGATCCCATAGGTTATATCTTTACTCCTAGTGTTCCAACACATATTACATGGAAGCCAAAACAGGTTTAATTTTTTTCTGAAATTTGTATTTTTTTAAGGGTTTATTCCTTTTAGCACACAACAGCTTTGATAAGTTGTATGGGTGGTGAGTTTTTAGAGGCAGAATTTCCTCATGGACCCCATCCCAACGAAACAGAAGTATCATATTTGTTGAAAAAAGTACAGGTAAAAACAAATCGTTTCGTTTCGGTTAAATCACAAATTCGACGTGATATTCTTCTACGGGAAGAAAATGCACGAAGAGAAGAAAAGCTCAATAAGAAACGCCAAGAATTGGCACGACTTAAGGCTGATAATCCAGGAATTTCTGTGGATGAAGATTTGTTTTTGGCTGATTCTGAAAGTGAAGAGGAATTAGAACCAATTTACATTCCGAAGATTCCCAATCCGATTTTATTTTCAATGTATACTCCAGAAAACACAATTTGGCTGTCAATGGGGGGGTTCGATGCCGGCTATATTTATGAGTACACTATTGATAAACCAGAACCAGTACAGTCGACCATAATTTACGAAGCAGATGATATTGAAATACAAACCTATATATTCGAGTATATTTTTACGTTTTAATTAAAATAATGTGTGATTAATTCGTTATTTTATAGTCCTACCCGCACGTACTTAATATTCGGAATGAATAATGGACAAATTCGATTAAATCGTTATAATCACGTCAACTTTCGTGATTTGACTGATTATTGGAAATTATCAATGCATGATAATTTTAATGGAAGAATTTCTAATCTTTGCTTTAGCCATGATTGCAAGTATTTGTTTTCATGTGGCTCAGATGGAAATATTTTTTCTTACAAATTTAATCCAGAAAGTGAGGCACATCCTCGTACACCACCTTCAATTATACCATTTGTAGAACATAAAATGGTAGAAGATATACTTGAGTATTCATTTCCAAGTCTTGAAGAAGCCAAGACGCGAGCTGAATATGATCGAAAAATGCGTGTTGCAAATGAACGTAAAGAAAAGGTTCTAGAAGAATTACGTGCATTAACAATCGATTTTCGAAAACTCTTGCAAAGAAACAAACAATTGTTACCATCACAAGTGATTCCTCACGACGAATTCTTGTTGGATGAACGGATTACAAACGATTTAGAAAAAAGTTTAACTGCTCAAATTAATTTAGTGCATCGCAAACTTGCATTTACGGTATATTATTAAGTAGCAGTTATAAATATCTTGGCATAATATACTATACAATTTATTTTATAGGTGGAAAAATCGTATTTGGGCTATCAAAAAGTGATGGATTATTATATTACACCATTAGATATATTCCCTTTTCAAGTCATTGGTATTAATCAATCCATTTGCACGTACATTTTTCGCCAGAGAAAATTAGATGATCAATTTTATAAATCGCGCAAACTTTTACAGAAAAAAATTGAAGAAGCTGAAGCTCGAGCACGGTAAAGTTTTATTTCTTTAAATATTTGTACATTTTTCAATTCAAAAATTTATCCAAACATGCTGCTTCCAAAAGGAACAAAAGAGTTGAAAGAGAAAATTCGATTAGGTAAGGTTATTTTGGCATAAAAGAAAACCACATTTTATAAAACATTTCATTTTGTTGCACATTTATAATCTTCATTTTCCTTAATTTTTCTTCATTTTAATTGAATTTATCACTTTAGAAAACCCAAAGTTGATATGGGAGACCATGGTCCGCCTCCTGCTTTAGAAAAAATGGTGCCACCAATTGAATCATTTTTAATGGGCCTTTCTCCATCAACCATTGAGTTTCGGCTTACTGCAAAAATCAATCGATTGCTTAAAAAATATCGACAGCGCCGCCAACAATTAGATATGCGCCACAAAGAGGTATATCTACACTATTATTAAAGTATCTTCCCAAATACATAATTTTATATGATTTTAAAACAGTGGGAAGAGTTGTATGCTTTGAAGCCAGTGGAGGGTAAAAATCATCCTGATGATGAAGCTGCAATTGCGCTGGCTAAAAGAACAATCGGAGACTTTAAATTAAAATCTGCATCTGATTATAAACCAGGAGAAAAACGCGACACAACGTTATCTAAGTATCAGCAGTTACTCGATTTACGAGAAGAGGTAAATAAAATTGGAGATTATTGAATTAGCTTTGTAGAAGTACCTAATATAGGTAATAGTCACATCATTACTATCTTAAGAAATTTTCGTTTCTTGAAATCAGGTATTTCTAGAGAATGGTCAACTGAAAACCTAACAGTTTATGATCACTTGTCCCATAAGTAAACATGAATGTTATAAAAATAATCTTTTTAAAGAAAATTTTCAGAACAAAATTATAACTAGAATAGCTAACCTGTACCCACCTTCGCTTGGAGACATATCATTATTTTCGACTTACAGATTTAAAAAAAATATAATAAATTTTAAATCAACCGGGACACCGGAACACGAACCTTGAAACCGGGACATGTGGCAACCCAACCATAGTCGCAATTCGAATATTACATATAGCCATTAGGATACCTATTGTGAACACATAAATTTATTTTTAAGTTGTATTAAATACCGAAAAGAAAACAAAAAACCTTTTATTTTTTAATTGAAATTTATAACAAGCATTGCTCCTTAAATACTTCATCAGAAGACATAACTGTTCTATGTCTACAATCATTGGTTCAAAAGAAATAGATTTTAAAACGCTTGATTGTTGAAAAATAAATTTGGATTTTTGATTTTGCTTGATTTTTTATCGTACAAATAAAACTTAAAAATTAAAAGTCGCTTTTTTGGTATAAGAACCAAAAGTACTTTCATACTAATTTTGTTAAAAACTGGTATTTTGATAAAACCAAAACAGACACTTAACTTTTGGTTCTAAATAATATATAAAAACAAAAGTTCAGTTATTGATAATTGGTTAGAACTGTCAATAAAATAAAATATATTCAATCCTCAACAAACAAAATAGTTGTATATTAAACGGTAATAATATTTCGTCTTTAACGGCACGTTGATTATTAAATTTTAAATTTCGATTGTTAGACCACATGTTATCCCTTCACATGTCATACGTATAGTTTATACGTACGTACGTTATACGTACAGTTTAATAAATGTGTCTTTTTAAAGTTGACAAAATAGTGTTTTTAAGTATGATTATGTTTTTCGTAAAAGAAATAAGAAAAATAATAATTTTCATATGTCACTACAAATAGCAAATTTAAAAAGAAAATATAATCAACACCTACGTTACGCAGACGAAGTCACGGGGATCAGTTAGTATAGTATATGGAGATAAAAGATAGAGTATAATTAGATACCAGAGCTTTTTCTCGATCAGTTAACTTACTGTCAGGTTCTTAAAGCGACTGAATTATATCTTTTAAAAACTTGTAAGGTAACTAAATAGCTTTCAATTAATAATATGAAAGAATTTTCGTTTTATCAATCGAGAGCAAAGCACATATTATGAAGTTCGGTTTAACTTACCTTATCTATATTGCATTAGTCTAGAAACAGGGATAAGCTTTAAAGATTTTACCAGATAAAACCAAACTTTAGCCATAAATAAGCTTGTAAACTGTGACTCTATTGACTATATTAAGATTATACTGCAAGTGAAAGTTTATAGAACTACTCTTATAATCTTAGTTGACTTATAGTTAACTTAAAAGAGTATTAATTATAATGATTAAGTAGGTAATTTTGCACTTCACTGAATCATTTACAACTTTTAATTTCTTTTGGAATTTTTCAAATACTATACCTTTGCTTTTATTAATTATTCGAATTAAAACCCAAATTAAATAAATGATGAAACTGAAAAGTTAAAACCAAAAGAAAAAATGTTACAGTTTAATTTTATGATTAAAGTTGGTTAATGAATGATAACAAAGTAAGTAAATAGTAAATGCAAGTTACATAAGGTAATTTTGTTTTAGATTTATACTTTGAGCCACAATTTCAATTTAAAAGTTGTTAATTTACGCCAACAAAAAGTCGAAATTATCGAAAAAATCAAGCAACTTCATCATCAATTGGGGCAAATTCATGCCGAAATCCCAGTGAATAGAATTCGAATACCACCTCCCATTCCCACTTTTGATTATGATGTTGAATTTCCTGAAGAGAAATTAAAAATTGTTGTAAATATGCCGGAAGATTCATCCATAAGACGAAAAATAAAAATGAAAAAAGTGGTTGTAAATCCTGTAGATTATGAACTGCAAATAATACCAATTAAAGAGCGTTTATCTCTTGAGAGCATAACAACTGAAACATTAACACGAGAAGTAAATATATCAGAAATGACAATGGTAACTCTTCGTCAATTTGCTGCTGATGCTGATATTGAGACACCGTGGGAAAATGAATTAGGTCGAATTCGAATAAATCGGTAACCATATAAATATAATATTGAATTTTGCATTACTTATCAGAAAAATTATTTTTCAGAAAACTATATGAACAAAATAGTATAATAGACGAAATTAAACGCTTAACAACATCTTTCGACGAAGATCTCAGTGCACTTGTGAATGAGAGATTTTTGAACCATGTAGTTACAACCTTCAAAGCCCACTTTGTGACTACTCTTCATCAGGAGTTAATCATTCTCAAAGAGTTCGAAGCCATGGAAGAATTTCTTTCAGAACGTGTACAAGACAAAAAAGATGAAGTTTTTGATTTTGATTCACAAATCAAATACTTATTAAGTAAAATTGAAATGCGCAAGAGAGAAATAGAACAATGTGCTGAAAAAGAAAAGGAAATTCAGCAACAATTCAATGCCGCTGTTGTTGATAATAAATTTCTAGACTATTTACGGCGAATTTTCAAAAAAAAGTATCGTCCTCCAAAAATTCGAAGCGAAGGTTCAAAGATTTTTTACATTACTTTATTTTTGATTTCTATAGATTAAATGTTAGAATATCTTCAGTTTGTCAATACTAAAGAACTATTTTTAAAAAGAAATCTTTGTAAATAATTAGTATAAGATAAATAGTATTTGATTTTTTTGACTATCATGTATTGTCCGGTCAATTTAGACATTCACTCTTGCATACATTTCCATGACGCTGAAAATTTACATGAACGATAGGAACACCATTACAATGCAATTATGAAAAGTCCCCATCAATCCCATGTGTGCAAAAATTTTTATTTGAGGTCAAAGTTCGCGAAAATTAGTAGTTTTTTTTTTTTTTTTTTTTTTAATAAAACGGTTAGTTTTATGATAAAAATATTTTAGACAAAATTGTAGATCATGCGATTACCTACAAAAATCGTCTCTATAGTTTTTTTCATAACATTAACCATTTCTGGAAAAAAGCGATTCCAAAATTTACTTAAGTTGTATTTTCCATAAGAAGCATGACTACGCTGCCTATGTACATCATTGGGTGCATAACATAAAAACTATTATTAAGTTAGTCTGCGTAAATAACACATTAAAATTATTTATTTTTTGAAACCAGGCAAAGTTCAACAAACGTAAATATTTCCAAATACGAGTTTATCGAATTATCCTAAATATGAAAATCCTATTATACTATTTTTACATGCTATAACTGGCTGTGATACAACATCAGCGATGTTCCAGAAGAATAAAAGAATATTTTTTAAATTGTTTAAAAAACAAAATTTTATTGCATGTGCAAAATTTTCGATATTATGAATTCTACTTCAGAAACTTTGGTGGTCACATATGGGATCGATGGGGACTTTTCACAATTTCATTGTAATGGTGGTCCTAACGTTCATGCAAATTTTTAGCTTGTTAAGAATTTATGCAAGGTAGCCCCTATTTTTCGGCTAAATTGGCCGGACTAGTAGTGATTACATAGCTTGATAATTGTTGCTAATTTTTTTATGAATAGAATTTTTTAAAAATTGTAGCATTGTAACAATAATGTCAAAAGTATTACTTAAAAAAAATCAACCTACATTTATATTCGTGCAAAATTTATCCAACGTTCATTAAGCTAGTTATGCTAGGTACTACTTACACCTTATGCACATATGGAGTAATATGCTAGCATTTGTAAATTCAAGAGTAAACCCTAAATGTCCTTTTCTTCAATGTTTCTATTAAATCGGTTCTCAAAAACTAATTGACTATAGACTTAATGCCTTATACATTATATACATTATATACATATATTATATTTATAAACACCTAAACACATAAGAATACTAAAATCTTTGACGCAAACTTCATCCTACCAAAATCCAAACTTTTTTTCATATTGAAAATATTTTTTTCATGTTTAAGTATTTTGTTTATAAAGTTTCTATATTTTTCACTTTTTTCAAAGACACTAGGATTCTTAGTGATATTTCTAATCAAATATTGTTAGATTTTTTATTTTAAATTACTGTAGTCCGATATTTTCACATAACAATAATAATCTTCAAGAAAAATTGAATCCGCAGGATAGAGAAAACATGCGTATTTTTAGTTAAGGATAAATGTGTAAGATTTATCCAACAGATACATTTTTTTTATTAAGGGCTAGTATATTTACTCATAGATATATAAACCATATCCTCCAGATAGTTATTTAAAAGATAAAAAATCATTTGTTAGACAAATTCTACACTTTCATCTCATACATATATTTAGGTGACAAAACGCATCTTTTTTTATCCTCTGTATAAAATTTTATCTGGAAGATAAATATCGCTATCTAAATGTGAAAATAATGACCCAAAACAGCTATCTTAGGGTATGATCTACTTATCCATCCTATTCCTATGCGTATTTTCTTTAAAAAATGAAAATTGGGAAAATTACAGGTTATCTTTATATCAAGTTTTCCTTTAAAAATTTTCTTTTGAAGGAGTTTACATTCATCAACAATAATTGTTGATTTTTTGTAATGAATAAAACTGTAAAAATCATCTACAAAAAAGTGAGAAACAAAAAACTACTTTTAGGTATTGAGTTCAGATCTCAAGATGGGCAAATTTCAATATTTTCGTCTAAAGATTTCTTCTAATCCTAGAATACCTAAAGACCTAAAAGTAGCAGTTCATTTTATCTTTCTAAGATTAAGTGATTATTCATAAAAGTATCGATATACATTTTTCTAGGAGTGAAATTTTTCAATTTTTTTTTTCATATAGGTTTTTGTTCACAAAGCCATCAATTAAATGGTTGATACAAAAACTAAAGAAACAATAGCCTTCAATTTTTCTTTAATATACTCAAATTTTGATTTTTTTCGTTATGAATTAAAGTAGGAATTTCCAGATACACGGAAAGGCAATTTATCTTAAAATTTCTGAGCTTATAATAATGCAGATATAGTGAATACTAATTTTTAGATAATATGAATTCTTATTTTTGACGTTATGCCTTCATTTATATTTTAGAGATAACTTTTTCTAATGCCTTTATATTTGTTTGACATAATTAAAAAAATATATTTTTAATTTCGAAGCAAGAGTATTAAATAAAATTCATTTCATTAAATATCAATAATTTGTTAGAATAATTTTACGATTGATTAATTGGCCAAAAATTTTTTTCAGATGATGAATCTGAGAGTTCTAGTTCTGAAAGTTCTTCTTCTGAAGAAGAAGAAGGAGATGAAGATGAAAGCTTAGACGAAAAAGCCATAGGGTTATTAAAAATGGATGAAAATGTTTGTCCTGAGGGATGTGACGTAGCTATTTATGAACTCACGTTTAAGTTGCGTAGCCTCCGGCATTTACAGGAGCAAACAATCAAAGAAGAACTAAAGAATATAGATCTTAATAAAAAAGAAATTGAGGACATTAAAAAGAAAAAACGAGTTGTTGAAGGACACTTAAGTATCGCTACAGAAAAATTAGAGATGTATCAAGTAAAAATTATATTGAAAATATATAAATAAATAGATATAAACAAACTCACATAATTTTTAGCGAGAAAAGCAACGAAGGCTAAATGAAGTTGAATGCCTTTTAGTTTTAAAATTGGATCAAATACGAAATTTTACATCAGATAATAAATTGACGCCTCTGAGAAATAGTTTGATATTCACGAAGAGTACCTTAGAATCGCTCGATGGAAGAATTGAAGAGTTACAAAAAGAAACTATGGAACATAAAGCAAAACATAAGTAAACAGCTTATAAATTATTTATTTTATGGAAAATTAATCTAAAAAAATAATTTTTAGGAAAAATAAGCAGCATTTAACAAGAATGAAAACTGATTGTACTTATATGGGAAAACAAATTGAAAGTCTTAATGCTGAGATTAAAAAAATCATGAAGATCAAATTTGGAAGAGTGATAGATATTGAAGAACTGGAATCAACAGTACTTCGTCGTCTTGTGTATGATCTTCGTATCTCAATGATTGATATCCAAAAGGAATACGAAAAACAATTATCAGAAAAAAAAGTAAATTATTTCATTAACTTTATTAATCATAAAAATTAAAATATAATTTTCCACCATATCGTATTAAAAAAATAAAATATAAAAGCAATAGATATATAAATAAACCCAAAAGTTAAAAATCGTTTGCTCAGAATTAAATTTTGTATGTGTTTATCAATATAAATGAAGTAAAGAAAGTAATTCTTGAGAATAACATCATGTTTAATGGTTTCAATTTTTTCAATCGGTTTTTAAAGATTTGAAATTATCAATGTAAAATTTTACGTTGTAGTGTTAATTGTTATTGAAATTTCGTTTACATTATTTTTAGTTATTTTTTTTTCTAATGAAAGGAGACAATTATTTACGAGTTTCTTCTTAAAATCTGATATAAACGAATTGGTTTTGAATTTCTTTATTTTTGTTTTAATTCCAAAAGTCCTAATGTATCTTTTATCCCAATAGTAAAGTTTCAATAGTTCCATAATTTGCTAGAGTTACCCCCGACGGCACGTACAGAGTTGTACATATAACTCCATATAAGATTTCTACAGAAAATTGGTACAAAGTGAATTTGGGATTTTTGGTAGTTAGAACTTTTGTCATTCTACCATTTAAATATATAATGTTAGAAGTAAAATAAAAATATATATTTTTTTATTCAACAGGATAAATATTTACGTAAACAAATTGAACTATCTCAAGCAATCCAAGAGAATACTGAAAGATTAAATTTACTTGTTGTACTTGAAGAAGAAAAAAACAAACTAAATGATATGCTAAAATTTCAACGTCAACATATGGAAACTTTTGATCCAAATGCAACCGAAAAATTCACACAAGACATTGATCAACTTCAACGCATAGTCAAAACGCAACAACTTCAAATTCAGGTACGTATATTTGAAAATTATATTATTTAATATTTTTAAAAGAAAAATATATTTTTTGTTATAATAATTTATTATCAACTTTAGGCACTGAAAGACGAAATAACTATTTTGAAATCAAAATCAGGAGGTGTCATTGAAAGTAAACCAGCGCGAGCTTTTAGTCCTGACGAATTACAAGCCATAGAAGATGAACAGAAAAAAATCGAAGAAGAAATGGAAATGTATAAACTTTTAGAACAACTTATTCAAAAATCGGGTCAAAAGTATTTAACTAAATTTTTTACTTAATTAAACTAATATTTTTTTTTAATTTTATTATTGTTATTTGATAGTTATCCCGAAGAGCTGAATAAACAAATAATGGAATTGATGTATGAACTATTTGTGGTTCTTCGAGAAGAAATTCGTGACAACAAGGCACTTGTACAAAAAATTCTGAATCAGGCAGTTGCTGATATTTTTGAAACTTACAAAAAGGAGAAACATGAAAACTTCGCTAAATCAATCGATAAAATAATCGAAAATATAATAAGTTATTTTCCTAACGACGATCCAGACGTTCGTGATTATTTATTTGATATCATTGGAGATACCTTGTGGTCCCTTCATAACAGTGTGCTAAAACATCGGGGTTCTCAAGAAAGCGTAACTGGTTCACAAATTGTGACAGTGGTTGAATTAAACGAAATTGGACATGACATCATGAGTGAAATAGCTGCAAATGCGTTGAGTGAAGAAAGCAATATAACAGTGAATAAACTACAATATTGTATAGAAAAGATCGTTGTGAAAGCATTGGAATCACTTCCACCTCAACAAATACTAAAAAGAAAAAATATTGAAACCATAATAAGACAAATAAATGAAAAAATGCAGGGAACTGCAAGTGATGAATCTCCACGATTAAGTTTAAAACTAATGAAAGAAAATATTTTATCTCGAATTCAAGAAACAAAATCTGTTTCTTTGGAAATAGAAAAAATTCTTAACACCTTAATTGTTAAGTATTTACATGGTGAACTTTTACCTGATTTAGATAAAAAATAACAAATACTTTACCAAAATTTATAATTTATTTTTCACTTAAGAGAAAGGATACAAAATTCGTTTGTTATATAAGATGTAAAAATTAATAAAAATAAACCGAATTGACTAGCTTGTTCAACAATAATGAGTTATGCGAACCTTAAAACTCCATCATTTGATCAGCCTCGGATCTCTTTATTGGGTCATGTTTTAAGAGAGCAGTAATAAAGCTAAAAATAGAAGAAAAATTTTATAAATTTCACAGCAGTTTGCAATTTCTTCTTACCAATATAAATAAATGAAGAAAAATAGTAAATAGAATCCTATATTAATGATACAGTCTCGCATATGCTTTTTTAATAATCCACGATTATGAATTTCCGTAGGATCGTAAACGCCCATGTTGCCTTTAGGTGTCAATATAATTTCATATGCTAACCAAAGAGCGATTGGAGAATTTGATAAAAATAGCAGCCAATTTCCATGAATAAGAAACATTGAACAAATTATCCCTTGAGCTATTAGTTTCGGACCAACCCAAACATTTAACTTTGAACAACATTGCTGGGCATTCAAATAATCACATTCAACATCGGATAACGTTATAAGCTAAAAATTTATGTTAAGGAACATTGTTTTCATTATTTTTTTACTAAACCAAATATTTTAACAAAAGGATACGAAGTACACCATCAGGAATAATAAAAGAGCTGTTACAATCATGCAAATTGAAAAAACAACCGGCTCCGAAAAAATCATTTTTGTTGTTTTTAACCTCAATATAAAATAAATAAAAATCTTCTATTTCACTAAACTTGCATTAAAGTTATTTTTATATCCTTACAATGTAAGATGATTTTTTATTTTAATAAAATCTTATAAATAATTTCTAAATTCTTTCTTATATTGACACTGCTTGAAATGTCATCTCGCCAAAATGATAGGATGGATAGGATTTACATCGTTTGCGCATGCCGCATCTGGATTAACCAATGCTGACCAATGCACATCTGCGCATTTATTTCTATTTAAATTTTTAAAATACACATAATATATTATTGTAATTTTCTAACAAAAATTCAATTATCAAGGTAATTAATGAGTTATTTACATTACCTTTACGAGAAAGTATTCGAATTGTCTTTATTTTAGTATTTAAAATTTATATTATTTTTTATATATATTATCGTTACCATAGATACCGGAAACAAAACAAAACTCAAATTATACACATTTCCAATGTAAAAAAGATAGAACTACCTATTTTCAAAAATGTTTCGCCCCGATTCAAGGATTATAATTGAAAACAATGATTTGGACAGTTCATTCTCAACTTTCGTGGCTATGGAAGATTTATTAGATAAATTGAAAATACTAAACTACGAAACGGATTTCGTTAAAACTTTAAAGCTGAAATCTCTGAATAAGTATACCTAACTACCAATTTAAAGACATTCAATTATATAAAGCATGTTTATTTATTTTCTTTTATTAGACATTATTTTGTGGTGCAACGAAATCCTGGAGAGCAGTTTTTTATGTTTGCATCATTAGCGGGATGGCTTATTAGAAAGATTGGTAAATCATTTGATGAACCCCAAGAATACGACGATCCAAATGGAATAATTGCGAGTATTTTAGAAGTCGCAAGAGATATAGTATTTATAATTACGAGAGCTTAAACATGGATATTGTACAAAGTGAATTTTAGGGAATTGTCATTGATTTTCCTCCAAATAAATTAAAACAAGGGATTGGAGAACATGTTGTTTATCTTCTGAATCAATTAGCTAATGAAGCTTTGAAGTTTTCCCGATTTTCATGGAAAAAGTAAACTTTTTTATTAGTATAATAGCATTTATAATTTACATTTATTATGATAAATAGAATTTTTAAAAAAATAATAGTAAGAAGACGAGAGTTAAATGAAAATCATAAGCGTTACTTGGCCAAAGCTCAAAGCTTGACATTTTCAGGTGCTATTTTCTTTAATAACTTGTCAATAATACCTCTTGATACGTTGGGGACGCATTCATATAAGTCATACAAATTATAATTATTTAGGTATTAATTATATAAATTCAAATCTTATTACCAATACAGAAGAGATTACATTTAATCTTATTGTTCGTATATAATAGTGTGTAAGGGTGGTCAGGCATGGTTAAGTAGAGTATCTGCTCTTTTTTTAGTAGGAAATTATTTATATTGAATGTTTTTAACTCAAAAATATATATGTTTCTTAACTCGAAGATAAAGTCCACCTTTTTTAATTGAAAAAAGATATCAAAATGGCAAAAGATTAAAATAAGTATTAAAATAATTTTGACAAAAATTAAAAAAAAAACTGTGACTCGTCTCAGCAGATACTAAGCTAATTGACCCCTCTTTAAAAAAACTATTTTAAAAAAGAAAATATATATGTAGAGTCGTCGTTCTTACCCCGTGCATCCACCGGCTGACTATTCCAAAGATTATGGGGTAATTCGAGAATAAGTTAATAACAGTGAATCGGTTTTAATTCATTTCAGAATAATGTTTCATTCAAATATTTGCTATCTATGCATTTCTCTATTATATGTTCGGAAACTTTATTTAACTGTTCTTTTATTTTTTATTTTTCTCTTTTATAGATGACTTATTCTTTGTAAGCTTGTTTAGTTATTAATGGCCTTTTAAGCTTTAATGCCTAGGTGGGGCATGGTACAAAATCGGTTGGGAATCACTGATCATGAACATTGAACAATACGTTAGGCAAAACATTTTCAATATTGGTTTATTATTATGTTACAGTTTACTTTGGTGGATAAAACGGTATCAAATTTGTAGTATGATATTTTTAAATATAAATTCATTCAACGAAAGAAAAAAAAATATATAAGCATATATATATATATATATATATATATATATATATATATATATATATATATATATATATATATATATATATATATATATATATATAAGCATTAAAGAGTGTTTGTCAAATATTTAAAGATTAAGTTTTGATAATGTTACAAATTCTGAAAATGTGCTATGCTTAAGCAGCTTTAATTAATCCCACACATCCTGTAAATAAATGCTTACATTAAATTATTGAAACTATTTTCTAGACCAGAAATTCCCGAAGAACAAGAACCCGAAACTGAAGCAATTGATGATGAATCTGAATTAATTCTTGATCGTGTGGAAGAGGAAATGGCTGCTATTTATTCAGACCCATCTGATGACGAGCAAATATTTCGAATTGATGACTTATCTTTCCAAAAAAGCGGAAACAATGATAAAAACCACGATAAAAATCAGGAAATAATGATTTCGGCGATTGACACTGAATCATGGCGATTGGAGTTAGAAAGAATATTGCCTCAATTAAAAGTAACTATACGTACCGATGGGCGTGATTGGAGATCTCATTTAGAACAGATGAAAGACTATCGTACGGGCATTGAAGAAGCTTTAACAACAACGAAAAGTCAATTAGATAAATTACAAACGGATATATCAATCACACTTGACAAAATTAATAATAGAGAAAAATATATAAATACGCATCTAGAACCTCTCCTGGAACAATATCGAATGATCAAAGATGAAGTATCGAAAATTAATGATCACTATAAAAATTTAAGCGGTGGTGTTACAGAAAGAACACGAGAGCTAGCACAATTGACTGATCAATTGGAAATAGTAAAGCAACAGATGGAAGAACGTGGAAGCTCTATGACCGACGGGAGTAAGAAAATAACTATAATATTAAACTTTTTTTTTTAAATATATTTTTTCAGCTCCATTAATTAATATGAAAAAAGCTGTTTCTACGATACGTAATGAAATTAAGGAAATGGATATAAGAATTGGGGTTTTACAAAGTGTCTACTTGCAAGCGAAAATTCGGGATAAGCGATTACTTGATCAAAATTTAACAAGTCCACATAGTAGCCACGTGGGATCTTTGGTAAATTTGGTGGTTTAATGCATAATCACTGACTTTAATTTAACTTAAATCAATAAAAAGACGGGTTTAATTTGTATCATTAAAATAAGTTGATTTAAATTTTTAATTAAAATCAGTTATTATATTTTATGTCATTTTTATTTAAAATTTGTAAAACTAATTATAAAAGACACTTGTAATATAATATTAGTATGAGAATAATAAAAAAGTAAATGTTACTTTTATAACTTTTAAATGCAGAGAAACGATTTGAATTTTATTGTTTGCAGTTAAATAAATTTAATGATTTTTAACGACAAGTTTGTCAAAATGTCAACACTAAAAATAAAATTATGGATAACGGGAAAAGCTATCGTCGAGAAGTTTATATTCAAAGAAAATAAAATAGTGGTATGAAAAGTTTTTAAAAATGAGGTTTTCTATAGTTGATTATTATGATACATGTGTCTTATAGAATCAAAGGCATCAAAGGTACTGTAGGTACTGTATTTCACTTTTTAAAAAAATGAGTTAACTATCATTTTTGTTTCCTACTGTAAATACTAACGACCGCTTTAATCAAAGTTTAGAAAATCAAAGAAATTCCTAAGTTATTTCGTATTTATTCTTGGGGTTCGATTCAAAAGTAATGTATTCCAAATGTTGTTAAAAATCAAAACTCCTTTATTCCAATTTCTGTATTAAAATATAACCCTATTCCTGTACGATTATTATGTAGATGAACTAAACTATGTGCATTTGTATAGTGTCTAAAAAATTCTGGTTGATAAATATTTTCATATTGTAACATGCGTTTCCTTCAGCTTAAAGATCTTCTAAAAATTAAAGCAAATACTGAAAAGAAGAGCGAGATAATTACAAAAATAAGAATTAAAAAGCTTCGAAGAAAAGCATTTTTTTGAAATTCTCAATGAGAAAAGAGATGATTTGCCCACAATGTCCTTCGATTGTCAGAAAAATATGACACTACCAAAAGTATTTTTTTTTTACTGGGTGGAAAATAACAGATTCAAGGGTTCAAATAAAATTGTGTCAGCAGTTCATCAGCTCCAGAACTCTAACCTTGAAAAAGTAAGTACAATTCGTTTAGTGACCGATGGAGGTCAAAATAAAAATACCATTATGGTATGTCAGTAAAGCTGGCTGGCGAATAAAGCACCACACCATATTTTTATATATATATATTTTTTTTTGATAACGTGTAAAAATCTTTGATCTTTACATAAAAATCGTGTAAAATCATGAACCAGAAATTGCAAATAGAGTTTATTTTATGATTTTTCTTCCATGAAGTGTTTTATTCATTCTTTATTTTTTGTTTTGTGTTGCCTTTTTGGACAAAATTATTTTTTTTTGTGGTATTGTGATTTAATTTCTGTGAATAAATAATTTTTAAGACAACTATCTGTTTTAGAACATTCAAAATTAATCTATTCCAGGGATTTAAATTCAAAGCGTAACTTTTCCAGAATAATAAATTTCAAAAGTATTCTATTTCAGGTATTTCAAATCAACTCTATTCCAAAATGATATTTTGAAAATAAACTAATCTCCTCTATTTTTATTTATTGTGCTTATTTATTTTAGTTTAATAATAAGTGACACGAAAAATCAATACTTTAAAATATGAAATATTCAATGATTAGCGCATTAGCGTACTTTTTCAAGATCTTTAAACAGAACAAAGTGGAATACATTACCTTTGATTCTATAAGACACACATATAACGTAAGACTTTAAAACTTAGCACTAAAAATTCATATTTCATGAATAAGAAAATATGTAGTATACTTGATAAAATTATTTTATCGAAATTTGATTTTTATGAATTTTTGAAAAGTTGAAATCTTTAAGATATATTTTCGAATTTAGCGGGCCGTAGCTCAACTAGTGTGGCATGAAGTAGGCATGCGCGGCACCTTATGATTGTAGTTGGCTGGTCGTTGTATTCCTTGTCAGTGCGACCTACAGACCCGGCCGAGTAGCTTCACAGGCACATAGCAGTCAAACTTGTGCAGAAAACCCTTAAAATCTTCCTAGCTTTGTGTTTGTTGTGCAGTGAAAAGAAAAATTAAGAAACTGCTAAAAGTCGTTTATTTACCTCAAAGACATAATAAAATAAATTAAAAAAAGAAAAACAAAAATAATTTTATGAGAAATATCCTTTCTATTTTATTTTTTTCCTTTAGGAAAACTGCTCTAATACTCTTTTGGACGCATAAGTCTAGTTAAATGTGAGTGTGTGTGTTAAGTGCGCACTGGACAACAATCCTTTTTTTGAACGTAAACATTCCCATACATTCCTCATAGAAAAGCTGATTTTTTTTCTTTTAGTTTTCGCGGGAATAAAATATGACTTTTGGAATTGAACTGTAAAGATGACACGAATTTTGAGCAACAATGCTTCAACATGAAAATATGTTAAGTTAGAAGAAGTCGTTTTTGATCATTGTCTTGAATTTTTGAACTGTCAAATTTTGCGGTAAGACAAATGTATAAATGGAAGACTGTAAAATCGACTGGAGTGTCTCAGTGGTTGTGTGATTTGATGGAGATGATGTGAGAAACAGTGGACCCAAGACCTCCTTCAGTGAAAAGTTAAGGAGGGAATGGCAGCTGTGCCGGGGGGCAAGTCTACTACCACGGCCTCATCCCCAGTGGGCCAGGCCACGGCTGTTTCGCTCCGGCCTGTTGAGGTCCCCCAAGTCCTACAGGACGGTGAAAAATTCATAAAATGGGACGAGGTTAGAGATCCAAAAAGCTACACATAAATCCAAAACTGATTAACAAACATTTTTTTTTCTAACCAGCATGTAACAATTTTTTCATTTCCAATTTAATTTTAAAAAGAAAATAATAATAACTTCAATAAAAATCGTTTTTATTTTAGTATTTTTCATTTCATTTCACCTTTTTATTTTATTTCTGTAGACACTAAGCCATGTCCAATTGGAGTTAACCTCTCTATAAGTGTTTGACATTTCATGACTTAAGTAAAGGTTTGTTACCAATTCAATTACTTTTATTAATATGTTCCTTCGGATAATTGAATCATTTACTCAAACTTATTACAAGTGACATTGTACTCGTTAATTCAACACAATTTTTATACTATTTGATAATAAATTAGATGTGGGAGCAAATAACCTTCTGTTCTGCGTATAAAAATAAACGTCTTTCATAAAATATTAAATCAAAAGAAAAAGAAAAGATTTTTAAAGATAATGCACACATAGGTTACTTACATAAGTTTACTAAAAGTTATATTTATTACTATTTCATTCTAAAAAATACCCTTATTCCAATATGCATTTTTACAAATACTACCTATTTACAATCCTATATTTCATTCATTTAATCAAAATATCTAACATTCCGAATGAGTTCTGTATAAATCAATATGTCTTAATGCAAATAAATTTTAATAGAGGGGAAAGGTTTATAATTCAAAGTAGCGATTATTAAGCAAATAGGTTCGAAACCTATATTTCAACAGTTACTGGTAGTTACTAGAATCAAAGTTTTATTAGGAAAATGTAAAACTCAATAGAAGTGGTTCCCAACCGTGTTTCTTGAAAGAAAATATAAATATATATATATATATATATATATTATAATTTAACATTTTCGTTTATAATATATATATATATATATATATATATATATATATATATATATATATATATATATATATATATCGTCGCTTTGTAGCATTTAAGGAAGTGGTTCTTAACCGGTGTTCAATTGAATCTTAGGGGTTCGATGCATATTATGTTTTAATAATAAATAAGGTATTTTATCTTGGGAGTTGAAACTTTATAAACGAGAATGTTAAATCATAAAAATTGCGACGTTTCACAGATGTTATTTTTGCTTCTTCAGGCAAACTAAAAATATAAACAATAAAAAATAAACAAATCAATACTATAAACATTAAACATGAGAACAAAAATTAAATAAATAATAGTCGTTACTTTTAAGATTAACATCTTTGTCTTAAGTTTACATTGTCAAAAGTTAATATAAAATTGTTTTATATTAATTATTGATTATGTAAGCTTGAAACAAAGATGTTAACCTTAAAAGTAACTACTATTATTTATTTAATTTTTGTTCTCATGTTTAATGTTTACTTTGTATTGTTTATACTTTTAGTTTGCCTGAAGAAGCAAAAATAAAATCTGCGAAACGTCACAATTTGTATAATTTAACATTTATAAAGTCGAAACTTCCAAGATAAAAAACTTATTAATTATTAAATCATGGACAAGATTCAAAATGTTAATCATGTTTTAATGTTTTTGGTTTATTGGTTCAAGTCCCTTTTAGAACACTCAAAGCTGGCAACGTTGCATTTTCAACTTTGTTTTTTATTTAATTCGTGAATTAATCGGTCCATAATAAAAAGTTAGCCACAAAAGAGAGAATTATACCAAATTAGAATTGAATTAACAGAAAAATCACGAATAGAATGAAAAACAAACAAAGTCGAAAATGCAACGTTGCCAGATTTGAGTGTGGTAAAAGGTACTTGAGCCGTTTTTTTCATTTTGTGCATCTACTATATATTTGTATAAATATATACGAGGACATCCATTAATTACGTGAGGCGTTTATGGGGGAGGGGTGTCGAGCAAAATCTCACACAATCTCTCGTGGGGAAGAGGATGGTCTCGGCAAATATCACGTAATTTTTAAATATTATTTTTTTTTAATAAATCTTATGTAATTGAAGCACAGATTAACTCATTTACCTATATTGCAAATACGCACTTTGAAAAATCTCACGTGATATTAGAGGAGGAGGTCGTGCAAAACCTCACGAAATCTTACCAAGGGGGAGGGCGAGTCGAAAAATAGCGAAAATTGTCTCACGTAAATAATGGATGCCCACTACTGACCAATGTTTGAATTTGAAAAATATATTTTATTTTTTCAGAAGGGTTCGATGAATGCCCATATGAAATTGGTGGAGGTTAGTACCTCCAATAAGGTAAAGAACCACTGATCTAAGGTCTTTATCAACTTTAGCACTCTTAATAATACTGTAAATCGAAAAATAAATTATTTCTTCGTCACATGATTCGATCCCTGAACATAATCAAGTCTCGTCTTGATGAATAGGCCACTAGTAGAGCAACCGTGTTGTAGTTTTATCAGCATTTTTGAAAAAAACTGTTAAACTTTTTTCCACATTAGTATCTAATTAATTTCTAAATTATCTTATGATAAAGCGAAGCTTTTCGTATTCTTCCTTATATTTCTCAGGATTTATATTAGAAAACATTGGTCTATGATACTGATTTCTTAACTGTTTTTTGCTTACAAAATGTTAACAAACAATTCATTATTATAATAAAGAGTACAAAAGAGCAATCCTCAATGAAATCATTAACCTGGAACAAAGAATTTAAGAGCTTTCTAAAAAAATATTCTATCTGGCAAAATTTTGTTGGCTTTCGAGTGCAAAAATTTTTATAGACCTAGTTTATTTTTGTAATAATTTATAACGGTCAATCACCTAACCGACAAATTTTATAACGTTATAAATATTTTGTAATGATAGAATATTTCAAATTCGACAATTTTACTATTGTAGAGGGCATAATTACTTAGTGTTTTTCTAATTTTAATTCGCTTGGGTCCCATGAAAGTGGAGTAGATAAGAAGCAGAGTGAGATCCCATGGGATTCGTACAGTGTCATATGTATAAAATTGTATGCATGTATCTCGAATGTTTAGATTTTTAATTTGTGAAGGTTGACATACACGCTGCTTTATTATGTCGAGGATACACCTACGGGAACATTACTCACATCAATTTAATTCTTTTTAACATTTTAATGTTCGTGAACAAAAAATGAATATTCTGTTGATAGATGGTAAACTTCAAAAGATTTAAATGTGAATATCCAAACATTGATTAATTTTGAAATAAAAAAATTGAACAAAATTTAAAATTTACCAAATTTTAGCACCGATAACTTAATTTAAGAGATTATTATAGTTGATGAGTTTTGGTAGCATTTAATTAGAGTAGACCAAAGTTTTAATATAAGTTCAGGAACAGTAAAAGTATATTGTGGACAAGTTTTCGCGAATTATTATCGTTACAAAGTGCTTATACTTTCCTATTGTTTGTTAAAGCTTGGCTTATTGATTAGAGAATTGCAAAGTGATATCTTTGATTTTTGGTGTCATTCACAAAGTAATTAAATGTTAAGAAGACAGTAAAGAAAGTAAAATATTGATATTAAAATATCGGTTTTTTTAATTTAATGTTTTTTAATATTCAAATTAGCCACGCTTCGTTACGTATCGTAACTTCATAAGGCTTCTATAAAAAATTGAAATAATTACAAAATGTGTGAATCATACATAAATTTCAAAATTATAATAATATACATATAATATAGATAATATAATATATTTGTTATTAAATAAAAAAAACTAACTCTTTATAATTTTGAAATATGACAAATATTTTAAGAGATATTCTAACAAATAATTAAATATATAAAAAAATTAATTAATAAAATACCTTGAATCACAAATAACATTTTTGTTTCAGTTTAAATTCAATAAAGTAAATAAAAATTAAAAAATTACACACTCTACCCATACACATTACAGCACATTACATGTCAAGTCAGTGCCGCCTAATGAGCCTAACTAACATCCAACCGCGCGTTATTCAAACATAGGTCCGTCAATTAATATATTATATTATTAATTAATAAAACATATATCATATTATCTATATTACCTATACTATATATATTATTATAATTTTGAAATTTATGTATGATTGACACATTTTATATTATTATTTTAATTGTTTATAGAAGCCTGATGAAGTTACGATACGTAACGAAACATAGCTAATTTGAATGTTGAAAAACATTAAATAAAAAAATCCGATATTAAAAAACCTTAATTGTCTTCTTTATTTAATACATTTAAATTTATAAATGCATAAACTATACCGCTATACTAGTAGCCGAGTGGTCAAGGTGGTCGTTTCAAAATTGGTTGGGTTCGAATCTCGTATCGTGCAAATTTTCGATATTTCTCGATTTCCAAATTTTTATGAACCTAGAGTCGCTAAAGACCTTAATAATTATAACAGCGACTGTAAATCACTATAAAAACCTGTAAAGATTGAGGCTTCAACAAATGATCTCAGTGTAGCATTTTTTTTTATAAATTCGACGGAATTATTTGTATTACTCGATTTGTTCTCTGTTTTTCAAGATTTTTTAAATGGTATTCCGGCATTAATACATATTATTTCGGTAAAAATTGTAATATTTCCATTGCGCTATAAAATTTAAATAAGTTTTAATGTGTATTTTTTGCAAGTAAGTATTGATTTAAATTTTAAGAAATTCAAATTTTTGTTTGATTTGATTTATTTATTCTTTTTTTTTGAGGAATTGTACTTCCTACAAATATTGATTTTTTCCTTTAACAATCAATTTATAATTCTTATTTAGATTTCTTTCTAGCTGATATATATATTATGTATTTACAAGTATTTTTTTTTTCTATTCGGTCAATACAATAATCATAACGTATTTTTTAAATCAATTAGTCAATTGATATTATATGTTTTCTTGATTATGCAATAAAATAATTGCTTTTGCTTCTATTTGAATTTCGCAAGAAAAAAACAACTTGTAAAACCTCGATGGCTATGACTAACCAGTATAGCTATAATTTTATGTCACAAAAATGAGTGAAAAATTTAAAGAAATCTGTCTATCTCTGTTTTGCGATGAAAGTTAAAAATAGTTGTAATAATGGAATTTTTTCTCACTAGAAATGGTTTTTCATTTACCTACATGAATAATTTAAACCGAATAATATTATGATTTGTGGTTTTAGTTTAAATGGGCGAAATTTGCGAGCATCCAAAAACTTTGTTTGTACTATATATATACACGGAACGAGATAAAGGGATCTGTTTATTTAAACGGGAAATATTAAATACTCAATCTGGGCCCCTGTTCTAGTTTTCCGCACTTTGGAGCAAATGATTCGACTGACATAGGATGAACAAGAACTAATATTTGCCATAAATATAAAATTCTAAGTTGAGGGTTTTGTATATTAATAGATTTATTATATAGGCACAAACCTGTATTTAATAGATTCGAAACTCGTCTCAGTTTTCGTATTTTGGCGACGATCAATAAGAATATAGATGAAAGATCCATATCTATATTTAACTTGTAAAATATTGCTCATTCTTTCTTGTTTTGTTGGTTTTTCTCTAAATTTTCACCTAACGGAATATTCAATTTTGCGTTTCGTTACAATCTTATCGTATTTTCTCAATTTTAATTTAATATCTTATCCTTAGAGTAAAAAAATCACATCTGTAAACTTTTAAGTTTAAACTATATGTAAACAGATAAACGTGACTTTAACAAATATGTCAAAAGATCGATTTTTTTGAAAATTGTTTCGCATTCATAAAACACATAAAAACAAATAGTAACATTTTATTTTAAATTAACAGTTTTGATAATTTGAATTTCAAGGCAGTATTTTATCTCACATTGCTACTAAATAAATCTAAAATTAACATTCATTTAAACAAAATAAAATATCATCTATCAGAGCTACTTGCCGGTTTTTTCCATAACCGAAAAAAATTAAATAATTATCTTAATTAAATAGTCAAAATTTTTGTACAATTTTTGTTGAAAGATAATCGTAAGAACAATATCATCAAGTGAGTTATGTAATTTTTTAATGGTTCAAGTATAAATCTTTGATAAAATCTATGGCTTCTTACTGAGGTTTCATCGTAAAAGTAATTAACTAGTAAGTTTTCAAAACGAGGAAAACTGATTAATTATTTCTTTACTATAATTTAATGCTGTGGAAGTAATTATTTACATATTTATTCGCTGATTCGTTTGATTTCAGCAGCGGTATTGAATATTTGATCATTGCTACAAAATATTTTGAGGCAGGATTTTTTTGAAGAAATCAAAACAAAAGACAGTAGTTATTTTGTTAATTCAATTCTAACATTGTATAGCTTTCTCTTTTGTCGCTTAATGTTCATTATGGACCGATTTATTTGCAAAGTAATGTAAAAACAAAATAGAAAATGCAACGTTGTCAGATATTGACGTCCCTAAAAAGGACAAAAGTCAATTATTAATGCGAATAATATAATATCAAAGTTAATTGTTATTAAACTAAACAATAGCTTAGTATTTGAAAAACATCAAAATTATTTTTTCCTCATTCTGCTAAAAAAGATTCAATATTAAAGAATATATATAAAGAGTATGAGATGTAAGTATAAGTTTGTAGGTATGAGCTAAAGGAAAAGCTAAAAAAAATACAACACATAAAATTACTACTTTTACGAGTGTGAACAATGGCAGATATCGACATTGACAATCATGTCACCCAGAAAATACTGTTGTTTAAAGGATACTTGAGATTTAAGAATATTTACGCTGACGAAGAAAAAATTGGTATAAAGATATAATAAATCCTACTTGTATAATTTAAAGCTTATTTTAGAAAATATCTAACAAATATAAAGTTTCAAAATATGTATATATTATTTGTTGGAAACGATAATTGTTAAAGGATAATTGTTAGGGAATTATGTTATAATCAGGAAACCGCAACAATAATGATCGTTATAACTAAAGTTAACTGTAATATGTTAACCTTATAAAAATCACGGAATTTTACACGGGAGAAAATATTTATTTGACGGCTTACCTTCTTACAGTCTTTTGGACCTTTTTTGTAATGTTCTTATTATGTTTGCATTTTGGAAACTGTAAGGGTTGGTATTTTCACATCTAGCTATAGATGTTTTTCTGGATAAAACTTTATCCAGAAGATAAAAAAAACATGCATATTTTCATCTAAGAATAGTGATATGCGCAGGCTAAATGTGTAGGACTTATCTAATAGAAAATTTTGTATTTATTAAATAGTTATCTTAAGGATATGGTCTATCTAGCCATGAGTGAAAATAAGTACGATAACTACAGTATAATCTCACTAATCCGGCACTTCGATAGATCGGCACGCCCAATAATCCGGCACCCTCCTCCACACGTCCCTGACCCTCTATACCAGTGTATTCATTTATTCCCTCTATGAAATGCTTTATTTTATTCATTATGTATGAATTTTTCACTATAAGCCAGTAATTCGAACATTCCAATAATCCGGCACCCTCCGGTTTTTAATAGTGCCGGATTAGTGAGATTACACTGTATAAAAATATGATGGACGGTTTATTAAAAGAAGAAATTGAAATATCAAATTGAAGCAATTTGATTCATTTTTATAATTTCTGTTATCAACTTTATAACTCCTTAATACCCTGTAACTTTAATAAACCGCAAACCTAAATATATTTGAACTTTTCTTTAAAACCATTTGTTTTCATTATGTAACTCCATTATTATCCACAGTAGTTTAATGGGCTTAATTTTGAACATAATTTAATGTGTTAAAATATATAATATCTCTGTTTGTTGTACCAAAAATTATTTAAGTATACAAGCACAGTTTTGTGCTTTTTAACTTTCGTGGCTGTACTACAAAATGAAGTTTACTTGTCCACCATTTTCATAAAACTAGACGTATTTTAAAATTTAACTTAATTTTTCGACTATTATATTTGGTTTTCATTCACAAATTCTAGAAGAGTGACCTATCTCAAAAAAAAATGCATATTTCAGGTTGAGACATTTTTCAATCATGAAGAAATTTAAGGTAGATCATTCTTCTAGTTAAGGTACAACATTTACGTTTGCCTATCATTATATTGATGTAGGCATACTACGTTAAAGTCTCCGCAACGATGATTTCTCCGAGGACTGCAGAAAAGCTTATGAAGCAAAGCTTTATATTAAATCATTTATATTATACATTGTATACAAATATTAAGTTATATTTTTTTATTTATAATAAAAGCTTATATTTAACGTTCGATGATGTATCTGTACGGCATATTAATCTATATTATATAGAATGCAACTCCTTCAATTTTTAAAATCACGATATCTCAAAATGGTAATCCTTAGAAAAAAAGTATAAAGATAATTTTTGTATATAATTTTATGATCTACAATTTTTGTCTAAATTATTTTTTCAATATATCTTACCGTTTACGAGAAAAATCCAAAAAACTAAAAAAAATGATCTTTGACTTTCATTAACTTTTTTGGTAGATCTATGAGATCAATGAAGACTTGGTATTTTATCCGTAATGATGTATCCAAGATCACGAAAAAAATTCAGTTCTGTGCGAATTTTTGCTATTTGCAACGTTTATATTGAGTGGCCTACAAAACCGAAAGTTTGGTTATTAACATGAACATCAGATAGTAACAGATGTTTTTCATTGTCAAAATATTAGTCGAATATGATAAAAAACTTTATGATTAATTTTGTCAAACGTAATTAAATTATTGTACTATTTTGTTTTTAATAATGCTATGTTGAAATGAGAGGGTTTTTACCAAATTAATTTTTATCAACAAGAAAAAAATTGCAGTTTAAAGATTTGTCTAACGGAAATCACGTATACATCGGGGAATGCAGGATTACAGAATTTTATAAGCTTTAATATTAAGTTTAGGGTTGAAATAATTTGCATTGCAACAATAGTTTCTATTTTTAAACGTGGAAGGTGTTCTTATTGATGTTAAGTTTAAAAAGAAAATTTTGATTATATCTAACAAAATATAGTGTTCGGAAAAAAGAAAAACACGCAAGTTTTGATTTTTATCATTTGTCTTGAATGGTCGAATTTTTTTCCTTGTTATTTTATGTTTACGAATCATTTGGTGTGTAGTAATCATATGTAAATTTCCTATTTAAATATTAATTGCACATAAATTTTCGACGTGTCTCTCCTCGGTGCTTGAGATTATGCATTTAGAATGCATCGTATTCCGAAAGGGTTAATCACCCTTGTTTCAAACGGAATTCATTATTGTTTCAGGGAGAATTTCATGGATTGAATGTTCAAGATTTCCTATTCATTTGTGCCAGATTTGATTAGTGTTACTAGAATTTATTACTGGAAATCCACATTTCATATCTGCGGAAATTTATTTGATTATAATCTTAGAGTAATTATTAAGGGAAGTTAGTTTATTAGGTATTGGATATAACTATCTAACGGTGATGTGACGGAGTTTTTCGATTAAGAAGTTTCCAGATTATAGTCACATCGAGTTGGAATTTCGTTAAAAGTTTCATGATATTGAGCAAAAAGAGACGGGAAGATTTTATAGTGTGGGAAATTGCAAAAAATATTTTTAACGATTTTTTATTGTTAGCACGTGTGAAGTGTATATGTGACATATGTGATTCGGCCGTGGTGTGTCCTAATAGAAAATTTCATTTCTAAAATTAAATATTTTGATTTATATATTAAATGTGGATTAAAAGTTCATTCATTCGTAAGTTGGAATTTTTAGAATTTTTTCATGTTTTCATCGTTTAAAATTAGCAACTTTTGAATGAACCAACCGGTACAATGTCGTATTATAAGCCGTCCCATAAATTTTCCGCACAGTGTTAATAATTATAAATAATTATTTTTCTATATTATCTTCAAGTAATTTTGTGTCATTTTGAAGATTACTGTTGCTTTGATACTAAATTGTATCAACATTTTAGTTGATTTTAGTTAACAGTCAAGTTTATGAACTTGTTGGCTTTTCATATGACGTTTATAAATTTTCCCAGAATTGTTATACAGTTTAAGACATTCTACTCAACATTTATTTTATTAACATTTATTTTAAGTTCTCTATAAAAATTACTTATATTTTAAACACTACTATATTAGCTATGTTTTAAACCGATTGTAAATTATTTTTCTGCCTGCAATTTTAATAACTTAAAGAAAATTAGAAGATTTGAATTTTACTATGAACCATAACGAAAAATGTTGTATATATGGTACTTAAAATGAAAGAAAAAAAATAGAGGTATCTACTTTTTGTAAATAGTTGTAAATTTTAGTTAGAAGTTTTTTCGGAAGAATTTTTTTTTGATGTTATACCTCTTAAGGCATACCATGACAGGGAAAAATTGTCGTAACGAAAGTTGGTTACACTTAACTGTTATGTTTACTAAACTGTAATCATGGATAACGCACAGTACAGTTAGGTATAAGCCAAGGTTTATAAATTACACAGGTTGCCCCATTAGAAAAAAAAATGACTTCATACGAAGAATTTTGAAATTTGAATCAGTCTGAAGATATGTACAAGTTTCTTCTGGATACGTCATGTAGCGCATGAGGTCACCTGTGTATTTTATAAACCTTGGGTATAAGCCACCATAGAAAGAACTGCTCGTTCCACTTGCATTGGCGCAAGTCTAAACCGAACTGCGCTGAATACAACTGCGCAGGTCCCCGATTAGGTTACTTCTATTATATACAAAATCTAAACCTCTTAATTAACCCCGCTACGCGAGATAATGTATGTATTTTTATGTAATGCAAGTAAATTAGTGTTCTATGGCTAAGAATCGAATAAACTATTCGTTTGAATTTAAACCAAATTTTTTGAATTTATAACTGAGTTAAAATATTTTTTTTAAATCAATATCATAATAGTTAAATGTAGGTATATATGTCGGCAAAAATGTATTTAAATACAAATGCGTGAGTGAAAACCAAGTATATTAGTCCAAATAATCACTGTCTCAAATTTGAACTAACTGATTGTTATCATTTGGTTCAACAATCGTTTTGATTTCTTTCAATTGCCAATTTTCGCCACTTGTCAGTTGTGTCAGTGTTGACTAAATATTTCACGGGTAGCTACTATTGTTTTATAGTTGTAATGATGTAAACTCTGTTAAAAACTATTTGTAAAATAAAATCTGTTGAAACTTATTCCCTGGTAAAAAATATATTTTTACTTTAGATTTTAACAACGGGAATTGATTTCCGAACAATTTCCACAGATACTCCACATATTTATTACAAGATCTTGGCGAGAATGTAGGGACTGGAACTTGCGTACAGAATCACCAGTTAATGTTACTGTCGTAATATTTTCTTCCACTGGTAGATACACTGTACAAGTTATGTAAAGCGTAGGACCAAGGACACTACCCTGAGGTACCTCCGCAGTGATTCTCTATTTTTCACTGTAAACTGAAATTAGTGATTATTTTTTGATTGTTATTTACCGTTGGTTTATAACTACCAAGGTCTTTAGCGACTCTAGGATTAATAAAAATCCGTAACCGAGAAATATCGAAAATTTGCTCGATAGGAGGATCAAATTCAAAACCTACCAGTTTTGGAGTAGTTACCTAGACCACTCGACCACCAATAGGCTATATAAGATCATTTTTTTCAGAATAGGTTTTATTTTCTTGAGTAATACTTTTTCTTGTAATCAATTATTTTTGCCTCTTTCCAGCTGAATGGAAACTAACCATACTTTAGGGTGACACTAAAAATGTAAAGAATCACACGCTTTCCTTTATAGGGTAGTTCTATGATGAATCTTTCTGAAATAAAATCACAAATCTTGCGGTTTTGTTATATTAAAATCTTTAATTTCTCTCAGAAGTGACTTAAAAGTCATCAAATCATTTTTGAGAGAATTAGCTATATCTATTACAATCTATAACTGTGTATGAGTTAATAATATACAATATGTAGAGTTATGGAATTACTTAAATGCTTCTTATCATTTCTTATTTGTTATTAAGATGTGTAGAAAAAACATACAACTATACCAATTTCAACATTATTTATTAAACAGAAAGAATATAAAATTTAATGTTTTTATTATTTTCAAAATGAACTCGTAAAAAGCACGAAACATTTAAACTTGCATCACCTGACATTGAATTGAACATCTAAGTTTATTTTAAAATTTTATTATATTATATTTTGTTTTAAAGTCAACGTCCGCGTTTGTTTAGTAAGTAATTGAGCTTAGTTCGAAGATTTGAATGAAATTGTATTTTATACTTGTTTTAAAATCAAATATTTCTATTTGAGTTTTATTTTCCAATTTAAATTTGTCTAAAATGAAAAAAGTACTAATTACAGTTGTAACTTTCATTCAACTATAGTATTTGTATTTTTTTTTTTTGATAGTTAATGAGTCTAGTTTAATTAATACGTACCAGATATTTTTAACAGTTGTCGAAAAAATCATTCTCATGCAATTTGGTTGTGATTGTAATTACCTACTTTGTAATTAAATGGTACGTGGCGCACATATCATTGTTGCAAGTAATTTATAGATAAACGGTTTTTTGGTTCAAAATATCTTTTTCCCATAGTATAAATTGACGTATTACATTTTTATTATTAACTAGCGGATATTATACATATATATTATATATTATATATTACATATTATGTATTATTATATTATATTATATTATATTATATTATATATATATATATTATACATATATTATATATAGCGGATAGTAAAATTTTGATATATCCTAGGTAGGAACACAGGGATACAGTATAGAGTGCTCACTGCTCATGTTGTATATAGTCCATGCTTCCTTCATGGCCAAACATTTCACCGGAATTTTCGGAGATACTGTTTCTGGGAATACTGATCTCTGTCTACCTAATTTGATCATGCGCATAGAGACGACAACAATTTCTACCAAGTATGTGGAAGTGAAAGAACAGTTGGAGAGAGATAGGATTTCCGATTCAAATACGAAGTCAAAAAAAGTTAAACATGAGTCCTAATACTACACCTCTGTGGATAGGAGTTTATAAAAGGTCCGCTCTTGGCCCAAGCTTGGGCTAAGTTTACAGTAATATCCACAGATCAGGTCTGGCAACCTGACTTGGGCCAAGTATGGCTTGCCTCAGATCTTTCGTAAGGTATTATATAAACTAACACTACAATTATTATAATTTTTTTTCAATTGATTCCAAAGATAAATTGATAGGTAAATATGACGCATTGATATCATCTAATAATTCTGGTTGTATCGAACTATCTTTATATCGAATCAAAACCTTGTGATAATTGATTGCTTTTATTGTTAGCAATATTACTTGAGTTAAATCATAAGTATAATCTTGATCTGGATTTTACAGTTTTAGCCATTGTAAGATACGTCTTTTTATTTTTATTATTATTATATTTTTTTTGTATAATTTTGATGTAATTTAATTTATTCTAATAATTGATATACTTAGTTCAACACGCATAAACTGTTACAAAATAATAATCTCAAAATCAGGGGCGGGCAAACGGTCGATCGCGAACATGTTGACAATCAATTGCAGGCATTTTAAATAGTTTTTAAGGTTAATTTCAATCCTTTTAATTGATAGGGTGTACTGAAAATTTAGCAGACAATGAAACTTGAATTTTAAATTTAACACTCATTTATTCTTCAACGGATATTACTGATTCCCAAAGAGTGTTTCTAATACTCTCTTCTACTCATTCTCTCTTTAAGGGGTTACTTGGATTTCACGCCTTCATAAAATTTATTTGTTTATTTTTTCATTTATTTCTACAATATCTTTAGAATATTTTCCTTAATTTTCAAGTTGATCCCAGAAATAGGTTTGAAGATACAGCCTTGGGAAGCTCAGCGCACCGCAGGTATATCGGTGAAGCTGCTTGTCTATCATCGCGTTTTTTCTCGAATCTGTGTTTTCAAAGTCGATTGAACTACTCAACCGGTTTTGACGAAATTTAACACAGGTCTTCGAAATAAAATTCACAAGGAATTGGACGAAGGATTTTTTTTCAATTACAACTATTTATCGAAATTTGCGTTGTTTTGTGAAAAGGTTTATCAAAAACCAAATTTACATTTTTTTTCTTATCCTTCATCCAGGTTCTAGTTTATATTTCTAATTAAAACTTGTATTTTTTTTTTACTTCTTTTTCGCTCATTTATACGGATGATCCTATCATTAGTTCTGCTGTCTACGTGGACCACCTTTTTTCTGTTAGGTCACCTAAAATGACATCGAAATGGAGGAGTTTTAAATAATTTTTTACGAAAATTTCAGAAATTTTTTGTCAAATGTGTATGTTTATAAATATTTCATTTCATAAATATATAATATTTCAAAATATTTCATTTTTATGTGGAAAAAAATAGTTGTGGAAAATAGGTAATTTTTTCTCCGATTAAACCCTTGTTACCTCATAGATATGCACTTCTTTTTAATTTAATCCGTTTTTTGAAGTCGTTCGCGTGTAAATAAAAAAAATTATTATCGACCATACCAGTATTAAGTTTACTCACTCCTGTTCTAAATTATCAGAATAAAATAGTAAAAAGAATCCTTTTAAAAAAATCTTATGAAAAGAATTGTCGATTTTTACAATAAAAATAATATAAAACCAAATACAATTTAAAAAGGATTTTAGTTTAGGTATTTTTTTGTTTACTTATCTTTATTGTGAACTGGCGTTGATGCTTGGTCAAGCTTTAGGACAGGCTTGTAGACTAAGGCTGGGCAATTAACAACTGACCCAAGACTGATCCTATTGTGAGTATTGGGAGCTGCTACATGGGATCTACCATATTTTGTTTGTATATACTTGTACTAAGGCAGGGTTACCCCAATTTAAGCAAACCAAGGGCCACTATGTGGAAGTAGGAAAGACCCACTTGTTAATATTAATTCTTAAGCATATTTCCTCACTTGAGCATGAGCTAGAGAATATTCATGAGGACCCAATTGGTTACCTGTTTAGATTTATTTTAAAAGCAGTTATGGCCAACTGGATGTAAGAACAACGTTGGGGTGTAATATTCCTTCTAAGACACAGCGCAGAGGAACTCATAAGAGAGGCTCCTTGAATTCTGAAGAATAAATAGAAGATGAGATATAGAAAAGAAGATAATCACTTTAAATTATCTTAAACCTCCCCCTCGTACTTAAAAAATATTTAATATATTCACTTAAAATTTTACATGCGAAATGTAATTTTCGAAACTATCCTATTTTTAATATTTCATGAATTAAACGAATTAAACATTAACAGTAAAAGATTTATCACTTCTGAATGACTTAGAAAATGGAAATTTGTGGAGTTTCAGGTTTAAGTTTTTCATTTTCGCAGTGAATCAAAGGAAATGTTCAAAATTAATGCAATGGTAATAGTCATGGCTCAAAATTTAACAAGTTTGCGAGCTGGATGATGAGCCTTTGCGGGCCTTATGTTGGATAGGCCTGGTGTAGGTAGATCATTATTCACATATACTGGTATAAGGAAAAATTTGAAACCTCAATTTTTTAGTATGTTGGCAAAAATCATTTTGTTAATAAGAACTATGAAAAGAAAGTCAAGTTCAGTACTAACAATGTTTGGAATTCGTATAGGTTTTAATTCTTTTATCGGTGGAGCCGATAACTCCAAACATCGTTTATACCGAACTTGGCCTTCTTTTCACATTTATGTTTTCAATGGGATAAAATTTACCAATTACTGTTTAAAATTACAACATAGAAGTTCATTTTGAAAATTGTTTAAATCGCTTTCGTTTAGTATTGCTATGAAATTAAAATACAGAATATAAAACCACAAAACATAATATATGAATATGAAGCAAGAATTGACACATAATGTCTGTGGGGTTAGAAATAAAAAAAAACAACCGTAAAATTTTATTTAAATAAAGGCAAACTTTTATAGTTGATTAAAACAAAACAAACTAATTCATATGTACACTTATATTTGAATGACTATTTTTTTATTACTTGTTGTTGAAAAAAAAATGATAAAACATTTCAAATTGATTTTTATAAGCAATTTTATGATTTTCAACTTTTGGTTTATTTTGTACAAAAATTAGAAAATAAATTTAGTCAAGTTTGCAAATGAAATAAAAAATCTTTTGATTGTTCTCAATTTTTAATAAATACTTATATTTGAATCTATATATAATAAGAGTATTTCTTTTGTATAGTTTATTGATTGAAATATAAGTTGTAATACATTATACAAATATTTTTTAAATGAACTGGGTTGTTTTTATTTTTATGATTTTCTCAAATGGAATTATGAGAAGATATATTGGATCACTTCCGTTTCTTGTTAAATTTTATTTATTGGAAAAATGAGAAAAACAAACAAAAGTTAAATAAATATTTCATTGTTTCGAAAAAAAAAATTGTCACAAAAAAAAACTTCTCGAGGAAGTACGTAGTTCAAAATGTAAACTTTCAATAAATATGAACAAAATTTCAGTTTTTTTATTTTTTATTTGTTATTTACCGTCGCTTTATAACTGCTAAGGTCTTTTAGCGACTCTAGGGTTAATAAATTCCGTTATTGAGAAATATTGATAATTTGCTCGATACGAGGATCGAACCCAAAACCTACCAGTTTTGGAGCAGTCACCTAGACCGGTCGACCACTAGTACGCTTTTGCTACTAGTCTTGGGGTGATCACTTTTACCACTCGGCCACCAGTAGGCTGTTTCATTTATTTATTAGAAGTGTTATTTTATTATTTCATTTTGCTTATTGCTACTCTTTGAATAATTTCTTAAAATTTTATCGTCTGATTTTGTTTTAGAAGCCCCATGCGGTCTTCCTTCTCTGGCTTGAAAAGCAAATGTTTATGTTTAGTGATTATTGATTAATAACCTAATTGAAAATTGTGTAATCTCTTAAATGAAGAAAATATAAATTGTCAATGTTTCTTTTGTTTAATTAAACGCTAGCTATGTGCATTTTACAAAAAAAACAATAATTTAATTAAAAATTACAATCGTTTTGATAGTGAACACATCGAAATTATTTTTTAGTATACACTTGAGCCTCGTATAGCACGGTTTTATATAAAACTATTTTATACAACACGGATGTATAAATTAAGGCATATTTGTTATATAGCACGCTTTTTACAGCACAGTTTAAGAAAAATTCTTAAGCCCCGAGCACTGAAGGGTTGTGAAACCTAATTTACCTGTTTATTGGAGAGCCAATAAAAAGGCTTAGATCACAAGTATGTTTTTTAAATTTTGGTCTTACAATTATTTTATACCTGATGCAAGAGATTATGTGAAGAACAAGAATCTTGATTTTAAAATTTTATTAATATTGGACAATGCACTAGCGGCTAGAACATCCGCCAGATTAAAAAACATCCCAATGTTGAAAAATTATTTTTACCACCTAATACTACATCTTTAATTCTGCCAATAGACCAAGGTATATTGAAATGGTAAAAACCATCGTAAAAAATCAATTAACTTTAATGTTTTAAAATATCGATGGTTTTATGAACAATGTTGCACCCCTAGTGCAGCCGGTTAACCGGCTGCAAAAAATCAAAATTCAGTCGGGTCTCGTATAACTCGGTTATATGATTCCACAAAATCCTCGTGTAATACAAATCCGTCTTATACAAGGTTTGAAGTTCATACAATATTAGGCTTTGCGATCCAAAAACAAAATCGAAGATATTTTATATGCATATATACTGGTAATAAGCGATGTGTGTCGGCTTTTAGCGTATAAATCTTGACGTATTTTCTTATAATATTCCAAAATCTGTTGTGATTCCCTCTTGAGTTTCGAACTTCTTTCCATTACAGGATCCTTGTTAATAAAAAAATCTGATTTAATAGAAATTTCCAAGCCCTCATTTATAATTTTTAATGTGAAACATGTATCTACCTCGTTGCAACTGCATATAGCATTCAGGTATTACCATGAAAAGTTTAGTACGTTTAACTTTTGGACTTATAATTTCATATATTTTATTTGGCATAGTTTAACTATACATCGACACAATTTGCTAACGTCTCATTCTCTATTTTTTTTTAATTCAATTAACTTTATACTTTCCCGGGCGCTTTTACAAACGGGATTTATATTCATGCTCCTTGTCATTTTTGCATCTTTTATGTTTTAATTGGTTCTATTGTACATGCGTACTTGTAGGTAAATGAGTTTAATAATTACTTTTATCATGGGCGAATTTAAGGGGGAGGGCACAGGAGCACGTGCCCCTTAGGGTATTTTTGTGTATTGTGGAGATTCCATATCAGTACATATTTAGAAACAAATCAAATTATTAAAGTTGTGAAAATATATGAATAAAATAACAGAAAGAACATTAGTGAAACTCTAGTCTATTTCTGGCTGGAATTGCGATTTTTTTCACGCACTTGCAAATGAAAGATGATATTGTGCCCCCCCAGAAAAAAACCCTGAATCCGCCTTTGACTTTTATGTCTATTAAAGTCTACTATTAAGCATTTTTTTGGCTTTTTTTGGAAAAACTGTAAAGAAAGTTATATTTCCGCCATCGAAATATTGCATTTATAAGTGTTCTGAACATTTTAATACTAATTTTATGTACTTACGATTTTTTTTCAGAAAAGCCCCTAAATGAAAAAATTACCCTGCCTTCATCTGGAAACCCTTTTTTATCGTAGTTTCTTATTATTGTTCAGAAATATTTCATGCAAAAAATTTCAAATTGGCACTCTTTATATTTAAAATAAGCTGTTGTTGTAAATATCAACAAGTTTCTAATAAGATAAAGAAAAAAATCAATAAGAAAAAAAGCTCTACATTAAGTTGGCTCAACTTATTTTCATTACGTTCGCGAAAAATAACGCCGAAGCCACTTTTTCTTTGTTTAGGGGTGGTGATTGTGAATAAAAGCAAAGAATTGCTTTACCTACTTGTTTTCGATTTTCTTAGTTTTTCATTTTAATTTATATAATGAAAATTAATGAAAATACGCGATTTGCATAACGAAATTTCCACGAAAATCGAATAAATTATTCGAAACGTATATCTACGTTCGTTAAACGAGTTATTGTTAAAATTTGTGCGATCGACGCACAAAACGTGGTCGGAATCGTATAAACGTAGCACTCGCTCATCTCGATTCGTTAAGGATGAGGAAATGGTTTTCGAATGATTTTCATATCGTTTGTAACGCCTCAAATGCAAATTTGTTGGCGCGTGCGAGACAGAGTTTCGATCAGAATGAGAGCTTTTGTGTATTTAATGGCCGAGTTTTGAAAATATGTCGGACGGAAGTTGGAATAGTTCGCACACTGAATTGTCATCGCTTTGAGTAGTCGTTTAAAGCCAGCAAATGAACTTTTCACCAAAGGATATGTTCTCAAGTTTCTCGAGTAATTGTCTCTCAAAACCTCTTTATCCTTTGAAGAACCGTTAATGCACTAAAACTAAATCGATGCTAATCTTTTCTTGATTTTTCAATTAACATCTTAATGACGTCTCGAGAATAATCGATTTATAATATCACTAAAGGTTAACTTCATTGTTCTAAAATAAAAATTTACATTGAGTCACCCATTTTCAGGATTTTATTACATCAGGATGGAGATTAAAGTTCAGTTTAACGAGGTGGAAATTTTCTCTCAAATAATACACGATTTGTTTCTTCGAAGCTTATTGATTATATAATGCCATGTATGTATGTTCGACGAGCTAAAAAAAACTCGTTTACGGATAGTTGAAAATAAAATCCTTAAACTTTTTTTTTTCAAAGATTTACATTTTCCTGTTTCTTGATTTGCTATATCAAAAAATCATAAAAACTGTAATACAATTTATGAATAATTTTTCATTATATCGTTTGTTCAAGCGAAAATTATAAAGTTTTTGCTACTTTATATTCCATACATCTCAACCATATTTATTGAAAATCCCTAATCGAATAAAAATGATTTTTCTTTTTTTCTTTCATAAAAATAAAAAAATACAAATTTACTTTTTGAAATACGTTTTAGTTTTCGTATTGGCTGTACCTACACGCATAAAAAATTATAATAATAATATCGTAAAATCTGCTGTATTATATTAGAGTGTAGGACCTGGACTAATGATTTATACTTTTTACAATGCCGCATCGTAAATTGCATTTGACAAAAATTACTACTTAAAACAGCAAACAGTCCTATTCACTTTCATAACTTTTACGATTTTCAATTAAAAATTATGTACATTAGTCGGTAAACAAGTAAAAGTTAGTAAAGAAATCTACAAAATACTAATAATATGGGCTACGAATAACGAGATATGTAAATTTATTATTATAAACCAATTATTTTTCCATCATAATATTTTATTTCACGATTATAATGGTTGTTTTTATTTAATGTATGTAATAATCCAAACTATGTTTTTATGCTAGAAAAAAAACTTATTTATAGATGTAAGAAGTTATATTTCTTTGGTGTAGTTAAAAATGTTTTAATCCACTGCTAAAGCCTGTTCTGGTAGTGCCAGAATTGGCACATATATAAGAAGTTCTTTATGATAATTAAAATATGATATAATTATATACACATTTTGCTTTTAATATCATAATACGTAATGAAAAAATGTATGTATGGTGGCAAAAACAGATGATAAAAGATGTATAGTGGTTAACATAGCCATGTCAATGGAATACAAATGTGATAATTACTGTCTCCAACTTGAATTAATTGATTGTTGTCATTTGTTTCAATTGTCATTTCTATTTCTTTCAATTGCCAGTTTTTACCATTTGTCAGTTGTATCAGTGTTGGACTATGAATATTTTATGGAAAGTTACTGGTTTTCAAATGTTAGATTAAATTGGCTATTTATATATACTATATGTATACATAGTTGGTTATTGGTACAACTGTATAATTAGTATAGACAATTGGCTACTTAGGCAAAATATATATTACATATTAGATATATGAATTAATTTTTTATCAATACAGTATGGGTCACATGTTCGAAAAATACTTTTTTTAAACATTTACTAAATAGAAGTAGATTGTTCCAATAAACTATCATGTATAGATATGCAGTATGTCTAAATAATCTAAACAGTCAATTGCATGTACATGCAGTATGTCTAAATAGTCAATGGTGTGTACCTAGAAAATAGATAAATGACCAATTATAAAAAATAATGCATATACATACTGTGTGTATAAATAGCAACGTTCTAATAATTAAATTAATAAAATAATCATTGCTGATTTTTATTACCCACTTATTATACCTATCATAAATTATATCTTTTATATTGTTTGTTTATATCTATGTATTGAAACTGATTTTTAATTCAAATAAAGATAGAGATGAAATGAGATCGACTTTGTAATACTATATAAATCGCTCTCAAAAATCGGGCAGCTTTCATCCTCCTGAAGTTGCTCGCTAAACCGCTTGTGAACAACTTCATACTGTAGTCACTTCCGTCACCAAAATTAAAAATTCGCTTTCATCATTTTTTCATAACGGCGCTAAAGAAGTATAACTTCAAAAATTAAAAATTATTAATCTTAATAAAAATTTATCATGAAAATAATGTCATATTGTAATATATTGACATATATTTCTTACATGAACTAACATTTTGTTCCCAATATAAAATTTTTACTACTTAAAAACGTTAAGCGATGGTTTTGTATTGATTCATTTATTCTGGTTTCTGGCCAATGACGAAGAACTTGTGGACAGTTATAGACTCAACTGGATTCAATACAATTGTAGAAATAGTTCATATTTCATGTATAAGCTAATAAATACTCAAATAATGTCACTCGTATGCATGTTTTTGTTGAGAAGTCAGAGAGTAGGGATAGTAGTGGTAGTTCTGTTTTTTTCCTCGCTTACATTTACAGATAATAAAAACATAAAATGGTAATTTTTGAAATGCAACTTTTTACATTACTATCGTAATATTTATTTTTATCTATTTTTTCCGTGCATCTATTTGATACATTTGATTGAGGATGCTTTTTAATAATAAAAGCAAACGCAATTCATATTCCATCATCAAGTAGTACGCCGATTGTGAAAAAAAAGCTTTGAAAATATTTGTCGTATCAAATGAATTTTCATGTCTTCTGTTATACAGACACCTGACACCTGTTTTATATTTACTAAAAAAAAGCTTTAAACTGTTGCTCGTTTTTATATCAAACGCGTCGTAATAGGAGGATAAAAATGTTACATAAAGGAACGGAGGGTATTGTGTTTGAAAATTTTTATGTTAATGGAAAATTTGAAAGTTTCTTTCAATGGTGATGAAAATAATGTCGTTGTGTGCACTTTGTTCAATCATTACCGTAGCTATTGGTTTTCAGTACCTACGCTTGGAATTAAAATGGGAAGGTAGCAAATGATCTAATCGCTACTACGAGTACGGATAGAATAAAAGACAAGTTAGTAAATGGAAAATGGAAGTTGAAAACGATGCAGGATTGAGAGAATAGGATGGGAGAATTTAACCTTTTTTTATATTCGGTGGGTAAATATTTAAAGCGTTCTAAAAACATATGGTAGTGATGATGAAGCTTTACTGCGATTGACGTCATTCGAAGCTTGTAATTGTAATGAACAATAAAATAGGAATGAAGATAAAGAGAGATTACCTTCTTTTTCAAATCCTTAAGTTCTAATAAAGTATTTTTTTAATTTTGTTTTGTTGAATTTCTTTTATTTTTTTCATTTTATTTTAATTAACGTGTTTGTCAAAATTTTCGACTTATAAGGAAAAAACATTTAAACAAACATTTCAATTGATATAAATTTAGTCAAATAAAGCATACATTATAGTTTTAAAGATTGTAGTTTTTATTCATTGCAATGAAGATAGTCAGTTGGCTCAATAACTATCACCCATTTATTCAAAAAATATATATATTTTTGAATAATTGGCCTTACTTATCATTCTATTAAAAAAACACCTACAAGAGGTTATATCACCCCAAGGGGTAGCAACACGAATTTGGTAAATATTTTCATTATCCAAAAAGTTTATTTTCATATTGTTTAATATTTATTTTTTGTAGACAAAATGGATCGTATAAAATAAGTTTCCGGAGTTCTAAATTTTTTTCTGCAATAGAACATTTCGCAAAATTTCGGAAAATTTAAAAAAACTAAGAAGAAATTTAGATAATTCTACTTGAAACACCCACTCACGTGCACATATACTTAAGGGCATTTATTTTTTTTCATTTATTTCTTAAAGAACATAGCAGAGTATCTGCAAATGTATTGCAGTGTGTAACACCTTTCCAAATTGTCGCAAAATCACTTTTCAGGTTCAGTGGAACTCCGTTTTTTCGCGAAATATAGTTTGGGAAACACTTCTGTGTGTCATTAAATGTTTTTAGAATTATTTTTTAAGTCATGTTTTAAGTCATGAAAGAACATGTTTAGGGTCTTTTCCCATCGGAATATTTCCTTTTTCTATTGGTTAATACTTTTTAAGGTGCGTTAAGAAAAACGGAGTGCATATTTTGGCAAAGAAGGTAATTGATGTAATACACCATGAAGTTAGTTTCAAGCACAAAAATATTACCTCCCATTTAATCAGCTAGTCCGTGTGCTTTAAATTATAGTTTGGTTTTACTGTTTCTTTATCTAAAACTCGAATTTTAAGTTATAAATTTGAAATCAAGCATTTTTATTATGATAGTACTTCGAAATAAAGTTTTTGTGTCGCATTTTCCTTTTATTTTAGTATTGCTTTTGTCTTGTTGATCTGAAATTATCAAAGTGGTAAACAAATGGCATATTTGTTACGTTCGCTATCGAAAATTGTTGCATATGAACGAAAGTAATTGGAAGGTTTAATTCAGGTAATATTTGGAATGCTATTCTAATTTTGCAATGTATTATTGGAAAAAAGTAAAGCTCAAAGCAAAGAAGTAAGACATCGCCACAAGTGTTTCTGAAGTACTAACTTTAACTACATAATATGTATCTACGCTATGCATTCTATGTAGTTTTACGTACGGCAACTAAAAGTAACAAAAATAATTTTAGTTAATACTATTGGCACTTTTATAGAAGCGCTACATTATGACATATTTTCCATCATGGGTTGCAAGATTGGAATTCCGTCGTACATGTTACCTTAGGTTAAATTTGAACAAATAAAATTTTTAAAATTTTATTTTCTGGTTAATAGTTAATAAATTATTTGATTAAATTTCCCATGATGATAAGTTCTACGTTTTGAAGTGTAGTATTTTTGGTTGACACGGTTTCATAATAGTTTAATCTTATTATTTTTATTTATTATTTTGAACTTTGAAATAGAACAAAAACAAAAATTGGAGTGACCAATTGATGATGGTTGAATCAACTTATCGATCAATAAATTTCTAATGAAAACGCCGAATTAGAATTGTTTGCAATTATTTACCAGAATATTAAAGACAGTTAAAATAAAATAGTAAAATAAACTAAAACGTTTTTTGGTACAATATGACCATAGTTCAAAGTCTAAACTTATAGCTGCTTTCATTTAAATTAAATGGTGGGAAGTTGGGAAACGTTCGAGTATACTTTTAATTGATAGTTGAAAAATCACTTCAGTTGATTACTTCGTTAAAATTCATGTTTATTTTAATTTCTATTTCAAACTTTTTCAAAATGATTTCAAAGTTAATATTAATTTTCAGTAGTTAGATATAATTTTTTTATTTATTTTTTCATTAACCAGGAAAATTAAAATTATAATTTTATAATATTTTAATTTTATTATTTTTTTTCTTGGTTCATAAATGTTATAAGAAAGTCAGCATTTTGTTAATGCTTTCGTCAACGCTTTGTACATTGTTATCTCTAACGTTTATACGACTTGAAATTTTATTAATACGGTTTTATTTTATATTTTGGGTAGAATTATAACAATCCATTTCGAAAATTCAAACTAGTTCATCAAATTTTACTTTAATTTATTTATTTATTTTTTTACAAATTTTAAAGTACTAAGCAATTTAAATTATTAACTTTAATAATTTAAAATAGGTAAAAAAGATAAATGTTTGATAGCATGCGAGGTATATTTAGTTCCAAGAAGTAGTGATTTTTGCTCTTATCGGTACCGTTTATTGTGTAAAGATAACAGCTATACCTTGTTTCAAAAAAGTACTGGTATGTATGAAAGCTTATCACAAAGTACAGTTTGTGTGAATTATATTTTTAATTTTTACTCTGATATATATTTTTTCAATTAGCGAATAATTCGATTTTACGAATAAAAGCGAGCGATTTGAATTTGTAGGAACCACTACATTCATAATCATTGAATGCACTAGCCCCAAACTGATCTGGAAGTGTTAGGAAACCCTTACAAACCTGATCATTGGAAATAAGGTTAACTTAGGGAGAGAGCAAGGTTATAAAGGTATAAGGAGCCGAGGCTTTTGCCTATCAAGAATCCAGAACACCACACAAGTCCATAGCCTTGTATCGCAAAATTGTCAATGAAAAATACCATCAAAGAATACGCTTAAAAAAATCACGACTCAATATGGATTGAATATGACTGAAAACTAGGACAGGAATTCCTGGATCTAACTACTGAAAAACTTGATGAACTGAACTTACAATAAAAAACGAGTTGTAACGATTCCAATAATAGGCCACTATTCTGAAAAAAACATCTCCATACAATTAGAGTACATGTGGATGATCCAACGTGTAGATTCTGTCAGATAAAGAACGAAATCACTGCTTAGTTAGTGAAAATCTAGTACTCTGTACTATTTTTCAGCATTATTTCTGAATTTTGTAGAGTATTATTTGTATAGTATCTGTACACGATATGATAATATTCAAGCATACAGATGCCTACATGAACATGCATCAAAATTGAAACCGAGAGCCGAGAAAAGTCAAGTTCCTACTCAAAGCTCTTTTTCTCTCGTCCTATTTTTGATCTTACTCTATAGTTAGAGGTACACGATATATGTAGATATACACTATCTGATGACGATCTCAGTCTTAAATTTGATCGTGCGTTACACTGTTTCTTGGCTTATTCTCACCGTATGTCCTTAGAAACAGAGCTTTTACCTAAAAACATTTACAAACTTATGGATTTAAATAACGCATATCTCCGTTAACTAAATATAAAATTAGTATATGAGGAAGTTGTGTATAAGAAACAAAACGATACCCTTATGAATTCTTTTAATGTTCATACTAGGCTTTAAAAATAAGCCTCAATTTCTGTAAAATAATTCTTCAAAAATTTCGTTTTTATTCAATAGTAGCTATGTAGTCGTATATTCACGAAAGATTTTGTCTTTTACTTTATATTTAAAATTTCTGCGTATCAAATTCACTATAAAATTCTAATAGCATTGAAACCTCATACCTCATGCAAATCTTTGTAAATTACATGAATAAAGTATAGACATAACGTCAGAAAACTTAATAATTTGTTACATCTTGTAATCAATTTTCTCCGTATATTAATATCAACCCTTTCAAACTCTACACTTAAACCACCTTCGTTACATATTTCGTGTTCATAATTAATTGTTTAAGATATAATTTTCATCAATTTTTGATGAATAATAATTAATTATGACTCACGTAAGCATAAATTTTAATTTAATAGTTTTTAGTCCTCCATAAATATAGTTTTTTATTCATAGACTGGAAAACTTTCATTGTTATGAAAATAATGTTTAACGAAGTATTGATCACAAGGAGGAATCTTTTCAGAAAATTTCCATTCATTTCATTTATTACTACGTTTGAAATAAACTGAACTGAGTTTAAGTTGTTTTTCCCCTTATACAATTTTTAATGCTACCCTTTATCGAGACTTCTACATCTGCATAATAGGTAATTAAAGGTAAGTGTTATAGTTTTCAGGAAAAAAATATACAATTTCAGATGTGGTTAATATTAATTCGACTTTATTTTTGAAGTATAAGATAGAACATTGTACGCAATTAGCAAATTTATTGTTGAGTTTTTATTGCTCTAGTTACTAGAATTACAAATTTTGTAAAATAAACAATGTGTAATGGGTTCTACTAGTTTTGCGTTGTCTTGTAATTTTTCCTTTTATTTTCTCGACAAATTCAATACAAAAGTTTTATTCGATCTGAAATCAGTGGTAAATACTCGGTCTCGTAAAATATCTCTCTAATGGATTAAAACACCCTTAATGTGCGATAAAATAAAACGATAGAGGGTGTGGTTAGTTTCCATCACCCAAACACACCCTTATTCCAATTGTTCCATGAAATCCGGCGACTATAAAGAGTTTGCTTTTCTCCTACCTCGACGTTCGATTCTATTTATTTACGTGTAATAAATTATACAATATTTATTTATATTTATATTAAGCGACATGTGGGTAGCCTAACAAGAATATGGAGCTTGAAAAAGAATGAGTATGATGGAAAAACTCATTTGTGTGGTTAAACAAAGACATGCTATCATTTAGAACATTGAATGGCGAAGTAGAACGAAAAAATATGGAAACGTTGATCACAAATTAATAATGGATGTTATTATTGTTGTTATTATGGTTATTATTATCATTTAATGAGGGATGAAACAGTTGATAATAATGTTACCAAAAGTTTTAAATGGGTTGAATTTTATTGATTAAAGCATAACATAGGATCTGCTATTTTCTGAGGATGAAGTTTCTATTTATGGATTAAATCTATCATATATTATTTTAGGCTACTCTACCATAATAGATAATGGAATGAATGCTACTATATATAGTTAAACCGCGATAATAACATCACGAATGAAATATTTACGAATTCAAAGCGAGTAGTGTACAACTTAGGATATCTGTTTTTTTTTCTTTATGAATTTCCTTCTTTTTTTTTCTTCGGTCCAGTAATACAAGAAAATGGAAAGGATGAGTCGGGACGACTGTTCGTTACGAATATTATAAACGTTCAATATCCGTGACGACCTATTTTCAAGGACTTTGAAGGAATGGGTTGGAAGAAAAGGGGAAGTTGGGAATCGATATAGTGCAGTTTAACCGTTAAGCGTAAAAGATAAGGCAAAGCTAAATTATCTTTCGAAGCAAAAGAAAAAATAAATAAAAAAACCCGATAAAACTGTAGACATCTATAATTTAGAAGCGATCGTCATTGTTTTAATTTATCCTTATCCTTATCGTTTTTTTTTTTATTTTATTTATTTTATGGAAAATGAAATACACATTTAGTTGGGAGCAAGTTTTGTTTAAACTTCTAAAAGTATATACAATGTACGTATACTTTTAAAACTAATTTTAGAATTCAGTTGCAAAGTAGAAATACTTTTATTGGTTCCATACAAAAGTTTTCTTATAATTATTTGGTAAACCAACAGAAGCGGTGTTGTAGAGTTGTACTTTATTGTTTTTATTTCCTTATATTTTTTATTGAAACCTTCAGATGCAGTAAAAGAAATGCATAAAAATAAAATGAGTATCATGAGATTTTCAAGTTTTTCAAGGGTTCATATTTTTGGGGAAAATCAAAATAAATTTTCTTATAACTCATTATTATTAAAGTAAATTTAGTATGTATTTATATCTAAGTCATTTATTTTGAAAGTGAAAAATAGTACGTTTGGTATATGTATATCTACAATATTTTTCATTATGAGAGATCAAATTTAACTAACTATATCTATTTTAACTACCTACTACCACCTTACTAATATTAAATCAGTAATTTGTGAAAATATTATAGTTTAAATATCTTAAAATCTTATAGTTAAAATAATCTGGCCTACTTACTAAATCCTTGATACTTTTCATCGCAATCTATGGGTCAGAACCTTGAACACTAAAAGTGACTAAAAACATAATGTCGTAAGAGAATAGGAAGCGTTTGGAATGATATGCTACTGTAGAATTTTGAGGATCCTTTGGATAGTCCACTGAACAGATATTTGTATTCGTAGGGAATTGAATATATACGGTCTTTAAAAGTTGCTCCCAATAATCCAGAGGCTATTGATATGTACAGTATATAGATAAACCGTGCATATGTCGTCAAAAATAAATAAGAAAAATATAATGTGGCGTACGAAGTGCCGTCTATGTAGGTACAGTTTTTATGATAACTAAAAACAACAGCTTACAATTGAGTGCCACTGAGCACCAATCTATACAAATAAGCGCTTGAACTAAGCACCTGCAATAAACACTTCGATTGTATTTGCTTCAGTTGGCTACACTAGAGAAAAGAGACATCTGCATATAAGTGTCTCTTCTAATGCTTGCAACACAGGCGCTGTCGCATTTTGCTTAGTTCACTCCAGATTTGTACCCACGTAGAGGCGCTTGCAGTTACTTCTAGTGCAGCTTGTTATTTACTGTATAGTGTGCTATTCATTTATAAAAACTAGTGTAAGTGGCGTGCACTTATATATTTTGATCACGTGATATAGAAATACGAAGATAAAGAAAATTGTGATCCAAGGAAATACGGGCGGCAGAAGAATGAAAGGCAAATGTGTTGTTAGATTCATAGATCAATTCAAAGACCTCACAAATATGAAGTAATGAGAAGGGCTCATGTAGATGTAGGTACTATTGTTAAATACTGTTTAGCAATTTAACCGACTACTATTATTTATCTCTTATAGCCTGAGACCGTCTGTACACTATAGCAAACAGAATGTTTGCAGGCGAGACAAAATGAATACAATCATACCAATCATGATTGTTTACCTTCATTTTCTCCGCACCCTCAGAGCAACGAAATATTTTTGGAAGAGTTTTTACATAATTCCTATTTTCTTGTTAGTATATTACTAATTAACATTTTGGAGAGATAAGAAAAATTGCTTAACGAGAAGACTTCACGTATTAATTAGTGAAAATATAGCGGTTAATAATGAAAACGTTTTAGCGCTTTGGTTGTGTCAAAGGAAAAGAAACCAAACACTGACAAACGATGAATGGCGAGCAGAATGTTTGGCAACCAAATTTCCGGGAATATGTGCGATCGCTTTCACTATTTCAACGCATTCTTAGCACGGTTGAACTGGATAACGCAATAAATGATAAGCCGTACTAGAAGCAATTGCCAACGCCGTCAACATGGGTACAAATTTAGAGTGAACTAAGCAAAATGCGACTGCGCCTGTGTTGGAAGAAAGAAAAGACCTATATAGATCGAAAGTTAAATGCAAGCGTTTGTTTCAGGCTGGTTATAAAATATATAATATTGTACAAATATGTTGCGAAAGCACTGTGGGAATAGTACTTCCATTGGAAGTGGAAGAGAATTCGGTAAATTCAGCAGAAATGACAATTTAAATTTAAAATGAGGCTTATGGAGCACGTTTACTCTAGTCATACAATCTTAGTGATTCTCGGGTTTCTCTGTTTGTTTCAAATAAAATGTTTCGTTTAAGGGTAATTGTTTGCTACAGTGTGCGGCCGGCCTTAGGGCTTATGAAAAAGAAATAATCATTAAAAATTCACATTTAATCAAAACGATAGAAAATGGCGAAATGTAAATATGTATTCACGGATTTTACACTATAATATGACAAAGATAGATAGGTGGGATCTTGGCTCATAGTTTGCAAGGCGAATGGTAGAACCTTACTGATTTTTGAGTTACTTTTCTGAAAGATTTTTTTACTTCCTTTAACTATTGAAATATTATTATACACGTGCATGCTCCATTATCCTTGTTTCTACTATGCTTATGTATGCAGGTCGCTTAAATCTCTTTGGAAGTAAATTTAGTGAAGTCTTCATAATGGGATAAGCAGTTCTCGGGAATCGTTTTACCCATTTTAAAATACTTATGACCCCTAGAAAATTGTACTGAAATCTCTGCCTAAGGTATTTTAACAATTTTTAAAGAAGGTAAATACACATTTTGGCACTTTTAATAAAAACAAACCTTTCAGAAAACTCACAAAAATATCTAATGGTATTACTAAAGAAAAATTTCCTTATGAACTATGAGCCATTTTCCTTCCCTATTCATATTCTCCATTTTATAACAATGGCAGCTAAATGAATTCGGGCGATTTCATGTTGGGGTTAAAATGTTTACCCTGTGAACCTGGAATTGTATAAATTAATATAAAGGTATTAAAAGTTTAATACCTATTTAGTAGGCAGCGACAAAGATGTAAAGTATTCGGTTTGTATTATTTTACCTAAATTTATCTTATAGGGTAAAATGATTTGTCGCATAAGCTATTACTCGTGACTTCGTCCATGTGGACTATAAATCTCACGTGAATATATTGTATTAATTATTATAGAGATATTTTCCTTTTTGTAACATAAGTTAAAAAATTTTCGCTCAAAAATTATCTTTATCTTAATTCTAACGCTTTAAAGTTATTAAATTTTCATTATCGTTTTATAATTTCACAACAGCACATTATGGTATATATGGTAAATTAATTTTTTTGGTCTTTACAATTCTATGAAACTAACAGCTTTTGAGATAATCCTGAAATAGATTTCTGATAGAGTGCTTTTATGGATAATCTTCTGCTCGAAAAGGCAATGTATGCAAATTGCAAATATGACACACTTCGGAATCAAGTATATGATAAAGGCGAGTGAATATTGCTTCTATTTTTCGTTTTTTGGCGAATTGGCAAAACACTTTAGTCTTTTATATTTACGTTTTTTCAATTTGTAGTCGAATTGGGTTTCGAAAATCGTCAAATATTCGTTTATTTGAGTTCTCTGTTTGTTTTTAAATTTTTCACTTTTCAGGTTTTTTAATTACAATTATGTGCTAGGAATTTATATTTCAATGTAGATAACAAATGATACTGAAATACTAATTATTTAACAAACTATACTGAAAGATAACGTTCTATTAGTAAATTAGCACAAGCAAGAACATTTTCATATAAAAAGAGTTCACTGTCCTCAATTTATCACAGAACTGTATAAGATAAAATTAAATTAAAAATTTCAAAAATAAATAAAAGTATCTAAATGTTCTACTTTTGATGAAGTTTAAGTATTTAATTTTACTTAAATAAGAAGAAAAACTGATTTTTTTGATAAAGGAAAACTTTTTATTATTTATTAAATATTTACGAGTAAATAGCATGAAGCTAAAAATATAAAACCTTTTTCTTTTTTTCGGAAATCATATCGTGCATCGAAATATATCCCTACCGAGTATTAATAGATGTACTTATTATTGGTCAAACTTTTTTCCAGGTTTTTATTATTTATGTTCCCGTTTATTCCCGTTATGTTATTAATAAAGCCAATGCTTGCCCTTTGTGTTTGTTTTTCTTTTCTACTTATTATTTTTTTGCCGAATTTTTTTCATTTCTCTTCATATTTTTTATGGATAACTGAGAATACAAATAAGTCCATCGGGGATTTACGTTTTAGTAAATATATCAGAGAGAATGTTGAATGGTTCGTCATACGGTTGCGAAAATTGGTAAGGGAAAGCCATAAATATTTTACGTGTACATTTATTATTTTTAAATACACATTCGTTGGATGGTTATAAGGGTAATAGGATTAGTTGAGAGTATAGCAACACATGTGAAAATTTCATGTGCAAAATTAATTTATGTCATATCGAGGGAAAAATATTCCCAACATTGACTTTTTTTTTGAACGTGGGAATTTGGTTATGCTAAAGGAATTTAGGTTGGATTAGAGGGGTTTGAGTTGTTAGTCTTTATTTTCAAATTGAAAAAAAATGCAGTTAATGACTTATTTTTTCATGTCTGTACGTTTTTAAATGATAATATACTAACAGGAATTTGAAATCATTTTTCAGCAATTTTTTCTTTTCAAATTACAGGACAGTGGTGTGGGCACCCCGGTGACATTGCGCGTTGATAAACATGGATTTTATTTGTACTGGGTGGATCAGAACAACGAGATGGATATGTTGGACATCGCTACTATCCGAGATACGAGGACGGGGCGTTTTGCTAAATTGCCAAAGGTAATTTATTTTGTAATTAACAAACGATCAAATTACATTTTAATTTCATTGAGAATTTCTGTAATTCAAAAAAAGTTATTTGAATATTGGTTGAAACGCTTTCACGCATTTTCACGTAACACTATGTTTCTTCGACTTAAAAATTAAATAATTTTTAGGAAATGTTAGTTTTATAAAAAATTGTTCTATTGAAGTATAGTTTTTGTAATCATTTAAACAAAATTCAATTGAAACTCCTAATAAAATGAAGCTACAATCTGGCATGAAAAATAAATATTTTATTTTAATCATAGAAATTTTGGTCCTATTAAGTGTGAAATATCAAATACTAATTATATTGATAGAGTTTTGTTAATAATTATACATTTACGAATACATAAATGCGACAAGTGTTTACCAATACTTAACACTTGCTTACAACACAAGCTCATAGCGCTTTTATTACCTAAAAATCTTCAGATAGTATGAAAAGCCAATAGTTATACATATAGGTATTAGTTAAATATCTATCTTTGATATCGGACATAAGACAACAGTTTTAGTAACAGGAACTCATTTAATCAGTACAAAATGACGGTATTACTAAAAGTGTTTAGGACCAACATAACGAAATTCTAATGAAAAATCAATGAAAAAATACTAACTATGTATCTGGGGTAATACGTCATAAATACATTTTATTTGAATTTTTCTTCAAATTTCTGTTTATAGTTTATAGTTAATTAGAATAGAAGCCTACTGGTGGCCGAATGGTCAAGATGATCACTCTAAAATTAGTAGGTGATGGGTTCGAATTTCGCAGCGAGCAAATTTTTGTAATCCTAGAATCGTTAAAGACCTTAGCAGTTGTAAAGCAACGGCAAATAATATTTGAAAAATTAGAATACAATCTGCAGTAATACCTCGTTTAACGTTAGGAATGCGTTCCTCAAGAAATTTACGTTATTCGAGCTAACGTTAAGGGAGGATAAAATATATACGATGAATTGGATAGGTAAAAAGGTTACACAATTGAAAAATTCTTGTGATATGAATGTTTTAGATGGGAAACATTTCAAAAATAGATCCGTTTCATGAACGTTGCTTTTTTCTTCTATATCAATATTAGTTCGCTCTCCCGTTATACGAATGAATGTTGTAAATTTCAGCTCTATGATAAAATTTGTCAAACTATTCATGTGGTTCAAAAAAAATTTTCTTCACTACCTATTTCCTTCCTCTTGGTATTTTAAAAAGTTTTATATATTTATGTTTTTTTTGTCTCACTGGAATGTGATGGTGGCGCATTTCTTCAACCCAAACATTTAACAGCTTCGTTTTTGGAAATTTACGTGTCTCCCAGAAATGATGTTGTAGCGAGGTATCGTTAAACGAAGTATTATTATACCTTACATATAAACATGTAAACATCATAAACTGCTCAAAGTTCTGTTCAGCATAAACTGTTCGATATAATCTGGCTAAATCTAATTTGGCTAAATAAAAAGCAATAGATATGAATTTAGAGAAAAAGCGACAGTTGATTTTGAAATGCTAATTTTGGAAAAAGGCAATATCGTTACTGTGCTATATGGTGAAAGATACTTTTAAAACGGCACCAGCATATAACCGTCAAACGAAAAATATGAAGTTTACCTTTTTAGTAAGATTGGACATTGAAAGTTGCAAATTATTTAATTTTTCTGTTGTCTATGTGCAAATCCGCAGTCAATATACCAAATTTCAGTTTTCTGGAACTTCGAGAAGTACAAATCAAAGACAAATTCAACGTTTTTAGGTGTTAATAAAATCGACAGTATTAAAGTTAGATAATTGAAACTTAAGACATTTAATAAGTTTAAAGACATTACCTTGTACTGAAAAGCTGGAATCTGTAGTACTATTTAAGCCAAAGATCTGAAGGTCTGAAAATTGGATGAAACAATCTTTGAAAAGTAGCCTATTAATGACCAAGTGGTCTAGGTAGCCGCTCTAGAACTGGTAAGTGTTGGATTCGAATTTCGTATCGGGTAAATTTACAATGTTTCTTGATTTACGGATTTTTATTAACTCTAGAGTCGTTAAAGAACTTAGTTGTTATGAAGCGGCGGTAAATAACAATTAAATTATTTTTTAGAAAAGGTAGACTAGGTATAGTAGTGTACGTCAGGCTTAGCATCACTCCCGTGCCCTCCCGATAAAATTGGATAAAACACACTTAAGCTAAAAGAAAATCTAAAATCAATTATTATACATCGTTGATGATAAAATAAAAATTAGTCGGTTGCATTTCTTAAAAATTAGTTAAATTGGTTAGGAAATTACACTGCTACTTAGAAGAAGTTAATTAAAAATAGATTTTGAAGATGATATGATCACGACGTGGTTATAAGTTGATTTTGAACTACGATAAAAAAACAATTTTTTTACTTAATTGATCAATATAATAAAGTAATTTTCTTTTTCTATAATGGAAAATTGTTAGAATTTCGTGATAGAATTGCGTGACAAATTGTTATTAAGAAGTCTTTGATAAGAATTTTCACCCGGTTTAATGGTATAAATATTCTTTATTTTTATACAAGAAGAAAAAATAATCTACGTAGTTTTTGTCACTTTGATACTTTTGTCATTTGGTAGTTTTTTAGAAGTTTATGTCATGTGTTTATATTTTTTGATACTTCATTTCGCTTTTTCGTAACCAAAACATAATTAATAAGTTTCATTGATATGGTTTTTATTTTGATGAAAAAAACCTTCAAATTATTTTCTTTTACCTACATAAATTGAGGGAAAGCTAACTTTCAGTAATAGGGAAAAATACGAAATCGACCTACAAAATCTTTTAGTTATAATAGTATGCATGTAAATAACTATAGTCTTAAAAAAGTTTATATGTTGATATCGTGTACTATCTTATCATTCCGCTATTTTATACTTTCTGTTGTTGATTATCTTAGTTGTTAGTTTTTATATAGATATTGTAAGTATATTGTTGAATTTTGTTGATTTTTATGGGCCTCTCACTGGTTTTAAATAGAGGCCGTACAAGCTGTTCCACTAATGTGCTTAAAATTTTGCATTAAGTCGAAATTCCTGATGAAATATCATACCAAACTTTAGTAGTATTTAATACTGCATCGATTAATTACAAAACACAAATAAGGGAGTTTTTCTTTCAAAAAATAATTTTCAGAAAGATGTGATGAACATTACCATATTCAATAACAAATTATTTGTCCCATAACTGCTTTTCGTATATTAATAATTTTTGTTGCTTTTGCAGCCGTAATAAATTTAGAGATAAAAACTACTCAAAAATCACATTTGGTAGTTTTCTCATGAAATTGTGAATTCTAAGCACATTACTCTTTCTACTAGTATAAGGACAATATGTTTCTCGTGACAATATAAATAATGAGAGAGCACAAATAGCCATTCCAATGGGAATTATATGTGTGCTTCAACCATTCCCATAAAAGGTATCATTTCTGAAAGTTCTGCGTAATGTTCCTGTTTCCTGTGTGATGTAAATATTGTAGCAAACATAATTTTCATTATTTTATCTAAGGTTTTTGGTTTATTAATTTTATTCCGATTATTATAAAACCGATATTTTTATGATTGACATATACTATGTGGGACGTAATTCTAGGCCGGAATTATTTTTATTTAGCTATTCCACTCGTCGTGAACTATTGGAATTGTCACAATTTTATCATATCTTTAATTTCAATTTTTATATCGTACTATCCGTCAACCAACTGGTTTGCTGGACGGATAACTAAATGTAGTCATAATATCTATTTGGAATATTTATTTTAATACATAGAATATCTACTCGAAGGGATTAATCATGTTTTAAACAATTTTTTACTTAAATACCTTCTACGTAAAGATTCAATAAAATTCATACTTTTCTTGTTCTTATACTTATTGTAGCTAATAACCTATGTAATTTCATAGCTGGATTCGATGTAGTAAATAAAAAGATACGCAATTAAAAAAAGCCAACTGGTAACCGAGTGGTCTAGGTGACAGCTCCAAAATCAATCCTAGAGTCGTTAAAGAACCTTAGTAGTTATAAAGCGACGGTAAATAATAATTAAAAAAACAATTAAATAAGTATTCAGATATAAAAAGTACTCATTTAAAGAACCTCTTTATATACGACTTTCCAGGTTTTCCCTCTAGGTGCTAAATACACCAGGTCACTAAGTGAATTTCTTCTCGAGTAGGACACATAAAACTAACCATGTGGGAAGCAATCTCCCCTTAGATTGATTCCTACTGCTTCTGCTTTCTTAATTTTTTATTGCTGTACTTTAATTATTGTCATGGAGGAACACCACTTATAGATCAAATTAGATTTATTCCGCTGATTTTGAATAGTTGTATGTACTGCTTATGCAATACATAAAATATATTGTGGTCTTATTTATGTAATATGTTTTACAAAATTTAACTATAAACATAAATTTGAACAAAAATTCAAACAAATGTATTTTTGACGTTTTGGCCAGGTACGTATTTCGATTGCCAAGCAATCCTTTTTAGTGGTCATCAAGTAGTAGAAAATTGTTCCGTAACTACAATGTGATGAGTCATCGACTTATAGAAGGAAATGATATCTTTTGAACTGGAATGGATACACTGATAGTATAAGTATTCTATAGTATAAATACTAATTCACCTTGAACGGAGCTAGTAAGTATAGTGGCTCCTACCAATATTTTATGCAAGGTTTTCATACGTAACCTGGTTCCATTGCATAAATTTAGTGGATTGATATTAGCCGTATTACTGGAATACCCACTTTCAGAATAAGTGTATAACACGAAAGGTCAGATGGGTTAAGTGATATTAAGGAACTCCACATGATACTTTATAGCATCATCCATATATACCAAAGTAACCACTGATTTGAACTGATATTTTTACCCTTCGAACTACATCAATAAAGTATCATTACCATTTTTTTCCTTTTATAGCAGCAATATTTTTGTTTCTATTGCAAATTCAAACAAACGAATTAAAATTGTAAAAGTTATTCAATTTTTAAGATCGTTTAATGATTCATGTTTAACGGCATTTTTATTATTAAATTTGATTAACTAAATTTGTTTATTGATCAGGTAACATTTTATTCCATACAAACTTTGTCATCCTTTTTCACCATTTTAGGGGAGAAATTTTCAAAAATCCTAGATGTCTCCATAATTAATGAATACACTATCCAAAATTCACAAATCTACGACCAACGGATTAGTCTATGCATTGGTCCATTAATCAGTCTTTCAGGATAAACGATTTTATATAAATCGATTTTTATGTTTGTGAGTGCTTATTGACTTGGTATTAGGAATTTCATATTCTTTAGTAATTTTGCTAATTTTCGGTTAAAAAATTTTGCTCTGGAATCACTTAATCTCATAAGATAGGATTTTGAATTAATAAAACATACATAAGAAAATTTTGAAATTAAAAGTAGTATTCGTTAAAATGATTACTTTAATAAAAAAAGTTACTTTTTCTTTGGTATTTATATGTCATCTTGTTTATAATAAGTAATTAATTTGAACCATAAAGTTTATACAACGATGGAAGCACTTGTTTGATATCATCCATTAATTATTTAAGTAGATAAAAGTTTTCTTAATACTCTTCATTCAATTACAGAAAAGTTATTGACATTTATACAATCAGTTTTCTTGTTTTATAAACATTTACCTTAATCAGAAAATCATTATGTCTTCTTATTCTGCAAAAATTATACACTGAATATTTAAGCAAAAACGGTACATAACTGAATTTTGACTAAAAATTAGTGTAAAATAGCTGAATTGATATAGTATTCCATATTTGATTTAAAGTGAAGTGATTTTACCACTGTTTGAATGTTTCATATTTAGAGAGAGATTTCTTGTATTTTTACAGATTTTTTTTCCTTTAATTTTGATATTGTGGAAGTATGGAAATGTAAATCCAACATCAAACTTAATGACAGCGTCGACATCGTTACTTTTCACATCTCCCTACCTACTCATTATCTAAATTTATATTCCTTTAATTAGAATGCAACGAGTATATAAAAAGAGAGTGTGATGTAATGTATTAATGCAACGATGATAATCTTGTGTTTGTTTCTAGCGAAGAAGTATGTCAGAATGGCTTAGGAAGAATGCAATTACTAAATGGAATAATATTCCTTCACTTTTAGAAAAACATTGTTCGCTTTCATGAAATATTCCATTTTAAAAATGAAAAATCAGAACTGATTACTTTTGTGATTGAAAAGAAATAAGAGTGATAATTTTTTTCGTGAAATTTCTATATTTGTTTAGCTCATAAAAATTCTTAAATGTACACAGAATAAATTACATTACATGTAAATTGAATTCGTTGGTTTTACTCTTCGGTCGCTACATTCTATAAAATGTATGCATTCAAATCTATTGAAAAGTGAATGGATTAAAAAATGGGCTTTTTAAAGCATATTCAGATTTCCCCTTTTTTATATCAAAAAACTTTTTGAAATGCTGCAAACTTTTTTGACACAGCGATAAAAACGATGAGAAAAAAACCGAAAAGTTTTCAATCAATGATTTCTTTCGAACTTCACTTGTTCGAAAGCTTTTCTAAAACGATAAAACGATTATTGGCACCAAAAAGGAATCTATTGTTTCAATTTGATTTAAATATTTTCACCCTTCGGAAATTACAGCTAACTTGAAAGTTTATTGCTTTTCTATTTTGGCATTTCCCTATTTTATAGATTTTTATTAGATATTTTCAACAGAATTTATTTTTATGCAGCTGTTTATCTCCTAATGATGCTATTTACTTGGTTTTCGGAAATAATTTCGATTTTTTACATATTTTCTACAAGCTTATACTAAAAGGGGCTGTTAGGTATTACTTAAAGAGCAGATCAAACAACTAAACGTTCAGATTTCAGTTTTTGTAATATAATGTTTCTCTGATTTCTATTGCGTCGCCCATTAGTTGTATCAAATTTAAGTTACAAGTTAAGTTATTATTAGGATCTAAAAACTATTGGAAATATAGCTCCATAATTTTCACCAGTGAGTTAGAAAGAACTATTAGTATAACAGATTTAGCCAATAATATCTGGCCAGTCTGGGTACTCTTCCAAATAATCTAACTTTAGATTTTAATCTGCTAGATAATTCGAACGAGCGTAGAAGATTGAAATACGTCTTATTGCCACACAGGAACCTATGTATAGCATAATGTATTCATTAAACATCGATGCATCGAATCTACTGGATGTTTACCATACGATACATTAGATTGATTCGATGTTTTGTTTCTGAGTTTTCCTATTCGATGCATCGATTAAAAAATACATCGATTTAATGAAAAAAACTAATTCTGGCTTGTAGTGACAAAGTGTAATGAAAACATATATTTTAACATTTTAAATTATTTAAATTTTTAACAAATGTCATTAAAAGATTGTGACAGGTATGAGTTTCTAGTGGAATCTAGCGGTCATCAATGGTAGAGATGATTTGTCTATATAATTACGAAATTCAGTAAGAGGAAGACTCCACGAGCTTCTGTTTCCTAAGTGTTATGAAGCTACCTTAAAATCTTAGACTATTATAGGGACTTCTATTCTCTTAAATACTTATTTTCAAAAGCTGTTCAAATAGGAAACCAACAGACGAATAAAATGAAAGGAACACGATTAAGGAAGCTTTTGTTTCTGCAAAGTTTTTCTAAATATCATTGGATAAGGTCTTAAAATTATCTAAACAGATTTAGACCTTAATATTAAGTCTATTATTCTAATAAAATATTTCTACTAGTTGGTAGCAGAGCTGTTAAAAATATTTTGAGAATATTTTTTGTACGTAGATACTAAATGAGTTACTTATTTAAGAAGTATTCGAAGCTACTTAGGGTATCTATTTACTCTTAACAAAAAGGAACTTAAATATTTATCTTAAATTACTTTTAAGATACTTAAATAAATACTTTTAAGTGTCCTAAGTTTTGTAAAGTACAGTACTCCCTTTCACACCGCAGGTTTTCATTGCGCGGTTTTCTACTGCGCTAGTTGAGTTTTTAATACCAATTTTCGCACTGCACGTTTCAGTTTCACACTACACGGTTTTTAAAATTTTTGTCACCATGCGTGCTTTAAATTTTGGCAGAAATTTATCAGGTGCTTTGGCTCCTAATAAAAAGATTGTTACGGAATGGAATAAGACTGGTAAGTAATCCAAAATAACTATTTTTTTTTTCAACGAAAAAAAAGCTCATCAAAATATAGCGACTACTGTTCTGTTTTTATTACAGAAAATCTTTTATATTGTGGAATAATCAAAACAAGTTCATGTTATTGATATTTTTTTTAATTTTAATTGATTTTTGGAATTTTATATTGGTTTTTAAGTGTATAATACATTGGACACCAAATTTTTGTTTATTTTTTTGAAATTTTCTAATATTTGGAATCTAACCCCGCTATTTTTATACAAAATAAGGTTCACTTTGCGCGGTTTTGTATTGCACGCTGTTTTTGAGGAACGGAACTACCGTGCAGTTGGAGAGATTACGGTAGTAAGTAAAGACGCTAGGTAATCAGATAATGTATATGTTATCTTTATTAATTTATAAAAATAGTTAGGGAAACATAAAATATTTTTGTATAAACCCCTGTAAACACAACACACTTAAAAAACGGTAGAAGATTTTTCAATAAAATATGTATTGAGTTTTATATATTTAAAGAAAATAAAACACTGTATCTAATATATTGAAACCTAAGATACTGTTTAAGTTCCAAAATACAGGTTATCTTAAAAATCAAAGACACTAGTTACTTTTTGTCAAAAAATAAAGGAACTCAGATACTGTATCTTATATACTTTAAAGTAGGAACTAAGTTACTTTAAAGTAACTGAGATTTTTTTTTTGGATGGCTCTGGTTAATAGATTTTATTTCACTTAGAGAACTATGTATCATCTCTCTATCTCGCTCAGACAATTCTACTGTACCAAATTCATATAATTAAACCTCTGGCAACACATATCAAAATAAAAACGGTGAACTTTTGCATTCAATTGCATTCAGTTGAACGCAGAAAGTTGGAGTGTTGCGAAAAGTATTCGATGTTGAAAAAACATTTAGATTTTTGATTTTTTACTTTAATATATTTTTCAAGTGGACACCCTTAATGTATCACCCCTGAAAGAGTATGAATTTCCTCTTTTAGTGGTCCATCATATTCGCTCATTTGGGGACAGATTGCGAATCAATCTATATAAAAAGTTGGTTATTTGAGTAATGAATATTAATTTAGAACTAATTACGTGATTATCATTCAAATTCAATCAATAATTAAGTGAAGAATAAGTAATGCAAAAACTATTCTATACTAGGTTTTTTTAACGACTGTGTTATGTGATAATTTGTAAAGTATCTGAAGCCTTTGTAACATTTTTCTGCAGTACAGAAACGAGATAATTACAAACTGTTTTCATATTGTTCGTAAATTATAAATAACGTGCTTATTTAGATGTTTTTTTTTATTGAAGAGTAGATTTAATCGATTCTCGTTTTAAAATAATATTTTTCTTGAAATGAATTGATACCCGTTCTCATTTGGTTTAGTATTTATTATGTTTGGTTCAATTAGTCTTTTATAAATGTAAATAGGAAAATGTGGAAAATGGGATAATGGAAAACTCGTTGAACAGGAAAAAGACTATTGGAGCGCGTAGAAAGAGAGATGAAGAGGCGCGAGGGAGAAACAGAGACAAGTCGATGAAAAAAAAAACCATTCCCTGGATGCAAATTTAACTTTGAATTAGATTATAATCGATGAATCGAGTATATAGGAAAAATAAAAGAGACTGATACATTTCCAGTGCTTCTTCTTTTGTGTGTCGTATCTCTTATCGACTTGGAGATTTTAATTATATCGGAATTATGGCTTTCTTAATTGTGGGCTAAGTTCGTGAAGAAAGATCTCATTTGTCTTGGCATTCCCGTGGGGGATTCTATCATTTCTTAGTTTTTCTGTGTTTTTCAACTTGTGACGGATTTAAATCATGACATTTATTTCTTTCTCTCATTTGCCATAGGATTTTTTTATTTATTTATATCTAGAATATGAAACAGTCACGTTTCATAGTCGCAGACAAATTTGTATGATTCCTGAGCTTTATGAAAGAAGCAATGATGTAAATAGTCGTAAAAATCAAGAATATAAGGTCTATATATGTCTATTTTTTTTGTTCGAGTAATTTATTTTAACCGTATGTGTGGTTTTTATTTTTATAAAATAGAACAGGAAAGGTTTTGAGGATATTTCTCAAGAAGCCGTTAGGGATTTGTTCCTTTAGCTTATTTGTTGATCAGTGTAGAAAGTAATGGTATCCAGATCATTATTCTGTTGTTGCATTGGCATTTCGGTATTCGGTTTCCCACTGAAGCAATGTGTAAATGTCAATCGACAAATTCACAGATTCCGTTTATTTGTCGAATATCCCTGATCGCATTTAACTTCCCATTTTCTACGGTTTACAGATTGTGTGCTTGGGAATGACGTATTTGGCTATCTAAAAAGTCTATGTTGGTGATATTATACTCGGCGATCAATGCGACATAAGCGATAAAACCAGGTCAGAGTTAAGGGAAAACGAAACGAAAATCTTTTCGTGTAATCTACTTATATTTTAAAATTGGTATCGTTCGTACTATTTATATTTAAATCGTTTCATCCATTTAGCTATTATTGGTTCGATAGTTTAACAAATTTCATTTGTCGCAATTGTGCTTTTTTGCCATTGTTAGCCGTTTCCTTTGTTATTTTCATTTTCCATTTCCATTTAGCTGCGAGCGATTCTTTTGCTCAAAGGGCAAGTTTTGGTTTTGGTCTTTGTGCCATTGATCGAAATACGAAAGAGTAAAAACGTTTTATCGGATAGAAGACTGAAAGAAACTTTTTCTTCTAATAATCCTACCGCCGTGCATCAATGTTTTTTTTTGTCCTTTTATGCTTTTGCCTCCATGTTATATATTTTGTTTTGCTTATTTTACTTTGAAACAAAATGTATCTGACGATACAAATTGGTATAAATTATAATGTATAATGTAGTGAAGTGAAAGTTTTGTTTGACGTGACAGTGAAATATAAGGAATAATTATAGATAATCAAATTAACATATTATATTAGTGTAGAAGCTCGAAAGCTCTAATTACATCAAGTATAAGTCAAATGTTTGATAGTTTTCACGAATAATAACGTAAAAAGGGGTTTGCCGGTGGCTAAATTCGTTGCGGGGATGAGGAAAGTCTAATGAGAATGCTAAAGTAACGGTACAAATGTTGATTTGTATGTATGTAAATTACAAATGACGTCACGGGATAAATTTACAAGAGAATTTCAAATAGGTCAAAAAAGAAAAATAAAACAGTGAAAAAACGAAATGAAAAAAAAAACATACAGCGGATGATGGCGCCATGTTGTGACGTCATTTGTTAATTTATGAGGCGAGGGTTTGTTTGTTTTTCCATGGCGCGTTTGATCCAAAATTGTGTGAATTATTTCTATGTTTTTGAAACGAATGCATTTGGAGATGTGTTTTCATTAGTTTGCAAAGCTTTTTTCGACTTTTCAAAGTATATTCGAGTGAAAAGTTTGAACAATTGTTACGTGTAAGTATTGGTCTGAAGGTTCATTCTAAATTCCTTTTTTATTATTATATATCTTTTTTTTTCTAAAGATAAAATTTAGGAATCCAGGAGTGAGATATACGTAAAGTTTGAGGAGGATAAAAGCTACTACAATGATGTTGATGATCATAGGAAATGTTTTGTGCTCATCTGCAATGAATTTTCTCCAGAGAAAGAGAAGGCAAATTGAACGCCGTGTTTCAAAGGTTGCTTTTATCAAGGATAAAAGAAATGGGTGAATTGGGAGATATAGACGGGTTTATTAGGGTTTTGTTCTGGAGAATGGGGAGTTTTTACAATATGTGTAAATTGATGTGTTTTTGTCTGTCTTTTCTTGTGTGGATGGGATGATATTTTGAGCTGATGATGATTATGGGTAAAACAGTTTGAAGGTTGAGAAACATTTTACTTAGGTTCTGGGGTGGTTTTTTTTTTTTTTTTTTTGTTTTTCTACTTTTGTTATTTTGTTTTGTTTCGTTTTGGATCGATCGAGTAAATATTTTTTATAGTTTAACGAATGGTTTCTTAAAATCTCAATATTATATTTTATCTTGTTTTTGTGTATTATTTCAAATTATTCTTTCATTTAAATCTTGATATATTTCTATTTTTATTTTCCGAAATTTTATTGCTGTTTTCCTCATTTCGAAGAAAAATTTTTAAGTCTCATAAAATTAATAGAAGTATATGTTTTTTGAAAGTTTTCAATAACGTCTACAATGTTTTATATTTATGAAATATTTTTATTATAGGTCTACTGGCAATATTTTACATAGAAAATGTAGGATAAAAGACAATAAAATGTTCTCTTTTTTGTAGGTATCAATAAATATTAATATAAAATATGCGTATAGACACAAATCAATTACACAAATATGCAAAATAAATCGATTTTTTTCTGCTGTCAGAGACTTTTAAACTATTTTTTTACTACCTCGATAAAGCTTACTTGAATCGAAATTTTTTTTAAGCAGTTCTAACTTTAGATATCTAGTAACCTCTAGTAATTTACTTCCAAGTCGACAAATTGTTATGTACGTGGAAATATTAATAATTATATTAATTTTACTGCAATGTTTTCTCAAAAAAGATTTATGCATATTATTTGAATAGTTTATATTTTATTTGTAGTGAATATGTGTTTAAAGAATGACGTTTGCACGTGTATATCAGGGGTGTTTAACCCATTTGAGCTGTATAAAATTTTGTTAAAAAAATTAGGCCATATAAACACGAATATTTTTTGACAATTTTTATTACCATTATTTTGTAACTGCGATTACAACCGATAAAATCTAGATAGTAAAAAACACTATAATAATTAATAATTGCAATATTTATTTTCCAAAAAATACAAAACTGCGTACTTAAATGATTTTTTTATAAAATATTAATTAATTTTACTTTTGGTCAAAGGGGAAGGTATTTTGGGCCGCATACGGTTCACGGGTTGCGTGTTAGACACCCCTGGTATGTGTGATTTCATAAAACAAGCCATTACCCACTACTTTGTATTACTTGCTATAGTGTCTGAAAATAAATGCCATATCCTTAAAAAGCTGTATCAAGTCCTTACGTTTACAAATTATCACAAAAAGTCTGTTTTGAGGTACGAAAATTAACGATCTGGTATGACCAGTGACTGTAACTTTTGTGTTGTAAATATTACCACAATTAACCATAAAAATCATTCCAAGTGGACATATTCTAACTTGTAGTCTACTAATAGATTTGTTCTATGTTCTGATCAATTATAATCCTATACTCTTTCATTATAAATGTTTGATATAACTTTTTATGAGTAATATCCTAACTAATATTATAAATGCGAATGTGAGTTCTTTTGTTACGCCTTCACGCCTAAATTACTCAACCGATCATGATAAAATTTCGTACATACATTTTCAAGAGTACAAATGGACCATAGGACACCTTTTATCAAGAAAAATAGTATTGTTTTCGAGAGACAGTCAAAAAATGAAATCGTTACCAAAATCATCACTGACATTTTGAAAGAGGTGCAGGAAGAATTAAAGGAGTATTTGTCCATAGATCATGCATACAGAACAAAGCACTCCTAATCCCACGGAGTTCTTATGTTAAATATAGGTGCACCTCGACTAATTGGAGCTGAATACACTTGATGCCACTATTTTAACAGTTTTAGGAAAAGAGGAAAGTGTTACCATATTTTAATTCCCAATAACCCCATTGACCAATTATTATAATTTAAAAGACTTTTGTTTTTATTCAAGTTTCGTTTTTTTGTAATCATAAATAAAGCGCAAGAGTGTTAAAAATGTTATAAGTACCAGGGGTACATTTAGATAAATTATGTTTTTCCCATTGTTAACTATATTTAACCTGCTGAAGTATGTCCAATGCCGTGATTCTGTGTGCAGTTGGATCGAATTGGAGAACAAATTAGGTATATAAAGTTTAGAATAGAATCATAGAAAAATACTCTTATATGTGCTTTTCTGAAAAAGAATCAATTTGCTAAACGCTTTGTTAATACTTTAAACTCCTTAAAATATTAAAATTAAAATAATTTATTTTCTGTAGTGAGATATCTTAATAAACCATGTTTTTCTCAGTTTTATAAATAAAATTAAATTTTAAAATTTTGGAATATTGTCGATCTTGGTCAGGCAATAAGAAATACAGTTATCAAATTATTTTTTAATATTTCTTTTCAATAATCTTTGACACTTATTTAAGAACATTAATGCGAGTAATTCCGCGGGTATCAGTTAGTAATTGAAATTCAAGCAAATTGTAAAATATCATTACGTAGACGGAAACGCCGGTATCGGCTAGAATTGATAAATCTATAGCCCTAAATATATGAATCTTTTCTTTTCTTCTAAGCTCCTTAATGAAGATTTTCCAACTTAATGAAGAGTAATATAAGATAACCTTAATTTTATAGAAAAATAAGTAAAAGAATATAAATCTTTCAGTATTATGGTTTTATGTGTAATCTATTGATGGTAATTTTCGTCCTGGATCAGAAAAGTTATTGTGCAATGTAGGTTGTACTCCTATTTTGTATAGTTATGGAACAGCAGAGCGAAATTTGAGCACAAGATCAGGATAGGGCTGGAGATTCGAAGGTATCAATGAGGTTGAATCTATTAGACTCAAAAAATCGTAATAAGTTAACACCTTTTAATATTAGCTAAGCTCTAAAAACATAGATAATGTTTGAAGTATTATTAATGAAAAGACAAAAGTTGTAAAGTAATACAAATCATGTTCTCAAAATCGTACTTAAAAACCATCGTTGTCTGAATAACTGATGATTTTTATAGCATAAATCACTACTTAATAATGTTTTAAAATAGAAAAGAAGAATATCTAATTATTAAAAATTAGAAAGTGACTCCTATGACATAAATTTATTAATTCTAAAACACAAATTATTTGCGTTTTTTTCGTTACAATAATTGCTTACTGATATCAGAAAATATTAAATACATTCATAAGGAATAATACACTGTTTTAAAACGATGACACTCAACGAATTACAGAATTTATCGTCAAAAATACCGTTTACCGTTGAGTTTCAGTAAACTCACAAAAAAGTTTTTCATTTTTAAGGCTGCTTAGCTTTATGCCCACAAAAAACGTAGATTCGATTTTCTTGAATACGCCGAAAAGAAAGGTTTATCGCATTTCTTTCAATTTCAATGAAAGTATTCTACTTTTTGCCATTTTCTCGTTTATTTCTTTCTTTTTTTGCTATAAATATCCAACTCCCTCTGTTGTTGTTGTTAGATATTATTAATACGTATTATGGCAATCATTATTTGTTATATACCCTTATAAGTCTTTTGACTTGTAAGCTCCTTCAAATGAGAGACAGAAATAAGAGTAAATTTTTCTTGTCATTAAAATACGTCTTATCTCCTTATAAAAAAGCCATGAAATAAACCGCAACTAATGACAAGAAATATGGAACAATTCTTATTTTTCTTTTTTTTTTTTTTTTGTTGCGTCGAAAGTAATACTTTATTTGATTTCAAAAAAGCTTCATATTTCGTGTTTGAAATATTACAATAAGATACAATAAGAAAGTAACACATATAAAGCTCCTGCAATATGTGTATGTGCTACATAAAAATGAATATTTATAGAATTTAAAAATCTATATCATTACGTATTTCTTTATTTGTGGTAAAATTATATTTTAACTGTACCGACTCGTTTATTTAATGATCCTAAATGAAGCTGTATTTCTTAAATTTTTCGTAGTTTTAATACATAATAAATTTGATCTTATAGTTGCAATATTATTTATAAATCATTCCAAACTGCTTTTTACTGAAAAGTTTCTTTATATTTCTTTTAATTAATATATTTCTTATTAATTGCTTCAAAACTATTTTGTCCCAAACAAAATAAATTAATTACAAACGTTTACAAACAGTTACTAAAAACCGTTAGGAAAATTCAAGCTTGAAAATTTTGTTCGCTATTTAGCGAACAAAATAGGTAAAAATGATAAATATGGTAAATATGTTACATACGTACTTTATACATATCTGTTACGTGATGCGCTTTTGCATCCATCCTTGCTCCATGTAACATTTACAATGCCTAAAAAAAGTTATGGGTATTGTAGCCAATTTCATATGACGATATAAGTCAGGGGTAGGGTGAATTCAATACTGATAAGATCAACACTATGTCTTATTTATGCTCGATTGACTTATTCACTAATTATTCCTTTCTTTGTAGTTGGTCCAAAAAATCATAAAAAATGCTAATTTTTTACCTCATGTTAGATCTTTCGATTATTCATGTTTTCTTCTAAAGAGACCAAAAATGTAATGATTTCTAGCAAATATTTAGAAACCTTTTGAGAAAAGTTTATTAAGGAGGTTTTTCCGTGTGATGGTTTCATAAAATCGTTTTTTTTGTCTTAACTGCTTATTTAACATGTCTAGAATATTATTGTGGTGTAGTGATTTTGAAGTTATTATTATATAATAATACAGTCGTTACAAAGATATAGATGTCGTTATAATTTTCGCCATACTTGAAACTTTCAACTTGAACTAAATGAAAATGTTCTAAAATCATTGATTTATTCCGAAAATTTAAAATTTTAATTTGAATTCATTCCATGCTCTTAAGCTTAAAAATTAAAACACTGTTTTATTTTAGCGTCAATTTTTTCGAGACGGATGTCTTAAACTCACGTTCTACTAAAGATTCTTGAATTAAAGTTTATATACATAGGTACGCTTAAAATAAATACAAATATATGATAGAAAACTCAAAGTTTTATCTATTTATTGGCACTCAAAAAAAATATCTCAAAAAATGCTTAAAAAATAGGCCATCACACAGGATAATTCCCTTAACACGACAAAAAAGAAGTATAACTTCATATTCCGATCCATTGTCTTCTTGTTGTCTATGGAATAGACGCCTTCTTAAACTTTGCGCTCTTATCGAATTATCAATTTTCACTGTCATATCCATAATTTCATTAGCATCTAATATTTGTACACATAAGGCATTATTATGAATTATGTAGTGAAATTATATAAAATTAGGAAAATTCTTTTATCGTTTGCCAAAGACAAAAAATTCATGATTTTTGCCAATCATGGAAGATTCTCCGCCACTAGACAAAACAACCAATTTTTATAAAAGTAAGGAGTGATTGAGTAAAGCGGAGTAGAAGCACTATTTGGGAATTAGTAATATCCGTTGTAGAATGATGCGTATTTAATTTTACATTCATGTTTCATTGTCTGCTAATTTTTTTTAAAACTATTTCAAGTAAAAGATTTGAAATTAACCTAAGCAATTATTTAAAAGGTTTTAACCTAGTAAATTATTTTAAATGTCTGCGATCGACCAGTCGACTGCCCATCCCTGGCACCTATAGATAATTAAGTGTATAGTTTATGTTATTTAATGTATTTACAATACAGTAATATTAGGAAAATATCGTAGATATTAAGATTGCTGATCGGTGAGACGTTTTCTTTCGTGCGGAGAAATAGTCTCTCTCACTCCATCTGCATCCATTTCATGCATATTACAACTTGCGTTGTATTTGAACTACTAAGCTCAACAGATCTCACTCACTCACTCTTCTCTACGTTGTAGTTACGCAGCTGATCTCTGTCCGTAATACTTTTTGTTAGGATGGAGCCTTACGGTTTCCACACTAGTAATAGCATATATACTGAGATTGTATGACTAGAGTGAACTTACTCCATAAGTTCCATATTGAATTCAAATTGTCATTTCCCCTCAATATGCCGAGTACTCGTACCCTTTCCACAGCATATTTGTTAAAATATTTTTTCTCCTCCCTAAGTCGGCATATAGACCAGAGTGGAATAGTTCTAACGACAGCTACGAGAGAGCACTGTTTTTCAAAATGGAAATAAAATGGGGACCCGATGGCATTCATTATATTTTTGACTGTTTTATGACCAAGTTCACTCTAATCATACAATCTTTTTAAGTATATACATAAGTATTTATAAAATTAGTTAGTTTTTGTTTTGATAAACATGGTAAAAATGGTGATGTAAATAAACGTGAGAGTAAATTCATTTGTTTTAGCGTGAAAAGCTCGCTTATTTTACGTGGATTGTAAATATTTACAATTAATTTGTTCAATCATAAATGTGTTACGAGTAAAATATATTTTGTGAATGAAAACGAGCAAATTCAAGGTATTCACTCAGACGAAAATTAGAAATCTTTATCGCGCATTTCTCTCCAAGTCTGTAATATTTTTTATCTTCTTATTTATAAATCGTATCAATTAATTAATCGCTACATTCTTTCAGAGAAAAACGTGACAATATCACATTTTGTGTACTCAAAGCTCAATCGATTGCTTTGCCCTAGCCATATATTTATCTTGATCTGAGTTTAGGACGTCTACAGGTGTGTTTATTGGTGACCATTCAGGCGATTTTGTAATAAAATTCAAGTGCATTTTATCACGGTTTTAATCCGTTAAACTTTTATGTGATCGAGTGAATTTTGTTATTTTCACTGTTAATTAAATTGACATTTTTCGTTAAGACAATATTGATAAAATCGTATATTTCTGGATGAAATGTACGAATTTATGTCTGTAAACTTAGAAATGGACTAATTGTTTGAATTCATAAATAAATTGCAAATTTAATATTAAATTTAACTATAATTTGGTTACTTCTCGTTTGAGGAAAACTATAATTTCATCAAACTAAAATATGTAAACGAGATTAAACGAAAGATAAAGAGCTTTGTTTGTGCTCTGGGTTTCATAGTCTATGAAACTATATATGATGGACAATTATACATAAATAAAAGAGAGACTTATTCCTCTGTTACTTATAATTAAAACGGTGGGATTAAAGGGTAGTAAAAGAAAAAAATCTGATTTTAAACTTGATTATTTTATAAACGCGTCATGGATTTCCAAAGCATTTATATTGGTGTGTGTTTTATAAAGAAAAATATGAAATAAAATTATTTTTAATATTAGGTTGTCTAGAAAATAATTTACATTTCTGAAGGTATACTTCTTTTATAGGTGCGATATAAGAGGGTAATAGAAAAATTTAATTGGCGATCCGATTTTTGTAACGGAATCCGGTAACGCTTTTTCATTTTCTATTTAAAAGGAAACATAACAAGAATTAAAATATTGTTAGCTTTTATTTATATTTGACTGGTTCGTTTGGATTTGTGTTTCAGGACATACGTTGTTTATTTCACCCTGCCAACTTATTTATTTATTTACAACGATCGTTTATTTCACTATTAAACTTGTAATAAATTTACAACTGATTATAACTGATTTATTCGCCAACTCTAACTGATTGTGTACTGTTAACTGATTACCCTCCACATACGGTCAATCTTTTTAATAGTCGCTTAGAAATGCTCTCGATTCTTGGAATTCCCAATTATTCCATCTCGAGCACATTCAACCCTAATTTTTACTGTCTATCCTTTTTTCTCTTAAGTCTAAAATTCTCAAAGAAACGTCTAGAGCATCTTTCATCTCATGCTTGACCGCTCCCCCTTTATTTAGTTTCATGTTTCGGTGAGCACACAGCAGAACGCTAGATGCAAGGTTTGTGATCGCACATTATACACACCCACATTTAAATTTTATGCTTGTTACAATATTTTGTAAAATTATGTTTGTGCAAAAAAGGTTGAAAGTTGTCCAGATTGCCCAGAAGTTTTTTTTTATTGAAAATACGCTTTATTAGTATGACTTATTTTGGTAAAATAGGCTAAATTCGTCGAAAATTAATAATAAAACTTTTTTAATATCTTGTTTAGTTTTCGAATTATCGATTAGATGGGCTACAATCAAGAATTTTTGATAATTTACAGTTGTTTTTCATTGATTCTTTTATATAATCGGATTGACATATTTTACGTTATACAGTTTATCCCGTTTTCGGTTCTATACTCTCATTTTGATTATTATATTTTATTTACAAAAAATGGTTTACTTTTTTCTTTATAGTTATTTCTGAAGTTTTTGTTTCACAAGTAGACAAAGCTGTCAGAAAAAAAAGTATCTTACTTAAAAGTTACTTTAAAAGTATCTATGATACTGTATATTAGTTCCTTTATTGTTTGGTTAAAAGTAACAAGTATCTTATATACCAAAAAACAACTTAGATACTCAGATGCGGGGAAATTAGATAAAGAGTTTGGTATAAGCTTGGATCAGGAAGGTCGACATTTTCAGAACTGAAGAGAACTATTCCGAATAGGTACGTAGTGTTCACTCGAATGCAATTTGTACGTAAACTTTGACATGCCAGAAATGAAGAAGCGATGGTTATTTTCAAATATGTATTTATATTATATGTAAAATTAAATTTTCATCTCAAGTCCATTTTAGCACACCCACAATCTGCCAACATTGCATTTTCGATTTTGTTTTTAATTTAATTCGCGATTTTTTTGTTAATTCAATTCTAATATAGTATAATTCTCTCTTTTGTGGGTAAGTTTTTATTATGGACCGATTTAATCGCGAATTAAATTAAAACAAAGTCGAAAATGCAACGTTGCCAGATTGTGGATGTGCTGAAATGGACTTGAGCCAAAGTAAACTTTATTTAGAAAATTTAATTTTACAGATTTTACATAATACAATATAAATACATATTTGAAAATAACAGTCACTTCTTCATTTGACATGTCAAAATTTACGTACAAATTGCATTCGAGTGAACAACACGTACAGGAATAATATCGAAACCATTCTAAACAGTTCTGAAAATCTTGACGTTCCTGATCCAAGCTTATACCAAGAGTTTTATGTGTGTCGATTTAGTGTCGATGTTTCGAAAACTAAGCGAAATATCGAAAATAAATATTTTTTATTTTCGGCTTATTTTGAGTTATTTTAACAATATACATCATGGAATTGCGACTTAACGGAAATCATACTCTTCCCAAAACTTGACTTAATTGCAAAGATGCAAAACTTCCTCCGTGTGTTCACTACACACATGCCTTTTTTTTGGGAAAACGAAGTATAATTTTCTTATAGTGATAATTATTTCATTGAATTAAATATTTTCTACTTTGGTTCAATACCTTCTGCTATATTTTTGACAGGATATTTTTTTTTACAATGGCAAAGAAGCTGATCCTGGTGTTTTTTGATGAAAATTTCATTGAAAAGTTCTCATTTGACGAAAATTTTGTGAAGACCATAAAAAATAATAATTCAAAGGGGTTATATTTGGAAAATACGGTGGGTGTGGCAGTACATCTCATCGATGCAGCGAAAGCTTTTGGTGAGGTACCAAACTTGTATTATTATCAAACTTGACGTTAAATTAAATTATCTTGACATTAAATGAGAAAGTCAAAAACCACCTGGACCAATTTTTGCTACCAAAAGATAAAAAAATTATTAGCGTGGAATTATTCTATCGCCAGAATGATGACAGAAGGTATTGGATCAGAATGAACAAAATAAGAAAATTATCTTTCATTTTTTTCAAAAAAAAAAAACAAAACAAATTACTTTGCAAATAATCAATACTTTTTCACGACCAAAATTTTAAAAATGTTAGAAATAAACGAGAAGGAAAGAAGTAAAGAGAGATATTTTTTGAATTTTAAATTTCTGCTTGAAATCAACAAAGATTTTGATTTAACATTTAGTTTGATTCGCATACGTAATGTAATTTCGCGATGGAGTTTGAATTGAAATGCAACTTAATAACATAACAAAAAGCTTTTTCTTTTCGATTCTTTGTTGATCGAAATCTATTGTGTAGCTTCGACTGTAATGTATAGATATCAGGATTATTGATGGTAATGCCCCAATTAATCTTCGACTTGTTAATGGACATAATCGAAGCACAGGTGTGGACTTTAGAAAGTACGAGAGAACGTGTATGTGAGTAATAAACCAATTCATTCCACCCACTTTTATTATTAACATCTAATGTTAGTTAATGTAGGTATATGCTGTGTAACATGTTGTTGACGATGTGATTACGTTAAGGGAGAAGCAAATGTTCGTGATGAAACTCGTCAGAGTAATCAGAAAATGTTTGGTCTTGATTGGGGTTGAGGTGGAATTGTGAGATGACTATTGATAGATAATGCATTGGTCGTATCAATTCATATAGGATACGAGACTAAAGAAGTGTGGGTGAGGAGTAACTTTACACCAACATGATGGTGGCACTCATTGTAAATGACTGATGAGACTATAGTGCAATGTTAGAATGCTACGGAATTATTTAATCGTACCAATATCGCTTGGAACGACCAGGCTTTCCAGACATTAAACTTTTGAAAAGAGATAACGACCGAGTCATTACGAGCCAATGCAATAAAGTTGAGAGAGATGGCGCACAAAACAATTCAAAGCTCCATCATTGTTAACTATTTGCCATATTATAGGGTACAGATAACTATAAATTGAAGCTTTCGAGGTGAGCCGGTATTATATTTCGAAACGATGACGTGAATTAAAAGCCGGTTATTAGGGAATATATGGTGGATGAGTTAACGAACAGTGGATAGTTGAGAACTGAGTTTGAAAAATTTCTATTGAGGTAATAATAGTTGATTACAATGTATCTATAGAGTTGAAACAATTTTCTCCTATTACTCTATCATTATTGCTATTATAGATTCAAAATGCTCAATTAAAGTTCAATAATTTCAGTTTTGTTTTGAACTTTTGGTTTCCTAATTTTTAGTTTTTCGAAGTAATTTAAAAGTTTCTACTTTTAAATGAGTTTCAATTTTACTTTTCACATTCCCAATTCAATTTTATGAAAAAAGTGCCTTGTTTAATAAGTATATTAACTTCAGAAATTATTTTTGAAGTCATACTTCTTTAGCGACGTTATGAGGAAATAATCAAACTGAATTTTTAACAAAATGTGACGCCATTGCTACAGTAGAAAGTTGCTCGCGATCGCTTAGCAAGAACCTTCAAGCGAATGAAAGCTGGCTGATTTTTTGGAAGAATTTTACAGTACTATAAAACGTAGTCAAGTCGATTGCTAGTGCCGGTTTTTGTTATTCGGTAGAGGAAACCAACTGAAACGATCAACGACGAAGTTAAAAAGTGCCTGGAAGAGATAACAGTCATAACAGGCACCGTCAGTTGTTATTTTATATTTAAAACATCGATATCGTCGAACTTCATATTTTCATTTTGTATAGTTTCAACCATATCCATATTGATATACAATAGTTCCTCGCAAGCTGGCCGATTTTTAGGAGCGATTTGTACTGTTCTAAGATGACTGTAATCACTAGAACCAACTAAAACACTCTATTGAATCAATCGAGTTGATTTCAGCCCTTGAATATGTTTTCGTTTGTCGTTAAGAGGAACGAATCAAACTCGATCGTCTCGATCAATCCCGAACCAAATGCGAAGTTTATAAATTACAGCCATTACAGCAGGCTAAAAGTCACTATCACTTGTATTTTTTGTTTAGAACATAGGTATCGTCGAACTAAATATTTTCAAATTTTTCAACTAGTGATTTCCCGTGAAATAGTCACCACCTAATACTGACGCAATTGACAAATGGTAACAATTAGCAATTAATTGAATGAAATCAAAATGATTGCTGAAACCATAGCAACAATCATTCAGTTCGAATTTGAGACAATGATTGTATTACACTTGCACGTATGTGTGTACAATATTTGTTCTCTGTCTTTGCTGACATATGAACATTTATTATGAGAATTAAAATACATTTAAAAACATATATTTTTTTGAAATTATTGAAATTATTCAATCCAATATTTGAAATATTGTTCGGAAAATCGATTGGTACATTTTATTTTTCTATTTTTGAATTAAATATCAGTTTCAATATATAAGTTTAAATGGGTAAATAAAATATACAATTACTAATATATTAATATAACTTTTAGGACGTCGTGGTCGCTATTTAGGATTGTTTATGCATATGATATTGTAAGGCAACTATCTACTCCTATATGGTAAATGCTTTCGATACGTATTTTTCGAACATATGGCCTATGCTATATTGATAAACGGTTAATTCATATAACGTAAAATATACATTTTGTGTAAGTAGCCAAATGTGTACAAATATTATACAAAATGTACAAACAACCAACTATGTATACATACAGTATGTATGTATAAATAGCCAATTTAATATTTTATTTGAAAACCAGTAACTTTCCGTGAAATATTCATAGCCCAATACTGACACAACTGACAAATGGGTAAAATTAGCAAGTGCATGAAATCGAAATGACAGTTGAAATTAATCATAGAATAGTTCAATTTTTTAGACAATAACTATTATATGTGTATTCCCCTCACATGGATATGTTTATTACTTTATATTCTTTCTCCTTGTATTTGCCGCAACACATACGTTTGATTATTATTATTTTGTTATTAGTATTATTTTTTCTTTAGCGAAAGTAATGCTAGTGGCATTGTTTTTACAATTTTATAAAACCAATAATCTTACAACTAGTGGTAAAATAATTATTAAATGTATTATAAACTTCACGACTTCCACTAACACTTTTATTGAAAATCAACCTATCTGCGGGGATTGTAAATATAGAGGTTGTTTAACAAATAAAACATATCGACACTAGATGAAAAAATAATAAACATGGATTGTAAAACAGTTCCAATTCCGAAGTGATAATTTTGATAATATTTGTGTATTAAATGCGGAAATTGTAATTGAAAGCTCGTTCCATATTGATCACACCGATATAGGTATAGCTTGCTTATAATAGGTAAATTATATTAACCTACAAGATTAATGATGTTATTTTACTTGGTAGTAGTTACTGATATTTACTGTAATTGGAAAATAAATAAACTGATGAAAATAGCGGTAGTATTATTTAACAAGATTTCCTCATTGAAATAAAAAATGTATAAAAATAATCATAAACTTTTAAAATAAAATACTTCACTTCTTAACGTAAATTACTAATTACCTGTAAAATATTGTTGTTTCATTTAACGGGAATATTGAAGCAATATTATTTTTTTTAAAACAAATACTTTTCTCTATTTATTTCGCCATTAGACTGTTTTCCAAGGGTACACTATATAATGATAAGTAACGGTAATTTAACTAAAGAAACTAATAGAGTTGTCCTGCTGAATCTAATATGATAAAGCTTCATATCATATATATCACTCTTTTAAGGCAGAAATTTTCAAAAACCCTTTCTTATTATATATCTGTATCGTATAAAGAAAACACTTTTCAAATTTCATCGACACAAATGTGCACTTATATTTGAAAATACAATGTAAAACGAGAAAAAATAATGACCTTCTTTATGTTAATTAACATAACTAAAAACGTTGAATGAAAATTTTCATTCAACGCTAAAAAGCTATTCGATTTCGTACATTTGGACGTTGTACATACAAAATTATTGGAAATAGGTGGAAAGCGTGGAAGTAAATTCGAATATTTTATTTATTTTCAATAACAATAGTTTTCAAATTGTTCTAAATATCGAAGAAAAGTTAGTATGGAAGATTTTATATTTGAATTGACAGTGAATATATCGCAAAAAATTGCTACCTTAATGCTTTTCAAGCTTTTCAGCCGAACATATAATTACTCCAGATCACAACATTGGTTCGTAAAAAAATAGATTTTAAAAAGTTTGATTGTTGAAAAACGAACCAAAATTTAAAATCGCTAATTTGGTATAAGTACTACATAAGTATTAAAATTTCATAATAATTTAGTGAAATGACGTTATTTAAAATTTTGTTATTAAAATGATATAAAAAAAAACACTTATTTTATTTCTTAATATAATTTTAGGTAAAGTTTTTTTTATATTAACAACACTTTGATTATTAAATTTAAAATTTCGATTGTTGATTAACTCTACATTATCTCATATTAAACATTTTATTGAGATAAAACCTTTAGTTGCGAATGCAACGGGTAACTACTAGTATAGTTATAAAACCATACAGATTGGAACGAAACTATACTCTTCCTTTATATGAACTCTACAATTTATAAAAAAAAATATTGATTAAGGTTGTTCAAATAAATTAAGAACTGAATAGTTGTTTTATTGAGACCTTAAAAATAATTTGAAAGAAACGTTATAACGCTGTTGGTGGACGAGTAGTTAAGGTGACCTTTCTAAAATCGATAGATGTAGAATTCAAATATCCTGTCGATTATAGTTTTTGGGTTCCATGTCGTAAAATTATAAAAAGGAAGCCTTTTATGATTATTTTGTAGTCTGTCTATTTTGAACTTTATTTAATAAAATTTAAGAAATATTCATTTAAAAATACAAAAAATCATAAAATTTAAAATGCTTAAAACGAGCTTCTATTGGCCCGGCACTAAAATAACGTCACAATTCGGTGCTTCAAAATCTCACGGACGTTTTCCTGTGACAAATGTACAAACACAAAGGAAAAGGTTGTTTAAATCGTTTAAACATTATGTTAATGATTTAAACTATTCACAATCTACACAACCTCTATTCAGAAGGAACACAATTAGTAGTAATTTTTAGGATATGAATATTTTTCTTTAGCGAAAAATTGTGAAAAATGTAAAAATTGTGTACATTATTATTGTTTCAGTGGCAACCGTCCAATGATTTGTTTTTATCTCGGTTTCAATACATGTACTGGTGCGTACTGTGACGTTACAGAAGCCTCATAGGTGCACCCATCATTTTCGAGCTCTCATTTGCTCATTAAATTTTTTTTTTTTCTACCTAAACAGAACTTTTGCATAACTCAAAGTGGTTTTTTGTCTTATTAATAAAACGATGAAAATAATTGTGCCTTTGGTTTATTGTTCTATACTCTTATGACGTGCCTGAAGAAGTTTCTATAACTATAAAAATGATTTTTTTTGAATCCAATATTGAAAATTTTGAATATAATCTTCCCTAGTTTTAATTAATCTATGTCTAGGAATTGAGCTATATAAGAAAGAATTAAATATACAAATACTTACTCTTTTTTCGATATCGATATTTTTCAATTAATACCGAGTCAGAATCGATACTTAAGGACCAATACTGTATCAAATAAAAATATCAAAACCTCAGTGATATCGTTTCATTGCTCTTTTAAGAATTTTTTCTCAGGGACGCGTAAGAGTAACAACGTAAAGTTGATATCACTCACGAAAATCTACGGTTTCTGGAAGTTGTGAAAGATTTAAGTTTGTAATTTATCGTAATTTAAATACACATAATAATTCAAAATCTAAAAGCTATAAACGTTTTCGAAATGTGTTTCTTGTAATGGATAAACTTTCAATTTACCTACAAATTAGTACGAAACCTCGGTGCATAGTAAAGCTTGCATTTGTCTGGAGTTTATTAACACATCTCGGATTTATAAACCCTACAATTCTCAAAAACTTAACAGTTAAACAATTAACAGTTAACAATAAAAAAAACATGGAAAGTATTTTCAAAATTATTCATATTTTTTCATTTTGCTTAAAATATGATAAATTTCATTATGACTTGTTTTGAATCGGTTTTCCTATGTACAAGTTTACAAAGCTGTTCATACAAATTTCCGACGAATTTTATCACCAAGTGAAGTAAAGTCAAATGCAGTGTAATCTCGGTAATTTCAAGGATTTACTACTTTAAACAGGAACGACTTAAATATGTCTTGTATAGTATGATATCTCATGATTCCTTTAATTGTAATCCGAATCAATGTGAAATAAGGTCGCATAGCTTTCAAGGTATTAACATTTTCGCTAAATTACTTTTTATAAATGACTCCAGTTACAGATTTACAATCTAAAAAAGTAGCTCTTATTTCCACTTCTTCTATCTATTTTACTCCATACACATTTTCCACCAGAAGGACAATATGGCCGCCAAAGCATGTTGTTAAAATTACTAGTTTGAATTTTTTATTTATGTTTTTGTTTTATAAATTAAATGTTCATATGAATAGTTGGTCAGGTAATTGCTCTTATCAAACAAATATTAAAAATAGTTCTGCTCAAAATTACCGATACAACTAAATTGTTTTTATCTATCTCATTCTGCTTTAATTACTATTTGTAGTTTTTATTTCAAAAAAGTTTTATATTAAATATATTATATACTTATACTGTATGTATTCCACGGAAGCAACAATGTAATGAGCTTTGGTATTTTTTGATGTTTTTGTATGGCGCATGTTTTACTTTGATAACATGTTTTTCGCTCATTGTGAATAGTATAAAATCTCTACGTGTATACCCGGACTCCCCCAAAATGCTGTAAAAAATTCCTGCTCACATTAACTTCATTTACATTCCAAACAAATAAAATTGAGATAATGATAATAATAATTTAAATTTGAATATACATAAAAAGTTTAATGTGAACATACTACAAAAAGTTGCACAAAAGTTGAGATTGGTCGACCGTAGGGATGAGAATAGGGTAAATGTTCATTTGTTACGTCGGCGTATTCGTAAGGAAAGATAATCAGACAAAAGATGGAAGAGAGAGTTAAAGGGAGTTATTTAATTTGCATAGTTTCCAGTTTAAGAATTTTCATTCTTTTCATTTCTGTTAAAGGCGCCTTTGTTATTTATTTATTTATTTTTTGTCTCCCTGTTTTAAACTGGGACAATGAAAAAGCCTACATCGTTACCGTTTACATTTTAACGAAAAATTAAGTGGATAATATAATTTGAATTTTGGTTTCAACACAAAAATAAACAATTCTAGCTTTTATTGGATGGCTGGCTTTGTTTCTGAGATAATATGTGATGGAAATGATCGACGAAGGAGAAGGTCTTCCATTATGTTTTCTACAATTTGGTGGCAGACTTCTTTTTCAATTGAGTCTAACTTCATAACGAGATATATATGGTGAGCTGGGTGGAGGATGTCTATGGAAAGAAATTGACTTGTCACTGGCGTTAAACAAATTGAATTTTCACTCCTTCGTTCCTTTTTTGTGCCTTAATTTTAAGTTAATGGAATAAAGAATCTGTCTAGCAAAATTAAAGAGACATGAATGACATAAAAAGTTAGTCACTTCGTGCATTTGATTCACAAACTGTGATTTTTTTTCGTTTATCGTTCCATAATTTTAAAACATTTTTTTCTGTCTACATTTTTGATATGAAATAAAACTTATAACTTATAGGTAAAGAAACTTTTTGGGAAACGAGAAACGGGAATATAGTTAAAACTTTATGAAATAGGTTGAAGAGAGTTGAGAAACTTTAAAATTGGTAGGTAATGATTTCTTTTTTCTTAGCATGAAATATTGAATTCTATATGAAAAGAATGTATAATTTTCCACAGATTCTTAATGCAAAGGGTCACGAGGTTTTCACATAATAGAAAATCATTTTTCATTTGATTGGTACTTCAGTTCTAACTCTACTTTATTCATACTATAAATATTAATTTTGTGTTAAAGATGATCGTTCATCTACAGTCCCTGGCTATATTAATAAACGCGCTATAGGTTTTGTATAAAACCTGAAGTGAGAGTTATTTTATTTTGAGTTCATATTTTTGATTGGGTTTAACTTTTCTGTTCAAAGTTTATTTATTACGCTTCTTACCAACTAGACCAACTAACCAAAATATCATATTTACTAAAACATAATTTTTTATCATCAAATTAACTAAACATTTTCTTAATTATGGCCAGCTGAATTGTTTAATATTTAATTGAAAGCCCGTTTACTGATAATAAACTGATATTACTGTTATTATTTATTGATATTAAATATATATTTAAGATCCCATTCTGCGCAGTTTGCTGTTTATGAAGGACAATACCGTCTGCTGTATTTGTGGATGATGATTCTATACGTGAATATTTTTTCTAAGGGTTATTTTTCTGTTGTGACCACCTCTTTAGTTACTTTTTTCTTCAGCAACTTCCACATATTTTCAATGGGTTTCAAATCAAGGCTTTTATCCTAAAGTAGGGTACTAGGGATAATAAACAAGGTTTTACCCTTATCCAGAAAATATATTTCTTAAAAATCAATACAACTCTTTATAATGTATAAACTAAACAATATTAAATTAAATTTAATAGAATATGTACATTTTGTATACAATTTTAAGTGCGCCTAATAATAGGGCCAGGGACTGTATAGGTACAGTTCTTTATTGCACCAAATCCTAACTTTTGTTTCCCTTATGAAATTTAGTTAACTTTTACTACAGTGAAAAAAAGCAAAAACAAAAGACAAATTTTTGAATAAATAAAAAAAAAATGGAGAAGGCTAACAGGTATATTATCAAACACACAAAAAAAATAATAAAACATTAAAAACAAATTTCATTTCGCTGGAGGATATTTACGAAATGAAAAAAACGATTCTTCTAACCCTTGCAAAATGTAATTGCAAAATTTAGGTTTGATGAGAATAAAGAACCAAGTGAAATGGTTAATTTTTGCCGCAATATTCGTTTTATTTTAAACGATATACGGGTATTATGATAAAAAAAGGGTTTACTCGCATATAATGTACATAATGTCAGTTTGTTCGCTTGTATATTTTTAAAATGCGCTTTTTACTTTCTCATCTCATAAAAATTGTATTGTTGTATCATAGTGTTTGGTATATAATATATTTTGCATATTCAGCGCTTTAAAGCTTAGTTTTATGTGTCAGTCAACATTTCCTTGAACGTGAAAGAGTAAAGCGTATCCTCAACTTTTACCTTATGCAAGTCTTGCAAAAATGCGGCGTCAGTGGTAAAATGATTTTATGACTTAGCAGTTTTCCTAAATGTCAACTTAATATTTTCTGTAGTAAATTGATACATTGTTGTTTGATTTTTTAAATAGAAACATAATTGATACTTAATATGATTACGAAAGTTTTAATATCATACCTAATATGATTTAAAATCATTGTCATTTCAATGTTATGTAACAGTGCTTCGATAAAGTTAAAAAAAAAATCAATATTTTTATTTTTCCACAGTAAATCGTTGTAATTTTATGGATTTTTATGCTGTAGTCTACGATACTGGGCCCTATATTCGTTTCGCTCACAAGCCCACAACGCCCGCAACCTCCAAACAAAGTTTTTCACTCGCAAAAATCTATTGTTTCAATTTCGAATATCCTATTGCCAATATTTCTTTAGAAATATATTTACTATATGTTCAAAGGATAGCTGTTGGAGCAGGGAAATGATTAATCAAATGAGTTAATACTTTTTCAACGCGACGTTTCACAATAATTTATCGCTTCTTCAGGCGCTCAAAACATACAATATTAACTTCATTATATATAATAACTACCTTGCCATATTCATATTGTTTGTAGTGGTCTACTTGCAACTTTTAGTACATTTAAAATTTAAAAAACTTTTAAAATGAAACTAAACAAATATAAAAACCTTGTTAGGAAATTATCCATTGTGTAACTCATACACTCAATGAAATATATTAGAAATATATCGTAGACTGAGGTATTGTCATTGATTTTTTTTTTCCCCCGTTTTTGTGTATTTGCAATCTGTCCCTGGACAATGAGCAAATCTGGTCTACGTCCGCGCTCTATATTGACTCTTTATTGAGTCAAATCAAGCTCCTTGAACTTACTCCCTGTGAGGCAATTCCAGAAACGTGTAGCGCTTCAGTCTATTGTTCTCTCCGCTGTTGTCAAGTAGGCTGATCGCCAGATGATTGGCGTGGTCTTCCAGTCTTTTTTGATATTTTTGGCTGAATCTGGCGATCTCTTCTCTCACGGTGGTCACCTTCAGGTCTTTATGTATGTCGTGGTTAGTGATATACCATGGAGCGTTCGTAATGAGTCTGAGTGTCTTAGACTGAAAGCGCTGTAGGATATCCACATTGGAGTTGCTAGTTGTTCCCCACAGTTCGATGCCGTAGGTCCAGACTGGCTTCAGAATTACTTTGTATATCAGTAGTTTATTGTCCAGGGGCAATTGCGACCTCCAACCAATCAGCCACTGCAGTTGACGGCATTTGGCTTTAAGCTGATCTCTTTTGGCAGCTATATGTCTCCGCCACGTAAGTCTTCTGTCCAAGTGCATTCCGAGATACTTGACTTCTGTCGCCTGCGGCACCTGAAGGTTGTTGAGATATACCGGTGGACAGGTATCTCGCCGAGTAGTGAATGTCACATGAACAGATTTGGCTTCATTGACTTTTATTTGCCATTTATTAAGCCATGGTTCCAAATCGTTGAGGGCCCTTTGTAATTTTTCGGTCGCAACCTGTGGGCATTGATCTGTCGCCATGATCGCTGTATCGTCCGCGTACGTTGCAATTACCAAATTGTCAGTGATAGGTAAATCTGCCGTATAAATTAAGTACAGTGTGGGTCCCAGTATGCTACCTTGTGGCACCCCAGCACCGACCGGGTGGAGTCCCGATTGATCTTCGTTGTAGCTGACAAAGAATTTTCTATCCTCCAAGTAGGACTGGAGGACGCGGTAGAGCGGGTAAGGTACCACCTTTTTTAACTTATACAGCAGCCCCAGATGCCACACCTTGTCGAAGGCCTGTGTGATGTCCAGAAAAACTGCGGAACAGTAACCCTTATCGTTTAGCGTCCTCATGATTGTAGATGCTACTCTGTGAACTTGTTCGGTGGTGGAGTGTTCCTTGCGGAATCCGAACTGGTGGTTTGGAATGAGACTCTGTTCATCGATACAGGGTTGCAGTTTTTTTAAAAATAGCCTTTCGAACAATTTCGACAGTGTGGGTAGCAAGCTGATTGGTCTATATGCCTTCGCGTCGTTTTCGGGCTTTCCTGGCTTGTGGATCATGATTATCTTTGCAATCTTCCAGTATGATGGGAAATAACCTCTGATAATGATGGCATTGAAGATGGAGGCAAGCAGCATGATTGCATTGGAAGGGAGTTCTTTCAACATTCGACCAGTTACTCTCTCGTATCCCGGAGCCTTTTTTGGGTTTACCTTTTCATGTATGCAAGAAGCCACTTCTTCAGGTGTAATATAGAAAGAAGATAGTTCTGCTCCATTACTTGGTTGATCATTTGCTGTTTCTTCAGCGGTGAGCTCATGTTGGTCATCGAAGAGTTGGAAAACTGTTGCCAAGTGAGTAGCAAACGTTTCGGCTTTTTCTCTATCAGTTCTGGCCCATTCCCCACTTTGCTGTCTGATTGGTGGGACTGATTTGTGGGGCCTCTTGATTTTTTTTGTAGTTTTCCAGAGAGAGTAGTCTGTGGTTGAAGTGGCCGTTAAGTTATTGAGGAAGTATTGCATTGATTCTTCCTTCAGTTCTCTTAGGACCGTTTTCAATCTGGCTGTCGCTCTGTTGAGGGTTGTTTTGTCTCGCGGGTCACGGGAGCGCATCCATTCCTTGCGCAGCCTTCTTTTTTCTGCAATCATTTCTCTTACCTGTGTGGGACAATCATACTCCACGACCGCCATCGGCCCAGTTGGTGTCGCAGTGACGGAAGCATCGATCATCGCAGCAGTAAAGTATTTACATGTATGCTCTATGTCATTATCCGTTTTTAATTCGAATCGATGAGGTAGACTATTTTGCAGAGTGCTACGATATTTCCTCCAATTTGTTTTGTTGTTGTGCAGATATTGTGGTCGAGTTTTTCTAAGGATACTGGTACTTATCCTTAGCAATACAGGGGAGTGATCTGACGATAAATCCGGTTCGGTAGAAGTAGCGGTGTAGTTCTGGTTTATGCCCTTAGTAACGAATATATCCAGTACATCAGGTATCTTATTTCTGTCCGTGGGCCAGTGATTTGGTTGGTTTGCCGATAACACGCCCAATTGCAAACTATGGATCACATCATAGAGGGCTCTTCCTCTCGGTGTCAAAAGTCTTGAGCCCCACCATGTGTGTTTTGCATTATAATCGCCTCCAGCAACAAATCTGTTCCCTAGTTTTGTGAATAGTTGTTTGAACCCGTCCTTATTTGGTTGATGTCTTGGGGGGCAATAGACGGAGGCAACTATCATTGGTCCTAGCCAATCTTCGATTTGAATGCACGTGGCTTGCATGTATTCTGTGTGAAATCCTTCGAGTTCATGATGTTTGATTTCGCTTCGTATGATAATTGCTGTTCCGCCATGTGCCCTTCCATTCGGGTGATTAGTATGGTAAAAGTCGTATTCCCTTATTCTAAGGAAAGATCTGTCACTGAAGTGCGTTTCGGTGATTAGCATAACGTCGATTTTATTGGTCTTCAGATATGCTTCCAGTTCTGCCCTATGCTGGCAAACTCCGTTGGCGTTCCAGAGAACCATTCTATATTCGTTAGCCATTTTAACCCATTTTAGACACCAAGGCTGTTAGCAGGTTCAGTAGTAAGGCAGTTTGTTCCGCCTGCTTAGCTATGATGTTCTCAAGTCGACTAAGTCGTTGTTCCAGGTTGTGGGATGTTTGTTGCTCACTGTTGGATGATTCCGCCTGGGGCCAATCTGTTCGACGTTGATTTTCTTTTAGAGCTTGGGCGTAACTGACGTTTGGCATTATTGGGTTGGTTGGAGGGAGGTTATTAAGGTAACTATTTTCTAGGGATGAGCGATGAGGAGGATAGGTGATGTTTGGTTTATTAGCCGAAGGGAATTTTTTCTTTTGTTTGTCTTTATATACTTCACAGCCCTTATAGTTCGCTGGGTGCGTTCCATGGCACAGTGCGCATTTAGCCGGAATGCGCTCATTGATTAACTTCGAAATTCAAATAGTTGTATTTTCTAAAACTCAAACATACCGAAAAAATATTAGTTTTCACTCTACAGTCGATAAATTTGGTCAAGGCGGCCAATTCAAAACTGGTAGGTTTTTGGTTCGATCCTCGTATCGAGCAAGTATTCGATATTTCTCAATTACGGATTTTTTTTAACCTTAGAGTCGCTAAAGACCTTAGCAGTTATAAAGCGACAGAAATAACAATTAAAAAAAATATTTGTGGGTAATCATTGTTAAACAGTTGGGATTATTTTGGTATTTACTATTTATGAATTCTTTATTGTTACTTCAATAGTTTGTTTCTCATATTATTGAGAATTTCTTAAATATTAAACACATAGCGATTCTAACTAATAATTTTTGCACCTCTTTATATATCCAATCTGGTAAATTTCATGTTATTCAACCCTTTGAAAAAATTGAAGACCAATACATCATCAATATTCACAGTTATTTAAAAAACGGTGTGTGTATTTATGTACGCGCATGAGAAGTTATACTTCTTTGGTATAATCAAAAAGATGTTTTATTTCCACTGCCGTAGCTTTTTCCGGTAGTGCCTGAACTGGCACACTAGTAGTGGTTTATGATATAAGTGTTTTGTGATAACTAAAATATGATACTATTATAAACACAATTTGTTTTTAATATCAACATACATAATAAGCAAAAGTATGTATGACAGCAATGACAGAGGACCAAGAATGTGAAGTTATAAACACATCCATGTGAGTGGAATACAAATATAATAATTATTGTCTCATATTTGAACTAACTAATTGTAGTCATTGGATTCAACTGACATTGAATTGAATAATTTCAAAAAAATATCTTTCTTTTAAAAGTTAAAAGACAGAGAACAAATATAGTAAATACATACGTGTGAGTGAAATACAATCATTTTCTCAAATTTGAACTCATGAAGTATTAATGGCAGGAAGACGAACGCTGTATTTCAAAGTCGTCCATGAAATGAGGACACAGTTCAGAGGGCTCTAGTGTCAATAGTGTATTTGACAGTTTTTATAGTTTTGACAGATATTGGCTTAAGTTTGAATTAGTAAAATTAATAACAATGACAAGAAGCAAACAACTGATAAACATTCAGTGAATGTCAAGTTTCTTAGCGATAATGCGCCGCTAGTGACCGAAAAAATAACTAAGTTTATGTACGAGTTTTTGAGGTCACGAGAATTAACAAATTGCCAATCTCGTTCGTTCTCATGTTATCTATTGTTCATGTTTGAACTGAATAACTGTTGTTTTGGTTTCAACAATCATATTGATTTTGTATGAATGGTCCTTTGTATGACCAGTTGTAAGTTTACTATGATAATTAATATAAAACTAACATATTTTTCAATAATATTTTTTTGGAAAAAAAGTACGCTGTTTGGAAGAGATGAGAAATAAAATGAAATATTTCCAACTTGGGAATCAAAAAATGAAATTTAAACGTTAGATGTTTTTGTGTTCCAAATTGGATCTTTCACTAATAAAATTTATTCCAAATAGTAACTGGAAAAATATATTTAAAAAAATGAAGTAATTGAATTGGATGGGGTTTTTAAAGTACTAGATATCTGAAAAAAGAAGGGAAAACCTATAAATGTGTTCATACTGATTCAGTTTCTGATACGAGTATTTTGCTTATAAACTTATTCTTATAAAAGTTTAGAAAACTTATATGAATGTATGATAGATGTGTACTATTGAATTATTAAATTTAGTCCAGATTTCAATAAAGCTCGAAGAAGATTGATGAAAGAACGTGCAATATGTGAAATTGAATCGCAAAAGGAGTGTCTTTGAGTTATCGATGAATTTATGATTTTATTAAAGTGTTTCAATTATTTTTTTTTATATTTTACAGAATTGAATAATTCCATTTCGAGGAAATGTGCATTGATTTTTTTTAACAAAATTTAGAAATTATACTTATGTGACATGGTTTAGAAAAAAATTTGTACTAATAATTACAGTAGGTCCTTTAGTGCGATACACGGAATTCATAAGTTCATCAAATAGAAATACTTAAATAAGGAGAAGTAATATTTTGTAAAGCGTGTGCTTTTTTCATCATTCAATACATACACCAATTAATATTTTTTAAAGACATTAGGGAAAAATTTAGAAATAAAAAATAGTCACTTACTCGCATAGTCAGTAAGAGCTAGAATATAATAAAATGAATATATCTCATTGAAAAAAATAAGTGTTTATGAACACTAACTAATTGGAACTAGGATGAAAATGCTATCACTAAACTAATGACGAGTACATTTTATTCAAATACATCAGTGCATGGAAGTGTCTTATGAATTTTTATTTATAGCTAGCTCGCTTTTGCAATAAAATGGGAGATTTCAAGATAGTATTATATTTGAATTAATTTTTTTTTTTTTTATAAATTATCAATCGCTACCATTTTGGATTATAAGTAGCCGTCGCGCGTCATTCACCCACTGCGTTGGACAAATTATAAAATCTAGACCTAAAAAAATTATTGAAATATTTCTTGTAGTACATAGGAAATAATCGAAGAATAAAATTGCATTTTTTAATACATTTTCGGTTAACAAATTTTCTGAAGTAAAACTTTTCCTGTTCTTATACTTATTAAGATAATAATCTAGGTGAACTCACTCTAGAGCAGGCCACGTAAAACTGGTCATATGGGAAGTAGTCCCCCTTTAGATCGATTCCTACTGCATTCAGTGATTGACCCTGTGCTTTATTTATTTTTATTGCGCAACAAGCTGAAGGGAGAATTGCAGTCTTTTATACTCAAATGGATACTCTGACGGTATAAATGTATAAGTGGTATCTGTGGTATAAACACTGATTCACCCCAAAAGCAACCAGTAAATGTATTGGTCCCTACCAAATTTCTATGTAAGACATGCAATCTTGTTTCATTACATAACTTTGGCGGATTGAGATTCCACAGAAGCATTACTGGAGCACCCACTTTCAGAATGCAATAGCATTCCTGATGGATTAAGTGTACTAAGGAACTTTAAAAAATAGTTTATAACATCATCCGTTTACACTAGTGTTAAAAGGATTGATACTTGTAGTTTGACGCTTCAAACGACATCAAAAAGTGTCATTAGCTTGTTTTTTTATAGCATCAATATTTTTGTTTCTGTTCCAAATCCAAATCGAAAAAGTTACTCAGTTTAATACGATCGTATAATGTGTCCTTTTTAAAGGCATTTTGATTATTAAATTTAAAATTTCGATTGTTGATTAAGTTACACGTTATCCCTTACACAATTTGGCACCTCTTTTCACTCTTTTAGAGGATGAATTTTCAAAAATCCTTTCCTATCAAATCAGTGGTGGACTTGGATCCCATGCCGCCCTAGGCCTTATTCGATATGCTGCCCCTATTACTCCATAACAAGGTGATTGTCGAGATAAAAGATCTAATTTTCAAATACTAATATCGTGTGTTTATTTTTATTAATTTTCAGTTAACTTTGAGCAATGAATTAAAAGTGTAGGTACATTTAATCTTTGAAATTTTATAAGTTTGATCTAATTCCACTACCAGAGCTCGTAAAAGTCTTTAAATGTTTTGACAAAAATGACTCAAATATAGTAAGACATTCTACGGTCCCTAACAAATATCATTATGGGTATCTCCAATTTGGTCTGAATGTCCCCGAGATGCCATTCCTCTCATTGCCAGTGATTTAATAATTGAAAAATGGAGTGTGGTAAATAGAAAATTTAATCAAATTTACTTTTTTGAAGATGTTCTTTACATTTATTTTTGAATTTGAATTGTCGACACTTTTCGTTTTTAAAATTTTGAGGTCCCGAAAATTTTGCCGCCCCTAAAATGGTGCCGCTTTAAGAGGACCCGAAACCAATATTTTCCATTATGAAAACCCGAACTTCTAGACCCATTTTCTCTGAAACTCTTTCATCAATTTCAATGAAACTTGACAGACTTAATCTACTCTTAAATTGGAACAAGCTGAGTAGTTTTCGTTTAAAATAATTCATTAGAACAAAAATTACAAAGTTACAAGTCAAGATTTTTAATATATGAAAATCCTGAAATTGCCCCATTTTTTTCGAAACTCTTTAACCAATTTTAATGAAACTTGGTAGTCTTACTCTACTCTCCAATTATAACAAACTGAATAACTAATATTTACAATAATCAAAAAGTTACAAATATTTGAAAAAAATTACTAAAACTTTGTTACTAAAAATTTTTTATTTGTAAATGTAATCATAGGCTTTAGAATTCCGTTATTCAGTATGTTTAAATACTATATAAATATCGTCACAAAAAATGTTAAACGATTTGTTTTAGTAGTTTAGGAGAAAATGGGTCAAATTATAAAAAAAAATACGATTTTTCAGGAGAACCAACTGTTTGAAAACTAGAGAGAACCGGTTTATAGGGTATTTTATTTCTATCGAAACATCACAATAATCGATTCTTAAATGTGGTAAAGCAAATTTGAAAGCAGTTATACTGGTTAGAATCACAAAAAAATAGTACTAAATTACTCGGAAAGAGTTATATTTTCAAAATTGGTAAAAACTTTTTTAACTTTTTTTCAAAAATGTCTCCTTCGGGTTCCTTTAAGCATAAGCCTCATGGACCTAGGCGTAAATAGATCATTGTATCAAATGCCTACGTTATATAAGGAATACACACTCCAAATATCACCTCTCTACGACCAGCAGCTTAGCATATGCATTGATCTACCAGTTAGTCAGGACAAACAATTTTATTGTGTATTGTACATAGAAAAATTGAAAGGAATGTAGTGTTAAGCCTCAAAAAAATAGGTTTTTAATTATTTTGTTATTATTCTGATTTCATAAACTTCAAATATAAATTTAAATTGCATCTTGTTTGTAGAATGTTAACTGATAGAATTTTGTCTTTTGTTTCAACCGTAAATGTTCATAACTAACCGTGGATTTCGATTTGGAAAAAAACAACGACCAATCATTACAAGATATGGTTTTTTCGTCCATACCACAAAGAATATATATGTATTACGTGGTCGGTACATAGAACTTTAAAACTACAGGCAGCTATTAGACATATTAATTTCAAAACGAAAATAGTCGAAAAGGTTAAGAACCAATAGTTATAAAACAATAAAAAAACACTTACATTTAACAAATAGGAAAACTCCTACACATGCTCTTTTGTATTTTCAACACAATTGATGTTTTATAAAATTTCTGAATTAAAGCTCTACGAATAGCCATACGTATCAATACGTATTAACAGAGTATTTTGTATTATCTGAAAACTTAAAAAAAACGTTTTGAGAGAGAAAATATAACAGAAGAAAAATTTGAAACATCACTGTCAACTTATTCTTCTTAGCGACATAGTTAAAGAGCTTATCAACTTTTTCAAATATTTTCCTCATATAAGTCGTGGGTGTTAATATTTAACTGGAGGCGTTTGATTATGGAAGGTTTCTAATGTGTTGGGAATATATACATGTATATAGAACTCATTGGTATAATAATAAAGCAGAAAAGCTCAGGCGTTGGTTATAGATTTTTCTAAGAGTTACATGATATTTATTTCTATAACACGTAGGTTTATTATTGACAATTTTACTATTATCGTTTATACTCTTTCAGAGGAAAATAATTTCGGAAGAGTGTGATTTAAATAAATTGTATAATTTAATCTACAACCGTCTGTAGTTACTCTTATATCCATAATCAAATTGGTACATTTCAGAAGTAAGTTACGGGAAATACAAAAGATGACAAAACAATGATATCAGGTTAAACGAAGATGAAACAAAATTGTCTGCGTGTGGTTTTTGAAAATCGGCAATTTCACACTTATTGTGAGACGACAAATGTTACTCGTAAATTTTGACCTTATTCAATTAAAATCTAATTTAATTAAGAATATTATTGTAATTTGCCAAAAATCTAATTACAAAGATTAAGCGCGAAGAATGAAATTTATTGTTTACGTCATTGAATTGGTGGAGAAAACACAGATGATAAATCATTGAGATTACAAGAAAACGACATACCTACATTTATACTTGAGCTTTCATCTTCTGCGATTTGTAATATTTTAATTAATTGAAAGATTGAAATCATGTGGAAAGGCTCACGTAATAGATATATTTCAACTTATGGCATTTTATGGCAGTGAACAAAGATGAGACAAATATGAAAGATTGCAAAAAATTTAATTTTTCAATCTTGGTAAAATAACGAGCTGGCAAAAATGGTTTTAAAATTAACGCGCTTATTTCCGCAAGGGTGATTTTAAAGTTTTATTTTATCGAAAAATTAGTTTTTCTTAAAATATAATTACTTAATTACGAAAAATCTCTAACCTAATTTTATAATATAGATATTATTATGTTGTACAGCAAAAAAAAGGCGTAAACTAGCGATTAAAGAAGTATAAATTAATTGACTATCGATTCAAAATTGAGGAAAAATAGTCCAGAAATAATAGTTTGAATTTTTTGAAGTAGTATTTATGGTAATTTATAAACATATAGTTTGTCCTGACTAATTGACTGACTATGATGGATCAACGCACAACCTAAACCGCTAGCCGTAGAGTCGTGAAATTTAAAGGATACATACTTCTTATGATGTAGGCATCCGATAAGGAAGGATTTTCGATAATTCCTCCCCTAACAGGGTGAAAAGGTGAGACAAAGCTTATATGTGATAACACATGGCCATCAATAATCGAAATTTCATATTTAATAATTCAAGTGCCGTTAAACACGCAACATTAAACGACATTCTCGTAGATCAAGGACGCCAGCGTGGATTAGAACCATTATGGTCTAATTTATTCGCGAATTAAGTAAAAACAAAGTAAAAAATGCAACGTTACCAAACATTGACGTTCCTAAAAGAAGCATAAGTCTTTTCTATTGTATTTTCTGTGGATTATAATTGAATTTTGAGAAGAAATTGGACCATAATAGTTTTGATCTATACGCTGACGTGCCTAATTCTCGGAAACATCCTTTAAACGATATTAAAGTTAAATGAATGTTTCGATTCGAATTTGTTTGTTTCAATTTGAAATACTACGAGTATTGTCGTCATAAACATGAAAAAAAACTTATTTGCTATGCATGAAGCCAGGGTAGGAGAAGCCTAATCGACACAAGCGTTCCCAGTGGCCAGTTTAAGCGTAAGAGTAAGCTATTATTAGCAAATACACGTGAGGATTTTTATTTTGTTTTATTTTAATAAGTATTATGAAAATCAGACACCAGAATTGTTGTGTTGTGAACTGTAAAAATAGCAGCTGAAAAAATAAATGTATTTTTTTTAAGTTTCCGACGGTTAAATGGAAAACAAATCAAAGGATAACTACAGTTAGAAGGTAAAAGTCAATAATGCCATAACCTTAATTTTATCGATTGCATGAGCAATTCAAAGAATAGCAAACACAATCTCACGTGGGGGAAAGGATGGTTTCGGCAAATATAACCTAATTTTTCAAAACTGTTCTCTTAAATAAATCTAATGTAATTGAAGCACAGATTAACTCATTTACATTGCAAGTACGCATTTTAAAAAAAATTGATACTAAGGAAGGGGTCGAGTAAAACCTAACGAAATCTTAACAAGAAGGCAGGGCGGGTCGAAAAATAGTTAAAATTATCTCATGTAATTAATGGATGTCCCCTTATTATTGGAATTTGATATATATTTAAAATAACTTAATCTTATATTTATTGCATTTTTCGTTATTTTTATTAATTATACGTACATGCTTTTGGTTAAATTCTCTTAAATACAAAATTACTACCAATATAAACTGTCACATAATTCTTTATGTGGATATTTTTTAAATTATTTATAACTAATACTCTTTATTCTGCTAGTTGCTATTAACAAGTATATGAAAAGATACTCTAATACTCTAATAACCGTCTATAGTTCATATCTTAATGGCGCTGTAATCACATACATAGCGAATAAATAAACTCGAAGTTTCAAAGTATGTAAAGTTCAAGTGTGTGGTATTTGGAATGCCAAAATAACATTAGCTTTTTACTAAATGCATATCAAATCTATTAAATGTATTAAATTCTAACCACTCTATGGGCGTGTAAAATAAGTATTTGTTTCAAGATGCCTTTATTCCAAATTTATCTTTAACATATGAAATTATATGGTATATCCAATTTTTCATATTAAATTTTGATATACTTAAAACATTTTTATTTTATTGGTTTTCACCACTTAGGACAATATAATATGAATATTATTGCGGGCCGGAAAAATGATTAAGCTGAATCTAGGTATAAGAGGTAAAATATATCTATGTATATTTACATAGATATTTTTAATTATATTTAATCGTATTGAATGTCATCGGATATTTTCTGTAAACTAATAAAACATTTAAAATGACTTATTTTTTAAAACATTAACATTGTTGGTATTCAATTTTTGTATATTCATAAAAATATTCAATTCATTTTTTTTCTTTAAATCAACATTTCGTAATAAGCGACTGTGTAAAGGCGTTCAAAATGAATTTTTAGAAACAAATATGTTTTTCGTAAGATTATAAAATTTCCGTGTTACAAATCTTAAACATGTAAATTTTTAAAGAAACTATTACTTTAAAGAAACTTTTATATGTGGTTTAGTCTATGTTTTCATTATAAAATGTTCAGGTCTTGTGAATTATTAAATGAAAAGGAATCAGGTGAAAAGATCACAGATAATAGTTTCAATTATTTATTTATTCATGTATGCTATGTTTATAGAAAAAACCACTTGTTCAATGAAATATACTCGTTTCCAGATGGTATTTATCTAGTTTATTTTTTAAAAGTTAAAATCATGAATGGTACAGAGATTTATGAATCATCTATTGTTTTTTTCATGTTTCTCTATTAAATTTGCTACGCCGATCTATATAGCTACTTGATCTTCCGTCGTTTTATTTTTTCCTCTACGGACTCAAATGATTGAATGACTTGCACTTTAACGCGTTGACGTCATACTGTTAAAGCTGCTCGCGGCTATAAATTCAATGATGAGCTTTATTTGTTGTAGAATGTTTTAACGAACGGAATGATATCATAGTCAATATTTCATTGTGGATTGAAGGGAAACGTTTTCCCCTTTTCTAATTTGAAGCGGAACTATTTCTTGAGATTAATAATATATTACGTATCACAAACAATAAACATTTTTTTTCGTTTCAATGAAATACCATCGTTTATCTGCGGTTTGATTTAAGTTGTAATAATAATTTATTTTTCATGAAATTGTGTCGTTTCGGCTATTGTATGAAAATATTGCATATTAAATCGATTTTAGATGTTAGTCTGTTGAAAGTCTCTTACAGTTGTTTTCTTCTTTCGCGTTATAACTGTCTTTTATGAAAATTGGTTTATGCATATTTATAATACCATTTCTCGTAAGCCTTCTTTATATTCTAAAATATGAACATACATATTAATAGGACCAGGAAGAAAATTGAATAATCCTTTAGGTGCTTTACCTTTAATGTAATAAGACATTACATAGGAATTTTCTTTGATAAAATTTCTTCGTGTCACACTAAATTGAAGTTGTTATTGTAAATCTGGAAATTCCAAATATTCCACATGAAAATTAGTAATTGCTACTTAAAAGCTGTTATGCTCAAATATGTCCTTTTCAAATATTCAAACGCTTTTGCTTTTGTGTATGATAGCAATTTAGAGAAAGTAGGTACGATGAACTCATGAACAATTTTGTTGTGTGAAAACTTCATACATCTTAACTATATATATAATGTCCTATGTATTCCTACTTCTGTTTACAGTTTTGGTTAAACTTATAGAAACGTTTAACATAAGGTTTGTTTTTGCTGAGAAATTTCTAAAATTGCTAATCATTTTGCGGTAGAATTAGATAAAATATTTTATATATGATTTTTTTTTTAAAATATTTTTTATTTACCTATAGAATCTCATAGTTTCCATTTACTTTTTATTTCTAGTTTCTTCAACTCCGAATGCTATTGAACATAAAATGAGTACATTTTTATTTTTTATTTTATATTATTTTTCAAGGTAAATTATGTGAAATTTGGAATTAAATCGAAAGTATTCATTTAAGAAATTTTTTATGAAAAATCATCATTTTATATAAAGAATGTTCCAATAAGAGCGTATGATTTCAGTGTTCAATAAAACATGGTTTTCTGTCGCAAAGTATTGAAATATTTATTGATTTAGAAAATATACACTTGGAAATTATGTATAAAACAATTTTTTTTAAATGGCCGCCACGGCTTTGCTGGCATTTGCATAACCTTTGACGAAATTTTCAATAAAATTGTTGAATACATGTGGTGGTATTTCATTGATACAGCGTCTAATTTCGGCTTTCAATGCTTCGATGGTTGCAGGCTTATTGACATAAACCTGTAACTTCAAATAACTCCACAGCCAAAAATCTTAAGTCGTTAAATCGCAAGAGCGAGAAGGCCAATTCTGGTCACTAAATCGGGAAATAACACGACCAGGAGCAAACTCGTACAAGATCGTCAATGTTTTACGGGTGATATGGTATGTGGCACCGTCCTGCTGAAACCACATGTCGTTAAGATCAGTAGCTTCTAAATGAGGCACAAGAAACTGTTATCATATCACGATTACGTTCGCCATTCACCGTTACTGCATTACCTTCTTCGTTGTCGAAGAAAAACGGTCTAATTATTCCTTCAGACCATAATCCACACCACACAGTGACCCGTTGTGGATACATTGCTTTCTGATGAATCATTTGTGAACTTTCTAAGCTTCAAATGCGACAGTTTTGCCTATTCACGAAACCATCGAAGTGAAAATGGCCTCATTACTGAAAATGATTTTGTTTGCAAAATCAGCAGGTTACTCAAGGATCCAATTGGAGAATTCTCTTCGCTGTTCATGGTTTACTGTTTCATGTTTACTAACTTCCATCTGTCAACTTCCGATTTGTCACGTCATAATCATGTGATATTATGTTCATTATTGGTTCATTATGTCTGATTATGTCTGTCAAACATGGCGCGAATTCAAATCTTGCGCTCTTATTGAAACAACCTTTGCAAGGTACTAAATTTAATATAAAAAAATAAATATAAAATAGAAATAGAAATAATACAGGTTTTACAATTAGGGGAGAATTCACAATGCATTCTTCAAAAAAAAAATTATTAGTTCCATAATGTATTACTGGATAGATAAAAAAAAAAACTCTATTTGATATGAATATTTTTGTAAATTCTCCTAAATTGGATTGGAGTTAAATTTATTTAGAGATTTGAATTGGAGTTTCGTTAAAAAGAAATTTTCCCTTTTTTAGATCTTATCCAAATTTAAACATATTAAAAGCAATAGTTTTCCCAACCGACCACTTGGTTAACTTTTCAGACAAATCTCTTAACGAAATATGTCCCGTAACTCAGCTAAGTAAAATTTGAAGGTATTCATAAATCTTATAAGAATTTGATTTCTGATATATTTGTGATTTAGTATTTTTTGATTTTTTTTACGTTACGTTGAATGGAACATATTTTATGTCTTTATTATTATTATTATTTTTTCCTATCTAGAATCAAAATTTATATCTAACGTTTGAAATAAAAAGTTGACTTGAATGCGTAGAAAAGCTTTCAGCTTTTGAGTTTTATGCGCAAATCTCATTGATTTATTGTGCCGTTAAATAAATACTTATCACTAATACTTGCGTGAGTTATTGTCTCATTTTTTATTAACAGTAAGAAAGTAAGATAAGAAAAATGTTTCAAACCTTAAACGTTTTTATGATTCTTCAAGTAATGGAAACGTATTTACTTTACTATATACTCGTATTCTATTTTCAATTTTTCCCGCACATTACTTACCTGTACTTACATAGTACTAACCTAAATCTACTTTTCTTAAAATCTTTGTTATTGTCATATCTTGATAACGAATTTTCATTAACTTTCGAAAAAATATATTTGAAATTAATGATTCAATAAGTTACTACAAGACTATAGGTATTATTTTTATCTGCAAGTAATCTTTAAATAAAATAAGTATTAAAATAAAAGTCTTATATTTAGATGCCAAAACCTGATTTCATTGGCTCAATAAGGAATTCTTTATAAAATCAGGATTTCTGTAAGTGTAGTTATCTATTGATAAACTTAATAGATAATATTTTTATTTTTATTAAGTTTCCTATAATAATTTTTCAATATAATATACCAAAATAATAACTATTTGTAGTTTACCAAATACAAAATTTTGGATACTTTCTTTCAACTGAAAATCATTTGTATTTTTATATTTTTGTATTATTATATCTAGTTTTATTGATAATTCCTCAATTGATTTTCTCTGCTGAAATGTAAGAAAAAAGAGATAGGGAATATTAATTATTTTGGAACGCCATTTTACTCAATTCGTCCATGTTTGGAAAATTGATGACGTTGGAAATCGATTGAATCGCTTGATAATTTTGCTCGTTTCGTTTCACGTCACCAGTTATTCGGAAACGAAACCCCGAAAAATAAATATCATTTATCACATTGAAACAGGAGTGGTGCCGAAGGACGAAAATGTATGTAATGAATTAAAAGGCTAATTGATGAGAATCATTTAATCATTTCTATTTTAAAAATGGGTTATTAATAGAAATAAACTACACAAATATAAATATATAAATGTAATACATTTTAACAATTTAACATTATTTTATAGAAAAGACCAAAAAACCAATACATCTCATATTAATTTATTTGCCTTTTGTTCTATATTTAACATTCAAAGTTGTAATTTGAAAAAAATATGTTGACATACTTCAGTTTTTATGATGATTTACGAATCGATAAATTGAAGATGATTTTAAGGATAAAAAATTATATTTCAATATTTATCATTATTTATTTTAATCAGAAACAATGTGACATTAAATCGATTTATTTATTTTTTCTCTTTGAAAGAAAAACAAAGACTTAATACTGTTTATATATTAAATGAAATATAAAGTAGTCTAATTTATGTAATATATTTTGAAAGTAAACTGTAAACATCATTTTGAATAAAACTACAAACAAGATATGTTATTGATGAATTTCCCAGATACGTATTTTGATTGCCAAGCAATCTTCATCAGTGGTCATCAAGTAGTATTGAATCGCTCCGTAACTGTTATGTGATCACTATGTAATTTGGAATAAAATAATCACTATGCACTTATTCTATTGCGCTGTAGTTAGTTTTGAAGCCAAATTGCTGTTGGAGGATGATTGTTTAGTCGTTGATGTCTTAATAAGGCGAAATATGAGTTTCTCAGTAATTTCGGATATAATTGAAAAGAGGCTAATAGGTTTATATTTAGGAACGTATTAAAATTTTAGTCTACAAATAACTTTAACTCCTCTCTAAGGTCGAGAAAAGTGTTGCATTCTTAACATAGCGTTAGCGTCCAGTGAGAGGGAAAAATTAGAGAGTTTTGGAGAGCTTTCTTTTAGGATGTAATTTGCTTTATTTTTCGGGAAATTTCGAGTAAATTAAATATTTTTTGTCAGGAAATTTTGGGAAAGAGTGGGGTGTTTCAGGAATGAGTTGCTTGTAAACGTAATTTCAAGAAGGCTACCGAATTCTTCACGTTTGTTGTATCTTCAGTTATTCAGTGTCTTTTAATATAGATTGGGGATTTAGCTGTAATCGGTTTTTTCGTATTAAATTGTGTGAGTCTAGAAAGTGCATAAGTTGAAAAATTTAATGGAAGATCAAACTTTTAAAATTTTAGCATATATTTCAGGAGCTATTTATTTAAATTAAAAAAAAAATAAACTTAGGTTTCATTTATCAAGACATCAAGAGTTTACATGCTTGTAATGTAAAAAATATTTCCCAGTTTTAGAACTAAGTCCTAATCTTAATACTTAAGTCTTTACATTCTCTTATAGTTTTTCACTATTGTTCACCTTCAGTCCATATTTTATCTTAAGATACTAATAGTTTTTGAGTTAATTAAATAATTGTAATAAATGGACAGTGGGACATGACGACATATTATAAGAATAACGTTTATCACAACAAAACTTTAAAATTTGAAATTTGTGGAATGGTTTTCATATACATACAGACATTAAAATTTATTGAATTTTAATGTTGATTACCATTTTTTTCCAATTTATCTACTTAACATAACTTATTGAGAACCCTTAAAGGCAAAAAATCAAACGGTTTAAAATTGTTTTCTTTCTAAATATATTTTGATTTTTTTAAAAAGCTTTGTTTTAACATTCAAATTTTCGTTAAATCAATTTCATAATTTTTAATTATCCTAATTCTTGCTCAAATACAATAATTAAAGCAAATAACCATCATTAGAAGTAAATGATATGGGTATTTACAATCCATCAATGTTCGTGCAACTGCAAAATAGGAAATATTGATTTAATAATAGAAATGGTCCTGTGATAGTTTTGTACCTATTTTAATGTAGCATAAAGGTTCTGAGTTCAAATCTCATGGAAAAATTTAAATTATTCATAATTTAAAAATTAGTTGTATAGTATTAGTGCCTAATAAACTGCAGGAAATTAATTCCATTAGATAAAAACATCTTATAGACTTCTTGTAGCAGGTATGATGGCTATATTGTATAACATTTTATTAATAAAACTTGACTCAAGGAATACAAAATACGCATTGATTTTTCATTAAGAGCGAGGTTAATAATTACTTTAATAAAATAAAACAACGACATACGGTAATTCGCAATGGTATGTCTATGCTGAACACCAATCAGAATGAATGACGTCATGTATTTATATAAGCAGATATATATTTTTTCTTAATGATTTTTTTCACTGTCGACTTTGTGATAAGTACAGATTATGAGCCTGCGAATGGTGTCCTAGATCCGTAACGCATAAGAGCATTGTCCTTTTCATTGCTCTTAATATCTTTGTGACCTGACACCCCTTCCTTTCCAATTGTTTCTGTTACAAGAATTTCCTGACTCCCTATAATCAGTTGGGAGCTAGTGCATTTAACTTAATTTATGTGCTTGACTATCGGTGAATATGTGAATCGTGCTGTTATTTTATTCATAGCATATTTCTAGAATACTCAGTTAAAGAATCAGCTCTGCTTGGACGTTATTCACTCGAAATTCCACTATCTATCATTATCTGGTGATTTCAAAATCAATTTTGCAGATAAAAAATCTCAGTTCTTCTAAAATGTTCTTTTGGAAAAATTCAATTCAATTTGAGAATAAATTAATAGTCCGTCAGAATCTACCACTCACTATGTTTCCACCATTTAAAAACAATATATATTTTCGAATGATAAAAGAGAGTTTTTTAAAATTCGTTCTCATGTCTTTTCTCAATATTTTGTTGGAATAAATTCTCAAATTCAAATCAACCGATCCTAGATCTAGTTACGTTAAGCAAAACATTTAAAAGATAACATCAAGCCCAGCGATTAATCTGGGTTCTATCGAACCCCAGGGGTTTGGTGAGTCAGTCTCGCGGGTTTGGCGGGTTCTTAATGGTTTTGCTCTTTGTTCTTAATAGTTTTATTCATTTTATGCACTTATGTATAGCTATATACCTGTTTTGAATTTAAAAAAATATATTTTATTTTTCCATTAGAAACCGGTAGGGGCCGGTCGGTACCTCCAACAAGGTCAAAAGCCACTGATCTATTGATCTAGCCCAATATTCTTTGTAAAATTTGATTGAAATTTTTTTTATATGGTATATACTTTTGGGTATATACTTGTATAATATACTTTATTGTTTTTATTAGGTCTTGATTTCTTTATCTTAGTCAACGAATAAACTACAATTTGCTAGGTACTTTTATGATTTGTGTTGATATTGAATGATACCTATACCTACTTTGTCGAAAAAAATTTAAAGTTTTTAATTTATTAATTCAAGGGAGCCTACTGGTGGTTGAGTGGTCTAAGGGGTCACTCCAAAACTGGTAGGTTTTGGATTCGATTTTCGTATCGAGCCAATTTTCGATATTTTTCGGTTACGAATTTTTATTAATGCTAGAGTCACAAAAGACCTTAGTAGTTATAAAGCGAAGGTAAATAACAGTTTATAAAAATTGATTCAATAATAGAAAAGGTATTACATTTTCATTAAAATTGAATACAAACGTTAATGTTAATGATTAGTTAAAACCTAGTTATAAACATTTCAATATTAATTCATTTTCTTGTACACGTTAGAAATCTTTAAATAAAATATATTCATATTCACATAAAATCACTGGACTAAAAACGTTTTTAAAATGTTACCTCTTATACTTATTTTGTTTTCCCGATTCAATAAAACTTTTGGAATTTGGACGAGTATTAACAGTTTGTTAAAATTTTAGATATAGGTAGATTGAACTTAGCTGCGTTTGTGGATATAAAAAGAAGAAGAAAGTAACATTTAGATTTCTTTCTTAATTTCGTTGAACGTAATTAAGTTTTAAATACCAAATCAAGCTGAGGACATAACAAACGATCGACTAAATTAAATTTTTGTTTGATCGATGAAGTGATTAACGAAATTAAATGTAGTGTACATATATTATCCGCTTCTTTACATAATTAGTGAGATAGTATTTAAAATTTCAGTTTGGCATCAGCTTTAATTAGAAATCTTTAAATTACCTCTTAACTCTAAAATTGGAACTCCATTTATTTATAATCCTGCACTTTGTTGTAATATTTTTTTTCCTGTCACATATATAATATTATTTTTGTAAACAAAGAATGTATTTTTTTCTGTAGTAGGTTTCATATTTCTAGGAAATACTCCTGAATTAATTATAAAACAATTAACTTGCCAAGTTGTTCGTAATTAGCCAACGCCCTGTAATTATATAGTGATAAGGGTTGAAAGGTAGATCGGTAAATGGAGAAATGGACGTGAATCGTAAAATAAAAAGCGAGAAAAGTGTAAACGAGTAAACGTAGGAAAGTGGCAATAAAATAAAAACGTAATATTTTGTAGACATTAAAACAAGGTTTAGGGCCAAAAAAATAAGATAAACGGGCGAGAAACTTTTATCCTTTATATATAATCTCCTTCAATAATTGTTTTGGTAACTGTTGAGTTGTTGTTTTTGTGAGCAAAATATGTAAATGCAATTTTCATGGAAGTTTCGTTCTTTTTTGGTAAATTAATATTGTACTCTTTATGTTTTCTCTTTCTGATTTTATTGTTCATATGAAGTTGCAAAAGAGCATATTGCAGATTATTCCTTTTACGATTTTACACTGGCCTCATAAAACTCCATGGAAACTACAAGTGTATATGTGATATATACTCGTATGCTCGTTTTTTTCTTCACCATTTTATTTGGTCGTCCCATTTTCTCGATTTAATAATCTCGGAAGCTTTCTTAAGGAAACAGATAGACTCAACTGGCCTTTGCTTTTGTTCTTATTTCATAAAAAAAGTTTATATGCGGTAGTATCATGATAATAGTCGTAATAAAATCATCATCATCCTCATCAACAAGAAATTGCGGTACAAACTGTTTTTTTTTTCATTTCGTTTTCTAACTTTTTCCGTTTTGCTTCATTATACTATTCATTCACAAGTCTCTTCTTTTCTTCATTGAAAAAATTCACTCCTCATTACGTTAATTGGAAAATGTCACTTATTCGTTGTCTGACTTGCTCACATTGTTCATTTGTGTTCACTCTTTATCTCGAGAAAACATATTTTTTTGCGGTAAAAATGTTCATTTTTATTAACAATGGTTCATTTCAAAAAAATAAAATACCTAATAAAAAAAAATTAAGACAAATATGTAATAAGATATTTTAAAAAAACATTTTGCACGCATTTTTCCTTACATATTATAATATTTCATTTCTGGATTAATCGAAACTTTAATTTTTATACGTTTTGTTTTATTTTTAACTTAAATTACATTTCAAACTTTTTCCTGTGAGTTTATTTAATATTTTCAAATAGCTTTGACAACGAAATATAGTATTTCGCATTGCTTTATTATAAAAATTGCTTTAAGTTTTAAAATTGAAAGAGTCTTTTCATATAATAATGTTATATTTGTATATCAAACTAATAAAAATGCAATTTTTATACAATGAATTGCTACGTCGACGATAGTTATAACAACAAAAAAAAACTATTTCTTTTCTGTGGCAGATCAAACATAATACAATTTTCAAAATAATGAAAATAAAAAGGGAAACGCATCATTTAATGTTACAATATTTTATTCTTAGTAAGAAGATAAAAAAGAAAAATATGAGAATTTTTTTGTGAAATACAATATTCTCTCTTTTCAAGGAATGTGAAAGAACGATAGAGAAAGCAAAAGATTGAACAGCTATAACTAGGAAGCTCTATGTGTCTTTGTATAGTATTATAGTATCGAAGAATAAAATAATAAATGGAATTTATTATGAAATAAACCATACAATATTTTATTGTAGTCAGACATTATATTAATTGTAACAGTTGTATGCACACATTTTATTTCTGCATTTTGTTCGGGAATCGTTTCACATAGTGGATAAAGTAATTTTAATTTCATTTTTAATGCAGACGAAAAAGCGAATTTAACAAATCTCACTTCATAACGATAATAAAATTATTGTTCACATGATTAAACACATGATTAAATGATAAAACTTACCCATAGAGCACACCCCATTGTGCTTGGGAATTTAAGAGGAAAGAAGAAATGCTTTCCAATTTTAAAAAGCTCTTTGTCCAATTTTCACCACCTGTATGTTTTATAGTTAAGACGTGAACTTATAAGGCAGTTTTTGTTAAAGTGCTAACTGTCATTTGGCGCTACGCGATTTGATGGCCAAAAATATAACTACTTTAACTGGGTTTGATTCCTTACCACATTTCACTATTCAAAATGATTTTACCCGTTAATGTTGTTCCCAAATTTGTTGAATCTGTTCCAAAATGTAGAAACGTTGTGTAAGGAGAGAAAATAATTATGATAATACTAAACATAATAACTTTATTAATCATGGAATATAATTTTAACTTATTGTTCGTGAAACTAATGATTTATGAATTCAGTATAAATCCATTGTCCAAATGGATAAACCAGTGAAATTAATCGAAATAAAGTTGATGCCGCGATTCTAAGCATTTGCTATATTTTAAAAAATATAAGTAATTTAAAATTTTATCAAGAGTATCGTCGGCTTAAAGTGTTAACTTGCTAAGTCCATCTTAACAAATTTTAAAGGGGAACGAAAAATGTGAAAAACTACATTAGTGTACATAACACATTAGTGTCACATTAGGACACTACATTAGTGTCTACATTGTTTAAACTACATTAGTCAGTACATAAAGCAAGCTTTCGTTTCATGTTATATTTTGAAATTTCTATATTTAAAGCGATTTATCACTGGATATAATTTTGTATTCCTTTTCTAACGGAACGAAAAAGAATCATTAAAATGGACTTAGCAGGTTAACACTTTAGGTTGATGGTATATGTTTATCTTACATGGCGCTATGGTCATGTGCCCACATAACCATAGAAATGTAGTATAGAATGCCCATGTGGTATATAATCAATGCTTACTTAATACCCTATTGAAACACATCGAATTTTAAGGACCCTATCTCTTTCTACTTATAGTCATCATGTGCATAACATGGAATGTGCATGTCTAAAGACGACCATATTCATTCAAGTTCGTTGAAGTGAAATGCAATTTGGAAGGAGATAGGATCTTGGAATCACTAGCCATAAGTGTTTCAAATAATGCTAAAGATGACTGCTCTATACTAAATCTCTGTGCACATGTCAGTGCTAAACTTTTAAGGAATCAAATACGAAGTATGAATGATAGAAAAACGAACGCTGCATTGCAAAATCTTTCATGAAATGAGAACACCCTGCTGAGGGATCTAGTGTTATTATTATACAGAATATAAATATAAGCGCTAAAAACACTTTCATTAAATCACAATAGGATTAATAGTTTCATTGAAAAATTGTTTTCTAAATTTCAGTAGAATTAAATAAAATTGAATTTAGATTATTTTAAAGGTATTAAAGTATATGAAGAACATGAATGTAATGTTTTGACAGCTTTGGCTTCAGCTTAAATAACAATAACAAAAAAGCAAACAACTTTTGACAATTCTGAACGTCAAGTTTCTTAGCGACAATGCGCTTCTAGTGGCCGAAAAAATAACTAAACCTTGTCCGAACTTTTGAGTACACGAAAACTAACAAATTGTCTATCTCGTTCATTCTCCTGTTATTTATTCTTCGTGGAATCAAAGAAAAAAATTTGAAAATCTATTCAGCACAACGAATCTGACTTTTATTTAATCCCAACAAAAAAAATATCTTGGATTAATTAAGTGAATATATCGTTTGTATTGAATGAAAGAATGATAATTTTTTTGCGTTTCGAAAGATAGGTATTTTGTAATGAAACATTAAATAATTTAGTTCAAAATTTTTCTTTCTCTATTTGAGTAAAGATAGGTTTTTTTTAATAATTTAAAATAATCATAGATATTGATTTTTTCTAATTACTCAAGCTTTGATTACAATTATTATTTTGTTATAAGCTAAATTTGGGAGGAGCTTTTTTGAGATGTTATGGTCTTGAAAAAATTCAATTATTCTTTCGTTTAAATCTCAAATAAGAGCTTCAAGAAGGAATTGGAGCATCAAAATTCAAAAGCTTTTAATCCAAAAAAGCTGGTGTGAAACAGCTACATAATTTTCTCGTATCTTTTTGGTGTTACGAAAAAGAAAATCCAATTATTCTAACAAACGATGTAGAAGTTTTTTCCCTACGTTGATAAAAATCTTGCATATTTTTGATCGTTTTATTTACACGTACCTACGTTTGTTAGTCTCATCATCATTAGATCTATCATTAATCAGGTCTATTTTTACACTTAGTGTATTTCTTCAAAGATACAAACGAGGAGAAATGTTAATTTTTCGCTTTTATTTTCTGGTATTGGTTAAACAGAACAGAAGATTTTGTTTGAACATATTTGACAACTTTGTTCACGTGATAATCAATATATCATGGTTAATATTAAATACAGAAATATAAACATTTTGACAACCGTTTTTTTGGCCGATGAAAAAAGGAGATTCTTAATTCGATGCAAATATTTTCTTAGGTATGTTGTAGCAGCCCGCATTTTTGACAGAATATCAGGTGTACCGGAAAAATTGTCGTTTTTAAACCAATATCTGCTTATAAGTTATTTCAAAGTGGTACTAAAGAAATTTTATGATTAGATTAATTTACCAACTTAGTAAAAATTACAAATAAATTTTTATTCCGAAATCTATATTGAAATGATAGGACCAAAAACCCGAAAGAATATAAATTCAGTACTGTATGTTTTTCGAGTTTCGCAGGATAGCAACGCAAAGTTGTTACTAAAATCATTTTCAATGTTTATCTAAGTGCATTAGATGTTCATTAATGCCTAAAGAGTTTTTTAAAGTTCAAATTCGATAATTTTCATTTCTCCAACTGGTACAAACGAAATATGACAACAAATTTAACCAATATAAAGTTAAGGGGGAAATGGTGCCAAATGTATACCAGATAGTCGAAGAGTAGTCAAATAATCCTTATCAATCTTAATTGATCTGCTAAATACCTAAAAATGTCCAAAAACTGTTAACAGATAAAATTCTATGCTGCAACACGGTAATTCAAGACCCCTCTGCAGAAGAAAAGCCCTGATGGGAAAAACTAATTAATAAAGGGGTAGGTAATATTGTCGTACCCACTATAATCTTCCAAAGTTATTTCATCGGATTTTAATTTATTTCAATCGTTACCACATTTATTAAGTGGTAAAAAAATTAAAAGCTTAAGTTGTTTAAAATGTAATTTTTTGATATTATCCTTAGTAATCGATAGATTTTTATTAATATGACATTAAATTTTTGCACACTAGATGCCAAAACCTTGATACTATCGAGGCTGATTATATCATTGATTTAAAATCAATAGTTCATAGTTAAACTTCCGAATTAATGTAAGTAACTAATTTTGAGTCAGTACCAAACTTAAAATCAACAACAGTTATTTAAATATTTTAAAAAAATAAGTTGTTATGCAAATCTTAATAACTGTACGGTATTCTGTGCTTTAAACAATTAATGCGTAAGTTTGATAGTGACTCAAACTTAATTAGCTCCATTGGCTAAGGAGCTTGGTTGTCAAGCTTAAAACGATTTTTTATTTTTTGTCTTATGGTTTCTATTTTTGTCCATTCTGTTTTTTGTTAAAATGTTTCTATTTGTTTTAATGTTTACTTAACCAAAGAGTTAGTCGAAACTTTTTAGCTATTTTTCTTTTAAATATTTAAAAATGTATATATTGAAATAAAAAAAAATATAATAGCACTTTCAATCGTTTTTTTTAAGTGAATCAAAAATTAAATAAATAATAAATCGAAAATCTCAATGTGAAACGACTCGAGTGAAACGAAGATTCTCATAAGCATTATTGGTATATAAAGATAGATTTGTGTTCGAATGTTCAAATATTTACTCCTCACATTCACATAGTCTTACATACTTTCAAATAAAGTAACTCACAAACATCCCAGTCAGACCAAGAGATAAACAGTCATTCAGACAGACACAAATCCAAAAAGAAACGACGAAGATTGATCAATGTGAGCTTTTATCTTTTCCTTTCGTTTTATTACTCGACTTGAAGTTGATTGCGGATTACACTACACTTTTTTAACTGTTTGTTTTACTTAAAACGAAAAAACATCCAAAGCTTATTGACAAGAATAAATCACAAATTCCATGTTGCAATAATTTAATAGTAATGTTGATAAATTGTATTTTTTTTTCTTTTCAGGTAAAAAACAAAATAGATCACTCTTCAATTATGGCATCACTTCAAACTGGTAAAATATTTTCACTACTTTTTCAATTCAATGATTTCATTTCAAAAGATATATGAATAAAACATTGAGTCGTTTAATTAACCAATTTATCACACTCAATAAAATACACAAATATATGCAACTCACTTGTAGAATATCAATCATAATTGATAGAGTCATAATTAGTTTAATGAAGATCCAATAAAGCTTATTCACAATGGGTTTTTAAAGTGGCTTTGATATTCATTCAAGTAGGTATTCAATATGTATGCTTCATTTGATTAAAATCATAATTTTGTATTGAAACATTAGTGATCTTTTTGAGTAAGTTTATTCCATTATGAGTTACGTGCAATTCATGCTGGTTCATTGAACGATTTCTGTTACGTTAAGTTTTTCAAGAACAATTGAAAAAAATTTGCATTGAAATTGAAAAAAAATCATTTGCATTTAAACTTGTATTTTATTAGCTGAATAAGCTTATATGGACAAAATGTGGAAAAAATTGAAGGAGTTTTTTCTGGGAACGGTTTATTTATTAATAGCTCATAGCAAATTGTTTTTATTAGAACCACTAAAAAATGGGTGACAATGGCGAACCTAATAATACCGGATATCAAACCTAGTCAATTTTTAATCAATGGAAAAGCCGTAAAAAGTAATATTTGGTCGTAAGAAAAACACTTAAAGGGCTCATTAGTGATTCTTTATCTAACACATTCATTTCCAAAAATGCGGCCCAAAGATTGGAACTCCCAAAACCAAAAACGAGCATCCAGATTTCTGGAGTAAGGAGTGCAAAAGCTGGAACACATTCATCTATCAAAAATACACCAAAATCAAGGCACTCCAACTACGTAATATGATGAAAAATAATATGACTTATTCTTATTATCTCCGTCACTATGATTGAAAAACGAATTATTGTAAAAGAAGCAAAAATAAATCGAAAATGAAGAATACCAAAATGCAAGTTTTCACTTTGTTTTCAATGAAAATAGCTTTCTAATTCACAAATGTCAATGTTATTTTTTACGAGAAATCAATATTTATTAATCCACCAACGGCCAAACCACATCTCCGTTTCTTATAAAAGAAAATCAAAACTGATTGCAGAGAAGCTAGAAATATAAACTGGTTAGTTCCAGAGGCAATCGGTACGATAATAGGGACCAAAAGTTATTTTGTAATTGCCAAAAAGATATCCAAAAATTTTCAATTGAATATTGAAATCACCCAAATCACCGACTTTAGATGAATAATTTCGGGAAGATCCAATAGAATGAAATAAGATTCAACACTATGATGGAGGAGAGTCAATTAGAACATGCATATGTCTACAAGTACCTTTCGACAACAACGATTAATACTACTGTCAAAGCAATCCAGATAATACCGATTATATTCGTGAACTATGATTGAAAGTGAATAAAAAAATTAAAAAAATCTTTGGAAGAACGGGATGCACTTTTGTTACCTAAGACTGAAAGCTTTTTAAAAAAAACTTACTGGGCAATCCATGCAGTATTTCCCATGTAACACAATCTACCCACTACACTCTCTAAAATAGTGGTTTTGAATCTTGTTGGAGGTACTAACCTCTACCAATTTCATATGCACATTCACCGAACCCTTCTTAATTGAAAAATATATTTTTTTTCTAAATCCAAAACATATGTGCACACATTGAACAAAATTATTAAGAGCCCGCCGAACCCGCGAGACTGACTAACCGAACCCCTGGGGTCCAATTGAACCCAGGTTAAGAACCGCTGCTCTTGAAAGTCATACAAATATTAAGAGATTAATAACATCAGTTATACATGTAAAACAACAAAACAGTGAATGTGCTACAATAGATAAGATCAAAGCCGAAGTGTTCGGTAATCATTTTTCAACGATGTTTCTAGTATTACAAAACTCAAACGCAACTTCTGGTATCGAAGCATCTCAAGAACAGCTAAGCAATGACTCAAGTACATATTTTCAAATTTCAAAAGAAGAGATGGCATCCTTCATTAAAGACAGAAGCCTAAGAACCTAAAAAAGCTAAAGCAAACTGCAAGCTATGAAAGAATATCCAATGCGATGCTCAAAGAACTTCCGGATAATTCGGCCACTTTCATCACATCAAGCTTTTTCAATCAAAATTGTGTGTGTATTGTAAGTCATTTTAAAATCAATCAACTTCAAAAAGAATAGGAGGTTTTTAATTCGTAGAAATTTTTTATGATTTCAAGTAATATAAACTAGCTGCCTATCATATAAGTTTTTTATATATCTTAATAATAAATAGTACGATATTATGTCGACGTCAGAAGAAAATCTTGAATCTCCAAAATTATCGAATTTACAGTTTATATAAACAATTTTGTATGCCTTCGGTTCTAGTTTTAAAAATTGAAGGATTTACTTGTTATTTTTGGTATTGACTTTTAACTATAGGTTCTACTACATAATCAAATATATTAATGTGTACTAGTAACGTCCCGTTAAATATTCACAGTCCAACAATGACACGGCGTCCTTTTTAAGACACTAAGAAATTTATAATAACGGCTGTGATTAGGACACGTTATTTGATAAAAACATGTGCAATCAACAATTCGTCATCTTGAGAATTACAAAGTTATCATCATAAGTTCAATTCCTACACAAAGTATTTTACTTTAATCAACATATAGAATAAAGATACAATTTTATAAATGGCACGAATTACAGATGTGCTAATTAATATCAAATGACTAATAAAAAAAATTTCTTAAATGAAAAGTGTCATTTTGGGGTTGAAGTTGGGGGTTATTTATGAAGGATCGTAACTCTATTACTTCACAATAAACGGTATCTAACAGTTGATCATTTTGTTTTCACTAAACGTTGCAGACGATTTGATAATAATTTTTCTTGAATCTTGATTATTCAGTGTAGTAAGTTGCATTGTATGACGACCAATGACGGCACAGTTATGATTCAAGTGTTATTACTTGTAAAATTTAAAACTTTTGTCAGTGATAATAAAACTTATGACAAAGAAAAGAATATGATAAAATAACCAATCTTAATAAAATAAAGAGATTGAAGATTAACCGGTTTCCTGAAGAATTTAAAATGTGTCAAAGAATGGGTTTATAAAAATCGCGGTACAATATAATGGACCCCACCGGGCAAAAACATAGTAAAAGAATGATAGCGAAACCATCTCGGAAATTAACTACTGAAATACTTAATCTTACAAGAAAGCAGGCTAGAATGATAACGAACTTAACAACCGATCACTGTGAACTGAAAAATACCTGCGGGGTGGAATTACATGAGATTACATGTGGGTGGTCCAAGAAGATGTAGATTCTGCCTGGTAGAAGATGAAATCGCTTTCACATTCTGTGGGAATGTGGTGCTTTAAATGAATGGCAACATGATGAACTGGGAATATCAAACCTTGGACCTGAAATAGACGAAAAATACCTGGTACATCGGTTGCTGAGGTTCGCCCAGCTACTTGGTCTTTACTAGGTGAAATAAAGACCCAAGAAACATTATAAGCTCTGAGGCTACAGTGTTGAGGTTCTACTAACCTTATCCTAAAAATTCCAACTTAATTGAAAAAAAAAACTTTTGTGTTATTTTCGTTTTTCTTCGTTTAGTTTAGTTTAGTTATAGTCGTTCTTCAGGAATAATGTAATAAAATGATAAATATACTAATATAATTTAAATCAGTGCTTTTCTTTTTTTTTGAAAAACTAAAAATATAGTGATATAGGTTCATTGACTCAATTATTTCCATCCCTAACATAAACATTGCCTTTCAAATCATTGAAATAAGTTGCTTTATAAATTGTCTTCAACAAATACCATTTCTTTTATTTCGTAAGAAACTAAATGTTACAAAATTACCCAGAAAAAAAGCAGAATTTTATGTGAAGATTACGAATACATGAGAATGTATGCTCAAAAGAATTAGAGAATTTCATTGATGATTTCATTTTTCAAATTTTACGTTCACTTTTATCACAATTTGCATTATTTTAAAGTTTAAATATAACTTTGTAATATTGAAACATAAAGGAGCTTTAACGAAGCTATAAAATTTCCTTTTGAATGAAAACGTACATATATTGTAATATATATCAATAAAAGCTCATGTGCGGCAAATGGAGCATTGAAAAAGGTGAAATAATTTACCATGTTCAAATCAAAAACAATGAAAACTCAGCAGTACGGGTTTGCACAAAAATCGGGAGAATGTCATCGATTGTGCTATCCGTATTTCGATTCAAATCGAAACGAAAACATTTTAAGAGCTTTTAAACATACATTTTACAAAACTATGGTTAGTTTTGTCAAGCATTTTGTGAGATTGTATCACAGTGCTTTATTGTATCCCAAATAAAACAAATTGTGTTTTACCAGTTCAAATCGCGAAATTGAATCGCATTATATTCCGTGAAGGTTGAATGAGCTTGATTTTGAAGCTTTATTTATGTGTCTATTTGTATGTATGTAAGTGTTTGAGAATGAGAAAAGTTTGAAACAGATCCTATCTTTCCTCTACTTTGTGTCTCTTGGGTGAGTTTTACACGATTTAATATGCCAGTAAAACGATTGTGCTTCGATTTTTACGAACAATATTCTGTCACAATCTTTTCCCATTCCTATAACACGTCCAATTGTATCTAAATAGGCACACAAATTCATTTCCATTATATTTTTACAATGAATGTCCATCCTAAACTTGAACAAACAACTATCAAGTATAAAATTGATTATTTTTATTATATCAACCAATATGTGTTATCTATAAACTATGTAAGCAATTGTAAAAAAAAATCTGTTAATTTAGAATGTCTGAAAGACAATATCAATTTGTGCTTATTGGAAAAAAAGTAATGAAATATGTTTTTAATTAAAACGCTATTCATAGATGACACTTGTATCGGTTCGCTTTGAACTATTTTAATTGGAAAGTTTTCAGAGGTTTTGTTTGAACCCTATTAAAAAAAGTTTTACACAGAAAAACCAAATGAATGTTACTACTCGTTTTCGTTATAAAAACGTGCCCATAATATTCATAAAAAACGTGTAAACAAATTAAGCAAATCGGACAACATGATAGAGGGAATTTGAAGCGATAATGATATCAATGGGATGAGAGAAAGAAGTAAAATACTTCGTTTCTCTTATATTTTATTATTATTTTTCCCTACTTATATACACTTTTCCATGACTGTAGGTTAGGTGTGTTGTGTTTTTATTTTACGACGCCATAAAGCGTGTGTATAAGAGTACAAATAATATACAAGACCTATAATCGTAAAAAGTGAATTTCGTTTAATTGATGTGACGGTTGGGGGCATTGATTTTTCGTCGAACAAAATCAAAATTGTGATAGACGGTAGTACTTTGTAGCCGTCAAGATTGAAAAAAAATCAATTTAAATTACATGCACAATAATCTTTAAATTATTCTTCTAAGTTAGAGAGTGCTAAATTTTTTTAATAATCGACCCCTATACATAATTTTTGAGACCCCTAATCAACCTCCATAAAAGTAATTTTCAATTCATTTAATGAAAAATATCGGTGTTTGTACATTTATTTTATGATTTTAAATAGTTATATACCAATATCATACTATATACATATAGTTGCATATACACGGTTAGGTATATGTTATTTGCATATTAAGAACTGTTTTCGCTTCGACCCTCAATGGACCTCCAAATTGTGTTTAAGACCAATAGGTCTATATCGACTACTTTGGCGATCCCTGTTCTAGGTATTTAGGTATAATGTAAATCATGTAAATGTTACCTATGTAGACATTATCTTGATTATGAGATTTATCACTTTTACATTCCTTTTCCTAAAAATATATAGAAAATGGTTCACAATTTAAATAATAACAATAAGACTAGGAAATAATGTATCTATCTTGAATCTATTTTTCTTCTATATACATACAATCGTTTGTCCTGACTGACTGATTGATTCGTGGATCAACGTGTAGCTCAAACATCTGATCGTAGAGACATGTTATTTGGAGAGTGTATTTCTTATACGATTCGGCGTCCAATAAGAAAGGATTTTTGAAAAAAATCTTTCAAAAGGGTTAAAGGGATGACAAAGTTTGTATTGAATAACGTGTTGCCTGATCAAAAATTTAAATTTCAAATATAATAATCAAAGTGCCATTAATCACAAAACATTAAACGATTTTAAAAATTGAACAACTTCCAATTTGATTTTTCTTGTCTAAATTTTAAATAGACACAAAATATTGCCACTGTATTAGGAAAACAATTCTCCACGACTTTGTTGATGTCGTTCAAAGGGTCAAAGTATCATTCTGTGGAGTTACTCAATACACTTTCTCCACATGGTCTTCTGTTTCATACCCTTATCCTAAAAGTGGGTGTTCCAGTAATGCTACTGCAAAATCTCAATCCTCCAAAGTTGTGCCACAGTGTTTGTACCACAGGTATCACTTATACCGTCAGAATACATTTTTGATTTTAAAACTCTGCAGTCTCCACTTAAGTTGTGCTTCGCTATGACAATAATTAAAGCACTGGGTCAATAACTGAAAACAGAATCGATCTGAGGGGGGCTGCTTCCCAAGCTGCCAGTTAAATGTAGCCTACTTAATAGTGAGTTCACCTAGCGACCTGATGTTTTTGGCACCTAAAGGGAAAACCTGAAATGTTGTATATAAAGAGATACTTTAAATGAAAACTTCTTTATATTAAAATACTTTAATTGAGTATTTTTTATATACTGTATCAAAATTAACTATAAAATTACGAAGATTATTAACTATAATAAGTATAAGAACAGGAAAAATTAGTAAATTTTGTTGGAATTTTATTGTACTAGTTAATTCACAAACAATTTATTACAAAATTTAATTGCACCCTTCGAGAATATAAAAGAAAAATTCTAACCGAATTTTAAGTTTAGACTTTATAATTCGTCCAGCAAAGCAGGCAAGTGAGGGCTAGTTGAAAATAAAATTTAACAATTAGTGAAAACTTAGGTCATCTTCAGCTTCAAAGTACTTAAAAATTTTACCAACTGGATTTATGGTTTTTGACGACAATGACAACGTTGATTACAAATTTCACAAAATTTGTTTAAAATCATAAGCTTTTTCAACGTTAAGGGAAAATTTTTCGATGCTTTAACCACTTTTATTTTTAATCATTATACAACTATGCTAAGTTTTACCTAAATTTTGATATCAAATATTTTCAAACTACCTAAATGTTATTTCATCTGAGGCAAAAATAAAGCATTTATTTTAAGAATTATTTCAAGCAAAGTGACATGTTCCGACTAATGGTAGTTTGTTTTGAGTTCCATCAAAAATCGGATTTGATCTTTTTATTGTTAATTCGATATTTTGAGCTACTTCCGAGTTCTATAAGTACTAGTGAGTACAACGAATACAACGAGTACATCAAATACATCGCAAACAGCAAATGAAACGAATCTAATTTTATCTCTACTACCTAAATACTCCCCTGACAAAATATTGGGATTCTTTCGTATCGAATTGAAAACGAGGAAACTTTTATGAAAGCAGTTATAAAGTTTCTTTTCAAATTAACGATTTTGTCATGAAGAAAACCGAATGAAGAACAGGAGGAAAAGGAACAATAAAAAAAGAGAAATGGTTCCCTATAATCAAAATTATAAAGGATTAAATGTTGATTGTTGATGGAATATTCAAGCTTCAAAAACGTACTAAAATGCTGACGCGGAATGGTGTGCCGGATGTAATGTGACGATTTTTGCATTGAATGTTCGAATACAACAAATCATTGATATTTATATAATGGATATCGCATTCTGAATTCTGCATTTCATTCAACATTTACAAACTACCGGGTACTTATTAACAAGCCTACAAAATTTTCACACAAGAATTTTAATTGTTACTGAAAATCAATTTTCAAGTGATTTCTTTTTAAAGTTTCTCCTGGAAACAACAAATAGTGTGTTTTTGAGGATTTAAACTGTATTTTCCCTCATCCGTCAACATTTTCAAATCATCGGATTATTACTCACCAGTATAAATAGTTTTCATATATGCTTTTTCGTTGTTTGTAAAAATATTTTTTTCTCGGAATGAATTTTTAATATTGCCTGTTTATGAGGATTCTCACCAATACCACCGATTTCCACTATTTTCATGCCAGCTAAAATTTTCACACTGTTTGATAGTTATTAAACAGTCTACAAAGTTTTCCCACTTGCATTTTTCTCTGTTGGAAAAATCAATTTTTTACAAATCAAATTTATAGTGTCCGACCGAACTTTTGGTTTCGGTTTCGGCCAAACAACGAGTTTTGGCTGTCGTCAAGCCGAAACTACAACCGAAATTGAATTCGAGAGATAAAAATGTTAAAAAATGATTATTTTTCACTTATAATTTGATTCTTGTAGTATTAATACTGATAACTATCAGTTCATTAAAGTTTTGTTTAATACTACCTATATTACCTTTAATATTTGTTTTTCAGTTCGAAAGAAAACTGATCAAAGTTTAGAAGAAATTATTTCGTTTTTAAGTTATAAGAAAGAGTACTTTCTATTTTGTGTCCTTAAACATATTAGTTAAAAATTAAATTTGTTTTGAAACTTTTTTTTTATAATCTTATGTTATTCGTAATTAATATTATTTAATTTCTTTCAAATCAACCCTTCATTTCAGCATAAATAATTTTTTTGAAATAAGAAATGATAATAATATGTTATGTTATTGATTTGCGCAAATATTAGGCCTAAATGATTAATGAATACCTTTAGAAACAGAAAGTAAAGATTGACTAATTATGATTAACTTTTTTTCTATGAAAATATAACCTTATATGGAAGTTATGGTTTCGGTTTCGGCCGTTAAAGCTAGTTTCGATCGAACACTATACATTTATAAATTTGGTCTATTAGAAATATGAAAAGGCTGTGTGTTATTGAGGAAACGTTTAATTCTAGTCAAAATTTTCAACCAATTCAAATTTTTTCAACTAGTTTTCACTTTACTATGCATACATTTTAGTTGTTTTAAAAAATAATTTGCCTCACTATACATTTGCTTATAGTAAGAAACTATACGCTTTATTCTTATGAAGAAACTTAAACGCTTAATGTGTTAAAAGTTGATTTTCACAAACGATATAAATGTTTATATACCATATAATTAATCTGTTTAAAGCTTTGTAACATTGAGACTTAGCTAAATGACTGAGGTTCCAAAAAAAAAAAAAATAATTATTTAGATTACTTTTTTAAACTATAATATTGCTAGCCCCTACACATCTGGATGTCTCCTACTTCAACTTCAAGGCTTTCAAACTCTTTCGTCTCTCCAATTCTGCTCGAAACTTCATTTTCTTTGATCTTTCTCTCTTACTGAGAATCGTGATTATTAACAACCTGCGTCGTAAATCTCCTCCATTAACCACGATTTTGGGCTTTATTTACGAATCCATAAAACAAATCGCTAATGACTTTTGCAACCTGATCAGCCCATCGGGGTGATGAGCGCCCTCTGGGTTTCAGTCCCTCTACATTTCCGGAGGCCCTCAACCTTTTCAAATTTTTGTCATTTCTTCGCGCAATTGTATCCAAAATACTCTATAGAGTATTTATAATTATAGTATATACATATTTATACATAATTAGTGCAGTCGGTGCAGAAATCGGAGTATGCCTCTCTAGGACTACATCTCGAACGTGTCGATTCTTTTCCGGTTTGCTGCTATACTTGTCTATATTTCGGTCCCGTATCGAAAGATAGAGAAGATCAGTACTTGAAGTAGCCTCATTTTCGTGTTTTATTTTTTTTTTGTAATATAGGGGTTTTCCCAAATCTTAGGTAATCTAATCATTACATTTTAGCCATTCCTGCCCTTCTTCAGATGTCAGTCTTATTTGAATTTGTGTTACTGATAATTGAAAACGTCGTACGATGATATAAAAGAATTATTAAAAAAAATTCTTTTGAATCCAAGCATTTTTACCATATGAGTACCAACATTAATTTATAATTATGCATAGGAACAGATTAAATCAAAATATTAACATTGCATTAGTTACATATTGATGCACAAAAAATTTTGCTGTAGTAATTTAGTCATATCGTAAAATTTAATCTTATTGTAACGTAAATTATTCATTTAAACTACTTCTGAAGTAAACTTTTTTGTTTTTGTATACTTTTCGTTAATTTATTCGAAATGAACTTAAAGTGAAATAGTAAGTGGATACTGTAGCAAAACTATAAATTCTTTCAAGCAATTTATTTGCGATGACTAATCTCAATTAACTCGTTCCCGTTTTGTTTTGTGATAGCAAAGTTGCAAAGCACCAATTCAAGGAAATTAATGGCGAAAGAACTATCTTGAAGAGAAATGCAATGCTTTTACCCAAAATCCAGAAACTCACTTCCTTTGATTTCTACTCTTTTCGACGCGACGAGTAGACGAGACGAATGCTATCTCGTACAATTAACTAAAAAAGCTCGCATAGTCGTCCAACACCAATTAGTAAATTGTGCAGACCTATTAAGTCTGTAAAGTTAGTCTTGAAATAAAAGCTTTGCCTTGCATCTCCATTTTAGATTACTTATTTCTCCCATTCTTTCAACCTATTTGATTTCGATCCTCTTTGTGTTTACTAAATGCTTCAGATTTTATCAAGACTATGTTAGTCAGTTTATATATAATGTGTTTTAAAGTTTCTAAGAAACTTAACTTCCATTTTCGCTTAAAGAGAAAAGCATTTAATTAGTAAAATCATTTTATGTATTATGTATATATTCTTACCTAAACTCGTTACGTCTCATCAATTCAATGCTTAATTGTTTGATTTTTTTCAATTATCCTCATTACGTCTGCGATTTTTTCTACGTTTCCAATTAAATTGGATATTTTAATAACTTTTTTTTTGTAATTTCTGTCTCAGCATCCAACGACTTTCTATAACCAATATTTATTTCTGAATACATACGAAGAAACGCTGGCATTGTTCCAATAAATCGCATACATGATAAGATCAAACATTCAAATAATTCAAGTGTTATTCGCGCTCTGTCAATTCGATCAATTTATAAATATTTGGATTTTGTACAATTTTCATATATTTCTGACAACGTTTTGAATAAATTGCACAAATAATGTTTATATTACAATAGAGTCATGAAATGTTAGTGGTTAAATTTGTATTTTTGTTTGGTACTCATACGTATGGAACATTGTAATATGCGCCATTTGTTTGAATAAAAATAAATGCACAACAAAATGGACAGTCGTTTGTGTTTTGTTTTCATCTTACATACAAAGTATGTTTATGCTTTTCGAATGTTTATTGCACTAAACGATTTGTTATTCAATTTAATTTTAGCAACACAATGATTTTTCAATAACTGTGTTTGTAAAAAAGCAACTTATTCAACCAAAATTGTAAACTTACGAATTAAATTATGACAACTAAATACTAAAATGCCTACCTTGTGCCAACTTATTTGATATTGATATATTTTAATACCTTCATGTATTATACCAAACAGAAAGAAAAATATGTTTAAAAGTATTGAAAATTGATAGTGGCATTATATCATTAATATTTTTAAGCATATCAATTTTTTAAAATAAGAAAGTAAACACTAGGTATATGCAATATTTCGAATTTATAAATAAACGGTGTATGTACATATGTACGCGCGTGAGAAGTTATACTTATTTGTCATAATTAAAAAATGTTTTTACTCCAGTGCCATAGCATCTTCCAGTAGTACCTGAAATGACACATCAGTTATAAGTACTTTGTAATAACTAAAATATGATACAATTTTAAACACAATTTTTGATTTTAAGGTGAATATAATAGGAAAATGAATGTATGACGACAAGGACAAAGAACGAAAAATGTAAACACATATATGTAAGTGTAAACAGATATAATAATAATTATCTCAATTTTGAATTAACTTATTGTTGTCTTTGGTGTCAACTGTCATTTCGTTTTCATTCAATTGTCATTTTTTGTCAGTTTTGTTAGTGCTGAGCAATAAATATTTCTTAGATAGTTACTAGTTTTCAAATAATTGATTAAATCGGTGGCTCATGTCCCTTTTAGCGACATCACTATCTGGCAACATTGCATTTTCTACTTTTTTTCATTCAGTTCGCGATTTTTTATTAATTCAATCCTAATATCGTATAATTTGATCTTTTGTTAGTAAAATTTTATTATGGTCCGATTAACTCGCGAATTAAATTAAAAACAAAGTAGGAAATGCAACGTTGTCTGTAACGATCTTGCTAAAAGGGACATGAACCAAATTGACTATTTATACATATATTGTATCCATACACAATATGCTATTTGTTCGTATTTCACAATATTATTCACAGTTAACTATTTATACGTATCTTACATAGATGAATTAATTATTTAACAATACAGCATGGGTCACTTGTTTCAAAAATACGAGAAATCGAATTATTTTTCGAATTATTGAAAACATTTACCATATAAATGTGGATTTTAGTCATAAACTATTATATATAGATATGATTAAACAGTCAATTGAATGTACAAATAGTTTGTCTAAATAGTCAATTCAACGTTTACCTATAGTGATGTACAAATAGAAACGGAATAAAAATTAAATTAATGCAATAGTAATTGTTTAATTTTATTTCCCATTTATATTTATCCATTGAAATTGTTTTTTAATTCAAACATAAAAAACATAAGGCAATACTACACATCAAACGACTTTCCATGCATTATTTTACATATTGCATTAAATAATTTCAGAAAAATACCTTCCTTTTAAATGTATTTACACTATTGTGTATCAATATGGATATGGTTGAAACTATAAAAGTTGAAAATGGTAAGTTCGACGATATCGATGCTTTAAATATAAAATAACAATTGACAGTGTCTGTTATGATTGATATCTCTTACTGTCACTTTTTAACTTCGTCGTTGATCATTTCAGTCGGTTTCCCCTACCGAATGACAAAAAATTGGTGCTAGCAATCGACTTGACTGCGTTGTTAGTACTATCAAATCGCTCTGAAAAATCGACCAGCTTTCATCCGTTTGAAGTTTCTCGTTAACCGTTTGCGAGCGACTTCCTACTGTAGCACCAACGTCACATTTTATTAAAAATTCAGTCTGAATATTTTTTCATAACACCGCTAAAGAAGTATAACTTGAAAAACTTTAGTAGTATCTTAAATAAACGAGGTGATTCTATATTTCATTAATGTGTATGCTTTATAATGAAACTAGTTCTAAAAATGTTAAGGGGGCCAGGTTTACAAGATGGCGTCATCAGGAGGATAATGACAAAATATGACAAGGGATCATTAACTGGCAAAAAATTTATGACGTAGGTAATATATATGGGTAACTCCTTATTGCAATTATTGCAAACTTAAGCTTATATATATTTCAAAGCGTATATTTTTGAGTAAAAAATTGTTATTTCTTTATGTACTTTTAAGTAATTGATTGTTTTCATTTACTTTATTTACAAATAAAAATATATTCTAATATCAGATTAGATTTCTATTATTTTCCGTAGATTAAAAAAAATGTTATCCTTTCGAAATATTGTACAGTTGTATTTATTTTAAATGATTAAATTCGAAGAATGGAGGAGAAAAAAGTATAAAAAATCTTCTTCATGTGATAAGCGCTACAACTTCTTTGATTTTATTTTCTTTGATCGTTTTTCCTATTAATATAACATACCGATTCGAATCAGATCGAACTGAACCGTCGTCTCTCACCGTAAAACTATTTTCTGAGTTCCTTTTCATTTTATATCTTCGTTTTGGTCCTTCATTTGATTTTATTCCACTTGGAACGAGTTGAAATTCTCGGATATTATCACTTTAAACTTGATTGTAATTTTATTTTATTTTGTTTTTTTTTTCTCTCCTCACTTTACGAAAAAGTTAATCACAGTCATCGTCGCTGCATTACCAAGTTTGTTCAAATCTAATTTTCTCCGTCTCTACTATTTTAAGTATAATTAATTTTCCAAAGCAAGGTTGCCTCATCCTAGCTGGTCCTGAGAGATGCTTCGAGTTTGTATGTTGTTTGTTTTCCTTCGTCTGGTTATCCCGTTCCTAATTCTATTTAGCATCCCTTTGCTCCTCTGGTTGCATCGCAATCTTATATGTAACTATTTGCACGTGTGAGATGCGAACACACATAAGAATATTTAAAATGGAAATTTCATTCCACAAAACTTTTCTACCATTGCATCATCGGCTGTGTGCGCACGCAAATGAAAACTTTTCCATTTCGCCAAATACAGTGAAGTCATTCAACGGAAAAGGAAAGGATATAATGGACGTCAGAATATGAAGCAGTCTAAATAAAGTGGAAACGTTATCCTTGCCGCAAGATTTGCAAAGGGTCTGAGTAAAATTTGAATATAAACTAGAATAACATTCATATAAAGGAAAACCATAGACAATACTAACATCATGTGAGATCCAAAGTTGTTCTTTCAATTTAGGAAACGTTCAACATTTTCTTTTTTTCAAATACAATTTGTTATTTATGTATACTTAAATTCTCCGAATGATCTATCGTTACTGCAGGTAACTAATGAATTGGCTTGGTAATTCACGAAATGTAAAACGCCAAAGATAACATTCCTAAAATAAGGCGTAGTACTGAAATTCAACCTTAATGAAACGTAATTGAAATAGATAAATTGGAAAAAAAAATAGTTAAATAATAAATGATTTTTAGTAATTTAATGTAAAGCCTACTTCAACAATTAATTCCAAGTTTAACAATATTTCAACATGTTTTTGGAGTTCTACTATAATTTCGTATAATTCTAAATCATTCAAAATACATTTAAAAACTTTGCTCGGTTGACGATCTTTTACCCGAATGGCTATTTCTTCGAATAATTCTTTCCGAATTTTATTAATTTTATGGTATAGTTTGAGGTATACGTACACGAAAAAAATACAGCTAAAATAACGATGGAACATCGCAATCTATGGCTTGACTTTCATTACCATTATATCTTGACAGAATTTTCGTTAAAAAATTTACCATGTATATCTGAATTTTTGCATTACAATATTGTAACTACAGTAAAAGCTTTCTGAAATAAATGCCATAAAAATTACGATGTTACATTGGAAAATTATTCTGTAAGTGAATAAACTAAAGAGATTATATTACTAGAATGAACGTGCTCCAAAAACCTTATATTAAATTTAAACTGTCATTTCCCCTCAATTTGCCGAGTGATCGAACCCCTTTCACAGCATATTTGTATAAAATATATTCTCTTCTCTTTATGTTGGCATAGAAGTAGGGTTAGAATTGCAACGGTCAACATGCAATTTGCAGGCCACAAGAGAGCGCTAAGTTTACGATAAAGAAAAAAGTGGGGGCTCGATGACCTCTATTATATTTTTGACAGATTTATGACCAAGGTCACTCTAGTCATACGATCTCTTTGGATTAAATAATTAAATGAACCTGCATTTTGGATCATCCACATATAATCTATTGTATGCAGATGCATCCGCATTCCACAGAATGTAATTTACTGTTTACTTTACTGTTAATTTACACACTAATTAGTAGACCCGTTACCGCTCTGATCTCTTTTCTTGTAAAAGCAAGTATTTCAATAGTTAGTTTCTGTGATGGTTTTCCTATCCTGTTCTATTTTTTATAGTGCTTTTATCCAATAGTATTCTATCATGCTATGCAGAGTTTTTTAAAAACCCACTTCTTGATGGTGCTTTTCTTGCTGATCTTGTAATGCCAAGTACAGGCTATAGACTTGTGAAGAATGTTTGGGGTCCTTACCGGGCAACGGCGCCAGCCTTTTCATTATCTTTGATCTTCTTTTGGTCCAATTCCAAGTTTACCTTGTTTTTGGTAGTCAGGCTTGTAAGGGTTTTTTCACACTCCCAGATCATTTTCTGATATGTGGTTTGGTAAGTGCTTTCAATTTGGCTTGGCTATTGTTGGATATGTGGATCGGGCTATTTTTAAACCAGTTAGTAAAAGTTAAAATCATTTAGTTAGAAATTATAATTCCATGAAATTTTTTTAAAAAACATAGTATAGGAAAAATATATGCATAAGAGAAATACAAACTTATTTTTCCTGTGCGTAATGTTTTTGTTTTAACTGTATCTATGCTTTTATGTAAGACTATGCTGTGCTTTGTCCTAGTTTCATTCTTATTTTCTAATTTATACTTTTCCGGTTTTATTAGAAACAGTGATAATTTCCTTCTTGAACCGGATAGGATTAGATTTTAGATTTCCGTGTATAATAATCTTCAAAATGATTATAGTAGGAAGAAACAAAATCGAAATGCTTAGTATAATAATCACGTTAAATCGATTAATTCAAAGGAAATGTAGCTGTAGTATGTAAGTGATAAGAAAACCAATTTTTATTTACTCGCTAGAATTTTGAGATTTCATGTTATTGAAGAATAGGTATCTAAAATTTAAAAAAAACGACTCACATTTCTATGGAGTATAGAAAATAGGATACTGTACAGGTTCTGGTAAGGCGGTAAGGAAAGAGCCATATTGGTAATGTGAAAAGACGGTGAATTCACTGTTCTCGTGGTTGAGTTCCTGAGGGAGTCGCGTATGCATGGATGGAATTGGCCTCCAGGAAATTAAAGTAGATTGAACGCGGGGATGTTGCTTGCTATTTATAAAATGAACGTACATAGAAAATATAGGTATGTATGGAGGTATACACACAATTCGTAATAAATGTTCGCAAACTGGAAATTCATCGTAATCATTTTCAAGTAGAAGTTGAGAAATTTATTATCCTTTCATTACCACTCCGTTCCATTTACAAGCTACTTTTTCGCAATATCATTTCATGTTCGAGTATTTCGTTGAGTACAAGCAATAGTCTCTGAAAGCTCTGGTTGGAAAACGCATATGCTCACAGATCTCTATCCAAAAATAAAATAAAAATAAACATTTATTGCAAATTGTTAAATAACAGGTTTGTACTCAATTTACTAGCGATTAAATATTTCATATATGTGTGGACCGTAATTTTAAGAGCGTTCAACTATAGTTTTCAGCTTACTAATTGAATTGCTACCGACAGTTTTATTGACAATTTTCACGTTTTGTTTAGTTTTCACATTTTCAACGTTTCAATGTATTTAATTTTATAATATCATCAGTTGGAAATATTATTCTCATCTTTTTTCACTATTTTTTTAGCTTTTAAATATTTATGTACACAAATATAAAGCATACAGGTTTTAACTTAACAGATACATGTCTAGTTATTAATTCAATAAAAAATTGAAAATTATGAAAATTATGAAAATTTCTTAGCAGTATCATTTGTTGTTTTTATTTTTTAAAATTTATATATGTGGGATTTTTAGCATGACATTAGTTGATCCTCAACAATTTGCTTATTGACTTGGTTTCTTGTATGACCAAATATTTCAGTAGCTCTATCATTCTATTATAGTATTTTTATTCGGTGTTGTTCCTCCAAATTACGCAGTGATTTTTATAAATCCACTGTTTAAACGTTAAAAGAGGCTATTATTAATGAAATTTTAAGCCACACATGAAAAAAATTATTTTATTTTAATAAATATAACGAAAATGTGACACCAAAGTTGTATTATGAATTGTAAAATTACCAACAGGAAAAATTAATGTAAACTTTATAAATTTCCAATGACCAAACGGAAAATAAATCAAAGGATGGCTACAGTTAGAAGGCGAAAGTAAGTAATACCGTAACCGTAATTTTATCAATCGGGTCAACAATTAGGAGATTAGCAAACCTTTGCAATACTTGTTAGTTGTGTAAAAATCACAATTTTTTATGAAGTCGTTAATTAAATAAATTAAACTTATTATTGCCTATTGTTTTTCACTTTCAAATTTTAAATACTATTAGGAAAAATATTTTTCTATTCCTTACCTTTTTTTTTTGTAATTTGATATACATTTAAAATAACTTGACCTTACGTTTACTGGCTTTCTTTTTGAATTTTTATTAATTATATGTTCATGCTTTTGGTTAAACTCACTTAGATACAAAACTACTTTCAATTTAAATTGTCACATATTTCTTTATGTGGTGGATATTTGGTAAATTATTTTTAACAAATAATTTTAATTCTGCAAATTGCTGTTAACATGCATATGAAAACAGCTTCCTGTAGTTCATATCTTTCCTGGCACTGCAGTTACACACAGCGAATATTAACAAATTAATAATTTATACATTTCCAAATGCATTATAAAGAAATAAATAAATCATTTCGCAAAATGGATCCTTTTTCAAAGTGAAAACTGTTTTTAGTGCTTTTTCACACGACTGTAGCAATTCCTTAAAATTATACTAGTTTAATTTTTATTTGCTACTACGTACTTGCGAATGAAAATGACTTCGCGGAATGGCACGTTTCGCACTTGGATTCTGAGAAGTATATACTATTTTTGTGGAAAGTGAGAAGAATCTGATGACTGTGATTATTACATTGCGTTTTCATATAACGTTTTCACCCGTGAAAACGTGTTCATCTATTCGCAAAATAGATTCGATATTGCTTCAGAGTCATATTTATTTAAAAAAAAAATATTCCAATAAAAGCTATCATTCTCACGGTATTCCTCCGTTTCACACATACCTTACGGATTACTATTTCAATATAGATTTTATTACTGAGCTGTAAATAGACACATTACATTTCAAAGATTTCACTATATGTAATTCTAAATGAAAAAAATCATTGAAATAAGAAGTACGCTTAAACGATATGCCATAACATAAAATTTAGTGTAATGTATTACCATTTTTCCTGAAGATCACTTGAAAACTCAGGATCTAAAAAATATTTACATTAAAATTACATTTTTCTTGCAAATCTGAACAACTCATTTAATAAACACATAACTAGTTATTCTATAGTTTGCACATTATCGTTATATAAGTAACAATGTGGAATCCCCTGGATTCTGTATAAAATCCAAATTTGCAACAGTTGTTTAATATATCCAATAAATTTATATCTAAATCAAATTGTTTTTGCTATAATTTTTTTGTTTGTTTCCATTACTGCACCTACTTACTAGAGTTCAAAATGTATGGATTTAATAAGGTACAACTTCTTAAACTTTATTTTTTCACCTAAGTATTCTTAGTAATTCCTTACTTCTTAAATACTGTTTAAGTATTTTTAAATTTAAATCCGAAAATAAATGTAATATACACTGATTTAAATTGAATACTATATTGATTTTTTTTATATTTATGAGTTACCGTTGTACTTATCGAGTACTTGTTGATTAATATCTCGGAAACAAAAAGCTCGGAATATTAATAATTTTTTTAACGAACGTATTTTAAGATCAATTTAAAACTAGCTTAAAGAATTCGAAACTTGATCTAAAGCTTTGAATTCTAATGACCATTGAAGCCTGTACAGCATAATTATCTTTATTTTTTAGGGTTCCGTACCTTAAAAGAATAAAAAACTTTACATACAAACACTATGTGATTCATCACATAGCAGTTACGTAGCGATCTAATACTACTTAATGACCACTGAAGAAGGTTTACTTGGTAATCGAAATACGTATCTGGGCAATACGTCAGTAATTCTTTTGTTTGAGCTTTTGTTCAAATTTAAGTTTATAGTCTTCTTTTGTAAATTATATTACATAAATAAGATGTATGTTGTATAAAAATTCCTTATAGAGTTACTTCATTGTCCATCTGTTGGTCTAATAAAACCTTTTTTCTCAAAAATCCATGGAGGTTTAAAACTGAAGTTAAAAAAAAATTAAGCTTCTCAGTTCATAAAATAAAAATGGCTGCTATTTATAACCCCAGTACAGTAATAGTTCCTGTAAACTGTTTCTTAATATTATTGGAAATTCGTTGGTAGTTTATAGAAGATAGTTCATAGAACAAATTGAAAAACCATTAAAGTATTGGAAATTTAAATATTAAAATATTCAGTAAAAATTAATTCTTTTTAATTTATCTTGAACGTTCCATATATTTCAGTAAATAGAAAATAATAACTTTGTGAAATTATTTTAGCAAAATAAATTATAATATTTTATAAAACTTGTATTGCTGTTTACGTTTTATTCACCACAATTCCTAAATTTTCTTCTTGATATATTTTTTCATTTTCTGTATCTACGCACTCTCTTTACAAAATTACCATGTCTTCATTTTGTTCTTCTCGTCGTAATGCCTTATAAAATTTCAATTTTGTTGTACCCAAAACGTCCGCAGCTTATTCGTTCACATACATATAACAAGGAAAATAAAAAACCTCAAGGGACAAATGTTACATTTTCCCATTACAATTTCTGTATTTTTCTGTCATAACTCTCTTTTCCTTCATAAAATTGCATAAACATAGAAACGTACGGATACAACTTCCATTTGCTATTATTTTTCCATTTTCTTAATGATGGTTTTACGAAAACAAAATCCAAAATCCAAATGTCCATATCATTTTATTCTCCTATATATTTTCGTTTCGTATAATAAAAAGGCGAACGCTTACATTGTGCTTACAAAGTATTATATATTTTATGCTGCTTTTCATGCTTTACATTATCACCTGCTTCCTTTTGTCACTAATGCTTTAGATATGATTCAAAATATATTGTGAAAAAATGATAATACAATAATTTAATTCCAGTAATTTTTCGTTTAAAAGAAAGTTGTGCAGTGGAATGCCATTTTTATTATTAAAATAATTTTTTAATTTTTATGTAATGGAAATATTTTATTGAACATAAAATAGATATATTTTTTGTAGATCTTTCAAAGTGTATATCAAAGTTAGTGCCACGATGACTCACAAGCCGCATGTGATTCCTTCTAAATTTGTTGTGGTTGGAAAAATGGATCCTTACATTACCAAATTATTTACTAATGAAAATAAGAATATTTTAACGATCATGAAGAACTTATGAAGATAAGAACATAATAGGTTTGTTCTTGCATTATTATACCATTGGTTCCGACTTATCACGTGGATACGTGTATAGCCGGGCTTACCCATTCGTAGGCCTTAGGACGAACGAATTTTCGGGACCCCTAAAGCTACTATAAAATATCATTACAATTTTAAAATAAAACCTTCTTAAAATGTATGAATTTAAAGTTTCTTTAACAAGCACAATTAATCAAAATAGAGTACTTTGCAAAAGCTATAGTTTCATTACAACTTTCTAAAAGTTTTATTTTATTTTATTTCAATTCACTATATTATTTTGCATATAAGTCACAATCAAAATTTATTGTTTTCAACTTATCTGCGTTACAAGATAACGAACCTCAGTAGTTTAGCGTATATTTTGATTCATTGTTGGTCTTAAATCAACTTTAATAAAATTTATTTTAGAAAAGCTTCGTTCTGCACTGTAGTTAGTAACCATTAAGCATAGAAACATTTTTAAAAGAGTTAAAAAGGATTCAATTATGGGATTTTCTTGGATTTTTCTTGTTTCCTTCTACTTTTTTGTTTTCTTTTTACGCTTTGCAGCTCCACTTCGGTGAATTCTTTCCATTTTTACCCCTAATAATTATTAAAGCTATATTAATAAATTTAATAAAAATGCAATATTTTCGTACCATCAGAATGAAAATCTTAATGAATTATTTCGAAATTTGTCTAGATTTTCCTTGAATATTTCGTAAAAACTTTGCATAACCTAAACACATTTGATATAGAAATGAAATAAAGTAGTCAACGCTGCTGTCAAAATATAAAATCTTTGGGCTCGATCCTTGTATCGAGCAAATTTTCGATATTTCTCGATTATGGATTTTTATTAATCCTAGATGTGCTAATGGCCTTAGTAGTTATAAAGCGACGGTAAATAACCATTAAAAATGTATATAATTTCTTCCTATTAAGACAAACCCTTCAAAGTGCGCAAGTAGTATACAAAGTGTATACTTTATGCTGAATGAAATACATTAATTTTTCTTAGAAAAAGCGACCTATTGAAAGCCCGTTTTTTAGTTTGGATTATTTATACTAACCGTCATCGATTACTTCTGGATTGGAAAGTTTTCAGCTCCATTTAGTTAGCATTACACTTTTGAAATTTGTAATATAACTACGAAATATTTTGGTGTTTTTTTGTCGATCAAGAGTTCAGGGAAAAACCCTATGTAGTGATAAGTTGACGTTTGGAGCATTTCTATAAATAATAAAATTTCAATTCCTTTGCGGAATTATTTAATTTTTTCTTGTCGCTGAAGAATTCCGAGAAAAAAAAAACTTTTTAACTTTTATACTTCCCGGAAAACGAAAATTCAAAGAAAAATGTTGATTTAGGGAATCTTTCAAATATTGAAATTTTGAAATTCTTTTTGTACCATTAATTGATGTTTTTATCGTTCGAGAAATTTGAAACTTAAATTGCGTTTTCCGGAAAAATATGCAAGCTGTAAAGTGTTTTCCCTTCAAACTCCTGTGCAACAAAAAAACATCAAATAATGACTAAAAAAATCAAAATATTAATAAGTATAGGAAGAAAAGCTCCAAACGTCAACTTAGCGCTATATAGAAACTATATGGAAAATATTCGAGCAAAGATTTTTTTTCCAGAACTCTTGAGCGACAAAAAAAAAGACCAATATGTTTCGTATTCCAAAATATTTTATACAAATTTTAAAAGTGTTCTGCTAATTTGATGTTGATTTTTGGGCCTAGAACGCGTCCTTGTTAGCCTATAGTTAAATTTGACCTTACATGATACGTAATATAGTTGAAAAAGGCGTTTTTATATTAAAACTATGAACCAAGATTTTAAATTCGCTGCTTTAAGTTTAATTTCTAGTTTTAAATCTCTTGCGTATATATACCATCTTATAAAATTATAAAGAGAATTTACTATTAAAATTGAAAATTAAAGTTTTATCATCTATACTTCTTAATTCCAAAGCAAATTCAAAATTTCAAATCCATGGTTTTGACTTGATCTTAGAATTAAACCAATTTAGCTTCATGAACTTTAATTTGCTGTAACTTTTTTACCAAGAATATAAAATAAGTGCTTCAAAAATTTTAACGAGGTAGATAAGTTTCTGTGAAAAATTAGTATTACATACTTTACCAAAATATGATCATCTTTTAGATATTTTTATACTATTATGTTCGTAAGTGACCCTCTTTTGTACTTTAAAATGTTTAAAGGAGTCATAAAGAAAATATGAAGTAACTTCAGTGTGATACATCTTCAGAACGTCTTGCTCACTTCTAAAATCAAATATTTTTCGGGATTCATATTTTTAAATCATCGTAACATACTATGTTTTCAAACGATGTGCTTTATGTATGATCCATTTTCATTTTGTTGTACATATCAGTTATCTGATGTTTAAGAAAAAAATGTAAATTCTCTACAAAAGAGGGAAGAATAGTATTTCTTGCTATATAAAGCGTTCAAGACTTGAATTACAGTCTGAATTGCTTTAAATTCACTGTCATATATATACAATTGTGTAACAAGAGAAATGCTTCTCATACTAGCTGTTAAAAGTTCTGGTAAATGATTCATCTTGTATAGTCAAAGCGAAAAGATCAAAGCTTAGCTGGTTGTATGACGTAAATATCATAAAAAGGAATTACTCAAGAAGGAAAATAAACGAGAAAAAGATTTTTGATTTTACCTCTTTCTCGTAATATGTCGAGGCTTACTTTCCATTTAGATCTTTCCAAAAAATAATTAAACAAAGAGATATCATTTCGCTTTGTACCTACCTATGTATTTAAGCTTTTTCAAAACGATGCTCAAATAAAACGATCATGATATTTTGTAAAATTATTTAACATTTTCGAAAAATTATAATTCCTTAATTAAACATTTCCTTTAACTTTCATAGTAAAACCTTTAATACCTGCGTAATATCTACTTATGCATAATGGTGATTCAGGACTCACCGCTTTCCAAGCAATATTGTTTGCCATGAAATTTTCAAAGCCCAAAGTTCTTTGTTTATTAACTTTAATGCCTACAAAACTTCCCTTGTTATAATAAACTCGCCATGGAAATACCTTATGAAATTTTAAACATTCCCGTCTTAGCACTTCACTTTTCTTATGTACCTTTTATCGTTAATCTTCCACAAAAATAAATGCGTTTCATTATGAATAGAAAATGTTAAATTGTCGTATATTCAACGTTCTCTTCATTCAACCTATTTAAGCTTCCGCGATAGCTGTTTCCTCATGAAAAATTGAATTTCTATAAATAATGAAAAGCATTCACAGTGACACTGACAGTGCTATTCTTAAGCGGAGAAAATGCATTCATTAAATGTTTATACGTGTTTATAAGGTATATAAATTTCCTTCCCTTAACACTTTATACAACGAGCAATTGTGTCCCGAAAATGAATAGTATTGATAATAATTTTTCTTGCACATAACCGCATTCAACTATTGTTACAGCATAAAGATATTTTATATAGAAACGTACAAATAAAAGTAACAGCTGTTTCAATTCATTAGTTGTGTAATTTTATTATTATATCATTTTAATTAAATATTCTCATCTCTATAGATTTGTATTTTTAGTTTTGAATTATGATTTCATTTGTTTTAATTATTAAACTTTTAAAAAAATCTCATTCCAGAACCATTAAGAAGTAATAATTACTTTCAATATTTGATATACAGTATTTTTAACATAGGTAGATATGTTTCCAAAATCAAAACAAAGTTTATTTTTTGTTGAAACATAATATTATATTTGTTTTTAACTTTTCCATATCGTAGTACACTCGCATTTTCATATTCTCAGTATATCTTCTTCATTTAATATTCTCTCTCCTAACTGTGCCAATTAAGTAGGGGTAATAATTCATGTGGGTAAGATAATAAATAATTTCGGAATATTTCGCGTATGGAAGTAAGAACAATAAAAAAATATTTCTGCATAATGTAACATTGTTAATATTTTTAAATTAACTACATGTTATTGCATTCAAAATATTTTTTGGTTGTTTCTCTTACCGTTGCTTTATACTACCAAGTAGTCAGTTTAGGGCTAATGCAATTCCATAAATCGAGAAATATTTAAAATTTGCTCGATACGAGAATTTAGTTTTGGAACGGTTATCTTGACCACTCGATCACTAATAGGTCAGTGGGTATTAAAAATCTTTCCTGGTTAACAAATTTACGAGTTGGTGTACAACTTGCTCCGGATCCTTCAATCATAGTTTTTCGTGGAGCTGCTAAAGATTCTCGATTGTTTCCAGCAATTCAAACGAAACATATGTGGAGCTTTTCACTAAAAAAAAACCTTCATCATTGTTGTTGATACTAGCGATGTCATTGGATCTTTAGAATACGATAGTTTCCTCTTTGCCTTCTGCATTCTATGCCGTTGACTTTTGAAGAGTTTCTTTGTCTTCAGGGTTAGTTTCCCAACTTCTGCACAGTATGGAATGCGTTACACATTTATCCAGATTCGACCCCTTGTCAATTTGGTTGCCATAATGCGTTTCCATCTTAATCACAGGGAGTACAGATAAGGAAGTTTCACGACATTGGATTTAAGTCCTTGCGGCATTTGTCATCTCTCCAATTACCTTTGAAAACATTCAAAATATGTACTGATAGTCCTCCCACAACACGGTACCTTATAACAACTCACTCAAACCACCCTTTTCATGTAGTGGATTATAGCCCCTGACCCTTAATAGGAACCTTAGGAGTTTTTTTTTCAGTTTCAGGCCCAATTTTACGATTTCATCAATATAATAATAGTTTATTATTATTGGAAACTCTAATTACAATACTAACAATAAATCAATGATGGTGAGACATTAGACGTGAAGGAACTTTCAAGACCTTATAATGTTATTTTTAGATTACAATGAAGAATAATTCTATTTATTACTCCAAAATGATCCTTTTTTAAGATTTTTTGGGCATTTTTCCATTTCACTACAGCACAGTTCATAAATTGCGGAAATTCTCCTATAACACGACATCCTGTAACAGAGTTTCACTCTAACTCGATAAGAGAATTACAGAAAAATTTGTGTAATACTTTAAGTTGTTAAATCAATCGGAGGTGAAAGATTCGTGAATATGGCTATTGAGGACGCTCAAGATAGTTATAGGGGAAGAAGACACTGGTGAAGAGGATTTGGTGGAAATGAAGCTGTAAATCAAATCGATCGAAAAAAAAATCGAGAAGCCTTAAACTTAACTAAAAATCTAGCCATTTTTTTGAATCCAGATATTTCCGCTGAAAGAAAGCTGAAACCCCAAAAGGAAATTATTAAACAATCTAGGTTAATAGTAAGAAGTTTACTACGACCTAGTAAAATCTAGCGTTCAAACTTAAATTGCTTTAAAATTTTATTAAAAAAGTGTGCAGACGCAAAAACTTAAAATGAACAAACAGTTCAGAAAGTGAAGATGATTTATTTCCACCAAAAAAACGATCTTGGTTAATTATTTCATCAATTTGCGGAACATATCCCCCTTTTTATACTAACTCTAGGTCTCACACAACACGGTTTCACACAACACGATATTTTATAAGTTCCTTTCAAGCGTGTTTTAGAAGAGATACATGTATTGCCAACTTTAAGTTCCGGTCAAATAATTTGTTTTTTATATTTTTGAATTCTATATTTTTTTAAACAAATAATCTTTAAATATATTTGTTTTATCCATCAAACACCAATAACGTAAAACTATTCGTCACAAAAATAAGTCAAGTATAATATTTTATTATACTTATATTTAAAAGTTAAAAATCTGCCACCTACAAGATTCGAAATTTCCCAACGAAATCCTGAAGAACTAGAAAGCTGCTCCGACTACAGTTCCTAATCAGGGGCTAATTATTTTAAAACTGAGGTTTCACTGTAAATTGTTCTATCTTAGGAGTATATTTGTTTTGGTTACAATTCGTTATCACCTAATACCAACTAAAATGCAATTTTATGACATTAACATTTGTTTAATTTAATGTATCGGCTTTCATTTTTTTTGATTATTTACTGTGTTCTATTCAATAATAAATAAGATTTACCAATATAAATTTTGATGGTTCCAACTCCGGTTTCGCTAAAATAAATGTTTTGCTCTGGTTCTCCAGCCTTGGTTGTTATTTTCAATTTGCTAAACGGTTCGAATTCTTACAAAACTTACCTGTAATTAAAACTACTAACACTAAGAAATTCGTTTTTCAAACTATTATGACTTACTTAATAAAATTTGATACTACATCTAGGCACAGCGCTTTTCTTGTTAAAATTTTTAATTTGCTTTATTCTGAAAGTTTGATACAGCAAAAACTTTATGTTTTTATTAACTGTGGTCAATTCTTTTAATAATTGAAAATAAAAACTTAAATAAATGTGTCTACCACTTTTGATGTTCAAAATTTTTTATAAAAAATTTCTTTTAGACCTCCATATCTTTTCTTTCAAACGCAACATGACCATTATATTGTAACTTCGAAAATATTTCTAAGAAAAATATTTTAATAAAGGCACCAGATTTTTACCAACAGTCTTATATTTTGATGAAAACTCATAACAGGTTTTATCTAATAACCAAGTTTGAAGATACAGGAGACATTCATTTTTGCAGACGCATCAAATTTAAAGCGCCGAATAAAAAAAAATACCCACAAGGCTTAATGAAAAAAAAAAATGTTTAAATATTTTTTTTAAAAAAGATTACGAAACGCTTATTTTTAATAATTTCATCTTTTATCCCAAAGTATTAGACAATTTTTTTCTTAAAAGTTTTACAATACTTTAACCTTTCTTTAGTTTTTTTTTAATTTTATGAATATTAAAAGACAAGAACAATTAATTTAAAAATATTATAAGAGTATAGGATATATAAAAGACACCATTTTACGAACTTCCTACTTTTTATCAATGGTTATGATATAAAATAAAAGTTTTCAGTCTTTTCATCCCTTCATCCATTGTGAAATCATTGTCGTTCAATTCTTTTAGTTTTAATTCATTCACATAATATATAATACGAGTACTTTTGTATTAAAAAGCGTTTTCAACACTCCATTTTCTAAAGTTTGCATTATTGTTCAATGTCATTTTTAATTTATACTTTTTCATTTGAAAATAAAATAAAAATCATGTTTTCCACAAAAAGTTTTAAATTATAATGAACTTTACATTTATCAGAAAGAGTCATCATTGTATATATCTATAGCTGATGCATTTTATCTGTCTTATATTTGTATATATATATATCAACCATCATTCAAAAATTAATTATTAATACTCCTAATTAGAGATGTTTGACGTTTAATGTATAATTTAAATATTTTCTCGCTCTTGACAATTCCATAAATTTTTAAGTGGTATCAATTTTTCAGTTTTCATCTTTAACCCTAGTTATTTTTGCCATTGCAATTTAAATTATTTGTATTTAAATTTGACCTATTAATTCAAACTGAGTTTTTAAAATTGTATTATCTTAATTGAAAAAGGAAACATCGATAGTATTATGCAGAAAATGCCATTGAAAAAAAGAACTAAAGAAATGTCGTGGGACATTCGATAAGACTGAAGTTGACTGAAGTTCTTATGTAGTTCTTACGAGTAATTATTCTAATGTGAATTTAATTTGGAAATTCCTTATATCTAATAAGTAAAAAAATAAAATATCATTTAATTTTTGTAAATATATTAACTAATATATTACAATGATATGCAAATTAATTTTAATATTTTAAAAATGAAAAATAACTCATATATTACATATGCAATCATCGTTATTGTCAGTTTGAGCTAATTGAACTATAACGCATATGAATATGTCTATTCTTTATTTATAAGAAAACAGTATCAATGGTGGTACAATAATTAGTTGTAAATTCTGACTATTTATCATTATTAAAATGAATTTTCTAAAAAGCAAAATTTTTGATGGACTCAGATTTTTCATTTGCAAAATTGATAAAATCACCAAATAAGATTAGAGGAATTTCATAGGAAATATGTCCAAGCAGAGCTGATCCTTCTACTGAATATTGTGGAAGTGTACTATGAATAAAATTACAGTATGATCTACAAATCCACCGATCGTCAACATTGGAGGCAACAGCTTCAAATTGATCTGGAAGTGTAAGGAAACCCTTGCAAACCCGACCATCAGAAATAAGGTTAACTTGGGATGGATGCCAGATTACAAAGGTAATACAAGTAATGAAAGGGCCGATGCCCTTGTCCGCCAAAGATCCTGGATATTATTTAAAGGTCCATAGCCTGTGCTTGGTATCACAAATTTGGCAGTGAAAAAAAAACATCAAAGAAAAGGGTTATAAAAATGGCTGCTCAATGGAAGAACACCATTGGACAAAGAAAGGAAAAGATAATGAAAAAATCATCCTTGAGTCTAACTATTAAAATACTTGATCTTACAAGAAAACAAATTAAAAGAGAAACAGGTCTAATAACCGACCATGGCACATTTGTACACAATTGGAGTACCTGTGGGTGTTTCAAAGTGCAGATTTTGTCAATCAAAGGACGAAACTACTTATCACATAGTGTAAATCTATTACTCTGTACTACTTCTCAGTATTATTTCTAAATTTTGTACAGAAGTGTTTTGTATAGTAGTTGTAAAGGATACGATGGCGTTCAAGCATTACGGATACAATAATCGAGGTTGAAATCCCACACTGAGCTTTCTTTCTCCCGTCTTCTCTCCCACCTTACCCTATAGTATTGATTCTCGATAAAGATATACCGTTTCTATACGATCTGATGATGATTTCGATCTTAAACATTGTCGAGCATTTTCTTGGTTATCTCTCGCCGTTTGTCCTTAGAAAAAGAGCTTCGCTCTAAAAATTGAGTAATACTTACTTTTTTTGTGCAACGGTTGTTTTTACTGTTGTTTGTCCAACGGCTAATTCCCGCGCAGTTGTACGCGTCCCTCCTAGCCTGACAAATTGAAATCATAAATTTCTATATTCAATAGAGCCAAGGTTCCAAACTTACTTTTACTTGTTTCTTGAATTCCAGGTTTTTTTCAACAACATCCACTACGGAACTTTTTCTCTAACAATGTAATTCCACTCAGTGAGCTTTTTCTTTTTGTTGTCACATCAATGATCGCTATTTCTTCATAGATTTTCCTCAAAACTTTCACGAATAACAAATATTTATGTGTGTATATTTCTTTTTATCATAAAACCGTTTAATTTTTAAGAGAATGCTTTGCTAAAACCAGCATAAGTTAAAATAAATAGTGAATATTTGAGAAAATGACAGCAATTATTTTATAAGGAATTATTTTGAAATCACTACTATATCATCAATGAAAGTAGAACCTATATTGCTAAATTTGTTAACATTTTATACTAAGTTCATTATTTTCGTCGCTGTTTAAATTTCGCCTCAAGCATAAAATAAATAAAACTTGGATACTTCCGACGTGAGCTTTTTTTCTTAAGATGCAATTTTTAAACGATTTCGATTATATCCATTTGAATTGTGATATTAAATTTTACGATTCATCAAATAAAGACATAAATTATTTTATCTGATTGAATATATGCCAAAAAACGATTGCCGAATAAGGTCAATTGTCGTGAAGAGAATACTTAAGCTTCGATAATGTATTCTCGTACTTTTTGTAAAAAAGAAAAAGGTTCTAGTGGTTACAAAAAAGGTTTGAAATAATTTTTTTTACAAAAATATTTTATGTAATTGTCTGGAAAGCATAATAACAGAAGAAACCATTTTAAATATTGACGTTTGTTAAACTTTTCTCTTTAAATAAAGCTTAGCATAAGTTTTAACAGTATTTATTCAAATGATTTTGATTAATGAAGGGCAATTGATTTTTCTAGTAAATGTCTGATCAGTAGATTGTTTGAAATTATAATAATCATTCTTTAACAACCAACCAACAAACCATCTCAGGATTTAATAAATTATACTTCATTAAAACATTTATATAAAGGACTGTTGAATTTGATAATATTTTTCGATATTCCAACAACCTTAAATGAAAGCGTTAAGTGCAAAATAATATTTTAATTGCTGTTTAAGTTTACACAATTATTTCTAATTCTAAATCAGAGTTGTTAGAGATAGTTTAGGAAAGTATCTAGATACTAGATAAGTTACTTTTTTTAAAAGTATTTGAAATTACTTTCGGTATCTAATTACTCTTAGACAATTGAAATTAAATCCTCAACTTAAGTTACTTTTAAGATACTTGAAACTTTATTTTATAGTTATTTAGATAATGTTTTTCCCAGAGAAGAGGGGCTTATATAGAAGTTCATTTCTGTGTTAAAAATATGGAAGAAGTTCGGGCTGACATAATGGTAATGTCAGAGCTTCTGTTAGCCAACCACCGCTAGCTATCGCTGTATAAAATTAGCCTTGGTTAAATGTAATTTACTAAAGCGACAACTAGCGGTCGGCTAACAGAAGCTTTCAGGTTTACCGATATGCAAATACAAACTTCGTTCATATCAATTGAACTTCAATATAAGTCTCTCTTCGCTGGTGTTTCTTATCTTTATTAATTAAGGAAAAACGAAATTATGCTTATCTAGTCCGCTGTAAACACAATCTACTTGAAAACGATAGAATATTAGTATAAGAGGTAAAAATTAAATCTTATAGAACAAAACTAAATAAAATGCAGCTCCTAATGTCTTGCTATTTCGGTTTCTAAGTTATTTTTCGATATCTTAAATACTTTTTAAGTGACAAAGTAAGTTATTTTTAAACAGTATATAAGATACACGTTACTTTTTGGTAAAAAAATAAAGAAACTAAGATACAGTGTCTTAGATACTTCAAAGTAACCAAGATACTTCTTTCTGTCAGCTTTATTCTAAATATAACATAGTTATTCGATACTAAAATTGTCACCAAACTCACACCAATTAATTATTGTTTTATTCAATTTCATTTATTATTGTTTTTGCCTATTTCAATTTAATTAAATTGCTATGAAAGTTATAAAATATTTACAATTCATCTTTTAAAAGATGATGCATATTTTATTTTTGTAGTTCTATATTCCAAAATATTTATGTTAATTGTTTATCACAAAACTGCATCGAAATTGAATTTAATGGAATTGAATTATTTCACAAATGAAAATTTGGTTTCATTTCAAATTATCTATTTAACAACTATCGGTCATTTGAGCAATTTAATGGAAAATATCTAAATGAAACACAAATTCACCGAAATAGACAAAACAGCAAATTATTGCGAATAAAAATAATTATATATTTTTAACTTTACTTCTGTAAGTATAACTGAACAAATTTAGATTTGTGGTCGTAAAGTGTCATACTTTTAGAACTATCGTCTTTGATTTTTTATAATATCAGACAATAAAAATTATACTAAAGAAAAACTACAGTAATCTTTATTTAATTATTTCAAAGATTAGTGGTAATTTTCAACAACTGTTTATGGTTATAAATGCGGTTATTATAGATGCGATAAATTGCATGCTTGAGTTCTTGTTTCTTAGCCCTTAAAGGAATCAAGTTTTTTGAAATCTTTAACATCACCTAGCCCTTTTTTATTGCACCTTGCTTCTATTATTTTTTCTTTTTAATTGATTCTGTTCAAGTAATATATAAATTATATTTTAGTCTAATTTATGGAATATAATACACCCAGTAAACCTTATACATAAATTTGAACCGAAATTCAAAGAAAATAAAGTTATGACGTATTGTCCCAGATACGTTTTATACGTTTTAGTTCATTCTGTGCGTCTACATATGCTCAGTCTATCCAATAAATTGGAAGTCTTTTAGTGAAACCGTTTTCGAGATATGATGTAGGAAAGTTTGTAAAACATAGTTTTGAGAAAATTATCCTACGGAAGAATCCCTTTAAGTATCTTATTAAACTACAAGGATCATAAACAGAAATCTGTTATTTTAGCATTTGGTTGGGCTCATGTCCCTTTTTCATCAAAATCAAAATCTGACAACGTTGCATTTTCTACTTTGTTTTTATTCTATTCACGATTTTTTTAGCTAATTCAATTCTAACATAGTATTATTTTCTTTTTTATGGCTAACTTTTCGTTATGGGTCAATTTATTCGCGAATTCAATTAAAAAGAAAGTAAAAATGCAACGTTGCCAGATTATGATGTCCCTTAAAGAGAGCCTTTGTTTGTAAGACAAACCATTTTTTTAAATGTCTACAGAACAAAGCCAACAATAAAAGCGAAAATTTTTATTAATAACTCAAAGTTTTCACTTCATGTAATCATTTTTATAGAAATGAAAACTTTTTATCGACATTGATCCTTTTTTTTTTTTTTGTAAAATAAAACACAAAATTTTCTGTGTAATTCAATTTTGAGTTGCACTTATTAATATTCAACGAAATAATTCTTACATAAACAATAATTTGAATAATTAAATTTATTCATTCAGCACAGAAGAATTTTCCACACTTCTGTTTATATTTTTAAACTCGAAATCATTTCTTTCGTAAAAATATGCTATACACCTTTACAATAATGAGCACACGCCACAGCACCAGACATTCAACATTATAGGATTATATTAACATTTCTTTTTCCTGGACCGATTCCATTCAATTTCTCATAAAACTGTAAAATGTGTGTGGGGCTTTTTTTTTTTTTGTTTATGATTACGATGTATACATGAAAAAATTATTTGAATTTTACGAAGTAGAAATTTCTTGAGTCATATTAAAAGCGAAAAATTTAACGGAGTGGAAGAATGATGTGAGTAAAGTGAATAAGGATTATTGGTGTTTGTATCTGAAGTGTAAGGATGATGGGAAAATATGAAAAAAAAAGGGAAAAATGTTTGAATATCTGTGGTATTATTTAACAAGATTTCATGTACGTTTTTTTTCATTTTATCAAAAAAGTGAAAAAATATTTGAATGTATAATCCCTTGTAACAAGTGTTTTTTTTTTTATTTCGCCTTTTCGTTTTTTCTTGATTTTGATATTATTTACTTTTTATTAAATCAAAACATCCTTTTAATTTATTTTTCGGTCTACTTTTTCTTTAAATTTAAATATTAATGATAAATGTGATATGTCTAGCTTACACAAATTTTGAACTAAATGAAATGCGAAGGATTAGTTATAAATTTATATATAAAAATGTATTAATTGATACACTTATTTTTGATTTTGAAAAAAAATTCTGCGAAATAAGAAAGCACCTGCAAATACAAAAAGATTAAATATAGGTGATTCAAAATGCAAATTCTGCCAGGCAAAGGATGAAACCGCTGCCCAGGTTCTGTGGGAATGCGGTGCTCTGAATAAATGGAGACCTGAGAAACTGGAGATATACTGAAACTGAAATAGTTGGAAAGCATCTAGTGCGTTGGTTATTGAGGTTCGCCCAGCTCCCTATAAACAATATGGTCCCCTTAAGGTTTTGAGATTTAAAGTTCGTGTGTTATATAAATAAGATTTGGACTTCTTCATGCTTTACGAAATGATGTCTTCAAGACGTCCTGTGGTCATTGGTCGCGCCATTTCAAGTTCTTGAAGAATTCGTAAAGTATTTCTTATTCTGAGTAAAAAAGAGTTTTTGTGTAAGTCAATATTAAGAAATTTTTCTTACTTCAGGAAAAAGCCCTTGTGGATGCTAGAATGAAGAGATTTTTCTCTGACATCACAATACATTGTATATCCAAACGGGAATTGACATTAACATTAACAAAATATATTTTTCGTTTTTAACAAAATAATCAACTATACACTAAACTACTTCAAAACTCTCAATGTAATAAAAATTATATACCAGTTTTAAATAAATTTTTATACACTAGTGCAGAACCTGTTAAGATCCACCCTAACGGAAAGTATTACGAACAGCGATCGGCTGCTTTAACTACAACAAAATGCAATTTTGGTAGGAAAGAATGAATGAACGAGATCTGTTGAGTTTAATAGTTCAAATACAACGCAAATTATAATATGCATGGCATGGATGCGGATGGAGTGAGAGAGACTATTTCTCCGCACCACAGAAAACGTCTCACCGATCAGCAATCTTGATATATAAGATGATAAACTTCCAAACTTCTCTGAAAAATAATGAAAAAGCCATAATAAAGTGCTTTATCACTATACTCATGAATCAAATTTAACTTACTAAATCTGAGAAGAAAATATTTTTTACACAACTCATATTTTTGAGATCTTATAAAATCAGACTTCAAGACTTCTTGAAGATATCTTTGTTATGAGTTCTGTAAAATGAGTTCATTAAGATGTCATATTTGGACGTCTTATGGACATTTTTGAAAAGACTTCCGAAATATTTTTCACTTATTCGCTGCCTAGGTACTTGATCTTAACTAGATAAAATTAGGAACCAGAAAACTAAATAAGTCTTAAAGCTGCAGTGTTAAGACTCAATTAACCTCATCCTGGAAAATCCAGCTTAACACAAAAAAAATCCATACATTTTTATGTAACTATCAAAACACAATATAGAAGAAATTTTAATTCCTAATGTATAAAAATAGTTTTTATTTTTATTCTTTTTTTAATTCTAGGATTACAAGCTACGACAAATCGTCTACATGGGATCACAAGATACGTTGGAGGACAAAACTGTAACTGTGTGTTGTGCTTCGGATTTCGTCAATATTACTTTCATAAATTTTTGTTGCACTCGTAAAGAAATTGCACAGGTAAAATATGAAATATCAAAAATTATTCTAATTATGTTTTTACAACCAAATAAAACCGTAATTCAATGCATTATATATACATTAAGAATCACATAAAGCAAGAAAATAATTTTTCCCATTTAAATTTTTTAGTTTGTAATTAAATATTTTATTTTTTTCGCTTTTAGGTTTGGACTGAGGAATTACTTCAATTAGCATATAATTTAACCCAATTAAATGGACCGACAAATATGTTTCTGTTAAAAGCACATACACGTCTTTCGCTGATGGTAGATAAAGCCGACAAAATTCCCATTAAAAAGTATAAACCTTAATATTTTTTTTACTTAATACAATTATACATTTTTTTTAATTTTAGCATCATAAAACTTTTCGCACAAAACAAAGACGATCGTAAACGCGTTGAAAAAGCACTCGATATTTCTGGGCTACCATCCGGAAAGAATGATTCAATTAGTTTACAAAAATTCCAGTTCGAAGACTTCTTTAATTTCTATAAAAATCTCACACAACGGACCGAAGTCGAGAAAGTTTTTGATGAGCTGTAAGTTTGTTTTTTACAATTAAATTAATAAAAAAGAAATTCAAAAATATATGTAGCGAAAAGGAGATTATCACTCATTCTTTTCTCTGTTTGAAAGATTTCTCAAGCCAATTAAAGAGACTCAAGCTGAATAAATTAAAAAAAAACGTAAAAATGAAGCAATTAAATTCAAAGTTTTCATTGATTTTTAATCAACAGATTTTGATATAATTTAGGAATTATAATTTAAATTTGTTGTTACCTAATAATTTTATTTAACTTCCAGAGTCGGAACTTCGAAACGTCGATTAATGTCTGCTACACAATTAGTTGAATTTTTGAACAAAACTCAAAGAGATCCACGTTTAAACGAAATTTTATACCCTTATGCGAATACGGCTCGTGCCAAAGATATAATTGCACAGTATGAACCAAATAAGTATAACGCCCAACGGGGTCAGTTCAGTTTTGATGGATTTCTACGATTTCTGATGTCCGAAGATAACAACATTATGGCTGTGAATAAATTAGAATTGGGTGACATGGATCAGCCTCTTTCGCACTATTTTATCAATTCGTCGCACAATACGTATTTAACAGGACATCAAATTACTGGAAAATCCAGTGTTGAAATATATCGGCAATGTTTACTAGCTGGATGCAGGTAAATTATGAATACTTTTTGACGATTTGTAATAGTCTCGAATTTACCAAGTAGGCTTTAGAGGCTGCAACCTACAAGTCTTTTTAATAGTAAATCCAGAATCGAAATTTGCTAGTCTGTTTTCTTAAAGACATAGTTATTAGTATCTTCTACCTAATTATCCTTTGTGCATATTAATAACTGTTTTTAAAACAAAACTTTGCCAGCTTTAGAGTTAAATTTGATCCTTACGAGGCACTTACTAATGAACTGCTACCTTCAATTTTCTAAAATATATAGTGTACCTGAAAGTCTACTGTTATAAAAACTAAAGTAAAGTAAAGTTATAAAAAAATCGTCAATGGGCAGTGGCGGGCTAAAGTTAAAGCGGGCAACACAACATTGCAATTTCTGGCCTATTTTTCAATCATTATGAGTATCACATTTTTCTGTTAAATAAAAATTAAAAAAATAAAAACCTAATTTTCGGGCCCCAAAAATTACGCGCTCTAGACACGTGACTAGGTTGTCTAGGGCTTAGTCCACCTTTGTTAATGAGTGCTATTTTTATATTTCTTTTTATCTTTGTTAACTTTAAAAACACTTTTAGGTGCGTCGAGCTAGATTTTTGGAATGGCCAAAAAGATGAGCCGGTTATCGAACACGGATATACATTTGTACCCGATATCAATGCGCGCGAAGTAATTGAAGCTATTGCCGAAAGTGCATTTAAAACATCCGAATTTCCCGTAATCTTATCTTTTGAAAATCATTGCAATCCTCGGCAGCAAGCAAAAATCGCTAATTATTGTCGTGAAATTTTCGGTGAAATGCTGTTGGACACTCCATTAGAATCTCATAAATTAGAACCAGGTACACCTCTTCCACCACCTGCATTGTTACGCCGAAAAATCATAATTAAGAATAAAAAGAAGCATCATCATCATCACAAAAAAACGGCATCGGCATTGGCTTCAGCCATGCCAGCCGTTGTACAGGAAGCTCCTAATGAGGCTACTGGGAATGGAATGGTTCCACACCACGCACCTCCTCTACAAACTAGACAGGTATGAGGCGGCGTCATACCAATTAATGACTGTATAAATAAAAAAAGTTTTTTATTTCAGGGTTCAAAAGATTCAACCGGAACAGAAGAAGAAGATTCAACAAGTGAGGATGATGCAGAAGGTGGAGAAACAGAATCGGCGGATAACCCTGAGGCTGGAACTGCTAATGCACCTGATCTTAAAGCACAAGCTAAAGAGACTGAAGCCGGAGCCGAAATTTCAGCTTTGGTTAATTACGTTCAACCAGTTCATTTTTCAAGCTTTGAAAACGCAGAAAGTAATCCATTAGTTTTTCTTATAATTATTTTTTTTTTTATAAAATAATATTTTTCCCCCAGAAAAAAATCGATACTACGAAATGTCATCGTTTGACGAAAAACAAGCAACTACTTTATTGAAAGAGCGTCCCATAGAATTTGTTAACTATAATAAACACCAATTAAGTCGAATATACCCCGCAGGAACTCGTTTCGATTCATCCAACTTCATGCCCCAAATTTTTTGGAACGCTGGTTGCCAGTTAGCTGCACTCAACTATCAAACTCTAGATTTAGCAATGCAATTAAATTTAGGAATCTTTGAATACAACTATCGAACCGGCTACTTACTAAAACCTGAATTTATGCGTCGAAAAGATCGTCGCTTAGATCCTTTTGCTGAATCAACCGTTGATGGCATTATTGCTGGAACAGTCAGTGTTACAGTTATTTCGGGCCAATTTATCACTGATAAGAAAGTTGGAACTTACGTTGAAGTTGACATGTACGGATTGCCGGCAGATACTGTGCGGAAAAAATTTCGTACAAAAATTATTCCAAATAATGGAATCAATCCAGTGTATGGAGAAGAACCATTTGTCTTCAAAAAAGTCGTTTTACCCGAACTAGCTTCAATACGATTGAGTGCTTATGAAGAATCTGGAAAATTTATTGGACATCGAATACTACCGGTCGTTGGACTCTGTCCTGGATATCGTCACGTAAATCTTCGAACAGAACTTGGACAACCACTTCCTTTAAGTACCCTCTTCTTATTAATTGTCGTCAAAGATTACGTACCTGATGGATTATCCGATTTTGCTGAAGCGTTAGCCAATCCTATTAAATACCAAAGTGAATTAGAGAAACGAGCCGAACAGTTAGCGGTGCTTACTGATGATATGGAACCAATCGCAGAGTGCGAGGAGCAAAAGAGAGAATCGGTTTCTACAGTAAAACTAGCTCCTACTGAAACTACTGGAAACGGATCACCGGCACAGCGACATTCTATATCTGTTGCAGCTGCCATGTCTGTAGAAATTCCTCCTGACCCTGAACAAGATGTGCCTGTTGTTAACGCACAAACATCATCATTATATTTAGATCAATCTATTGTTCAGCGTAGTCCCGAACCAAGTGTTTGCGCTGAAGAAATGGTAGCTGAACCGTTAGATAAAATTTTAGAAAATAAATTAGTGAAAGAAAAAAAATTGGAACTAGATAAAAAACTAGAAGCCTTAAGAAAAAAGCATGAAAAAGAAAAAATGAGATTGCAATCGCAAAAATCGGGTGAATTTGGTGCAGAACGTCGATCAAAGTTCTATATGAGTCATAAATTAGTTAAAAGACTGTCAAGTAAAAATATGTAAGCAAATAATGGTTTTGTATTGTTTTGAGTAGTTTTTAAATTTAATTTTTTTAGAGCACTATTTTCAAGTGATAATGAAAAGGTGTTAAGTGGTGATACAGCATGTGGGGAAACTAGTGAAGGCGAAGGTGAAGTCAAACCTGGATTACCTCGAAGTCAGTCAGAACGGCTTTTAGCTGCATTCCGGGAGCACGTAAACCAAGAACGGGATCTCCGTGAACGATATCACGAAGCCATTTATAATACTGCAGAAAAAGTCTTACAATCTTCACAAAGTGGACAGTTAAAAATGCTAAGGGTAACTTTTATAACTATACTTTCATAGTTTTTGCATAGAATAAATTTTAATATTTCTTTTTTCATTGAAGTAGAAATTCCCAAATTATTTTCTTAACTTTTCAACCCTTTTTTTGTTTGTTTATAAACCCAGAAATGATATTGTTTACAAATTGATTATTATTCTTTATTTAAAAAAAAATCAAGTCGATCGCGATCGACCGGTCGATTGTCAATCACTCATAATGTCTGGGGTGGAGTGTCGTGTATCATTAACTTTGAAGCGACTATAGTAGACGAAACTTTCTAGCAATATTTTAATGCATACTGGGAATTGCCAAGGTCATAAATTCTTGGAATTCTGATATTTTAGAACTGTGATTTCTACCCATGCAGCACAATACCAAACCACAATATCCAAACCTTGTTAGATTGCACCTTAAACTGGTTATATTGAAACGTGGTGTAAAACATAGCATGTATTTCACATATCTTCTTCTCTCTTAGACTACGTCTATGATAATAAGTCAATCGTGCCACATTTTTAAGATATAAAGTAGATCGTATATATAGAGAGGTTGACCATCCCTGTTATAGATAATTAATTTTGGACCTCCAGAGGAAGAAATTGCTTTGTTTCGTCGCTTATATTTCTAATAAAGTTATGTACTTACACTCTTTTTTTGGGTGTTACTTGTCACTTAACATGGTCTTTAAACTTCGATAGACCTTTCTTTTTTTCAGTAATTCTAAAATTTCAATTTTTCTTCCTTTTTTCTTAGATGCTTCCAGTCTTCTTTCAATCCAATATAGTTTGTTTCTCTTAAGAATGTTATCTATCAGCTATTCTTATTGCTCCATCGTTTCGTTTCATTGGTTTTCCAAATACTAATATATGACCAATCCTTTATGTAGATTATCTACTTTTCTTTAGTCTTTCAAATTTTATAGCTCCCTCGATGTTACATAATAAACTTTATAGATATACAATATGGATAATAATCATGTAAAATAGAAAAAAAAGTATTGGTAGCGGCAACTGCTTACGAAGAGCAGTGATATTTTGATTCTATAAGAAGGAAATTGTTTTTATAAATTATCTGGTTATATTACGCCAATAATTTAATTTTATTCTATTAGGCTCAATTAGAACGTGAAACAGCATCCGTAATGAGAAAATTACAAGCTACGCGGCGTGGGGAGGTAAAAGCTCTAGCTAAAGTTCATAGAGATCGAGATGAACTCGTACGTGTAAAGCGTGAAGTTGCTAGTGCTGTTGTTGAACGAGGAGTTACTGAACGTGTACGTTTGGCTCAAACATTCGAAAGACGTCGTGATGAGCTTCAAAGGCAACATGAAGCTGTTCGGAATGCACTACAAGAACATCGTTTGAAGGTATTGATTTTTTTCTATAATTCAAAAGTAAGGCAAAAAGAAATCCTAATTTAAATTATTTTCAGGCACGGATGGCATTAACGCGGGAATTTGAAACACGATACGCTCGTGTTGATTTGGAATCGAATCCCATAGTGGCAACAACAGCAGCTGCAAAACAATCACCTTCACAATAAGAAGAAAATCATGAAATAAATTGGATTACGATTTATTCTTTGAAAAGAATTTTTGAACAAGAAATGATAACCGAATATTCTCATTTCTTTGGTCTCCGCTTCGGAGTACTGGAATAGAACCATAAAGTAGAAAAAAAACTCTCTTATTTTTAATTTGTAAGAGGGATTTTAATGACCTTAAATCCAAGCAAATGGCATAAATATTAATGCGTATTACATATCTCATTAAAATCTGGAATGAGTCTCATGAATTTATATAACATTCAAAAAGATATTATAATAGATAATAAAAATACAAAATAAAAGTAAATTTCAATTTTGACAATCACCAAAAAAAAAAATAAACTCAAAAGGGGGAACTCCAAAAATTAATTTATTTTTATTTCATTTATTTCTTACATTATAAAAAGACTTGTAAATAAATTATGGATATGTCAAAGTAACATTTTTTTTGCAAACAAGGAATTTATTAATGACAAAAGGAAAATATTATTTTTGGTATTGATATTTTAATTTTAATTTCAAAATTTTGTTAATAATTTGAACTTTTGTGTATGAACAGCTATAATAGTTTCAAGTGATTCTCATTATCCCTTTATTAAAATTAGACTTGTTAAAATACGAATAATAAATGTATTTGTTGTTATTTAATTATAAATATTTAAATTTTAAATGAAATAGTTTTCATTGTACTTATTAGAAGCGCTGCTTGTATATATAGAAATAGTGTCTTGATTGTTAATTGAAAGAAAAAAAAAGAGAAAAACTTCTACAGTTTACAAACTAGTTTATAGTGAAATATTCAAATATTTATTATCATTATGATAAAACTGAAAAATAAAATTAATTTATTTCCTTATTTATGGGGTATATTACATCCTCTCAAAAGCAACTAAAATTGATTTTTTCTTAGAAGAAAAATAAATAAATAATATTATTGTTATCGATTGTTACTACTTTTTGTTGTTATTTTAGTTTTTTTTTCTGATGTGAAAATAAATTAGTTACAAAATTCAGGAATAAAATTTTAAGTAAAAAAAAAAGGAACGGCCTATTAAATGTTGTATAAAGTTCAAACAAAAAAAATAATTAAATAAAATAAATATAGCATTAAAAAAGTAAGAACTTAATACGAAATAACTTGAACAATTTTAATCTGTAAATTGAAATCTACAGCAAACTTATTTGATAGATTTAATGGGTAAATTGGGGGCAACTTACTGTGTAAAATATTAACTTGATAGTTATTAATGTTTTATCCTTATTTACGAGAAATCGAATATTTGTCTCGAAAATAATGTATTTTTATTGTTATATCTTGTATAGTTGGCGAAACGCTTACCAATCAATGTTTGTTGTTATATATAAAAACTATAATTAGAAAACCATACGTCATTATAAACATATAAACCAAATTAAAAATATCAAATTTCACGCTCTCATTCATGTCATATTATTAAAGAAATACAATTAATCGTAAAAAAGTATAAATAAATTCAGCAAAAAGTGTAGAATATAAATTTAGAAAAGAACTTGTTAACAAGCGAAGAAAAACTTTCTTCCGTAATTAATCTCTTTTTGTTTTCGTAAAAGCAAAACTAAAATTAAATTATATTGTCCCTTACTCATAATTTCCTTTCCTGACTGTGCATCTTTCCATTATTTAAAAGTAAATTAACGTACTTAACAATGATATTTTCTAGTCATAAAATTCGAATTTTATTTAAAAAAAAAACATTCCTCCAAGTAATTTTAGTTTGAAAATTATTCTATTCTCTCAAATTTCCAACTTGTGCCTTCGCCAATCCCCTTCATAAAAAAATAAGCACAGTTTCATCCAACAAAATTATATTATAAATCGTTTTCAGAAAATATTAAATTAATCTATATATAATTATATACTTATCTGATTATGATTTGTAAAATTAAGCTTGATGTAATATCTGATTAAAAATTGTGACTATAACGCAGTGGATTGTTGTATTAATTTAAAATGTTCCCACTATTTTCTTTGCAGTGAAGCTTTCAGAGCTTATACGGTAAGATGGAGATCTGCAATTTTTAGTGCGTGCACTGACCACGTTACGTAGATAATTCAGCGAACAAAGCGCTGTCGTCGCCTGTCAAAATACTAAGTTCATGTTTTAAATCAATTTTGCATGTTAAACAATCTACAAAAAAATCGTGTGGGATTTTTTTCTGCTAGAAATGTAATTTTTTAAAGAAACCTGCCTATTCATGAATGACATTTTTCGTTTCATGCTGTAAAAATATTTGCGGCGCGAAATCTAAAAACTTTTTAACAATGTGATGTTTTTATTATGGCGAAAAAATGTCTCGGTGTGCCAATATTGTTGTCGCCCTTATTTTCACGGCATTATTTTTATCGGTTTTTCGGGTACAAAACGTATGCAAATTATGTGAGGTTCTGTGGAACAAGCTAAGTGGATCAAATGACATTTCCGAGGTAGAAGTATGGCTCGATCAAAATAACCTGTCACAATATAAAAATTTGTTCAAAACAGCGGGTAAGTAAAAAGAAAAGCAATTTGAACAACAATTAGATAACAATGCACATATTTTTAAAACAAATTAAGTGTTGTCATAATTTTGACACTTAGAACCCCAATTGTTCCAAATTAACAACAAGGTAAGGTCGGTAGACGTGTTCGAAGAGAACATCCCATTTTCATCCCCTATTCTTCCCGTAATTTCGTATAAAGTACTTAAGCTAATATTCCACCGATATACCAAAATATTTTGATTTTTTTTGGATTTATTTATAGAACATTTTTATCAAATGAATATGTTGTTATTATTAAACTTTTAAGCTTTTAACATTCCGGTTTTTTCTTCATACTAACATAAAGATTTTAAAACATACAATGTTATTATAATGACACTTGTGGTTTAGGTGTATTGATTGAGCGTCCCGTTAAGTCCCAGTTTCCTGTTTTATGAATACGGTAGGATTTGGTGGATCAGGAACCGTTGGGTAGAGGGGAAGAGTAAGGAAGGTAAATTTATATCTGCAAAATCAGAGTACTCGGTTTGGTCGTATTATTTAATTGTTGGTATCATTTACAAGAAAAAAAAAATAATAGTAATTATTTTTAGTTTTATTGACAAAGAAAGATGTTATGATTTTCTTTCATATCTATTTACAAAAGTTACAAAAATCTTAGTCTTGTTTACTAAAATTAAATTCAATAAAAACGGTTTGAATCATGATTAACTTGATATCAATTATTAGGTACTGTGGGGGAAAAGATTTGTCAGTGTGAAATGTTTTTCTCTTTTGTTTTTCAGGATAAAACCTTACAGTAAAAGCGCATGTGTATGATATTTGTATTGTAGACTTTTGGAATTGTAGCATTTTAGGTGGTTACGGTGGTGTGGCGTCAACGTCGTCGTCGTTTTCGACGACGCCGCCACCGCTACGGCCACTTTAGCTAACTGTATGGGGTCAACATTCAGTGCAGAGTTGTGCGAACCGTTGGTCGTTCAACACGCGCCCCCTAATTCTCTATCAAAGTCCTTTTTTTCCCTCTTAGCTCACACCATCCACACGCAAATCATCTTTATCCCCATCCAACACTCCATCATTATTCCCATCATTATCGTCAATTCATCTAGAGTCATTATACAAAGTTTTTGCAACTTCTTGTAAAAGACATCATACTTTTTAATTTGCTCACATTTTCTCGTTTTCGATCGTTTGAGAATGTTAACTTATAACATCATTCTTAAACCCAACAATAACGTCCCATTGTATCCGCCCGTTAACTCAACAACTTTTCTTCTTCAATTACTTTCTTTATATGTATTATTGACAACGTAACATTACTTAAGCGTGATTTTTAGCGCGATAATTTATTTTTCACATTTGATTTTATTGTGAGTTCATTTTCAAGAAAAAAACAAAACGTAAATTTTGCAACAATGTGGTATAATGAAGATGAATCCGAAATCTGTTCAATTGGAATGACAATGCAACCATCATCGAGCGCTTCTTCGGGTAAGTTTAGAGCCAAAAACAGTACCTTTTGAAAGTTTGAAAAGCTATTTATCAAATTATATGAACAGCCAAACAAAAAATTGCAGATGTTATAAATACACTACAGCTTAATACTAATATATGCGAAATTTAGCAAAGAAATTGTTTTAAGAAGAAAAATCCTCTAAAAAAAGTTGATTTCTTTTTGCTGAAAAGTCTTATTTGTTCTCGTAAAAAAGGAATAAGTCAACACGAATATCTTTTGTTGGGAAAAGTAAAATAAAATGTTAAAAAAAAATCTACATGTAAAGAAGAAAATATAAAATTCCAGGTAAATAGAAAAGTATAAAAGAAATAAATGAGACCAAGTGAATATGAACTAATTTTTTCATAGGGACCATGAAGCAAAAATCTTTTTGATTACCCACCTCCATTTCCGTTGTGAAGTTGTGTGTAGGGTGAAAGAAAATAATACAGGAAAGACTGCTTCTCTGCTACTGCTGCTGCTAGTGCTATATGCCATAAATCTTGTAAATCTGGGGAAAACGCGACGCGCGAAAAGTCCAACTTTCCTCCATTCACCCATTTTTGTTCCAGCTTTTCCCCCTGTCTTCGAATACTTTATTTCTGAGACGCACTTTATCTTTGCAATCCTTAACAGTGTACAATTGCAGATAATTTATAACTATAAATGTTGTAAGCTTCATTTTCATGAAAATACGTAATGTTTAATTTTATGGAAAGAATGTTATATCAACGGATTTATGGTATAAACGTAGAAACAAAACTAGCGACTATTACATTAAAACGTTGAATCGGTAAATATATGCGGCTTAATTTATTATTTTAAATATATAGAAAAAGTTTAGGGGTTTTAAAGATAATGCGATTTAAGGGGATAATCCGAATGTAACATTTTATAAAATTTATGTTTAATAATCTCACTAAGCCTTTTCTCGTTTTACGTTTGGATATAATTTAATTAGAATATTGATATAGACAATGACAATTGGCTGAATTCAAATGTACTAATAAGGATTTTTCTTTATATTATGATATGTTTTTCTAAAACAAAAACGATGATAATTATTATTGCAATAAATACGTTTGAATAAAAAGAGATGTCGAAATAAAGCACATGAATGGTATGGGGTTGAAGTACGACCTTTATGGAATAGTGCCAAAGTTATCTCTCATTCACTAACGGCTATCTCATACCCAATTGAACGCCCATCTACACCGCCATGTTGGAACCCTCGTCATTTATATGACGTGTCGTGTGTCACACGAGCATACAAAACTTGTTTGCAATGGGGTGACAATTTCGCTACTTTATCCCCAATTACTGCTTGTTTCGAAATGTTGCGGTACTGCATGAATGAATGTAATGCAGTAATTGTTGGCACCGAACCGGTGCCATTGTTTTACAAGCCCTTGTTAAAGTAATGGCTCCGTTTGAATTTGTTTAAATTATTCAACTACTACACAGGGTTATCATTAGTGTCGTTCTCAACATAATGTTTGTCGTTCTCATTAATGAATTCGGGATAATTAGGAATTTGTACACATTTCGTATGTTATTGATTTCAAATTAAATTGTCCGTTTTACGTCAGTAGCGATACATGGGAAAAACAAAATAAAGTCTAATACTTACCTATATAAACATCTGATACCTAAAATTGCGATTAACTAATTAAATTATGTTTGATGGCAATGTATTGTCGCTTTTATAATTACTAAGATATTACTGACTCTAGAATTTATAAAAAATCGTAAACCGAGAAATATTAGAAAACATATTCGTCTGAGATTCGAACTTAGCACGTACCAGTTTCGGTGTGGTCATCTCAACTCCTTTGGCTAGTTATCCATCACTTATCTAATAAAATTATAGAACCTCATTTACCTCCTAAAATGCTTTTAATATTGATTTCTATCTCTCAACTTCTATCAAATTTTCTCAATTATGATTTATTGGCTTTGTCAAGCTTAGTTATTATTTTAAAAGTCGGTGAATGAGAAAAAAACATTCAAAAATTACTGTCCTTTTTGTTTTTACATAAGAAAACAAAGTAATATTAAAATTCATTTATTTTAGTTCATTCATTACTATCCCGAATTTAAGTATAGCAATGGGTAAAAAGTTTTTATTCTATGGTTAGTAATTTAAAAACACCGACTTAAGCCCATCGTACATATCAAGTTGCTGTCAAACATTGTTTCTTTAAAAAATGCTAATTTTTATAATATTCTTCTTCTACCATATACTGTAGTTTTTGAGTTTTTTTAATCTCTCCCGAAAAATTAGTTAAAATAAAGTTAAAAAATAGCCTACTGATAGTAGAATGATCAAGGTGGCACTGGCCTTTCGAAAACTAATAGGTGATGGGTTCGATTCTCATATTGAATAAGTTTTCAACATTTCTCGATTTACGGATTTTTACATACCCTAAAGTCGCTTAAGACCTTGGTAGTTATAAAACGACTGAAACTTACAATAAAATAAAAATTAATGAATAATTATGTAACTATGACTCAATTTTTTTCTTGATTACGACGCGTTTCTAGTCTTTGACTCTCATCATCAGGTAATGATTTTTATGGCAATTTTAAACAAATTTCATATAAGGTGTTTGTTTTAAATAATTTGTCGTTAAGGATGTTATTTCGATCTTTTTGTGAACTTTCTATATTTCATATTCTCCTAGGATGTTCACTGTTTATATGTGATCCTTTCTTGCAGATATGTAGTGGTTTAAAATTTATTTTAAAACTTACGCATTGAGGATTTACGTCACAAAGATGTTTCGTAAAATTAAAAGTTGTTGTTGAACTAGGTTTTCTGGGTATATGTTCCTTAAATCTTGATCCGAAAGATCTACCAGTTTGACCAATGTAGAATTTTTCACATGAACTATATTTAGTTTTATATATTCCGGCTTTATTTTTCATTGTAATTCGATTGTTCTCCAATGGCTTAAGAATTTTTATGATGTCGTTACATGTTGAAAATGCGATATTAATATTATTTTTCTTGAGGAAGTTGGCGGTTGTAAAATTAAATATATTATGGAAGTTTGATTTTATATATTTTTTTTTTCTTTTGGTGGAGTTGGAAGAATGAATTTTTTAATAAATTTGAGCTAAAGCTAGTAAATTGAGTTGCTATATCCGTTAGTTATGGCTATATGTTTAATTATGGTGGTCAAATATTTCAAAATTTCAATGATTTTAATAATTAAAACAACCATCTTAAAGAACAAATCATTTGAATTTCTTCTGACTTAGTTTTCAATTTTTTGAAACTTTATATGCGTAAGCTCAATAACTTGATTAGTTTGATAAAAGAATCGTTTTCCAACTATTTTTAAACTTTGAGATAACGAACAAAATATAAATCAATATCGAAAAGTAATTAGCAAGTGAGCTTTCCTGTGGCACGTGTTATCTTTATAAAAAACGCCTAAAACTCTACAATTTGTTTTTAATTTCATTAAAACGAAAAGAAAACAAGCCAATTCAAAAATTTCCTTAATTAAGGGATATTTTAAAGCTCACGGTATTGAGCTTTACGAAGAATCGTATCCAGTTTCCCTTACACTTTAAAGGGTTTATAGATATAGCTATGGGGATAACGCAAATTGGATTTAGTTTTTGTATTTTGATCAACAGTTTATTATTTTTACAAAATAAGAAATTGATCCTAGCATTGCTAATCAGAATATAAGAAATATTTACTATATTTTAATAATAATTGCATAGTAATGCACGATTGTACAAAGTAATTGCACAAAGTAGGTTGTCAGAAACAGTAAACTTACACAAAAATTCAAATGTAACAAAGTTTATGTTCCAGGATTGTTTAAGTTATAGATCATTTCGTCATTCCTTCACCGTCATTTGAATTAAAACCAGGGAATGATGATATATGAGGTAATGGCTTTTAAACTAGTCGAACTTAACTTTTTTTATTTCTTTGCTTATTTACTTAAATTCATTTAATTCATCGTTTTTTCCCATTTAAATATGAGAACATAATTCATATTGACTTTAGTGAAAATTATTGCTGCAAGTACAATACAGAGATGCAAGTAGTTAATTTTCACGGAGCAAAACAACAAATAACACTTTACAGAGAAGTATTTTCGTAACAATGACAATGCCACTGTTAGGGTCAAAATTTTTGCTCTCTATCAAACAATAACACTCTTGCCTATAAAAGCCATTCCTTCAATTTAAAAATTATAATCGTCCTTATAATTTGTCTAAAATTAGTTTATTCTAGGAATCACTATGTTGGTAAAATCTAGTTACACAAATACTACAAAACTGAACAAAAAAATATATAAATTTTAAGAAAAAAGTATAATTTTTTTTTCTATCTAATTTCGGAATTTGATGAGAACTTTCCATGTGTTCATCAATTAATTTATGTAGTCAACACTAAAAGAATCATAAAGAATTTAATAAAGAACATACATTAGTTTATACATTTGCACATATATTGTATATGGTTAACTGTAACATAAATAAATTACCATCAATGTATACATTTATTTTTATCCCTCAAGTTCCCTAAGAAAAAAATATATATACTAAAACTTATTATAAGATCAATAATACACCAGTTTACTTGTTTTTTTATTCTTATAGGTCAAAGTAATTTAATTTAATTCTTATTGTTATTTCTTGTAGGTATAATTTTTGTAAGAGTTTTCATTCTCAAATTTTATTTCGTTATGGTAAAAAAAAGCCTCGTTTAAGAACAATTTGATTAAACTAGCATTCAACGCTAATAGATTTCTCACAAACTTTGTGCAATGTATTTTTTTTTATTTTTTAAACACTAAGCTTGATCGTAAACATCATTCAAATTCGAACCTTTTTATTTTGTTCTAGACATGCAATCGTCAAAACTGTTGTACGTATATGTGGTAATATATGTAGAAGCTTTGAAAAAAAAACAATACAGATTATTTTAACCTTGGAAGCGTGTTTTACTCAACTTACTGTGAACTTGAAAAATTATTTTCATGGAAAAACAATTTATTTTTAAGTTGAAAAAAATTTCAAGAGATTGCCTAGTATTGATTATTTGATTGTTCTTATACTACCTACTACTGTCAGTGTTTTGTTTTCTTGATTCTACAAATTAGCATATAGCTAGATAAGTTTTCATTTAAAACGAATGTATGTAACATAATCGTTAAAACAAATTCCCAATGTTGCGATAGTTTTAATGTCATGGCCTAGTTTAACATTGAAATTGTATGAGAGAACATTTATGAGTCTTACTATTGTTTGCATGTGATTGAAATGTGGGGGCTAACTGAAGGAAATACCGGTAAGGCATAGTTTGAAACGATGAAAGTGTAAGAGTTAGTTGGAAAATGTGTAAACTGCATTATATGTATAATTCGTTCCATTTGATAGCGTGACTGAAGTTATTTGAATAATATAGCATTCCTATATGCAAATGGTAGCCTATAACTAGAGAATAGATACCTGTATTTGAATACGATAACCTAATTTTACTATAAAATTTGTTTAAAATTCAATTTTAAATTCCTATTTCGTCTTCAATAGTTATTGCTTATAATTTTAATGAAAATAGTTTGTAATGTATATTGCAATACTCTAGTTCTCATAGCCGTGTTATACGTGAAATTGCTAGTGTTTTTAACAATGTACATACACATGTGTGGGTAGGTTTACATTTTCTCGTTAACTTTATACAGTTAACGAGACCAGGCATTGGTTGACCAGATTACGAAATATACATTACACACTTAATCAAAACTTTTCTCCCCAAAGTCCTTGTGAGCCTCTTTTCACCTAAAGGTTCAATGTTTATGTAAGCAATAAAAATTGTTTCGGTACGTTGAGTGTTATAAAAACGCGGTGGATAAAAATTAATAATTTAATGAAAGTTTTTTTCTCTGTTACGAGACATGAATAAATCGTTAGTCAGGATCAATAAAGAAAATAAACTTATTGATTCAATGTCAGTATTATTTGTCATACTTGTCATTGCCAGTCATACTTAACAAATATTTAAAAACTAATGGAAAATAAAACAAATGTAAAATAAAATTATAGTGTTCGACCGAAACTAGATTTTACGGTCGAAACCGAAACTGAAACCCAATTTCGACATCAGTATCAATTTCAGCCGAAACTTCCATATAAGGTAATATTTTCGTAGGAAAAAAAGTTAATCATAATTAGTCAGTCTTTACTTTTAAATCCTATAGGTATTTATTATTATTCATTCAGTCTTAAAATTTTAGCTAATAATTAGCATTTATTTGTGAGGAAACGAAGTGTTGATTTGAATAAAATGCCTCCTTATAGTTTTTTTTATATTAGTTACGAAACTTTCTGTATTGATTAGTTACGAATTATTTTCATTTACATAAATGATAAAAAAATTTAAAAAAAAAAAAACAAAAAGTACTCTTTCTGGGGTCTTAAAATCAAAATAATTTCTTCTAAGCTTTGGTCTGTTTTCTCTCGAACTGAAGAAAATATTAAAATAATTATAAGTAATTAATAATTATCAGTATTTATAATTGAAGAATGTAATATTGTAAGTGAGAAACAATAATTTCTAAACATTTTCATCTCACGAATTCAGTTTCAGTTTTGGTCGTAGTTTCGACTTGCCAACAGCTGAAACTAAAACTAAGCCGAAACTAGGTCGAAACCGAAACCGAAAGTTCGGTCGGACACTATTATTTAGGCTTTACTTTTAAATCCGATAGGTATTTATTATTCATTTAGTCTTTGATGTTTGCGGTAATCAATTCTTATTTCATAATATAAGAGGTTGATTTGAAGTCAAAACACCTAGTATTTCTTTGATATTAGTTACGAATAATATAAATTAAAAAAAGTAGCCTACTGGTAGCTGGTAAGTGTTGGGTTCGAGTCTCGTATCGAAGACATTTTTAATATTTATCAATTTACAGATTTTTATTAACTCTAGAGTCACAAAAAAAAAGTTAAAAAGTTAAAAAAAAGTTACAAAACAAAATTGCTTTTTAGCTTATATGTTTAAGTACACAGAAGAGAAAGCACTCTTACTAATATCTTAAAAACGCGATAATTGCTTCTAAACTTTGGTCAATTTTCTCTCGAACTGAAAAAAAATATTAAAGAGCTTCTTAAAGCTACAACTATGCCTTTTTTTACCATCGCTATATAACTACTAAAATCTTTAGCGTTAATAAAAATGCGTAATCTAGAAATATAGAAAATTTCCTCGAGTTGAATACCAGTTTTGCAGCGATCACATAGACCACTCGGCCATTAGTAGGCTTGTACAACTATGTATAAAAAATAATTTTGTTGAACTGATAACTAATAATAAGGTCAGTGTTCATAATTATAGAATCTAATATTATAAGTAAAAAACAATAATTTATCATAATTTTCATCTCACGAATTAAATTTCGATTGTAGTTTTGGCTTGACGACAACCGAACCGAATGTTCGGTTGAACACTATAAAATTTAGAAACTCAGTAGTGTAGCGTAGTAAATGCAAGGAGGATGAATGGTCCCGGACGGTACATGGAAATGGGGCAGTACATCGTCATTTAAATAATTAAAAAATTTGAAGATATTTGAATTTTTATTAATTTTGTAGACTAATAGTGAAAGTAACAGCCGGAAAATTTTCGATTAGTCCTAAACGGCGAAATTGCACATTACACTACTGCAAAAACTTCAATTTCAAAAAAAGAAATAAAAATATATTATTTTTCAATGCATTAAATCAATAGAATCTTTAAAAAAATGGCAATTCAACAAATTAATTATTTGATAGCATACATCGCATTATCATGTCGACCTAATAGCTTAATCACTATTCTCATTTTACAAGTGTAGTTGGAACCACTAAGGATGAGTTCAATAAGGAAAGGGAGTGTTTTTTTCCGTTTGACCATATATATCATTGTAGGAAAAAGCCGAGAAATAACATTTAGAATAGTAATTTTCTTATTTAATTTGCGTGTCAAATATATTATGGTAACCACAAACCACAAAAAAACAAACACTTTCTAGCACATAAGAACACACTTTTAGTTTGGTTTACGAAATATTATTTGTTTATTTTCTTCTCAAAAAAAAATAATCAATTGAAAGTTGCACGTCAAAATATCTGATTATGTCAATATTTCCAAAATAAATTAACCAGTCATCAATAAATAAAAAATATTTCGTGAATGGCAAAAACGATACATTTAAACAAAATAGTTCGCGGCATATGACCAAAGTTAATTATAACTAATTACAAAAGATTTTAAAAAGCATTTCTGAAACTTGGCAGTTACCATCGAACACTTAAAAACATTAAGTGATTATATTCAATTCTGTTATATATTCCTTAAACAAAGCAAAACATAATGCACTTTATGCAACTGTATAGGTAAATCTACTGTAAATAAAAAAAAAAGAAGGCTAGCATTCTTCTGTGTTTCTTTATCTTTTACTATATAATTTTATTTGTATATTCAATCAAAAATTTATCAGAAATCTCTCAATTGAAAATTTTGCGTAAATATTTTTTCGAGCATTATTGTTCTGGTTAATTAATACAACTGTAAAATATGAGCGTAATTACTGCAACATTTATTTTTTAAATTAATGAATAAAAATTTATGTCCTATGACTCAATTGCTTCCTTGATTACGACGCGTTTCAACAGTTTTTGGCTGTCATCATCGGGTAATGATTATTTTATAAGAAATTGAATCATAGGACATACATTATTATTCATTAATTTATTAGTTGTAACTCGGAAATAATTAATAAATAAAATATTTGGCTCATGTGTACTTTAGCACACCCACAATCTGATAACGTTGCATTTTCGACTTTGTTTTTAATTTAATTCGCGATATTTTTGCTATTTCAATTCTAATATGGTATAATTCTCTCTTTTGTGGTTAAATTTTCATTATGGACCGATTTAATCGCGAATTAAATTAAAAAAATAGTCGAAAATGCAACGTTGTCAGATTGTGGATGTGCTAAAGTAAACATGAGCCAAATATTTATCAACATGTCTGTAGTTTGATTCAGTTCTTAATTCTGTTGATCTCTATTTAAAATTAATAAAATCTGTAAACCAGGTTCGAACTCAGTACCTACCAATTTCAGATTTATGATCTATTTCCAAAGTGGCCCACAATGTCATTTGGGTTGGTCATTCCTGCCATAGAAGTTCCTTTAAAAAGAGTTCGTGTGACATTTGGACGTACGTAAGAAGCTATACTTCTTTGTGAAAATCTTTTTTTCTGGGAATAAATTTTATATTTAGAGATAGACTTTACATAGTAGATCTAATGCAAAAGATTTAAAAATAATTTTGAATGTTTTAAAAATGTTCTAAACTAATATCAAACATGGCTGTTCATTTTTAATTTTATTTGGTAAAATTTAAGAAATGCTCATTTAAAATTGCAAAATAAATCGTCAAATTCAAAATACCTAAAACGAGCTCCTATTGATCCGGTAGTAAAATGACGTCACCATACGTAATTTCAAAATGCTATGGACGTTTTCCTATGACAAATGTACTTTAACACAAAGGGAAAGGTAGTTCAAACCGTTTAAAATTTATGTTCATGATTTAAAGTTTAAACCATTTACAATCTTTACAACCTCTATTCCTAAAGAAAAAAATTATGGTAATTTTTAGGACGTAAAAATGTTTTCCATAGTGAAAAATTATGAAAATATCTAAAACTGTGATAATTATTGCTGTTTCTACGGTAACGCTCAACAATCTGTTTACTTATATCTTGATTTCAATGCGCGTACGAGTGTACGATGCGTACTGTGACATCACAGAAACTTACAAGCACACTATCGTTTTCGGACTCTCATTTGCTCATCAAAATTATTATTTTTTTGTCAAAGTACAAGTTTTTCATTACTTAAATTTGGTTTTTCCTCATATTAATAATGTCCTGTGTGGGTTAAAAGAATCCTATTACATATAGGAAAGTGGTTAATTATGAAATCGAATCCAAATATTGAATATTTTAACAATTTATGAAAACAAAAAACTATAAATACATAGTATTTATCAATATTTTTTCTGCTAAATAGTGTTTACCACCCTAAAGCAAAAGCAGAGTTTTGACGAGAACAAATGAGATTTGTTAAATTTCATTTTCTGATTTAGTGTAGGAAATTAAATTTTGTATGTTAACTTTTTAATAAAAATCAATTAAATGTTTTCCTCTATGGATAGGTTGTCGGTTTTGAAATGATGAAGTGTGTTATTTTCTGGTTTGATTTGTTCAAAAATTTGCAAAATGAGTTTAAGCCACTTAATAATGTTTTTGAAAAATTTATGTTCCTAGTTTTACTTATTACTTTGTCGTTAATTGTCATTTATCAGTGTTTGAAAAAAAACATGATTTATATTCACACCAAAGAACTTTTTACACATAACAGTAAAAGAAATATATAAAATGTTTTTTTTATTGACCTCTTCTTTTTCAGTAACCTCGTCTCTCTTTGGTGACCAAATAACCAAATTAGCCCTTTTTTTGATTAAAAATTAAACGTTAAAACTATATTCAGCGTGGATTGAGGAGAGTGCCTAATTAAAGTTATATAAAATTTAAATGAAAAACAGAATTGCGAACAATATACGCAAATTACCTTTATAATATAGATCTCTATCATAAAACGATTAAATCTCAATCATGTTTCAATTAAGGAAATCAAGCTTTAATAATATGAATTCTGGAACGTATACCATAAATAACAAATGATCAAATGATTTTGAATTTAGATGTTATTATTAATTGATTATTAATCGAATATCAATGCGAAGGAAAAACATACTTAAAATCATTGACCATTCATTTATGACGTAACTTTTTTTTCTGATTTACCTATATTAATCTTTTGTTCATATTTACCTACTAATTTCTATAGTATAAAACCGTTCTAATTATTTTTAAAATTGTTCGTTTTAAATCGTTGTTTAGAACAATAAAGCAATATAATAAATTTTCGTCGTTGTAATTCATATTTTTTCTACCATCAATCGTAAAACTTATGACAGTTTTATGGTGAACGTGTCAGCAGAGAGATGGTTGAATAGGGAATAACAAAGAGAAAATAAAAATTAAATGTGTTTTAAAATTAAAAAAATTTACTCGACATTTTTTTACGGTAAAATATCCTACCGAAATAACCAACTATTTAAAAAATTGATGCGAAAAAAAGATTTTTTTTTTTAAAATCAAAATGAAAACCCGAAAACTACGTAAAATTTCTGAAATGACATTGAAAAATGTGTGCGTCATAAAAGAGGGTTGTTTTAGTAAATTATTTAAAAGAATGGGTGATTTAGGGGGTAAAGCTTGTTCTATGTTTATGTAGGGTTTTCTTTCCCTCTTGATGGAAAAATGGAAGGAATTGTGTCTCTTAATTTATTTATCTTTCCATTTAGCCTAGTATTCACAATTCACTGACGCAAAATACAATTTCGATAAAACGAAAGAAGTGAGGTAAAATTAAAAGAAAAGATCCATTGTGAAATGTAAATGTTTTCGCAGATAAATTGAAAACTGCCAAAGATATAAAAATATAAGTAAGAATCTGTTTGTATAAGACAAAACAAACTCACTTGCTAATGAGCTTTTCGTTAGTTTGTTAATGTAAATTATTTAAATTAGCCAATATGAAAGAACGTTTTAATAGCATCTCTGTTTTACGTTGTGATTGCTTCATTTATAAATTCTTGAAATATTTATTAAAATATTAATTATAAAATCGCAAGCTATCTATCTACCGTCATATTCATAATTTGAAATAATACCTGATTGATTCTAAGCTTCAAATTTCTGGAGAGTGTTTGAATATTACTTTCTATTTAATATATAAAAAAGTGCTGTGTCTTATTCTAGTTTATTTATTAGAATAGGCCTGTTCAAAATCCGGCCCGCGAACCACCATCTGACCCACGAAAGTTCTTCATCCGGTTCACGAACTTATTAAATAAGCCATTTATTTATAGTAATTACGCGTAGTTACCTTCCTTTGGTCCGCTGCGGAAATAAAAATCTTAAATCTAGTCCTCCACAAAATCATGGTAAGCACCCCTGCATTAGAAAATTCGATATGAGTTTGTCGCATAAAGACTAAGGATGCAACATTGCTCATAAAAATATCGATATTAGAGCATGGATATTTTTAAAAGTGAAACATCGATGTTAAAAATATCGAAGTTTACAAACGATATATCGATTTTTTGAAACTATACTTCTTGAGCGGCGTTGTGAAAAAATAATGAGACTGAATTTTTAATGAAATGATGCTGTGACGCTACAGTAGACAATTGCTCGCAAACGGTTAGCAGGAAACTTCAAGTGGGCGAAATCTGCCCGACTTTTGGGAGCGATTTGGTAGTACTAAAAAACGTAGTCAAGTCAATCGTAACCGTTTCGCGCAATTTTCAAAACAGCGTTATAGCATCTATAACTGTCAGTACAGGAATTCATAACCTATGAAATTTGATCAAAGATAGGGTCAATATGAATGATGTGAATCGACAATGGATTGTTTTATTTCAAAACTTAGCTCGTCGTCTATTCGACACCATATTTAACGAAGACACAAGTATAAAATGAAAACAAAATTAAAATAATTTCTGCGCAATTTGGATAATTCTTCACGGCTTATCATATGTTATGTGTATACATTCTATCTTTCTATTATATATATATATATATATAACGGGGTTTATACTAATGTACGCGTGTGAGAAGTAAACTTATTTGTCGTAATTATTTTTTTTCTGGTAGTGCAGAAATGGCACATCAGTTATTAGTAGTTTGTGATATATATATATACTAGCGACCCGCTCCGGCTTCGCACGGGTATAAAATACAGAATGTCTCAAAAGAAAGTTCACATTTGTTTTGATTATTGCGTGAACGCAACTATTCTGAGAGGCACGTGGGAGGGGTCAATCGGTAGCCTGGATTTTGGGAATTTAGCCACTATGAAGCGTTTTTTGGGAGCGGACCGTGCGTTGTGCATACGCGAGTTTTATAAAAACGGTGATTCGGCGACTGTAGCGCGTAGAAAATTCTGCACCATTCGACATATTCGTCACTTAAATAATGCGCCAATCACTCGACTCATTGCAAGATGGGTCGAGAAGTTTGAAGAGACCGGTTCAACACTGGACAAACCGAAATCCAGGCGTCCAAGATCTTCGAGAACGGTCAAAAACATAGACAGTGTCGCCCAGTCTATTCGGGACGATCCGAACCTTTCGATTCGGAGGCATGCTGTAGCCTTAAACGTGCACAGATCGTCCTGATGCCGCATTTTGCATAAAGATTTAAAACTTCACCCGTACAAAATTCAGTTGGTGCAAGAATTAAAGCCTCAGGATGCTGATCAGAGGCTTGACTTCGTAAACCAGATGATTGAGCGCTTTCCAACGTTTAACAACATCTTGTTTTTGGATGAAGCCCATTTTCATCTTACTGGAAATGTAAACAAACAAAATTGCCACTACTGGAGTGAAACCAACCCAAAACAAAAACATCAGGCACCCCTACATTAACCTAAAGTCACCGTATGGGCCGCAATGTCGGCGCGAGGAATTATCGGCCCTTACTTTTTCGAAGATGGAAGAGGACGCACAGTTACAGTTGATTCAGAGCATTATGTGGAGATGTTAGACCACTTTTTCGTGCCTGAGCTGCAAAACTTTCCGGGTTATAACCAAAGAACATGGTTCCAGCAGGACAGAGCAACTTCACACATGTCCAACAGGTCTTTGCCAAGAGTTTGTGAAATTTTTCCCGGCAAGTTGATCTCCAGGAGAGGTGACATAAGTTGGCCTCCATGCAGTCCCGATTTGACAACCCATGGACTTTTTCCTGTGGGGTTATGCCAAATCCAAAGTTTACACTAACAAACCGACTTCCCTCGCACAATTAAAAGAAAATATTCGTCACGAAATCGCAGCCATCACGGAGAATACCTGCCGAGCCGTCATAGGTAATTTTAGTACTCGATTAAAGGAACGCCGTGAACGCAACGGTTTACATTTGGACGATGTCATTTTAAGAAATAAATTCCCAAACAATGTATTTTAATATGCAATAAATATTTTTTCAATAAACTCCTACCTTTTTTTTAAAATTATAGTTTTAAATATGACATTTCTTTTGAGACAGTTTGTATATAGCCATTGTCACTCACTGAAAAAATGATTAAAGTCGATCCTATTAAATCTATTAAATTTTATATCTATTAAATGATTATCGCGCAATTAACGTAGTGGCCAGTAGTGGCAGACAATTTTAAAGATACCAAAAAATATGACATTTTGAAATTTAATTGTTTAGATCAGAGAAGAGAGACACTTCTCTGGTTCAGATGCGCGACCGTTAGTTAGATAAGGATGCTGAATACCATTTATCGGCGTTTGCGCAGTGGCTCAAAAAACACATGCTACTAATATTCAGCATCCTTATCTAATTGTCGCGCATGTGCACCAGAGAAGAGTCTCTCTTCTCTGATCTAAACAATTAAATTTCAAAATGTCATATTTTTTGGTATCTTTAAAATTGTCTAATAAAAGTATTTCTCCACTATTTAATGGATGTTATTATAAATATAAACCTTCCTCTTTAATCACTCTATCTATTAAAAAAAACCTCATCGAAATCCGTTGCGTAATTTTAAAGATTTAAGCGCACAAAGGGATATAGGGACAGCAAAAGCGACTTTGTTTTATACTATGTAGTGATATATATATATATATATATATATATATATATATATATATATATATATATATATATATATATATATCGTTTTTTTCGATAGTTTTTATCATCATTTAAATACACTTATATAAAATATTTCCTTAATAATATTATACGATACCCCAGGTCATTATCTAACGTCGTTAGATTACAACTTAATTTAATCTTACCTACCGTTAGTTTATAATCTCACGGGTTGTATACTAACGGAGTTCACAAATCTACAAATCGTTTACAAATTCCTAAAAATTTTTTTTTTCTAAAGTCAACTGAGCTATCCGGTACGAAAGATGTTGATTTTTACAACGTAAGAAACCATTCATGAAGTTCGTAATGCAAGTTTTACACTTCTCCTCCTTGAAAGAACAAAATAATATAATTTTATTAATAAAAATAGAAGTAAAAAATTATAACCTCCCCCCCCCAAGTGCCTTAGGTTACTAATGAATGGCTCCTAAGATCTCTGATATTAAATAAATTTCTAAGTTATAACTTGAAGTTTTATAGTAAATATTAATGTTCCTCAAGATTTTTTTCTTAAATATATAACAGACCAATTGAAAACTAACACGTATTGTGGTAATGGTAGCAACATTAAATAATTTGAGATTATTTCCAAAAAGCTAGCTTTGAAAAATTCAAAAATATTCTTATACCATAAACATTTTAATATGTTGAAGTCAATGTGCAAGAAAAGCAGAAAAAAGTGCAAAAAAATTTTAGGTACGCGTATATATTTTCAAATTTTATAAATAATTGCGTTTCTTTTCTTCCTAACTTGTTTTAGTTATAGTCAATGTGTATATATGATAGGTTCTTTCTTTTTTCGGACGAGCTTTTGTAGCTATAACTTGTAAAAAAATTATAACTTGTACTACCTAAAGTAGCTATAACTTGCCTGAAGAAAAAGCCTATGTTAGTTGCAGATATCTTAGAAGAGTCATAATTCTCATCGAAAAAGAAATAGCCTATCATATATTTATGAAACCATATGTATCAACACATAAAGGGTTGATTGTATTGTTTTGTTTTCATATTGTACGTTATAGTTTACTCGCAAATGTTACCAAATAGGTTCTATCCATGTACATTATTTAACGAAATCGCCCGTCTTGGAATGAACTGTGAACGTTATTTAAGGCCATCACCATTCTCTCGTTTTCGTCTCGTTTGCTTCATCAAATCCATTTCTGAAAGCATACGAATGTAATATAGTAGTATAACGTATACGTAAATCGCAAATATAGTTTAGAATTTTACTATCCATTTCTTATATTTCACAGTCTAACTTTCTTTCTTTTCATATTTTCGAATATGGTTGTATTATCATTCATTATTCATGAAAAGACTTAGATACATATGCTTCCGTCTATTTTATGTCTGTTGATATTTATACTTAAGATTTGAGAAGTTTGTATGCTTCTAAAGTCTTATACCACAACTTTCTCAATTTCAATTCTTCTCAGCTATTATAAAATATAGTCCCAGTATCAATATGTCTACCTCATTCTTAGTTTTCAAACAATCTTATTTAAGCTTATTTTCTCTCGAACTAAAACAGACCAAAGTTTTTATTCGCAATTTAAACTTTTTGTTCAGATATACATTTATTTTTTTGAGAAACTTAAGCTTAAAAAATAAGAAACTTATTTTTGGTTCCCATGTGTAAATAAAAGATCAGCGAACAATAAAAATTACATGTAGAATACTAATTTTTCATTTAAAAAGTGCCGGTGGAAGAGTGCTCAAGTTCTAAACCAGGGATGGGCAAACGGTCGATCGCGAACAGGTTGACAGTCAATCGCAGGCATTTTAAATAATTTTTTAGGTAAATTTCAATTCTTTTAGTTAAGAGTGTGTACTAAAAATTTTGCAGGCAATGAAACTTAAAAACTTAATTTAAAATTAAACACGCATCTATTTTACAACAGATATTATTGATTCTTATATAGAGGAAAGTAGTACGAGATGATCCTCTTAAGCGGGAATCGCTGTAAAATATATATCCTTCAAGGTAAACTGAAAATAAAGCCGATTACTAATAGTGTATTTATCTATCCAACCTTCACAATACTCAAAGCCAGAAAATAATTGAGGTTTCATTGAAATATTTCCTCTTTTTTTAAACAGTACAAAGTAATCATTTTGTACACCCCTGTGGGTAAAATGATCCTCCAGGTAGAGTTGGTTAACATAACCTACTAGCACGTGATTATATTCACGTGGCCCAAATACTAAAATTAAGCGTAATAAAAAGCATCAACCACAACAGTAATTACATTTAACATTGTTTGAATAAAAGTAGTATAAGCTCAGTCATGTCTACCTTAGATCAGCCGTGCATAATTTTTATCTTTTTCTCGTCAAGATCGATGTATCACGTCTTTATTACGATTTGACTGAGACGGAATTGGAAGGCGTGGGTGAGGTGGGGTGTCCAGAGCTATGTTTTACCAATGAAATAAACTAGGTAGCGTTAGGGGTTTCAGCACAATCGCAAAAGATCATGTTACCCTAAGTGATAAACTTGTAGTACTTTCTCCTAGTGCTTCTAATACTTCCTTCCACTCTTTCTCTCTTTAAATGGTTACATGGATTTCACGGCTTCAAAAAATCAAATCGATTTTTATTGTCTTTTTCATTTCTACAACATCTCTAGAATATTGTCCTAAATTTTCAAGTTGATCCTAGTAATAGCTTCGGAAATACAGCCTTGGGAAGCTCAGGACGTCGCAGGTATATATCGATGCAGCTACTCATCATTGTCGCGTTTTTTTCGAAACTATGTTTTCAAAGTTGGTTATCAAGATTTTTCGAGAACTACTCAACCGATTTTGATGAAATTTTTCACAGGTCTTCGAGATACTTTTGACAAGGACTTGAACGATGGACCTTATTTTAATAACAACTATTTCAAAAAATATAGATAAATTTCGAAAATGTAAAATGATGAATAATATTACTCGAAATTAATATTAATTTAGTTCTTCCGTATTAAATTATATGACACTTTTTTTTCTCCTTTTTGGGTTCACTGAAGTAAATCGATTTGGCAAATGAACCATCTATATATAAGTTTCTCTTCTCTGGTATGGGCAACTGAAGTAAACGAAACAAGTAAAATGCAAGCGCTTATTTGCGTAGGCTGGCGCTCATCAGCACTCTATTGCCAGCTGCTGTTTTAGCTACCATAAAAACTGTACTTACTTAGACGGCGCTTCGTATGCCACACTAGATTTTCCTGTATAATATATATTTATTACCGTCATTTGTAAGGACTCTTCGTATATATGGGGCAAAATGTGAGGGGGACACGGTAATTAGACCGAGAATGGATCGGAGAAAGGAGATAAGAGATTGATTTGCCGAACGTACAAATAAGCAACAATTTTCGGTTTTCTTTCTTCTAACAAAGTTGCGAATATGTAATAATTTTCTGTTTCTTTATAATGGCGATTTTAATATCAAAACGATTCACTTATTAATAAATTTTAAAGGTTTTCCCCCTTTGGGGTAATTTACCCTAACCACTGCTCTTGTAAGCTATAGTTCAATAGATAGATAATAGAACGAGAGTATCTTAAAATTTGTAAGCATAATTACATCCTATTTTGAATTCAAGGGCCTTCCAAGTTGTGTTTTTTTAAACCAAATCTAAAGAATCCAAATTTAAATCCTAAAACTATTTTTGATTGTAGTTTTTTTTCCTAAATTTAAAACTAATGTTCATTTATGGAGACCCTTACTCTGCAAAATTTTAATTTTCATTAATGATAATATTTTGTTAAAATTATTAGATTCAAACATAACCGTCAGTTGATAAAACATTTTTTTGCAATTGATTATCTTTATTATTTTAAAGTTTACAAAACAAAAAATATAATTGCGTCAGAAAAATTTTTAACCGATAATTTTTTTAATTTAGTTTTCCTTTGTCTTTCGTTAAGAAAAAATCAATGATTCATATGGCTTAAGAAAATAAAAATTTAATCTAATGAATCACAGAGAGAAAATGGTATGATGGCAAAAAACAATTTTACAGCTTTCAAATAAAGTTCCATATTTTAGTTTTTCTTTTTTACAAATAACATTAATTGAAAATGGTGACATTTCGGAAAATGGAAAAGTTGTGACAGTTGTTTAACAAGTTCGTTTTTTTTCAGAAAACTTTTCTGAAATGTTCATAAATAATTTATTTAATGCTCATTTTGTTTTGAAGTAAAAGTTGTCAAAATCAGTTCTGAATAGAATTATTCGTTTAAAAACTTCAAAGTTATCGATAAAATTTCAAATTGATAAGAATTTTAAATTGGCTAATCCATTCCATTCATAATTCAATCGATTGATTAAACCGGAACATTTATACATAAACTATTAATAACTTCAGTAATCGTCCATAAATTTATAATGAATTTCATTTATGTATGTGGAAATTGAATTTTATTAATCCTTAATTAAATATATTACCAATTTATGAGAACAAGTAAAGTACGAGAAACTTCATGTATACATAGATATACAAAATTGGTAGAAGCAACGAGTTGTAAATTAGATACTCGGATTAAAATATTAAAATCATTTTTTCAATCTGTAGTTATATACACAATATTTCAAGAAATCTTTAGTGTTTTATTTATTTTTTCGAATAAAGGTTTATGTTTGAATTCCAAAAATATATTCTAGAAGAAGAAAAAATTATGTGATTTTAATTTACTATTATAGTCTTTCAAAAATGAAAAACTGTAGTTCATTTTACCTTGAATTACTTTGAAAGAGGTAAATTAATCAAAAAATGGTAAGACATCGTTCTTGTAAAACATTTGATTTCCTTCATGAATATATACGAATTTTGTTCTGAATATTATTGCATTTATCGATTACAAAATTCCAAATTTAAAAAATAAAATCGTAAATACAGATCAATGTTCAAGGTTCGGTTATGAGAAAACGTGGTGTCTAATCAAAATTTAAACTTTGACATTTTTTATAAATAAGTCAATTTCCTTCAATAATATGTGTTGTTTAATTCTTTTAGAGTGATGGTTCAGAAGTTTTGAGAAAAAAATTGACTTTGGGTAAAAAAATCCAAAACGGCGATGATAGACCTCTAAATATTAATATTAGAGCTCTAAATTTCTCACCATATTTTTTTTGTCATCCTAAATAATATTTTCTATAAATTCCTTTAAAAAATATAATCGATTTTTTTGACCCAACTTCTTGAATATAAACTATATTTTGATACTAGCTGATCCCCGCGACTTCGTCTGCGTAACGTAGGTGTAGATTATATTTTCTTTTCAGATTTGCTATTTGTAGCAGTAAATGAAAATTTTTATTTTTCTTATTTCTTTTACGAAAAACATAATCATACTTAAAAACACTATTTTGTCAACTTTAAAAAGACACATTTAATAAACTGTTGCAAAGAATAAAATAATTCTATGTAATAATCAATTAATTTTCAAAAAATATTTATAAATATCTAAAAAGAGTATGTCTATTGCGTATACCTACGGTAGGTATACCTACCGTGAACCAAATAATCTGTAAATCAATCAGCATCTATACATACATAAATAGAAAATATCGCCAAGTTCAATAAAGCTGGTTTTAATTATGAGTAAAAAAGTCGAAATTTATCAAAATACTCGCGTCAAAATAACAGAAGTTAAGAGTCTATATTTTTGAATATTAGTAAGAATCCCATCTCACTATTTCGATTCCCGAATGAACCTTTTTCCAAAAACTATTACACTATTGCAATGTACAACACAACCGCGAAATTGAAATTTGTACAATTGCACGAAACCCAGTTCTTCCATAATCAAGTATAACCATTATGTATCTATAAACTTATTAAAATATCTGAATTTCAACTATATAATTAAACCATATTAGTCTATAGTTCACCACACACGATTGGGCGTGTGCCTTTTACTCTGGAAGAGGATTTTAAATTTCTTTTATCATTTTGACTTACCGTAAAATGTCGGTAAGTATTTTCTTTTAGTTCGCCGAATTTCAAGGGGTACTCGCTCACTAATGTAACTATTTCAGATGTTTATATTTACAATATGTAAAAGCCAAAAAACTCAAAGCTCACTTATTAACTTAACTTAACTTTTTTCAGATATATTTATCAGTCTAAATTTTTAAGCAGACCCTAAGTTTTTGTTTCTAATTATAAATTAAGATTGTTTTATATTAAGCAGTAATAACGTTTCTCCTTTAACGGACTTTGATTATGAAATTTGAAATTTCGATTGTTTATTAGATGTTATGCCGTACAAACTTAACCACCCTTTTTTCACTCTTTTAGGGGGAGAATTATCGAAAACCCTTTCTTATTATATAACGGCATCCTATAAGGAAAACACTTTCCAAATTTCATCGACACAAATATGCATTTATATTTGAAAATACAATGTAAAACGAAATATGACCTATATTTTAATTATGATTAAAAAGCAATTCGATTTCACACATTTGGATGTTGTACAAACAAAATTATTGAAAATAGGTGCAAAGCGTGGAAGTAAAATCGAATATTTTATTTATATTCAATAACAATAATTGGTTTTAAAATTGTTCTAAAAACCGTAGAAAAATTAGTATACAAGATTCTATATATTTATTGATTATAATGAAATATATGACAAAAAATTGCTCCCTTAATGCTTTTCAGTAGAATATATAATTGCTTCATGTCACAATCATTGGTTCAAAAAATTAGACTTTAAAAAGTTTGATTGTTGAAAAACAAACAAAAATTAAAAACCGTCTCTTAGTTATTTGATATAAGTACCTACTACACAAACTTTCATACAATTAAGTGAAATGGCGTTATTTAAAATGCTGTTATCAAAATGATATAACAAAAACAGAAATTTATTATTAATTAATTATTTATTTATTAATTACTCTTAGTAAATTCAAAATTTCGATTGTTGATTAACTTTACATTTTCTCACATAAACTAAGTCACCCCCATTCACTCTGTTAGGGTAGGAATTTTAAAAAAAAATCTTATCACATGCCTACTTCTTATAAGAAATACACCGAATATTAAAATTTCATCTGGCAGAAGAGGTATATAAATACATGATTTTATGTATGCACGATTTTTAAAACGTATTTACTTTAAGCTTTATTATTATAATTATTTTTTTACTATTACTGTTACTTTTTTTCATTAATATTTCCTTATTGAGCAACCCTAAAGATATATTTTCAACAATATTGTAAAAAAAAAAGTTTATTGTAAGATTCGAACCCACGTCTCTTTTATTGTGAGCATAAGAATGTCAGATACGTAAGCGAATGCGTTATGAACATATAATTACAATAGTTGTTTATTATAAATAAAAACATTTATATTTCAAAAAGGTATTTTTTTTTAGTTTTAATTAAATTACTGTACTTTTTATTAGTTCAACTAAAAAGATTAATACTGATTATTGTCTAACTTTTAAATACCTTTCCAATGATATACAACTCGCCTGTCTAAAGTAAAATATTTCTTTTCATCCCTCAGTTTTTACGTAGGGGATACATTCCCTTATTATTTTTTAGGAATGATAAGTAGCCTAACGTGTGTTGGTAATTGTGTTGTATCTTAATATAAAGTTTCATCAAATTCGGTTGTTTCGTTCTTTAGGTAAATCACCAGTGCATGCGCTGTAAGATAGTTTTTTGCTAATTTTTTCACACATTATTGGAGTTTTAGTATGGATGCCTAACTTTTTTGAAAATTTAATATAGCCCATGTTCACCGGAAATAGTGTAGCTTCTCAACAGTGAAATAATTTTTCAAATCGGTCAAGTAGTTTCGGAGCCTATTAGTTACAAACAAACAATCAAATCTTTCCTCTTTATAGTAATAGATAGATAAAGTATAAAAATAAACGAAAAAAAATTAATTATAGAGTTGATATTTTACATTATAATATTTAGAGTTTGAACTCTTACACACCTACACAAGTAAAGATGCAAGCAATGCATGAATTTTTTCAAACATCGATATATCGTTCATAAACATCGATGTTTTAATCGATGTTAAAACCCTAAATATCGATGCTACATCGTTCTTTACGAGCGATGTTTATGAAAGATATTTTATCGTAGCACCACTCTCTGTCCCGTTCATGATCTACAGCTACACACATAAATAGATACCTCTCTCAGTCACAAACGTAGATTTGTGAACTTCGTCAGGTTATTATATAATGCGAAAGATTATAAACTAACGATAGGTTAGGTTAGATTGTAATCTAATGACGTTAGACTGTAAACTGACGGAGTTTACAATTTTACGATTTTTATTTTATTTAAATATTTTATACAAGTTTATTTAAATGGTGATAAAAATTATCGAAAAAAAATCGATAAATCATACATTAATTTCGATATTTTTAACATCGATGATACACTTTTAAAAATATCGATGTATTTATGAGTAATGCTGCATTCCTATACACAAGCAGTATTACTGCATCAGCGATTCAACCGAATACGAGAATATTGAAACAACAGTAGGTACTCACTGAAATCCTTCTGAGAAATATTGCGTCAATAGTTTTATTTCAATAATGTTAACCGTAAAGATAAAACTATTACTTTTTAGCTTTTTTGTTATATTAGGTTTCTAGCAGTGTTTAAAATCATCTTAATCAAGTATAAATAATTCGTACTGATACATTAATATTTTCGAAAAGTAATTAAGTTTTTGAATGAAAAGATGGAAAACTTTTATTTTTTCGTAAAAAAAAAACTTTTTATGATGAGTAAAATAAACATCGTAATTTATAATAAACTTTAAAATATAGTAATTGGTACTCAGATTAAAAACCGTCTTCACATTTGAACAACTACTCGGACAATTCGTATCAGAAATTCTACCTCTTTATTGTTGTTTGTTAAATCAAAAGTGAAAAGCAATGGAAAGCATGCACCAGTTGGCGTATTTAATAACTGCACCATAGCTATTTACATTATTACCATTGCCACTTTACGTTATATAGTTTTGCTGCAATTTTATTAGCAGAAAGACGTAGAGGCATTTATTCTTATATTTTAATTAGTTTATATTTTCATTATTTCTTTCCAACAATATCAACTTCATTACATTAGTAAAAAACGTTCATTGTATAATAATTGCACTCTGTTGTGTAAAAGTTATCGTACCTCATACATCTTTTTCAAACGTATTTGTAGTGGTAGAAAAATAACAGAAAAATCATTCCATATAAAATCATCAAATTGGTTTGCCCCATAGTTTTTGATTTCAATAACAAAATGAGGATAGTTTTTGGAATACTGCAATCCGAAATCAAAGATTGGTGTACTTCTGAATAATTAGTTGTAAAAATATACATTAAGAAAATCATATTTTATAGAAAGGTGAATAACAGTATGACACTTACTGGATAGGATTATGAACGTTTGGATAGTATTGTCCCAGCACATTGGGGTTCAAAGCTGTCTTTATAAATAGTCAATTTAAAAAAAAATATATATAGAAAATATTTAAACATAATGCTGATTGTGTCACGGCATCATAAGGATTTCTAATTACTTCATATGTCATTAATTATAATATTATTATTGACACAACGTCTCGCTCTGAAATAATCGTAATTCAATATATTTAAAATTTGACTTCAACATTCTCAACGGTCATAGTTGCCGAGCCAATGAAATTTGCAATAGTGTACCTTCGTTACGAAAGTTATGTGATGTATGTCTTATGTATGGGATTTCATAACTCTGAACTTTTGGAAGCAGTCAAAGAGACTCAAAACGGATAATTATCCAAGAAAACCTGTGAACTATATCAACACTACTATATATCATTATGTTCGATTTTCAGGCTCATATCTCAATTTTGCCAGAAATTTACGCCAATTATAACCGTAAACAAAGCCTACTAGTGGGCGAGTGGTCAAGGTGGCCTCTCCAAAACTAGTATGTGTTGGGTTCGAATCTCGTATCGTGCAAATTTTTTAAATATTTTTCGATTTACGGATTTTTATTAACTTTAGAATCGCTAAAGACTTTAGTTGTTATAAAAGGACGGTAAATAACAATTAAAAAAATTATAACTGTGAACTTAACTGACTAATTAACATCATTTCCACTATGTTCACAGTTGCAAAACAACTTATAATTCAATTGAAATAACTTATTCTACGAATAAAAGCTTAAAATAAGAACTTTAACAAGAATTTTTGCCTTGAAAATATCGTTGTCGATTAGTCAACTGTAAAATAATTTAAATTGATTTTCCATTAGAGATAATAATGACCCTTTTGACCGAAAGTAATATTTCTTTGAAAACAAAAGGAAATCTCATATTTTTGTATTCTTCATTTTCGATTTATTTTTGGTTCTTCTACAATAATCCGTAGTTAAATTGTGGTATCGGGGATATTAAAAGTGTGGTGCTTATGTTGAGATACCTAAAGCCAAACCTTTATAAATCTATGGCATGCATTTAGGATCGCATTTGACTATAGGTCGACTGAACCACATCCTAGGGGCCCAAAACTTTCCAATCGGTGACGTTTAAAATAAATAATTCAAATTAATAACGGATCTTCAACGGGTCACTTTTAGAAATAAAAAAAGCGAAGCACTTTATTTCAACCCTTAAAGACGAAGACGTTAAAGTGGACAAGAAGTGAGCAAAAAGTGCACACTTTGCAAACTCCTTGAGCACTTTAACGGGTTTATCTTAAAAGGAAATAATTTTATATTTCGATAGCAGCATTGACAACTTTATTTCATTTTTATTTCAAATATATGTATGCATAACGTTTACAGAATATTCGAGAAATATCTAGAAAAACTAGAAACTCGAGACAATTAAACATACTGTTGGTACGAAAATTATTTTTTTTATTTATTTATTATAGTAACGTTGATATTTATATATAATTATATATTCCATGCTAACTAAAATTACTACACATAGGACTGAATTTATTACTGTAAGCGAGAAAGGAATCCAAGGGTCAAAGTTTAATGTTATACATATTTGTAATATTATTTAAAAATTGTATTGACATTTTTAATAGTTCTTAGGCGCCCCAAAAATATGTTCGTACTATGGTCTCCAAATGTGTAAATCCGGCCCTACATGCACTACTCATTTATGGCAATCAACATTCATGTTTGTCTAAAGAAGCCGACAAAAAGCAAATTAGTTTGGAACTATACAAGTTTAATTAACTTGTTTCACCATATCCCAATTCCTGAAAAAAATATTTTCCCGTCACAATCTGGGACATGAGCATCAGGAATTAGTCTGAACTTCAAAGTGTGGATAAATATGAAACATAAAAACTGCTGTATTGAATTTCAAATACCATTATTTATGTAGAAAAATTGAATGATAAATGAAAATGTATACGATTTAGACGTATACGTTCACAGGTTAATCCGAGTCCTATTTATGACAATGATGCATGGTCTTACAAAAAGAAAATAAATTAAAATTTTTTTGGACTGAAAATTAAATTTAAACATTATTTTAAAGTGCATCAATGTTCTAAATAAAAAGTTGATATGTCTTACTTTTTACTAACAGAGGATAATTTAGATTTACATAGCCCACACTCAACCTCCAAACTGGGTACCGTTTTTTGTGTAGTATCATTATCATTAGTTCTAGATGTGAATTTCTCATGGTTCTTTTCTCTTCTTCCCACCTTTTCGTTTTGTGATGACGTCAATAATGTTCTTATCTCAAAACCTCCCTTTTTTCCCCCTTAATCTTTTCCGAATCACCAAATATATAACGATACTATTTAGTGCTCGTATTTTGATAGAATATTCTTATATATTTTTGTTTAATGTTTCTGTATGTTCTTAATTTTCGGAAAATATTTTATATTAGCTATACAAGCTAATGATACCAGACCAGATAATTAAAAATACATTTATATAATGTACAATCGTATTATAAGTAAGTAAGTTAGTTTGTATAAAAAGTAGGTAAACTGAACAAAAGAAATTTAATAAGCAGATAAAGTGGAAATGAATGGAAAATACAATAGATGAATTAGATTTCTGAAGAATCAATTAATTGAATTAATTTCTGTTCTTATAATTTTTTATATTTTTCGCAATTAATCGATTGTTATGAGTGAAATTGTCTCAGTAAATTGATACAAAACAAACTTATTAGTAACCTTTGTGCGAAAGTGAACGGTTAAAAAGGATTACTTGCAACTACTTCAAATATATAATGAATTACTATTTTTTGGAGTACATGGAGAGTGTTTAGTATAATTTATTATACATGAAAGATAATAAATGATAACAGACCTATGTGGCCGACAGACATATGTATCTATGGCATTAGGGATGAGAATCAAATATAGAACGTTAGTTTGGCACGCTATCATTGCATTGTATTTTGTATAAATTACGAGTATGTCCTAATATGTTTAAGTAGGACGCTTTTATGTTAACCTACAGCATTTTCACATCTCATCCTTTTTTCAATTCATTCGTTGGACAAAAAAATAAAACGCTATTTGGAATGAAACACTCTCAACTTGTGCCAAAAATCAATAAAACTGATAGATTTATTTATTTGAAATCGTAACAAATCACAAAAAAGCTTTTCAATTTATCAACTTTTTTTTAAGCAAAAACTTTCTTGAATAAATATATAAAATACGTTGTTATAAAACTATTTTTTTTGCTTAATGAATAATAATATATGTCTTACGTCTCAATTTCTTTCTTTATTACGACGCGTTTCAACAGTCTTTAGCTGTCATTATCAGGTAATGATTATTTTCTCAGTTGTAAACAAATTTCATATAGGTTGTTTGTTTTATATAATTTATCGTTAAGGATGTTATTTGGATCTAGTTTGTGTGCTTTGTATATTTCATATTCTTCTAGGATGATCATATGTGATCCTTTCTTGCAAATATGTAGGGGCTTAAAATTTGTTTCGAAATTTAAGTATTGATGATTTTCGTCATAAAGGTGTTTTGTAAAATTTGAAGTTGTTGTTGAAGTAGGTATCTTGAGTGTATATTCCGTATGTCTTGTTCCGAAAGATCTACCAGTTTGGCCAATGTAGAATTTTTCACAGAAACCACATTTAATTTTATGCATATATTCTGGTTTTATTTTTCGTTGTAATTTGGTTGTTCTCCAATGGTTTAAGAATTTTCTTCATGTTGTTTGTTGAAAATGTGATATTAAAGTTATATTTCTTTCGGAAGTCGGCGATTGTAAAATTAAATATATTAATATATTATTGAAATTGGATTTAATATATTTTTTGTTTTCATTTGGTGGAGTTGGAACAATGGATTTTTTAGTATTTTTTTTTTTTTTTTGTTAATTTTTCTTGTAATTTATTTTTATTCTTCTTTCATTTGTAACTTGCATTACCTCAACTAAATACAAATTTTAAACCTCATTGCAGTATAGGTACGTGTATAAAGTTTTTTTTCTAGTCTTAAAAGCTTATACAATGTTTGTAGTGTTAAAAATAAATTATAAACCTTTTCACCCACTAGATACCTATGCTACTTAAAAACTATCAAAGAAGGATTTATTTGTTTTGGTCGTAGTATATTTTTCAATGTTCCAAATTATAATTAACGAATAAAAACGAATATGTCTATGATTTTTGAATTAAATTTTGAGGTATGATTTTTTGGACTATTTTTATTTATTTCACTTATTCCATACACGTGTTCGAGGGTTAAATATAATACTTTAATATTAGGGGCAGGGAGGTAGAATATCAGGCCCGCAATAACATTTTGCGGACACAAAAATGTGTCAATGTGTCAAAAATTAAAATATAAACTATTAATATTGATTCATTGATAAGAGAAATTTAAGTCACAAATTTGCACTAATTTTCCTTTGTTGATTTTTTCTTTTTTGAATGAATACGAATATTTGAAAAAATTGTACGCTTTTTTGTACTTTTGGCCAGAAATGTCAGAAAAAGTATGTTAGTTACTTTCTACTAGTTAAGTATCTAAGATACTAAGTCTTAATTCTTTTAATTTCTAGACAAAAGTAACTTTTTTCTTACAATTAGATACTTTTTAAACGGAACTGTATCTTCAAACTTAAAAAAGTGTCTTAGATACCGAAAAGTATCTAAAATAACAAACATTTTATTTAAACATTACATAAAAATAAAATAATTTACGATTAAATCAATATTTGTTGCCATTCAATGTGCAAAAGTAAAATATTTCTGAATTCTTAGGCTAAAATTAAGAACGTATATTGTAGCAACTCGCAAAAATTGTTTAAGAAAAGTGCATTTAAAGTTTGCTTTTTTCTATTTATTTTCCATTTAATTCCGAAAAATTGGCTTGTAACCCTTGCCAAATTTATCGAAGTGCAATCATAATATTGTTGGAACTTATGATATTCTTGAGATATAAAAAAACACAAAAAGTAAGAATGGAATTGAAATTTTTGTCATATCAAACTTCGTTTAAGCTGAAAAATTTATCGTAAATTAAAAGTAAATTTAAAACACAAGTGAACGGATGAACCAAAAATATTTTTTGGTATCAATCAAATTCGGTACTACAACATTGATATTTTTATCATTATCAATATATTTTAATGTGGGTATTTATTATATTTATTAATTCAATATTTAAAACGAAAACCAGTAGAAAAACTAGATGTTGGTACAGCGTATAGGATTTTATTTAGGATGAGTTTTACAATTTTACATATATACAAATTGTAAACTTTATTTGCTAGAATTTTGATCATTTTTTTTATATTATTAAGTTATCAATAGAATTACTTAAATGCTGTAATTAGAGAGTCTGAAGAAGCTATTAAATATAGCGAAACGTGCTAATACTGCATATAAGTGTTTTTGATCCATCAATCCTCTAATATTAATTTAAAAATTATAACTTTTTTCCAGATTATTTATTGTTAACCAAAATTTAAAAAAAAATCAATATATATTATTCGTGTTATTTTTTCATTTGATTATTTTTTACCAGAAGTTATAATGGTTCCAAAAAAATTAAATTTGAAAAACTATGTATAATTTCGATTATGAATCGGATGACACGCAATTTCACCTTATTGGGCCCCCTTATTGTAACATTGCTGGAATAAACATTCTTTGCAATGATACGATTGAACTTTTTTTAAGTCATTATGTAAGTACAAAGCAACAGATAATGACATGAATGTTTGAATGTTTCTTTAACACAAAACGAACCTCAAGCCATCATTAACATGGACGATAGATCAAAGAAATTAAAACTGTTTAATATTGGTTCCCATTTAAACAAGTTGTTTGAATTTAACCTGTTGATTTAGTAAAGTAAGTAAAACAACTTTTCCAACAAAAGGCCTATTATGGGTACTTTGAAATTTAGCATCAAAAGTTGAAAGAATCTGGCACTAAACTTCTAACGTCTTTTGTAGTGCAACATTGATTTCCGTTTATAAAAAGATATAAATTGTTAAACTTTTTGTTACGTTTACTTTAATTTATTTTCACCAAACTTATAAGATCAATTTTTAGATTTGATTGTGAATTGAAATTCCGTTCGTTATATCAGTTAATATTTACTAAAGTCATAAAATTGTTTTTCTTATAAAGATTCACTTATTATTATTATTATTATTCCAAGTAAATATAATTAGAGATTTAAGTACATTTTAAATTCAATCAGAAAATTTACTTTTCTAAGTTTCGCTTAGAAATTTATTTATTTCTAAAGGTTGAATCAGCTAAAATGCAAAATACTATAATATAATACCAAAATTTACAAAACTCTATGTACTCTAAAAGTAGATAAAGTTACAAGCCCATTTTACGAATATCGATATAAATTGATTTTTTTACTCATACTCGGCATTTTGTTGGATAAGTATAACCATTTTATTAAGGCTATTGCAATTAGAAGAAATTTTTTAAGTAAAATATAAAAATCCTCAAAAGCAACCAGACAGTTGGGCATTTATCTGACTCCAAAAAGTTTTAAGTGTTGGTAAATTTCTTCAAAATCATTGTTTTTTGTTAATACCATAGGAATTAAAAACTTCTGAATTTAATGTTACAATTCCTGTGGATCAATTTTTGATAGAAAATTGAATTAGTAAATAACAACAAGTAATAACAAAACTAAATAACAAAAAAATTAGGATTTACGTAATCATAATAGTGTAACAACCAAATGAGTATTTCTTATTCAACAATTACCAATTATTGGCAACTGTTATTGGGCGGTACGCCATCTGATGGTCCAAAATATAACTATTCCAGCTGTATTTATTTCATTATTCAAGTTATTCATAATGTTTTTACCAGTTAAATTAATAACGTTCTTGAATTTATTGAATCTTCTCCAAAATGATGAAACTTTTTTTTTTGTGGACTATTATGTATTTTGTACCAGTTCAGCGATGTGTCGCTATATCATGGTGGTGATGGCAGGCAATTGGTCTTTAGCGGCGTTTAAGTAGCTGGAGGAGTCGAACTTCATTCCTCTGTCTTTTGTATTTTTTTATTTGTTGATTGGTTCTTGATCTTGTGGTCAAACATATACTATTTCTTGGAGCTCTTGTGGGAGTTTCCGCTTCAGCCTTCTATGATTTATGGTTTCTCCCTAGCCTAGTTCTACTGCACTAGGACAATTTTCTAGGCCGTTAAGGAAGTTCCTTGTGAGTACTGTTAGAAAGTCTTTTAAGTATGGGACGCTCATTTCTTGATGAATTTGGTTGTTTCTCACATACCACGGAGCTTTAGTGATGATCCTCAAGACTCTGGGGTTGAAACTTTGTTGAAGAGAAAATAGCTATGGTAGTACTAAATATAATCATGTTACGTTTTTAGGATTATTTATATTGATGGGTTCATTAGGATTTGTTTTCGGGCATAAACCTATAAAACCATTTATTTTAATACGCACACGTTTATTATTGCACACTTATTTATTTATTTAAACAATTATTTTATTATTTTTACAGTTGTCGCGATTTATTTCGAACTTTGTAATTGATACTAGTTGTAACTGTTAACTTATTCGATACTGTTCTGGCGACGTTCTATCGCCTTATTTATTTACCTATTTACCGTGTTCTGGAATTTTTCAGATTGTTCCAGGCACTTCTCGTTGTTTCGATCAATTTCTAATTCTTTCTACCGCGTATTAGAGTTTCACGGGAAATGTTCCGGAACGTCTTTCGTCTCATTTTAATCTCATTGTTAGAACTTTCGAATGTAGTCTACAACAATAGGCTTATTAATTATGCCGTAAAACTCATGAAGACACATTCATGAAGACTCATGAAGAGTTATTGTGTTGCAGTGTAATTTTGAAAGTACGCACAATTATTAATATTATTACTTAAATGATAAAATTAATTAATAGCGAAACTTGTCGTTACTAAAAATAAGTAAACTCATACTTACTATTTAGTTATTATCATCATTTTGTCGACATGAAAACCTAAACCCTCGGAATTTTAATACCAAAACTTTGCAAACTATCAATCGTTGATTAGAGCCTTCAATATGCACTCTTACTTCAGCTAATCTAGCAGTGGTTTGAGCTTTTCCCTTGAAAATTGTTCTTCTTCTTCTTTAAATGGGGGTCATACATGTTTGATATCGTTTAATACATAGTTCATCTACTTATTTAGATTGTTGAAATAATGAAATATACATTATATAATATATTATAGGTGTTAATAGGTGATAGGTGTTGAGTTCGAACCTAGTATAGAGCAAATTTTTGATATTCCTGGATTTACGGATTTTTATTAACCTTAAATTCGCTAAAGACCCTAGTTATAAAGCGACGGTAAATAACAATAATTTTAATTTAATTTGAAGTATATTGTGTTTGCCTTTTATACTATGTTTGGTTAACTGTCATCGTTTCGCTAGTTTGTAATTTAACCAATAGTTAGTGCAATGATCAAGTGACACATACCAATTGCTTAACTATAACAACTATCCGACAATGGTATTAATTAAATTTTAAAAAGGCTAATACTTTCAATTTAATTACTTTAAATAGTGTTTCAGTCGAATGCGCTTTACTGATTAGTTATAGAAAAAAGTCTCAAAGAATACTTTAAGTTAAATCTTAGTGTAAATATTATTAAAGAAAAACAATTTTTTGTTTTTTTCACCTGAAAAATTTGTCAAGAAATTGAGATGAACAAAACAGTCGATTAATCGCGCCAATGATGAACCACTTTCACGTTCTCTATTTATAAGTATATCCTATGAAGTTATGAATTTTTAATAATAGACTTTCCTTATACAATACATGAACAAGCATATAGAACAATTTAAAGAAATATTTTCCTCGTCAGAATACATAAAATAGGATATTTTCTCTGTTAACTTGACATATAATCGAATTTACCCAATATTTTTGTTTTAGAAATATTTTAATTGATATTTCAAATGAATATAATATCGAATTTATGAAAAAAAGCTGTGTGATTTTTTTTCCAACAATTATCTTTAATCCAAGAAATGGAAAATGCGTACCAAGTTTTATATGCATCTTCTTTGGAAATGAATTATTGACATTATGATATAAATTATTTCAGAATAAATTCTCGCAAAAAAATTAAGAACTTTTAGTTGTATGTATTTTTATTAAAATCAAATTGTATTTATTTTACCCATTAAAAAGGTTTTAACAATCAATTACTACTTAACAACAAAAATATTTTTCCATTCTGGTTGATAAAATACAAAAACATTAATCTTTTTAACATTTTTAAAATTTAAGTATGTACTTAGAAAACAATTTATATGATAAATTGCTACAATAGATGAAAATGTAACAATTGGCAACATTACAAATTGACTGAATGAGAAATGAGAAAGGTTTGCTTTCTTGAACAGGGATTTTAGTAATGAGAACAATTGAAAAATCAGCAAAAAAAAATATAAGAACCAATGGCAGCGTTTTTTTTTTTCATTTTTTTTGTTTCATTTATTGCAAATGGCAAATGGACGTAGAACATAAATGTAATGCACATTTAAAAATGCAATTTTTTCCGCACAACTTAACACCAAACCAATTTGTTTTTCTAAAAAGCTTTTTCGGCCTGACCTGACCTTATTTCGAATAGCTTTCATCCCTTCTTCCATAATACCGAATGTGAATGAAATATATTTGCAAACGCAATTATTAAATGCTCATCTCCCATCAGTTTGTACGAATATGTTCCTAAAATGATTCGATTATTTTTCTTTAATTTTACAATTTCAAATAAAGGTTTTCTATTGATTTGTTCGTTGTGAAACTGTACCCCTTTTATCTCCAACTCATTTCAGTTTCATGTGTTTTGTTCATTAATTATTCAATGGTAGTTGGAAAATGTTTCAATTCTATTTTCCTTTACTGACATTATTCTCAAATAAACAATTAAATATATATCGATTTTAATATTCTTTCTCTGTTTCTTCTGCATTTATTTTACGGTTTCTATTTCAGTGCTTTAGTTCCATTCTACTGACATTGAACTAGAAACAATTGATTGTTGCATATTTTAAAAATTAAAAGGCTTTTTTTTTATTACAGGAATCTCATCGCTGTCGCAATGTGGAACGGTTTCGGATTTGCCAGAATTGCCGGCTCCCGACGAACAACGGTTGCAGAGAGCAGCAGCATTGTTACAACAACGGCTTGTTTTAAGACAATGGCTCAATCGATACCATTTGGATCAACATTATCAAAGGTAAAGGAAATAATGGAACAAATTCATCAACAAAATCGACATAACGACAACACAATTTTAAACTTATATTACGTTAAATTGACTATTATCTTAGTAAATCACATACCTCAAATCATTTCTTAATACAATCGAAAACAACGTTTTTGTCATAAAAAGCTTTACTTAAAACAAAATTGTCTTGTTTTATTAATTTTTTATTACAAGTTCATATATGTGAATAAAGAAAACTTAACTTTAATTTACATAGTTAAAAATAATGCATGAGAAAATTACTTTAAATTTCATCAAAATATATTTACTGTCTTTTCAGAAACGATTCCTCAACTAATATTTAAGTTTAACCACAAAATTATAGTACGTTTATGTTTAGTCTTAAGTTATCAACTTATAGACCCAAATGCACAATATTATTTTTAAATCGATAAAAGATATTATAAATATGAGGAAAAACTAATTTTTAGTTATGAAAAACTTGTAATTTGGCAAAAAAAAGTTTTAATTTTAATGAGAAAATGATAGTCCGAAAACAATACGGCTGCTGATGAGCCATCGTTGACGTCACAGTACGCGTATTGAAACCAAGGAGATTGTATGACTAAAGTGAATGCGTTCCATAGGCCACCTAATAAATTTGATATGTAATTTTTTCTTAATTTGCCAAGTGTTCGAACCCCTTCCATATTAAGTGGATACTTTAGAAACAGCAACAATTTACACATTTTTTTACCAAGTAAAGTATTTTCATACCATAAAAACTACTATCAATTTTTGTCCTTAGGAATAGAGGTTGTGTAGATTGTAAATGGTTTAAATCATTAACATAATGTTTAAACGATTCTAACAACATTTTCCTTTGTGTCAAAGTTCATTTATCATAGAATAACGTCCATGGGATTTTGATGTTTGTGTCTTGTGACGTCATTTTAATGCCGAACCAATAAGAGATCGTTTTAGGCATTTTGATTTGAATATTTTTTTTCATTTTCAAATGAATATTTCGTAAATTTTATCACGTAAAGTTAAAATGAACAGCTATCTTTTGATTTTAGTTAATTATATTTAAAATTATTTTTTGATTACCTATTTGGTCTTTTGCCTTATTTCTTTTTTAGACCGATATGAGATCTCAAAGTTTTATCTTTTTTAAAGAAATTTAAAAAGCTTCTTAATGTTATTCTCTTTATTAGGTACATAATAATTCTTTATGGTCTTTGTTTAAATTAACTCTCGCACTCCTGAACTTTGGACATTCTGATAAATAATGTTCTAATACCAAAATATAGTTAAATTCTGTTAAAGGTGTTATAGAGAAATTCATAAAGTTTAATGGAAGCTTTAATTATATGAGATTTTCGTACGAATTATGTTATTATGTAAGTTGTAGATAAATAATTATATTAGAATCTCTCTCTGCATAAATCAGCTTAACAAAACAACTAGCGGTAATTGTAGAATTAATATGTCCCAGTTTTAATGAAAATTAGATTTTCATTTGATTTACTTCGTCGTACATAGTGAAATAGAAGAACATGTTTATTCAGATTTATCAATTACAATCCAATCAAGTAAAATTGAACTACTGTTCTTTACGAATTCCGAGAAATACAGAAATTTTATTCAATTAAATTCAAATTGTAATTATTTATTATTATTTCGTAAAACAAAAAACTTTTAACAAACTTGAACAAACGAGATTACATCTCTTAATTAATAAAAAAGCATATTGAATTCCGAGATATCCTAAAAAATTAAAATACATACAACTAATAAGTAAGCCGAGCCAAAAAAAATCTTTTATTTCCTTTTTAAAACGATATATCAAAAATATTATTTAGAATGTAAAAAAATATTGTGAAATTTTATGTCCTTAATAGGGTATTGATGTCAAGAGATATATCATCTTAATATTTGAGTTTTCAATTCAAAGTGAATTTTTTTAAACTTTTGAACCATCACAAGAAAAAGAATTAAACAACCCATATTGATTTGAAGGAAATTGAATTCTTTATAAAAATGTCTGATTTTAAATTTTCGTCAAACCTTGCGTTTCCTTATAATCGAGCCTTAAGCATTTATCTGTATTTATGATTTTATTTTTTAAATTTGGAATTTTGTAAGTAATAAATGAACTAATATTCAGAGCAAAATTCGTATGTGTTTTTGAAGGAAATCATTTGATCTACAAAAACAGTGTCTTAGCATTTTTTGATATATTTTCTTCTCTCAATGTTATGGAAAATCGAAATTGAAAATAATTAAACTTTGTATATATACTATACAATTTATATATTATGAAAATATCTTTTAGATTATTTTGAAAGAAGTTGACTTATCAAAAAATGCTAAGATACCTTTTTTGTAGAGCATTTTTCTTTCAAGAATATAAAAGAATTACGCTCTGAATAAAAAAAAATAAATCATTGTTCAAAGCTCAATTGTAATGAAACAGTTGGTCTAACGAAAATTTGCATCTAAACATTTTTTGTAGAGCATTCAATTTTCTTCAAGAATATATGTTGATTTATTCTTTTAGTTTGATGGCTCAAAATTTTTGAGAACAAAATGCGCCTAGTCTTGAAAAATCAAAAATTGCGATGATAGACCTCTTAGCATCAATAAAAAGAGCTTTTTTTGACATTATTTTATTGTTATCCTGAATATTTTTTTTTTAATTTTTTGATCCAGCCTAGTAACCAATAAAATCCATTGTTAAGAAATTGCAATATTTAAAGCAAAAATCAATTGAAGTCAAAGACCATTTTTTTTAAATTTTTAATCAACCATGAAAATTATTAGTACCATCTATAGTAACGGTGGTAGCATTCCCTCAATACTCATTAATTCTCAACTAACAGTCCACAATTCATGGGTATTCTAATATTTTTGGTGATTTAAATGCACTTATCAAATCGAACAAACTGGCAATTGATTTTTGATCGTAGTCGAATGTGACTCTTTGTCCGAAGCCGAAACTTAAATCGAACACTGCTTATAATTTAAAAACAATGTATTCCTTTCACCAAGTGAAGCGCCAAGAAAGAATAAGTATTCTATAACTTTTCGTGTTTACTACTTAGGCCTGCTATTTTCACTCATGAATAAATAAATAAATTATATGTTTAAAGTAGCTTTTTAATAAATAAAATATATATGTTAGTTAAATCCTGCATATTTATCCTACACGTATTACTCTTCTTAGATGGAAATATGCAAGTTTTCTCTATCCTCCGGATAAAATTTTATCTGGGAGTCAAATGTTACTATCTAGATGTGAAAATATTGGTCCTAAACGTTTTAAGCAACTTTTTAAAAAAAATATAAAAATTTGTGTCCCATATTAATGAATCTTCATAGAATTGTTTTTATTACACAATTTAGATGACGATAAAAATGTAATCCAATTTTCTATTTCAACAGAAAATAAGAAAAGAGAAGAACATTATTTACCGTGAACGAATCATATACCCAAATGTATTTTACATAATGCTTTCTCTCTGATATAAATCATATTAATTCACTCGAGAATTATAAAAGGGATCTTTGAGAATTGGGAAAATATGGGTAAATAGGACGTAGAAAGGAATGAGAGCTATCCCGATTTACGTCACACAAATACCTAGCTATAATCTAATTCGTATGCAATGTGAATAAGATAAGGTGATAGTACAAAGATAAAATAGGACGGAATAGGAGAGAGTAGTATTATCGTGGAATATTTTCTCTATCATTCCAAAGTTGGTGACGGTGACGACGATTATGTTGTTGTCGTCACGGCACCACCAATATCGAACAAAATTTGTTGAAATTCTCACGAGATATGAGAAATGTTGTCGTTGAAAGATGAAAATCGTAGAGAAATCGTTTTCGTATGCAGCGATGGTGAAAACTTTTCCATATTCGAATGCGGTTGTGTGATGAAAATACTAAAGATTTTTCCTACGGTTTTGATTTGATTTATTTGTGAAATATATTTTTGGGGAAGAAAAATAAACTATAATATATATTCCATATTCGGGCTAAAATAATAGCACTTCTATTGACAATTGATTTTCGATTTCTGAGATTTTCTTTTATTCTTATACTTACTCATCTTTTATTTGAAAAATAAGTCAAAAAACAGTGATAATTTATTATCTATGACTTGCAGTATTAAATAACAATTTTGATGAAAAGGACTAAAATAATTTGTCTACTTAATTACACATAAACTAAAAATTGAAAAAAAAAACATAAATCTAAAGAAATTATTAAACATTTTTTTTTATTTTTATTAAATTTGAACTTAGTAGGTGTATAGCATAAATCAACTTAATCAACCATTAAAATCTCTAGCGATTACTTTAATTAAGCATTCTAAATTATCAAATTTTACCATTTTATACTTCTTCAAGAAATTTCATGTTTTTGAAGTATGGAGTTGAACAAGTTTCAAACACGTGGCAATAAGTTTAGTTATAATTTTGTTCAAGTTTATATCCAACGATTTAATCGTTTTAAACGTTTTCATACTTCCACTTCTATAGTTTTATTATTTTATTTTTAATTATTACTACTTTGCAGTTAAAACGAAATTTTCAGAACTTCTTTAAATTTTTCCAAAAAGAATGAAATTTTCGCTATTTAAGAAACTAAAACTATTTTAAAATTAACATTAGAACATGTTCAGCATAATATTTACGTATTAAGTTTCGGTTTATTGTGAAACGAGCTCAAATAATCTACCGTTATGAAGATTTAATTAACCCCATATTAAAGGATTGCGTGGGTTTTAAAGGTCACAAGTAGTTATACTATACTATAAATTCGAACCTTTTGCGTAGGTTCTTCAACCATTAACATTGCCTACGAACAATCGATTTTTTCCCTTCAATTTTTTTTGTCTTTGTTTGGGGTATATAACCGAAACCCTTTTTGTTCTACTTTTTTATAATAAAACAAAAGAATAATTTTATTTATATCCCACTAATGGCCAAAAAGTCAAGGTGATCGATTCGAATCTGTTAGGTACTAAGTTCGAATCTCATAATAAGGGAAATATTAATATTTTTTGATTTTGGCGGGTTTTATTAACTCCAATGTCCAAAGTTGTTAGAGACTAGAGCTGCTTATAATACTTTTGAAAGGTATCTTTACATATACTTAGATGTATTAATTTTTTTCCTTAGATTATCTATGTAGGTACTACTTTTTCGAAAAGTATCCGTAGTTATTTTGGGTGGCAAACAAATTGCTCTTAAAAAAAGTAGTTAAATACTTATCTTAAAATATTTCTTAAGATACTTTTTAAGTTGCTTTGTATATTTTGTATATACTTTTTCTGAATGTATTAGGTATCATTGTAAGATAATCAGATAATAACTCTTTTTTTTCATTTTTATTAATTTATGAAAAAAGAAAGTATGAATTTCTACCACAAATATCAAGCATCTTGACCCCTCGACAAAATAACTCCGACAATTGAGCATTCCATGAATTATTAATAAATATTTTTTGTAACGTGGATTTTTTCAAAAAAAATAAAAGATAATACTAAAAAACTATTCACAAGGATCAAATAAGATTTTTTTCGCTGACTTTGAAGAGTCATATATATATATATATATATATATATATATATATATATTGCATAGATAATATATATTATATATTGCATAAACGGTATTCATAAGGAGTCCAGGAGTGAAACCTTAATGGAAACTGGAAGACGAAGTCTCCCAATCTCAAATAAAAATATTTGAATATTTAATTTAATTTTGGCTTGATTTATTCGCTATTCGCGAATAAAATTAAAAGCAATATAGAAAATGCAACGTTGTCAGATATTGATGTTACTAATAGGAACTTTTTGAAGGCTTTGCTCCTGAACCCCTAATGTATATTTTTTAAGACAAAAAGAATAGATGGAACCGCGGTTGACTAAAAAAGTGAAAAAATAAAAACATTTTTTTTTCTGGACTATAACGGTTTTAATCAACGGTTAAGAATCATCATTCTAATATCTTATATTAAATTACTTTCAAACATTTTTTTTTTCTTTTTGATTTATGGTTATATCAGGATGATATTAGATGGAGCTGTCATACTGCAGGCTCCTAACGTATTTTTTTTAGGTTCCTGTTTCACTTACTGCAAACCATCATTCACCAAATTCTCGATATCTCAAAATCAAAAATGTTGATAGTTACAATAGTTCCTTGATTTTGTAAAATGAAAAAAAAAAAACAATCTTTCAAGATGAATGATTAATCTAATTTACCAACTGATACTGTAAAAATAAGGGAAATTTTATAGGTACAAAAATTACATCTATCAAAGATGATAATAAATTCTCTACACTTGTTTTAAATGCTTTTTTCTCTGCACTATGTCTTTCGTATTAAAATCTAAAAAAGTTTAAAAAAATTTAGCCTGCAACTTGTCTTTTCTCGGTTCCAAAAGTTAATTAAACTTTGTTGTCATCTGTGTAAAATGTAATTAACTAATGGGCTTAACATCTTCTCTTTTCTTACTTTGTTTTGTATATTTATTTTTTATCCTCAACATCCTACACATATGTATATCATAAAATCTCATATCCGATTATAAAAAAAATTTTTTTTGGTTTTTAAGGAAAATCGTGTGATTTTAATTTTGTAAATGACTTTAAGTATTGCAAATGTACATAATATGATTGCAGAAAATAACAAGGATTATTTGTCAAAAAAATACCAAAAATAATAGAAAACATAACAAAATGGTTAAGACTTTTCTTATATTATTATTATAGAATTATAGATATTATTTTAATGGAAAATCTACGGTGATAAAGTGGGTAAAACATTGGGGAATATATAGGAACGACTGCGAGATTTGTCGAGAAACTTAGCGAAGAAACGAATGAATGTACTTTTGGGAGTAATTTCAATTAAACTAAAAACAAGTCAAATGAAAATGTATGTAAGCTCTGCATACGAATGTTGTTTATGGAAATATAATTAACGTTAATGGAATATTCGTTTATAGGTGTATAATGTAATTGATTTTAATGTTATATCAAATTATTTTACTCTTTTTTATACATTTAAAAAAATACCTTTACCTATGATATATGTACATAATATGGTCATGTACCTGTACTATAATATTTTTTTTATAATATATTGGGAGTCATTTTACAACTAGAATATTGGCACATTGCCAAAGTTGTCGCCAATATTGGTTACCAATATTTTCTAGTTGGTTCAAATTTGATTTTCGATGAAAACAATATTTAAAATTCTTGTTCAGAGTAGCAATTACCAAACTAAAATTTGTGTTTTTATGAAACATGATACAGAACCGCATTAGCCAACAAATTATTTTCGTTCATATATTTACGTACATAGGTACATTATTTACGTACCAACATTAAGTAAATAACCGAAAACTAATACAGAGCTAGAAAATAAAATCTTAGGGTCGGTATTTTCTCTTCTTGATAGTTAAATTAATCTTTTAGACAAAATTTTATCCAAAGGATGAAAAAAACCTGCGTTTATTTACCCAAAATTAGTAACATTTGTAGGATAAATGTGTGGGTTCTATTTACCCGGTAAATTTATATCGATTAAATAGCAATCTTATGGATTTTATCTATCTATCCACGGGTGAAAATACCAGCCCCTAAAAAAAGAAAAGATTCCAAAATCTAGCTTTTGCAATGTGTTGGTACTATTGTTACGATTTATAGGTTTTCTGTGCGATCTGAGTCTAATAAAATCGAAAAAAAATATACATCCTATAAGCAAACAAAATTTTAATATTAAAATTTTTAATTTCTTTTGCTAATCGATTTTAAATTCTTTATGAAAGAATCCGATTTTTTAGGACAAAATAGTTTACACTTAATTAGTAACTTATGAAAAAACGATTAGGAATTTATTTATATGAAAAATGTAATGAAAATTTAGATAAATATGAATAATAATGTGAAAATATTTAGAAAGTTTAGAAAAAATGAAATTAACAGCTCATGGAAATTTTGAGCGAATAATCAAACACCTTCTTAATGATTTTTATTCTACCTTCGTACATCGTTTCCTCTCCTTTCAGGCCTTTCAAGTCCTATAACCATTAATATTATAAATATAACCATAAATATTATCCAGTCAAGAAATGTATTAAATGCAAGGATCGAAAAAAAATAACTTTAAAACCATAACGATAATAGTTACAGTTAATGACTTTTAAATCAAAATAATCTTCTTATATATAAAAATCTCGTGTCACGGTGTTTGTAGCCAAACTCCTCCGAAACGACTGGACCGATTTTCATAAAATTTTCTATGTATATTCGGTAGGCATGAGAATCGGATGTAAAGTATATTTCATACCTCTAGAAGATTATGGTGTCCCTCGGCATCTTCTGCAAATTTTTACGCCTACTATTATTTACGTCTATGTATTATTTGTAATCATCGATGTCTGTGAATTATTTTGAAAAACGCTTAGCAACGTATAAATTTGACATTTTGATTTATTTAATTTGTATTAAAATAATTATATAATTCATATTTTGGGAGAGTGTTGTAAGTCAAGATTGTAAGTCCACGTAATTTTGGCATTTCATTTTGCATTTATTATGTATCACAACGCAGTACGTGCAAAATTATGTACGATTTATTTTATTTTTTTTAATATAATTATTCTATTGTCAACATCATCTTGATTAGTAATGGAATCAAGCGAGTTGCATGGCATCAATTCGTCAGTTATCTTATTTTGAATCTGAATACTCATTTCGTTGTACCTAATCAACGTTTTTGGAGCGAATATGGCATGTTTGCTTAACCAAATATAATTTTTGTAATTTTGAGTAGTTCGGGAACACCATCTCGATGAGTTCGGTCTTTCACTTAGTAAAGTGGCAAAAATTGGTTGGGAAAGTAATGTATCTAGATGATGTGTCAACAGAAATTTTGCCATTACCAATATCGATAAATTGTTTGGAAAACACCTTTCCAGTGATATATCATACACCTCTATATTGTAAAAAAAGATCCATTCTTCAATTTTTACGTAGAGAATACCCTTATTTAGTATTTTTAAGGAATAATTTATATAATCTATAGCGAGGTGGAAATTGTGTTGTATCTTAAGTTTTATTTTTCATTAAATTCGGTTGTTCCATTGCTTAGTTATAAAAAGACACGCAGACAGACAAAAATTTTAAAAACATTAAATAGGGAATAAGAATATCTTGAAACAAATATTTACTCTAAATTGAGATAAAAATTGAAATGTACTGACAGACGTAATAATTTTATATATAAGTATCGATATAATACGATAGTGATGTTTAATTTGGCTAAACCAAGAAGTATACTTAAGTATATTCGGAACATATTTAAGGCATCTTAAAAAAAATTAAGCCTTTGATCGTTTTTAACCCAACAAATAGATTTTTAACTAAATCGAATTAATATTTTCAGATTTTTTGTTTTAATTTTTTTCTTAAGCATTTCTTTTTCATCCCAGATATATGAAACATACTTAAGAGTTTTTACTTTTAATATATTGTTTACAAAACTTGGATTTCATTCAAGTTCTTAAAAATCTAATACGATTATCTCAAGGTTGTATTTTTAAATCGATTTATTTAATAAATTGCTCAAAGTTTGTTTTCTCGAGACTGCTCTGATAAATTTGTTCTCAAAGTTAGAAATTGATTTGCAACCAAAGTGTTTTGACGTGTTTTTACAATATCTTCTCTGTAAAATTGTCTCTTTTTTCAGGTATTTCGTTTTTTATTTATTTATAAAGTATTATTTCAATAAAGTTTTAATATCATGTAAAGAATGAAAGAAGTAAAATTCTTAGATAAGTTTTTTAAAAGTATAAGAGTACGGTGTCGGTATAGATTTCAACTGGTCTGTCATGTATTATGTAATAAGTTCGAAAGTAGAAAATAAAACTTTCTTCTTCTTTCTGTGAAATATATTTTTCGAAATATTTTTGAGAAACTTTTGTTATGAGAAAAGTTAAGTTTCTCGTATTCTCAATTGATTTTATAGCACACTGTTAGACTATTGGTGATTGGCGTTTCTTACTATCAGTTGATTTTTCATTCAATTGACTTTAATAGTTTTGTGAAGTTATTCTCTTCGAGAAAGTTATAGAAGCCTTACGGCTCCTTTGACGCGCAAAACCATTCTATCATCTAAAATAAAGAACCATTTCAACAATGTAAAAGATTGTTATATCAATTCAAAAATGCATCTACCATTTATTTTATTACTAAGTTTATCGAAGTATAAAGCAAATATAGATTTTAGATAATCACGTAAATTATGTTAATTTTCTATATAAAAAGTATTCCATTAAGTATTTTTTATAAGAAGGAAAAATATTTTCCCTTATTTAATATAGTTATATATTATTTTCTTGTTGAATTATTTTGTAACAAAAACATCTTTTGATTGCAAGTTTTAAGAAAACGGAATATAAACATAAGTATACAAGAAAATATATTAATTATTTCTTTTATTTTCCATCATAAATCATAAACATGTTACACTGGCAGGAAATAAATAAACGCTCAGTTGAAAAAAGCTTCTTTGCATTTTTATTAAAAGAAAAACTCCGGGGGTTCCGAAAGCTCTCGATTCGGTTTTTCATTAAGTACACATAGGATAACAAATTGTTCTCTCTTTCTCTCCTATAATGATGTCGCTTTGCACCAGTGGAGTTTTTCATCCCTTTTCCATCCACTTTTAGAATGTTCCAAAATTAAAATGAAATATGCAAAAGCACGTTTCTGTAATAAAATTGATGAAGTCCAACTATACTGAGTCGACATTTTTCCTTTTTTTTACAGCCAATTTCTATACTTACATCGTTTGTTTAATGGTGTTGTAATATTAGTTAAATTATGTTCCATTTATTTCCAGATTGGCTGCTCTAGGATTAATGAGTTTGGAGGATGTTTATTGGTTAGAGGACACAGTCGCTCGTCAAGCTTTAGGAAAAGACCTCGCCTTATGGACAGATGCCAGGGCTTCATTGCCAAGTTCAAAACCAGAATTAGAAACCCTCAAAGCCGATTTATGGTCCGAAGTGGTCAAAACAAGTCAACATCAAGATGCTTGGGCCTGGGGTGCGAACTTATAAAATGCTTTAGTAGATGATTATTGATTGTTGTAATTTTACCTTTTAGGAGGGATGTTGGTTGTATCCGTTTCTTTAGCAGGCTTAGTGACACTAGCGGCAATGACACAACCAGCCCTTGCACCCGAAGCAAAACATTCCTTATTGCAATATGTTACCGGCAAATACCTCCTACCTGCAAATTCTCGTGTTCATTTCCATTGGACCGATCCACATCCCGTTGGTCGAACCGTTTGTTTCACAGTAAAATTTTTCCAACGTAATGGCCAACCATATCCAATCTGTGATACTGATCAATTATTTATTGAAGTTTCAGAAGGCGCCCGAAAGGTTGGTTCATTTTAATATCATATTTCTATTCTATGTAAGTAAACGGCTCCCTTACGAAACTAAATTCTTAATATCTAAATTATTTTGCTCAATGTTACATAAAAAGAAAGTATTTCTTAATGAAAATATTAATACGGAAAATACGATAAGAAATTTGCATGGTAAAATGTACAATTGCGAAACAATTTAAAATTTGAAACGGTTAAAAATCTTTTCAAAAATTATTATTTTAACTAAATTTCATGCAAAAATTGAGATTGATAATATGTGGCATGTACAGAATGTTTTGTAAGAAAAAAAACAACTGAGAAGAGTAAATAGTGGATGAAGTTCTGAAGCAAAATATAGTGTTTTTTTCTCTTTTGTACTGAGACACTTATTAGAACAGGATACCATAGTCCTGGAAAATCTGAATTTATCAAAAAATTTAATTCAATCTGGAAATAGGAACTTCATTGGGACATTTTGAATATGTTTTCCAGTTAACTTATATATCTCATATTTTATTTTCATCGCAAAACTTGTTATCAAGTAATTTTCCTATTTTCTTTAATTTGCCGCTAGAAAAACTAACAATTGAAAAGTTTGCTGCAAAAGAAAGGTAGCTTCAATTTTCAAAAAAAAAGAAAATATATAAAATACAATAAAATAATTTAGTCTGAATAAACCGTTGTTCTCATAACGTAAAAAGGCCTTCAGAATCTAATTATCAACATGTTTGCAATCTTAATTTAAAAATTTTAAGCGTTTTTTTTTCACTTTCCCAAAAAAAAAATGTAAACCTAGAGCTTCCTTTTTGCAGCAAACCCTTAAATTTTTAAAAGTCAGAAAGTCATTGGTTTGAAAGAGTTAACCGGCGACTTACAGAGTGTTTAGAAGTTGATTTAGAATTTTCAAGAAATATCAAGTCTATAAGTTTCGTATAAGATGAACAATAGCATTTTAGATCTCAAAAATTTCTAATTACTAATATCGTAAAAATCTTTTTTTATTCGAAGCTGCCTTCAAGGTTAAAAAAAGCCTCATTTGATTATTTTTTCGAAAATAAGCTAACTCTTCTCAATTAATAGTTATTTATAAGTAAAATCATCAAACAAGAATTTTATAATTATTTTTTGAAAATTTTGAATGGATATCATTTCTAAACAAGTGATGCGATTTTGTTCATTTTTAAAATTGTTTAACATAATCTTTCGAAAAATAAGTATACCAAGTTTGATAAAGATCGGTGGAGAACTATAGGAATTATTCTGATGACAAGGTCAATTATATTACATGTAGTATCGAGGATTTGGTGGAATGAAGATCTAGTATGAAAGAGTAAGTGAGAGAGAGAGAATGAATGTGTGTAGGTTACTATAATTTAAAAGCAAGAGTGTGTTGAAAACAATTGTATATATACAGTAGCATTTATAGATTTTTTATAATGAAATTATTAAAAGCTGAAAAATCCGTTATCGTTAATTATTAATTCTCTACTATTTGCAATCAACTAAAACCATTCCTACATACATTTCTTAACCAATGGTATTTTTGGAACCTATTCCACTAATTAATACATGTGATGGAATAATTATGCCAAAATTTCACCATGACGACAAATACAATAGTTTCTATAAAATTTGTGTCATTTTTTTTTCTCTTTGGTCACTCTGTAGTAGTCAGTTAAACAAGCAATACCGTTACTATATTATCATCATAGCCCAGGAATTATAATTAATAAAATTTCATGTTTTCGTGGATCAAAACTTTAAATGTTAATTTTATTTTTTAATTCAGCAACGTTTCGTTACGTATCGCGACTTCCTCAGGCATCTAATAACAAACATACATATATATACTGTGTATGTTAAATATATTGTGTATGTAAAGCAATACTTCTTCTTTACTATAATTCTTTTCAGTTTTAGAAAAAAAATTCTTAGTTTACCTTTTTTTTAATTTTATTTTCCTTCTTAACAATATTTGATTTATTTCCCATATTATTCCACATTGAGTCAACTCTATTTTCAAAAACAAAAAAAAATCGGAAAAATCTAAAGACATCGTTTTCAAAAGTGGTTTATTTCCTATGAAAAACCTGTTATGGTGTATATATTTTCTTATTCATTTATTCAAAAAAAAAAAAAAACTTAAAAACTTCTTTATTTTTGTTTTCTTAAACAGCTTCAACACCAATTGGGAGTAGTTTCCGTTGGAAACCACTTCTCTAACTTTAATAAAAGTTTTTTTAAACTATATTTCAAGTCATATACAGAATGCAAGAGGAACACTTGCCTCTTCTTCAATAATTCTTATTTTAATTGTTTGACTATATATTTTTGTGAAATTTAACATTGAAAACTAATTTTATTATAGATTTACCTTTAACTATGGTTTATCCAATCTTTTTTTTAACTATTTAAGAACAATTCAAATAATGCAATTTAAAAATAGTTTCCTTTAGACTTTAAAGTTACCATTAAAAGCTCCTGCTTAGAAGTCCCTAACCGATGCGTTTCTTTTGAACGTAATAGCACAATATGTATCCCAAATATTTACACTTGCTTCACTATCTTCGAATAACTTCCGATTTTGAAATAACTAAATTTTAACGTAACATTAAATCACATAAAATAACAATCTAAAATTTTACTTTACAGATTGCAACATTATCTGAATTGGGATCATCTACAGATCCAAATAGTGCAAATGTAGCTAAAGTTAAATTTATGGTTCGTCATGCTGGTCAATACAAAATATCAGTTATGATTGGTAACACACATGTACGAGGAAGTCCGTTTCTGAAGACTTTTCTCCCTGGAGCGACCGACGCTCATAAGACCCCTGTTCTACGTCATAGTAGCACCGTAGTTTGTACAGTAGATGTAACACACGTATTACATGTAGAACCCAGAGATGAATACAGCAATGTTTGCGTGTTTGATGACAAAGACGATCCAACTAAGGTAAGAACTATTTTCGAGATATCCAAATTCTAATTATATCATATTCGTCTAAAAAATTGATTTATTTTCCAAGAGAAACTTGTAAAGTTTTAAATTAAACTTTTTTTTCTTCATTTTCTTTATAATAGGGTTACAAAGTTGTAATTACATTGTTAGACGAGGATTTTCAAGCACATGACCCAGATTCATCTTATAAAATTCGTCTCGATTACAATTGGCGTGAACGAAAAATCTGTATTCAAGTTAGATTTATTCTCGAAGGATGTTACCACGCGAATATCGCATACGATGGACAGGAATTACAAAATGGAGATTTCGATATTATTGTCTTAAGCAGTAAGCAACTTTAATTTGTCATTTTATTAGAGAAACTTTACCTATAGTTTTGATAAAAAAGTTTCTATTTAGTGTTCATTATACTTGTTTACTACCGGTCAACATAAAAAAAAACTTTCTTGATTTCTTCTTAGCGTGTATTTTTTAACTTTTTCTTGCATACTATCAGAATCCTAAATTCTTATTCATCAAAATAAATAATTTTTATCCATTCTTATTAATTAAATAATTCAAAACATACTGCTTTACTTTTAGTACGATAGAGCTCAGTTTAACATTGAAAGGTCATTTATAAATTACTTACTGACTTTTTAACAATCCTGAGTATTTTTATGATGTTCGCCTTAAAAAATCCAGTTCTGTAAATGTTTTTATATGTGTAATGTCTTTAGAAGTTATATTTCTCAATACCATCTTTATTATCTCTCCAAATTTTATTTTGTTTTATATTTCTTTACCTAGTATTTGCTTTATTAATTATTACCTATTATTTATTTATTAAAATAATCCAAACACGTAGTAATATTATAAATGAAAAAGTGATATATTTTTGCAGAAAATCAATTTTTTTCAAAATAAAATATTATACTCTAACTAGATAACTTTTCGGTTTTTGCATTAAACTTTTTCTACTTTTCTAAGTGATTGTTTTTCATAAAATCGACTAGGACAAATTATTTTGCAATAACTTTTATAATTTAGTTATAAAAAATGAAATAATTTTTGTGTAAAAAATATTTAAAATATAAACTGTACAAAGCATAAGTGAAATTGATTTAACATTTAAACGTAAATTAAACATTTTCTCTGAATATCTTACTTACGTATTTTAGAATGACCCTCTTATATTATATGTTCAAGTGTAACTAGAAAATTTCGTCTTTAAAATTAGGGATGCGAAAAAATAATAGATTATAGAAAAAATCGATTATATCTCCTTCAAAAATCAACTTTACTAATCAATTTTAATAATAACAAAAATCGATTAGTTAAGAATCGATTTTTTTGTTCACTGTTGATTTTTACGTCCGCAACTCTCCCGTTTCCGAAGTGGTAAAGAGTACCGGAGTTATAAAAGTATTCACTTTTTCCGTGACTTTTGGTAATTATTAATATTAAGTGGTGTTTAATAATCATTTTCAATTCATCACACTTACCGTTTAAAGAAGTAAGAAAAGCAGTCATTTTTCAAACAATAGGAAAAAATCGACTGTTCCCAAATCGAATTTTGTTGAAAAGAGAAAAATCGATTTTTCCCCTCAATGTCACATCTTTATTTAAAACCCGACAAATGAAGCAGTAAATAGTACTTGGCGACGTTCTGTCCTAAAAAGTTTAATACTTTTTTATAGATGTTTTTGATCAATTATTTGAGCTATCTTATCAACGAATTTAAGAATGTTAATCACACTTTGCAGTATTAAAACTTTCCTGAAATAGTTCAATTTTTTATTTTCACATATCTGTTTACTACTGTAATTTAACTGTTATTTTCTTTTTTACTAATTCACAAAATTTTAGTTTTTTATATTATTGTGTTTTTTTTTTCAAATCGCTGGAGTTCAGGTAGAATTTCATACATAGTACAAAAATGTGGAGTAGTTTTGTATTCTTTATACGTAGCTCAAGTGTCTATATTTTCAATTTGCGATACTAGATTTACTTACCGTCTTACTATATACGATACTTTGTTACTTTAATTTCTTTTCAACCATAACATTCCTTAATGCTCATTGCAAAGTGCTTATACTTTTCATTGGTCTCAAAAAATTTTAAAACATTATACTACGTTGCAGAGAGTATACTAATATTTCAAAATGATCAAAGCATACTTAATACTTTCAAAGTTTCTGTAACTGAAATAGGACCTTAAAAAGAAAAGAAACTAATATTTGTTATTTTGTTGAAGAAAATGAGGATAATTTAAATTCAACTCAATAAATGTTGCTTTCAATGTATTTTAGATCAAGATGCAGCTTTGGTTCATAAAAATGTTGTTACAAAAAATCCGAATCTTTACTACGAAGCTCGACTATTGAGCTTAAACGGAGAACGATTGACCAAATATCGTAAAGTATTTTGTTATGTTTCACCGAAACAATTAACTGTAAAAGAATTTATTTTAAAATTTATACCAAAAAGGCTTGTTACCTTTCGCCTTTGTCCTTCGACTAAGGTATTTTTTTAATATTTGTTTGAAGTTTTTCCTCTTTGTAAGTTTTTCTTTTTTAATTTCATAATTATAGTTCAATTTTCGAAGCCAATCACCGAACAATCAACATTCCGCAAGTGGCTATCAAACGTTTTCAATTGATGACGGGTGTCAACCTCCAGTTGAATTAATGTCTCGAGACCGCAACGTAATTGCGGCAACATTTACACAATTTTTACTAAAAAATATTGGTGGATCCGAAACATTCAAAGACAAACAAGATTTCTTCTATCACGAAGTTCGAAAGTATCATCAAAAGCATTATCACGAGAAGTTAACGATGAAAGTACATCGAGATAAACTACTCGAATCTAGTATGAAAGCGACAAAAAGTTTTTCAATCTCGGATTGGTGTCGAAACTTTGAAATCACTTTTGTCGGGGAGCAAGGGATCGATTGGGGTGGCATACGTAGAGAATGGTTTAGTCTCTTATGTGGCCAGTTATTTGATTCTCGTAATGGATTGTTTAAAGGCTTTAACGAAGGACAACAAGCTCTTGTCCATCCAAATCCAGATCGTCCATCTCATTTAAAAATAAAACATATGGAATTTGCTGGTCGCATTGTTGGAAAATGCTTATATGAAAGTGCGCTTGGTGGATCCTATCGACAATTGGTTCGAGCTAGATTCACAAGATCATTTTTAGCTCAAGTTATTGGACTTAGAGTTCACTATAAAGTATTATTTTTAATCTTTCAAAAAAACGTTTCTTACTTGAATATTTTTGTAGTATTTTGAACAAGATGATCCCGATTTGTATCTGACCAAAGTAAAATACATTCTCGAAAATAATATGGATCAAAGTGAAACAGATTTATATTTCGTTGAAGAACATTACGATGACGGTGGACAATTGGTTAAAACAACCGAATTGGTCCCAAATGGTTCAAAACTTCGAGTTAATGATGCAAATAAACGACAATATTTGGATGCATTGGCTCAGTATCGTTTAGCTACATGTGTACGAGAAGAAGTGGATGCTTTTTTAAAAGGATTAAATGATTTAATCCCAGATAATCTTTTAAGTATTTTTGATGAAAATGAACTTGAGGTATCTTTAAATAAAGTTTCTTGTGTCTAACCAAAAATAAAAATATAGTATATTACTTCACAGATAAAGTACAATTTCTTCACTAGAGTTTCCTTTTATTGTATCTTTGAACTATCCGTTATCTAAATGGACAAAATCATTACAATGTATCAAATGAGGCAAAAAAATTGATACTGCATGAAATAGTGCCATATTTCTTAATCATATTGTGGTTTGGGATTACTAGGAATGTTTATGAAATTTCTTTTTCCACGGAATACGCATTTTTTTGCCCATTTTCACATATAAGGCAAACTTTTCCTCTTTTCATTTAATGGGTAATTGGGTGAATTGCATGAAACCCGCATTATCCACATCTATTTACTATATTTTTATTTTTGATCAATTTTAAAGACCATAAGTTGACAAATAATTATTCAATGTTGTTGACAATAAAAACTTTTTTTTATAGTTACTATTATGTGGAACTGGAAATTACTCTATTTCTGATTTCAAAGCTCATCATGTGATAAACGGTAGCTCTTCTGAATTTCGACGAACACTTGGTTGGTTTTGGGCAGCTGTGGGAAATTTTACACAAGAAGAAATGGCAAGGCTTTTACAATTTACAACAGGATGCGCTCAATTGCCTCCTGGAGGATTTCGGGAATTATATCCCAAATTTCAAATTACGGCAGCACCAACATTTGGAAATTTACCAACTGCTCATACATGGTATTAATATTATATTTAAATATTTCATAATTTTATATATAAATAAATCTTATTATTTTTTTTACAGTTTTAATCAATTATGCTTACCAGGTTATGAATGTTATGAGCATTTCGAGAAATCCTTGCTTATAGCTATTAGTGAAGGAGCTGAAGGATTTGGAATGGCGTAGAAAATGAATTACGAAGTTCAAAAGATTTTTTTTAAAACAGCATTTTTTTTACTTTAACAATATAGTACCTACCGATAGCTGTACAAAATTGTTGAAACATAATTTCAAAGTTAGGTGTTTATTTTTCTTCAAATAAATTTAAAACAATAGCGTTTAGAATACTTTAGAAGCTATTCTAGTCATTAAAAAAAGTTTTTTCTTAGTAAAAAAATGGCAAAAAGTGTACTTAAGTATGGTGATATTTTAAAACTATTTATGCTTACACCAAAGGTTTTATTTCAATTTTTTTACTCAACAGCATTTATAAATTTTATTACTGATATAAAAAATCACGACGTTTTTGTAGTATAGATTGTAACATAATGTTAAAACGGCTTACTTTCGGTTAATTTATATTATAACCAATGTTTGCCTTAGATATTCATCATTCGAAATTAGAACTACAAATTAACTTACATCTTTTTCTTCCATATCATACAAACGCATTGCAATGCAATAACTTTAAAGCAATGAAGTAGTTATATCTAAAGGCGCCATTACTTTTCTTAGAGCGTAGTGGGACCATATACTTTCGTGAACTAAGAAAAACATTTACTCAACTTTAGATTATTTTCATGTTTCAATCATACTTCCATTTTTCATTCGTTCGTATCGGTAGAATTTATAGCTATTTATTAATGAAATTTATATCAAATTTTCACATTAAGTGTATGTGTGTATTTGTGCGTGATTGTATGTAAATATTAATGTACATTTAACAAATTAAAATTAACATTCCGCGTTGCTTTTCAAAATATGTATTAAATGCGAATACATAATATAAAATGGCATTATACGCTCTATCGACGAAGTCACGCACATTTTTAAAATTTAATTTCTTTAAACATTCACATTCCAATTTTTCTCATACAAATCGGTCTTTACTGCAGTGTTCAAAAAATTTACAAAATATACTAAATATTGATATTAAAATATTACACAAACCGTCATGTGTGTATGTTTGTGTGCGTATTTTCTACAAATATTAATCGGATTAGAAAATAATTAAATACTCAAAAAAGGAATTGGAAATATCATTAAAAAAATTACAATATTCTATACGACAATAATTCAGTTGTTTGGCTTTTTTAGTTCTAGATCTATAATAATTTGTAGGAAAAAATTGTTTGTCCTTGTCTTTAGTATTGTAATAAAAGTATTGTTGCAGAAAATTCAAAAAATAAAAAAATATTTTTGTAAAATAAAATGTTTCGTTTAAATATAATTACCTTAATTGGAGTCAACCTTTTCAGCTTTGCTAATTCGATTGATTTATTTTTCGACGATTTTTTTTATTAAAAATCTGAAGCTTTAATTTTTTAGGAAGATTTTAAAGAAATCCGAAATCAGTCGATCTTGGTAGATAGTAAGATGGTAAGAAAAACGCATTTAAATGGTAAGCAGGCTTTAAATTCCATAATATCTGGCGTCATGACGCTATTTTGTCATTTGAAATCTGTTTGAATTTCAGCAGATAATCATTACAAAAATTCAGTCTAACTCTTTACTCTTAGTTTCATGGTTCAAATATACAAAAGTTCAAGTCTTGCGAAATTTAAAAGTATCAATTAGAAATTCTAAGTTATAAGTGAAAAATCTCCATATCAAGTAGAACTACATGTTTTTTAAGTTTAAGCTTAATAGTTTTATAGCAAAAAAAAAAACACTAAGTCAACAATTTCAATGGTATTTTTATTTTAAGCCTTTAAATTACCTTTCCAATTTGTATTTGAAAACAATGGAATCTTTGTTAAAATATTCTGTGCAAAAAAAACAAAAAATTCGCAAGCGATAAAATTTTTTACCTTGGACATCAACTGTATAAATTAATACTTTTTCCCTCTCTTAATATGACCAAAATATTCCAGTTTGCGTCTTTTGATTGTTTTAACAATCATATGGTTTCCCTGCCTATAGGTACATCAGGTATCTACATCTCTGAACTTCTGCAATTGTCACTCTACCCATTGATGGTATTCATGGTATTGTTGCGGACTTAGAACATTCGAACGTTCTACCAATTAGATTGAAGTAAGACGGAATACGTTCTGGTACATTCCCCGTGAGATTCTAATGTGGAGTAGAAAGAGATAGAAATCGTTTGAATGTATTGGAAACTTACAGAAAGTGACAATTAGGTATATAAAGAAGGCAATCGATCGTGGCCAGAACAATTACAACCAGGGCAAATTACCGAGTTCGAAATAAATCGCGAAAACCGTTAAAATAATTAAATAAGTGTGTATTAAAATAAATGATGTTATTGTTATATGACCTGAAACAATTCCTAACGAACCCGTCAAAATAAATTAAATAATCGTAAAAATTCAACAGTATTCTAACGATTCTATAACGGCTCAGTGTAACCTCTGGCAGGAGCTCAATATCCATTCAAATCTTACATTCAATTTATTTATTTACAACGAGGAATTATTTAATTTATTCATTTACAAATGCTTTTACAAATTTTCTTAATGATATGAATATTAAATATAATATAATCCAATAATAAATTGAAATAATTTTTGTCGCAGATTTAGACACAAATCTTTGATAACGCAATAAAAATCGATTGAGCTGCGACTCGTCATCCGACTTCCGAATATTGGGGATTCTTATTGTCATTTTAAACATTTTTTAACAGTTATATCCATAACTAGCTGATCCCCGCAACTTCGTCTGCGTAACGTAGGTGTAGATTATATTTTCTTTTTAGCTTTGCTATTTGTTGTGGTATATGAACATTTTTATTTTTCTTATTTCGTTTACGAAAAACATAATCATATTTAAAACACTATTTCGTCAATTTTAAAACAACACATTTAATAAACTGTTGAAAAGAATAAAATTGTTCTATGTAATAATCAATTAATTTTCAAAAAATATTTATAAATATCTAAAAAGAGTATGTCTATTGCGTATAGCTACGGTAGGTATACCTATCGTAGACCAAATAATCTGTAAATCAACCAGTATTTATACATAAATAAAAAATATCGCCAAGTTCAATAAAGTTGGTCTTAATTATAAGTAAAATGGGGTGACCATGCGACATTATTCAAATAACTAACATTTTAAAACTTGTGATATCTTTCGAATGGAATGTTCAAATTGAATAACTCAAAAAGTTATATAATGGTATTGAAGCAAACTTAAATATGAAGTCATTTATTTTGATAAGGATTAATCCCAAAGTATAAATAAAAAAGCTTTTATAACGGTGCCAATTATACATACTTTTTAAAATGAAAAAACACTTATTGTGACATAACTATAATAGCTAGACATATGCTGTCGCTTTTTTTTATGTAGATAATGATATGTTCTGCAAAATCGTAGTACATTATTTCGTTCTAAAACCAATAGTTTTCGCAGCGCACGCGATAAAAGAATGTTTCTTAGTAATTTTTGCAGACCTTGGGTTATATTATTGGAGTTTTAGTATGGATCCTTAACTATTTTGAAAATTTAATATAGCCCATGTTCACCGGAAATAATGTAGCTTCCCAACAGTGAAAGAAGTTTTCAAATCGGTCAAGTAATTTCGGAGACTATTCAAAGCAAACAAACAATCAAATCTTTCCTCTTTATAATAATAGATAGATTAGACCAGGGATGAGCAACCCGCGGCCCGCGGGCCGCATGCGGCCCTTTGAATATTTTTCTGCGGCCCTGAATGTTATTATTCGTCTTGATTATTTATAAACAATAATAATTTGTTATTTATTAATTTATTAAATTAATTAAAGTTTTCAAGTAAATTTGTTTTTCTGTTTTTCTGTTCTTCTTTTATTTGTTTTTATTTTGCATTAACATTTATATACACGTATAATATACATTTATAATTATATAAAATATTTACTTTTTAAATTTTGTATTTTGTTCTTTTCTTGACGCATTAAAATTTATATATGAAATATTTACTTATTTTAATTTTGTATTTTTATATTATAATGTTTATTAGTATATATATAAAGCTTTGTAAATTATTAGTAAGTGCAGCCCGCCACAAAATTTTAAAATTTAAATTGGCCCGTGGGTTAAAAAGGTTGCTCACCCCTGGATTAGACTCTCCCAACCTGCGCGAGTTAATTTTTTTTTACTTATTCCGGTTTATCTCCGGAATGATTAACCGATTTTAATCGGAATCTTACTATCAGGTAGCTAAAAATAAATAACAATAAATTACTAAATTTATGTGAAACTATATGAAGTCCTTATGCCAAAAAAAAAAAACTAGCATCTATGGGTTGTACATTTTAATTTTGAACCTAATTTTAGGGAAAATATAATCGGTAAAAATTTCCAGTTTAAATTTTAATATTCGGTGTATTTCTCATAAGAAGTAGGCATCATGTGTTAAGACTTTTTTTGAAGATTCCTTTCTTAAAAGAGTGAATTAGGGTGACTAAGTTTCTATGAGAAAATGTAGAGTTAATCAACAATCGAAATTTTGAATTTCATAAGCGTAGTTAATACATAAATAATGAATTAATAATAAATTTCTGTTTTTGTTATGTCATTTTGATAACAGAATTTTAAATAACGTCATTTCACTTAATTAGTATGAAAGTTTAGGTAGTAGGTACTTATACCAAATACCATAGAGGCGGTTTTTAATTTTTGTTTGTTTTTCAACAATCAATTTTTTAAAATCTATTTTTTATGAACCAATGATTGCAACCTGGAGTTATTATATATTCTGCAGAAAAGCATTATGGAAGCAATTTTTTGTCATATTTCATTATCATCAATAAATATATATATCTTCTATGCTAACTCTTCCTCGGTATTTAGAACAATTTGAAAACCAATTGTTGTTATATGATAAAAAATGCTTCCATAATGCTTTTTAGCCTTTTTAGCAGAATATATAATTGCTCCAGGTTGCAATCATTGGTTCATAAAAAATAGATTTTAAAAAATTGATTGTTGAAAAACAAACAAAAATTAAAAACCGCCTCTATGGTATTTGGTATAAGTACCTACTACCTAAACTTTCATACTAATTAAGTGAAATGACGTTATTTAAAATTCTGTTATCAAAATGATATAACAAAAACAGAAATTTATTATTAATTTATTATTTATGTATTAACTACGCTTATGAAATTCAAAATTTCGATTGTTGATTAACTCTACATTTTCTCATAGAAACTTAATCACCCCAATTCACTCTTTTAGGGTAGAAATTATCAAAAAAAAAAATCTTTTCACATGCCTACTTCTTATAAGGAATACACTGAATATTAAAATTTCATCTGGCAGAAGAGATATATAATTACACGATTTTATGTATGCTCGGTTTTAAAAACGTATTTACTTTAAGCTTTATTAATATAATTATGTTTTTTACTACTTCTGTTATTTTTTTAGTTAATATTTTAATATTTCCTTATTGAGTAACCCTAAGGATTTATTTTCAACAATTTTGTAAAAAAAAAAATAAAAAAAAGATTATTTCAGGAACCGAACCCACGTCTCTTTTATTGTGAACATTATAAAATCGGATACGTAAGCGAATGTGCTATGAACGTATAATTCAAGATTGTGTTTGTTGTGTATAAAAACATTTATTTCAAAAAGGCACGTTTTTGTATTTTAACATTTTTCATTTTTCAAATAACTAACATTTTTAAACTTGTGATATCTTTCGAATGGAATGTTCAAATTGAATAACTCAAAAAGTTATATAATGGTATTGAAGCAAACTTAAATATGAAGTCATTTATTTTGGTAAGGATTAATCCCCAAGTATAAATAAAAGATCTTTTATAACGGTGGCATTTTTACATATTTTTTAAAATGTAAAAACACTTATTGTGACATAACTATAATAGTTAGACATATGCTGTCGCTTTATTTTTTGTAGATAATGATATGTTCTACAAAATCGTACTACATTATTTTGGCTATAACCAATAGTTTTCGCAGTGCACGCGATAAAACAATGTTTTTTAGTAATTTTTTTCAGACCTTGGGTTACATTATTGGAGTTTTAGTATGGATCCTTAACTTTTTTGAAAATTTAATATAGCCCATGTTCACCGGAAAGAATGTAGCTTCCTAACAGTGAAAGAAGTTTTCAAATCGGTCAAGTAATTTCGGAGACTATTCAAAGCAAACAAACAATCAAATCTTTCCTCTTTATAATAATAGATTACTTTTCAAGGTCCTAAAAATTCAATGAAAGAACAAAATCAGCAATTATGAAAAACTTTTGCAAAAAACGGCCGATATAGTTTAATTTCTCTAAAAAGTACATTCCTTTGAAAACGTCTGGATTTTTATCTCAAGTAGCTTCTAGGATATGAAGACTTTATGGTAGATTTTTGTCACTAATTTAAACTAAACCATTGCTACTAAAAATGTCTTACATCTATTAATGGTAATCACTCTGACAAAAATTCATTGAAATCGGGTCCTTTTAATTGGGTACCTAATTCGCAGCCAACTTTCGGAGGTTATTTAGAAAAAGCACGAGAAATCTATTCTGCAACGCGAGTTGCGGTATCAAACATTAAAACAGCCGTGATGATCGCTAATCTTCAACGTTGAAGAGGCATCAGGAGAAGAACAAGATGAATTTTTGCAGGCCTGGAGACTCTTCAAAATACGAAGCCGGATTCCAGGAAACGCGTTGAACCTGTCTAGTACCTGGTCTGCTCTTGTACGTCTATATGGAAAATGTTTCTATCTTTTTAGAGATTGCGGGATTCACAGTTTCCGTTCACATGAAGAATAATAAAAAATCGTAATAACAGTGTTTAATGTCATACCTAGATATTTTATCTTTACCACAATTTTTTTATATTTATTTAAATGAATGAAACTGGCTCGCACTTTTTTATTCTTATTTCCTGGGTGTTTTCAATTATGCAGCTCACTATTACAATGGTTAGGCTCAGCCCTAAGATAAGCAAACTGATCTACTTTTTCTAAACTCCAGCTGGATATGATAAGACTAGCATTTACTGGGTTGTTCTTTGCGTGGCCATAAATTTTGTCTTTTTGGTATTAAGTAAAAACCGCATTCCTCCTTGCAAACAAACACTTTGCTTATTAGTCCCCGTAAATTTTCGATACTCTCCACCAAAATCAACTTGTTAACTAATAATAATTATGAGAAAACGACAAAATGATGAAAAATTATAAATAATGTTAAGAAAATGTTTTCATGCTACACAACTTTAAAGCCTTTAAAGCATTCTCGCATAAATCCAGCAAATCGGCATTGCAGTCTGCAATACAAGCGGATAGGTCAGGTAGGTAGTGCAGTTAAAAATTAGTTTAATGAATAGTAGGCTTAAAACTTATAATCCAGATTTCTTCCTAAATTTTCATTTTCTTATTCCCAATTAACTACACTTCACTCCTCACAAAATTATTTCTGTTTCAAAAATTAAATAATAACAATAACGAGAGAAAACATATTTTTATTTCAACATCGAAAATCACATTCAATAATTATATGTATACTTAGTTATGGTAATTAACATACTCCAAGTATTATGATACGTAGTATTTAATCTATATTAATAATATAATTGATAAGTACCTTAATTGTTTACAATAAATATTAGAAGTATATAATTCTAATCAAACACCAATATTTTCATAATCCTATAGTTCACTTTATCTTTGGTTCGCCTCTAAATACGAAAATCGTCAGATATGATATGTAAATGAAGTTTAAAACATTTTATATAATATGATATTTTTGCGTGCATTTAATACATTAATGTATGTTATTACTTTACAGTATTTAACCATTGTAGTATAAATATAATATCTTAAGTTTACCCAAAGCAAATTATATGATTTTATATAATATTCAAACAATTTTTAGTTTTATTTTCTAAACAAACGCGTAACGCATAATATTTGAATCATTATCACAAAATACTATATATAAGTATTACTCTAATAATAATCCAAATTAGCAAAAACCTCATTAGTTGTTAAAGCTATAGAAATGAATACCTGTTTTTAAATTAATAACTTTAAATTAATAACTCTTAAACCAATTTTAAATAAAAAAATAAAATTTTCAAAATAAAATATACAAAACAATATCATCTTAATAACTAAAATAATTCTAATTTATCCGTTTTATTGATTTGTGATTTTCCTTCTTTTTTTCTTCTTTTTTAATTATAAATACTTATAAAACTTACAAATTGAGGTAAAACTGCAAAATTTATTATAATACAAACCTCAAATGCTTATTATTATTATGATTATACAAAATTTTACAAAATTCAACATTTCATTTAACTTTATATTACAAATGCATAAATATAATATATTATACACTTAAGATTATGAGTATGTATGTAACTAACTAATTATTTATCATTTATTTATGGAACTACAATATTTAATTTTGAATAAATTTTAATCCAATACATAAAAGGTGAAATTTTAATACATATGAAAATTGAATTATGTGTTTTATGCTTATTTTAGATTGTAAATACTTAGAAAGACCCAGCGCCGACATTTAATAAATTAATTCTTACTCGATTCTTTTACAATATTGTAAAAAATATCTTTTCGAAAAAAACCATTCTTAATAGAAATGGATAATTTTATTTTACTTAATGCTTTGTTTTTATTAAAAAGTTTTAATTTTTAGACGGAAAATGGATATTTTTAAGTTATAATAATAAATGTTTAATGACAAAAGATCAAGTCAAAACTCATAAAATATTTTTAGTTAAAAATAACTATTTTACCCTAAAGTTCGAAGATTTTGAGTCGAGGAGCCGTTCATAAAATACGTCATTCAAAATTTCACATGGTCAGACCCTCCTACTTCTCCCTTCGTGACGCTACGTCTCATTTTCAGTAACCCCCTCTATAAATATTACGTCACGAAAAATGCCTTGTAATATTTTCTTCTTCTTGATCTACCATTTACTTCACGTTCATCTATCTACCCTGCATTTTCTGTGCCAACGCATTTATCCCCTATATGACGAAAATAAAAATATTTACATATTTATTTTCACAAAACAGATGATGTCTTATCGTAACTGAAAGATAAAATAAAATAATCGGGAGAAAAAATAAAGTAAAGTTATTTGCTCAACTTTGCCCTTCACGTTTTCTTTGACCCTCAGACCTCCCTTGTAACATTTTGTCACACCAATCTCTTCCCTCTTGTATGCTAACGTTTTTTTATGAACGGCTTTTTGTCCATATTTTAGAACTAAATAAGATTGACTGCTATATTTCTGTAGGTATGAATTTCAACGATAAAAAATGCAATATATTCAATAAATACATCTTTTGATGAGGTTTTACTTATTCTGAATATTAGGTGTGTTAATATGAAACCGGAATTTCCAGATGCCAATAGAAAGTCTACCAAACCATTGACAGATTTTTTTATTCTGATATGTGATAAATATTTTCAATTCACAAAAGTGTAAATTTCATACGGCTTCATCATTTTTAATAGCAATGTTTTTAATAACATATCAAGTTTTGTGCCTAAAGAGTACGATTCGTGGCCAGCATTGATTTTCTATTACCGTTTATACAAAAACTGCTAAGAAATCGTATCGAATGCTTATCGAAGCTTACGTTGAGCATGCTTTTAGGAAATCTCAGTATTTTATTTGCGTCGATGAAACACGCATTTACTTAACGACACTTCCCATCTTATGAATATCTATAAACATGACTCGATCACGGGTTTTGCTCAAAAGATACACAATTGTTTTGGCATGTTTGGCACAATTATTTATCCATAAGTCGCCAGAAAGATGGCAAAAATACATCGTTAATATAGTGTACCAATTGTATAAATTAAGTTTTTTCATGTAGAAATAATGAAAGCTTATTTTTTAAAAGAAAATTCCGGTTTTATATAAACGTACCAGGAGATTTTGACAAAATTTAAAAAAATATAATTATTTATTACTTTCTTAAAAGACGTAACCGAATTTTTCTGGCATTCATAAATTTCTCAACAGAATTATTTGAGATCAACTAAAATTTCATATGCATTATAAATAGTAAATGTAAGAATGTTTAAGTTTAGATTTTCCATTAAATAGTCAATAAAAGATTATTAAATTTTTCTTACACATCAAATGTTTTATTTATTCAAACTATAAAAAAATCTTTTGAACGTATTAATATGGGACTGTGAATAAACATAATGTAAAATTAGGGAAACAAATTGATAAAACACTGCTTATGTGCAGTATGCTTCTTATGAGTACATATACGAAAGTACATACTGCAAATGAGCAATGCTATCAAATATATTTTGAGATTTTTACATAGATAAATATCCCCCTTAAAGTAAATATTAATTAGTTATTCTTAATTAGTTTGCTGTCATCTAAAATTTTAAGTTATATTATACTTATTTAAAATCCATAAAAATGAATATTGTCAACTGGAAATAAATTTAATAATCACAAGCATCAAAAAAATCTCTACTTAAATACGTTGAATTAAAAAATTATTTCAAAACAATGTCAATCGAATTTCTAAGTATCGAAAGATTAAAATATTTTCTATAGAAACTATGAATAACAACATTTTATTCGAGATAAATATGGTCGTTGGAAAAAAGATGTAAGCATTTGAAATAATAAATTAAAAACACCATATCATTACAGTTAACTACTTAGTTATTGTAGCCTAAATTAAACAATTAAAACATATTGGAGTATTTTAAAAATCGAATTTTCTTTGAAAAAATAGAAGGTAGGCGCAAAAATAAGAGATTTTGGGAATTTTTAGCTGACAATAGTTCTTCGTCTACCGGTGGCTAGCGGTCTAGGTGGCTGCTCGAAAACTGGTAGGTTTTGGGTTCGAATCTCAAATCTAGCAAATTTTCGATATTTCTCGATTACGGAATTTTAATTACCCTAGAGGCACTAAAAATCTTTGTAATTATAAAGCGACGGTAAATAACAATTCAAAAAATAGTTCTTCACTTAACAATTTTTAAGCTGCTTTTTTTCTGAATTATTTATTTAAAATACCAAGCCACATTGTTGATCGTAGACCACATCCTTTGGTATATTCGGCAGATCCGCACGTTGGGCTAGATCACTTGAAAACCCCTAACATTTGTGTCTAATTTTTATTTTTATTCCAAAACACAAATTCGCTGTTTGTCAGTGATTTTTTTAGATTACGAGAACTTTTAGAATATCTATTAATTGTTTTATAAGTCATTTTTAAATAAAAGCTTAGTTTAAAGTGTGACGATAAGCAAAATCGTCACATCAAATGCAGAAAAAATATAATTCTGAAGTTAAATTCATTATTATCCTTATACATTACCCATTTAACATATGTGTATCTTTTGATATTGTAAAAAGCTCATTTCCATTTCAAAGTTTTATTTTAAACTATGTATTAATATTCTTAGTTTCTTATTTTTATAAACTAATTACATATATTAAAAGAATTTCCTCTAGGTATCTAGCCGTAAAATAATTATGAAAAAAAAATAATTAAAAAGCCCCTAATAACATTAAATCACAAAAATGAAATGAACAAAACGTTTCTAACGAACATTCTAACGAACATTTATGTTTATTTACGTTTATTTACCAAACACTACATTTATTCACGGGATTCATAGGTGATCCAACTGGACAGTTATAAGCTTTTGCAAAATCCCATGAATTTGACAATGGCCCTAATACTCGAATGGGGCCTGGAGCATGAACAGAAGAACGAACCTTAGTCAATGCATCTTCTGGCCGCATTGATCCACACCAAATTTGTGCATAGTTCAAGAAAAATAGTTGGTCGTGCGTTAAATTCAAACCGGGCAAGTCAGGTTCCTCCCCATGTTGTCTTACCCACTTACGATATGCCTATATATAGTATACAAATGATACAGAATTTTCAATTTTTATATTGGCTTTAAAAATAAAATTACTTACCCGAAAAGATTGCTTAAGTCCTCCATTATCAGCGATATTTTCTCCTTGTGTCATTCGTCCATTTACATAAAGACCAACTTCATTGATACGAAATTTAGAATATTGATCTATAATGCACTGTGCTCGTTGTCGGAAAGCACGAACAGTAACATTATTCCACCATTGCATTAAATTACCATCCTTATCAAATTGTCGACCTAAAAAGAATTAAAATAATAAATCCAAAAAATTTTTTTTCAAAGTCATTTTACCTTTATCATCAAAACCATGGGTGATTTCATGTCCAATAACCACTCCAATACCACCATAATTTAAAGATTTTGGAAAATATTGACTATAGAAAAATGGTTGTAAAATTCCAGCAGGAAACACTAAAGCATTAAAAAGATAAAATAAATTTAGGTAATACTTTTCGACAATGAGTTTATAGCCTTTAGTTGCATTGGGATTTTATCAGAAACTGTCAAGGAATAAAATGTTCTTCTTTCTCTTACTTGGCTTAATAAGTTTTATAAAAGTTACAAAATAAATAACTTCAATTAAAACAATTGAAGATAAAACTTTAAGAATCACGCAAAAACGGTGTAAAACTATACAAAGTTTGTATTAACAAATAACACTTAAGTTGTTATTGAACTACTAGGGTAGAACCCGTTAGACTCCATCCTAACGGAAAGTAATACGGACAGAGATCAGCTGCTTTAATACAAGGAAATGCAATTTTGGTGGAGAAGAGTAAGTGAGCGAGATATGCATGAAATATGTGCGGATTGAGTGAGAGACGCTATTTCTCCAACCCAAAACCTGTCACGAATTAGCAATCTTAATACAGATAATTGGGTCATAATCGTCATAATATTCAGTCAAAAAATAGTCGTATCATTCTGAACTGGAATCTTGAGAACTATAAATAATTATAATAATATAATAATAATATTAATAAAAATCGGTTAGTAACCCAACACAAAAACGTACGTGAACGAACCTGGTTGTTACAAGATTTTTTTTCCAATATATTTAGATACCAATATTTTTAGGAGACAATTTTTTTTTAGAATTGATCATTCGAAGTTATACTTCTTTAAACACACTATGAGAGAAAAAAAAAACAAATGATGTTACAGAAATCGGTTACGGAAGTTGAGGAACCAAGCCAACTATGCAAGATCATGTATAGGTTTTTAAAAACAAAAATAACTTCTTCTTTCTTAAATTTTGTCGATTATTTTTCCATTTCTTAGCGACGAATAAACTATTCGTTTAAATGTAAACTAAATTTTTGAAATTTGTAATAGTTAAAGTAATAATCAAAAATTGTATGTCAATAAAATATTTAGCAAGCGTATGTATACGTGTAAGCGTATACTTATTTTTTCCCTCTCATAGTGAGCCTAAAAAGTATAACATCGAAAGATTTGTATGTATATGTGTCGGCAAAGACAGAGAACAAAGAATGTAGTAAACATATACGTCTAAGTGAAAACCAAATATAAAAAAAAATTATTGTCTCAATCTTGACATAATTGATTGATGTCATTTGTTTCAACTATCATTTCGTTTTGTCAATTGTGCCAATGTTGACTGTACATATTTCACGGGCATTTACTAGTCATAATAATGATAGGCAAACATAAATAATATGTAAGTGTGTATGTCGTTAAGGACAAAGAACAAAGAATATTAACACGTATGTGTGAGTGAAAACTAAATACAATAGCCATTGCCTCGAACTAACTCATTTGTTGTTATTTGTTTCCACAGTCATTGCAATTTCATTCAATTATCACTTTTTATTGTTCGTGTCAGTGTTGGCTATGAATGTTTCACGGATAACTACTAGTATTTCGTATTTAAGTTATGCCAATTTTGTTAAGAACTCTATTTATAAGAAATAATAGTTGAAACTTATTCCCTGAGAAAAGCTAGATTTTTACAAGAAAAAATAACTTCCTACTTGCGTCCATTAGTACACATACACACTTTTTTTACAGGAAATTTAATAAAACAGTCATCTTACATACAGTTGATCGAAAGTTTATTAAAGACTCAACTATTCTCAATTTTTCTTTTGCAAATAATTTAGTTACATCGATTCTAATTCTTACTACAAGTCCTACAACTTATTACTTTGTTACTACAAAAAGTAACAATTTGAACCAATAAATGGTTTGTTATATCTTTATTTTTTATTTAAGGGGAACAATGTTTACTTAAAGTGGCCAGATTGCTTATATATTAGAAATATATTTCATCAAACCCACTCTCAATGTTAAATACAAAAAAATATTTTGCATTGTTGTATTGTTGAGTTATACTGTTCACTGAACAAAAACGAGCATTTCAATACATTGATTGTATGTTTCATTTCATTGTTAAATTCCATTTAGTTTTACTATCAAAACAAACAGCAAATGTGTTTGACACAAATTCAACTAATTGTTATGTGAATTGTTTAAAGATAATTAATAGATTTGAACCAATTGTTACTTCTCATGTACAATGTATCATCAACAAATGGGGAAAATACAGTGTCGGGTAACTTACCAATATCGTTTTTGTTTGGACTGTAAAATGCATTCACAACTGCCGGTTCTGTAGTCCATTTATTCTTATCAACCGGTTGACGTAAATTTTTCAAATTGTGATATGCATCGTAACGTTGAACATTGAAGACATTTGTTAAAAATTGATCGCTGGTTACATTCAACTATAAATAATATTTCAATTTAGTTATTTGTGTGCATTATCAATACGTAGGTGTTGTAGTGCGTATACCGTAGCATATTCAGTCTCTAAGTCTTTTGTGATTGTTAACAATTCTGGATATCCTATACGTTCATTAATAGCATCTGCTTTTGCTTTAGCAACAGCTCGTGTTTCATCGTCCATCCATGCATTTTCCGCAAGTAATTCATTAAAAGCTTCTCGAATCGTATGAATCATTTCTAAAGCAGTGACCTGAATACACACACATTCATAATTTGATATAAAAATTCTTTTGATTAAAATTTGCTGTTTAACAACATTAAAAATATACCAAACGTGAAATATGTGTATTACTTACTTTACTTTCATGATTAAAATTGTCTCTTATGAAAAGCGCTCCCACTGCCATTCCCATTTTTTTATTCGTTACTTCAACGCATTGAGACCATCGATTTCTATCGCTTAAAATACCCGATAATATTCGTCGAAACTCCATTCGAACGTTTTGATATTCATCTATCATATATGGAATAATGTTCATAATGAATCGCCAAATAACCAAATTATGAATTACTCTAAAAATGTTTCAATTGGAAATAATTATGCTACTATTGTTGGCGAGAATTAAATATATGTATGTTTAAAGTACTCATCAAATAAAATACTTTACCTACGATCGGTCTGTTCAAATATTCGACCCATATCAACGAAGTAACTCATCGCATACACAACTATGGGTTCATCATCCGTAATTTCCATGTCCATTAGAGCGTTGAAATAATCGAGCCAGTTGATTTGAGGCACTTCTTTTTGCAACTCAGCCACTGTGAGCTTTCTGTATATAGCACTTGTATCATGACGATCAGCTTCAACTTTAGTGGACTAAAATAATGGTTAAAAGATAAATAGTAAAAATATAAAATGCAAAAAAAAAAGTCACAACTTTATGTTTATCATTTTCAAAATAAAAATGCAAATGAATGAAAAACGAAAAAATAATTATTTCGCCAAAAAAAAAAAATACGCGTAGCTCATAAATTTAAATTAAACAAGATTAAAATCGTACATTTGCAAGTTTGCATTCAAGCTCCACAGCTTTTTGGAGATCTTCTCGGGCGATAGTGGTATTAGCTCCAAGTAAAGTCGCAACGCGAGTCATGTAGCGATGATAAGCTTCCAAATCTCCCTCGCTATTTAAATAATAATCTCTACTTGGTAATGCCAGTAGCATTTGATCCAGCTGGAACAATAAAATATACAATTTACTGGAAAAAATTAATTTCGCATCATGAATTTTTATTAGAATAAAATTAAAGAAACGCATTGAAGAGCAGAGTAAAACGTGTCATTTTGTGTAGATAATGTACAAATGTCCACCCTATGTGTGCCCACAGCCTCTTACTTTGTCCGCACCTGGATGATGTTCACTGAAGAATTTTTGTCGTCCGGACCGACCCATTCTTCAATCAATGTGCCTTCGTTATATTCCCGTCTCATTCGTCCGAGAAGAGTTTCCCACGAATAATTTGGTGGAGTCCAAGACTTCTTCGTCACTGGCCAACCTCCCAACGACTCAAGAACATCTCGCAAAGGTTTATCCCCTAGTTTACGTAATTGATCTAAAATCACAATTTTCTTTCATAACACAAATCTTTGATAGTAGAAAAGAAAATAGCTCACTGATATCCATGCAAGATTTATAAAACATTTTCGCTTTGATCGTTGCTTTATTATCCTTGTCTGGTTGAATAGGTTCTTCTAACACGCCTTTAAGAATAACTTGTAATTGGTCAGCAAGAATTTCAAATGTGCTGATGGAGCTTTTGTCCTCGGGAATCATATGTTTCTTGTTCCACGTACCGCAGGCAAATTGAAAAAAGTCAACGCAAGGATCTGCTGTGTAATCCATAGCAGAGAGTAATGAGGCCGCTGTAATTATGTTTTGCATTATTATGTTTTATTTCAGCAGACAACGTATTACAGAGAGCTGCAATTTTCCTTAACATTTCACAAACCGTTTATTTTTCAATTACTTATACGACATGCCAACTATAGTTTCAATTTCGAAAGCAATTACTTTTCCAGAGTTGATAATATTTGTAATTAGGTTGAAGAGATAATTACTTTCTTCATTAAAAAATAAAAATAAAATTAATTTTACGATGAGCTTAAATAAACTGCGCTCTATTTTGATCTATTTAGAAAATTTTCCGTATAGATTGAGTAATTAAACCTTAATTGAATTTCAGTGACTTTTAGACTTAAGTTTTGTTTAATTCACCTATACTTTATTAGTTATTGCTTATTTGAATAATATTAATGAATATAATAAAATAAAATAATTCTTCTATTCCCTAAAAACATTTTTTTCATAACAACGAAATATGTTGGAGGATTATGGATGTAACAAACCCTATGCTTAACAATGTAAACATTGATGTTAATTAAAATAATGAAATTGTATTATTTTCAATATCCTGAATAAAAAGTTAATAAAAAAAATTTAGAGCCCCCATTCTCAGGCGACCCCGGAGGACCGACAATAAAATAACGCTCGATAGTACCTATACCAAGAAATTGATAGTCGATTTAGTTTTCTTTGTCAGTTAACAACAATCTGATGAGTTGACCAAAAAATGCAAAGAATTTGTATAATTTTATAATGAAGACATTAATGCAGATGAGTTCAAAACAGAATGTTTTCATTTAAACCAATATTTCAAAACAAAGCAAAGCAATCAGCGGATTTAAATATCTCAACCTTACATAACCCAATAAAATCAGATAAATTGAAAGAAACTTTTCCAAACGTAGAAATCGCTACAAAAATATTCCTTTGCCTAATGGTTACCAATTGTAGTGAAGAGCGGTCATTTTCGCAGCTTAAGAAAATAAAAAATGAATTGCGAACAACAATGTTACAAGAACGACTGAGTAATTTGTCAATTATGTACATAGAAAGTGATACCTTTCAAAAAAAAATTGACTTTAAGAATATAAAAGAAGATTTTGCTCAACAAAAATCCCGAAAGAAACCGTTATCGTAATTGTAATCAAAATACCATATTGTATTTTATTACTTATAATAAATAGTCAAACTTAGAAAAAAAAATGTTATTATAATTCGCTTTTTTTACTTTCCAAAAGGGTCCCAAATTCTTGTGTGTCCAAGGGTCCCAGCCTAGTTTAAGACGGCCCTGGGTACGATCACTCCACAAATTGAGGGGAAATAACAATTTGACATTAGGCTTACGGAGCATTTTTACTATAGTCAACTCTAGTCATACAACTCAATGGAATAAACTTATTATTAAAAAATTGCCAATCTTTATTATATACAGGTTGCGGAAATACTAAAAACGAAGGAAATAAAAGTATAAATGAAAAAGATAGTAACATTTGTACAGTCAAGTACAACTGCTGAACTCAGCAAAAGATTTTTTTCTTGCAGTTCATCGGCCACAAATTAGTAACTTGTTTACTTTGAGTTTAATTTTCTATATCGTATAGAACTGTCTCCAATACCTTTACATAAAGTTAGTGACATCGAACCTTTTTTTAACTAATTAGTACCCTATTCTCCTATTGTTTTTTTTTCCAATTCCGCTTAATTTAAACCCCTAAGTTTATAAACTTAATGTCACAACCATCAACGGTTTATTATTAACAATTAGAAATAATAGTTTCAAATTTTCTAAAGTTTTGTTTGAGCTTTCAATTTTTTCTACTTTTAACTTTTATTAAAAAAAGACAAAAAAATGAAAAAATAAAAATAATTAATAAAATAACGCTTAATTTATAATAATAAGTTTTTTATCTTGGGAGTTTCGACTTTATAAATGAAAATGATAAACTATAAAAATTGCGACGTTTCGCCGATTTTTTTTCTACTACTTCAGGTAAAATTTAAAGTTAATATCTTTGTCTTAAGTTTACATAGTTAATAATTAATATAAAACAAGATAGCATGTTATTCAGCTGTACTCTTTCTTTCAAATAAATTGATGTTTCAAGAAAGTTTTTTAAAACATTACTATATTTGAAATATGTTTTATATTAACTTTTAACTATGTAAACTTAAGACAAAGATGTTAACTTTAAATTTTGCCTGAAGAAGCAGAAATCGGCGAAACGTCACAATTTTTAAAATTTAACATTTTCATTTTTAAAATCCAAACTTCCAAGATTAAAAACTTATTAATTATTAAATCATAGACTAGATTTAAAATGTTAATTTATAATCCTTGTTTAAAAATCTTAAAAAGTAGATTCCCACTTTGTTGTAATCTCAATCCAAAACAAAAATATTATTCAAATAAATTTTATCAATATTGAAAACACATAAAATAAAACCCATTCCCTTTAGGGAAAAAATATATTAAAATTAGTTTACAATTATTCCAAAAATAATTGGGTGAAAAATATTTAAATTAATTTTACTTAAATATTAAAATTGAAAAAATAGAGTATTAATTAAAGATGCCACGAATAGTGATTTGGTCGAATACCAAATAACGAATATTCGGCGAGTCTCTTGGCACCGAATATTCGGCAACAATTAGTTCCTTTCGCGGATGATACGTTGAAAATGTAATTTACAGATATTTTGCTCAGTAATCTTTTTTTTTATAAAATTTGCATACTAGATGTCAAAAGGATGATTGTATTATTAATTCCTAATTAAAACTTTCATAATTTGTTGTGTTTAATTTGATGTTAAGAAAATGACATTACTTTCCAGTCTCCTTAATGCATTCTTGAGTAAAATGAGCTTTTTTATTTGATGATTTATTATTCGATATTCTGCCGAATAGTCTGCCATATTCGAGTATTAAAAAAAGTAGTCAAATAGGCTGAATACCAAATAGTAGCCGAATATTCGTGGCATCTCTAGTAGCAATAGCATTGTAATTTTTAAAATCACATCAACAAAAACGCTATTTTAAAGTTGTCAATTTGAAAGTTGAAAATGTTTCAAAGTAAAGCTAATTATTTGTAATGTAACCCGAATTTACTTTAAAATAGGAAACACTTTATTAGCAAAATTTAAAAAAAAACAATAAATGCACTTTTAATATAAAAAAATGTTTAAGAATACTTATTATTTTTATATTATTTATCGTAAATATGTATGTATATTTGTCTTTATAATTGTGCAAATAAATAAAATCAACTTTCAAAAATAACCGAAAACGAGAAATTAGTTAATCGAGTTAGTAGAACATAATATTTTACCTGTTTTGACACATTCTTCTGTTAAACAAACCTGTCGACTGGATGCTGCAACAAAAACATGAAATTATTACGTTTTTATGTATATTCGATAATTTATAATTTATTGGTTTTATTACAATGATTAATGTTTCTTTTCGTTTTGATTGATATTTTTTCTACACACTATGTTGAAAGAATCTTGAAAATGAACTTTAATTAATGGTTTAACACACAAGGTGACTTTGCTTGCTAATCAACAAATAATTAATTATCACATCTTGCAAATTAATTATCCCAAGTGGCATATCATTTATTAAGCCTAGGGTTGACAAATAATTAAATTATAATCGTTTCAGCCAATTTAAATATCGTTACTTACAGACTTGTTTTTTCAAGAATTTTCTGATTGCTTAAACAAGGACATTCACGTGCAAGAAAATATTCATTTCTACTTTTTAAATATACCAATTTAATTACTGAAAATTTCACTAAACCCTAAAGTAAAAAATTTCTAATGGCATATTTCAACAACGATAATTAACCCTTTGAGCCCTTTTATACTTTTAAATGATAAAAAAAATTCTGTTAAGGGTGGGTATATTAAATGATCCCCTGATACAAAATTAACTCATTACGAATGAGTAAGTATGCTCTTTTAAATTTCTAATGTTATTTTTTAAAATTCTTGGATAATTTTTCCCTTGCGATTTCTATTTATATTGCAGTGAAATCATTTTCCTACATAAAAAATTATATTTTTACAGCGGGAAAAGTACAAAACAATGTCACAGTTTGTTGGCAATAAAATCTCAACTTAAAGTTTATTACAAGCTTTTAAATATAGTTTGATGTTAATTTTTTACTTTTTATTGTGTAAAAGAAATATGTAATATCTTTAGTAAAATTTGTTCGAACCTCTTATCATAAAAACTTCATTTAGCTGTAGGTAATTAAAACTAATTATAGTGTATATTTTCTTTTAAATTAATATTAACTTAAAACTTTTATCTTACAACTTTTAACTATTCAGTAGAATGTAAGGAGTGTTTCTTTTTTTGGTTTAATATTTTAAACATAAAAATAAAACTTAGTTCTAAATAGTTTTATCACAGTTTGTTGAGAAAAATTGTTTGAACTTTTGTTAAAGAATAAAAAAATTTGGTAACTATTTGTCCTCCACTTCTTTATACTCATTTAGCTTGCGGTGAAAATTGTTAATGAAACGCTTTAGCATGTATTTTTTTTGCTATTCTGTTAATTTAATATTGCAAGCAGAAATTTGAAAAAAAACGTAAAATATACTTGGAAATATGATGAGTTTATAATTTTAATTATTATTAATGATGAATCAATTAAATGCACTAAAAATGCTTACTCATGTAAAATAATGTTACTTAAGACTTAAGTATATGATAAGTTTTCAAGTTTTGAAAATAAAAATTTCAATTAGGAGCTTTTTATCTTTACGGCGTCTTATACATATAGTTAGAAAAAGTAACCGGTTTTTGGTCGATATTTTTTTCGAAAATTAATATTTTTATATTTGTTACGGTATCTTTTGTGAGATCATAGTATTACAGTATATCATAGTATTTCATTTCATATAGTGATCTTTTGTTAAGGTATTAACAGTTGAAGAAAACATTATGAGCAAATTTAAAGAGTGATATTCGATTTTTTATTAACTCTTTTTGGAATACAAGTTATAGTTTTTCCACGCTGGTTCCCCCTAATCAAAATTCTGGCTACGTTCATACTTCAACGAAGAAAAGAAGAAAAAAAGATCAACTAGATTAAATATAAAGACTATTAAAAAGATATCTGTTACTACTCTCTTTTTACAGTACAGATAGCGCTTCTACAACACGGTATCTTCTTACACAGTTTATACGTTGCGGAAATCTTCCTACAACACGGCATTCTGTAACACGGTTTCGCTCTAACACGACAAGAAAATTGCAGAAAATTTAGTACAACACTATAAATTGCTAAATCAATCGAAGGCAAAGGTTTTGTGAATATTGTGTATTGTGTAGAGAATGTTCAAGATTTGTTAGTGGAAGAAGACATTGTCTAAGCGGATTTGATGAAAATGGCATCTGAAGTTGTAGATCAAATCGAGATTCTGAGGTCACTAGCACGAATGAATATTGTGTAGTTAATAATTTTAAAGTAAAGAATTACATGAAGGCTTACACTTAACGGAAAATCTCGACTCGTTCTTTTTATGAATGCAAACCCTTTCACTAAATTAAGCCGAAGATTCAGAAGAGAATTGTAAAACTGTCTAGCTATAGACAGAAAAATTTACAATGACCTGGTAAGAACTAGCTACCAAACTCTGTAGATAATTAGATTCTTTAAAAAGAAGTGCAGATGCAAAAACTTTAAATAAAAAAAAAAGTTATGAAAGTGAAGTCGACGTTTTTCCATCAAGAAAACGTTCTCAAGTGATTACCAATTTTCGGAAGTTAACCCTCCGTTTTGTACTGACTTTTGTAAGTCTCATACAACACAGCATTTTCTAAGGACCTACCTACCGTGTTATCGGAAGGAAAAAAATAATTTGTTATCGTTTTAGTTTAAATTTAGAAAACTATTGATAGCTACCGAAAGATAAACAAAAATAGATGCTTTAATTTCAATTGTATATAATTATAATCAGCTTTTGCGTCATTATATATTTAGGGTCGGTATTTCAGAAGCGAATTTACAAATTTGCCACCCTTAAGACTAAAAATGGTATCCTCCTTCATCTTCAAAAATTTACCGTGGAGGCTTCCTGACGTCATTTTTCTTAATATAATAAGACTTCCACTATAATAGGTATAATCGATGCGCCGTACTTGGTATATGAATGTATTTGTATATTTGTAAAATACTGTAGCTTTTAACTCCAACATTTACCTCGCATCTGAACTTAGCCGCTCTAGCCTATAGCCTTCTTAGCCTTACAGTAAATCCAACCCTGCAGTATTTACATTTATGGGTAGATTTTTTTAGATTAGAAGTTACATAATTTTTTTTGGAAAATCCAAAGTTTAATATCTACGAGTATACTGTGTAATAAGAAACGGGTAATAATAGTTTTATCTTTAGTTTATCATGTGGAGAATAATGAACAAAACGTCGATTTCACTATTTTTTAGTTAATACCAAGTGTATTACGGTATATACTTTATAACCGATAGTTTCGATAACTGATTGAATAACTTTAAAGGTACACAAAATAAGCGTTGTAGCAAAGAAAGTTTATTTGTTAACAAATTTTGAGTGATATAAAAAAAGTTTTTAATACTGTTATTATTTCAACGAAAATCAAGATATTATAAATTTCCTTTTTAAGAAATTCGACAGTATATTTAATAATGATTTGAAAATAAAAATACTAAAAACTCAACAATATAAGTTTTCAGAAAAAAAAGATCTTCTTCTAATAAAACTAATATCACTTAGATCTTTTGGTAGAATTATAGAGTGAAAACAATTATTTTTTTAAACATTGAAATTAATACTTTTTAATTTCTTCAATTTTAGTAATAAATAAATTTCTTAAGTTTTAAAATTTTTTGCAATGTAAATTGATTATATCTCATGTATTTAGTAATATTACATTTTCAATCATGATATCACTTTCGTTTACTAAAGTCATTAATGACCCAGATGTGTAAACGACCTTAAACAACAAACAACAAAAAATAGTGAGTATTTCTATTCGTCGCTATATTTTCATTTTAAATTTCAACTTTATTCAAAATTGAATAAAATTAAATTAAGAAATTAATGTATAATATAAAAATTATTCCTCTTATTATTTATGAAGTGTTAGTTCATAGTGATAATTAAGTTTACGCTATTTGTGTTAATAGTCTCTTATATCTACACATTTCTACAAACACTTAAAACCAACATAGAAATTATAATTAATTACACTTGTTGTAATTATTTGTTATTAAATTAATGTTTTATTAATGCAGAGATTAATTAAATGTGATATAAGACTCTACAAAATTAAAAAGTTTTTGGAGTTGAAAACATTTTAAAATAAATTTCACATGCTATATCTTTTACACCTTAATAATTATATATAATATTTTACGCATAGTTAAAAAAAAGCAAAACAGAAAAATTTATAATAACTTGTATTTATTGGATTATATGAAACAATACTCTATTGATATAGATTTGAGTGCAATGAAAAAACTAAAACACGATTTTATATATATAGGACATTAAGGTATGTATTTGATAGTTTCGACTTTTCAAAATAATGTTTGTAAAAATCTAAAGAAATGTGCATAAATTCAAAATAATTCAAAACGAGACTAAACTCTTATATATTTTAGAAAAACAATACATGCACCTATATAATAAATGTACAGGTGCATTCTTTGTATCTTATATGTTTGCTTAAATTTATCTCAGTACTAGGTCTGACCAATTAGAACTAGAAACAGCTCTAGGGCTCAATAGTTCTTCTAGGATACAATACCGAGAAGTTTGAAAGAGATATCCTCAGAAATAAGAAGGAGAAGAAAGGAAATTAACAATTTAGACTTTACGACATGCTTTTTGCAGGTATACTTCTTTAGCGGCGGTATTAAAAATAATCAGACTGAATTTTTTAATAAAATGTGACGCCATTGCTACAGTAGGAAGTTGCTCGCAAACGGTTAGCGAGAAACTTCAATCAGATGAAAGCTGGTCGACTTTGTAGTCCAAGAGCCAGTAACACAAGTTTCATGAAGTGTTTGATGCACCTTGAAATTTTGTAAGGATAGTATCTATAGGATGAGAAGTAGGAATACCTGTGTTTGCATAACCCAACCCGGGACACCAGGTACTGCGCATGGGTGAAAGGTGTAATAAAATATAAGCCAAAAAAAGTGTTTGATTCACCGGCCAACAAACGTTAATCGAAAGTTTAGGTAATTTTAAATCAGAATTCAAGATGGCAGACACTTTTGAAGGGGTTTACATATAATTAATGCCCTCCAAAGTTGATCTTTTTTTAATACAAAATGAAGTGTTTGATTCACTCTGAAATCTGAACAGCTTATTAATTAAATATTTAAGATTATAATTACAAAAAGCCAGACAGTTTTGTTGGGGTTTAACTATCGGCAGACGTAAAAATTTTTATTTAAAATAGAAAGAGATAGGCTGCGTATGGTTGGCGGAGTGAGCGAGAGGCCGATCACCGCTGTAGCTGACTTTGTATTGTAATAGGTAATTTAATTTTTTATTTGAAAACCAGTAACTTTTCCAGAAATACTTACAACCCAACACTGACACAACTAACATATGGATAAATTTGGCAATTGAATGAAATTGAAATGACAGTTGAAACTAATAACTAGATAGATTAAATTTGAGGCAATTATTTGTATATAATATTTGTATTCCACTCACATACATGTGTTTACAACTTTATATTCTTTGTTCTTGTCTTTGCCGCAACACATACGTTTGCGTATTATGTATTTTGATATTAAAAGCAAAGTGTGTTTATAATTGTATCATGCCCTCCCAATCTCACCAAACACAGATCATGGTCTTCTTCAGAGGAAAGTCAGGTTTGGCTTTTAGCATTGATGTATCTCCTGAAACCACCTACTCCTTTCTTAGATTTTTGTTAACATATAGGGACCATTTCTCATTTTCCGACGATTCGGGGCAAAAAGCGCTGTTTATGACCGCATGTCGCTCGATGGCGGGCAATATGTTCAAAAGCAATTCGAAGGTGTTTCCAATGTATATTTCGATAAGTTCGTGAAACACCCAAGCTCCCAAGTTTTCGGGATAAAACAAATTTTTTGGACCAATTCACGACTTGTTTGATTATCGTCCTTCTTCAAAATCGCTTTGGGACACTTCGTCGAATTCAGAAGGTCTGCGGAGGGTATTGTCTAGATCAAAAATGCCATTTTTGAACATTGAAAACCTTTTCCGTGCTATAAACTAGCCCTTATATGATATCTTCTCCGTATGCGTTGCAAATTTCCCAGGCTATTTCAAAAGCTTTTTGGTCTTGATGAAAACCGACTAAGAACAGATGTCGAAAATTTAAATTACTTAAAAAAATGAATAGCACAGTTTTAAAGAGCAGAAAAAGCTTTATGGAATGAATGCTATACAATTTACCAAACAGCGAAAAATGGATGTAGAACAAAAAAAAATATAAAAAAGCTTCGAAATTATTTCCCAACCGAATAGCTCGTGATTTTGCTATTGATTATATTTTAATATCGGATAGTTTTCTCTTTTTTCATTAATTTTTCATTATGGTCCGATTTATCCGCGAATTAAATTAAAAAAAAAAAGTAGAAAATGAAACGTTGCAGGATATTGACGCAGTGGCGTAGCGAACTTTACTCGCGCCCGGGGCACAATACATTTTAGCCCCTCCCGCCATTCGAAAGCTATATAATATTATATATAAGCAAGTCTGCCGTTCCAGTAGAAAAAACATACTATTTCTATTATAAATATACTATTAGAGTTTGATTTAGACTATTAGTGTTCTTTTTTTCCTTTTTATTTATATGTAACATTTATTATGTTACACTGGCACAAAATTAATTTAAAATATTTTTTCCAGAAATCAATTATAACAAAAATAAAAATTATCCAGCATTTTTTTTTGTTTTGAGGACCCATTAGCGCCCCTTTGTGAGTCGCGCCCGGGGCATGATGCCCCCCTTTGCCCATCCCTCGATACACCACTGTATTGACGTCGCTAAAAGGGATATGAGCTAATACTTTAAATTTGATATTTTTCAATAAAAGCAAAAGAAAAGTGCTACTAATGATTTAATAACAATAGTGGCTAGTAATCAGCTTGAGGGGTGAATTATTACAATTTATTATTCTCTTACAAAATAATCATACTTCTACCTAAACGAGACTGTATTTTACAATATTATTAAATCATGAAAATAACGCATGTCTAAATTACACCCTTGCATTTATCAGTATCAAAATAAAAAAAACATATTTTGCAAAATCGGATGGAATGGAAATGTAAATTCTATTCATTTATAGTTACATCATTATCATCACATAGAACGCTGATGAAAATGTTATCTCATCAACATGGTTCTGGTATACAGAGAAAATGTAACATTATTTTGTTTCATTTGAAATGCAACATAATGACGTCAAGTTGATCACAAATGTAATATCCTGACTATGTTATCCTGAACATTGACGAACTGTTTGCAGTATTTACCATCAAAAACAACTTTGCTTCGTGCCAGAGTATCGGTAATGAGTTTTACATTTTCATGTTTAATACAATTACAACAAAGGGGATTGGTTTACCTTCCTATAGAAAACGTAGTATATACATACAACCAACAAATTACAACATGCTACAAAACCAATGTTCTTAACTAACATGAAACCTAATACCACCAACAGTATATGGAAAAAATACCTATTATTTTTTTAATATAAAAATTATTTTTTCAATTCTCGAAACTGAAAAAAGAATAGGTAATTAATTTAAAACATTTAAAAGACATTATTTTAAAAACACATCAAATTTTATGCTTACAAATTTATTCTGAAGGAAATGAATTCTTACTTAAATAAAAATAAATTAACAACAAAAATAAAATTATGAAATTATTCCATCAAATTATTCTATTTTTTCATATATATTAGGTGTACCGCAAAAGAATGTCGTTTTTAAACCAATAGTCATTCAATTACCATTTATCTGCTTATAAGTTATTTCAAAATGGTACTAAAGACATTTTATGATTAAGTAGAGTAATTTATCAACTTAGTAAAAATTACAAAATATTTTTTACTCCGAAATCTATATTGAAATGATGGACTACAAACCCGAAAGAATATAAATTCGGTGCTGTAAGCTCTTCGAGTTTCATAGGATAGCAACGCAAAATTGTTACTAAAGACATTTTCAATGTTTATCTAAGTGCATTAGAAGTTCATTAATGACAAATGAGTTTTTTTTAAGTTCAAATTCGATCATTTTTATTTCTCCAACTGGTACCAACGAAAAATGACAAAAAATTTAACCAATACAAAGTTAAGGGAGAAATGGTGTCAAATGAATGCCAGAAAGTCGAAGAGCTGTCAAATAATCCTAATCAATCTTAATCGATCGACCAAATTCCCAAAAGTGTCCAAAAATGTTAACAGATAAAGTTCTTTGCTGCAACACGGTAATGCAAAACCCCTCTGCATAAGAAAAGCCCTAGAAAAAACTAATTAATTAAGGGGGAGGTGATATTGTCGTTCCCACTATAATAGTCCAAAGTTATTTCATCGGATTTCTATTTATTTCAATCATTACCACATTTACTAAGTGATAAAAAAATTGAAAACTTAAGTGATGTTCAAAATGTAATTTTTTGATATTGTCCTTAGTAATCAATTGATTTTTAATAATATGGCAAATAAAATTTGCACACTAGATGTCAAAACGTTGATACTATTGAGGCTGATTATATCAATGATTTAAAATCTCATAGTTGTAACAAAATTTTGTGTTTTAATTGTATATTGAAAATACGACAATACTTTCCGATACCCCCTATACATACTTTCAATAGTGTTTTAAACACTTATGAATATAATTTAATAATAATAATAATAAGCCTAAAGATAAAAAATTACAATAAAAAAAAATCTGGAAATTTGACGTACTGAAGAATTATGTTCGGATTAATTTTTGATCACATTTTAAATTAATTCAAAATTTACGATTCATGATTTTAATTTAATAACCAATTAAATTTAAAAAAAACCTTTCTTCTAAAAAAATCATTTAAAATATGATTTTTATTGGAATTTCGTTTCAAATCAATAAAACATGGTTTTTGTAAAGCAAAATTTGTTTTTTAATACAATAAAACTTTTACATTCTTATATTCCATTGTTAAATATGCATATTTTTTTTATAAAAATAAAATGTATTTTCTCTGTGTACGACTTTAACGTAAGTATAAAATATATTTTTTTGGATTGCCTGAAGTTATACGAAACTATACAAAGTGTTTTTATAGAAATATACCTGCACTAAGAAAGTTTTACAAAAAGAACAATGAAAAGCTCTTAAAAATGTCTGTATAAGCCAAATGAGATCCGGGACATCTGTCACCAACAAAATGATACACAATTCTGTGTACAATTTGTACATGTACAAAATTCTGGCATTTAATTCTTAAAAATGACAACCTTTCTGAATAAAAGAGTTTCAAATAAAGACCACATAAAATAATTTATACAAAAAATATTAAAAAATCAAAAGCTTGTGTAAAAAAAAAACTACAGATGTTTGCCAAATATAAGTTTTATATGATAATATTTTCATCATTTTATTGTTGTGTGTGTATTATATTATAGAAAAATTGTTATGAAAAAATACGTTACATTAAATATTAACATCAAACGTAAACTTTTCACCTAAAAATTCTTATACGCTTCTAAACCGTAAAATGACCTAGATTAAGGGTTTATCGTTAAGTAAACTTAGAACGATCTAAATTGCGACAAAAAATAACTACAAACATTTTATCATTTTTTTTTTAAATTTAAATAATATTTATATTAAAAACATTAATATTAGTAAAGACATTAATATAGGTACCTAAAACAATATTATCACAATTCCTACATGTTCCAAAAGCACTCAATGTTAACAATCAATGGTAGTTGAAAGTTTGGCATTATTTGAGGGTAAAAACAATTTGAATGAAATAAAACACATACTTTAATTATTTGTATTATTTTTGTTTGATATCTTAAATCATTTATTCTTCTTCATGAAATTTAAATCATTAACAATACAAATAATTTAATGTGTTTTATTTCGTTCAAATTGTTTTTACCCGCAAATAATGCCAATTCAATTCAAGTTAGATGATTTCAATAATATGTGAGTTACAATATAAATATTGGTCTTATTTGTAGAGAAACTCAAATACTTTCAAAATTAATAATAATATTGCATAGTTTTAGGGGAGGGGGTCTTTTACTAGACGCAAAAAACTTATTTTTTTGCTAAAAAAACATCAAATTTAAGTTTAAACCCTTCTTTCTCCTATTTTACTCAGTTTATGTGTATTAGTAGAAAACTAGGCTAATAACAATTAAAATTATTTAATTATAGAGATACGTTTTTTTTTCATTTGGTTCCTAAAAGTATTTAAAAAGATGTTTGCACTTTAATTCAGCCAAAAATGTGTTTTTTGAGGCGACTAATGAAACCTAAATTTTCTGCTGAGAAATGCATAAAATGAATTTAAATTTGTTACTTGGGGATTTTGAGGGTGGTTGATGACGTACGTGTATGTATATGCACGTACTGTGAGATTCCGTCAGTTATTCAAGCATCAAATTGAATCAAAGTCTAGTCAAAGATGCTTATATCAATAACAACTACTCCACAGTATAATATATCAAACGATGCTTTCTACGAGGACCTACAATTACCATTAGTGACCGACATCATAAGCACACGTTTCACAATCCACTTCAAAAACTTCAACCTCAACCTCTAATAGCCACCCTCTGCTCATTGATTGTTGGTATCAAAAACTTTCCTAAGGGATTCTGCGGTGATTTCTTCTTTTATTAAACACTCTTCAATAAAGAAATCAGGTCCCAAGATTGGAGTATTTTACGTAAAATACTTAAAATTTTATTTTGATTAATTAATAAATTTAAAAGATGCAGAATTTATTTACAAAGTATATAACCTAGCTACTAAGCTTTTAATAATCCGTTTCTTTTGTGATGAAATATTTTAGAAGTTACTAGGAAAAATCAATTAAGAAGATAATGCGCGGAATAATAAAAGTTAGGCTGTTTATACAATATATAAAATATATTGTGGTCCAATTTATGTAGTATAAACTAAATAAATATACGACATATCCTACATAAATTGGACCACAATATATTTTAAATATTGTATAAACAGTGTAACTGTTCAAAGTCAGAGAAAAATTCTAAAAAAAAAAAGATTTTTTTTAGCTAATCGGTATAAAGTAATTAAGCATTTTTAGTTTATCTATTTTATCCTTAAAGCATGAATAATACAAGTATCATTAATATCCATATAATAATGCGCAAATTGAGCAACAACGAAAATAACTCATTAAAATATTAATACACCTTAAAAGTAATATTCTAACTGGTTAGTGCATACATTAACAAAGCAGTTAAAGTACAAACGGCATGTATTTCACATAACGTACCGCACAAATACGCATTTGTTGGATGTGTGGTTCAATTTTTTATATTCGGGAGGGTTACAATAATAATTTAAAACAATTATCAAACATGTACATTATTTAGTTTGTACATTCCTAAAGATTTTTACTTTATTTTATTGTTATTTACCGTCGCCTTATAACAACTAAGGCCTTTAACGACTCAAGAGTTAGTAAAAATTCGCATATCAAAATTTTGCTCAATACGAAATTTGAACCCAACACCTACCAGTTTTAAAGCAACCACCTAGACCACTCGGCCACCAGTAGGTTTTTAAAGATTTATTGTTGAATATTACATTTCTTAATAGTTGGAAAATTAATAGCTGGAAAAATAAGTAACGTCAAAATAAATGCATTTTTTGATCTTTTTTCACTTCACAGAAAGGGTTGCATTAGTGTATACATTAACGTGAATTTATAGCTTACTTTTATAGCAAAACGTATGTATATAAATTTACATAGACTAAAATAACTATATAAGAGTGATTATTAATAGTTTTATATTATATGCTGGTATGTTTCGATTCTTGTCTCAATTTTTAGAAAAAAAAATTTTCTAAAACGTCGTTATTCCAAATTTACTATTTTTCGAAATTTTTTCGTCTATGTGTCTGTATGACTTCTTTTAACTACAGAACGAATGAACCAATTTAACTGAAATTTGGTAACAAAATACAAAGCAATGTTTCACTCATAATAAAGTATAACTAATTACAAAAAATAATAAGAAAAAGTATCCCCTGTGTAAATATGAGGAAAGAAAATAAAATTAAACCTACTTAATAGACCTAATGCAAATGATTTAAAAATAATTTTAAATGGTTAAAAAAAAATTAAACAAATATCATTACATAATTCAGCTGTTAATTTTTAGCCTTATTTGATTAAATATTTCTTTAATTTCATTTAAAAATGCACAAAATTCGTTAAATTGCCATTCAAAATGCCTGAAACGATCTTCTATTGGCCTGGTACTAAAATAACGTCACAATAAGAAACTTTAAAATCCCATGGATGTTTTCTTATAACAAGTGTACTTAAACACAAAAGGAAAGATTGTTTAAATCGTTTCAGCATTATGTTAATTATTTAAACCAATTAGAATCTACACAACCTCTATTCTTAAGGAAAACATTAATAGTTATTTTATCGTATAAAAGTGTTTTCTATGACGAAAAATTGGGTAAAACGTCAAAAAATTGTGTAAATTATTACTATTTGAATAGTAACCGCTCAATGATTTGTTTATATATCGGTTTCAATACGCGTACTGATATGGACGGTGACGTCACACAAGGCCCATAAGCACATTATTATTTTTGGACTTTCGTTTGCTCATGAAAATCGAAACTATTTTTCTACCAAAATACAAGTTTTTCATAACTCAAAGTTATTTTTTCCTCATATTAATAATGTTCTTTATCGATTAAAAAAATGTGCATATAGTCTATTGTGTAACATATCGTTGGAAAGATCTTTAAACGTTTTTAAATCAATTTCTTTATTGAAAATAATAATTAATTAGCATGGTCTATTCTTTTTCTAATGTAAACTATGTTTTTGAAATATATCTAGATATTTTAAAAGCCAAATAATAACTAGGGAATCTTAATCTTTTTTACTTAAACGTCGTTTTCTTCGATTTTGTTGCTTTCTTTACCTCACAATAGTTTTGATTGATTTACGCATGGTAAAATATTATAAATTAACATTTATTTTACAAATAGTATAAATATGTATACGATGTCATACATAATACAGGGACAAAAAATATCAATTCACATAATGGTATGAAACGTTTAAAACAACATCTCAAATTAAACCAACAGTTCATAAAATGCGCGTAAATAACATTATTCGTAAAAACAAATTAAAATCTCCATATACCTCGGCAAACGACAAGAACACAAAGAAAATATTACCAATATATACATCACGCAGGTGAATTCGATAGTATTAGCAAGAAATTTATAAATTTAGATAATTATTAAAACCAAGAAAACAAGAAGAGAAAAAATTTAAGCGGAACTCAAGTATTTATTGATAAAAGTATTGAGGTCAAAGTAATCAGGGATGAAGACATTTATATTAACTTTTAACAAGAGAAAAAGTAATAACAGTTGCAATATTAGTAATTGAAATAACAATAAATTGTAACTTGATTAAAACTTAAATAGAAAATATTATAAAAATTATTACGAATATCATAAAGGTACTTACGAGTATACCAACGCTACATAAATGTTACATTTCCCCGTTTTTCCATTAAAACTACTAATGCTTATAAAAATATCTTAATAAATCAACAAAGATCTCATTCCATACACAAAATGAGAATAATCAACTCCTTATTAAACAATTTACAAGAAAATATAGCGCTCAGTAATATTTTTCATAAACTACTACTACATAATAAAATCTTTAACATATGTTTTATGTTGTCTTTTTCCTCATTAGATTTGAGAATTTCTTTTGTTTAAAAGTATAATAGAAAATATTTATTATGCAATCAAGTTATAAATATCACTAAAATAATTAACTAAAACTAAATTAACTAATGGTTGTCGTAGTTTGAATATGACTCCCATATTAAAACAATGAAGAGCTTGACAAAATGAAACAAAAATGTTAATCATGAGTACAAAATAATATTGGTAGACAATAAGAGCACAAAATTTAATTAAACTTTTCGCTATCTAAAGTTTAGTTCATATTGTATATCTAGTCTATTGTTTCTATTGAAACGAGTTTTCCAACGTTTTAAAACTTTATATTGTATGCATAATAAAACAATGAATGTAAAAAATTGTCATTACTATTTACGCTATGATAATTCTTTAAGGTGGCTTGAGCGATTAGTGAGACGGTAAAATAGGAATCGCTATGTAGTAATATATGAAAAAATACAGCTATGTCGTAATCACTTATAAACGATCGTTGCCTATTATTTTCAAAGAAATAGTTATGTTATGTTCATAACAAATAATCGATAAAATAATCGAAGCTCATCTTAAGATTGTCACCTATCACTTTAGAAAAAAAGAAACTTTTATTGAATCATTTTAAAATGAGTTCCTTTGATTTTATAGTCACTGACTTTTACGATAATGGAGAATAAAAGCATAACACTGCAGTGCATAGCTTCTTAATTTTAAATTACCCGCCTCTGCGACGTTGCAAAATCATCAGTCTGTAATGCCAGAACACTATATTTTGATGATTTCTGAGTAGTTTTTTCGTAATAAGGTTAATAACGTAGGAGTTATACCGATAACCAGTTTTTCATTCTTTTAAAGTTATTACGAATACTCCTTCCTATAAAGTGCGATCTCTCTGGAAAGAAATATAATGAATAAAAGACTTTACTATCATTGATTTTTCAGTATCAAGAATTTTCAAAAAATCGTTCTATTAAATTTAATTTTGTGTTCTTTTTTTTCGACACATATATCTTTTGTTTCATTACCGCTCTAGTTATATTAAGAATATAAAGCATTAATACGTACAAATTAACAACACTTCAAAGTTGTATTGAAGGTGGGTTATTTTCAGTATAACTATAATCGACTTAACAATATACATAAGATGATAAAATTCAGATCTCAGCTTTAATATTTTTTTAAAGAAGAAGAAAATTCAGGTTATTTAAGATCTTTTTGTTTTTTATTTTTTATTTAATATTTTAATTGTTCAATTAGCTACGTTTCGTTACTAATCGTAACTTCCTCAGGCTTCTTGATTCACAAAAAAAAAAAATATTTGTGAATCAAGAAGCCTGAGGAAGTTACGATTAGTAACGAAACGTAGCTAATTGAACAATTAAAATATTAAATAAAAAACAAAAAGATCTTGAACAACCTGAATTTTCTTCTTATTTAAAAAAATATACATAAGTTTAAATCATTGGCACAACGATCTTTGGCATTAAGGACTAAAGCGCTCTAAAAGCTTATAAAATATTTTGATCTAAATTAAATACTTATGGAACGTAAGTTCAAAGATTATGTCGATTAGATATACAGGAATTATATTTAGGACAATTAAGACAAAATTTGATGTCAGAAATTATGGTCATCCATTACGAGAAAGCTTTATCGTAATAAAGATTTATAATTATAACTCAACAAAACCAAATTACTGTTTTAAAAATCCTATTTGGAAGATTATCATATGGGTAAACGTAAAAAAGCTTTAAAGCTTAAGTAAAATTTGTATGCTGCTTTATTTTACAGAGAATATTTAAATTTAAGTAATTTAAAGAAAGTCCATTAATTTATAACTAATTAATACTTGTAAAACCTACAGTACATTACTTATTTTCATTCCAAAACATTACCGTTTCGTTTTTTATATTTGTAACTATTGTATTTGCACTTTGTATCATTTATTACCAACAGAATTTCAAGTAAACAAGAGTTATATTCATAAACTACATAAGATACTAACTGATACCTCTGACTTCGTCTGCGTGGCATAATGATATGTTGATAATAATATTGTTTGTTTATTCTAAATATGTATCAGCTCCTTGATGGTAAATTTACTATAAGTTCAGAGAATAGTTGTTGGAACGGGCAAATGAGTTAATACTTTTTGTTTGACGCGACGTTTCGCAATAATTTATTGTTTGTTCAGGTGCTCAAAAAATACAATAATAACTTCGTTAAATATAATAATTGCCTTGCCATATTCTTATTGTTTGTAGTGGTCTACTTGTAACTTGTAGTACATTATTTAAACATTAATTAAAAAAATATAAAAGTTAAAAAGTATGTTTTGACCGCCTGAAGAAGCAGTAAATTATTGCGAAACGTCGCATTAAACAAAGAGTATTAACTCATTTGCCCGCTCCAACAACTATCCTCTAAACATATAGTAAATTGTTTTTACTTCGGTAAAGTAAGGGAATTAATTTACAACGAAAACACAAATAATGCCCAGCGTGCCTCCAAACCATCTAAATCACTTTTTTTTATAAAATAAGCTTTAAATGAAGTATTTTACTTTTTTCAAACAAATAAAATTTAAATGAATATGAAATGAAATTTTCAAACCAAAAACAATATTTTTTGTAACAATCGGTTAAGAAAGATCTATAACGTAAACATAATTACATTTGTTATATATTTATTATAAAATTAGTGTCAATTTAAAAAAAACCTTTTATATTAACATTTTTAGGAAAAGTAAATTTAAGTAAGTAAAACATTAACATTGCTGGTATTCTTATCCATGGTTTTATTATACATTAATAATACTTATTTTCTGGATACTTTTTAATATTTGATGTTTTTATTAAATTTTTTGTGCAACGTTTCGCCACTTTCGCAGCTTCTTCAGGTACTACAAACAGACAGTAACAACATTAAAATTCCACACTGGACATCAGTTTTTAATGTTGTTACTGTCTGTTTGTAGTACCTGAAGAAGCTGCGAAAATGGAGAAACGTTGTACAAAAAATTTAATAAAAACATCAAATATTAAAAAGTATCCAGAAAATAAGAATCATTGAGTAAGTAAATTTAAAGTAATTGACTACTTTTAGAAAATTGTTTTAAATTATTCTATATTGTCTACATTAGAACACAATTCATTGCTATCTCCAGGAAATTTACGGTATCATCAATAAAAATTGAAGTTGGAATTCAAAATCTCAAAACCGCACCCAAAACACTATCTCTGTAATGGCGGTGACTTGTGACGTCATTTGCAAGTAAAAAAGTTAATCCAGTTCTGTCAAAGTGAATTGTGTCATTTTTCTTTAAAATTGGACAGAATAGTGTACATTGTGTACATGATGTGTAGTGCTTCAATATAAAAATACGTCTACAAAAACTCCACATTAATTGTATATTTCTTTATTCAACGAATCACAAAAATTATGGTTAGTTCAAAGTTTTTGTAATTCTTTTATTATCTAATCTTTCTTCTGTTTATTTTAAATTATTAATAATTAGGTAACACAAAATTTGACTACTTTTTAAAATTCGAAATTAATGCTCTCACTCTTGTTTTAAGGTTTTGCAAAAAAGTACAAAAAAATAAATCCGTAATAACTTAAAAATGGAATATAACACTCAACTCATAAAACATGAAATGTCAACAACAATAAATCAATGAAGGTATAATTACTTGTATATGACGTAACTGAAGTTGCAACCAATCAGAAATTGTTCACGTTCCCGTTGAAATTTCAAAAATTGTCATATTTTTTTCCTAGAATTTTCGAGCATAATTTAATCTGAAATTAGGTAAAATATGCTTTTTTACGCAGTTATATGATAGAATTACTACAATTTATACTATATTTCCAACGTTATCAAATACCTATGAATTATCTGAAATTCTAGATGTTTTAATTTTATGTCTAAATTTAAAGAAATAGACTTCCAAAATAATGAGCACTTTTCCGTTGGTTTGACAAATATTTACGGTCTAATTTATAGGCTGACGATTCTTATTATCAATTTTCTAAAGATTATCTTCAGGTATTTTTAGGACTTTTTTTGCCACAGTCGAAATGGAACAAACCATTGGAAATCCCTTATCGCTCGCTTTTCATTTTCCCAACGTAGCGGATATTACCTTTGTCAAGACTAATTCAGGAAATTAAAAAAAATGCAGGGAAATGACGTATAGTCTTGAGAATTTCAATCCTCTTAGAATTGGAAACTTACAAAAATTAAGCTTTAGTCGAGTTAAGCAAGGCAATGCAGCATTCCATCTCATAAAAAAGGCAATTGAAACTGAGATGAGTTTTTTTGTATTTGATTCCTTAAGGTATTTGTTGCATTTATACAGCCTAAAAATGTGTGTTTGAGTGCATAATTTTGATTAGACAAATAAAGTTTTCATTTCCTGCTAAGAAATGCAGAAAATTTTAAAAAATTTCAAAAAAAAAATCTCTTGGAGGTAATTACGGTCGTCGATCAAAAATATTGGTTCTATTGGGCTTCTCCATGCACTTGAAGGTCCAGGAATCTCATATCCTGGAATTTATTCAGGAATTTACTACATGTACCTGTGTAAACTGTGAGTTACCCCAAACAGCCCCAAGTAAATACTTAAAAATAAATTTGCATATTTTTTTTTGGAAAACTGCAGGAAATAAAACCTATTCCCACTCTCGGATACTTTTGGCTTTTATATGTTAAATTACCTCATCTAATAGTGAGTATGATTTTACTGTTTCTATTTAATACATATTATGTATTATCATCTTTTATACCCCAAGTTGATTACATAGCATCAGTATTTACTTACTTGCACAAATCTTTTACGAAAAAAAATAATAATATTTTTTAAATACAAAAACAATAAAAAGGTACTTACAAACTTATACACAAATTCAATAATCTCAATTTATATCTATAAAATATTATGAAATTCAGATTTCAAAAAGATCAAAACATTAATGATTTTCCCAATTCAATTTTCTGTGTAATGGAAAATACATTAACTTCATAATTAACGTGGAAGATGATGAAGATGTTAGAAGATTGAATGATTAAGTAACTTACCAGGATTAAACGGTTTTTCACATCCTACTGACGTCGATAATGCCAGGAGACACACAACGCTCAAGCACAGGAGAAGAACTACAGCGATAATTAAGCACCACTCCCGTAAGCTAAGTACTAATTTCGGTTGTCTTTTATTTGAACATAAGGGTGAAGGTTGCTGATACAATACAGCTCCTCCACCCCCTAAATGAACAACTGTTGCTAATGGTACAGTTTCTGCGGTCGCTTCTTCCTGATCAACCGCTGCATCCGAAGAACCATTTTGAAGGAAACCATTATTCGTCACGGTACTTCCTGTTTGATCCGTGTTATTACATTTCCACGGAGATTTGTTCATTATTTGATTTTCAAATTGCTTTTCTGGCTTCACCACTTTTTCATCCCTGATTGACGGCATTTTTGTTTATTTCTTGTCGCATGATTTACACAAATATACAGTGAATTTTTTATTCGTGTTCAATGTTTACTTAAATTTATATTCTTTTCGACGTAAATGTTTCATCTTTTCTTCCTAATGAAATTACATCACTTTTTCTCGGAGAAAAATGAATTGATTCCTCCTTCCAGAACCTATAAATAATTAAATTACATTAATAATTTTCTTCCGTTTTCAATAAATTTAATATTCAGAATCACGTAAATAAGTGCATGGAACTGTAAAATATGTACTCGTTTATTGATTTTTTTCAATTTTAAAAATTAATAAAATTATATCTTGGATAGTACTCATGAAGAATTAATGACATAATTATACAGTGTAGACTGTAAATAGGTTGGTATTTCAATATTCTTCCAACTATTAAAGTAACTAAAAAACTCAAAAAAGAAAAAACTTCTTAATCAATATATGATAATGTGTATTGAATTTAATCAAGGCAGGTATTTAACTAATGTTATAGAGTTTTTGCGTAAAATACAATATTTAAATCTAGGAAATATTTTTTTTAAATATTAAAAACGAAAAACATTAATCGTACAAGCAATTCTCGAGGTATTAAGCAGCTTAAATATACTTTTAACATAACGTTAGTTGTTGAAAAATACCTAATTAGAGTCAGTATGAAAACATATAACGAATTGTCTATCTTATTTATAAAAATTGATAAAAATTCCTTTTGTAAGTTTTTGTTGAAAGTTCCTACGGAATTTGGAGTCCGTATAGGTTGCAATTCTTTTGCCGATGGAGTCGACAACTCCACACATCATTTGTACCGAATTTGGTCCTCTTTTCACATTTATGTTTTGGATGGAATATAATTTTGATGATCATTTTGGTGATCATAAAAATAGTGTGTCTCAATATTACCCTGGGACATTTTAATTATATTTAATCTATAAAAATATAGAGAGACTAAGACTTAAAAGCGTAGAATACCTACTTTATATGTACAATACCTACTAGTATGTGGTTATTGATACATCTGCACCGTACAAAAATCTTATAAAATCATATAGAAACTTAACAGCACGTCTACTAACTACTAGCTTGCTAAAGATTCATGATTTGATCATTTTTTTTTTGTTTTAGCTTTTTTTCCTAGAAAAGTTTTAAGACATTCATATATTCATATTATGGTTTTTAATTATTTACAGCCTACTGGTAGCCGAGTGGTCAAGGTGGCCACTCAAAAACAGATAGGTGTTGCGTACGAATCTCGTTTCGAGCAAATTTTCGATATTTCTCGATTACGGATTTTTATAAGCCCCAGAGTCGTTAAAGATCTTAGTAGTTATAAATCAACAGTAAATAACAACAATAAATAACAGTTAAAAAATTAACAACTGATTTAATCGATAGCATAATCAGAGTTAAAATATTTATGAGAATTTATAACTTTAATTTTTGCTTTACCTCCCATTGTTGTGAAATAAATATGATTCTTCATATCTCCTTTTAGTTGAAAAATAATTATAATTAGTTATCATAAAAATACGTGCTTATAATTACAAAAGAACTTTAATCACATATTTATTTTTTAGAATTATTTAAATATTATGAAGTATTCACTGAAAGTACTCGAATTTTACATTTATTTACATTTACATTTTTTACATTTATTGTCTATAGTTTATTACGTCGTTATAATAACAAAAAAAAAATTGCGAAAAACAATTTTGTTATAAAACTTATATATTACGATGTTTTGATTAACAAGATAATTTTTGTTCAAAAACTCAATTGCGCATGGCTAGCCGTTTCTAAAGTATTTGGAATTCTACTTCAATAAAACAAACTTTGGCTCAAGTCCCATTTAGAACAGTCAAATGTGGCAACGTTGCATTTTCGACTTTGTTTTTAGTTTAATTCGTGAATAAATCGGTCCATAATGAAAATATAGCCACAAAAGAGAAAAGTATACCATATTAGAATTTTTAATTATATTATATACTATCATATTATATTATATATTATTGAATTAACAAAAAAATCGCTAAACAAATAAAAAGTAAAGTAGAAAATTCAACGTTGCTAGCTTTGACTAAAAGGGACTTGAGTTCAAACTTTATCTTTAGATATGATACAGTGAATTTGTGTTTCCCGGATGATTTAGATTCACAATTGGACCATATATGTGAAAAAAGTGAAAAAAATGTGTCTAATCAATAATTGAAATTTCCAATTTAATAATCAAAAGACAGTTAAACGCAAAACAGTATACCCCTTATCAGTTACATTCATTCATATAAATAAAATGAAAGTGTCAACGTGTATAATGTTTGTTATGTAAAAAATTTAGTGTCCGGCCGAAACCAATTTCGGTATCAGTCTCAGTTTCTGGCGAAACCAAACTTCCAAGTCTTGTAACATGTATTCGTAGAAAAAAAAGTTAATCATAATTAGTCAGTCTTTACTTTTCAATCCTGTCTGTAGGCATTCATTAATAATTTAGTCTCTAATGTTTGAGCAAATCATTAACACAACATATTATTGTATTTTCATTTCTTATTTCAAATAAATTATTTATGCTGACATAAGGGATTGATTTGAAGGAAATGCACCTAATATTTCTTTTTAATAATAGTTACGAATAGCATGAAATAATAAAAAAAAGTTATAAAACAAAATTACATTTTACCTAATATGTTTAGGTACACAAAATAAAAAGTACTTTTTCTTATATCTTAAAAACAAAATAATTTCTTCTAACCTTTGAACAGTTTTCTTTCGAACTAGAAAAAAGTATTAAAGATGATTTTAAAAAATATATTAATGTACTGACAGTTATCAGTATTCATAATTTAAGAATCAAATAATAAGTGAAAAACAATAATTTTGTAACATTTTTATCTCACGAATTCAGTTTCTATTTCGGTTGTAGTTTCGGCTTGACGACAGCTGAAACCGAAACTAAACCGAAACTCGTTTTTAGCCGAAACCGAAAGTTCGGTCGGACATTAAAAAATACATCACCTTTTTACTAAATACATTTCTACACTATTGATATATTTAATTAGTGCCGTTATGAAATTTGATATTGTTTAGAACGTAAAAAAAATAAATAAAAGAGCTAATAATACTATTAAAGAATAATTTTCTTCAACAATCGGAGAATTATCAAAAAATAGATGAAAATACGGAAATGAATAGCGTACAGTTAGACTATAGACATTGAAAGTTTTGTAAACAACGAATTATCGAGAAATGGAAATTCCATCTAATCGATTCAAAACGGATTAAATTTTATTATGTATGCTATTGTACACCTACATCTTATTCAGGTAAAGTTATTGTTAACCATTGACAAAATAGTTTATTTACTGTATTACCATAATAAACTTGAGGTTCGTAAAATTGTGTGACTCACTAATTATTAATTTGCAATTGTGATGGTCTTATAGTACTTTTTTATTGTTGAAGTTATACTATCTATGCCAGCCACAAGAAAACCCAACATTCGGCCAGAATAACATCTGCTAGGTCATAATGTAGTAATAATATATCATGCTACAAAATGTTCAAAATATAAACATCATTAAGCAAAAAATTGTATTATGTAGATTATCAATGTTAAAAAATGCAAATCTGTATCAAATTTTAACAACTGAATTTTAAAGTAAAAAGTTTGTATTTTTCAGATCCCCAAATTTTTAATATTAAATTTATGAAATTTTTATTGTATAAATTTTTTGGGGGAATTTTTTTTGACATGCAAAATTTGAGGCGTGTGTATTAAATATTAAATTATTTTTAGTTACGGAAAGGGGGGGGGCGTCAAAAGTAGCTTAGATGACACATTGCCGTATCACTTGGTGTGATAATTGTCTAATTAATTTTGAACTGATTTCTAATAAATATTTTTATTATTTTTTTTTTTTTGATGTAGTTAAAGCAAGTGAAATATTGTATTTCTAATTTAATGGATTTTTGGAAAGTGAGAATAATTTTGGTATCTATTTAAAAATTTATTCTATTTTTTTTTCATGAGAAGAAAATATATATATATATATATTTTTAGCAAAATTATAAAATATTTCAAAAAATTAAAACTATTGATTCTGTGTTACTAAGTTTCCATTAAAAACAACATTTTAGTAACCATTCCAAATTTTTCTGCTACTTAATTAGCTAAATTTTCCGAAATTGGAGTAATCGTACTTTAAAATAGCCCACATAAAAAGTAACATAAAACTGTGAAACTAATTTAGGTCATGAAAATTATTTGCTTTGTTACGCCAGACACTTATTTCTGTAGTAGGATGCAATAAAATTTTTGTCTGCAAAAAAATTATCATATACCTACTTACACATTTTTTACAAAAAGTGAAATTCGTTAGCAATTTATAGTTATATTTCACAAACTTATAATTATTTTTTAGGCTCACAAACAAAATTATTCTACAACATAAGACCGATATCCATTAAAATTCTGTAAGAAGAGAAACTTTTAATATATGTATTGAAATTTTCTTTCGTAAAATAAATTAAACTTATTGAAATTCTAAGGCTGATCTTGACTTTTATAACTTTATGACTTTTATACCTGCATGATGGAATTTCTCTACAATGGGTAAATTTTATTGAATTTCTTTAAAATGAAGAGAAATAAAGAGACATAAGATGATCATTTTCCAAAGCAAATTAATTTTTAGAGAAATATCAATTTTTTAAAATTGGGTTAATGGCCATTGATTTAGGATGATTGTGGTCGGTGAAATATCCATTTGGAAAATGTTATTTGGAGAAACGACCGGAAATTAGCTAAAATATTAATATCATAACATTCCAGAATATCATCTAATTCCCAAACTATGCTACAATTTAAAAGAAAAATTTAGCTAAAGGCTCGGTTTCCAGTTTATGAAGGAGAGTTCCTTCTCAAAGTCAATTATATGTCGAGCTTTCACAAATGGCATTCTCTAAAAGATCAACTAATATTAACCCCTAGTAATAAAACAACTCAAGTTGTTAAGTTTTTTCAAGGAATTTTTCAAATTTGATTTGCATAATAAATTGATTGAAGTTCGAAAGGTGCTTAAATTATTTAAAATTGTCACCCAGTGAATTTGTATACTCATTAACTTATTATTTCTAAATTATAATGGTGATAAATTGAAAAAAATGGCTTATATCCCAATTAAGTCGGTCAATATCTGAAGAACGATGCATTTTCTAATTGGTTTTTTATTCTATTCGCAATTTTTGGCTAATTCAATTCTAATATGGTATAATTTTTCCTTTTGTGGCTAAATTTTCATTATAGGCCAATTTATTCGCGAATTAAATAAATAAAAAATATAAAAAACAAAGAAGAAAATGCAATGTTGCCAGATATTGACCGACCTAAAAGGGACATGAGCCGAAAAAATAATGGTTACACACAAAAGAATTAGTACATTAACAATATTCAAATGCACAAAAACAAGCTTAATTATAAAAACAACTTTTAGTACTTATACCATACAACCTTTAGCATATCTTCAGGGGTAGGCATATTCTAGATAAGTGGTTCTTAACCTTGTTGGAGGTAACGAAATCCTACCAGTTTCATATGCGCATTTACCAAACCCACTTTAGTTAGAAAAATAAAATATATTTTTTTTAAACTGAAAACATAGATATGTATATATTCTAACATAGATCTCCACCGAGCCCGCGAGACTGACTCACCGAATTTCTAGAGTTCGATTGAACCCTGCTCTAGAAGAATCACTGCTCTAGATTAAGAATCGCTGATTAAAAACTATTTTAATACTGTTTATTTTTATTATTTTTCTTTATTTATTCGTTTAAACTTTCAATAGTGAAAAAAAGTTGTAACTAAAATGTCTCTTTATACGTTTTTTTGCGAATTTCATAAAATAGTTTATTTTGATTTCAAAATTACAATAAAAACATTAATAATTAAGTATTATCAATTGTATTAGAACAATGTTAAATGAAGGGTCGTAACAATAAAGAAGTACTCGCGTAATACTGCATCGAGTGTATTTGCAATCATTAAAAAAAGAATTTAGAAAATCCAAAAGCTGCATATAAGTGATTTTATTTTCTTGTATTTTTATAAGAGAAAAAAGTAAAACTTCTTTCAATTTTAACTTTTTAATGGTATTCTATAAAAGGGACCAAAAAGTACTGTTGTATTGGAACCTATAGACTTTGAAATACTATTTATAGACTTACATGTTATTTCAAATTCGACCTAAGGACCTGATTAGAGTGACTTGTTAACTCGTAAACAATTATTTTATTCTGAAATTTATATTGTGTTGGTTAGACAAATGACCGAAAAAATAAAAATATCGTATTTTAAGCTCTTCAAGTTTCACAAGGTTGCTAACGCAAAGTTGCCACTAAAACATATTCAATATTTAGCAGTAGATGTTCATTAATGCCAAATGAGTTTATTTAAGTTCAAAGTCGATAATGTTGTATTTTCCAACTTGAATGTACCAACCAAGAATGATAAATATTTCAAATAATAAGATGTTAAGGGAGGAAATGATATAACCAAATCGTTATCAGGCTGTCGAAGATCTGTCATAATCAATATTAACTATTATAATCAACATTAAATATTCATAATCAATTTTAGTTGACCAACCAAGTACCAAAAAATTCCCAAGAATTATCAATAGAGAAACTTGAGAAACTTTTTTCTGCAACATGATAATGCAAAATTTTTCTACATAAGAAAACCACGGGAAAAATTAATAAATTAAGAGTGGGTAATATTTCCTTAGCTATCATAATCTTCTAAAGTTGTAGCTACAACATGTTTAAAATTGAAAATTTTAATGATATTTTCTTAAGGAATCAATTAATTTTCACTAATAAATCACTAATTTTCACTAAGTTCGCACACTATAAGTCAAAAAATTGATGATTTTGAAGATAGTTATATTATTGATTAAAAATTAAAAGTTGTTAAAAATTTTGAGTTTTAATTTTACAGTAAAAATGATTTCACTTTCCGGTCTCCCTATTATAATCATTTTTTATTGAAATTAAATAATTTTTAAAGAGCTTTAAAGACCAATGGCCTCCTTTTTTCAGACATTTAATCTGTAATACCTATAAAAATATATTTACCTTTTTTTGTTAAAAAATATTAATTTGTACCCTAAGATTTACTTAAATACTAATCAAAAGAATCAATTATTTAAATATTTCGCTTTATTTTTCAATGGACTAAATTTCAGACGTTAACTTCAACTCGACTAATTTTGAAATTTTTAAACGTTTAATATAATATATATTTAACTTGAAATATAAAAGTTTAATTACATTTTTAGCCATTAATCTTTAGATTTATTTATAAAAGCAACTCTTGTTTCCAAAAATTAATCTAATAATTCCCCACTATCCTAAAATTATTGCCATCAAAATTCCACTTTCAAGTTCACATCAATAAAAAGAGAAATATGATTTTTAAATCGGTAATATAAGCCCGGATATATTTTCTTGATATTTTATACCAAACTTTAATATTTCCTTTCTAGGAGTGATATCTACCTATTTTTCTAATTAAAAATTGTACGCAATGGTTCAACCAACGAGGTTGAGAATATAAAACGATCCATAATACAGCAATCAAAATATAATTCCATAACAATTTGCGGTATTCATTCAGAAAATCATCTTTTTATGACGCTTTAACACCAAATTACAGCTTAAAGCAATATTATCCTTACAAGAGAATGAACAACGACGTTTCTGTTTTATATAATATTAAAATAGCAGCCAATTGCGATACTTCCTGCATATTTTTTATGAGCTAACATAAAATTTGATCGAATATTTTCTTGTATCAACGATGATGATAAAACTTTATTTTTATTTCTTCAAGAAAAGCAAAACGCAAAATATTTGCGTTCTATTTCGAAAAATAAAATCATTGCACAATATGAGTGTTATGTAAAAACATTTTTTTTAAACTTACTGTAGTTAAACTAAATTTAAAAATCACAAATCACAATACCAAAAACAATTTCAAAGTTACAATTTTAAATCAATTTCACATCATTTTAATTATTTTACCACAAATTTCTATTAGCATTTTGTTCGATAGTTTGTGTTAGTATTTTGAGTGTAAAAACTGACCAAGATTATTAGAAGTTGGTCTCAACAAACAGTGCTAATGAATAATGTAATTGATAAATTGAATCAAAGTTCAACTCTACAATTACTACATCGTCCCTAACTGTTTTGGCGGTTTCAGTTAGTGAATGGAAATTAGGACAGTATATACGTCAATTTAAATTTAGTTCATTTAGTTTCATATATACAATATAAATTAAAATGGGAAATCTAATAAATACGAAATGTAATCTACGCCTGTTTTTATAGAGAAAAGTACATATTTGAAATGCAAATTATCTCCCAAGTCTTAGTTAAAACCAAACGAAAAAATTGATATCAAAGATATTTAGTGTTTATAACCAAATTAATTTAAGTTTTTAAACCAAACAAAAAACATATTCTTCTAAAATTTTGTTCTTGTATTTTTTATATTTAAATTTAAAATTTTTTACTATATTGAAATATTGTTCTTACACAAAAAATAAATGTTTCACACCGTTAGAAGTATATATCTCAGCAACTATCTTCTTTAAATGATAGGCAATGATAAAACCTTTTTATAATAACGAAAGCCTTATTTGATATACATGTGACTGCAGCGCCATACAGGATATGAACTACAGTAGGCTGTTAGAATATGTTTTCATAAACATGTTAATATAAATTCACAGAATAAAATTAATTATTATAAATATAAAAATAATCCTCATAAAGAAATATAAACAAGCCTACCGTGGCCGAGTAGTCTAGGTGACCGCTTCAAAACTGGTAGGTTTTGGGTTAGATCCTCGTATTGAGCAAATTTTCGCTATTTTTCGATTATGGATTTTTATTAACCTCAGATTCGCTAAAGACCTTAGTCGTTATAAAGCGATGGTAAATAATATGATAATTAAAAAAAGAAAAGAAATATGAGACGGATTAAATTGATTGTAGTTTTGTATTTAAGGGAGTTTTGTAAACAAACACTTGTGAGTATAACTATTAAAAATAATGAAAAATGTAGTAAATATATTACTTTAAATACATATATGTATATCAAACTCCAAAAATAAGAGAGAGCTAAGAATAAAAATGAAGTAGTTGTCAAGAAAAAAATATCTTTACTAATAGCAATTAAAATTTAAAAGTTATAAAAAATAGGCATTAATAAATTTACTCAGATTTTTATAGTTACTGATTTAAAAAAAATAATTTTAACAAAACTTATAAGTTTTGCAAAAGTTTGCTTTTCTCCAAATTGTTGCTGATAAAGTTAGGATTTTGGTTCTATTTACTATTGCGTTCTAACTATAGCTATTCACTGATTTCTTTAATTTATTTTCCATTTAGCCGTCGGAAAATAAAATTAATATTTGTTTTTCCTGCTGGTATTTTTACAATTCACAACACAACTCTGGTATCTCATTTTCGTCATATTTATGAAAATAAAATAAAATGAAAATTTTCACGTGTATTTGCTTACAATTTCATTAATAATAGCCCACTGTTACACTTAAACTGACCACTAGGAACGCTTGTGTCAATTTGACTTTCCCTACTATGGCTTCAAACAGAGCGAATAATAATGAAACAGAATAACTTAACCTTTAAAACCATAAAGTATATGTATTGTGTTTCATTTATATACATCATTTACCTATCCAATTTAAGGAGGTTCTCCCGTGTAATGAATTAAAAAAAAAAAACATTTTTTTTTTTGAATAAATTGCTTCCTTAACATATCTAAAATATAGTGGTAAAGTGATTTTTTAAACTTTAAAGTCGTTATAGAGATTTATAGAGATACAATCGATACAAAAATCGTTATAATTTTAACCATACTTGAAACCATAAAAGCGTTTTTCTCAAAATTATGATTTCAAACTTTCGTCCATCAAATCTACAGAACGTTTTGACCGACTAATTTTCCAATTTTCAAAGGTAGATTCAGCGTTTATAGACGTACAGAATAAATCTAGATCATCAAAAAATTCCGAATAATTTTAACTTTTTTTTAAGAAAAAAAAAATCTGAAATTGTAACTTTTTCTTCAGAAGTCCCTTGATTTTAATTTGTTCTAGACTTTAAAGCTTACAAATTAAAACGCCGTTTTTATTCCACATAATTAGCAGAACTCGTAGAGGAAGTGAGCGTCCATTTTTTGAAAATGGATGTCTTCGGCTTGCTATAACTTGCTTTTTGGCTAAAAACGAAACACTTAAAATAAATATAAATAAATGATAATAATTTCAAGTTCTGTCTTTTTACTGGTCTTCAAAAAATATTCCCAAAAATGCTTAAAAACAGTTAACTTTAATAAAATTTAAATAAATAGTTTTGTAAAGAAACTGAACATTAGTAAGTTAAAAATTATAAGATAAAATAAACTTTTTTTAGCGATGGAATTTAAAAAATAATTTCTTTCACCAATTTTTAAGTATTATTTAACGTTTATAACATAATAATCCTATAGACCAATTTAATATACAGAATTACAAAAATGGTACCATTCCATCGATTCGAAAGAGGCTAAATCGAATAGTTCTATAGATCGGGATTTGGTAGTTTACCCTCAGCCACTCATTGTTTTTTAATCTATACTTTTCAATGTAAAAGAATAAATTTTCCATCCCTTGATTTTTAGTCTGTTAATGTAACTTGTGTCAAAAATTCGATCATGTTATAAGCATGTTAAATATAATAATTTCGTGGTAAAGCAGTTTTATGACTCAAAATTTAATCCAGTTAAAATTTTTATCGCCTTAGGCTTACTGAACTATGAGAATGTCCGAGAATCGTTTTTGACGATTTGGATATAAATTTCAGATTTTCTTGGCTATTTAAATATTTCGTTAAAAACTTTTATATGTATATAATTTTGTAAAAAAAAATCTTAATAATGGTAAAAACTGTATCAAAATCCATTATATAGTTAAGGTACTATTTTTAGCAAAAAATGAACCATTCTTACTCATCAAGTGGCGTAAGATTCATAAAAATCGTTTTTGTAACTATCGTGAAAAGTAGACACCTATGTTGACTTATGTTAACAAAAACGATTTCAAGGAAATTATAATTTAATTTTTTTTTACATAAAACTTTCTTATTAGTTTCTTAATTTTATAACGTCATTATTTTTTTTCAAATTTAGCATACAAATTTTATAATTATTTTTTTGAAACACTAAAAAAGTATCTCAAGAAGTACGTAGTTATACAGACAAATACCATCAAGTGACTTTGTTTTATGCTATGTATAGTGCAATTCACATTGTACGATTATTGTAAGTGGAAAAATAAATTAAACATAAATTGAAATAATATGGACTGCTACGCACATGGTTACATATTACGATAAAATCGAAATTAAGTTTTCTTGCAATTTATTTAGCATCTTTATAAAAATTAAGATTCTTTGCTTTTCAAAAGTTACAAATAGTTCGATAAATAAATAAGAAAATTTGGTCATTCGGGGATTTGAATCCAATGTTAGGACCGTCAGTGAACCATCAATGAACGTTAAATTTTTATCTTAGTCAATTCGCTTAAGATAATACTGTATGTCAAATGAATAAATAATACATCAGATAATTGTTTAAAGGTAAACATCTAAGACTTATATAATAGATTTTAATAAATAATTACACATTAAGAACATCTCTCAAAATCAATTTTAAAATCAGTCCTTGAAATGTGTTACTGCTTTCGATTGTTACAACAGTAAATGCCTATATTATTTCAATAAATAAAAAGTTTGAATAAAGGAATCAAGGCAAAACAATGTTCGAACGATGAAACTGTAGTATAATCTTACCGAGATCACTCGTTCACCTTTAACTGAATCTCATTTAGACATTGACGATCTACCGTCAACTAATGACTGGACATTTTTTTTTTATCCGACTTACAAACTGGACCCTACCAATCACTAGATCAATACTCGTTTGTTGTTAACTCGACACCATGTACGACACAAATTGAGTAACAGTGAAAAAATATTGTTATTTAGATTGCTTGCTCGATCATTCAAAACAAATCTTTTAAATCAAATTACAACAGTTGCAGTATAAAGTTACTTAGTTCTGCTCTAGATGTAAAATAATTATTCAAAAAGTCAAAAAGTTAATCAAAAAGTTAAACTAGGTAAATAACGTAAAACCAAATTTCTTAAAAAAATAATTATAGAACAATTTTGTTTAAATATAAAATTGATTAAAATATAAAATAATTTATAAACTATTACACCTTCATAGCTAGTTTGTTTTTATTTTTAGCAAGCAGGTACTGGTTTAGATAGACTAATTTCACAAAATACCCTTTAGAAACTCATTGCCATTGTATAAAATTTTAAAAAATAAAAAGTATATAAATGTTTTATTTATAAAGTCAAGATTCCATTGTAAGCTTAACTTGGAAATATGAGTATAAACACTTGGCCAATTTGAAAAATGTTTGTAAAGCTTTTAAATAGTAGTGAGAGAGTCAAAGAGAGAATAACCCAAGCATTTTCGTTGGGTGAAATACTTCAAATTTTTGTAAAGATCATAAATTATTTCGTAAAGCATTTTTAACCTACAACTTTTCTTTCGTCCTTTGTATTTAAAGAGGTACTATAAGTACCATTTTTTATTTTTGGCAAGTATTTCAATATTATTTTTGGAATTTGATATATATTTAAAGAAACTTAACTTTATTGCATTTTTCATCATTTTTAATAGTTAGGTATATTTACATGGTTTTGTTTAAATTCACTTAAATGCAAAATTACAATCAGTAAAATTTGTCACATATTTCTTTATGTGGATTTTTTTTTATGTATAAAAAATACTTTCTATTCTTCAAATTGCTATTAACATTCATATAAGAACGTATTCTAACAGCCCACTGTAGTTCATATCTTGTATGGCGCTGTAGTAACACACACAACAAATTAGTGTCCAACCCAAACTAGTTTTTACGGCCGAAATCGAAACCGAATTTTAGCATCAGTCTGAGTTACGACCGAAACCGAAACTTCTATGTAAGGTCATGTTTTCAAAGGAAAAAAAGTTAATCATAATAAGTATTTACTTTCAATCCGATAGGTATTTATCATTCATTTAGTTTATAATATTTTAGTTAATCATTAGCATAACATATTATTATCATCTTTTTTAATTGTTATTTACCGTCGCTTTATAACTACTAAGGTCCTTAAGCGGCTCTAGGGTTAATTAAATCCGTTATCGAAAAATATTGAAAATTTGCATGATACGAAGAAGAACCCACTACCTACTAGTTTTGGAGCGGTCACCCAGACCACTCGGCTACCAGTAGGTTTTATTATCACTTCTTATTTCAAATAAATTATTTAGGCTGAAATAAGTGGTATTAAATTATATTATATATAAATTATACTAAATAAGGAGGATAATTTGAAAGAAATGCACCTAATATTTATTTTTAGTTTTAGGTATGAATACTATGAAATAAAATATAAAAAATTACAAAACAAAATTTCTTTTTATCTTATAGGTATTACCTTTTAGGTACCTATAGAAAATAGAAAGTACTTTTCCTTACATCTTAAAAGCAAAATAATTTCTTCTAAGCTTTGGCAAGTTTTCTCTTGAACTAAAAAAAAATATTAATAATAATTGGAATGAACTAATGATTAATAGTATTCATAATTAAAGAATCTAATATTATAAGTGAGAAACAATAATTTATAAAAATTTTCATCTCAAGAAATCAGTTTTGGTTTTGGTTGTAGTTTCGGATTGACGACAACCGAAACCAAAACTAAGCCAAAACTCGTTTTTTAGTCGAAAACTAAGCCGAAATCAAAAATTCGATCGAACACTACAGCGAATACAATAATGCCCTTACAATTTATAACAATATTCTTATGTCAGTAGGCTCTAATTTTCGAAACATTTGGTCAGAGGCATAGTGATAATTTTTACCATCCGGAGCCGACCGGAAATTTGCCGCCTCCTGTTTTCATCATAAAGGAAGAATATTTGTAAAAAGTCAAACCCCTTTAAATTCTTTAATTATTTATTTTTGTCTTCTAGTTGCAGTTACCCACTGATTTCTTTGATCTATTTTCCATTTAGCCGTCGGAAATTTATAAAATTTACATTAATTTTTCCTTCTATTATTACATTATTTTACGGTATTTTTACAAGTCATAATACAACTTCTCTGGTGTCTCATTTTCGTTATATTTATGAAAATAAAATAAAAAGTAGCATCTATTTGCATGCTATTTCAATAATATTAATAGTAGTCCAATTTTAATAATAGTCCACTATAACACTTAAACTGACCACTAGAAACGCTTGTGTCGATTTGATTTCCCTTACCTACACACAGAGCGAATAACGTTAATTGTAATTAATTAAAATAATTAATTAAAGAAAATATAATTGCATAATGCATTAATGATATGGGGAGAAATTGCTTCGTTCATTTTCTCATCCATTTTCCCACATTAAAGTTTGATCGCATTTGATCACAATGCGATCAAATTGTGATTTATTCCGTTTTTCGTACGTTTATGAAAAATATAGATTTTGCTGTGATTTTTAATGACAAATCGAAGAACATCAACATTTTTATGGACACCAAATTTATGAATTGACTTTGGGAAAAATTAGGCATATTAGAAATTAGAGTTATAATTTCCAGTGTTTTAAATATTTTTTTTATTGCAAAATCAAAAATTTTTCATTCAAAAATCACAATCAAGTGAAAAACTCATACTGAATATTATTTTTTAAATTGTAACTATTGTATAGTTTTAGAAGATTAGAAATATGATACAAATAGTAAAAAGTAATAAATTAATAAATTAATGGTATAATTTAAGCGAAAAAATGCCTACACAATTTGATAAAGGATAAAAAAGATACTTTTACGGTCACGTAGGGTAGAAAATGACTTCATGAAGGCTTTGGTCATAGAAAAAATAATTTTGTAAGTATACCAATATGCATAATATTATGTGTTTGTCCCCTTTTTATGAAATACCAATACATCTTACTTGTATATTTATTTTATAAGGAAATATTTTTATATAGTTTAGAGTTGTAAATTGTTTTTGAGAAAAATGTTGGCTTTAATTTTTTAAATTTTTTATATTTAATATTTAAGTTTTTAAAGCTCACGAATTAAATTTTGTGCTACCTAAGTTTTTTTTTTGTCTTTTTAATAAAACTAAACCAACAGATATTAAATTTGTTTTATTAATAAAAATTTAAATTATTATAATTTTCAAAATTTCACAAAAACTATAAAAGTTTGCAAGCTTTAATAAAAAATTCACATCAATTTTTTTCAAAGTACGGATACAAAAAGTATGAATATTTGTTTCAGAAACAAAATAGGTAAATGTTGCAAAAGATTTAACTCATTTTATCGATTGGTTGCTAATTTTTAACCTAAATATTCATTCTACTAAATATACCATTAAATCAATGGAATCTTAAGAAATTTACAAAAAACCGTTATAACATAAATTAATTATAAACACCTGTTGGTTCTGAAAAATTAAAAATTCTATTTGGTAAATAAAATTCGCTCACTGGTGAACGATTGATCAATGTGGCCGCTCAAAAAGTCTTAATTGTTAATAAGTAACAATTAATTGACAACAATGACTTGAGAAAATTAGTTTGTGAACAATAAATAACAAACAAAATATGTTGAAATTTAACAAAAATTTTAGTTTTTTTGCGACAATGAATCACATATTCGCAATATACAAATTGATCTGTCGCGAATAGCAAAACTAAGTGTATTTTTATTCATGAATTGTTTAACTTTTTGATGCACGAAAACTTTTGGAAATTGTAAGAGTAACTTAATTTTTTCAGAATTTATAGATTGACAAAAAAAAATCAAAAAATTATGTTTAAATATATAAAATGTAAATGTAACAATATTGAAAAAAATTTAAAAAAATTCCCAAAATAATAAGAATAATAATAAATTACTAATTTGTTTCGCTTAACTATAATTTTTGAAATAAAAGTGACTATTGTAGAACGCTCTTCTATATTTGGTTAAATTAATTACTTATTGTTAGTTTAATTTTCAAAAAGCAAAATCAAATCTTTAAATAGAAATGACAAATTAAATAAAAATGCACTTATTATATAAGAAAATAATATAAAAATAAATTATTACTCGATATTAATTTAAAGCTCCATTGCTTATATGTAGGTACATAAATTTAACATTTCATGTTATGCATTTTGTACAAATGTTTTATAAAATTTCAAATATTTTAAAAGTAATCCTTTCAAAAAGTTATGAATATATAATTCATTTGTAGACAGTTACATATTTTTAAGAGTATATTTTTATATGGGACAGATTTATAAACTTTTTACAAAGTTTTTTAATTGGTCATTAGAATATTTTTACCTCAATTAGTCAACAAAGTATATCTTTTTAACATTTATAAAAATTCAAAAGAGAATAATAATTAAACTTAGGAAAAAGTGACTCTTTTTAAATGCTGTACTTTCATGTGGTTCTTAAAATACCAAACCGTAGAAGCATGTAATTTTGAAATGATAACTTTTTATGTGAACTTACCCGGAACAATGTTCAAACAGTGATACACGCGGTCGTTTGTTGATATCGGTCAACCCTCTAACCCCACATTTGTGAAAATTTACGTGTTGTTATAAATCAACGGTAAAAGTTGTGTGTATGTGGAGCAAAAAGTTTTTCTAAATATATCATAGTCAGATAAAGTGCATCATTACTGAGCATGATTGTGAAATAAGGGCCGGGTACGGATAACACGTTTTAGCGTAGTTTATAACCGCCAATACCGGAGTCAAGATTTCTCGTCCACATAAACAAGACTGAGCCCTGACATCTTCTGCTATTGGCATTATAAACGATGCCGCCACCGCCATCGCCGCCGTTACCACCGTCGTCGCTTGCGTACGACGCCAACCCCACCAGAAATATACGCAACCAACCGTACAACCGTACAACCGTAGTTTTTAACTTTATTATAAAAAAACTAACAAAAAAAACATAAATTGAACCAATCAAAAGTCGCTTCCCAATACCTAGGTTCATACACAATTATAATTACACTATAAGTACTACTATCTAGGAGTATAGTATCATTACTTGATACATTATATTAATCTATATTATTTTTAAAAGAAAAACTAACCGATATCCGCTACTTCGTCAGAATGATACAAAAAAATTTGACAATGTTAATTATTGATGTTATTAACTATCGAGAAATCCATACAAATGACAATTTTTTTTACTTAAGAAAAGAAAAATGCATAACCTAAAAAATTATTTGTAACGTCTTTAAAAGCTCACGTACCAATGAGCATTTAACTCGTATTAGTATCACCCGTACCACTATTTAAATTGATATGGAAAATAATAACAAATATAATGGAATACAACTAATAATGTAACAGAAAGGGAAAACTCTGTCTCTCTCTTTGTGCCATGCCGGCACGCGATTGGCTTAGTGACTTCTTTCTCTCTCCCACCAATGCGAATGCACATATAGATTGTTCTAGAAAAATCTAGTAAGTGATGGAACATTAACGAACATTGAAGTACATTCTAGAATGTTGGGTTGCGGGTATATAAGGCGCTCAGCTCAAGCGAAAAAAATACAGTTCTGTATAGAAATTCAGTTGTGAATTTCCATTACAACAAAGCGATTATTATTGTGATTTCGATTATTGTCATTTGATAAATTGTTTTGACAAGTGTAATTGTGTAATAAAAAATGATTGTTAAGTGTGAAAGTGATTATTTATTTCCAAAAGAAATAAAAGAACGAATAACGCCATCTCAATACAGTTTTGAGACGTCACGTTACAATAATAATGATGCAAGTATAGGAAATCGATGGGATAAATTGTTCTTATTTAAGTAAAGAAAAATGCATAACTCAAAAATTATTTGTAACGTCTTCAAAAGCTCACGTGCCTACTAGCATTGATCGCGTATTAATATCACCCGTACCATTAATTAAATTGATACAGAAAATAATAAAAATAATTAAATATAACTAAAATATTAATGATTCAAATAAAAAAAATCAATGGGATAAATTAATCAGAAATAAATCAATTTTGCTTTTTATTTAATGTACTTGGCAGCACTTACTTGGCTAATAAAATAATACGATTCCCAGTACAAAATAATGAACATATAAATCAAGCATATTATAATTTATAAAATATTTGAAACTTACAAAAAGTAGATATAAAAAAAACACTTTTACAAAAACGTATCTAAAGACTTATAAACCAACCGGATTTTTTCAGTTTATTCGTGAATTAAAGATAGGGTAAGATAGGGTGCTTAGAAAAAAAAACAAAAAACAATCATAAGACTCATAAAGAATAAATAGCAGGAGAACGAACGAGATGGACAATTTGTTAGTCCCACGTACCCTAAAAAATTCGGACATGGCTTAATTATTTTTTCGGCCACTAGCAGCCCATTGTCGCTAAGAACCATGAGCTACTGCAATGGTGTCAAACCTACAACAATTTATAAGCTATACGGATGTAAATAGTTAAATAAGTGTGAAGTAAATATAAAATAAATGAACATTTGTGTAGTAAAATAAATTTGTTATTGTTTTATGTCTTGAAATATAAATCCAAACAAACCTGTCAAATATATATTAAAATCAAAAATGTAACAATATAAAAACTCATAAAGCTAAATATCTAATGCCTAAGATTGTAGTGAGATGTTTATAGTGGCAATTAAATACATAATTATATCATTTTGTAAAAACCATTTTTATGGTTTTACTAAAAATAGTGGTTTGGCGTATGAATGCTTAAAATTTAAAATAGTATAAATAAAAATTATAAAATTTAGCGTACGAAAAGCGCAAATTAAAAGAAAAGGAAAAACATAGATTATACTAATAAAATAAATCGCAACTGATTCACAGAACTATTCTAACAGTAGTTAAATTCCAAATCTATAACACATAATTATAAAAAAATTAAACATAAAGCTTGTATATATATATATACATATATACATTTATGCCTAATGTTTATTGTTTGAGTTTTATTAATTTCGTCTATTATTTGCTTTCATTAAAGCCAATTTGAAAAAGAGTTGATTTTCCACGACCATTCCAATGACTACTTCTTTAAATAACTTATGCCAGATTTTTTACCTTTTCATAAATTTGACTTATACGTAATTTGGTTTTGTGAATTTCTGCAGGGGTTTTAAGTTTCTAGGTCAATATACTTGCATAATTCTTTTTACGTAAAAATGAGATTGTTAAACTATTGTTAAAGTTTTTATTTCGTGTATTATATTTTATATTTCTTTCCTATATATCGAAATTCATGATACCAAAAGAAATATAATTCACCACTTTTGAAGTTCGGAATTGGTTTAAATTTCGGGAAAATAAAATCAGGAAAACAATTTTTGAGAAAAAAAATTCTTGGGAAAACGATCCTGAACGTCTCGTTCGAGATAATGCATTTATAAGAAAACACTCATCGAAAAAATAAAAGAAATGTCTGTGGGTTCAAATTTCAACTCGTTCTTGGATTTGCTCCTCCAAGTTCAATTTCTTTATTTATTTGTTGTTTTTTTTTTTGCAAATGCAAGTCTAACAGGAAAGTTTCTTTTTAACTGCAAAACTAAACATTGAGTTCTAAATTAACAAGAGCGTCGAAAAAATTATACAAATTTTATGTTAAATAAAGTTAATCAATTTTTTGAGAGAAAAAATTCTACAAAACTAAATGTATTTTCGAAAATATATAAAATTTTATCTGAAATACACTCATAATTCAATTTTTTAATGATTTTCTGAAATTTGAATTTTCATAACTTTGCCAAACAATCCTTTTTGGCTACGTTTCTAATTTTGTTTGATTTTTCTGTTTCACGTTCAATATTGCCTTAAGTTTAATTTTTTAAGTCTAATATGTTTTTTTTTATATAATTTTTTTCGTTATTATATTACTAGGTACTGTTCTTTTTTTAATCTTTCGACCTTTCTTATTTATTTTACTTAAGGATAATAACTGAACAAATACGAAAATCAATTAATATTTTTTGTTATATACCTTTTCCGATGACTTGAATAATTTTTTCTAGTTATAACTACCGTAAGTATAATTTTAAATCGTTAATAGTGTTATATAGGGAAATAGTGAAAATAATTACCTTAATATAATAATTTAATCGAGAAAATATGTCTACTAATTTAAAATCAACTTACATTCGCATGGGGTAGAAAATGACCTCATCTTGGCTATAGCCCCTGAGAATCTATTTTTTTTAAATTTAAAAATATACTGCTTTGAATAATAATCTAACTTTAGGTTTAAATTTCGAATCAATGATGTGATGACCCTCAATTCATCACCTTTTTAACATCTAATGTGCAAATTTATAATTCTAAATAAGAAAAATCAATTTATTACTAAGCAATTATCTGTAAAGCACATTTTCAACATTATACTTAATGATAGCATTAAAACTTTCATTCGCGAAAAATACTAAGTGTTGCCGAATATTCGGCGCTTTGGTCAAAAAACTCGCCGAATATTCGGTACTCATTATTCGTATTCGTAAATATTTCGTTATTCGATATTCGGCCAAATCATTTTTCATGGCATCTTTAGTCACAACAACTCCATGCAATCAGTTAACGGTTAATCAACAAAATAGAATCTTATTTTTTGTTTCGTATAGGCAGCATGTGGTTATAAGAGAGATAAACATTACATTTTCAGAAAATATTGTCAATTATACTACGTAAACTCAGAATGTTACAGCTTTCTCGGAAACCGGGAATCTTAAATTAAGTTTTCCAGAGTTGAAGCTGAAGCTGGAATCGGAATTGAAATCAAAGGCGAAAAATAAGCTACTTAAAATTTAAAAAGCTCACCTTTTAGATCATTTAATATAATTTATAGAACACCTTCATAGCATGAAGTGCTAACAGTAAAACAATAATTTATTAAAAAATTATGAATCAAAATGGGGGATTTTAAAAATAGCAAATTGTTCCTTATTAATAAAATCTTGGTAGCTTTATCTACCATTAACTTCGATTTCAAAATTTTGGGAATCGAAGTCGAAAGTATAAAATCAATTGGAAGTTACGACTTTTCAGATTTGGGATTGAAGCTTAGTAACATCCCTTAGATCCAATATGTAAACATCAGTCTCTAGTAATTACGTCTGTCTCTAAAAGTTGCATAAATGACTCAGGATTAACAAACTAGGGATCGGCGTTCTGGAGAAAAAATAAGTAAAATATTCAGAAGAAGAAATTCAGATATTTTACAAATAGTCAACAGGAAGTTCTTAAATTCATACCAGAAATTAAGAATACTGAAATAAACTTTATTTGTTTACCTGCTGTAATTTTAAAACATATTATAACTATATAGATATTATCAAATTGAGACTTTAATCTCAGTTCACAGAAGTTTCAAAAATGATTCTTTTTTAATCGTAATGTTGTATTCAAATCTTACCCGAATTATACCAGAATAATGGATTTTTCAGTTACAGCATTCAAAAATATGAGCCTTAACAATTATTGTTTAGAATTGTACGCACGAGGCAGGATTAAAATATTCCCGAAATATACAAAAAAAAAAGTGTTTATTTTTTCTTAAAAGTCAGTACGGCAATTATTACATAGGTTTCAAAGTAGACAAATTTTTATTTTTAAATAAAAAAACATTTCATTCTAAGATAATACAGAATGGAAATAATAGTAAAAAGCATTTTTGAGAAATAATATAAATATACTAAATATACATTTTTTCGATTGTAAAAATCTTAGCAAACTTCTTTAATAGCTTCTATTACAAAAAATAGCACATAGATAAAATTCATGACAAAATCTAAACCAATAAAATTATAACTTGTTTACGTCGATTAGTTTTAGTTTGCTTTTTTTGATAGAGCAAAAAACTTATGTATACACTCTATGTATGTATATGTAATTAAGCTTTTTGACCGAAATTGAGCAGAAAACCATTTTTAACTTGAAAAATGGTGCGCTTAGAGATTTTTCAATATTTGATCGAGTATGTAACTAAGAATTTTTCAAAACGAACCCAAAAACGTTAATAAATAGAGCCTCCCTTAGAACCAGAAAACTGGGATAACTGCCCCGAGCTCTACGCTTCTGGGGTGCCAACAACCCATCAAAACAATAAATGTATTAATTTATGCAAATTAAACAAGTTTCAATTATTTGAAAATGAAAATTAGTTAAAAATAAAAATTTTTGAAATTAAAAAATAAATTAATTTAGTTATTTAGAAAGGGATGTTTGAGAAGTTCATACCAATGCAAGTTTTGAAAACTAAATATCGGTAGAATAATTTTTTTTACAATGTACTCTAGTTTTCAAATAATCTCTCACAACTATTACTGTTTTATACTTTCTATTGCTTTACTATTGTTATTTTATTCTCGTCAGAGCTGTCACAAAAAGTAATTAATATTTTGGATACTTTTTAAAAAGAACTGTATCTTGTAACTTAAAAAATATATTACATACCGAAAAGTAACTTAGATACAAAGATACCGAAGCTTAGATACAGAGTTTTATGTTGTTTTGTTTAATAAAATTCAACTTACACCTATTATTTTTTAATAATCTTTTATCGGGGTCGCGGGGCTTAGTCATTTATACCATGCATACTTTCTTTTTGCCTAAATTAGTAAAGATAAGAAATACAATCTTTGATTAGGTACCTCACGACTTTACCAAATACTTTACGAAACTTAGTACATACATAATGTACAAAGTAACTAAAAAATATCTTTTTAAGTATTTTAAAAGTAGCTTAAGATAGCTTAAGTATTTAAATTCCTTTCTTTAAGAATAACTAGATACTCAAAGTAACTTCAGATAATTTTTAAAAAAGTAGCTTATCTAGTATCTAGATACTTGCCAAAAGTATCTTAGATAGCTCTGATTCTAGCTACTGTATGTCTTGTGCGATGGAAAAATTATATATGTCGCGAGCTATTACAGAAAAAAAATATGATTTTTTTTTAATTTCATTAATTTCTAGAAAGTGACATTGTCTTCTAAATAAAATAGATTAAAATTTATCTGTTAGATAAATCCCATATAGTAGGTATTAATGCCTACACAGTATTTTCACTGATGGATAGGTAGATCATTACCTTGAGATAGCAATTTAATTGATTAAAATTTATCTCTTAGATATATCCTACACAATTTATCTAACAGATAAATTTTAATCTAGTAAATAACTATCTCAAGGTAATGATTTACCTATCCATGAGTGGATAAATTTTAATCTATCAAATAATTTTCTTAACATAATCACTTTTCTATCCATGAGTGAAAATACCGGCCCTAGGAGTAAATAAAAGCGACTTATGAAAAAAAAAACATTTTGTTTTTTTCGGTCAAAAGTTCCAGAATTATTTTGAAATAAAATTCACCAAAAAAACACTCTCTAAACGTGTATCTTAAAAGTCTTAAAATGCATAAAATCAACGTAACAAATCTTAACCTTAAATCAACAGATTTAAAAGATTAATATTTTGTTCCATTTTTTACCTTCTTTTACACAAAAATAAACTAAAAATTACTCATTTATCGAGAATTAACTTATTCAAATCAGCAAAAAATTCATCAGAACATGTGACTGGAATCGCTGGAATTCACTAGATTACTACCAGTTACTACTATCAAACTATAAAAGGATACTATCGATACTATAGACACTATAGATAACTATCAAGAGATACAACTGGGCAACAAAAATTTTCAGAAAAGTTATAACAGCGAATGAAGGAAAATAGATAGAAAATATATATTTCAACTTTTCGAAAGATCATAACATTTTCAAAAACATTAGCTATCGATTTTATTAAAACAAAGCTTTTAAGTTCCTATGAATATTGAGTGTCATTAAATTTTTAAGAATACCAAAAATTTAGTCAAACTTACGTCATCTCTAACTACTAATTTAGCCAATCATTATTTTGATTTTAATACTAGCAAAACTGGCGAATATCGATATGCTTAAAAACGATATAATATACTGCGGTTTTACTAAATTCAGTTCAATACATAAAATGTTAAAGGAAAACAGGCATAAAATCAAGAAGCTGCAAGATTTCATTATTTTATTCATTTTCTACTTATCTACTTACAACCTGTAAAATAAAATACTGTTATAATTAACAGTAAGCTGACTTAACGATCCAATTTTAACAACAAATAAAACTCTTCATTTACGATTGATCATTTGTTTTTCTTACTTTGTATCGTACATTAAGTATAAAAATATAGTTAATTAAAAACATATAAGATATAAGATTCTTTTTAAAATTTCAATAAATACTATTTAATCTCGTATAACAATAAACTTTTATACTATTATTTTTTAATTTCTTTATTCATTACTGTTTCGGTTGACAATTCCAATTCATTCATTAGAGCTGATAGTTTTTCCGCTTTACGTAGTTCATTTTGTTGAATAATTGTATATAAATGTTGAGTTAACAACTCTTTTTTTTCACGTTTTTGTTCTAACTTCACTTTGGCAGATAAATATTCTTTCTCTAGCTTTTCAAATCGCGTTCTAAAACCAAGAAAAAATTAGTAGCGAATAGTAATAAAAAGGTGTTTGGGTTTTTGTATTACTGCATTAAGGAGTAATCAATAGTTATGTCTTCTATTTGGTTTCGTAAAATAAATACATCGTTTGATAAAATGTTGTCCAATTTTTTTAGTTCTTCGTTAACGTATTCTAAACGCTGTGCTTCAACGGTCGTTTTCTTTTTTCTGAAAAAGTTGAAAATATGAAACTATTTATACCTGAAAATATTTAATATTTTGTGTAGTATCTTAGCTTCACAGCGACATAAAATCACTCGATTTCATTTTTTACGGCAATCGTTTTAAAATACCGAGAAAGAAGAGCGTGAAGGATGGCTCATAGTAGGCAAAGCTAGTAATCAAAGTTGTCAGAAAAAGTAGATTAGTTACTTTAAAGTATCTAAGACACTGTATCTTAAAATCTCTTTATTTTTTGGCAAAAAGTAACAAGTATCTTAGATACTTTTTCAAAGGAACTGTATCTTGTAACTTATAAAGTATCTCAGATACCGAAAAGAAACTTAGATACCGAGAGATTCGATACAGAGTTCTTTTTGTTTTATAAGATTCTATTAATAAATCTTATATTAATCTTCTATGGTTTTTAAAGTGCGTTATATTTCCAAGGGTTGAATCATTCATGCTTTTCTTTTTCCTAAATTAGTAAAGTTAATAAATACATTAACTGATTATCTAACTTTACCAAATAGATTACGAAATTTAATACATATCTAATATACAAAATAACTAAAAAAGTACCGTTTTAAGTACCTTAAAAAGTAACTTAAAATAAGTATTTGAGTTCCTTTTTTTAAAAAGTAACTAGATACTCAAAGTATTTGCGGATACTTTTTAAAAAAGTAACTTATCTCGAATATTGACCTAGTATCTTTGACAGTTGTGCTAAGGGCGAAGACTTTTATTCAGGAACGTTATTTGAATTTTTGTGGCGCTTCGGAAAAGTATTTTACAACTTTAAAGCTGTGAAAAATTACCAAAATAAAAATTATCAGGAATTTTAAATGGACCCTTTTAACTTCAGAAATACTTAAGCAATTATCACATTTAAATCACTTTTTTAATCAGGAAAATTCGGTCAAAATTAATGCGAGAGATTGCAAAAATTGCAAATAGTAGTGGTGAAGGAAAGTCTCCACTCACCTCGCGAGCTATAAGCCATGCTTTCTTCCTTTATTCTCGTTATTATACAACGGTAATTAACAGTAAAAATGGCCCCGATTTATTTTAAATCGTTGATTCTAAGACTATTTTGTTATTACCTATCGGCTAGAACAGTAGTTAAAAACTCTTTTCGTCGTCGATTTTCTTCTTCCATACGTTTTTGTTCCTCCTGAAATTTTTCTAAGTCTATTGGGAATGTGGATCCAACTACTTCTGCTGTTTCTGTAGTTTTTTTTAATGCTGGATCCAAAGTTTCAGAATTCGAATTGCAATCTGTTCCATTTGTAATTATTTTCTTTTGCAGTGGAACAGATTCTTTGTTTATTTTTTCTTCCGGTCGACTCAAACGTGCTTCATCTGATATATCTCCATTTTTATTAGTAGCAATGAGCGATTTAGTTTTATTAACGATTTTTGACGATGTTTTTTTAGAAAATTTAGCATTTTTAACATCTCGAGTTTCTGGAATTACAAAATTTCGTAACTGTTTTACTGAGTTTACGGTTTAACATTTAATATAAATAATGCAAATGGTTTTAAAAATATAATTTAATTAATCACAGTAGGCCTACCTTCAGTAATATTAACAGTTTTTTGTAATTTTTTTATATCTTCCTCCGTAAATCCCGAAAATTTACTGGACATTTTTTTATCTGTCAAAATTGCCAACAAGTTTAATTTTTATTGGAACTTGCTTATGTACATACTTTCCCTTTTACATCGCTACAATTACATAACTCTAAGGGGTATTTATCTATATCCAACAATCCGCATTGACAAATTTTAAAACTTATAAGGCTAACTTCATCGAATTACAATTTCGTTGACTTTGAACAGTTTATGTGTAATTTTTATACCGTTTATACGGTTTATACAGTTTACACAGTATGATGAGTTACGTGACTCATCACGGCAATTACGGATAAATTCAATCAATTCAAAACTACTTGATAACCGCACCGTTTCAGATTGCTTGGCAATCGAAATACGTTTCTGGGCAATATGTCATAGATACATTTGTTTGAACATGTGGTTCAACATTTATTGTTATATCTTACTTCTATTATATTATGTTTCAAAATATTTTATTGTAATATATTTTTGTATATTGTAAATACAGCTTGCTTCCTTTATGGAAATTAATGAATAATTTATAGAATTCAAAAAAAGCTAAATTATTAATAGAAATATTATAAAGTAACACATCTTTTGTTCTTTTTTCATTGTTAATAAAAACCATAATTGCCTTAAAATGGTGGATGATTGTCTAAGCCATACGTAGTGCCAAAACAGAAAACAACTATTCAAATTCAATGAATTTTAATTGATTTTTCTCCTCTAGCACTACGATGTGGTATAGGGACCCTCAATTTTAAAGCTCCCAGTTCAGAATTGTATGTAATCCGTTGAAAATCATTTTTTTTTCTTGATGCAAAATTAACATTAAACTATCATTGAAACTTCCAAATTAATAGAGTAATTGTATGAAATTAGATTGAGATTATGGATCCAATGGCATCCAAAAATTTCATTTTTCCCAAACTTTGAACAATTGAAAAAAATAGAAAATAAGTACATTTTTTTTAATAAGAACTGCTAAAATTTTAAAAAATTGAAAATTATTCAAAAACTGTTAACCTTTTTAAATCTATTGTAGTTAATTTCAAAAAAAAGTGGATTTGCATAAGTCTTTATACAATTCAACCATACAAACCTCTACTTTAATAAACACGACACAGATTTCTCATAGAGCAGTTGTAAGTCTTTAAATTGTTCAGAGGACACTGCAAAATTATTTTGGTGGCGCTAATAAATTTTTTCACAGTACATCAGATGATAACGCTTCATACAATTTTAATTAAAGAGCAGATACTAATTAGTATTTTATTTCTAAATTCCTGTTACTATTTTCTTTACACATTTTTTTATTTTCTCACCTTTCTTGGACTTCTACAGATATTTCAAAACCAAAATTAGTCAAGTCGGTCTAGTCGTTTTCAACTTTTAATGGACCCATAAGTTTCATTTCATTTTTATATATAAAGATGATTATTAAAATCATAAACTACAATAAAATAAATTTATTTTAAATTTTGTATTTTTGTCTTGCCATCGTGATAAAAATGGAATCTTTATTTTCGGTTGATAACAGTTTGTTTCATTTATTTTACTTGCAAAAATAAGTTATAATTTTCTTCTCTATTGTAATTATAATCAGAAAGTTCAATGAAATTTAATAAAAACTATAATTTAAAAAATACTATTTTATTGGTTAAATTAATACATTGATAGTAAGAGATTTATTGAAAATATAATTTAAAAAATAAAATTTATTTTTTTAATAAGTTACAAAGGTAATAATTTGATTTTTATCACAGCATTTTGTTGCTTAACACATTAAAGTAGGAGACGCATTTAATAGTATTTCTGTATTATCCTGCTGCATAATATCAAAACTTACTAATTCAAATGTACTGTCAACATCATTTAAATTATCTTTAACAACCATTTTGTAGTTTCGATTTTCTGGGGCCGTATTTAATAATTTTGAGTCATTGTGTGTTTTTGCTAAGTGTACAGCAAACTTATGTTTGCTTGTAAAACCACGTTGGCATAATTCACATATGTATGGATACATGCCTGTGTGCAAAATTATATGTCGTTTTAATGTTCCGCCCACAGAAAATGATTGTTTACAATAAGAACATTTGTAAGGACGTTCTCCAGTATGTTTACGTTTATGTACTGCGAGCAAAGAAGAATGTCTAAACTTTCTGTTACAATAACTGCATTTGTAAGGAAATGGGTTATCATGCCATTTTCTATGAATCCAATAAGTGCCTTTAAACTGAAACGACAAGAAGTTATCAAATCTAAAACCAACCAACCAAAATTATTAGTACAAACCTTAAATTTTTTACCACAAATATCACACACAAAACGTTCTTCTTTTGTGTGCTTGACTATATGTTCTTCTAAACCTGCTCGGGACATAAATCCGTTGTTGCAAAATTTACAAAAAAAATTATAATTTCCTGTATGAACTGGTCTGTGATTGTACAATCCACTTCGTGTTTTAAATTTTTTGCCACAGTAGTCACAAACGTAACTATCGCCGGCTTTCACATGCTGTTGTTCGTGAATACGTAGCGATTGTAGATTTTTCAGGCGTTTATTACAATAGGAGCAAACGGGTTTCCTATGAAATTTATTATTATGTCTGGTCAATAAGGTTTTCGTATCGAAATGTTTTGAACAAATTTTACATTCAAATATTGTATCTGTGTTACTTGTCGGTAAATCAACGCTTGCTGATGCAGATGTGGTTAATTCCAAAATTTTACTATTAGTTTCAGTCTCATTCACTGCCCAGGTTTCAGCGTCGCTATTATTTATATAAGAAGTACAGGATAAATCCTTCGAATTCTTAAATGGAACATTCGGTTGAAATAATACATTTTTCATATTGTCTTTAACATAAGAATCATTTTTTGGACTAGCTATGATATTATTTTTGAGTAAAGAAGTTGATTTTGTCGACTTCTGGAAAAAATAAATAAAATTAATAAAAATTAATTTAGTCAAGATATTTTCAAAAATACAAATCAATCACTTATTGCTAACATAATAATATTTTTTGACTACAAGAACATTTTTCGGTTAACACATTTTTCTATATAAAGGTTTTTTTTTATTTTTCAACATAATTATATTTAAGTCAAATTTTCGTTAAAATTTTGAAGTTAAAAATTAAAATTGTCTTTCATTTCGTAAATTCTCAAATTTAATTCCTAAGACGGTAAAGGAATATTTCTTTAAAATAAAGATTTAGAATGGTTTGACTTTCCATGGGGAGGGAGCTAAAAATTATGAATTTTTTCCTTTTTTTGGGAAATTGGTACAAGAAGTATTACAGGTAGAAGCGTTAGCAATCTTTTGTCTCAAAAAAGAGCGTTGATTTACAAAAGATCGCGGGAACCTATAAATAATTTAACGAAATACAAAGTTGTATGAAAACGTAACTAGTCTATAATTTTTGTCTAAGTTTGTTTATATATGTAGCGCAATATGAATAACTAGTTTTTCATTTCTTATGACTTTTTTGAATCAGTCATTTGAACAAACAGTATGAGTAGAGGCGAATAGCTCCGTTACGTAATATTTGTGGAAAGATCCAATACTATCTGACGGCCACTTAATAGATTTGCATGGTAATTGAAATATGTATTTATGTATGTATATATATATATATATATATATATATATATATATATATATTGCATTGTTATATTGCAACGGCAAATAAACATTTTTTTTTAATTTTGAAATGTTTTATGTTGCCGGGTTTATGTAGGTCATAAATCTTGCAGACTACTATAGTACAACTAATGTCTTAATGATTTTCTGACCAAAAATAAATAATTAAGGAAATTGAACGAAATAAATCATTGAATTGACAGAAAAGAGTTTTGATTTTAATGTGCAGACAAGTGTCCGAAAACTATGAGTGTAGCTATAGATCTTCTGTGGCGTTAATTCTATGTATTGAAACTGAGATATAAACAAATCATTGAGCGGTTATCATAAAAATAATAATAATTTTCACAATTTTTCACATTTTCCGCCACAGAAAACATTTTTCTATCCTAAGAATTACACTCAATTTTTTTCTATGGAATAGAGATTAATTGTGTTTAGTGTAAGCAAAAACTAAGTTCAGAAAATGAAAAAAAATATTGGCTCAAGTCTCTTTTAGAAAAGTCAAAGCTGGCAACATTGCATTTTCTTTGTTTTTTATTCCATTCGCGATTTTTTTGTCAACTCAATTCTAATGTGGTATAATTTTCTCTTTTGTGGCTAAATTTTCATTATGAGCCGATTTATTCGCGAATTAAACCAAAAGCAAAGTAGAAATTGACGGTTCTAAAAGCGTCAGGAGTCAACTTTATTTCCCCAATCAATCAAATTATATCTGAAATTTGGAGAAAATTATAGTAGATACTTTTCCGATAGTTAGAAAATTTTGACTAAAGCGAAAAGTACGAAAAGCGAAAAAGCCATAGGAGGATAACAATGAAAAATCGATTCCAGAGAGGTATTTGGACCATTTTTGAATGATGTGCTGGTAGTAAAAAGATACTATCATACTTCAAGTTTCACCTTGAACCAATTTGAATGTAATTAGGACACATTATGAAAGTATATTAAGGCTATACTCAGAAAAAAACAGTCTTGAAAAAAATTACGAATTTTTTTAAAATATACCTGGACTCACTAAATTTCAAATATTGTAAATGAACTATATGAACGTGAATATGGAAATACTTCAACTATAATAACGACAATGCGATATGCGAGAAATTATAGGGGTTACAAACTATTTAACAATGATTTTAAAGTTGTTTAGAAGTGCGGTGGGGAATTATGATAAAAAGTAGATTTTTTCTATGTTTATAAGTAGTCGTTTTTTATACTTTGCATATTAGGATTGATTTTTGACACGATTTTCTATCTTTACGATGCAATTTTGCTTAAAAACCCAAAATGTTAATGATTTTGATATTAATCGACGTGGAATATTTCAAAGAATGTATCGCTATTTTTTCAAAAAAAAAAAATTCTACGAAAAGAATTATCACAAGTTGATTGCAATCATGCATAACTTTCTCCATTTACCCTGTGTTAAGCGGTTCCAAATTACACAACTTTACGATTTTTTTACTCTGTTAATAAACACCAAATCAAATTGAAATTTTACAGACATGGCTCAAATAGTTGACTACATATAGTATTAATTTCAATGTTTTCTAATTACTTGTGATTTTCTTCTAAACAACCTTAAATTAACAAGTATAATCGTTATAAATCGGTTCAAATCTACTTTTTTATTAAAGTCATGGAAAAATGTATTCAATAAATAAAAATATTATTACCTTTTGTTGTGGATTTATAATTTTAATGGAAGAAATATCCTCCAAATTTAATTGTTGTCCTTTTGTTTTGATATCAATAGTTTCGAAAATTTGAACTTTTGGTCCACCTATAATTGAGCAGGTGGATGTTATTGGAACTGTTGTGAATATTCTATTGAATTCAACGCCTGTGAAATTTTGATTACAAGTTTTAATAACTTCATCAAATTTAGGACGGAAAGAAATGAATTTATCTTCTGTATGATCATCATCGATTATATATTGAACATTTGAGTCAATTATATGAGGATCAACCGCTGAATATTTTATAGCTTCAGCGTTATCAAGTAAGTTTTGTGAAGTAGTTACTTTAATGGAATCATTTTTTAGTGTTTCATTATCGATTGAAATCAATTGGACAACATTTGTGTCTTCGTTACTGACATTTTTCGGAGTATATTCCTCACTTGATTCCTGGAATTGGAAAATTTCTAATGCGGTATTCAAATCGCCATGACCAGTTGAAATCATGTGTATCTGTGCTTGTTCACTGTTACTGTAAATGTTGTCACAACCAGGACATTTGTAGACTAATAAATTTTTGTTTTCTACTTCAATTTCATTAAGTTTGGGTTCATCTACTGTTGAAGGCTGCTCGTCTAAAATTATTGGATTTTCAGTATTTTCTTCTAGCTTCTTTGACGTGTCTAGAGAGTCAGAATGTAACTTCTCAAAAAGTTTCTCTACGTCTATATTGTTAACTAAATCATCGTCTTTCTTTTGATTGTTCAAGTCCATGTTTTCCTTATCTTTTATGTGGAAAGAGTATGTTTCATTGTCAATGTAAGATAAAGCACTTGGAGTGCAATCAAGGAATTTAATTTCTTTGCTTCCCTCCTCCCACTCAGTGTTAGAATTGTCAACTACTTGGCTCTCATTTAATTGCTCTTCTATATTTTCTTCATTTACAGTTGCCTCTGATTGTTTTCCAGAACAATCAGACTTCAAATGTTTCATTAGAGCTTCTTTTACATTAAATACTTCTGAACAAATACCACATTTAAAGTATGTACTTCTATGTTTCTGTAAATGTGCATTTAGCATTTTTTTTGAAATTGTTAATTTTGAGCATACTGCACACTTGTATTTTTTGGTAAATTTCATTACTTTTGAAAAGCTCGCCTCGTTTTTATGTTTCGTAAAAATGTGATTTTTAAGTTGATTTGCGGACGAAAAAGACGATTTACAAATTTTACATTTATTTAATTTTAAGTGATTATTCTTAAGATGACTAAAGACTTGAATACGACTTCCAATATTTATGGCACAGATTGGACATCGAAATGTTTCGTTGTTCGCTTTAATAAGATCATTGGATTTTTTGGAAATAGTTTTATCTTTATTATTTGAAGATAAAGTAACTGGTGAGCCAAACATCTCAGAAAGCTGTTGCTCGATTTCTTCTTTTCTTTCAAAATCAGCCTTCGGTTCTAGACTTTTATTTTGTGAATTTATTTTATCAGTACAGTCTTGCGATGAATTGATAGAAGGTAAGTTTGCTGATATCAACTGATCTGATAATTTGTAAGTTTGCTTTAAAGAATTGATAACTTGTGTCATTTTATGATTATATTGTTTTTCCAGTTGATCCAACTCGTTAAATAACTTATAACATTCAAAACAGATTATATCTGTTACTGAGACTATGATAACAAAATTATTTCCTACTAATTGGCCAATTTTTTGCGGTATTGTTACTTTCGAAAACGGCAAAATTGTTTCAGTAACAGAAATCCCCATTAAATTTACATCTTTCGTACATACATAGCACTTGCTATTGAGTTTTGTAGGCATTTTTAAAATAGAGGTTTGATTTTTTTTACCAAAAAAATGATCGTTGGTTATATTTGAAGTCCAGGACATCTGAAAAAATTTAAATATTTATTGAAAATTTTTAAAATTATTGATATATTTTTGCAACCTTAAAACATTACAACTTTTGATCAAAATATAGAATATTTTTGGGGACTATTTAATAAAAATAAATAAATAAAACACTGTTTTTAAAATTTTCAATCAAAATAAAAACGAATATTTGAATTTTAATCATAAAAGTTGGAGAAGTTAAAGATTGCGTTCAATAAAAGCACAAATGAAAGAGCTACGCGAGCTACGTGCAATGACATTTAGACGGAAATTACGTCACAAATAGTTTGTCACATACGAGAGCGAATTTCAAAATACAATTTAACGAGAAAAAAAATAGAAAAAATTGTCATTGATTTCTTAATTTTATAAGAATAATAAGATATTATGTTGTTTTTATAAAATTATTTTATGTAAATAGTATTTTTCCTTCTAATTTGTATTGGTTATTTTGATTACTAAAACCGGTTGTATGTTAAGTTGGTTAAGTTCTAGTTGCTTCATTTTTATAAATATTAGAAGCTTACTTACCATGCAGAGAGAGTGAAAACACAACACAGTCAGTACAATAATAAAAGAAACAAAATAGATACAGTGAATACTACAACTCAAGTGAACCGCTTTTATTGTAAACATAAATTAATTGACATAAATCGTCATTGGTTGCTAGAGTAACGCAATGTAAACATAAAATAGCGATCTGGAAATTTAAAAGTGAGATCATATTAAAAATATCTATCAAAAAATCTCAACTGCAGAATGAGAACCATACCAAAATGGGCCGACAAAATACAAGACGCAGAAAAAAATTCCCAATGGTAGTTCAAGTTTCACATTAGTTTGTAAGGATTTTTTTTTCTATATTTTTATCATATACATTTTCATATTCCAGCATTTACGATTTATGTTTTCACCCCAATGGAAATTTGATAGTCGCAGCTGGTTTGCAAGTGCTTATCTATTCCAGTGAAGATGGATCATTAATTCAAGGTTTAAAAGGCCACAAGGAAAGTGTATATTGCGTTTGCTGCACTAAAGATGGGAAAAAACTAGCCTCAGGAGGAGCTGATAAATCGGTGATTATTTGGAGCTCAAAATTTGAAGGAATTTTAAAATATACGTAAGTAGTAACTACGCGAATGGTACTTCTAAAATGAGCATTTATTTTTATCTATATTTCACTATAAACAGGCATAACGATGCAGTTCAGTGTTTAGCATATAATCCAAATTCTAATTTATTAGCTTCATGTTCACTATCTGACTTTGCGTTTTGGATGCAAGAACAGAAATCAGTTCAAAAATATAAAATATCTGCGAGAATTAACTCATGTTCATGGACAAACGATGGCCAATTTTTAGCTTTAGGTTTAGGAAATGGATCAGTTTCAATTCGAAATACTGTAAGTGTGTATACAGTTTGTTTTTCTTTTACTTAATAATTTAAAATGTTTCAGAATGGAGAAGAAAAAGCAAGAATTGATCGCCCAGGAAGTAATGAGTCTCCAATTTGGTCTGTAGCATGGAGTTCAAGCAAAGAAGACGGCGATATTTTATGCGTTACAGATTGGGGGAAAACAATCTCATTTTATACTCTTTTTGGAAAATTGGTTGGAAGAGAAAGGAGCTTAGGATTTGATCCTCTATGTGTCAATTATGTTCCTGGATTCGAATACATTTTAGTAGGTGGTACAAACAGGACATGTAGTCTTTTAACAAAAGATGGCATCAAATTAGGAAATATCGGAGAGCAGCAAAACCATTGGGTTTGGTGTGCTGCTGCGCATCCAACTGCAAATTTTGTGGTATATTTATTATATATTTTATTATAATTCACTTACTAAAACTTAATCTATAAATTCATAGGCAATTGGATGTCAAGACGGAACTTTGTCGTACTATCGTTTAGTTTTTAGCACAGTACATGGCTTATATCAAGAACGATACGCTTATAGAGAAAATATGACTGATGTTATAATTCAACATTTATTAAACGACCAAAAAGTTCGCATTAAATGCAGAGATCTCATTAAAAAAATTGCAATATACAAGGATCGTTTAGCCGTATGTTTTCATTACCTAGATTTATTATTATAATTATTAGCACTTATCTTAGGTTCAACTACCCGAACGTATTGTTATTTATGAACTAAACAACGCTGAACCTGATAGCATGCACTATAGAGTAAAAGAAAAGATTGGTCAGCGACTAGAATGCAGTTTATTAGTGGTGTGTTCAGATCATTTAGTCGTTTGTCAAGAACACCGTCTTCTTGGTCTTACATTTTCTGGTGTTCGCCATCGTGAGTGGATAATGGATAGTACAATACGATACATAAAAGTAGCGGGTGGACCACCTGGTAAAGAAGGACTAATTGTTGGCTTAAAAAATTGCGAGGTTTTCAATCTCATTCTTAAATAAATCACAGTTATTCATTAAATTAATTTAAGGTGTGGAAAATATATTTAAATGATCCAATGCCAATATTATTACTTACCGTTTCGTCACCGATCAGATGTTTAGATATTAATTGTATGCGAGATAAAATCGCCGTTGTTGATGATTCTTTGCTATGTCAAGTATTTAAAACTGAAACTGGAGAATTATTATACACAGTATTTTAAATTTCAGTAAAAGTTTAGTACTTTTTTAGTAATTTTATATTTTTCAGGAACACGATATTAACAGTGTTGCTTGGAATACTAAACATGAAGATATTCTATGTTTTTCTGGAGATAACTCTTTAGGTGTTCGTCTTACTGGATTTCCTGCTCACCGACGATATCACCCGGGTATAGTCGTTGGATTTTCCGGAAATAAAGCATTTTGTTTAGAAAAAAGCGTCGTTACAAGCATCCAACTACCTCTTTCAGCTGCTATGTATCAATGTATTGATAAAAAAATGTTTAAGTAAGTAATATTTTAACAAAATTTATTGAAATAGTCTAAAGGATGTTTCACACTGAGAGCTTTCATATAAGTCTAACTATTTAGATTGATGCAGATATAAGAAACAGAAAAGAGTTAAATAAGCCACCACGAAATTACAGTTCTTCCCTACATTTCTAGAGCTAGAGAATAAGGGTACAGTGAGTAGTTCTACTCTAGACTTTATCGGATTTTTTTAAGCAGAATGCAATTGTATGGAAGATTATACTCACTTTCATATAACTACCCACTTGCACTTAATACTACTTAACGAACCTGTGTAACTAGATTTGGTTTTAAGATAATTAATCCAATTTTGAGGTTTCTATTTTTTTTTCTGTTTTTATAAAATACTGAAATTTCTTCAAAAGCTTTAAGATCTACTTGATATTATTTAATTGATTTTTCGTACCGGATTAATTTATTTATTTTTAGTTACATATTGTTACATTTTTACTATTCATGTTTACTGGGTTCGTTGAATTTGTGTTTAGGACATACAACAATTTATTTTTTACTCAAGTTTTATTTATTTAAGTAACATTGCATATTTATGTATTTGCAATTCAACAAAAGTTAAATTAATTTTTGTCGTGTTCGGTTTATTTTTACTATTTCATTCGGTGTACAAAACTGTAGTGTACTGTACTTGGCTGTCAACCTCCTTATATACGAACTTAGGCCTTCAAGAATAATCTCTTTCTCGTGTTTTTCATTTCTAAAGACCTCACCTTAATTTTTATTATCTACCTTTGTCATCTTAAATCAAAAATTTTCATAGAACACTTTAGAATAACTATGAATCATTGAGGGGGGATTATTTTTTTTTAAATATTTATAACTAAATTTCCGTGGATTTGATAATTTACCGACGTTTTAACAAAACAAAATCTGAAAAAAGTGCATATGGCCTATAATTTTAATCTATTTTTGACAATACTTAATAATAAAGTAGTTGAAAATTCGTAATTGTATTAATATAATCAGTTTATCTGAATATTTTTTTAAAGAAATGATAGATAGATAGCAAGTCGACAGAAAGATGCTTTATAGTTTGCCAGTTTTGTAAATTTAACTTAACTGTACTTCTCTCACTGTATACAATTTTTGAAAAATTTAATAGTTACTGCTTAACTAATAACCTATTCTAATTGTATCATTTCCAATTATACACAATGTGCTTTGTTTACTTCAAATTACTGTCACCATGAGCAGTACTGTCATATTTTCAAAATCTCAATGGAAACTCTAAACGGATTAAGTTAATTAGACTGAAGTAAAATACTGCTCACCTGAGTTTATTTTAATGCCTCATTTTTTGGCTTAATTATTTTTTTTTGATTTGGAATATACAATTTTACCGTTTTATTGTCAAAGACTTAACTTTATCAATCATACTGATCACATATCACTTGAGTGCTATTATCAAAATTGAAATGTAAATATTTTTAAATACAAAATTTTGTTTTTAGTGAAGCTTATCGAATTGCCCATTTAGGAGTTACGCACACAGATTGGGAAGAACTAGGTTCAGCTGCAATCGAACATTTAGAGCTAGGAGTAGCGCAAAAAGCCTATATGTACTTACAAGATATTCATCACTTAAACTTAATAAACGATTTGCAAGTGAGTGGCCATTGCAAATATTTTTAACTATATTTAAATATATTGAATTTTATTGCTAGGATCAACAAAGAAAAGGTGAAAATAATCAAGATTTGTTAAAAGCTCAAGTTTTGGCGTTTCGTGGCAGATTTAAAGAAGCAGCTAGATTATATCAAAGATCCGGAAACTCTCATAAAGCAGTAACAATGTACACGAATTTAAGAATGTTTGATTTGGCTCAGGTATTTATTAATGTAAACATATATTCAATGTGTAAGTTATCCAAATCTTCATTAGGATTACATTGGAACTGAAGGTTCTACTGACAATAAGGCTTTGATAAGACAAAAAGCTGAGTGGGCAAAGAATATCAATGAACCAAAAGCAGCAGCTGAAATGTATCTTTCTATTGGTGATACTCGTAAAGCAATTGAAATTATGGCGGAACATAATTGGGTTGATATGTAATGAGATTGTTTTATCAAAATGTGAATTGTGATAATTTAAAATATACTTTTAGGCTGATAGAAATTGGAAGACGACTAGATAAAGCAGATCGTACTAATTTAATTTTAGTCGCTGAACATTTGAGACGTTTAAATGAGACTGTTGCTGCTGGAGATCTTTATAGACGTCTTGGAGACGATAGTGCCTTGCTTACTTTATACATTGAGGCTCATCAATGGTCTCAAGCATTTGCTTTGGCAGATCGCCAAACAGAACATAAATCGCAAGTATTCGTTTCATATGCTCAGTGGCTAGCAGAAAATGATAAATTCGCCGAAGCGCAAATAGGTAATACATTTATTATTCTCTTTGAGGTAATAACTAATTGAAATATTTTCATTAGCGTTTCATAAGGCCGGTCGACCTGAAGAAGCATTCAAAGTTTTAAATCGTTTAACCGACAATGCAATAACTGAAGGCAGATTTCAAGACGCAGGTTATTTACATTGGATCTTATCTCGTCAAAGTCTTGAACTAGCCAATTCCGATGAAGCCAATACGATTCGGCATACAAACAATTTTTTTGAAAATCAACGTCTTGCTTCCATTTATTATGCTTATCACACTTTATATCATTATTTAGAAGATCCTTTTACTTCGTATATACCTGAAGCTCTATTTAATATTGCTCGTTTTGTTTACAATGAAATTAAAATTAGTAAACCAAGAGGAGTATCAGAATTGTATCCTTTTAATTACAGTTATAGTGTGAAATATGATTCTATATAAAGTTCTTAACTATTTATTAGTACTGTTTTATATTCTTTGATAAAACAAGCAAAGATTTTGGGTGCTCATAAGCTTACGAGACAGTTATTAGACAAGATTCGAATGCTTCGTATTCCGCCCAGATATCAAGAACAAGTTGAAATTGCTGCTCTTTCTGCACATACAAAACCACATCGAGATCCTGAAGACCTATTGGCTATGTGTTATAGGTGCTCCACTTATAATCCGTTAATTGGAACAGCTAAAAATATTTGCTCACACTGCCAACAACCATTCATTCATTCTTTTGTGTCTTTTGGTAATTTGGAATATTTGGTCACATGGTATAATAAAACTAATTTTCTTTTTATTTTATTTCTTCAAATGGTAGAAGTTCTTCCGTTAGTAGAATTTCAAATTGAAAGTGATATAACAGATGCTGAAGCGGTTAGATTAATTGAAGCTCCATCAGAAGAAGTACCGAAACCACCAAAATTGGACAATGATGACAATATTCAAACGTTTCAACTTGATGATATGTCTCCTCAAGATCCTTTTACAGCCAAAATCGCTAAACAAAATGTAATTTTTAAAATAATTCATTTTCTCTTAATCCTAACGTTGAATTACCATGAAGCTAAAGAAATTGCAGAAAAATTTAAAATATTTTTTCCTATTTAATTTTCTGCAACTAATTTATATTTTTGCCTTAAAGTGTTTACCTCGTTCCCAGCTCGTTTCGTTCACTAAGGCTTTATGAATGTAGAATACTTACCTAATATTTATCTTCAATAGTACCTAATAAATTATTAGTTGAATTCCTCATACATTTCACATTCGTGACACGGATTCATGAATCTTTCATTTGATGTTATTAGTAATATTGCTCACGCAGCTCAAGTCCTTTTTAGCGACATCAATATCTGGCAACGTTGTATTTTCTACTTTGTTTTTAATTTAATTCGCGAATAAATCGGCTCATAATGCGAATGTAGCCACAAAAGAGAAAATTATACCATATTTTGAATTGAATTAACAAACAAAAAAACGCGAATAGGATAAAAACAAAGTAGAAAATACAACGTTGCCAGATTTGACTGTTCTAAAAGGGACTTGAGCCCTCATTTATCCTAATATAAAATAGTTGTAGCGATGTTAAAATTACGTTTTCTAATTTACTTTCATGGTAGATTTTTTTAATTGGTATTTTTTAGGTAAACGTATTTATTAAAAAAAAATATATTAAAGGAACCTTGTATTTCTTAAAAATTTCATACTTTAATTTTTGTGTAATTACTTTTTAACGTTATGTTTCGTTTTTGAAAAAAGTGAAATCTGTTTAAGATACAGTTTAATCTTAATCAAGAAATGTCATAGATTTTTTTAATTATTTAATATTTTTAGGATGACAATGATAATAGTTTTACTCCAATTGTCGTTAATCGAAGTATTTTACAATCAATTGATCCGTCAACTGTTCTAATATGTAAATGGCCACCTCCATTACGATATCAATACTATCGTAATTTACTTCCTGATCTGCAAATAAGTATTTGCCATTCATGTTTTAAGGTAACAAGTTTTATTATTTAATAAAAGTCACCATGATTAAAATTTTCAATATTGAATTATGTTTTAGACATTTCTTGTTGATGATTATGAGTTACAAATTATTCAAAAGAATCAATGCCCGTTTTGTCGATCATCAGCCGAAATTTCCACGGGTGAAATAAAGCAAGAAGATATACAAAACTTGGAAATAATCCAATAACTTTTACTAGAATTTTAATGTTGAATTAATCATAATTTTTTTTTTTTTTTGATTTAGAATAAGTTCCTAATAATTAAGTAGGTATCTATCGTACCAGTAGTAAAAAATACATTTGAAATATTTTTAAAATGAATGACCACAAAAGGAATTTATTGCGAATAGAAATTAAAATTATTTAAACTTTTATTGTGATTACAACTCCGTCCTTATCGATATTTATTCTGAATGTATTTTATTTATTTATTAATAAACAAATTTTTATAAAAATAAAGCTATTATATTTGACTTTATTAAAAAATTTAACATTTCTTACAGGTATAACACCTTCACTTCCAAATTTACATTTTAATAATTAGTAAATAAATATATATATTTCAAGAATCAGAGTATCTTCAAAATTTCTTTTAATCAAAAAATGTAATTTGAATTTCCCACTTTTGAAAACACTCGCGCATTTAATGGCGCGCGTTAAACATCCGGCTACCTACCTTACCTACTTCCGCCGAATAACATTTCTCTTTACATTTGTGAAAAGGAGGTAAGTCGCATTCATTTTTAATTCTTCGTCTAAGAAATGTGGAACGTTTCTATAAAAAGTTTGCACTTTAAATTTAATTTTAAAATTAATATTATCAACTTTAAACCACCTTAATATGTTTTGGTAATAATATAATTAAATATTATTTTTATATTTTATTTGATCTCCATTTTTCTTTCACGTCCACGTGTTTATAACAATCTCCATTTTCAAAAAAAGCTTTATTGTAAAATAATTTTTACCCAATTTGTTTTACCCAATTAAATCTATCGTTTCATTAATTATAATATTTATTTTAGATCAAAATGTCTTCTCATCTAAATTGGATGATCATTAGGAACAATAACGCCTTTCTTTTGAAGAAACGGAATATTAACAAGCCTTTTAGTACGGTAAGTTTTTCCCCTAAAAGTTAAATGATTTTAAAAATAATATCATTGGAATATTTATTCTAGGAAGCTAACAATTTGAGCAATCTTAATTCTTTCCGACATAATGGATTGATCCACAAGAAAACAGTTGGAATTGTACCAGCTGCCGACAAGAAAGGATTCACTGTTGTCTACAAAAAAGCCCGCAGATACGTACGTTTACATTTACTTCCTTGTATTTTAATATTCTTTAACGCAAATGATGTATTTATTGTCTTGATATACGATGAAGACATTTATTCACTACCCACCTTTTTTATCTGATGTTTTAAATCTTCCTATAACATCAAAACTAAAAAAAATAGTATTATTCTAATTTCAATATCATTTGCAGCACAAACCTGGGAGATCTACCGTACGCCGAACAATGAAAGCTGGTCCTCGTCGGTCGTTATACAAACTTAAACGTTTGTTAACCAAAAATAATTACCGAAAAGATTTATCTAAGGTAAAAACATACTTTCATTTCTTTCTTATTTTCTTTTATTTTAAATGATGCTTTCTACCATCAAGATCGCAGAAGGCCTTGACGAAAACTTATTACTGATTGTTTTTTTTTTAAAGAAATAAAAACATCAACTTCCAACGGATATTGAAATATTTTTATTTTTCAGCTCGCTCTACGTCGTGCTAGCGCTGTTTTACGTTCCCAAAAACCTGCAAAACCTAAACCAGCACCCAAAAAGGACAAATTGAATTTGTAATTAATAAAAATAAATAAAATTTATATAAATAATTGTTCTTTTAATTTTTAAATACCGTCCTTTTTTAATTTTAAGGGGCTGCAAAGAATTTTATACCAATACTTTGGTACAAATAACGATTATACGAGTTTACTCCCTAACAATGTCTTATTCTTCATTTTGTTTGAAATTCAACTCTTATTTCTCTTTTGTCTGATTTTTCATTATGACCGATTTATTGGGATTTTTTTTTAATTCGTCGCTTTATAACTGCCAGGCTTTTGACGACTAGAAATAAATAAATATTTTAAAACTATTCGATATAAAGATCGAATTCAGGTACCTACTAGTTAACAACCGGTCACCGTAGCCAATAGGCTCAACTGTTTTGGAATTAAAAACAAAATGAGCCGTTTATTTTGAAAGTGGTCTAAGTCCATTTCTTAGACAGTGCATACAACTTTTAATGTGCTTATAGACCAAATTACGCTGGTACTTGTACTATTAAATTTTTACAAATTATTAATATAAAATCATTTTTCGACACAGTAGCAACTTCTTTGATTGTGACATTTATATATTCATTGTTGAAAAATAAAGTAGGTATGTGAAGTATTCCAAATATTCTTAAAATGGACTTAAGCTACTTTCAAAATAAACGACTCAAATAGAGAATGAGATGTTGCCACATAAGAAAAACGAGTAAATAAAAGGTACTTGTACCGATATTGTTTTCCTTTACTACACTATCATTATATTTAATGAATTTCAACATTATGATCAATTATATTATTATTACCCGTTCACACATATGTAACACGTCATTAAGACTAATTTTGACAGTTTATTTTTTAGCAAAAAGTTTATATTTTTAATATTTTGATGGTTCTGTTCCAGAATTAGTTTATAACTATTTATATTTCTTTATTTTATTTAGAGTTTTTATTTTTGAACAATACGTTTCATCGGTGTCTCGACTTTTTCAGGTACTATTATAATTTTTTACAACACAAATTAAATTTTCATTTTAGTAAGTGTTATTAAGAATTGCTACAAGAACTATTAAGAAGTACCTGAAGAAGTCGGGAAATCGATGAAACGAGTTGTACAAAAATAAAAAATTCCCAAAAAAAAAATAAAGGGAATATAAATAATTATCTTCATATTTTTATCTAACCTGGCGGAGACACATAACGGCTAAAAGAAACCAACTCAAAGAAAAATGTCGAAAATTACACTGGCTAATAGGTTGGAAATCGCAACTGTCCCTGGACGCCCTGAACTGCAAACTGCTGTTGTACAAGTCAATCTTGAAGCCAATCTGGACATATGACATCCAACTATGAGGAGTGGCTAGTGACTCGAACATCAATATTATCCAACGCTTCCAGCCAAAAACGCTCACTCATCACAAAGGCCCCGTGGTTCGTCACCAACCAAGACATCCACAAAGATCTGAAGATGGCCTATGTCAGGGAGGAAATCGTCAGACATAGCATAAAATACCAAAACAGACTGAGCGACCACGTCAACCATCTGACGGTCAACCGCCTTGACAACAGCAACGAGTCAATGAGACTGAAACGCGTCTCGTTTCTGGAACTGCCATATCGAAAGTGAAAACATCAAGCTCACTATTCTAAAATAGTGAGCAGGAGTGATTCGGCGTATAATGGATTTGCTTATTGTCCTCGGACAGATCGCAAATAATATGAGAGAAAAAAAAATTTATCACTAGTAGGCCTAAAGTTTAGCAGCAATAACTCTCGGTTTCCATTTGATGGTTTCTATCGTCCCTATCAAATATCGTTTATTTATCGTTGCCTACTGGTTTACCAGTTTTTTAATAAATAACACTTCTTATTATTTTCTATTTTATAAAAAATACTTTCAATAATAAATTTCTACTAGTATTTCATCGTCTCGAAAGGTCTTTTAATTTATCCAGATTTTATAATACTTCGAAGATATTAATATCACATTTCGATCAAGATTTATGATGATTGTTTCGTTACTTCCTTGATATTTTGTATCCTCATTGCTTTTCATTTTTTGTGTAATATTAAAATGGTTCTTCGTGTCAATTTGTAACCATCAATTACACTTTTTTTTAATGCCATAAAATATTCCTACTGTTTCTTAGATATATTATATATCAAATAAAACAGTTCGTATCTCAGTAATGTAGCCTGGTGGTTGCAGGAGTTGGGAGAGAGGGGTTTGGGTGGTACATGGAAATGGGGCGCATATTATTAATTCCGTAAAAGATTTTTCCCTGAGAAAAATAAGAACAGTACATTTTTAAATAATAACAGAATTAGAGGTGTTTGACTTTTTACAAATTTTCTTGACTAATAATGAAGAAATGTGGCAGCGAATTTTTGGTCAACTTACTACATCACTGTCGTTTCTTTTAGGTTTTACGATATATCCAAAGTTTGGAGAGAAATTTTGTCTTCATCAATTGAGTTACACTTTTAACAGAATTTGAAAATAGCTTCCATAAAAAGCGTCTTCTTCCGATGTATCACTTTTCAATTTTACTAATCTTCAAGTAACAATGTATAGATGAAATTATAACTGCTGTATTAGGATGAAATTATGAATCAGAAGAAAATGATCACGTAATTTGTTTCAAAAACAATAGGATAGTACAATAAAAAATAAATTAGCAAAATATGTTTCCATTATTATTTGAAAATATTCAGTAAGCTCTATGAAATTAAACATTATATAATACTCTTAATTTCTAGCACCTATGTCACATACTTCAATTTTGTGCAAAGGTAAAAACTATTACGTAGAAAATTTATGTACAGAAAACTAACGAATTAATTTGATTGACTTTAATATCTACAGCCTGCTACACCAATAACAGATGAGCATTTATTATCACGTTTTATTGTACGTTTTCTTCCGCTCCCATATTTTTTATATTGAACATGATTTAAAAAATCGATCACATATAGTTCTCCGCATATTAATATATCTACAGTTGGGACATCTGTTACATAAGCAGCTTCTATTTCAGCACTAGTTCTTTCATCGTATCTCCACCACCCTAAATCAGAAACAATAATTAATTTAAAGTTAATAATAACATTTTGGGAAATAAAATATTAAATGTTACCATCACGTCCTTCGTAAAACCAATCGTACTGATCACTGTCTATTGTGTTAGTGTCAGGTAATGGAATTAATAATTTTGGTTTTTCAACACATTCTCGAGGAATTTCTTGACGACACATTGCACATTTTTTACTCTGATTAGCGATTCCTTTTATACAAAGATAACAAAATACATGTCCACAAGGGAGCACTGATGGATGTAAACATGGTTGTAAACAAACTGGACATTCCAGAGGTTCATCTAAAATGTTATATTTTTTTAGTAACATAAACACTAATGAAATTGTTTCCAAAAATACTTTTTGCAACAGACTTATTAAAAGTAGATTCTGCCATTATAATCTTTTGACAGATTTGATGAAATTTTTTTTTACTGATTTCAACAAAGTTTTCTTTGATTTGTCTAGTAAATTTTACACAAACTTAAAATGAATTTTATATTTTAAATATTTATAATTCGAATTAATTTGACCCATAAGTATTTCTAATTACTTATAAATATCCGATTAATTGTAACCAGATTAAAAATTATATGATTTTGTCAAAAAAAAAGAAACTTATGAAGTTCCAACAGAATGCAAGTAGCTGTCAGAATCCGTCACAATTCCTTTCACTGTTTCCATCAGTGAATACAACTAACAATGTTAACAATCCTAGCGATCGCTAGCGATATTTCGGAAGATTTTTCGAACTACCTGTAAAAATTATACCGCCATCTAGGAGCGATTGAACAAACTAAATTGAAAAAGTGGTTCAAATTATCAAATTATAACGTAAAGGAAAAAATATAAAAAAAATCATTAAAATAAGAAATTCAGAGATTCTTTTCATAAACTGGAGTTCGGAAAAAACTTAATTTTGGTGCAAGTAGTTTTAGAAGCTTCAAAATCAGGCTGCCTTTCATTTCTATTTTGCTTCGTATTTAATTTGTGAATAAATAAGCCATAATGAAAATTTAGCGACAAAAGAGAAAATTATACGCTAATAAAATTAAACCAACAAAAAAATCGAAAATTAAATTAACAAAATAGGAAATGAGACGATACAAGATTTTGACGCTTCTAAAAACTACTTGTGCTTCAATTTTTCTGCAGTTTCCGGAATAAAATTAGAGAGTTGGTTCCTACCGTTCCTATACTTAATCAGAAAAAAGGGATGCTAGTAAGTATGCTAGCTAGAAAATGTGAGTTTCAATGCCAATTATTCCTAATAACATCATGATTGTTGTACTTAATAAATGTTAAACTGCACTATTCCGTTCAATTCGTTATTTATCTACATTTAACATGAACTACTTAGCTAACTTTTTGTTTATCCTACTATGTGCTAACTAGCATTTTTATAGAGTAACGTTCTTAAGTTCGTAACATCTTACATCAATTTAAAACCAAAAAGTGTTGACATTTGGCATATTGTATGTTTTACACTTTAGAGTATTTACACGAAACATATTTTAAGTAAGCTGTATGACTATAACAACTATTGATTGTAATAGGCATTAGTATTGAGTATAATGTATATTACGTATATTATATATTAATTTTTATTATGTTTTAAATTTAGCGGAATACTTATATTTTTACAAGTAATTTTTAGGTATAAATAAGAGAAATATTTATTTCGTTTAAAATAATTTATTGCACTTTGCGAATAAATACGATCATAATTATAATAGATATATTTTAATATAAAACAATTTAAATCATATTCTGTACTTATTCAATAATACACATTATTTCCTTCCTCATGCTTTTAAAATATTTATTTTCTACTTCAAATTGACTCTTTTTTAACTGTATTATAACATATAGTGGTCATTAGCATATTTCGTTCTATTATTATCAGACTTCGGTCCCTAACTGAATATCCTTCAATAGTTACTTGACTACTTCATTCATTTAAAAAAAAACAATAAAACAAAAGTACTATAATTATTCCGATTTTTTTCTTGCATGCTTAAGTCGCAACAGTAGTTTAATATAATACACCAATGTCCAACAGGAACTATAGTTTCAAAGAAACTTCTTTTTAATATAATTTAAAAATGGACTGTAAAACAGGATTAGCCTGGGCCAGTGTATCGGAAAATCTTTATTATACTGATCGTTTCCAAAAAATCCACAAAAAAAAACGAAATTTCGGTTTTTTGTAGGTTTGAAAGATTTTCCGCTGAAACTTCAATTCAGCGACGAACAGAAATTTCGTCGGACCCGATAATGTATTTTTTTTGTTATACGCCTCTCACATTATGGTTATTTGCAGCTGGTTTTGTTCTATATTTAATGAGAGTTAAGCAAAATTTAAATTCTTTTCCATATAAAAAATATTTTGAAATCAAATCATTTGAATATATTTAAAATCAATTTTTAACAAGTCAAGAAGAGTACTGTAATAAGGCAGTGACACTATCTTTCTTCCGTATTATTTACGTTTGTTTCATTATTGATGTCTTGAGGTATTTTTATATCCGTTACTAAATTATCATCCTTGTGCATATTAGCCCATCGTTTCGATACATCTGAATATATACATTTCCGAAAAACCAAACAATGAATATGAGGTAATTTTTCATATTTAACTCGCATAAATCCTATAGAGGCTAATGAATAACGCCAAGATTTCATTAATTTAGCATTAGCGCCCACATGTTTTGAATCTGGAGTTATAATTATCAGTATTCCCTCTACTTTGAGCAATTTATATGCAGTTTCGCAACAATGTAACCTTTGATGACTTGAAGGAATATATTCTAGTAAAAGACTAAATACAATTACATCAAATGTATTAATTGGCAAATTTGTTATTTCAACATTTTTGTCATTTGGAATTGCACAATTTTCGGTACAATTAATGTTAAGAAAATCACAAGTATACACGGTGTCATTGGCAGGGGCTAAGTCAATAGCAATGACATCGAAAATTTCACAACTTTTAAATGGATTATAGCAACTTCCAACATCCAATAATTGCAACTTTTTATTTATATCACGGTTTTCAATGATTTTAGTAATAATGTCATTATCACCGTTGACTTTTTTCATTATGTTGATTTCTCGTTGTCGCTGATATAATAACCCTTTTGGGAAATATTCATTACATTCATCTTTAATCCAGTTAATTCGTGATGTTGCCAATTTTGAATCATCTTCGGAATTTTTATCCCAATATTTCGTCGCTAATTCCTGCATAGATGATGCATATTGTTTGAGGAGGTTTTTTTGTTTACAGTGCAATTCCCAGGCCTTGTCAGCACCAAGAACACTGGCGTCATTTCTTAAATCACTGTGAATTTTTTTAATAAAATTTGATAATTTTTTTTGATTATCACAAGCCATTTAAATTTTTCAAACTATTCTGTTAATTTTTATAAATGTTTAAACTTGTATATTTAAATTATTACGTTTTTGTACTCAAAATAAATTAAAATTTAACAACGAAAAGCATATTCACCGTCAATAATTGGTATTTACGCTATCTTATCAGAAAGCATTTTTATTTCACGTCATCCACGCGTGTAATGTATTCATACAATTGACGCAAGTGTCAATTAAAATGTTTTTACAACACTGTCAAACAATGTTTCATGCTATTTACGACTGCGCATTGTTCAGATGTTGCGCATCATAAATAACCAAGCGGACCAAAACTATCCGAATTATTCGAATCACTAATCTGTATGATATATATGTGCCATACATAAGATAAGTAATGCGCCTATATCTCAGTACCAATAAGCTCAGTGATATATACGTCTATAACATATATATTACAACAAATATACAATATATATGCTGGTGATATACATGATACAGACCGTTGAACCGAATCCACACAAGAAGTTACACTTATTTGGAAAAGTTTAGTTTTATTTTATGGAAATAAGTTTCAACGGTTTATGTTTTGTTACTAGAGTTATTAACAAAATTTGCATCATTATAATTAAACAATCCCTGTAGCTACCCGTGAAATACCCACATCCAACACTAACACAACTAACGAATAGTAAAAATTGGCTATAGTAATAGTAAAAACTAATTTACAAAATTTAGAAACATAAAAGTTATTTGGTTAAAAAAAAACACATATGTAGATATATTATCTCGCGTAGATGGCTTGGTTCATATTTTACACATAACAGAAGCTACCTGATGAATAATCCACATCAAAAAATGTTTTTCCTTTCTCATGCTACGCTTAAAGAAGTACATCATTAAAAATATATGGCAACGCATTTTTTATAAGTTTTCTTAGTAATTCAATATCTTTGTTGATCATAATCTTTTATAAGCTTTCAATTTAACAAATATGCAAGTATTTCCGTGGCCGAAAATTCTCGCGTAGATTCAAGAAAAGCTATTTAATCTTGACCTTTCTCAAACGAATCTTAATTTCGACATTCGAATGTGTAAACAATATAAACCTTAAAATTTCTATCCTAGTTTTCGAAAAAGAATTTCTCATGTCTTAACTTAAACCTTTTTAAATTTTACTACAATATTTAGTTAGTCAAAAAATAAATAAAAATACGATTTAAAACAATCCCAAAACTATTTATTAAAAGTATTGACCTATAAATTATATATATGTTATTATTAATAATACAATCAACAATCTTTGGTAAATTAATAATACTTATTATTAACATAGTAATGTAATATTTCCATTGTCCGCGCCTATAAGTAACAATTTGTTCAATGGTAAAACAGACATTGAAGTTAAAACACCTTTGAATGTATCTGACCGCAATCGAGTACTCGAATAGTTAGGTTTACTATCAATCGTTGAATAAATACCAATTCGATTGGCCGTAGTTCCTGAGATCAATTCATCATTGCAATAACAGAGACAGTGAACAGGTTCGGTTGCACCTCTACAAAAGTTAAAAATGATTTATACTTATATAAAAAAGATATGAACAACTTACTTTAAATGGCATTTAAGTTTTCCATCATTTAAATTCCATACGGTTACAGCTTGATCTAAACTAGAAGTAATAAGCGATTGAGAATCAGGTACTGCGAGTTGTAGCAACTCTCCATCATGAGCTTTCCAATTAGATATTAGTTTTCCTCCAACTCTCAGATCTAATAACACCACATTTCCTGTAGAATGGCCTACAGCTAACACATTACTGCAAGGAGAAATAGCTAAACAGCGAATTAAACCGCCTGATGTAGTAGAGACCTAATGAAAAAGTAAATAGTCATTGTTTTGTTATAGGATTTATTTTTTTACAATATGGATACCTTATACTCATGAGTGTAATTGCAAAGGCGTGCATCGATTGAACGAACTGTCCCATCAGTCGTTGCAACTAATAAAGATGAACTAGGAGGAGGTATAGCTTTTAATACATTTACAGGTGGATTTTTTGTGGATGTTTCTAATTGACTTAATACAGCTCCCATAAAAGGATCCCAAATATGTACAGTGCTATCACAAGATACAGCTAAACGAAGTGATTCAACAAATGTTATTCCAAGAACTGATTTTTTGTGACCAGTATACGTCCATTGTGGTTGTGAAACTGCTGTTCCATTACCCTTAAACAAATTGAATGAATAAATCAACATTTAAAATCTATATAGTTATACTTACTTGGCTACGTAGAGACCATAATTTTATTGTTTTATCTCGACTTCCACTAATAAAACTATTTTCATTATCAAATATATAAAAGCCTCTAATACTATTTACATGTCCTTGAAAAGATTGCAATTTAATTTGCTTAAAATTGAATTTATTGTCTTTATCGGCTCTTCCGATTTCATGTTCCCAATAAGCCAACCAATTGCCACGTAAATGCCTCGTTGTGTTTTCCATTTTGTTATTTATGAAGTTTTCAATTTTCAAATCGAATTTATCGTTGGTATCGACTATGTCAATACGATTACCAATAAGAGACACATTACTCCCGAAACTTCCTGTACTCCCCACTATTGGCTCATTTATTGTCGTTTTTAAATCGTACAAATATGTTCTATTAGACTTGTTAATATGAGGATAAGTTAATTGCATTTCTTGTTCAAATTGATAACATAAATCTTTCATTAAACTGTCATTTTTTAACGAAGTTTTCATAAACGTGTCTCCCAGAAATTGAGCTAAAGGAACGTAAGTTTCATGAGCCAATTCACAAGTGAAAACTTCTTTTAATTCTTTGCACGCCTGAAACAATATTTACCTGAGTTAAGAATTATTACTTTAATAGTTTAAAATTAAATTAGAATTGGTACAAATAACTTAAATGTGTGTAGAAATTTAGTTAATGAATTTTCTGTTTTTCTATGTAATATGTATGGGTAATTCTCAAGAAATATCGAAATTTTTGTTTTTTCAGTTTTTACAAACCTCTAAGCGACTTATGATGGTATTTTTTTTTTTTTTGAAAAGAACACTACTTGGGTTAATGGTGTTGGTTATAATTTTTGAACCATATCTATAGAATAATAAATAAATAGCATTCTTAAAATCATTCCCTCACTATATCCCAAGCTTAAGATTAGCACGTTTTTGAACTTCTAAATCAAAAATTTTTGAAAAAAATGGTTTACTAATTTATCTAATCGATTAAAAACACAATAGATTTTCAAAAATATTTTGAGTTTGAAATTAAAAGTAAAGATCACGTTTTCAAATATATTTTTCATATATGTCCCATGAAAGAAAATCATTTCCTCGCATCTTGGCTAACAGTCAATATATGAATGCATCAGTAATCATTCATAAACGTTCTCATCGATTTTTGCTTGTTGGCGATACTATCAATTATTTCACATATTTTAGTCATCTTACATGTGTTGAAGTATCTGACTTAGTTCCAGAATAAAAATATGACGATTTTTTCAAGATTACATTTTCAGTCGTCATCCCCTCACATTGAAGAAAATTGAGGTATTGACTAAGTCTTGTATAAAAATTCAGAGGTAATAATAGTTTGTGTACCAAAATTTTTTATGTTACATTTCATTTCGTCATACCCTCATTTCAAATTGAAACGAGGGAATAGCGATATATGAGGTAATAGCTTTTAAACTAGCCGAACTTGATTTTTTTCTATTTCTTTACTTATTTAATACTTAAATTCACCGTTTTTTCCTGTTTCAAGATTTTAGTGAAAATTACTGTTGTTAATACAATGCAGATACAAGTAGTTCATTTTGATGGTGCAGGACACAAATAACACTTTACAGAGAAGTATTATATTAATGTAACAATAATACTGTTAGGACCCAAACTTTTGCTCTCTATCAAACAATAACAAACACGATTCAATAACGGCATGGCCTATAAAGACCATTCTTCATTCGCTTTCAAAATTATAAATCATCCTTATAATTCGTCTAAAATAAGTTTATACTGGGGACCACTATATTAGTAAAATCTAGTCACACAAATACTATAAAATGGACAAAAATAAATAAGTTTTAAAAATATTTTTTCTACTCAATTTCGGAATTTGATGAGAATCACCCGTATGCTATTTTAGTTAATGATTATTGATAGTCGCAAAAGTAACACATTAAGGATGTTGATCTGAAATATGTGTTCCAATCGGAAATTTTTGTACATTAAAAGAAAAATATGAAACGTAATATCGCTAATTTAAATTAAATTATTCTTTTTAGATATCCTCTTACTTTACTCTGAATTGATTCTTCCGCTTTATCATCACTTCGATTTTTTACGGTTATAGAAATTGGCGGAGACCAACTCTCTGATGATGCTACTCTACACCCGACTCGCAATGCCCGCCCGTCTCTTACCGCCCATTCAGCAGTTGTTCCATCTCTTCGAACTTCCAAATAGTTTGATTCTTCAATTGATTTCGTACAACTTCCTTCCGAATCACTGTTGTTTTTCTTAACGTCTGCCATTGCAACATTTTCTTCATAGTATTTGTCATGTGCTTTATTGAATATCAAGAAAAATCTTTGCAATGCTGATATGAAAATATCCGAATTTTTTCCATTGTAAACTCTTCGCATTGCTACGTACAACGTATCAATTATTTTCTTTGTCAAAGCTAATCGAGCTGTTGCACCTGAAGGAAAAGTAGTTCGAGTGGTTCCAACTAAACGAATGGAAGGAATAATAATTGGTTTTAATATTTCATCTTGCATATGATCTTGTATGCTTTGATTCGAAAGACAAGGTAAAATATCCCTCAACAAAACCACACAACTAATCAAACCTCCTTCTAGGTTCGAAGTTATTCTTTTTTTACATAGAACTATTAGTTCGCTTATGTGAGGAAGATATTGAAAAAGAATAAGATGTTCACCGTAAAGAGCTAAAAAAAAACAAAAGTTATATTTTTTTTGTACAACAGCAATAAATTTTAAATAGTTCACATAAAGGAAGATCATATATCTAGTTGATATATGATTAAACTTCAAGAAATTTAAGACGCTTAATAATACATAGTTCAAAGAGTTATATTCTTAGTTTAAATGACAGATGATAACACTCAGAGCTCAGTTTCTTATTAAATTAAAGAAGAAAACTTAGGTTTTTTAAGATCCGTTAGATGTTTTATTTTCATTGCTTTGTTGTGGCGACGTTTCATTGCTTATCGCAACATCATCAGGCGTCTATAAAAATTAAACTAATTTCAAAATATGTCAAACATGCATAAATTACAACATTATAATATTATATAATATACTTATTAGTTAATATTTAATTATAAGCATATTATATAATATTATAATGTTGTAATTTGTGTATGTTTGACATATTTTGAAATTAATTTAATTTTTATATAAGCTTGATGAAGTTGCGATAAGCAACGAAACGTCGCCTATTTGAAAAACAAAACATCTAACGGATCTTAAAAAACCTGAGTTTTCTTCTTTAATTTAGTTTGATTAACGTTATATTTCTTATATCTTTTTTGTTTTATTAATAAATACATAAAGAAGGTAATGAATAATTCAATTGTATATTGACTACAGTAAAATCACTTTCGTTGATGGTATTAGGTGAGATGTGATTCTCTTAGTATACAAAAGAATACTTATAATTTTAGTTTGGAATAGAACATTGAGCAACAAATTATAAGGAAACATTGTCACTGACAAAGTATTGTCGCGGATTTGGAACTTTCAAAAATTCATACTATGCTAAAGAACCGTATATCTCAAAAAAGTATGTTATTTTAGAAAAAATGATTATTATAACTTAAGGGATGATAGGGAAGAAAAGAATAGACCCAACATTTTTAACCTTGACGAGCTTTTGATTTTTCCGGATTAAATTATATTTTTTTAAAAATGTACTTTACATAAAAAACTAACAATGGTTCTAACAAATCGACTGAAAGTAAATGAAGAGTTAACAAATTGCAATAAAATAGTATAAATAGTAGTTCTATAAACTTGGAAAACGAGCTTTTATAATTCATACTAAAAAAAATATTGCAATCTATGTTTGATATATTTAAAATTTGTGATATAAAATTATTTCAGAAACTAATACTTGTAGGTATTAACGATATAAACTTTCGCTCATGCCCCTTTTAGCGACGTTAATATCCGGTAACGTTGCATTTTCTACTTTGTTTTTGCTTTAATTCGCGAATAAATCTTGCCATTATAAAAATTTAATAACAAAAGAGAGATAAATTAAACAATATTAGAACTAAGTTAACGAAAAAATCGCGAATTAAACTAAAAATAAAGTAGAAAATACAACGTTGCCATTTTGACATCGCTAAAAGGGACATGAGTCTCAACTTTTTATTTTTTTTCTGAGCTTACTATTTAATTTAATTTTTATAATGAAATCAAATATAAATACCTGCAACCGATGTTAAACAGTTCAATACACGAACAGCATTTTGATCTCCAACGATCCGCTCATTAATTATTTGTGTAGTTTTAATTGGTTGATCATTAACTGGTGAAGGTAACAAATTTTCTTTTCCAACATAACATAAAGTTAACATTCGTAACAAATTGCGAGAAAGATACTTGGCAGTAAGAACAGGTCCTAAACGATGAGATAACCATATTAGACTGTCAGCACTAACATCAGAAATTTTCGCGTTTTCTTCTTTTGCTTGAATTGGAATATATTCATCGTTCATTATTTCAAACTGTGATCCATCTTCTGGCTTGCTAATCATATCACCATCAGTTACTTCAAATTCTGCTTGACTCTTTTTACTTCCAACTTCACAATCAATGGAAACCAGGTCAGATCGTTTATAACTTGAAGGAATTGGGATGGTAGGAGACATTGTAGACAATTTTTGATCTTCGTTACTAATTGTTTCGACCTCTTCGTTAACTGAATTCCCTAAGTTTAAATCCAGATGATCCATAATATCATATATTTGAGTATTTGATTCACTAGGAGATGGTATTTTATCTTCATTGTCAAAAGCAAACATTTCAGGCTCAGATTTATCATCTTGCATTGCTTGCTTTTCAAGTTCTGATGTTTTTGTATCACTATATGTTTCTAAATCTGCAATAGAATCATCATCTAAAGGAGATAAAATATCTGTATGATCTTGCTCTTCGACATATTTTAAATTGGAAGTTTTTCTTATTAACAATGGGCGATTGATGTGACTATGTAATGGTATCTCTGGATTTTCAGTATCACGATAACCTCCAACAGCTTCAACTAATACAGTTGTGAAATTGTCCAAAAATTGTTTCATTCCAAAACGTACAATCAAGCGCAATAGAAAACTATGATGATAAATTTTAACAATTTTATTTTTATGAATTATCAGGTGGTCTCCGTCTCCCTCATATAATTTTAAAATTGGTTTTAGAAGTTTTTCATGAGTTTTCTTGGGACCCAAAGCCTTTGCAATGGGATCAAACAAATACCAAGCTGCCAAGATACAGGTGTTTGGATCAGTTAAAAGATCAATAATATACGATAATATTAAATCAATAATTTCCGAAGAATTAGTGGCATTATCTGACAAACACGACTCCAATTCTTTGGCACAAATTTTTACTTTGCATTCACTTATTTTTTGAGTTACAAGAATTTTATTTTTTTCCTGTTGTTCATACTTAACACAATTATCGCCCATGCAATTAAAATGTGTATTTATTTCTAGTTCATTGGACATATATGTGATTGCATTTAAGTTACTTAAAAATGAGTAAATACTCCAAAAATTGGTTGAAAACGGAAATACTGAAGCTGATAGTAGGGGTTGAAGAAGCTGATGAGCGGATGGTGGTGGCAATCCAATGGTTGTTACAGTAGGATATCGGAATTGATTGAAATAATCTTCTCCTACTAAATCTGTTTGAAGCAGCAACTGCACCGGATATTTTATACAAAGTGGTAATAATGTTGGTGAAGATTTAATTAATACTAAACACGCTTTTAATCGGGCAGTAAAATCTAATTGCACAGTCAATCCTAGTGCTCGTAATTCTTTTGACATAAAAATTTCTACAATCAAGCATCCTAGTACTTGCAATTCTTTCATTCGTCTAGTTGCTACAGCTTGTTTATGATTCTGCCCTTTAGTTTCCACATCAAAATTAAAAACATTTTTATTCATGCTTGTTTCTTCCAAATATTTTGGAACATCCGTTTTAGCAAAATTTTGAGCCAGTTTAGCTTCATAGTTTTCAGCAAATATTTTATTTGTAAAAGCATTATTTAATTGCTGCTCATCGTAGGATTCATAAAGTGAACTTGATTTTGATAATCTCACAAAATCAAATTTATTTAATGGTGTCGCATTTTCAACGTTATCAATTGACTTTGTGGTGATTTCGAATTTAAAGTAATTTTTTGAGGTCTGTTGGTGAAATGTTTTCGATAGAAAATTAAAATTGACTTCGACAGCATTTAAATGTGCGTATGGATTATAATCTTTTGGCAAATGTATCACATTGTACGGAAAATTGGATTTTAAAGCCGTCATTGAAATACCAATAGGGTTTACTTTCTGAGGATTAGATATATATAATTGAAATGTAGTTTTTTTGTCAGCATCCAAAACTAACTGATTACTACTAGGTTGAATATGTGATAGAAAAGTGGGCACTTTTTGTGATTTTGGACTGATCTTTTGCTGGGAGGAATTAGGGCTTGTTTTTGACGATGTGGTTGGAATAACTGCATCATTTTTAACAATTTCTTCGGTTAATGAAGATCTTGATCGTGATAGAAGTCTTGACAATCCTAGTGAAGACTTATTTTGATTTTGTATTGAAATTGAATCTTCTTCCAAATTAAGCGTTTCATCGGGAATATCTTCGCTTTGTCGTTGATTATCAGTGTTTGTATCCCGTCGTTCTATAAAATGAAATATGGTTTATAGAATATAAAGATGACTAATAGAGTAAGAATACTTACTTTGTTTGTCAGAGACAAAATAAATTTTTGGTGGTAAACGACTAATCCAAGGAGATAGAGAAGTTTGGCGTGCTGGATGTGGAAAGTAAAATAGTTGGACAACACCAGCATTTGATAATTCTTGATGATTATCGACTAATTGTAAAACAACATTTTTCGATTTAATTGCTGCCGATCCCGATAGCCTATAAATACATTAAATACCGTTACAGAAAATAAAAACAACCTTTAGTTTCTTATGTAACTTTTGAGTCATAGGCAATTCTGAAAAATTTGTTGTAATTTATATTTGCGTTCGCATCGCACCTCTTGGTACGTGCTAGTTTGCCTTATGGATAATCATCCTCTGGAGGTACTTGGTAATATTATCGAAAAAGGCTAAAACTTGGCATTTTTTATTTATTTTGCACTCTACTCTACAGAAACATAAAATATTACGTTTTTCGAAAAATTTGACTTTCTCAAGAGCTTATTTTTGATAAGAAATATCTTATTAAGCCTAAATTCTAATCCATAGTACAAGATGCAAGTATTAAAAGAATAAAGCAAGTTTTAACGTTGATTTTCCATAACTGCTTCATTTTTCTATATGTAATTGAAAATCGCGAGCATTATAAGATTATAAATTATTTGAATCGAACGCAATTTTATCATAATAAATTACTTCTAATAAGCTATCTATAAAAAAGTGTGTACTACTTACTTATATCCAAAATTAAGATCAATCCAATGATGTAATCTCTCCGAGACAAAAGCACTTTCCAAAGCTTCTCTATGCTTCTCAATAAAATCTTCTGGACTGGAACTCCAAGGTGGAACTTCTAAATCCGATAAGTCTTCGTGGATTGATTTAAATACGCTAGGTTTACTAAAAAATTCAGGAATACATTCATCGGGTGTCCATTCTTGTAATCTTTGTATAGAACTCGGATATTCAGCTGGCACCCAAATCGTGCGAACATTTTTACACAAAACACTCTTTGGTGTTCTTCTGGCCATATAAACGTAGTAAGTAATTGACGAAAGTACATCTGAGACATGATGAGGTATTTGACTTGGAGACATATTACTTTCATAAGTTAAATCTAATTGACGATCTCCTTTATTTAATCGAAATTTCGATTTCGTTAAATCTCTCCAATTATTACCACAACGAGATGTGAAATCGGTGACCCATGGAAAGACATGGTGGCAATTTGGTTCTCCATAACGTCGCCCAGATAAATTATTTAATGCTGTTAAGTAAGTGAAATTACTTATTTGTCCTTGAATCCACAGTTCGCAAAGTTGCTCTAAATTTGTGTTATCGTTTATTTGTAGTTTATCGTAACATCTCACACTACAATGAATACATCTTGCATTTTCGTAAGAATGTATATTTTTTCCGCATTCTGGAATGGATCGTAATTTACTAATTCGGCTTAATCTACTAGAGGAATGTGCGAGATTTTCCATTTCGTTTCTTATTATTAAATTTGATTCTAGCTGAGGCATTACTTGCACCCATAAATTATTATCTAAATATATATCAGATAATGTTATATCACCTACAGTCAATCCTCTATCATGCATAGATTTCAAGACTTGTAGAAGTTGAAAAATAATAAATAACGATTTTGTATAATTTGTTTCTAATATCGCTGGACTAAAAATTAAACAGTCTTGCAAAGTAAAACCAACAAACGGTGAATGGAATGTGAAAAAAAAGTTTTCATTTTCTAGGCAACATAACGTTTGTAATATATTGCTGTGGCATTCGTAATGCTTCGAATGTAACGTTGTTATATTTGGATCATCCAAATTTATAATTGTGCATCCATACGTACGGATGATAATTTCTCTTAAAATTATATTATAATCCGTTAAATTAATATGAAGTTCTTTATTATCCGAGGTCGGTATATGTTTCTTGTACGCTTCTTTCCATAAATTTTTATGATTTGTTTGCATTACATAGTGCAACAGCTGCGAGAAAGTTAACTCCGGGTCAGTTATGCTATTAGAAGTTGTATAAGCTCGAGGTAGAGGAATCACTTTGGCGTTTCGTTTCTTATAAATCTATAATTTCAAAACCAAGATTAACATTACTTTGCTCAGATACGTACAACAATTTTTTCTTACGTTTATAAATATTTGACACCATGATTTTCCCAAGCCTTCATTATTTTGAGGCCATGTTTCAAAATGTTCACATTCGATGAAATCTATTAAAATGCCATGTTGTAATAAAGATCTGCAATATAAAAAAATGTAGTCATAACCATAAAAATATTTGTAATTACAAAGATATTTAATTTAATTTACTTTAACCACAGCTTATGTACTATTGCCCTCAATCGATCAGGACGATTTGTTGTCTTAATGTATTTTTTGGGGATCCCTAATTCTTTTGCTAAAGTATCCATTATTTAAAATATGTTACTTGACATTAAACACGCATTTAATTTAAAAGTAATAAAAATTAAATCACTTTTAGCTTATAATTAACTTTGTTCTTAATTCTAAAGAATTATTTTTTATTTTTGTTTGGGTCATCTTTGTATATTTTGACTTTTGGAATGTTAAACTGTCACTTGACTTTCACTTCTACTTTGACGTTTTGAGATTGCAAATGCTGGCAAATGCCTACACATAATATGACAACATGATATTCAACAGTTTTAAAACTTATCGATAAACCATGATTTACAATGGAAAGTGGGGTTTCAATTATGTTTACTATAATTGTTTGCCTATTTCATAATACTTTAAACTAAATATAATGTAACCAACAAAGATAGCTAACATTTAAGATATATATTTGTATATAACTTTCGTAGCAGAACGTGAAAGTCACTGGTAGAAACACGTAAAGTACGAAAAAAAGTGAATACTTAAAGCTTAGCCAGGGAATTGTGGGAAAAAGAATTTTGTTTTCCTCAGTTTTATCACTATAGTAGCACTAGTAATTCAGTATATGAAGCTTTTATTAGGACCTGTTTAAAAGTAATAAGTGAATAATATGAGCTTTAATATATTAGAATAAATTCTGTTAGTTCTAAAACTGTAAAATTTAATCCCTTAAATATTGTAATGTAGTTAAAAAAATGAATTCGTGATTATCCTTTGTAAATAGGTATTGAGAGGCATATTGAAATAAGTACATTAAAAATGCCTTTAATAACTTTAAACGACTTCTAATAGAGTTTTCAAACATTGAAATGCTTTTTCACTACCATTTTAAAATGGGAAAAATGCAACTAAAATATTTATTAAACGCTCAGAATTCATGAGATAGAGGTATATGTTGTCTTATTAGTAAAAATCACTAATTGTACACTTCCTGTTGTAAAAATTATACAAAATATTTTCAAATAATTTAATATTTTAAAGGTAATTAAAGCTATTCGAAATAAATAAAAGACGTTCATCAAAAAATAAATAAATTGATGCTACGAAATTGTTATCGCCACCTGGTGAGTTTTGAAAACAAAACAGAATATATTTGAAGGAGAAGTCGCGAGTTCAGCTGTTATTGAATACGGCAAATTACAAATTAAATTGAGATCTATTTTTAAATCTTAAAAAATGATTTCTATATACTCTCAATTTTTAGCTAGAAATTAATAGAATCTTAATTAGTTTTAGGATCAGTGGTTTTGGGAAATAAACTACCTTAGCAAAACATGAAACAAAAACAAATTGTAGTACAAAATAATTTATTTTCTACATTTTTTTTACAAGTTTGTACTTAAGACACATTTAATCAACAGTCTTATGAAAAGATTTATAAAACAATATTTATATGTAGTAAATGTACATCGCATAGTATAAAAATTTTGTTTAATATTACCCGGTATTAATTGATGTAAAAGGTCTCTGAGATTGATCTACATCACTATTAATAGTTTTATTTTCTTCTATTATTGTAATACTGTTACTCGAACTGTTAATACTGAAAATAAACAATAATTGTTTCGAATAAAAAAATAAGTTTTCTTGTTTAATTTGTTATACCTGCTATTAGTTTCTTGATTTTCATTATTTAAAAATATAACTGAATAAGGGTTGGTATCGTTTTTTGGGGCTTGTAATTCACCATTATAAATTAGTAAATCGTCTACTAGAATCTAAAAAAATAAAAGTTTATAATATCTTTTAAAATATAACAAATTTAATTTGTATATACTCCAAAATCTTTCACCCCGCGTTGAAATGATTTTGAATAATTCCAAATTTTAAACTGAGAAATGATCATTGGTTTATCAAAAATTATGTATATTCTATTTAATTCTCCTGGAAGAATTGGAGCTAGCCACGAATGAGTGCCATCTGAATTTGTATTAATCCCATCAATTAATTTATCTGGTGTTCGAACATCTCCTTCAATTCCTTCTAACACATTTATACTTTCTGGATATGCCGCTATACCTGTAAAACATATAATGTAAACAAAAGTAACTCAATTACTTACAAATATAAACTTACTGTTAATATCCACATTAATTTTTTTGGAAAATTCGTCATACAACTCAATTCCATTCAAACCTACATAATAAAGATCTCCGTGTGTTGAAAATAAAATAATTTGAAACACAAATCCTTGTGGCATAGATGGATATTCATAAAAATCCAAATTTGAAATATTGTTTAATAGCTTGCAGGAAGTATCACCACTAAGGTTGGAAAGTGAAGACACTTGTTCATTTTTGCCATAAAAACATATATCTTGGCTATAATTGTAATGTAAATTCCCAGGAGCTTTTCTTAATATAAATTTTGAAGAGCCATCTAAAGGATTACGCACTGTTGTATTATTTATGATAATCGATAAATATTTGACTCCAATATTCGATAACTCTAACGAAGCATTATAGTTCCAAAACCGCAATCCTAAAATTTTATACTATAAAGAAACAAAAACTGGAAAATATTCGAACCTTTTACCGTAAATAGATACTATATTAAACAAATATATTTTCAAAACTATTTGAACATCATTTGCATAATCTGCATCCCACATTTGATTAGCATCGGTTGTTATGAATTCTCCATCATATAGCCTATTTAACTGCTCATCATCTAATTCGTTTTGTGTTTTGATACATTTGATTGGAGAGATTTCATTATCGGTATTGATAATTTCCAATCCAGTAAGGCCAATTTTTCGGTCATGGCCCCAGTTAGCTATTAAAATCAATGTTATTTCGGTAGAAGCGAAAATTTGAGAATTTAGTAACGTCTTCGGATTTGAAAAATAATTCATGGCACATGTATAGGGTCTGTTATTCTAAAATTTACCAATTGTAAAACTATATTAAAGACACACATGTTTTTTTTCAGATTAAATTAATTACGTCTATTGTTGCAGTTAACGGTCGCTCTGGTAATTCATATTCCACACCACTGTGACTTCGACCAGATATCAGATGAAAAGCCTTATCATGTTTTGAAATTTCCTCCAAAACATCTTCGTTAGTTGTAAAAAGGATAGTCTATTGCAAAGTTTTTTTTTAATTATTATCAAAAAAAGAAAAGAAAATAGTGCTATATTACATCTCCAAATTCATCCATATTTCCAATGATTCCTCCTCGAGCACGTGCAACTTCTCCTTGAAAGATGTACACGTTGTTTAATGTAATTTCTATATCTTTGGCACCTCGATAAGAATGAATTCTTGACTTATTATAGTTCTATTCAAAATGTTATACTTTAATTTAATTTAAGTTTTACTTATATATAAAGAGTTACCCATATTCTTAGCATTGCTAGTGATTCAATTTTAGAAAATATAATTTTAATAATGTGTCTTGATCCGGGCATAAATGGAGCCAGCCATATATGCATATCATCTCGGGTTCTATTAACACCATCAATTAAATTTGTTACTACTCGAGGATCTCCACTATATTCCGGTAATATATTTATATCAGGTGGATTAGCAGTAATCTATATGCAAAATAAATAACTTATTTAAAAAATAAAGAAGAGGGTCAGTTATTTTCATAAGATTATTACTCTTTTTTTACTAGTTCATTTTTCCTTTCAAACCAAAATGAATCAATGAACGTAAAAGTACATTCTCAAGAAGCGGCCCAATAATATTATAACGTTATTTTACTTCATTACGAATTCGTGGTTAGTGAAATAGTTAAACTATTTATTTGTAGAGATATTTGTTTTAACAAGCTGATTAATTTCCCTATTAAAAACGACATTTAAAGGCATTTTTAATTTTTAAAAACCACATTAAGAGCAATTGGAAGTCGTTTAAAGTTATTAAAGGCATTTTAAATGTAATGATTTCAAAATATCTATTTCAACGGGGTTACTTTTACAGAGTATAGATAAACATTTTATATTTATTTGCTCATTCATTTGCACTAGGTATTCTACTTAATAAACTAAAACAAATAATATTTATTTACATTAGTAACAAATAACCATCTGACAGTATACTAATTATTTACATTTTCCAAGCGTGAATTGTTCAGAGTTGCTGATCTTAATTATTGGAAATCATATTCAAAAATGAAAGCTACACTTTATTGACTGACCATAATGATATCTTAACCGTTTGGCTCTACTTTTAAAACATATTTTTATCAAACGGTAGAATAAAAATTTGTCATACAAGAATTGTAAAGCAAGAGAAACAACGACAATTACTCAAAGCCCAACTCTAACTGTTGACTTCTAGAACAATTTAAAATATCATTGCGTCTGTAGCCGGTCTTTTTGAACAAAAGGGCATTTTAATGATTACATTTTGACGATTGATTACATTTTAATTCCTCAACAAAATAATCGAGATCATTCTCTGGTATTCGAACATTAAAATATGATTAATTTTCCTATTTCTTTCATAACTCAAATAAAACAACAACTCAATCTTTTAACCCTTATTAAGCGTCAGGATATCTAGAGTACACAATTTTCGTCCACTTTTAACGGAATACACTCTCAAGTAAAAACGATTGCAGTATTTGTTAAGCTCGCGCTAATTATATAACAAAAAAATATATTTGTAGGTATCTGTTTAAATAGTTTAGAAATAAGTAAAAGATAATTTGAAAAGGTGCTCATTAATAAGTTTACAAATAAAACAAATAAGTATCTAATATAGAATAAGTTTTAAAAAATAAGTTAGCGTAGCGTGGTGGATGCAGGAGTGGGAGATGTCAGGGCCCTGGGCGGCACATGAAAATGGGGCGGCATATTGATATCGATAATTTCATAAAAGATGTTGCTTTGACAAAATCACGAAGTATTTTTTTTAAATAATTAAAGAATTTAAAGATATTTGAATTTTGATCAATTCTTTTGACTAACAATGGTAACAAGAGGGTGGCGAGTTTTCGATCGATCCCGGGCTGGGAAACGTATGCTGTGCCACTGAGACTTATTATAATTTTTAACTTATTGTAATTAATCATTCGTACTGAAAAGTTTAGATTGGAATCCCAAAAAAAGTTATTCTGTGTCATATTTAGTCATAACAAATCACTGTTCTGGAGTTTGGCGTCCTTTTTTAAGGTAGCTTTAGCCAGCTATGCTTTTTATGTAGCGATAGTTAATGGATATGATTAAATCCATAGTGTGGTTATTTGTACACAGTATTTAACGTATAAGTATTTAACAGTATTTAACGTGACTATTTAGACATACGAGTACTGTACTGTGTATATACTATAAATAATTGAATGCAAAAAATCCACTTCTATATAGTTAATGCCGTTAATGCTGTATTGATAAACAGTTAATTGATGTAATATGTAATATACATTTTGTAAAGTAGTCAATTGCGTATCCATACTGTATATAGAAATAGCCACATCCTAAAATCTACTTGCAATTTTTTGGATTTGTTTAAATTATTATTCAAACAATTAATATTGAATCAAATATACCAAAACTAACTTGTTTAATTAGAATTTCATCCTATTATCTACTAATTTGAAGATATTTCTTATAAAGGTTTATTACAATTTGTTTGAAAGCATTTCTTAATTTTGAGATGTCTCATAAGTTTAGGCATTGCGAATTATATTTACATTTACGTATTTTATTCATTTAAAATTTTTCTACCTTTAATTTAAATAATATAATTAATCAAAAAGTTTATCAATAAATTATTGCTTTCATAATTACTGCACACAATAAATTACTGCAACAATAATAAAAATCTATTTGAAAATATATCTTACTTTACTTATTTCTATTGGCTTTCCTTCAACTGAAAATAATTCGATTCCATTTAATCCAACGTAATAGCGATCGCCCCAAGTAGATTTTATATTTATTTCTAAAATTCTTCCTCTAGGTAATTCAGGAATTATGAAGTTGTAATTATAATGCTGAAACATGGGCATTCGATGCTGACTTAAATCATTAAAAATATTGTCGGAAATGTCAACTTTCGAAGTGGCGGTTTTAGTTATTGCCATTGGCATTTCTATAAAAAAAAACATATTCTTGAAAAAAGAATAGTGTCAGTAATACTATTGCAAAATAAAATATAATTTAAAAGAATAGAACTGACCTTATTGTGAACTTTATAAATCCAGTGCATAAAAAGAAAAAAAAAACTGAAACAATTTTTGGTGCTTGTTTGAAATAAATGATCTAATTTGAAATATTTTATTTTACAACATTGATAAAATTAAAATACTTATATAAACTGAGTTGAAAATAAAAATTGTTTGATATTTTCAAATGCATTTATTTGGGAACTAAAAGAAAATTTTGAAAATACCATACAATCAATGTATAAAAGGTATGGTAAAGTATCAAATAAAATTAAAAGAAAAAACATACAAGATGGAATTCTACTAAAAAAAGTACACAATTACAATTAAGGCTTCTCACCGCCCATGTTAGAAACAGAACTTTGCCGATCATTGGATTCATTTTGAGGGCACTCATAGTGTAAGATATTCCAGGACTTCGAAGTGCTTATGTCCGTCAATGAATTATGCCTTTGTTTTTGGGAAGGAATTAGAATTTTAATTGTTTCATCAACGATAGCATTAAATGAATTTTGAGATCTATCTGAATCTAACTGAGAAGAAGCTCTGCGACCATATCTAGCAGAGTATGACTTTGGAGAGCTGAAATAAAGTTTGTCATTTAAAAATACAATTATAAAACCATAATTCTCTTACCTATTATAATCAGGAATTTTCAACCTTTCTTTTTCAGTGCTCGGTAAAATTTGACAAGGTAATGAAGTGTTTAAATGGCTTTCACAAGTATCCGTTAGAGATTTTAACATATTATCATTTAAAGGATTGTTGTATTTAATTTTTGAAGATCTATCAGAATCTAATTTTGGAAGTTGCAACTCTACCTGATTAATTGATTTATCGCACGATTTACCAATGCTGGAATTCAGTATCAAATTGTAATTAAACTTTTTAAGCAATTGATATTAATTTACTCTGTTAAATCTTGTAGCCATTTCGGCTTTAATTTCCTTTTTTCGTCTTTATTAATTTGTATGGTAGAAAAGAAACCTTCGTTACTTTTAGACATTATAAGTGCAACTTTCCTAATTTTTCCAATTTAAAAATGTTTAATTCAATTTGAAAAGTAGGACTTCTTAAACGCAACCATTTAATGAAACAGAGCTTTCAATTCAAAATACACTTTCTATATAATTTTCACTGTTAAATGAGTTTTATCCTGACATTGTTTATATGTATTCAATGTGTTACCATGACAACGTGAATTCTAGACGCTGCTTTTGAAAGTGGTCGAACTCTGGGGTCGAACACTATTAATTAATTATTTTCGTTCATTTTTATTTAATTACCAGCGGATACCTGCAATTTCATCTGCGTGGTACACTATACCACAATATTTTTTTATTTTAAAAAGAAACAATTAATCTTAAAAATTAAAAAAAATAAAAAACAAATTCTTAACATTTTTGTTTGTACAAAAATATATCCAAAGTTAATTTTTGGCTTGTTTTTCCTAGAAGAAAATGAGCGACAAATTGAGGCACAGACAATCGATGTCTCTTGAAAGGAAATGAGCGACAAATTTCCAAATGCCGAAACTTATGAGGAGCAAATTCAAGCATTATTTTCCCCCTTGTTCTTAATTGGTTGTGCTCACATAGCTGTACCAACTTTACTTGCTCAATTTATTGTTATATATCAGGGGTGGGCAAACGGTCGATCGAAAATAGGTCGCCAATCGATCGAGAATAGGTCGACAATTGATTGTAGGTACTTTAAATAATTTTTTAGGTAAATTTCAAATCTTTTAATTGAAATCGTGTACTTAAAATTTAGCAGACAATGAAACTTAAATTTAAATTTAAACACACATCTATTCTACAACGGATTTTATCGATTTTTAAATAGTGCCTCTAATACTCCCTTCTAATCATCCTCTCTTTAAATTTGTATTTGTTTTTAATTAAACTCATTTTTCGAAGTCGATCGCGAATTAATAAGAAAAATTATTGTCGATCATATCAGTATTAGTAAGCCCACCTCTCGTATATATATTAATTAAAAAAATAAAACTAATAAAACCTTTTACACTAACTTCTCTCCGGTCGGTAAAATAAATAAGTGGCGAACGGTCCGTATAATGAATCGAGGATATTCCAGAGATTTTAAATTAAGAAGAAAGGTAGATGTGACAAATAGGGTGGTGTTTTCTAGCGAGAGAAAACACGAGAAAGAGAAAGTTCTGGAATATTCTTGCAATAGGACTGATATCTTATATAAGGAGGTTGACAGTCAAGTACAGATATAGACAGCACAATTTTTTTGAGCACCAAATTTAACAGTAAAAATAAACTAAATATTACAACAGTAAATCTAACTATTGCTGCGTTATAAATAAATAAAAGTTGTGCCTAAAATAATTAATAGTTGTAAGTTTTAAACACAAATGTCTCTGAAATTCTTGAAGTCTCTGAAATGTCCAGTTCTACGATTAAATGATAGTAGATTTTTATTCATAATCTCTATCCCCTTAGTCATAACTCATAAGGTTCATAAGTATACAGTTAAATCTACATTACTGTTTACATTATACTTTCCATCATAATATTTAAACTAGCCGTTTTTATTACCTACTTCGTAGTTTCTCCAAACTACTTAAAAGTCAAGTGTATTTAATTATTTATATTTGTATTAGTTTAATTCAGGAGTTCCATATTAACCGTCTTAGCATTATATATTTAAGTTCTCTCTTTTTTGTTTAAAAAAAATGTTTTGGTTTACTCAACTCCATAACTACATTTTTCTTTACTATATTTTTTAGTGTTCTTGTGAGGAGAAAATGATGGAAAATCAAAACACAGATGAATAGTTTTTAAAATATTTAATTAAGAGTGTTTATTATTATTTCTGTGAGTTTCTATATACATTTCAATACTACTTATGTTGACATATTTCATAATCAATTTTTTTTTTCATTTTCACAAAATTGGTACATTTGTAGAAACCACTAAATGAAAAAAAACGTATTAAAATATATGTTTTTTTATGATAGGCAATAGCGAGATCTAATATATTGAGAGCAGTGATTTATTTTTCGTACTAATTACACAATTTAAATATATGAAAAAAATGTCAAAAGAAAAATTATAATATATATATAACCATATGTATATAACCAACTGATTGAATGTCATGTTATTTTGAAAAATTGTTTAATATTAAAAATATATTAATATAAATAACAATATTTTTGGCAATATTTGCGTTCAGGTATCGTTGTAGGAGAATGTGTTAACATATTTTAAGTATAATTATTCTATGTTATTTCTTTTTGTTCAATTCTCAAAACACTATGGGTTTGTCTATGTTCAACAGTTGAAAAAAATTCAGTTACATTTTTGATTCATAGAGCTTCAATGTTATTTATGTAGTCGGATAAGATTTTCTTTTTGTTTTATTTTTTTCAATAACACGAAACAAATTTAGTTAGTGTATTATCAATTTCTTTTAATAATGACTCATGAAAAATTTAAACGTCCATATTCAAAAATATAATCATATAAAATTGTAACGTTCGTGTATTCAAAATTTTCTAAAACTGTTTATCGATCTTTTTGAAATTTGTACACATCATTGTATTAATATACGCGCAAGTTTTCATTAAGTTAGGGGACTCAATAGAGTCTCACATCAACAGGTTCAGCTAAGGATGCTATGGGTGTTTTATCATTATTTTCGCGCCAAAATCGATATTTTCATAGGCATAGCGATTTTTCGCAATACTCACAACAGCGAAGGATGCTGCGGATTACTAAAGGATGTGTTTTTAATATTTCTCGAACATATCTTTATTACAATCAGTTTATTTATTTACAACTATATACATTCACAGGAGGTCTGCCAAGTTTAACTACTATAATAATGTAAGCTACCAGAACAAGATTCCATCACTAACAATTTGTCATAACAAAAACTTATCCATGCGAGTAAAATTAAAGTAAAAGCTAAATTTGTGGTAATTTACAGAAGTAATTTTTAATGTATGGTAGGGTAAGTAGCTCTTATACCTAGCTACGCCTCATTCTCTACTTTTTTTTTTAAATCAATTCGGAAATTGTTCTCGATTTTGTTGTTCATTCAATTCTGAAGTCGTCTAATTTATCTTTCGTAGCTAAATTTTCATTATGACCGATTTATTGGTGGATTGAAATGAAAACAAAATAGAGAATGAAGCTATCGAAAACGTGAATCAAATGTTCCTTGTAACTGATATTTTGAGTTATAAAAGGTTTATTGAATTCAATAAAAAAAGGAAATCTTATCTTCCTCATAAATAAATTAGTAGAATTGTAAACAGTTTTTATAATCTGAAGTATTGTATTAAACAAAAAAATAATTTACAAATACTTAATAACATGTTAAAGTCACAGTTTGTTCCAGATAAAGGTCTAAATTATTTAATTATTTATTCGTTTTTCAAAGAAAATACCATTTAAAAATTTTCGTAATATTGTAATTTCGTAATCAAGCCGAAAACAATTTTGAATTCCTTTGAATAAAAAATTATTGTATGCAGTGTATATTTCGTTTGAAAGATGCTTTAAATTAAAGTAGATTATTGAATTTTTAAATATAAACATTTTTTTTAGATAAAAAAAGGATTTTTGATAAATTGAAAATGTTAATTTCCCTGTTTATTTCCACTAATAGTATAATTTTTCATAAAATGTTTACAAGCATTTTTAATGTATAAAAATAATCACACAATAGCAATACTATACTATACTATCTATTGTTCAAAAAAAAAGTTGGAACAAATTAACAATGTAGGATTTTTATAATAACTAATATTTCACAAAAATATTATATTTATCTATATAATTTCAAATTTGAATAGGAGTCAAGAATTAACATTCACAACCAAATGAATATTTTATTATTTATTTTATAAGAAAAACGTTTTTTTGCCATTTCGCGAAATGTACTAAAAACATCGTAAAATTGAACCATTTCGTGTGATTGCCCCTTAGGTAAATCTTTGATTCGATATAAAATTTTATTGGGTCTACTAAATGGGTAATCATCCTTTCTCTATATAAATGGGTATGTATTCAAACCCCTCAATTAGTGGAAATTTCTATTTCCAGAATTCAAGATAACAGAATTCAAAAAATAATTAAATAAACCCTAAGAAAATTAATGAAACTCAAAACAAACTCAAATTTAAAGAAAAAGTCATCTTTTTTGGCCGCAAGAATACACTCTGGGAATATGTGCACTAAGTTTTGAACTTCTTGTGGAGTTGTACCTTGGAAGTACATTGAGAAAGAGCCAATATCCATTTTATTAAATATTTAAATGATGCCATTCCATTCATGTTTCAATTTACTATTAATGTTCTACATCATTATGTTTATTATTCAATATTAAATAGCCATACGCAGTAGACTGTTTTTATGATAAAAAAATAGTCAAATGAATTTAGAAGTGGAACAGTAAATTAATTCAAAATAGAAAAAAAGGCCCATTTTTTCCAAGGTGTACGTATAATTTCACGTAATGTAACGTCTATTGGGCTAGTGTATTTTTCCATTAGATATGTTTTTCTGCCAAAATCTTGATTTTCATTGATATTTTACAATGAATCAAATTATTTCATTCTGCGAAATGGCGTATAACACATTTAGCGCACAAAATATATAAGTATTTAAGTCTTTTCATAGATTTTATATCGTTTTGACACTATTCTTTTAAACTATATAAAATAAATATTCATGTTCCACTTACAATGCATGAGTAAATACTTTGGTATACACAAACTCGGTAGCAACTGACGGTTATATTAAAAATAATACAACAGTAAGTTATTATTTTGGCAAGAATATTCTACAAGTTACTTTTTCATAATACCTATTTTTATAAAGTAACTTGAACGTTTTAAACTATTGCAAACATTATGTACGATACAAGTCAAGTTTTTAAAATTGAAATCTATTGCATGTCATGTTTATAAGGAAAAATGTTAAAACAAAAAACGTAAGACCAAAAGATTAATTAGAACATATTTTTCTTTGAAAATAAGTTGATTTGTCGCAATTTTTAAGTATTTTTCGTACCAATAAGATCATAGGTACATAATATATATAAAAGAAAGTCTAATCAAATAATTCCATGCCAATGATTAATTTCGTGTTTTTTAAATTAAATTACATTTTTGTTTTCATAATTCTTGAAATATTTTCAGGCAGTGATTAATAATCATTTCGAGATTATTCAAATAAAATGAAATTATAATGTGACAATTATAAAATTTTGAAAAATTATTATATTACCAAAAAATTTCACATTATTGTAATTATATGAAAACAAAAACAAATTTTAAAACTAAATTATTAACAATGATATATAGTAAGAGAGACAGTAATTCAATTTTAATATATCATGTTCTTCATTTTCTCCATTCAAATTATATAATTGAGCAAAACAAATTAAACTAAAAAATTATTGCTGAAGTCAAAATGAATTCAAATTTGTATAAAACATTTGGATACTAATTTTACCAATAGACTGAGTGAATAACCCTGTTTTTATTTTTATATTTCAGATAATTAGAATTTAAAATAAATTCACTGAATAACTAAACAAGGAACTATGAAATTCTAAATTTTTATCTAAAATTATTTTTTTGTTGATTTAATTTTACTTCTTTGATTATATATTACTTATGTAAATGTAGTCAACAAAATCAAACGTTTCGAAAACTATTAATGACTTTTTGTAATAAAATGGTTATATAATTATTTTATAAGTAAGTATTTGATCTAAAATGAAATAAAGTTAATGAAATATTTTGATCGATAAAAAAATTGATCAACTTATAATATTTCATCGTCATTTATTGATTTATATAGTTAAATAAAACTATTTTTCAAGCAGAGATCACGATTTTTTAATCAAATTAACGTAAAATCTTTGCTTTAGAAAATTAATTTCTAAATATGTTTTACTAATATTTGTTTATTTATTTAATGTTTAATATGGTACTTAGGAAGCACTTTTTCTAGGTGTATAACTAACGACCTATCTAACGGTGTTGTTTTTATAATTATCTACAGACAACATTTGAATTTGTTTCCAATATAGTTTACTAAATGATCACGATTTATTATTTATAAAAATAAGATGGCACTTATTTGCTTTTTTTTGTAGTCTTTGCATACTGATTGATTCATTCAGTTCTGTGCCTTAATCATTCCAGAGTAAATATAGAGTATATATGTGAACTATATTCTTTGAGTATTATTTTTTATAAAAAATTAAACGATTTAAGAAATTAAATTTTCGTTTAAATCACCTGTTGGAAGAGAATAAGGATCTGGAAACAGATGATTGAGTATAGCAAAATAATGAACAGCTGCCGCTATCACAACGAATAAATGCCAAATGGCATGGGCACAAGGTATTGAACCATCTGCTTTGAAAAAAATTACGCCAAGCACATATATCATGCCTCCAATTTTCAATTCTCGCATACCATTAAATTCATTCTGAAAGTAAACGTTGATTATCAGGTTTATAAGTAATAGGGTTCTGAGAAAATTTTAAAAGATTTAGCATACCTCTGAAATGATTGCCAAAGCAGGTCCTATTCCCATAATTAAGTAAAATATTGTTTCCAAGCTCTTAAAACGTTCGTGAAACATTTGCTGGTAAGTAATGCCCAATGCCGCCAACAACCAAACTAGCCATTTCATCATAGCTGTCCATCCTGTTCTTCCTGGAAGTACGACTGTTAACCAAGGGAAATAGCTCCCGGCTATGAAAATATAGATCATAGCTCTATCACAACGATGTAAGACATCTTTTAGGGATCTATAAAAAATATAAAAATAACTTATACAAAAAATAATCACTTTTCTATAATATAATAAATTCAATAGCTGAGATATCAAACGTATTTATCTAATACATCTTCGAATATTAATAGTTTATATAAAAGAAACGAAAATATATTGAAATTAAAACAATTCTTAAGCTGATAAATGTATCACTGCTAAAAATACGTACGTTGTTTAAACTTTAAACAAAAATGAACATGTAACGTCAACAATAAAAAGAAACATTATAAACACATAACAACATGATGAAAAATATAAATTTGTATTAAAAATTCTTAATGTAGTTTATAAATTGATTTAACATTTCATTACATTTACGAAAAATAAACTAAATGCCATCAAAATTGTAGATTGATGAATCGAAAATATCAATGTATCATAGATCACTGTTTCGGAAATTTCAGGATTTTTTATTACTTGGAAAAAAATCAGAAAGGCAAAAACAATTTAGAAAACGTTAGAAATGAGTAACTTAATTAAGTATAGTCCGGTCAAATTAAATAAAAAAATAAGAGTAAAGGTACATTTATTAACGTCCAGCTGAAGGTGAGTGAAACTGTTCAAAACATAATTAAAAATAGCATTCTAAAATTCCCCATCTTTTGGGTACTTGGAAAAAAATTACTCGAGATAAAAGGTCAAAAATATGGACTTTTCGCAATTTTCACGTAAACTGTAAGTTTTATCATAAAATTACTTCAGACAAAAATTGTTGATCTCAAAATTATTTATAAAAAAAATATCACCACTTTTTTTCCTAAGAGCCACTGTTTTTGAGATATAACCATTCAAAAAGTTACAATCGCCATAATATGCACACGTTTTCACGCTACCTCTGTGGCTACTCATTACGCTCACTACAGATTGCAACTATTTGAATTTCTGAGACCGTTTTTGAGATCTCAAAAACGGTGGCTCTTAGGAAAAGAAGTAGTGATATATTTTTTATAGATAATTTTGAGATCAACAATTTTTGTCTGAAGTAATTTTATGATAAAACTTATGGTTTACGTGAAAATCGCGAAAAACCCATATTTTTGGCCTTTTACTTCGAGTAATTTTTTTTCAAGTACCGAAAAGATGGAGAATTTTAAAATGTTGTTTTTAATTATGTTATGATTTAATAATTTCTAGTGACCCATATTAGTTCCAAAAAAAGTATAATATATAAAAATAAATTTTATATTATAAATATAAAATAAATATTTTACGAATAAAAAATAAAAATGAATACTTTTGTTTTTGCGCACAAGTCAATTTCATCCCTTAAGTTTCTGCTCTAACGACATACCCCGCTTTCATAATAAGAATTAAAGTTTAAAAGCGTATTATTTTTCACTAAGAGACTGTTTTAAAATGAAAATATCACTGACCCAAACGTCCCTTTAATATTGTAACAGAAAGGGACAAAGTCTGTATCTCTCTTTGTGCCATGCCGGCACGCGATTGGCTGAGTGACTTCTTTCTCTCTCCCATCAATGTGAATGCACATATAGATTGTTCGAGAAACGTCTAGTTAGTGATAGAACATTAGCGAATATTGGAGTACATTCTAGAATGTTGGGTTGCGGCTATATAAGGCACTCAGTTCAAGCCAACAAGACAGTTGAGTATCGAAGTTCCGATTTGAATTTCCGTTACAACAAAGCGATTATTATTGTGATTTCGATTATTGTCATTTGAGTGATTGTTTTGAGAAGTGTAATTGTGTAATAAAAAGTGTATACAAGTGTAATAAAAAAAGTGATTGTTAAGTGTGAAAGTGATTATTTATTTCCACAAGAAATTAAAAGCACGAATAACGCCATCTCAATACAGTTTTGAGACGTCACGTTACAATATATACAATGTGTTTGATTTTGACCCGCAGCCGAAATGGTTGCCAACCTCTGCTGTTATCGTATACATATGCATATACCTATAGTGTAAAACCTATAGCCCATAAACCTATAGTACATGGATAAAGATTATACGACGTATAGTAAAATTATATGTCATTATTTTTAAATAAAAAATTAATATTTTTTTCCTAATAAAGAAGCACTAAGTTTTGCTATATTTCTACTGTTGTCATTTTACGCAAAATTATAATATATTTTTCTAGTCTTTGTATTAAAATTTACAGGTGTACCGCTTTGAAGCAAAAAAATTTTGGTCACGTTATTAATGACCTTTAAATGACTAGATTGACCAGACTATTAAGTTCAGCATTTTATATACGCTCATTTACTGGAAGACTTATTTTTTATAAAAGCCAAAAAATATTATCAAATATCCTTTTTTTTCTGTAAGATACAAAATTAACCATGGGTATTTTGCAAAAGCAGCAAGCTACTGGTAGAAGTTCGTAATGGTTAGAAAAAATTATTGTGTTGATTAATTACATAAATAACAACGTGTAGGATAATTTGAATAAAGAACAGAGAGAAAAAAAGTAAGTAAAAGCAAATGTTACGGTAAATAGGGTAAAATTAAAACTCATATTACAATACTTTTGCATCACTGATGGATTATAAGGGTCAATTTACGTACTGGCTGACTTTGATCTATTCAAAACAGTTAGCCATAAAATTCAATTTATTTTTTGCAACCACATTAATGCAAATTTTTGCAATAAATATTAATATGAGTCATTATAAACAGTTTTGATTCGACATAAACTTAACTAAATTCGTCAATCAATTTTTGTAAACACAACAAGAGTAATATAATTTGACCAATTTTACGTAACTTAAACCTGAGAACCAAATTGAATGATATAATGTCGTGTGGATTTGTTAGCTTACGATTTACATTGACGCATAGAGTGGAATAATGCATAAAGATGGCAATGAATAAAATTTTGTAACTGTGATGATGTAAAAGAAGCAATAATTTGCATGTAATCATAATCTACCATAATGTTAATATCTTTAATGTACCACCCGGCATTTGTGATAAAAATTGAAACTAAAGACCCACTTAAAGTTTAATAAAAAGAAATATTGTGGGTTGATGAGTTATAGTTAAAGTTATAATTGGAATCATCCAATTCATTCATAAATACTATAATGAATATAGAGAAAAATAGCAACAAAAATATACTCTTAACAGGGTAGCTAATTGCAGGGCCGGATTCAAATTTAATGCCGGAATATCGACAGAGACGATGTCTCTCGACCACATTAAAGTAATATTTTGATAAGTGTTTATATAAGTTAAAAACTGTAAATCTTGATAAAAGTGACAATAAGCGTTTTATGTGGATTAATTTTATTTTTTTATACATAATTAAATTGAAAACATAAGGAAAATATTCATAAAATAATGAACAAAAAGAAGAATTTATGAAAAAAGGAAATAATTATTGAGTATTATAATTTGAATTTGGCGGCGATATACGTGAGTAGCGGTCACTTTCATTAAGATATTATAAAAAACGGTATTCCAATCCTGCAAAAAGCCTACTGGTGGCCGAGTGGTCTAGGTGACCTCTCCAAAACTGGTAGGTATTGAGTTAAACTCTCGTATCGGGAAAATTTTCAATATTTCTCAATAACGGATTTTATTAACCCTAGAGTCGCTGAAGACCTTAGTAGTTATAAAGTGAGGGTAAATAACAATTTAAAAAAATCCTGCAAAGCATGCTGGAAAATGTGCCAAGATGTGGCACCGCCACAATTGTGTCTAGAGTATTAACTTTGATAGTTAGCATCATTAACTTAAAAACATATTTTCGGTTAATTAGTTAATTAGTTATGTTTTGTCGCTATTTTTTCGAAAAAAGTTATCGCGAGTTGATAGCGATCACCCATAACTTTCTCCATTTACTCTGTGTTAAGTTGTTCAAAATTACGCAAATTTACGGTTTTTTTGCTTCGTTAATAACTGCCAAATTGACTTGAAATTTTACAGAGACATAGTTCTAATAGTTGTCTACCTATAATTTTAATTTTTTCTCATTACTTGTGATTTTCGACTAAACAACAATAAAATCATTATTTGTACCCTCTAAACTTTCAATGCCTCACTGCTCTATGAGTAGTTCATGAACTTTATTGTTGAGATGGAAGCAGAATGTAAATTGCCTAACTACTGATCCTTTTACGATATAATCAATAATTTAGTAATAAATATTTACCTATTGTTATTACAATAAAATACGGAATGAAAAGTCGTTGATACGGTGAACAGTGCAACTAGAGCAGCTCCGTATACAAAAGCAGCCAATAATTGCGATTGGGTTGTCGCTCGATACAATAGCAAAAACCAGGCGAAAATACTTGGAACCACCCATAATCCATGGGTAATTACGTTAGCTATATGTTCTATTGGCGTTGGGCAATATGCTTCTCGTCCGCTTGCTCGTTTGTTTTTCCATTTTATCCTGTAGGAATTAAATGTAAAGAAAAAACTATAATAATGAAAGTATTCACATTCTTAAATTGCACTTACGTTTTTAGTTGATTCCATGGTATTACGTTAAAAAATGAAAAGTAACATGTTGGAGTTGATGGTGTATTATTCTCTTTCATACCTGTTACATAAAATTAAATTTTATGATTGAAATTCAACTGTAATATAACTGCACATTATTATGCATCTTTCGCGTACAGCGTATTTACATCTAATGAGTAAGGAGCAAGGACAGTTATTTATAACAAGCAAATTCTGCTTATGTGATTATTCTATATAGAATTATAATAAATTGGATAATAAATACTGATGTATTAATACTTGCCAATTCAAGCACCACAAAACCGTGTAAGGTTAAAAATACCTATTAGCCGAAAATAGCGAATCGTATACAAATACCGTAAATTTTATAATTGAACAATATTTAATTGTGATATTTTCGTTCGATTAATTTACAAATAATTTGGAAATAATTTATTTTCTTTTAACATTTTTCTTCTGACATTTCTTCCCCTCTAATAATTTGACAGCATTATCGTATAATGTTAGCCAAATAACAAACCGTTTTGTTTCACTATCAGGCACCAGGCACATCAGGCAATATAAACACGACCGATTATTACCATTATTATAATAAGAGTGATTGTTTAATTTAACAACAATTACATAAACAATCACTGTGCACCATTTTTTCCTCATTCTACTAATTATAATTTTATATCAATTAAAATAAGAAAACTAAATATATTTCGAAATTACTATTATATAGTAAAATAAATAACTTACATTTCTTTACGTTATTTAAAGTGTTAAAGGCAGATAAATATAACATTTTAATAAATCGTGGATGAAAGAAAAAAAATGATTGAGTACATAATGATGTTATCTTATCAATTTTATTCTAATTAAGATCTACAGTAGTTCATTAGTTATAAGAAAAGCAAATATTATAATCGTATTATATTTAATTCTTTTCTTAAGTTTTTATTAAAAGTAAAAAGTATTACAAAATACTAACTTTTAAACCTTTATTCACTGACTACTTAATCTTACTAAGAAATATATTCAAATTTATTCAAACATAAATAAAATAAAATCACACATATTATATGGAATAGAACAATTGGAGCAAAAGCGTAATAAAATTAAAAAAAAAAACAATATGAAATTTAAAATCTTTATGGATTTTAGGTAGGTATATTACATGTATGTATATATTTCTAAATGGCATTTCTACGAACAATAACTTTTAAATTTTGGAAATAATCACTACAATTCACGAGAATTGTATGTAGCATGAAATACATCATTTTCCGTAATTATCTGTTAGAGTTTTTGTATGAAATACGTAATACAATAAAAACATTGAAATAAAAATGGACTTTATCGTTTTATTCCTATATTTTCTAAATCCATTAATAATAATGATAAAATTGATAGCATTTATTAAGTATAAATAATTTTATAGTACCATAATTAATTCATTAATATGATTAGATATGTTCTTCACATATTTCATTAATTGCCTGTCTCTTTGAAATTGATTTTTTGAAGTTGAATATTTGAATCTAATAATGTTCCTTTTAGGTCGGTCAATATCTAGCGACGTCGCATTTTTATTTTTTTTTTGGATTTTATTCATGAATAAATCGGCTCAGAATGAAAATTTAGCCACAAAAGAGAAAATTATACCATATCAGAATTGAGTTGAGAAAAAAATCACGAAAAGATAAAAAAAACAATGTAGGAAATCAACGTTGCCAGATATTGACCGACCTAAAAGGGACCTGAGCTCATTTAATCTCCTAAATTGTTAAAAGACACGTTTTTTTTAAGTACGATAAGTACTTTTTTGTGAACTTAGTTCGGTATAATTAAATTATTATGCTTATATGGTATCCCATATCAACTCAATCTATTGCCAAATTTGCAACTCCGGTTTTACTGATATATGGATAACTATTTTTGTGCATAAGTATGCTATAAGTAACGAATTCTTGAAAATTTCTTTAAGGTAATTTTAGCATAATTTTAGGAAAGTTTTTTTTTAAGTGGGGAAATATTAAAGAACTATTTATCTTTCTAACTAAAATATAATTTCTAAAATTGTTTCTACTTTTCATTTTCTTAAGTTTCCAAAAAATCTATAGTTTATATAAAATAAGAACTTTAATTACCTTGGTCAACTTAGGTCCGGTAATGGGGAAACGATTTTTTCTTTTATTATTTTATTCATTTTATTATTTTTTTTATCAATTCTCAAGATTCACACGTAAGTATGTCTTATACTTTAAATTACTTTCGTATTTTAGTTTAAATCCAGAGGTGGATTATCCGCAAAGCAAACTAGGTACGAGGTTACAAATGGACGCGACGTAAGCGCTTAAAAATATTCCTCTATACCTAATATTAGCTGTGTTAGTAAAAAATACTAGCTCCAACTTGGAGTAATCATGCCAACTAGCCATCAACGTTTACTACTAAGTAGTTACTATTAATAGTTAAAATTTATAATATATAGCTGCTAGGGATAAGCCGATACTGGCTTGACGATGGTGCTGGTCTAGGGCATTCTCGGAATATAATCCGCCTCTGTTTATATCTATTATAATTTTGGATAAGATAATTTTCGTCGCTTTGATTAAAAGTTGTAACATTCTCAGTTCTTTAAATTAATTACTTACGAAGCTTTTTGTCTATACGTAAATAATTTATTCTAATCGAACTGTTTTTTTCATAACATTTGTTATGCATTTTGTGTTTCATTATAAGAACAACCCATAAATACGTAAAAAGTAAATACAGATAGTCCTCCCACAATACGATATCCTGTAATACGAATTTGCTTTAACACGATAAGAGGCCCTATTAATAAAAGGCATTTTTAATGTTCAAAAAATCCATTAGAAGTCGTTTAAAGCTATTGAAGATATTTAACAGGGGAATTACAGACAATTTTGTGCAACACTTGAAATTGTTAAAATCGGAAGTGAAGGTTTTATGATTATGGCTATTGATGACGTTCAAGATTTGTTGTTAGAAACAGACATTGGTTAAGTGGATTGATGGAAATGGCATCCGAAGCTATAGAGTGTAGATCAAATCTGTTATGATGACACTAGCACAGAAGACTGTAGTTAATGATTTGAAACTAAATAAATATTAGGAGGCTTAAAAACTGCTAATCTCTAGTATTTTTTTTTTAATTTAGACCCTTGCTGAAAAAACCGAAAATTCAAAAGGGAACTGTAAAACTGTATGGGTTAATATTAAGAAATTTACAATGATCTAGTAACTAGTAACCAAAATAAAATTTGTCGATTTTTAGAAGGAGGAATAGATGAAAGAACTTTAAATGAACAAAAATGTTCTCAAAGTGAGGACGATATCTTTCCACCAAAAAAACGATTTCGGTAGATTATTTAACTATAGTTTTCGGAACGTAACTTCACTTTTTGTATTGATTCTAGGTCTCATATTACACGGTTTCACACAACACTTCGTTTTCTAGGAATCTATTTACTGTGTCATAAGAGGAATACCTGCTCTGTATATGGTTCTTTTCAATGCCGCAACTTTGGAACTAAAGAGTTGGTTCCAGCTTTTGAACTGAATGATGCAAAGTTTATAGATCTGATTTTTTGGAGATTTTAATTAAAATATAAAATCGATGTAATTATGTGTTAGATAAAATAAAAATTTAAAAACAAAATAGAACTTGTTTCCCTCGTTACCGGACTGGATTTAAAATTTTCATTTTTAAATGAATATTTATGAGAATTTATTGAAGGCTAGTCATTTAAAAACGATACGTTTTTGAATAGAAAAATAATAATAATTATTTAATAATCCATCAAATTATGTTTGCATATTTCTTCTTTAGAACTTACTATAGATTTTTTAAAAACCCCCTAAATTAAAAAAAATAATTTCATTTAAAGCAGTTTTGATTAAAAAAAATCAGATAGATATACAAAAAAAAATATGAAATTTTCAAAAATTCGTACTTACCTTGGTAAAAATAATTGACGAAACAAAAATAATTTAAAAAAATCATAGTTAAATTTCACAAGAAATAAGAATAATCAATATAATAAGCCGAGTAAATATTATCGGGTTATTATCGTGTATATATTAGGTATTTGAGGGAAAACTTTCAAATTACTAGATAAATTATTTAATTTGAGACAGACATTTTTTTTAAAGAATCAATTAAAATAACTAAATAATACGAAAGACCAACTATTTTAAACATATAAGTACCTAGGTCGTCTAATAACTGAGAAGCACAATTTGATGAAACTTTTATACACTTTAAAACCGTTTGGGAAATATATGAAAGCATATGAGCACAGTTAGTTTTCAATAATTTACTTAAATATCTTTGAGTAATGATCAATTTATATAAGTTTAAAACATAAAATTTTATGATTTCTTAACTCAAATATGTGCATAAAAACAACTTGCAGATAATAAAGAATAAAAAGTTCTTTGTATAGTATAATAATATAAAAATAAAAGCTGTTATGTTTGTTCTGTTTAATATAGTTTGTGCTATTCATTAAAAATTTATTTATGCATTAGAAACTATAATTTTATAAATGTTATTCATTATTTTTGAAGAATACGTCAAAGGTTAAAGTACAAATAATTAAAGCTATTAATTAAAAACTAAAATCAAACATTTATTTGAACGTCGATATTTTATCATGCAACCTCTCAATGATTAAATAGCTGAAAATATCAAAAGCCATATTATATAATGGTACTTATATACCATACGAGTATGGTTACTATATGTTTCTCATAAAATATTAAGATAGTATCGAAACAATTATTAACAAGTAAAGTGATACCAGCTGCAATATACATTGATTTTCATTTGTCAATATTTGAGGAATGTTTTAGAAGAAGCCGTAATTTTCATTACAAATTGCTTTTGCAAATTTAACCGTTTAGTAATTTATTTTTCAACAATGAACCTACGATGGTAACTGGTTTAATTCTAATCAGTAATTTGATCTACATTCGCAGTTATAGTCATTTGATAATGGATAATTATTAGTACAAAAATATGATATTTTTGTTTCCATTATTCTCTAGAAATAAAATGTTTTAATCCTTTTTGTATTATAGAAATAAAAATATATTTCACATTACTGAATCGTATGCTCTTTTTATTATTTCAAATTTGGCACATTTATAAATAAATGGTAAGATTAAGGATATCAATTAGTTTCTTAAAATATACAAAGTTTTAAATAACTCCTTTGTATTCAAACCTAGAATCATATATTATTCAAAAGTCCTAAACAAAAAAGACAACCTAATATTATTTGTAAAAATAAAAAAAATAAAAAAGTTGGTCCTATGTTTTCAAATGTTTTATAATTTTATAAGACGTTTATACCAGGACTGTTCAACATGAGGGTCACTTGTGCCTTGGTTACACCGAATTTTGCCGGTTTCGAAGCAGAATGAAAAAATATAGAATTATGCCTAAAACGAAAATATACACAAGTGAGCTATTCCTACACCAACGATGAAAGAAACTTTGTTGAAAAAAATATACATAGTTTAAGCGGCTCCCACAACCGCATTTATTTATAGCGGCTTTTGGACCATTCGTGGTTGGACAGAACTGATTTGTGTGAATAATCAAAAGATGAAAACTTAAAAAATATTATTTTAATATTAGGTGTACCTAATATAATGAAAAGAAATCAGTTATCGATATCAGTTATAAGTATCGATAATCAGTTATGCTTTCATAATATTGAAAACAGTAAATACACTTCTTTGGAAATATTATATCGCTTCTTTTTTGTCGCATAAATCATTGCAAACGTTTTTTGACAAATAAAGGTATTGAGGTAATTTTGTAATTTCATACCTTAATTTAGCAATAAAAAAATAATAAAATAAAAATAAAATCTTTTAAAAATCATTTTTAACAATAAGCTGCATTCTAATAAGGTGGTTCTAATAGATTCCCTATTAAAAAGGAATTTAGAGACATTTTGAAATCATTACATTATTGCCTTTATTTTTAACAGGGGGAGCAATATGCAATAGGAAAGCTAAAGTGCACGTAACAAAAACGGACAGACATTATTATGACGGTCTATAGATGCGCAACGAAAAGGCTACGATCGGTTTTTCATATTTACCATTGACTTTAAAAATTTAAAACAATGATTTCTTCCTCATTACAATGTTTGGTGCCATATAATTTCAATTGCGGTCGATTCATTTGCGAATTAAATTCAAAACAAAATAGAACATGAGACGTTGCCAAAAGTGACGTCTCTCATGCTATCTATGCCAGGATAATTTTTTTGAATTGTCTATTTGGTGATTTTTTGGGAGCAAGTTTGCAATTCGTGATTGATTTTTTGGAAATGACCACAGTCGGCAATGGCAATTTAAAATGTAGATAGGGATAGATGGAGGTTGTAACGTTAAAAAGGCGAAATTATTGGTAATTAATACTTGCAATATTAAAAATACGTAATTGTTGTGAAGGAAGGAAATATAGGCATAAGGTCATAAATATCCTGAGCCAATTTTCAAATATGTAATAAAATTTACAAGATTTACCTACTAATAAGAATTCACTTAACTTTTAAATGATTGAAAGTATAATTAAATACTTCTAAGCATAATTAAAAATACAATTTTGATGATGCCTGTTGAACAAATATACAAAATGAATGGATTTTGTTGTGTTCAATCAATTGTACGATTGAATTCCTTCTTTTTCGAATTGATAATTGAAAAGAAGTTAAAAATTTTTACAGTTCAAAAACCTCATATCAAGTTTATCAAAATTAATCGAAACGATTTAAAATGGAATATTTCGACAAATTTTAAAACGTCATTTTTAACAGGGAAGAAACTCTAAAGTAGATAAAATTAATTACTCATTAGGAGTTTTTACCCATTTAAGTGTTAAGTTATTAATACGAAACGAATCGTCGAATATATTTCATTTATATTTTTCGAAGTAAGAGTTATCCAATCATTAAAAATTATATAGATTTTATGTATTTTCTAAAAGTTAGTGAGGACCAAAAACGCCTTCTTCCTATAATCACAATGTTTAGTATTCCTATTTTCCAAAAAAGAATAAAAATAAAATAAATCAGTTTTTAACACTTTCACCTGTCTAAGCTAACATTGGAAAGTCCCAGCAACGTTTATGGAAACAGAACCATCCTCATTGAGATTGATTAATCTATGTCCCCTTATAGTTTCAATAAAAATACGAAATATAACTGATTAAAGAATAACATAGGTAAAACCAGAGCTGCTAAAGATACTTGATACTAAAGATACAGAAAGTATATAGATACTAGATAAGTTACTTTGTATTTTATGTATCTATTAAGCTTCGTTACGTATTAGGTAAAGTTGTTAGGTACTCAGATACTGTATTTCTTATCTTTATTAATTTAGGAAAAAGGAAAATATATATTTCTAAACTCTTGTTAAACACAACACACTTGAAAAACGATAGAAGATTAATAGAAGAGTTATATATTAAATTTTATAAAACTAAATAAAATAAAACTTTAAATGAAATAGAACTATTTATATATAAACATTAAAACATACCTACAGTTAATTTGAGTAAAGTAGAAAAAACAGTTAAAATTTATCAAAAGAGGTAAGCACATTTATACAACCAAGTAGTCAGGTTGCCATTTTATTGTTTACTGTTAAAGAAGGCGTTTTAAATGTTCAAAAAAGCCATTAGAAATCGTTTAAAGTTATTAAAAGCATTTTAAATGTACTGATTTCAAAATGCCATCTAAATGGCTTTTTTTAACAGAGAAGACATCCAAGATGTATCTACATGCAAGATATAGTTCTTTTTAAAAAGTATCTAAGATACAGTAACTTAGACACTTTAAAGTAATTAATTATAATAAGATACTGTTTCTGGCAGCACTGTAGGTAACTAATTTTTATTTTTAACATAATGATTCAATTTTCCCAAATCTAAATGGACAAAGTTTGAGAGAAAAACAAAGCAAAAAAACATAAGTAATAATTAAATAATGCAGGTATTATTTTCCCATTATATTTTTAAATTAAATTTTAAGAAAAAGGTTGAGAATGCTGGCGATGCTGGCTATAAAAAATAAAATACTTATCAAGTTTTATTGTTTAAAATTTATTTACAAAGTAAACCTCAATTTTATGTCAATAATTTATTTGGAAAACTAAAATTGGATTAACAAGTTTTTGATAAGAATCAGTCGATCTATTTTATTGGATTATAAGCATTGTCTTGATTGGAATGTACTTTTTATTTTGTAAATAAAATAAATACAAGCAAAAGAGAATAACTTAAAATGTAGTAATTTTAATAAAAATTAAAATTGTAAATATTTATAACAATCGGGTGCTAATTCATGTGTTCGTTGCAATAATTGGTATAATAGCAAATTTTAAAGTTGATACTGTTATCCATTTAAATGTTTTTTATACAACTATATTTAATTGAATTAAAATGTTAATAGATGATATATGTAGTTAGATTTAAATGTTAGTCAAAAAGCTGCATTCCATTTGTGAAAAATATTAAATGAAAAATGCACAACAATTAGAAAGTTTAAAAGTGTTTGTATACTCTACCTAATTTCCCTAAACGAAAAATATATAGTTGATAAAACAACGTAACGATTAAAACGAGTGACTTTTCAAATCCATTGTTAATCAACAATGAAACTAATTTTATGTTTGCAAAACTTTAAAACAGAAAATATTTTCAAGAAACACGATAACCGAATGATAGCGTGATTGATAAACAATGCGTGCTATTTGAAAATGATAATTTCTTAAAAAAGGAAAACCTACAAATGCCCCTTCCCTATTTACTATTTCGAAGATAAATACATTTTTCTTAAAAAAATAACTTGTTTCATTTTTACTTATAAAATCTATCATTCATTGAATATACATATCTATAAATTGAATATATAGAATATATATATATACATAAGCGATGTTTAGAGTTCTATTACAAGGTCAGTTAATTAGAAAGTTAAACGCTCCACATTTGCTAACTGAAAATCGTTAAAAATTCTGAGCGGTTATCTTTTTTTATTTTTAAAGATGGACTGACACAATGTAGATGGCGCTAACTACGAACATGTTTGCGCAAGTCTGATATTTTATCAGCTGTTCAAGTCTGTCGATATTCAATATGGATGTTTAATTCATATATCTTTTTGTTAAAATTTATTGTGTTGTATATATACTTAAAGCCACCAACGTTATTGTATCCTATTATTATAATTATTATTATTTAGTTTGTATATAAATTAAAGTTTGAAAATTGTGCGTTAACTATTGCAACTTATTTGGCATTTATACACTTTTATTGTACAGTAAATGTTTTGACAACTAATTTTTTCAAAAAATATAATCAAATGAATAATCCACCTCAATCATCCGATGATTCCGATAGTGGCGGATGTTATTTTGTGAATTTCAACCAAGATTATTCGTAAGTTTTGCATTATTTATATAAGTTTAATTTCATAATATTTCTGTATTAAGCATAACGGCGCAATTGTCATTCTTAACATTTACATATACGCTCGTTTATATTATGTGTCATATTCTTTCTTTCATATCGTTCTACTTGAAAGTAGTAAAACAATACTTCGTAAAAAATAGTAAAGTTTTATTCAGATATTTTTTTTTTTAATAATTTCTAGTTATTAATTAAATTTCGCTGAATCAAATTTTTTAAAATGATTATTATGATAACATTGCATTTTTTCTCTTGGTAAATTTTTTGTTACATATTCAGGTCAACTGTCAAATACATATATTTCGTAATCAACAATGACGTTTAATTCAACAAAGGTAATCAAATATGGCGTTTGTTGACGTTGATTGAATTAATTAATAGACGCACTTTTAATGAATTTTATTATCTTTCAAAGACATTAGTCAACATTAGTATTTGCCTTATAAAACAAAGGTAACAAATTTTACTTCATAGATTATAAGCATTTCAACATTATACTCGAAGAAAAACATCATAGCAACAATAATTACTTTTTCTTTATGTTACATTTTTTTACAATATTTTCATCCATTGAAAAATGTCTCTTAAAATTATTTCTAAAAAGACCTTCTAAAACTAATAAGCTATAATTTAGTAACATAAATTATGTTAAAATGAAAACAAATTTATATATTTTAATAATCATTTACTTTAATAGATTTATCTCATTTTTTTAAAATTTTTAAATATGATTACTTTTTTTAAACTGATAAATAACAATATAGATACGAATATTATAAAAAGTTATCTCTCATTTTCAAGGGATTTGTCCGATTCTCATGGTTAATAATGACCGTTTTTTTTTTTTCAAAATTTGATCTCAAAAATATTTTCTATATAAAAAATTACATCGCAAAAAATACTATAGGTTTTGCGATAGACACTTTTACAAATGGTTGGTAATTGAGAAACAAAACAATTCAACATCATCTTTAATTGATAATTGATGTAATTATTCAGCACTGGAGCTAAATAAAAAGTTATTAGCAAAAGGGAATACATTGCACAACAATTAGTTTGCAACTCTTATTATTTTGAAAGATATTTTGCAATGCTAATTTTTAAAATCAAGGGAAATGTATACACATTATCTAACGACAATTAGGGATTGTTATCACTGGTCTCTACATATTATAACATATTGAGTGGTTGAAATGATTTAAATGGGAAGCGTCTAAAACAGAGAGGTAGGTTTGTGCACCCTCACAAATTAAAAATGTGAATATTCTTCTATAAAAATATATTTCTTGCAATCTCAGTGAATAGGCAATTTAACAACGTTGAAAATATACTACACATTATTGTAATTTTATCATATTATATCATATAAGCGTTAAAACATATTTCACTTTATTTCTCATTGAATTATGTACAATTTTTGAAATTTCAATAGAAATGAGAACATCATCTTGTGGTTGATTGTAATTACGATGACGTCATATACAAGTAAACATGCCCTTCTTGATTGAGAGTAGTTTGTGCTTAATTTTTCTGGGTATAGTATAGTATTGTAAATTTATTTAATCTTAGAGCCATAGCTCCCTCAGGATCATCAATACAAAGATTTTCAAGAGTTTAATCACACAATTTTACTTATAGTTTTATGAGTGTTATATTCCATCGTTGAGCTATTACTGGTTTTAATAGTTTTCTGATATTTTTTTATAAAATCTTATAACAATTATGAGTGTTTATTTTGAATCTTAAAAGGCCAATTTTGTGCAAGCTAATAACAGTAATAACCTATCTAAAGTAGACAGAGAATTATTTATTTACACACATTTTTGTGTTTATGAAGAAGTTTTGCCAAATCTCATTTTTAGTTATATTAATAAAAACTTCGAAATAATCATACTTATTGTATCAAACAATTTATGAGGAGTTTTTATAGACGTATTTACTGCCAAATATTGAGGCAGTACACATCGTTTGTACACCATTCTAGTTCAATACATTGCCAGAAAAATTACAACATTCATTTTGGCTGAATTAGGTTAACTTGTTTACCTGTAAATGACGTCACACGTCACTGTCATTACACAAATACCGTTTTTGGGATTTTTAACTTTATTATAAATTTTTATTGATAATACCGTAGATTTGCTGGAAATGTTAATATACTGTGTTTATAATGTAATATTGAATAATTTAAACCAATTTTCTGAAATTAGCCAAATACCCTATTAAAATTTAAAATCAAATTTTCGCAAATTATAGGAAATTAAACAACAATGTTTTTTTATAACAGTTAAATTAATATAATTGAGTGTTGAAAACATTTTAGTCAGGTAATCAATACAAATTTGTTTATGTTTTATTTTAAAAGTTTAATATCTATCTTAATTTATAGGACATAAAATTTTAGTTAGACCCCTTAACTTTTTACATATATATCCATTGTGTACCGTAGTTATAATATATAAAGGTGTATATTGGTTCTTTAACTTAAAATATGTATTTTAGAATGTATATTTTTCAGACTTGGAAATCAATGTTCCGTTTTTTTTTTTAAAAAAAAAGATCTCGTTTTTCGACTGCACCTTTCAATACAATATGAGTCTATTTTTTTCATATTCAGTTACATGAATGATTTCTTTAAGGCAACATAAACTTGCAATGATTAAGGCCTTGGCGATTAAAGAATCTAAAATAAAGTATCAATGCAAATGAATGTGCAAATAATTAAATATAACCTTGTTACACTCTTCGTTTCGACCTTTTATTAATGAAAATGGGTAATATTTTCTAATTTAAGGTTCATAATATTCAGTTTTTATTTTAGTGGTTCTATTTGGAATACTTTTATATTTATATTCATTTTAAACAAAAGATTTGATAACAATGCGAAATACATTCAACTTGAATAGATAAGATATTCTGTTGAATTTTAAATATAATGTTTTATTAAATTAGTGAAATATTTATGCGTAATGAAGAAAGTTTTTCTTTAAAAGAATAGTGGAAGTATCATTGTATATACTGACAAATAGTCAAAAGATAAATAATACTCTAGGTCAAATGTGGTTTATCAATTAAACAAAAAAAAAATCTTCATCGACCTTAATATGTTACCAAAACTTTTTTATCAAAATAAAAAAGAATTTAATTTTTCAAAAATGACTTATCTGTTAATTTAACAGTTTATTCGTGTACTAATTTTTAAGTATTAACTTTCCTGTGTTAAAAATAAATTGTAGCAGTTTTTATTAAGCTGTAATTAAATATTAGTTTAGTAAGGTTTTTTATATACCCAGGCAGTAGAGCACAAGCATACAATAGTTATTTATACGAAAGAATTTTTAAAATGTAAAAATTAAAGTTATTTGAGTTGAAAATAGCCAGCGACACATGTTCGGTAAAGTTAGTAGCAAATCAGCGAGAACGAAAAAATGAAGATATTCTTTAGTATTTAGCTATTAATAGTTTATACATTACTTTTTTATACTTAATTTCAAAAATGTATGAGTTAATAGAACTATTCCAATAATAATAACGTGGGAGAGATGCTTAGCGAGTGGATCTACTCTAGAACTAAATACTGTTATAGCATTCAATAACATTAATTTACCATGTTATTAATTATTCAAGAATTATCTAACAATAAGAATACATAAGTCATTTAGAAGCTAATGTTACAAGTAATGCAAATAAAAAATAATAATCTGATCTACGACAAAAAATTAACCTGCAAGTAAATCCATCAATAGAAGGAATGAAATAATATTATTTCATTTCTTTAAAAAATTACAAGATATAAAAAAGAATGATCGGCTCTGTTTGGTAACATAACTGCTTAGGTTTGGAATTATTGGACTCAATTGGACTTTTATATGAAAGTTCAAATTTCGAGTTTTTACTTATGAATCTGAAAAATCGTATAAATCTATAAGGTCGATTGAAGTCGGCGAAATAAATTTCAAAAATTAATGTTATCATGTAATAAATTTTAGTATTTAGCTTTGTTTTATTTTTATTAATATAGTGTAATGTCAACCTTCAACTTTAAACTTTTATCAGATCCATTAGTGACTTGACATGTTTTTCTTTCAACTTAAACGCCTTCCGTAGGGATCGATTAATTTAGAATCAATTTTTTTGTTTACTATCGATTTTTACATCCGCAATCCTTCCGAGTACAAACAGGATCTCTGGATTAGTAAAGGGTGTCGTAGTGGTAAAAGTATTTACTTATTCCACGACATTTGGTAGTTATTAATAATGACAGTTAACTATTAAAAATTCAATTCATCGTAGTTAATGTAACATACATAGAAGAAAGAAAAGTATGATTTTTTTCAAATAATAGGAAAAATTCGTTTTTTACAACTCCCATTGTATTTTTAATAAAAATCGATTTTTAATTACTAGATTTTTTCTGTTTAATTTCACAAAATGAAACTTTATAAAATTTTGTTAAACCCCTTTTGTCCACTAGAGCACATGTAAGTAATGGATGTCCCCTTTTTATTGTTTTTAAGAAACTAACGTTAAAATCTGAGATCCCCGTGCATATTTTATTTTACTTTTCAATCAAATTATTTTTTATAGGCAATAATTATTATTAATACCGAAATGCATTTTTGATGGGTGGTTTGCATAATTTTTATAAATAATATTTCATTTGGTACTGGACAAAATTTGTCGTAGTTATATTTTTATGAAGAAAAGTTTTTTTTTTATCTTGAATACATAATGCAGTTTGTATTTCATTGGTTTAGATTGTAAAGGAGACCTAGAAACAGGATATGTAAGGAAAATGTATTACACAGAGTAAAATAAACTTTTTAATAATTATTAATGAAATAATAATTCATGCTGACGATAAGGTGTATCAATTATTATCTTTATATATCAAAGATTTTACGTCTTCGTCTAATAGACTATTTGACTACTTGGCATATTTTTACAATTTTATATATTCAGTAAAAATACTATTTTTTTCCATGGTTACTCATGAAAAAAATATTCCTCTATTATTAATTATTTACCGAAAATTCTTATGATCATCTCCTTTATGGAATCTCTCACTATTAGAATGAATATCAAAATATTTAAAATTCACTTATTAGTGGTCATAATACAAAGGGGATCTCTTATCCCGTTCAATTTTAAGTATGTTCCATACTACTATGCAAATCTATGCATTAAAGCTAAAAAAACACTAAATCTTTGCTCCTTTCGATAACGTCAACAAGTAGCACCTAATCATTTATTTTTTCATGTTTAAAACTTTCAAATCCTTATTCCAAAATTACAATTTTTAACATTTCTCACTTCATATGTTTTTTTAACTTAAATTCATTAAATTTTGTGTTTAAGCACAAAATTGTTTTCAACTAATAAAAATACAGGCGAACGCAATACTTGCAACTGAGAGTTGTACATATTTAATTTACGTAATTGTGTGGGATATCGTTAGATAGGTCTTTACAAAATATCTTATTAGTTGATGGCATATACTTTACTAAAAGACGAGCCTAGGCATAATAATTGTGTTTTTGGTTGTTAATCTTATTTATTTAAATCTTTCAAATTTTAATTAATATATTTTTTTAAACCGTAGCTCATTATCAGTCGGATCAAGAGATGGTTTTAGAATATACGCGCTTCCTTCCTTGGATGAAAATGCATCCGATGGCGGCCTGGAATGTATTTATGAGCAACTGGGAGAAGAAATATTTATTGTGGAAAGGCTTTTTAGCAGTTCATTGGTTGCTGTTGTGGCCACATCGGCGGCTCGAAAGCTAAGAGTGTGCCATTTTAAAAAGGGGACAGAAATTTGTACCTATAGCTACAGCAAAGATATTCTTGCAGTTAAATTGAACCGATCGGTAGGTTTCAATTGGAAAATCAATTTTTATATTGGCAAATTTGTTAATTGTTTTTTTGAATTCTTTCTCAGAGATTGGTTGTTTGCCTTTCTGAATCTCTTTACATTCATAATATTCGCGATATGAAAACATTGCACACCATTAGAGATACGCCTCTAAACCCATTAGGACTTTGTGCTTTAGCCTCAAGTAATGGAAACTGTTTCTTGGCCTATCCAGGCTCCACGACTGGTGGTGCTGTTCAAATATTTGATACTTTCAATTTGGTTAGTATTGTTAACATTTTATAGTAAACCAAATAATTGAAATATGTTTTTAGCAATCTAAAAATATGATACTGGCCCATCAAAATCCATTAGCGGCGCTAGCATTTACACCATCTGGAACTAGTATAGCGACAGCTTCGGAAAAAGGAACCGTTATTCGCGTTTTTAATGTTTTTGATGGAACTAAATTATATGAATTTCGACGAGGAGTTAAGCGCTGTGTTACGATTTCCAGTTTGACATTTAGCGCGGATGCACAATTTCTTTGCTGCAGCAGCAATACAGAAACCGTACATGTTTTTAAACTCGAAGAACAAAAAGATGCGTAAGTTAAATGCACATTAATTTAAAAACAAATGTTAAATTAAGTAACTAAACTATTTGTAGGCCGAGACAACCAACCGAAGAAGTCGGATGGATGGATTATTTATCACAGGCTGCGTCGGCTGGAACAAAATTTTTGCCAACTCAATTATCAGACGTTTTTACGCAAGGAAGAGCTTTCGCTGTGGCCTATTTACCTGTTACTGGTGTTAAAAATGTCTTAGCTATTACAACGTATGCATTTTTTTCTTATTTTTGAAATTAAATAAGATTTTCTCGCTTACTTTGAACAGTTAAGATCAGTGTTTTCCATATTTTTTTTGTGCAACTTCTCAATGTTTTTTATAAATGCCTTCTTAAGGTCTATGTGAATTTGTCCCTCTTTAATTCCTATATTCTTATGCTTCCCAACTTAATTTTAAGTAAGTTCTACAAATGGCTATACAGTTTGATTAACTCTAGGTAAATCAAATTTGATTTTATCGCTGACTTTGAGAAGTTATACTTAAGCAATTTATAAAATATATTATGATCTAATTTAAGTAATATAATTTACAAAAGTAAACTAAACAACAGTTGCAGAGCGATCCGAAATACGTATCTAGGACAATATGCCATTGAAACATTTTGTTTGAACTTGTATTCAAATTTATGTTTATAGTTTACTTTTGTAAATTTTATTACATAAATTAGACTACAATGTACTTTACATATAGGCAAATTCCTATTCGAATTACTCCTCTGGGAGGTTTGGGCTCTACTTTGGAAAACACTAGTTTTAATTGTGTTTACAATATATATTATAGTACCAACTTAATGCAATAATTTACCAAAAGTAAACTCTAGACATTAATATTAGTTATATTTAAAAATAGTTTTGTTTTTAGTTTACTTTTTATGTAATATAAATATGTTGTAAATTGTGATTAAGATCTAAAAAAACATTTGGTTTTATATGTGTAATAGCTTTTAATATATATTTTTTTCTTAGAATTCAAAAAGTGTTACGACTTCTGGTTGCATCAGCTGATGGAAATTTATACATATATAATTTAGAGCCGGAAGGTGGTGAATTGCCATTAATTAAAACCCATCGTTTGGTGAGAGATTCTCTGTTGAGCGATCGAACGAAAGACGATAGTGCTAGCGATAAAACAGCGATTAAGACGACTCATGAGCCAGGTAAACCTGAATTAGATACTAACTAATTTTGTAGTGCCCATGTGCAACGTCAGGAAAATTACCAGCTGATTTTAGAGGTAGCTTTGTTTGAAAATCAATGATTTCTAATTTTTGGTTCTAAAACTGTAACCAATTCAATTATTTTATTATCAATGAATCAAAATGAAATTATTTTTGAAATATATTTTTCTTTTTGAAGTAATTTTTTACAATATAATTTCAATAGTACCTGATAATACTAATTGTTGCATTTCAAATCAAAGCTATTTATAGTGAGTATTTGTAAAATCGCTTTACGGTTTTTAATTGGAAAGAATTTATAATTGTGATTGATAGAAATTGATATTAAGTTTCTAATAATTTAATAATAGTTTTTTTTTTAATTATTACATTTGGGTTTGCAAAGTGTGATGTATAAAGAAATAACATTATGAATTTGATATTATATAACTTTTATGTTATTGATAGAATTTTTTAAAGTTTGTAATTTGTATACCATGTAAATATGTATTGATAATTTTTATAAAAATCAATGAATAGAATAATAAATTTCTAAAACATTCATTTTTGTTTCTTTTTTTAACATAACATTTTGCAAATCTTGAAAAAATATCTCCAAATTTGATGCCAAAATAAAATGGATGACGTATGTTGGTGTACGTATTGTTATATTATTTTCAATACGACGCATACATTCATCCCACAAGAAAACAACGCCTTTCCTTTAATCCACTCAAAATTCATTTTATTTGTATTATTATTTTTTTGCAACGATTATCCATAAAAACAAACGAGACAATTTTTTGCGTCTCAGTATGTGCAATTTGTATCGAAATTATTTATACATATATAACTTTAAAAATGCATACATGCACATAATATTGCAAAAGGGTGAATGAAGTGGAGCAAATGCAAATGTTACGGTTTTATTTAAAAATTCAACTAAATAAACGACTTAAATCAAAAAAACAATATTAACGATTAAAATTATAATTTTTCTATTGAAAGCGATTTATATCTTTATTTTTTTTTTAATGAAAAGATTCTAATAAGTTTGTAATTTATCACTTTTAGAACTAGATCTTGTACGAAAATAATTATTAGATTAATATGCTAACACAACCAGCTATACTAAAATTTGTCACGAAGCCTAAATATTTAAATTAAAGATGTTTAATTATAGTATCCGAGGTACATGGCAGATTTATTCGGCCCTGGATTTATACGTGTCGATAAAATTTCATTTTTCTCCAAATTTTTAGTGTCTGGTACTATAGCAGAATTCTAAAAGCGATTTTAATTCTTCACAATGATTTCGGAAATTTTTTAAGTAGCACTTTTTTGGTAATTTTATAAATTCATGTGCGAAAATATTTTTTTGTTAGTAATCTGGGTAAATGTTAATTTGACGTGGATGAAAAATAAACAAGGAATAAACCAAAGAAAAATGTTAACCATTTTACAAAAACATAATATTTTTATTGAAGTATTATAAATAATATGGAAAATACTTTCTACAAAAAAATAAATCAATATAATATACATATTCTGGTTAAATTAGAGCATTTGACATTAGGCGCTAAAGAGTCTCTTATTTTTTCTACTACTGTGAAGTGTCCTTTCAAACAATCTGAAAAAGTTCCGACAGTATAAAAGTAGTATATAAAATTTTAAAAAATATTTTCACAATGATACCACAACTATCGTAGTTAAAAAAGCATACTTTTTTAAGAATACTATAAAAAAGTTAAATGAATGTTAACGTTGTTGAGAAAAGCTATTATTTCTTTCCAAAATATAATTTTAATAAATCAATCGGTTCAATCACTTCCGAGAATTTGTCTTCTGATTTTCACATATCCTTTTTCGCAAAAATCAATTAAAATAGAAATCGAAAATTTCCATGATTTTAGTAATTTATTAAATTATTAGATTTATTAGATCATCTACGCAAATTCCAAGTATTTTTTTTTCCGGGGGCGATTAACCATCCTAGTGCCACTCGGATCTTTTTTAAAATTCAAAAGAAAATACGTATTTTTGTATTTCAAATAGTTCTATGTATATCCGGGGTTAAAAATTGAAGAGGTGGGTCGAAAATTGATGATCATGAACGATTTGATTTCTAAATTCTTAGCATTCTTCAACTTTTCTTCCATAGCGTGCTGTTCGGGCAAAATAACTAACAAGTTGTACGTTTAGTAAAGCATTCTATTAAGTTCGAAAAAAGGAAAGAAAAGGTGATTTGCCTAACCGTTTTCCTCATATGGCACAAAAACCTTTGGGTAACCCATCAAAACATTGGGTGATATCTATGTCCATTGTATTTATGGGTTTCCCGATACTTTCGGTATCGCCTGGACAAACCGGTTGAAGAAAACAAATTTTTTTGGACTTAATGAAAGGCTAGTATTTTGTTGAAATTATGATGACCAACTGAATGAAATGATGTTTTTTTTCCATCATTTTTGCGATTAGTACGCTATGGAGGAAAGAAGATTTTAATTTCAGGCTGGAGAGCGAACGCCACTTAGAAGCCATATGATATTGTATAGTGCTCTAGTTTTTGTGTCAACTACAAACAATTACAATTTCTCATATAAACAGATTTGTGGCAAAATTTAGCTTACAAGTAGAAGTCGCACTTTGTCCCTCACTGACTGTCATGAAATTTAATGTGAGGTACTAGATCTCTAGAAAAATTAAATAATTTAATAAAATTACAAATAAATTTGTTAACAATTTCCAAGCAGTTTATGCAATACGTTTATATACTTAATGTTCATTCTAAATTGAATAAATTACACAAAAATAAAATTTGGTCGCCCTACCATTTTCATCACGTAATCATTAGCCTCTAACTTACTCTTTACACGTATACAAGCTGTTTGGGAATTATTCCCAAATTCATATGCAATTTTCTCGCAAATAAATAGTATTACTTTATCATATTTACCTAGATATCAGCAAGTTCCTTTACACTAAATTTTGTTGAAATCGGTGAGAGACAAACCGTGGTTTCTCCTTGTTGTCGGTTGTACCAACAATTGTTAAACATTATATAGATGATAGTACTATTTAACTATATATAACTGTAAACAAAATTGTATGCGTGAAGTCGTTATTGCATTTACCCCATTTCACCCTAACAATATTTTTTGACAATTTTTATGATTTATATTCCATTCGAGCTTACCTATATTAATTTTAACCCAACCACACAATCCATGAGCATTATGTTTTTTGTTGTCCCTTTGAAGGCGGCGCCGCTATAAGTAGCTACGCGGGCATCGTCAAAGGCCATCCGGCAGACTCCATGTCAGGTACTGGTCAGTATAATTTTTACAAAATCGTCTGTTTCATTGTATATTTTTTCATTTGTAGTTCATTTTTGTATGCCATAAACTTAGATATGTATTAAGACATATCTTTGCCATTTATACTAATTACGTTTACGAAGTAATTAGTGCAATTATGATTTAAGTTTTGGATATTTTATTTTCTTTTAAGTAAAATTATTATTAGTTTTTAGTGTTATGAATAAGTTGTCTTATTGCATGTCTAAATTTTTGAACAATTTTATAGATTTGTAGATTTAGTTGGTTTTTAATTGCCCAACACAGTGCCGTAAAGATGGAGCAAGGAGTGAAAAGTGAGGTAATTCGCATTAAGAACATTAACAAATATTGTTGATAAGTTACGTTTTTGAAAGATTGTAGTTTCATGGTTTGTTTAAATATTTGCTACTTATCAAGGTTTTTTTTTTTTGTTTCGACACATGAGACTCCGATTTTTCTTAAAACTTTACTTTAGATTATTACCAAAACAGTACAGGTTTAGTACATTTCTATTTAACATTTATGTTCTTTATCATTCCATTTTTTCACAGAAAATTCACAGACGATTGACGTAGAAAATTATATTTAATTATAATATAATTTATGGTTTTAACACACCGCAAATGCATTTTATTATATTATGTTTTTTTAGATTCAGATAAACTGCATGAAATGGCTGCAGCTGTAGATTTACCTCCAAAAGGATTTCGGTTCGACGATGAAAAAGAGTTTCCACCTGTAACACCATTAGTGTAAATTTGAATTGTTCTAGTTAAATTTTGTGTTTTACATTATATAAAATTTAATTTATTATATAACGTAACATTTAAAAAAACATAAAATTACTATTAATCTTCATAAAAAAACATCAGTAATAATATAATGGTGTAATCAAATATGAAGTAAAAATATAACATTATAGTTGAAATTTCTTTCAGTGAATTAAAAAAATAAGTATTTTAGTGAAATAAATGAGCAATTTTCTTAATGAGGCAAATCTTGTGTGAATGAAAATTATTTCTATCGGAAATCCAAATTATTGTATCTGATTATTTTTAAATTACTAAACTTATAATTTTGATTGAAATGCTTTGACTGAACTAATCGATATGATTCGCATTTATTTGTATGCATTTGAGATTTAAAATCAAAACATTCCATTGTAAAATTGTTAATATACTTAATATTATTGATTAATCAAAATTTTCAAAACGTTTTGCGTAATAAAAATATTATTTCTTTGCATTTTTTAACACTTATATATAATTTATATATTGCTACGGTAAATGTTTAAGCCCACTAAGTAAACTACCAATTGTCTTTGTACAGCATTAGATTATTATTTGTAAAAATGTTATTGATTAAGTATTTTATCTAATAATTTATTTGTATAAAAATAATATTAGCTGTGTTGATTGGTAATTTTGATAGATTATATCACATTTTAAGGAAAGTAGATATATATGTTGATGACAAAAATTATCTTGGTACTTTTTACAAATTTTAAGTAATAAATAAAAAAATCAAAATTAAAAAGAAAAATAATTTTATACTAATGAAAAAAGCAAAAAATATGTACTTTACAACTACCCATGGTATTACAATTATTTACGTTAAGTTAAATATAAAGGCTGTATTAAAAGTAAAAAAAAAATGTGCTATAAATATTTAAAATTAAAAACATAGTTGTAACAAACGACAAGAATAAATAATTTAGTAAGAAAAAAGTTTTATATTCCTTAATTATTCATACTCTCTTACCTTATTTTGACGTATAATGTTAGATCACTCAAGCTTTTTTAAATCGATTATATATTTATGATAGCTTCTTTTTTCCAACAAATATAAAAAATTTACTCTTTAAGCCGTTTCAAATAGCAATGAAAATGTTACTGAGAATAGGTTTGCGAATTCAGAAAGCAGGAAGTTTATTCCCTCTAATATAAAAGAAACCAATGTTTCAGTGATTTGCTCAGAATTCGATGAATCTCGTCAATCTGATGTTGTTATCGAGGGTACTAACTAAATTATTTTATATTCCAGTTCTTATTAATTATAACAGGGACGAAGGTTAATTTTATTTAACTTTTATATTTTAATAAATATTGAATACTGGTTGTTTTTGCTTTTCTTTTGAAACAATCACTCCAATTCTTAAAAGTAAGTATCTTAAGAGTAAATATTGAAAAACCAAAAAATTAATAAATAACTTTTTTATGTTCCCTGAGGCTTTTATGAATGGCAATTATGAAAATAATATATGTTATACTCTTTTATATGAATTACTTATTACGATTTTATTTATATTTTTATTATTTATATTATATTATATTACATATTACGATTTCGAGAAGTTAAAGATTTTATAGTACCGTGTTTAATTTTATACATATCTTAGATAAAATATGCTGAGAATATATGTTCCATTGTTAGAATAATTAGAAAACGATACCAGCGTCGCCAACTGGCATTGAGGTTTCTGCGATTAAGGAATATCTAATCATCTCTTGGTCATTTAGTTGCTCCTCCAAACATCCATTGTTATTTTTTTTTAAAGGAAGCTAAGATTTTATAATAAATGATTTATAAATAAAAACAAATTATTATTTGTCCAATTTAAATTTATTAACTGAATCACAATATCCCGTTAGAAATCACATAATACGAAGCACATAATATAAGAAACAGAACTAAGAATGCTAGTAATGATATGAATAATATAGAGAAATGTTCTTTATTAAACTCATACATTAGAAAAATCTGTAAATGATTAGACGAATAAAAGTTATTTTTTACATATTAGAATAAAAGAACATTTTCTTAAAAATAACAATTTTAGTGTTCAGTAGTTATAATAAATTATTTTTTTTAAATTTATTTATCTTTTTTTCAATTTTGTGAAAATATGACCTATGCTTTATAGATAATTTCTATGAAATTATTGAAACCTTCACAAGCTATTGCAAACAAGATTTTTACAATAACTATGTGCTATTAATAACACAAAATTTATCATAAAACCATTTTTATAATAATAGTTAATATTAAAATAATTTAATTATCGTGGCAGTGAGCACATTTCACATGTTCGTAAATCAGGTTGATTTATATAAGTGCAATGAGGGCAAGTCCACAAAGCGCCATCATTGGTCCCACCCGCAGCAGCAGCTTGACTAAATCCTGACATAGCTGCACTAGCAGCGGCTCCAGCCAGCCCTCCAGCGAAAGCCGATAATCCCCCGGAAGCCACACTTCCAGGTCTAAAAGTTAAAAAAAAATAGGTACATACAATATTAAAAACATGTTTGTTTTACATAAACAAATTAAACTAAACATCTAAACAATTTTTAAGCACTCTATCTGAAGAAATGTAACCTGCAATGAATATCGATTGTATATTAAAAGCCCCAACATTCCTTCCTATTATTCCTATTATATTATTAATTATTTACCACACCATGGATGGGAGCAACCAGGATTCTTTCCTATTCTAATAGTATTAATGTACCAATGATTTTATATATAAAATGCTAGGATCCATATTGCGCGTTCAATCATATACATTTCATCGCGTAATCAGTAGCGTAGCTTAGTGAGTGCCGAGGCGGTCATAGCCTCGCGTGGCACATTAAAATGGGGCGGCATATTGATATTGATAATTACACAAACCGATTTTGCTTTGAGAGCATTTTTAAAGTTAAAGTTATTATAGTTAAAGAAAATAAAAGTATTTGACTTATTACTAACTTCCTTGATTAATGATTGAAATAGAGGGCGGTGTATTTTCAGTTAGCTCCGGACGACAAAATTGCACGCTACGCTACTGTGCGTAGTTTTCAATTGCTTATAAAAAATAAAGACTTAAGATGGTCAGTGGTCACTCATGTGATAAAATTCGTACACTGCAAATAAATTTCATCAGATATCAAAATTTCATACAAAAATCAAAATAGGGAACTCATTTTTGTTGTAGCTGTATTCAAGAGTTCTGCGAATTATTAATGTAATTTTTTGTTTATTAATGTAATTTTGTAATGTTTTTTTAATAAATATGCAATATGAATACATATATAAACTTTAAATAAACTTTCCTATTATAAGTTGGTATCTCAGTGGTTATAATATAATAAATAGTAATTAAAATACAGATTCTATTTGTGACCGAGTGGTCAAGGTGACCGCTTCAAAACTGAAAGTTGTTGGGTTCAAATCTTGTATCGAGCAAATTTTCGATATTTATCGATATACGAGTTTTTATTAAAAAAAGTCGAGTCGCCAAAGATTTTGATATTTATAAAGCGACGGCAAATAGCAATAAAATAATACAGATTTTTTAAATTTATTTTGTAGTGTGTCTCAAATAAAATAATTTTACTTTAATTGACAAAAAACATAAATTCACGCGTATATCTCATATTGGTAATTTGGACATTTTATGCAAATATCTCCAATGAATTGTTAAGCAATAGTAGATAGATGATTTTGATGCTGTTTTTTACAACAATAGATTGATTGAGAAGTGAATAATAGAAAAATCAATAAGCATAAGAAGAAGATAATGACGTCATATGGAATTTTATTCTGCTAAAAATCCCCTGGTGGTGCTACGAAATTGGTAGTTGATAGTGTCCTCAAATGATTTAAACTTTAAAAATTGTCTTCCCGTAACTTGAGCTAATTTTGTATTGTGATGGTCATTTATATAACTTCTTTTGATTATTAACATTTCTATTATTCATATCTCTATCATATACCAAGCTATATTTATATTAAAATTATTTGAAAAACGGTTTTAAAAACTTTCAAAAATCTTAGTTTCAAAGTTGTCTTTTTTAAGAGGGGCCATGATATAAATAAAATGTGATTAATAAAGGTTGTGCAAATTTAGATTTTCAAAAAATTATTAGTTAAATAGTGAATTGTATTTGAGTAGTTTACCTGCATTTTTTACACAGGTAATAAAATATATTGTTCAATGTTCATAATTAAGATATATCATATTTTATAGTAGTATAATATAAAACTTATTTAAAGTGTCTATACCATAGCACAATAAACAGTTCAGTTTAGCAGCTACTGAATTACAGAGATGTAGTATACAGAACTCATGATTAACTTAATTTGAAACAGTAAGGGATTCGGAGATCTTATCTCTCTTAAACTGTGATTTTTCTTTAATGACTTCAACGAATTCGATCAAACATGGTCATCGTCAAACGGCAGCAGTAAAAAAACATTCATGCTCATCATGCTGCGCATGATCAATATACGTAGAAAGAGATAGGATCTCCGAAATTCGATGTGACTCGGCCATGAAGTAAGAATGTGGCACTAAGGAAAAAAATCGATTTTTCTCTTCAATAATAATCGATTTTTACTAGAAAAAATGATCGAAATTGAATAAAATGATTTCTTTCTTTTACTTGAAAGAATGCCTGCGTTTCTTTCTGCTGTATATGTTACGGTAAGTATAATAAATTAAAAACTATTAATAATTATCAAAAATTGTGGAAAAAATAAGTACTTTTGCCATTCCGGTATTCCTTACTGTACGTTACTATACGTTGGACTTCGTAAATTACAAAAAAATGAAAGCACAAATTTTACGAAAATCAAAAATCAAGTGAATTGTTTTTGACTATCTGGAATTAATAAGTAATTGATTAAGTATTAGTAACTGAAAATAAAGTAAAAAACAGTGTTAAAATATGTGTGTAAAGTGTTAATACTTTTAAATTACGTACAACTACGAATGGTTGTTCAAAATAATCATCAAATTATTCTACAGTTGACCAGTTTAATACTTACCATATTAAACCGAATATCTATATATTCATATTTTTATTATATCTATATTTTTTAAAGATATGGCGTGAAAAGTAAATCGGAGTGTTACTGTATAATTTGTTTTATTTTACCTTGAATGCGGTGGAGAAGTATTAGTAGCAGCTATAAGTTGTTCAACCGTAGCCCAGTGTTCTGAATGCGCCCATTCCATTGCTATACTTGCATCTTGCTTCTGAACAGCATCTAACAATGGACTCATGTATTCTCTCATAGGAAGCATATCCATAGTAGCTATATATAGTAATAAATGAAAATCGGACATAGCCTAGAAAAGATTATTTATAAAGTAAAAATACAAATACTATTAGATTTCAGATTAAAATACTTGTAAGAATTGGTCTGGTGTAAACTGCGATAAATACGTCGCTAAAGCATTGAAATCTTGTATATGTCCATCAACCATTCGATTTTCAACGGGAAAGCATTGCTTTTCGGAATTTGAATTAAATGTAAATAATGGAACAAGCGGAGTCGAAACGGGAACATCAACCAGCAAATATTCCACCGGTAAAGGACGAGCTAAGCGGGACACCTCATTGCCATAAGAATCTTTTTCCTGAAATGCAATTTACCAAAAATTTAGTTTTAGACAGAAAAAAATCATGTAAAAAATAACAACTTAAAGCAATAAAAATATACATAAGACATAGTTAACGTTGGATTTTTTTTGATGAAATATGCGAGAACAATGAAACAATGAAAGGCGATAAAAATTTATTGGTTCATATTGATAAACGGTATTTTTATTACAAATGAAAAGTGTTACTTTCATTAAATAAATTCAAAATGCTATGGGTAATGTGTAGGGGATACGAATGTGAATAGACATCAGATAAAATCTCCCAGAATCATTATTTTTATGAATGTATGTTGTGAACAAATTTTTTTGGATTTTTTTTAAAAAATTTGTATGATTCATTCAATTTACAAAATTCCGTAAGAAGACAAAGTTTCTTTTGAAATTTATAATAACCAGTAGTATTTATGAACAATGGAGGAATAAGAAATAGTATTTCCTAAATATTTGATATTTTAGGTATTTAATTACTTAGTAATAAAAAAGTTATAAATTATAGTAATTTGAATTAATTATAATTTTCATAAGTTTGGTTATTCAACAAATCAGATGTGAGTAACCTATGTATCTTCCTTGTAATCGGATACAAATTTTTATTACATTTGGGGACGAATTTAAAATTTTAAGGTCGAAAAATAAAATATAATTCTCTAGATTTTAAAACACAAATAGGGACAATGCTTCGAGCTATCCATTTTAATATTTTAAAACATGAAAAATTGTATATTTCCTTTACTTTTATTTTTTTCATGGTAAAATTGGGAATAATTTCATCAAAATTCAATTTGTTTTAAACTTTAAAAGGAAAAATGTCATATATTAATTAGTGAGAAGAAAATTCTTTTTACATGTTCTTCATGAGGTTTTATATGTCTATCAAAAGTAACCTTGAGGATACAATCAAAGTAACTACAGTTTTATTTTGCTAAATTATCATGCAGTAGAATTAATGAAAACAAACACTATTTTCGATATTTTTCGATTTATGGATTTTTATTAACTCAAGAGTCGCTAGAATTCTTAGTAATTATAAAGCAACGGTAAATAAAAAAAAAACTCTTTTTTTTAGTCTAAAATCTAAATGGTTTTCTATACCAGTTAAGAAATATTTAAAACTTCTATTTTCAAATTTTTCTTCCCGTAAACTGAAATATTGCCTGAATCGCATTTTAATCAAAATGCGAGGTGCACAACTAGATGCTATACCAAACCTAAATACAGTATTACAACTCTCTACGATTTATCGTTTTTGAGTTATGTACAGGCCTTCCCTTATGCCTTATGTCGTAAATAGTCAAAATGAATAAATAATGCTCAAATCAGATATTCGTCAAAATCTCATATCTGAAAATTTTCGTGCTTAAAATATTTCCTCATAATTGCATCATCATCATCATTTGCATTTGTAACTTTCAAGGGTAAGTTGTAACAATAGAAATCTATTAAATCGAATAGCTGTAACAATTTGATGTTCCAAACATTTTGTTTTCTATTTATTAATGTAAATTTATTAATTTGTGAATAGAAACTAATAAATAAATATTTCTTAATTTATTAACTACTCAAAATTTAATTCATTGCAACCAATTGCTACTCAAAAATTATGGAGTACAACAAAGAAACAAGAACGAAGACTTTATTGACTACTAGGAAGCGCAACAGGGTTTCATTATAATATAGGAGATTGCATTAGATAGATTTAAAAACTGCGCGAACAGCGAATAGTTCTCAGAATAGCCGTTAGTTGTCGCTATTGTGTGGCGTCTATAATGAAATGAGCATCACTCTGTTTAGAACTTGGAATAGCGTGAAGTGAGCGTGAGTGCGGCGAAAGTGGAGGATCCAACATGATGTGGCATATAATTTCGTCTTCGATAATTTTAAGTTAGCTCAAAATGTGGAAAGCCATGAATTTCGGCGACGTTTCGTTATATAATTTAAAAACCACTTAGTTCACAAATCGTTATAATTTATCGCATCATAACGTCATATAGTACAAAACGCGCGATCTTCGTTTTCTGAAAGCCAAAGTATTTTTTCTTGCAACGCAATCGTCGTCGCTCATATATCGGATTTAAAGGCTGTGTCACAAATAAAATAAAGACGGTATGGATAATTCTATGCATTATTAGTGATTGAAAATAGTTCCTGGAGCGTAAAATATGTTGCAATGTACAATTCAATATTTGTAATGCTGATCAAGTGGAAGTAGGAAATTCATACGTCCATAATAATATCATATAGACATGAATCAAATTTGAATCTGGCGGGAAGTTATCAAAACACAGTTCATTTTTTTATCAATTTAAATAAATTATTTTAATATTGCAAAACAAATACGTTGAATTTAGTGCCCATCAAGCCTTTTTTCATATTTGCCACATTACCAATTAATGACATTTGAATGACATAAAGTAACCTTGAGATTTCCAGTTTTAAAATCAGCATGTATGAAAACAAACAGTTGTTGCATTTAACCTGATTACGTTTTAATTCCAGTTATATTAAAATCATTATGATTTTTTTTTGTTTATTTATCTTTTTTTTCTTTTTTTTTTTGCTTTTTCTGAAACTGTTTTCCTTTCCAATACAAACTAATGAATAATTGAGTTTTATCGTAATATTATTGAAACGTATCTGAGAAAATAATTGATTTTCTACAAGTATCTAGTATAGTTTCGTTATTTGATTTCAGAACGATGGATTCATCGATTCCTGATTTAGAAGAGCTAACCATATGTGGGTTTTGCAAACAAAAATTTAATGACAATGAATTAGCACCGAAAATGCTAACATGCAAACATTATTTTTGTTTGCAATGTACACGTACAGCATTAAATAAAGGTCCCGGAGAACTTTATTGTGTCCACTGTTGGAAACGCACCGAGCTTGGTGATCTTGGTCCAGAGTCATTGCCCACATTCAATGCCGTTCTACAATTAACGAAAAATTTCTCGACTCTAAAACTAGGAACGAAACCCCCCGAAAAAAGTAACAAAGTGATATCAGAAAATTGCCACACGCATGCTATGCCACTTGCATTATGGTGCCACACGTGTTGTACGGCTGTGTGTCGCGCTTGTGCCACAACCAGTGACCATTTGAGCCATCAAATCAAATCGCAAACCGAAGCTAAAGATCAACTGGTTGCAGAAGTGCAAATTGAGTTGGTTTCAATGAACAAGATGCTAACGGAAATCCAACGTCTTGGAATGCAACAACGAGATTTTTTACTTAAAATATTGGAGGCATGTGTTACCTTGAAAACACATATTGAAACCGACTTAACCAATAGCCTGTCTCATTTCGAGGTGATTGAGGCTAGAGAGTTATTAAGTAAAGCGCGAACTAGTTTATCCGTTGTTGATAATCCTGCTGATGTTCACAACTTGTATTCGTCGCTGAGTATTGAAAAGCAACGACTGCAAATGCGTTATCAGGAAATGTTTCTGCAATGTCAACTAGATGACTTAATTCGAAACTCACATTTAGTATTTGACTTTCAGTTACTGAAACAAGCGTTGGCCAACATACACTCTGGTGAAATGCCTCCTTTACCAGCAAGTTCACGTGTATTAACTCACGCACAACATAATCCGATTTTGTTTCTGGCTAACTACTGTATGTCACAACTATACTCTCGACACGTGCTATCGAAACAACATATGCAAAATGGTAACGTTGACTACCATACATCGCCCGTGATTCCACCACACTTAATAACGCCGCCACATGCACCTCACTTGGTATTGGCATCGCCAAAAAATATATATCCTCCTGATAACAATACCCTGATGCCAGTGCCAAATATAATACATTCGCCACAAGCAAATATAATTCGCAATCCGTCAAACATGTACCCGTTGTACTATTTCAATATTGAAGTAAATGGATCCCCTCAGGGCCGACTAGTGATTGAAGCACGACCCGATGTTGCGCCGAAAATGGCTAAAAATTTCGGTGTTTTAGCAACAGGTGAAATTGGTGTTGGCTACAAAGGATGCTCAATATTTCAGTGTTGGGAAGGTGAAAGTGTTATAACTGGAGATTTCGAATTGAACAATGGTCGCGGAGGTAGATCAATCTTCGAAGAAGGCTACTTCATGCCCGATGACACAAAACTGCTGGCTGTGAGAGGAGCTGTCGGAATGCGTCGAACACAAAAACGACACGACAATTTGGGAATGGTTGGGTCTCAGTTCCGAATCATTCTACAAGAAATGCGTGGCTTTACAGCCATTTTTGGTCACGTCGTAGAAGGTTTGGAATTAGTTGAAAAGATTAGCACATTCGGAGATACGGCTGGTAAGCCTACTAAAACCGTAATTATTACCAAATGTGGTAAACTATAATGATTTAACATTGTTGATCAAATCTGAGATTCGAATTTTATTAATTTTAATATTTAACTTATGCTGCTGGTTATTCATTGGTGTATATATTAAAAATATAAATATCCAATTGAATTTACGGCATAATCATTATAAGATGTTAGTCCTACGTTGTTATGTTTTAAAGAAAAAATTATTTAAACGATATATCATTCAACATTAGGGACCTAAGTCAGATAATCCACATAAACTACATTAAATTGGGTTGTGATTATGGCAAGGTTTCTTTACCTAATTGTTCATATTTTCTCGATAAAATAATATATTAGATAATATAGTAATGTCTTTCGTGATAGTATGACGAAGAATATATTTTCTTATCAACACCGATTTACGTTGGAATGAAATTATAACACGTTAAATAATCAAAGATTTAATTAAGTTATTAGCAACTTATAGTTATAGCGTTATATTTAATTATGTTGTTCGTTTAATTATTTTTTTTTTAAATTTTAATATCTAAATCAGTCAAATAAAGTTATTCGTAATAGTACTCGAGTTTAGTCACTAATTTAATTGTTTTAAATTTTGGTATCAAGTGCAATTTATTATTGTTAATTAAATTTTAAAAGAAATAAAATTTCAGTTATTTTTGCAAAAAAATAGAAAAGAAACAATTTATTTTTTTTAAAGAAATAATTTATGGTGCAACACTGATTTTTCTCACTTAAAAATCATATACATCGATCAAAAATGAATATTTTTTAACAAGTTTGAATTGATGCACTCGTTAAATCGCTGAATTTCATAACGAATCACTCGATTTAATATTTATTAACTAATTCATTTTTAAATATAATTATTCAATATTCATTGGTGTCTAAAATTATTGTTCTAATCAACTGTCTTTTCTCAAGCCTTTCAATGAAAATTTATAGTGCAAATATACACTGTTAATTAATTTATGTTTATTGTTGAATTATTAAAGAAGAAATAAATTCTATTCTAGTTTTTATATTTTTTAAAATAAGGGGTGACAAAGTTTATAAAACACACAAAGGAAAATATAGATATTCTTACGTTTTGAAAACAATCATCGTTTACCAAAGTAGCTACTTAAGGCTGTTAGATTATATCATTCAAAAATTCATATTACAATAAGAACCGATTTCTTAAGTAATCGTACTATTTCGTTTAAACCTAGTACGGCGATGTATAAATGTTAATATAATATTCAAAAAAATAAAATACTAAATTTGCTATCGATGTTTTTAAAATAACAATTCTTTGTCTGATTTCAAGAAAAATTATTTTTGCCTAAATGTATAATAGAAATATAAAATTGACGTGTTTGCATTTATTTTTATAAGATGATGTTTAAATGGCTTGGGCTTCCTTAATCAAGCAAAGAATATATATTTTATTATCTAGAATGGGACAAGAGTATTTTTTTAAAATATACTTTATTTTCACAAAAGGAGTATATGGAAACCAGAAAAGCAAACCGAATAAATTATTAATCTGTTTCTTGAAATCAAACTTGTAATTGGATTTTCGAAATTATATGTATATTACCCTGTAAGCGTAGAATTTTAACGAGATATATAAAGAAAGTAAAAAAATATCAGATAACTTAAGTATCTGTTTAGTTTTAAAATACTATAACAATCGTACGGAATAATTAGCTGTTGCTTGTATTATTATTTATGTAAATATTGTATTTTGTACAGAGTATTGGTTCTATTTCGCTGTAAATGTTCCAAATTGATGTATAATAGAAAAAAAGAAACGTTGTTGTGAAAATATAATGTAAATGTCTCTGATCTTATTTAAATCATGCTCTGTACAACAATAAATTTTAAGGAAATTAATATATTTTTGTCAAATTTTAAAGTTGCTGTTCGAACATAGTTTTACCTTCTAAAAAGTTTGCCAAAATCCGAGTGGAAATTATTAAAAATTTAATATAAATGTATGTAAATTTCATATGACCGAAAGCTTGAATATTCATTCAATGAATTATTATTCAAGTGATCGGTTAATTTTACTATCTGTAACAAACAATTTAAATGTAATTTTAGAGAATAAGATTATTTAAAAATTGTGACAGATTTAAAATGCCATTTGACAAAAAAATTTAAAAAAAAATGAAATATCGTACATCCAAAGTATCTGATAAGTACAATATAAATATTATAATATATAAATGTATTAAAATAAAAATACCGATAATATTTCATCGCTCTGAAATTTTTTCGTCGCCGTAAAATAAACTAAATCGTATCGTATATGTAAAACAATTTAAAAACCGCACCAAAAATAATTATATATTGTAATGTTGTAACTGTGGACCTTTGTATTTTATCTGAAAATTCTTGTAATCAACTATTACGTACCTGTATGCTCGTAAAAATAATATAATTTTATCTTTATGTCAAACATTACGTATTTCATGTGTAGAATGTACGTACTTATATTTAACAAAATTAATCATTTGAAAAAGAAAACTTAAAAAAAATGATCGTATTTTAAAAAAGCCAAATAAACCACTTCATTCAAAATGTGCAAAGATGACGTTAATCTTTTAGTTTGGAAAAAACCATTGACTATTAATATTTTGAAATGAATTAAGTAAATACATTCCAAAATGATCATGATTGGAATTTTTAGTACTATGAAAATCAAGTGTTAAAACTTTGAATTAATTTCTTTCTATTTTTATTTCAAAAATTCACTTTTAAAAGCTAATATTTTATTTTAAAAAATAATATTTCTCGATTAAGTTAAATCTCCATGCAACGAATTTATTTTTATTTTAATATTTGTTACGCGATTTAATTGAAAATCAATAATTATAATTAAAACGAAAGTTGGTATAGTCTTCTTTGTGAAATACCAAACATGATCATTTACACTCGTTAAACTTAATTTTCTGCGTAAAGAACGAAATATCAATGTTAACACGTAATTAATAGTATCACTGTACGTTTTCTTGTATCGTAACGCAGCGATAGAGTAAGTGTGAGTTAATCTTTAATCGTCAAGCCATACAAACAAATATTCACGTCAACCGTAATGGACCACATCTAGCATTTTCTTCTTTCATAAATATTTTCCTCACTTGTTTATTTAAAACGACTTTATAAAACGAATTTTATATTATCAAAATGTTAGTAGAATGTATTCGAAAAAAACTGTATAAACTACTGTTTTATGTCAGAAATAAGTGTTTCATTTCAATAAAATGTTTTTGGTTAAATTGCATTTAATGTTTTTTTTCTTTCTTAATAATTACCATTTTAATAATAAAATATTTACATTTTCTATTAATGTGTTGTGTGGCTTGACGCCTATGTATGTCTGTGCCTTGGACTTCTGTAAAGCTATGTGATACTGAGTACCTATTTGACAGCTTCTCAAAATACGATTTAGATTTCAATAAATATTATAACGTACAGTTTATGTTTTTTAATTTTCCCTCAACTAAAAATCCTTTTAAATATATTTCTATATTAAAAAATACATAGATAAAGTAAACATAAAAGAAACTCAATTTTTTGTATGAGCGGTATAAAATATTCAAGAAACGCCAAAAAAAAAACAACACCATAATATATTAAAATATATTTTATGTAATATAATTTACAAAAAGTAAACTATAAACTTGAATATTGAACCAAAGTATAAACAAAAATTTTTGTGGCATATTGACCAGATACATATTTCGATTGCCAAGCAAATCGTCACCAGTGGTCAATAAGTAGTATTACACTCGCCACACAGCAGTTTTGGAGACATCCAAAACTACTTGATCGCTGCTAAATGGTTGGCGACCGAAATAAGTATCTAAGTAATACGCCTAAACATTTTTGTTTGATCTTCGGTTTAATATTTATGTTTATAGTTTACTTTTTAAAACATATTTCATAAAATTTACCTGCAATATATTTCTCAGTACAATATACTCTGTTAAAAGTTAGCGAAAAACTTTATTTTGATAACAGCATAATTTTTCATCAAAAATAAGAATTTAAGATGAATACCCATCAATTTTTATTTTTTTATACAAGGGTCTTTCTGATTAAAATAAGTAAAATGGCCTTTTTTTCGAATTTTCTTTTTCCTCGCATTAAATGATTAAAAGGGAATACAAAATCAAGGTCGCACTATTTCCTAATCGATTACCTCCTCCAAAAGTAAAAAACTACTTTTAAGTGTTTAAGTTTTCCATCTTAAATACAACTAAAAAAATCACAGAATGGAGATCATTGGAATAATTTTGCTACTTTTTACAATAGCTACAGCGTTTATAGAATATGTATTATTTTGAGTATATGGCGTTATCTACAAAAAAAATATGCATTACCAAAATATAATTTTGAGAAGCTACGGTAATTACAAATTTACTAGCAGCTATCATTCCCTTTTGAGGTACCATAATTGTTTAATGAGTTAGAAGAGGATTTGTGTAGATAATTCAATTCTTTACATTTCAATTCATATTACCTTTTATTATTGTAAAATTTCTTCATTAAGCAGGCTCTTATAATTCATTAGGATTTAATAGAAATGTGGGTACAATTCCCTTTCATCATAACTTTTCTTTCAGAGATATTGTAGGTTTCTTATTTGTAATACGGAATTTTTGAAATTTTACTTAAGATCATTGATCCGTAAGTAACAGAGGTGTACAATTTTTTTTAAAAATTTTCATTTCTTGGGTCACTTAAAAATTCCAAAGAAATTATAGTTTGCCTTTTCTTCAATTGTTTTTTCCATTCAGATATAGGTACATTATTTGAGCAAATTAGCTTCTATCAAAATCAAAAACATCTTTAATACCAAAAATTCTATGGGATCGTTCATAAAATATATCACTTAAAATTTCACCTATTAAAACCCCCTTCCTCTTTTATCACGTTTCATCACTTTTGCTGCGACCCTTTTAAAAATATTAGACCACGAAAGATAAAGGCCCTCTGTACATGACACATTGCGATTAATGGTACACAAATTTTGAAATTAAAAAATATTTATACTATATTACAACACTAAATAAATCAATGAATGACATAAAAATAAATATATTTGTTATTTGTCAGAAATCAAAAAATATTTTTTTCTCCTTGATCTTCGAAACTACCATTTACTTCATCTTCATTTATCTATGGTACATTTTCTGAGAGCTATTATAGCGGGAATATGTATGTAATATATTTAAAAACATAAAACAAATAACTTTCTATCCATAAAGAAAAATTAAATAAAAAAAGCTAAGAAAAAATTGAAGTAAAAATGTTTGATGAACTGCGATCATCACATTTCTTAGACCTCCCGACCTCCTTTGTAACATCTTGCTACACTAAGTGACACGCTTCCGTCTCTTAGAATGCGAACGTATTTTATGAACCCTTACACCATTTTATCTCATTTTCGAGAAATAGATTTTTCAATTTAACAAAAAAACACATATTTTTTCAATTTTCTTTTTAGGTATAACAATTTTTTATAAGCCAGTTTTTGTGTTAATGTTTTATAGTATTTAACTTTCGTGATTTATTTCAGATTTTATCGTTACTTGCGTTACCTTCAAAAAACTAATTTTTTGCCTCCTTTTGAGTTTTTTTACACATTCAAAATGACCTATTTACCTTTATAAAAAAAGGAGTAATTATTCTTTTTACTTCCCTACTAGATTTTTGATGCATTTGTATAAGGGCAGCAAATTTATAAACATCTTAATATTGAATTGATGTAACACTGGAAAAGTTTTTTAAAAATGGTAAATATGAGTTTAAGAAATGTAGAAAAGAGTCAAATACCTCGGTTCAATTTAAAAAAGGTAAGAACATTTTTTTTCATCTTATTTACCTAATACTTTAAATATGCAAGAATTATTGAGATATTAAGCCCCTGTATATTTATGTTGATAAATATAAAGATACATTGTACATAGTCAGAATGGTCCGAATGATCCTTTTAACCAAAATAACATATTTTTTCATAATTTGTTTTTTTAATACATGGAAAAAAATAATTACTTATTATTTACGTAGTATGACTCAATTTTCATTTTCATAACGTGTAACAACAGCATATAACTGTCATTGTTAGGTGGTATTTTATTTTCCCAATAGCAAACAATTTTCCTACAAAGTGTTTGTTAAAAATAATTTGTCGTTAAGGGTATTATATTTATAATTATATATCAACAGCAAATACCTTATACGAAATTAGTTTACAATTGATAAAAAAAATACCACTTGACGATGACAGCTACCTACTGTTGAAACGCGATATACAAAAGAAAATTGAGTTATACAACGTAAATAATAATTCAAAAATTGTGACTCGAAAATAATAAAATATTTATCAATGTTAAAACATTAAAAGTTTAGTGTTTCGCTAAAGCTTCAAATCGGTGTTTTGGAAGTTTTTACAAAATTAGAATTTTTCATTATTTTTTTGGGTCAAAATCTGTTACACAAATTCTTATGTCATCATTATAAAATGTTAATAAAGTAAAATTGAATTAGGAAACCAGCAGTATCTCAGGTTTTCTTCCGGGTTAAACTTTTTTTATATTACTTATAATGTATCTCTCAGGAATGGGGTAAAATAGTAAAGAATTTTCGGAAAAAATGTTTTTCTCTAGGAAGCTTATGGTTCCTAATGGAAGTTCAAGGTCAATGATTTTGAAAGAAATTCTGTATTGATTTCCGTATTAGCCGACTTTTTCAGGACTTTTTATATTTAAAACGAAAAAAATAATTCGAAAACTGGAGGGAGGTAATCAACTGAAGAATCGTGAATGCCTTATTTTGATTCCCAAGTATTATTACCAGAACCAACATTTCGTAATCACACGACATGAAGTTATCACCAAAATTCCAATGAAGCCCTATGCTTAAGATTAGTCTATGTTCCATATGTTCTACAATGCTAATCGTACTTTCTCCAATTACACCACAAAAAAGATCAAATTGTCTTGGTTTATTAATCAAGTGAGAAGGATTCGAGATTTTCGTAAAGTACAGTATGAGTATTAAGCATTCTATATAACTTCTATGGTTCGGAAACATTTAAGAAAAGTTATCGGAACTCGTAAATCGTATCAATAACTAGAATGCAATGCCACTAAAAAGCATATGTTACGTTAGCGTTTAGATTTTTTCCTATAAAATCTGATAACGTAGAGGGAGATTTCAACAAGATATTGCCATTTGGAAAACTGGTATAATGGAAATTGATATTCAGTGATGCTACTTGACTATTGTGGGAAATCAAAAATCAATGCCAAAACGACGTAAAAAACTTATACAAAAGATTGTATAAGATTGTATTGTTCTTTTTTTTATGATTAAATACCTAATTTATGTGTCAACACCTATATTTTATTTAAATACTAATATCACAAAAACTAGACGTGGCAAAGAAAACTAAGTAGATTTGGACTCTTTTTTTAACTCTTTTTAATTTTTCTTAAGTGGACAAAAACATTGTAATCCGAATTGACCAGTACGTATAAGTGTTGTACTGTGTGTCATATACAAATTCGTACAACTTTATGTCTCCTTCATAGCTTGCCCCTAGTTAAAACGAATTCAAAATTTGTCTTCAGAGCTTCCGTGAAATAATAAGAGCCGGATTCAAACTTTTATGGTTCTATTTCTGAGTGTTGCATATTCAGTTAAAAGAGTCCTATGTCTACTCTATTATAGTCTTCCTTAAACAATGACGTGTGCAGTAATAACGTCATATCGTGCAGAACTTCACGGTACTCTGCCATTAGATTTCGGAAAACACCCTAAATAAACTAATTGTTTTCTTCTGACTGTACCCACAAGTCCTTTTGACTCAATATATTTTTATTGCAATAGTTAAAATATCACAAAATTTATTTGCCTTTATTGGTAAAATAAACTTTCATAGATATTAAGCCAACTATGGCATTTAATTGCATTTATTATGGTATATTCGACGGATACAGAATTTCCGTATAGGACAAAGGTAATTCGAGTAATTCTTACAATAGATTCAAACATTACGACACGTATTAATGGGGGAAATATGTATAATAGACTGTAATGATCTAATGATACACCTAAAATGATCCATAGGCTGTTTAATAAGTTTCTGAAGACCACTTCAGATTACGTAGTAATGTTAAATCACTGAGTGAGAAAACAAAAAAAAACGAGATGTTACCAGATTTTAACGACTCTAAAAGTTACCTATGTCCAATTTTAATAACACTTTGTTGGGAAACCATTACATAATTTTTCCTTAAATTATAGCTAATTGCTGCTAAAATCGATAAGTAGCAAATCTAAACAATTATAACAATATTTTTCATACTGACAAATAGTCTATTCCAAGTTATCTCAACATATTACATTCATGTATTAGAGTATTATACTGTATGATTGTCGAATCACTGAATGAGATTCTTTATACTTAAGGAGAGTACTAATGATTTTCTTTAGCTTTAAAAATTATATAACATTTTCAAAAATTATTTCAGAAAGTAACTTTGTCCTCTTTGTTTGGAAAATATTGTTACAAATATGTAATGACAATAATTGAACATCTTACCTTATAATACACATCTGGAACATACTGTTTGTCGGATGATTCGCGAATAAATCCTAATTCAGATGCATCTTTCGTGGGCAATAGACAGTTCTCTCTAACAAGAGCCATACATTGATTAGAAACAGCATATCCTTCCATGTGAACTTGATTAGTTTTATCACCTGAAAATAAAGTTAGAATGTTAATTATAGTGCTATATTTTATAAATTGATCACTTTTTACCTGTGACACAAACTGTAACAAATTTGGATCCAAATGAACCATTAGAAGCGTAGCGGCACGGATTTGGATGTTGGTTTTGAAAATGTGCTGCCATAATACACTCTTGAGCTGATAAAAAATGGCTTTCACCACCACGAACACAACGCACTGTGCCTTTTTGAGTGTCTTCAGCTATGAGGTCTGTAAATATCCAACCAACTCGTCGAAGTCCAAGTTCAAGTGCTAAATTTTCAACTATTGATTCGCGCTCGTCTGGTAGTAGAGAAATTGAGTCTCGCGTGCTTTCTTGAGGTGGCTCATATATAGCGGCTACCCTTGCTCGTATGCCTAAAATTTAATAATCACCATTAATTATAATAACAAAAACTAAATAAATAATGAAGTCACATATAAGTTGTGTGGTAACATAGATAACGGTGATACTACGATTCTTCCGGTGTCACGATTTTGAGACGGATTCTTATAGTTTTCAATGAAATAAAACGAAAATAAAAAAAATTATATCTCACTTATTTTACGAAATTCGATACTTAAAAATTGAAAAAGTATTTTTTTTTTTTTCACTTTTTAGACGGGTTTCTCAGGATTTTCATGAAAAGAAAGTAAATGTTTACAACATATAGCTATAGAACATGGTAGCTTCACCAATTTCTAGGTGCAAAAAAATAGAAACAAAGGGTCCAAGGGCGAAGCCCCGGTCGAGTTTGGGAGAGGGACAAAACCTCCCAAAAAAAAAAATGAGATGTTTATTTAATTTTGGACAGACATACTCGCGAATTAAACTAAAACAAAATCGAAAATGCAATATTGCCAGATATGGACGACACCCCCTAACCGTCACCGGGGCTTCGCCCCTGGACCCTTTCTTTATATTTTTTTAGCATAAAAAGATTGGTGAAGCAACGTTTGTAAGCATTTACTTTCTTTTTTTCATGAAAATCCTGACAAATCCATCTAAAAAATGAAAAAAATATTTATTCAATTCAATTTTTAAGTATGGATATTTCGTAAGCTAAGCGAGATATCGAAAAAAAATATTTTTGTTTTATTTCGTGTAGATCTATAAGAATCCGCCGTTAAAATTTAAAGTATTCTTGTTTTTATTTGTACTCATAAATGATAGAATTAATTGAAAATCGAAGATTTAATGTTTGTTGCGATATATTTATGAAAAAATAACCAAATATCCTTTTAATTTATTATTTCTTTCGGTATTAAATCTTCAATTGGGAATATAACGAATGACCTTCTATGAATAATAAATTGAGATCTACAAATATCTTCATAAATATTCTATAAGATATTTAAATTAATCGATGTAATAAATAATTATCGTATTTACTCAATTTTAGCTAATATTCATGAGATAGTCTACTTGATGTAACAATATGTGACCAATATTTTGTTTACATTTGCTCCCTTCGTGAAATAAGAAAATCTTAGCAATTTTCGATATTAAAAAAAACTGCTCTTACTTCCAATACAAGTTTTACACCTTAAGAAGCGTATATCTAACCAATTACTGAAATTTTTTAATAAAAGAATTCTAAAACCCTTTTTAATTTTCAAAAACTTTTTCAATAATACCCTACACCAGGGATCGAGGACATGCGGCTTTTTGAGCCTAACCCAATGGCTCTTTAAATATGAAACTTTAAATTTTAACTACTCAAACAAATAGAAATAAAACCTTGTAATAATAAGTGATTTCATAAATTAAAATAAATATGTACTTAAACTTGATATTGTTTTTATTCCAATTTTAGTGATAATAAACAGGAGGCTCATTTTTTCCTAAAAAAAAATCAAAATTTGGTTCTCTAAGCAATAAAGATTCCCGACCCCTACCATATTCGATTTTGTAGCCTGAAATTTTTTATCCATCGGTTATATTATGTAAGACACGCCTTGAATCTTTTTCTTAAATATATAATACCATATCTGTTTGCGCCTAAGAGTACATTCAGAAGTGTCGGTTCGGCGATGGACACTACATTTATTTTTTCAAGATTAAGTTATAGTAACATATTGTTGTTAATATACATATAAAATAGTTTTAAAAAATATTGTCCTGGGAAACGGAGCGACATTAAAATGACACTGTGCAACCCGCGAGTATTAGTTCGAGACCCCTGATATACCCTATTATAGGAGAAGCAATTAGTTGTATTTAAATACCAATTTCATTCAATTCAGATTTAAAAACTTGATATACGAGAATCTCAAACGGAATATTTATTTAGAAATGAGGTCAAAAATTGTTTGCATGGATAAAGTTTATAAAATGAAGAGATCTTAGGCCAAAGCTCAGGATCAAAAGTGAATAATCACTGAGATTAGATTCTGATTTTTGATCGAATCTCGAATATGATTAGAAAATATATAAAATTTGATTTTAACTGCCTTTAAATTTCCAGTACAGTTGTTTTTAAAAAAGTGTACTAATCATCTAAAAATTAAAATTTTTAAAATCTTATATTTCGCAAATGTTACGTTACCTAAGGGAACATCGGCATGAATTTCATAATTTCCATATAAAAAGCCAATGCGTTGATGTCCGGTGGTTCTCCAATAGTTCAAAAATCTTTCAACCAGCGCTGGGTTTTCAAACATGACGTTGTCAACATGTCTGTAAGTTTGTTGATTTAACGTAATGGCTGATGGTTGACATTTTGAGCAAATAGCACGAGGCCACGGCGGGTGATCTTTACAGCCTGCTTTAATACGACATTGAGCCTCTGTTAAGGCGCCAGAAACAAACTTTCCACCGGATGCCCCAGACATGGTTTTACGCAAAAATGCGTGAAACGATAAATGTTTCACATCTGTTTGTTTTAAGTAAGCTTCATCGAAAGGTTCCAGAGGAGAGCAATGTACACAACATCCATTTGAATTATGGCGACAACTAAAAAATTATAATATATATTAGTTGGTTCATTACGAAAAAAATATTTAACATACAGTTTTTCATCTCTTTGTCGTTGAATTTTACCATCCATGTTCCACAACTGAATGTCAACTTCATCTTCTTGAATGCTCGCAGTTGGAGCTTTTTGTTGACTAGTGGAAGGTAATGATTCCACAACTGGTTCCCCAGAAGGCTTATTTATCTAAATTATATTAATATTTGATTACTATTTGTGACTGAATTATATAATAAAAATTAACTTTTACATTTGTTCCACTTGAACTGGAAGGTTGAGCGAATAGTACAGAACCATTGACCGGAGCTAAATAAACCATATCGCCATGTCGAAGACCCACAGTTCGTAATGTTTTTGATTTACTACTGTGAATTTCATCTTTCTGGTTGCGTTCTTTATACAACGCAAATCCGTAACTACTTAAGTTGAATGCCTCATAAATACGCTCAAATAATTGACAAGTAGTTTCATTAGGTTCAATTTCTAATCTTCTTGTGCCTTCGGGAGATTGGACCCGGAGCAGCTAAAATTTAAATATTTGTTCATATCATACGAAAAATTAAAAATGCAGTCTTGGGATTTTTTTCTAATTTATGTTGCAAAAGTTTAGTAACGAAATGTTACAGTAGAAAGTGAATGTGTTGTATGTGATGATGCGGCTTTTGAAATTTCAGCAATTTTACTATAAATAAAAGTATAAGGATAAAGTAAAACAACTTACAATTGGTTTATTATTTGGCATTTTTTTTACGAAATTTGTATATTTTTTAAGGGTCGAAGACTTGGGCCATTTCAACACAAAGAAATAAAGTAGTACTGAAATTTGACACAAAAATATGCTTTGTCAATTTCTTTACCTAACCTAACAAACAGTGTTTTAAGTTATGAAATTATCACAACAAAACTCTAAAAATTAATTATTATTACTGACTTATTTTACACATTGTGCAAAACGTCTGAATAAGAATAATACAACGAGCTGAATTAAGTTTTGAAAGTTTTTTTTAAAATTACGTTTAGAATGTTACTGTATTGCGGTACAAAACTGACATAATTTTCAATTTGCGTCAAATACCAATGAACTAATGGCAAGTAAGCACGGGTTAGCAACTCTCAACTGTTGGACGAAGAAATAAAGATGGAAGATATGACTTTCAATGATAAATTTATGTTCTTTCTTTGTTTTTTATTCTAAGAGTTAAGAATGATCGCTTACACGATATGTAAAAATAATCTACATTACCGACTTTATTCAATTTATTTTAGTTAGAATAATTTACTAACAGAGGGATTACGTTTCCTGGTATTAAAATTATTGAATGTTTTTTTCAAAATTTAAAATAGCGCTAAACTTTTGAGAAAAGGCATTGGAAAAATAATTGTGCTGAATGTAATTAAATTATGAGAAATTATGTTTTTATCTAAGTAAAAAAATATTTTCATACTTTAGTTACTGATGTGGAAGCATGAATTATTTAGAAATTTCATACTCGAGTGAATAGAATAAATATTTTATTTTTTGATATGTACGCTATTTGCATTTGTATCTATGTTTTAAATGGAAATATGAGTATTGCTGTGTTTAATAATGAAAGATATTTAGATAACTTGCTGAACTTGGATGGACTTGAGACGCTTGAGACCTTCAAAATGATGATTTTACACATAGAGAATATCTATAATACATATATAACTATACAGAATATAGAGTTATAATATGTATGTACTCTGTATATAGAAACGAACGAATACTTGGGTAATATTGTAGGGGCCCTGCTGCTAACACAGCATTTTCAAGCGGAACCCAAACGAGTGGCGACCCCGTTTGTCCCTGAGCTCTTTTGGCCTCTGTATTTCAGTGTATTTGAGAAGCTTGTGGTTTGGTCTTCAACCGTTGCGTTCGTTCTATAGAAAACACACAACGAGAGAACGAAACGAACGAACAGAGCTGTGTTAGCTGTGTCAAACATCTGCTCTTTTTACACAGCCAGGGTTGGGTTTTGTTCATCATTCTCTGTGTTATTCTATATTTTACACTGCTATAACGTTTCATACACTTCTAAAACTCACGCTTTATTTATTTTAAAACTATATAAATAAACTTCCCCACTTTTTTGTTCTGAATTTTGCTTACATTTATTAATTAAAAAAATGCACCAAGCACATATTATACCACTAACTTTAATTAAATCTATGCCATAAATAAAATAAAATTGAATTAAATTTAAGAAACTTGAAATTCCTGATTTTTGTAGCCAACAACCAGAGTTTTATACTTAAATTTTTTTTTCCTTAAAATAAATTATCATTTTGTATAATTTATTTAAACTTCATCTACAATTAAAATAAATGATATCGTTATACATAAAAAATGTTACGTTAAAGTATACACTAACTAAATTGTGTATAATATCCATGAATTCCTTTACACAGTTTTAAGCTTTCATTTTGCTTATTAATTCGAAAAACATTAGATTAAATCGTTCCTTGTGGGTTTTTAACTGAGGATTTTTTTACTAATGATTTGGTCTATGATTCCCAAGGCATGACACAGTCATTCAAAACAATTGTCAAATTATTCAATACCGATGCCAAATGTTCATTGTTCACAGTTAAATCTCCAGACACTGTATACTATGTTAGAGGGTTTAATTTACCTAATGGACAGTTCAATTAACACTGCCTCATTAGTAAATATTATAGTATTCTTTACCGTTGTTTATTCTTTGTAATATAATTCTAGTACAGAGATAATGGTAGACAGTACTCATAAACTGTCCATAAATCGAAAATCCGTTAAACGAAACCGCCACTACTATGAGATCCTATTGAAAAGTGATAGATACGTTCCAGCTAGTAAAAATACAAGTAAAAGAACCCAATTTTACTAAGATTTACACTAAATATAGGCTGTAAATAAATTAACACTGCGCTAAACCGCATAACATCAAATACTAATTCGTAAGAACGTTCGATAACTATTTTGGGATTCCTTGTATAACAAAACCAAGCATAAACTGTATCTATGTACATTCTATCTACTAAAAATCTTTTTTATTATTTTATTTTTGGGAATTCTCACAAAAAATGTAAGCAAAACAGAAAAATATATACATAAATTGTCCGTAATTGCGAATATTTCATCCATATATCGAAATTTTGATACTCAATTGAACATGTCCGTAATATCGAATTTCCGTTAAGCGAACGTCCGTAAAGCGAGGGATTACTGTATAACAAATAATAAAGTAATGGTAAAATACAAAAAAACGTATTTTAAACAAAAATTTATCCAATGAAGTTTTTCAAAATGTTTTATAAAACGTTGAAGAAACGTCGATTGAATTTAAAATAAAAAATAAAGCCATAAAGTCGTAAAGCCATGTGTGGTATGTGAATAAGTATTTAATCTTTTCGTTTCCAGCACTGCTTCACTCGGTCATATGGTGTTTTATTGGTACGATTCGATTGCTCATGAGAAGCCTTATTCAACCGTAAACAATACCAAATACGGTCGTACTTGGATTCTGTATTTTTTTTGTAATTAAATTTGGCTTTTAGACACGTATAGGTTGACATTATATAATTTTGCTAATATTTTTTGTTTTAACACCATATCGATGTCTAAGCTCACAGATGTGTTAAGTGCAGAAAATAAAATTTTAACCGTTAACTGCTTTTACAACAGTTCCAGTACAAAAATTTTATTTTTAGACAGTTAATTAACACATTTGAAAATTATTTTTTGTGACGTTGAATGTTGGTCGAATGTTCAATGCATTTATCATATTTTTGCAAAAAATTGTACTTAATACATCTGTAAGCTAGTCCACTGTCCACGTACCAAATTCTTTAATTCTTTAGCTATCTAGTGGTGTGATTTAATTTTGAATGGAGATGATTGGTATGTAGTTATAACACTAAACTGTATCTGTCGATTTTTTTATCATTTTCAATTGCTTCCTACTATTGTTGCAATTTTAAAGATGTATTCACGTCAAAAAACGTTTAATTTGTTATCAAAAAATTAATTCAGAAATATTTAGAAAAAATTAAACAATATAAACATAAAAATTGTGATAGACTTTTGAAATTTACTTCTTTTTTAAATAGATACATCATTTTCTGTTTTAATTATTATTTACCGCTGCTTTATAGCTACTAAAGTCTTAGCGATCCTAGAGCTAATAAAAACAAAAAAAGTAATTTGAGTAATCGAGTAAATCGAGAAATATTGGAAAGCTTGTTATGAGATTCGAACCCAGCACCTACCAGTTTTCGAGGGGCCACCTGGACCACTCTGCTACCAGTATACATGATAGTTATAAAATATTTTTTGTAATATATAAGAATAAATGTTATACAATTTCAATGATAGCCTTATGATGATGGTGAAATTTTATTCTGTCCTCTTTGTATTTGTCCAGATTTTTTTTTTCAACGAACGAAACATTTATACAATAAGGGTATCGACGTAAAATTATTCCAACTTTGTTTTAAATATTATTACATAATAAATTCATTCCTTTAATATGATATTCGTTCAAGACTTTGAGGTATATATCAAAAAATTGTTCAGTTTTTTTTGCAATAAGTAATTTTAGTAGCAGTAATTCTTTTGAAAACTCCAAAAGATGTGCATGACTTGATGATTTAAAATTTAGACCATGACAAACGAAAAACGTGCCACTTCTTCGAGTCGAAAAATTTCAAGTTTGCAAAGAACGAAAATAAATGCACCGTCTCGATCAACCGAATGCAAGTGCAGCTGTTTCATGAGTACTTAACTGAAAGTTTGCCTTTTTTATAGCCTTAATTCAAAAAAATAATTACGAACTTCAATTTAGAATTATTGAAAGCTATTTATTGTCATAACTTGAACAATTACGATGAAGAGTTTGTATATTTTTCAAAAAAATAATTGATATTGAACATTAAATTTAAAAGAATAAAAACTGATATAACCGGGACAATTTGTAACGTTTGTAATTTGAAAAAGCTAAAAATGATGTTAAATATCATAGGTACATATTTGTTACGATTTATTTTCTATGCAGTTTAACATCTAATGCAATTAACAATAAAATTATATACCTACACTTTTTCATGTCTCTAAAGATGAAATAGCATAATATGATTTTTAGTTGTGTATCTTTTTTATATATAAGTTGAACTGTATTTACTTTTGCCTACAATTATATTTTCTCTTTACATACAACCAATATCTACCCCTATGTAAATACAGACTGATAATATTTCACCCTTGCATGGAACATCATATCCGTTCGTTCAACGTGCAATCTATAAAAATGACCCTTTTAAATTTACATTGTATAATCAGTCTAGCGACATCGAGATCATCAATTCGAAATACTGTCTATAAAATTATAATGTTACCATTGTAGTAAATGTTAAACAATTGGCTTTTAAAACAAGCTATTGCGTTCAAAAAAAAAGTAAAAATATTTCTATACTTGTCGCAGTGTAATAGCTATTTCTAGGACAAAAATTATTTTAAGGTTTCTGTAGCAAAAATATTGATGCATTGTTATAGTTATGAAAGACATAACCAGGTCTAACTAGGGATTGCAATTAAGTTATTTCAAAAGCAAAGAGAGAATAAATCTTGAACTTTGAATCGATACATACTAATTTACTTGATGTTTCTTTGTAATATGCATCTGCTGTCTGCATTTTACTAAATTAATTATTTTATCATACTCGTATACTATAAACTTTCAGTTGCATTTATTAAAATTACTTCTTTGTAAATTATTAGAAATACGATCCCTTTGCACTTTCTTTCCTTTTTTGTTAACGTTTTTTGTGTATGAAGAAATTTGTATAAAGTTGTATACCATATAAATAAAATTAACACTTTTTGTGAGTAGTTTCAAGTTAGGACTATAAAATTTGATTAATTATTTAAAAACCGCTATTATTAAATGCTACCCCTTTCTAGCAGAATACACAAAATGATTTTAGTCAACCCAAGAGACTTTTGTTTGTTTTTTTTTGTTAGAATAGAAAACTTTTTAATGGTTAATAAAAAAAAAGTATCGATTAGGTAAGAGCTCTGATCTGTGGTGAAATCGTAAAATTTATTATTATATTACTCTTGTTGTAGAAATGGTTGCCTCCTCCTTCTTTACAGCCTTACATTAAAAAATAATATTTTGTATACACTAAAAAAATATAAGCGATATTTTTCAAACTGAGGTTCAGGAATATTATTCACTTTTGTAATGCTAAAAATGTAAAAATTCCATTATGAAGTTTTTTTTTCAATATTGTAACGTTTTTAGAGTTAATTAATTTTTTTGACGGGCTCGTTCAGGATATGTGTCAGGATTTATAAGAATACACTAATTTATGTGGTAACGAAAATCTTATTTATTTCACCAATACACTTATTTATTTTACAATAATTACAATGCCACTGATCATATTTCACTCACGATTCATTATTTATGTTTGACTCTTTCAATATTTATGTTTGATTTCACTGTTTATGTTTGACTGACTGTTTATGTTTTACTACCTCTATCAGACGGTTGAAGTCCTTTTATATTCGATTGAGATTTTTATAGATTCTTCGATCGTAAACTGTTCTGGAAGATATTTTGTTTATCGGTTTTATTACCCTTTTAATCCTTTGTTCTTTTAAAACCCTTCAGGAACATTTTTGATTATTTCTTACCTCGTTATTGCCTCTAATTACTTTTATGACCAACATTCGGCAGAGGGACTCCCTGACCCACATACACTTTCACATCTTCGGCACATAGCAATATTAATATACCATACTTGTTTACTTTATAATAATATACATGATGACAAACTTTGAAAAACTATCCTATAACGTTCGAAAATATATGAATATTTATGAAATATAAAATTTTCCTGTAGAAATTACTGGTTCAGTAGGAAAAATTGACATTTTAGTTTCAAATTTAAAATCTACACCAAAATCACTTGGAAGTATCATGGTATCGCTTGTGACGTCACATTTGTATATCAAACGTATGCATACTACTCGTATATCAGTGGTTTTTAATCTGGGATCAATTGAACCTCATGGGCTCGATAAGTCAGTCTCACGGACTCGGTGAGTTCTTAATGGTACTTGTTGTTCTTTTTTGTTCTTAACGGCTTTGTTCATTTTGTGCACCTATGTATAAATATGTGTATGTTTTGTATTGCATACTTTGAATTTGAAAAAAATGTATTTTATTTTTTCAATTAAGAAGGGTTCGGTGAAATGCATATGAAATTGGTGAGGGGCAGTACCTCCAACAAGGTTAAAAACCAATGCATTAGATGCTCATTAAATAATTTTGTTATTTTTTGCTATTAAATATAACCTTAAAAGTGTATAGGTCTTGTTCGGTTCTTCAAATAAATAAATAAAAACTTCAATTATTTAATTAACCTATCGTGGTGTTAAAAAATGCATTTGAAGTATTTGTCCTTAAAAAATCCTCACTTCTACCTTCACACAGTTTCTTTCAATCTTTAAGCCAGAACACAAAATTCCTATACTCCAAAAACCCTATTCTCTGAATTCAAGTAAAGGTTCTTTGTATTTTGCAATATTTCACCATTTCCTATTGATAAATTTCGCTGTGCAGGCATTTTCATTCTCAACTAAAGCTGCATAAATATGTTCTTGGAATATATTGAATGCTCGAGATATTTGTTGCCCATCAAACATACTTTTTTGTTGGTCCCAAACGTAAAAAGGAATTAATTAGTAATGCAAACGGTAATGGTATCAGACTTATCCATTTGATATTCTCTCCACCACACTACCGCCTGATAAGTATAATCGCGTAGTTCTAATCACTAATGCATTTGTTTATAGAATTATGACGTCTTTCGCTCTGATTGGTGTACTGCATAACATAGCGGATTACCATATTTTGTAGTTTTATTGTATCAAAGTAACTACCAATCTCGCATCAATAAATAATAAATATGTGTTTTGTATTGTCTGACTCAAATTTTATTAAATAAATACAAGCTTTTAATCACTTTTAATTGCTGTCATTAAGCAAATTATATAATTATTTTACACTAAAAAATATATACAGATTTAACAGTCTTACTGTTTTAAGTTTCTTTGATGTAACAGTCAATAATGTATCAATAGATTATAATTGATGCAGCAATAAGACAGTATATAGCAATACTTATAATAAAATAAAGTATAGACACAGAGCAAAATGTTAATATACTCGTACACATCCAGGAAAGATAGGTAGTCACGTTTTGCAACTCTGATTAAATAGAGTGCTTTTATAGCTAATTACTTTATGAAATATTTAATTAATAAATGTAGATATTAATTTAAATTTAATTAATCTTGTAAACTTCATAAGTGGAAAATAAAAGGATTGTACGAGTTTTTATAACATCTATAAAGAAGATTTCATAAATAAACAAAAAGCTTAATATTTTTAAAACATTGAAGTTGATTTTTTTTTATTTTCTTGATGAATTTCCATTTCAAAAATATAATACACAAAGTATTTAACTGAATTTATTTGCATTTATGTAAATTCTTTGTAGAATAATAATGCTTATCCAGAATTTCACAATGGAATTTCTTTTGAATGTCTATAATTTTACGCTATTGCATAAAACAATTCAACTTAATCAAATCAATCAACAATTTGTTAGTCTAATAACATTAATAACTTACAAGTCTTTAAATTATTGTGTATGATAAAAATTCACAGTTTCTTCATAAAAAATATTATTATTGTTACATATTCAGTTAATGATTAGATTATTTTTTTAAATTTTTGTCATTTATTTTTTAAGATTATTTTATTAGTATTATTTAGTATATCAAAAAGCATTGGGGGTAGTGGCAGTCAAATAAATTATTAAAATAATTAACAAAATGGATTTAATTTTTTGAATAAAATGTTATGTATTGATTTGAAACAATGCTGAAAACTCATTAGACAGACTCATTTTTAAACGTGTGACAAAGTAATGTAATTTAAAATAAAGGACTTTTATTTACTTTTTACAATTTTTCATAAATATTTCTTTTCAAATTAAAAGTTGCCAATCAATCTTTTTATATCATAATATTTTATTAAAAAAACAAGCTTTTCAATATTTACTCAGTTAAATAAAAACCCAAACTTAAGTTTATTTTAATTAAATACAACTTTTATGGCATAAATATCATTAGAATTTTATAGGGATGTGACCTTGAGGAGAAAAAATCGCACAATTAAAAATTGATTTTTCTCTTTTCAACAATAATCGGAATTGGAAATTTTGTTTTCCTATTATTTGAAAAAATGCCCACTTTTCTTTCTTTTGTATATGTTACGAGAAGTGTGATAAATAGAAAATTATTAATAGTTATCAAAAGTAGTAGAAAACGTAAGTACTTTTACCAGTCTGGTACTCCTTTACGCCCGGATTCTTGTATGCATTCAGGATAGGTTGTAGACGTAAAAATCGACAATGATCGATTTTTTTTTTGTAATATTAAAATCGATTGGTAAATTCGAGTTTTATTGAAGAAATAATGAGAAATAATGAATTAACATAATAAATTATTGAGAAATAATGATGATAATCGATTTGTTCGCTTAGAATAGTTTACAAATTTTCTTTGATCAATCGCTAAACATTCTAACTTTTGAAAAAATCAATAACTTCTTAATTCTTTTCTACAAGTGAATTGATTATCTACGTATTAATTATCGATTGCACTATTAATTAATCTTTAACCAGTTCAGCGTCTAGCCTAACTATTACTGTTTATTGCATTATAATTCTACTTTAGTCTCCTGGTAACCGAGTGGTTAAGGTGGCCGCTACAAATCTGGTAGGCGCTGGGTTCGGAGCAAATTTTCAATATTTCTCGGTTATGTTGAATATTGAACTATCAAAACTAAGTAATATTCGTTTATAAAAATAAATTTTAATAAATACCTAGATGATTGGGAAAACTTTGATCGTTTATATCGATTTTTTTAATTTTAATAATCGCTATTGTTTTCTTAACAGAATTTTGCAGAAATAGTGATAATTGATAAATTAATTAGTTATTAGGCAATGATAAACATGTATTACTTTAAATCGATTGTTTATCCACTTCAACAAATCAATCTTGATAGTTAATGACTTTTTTAGATATTTTGTATTTAATCGAATTGACGAATAAATTTAAGAATAAAGCATACAATTTTAGTATCTTGAAATTAGTAATTCTATTAAGTACTACCAGAGATGAGATATTTTCAAAATAGTTGTATTTGAAATGCAAAATACCTATTCCTAAATTCTAAATACTAAAAATTGGGACTGAATATGCCTTGATTTCAACTTAACAAATCAAAATATTATTGATTTGATGCTCATAAGTTATGAATGTAGAGTTTTTTAATATGATTAAATCATAAATAAAACGTTCAATAAGCATTTTTAAAGACAATTATAACTAACAATTAAAAATAAATTAATAATTTAACATTATATTAAATAATAAAAACTTGATAACGTTGTCGAATTTATGGGTTGGCAGCGTTGGCAGCCTTAATATGTTTCTCTCACATGATGTGAGTGAGCATGCGCTACATACTCAACATTTTGAAAATAAATTATTTGACATATTTCATCCTTTTCTACTTAATACTGTGTACTTATGAGTGTGACAAAGATAAGTTATGCGTTTCATTTTTATCTGATCAAATGTACTTACACAGCTACAAGACAGTACGTCTCAGTGGACGACAATGTTGTCTTATCCACTTATTAATTTATAGTGTTCGACTGAAACTAGTTTTTACGGCCGAAACCGAAATCGAATTTCGGCATCAATCTCAGTTTCGGACGAAATTTCCATATAAGGTTAATCATAGTTAGTGAGTCTTTACTATTAAATTCTATAAGTATTAATTTAGTCCCTAATATTTGAGGTAACCATTAACATAACATACTATTATCATCTCTAATTTCAAATAAATTATTTATCCTGAAATAAGGGATTGATTTGAAAGAAATGCGCCTAATATTTCTTTTTAGTATTAGTTACGAATAGCATAAAATAATTAAGAAAAGTTACAAAACAAAATTACTTTTTATCTTATATGTTTAGATACACAGAAAAAGAAAGTATTCTTTCTTATACCTATTTTAAAAAAAATAATTTCATCTAAACTTTGATCAGTTTTTTTCGAACTGAAAAAAATATTAAAGATAATATTAAACAAAATATTAATGATCTGATAGTTATCAGTATTCATAACTGAAGAATCAAATAATAAGTGAAAACAATAATTTTTTAACACGTTTATCTCACGAATTCAGTTTCGGTTTTGGTCGTAGTTTCGGCTTGACGATAGCCGAAATCTAAAGTCCGATCGGACACTATTAATTTATCAAGTAAATACCACATTTTCGGTCTATTTTTAGTTTGTTTCTTAAAAACCGTGTAGTTAATTCAAATAAACTTATGCAAAATTAGTTCCATGAGGTCTAAACAACGTATTTTGAAAGTTTGGGATGCCTGGTAGCATTTTTTTTGCTAATAAAAATAAATTTAGTTTGTTCGATCACCGAATCTCCATAAGATTAGAAGTAAAATCATAGTATTTTTAAATGGCAATAACTTCCTGACGACTTAGTGAATCGCTTTATAATTTTCACAAGTTCTTTAACATTAAATAAGGAACATTCTATTAAATTTTTAGTTGTCTGGTAGCATTTTGACTAATATTGTTTGTTAACTAACTTTTACATAAGTTGATAATATTAAAATTTTAATAAAATTATATTTCTACTCAATCGTTGCATTCTAAACAAGTTGATTATAATACATATTTAAAAAATTAATGGAATTAATATTGCTGTTGTATTTTTCGGAATTATTAAAAATTCTTAATGAGGCATTTAATTTTATTTCATCCAATTTAATACTAGCGGATGTACAACGAGTTTGAATGTTGTGTGTCGAAGTATGAAATGTTAAAAGTAATTGTTGGAAGTCGCAAAGGCAACGGACAAACACAGTAAAAGTAGGAATGTGATATTTTCTAGTAAAATGGACAGCCCTCGATGTGTGTCCGCTTTTCGGTCGACTGCAGAATATAAAAGCATTTAACAACACAACGAATGGTGCCTGGGTATTATATGTGTGTGTTGTAAGGCTAGGCCAAACCATGCTGGTATATATGTATGTAGAGAGAGGCCTTTATACACGAATACGATAACTTATAATGTGAACAGTTATAATGTTGTGTTGTGAAGGGGACTTGAACAACACAGAGTGGAAGAGGCGACGAGGGGCTCCGTGATTCGCCTCACGGCTTCGTCTGCCAACGAAACAACCTTCTCCGGCTTCACTCGGCGACTCTGCCCTGCCTGGCCCCTGCTTATCCGTGCTCGAATAAATACGCGCCTCACAACATCTACCTGACTCACTTGTGTAAACAATGTTTCCGAATATTGCCATCTCACTTGCTCTTCAAGTTTTTGCCTACTCGGTAGAAAACACGATCTAAAATATTCTTGCTAAGCAGCACAGACTTATTTCTGAAAAATACGGCCGTGTACCTATTCAGTATTATCTTCAACATTATTTCAGAGTCCCTGGAAAACAAAGCTGTCATTTTGAAAATGTTGAAGATTTGTCATTTGAGAGTACTCACTAAGCTTTATCCCTAAATCCTTCATGGAATCATTGAAATTTCTTACTACCTGTTTTCTGAAGCATATTATCATCAGAAATGATTTGTGATCTTTTCGACTTCATACTCATTAGGCTTAGTTAATGGGAATAACTTGACTTCGAAATGGTTAAGAAAAATCAATTTTGGTTTTTAAATTGCCATTGAAAATGTTTTCATAGAACAAAATAAATATTTCTTTTATGAAATATTTACTTTCATCGTACAACCCATACACAATTTATTGTAGACAAAAGACATTTTTTTACTGGTAATGATTCTAAAATGAAAACTGAATAAATTATATTTAAAGAGAATACCCTATTAATTAAAAATGAAAAGATAATTTATCCTTCGTAGATTTTTAATTCATTTCTTTGTATATCCCATCATTTTAGCAAATCAAAAAATTATTCAAAAGTTTTCAACTATGTAACATACTTTATGAAATAAAAAAAAAACACTGAAAGTACATTTTTAGTTAGTAATTAAGGGCCTTGGTGTAAGTCAAAATTTTTAAATTTTGTTTTATTGCATTTTTTACTGTAGACGATATAACTTTTTCGATTGGTACAAAAATCAAGCACAAATGTAACATTAGCACTGTCCTGTGTGGCAAATAATGTAGAAGAGGCGACATCGTTGGCCAATAAATCTCTAGAAACATTGTTAGAAATTATTATTTTATTTTTTCATTTTTTTTGTTGTAGTATTAGGTAATTATTAAACCTTGTTTAATATGCAAGATAATTAATAATAATTTGATTAAGCTTATTTAATTTGATTACGTTTACTGAATGTTATCTGGACTTACCTGGTGTGTTATTGTTTCTTTGGCTCTTACCAAAAGTTTGCTAGTTGGGACTTACCTAGTTCTTGCACTAAGGCCTTCAATCGAACAATTTAAGAGGTAATTGAACAATTTAACCAAAATTTAGATTTTTTTTAATAATTTATATAACGTTTTACAAGCAAAATGTGATGACTTACAACTATTAATTTCCAAAAAGAGTTTTAAAAGCGGAAAATATTTCTCTCATAATCTATTATATCTCAAATCAATTTTGTCTAAAATAGTGATGAATAGAATTCAGTATAATACAAATCTTTATGCTTCTCAGTGGCGTGGATAACATCCCTGCAACTCTCTAGCTGTGAAAAGGGGGTGCACGTCTGTGGGGGTGCACGAGTGAAATTAAAAATTTAATAAGAGAAAATTTTTAATAAATTCTCAATCATGTAAATTATCATAAAACTCGTATATTTTTCTATTTATACTTGTGAATTTGAATAGACTTTATGCACATTTTTATTTTTTTAATCAATAAAGGACATTATTAATATGAGGAAAACTCAATTTTAAATTTGTAATTTGGCAGAAAAAACGTTTTAATTTTAATGAGCAAATGAAAGTTTGAAAACGTAAAGTTTACTTCTGTGACGTCACAGTCCGCGTCAGTATGCGTATTGAAACCGAAATTAAATAGATCATAGAGCGGTTGCCATAGAAACAATAATAATTTACACAATTTTTAACATTTTTTACAATTTTTCGCCACGAACAATATTTATATACCCTAAAAATTACAAAAATTTGTTTTCCTTAGGAATAGAGGTTGTATATTTTGTAAATGGCTTAAATCATTAACATTATGCTTAAACGATTTAAACAACCTTTCCTTTTGTGTTGAAGTACATTTGTCATAGGAAAACGTTCATGGGATTTTGAAGTTTCGTATTATGACGTCATTTTAATGCCGGGACAATAGAAGATCGTTTTAGGCATTTTAATTTAACAATTTATTTTTACGTTTTTAAATGAATATTTCTTAAATTTAATTGAGTAAAGTTAAAAATTAACTAATTAATTATGTGTTGATATTAGTTTAAAACATTTTTAAAATATTAAAAATTATTTTTAGGTCATATGTGCATTAGGCCTACTGGGAGATAATTTTTCACAAGGGTGGAATCTTTACTGATTTTCGTAATTTATGCAATTATGTAGGACGGAAGAAGACACATTAGAATCTCGGACTTATTTAAAAGTGGAAAGGACTACCCCGATTTAAAGAACCTCACCTCTTGTTGTATAATAAAATCTAATAAACATGTTCTACAGTCATGAAGATTTTTAGGAAATAAGGCCTTGATTTTCTTTGATGTTTTTTTAAGATAAATGGTAGTAGTAGGTTTTAGTATAGAGGAGGATTATTTAGTTGCACTTTTGATCTTTATATTGGATTTATATAGTGACTATAAAAGTGCAAAAGAGCAGTAGACAATATATAAAGCACTTAGATCCATTGACTTAAAATATTTTTATTCTATTTCTTAATAGTCCACATTTTTATCAATGAAAAATTTATTAATCGTATAAGTTATATATAAAATTATATCTAACTTGGTTCTATTAAAGATAAATATAAAGAGATTAATTGCAGGACTTTTTATACTGTAATAATGAGTTTTTAAATAAGTTGTAAAAGTTATTGATAAGGTCTTACTTAATATTGATCTAAATAAAAAATAGTTATTTTCGAACTTTATTTTCAATTTTCAATAGATATTTAGTAATACCTCGCACATTTAAGAGAAATGGATTTTACATCCCGCATAGCATCCCACAGAATAAAACTCTTGTTCAAATTTCGTATTTTAGTAATTCGTAATTATTATCGTAGTAATTCGTAATATATCGTAGTAATTCGAAATTAAGGAAAATAATAGTCCCCATGTAAAATGTTTGTAATACGGAGTTTTTATTTCTATTTGATCACAGAACCCTAAATCTGTAATAAAACTCTGAGTACACTTGTTTATTGAATATTTAAAAAAAAAGTAATGTTTCTCATTGAACTAAATCTATAGTTTTATAATTCATAGGTATAATCAAAAGTGAAATAATTACTACTTCTTTAATTAATCGAACTATCAATTCAATAACTTATGGAAATCAAAAAAGTAAATTATAATAGATAATAAGAAAATTTTTAACATCCACAATTCCTGTAGAATTTAGAGTTGAAACGTACCTAAAAACATCAATATCAAAGTCATTTGTAAATCATTTAAATCGAAGTTCAAATGTTTAATTTGTTTTGAGACTACTCCAAAATAATGTGTAACATTCCAACTTATAAAATCAATTGAATGGAAATTTTAAATGTTTTTTCCGTCACTTGAGTTGAGTTGGTAATACCTTCCCTAATATCTTCCATGATACCAAATCATAGTTGAATAAAAATTCAAACAAATATTTTGTAAAATTAAATGATTGTTTTTAAAAATCTTTTAAAAATAAGATTTAAGTAGTAACAGTAAAAAAAAAAATAAGTGCAAGATCTAAATAAAAGATAGATTTACAGAAAAACAAAACATATTTCTTTTCCTTAAATAATATATTTTCCAAACTTCTTCAAGGTGTTGGTAATATATTCTTGATATCTACATAAGGAAATTTAGGAAGAGTGTTGCTAAGTAAAGAAAAGTAATAGTTGGAATATATGAGATTTTTTTCTTTATAAATGCTACGTAAATGTACTATTTTCTTTTCCTTATTAGAACTATCCGAATATACACAGTTCAGCTCTATTCACATTTAAAATGAATCTATAAAATAATCAACGAAATTTAATTCAAAGCTTTTTCTTTATAAAATTGGGTTTTAGTCTTTTAGAAATACATGAACATTAACAGCATCATATGATAGGTGGTTTCTTATTTTATTGACAATATTTCCCAATGACGATAAAACACGCTAATTCTCCATCGATGATGACTTAATAGTCATTACAGCTTTATATATTTTTCAGTTACTTAGCGCACGGAATTTATTTCTCAAGGCATTGAGTTCATTTCCCGTTTCGACTAAAAACAAATTTCTCGAGAATTCTCTAGTAAAAACCTTAGTTCAAAATTATACTTAGTAGCTAATATTAAAAGTTGAGTTACTCTCTTTTAATTACCATTGCATTCAGATAATACTATAGTGACCAGATACTTACCCACTAGAAAAATCCTCACACGAAATTTGCTCACAGAAAATTGCTATCACTGTATACTTATGTCACTATGTTATATCACTACATTACTTATATCATTAGCATTATTACTCCCACGAAAGTTGCCCACATATCAATTTACTCAGATAGAAAACTCCTTGCACTGAAATTTACGCACAATGATATATCCTCACATGGAAATTTACTAACAAGAAAAAATATGTCTTATTTGATATTTGATATTTGATATTTGATTTATTATTATTTCGTTATTAGTATTGTTAGTATAACGATAGTTAACGATATAAAATTGAATTAATAAAAAAATTGCGAACTAAATTAATTAAAATTAAAGACAAAGTAGAAACTGAAACATTGCCAGATATTGACGTGACTAAAAAGGACATAAGCCCTTATTTTTTTTTAAATTTATAGTTTTTCAAATAACAAGATTTTTTTTCAAATAAATTAGTAGTGTATTACAATACTAATAATAAAATAATATTTAATTAATTAATAAAAAATAAATATTTTTTGCTGTTGGTTAATTTCCATACGAGGATATATCACTGTACGTTAATTTCTGTATGAGGAATTTTCTATGTGAGTAAATTTCTATATGGGCAATTTTCGTGTGAGGAATTTTCTATTGGGTAACTATCATAGAACCAATACTGTGTTCAATATCTGCCAAGAGGCTTTAATAATATTTTTTCAAATCTATTGGTGTTTTAGTCGACAAGCTGACTACAAGAACCATTGGACTCTGTATCTAAAGTTCAAACTCCAGGATTTGTTTTTTTTTTTTGGTTTATTGGTCAAGTATTAAGAACTCTAAAATCACTAAAGATATTAGAACTTAAATATTAAAAAGCGAAAGTAACAGATTGTAGAAAAATTATAAAAGCAGTAAAATTTTTGATTTTCTAATATTTTCAATATATTACACAAAACACACTTCTTTACTTTTGCCATAAAACGTCTCTTTTAATAAATATCTGTGCTTAAATTGAACCTCGATTTTTAAATTTAATTTTCGGCATTTTCTTTTTGAACATTTTCGTCGAATATGGAGCGAGACACAAATCCTTATTAATAAAGCAATTCTGTTCTGCTAGAAAAATAAATAAATAGCAGTATATTTATCAATATATTACTTCATAAATTTTCTGAACTAAAATTTTAGTTCTTGTTTAGAATTGTTTGCCAACTAATAGATTGACACGAGTTTTGTCAACAGTTTCTAATTTCTTAACGACATACTATCTAATTTTTTGGTTCATTATAGGTAATGTTAAACAAATAGATAAAACATTGCAATGGATTTCTGAATATATGCAAAGTAAAACTACAGAAGTAATGTGTTATGTAGAAATACATTAAAGTATGAGTATGTGTATTATATAATTCATCTCGGCTGTGTGTATTTTATATAGACCATCTAATAATATATACATAATAATAATACGACGGCAGACAGCTTGTCTGCAAATCAGCTGATTGTGAGTCAAAACAAAAGTACCAACCCAATACAAATATGAAATGTGCATGTATTAGTATATGTACTACATTTTATATATCTGTATATACGTATAGAAAATAAGCGGTAAGGTTTATGTAGAAATCTTCCTCTGGCGTGAGTGATTGTGTGTGTTTAGGTAGTCCTTATATACAACAACGAACACTACATACATTTATACATTGATCTCCATCTATCTATATATATTCACATGGTTATTGTACGCATACGAATTTTGTGTTTGTATAAATTTATATTTAAATGTGTTAGTAGCTAAGTTTTACGGGTGTATATGTATATAATGGACCCATGACCTACGTTAACGAAGGAGAAAGATGTAGAGAAAGAGCTAATATATCAATGAAATAAAATGTCTTTATACATTTACTATTACTACTCACTTTACTACTGCACATATAATATTCATTTTATAGATATACACAAAATATACGAAAAACCCCCGCACCTTTTGCTCTTGACCCCGTCCTGCTCTCCTATAACGTCGTCATCAGTTATAAATACCACAAGTCTGAAACAGTTTAATGTACCTAATTATTTAAATTATACACTGATATTATAAAATCGAATTAGCTTGCTCATTTCTTTTCTTATCCATTTTTAAAATCTGTTGAAGGCAAAATATTTTAAATTTAATTTGGTAAAGTTTTGCTATTGTGAATAATTATTACTATTTTTGTAAAATTGATTACTGTAAATTTCATTAAAAAGTAAACATAGCAATTATTAGTAATTAGGTATATCAAAATAAATAAAGTAAATTCAATATGTTTATAAGCTGAACGAGTAGTTTATTATTAAAAATTGTAAAAAAGTATCCATTTCATATTGTACCTAAAAGAAAAATGCAATATAAATGCTTTCTTCTTGCTTTGATTGTGTGGTGGTTGATTGATAGTAGTGACCATAGTGACTCCTAACTTCAAAGATATACCACACCCGTCGTAGAATAAAGGTACAACTCAAAAATTGAACTTGTCGACAAATCGTTAATGAAGTTCTTGTTCTATACTTTTGACTATCTCCTCATTAAAACAGACTGAATATTAGTAATACCTTTGCAAAAAAAAATTAGTACACATTAGTAAAAATAGGCGACTTGCTCATTGTAAAACTGTCGCTAGCTCAAAACTTGCAATTTTTGAGTTATATCTCTATTCTACGATAGGTGAAATACGTAGGGTCTCGTGGTTTACATAGCATTACTGTTTATTATTTTTGACAAAAAGAGACACCTGTAGAATTTTGCAAGAAAAATGTATCTATTGTTTTATATATTTTTTATCTATAAACATAATAACGTTGAATATTACAAGAAGATTTAATCAATCTTAGAGTCTTCACACAAAACAATTCCACTCCATGCATCCTACTCAAAAAATCTGACAAAAACTAATGCCTGTGTGAATGATTAACAATATATTCATAATCAATCTTTGAACGATATATTACAGATTCAACTGCAGATGTATAATTGTATATTTGACCTAAACCATATCAAGTATACCGTTTGGTCTGTTCTTGAAAACAGGATATTTTTTCGTGCTGGAGACATCGGGATAGCCTAAAAGTGGCACTATTCTGCTTAAAATACGTAGGGACTATTGGTCGCGCTAAATATGTAACGTAGATAGTACACTCCTTAGTTGTAGAGTTGAAATATTGGTAATTTGAATGTATTCAAATTAATACTTACTCGCATCCGCGATTGCGAATGCAGAGAAACTAACATTTGATATTCACATCATTAGCTTCTATGTACTCAAAATAAGTGCCATCTTCCAATTCTTCTTTGAAGAGAAAGAAACCAGCACAAATATTCTGAGTAAAAACTTATCTCTGAAACTTATTTGAAGTATAAGAAATATGATTTCTTTGCCAGTTAATCACTCTCGTTCCGATTAGAAGTTATGACATCTTACAATTAAAGAGTAAAAGTAAGAGTTAAAGAGTTGAAAAGTAATTACTTTTTAATAATAAAAATAAAAGTAGATAGGTTAAGTGAGGATTTAAATTATTAACGTCTACAAATTTCAAAATTATTTTTTTACAATTTCTTTACAAAAGATACCTTCTTTGCACAAACCTTTATGCTTTTCAAATTTATCATATAGGGAATAGGGAAAGTTTCTAAATTGAAAATATTTTGAATTTCAATTTTTTAATCGCTATAAAAAATTGAGTTCAATCGAACAATTAGTTCAACAATATATTTCAAAATTTGTTATATTATCTCAAAGATACTAACATTTAATTCTTCTTTTTAATTGGTTTGAAACAGTTTTTGTAGGCATGAAAAAATCAGCAGAAATGTTCATTTTCTATTAACAGAAGGCAAGTAATATCAAATTTCTAAGGAAGCTTATAGGTAGCCGAGTAGTCAAAGCAGTCCTTCCGATATTAGTAAGCGATGAGTACCTATTCGAATTTTCTAACGAGTATATGTATAATATTTCACGTTTTATGAATTTTTAATAACGCTAGAGTTGTTAAAGATTCTAGTAGTAATATATTGGTGGTAAATAACCATTTTATTTTAAAACAAACTGTATCTAAGCAAGGGGGAACGGGGACACTTGTCATAGTTGCACTTTGATGGGGACGGTAAAATTTACGAACGGATGATTTACGATTATTTTCGTGCTTGGTGCATTTTTGCATAGAGTACTTCTCTATGAAGTCAAATTTGATGTATTTTGCTGAATATATGTATGTGGCCGAGTGCTTTAGTGAACCGCTTCAAAACTGCTGGATTCGATTATCGTATCGAACAAATCGTATCGTATTCGTTATCGTATCGAATACATTTTCAATATATCTCAACTTACGATTTTTTTTTAATTCCTAGGATGGCTAAAAACCTTTGCAGCTATAAAAGGAAGATAAATAATAACTACCTACAACAAAAACAACATATTGTACTGTTTAGGCCTAGTTAGCAAGATCCTTTAACAAATCTATGTGGTGCGCAGCTGCTAGAGATGCATTGTTTATTAAATTATTTATTTGATTAATTTTAAACTCTATTTGAATATCAATATAAGTAAATATACAAACGAATAAAAAAAAATTATTTAAATTATTTTAAAGCTTCAGTGTAAAATGAAATTATATTGAAAGTTCCATTTGTGAATGTTTGAGAGGGCGGTAATCGTGGCATCTGCCCCGGGCGGAAGAAACCTGCGCTATACCATTGACGGCGAAAATTGTTTCGACTGTTGTGTTCGATTGATATCATTATGATAATTTAAAAATTATCATTATTTTATTAATTTTGATTTTAAATAGGTGAAAAATAGTATTCATCGAAGGTATTGATTGCTATTACTTCAGTTTAAATATTTCATTCTAGTGAATGTAGTTATGTTTTAAAAAAATACTTATGAATTTCATAGATATACTGGAATAGCGCTATCGACCCTAATAGTAGGTATTATAAAAGTTATATAATAATATTGTAAAATTATTATGATATTACAAGTTGGCAACAAACGTTTCAAATAAATACATCCTCGAATTATCAACGCTATTAGTAGGTATAAATATTATTTGAATTATTAAACGAAAAAAAATTAAAATTTTTTATAAAGAGTTATCATCTTTTCCAATATTAATTAAATTATAGTTTTTATGTAATTATTTTCTTACTGATAAAAAATATTATCAATTTGAGATGAGTGGTTAACGTTTGCGAAATAAAATATATACACATACTGTTATCATAAATTATCGGTAGTTTTTACCTTTGACAGTATTTCAAATTTTCTGAAATCTATAACGAAAATAATAATTATTATTTATTTAAATACAAGTTTACTAATTCATCCCTGTGTATTTATTATTTTATTAAACGATTCTCTTTTACAAAGAAAAATCAATATTTAAACATTAATGGTAAATAGTGCTTTTTTCAAAGTAAGAATAACAAGATCATGGCCAATATTTTCAACAAACTTGAAAATTGATAGAAATAGAGAGAACACTTCTGAAAAAATCTGATAAAATTGTTTGATGTCAAAATATTATTCCGTATAATATAAACAAGAAAATAAAGCTTTCTAAGTAATTAAACAAAGCTTTTAATTTTATATAGCCTACCCACTCATTTATTACTTATTTAGTCGTTTGAATGCTAAAGCAGGTTTATATGCTACGAACACAAGGCCAGAGAAGAATACTTTCCATAAACAAAAAATTTCATTAGAAATAAACAATATTTAAACGTTTGGTCGATTCTTGTACAAAAAGTCAAGTACTACCAGCATTTATAACGGCTTTTGGCATCGAAACAACTAAATATTTATCTCGTTTTGTATCCAAATGCACTTAAAAAAATAAATTTGAAATATAAGTATAAGAGATAAAAAGCGGCTATAAAAATGTAATGAAAAAGATTTTCTAGTTAAAATATTGAAGTTTAATACTAATTGTAAAAAAATAATTACTATATTGGTTAAGTTATTTTTAATATTACGTACAAATATGTTAAAATAGAGTTAGTTTTAGAAAGTTTAAAAAAAGTGTGACAATATTTCATACGTAGTTGTTATATTTTTCTAAAAATAAAAATTTGTACTGGAATATTTTAAATTTAAACGCTATAACTGATATAAACAATCAAGATAGTTATATCTCAAGTAGATAGGTATAGTGTTGAATGAATTAGTGACGCTAAAGGAAATAAACCGTTATATGCAAAAGAGAACTTTATTATCTTATTACTGTAAAACAGATTCTGAAAAATTTAACAATAAATTATACTACATCATATTTAAAAATTTTATTAAAACATTTATTTTTGTTAAGAGCTACTGAAAATATCAAGAACTACGTTTGTGTGCTAAAAGTTATTAGTTTAAAAAAATTATAAGCATTTTTATACATAAAAAGTTCAGTTTGTCCAACTATATGGTTTCACAGATTGTTTTTTAACTACTGTGATAAATTTTAGAAAAATAAAACAAATATTGGTTGAAAATTTAACTTTATTCGATTGAATTGCCTTTTCGAGGAATCAAATAAGATACTATTTGAATATCTACATACAGTCCCTGGCTATATTATTAGACGCACTTAAGAATTTTATACAATATGTACATATTCTACCAAATTAAATTTAATATTGTTTACTTTTTACATTATAAAAAGTTGTATTGATTTTTAAGAAATATATTTTCAGGATAAGGGTAAAACCTTGTTTATTATCCCTATTACCCTACTTTAGAATAATAGCCTTGATTTGAAACCCATTGAAAATATGTGGAAATTGCTGAAGAAAAATTAGCTAAAGAGGTGGACACAACAGAAAAATAGCTCTTAGAAAAAATATTCACATATGTAATCATCTTCCACAAATACAGCAGACGGTATTGTCCTACATAGACAGCGCAGACTGCGCAGAATCGGAACTTAAATATCAGTTAAACGGACTTTCAATTAAATATTAAACAATTCAGCTCGTCAGAATTAAGATAATGTTTAATTAATTTGATGGTAAAAATTTATTTTTAGTAAATATGATTTTTGGGCACGTTAGTTGGTAATAATAAGCGTAATACATAAAATTTGTACAGAAAAGTTAAATCCAATCAAAAATATGAACCTAAAATAACATAGCTCTTACTTAAGGTTTTATACAAAACCTATAGCGCGTCTATTAATATAGCCAGGGACTGTATATATGTATAACACTTCGCTTATTTTTCTTTGAGTTTAATATATCTGAATATTTATTTGAGATGAAAATATGGAAATGAGAGGGAAATATTATTTCGAAATGATTGAGCAAGCAGGAAAAGTTAAAGGATGTGGACTGGGTTTTAAAAAGATAGTTTTTGAAAGAAAAAAAATAGCGATATAGCGACATCAGAATATTGTTATAAAACCCGTCGCGAGTTGACGTGAAGTCATGCGCATAATGATAGAGTGGAATATTACATAGAGGTCACTGTGTATTTTAAAAATTTGATACGCCCAGCGCACAAAGATGATGAGAAGAGCGACGGAATATTACGAAGTTGTTTCAACAGAAACTTATTTACCACATATAAGTCGGTTGCGGCATTTTCATTGGCTAGCTGTCACTTGTTATTTTCGAGCCATGACGTAGCCACCACAGCCTTTCAAGATTACTTATCAACGACATACAAACGAACCTTTGTGGTTTCACATTGAAATACAACCCACTTTTCAACAAATGTCTGGTTTTTCCGCAACCCATAGCCCACTCCGTCCATTTCATGTCTATGTGCGTACACTGTAGTATTGAGTCAGCTATGTGAATTCTCTCGCAGCTCAGATAAAACAACTTTCAAGTCACTGATTATTTTATGTATGCTTTTTAATGTTACTGACAGAGAACTTCTAAGAATTTTTTACGCCATACCACAATGGCAAAGTAATTTAGTTTTCTTGACTCTTTTTTTTACTTCAAATAACTATCCAAAAATGTTGATTGGAAATATGTTTTCAAGCACCATGTGTTGATTAAAAATTTGTTTTCCTAAAATAATATCACACGTAAAAAATAAACCAATTAATGGAAGTAGTTAATTTCATAAAATTAAATCTAAGAAAAATTCTTCCAAGTAATTATGTCACCATTATTTTAGAAAGTAATTAGGAAATATTTAATCTCCAAATAATATGCGTAGGTACGCGGGTAAAATACAGGAGACACATGACAATCATTAACATTTTTTGGTCTATTAGATCTAGTAACATAAAATTTGGTATGGTTAATTCGTACAAAAAAAGGCATGTTTTTGTGAATATTTTATGACGACACAGTTAAAGTTTCTTTCTTTAAACCAATGATACATTAAAGTAAGACATTCAAAGAAAATTTTACAAAATTTTCACGTAGAAATATTAAAAAATCCGGCAATGACAGCAATTATTTGGACGTGTCTTGGAAAAAAAGTAGAATTGTGGTGCCCCTCATAACTTGGTTGCTGGATCATCTGAAATCAAAAAATCATAATTCATTCGTTAGATAATAGCTTTTCCCAGGTAACGCTGGGAGAATTTTACAAAATTTAAATTTTTCAATTATTTCAAACACTTTGAAGGAAAAAACACGCTTTTTCGCGAAAAATATAGGCTAATTTGTTATTGTAAAATAAAAATTATTAACAAACTTGAAAAAAAAACTCTTCGACATTTCCTCGTAAATTATTTACAGAAATAGTATTCAAATTTTCAAAAGAATCGGTGCAGTAGTTTTAAGTTATGAAGGGCACCGATTTTGAAAACGCTTTAAAGCAAGGGTGTCAGACTCAAAAGCTTAATTGGGCCAAATAAACAATGGTTAACTTTATTTTCAATATACAAATATTTTTAATTTGAATAATACATTGTAACAAACAATACATAAAAGTAAATTATTTCTTTCGTCCTGATACTTGCCATCTCTTCTCTGCTACTATCGTTCCTATTTCGGGAGATTTTTTATTGACCGAGACTACTTTCAAAATTGACCCAACGTGATCGTTATTAATACAGTTTAATATAGTTTATAACTAAAGTATATTAACTTTTATAATTTTATATGCTGGTTTCGTTTCTTATTAACATTCTTATTTTATTTTAGCTTTGCGTCGGATATATACTGACGATATTGACTAGGCAGTAAAAATGTTCATCTTCGGCCGCTTACGGCCCGCGGGCTGCGAGTTTGACACCCCTGCATTAAAGTCTTGAACACTAAAAATCTGGTATAAAACGTTCATAAGCGAATTTTATCGGCTGAATCATTCATATCAGGTCCATAAAGGATGTCGCTATCATCTATGATGACTAAAGCACCTTTTTGTTCTTGTCTACGACAAATCCTGCCTTCTTTTAGTTTGTCTTTCTGCTTCCTGCTCGGTTTATACGTCTGGAGTCAGTTGATCCGATGATATAAAGATCCGACAAATTTTTCGTTAATTTTGCTTCAATCGTCATGAAATTTTGACACAATATTTTTAAGATATTATGTATTCAGTTATAAAAAAACAAAAAAATAATGCAAAAAAAAATTGTACTCCCCCCCTTAAAATTAAATTTGCAATTTTAAGATTTACGTTATAGTTACAAACCTACGCTATTATATCCGTGTTCAAGTCCAATCATGGGAAAGTTTTCCTTCGTGGATTGTTGAGTCATTGAACATTGTAATCAATAAAAATTTCTCTGTTGATGTGAATATGTATAAATCGAAGTATGAATAATCACATTAAAAACCAGGCAAGTGTAGTACTACCTCGTACACTGATTTCGTACAAAATATGTGTAGTATGTTGATTGTTAATTGATAGTTTCTTGGAATTGACTTGGGGGATACATTTTTTCAAGTAAAAATTTTAAGCTTCTTCCTAAAATAACTCTTAATTCCGAAAATTTGAATTAATGAAATAACTATTTTTTACTATTAATATATTTTTACTAGAACGTTGAAAATTGTTTATTTAATATGAATTAGGATTATCAGGATATTATTTATCAGACATCATATCGAAGTAATTTACATTTATTATTATACATTGAAGATTAATGAGCCGGAAAAAAGAAATAGTAAGAACTTCTATGCTACTAATAGTTAGTGTTTATTACTAAGAAATTGTTAAAACCGCGTTTATTGTGGACATTTTGCAGTTTTTTTTTTGTTTAATTTTTATTTACCGTCACTCTATAACTACTAAGGTTTTTAGAACTCTAAGTTAATAAAAACACATAATCAAGAAATATCGAAAATTTGTTCGATCCGAGGATCAAAACCAACTTTGCACAGTTTTAATCACATTTTTTTGCATTTCTACCGTCTTATATTTTTCTTGAGCTTTTTTTTTATATCACCAGTAATATGTAAAAAATAAACGAATTTTCAATTTGGAATACAAATCAAAAAAATTGGTAAGTGTCCGCAATTTAAGGTTTAATAAATAAATTTTATAACGCTGTAAAAGTTTTTGGTTACTTAATCAAATTTCAATATTTTTCAAGTTCTATCTTTACCATTTTTTTTCTTGTTAAATGTGAAACTTCAAATGTTTTTCGTATATGAAGCCAGGGGTATCAGTTAATGTACAAATAAGTGGTTTTCTATACTAATGAGCATAATATGAAATTCTAGCGATTTCGATCGATCAGGTTCTACCAAACAAAAATATATAGGTGTACTACTAATTTCATGTGTAAACGTCTAAATCAAGAACGTAGTTGATAAAAAATAATCTTTGAAACTATTCTGTAGGACAGAATAGACTCGAGGATAGATAACGAATCCAGGACGGACCTAAATTCAACGAATCGGTCATTTTGCTTAACTGAAATTTACTACTAAGCTTTGAATCCATTTACAATCTTTTGGTACAAATGACGAACTACTAATTAATATCCTTATTGACATAATTCAAGTTCGATTGTGACTACAAACATCTAAAATACCAAACTAAAGGTTTTGGTTTACTCACAGAATTGGAACTAGTCAAAATATTCAGCGTAAGTGACTATAATTTTCGATTACATTGACTTAGAAGCTTCATGCGATTCTGTAGTGCATATAAAACCATTTTTTTTTTTGCATAAATTAGTTCCTAAAGATGTTCCTAGATGTTTAAAATCTGGTGGTAAAGGAATTTTTTATAATTGAAAGTCATTATGAAGATACAGTCGGTACAAAGATACAGAAGTCGTTATAATTTTAACCGTACTTGAAATTTTAAACAAAAAGATAATAAATCCTGCGAAATTGAAACTTTTTCTTCGGAAGTCTACTAAAATATCAATTTTCCATTTATCAATTGATTCTAGTTCATTCCTTGCTTTTAAGCTTATGGATCAAAACGTCGTTTTAACTTGTTAATTAAGATTCGTTGACGCTACTATACGAAGTGGTTACATATTTAAGGATTTCTTTTTAATTTTGAAGTTCGGAATCTCAAAGATCAAACATGGAAATCGATTTTTCTAGTTATTAATCCAAACTTTTTTCTAAAAACTGCCATTATTTTGAAGGTTTTCACTTTTGAATTTTAATGATGCTCTCTAATATAGGATTTCCAATTTTGTTTTGTGTATGATAATAATCAGCGATTATTACTAATCAAGATTCTCTAATAAAATCGAGTTCAATGAACTTCCAATTTCTTATCAATCTTCAATAATATAAAAGCGAAATAGATCGACAAAGAATAGCATTTTCTTTGTTATTGCTTTTAGAGAATATAATTAAAATTTTATAGTTTTGTAGGTTCTTTATTTAAAAATTTAAATTTTTTATTTTTAAAGGCAAAAGTAATTCTAGAACCAAAATTCTATTAAAAAAAATACAAAAAGGAAAATTCATCAACAAAGATAAAACCTAAAATTAATAAAAATAAAAACACTTCAAAATCGTCTTAATTAATTATTTGCATTTCCATATTTATTTTTATTAAGAGTAAAGCTAGAAATTTACCTGTACGTATGTTATTTGATATCTTCGCCTTCAAAAATAATATATGAATAAAATGTATAAAAAACTTAGTGCAAAACGATGTATTTCAACTTCCAATTAGCATAGTTAGTAAACTAAAACATTTCATAAAACTAGAGATAAAATTTAAAGGAATAATATTATTTTATATATTACTTGAATAAGTATATATGTAGGTACTCACCTTCACATTACCAAATGACATTCAAACTTCAAAACATAATTTATAAATTACTTCTCACTTTTGGGATTTTAAAAATTTCATCAGTTAGGTATATAATAGACATTTTTTATTGATATTTTATATTTTATCAAGTATCATAAATAATTTTTATTTATTTTACTTCTCACTATATTCTAAAGAGGTACATAGCACATACACTTAGAGACCAGAAATATACATTTAGAAAATAAATAATAAAATTATGTATTTTATTTATAGTAATAAATAAATAAATAATAATAAAATCATAATTATGATATATTTTTATATTAATTATGATATATAGAGGTACAGCATTGTCTAATTAAAATAACTGAAATGAATAGTTATGCAATTACGAGCCCAATACCCGTGCCTTCGTCTGACTGATGATATATTACCGTCTGTTTATTTATTTTATTTATTATTTATTTATTATTATTATTTTACTTCCAGTAGGCATTCTACAGAGATGCAAAGCATCTGTACATAGAACTGGAATATTACAAATGTAATGTAGTGCAATGTACCATTGCATATATTTGAATCAGCTTAACAAAATTAAAAGTAACAAAGTTAAAAGTTACAAAGTTAAAAGATACAAAGTTAAAACAGAATTACCAATAGAATAAATAAATACAATTTTAATTTAAAATTAAATAATGTCAGTGTTTAGTCACTAGAGGTACCCATTGTGCATATTAATATTTTCCTCAGTTTTTTTCGCCTAAAACTAAGGGTTTTAAGATGGTTGGGTAATTTATTAAAATTTTTTATCGCAATAAGATATGGGTCAAATGTTTTGTTCTTTGAAAATAATATTTTTTGATAAAATATATCCTATAATCCTTTTAATACCCCTGATAATATGTGTACAAAGTTTCATGATGACTGGTTGAGTAGTTTAAGCGTGAAAGCGTAACAAACATTCACAAACTTACATTCGTATTAACAATATAAAAACAAACAAAAAATGTAACAGAGAGTAACATTCTAACAGTATAACAAAGAGCTTCAGGAATATAAATAGCATTCGATTATCGTATATATAAGTTTGTTGTGACAAGATAAAGAAAATATAAGCCGACAATAAAACTATAATTAGATTAGTTTTTCTTTTTACATATTACTTTTTAAATTTATTTTTGGTTATATTTTTAAAAAATTGATATATTGCTTAAATTAAAGTGCTTCTCTAGTATCTACTCTATTTATTGTTTATCAAATTTTTCATTCAGAGAAAATAAAATTCACTTATAGTTCGCTTATGTATGAATTAAAATGCTATCGCTTTTTGCATTGTATTTTCAATTTCCAGGATTATTAAACTCCAGGGTCGCTAAGTACGATGGGTATTATATAAACTGTTAAAAAAAAAATAAAAAATCTTTTTTTTATTTGAGCCCTAAAAACATAGTTTAAAGTTATTGAAACTTATTTGAAACTTATTGAAAATAGTATACTATCAGCATACTCTTTAGCATTTGCGACTACCGCCCCTCAATCGAAAAGAGAAACTCTTGTTTAAAGAAATCAGGAATCGCTACCCTTACTATTTAAACTAAAGTATGTGCCTATGGATAAATACTTTTTTTAAACTCAATTAAGATTATAATATTTATTTTTAATTTTTCATACCTTCAACCAGATTCAAATACTTGTTATTAGTTATTTTTGGTAGCTTATCCGGTCTCTAAAAGATTTTGCTAGAACATAATTTAATTAAATTAACGTTTGGCTGTAGGTAATTAATCAACTAATTATTTTTTATTTAATTGTACACCTACGGGTTCACATTGTACATTTACATAAAATTGTGTAATTTGTATTAACTAATACGCATGCTTTTGCCTACGTTGGTACGTTTATTGTACTGTATCGTTTATTTAATTAAAATATGTTCCTTATTTCTACTATACCAAAATATTATTTATCATTTAGACCAAACCAAGCCAATTTATTGATGTTTATACTTTTCATTAAAATAAATAAAAATATCAACAATAACGAGTCGCGTTAAAAAAAGATGAAATATTATCGAACTAACAATCAAAAAGGATAGATTGTTCGACAATTAGTCACCGATAGCGTTCGAATATTTTCGAAAGTTTGACAATAAACTATCGAATATTTGAAAAAGTTCCATTAACAATAACGAACTATATAGAAGGTTCAAAAGCTTAAGTAAAACAAAAAAGGATTCTAGGACTCCATTTAATGTTTCGGCAGATAGGCAATGCATGTGAGCACATTTATCTATAAAATGTTTAAAATACTTATTTGATCATTTCATGAAGTCTCAAGGAATGTATTCTCGATTATGATAAAATATTATTTAGTCTCGTATTTTGCTTAGAAATCGATCATTAAAGTTTAAGCATTAAACATTATAGCATTTGAGCATTACAGAATTAAGATTCAATTTCTTGTACATTTTACATTAGTAAGGATTTAATATATCATTAAGATCTGCTTATTTTCATGTTAACTTAATTTTATCCTGGACATCTATTTAAAAATGGGTTCCCGCAAATCTGAATAAAGCTCTGAAGTATTCCCTCGATAAAAATGAAAATATAGGAACAAGGCATTCCTAGGTATTTATAATATAACAAATACAAATATAGAAGGATTTATTGTGAAATAAAGGTCCTCTTTTACATAAGAGTAGTTGAAAAGTTATTTCCTATACAAAAACGTTCAGATTTTTTTAAAAAAGTTTTATTTTTATTATTCTTTGTGGTTTAAGTTTTAGAATAATGATCATTAAATAAAGCCAAATATATTCAGTAGTATTTTTAAGCTATGAAAAATATAAAATGAGCAGCGTTGGCTCTCTTCTCTTCCTCTTACCTTTCATCTACCATAAGCAATACATATCAATTGATAATAATTAATACACCTACATAATTAATAACTATATTAATATCCTAGACATATATTAGCAATATATGCAATATATATAAGCACCCAAATAACAAATGTCACCACACTAAATTACACGCATAAATATGTAGTGACGGTCGGTTATAAGTATACTTTTGTCGACCTAGATCTCAGTCGCTAAGTCTTTGGAATGTAACGTGCGATAAAAAATTTCATTCTAATAATAAAAGGAGGAAGGACTTTTAACTTACAAAATATAAATTATTATTTTGTCACTTTGGGCGCGAGGAAGATAATAATGTTTTTTTGAAAAATATTTATTTATATTTTGATTGTGAAAACTGTTAAATGATAATTATTCCCATACTATACCAAAAACAGAACGTATGGTACGGTGATATGTATTTTATACAACATTTGAAAATATGTTTCTGAATTCTGAAATGTTTATAAATATTGTTTCAACTGATCATAGTTTAAAATTGAAATGCATCAACTATTATAATTAATACTAGTAGTTGCCCGTTGCATTCGCAACTAAAGGTTCTATCTTAATAAAATGTTTAATGAGATAATGTAGTTTATCAACAATCGAAATTTTAAATTTAATAATCAGTGTTGTTAATATAAAAAAAAGTTTATCAAAAATTATATTAAGAAATAAAATATGTGTTTTATTTAATACCATTTTAATAACAACTTTTTTAAATAACGTCATTTCACTAAATTAGTATGAAATTTTAATACTTATGTAGTACTTATACCAAATAGGCGATTTTAAATTTTGGTTCATTTTTCAACAATCAAACTTTTTAAAATTTATTTTTTATGAACCAAGGGTTGTGATCTGGAGTAATTATATATTCGGCTGAAAAGCATTAAGGTATCAATTTTTTGCCATATATTTCACTGTCAATGCAAATATAAAATCTTCCATAATAACTTTTTTTCGGTATTTAGAACAACTTGAAAATCAATTATTACTAATGAAAAAAAATAAAATATTCGAATTTACTTTTACGCTTTTCACCCATTTCCAACAATTTTGTCTGTACAACATCCAAATGTGCGAAATCGAATAGCTTTTTAGTCATGTTAAAAAATAAAGGTCATTATTTTTTTTTCGTTTTACATTGTATTTTCAAATATAAGTGCACATTTGTGTCGATGAAATTTGGAAAGTGTTTTCTTTATACGATGTAAATATATAATAAGAAAGGGTTTTTGAAATTTCTCACCTAAAAGAGTGAAAAACGGTAGCAAAGTTTGTAATGGATAACGTTTGATAAACAATCGAAATTATCAATAATCAATCAAAGTCCGTTAAAAGCGAATATTTACAACTGGCTAAATATTTGTCGCGCTTTTATTACAAATAATATAAATTTAAATTCATAAAAAATTGTACCATCGGGTGCGTAAATAATTATTTAATGTGCTTGAGTAATAATATTTTGGCAAAAGTAAATAGTTGTTATGAAAAAAATACAAAAATAATAACAAATTTGGTAATTAGCTGGTTTGAGCAAATAGGCATGTTTGAATGCCGTGCGCTGTGTCAACTTAACCCTACCAACGTTTTGAATGCGTAAGTGGGGATAACAGAGCGCATGCGCATAGCCCATTCTCTGCACGCACGGACGGCAAGATAGTCATCATTAATATTATTAATTATATTTTTGAGAAATAACAGTGGTTTCAGTATCCGTGTCGCAATCTGCGAAATGAAATATCTAAGACCGTTTATTACGCATGCTCACTCACGATATATATGAAAAAGAAACAGACTGATAAGCAAAGCGGGTGTTTCTTGTAACTGTTGCTTATGATTCAAAGGATACAAAAAGAAAAGTAAATGCGCCATACTACGGCAAGTTTCGTTGAATTGGTAAATTTACGATGGATTTTTTGTTAAATCATCTCATTCAGTTTTTTGTTACTGTTATGATTATATTCTATGTGTAAACGATTTAGGGAAGAATACTCAAAATATGTATTCACTGTCTCTTATATTTACAGAGATATTGCAATTATCAAAGGTAGTATCCTACTAAATACATACCCATAGGTAAAGAAGGTAAAGAAGGATTAAAAGAGTTTTATAGAATCACGCTATACGATTTATCCAGAAAACAATAAAGGAATTTAAACGAACGGATCGGGTTACAAATGTGGAACTAACCAAGGAAAAGTTTATGAAGAAAAACTGTCATCTATGTGGTGACAAAAAGAAAAGCTGAGTGGTTTTCAATCTCGGAGGAAAAGGGTGTATACTTACTTAATATTTTAGAAAGTAAACTAGAAAGCTCCAAGAAAAAAGGAAGGAAGTTTATTTAAACTATTATGTATTAATATGGATATGGTTCAAACTATAAAAATTGAAAAAGTTAAGTTCGACGATATTGACGTTAAATATAAAATATGAACTGGTGATGACTGTTATCTCTTCCTGAAACTATTTATCTTTGTCGTCGATCATTTCAATTGGTTTTCCCTACCGAATAACAAAAAACATGAGCTAGCGATAGACTCAATCAACTTGACTGCGTTATTTAGCACTATCAAATCGCTCCCAAAAATCTGCCAATCTTCACCCGCTTGAAGTCTCTCGCTAACCGCTTGCGAGTAACTTCCTATTGTAGCGTCACAGCGTCATTTTATTAAAAAAAGCAGTCTTTATTTTTTTTTCATAAAGCCGCTAAAGACGTATAACTTCAAAAACGAAAAACTGATGTACAGTCCCTGGCGATATTAATAGACTATAAGTTTTGTGTAAAACCTGAAGTAAGAGCTATTTTATTTTGGGTCCATATTTTTGATTGGGTTTAGCTTTCCTATACAAATTTTGCTTATTACCAACTAACGTGACCAAAAATCATATTTACTAAAAAATAAATATTTACCATCAATTTAATTAAACATCTTCTTAATTATGGCGAGCTGAATTGTTTAATATTTAATTGATAGCCCGTTTACTGATATTTAAATTCCCATTCTGCGCAGTATGCTGTCTATGTAGAACAATACCATCTGCTGTATTTGTGGATGATGATTCCATACAAGAATATTTATTCTAAGGGCTATTGTTTTGTTGTGACCACCTCTTTAGCTACTTTTTTCTTTAGTAACATCCACATATTTTCATTGGGTTTCAAGTCAAGGCTAATCCTAAAGTAGGGTGATAGGGATACTAAACAAGATTTTATCCTTATCCAGAAAATATATTTTTCTGGAAATATATTATTCCTAAAAATCAATACACCTTTTTAGAATGTAAAAAGTAAACTTAATTTAGTAAAACAGGAAAAAAATTGGCTCAAGTGTACTTTAGCACACCCACAATCTGGCAACGTTGCATTTTCGACTTTGTTTTTAATTTAATTCGCGATATTTTTGTTTATTCAATTCTCATACGGTATAATTCTCTCTTTTGTGGCTAAATTTTCATTATGGACCGATTTAATCGCGAATTAAATTAAAAACAAAGTCGAAAATGCAACATTGCCAGATTGTGGGTGTGCTAAAGTGCACATGAGCCAAAAAATTAGTAGAATATGTACATTTTGTATCCATTTTTTGTGCGTCTAATAATATGGCCAGTGACTGTATATCATCGTCATGTCTTTTAGGTAAACAAGTTGACATCTTCAATAAGGTTCCAGTTAAAAGAAAGAGTAAAACGTGTTTCCGGAAATATTCAATGCAAGTGAGTGAATTTATCGTTGACATATTATTGAGCTACTGTTACAACTTGGTTACGATGTCGATTTTACTATAATGGTTGTATTTTGTACAAAGAAATACATTCTACCTTTAGATATATGTACAGAAACGTGTATCCTGCACACATACATATATAACCTAGGTAGTTGTGAGCCTGACAAAATGCTTATGTATTTAAAATGTGTAGGTAGATGGTAGTTTGCAAGTGTTAGTATGATAGCGCGTGTTATTCCAGAGCACACAGCATCATCATTCATGACGGAAAGGCGTGTCTGCGACTGTTTACATCTGACGATGCAGCACAAGCAAAAGTAGAATTGCATGTGAAGAGAATGCATTGAAGAGAAAGAGAAAGCGAGGAAGGAGCGAATGTAGAGAGCAGAAGAGACGAGTAAAAGAGTTTCTATTTGGTACTATGATATATACGCATATAAAGCACGTGGTAGGTGGTGCAGACCTTGACCCTGAACTATAAATTGTATTTCACTAAGGCACCCCCACATTCAGCCCAATGTGCACCATGCACCAAATGACCTATATTTCTAGGTACAGTTCACTATATGATCGCGCTTGATGTCACACACGTGGATGTGTGTGTTTTTATATGTCAGTGGGATTTGCCCCCGATAACGATGCTCGTAGTATAGTAAAATAAATGTATCGGCAAGTGAATTCTTTTGACCGACCGACTCGACGGTCATTCACCGTTTCTATCAATTTATTGTGTCTATCTTTTCTATATCTTGTGATAAAAAAAACCACATGTTGAATTCAATGTCATTGCTATTGTATAATTTAAAATAATACCTAATACAAATACAAGTTTCACTTTTTCAAATTGTCTTCACTTTTATATTTACCTATCTTCGTCTATGTAATGTTCTTTATAAAATACATAACTTTTTTAATTTATGATATATTTATATATTAGGTGCACCGGAAAAGAATGTCGTTTTTAAACCAATAGATTCAATTGCCATTTATCTGCTTATAAGTTATTTCAAAGTGGTACTAAAGACATTTTATGATTAGAGTAATTTATCAACTTAGTAAAAATTACAAAATATTTTTTATTCCGAAATCTATATTGAAATAAATAGGACCAAAAACCCGAAAGAATATAAATTCGGTATTTTATGCTTATTGAGTTTCACAGGATAGCAACGCAAAGTTGTTACTAAAAATTATTTAAATGCTTATCTAAGTGCATTAGAAGTTCATTAATGCCAAGTGAGTTTTTCTAAATTCAAATTCGATAATTTTCATTTCTCCAACTGGTATCAACGAAATATGACAAAAAATTTAACCAATAAAAAGTTAAGGGGGGAATGGTGCCAAACGTAAAGTCGAAGAACTGTTAAATAATCCTAAATAATCTTAATCGATCGGCCAAATACCCAAAAGTGTCCAAAAACTGATAACAGATAAAATTCTATGCTGCAACACGGTAATGGAAGGCCCCTCTGCTGAAGAAAAGCCCTGGAAAAAACTAATTAATTAAGAAGGAGGTAATATTGCCGTACTCACTATAACCGTCCAAAGTTATTTTTTCGGATTTTCAATTTATTTCAATCGTTACCACTTTTTCTAAGTGGTAAACATTTTTTATATTTATTTTTTTGATATTTTTCTTGCAAATCAATTGATTTTTACTAATAAAGCATTAAAAATTTGCACACTAGATGTCAAAACGTTGATAGTATTGAGGCTGATTATATCATTGATTTAAAATCAATAGTTGTAGGTAATAAAATTTTGTGTTTTAATTGTATATTGGAAAAACGAAATTCTTTTCCGGTACACCTATTATACAGAAATTATATTTATATCAATATATATTTTATGTTTTCATTGGTTGTGTTACTTTTGCATTAGGTCGCTAACAATTTAGATCCTAAAAATAGAACCAAATATTATAGCAAGTGACTGAAAGGCATTGAAAATAGAAAAGACTACCATTTATTTAACACTGGATGTTTGGTAGTCAGGAATATCTGGAAAATCAGGAAATTTCAATTGGCCAGGGAAAACAAATAGTGAACTTGATGAAAAATGTAGAATTTTTAATTTCTTCATATTTTGATTATTATTTAAACTGGAAAAGATGTAGGAGTCATTGTAAATAAGAATATTACGTAAAGAATCTACATTTAAGATTCGTTAATCAATGCATAGAATATATTAAAGACCACAGCGCTTTTTTACGTGATTAATAATTTTGGGCTCATATTCCTTTTAGTTCGGTTATAATCTGGGAACGTTGTATTTTCTATTTTGTTTTTTATTCTATTCGCGATTTTTTTGCTAATTCATATCTAACATGATGAAATAGTTGTCTCTTTTGGAGCTAAATTAGATAGAAAATACAACGTTGCCAGATTTTTACGGACCCAAAACGGATATGAGCCTGATTTTGTATAATATAAATGATCAAAGTCTTCACTCAAGAAGTTTTTTTTGGTAATGAAAGTCATGGAGAAAGGCGAATTTTGTTAGGAAAATCAAGCAATTTCTGTTGAAGAAAAAACTGGAAAGATTAAATGAATTAAATAAAAATTAAGTTAAAAAATTAAATGGAAAACGAGTAAACCTAGGAATCCACACAAAAACACTGATAAAATTAACAGAAGTCTGGCCAGCACAAGACATTGCCTTGAATTTGTATTTGTGATTCTATTTACAAAAATTCACGAACAATTTTTACTCACAAACTTTGAAATTCAGTATCTTATATTATACTGGATAGACTAATGGTTTTGTTTCGTGTATTCAATTACATAAAAGCTAAGATGTATCTTTAAATAAAAATTGTGTATTTACTGACTTTTGCTAGTTTTTTTTTACTTCAAATCAAAGGACTGTTTCTAAAAGAATTCTTCTATTTAGCAGTGCCTAGCCGATACTCAACTCATTATTTTGTTCTATTGTATAACAAGTGTAACATAAACTTGGTACATTAAAAAAATTTAAACCTAAGTTTTTCAACTCTTGGAATTGGAACTTTTGGAATTGGTAAGGTTTGTACAAGCCAAGAATTTAGTTGTAAAGAGAAGTTTAATTTCAAACACAATTTCAAAAAACACATTTTCTATAAAATATTATAATAAGTGGGAGAGTATTCATTTTGAACCTTAAAATGGAGTCAAATTTAGTCCGAGCTGATAACAGCGACCTAAGATAGAAAGAGAATTATGTATTTACAGACGTTTGTGGCTCATTCAGAAGTTTTGTAAAATCTTATATTAAGTTATGTTAACAAAAACTTTGAAATAACTATATTTTTTGGGATTTATTAGAACAGATAGATTACTTTACATTACATTACTTCATTAATTGTACATATAGATTTTTATATTTTATATTATTTCCATTATAATGCTTTGGATATATACAAAAGTGAAATGTTTTATTTGGTTTATGTGGTGTAAAGGTATAAATTAGATAACTATCTTCCGTTTTATATACTCATACTTAACTCTAGAATGGTAACGTTGAATAATTTGTACTCCTCATTTGTGTTTAAAATACTCTCAAGAAACTCTTACTACTAGGAACTAAAGTGTAAAATATATACCTGTTGCGTTTTCTCGTTTTATATACATATCTATTTACAACAAAACAACGTATTTTACATGCAGTACATGTACATTTACATACATGCACCAAAACATCTTGCTTTTCTTCCCTATGATCGTATTTTAGAGAAGATAGGTACATTTAAATTGGAATCAGTAAAAGGGTTTTTATTAGAAATGATCCTTAGTTTTCATATGATTTTCTTTGACAGTTATTTTTAAATAGAGTGTTTTTAAATAGCTCGCTTTTATGTTTTCTTTAAAGATTTTTTTTAAAGATTAGTTGATTATTTGAAGTTACATTTTTATTATCTAAGATTATTAATGTTTTATGCTTTTATAATTTTACTATCACTAAGTAAAATTTGTTTTTATTTAGCAGTTAATTATTTTTAATTATTCCACTTTCATAAGTAAAAAATAAATCTTTTTTAGAGGGGTATGAGCTACTTAACGTAACTAGCAAGTGGCCTACAAATATGGTTACCATTCTATGGCTAATATACACCAGTATATAGTACATATGATTTCATTTATACGAGTACTTCATCCAACAGGGCAGAACAGGGTAGTCTTAAGAATTGTAAATGCCTCAGGTCATACGTATGTAATGGGCTCTTTTCCAGAAGGAATCAAGTCAAATTACAAAATAAATATTGAAGTATAAGCGATTAATATGAGAGTTAACTATGAAGGATAAAAAATGCTTTAAGAAATCATTTCCATAGAGCATTTATTTTTTACGAAACAATTAATTACAAATCCCAATTTTTTACTACTAAGAGTTGGTATTTCCCATCAAGATAGTGACATTTATCTTCCAGATAAAATTTTATCCGGAGGATAGGGAAAACATGTGTATTTTTACCTCTGAATAGGGATATGTGTAAGATTTAGTTAACAGATAAATTGTTATCTATTAAATAGTTATCTTAAAGATATCAATTCAAGAGTGAAAATAGCAGCCCTTAATAGACTTTTGAATTTAAATTTGTAAAAAATATTAAATATTGATACGGTGAAAGTTTCACACAAAAATAATTGTAATCAATTTGGCATAGAAATTTAATTATTTATGAAGATCGTAAGTAGACTTTTTCAGTTCTAGATTTTATCAAAAACAACTATTAAAATAGTTGGATGGATATTGTTTGATAATTTTAAGTGCAGTTGCTCAAATAAACTGTTTAATTTTTAACCAAATAAAGTTGGATTGAATCGCCTGATTCTATGGAAACTTTTAATTAGGAAAGTTTTAAACATAACAGCAAGAATTAAAAACTTAAGTAATTGCTTACACATTTTTCATCAAAAATTGAAACAAATGCTTAAAATAAACTTGCTTAATTAAAAACTTTTGTTTCATCAGTAAATCTAAAAATAATAAATTAAACCGTAACTCAAATTTTAGTCTACAATGATATACAACTCGCAATTGAAAATGAGGGTAATTTGAAAAAATACTCAAACTTATAATCAGTAATAGATATTTGTTTCAAACAATATTTTTAGAATTTTTGTTTTTAAAATTGATTTTTTTGAATAGAACTTTATTTTCATATGGCTAATAAAATTTAATTTGGCATTGTTATGATAAAAATTCCTCTTTTAGGCAACGTTAACTTTGGTCAACTTTGTGTATATTGTCATTGATAATTAATGACTTGTGTGATTTTAGGTAATAGTAATGCTAATAGGGAGAGGAAGGTTGTATTTAGAAGTCTTTTGACAACAACCAACTTAAGAATTAACACTCTAAATATTTTTGTACGCAAATCGATTAGATCGTTTTTTATTTATACGGAAAAAATTATAATACAACGTAATTTTTGTTATTCATTATTGTAGTACTGAAACCGAATGAACGTATTGGCTATAGTCTATAATCTAGGGCGACTAAAATCAAGGGGACGGCAAATATTGGAGGTAAAAAACTTCAGTATTTTACATTTTATATACAAATACATTTATAAACCATATTCGATATACGATTATACCTATTATAGTAGGTATTATAGTAAGATTTTTATTACATTATTAAGTAAAACGACGTCCATGGTAAATTTTTGAGAATAAAGAGGGAGGGTATTGATATTTTCAGCCTGAGAGTGGCAAATTCGTAAATTTACTTCTAGGTATATGCATTTATTTTATTATTTTATTATTCCGTTAGATTTAAACAAAAGTTTCCAATTAATATCGTACTGTATATAATTACAATATTATAACGTAGAAATAAAAATTAATAAAGTAAATTTCAAAGTAGAATATTGGCAAGACTAAATTAATGAAAGCCTAGAGTTAGATTACGATGATTCATTGTAATTTTTACAATATTTTTTGCCGTGTAAGCTTCAGTTTGGGATTGAAAAACGTTCAAGCACTATATTCTTTTCCACAAGTAAACATACTATTATTTCTCTAAAAATACATCTATTCGAAATTTCGATATAGTCGCCTATATCAATACATAGGTAATACACCCTTTGACCACCAAAGTTGACTTTGTGCAAAGTCAATGGCTTAATGGTAAAAAGATTTTGAATTATGTATAATATAAATTTTTATACAAATAATATTTGTATTATGTACATAAAGTGCTTTAGGTACAACGTTTAAAAATGCCACAAATTTATTTATTTTTTGAATTTCAGGAATTACACTTCCTGTAAGTATCTGGAACTTGGGAGTGATAACCATCCGGAAATACGCAACTTTGTTCTTAAACGAATTAAATTTAGTTATGTACTTGAACCATTACACTATATTTTATTTATTTTTTAGAAGGTCAATTTTAGTTACATTGAAATTATTTTCTTTTATTTCACAAAAAATATATATACAACTAAACATATGTATTAAAGTAGTTTTATTATTTTGTATATCATTATTACATCACAAATTATCAGCAATTCGAATATATAACAATAAGAATTAAGATAAATTTGTAGCTTAGTTCATTATTACTAAATGGAATTTATGCACGACCGCAGACAATATTTTATTTATTACGCTTTACGACTGATAGAGAAAGAATGAAATAATTCTTAAATTGAATTTTTTTGTTGACATAAGGGAGATCAGCGGTCATATTTTTATTTTTAATTCACGTTTTAACTAAAAATAAAGTGAGTTATACTTCTTTATGTTTTGACTGATTAACGGAAAAGTATTTCTTTTGGTGGAATTATATATTAACACTAGTTATATACATACAAATATTTATTCGTGTACTTATGTTATAAACACAATTTTTATTTCTCCCTTTTAAAACTTAATATGTAAAAATAAACAAAAAACATATTTACACTATTTTATAATCATACACAGAGAAAGCAGTATGTTTAAGTTGTGGTATACTAACTTTCTCTTTGTTCTGTATCTAAATTGTGATATTGAATGGATGATTAATGGGGATAAATTGTTTAGAAATGTTTAAATATTAGTTAAAGCTTTTAAAGATATAATCAGTCACACCATGTTCGTTAGGTAAGAAAATTTGTTTTTCTAAAAGATTTATCAAGAAATTTTATTAAAAATTGAACAAAAATATTTCCCGTAATGATGCATTTTCCTGCAGTCGCTAGTCGCTGGTTTTTAACGATAAACATGGTCACGTGTCATCAAAATTTGAGCGACAAATAAGGCTTTCTATCGAAAGTCAATGTATCGATATAACTGCTTTATTGTATAGGTATATGTATATAGTTGTGAGCAATAAGTATTAATACTTGTAAGAAAAACATTTAGCTTAGAAGTAATAAATGCACCTACTATGTACTCTTTTTGGAAATACATTAAAAGAGAAAATCATGTGAGGTGGATATGACATGTCTGATAGAATCCAACGAAAAGCGTAAACAAAATTTAGCTTTATCGCTACTTTTTTCAGATGATGCACATGTTATATTTTAATCACATGACCACATTTGTCGCTAAAAACCAGCGATCAGCAACTGCATGAAAATGCACCTTAAACCAAATTTTTCTTCTAATGATTTATTCACTTTCTGATAAGGGTTGGTAGTATAAATAAATATATGTATCGAGTGAACTAAAAATGATTTTATGAAGGTTTTGCTTATTTTACTTATTATGTTCACTTGCTTTCGTTGTTTACTGCCGTTGTATTTTGGGCGATTCTACACTGTAGAGAAGTGGTTCTCATATGCATCAAAGGATTTTTCTGCAAGCACCAGCAAATATTCCAGCAAGAAACGTTTCAAAGTCAATATGGATTTTTAAAAAAATACACCTTTATTTATAAATTAATCATTTTTAAATTATAACTCTACAGTATAGAGTATTATTCGACATAGAGATAACATGCGCCTCGTTCGCATCAGTCACTGTAATAAAAAAGAGAGTAATAAGAGAGATTTAGAAACTTTCTTTTCAATTTAATGACAGTAAATCCTAGCTTACGAGTAAGAAAAATTAAGCAGGTAAAGAAACTTGAATTTAAAATTAAACACTTATCTTTTCTACAACAATTTTACTGATTTCCAAAAAGTGCTTCTAATACTCTTTTCTACTTATCCTCTCTTTAAATTTGAACTTATTTTTTAATTATACCCATTTTTTGAAGTCGATCGTGAATAAATAAGAAAAATTATTGTTCATCAAACCATTATTAAGTTTGTCCACCCCTGCTCTTCACTTTGTTATCTCCATGTCTGATTTCTCTATCTACAGATTTATCTAAAATATTTCGAATATAGCTAAACTTACAAAATTATATTCTATTTTTAAAGCAAATCTTTAAAAAATGTATGATAAAAATCAGATTTCAGATAATCGTTTTCTAAGATAGCGACAATCGTTAAACGAATTTAAAAATATTGTAACAGGATTTTTTCAAATCTGTATTGAGATTTCCTTTAAGAAGGCTTTACTTTTAAGAAATAACACATTTGTTTTTGTAAAACGTAATAACTATTTAAAAAAAAATCACCAAATTGGTACAGATTTTAATAATCATACTTCAAATAATCCTTTCGGAAATCGCTTTTTGAAATTGCACCGAATTAATCTATTGTGACTAATGGCTACTTTATGAAAATACCTTCCGTCGGCATTTCCAGAAGGCTCTAAAACAATCGAGAGTAAATCTGATTGTTTGATAGTTGGCTCCCATTCAAGGATAGAATTCAAGGTTCCACCCTTGCATAAATTTCCAACTAGCAGAAAATTTGTATTAAATGTTAGGGACACTATTATAATGAAATTGTTTATGTTTATGTTTGAAAAAAATAACGAATAGAAAATTAGGTATAACGATACAATATAGAAAATATAGAAATATAAACTACTTTAACTTATACATAAACTTATGTATCCAAAAAACTAAATCATTAAAATTTTAATAATATTTTACATAAATTGATATTAATAATTATTTAAAACCTACTAATGGCTGAATAGTCAAGTGGACGCTCCAAACCTGGAAGGTGTTGTATTCGAATCATTGAGCAAATATAGGAATATTTCCCGATTTATGAATTTTACTAACCCTAGAATTACTAAAGACCTTGTTAGTTTTAAAGCGACGGTAAATAAAAATTATAAAAAAAAAAGCATTTAATTGTTTTTATGAATGATAAAAATATTTAATTATGAATGAGCTTAAACTAAAAAAATAATAATAATAACCACATATGAATAGATATTTCTTAAAAATAACTATTAGATTTATAAATACAGTAAATATTAAATAGAAGTGTTTACAAAATTTTTGAGTAAATAATTTTATGTTCTAATAACTTCTGAAAATAACTAATAATAATCTATAATCTGTTTCAGGAATTAATAAATTGTATCGCTAATGTCTTTATAGTCATATGTAAAAACTAACACCAAAATAGAAATCAGCCTTTAAATTTAAATAACAGGTTTACTTTTTATTCACATACCTATTCTCATTCGTTGAAAAGTTGTAAATTGACTTAAACATTTTATGAATTTGGTTTTTAAATTTAATTCCCGCAAACCTAATTAACATCAAATGGTTTTCGTGAATAGCGCGACGGGAGTAGATTTTTTTTTATAATTTTGCTTTAACAAAGTAAGGAAAATTGAAAGTTGCCATAGATAGAAGTTATCTTTTTTATACTTTTAGGTCAATTTGATATTTAGAACGGAAAATATTTTCTTGGATGTTGAGAATTTTGTGCTATCATTAGGTTATCACCAGTAATAGCGTCAATGTCGTAGTGAGGATTTTTAAAACTTATTTTAATACATAAACGAAATTGATAATACTTTTTTGAGTATCTGCTACATATGTATTATGTACTGAAGGAACAAAAGTTTAAAAACTGAAAATCTGCTCACAAATATGTATCCGTACGCAATAATTGAATAAGATGGCTACGGTTTATTCGATATTTTTCCAGCTGCGAAATATTTTTTATAAATGTTCTCCTTTTTAAATGGAAATCATCAGAATCCAACATCCAGTACTTGAAAAGAAATTTGAATAGTAGCACCGTAAGCGAAGCAAAAAACGAGGATGCATGTGGGATTTTTTTTGCAGTGTGAGATTATTATGCACTTCTATATATACTATTGTAAAATGCATAGATTGCAATGATGCTATTAAATTTTTCTCTGGTCTTATATGCACACTTAGTTGATTTTCCACCATACGAAATATTATTTTATTTTTCTTTTTTTCTTTAAAAATGTTATGAGTAAAAATTGTAAGTAGCATTGATACGATGTCCAGGAAAAATCTATTATAAATCATTTTTCCTAACAAAAATTTCTTGACGGTTATGCAACTTTTATTTATTAATTCTTACTAAGGAACTAGGAGAGACCATCGTTTAGGATTAACTTGGAGGAGGTTGAAAGAAGAGGAAGATGTAGGTTTTATTATAATTATTGAAGACGTTTTTTCCGAATAAAAAAATTTTGAATGAAATTCCCACAAAACTAGTTTAATCTTAAAGGATTCATCATTTTAAAGAACGATAATCGATGTGGTGATTATAAAAGAGAAGCTATCTGAGTTGGTTATTATGTTATTGGTTCATACTGAATGTCGTAGTAATGATCAAGAGCTAGCTACCCCTGAGATACCTTATAGTAGGGAGAAGCAGTGGTTGATTAAGAAAGTTGGTATCATAATATAAGTATATGTAATGTGCATAATTAAAAACTCCAACTTCATCAGGCATTTATTCTATGTTTTTTTTTTCATTCTTATTCTAGGATCTTTTTTGGATTTTAAAAAATTATACATTATTTGTATGCTTTTTTATTTATATATACATTTTGAAAGATCGATGGGTCGATAAAGTAACGAATGAGAAAATATTACGACGGTTCAAAAATCAATCGAGTTGCTGAATATCATAAAGCGTCAGTAACTTGGTCATGTTATGAGACACTCAGAAAAATACGCCTTATTACACCTAATAATCCAAGAAAAAATTATTGGGAAAAGAAGTGTAGGCAGACAGACAACTTTCTGGCTGAAGAATTTAAGAACATGGTTTGTCAGGTCATCAACGCAACTGTTTCATCAACGCAAATGAATAAAATAACGATAATATTAATATACTAATAGTCTACTGGTGACCGAGTGGTCAAGGTGATCTCTCCAAAACTAATAGGTGCCGAGTTCAATCTTTGTATCGAGTAAGTTTTCAATATTTCTCAATTTAGAGTTTTTATTAGCCCTAGAGTCGCTAAAAACGTTGTGGGTTATAAATAATACCATAAATAAAATAAAATAAATTATAGATATACTAGCTACATAAAAATAGCATATATAGCCAACGAAAACAAAATACAACGTCTATCGTCTGTTTAAGGCTCTAAGGATTGATCAATTGAAATATACTGATCCCATTTTAATCATTCTATTATTAGTTTATAGAAAAAATATTCTCATTACTATAGTTTTTGTATATCTTTCATTTTAGTAACAAACACAGAACGTTTGTAACTTCAATTTTTAGCGATATCTTCCATATTTTTTTTTTTTTGGAAAATAATAAATTGTTGCTTCTTTTAAGAAAATTGAGACAGCCAGAATTATGATTTGTAAAAAATAAATAGAGGTACACTATCTTTAATTCTCTAATTAAGTAATACAATAAAGTAGATAAATAAATATTTTTTGGCATTCCATTATGATTGTGTTATTATCCAATGTTCATTGTTTTGGACTGGGAAACATATTAATTTTCTAGCCAAGTAAAGTTGGCTGTTTTTGATGTTTTATTGTTCCTTTATACCTAGTTGCCAAAGTTTTTAGTGACTGACTCTAGAGTTAATAAAAAACCGTAAATTGAGAAATAATGAGAATTTTCTCAATACAAGGATCGAACTCAGCACGTACCAGTTTTGGAACATAGAAGCAATAAAAAGCAATTTGGAAATAAAAAGCAACTTTTTTTACAATAATTTATCCCATTGGTTTCTTATATGGTACATTTGATTTAATAATATATTAGTTTTATTCAAAATATTTCTGTTATTATTTTCTCTTTCAAAAAAATCAAAGATATGGGAGATATTTATACGTACACGTACAATATTAAAGACGTTAAAAGATATGACTTTTGAGGTATGATTTTTTTAAATGAGACAAATTTAAATTGTTTTTCGACCATCAAAGTAGTGGGAATCAGCTTTGTTATTAAATAATATTACTACTTTGAAAAAAAAAATCCTAACTAGTTAATTTTATTTTGATCTTTAATTGACTATTTGATTCTTCAGATAAATACAAGTAGAACCTTATCTTACTTTATTTTTTGAAGATATTTATTTATCTTTCAAATTCCGAAAAACGCTACATTGATTTTCCTTCTTCCTGATTCAATCGTATGCCATTTATTTTTAAATATTTATTTAAAAAAATAGAACAATTAATATTTCAATGGTTCCTGTCCCTAGTTAGTTTATAAATGTTTATTTTCTCTTTGTTTTTAGAAATTTTTAGTTGTTTATTTTCTGTTTCATCGGTTTTCCGACTTCTTCTGGTACTATAATAATTCTTAATAGCTTATTATTATATTATTAAGAATTATTACGTATTTTATATAATTATTAATTATATGTTATTAAGAATTATTATAGTATCTGAAGAAGTCGGGAAACCGAAGAAACAGAAACGTGTTGTACAAAAATAAAAACTCCCAAAAACATCGAGATTATAAAATTATAAAATTAATTATAAAAAGCAATTAAAATTGAATTAATATTATTGATAGTAAACAGTATTGGGGTTTGTATACTTTTAGGCTGTTATATTTATGGAGGAAATTGTTCTGTTTTGTAAATATTGAGTAATAAATATATTACTTTTAATAAGAAAATGCTATATAATTAAAAGTTATGGATATTTATAAACATATATATTAGCTTAGTTCTTCTGGAACGTTAAAATAAAATAAAAGTACTGCAATGATTGTTGATTTTGTGGCAATGAATTCTGTTTTTGTCTACATAAATTAATAATTTGTTAATTTTCTCAATTACTGTTTGTGGCATTTAAACAATGCTGCTACTTACAATATCATACGTATGGCATAATATGTGTATGCGTACTCACTGCTCATATTATGAAATTAGACATGGCAATATGAATGGCTGTATTACCGCGGTTTATGTTGGAAATAAATTTTTAATGAATAATTAAAAGAATTTCACACACAATAACAGTTATCTCAATGTCAACACTCACATGGATATCTTTACATTGATGACGTCAGAAGTAGTGCCGAGGCGCCACTCTGTCTGCTCTGCTTTACTTCAACCCCCTTATATTATACATAGCTTTTATGTATTTGTGAATGTGTGAGTTGAGGTAGGTATTAAATGTATATATATATATCTACTTATTATGTACTTTCGTTTTCACCAAACTGCAGACAGACACACAGACCTGAATGTCGCTCTCAAGGTCGTTAAAACAAATATATAGAAGGTGCATGAGAAGAGCTACATAATCAGAGTACATTTTGTACTTGTATGCGTGTTCAAGAGTGTATGAGTTGTATACATATGGAAAATGTAGATACCTATATACATTTGCGTACGTATGTATTTATATATATATATATATATACACGATACAAGTATGCAATGTTATGTTGAGTAATATCTAAATGCGGTTTGTATGCGTGAGTGAGATGTAAGATTTGGTTATCAAATGCCCTGTATCGATGGATCCTTGTTGCGGAAGTATTGTAAGTAGTACTAGTGTATAAAATGTGTGTTGAATTGCGTGGACAAGTTGTATGGTTTGTGTTTGGCGGTGATCGTTGTGTTGTCGTTTTTCTCAATGGGTAGAAAATACGGATTGTGGCAACAAAGACGGTGGTGGTGAAAGAGGAGATTGAATGATGTTGATAGTGATAGTGATGGTGTTGTTGCTGATGCTGAAAAGGATGAGGTCGACACTTGTGTTCACTGGGTCACATTTTATACGAATAGATAGGTCATGATCTCCACGCTACTGATCTTGCACTTGCTCTTTTATTTATAGTTAACTTCACCACGCTTTATTTCCGTATAATATTCGTATATAATCCATTTTATTATGATTGAAGATACTCAAGAAAATTCTCGTTAACTTCTTAAGAAAAGATACAATTCAATTTTACTGTTTTCTTCGTAATAAACCTACCCGAAGAATCTTTCCTCAGTCATGTTCAACTGCAAGGAGTTCTTAATTCTTATAGAAATAATATTTCTTTATTATTGAACTAAACAAATTTCTAATTTTACTTATTTTGCTTGAGTAACCAATCTCTATAATTTCACAACCATATCTTCACTTTTTAAGATTCACTATGTGAATCTTTTGTTTGCTTAGATACTTCAAGGTACTCCGTAGATACATCAAGCAAAAAATAAATACCACTAGTACCATATTTTAGAGAACACACAACTATTTTATAATTAGGAAAACTTTAGTTGTTGATAAAGCATGTATCATTTATTTTTTTACAATGCTAATATATATTTTTTTAGTAGAAACTGAAGTAAATATTAGGTACCTAAAGAAATCTTACAAAGATGGCGCATTACATTGCAGTTACAGAGAGATCCAATACCACTTGATGACCACTGATGAAGTTTACTTGGCAATCGAAATACGTATCTGAGGAAATGCGTCATAAATTTATTTTTATAATAATAAATTATATAATAATATATTATTATTAGTGTCCGACCGAAACCAAAATCGAATTTCGGCATCAGTCTCAGTTTGGGCCGAAACCGAAACTTCCATATAAAGTCATGTTTTCGTAGAAAAAAAGTTAATCATAATTTACCAGTCTTTACTTTTAAATCCTATAGGTATAAATTAATTATTTAGTCCCTAATATTTGAGCTAATCATTAACATAACATATTATCATAACTTATTATTTCAAATAAATTATGTATGCTGAAATAAGGGGTTGGTTTAAAAGAAATGCACCTAATATTTCTTCTAAATTTTAGTTACGAACAACATAAAATATTAAAAAAGAGTTACAAAATAAAATTACTTTTTATCTTATATGTTTAGGTACACAAAATTGAAAGAACTCTTGCTTATATTTTAAATCACAAAATAATTTCTTCTAAACTTTTGTCGGTTTTCTTTCGAACTGAAAATAAATATTATAAATAATGCTAAATAAAATATTAATGAACTGATAGGTATCAGTATTCATAATTAAAGAATCAAATAATAAGTGATAAACAATGATTTCTTAACATTTTTATCTCACAAATTCAGTTTCGGTTTCGGTCGTTGTTTCAGCTTGACGACAGGCGAAACCGAAACTAGGCCGAAACCAAAACCGTAAGTTCGGTCGGACATTTATTATTATAATTTATAATTATATTTCATAAATTAGGCTATACTTTATTTTATACATTTATGCGAGTAAATTTTATTGACTATTTTAATTGAATACTGTAATAGTTCCCGAAGTCTTAAATTATTAGAAAACTAATGAATGATTCAAAATTAACATTTTCCATAAATTTAAAATTTTGTTCTTGAAACAGGAATAAAATTAAATTTATTTTTTTAAAAAAATAAAATTATTAATACAGAAAAAAGAAATGTTTCGCTATATAAAAGTTTGCTTTGCTGTTGATGAAGTGTATTTTTTTAACAACTGAGTAAGTAATTTTGTAAGGAAATCGGGGACAAATTTTCTTAGTTTAGTTATTTTCATAGGATTTTTTTTTGGATTAAAAAATACAATCAAATTTTTTTTTAATGATTTTTATTTGTTCGTTGCACGACGTTTCGTCGTCTTCCGGAACTTTGTCAAGTACTCAATCATCATGATTGAGTACAAGAGGAATGATGATCTATGATTGAGTACTTGATAAAGGTCCAAAAGGCGACAAAACGTACAAAAATCAAATAAAATCATTAACAAAAAAATATTATGTAAACCCTATGTAAATAACTAAATTTACTAATAATGTACATTAATCGAGTGAAAATATTTTCTTAGTTTTCAAATTTAAATACTAATCCGCTTACACACGGATTTTGTTTTCTATGAAGAATTTCTTAAGTCTAGTGAATAAATTGGTAAATAATTTTAAAATAACATATTACTACATTTTTACTGTATTAATATATTATCTTTAGAATGTGTTTGGGAAACATATTTTAGGTGGTATAATCATACATAGGCGTTTTCAAACTTCATCAACAATTTGCGGATTTTCGGAATTCGCGAGGGTAAGAAACGTAACTTTCGCGCATAGCATCCGGAAACTGTATAGTCTAAGTGGCGACTGCCAAAAACGCAGCTAGATCAGAACCACTGGTTTGACAGTCTGCAAAGTGAACATTTTTTTTAAATTGTTTATTTTTTTTTGTTTTTTGGTCGCTGTACAAACTGGATTTCAACTGGATTCAACTGGATTTGAATAGTAGGCAAAAAATATTTTAGTCTAACATCTTTGTCTTTAACCCAACCGTTTTGCCAGACCGTTCTGAAAAAAACAATTTTTATATTCAAGATATAAGAACAATTTTAACGCGAAAAATTTTGTTTTACATTTCTCTGTCACGAAAAAGAAGAATAGAGAAGAATTTTTTAATACAAAAATTTACTCAGTACTCTTATAATTGATCTTTTAAAACTTAAGTTTAGCATTATAGTAGTAATTTTTTTTGTAAGGAGGATTAAAAAAATCTTCTCTTATATCGTCTACATCTTATATCGAGCACTTCTATTAAAAAAATTGGAAATAATCTGACAAAAATTGAGATTAATATAGTTCTAACAATGACCACGAGAGAGCGCTGATTTAAAAAAAAAGATATTAAAGTGGGGGTCCGATGGTATTCACTATATTTTTGATAGATTTAAAACCAAATTCACTCTAATCCTAAAATTTAGTGCTTCAACCTTTGCGAACAAACAAAACTGTACTTCTGTTTTGTATATCAATTTTGTTAGAAAGAAACAGAAACAAAATTAAAGAAAAAATGCCAAATTGTACCTAGACCAGTGGTTTTTTATCATATAACATGCGTCGAAACATAGGTATGGTTTTTTTTGTTAATTCCCCCCCCCTTCTTATTTTTAAAGTTGAACAAATAAGCAAAACAAAAAATTTAAAAAAAAATAACAATTTTTTTTTTATATTCAATTGTTTTAGATAAAAAAGTATATATACATAAATCCTATTTTTGTTAAATGTAACTGACATTTAAAAATAAAAAATAAAAACAATCGTAACTCTATTGATTTTATGTATTGCAAAATATACTTTGTTAAATTGAAACTGGCATTCAATAACCATCAATATGCAACGAGATACAAGCTATATTAATTACGTACATCATTGTTGGAATTAAAATTTGATTTAAAAAATTGCTTTCATTACTATAAAATTGTATTTTATATTGGCTCAATAAACAATTATTTCAATTAATTTATTCAATTCCGAAAGGTTCCAAAGATCTTAAATATAAATCTGATTAGATTATATTTAACATGGGTGTGTACACATATATAAGTATTTTGATTCTCAATATAAAAAATCTTGAGTCTCAAAATAGGTTAGTATTAATTTATACTTATAAAAGATAAACATAATAGTAAATGTTATCTATATGAATGAAAATTAAAAAAAAATCAAAATAAATGTTATATTGAATGCCATTGTATACAAATTGCGAATTTTATACCAAAAGAGCTACTACACTCATAAGATAAGGATACTGATTCATTAGGAATTGTAGACTTTACACTTCACAAATTTAAAACTTTGGTAATAAAATAACTTTATTGCAATTGTTCTGAGACTTAACAATTATACGTTTTTATCGCAGATAATTTGGCTATCAGGTTTTTAGTCATACCATTATAAATAATTCTTTTTGATTGTTGTATGCGAATAATTATATTTCTACTAATCTATGTGTTATCTTATTATAGTTCTAATTCAATTTGAAAACTTTCAAATAAATCTTAGAAATTTTATAACGAAAATTGTATAGTCGCAAATGCTCCTGTTTTTACATGCACACATTGCAAAACAAGTGTTTCGTTTTATACTTTTCTCAGATTTCTATTTCCAAAGTACCTTGGAATTGCAACTTATTTAATATTATTAAAACTAACACATCTGTGAAAAATTGTTCAAAAGAATAAAAATACGACGACATTATTGCAACTACAATAAATATTTATCTCAATCTATTTCCAATTGAAATATGTTAAATTACCTACCGATTATTGCAAACATTATTTTTCCAGTTGATATTGTTTTTGGCAAGTTTATAATAAATGTTGAAATCGAATGAATCAATTCGGGAGTTTTTATTATTTTAAAGTTGAATTTACAGCATAAATCAAAGTCATGTTCATTTGCAACTGTCAGGTGTATTGATAAAATTTTACTGAACGTGCTTTAATATCGCCGCGATATATGAAGCTATATATACGTTTCAAATTATATTAACTAGTTTCCGTAACAGCATGTATTTTACAGTAACTACACACATTTTGTTAATATGTCATTTTAGAATAACATGTTATAAATTTATTTCCATTTTAAAATGGGGTGTATATGGTTCAGGCTATTAAAATATTTACACAAGCTGAAAACGATACGAACGGTTGGGACAAGTAAATAATTATTTCATTAGTGAATTATATTTACCTGACAACAATAATATTGTGCTGAAACTTACAATTAAAAATTAAGCTGTTTCTACACTTTTCAATAAAAAAATTAATCCTAAAACTTAGGTATTTCACAATTTACATTGGTCAAATGTTCACTCCAAAGATTAAAGCTATAGGTATTATAGATATTCATAATATGCATTTATTCCTTTTGTATTTTATAATTACTTACATGATTAAAAAGAAATAGTTTTGTTTTCGGAAAAAATATTATTAATACGATTGTTCTAACAAAATATTTTATTTGTTTTTTTTTTTTTTTTGCAAAAATATTAGTAAATTCACTAGTTTGTAAAATATTTTTTAAACCTTAAAATTGAAAGCTTCTCGGCAAATTCGAAATGCATACGTTACATCACTGTAAGTAATAACTTAATCAAATTATATCATCAGCACTAGCCAGCATAAATAGGACTAATATCTTTGAAGTTTTACTTCCTTAGGCGCAGCATGAGTGGGAAAAATTTTTTTTTTAAGGAAGTCGGTTGCGGATGTTTGTTACAGAAGTTAATTTGGGTTGTTACGTTCACTGAACAAAATACGATTCTAGAAAATGTAATTGCACATGTGCTAATTTTTTTGAATTAAGTAGGTGGGGGGGAATCTTCGAAAAACACCCCCAGAGGAAGGGTAATGTTGGTTTTGCATAAAGTGTCTACCGATTGAAACCCCCCTCCCCTCTCTGGTTATAAACTAATTACAACCACCGATTTCATTCAAAAGTGTATGTGTGGTTAAATGAAGCAAGTAAAATGCATGCGCTTATTTGTGTAAACCCTTATTTCCAGAAAAAAACAGACTTTAACAAAAAAATATAACTTCTAGCATGCGTACATCAGTACACATCCAAAGTCATTGTAGATTTTACGATATTATAAAAATAATTAGACACGATTGAGAATATTAGGTAGTTTGGGAATAATTAATAAGAAGTTTATAGAGAATTCTGACTTCATTATGTACGTTTTTTAAAAATGATTCTCGCATATTAAAAAACAACATATTAATTAATAGCATATAAACTAGCAATTTGCGAAATAATAATAAAAACAATTGATTAATTATAAAATTACAATATTTTATTAAAATATATTAAATCCATAACATACATATAAAAACCATTTAAAATCATCTTATTTTATTTATCAAAGCATTGCTATGTAAAAAAAAAACACATTAAAATTATAATTAAATACCTAAATATAATGTTTTAAATATTAAATTATTAAAGCAGATTTTGAATCGAATAGGTATGTACAGCATTTATATACCGTCAGTCTTGGCAGAATATCTGTATATTTTCCTTCTTTTTTACGTGAATTTATTTTCTTTAACATTTTTTTTAACTATTCTATAATACTTAGGCCTTTAGGCTAGTATTTTCACATCTACATAGGGAGTAACATTTATCTTTCAGATAAAATTTTATTCGAAGATGATAAATATTTTCAGAGAAAATATAAATATTTTCACCTCAGAATAGTGATATGTTTAGGATAAATGTGTAGAATTTATTAAACAGTTAAATTTTTATTAATTCAGTGGTTATCTTAAACATATTGAATATCTATTAATGAGTGAAAATACAGGCCTTTAATAAAACAAAAATAAACTATAAAACAAAAACTTTGGAACAAACCATACGATTTCAAAAATCATAAATATTCATAAAAATCCTTTCTTTTCGGTTTTCTTGAAAATTAAAGGGAATTGTTTACGGTAACTTGCTTATTAGTCGATTTTAAAGCTTTAAAAATTTGTAAATGAGTTAATCAATGGTCTATCGATTACACTATTTTAATAACTACGTAATGACGTTAGTTTTTGCTATAATAAATTGAGCCTATAGCTTTGTTTTGCAATTGTATTTTAGATGATACAATACAGTAGAAATGGACTATTATACTTTGATTTTTGGAAGATCGTAATATATTTCTTCAAATTATTGTATTAATTAAATAAGTAGTTATAGAGCGACGGAAAATAACAATAAAAAAAACATTAGGTGCGTATTTCTGAGGAACTTGGATAAAAATAATTTGGCGCTATGTTTTCAAGTTTTGTACATTTCATTAATATATTGTCGCTACTTCATCCAGAAATATTTGAAATTAACATCATCGTTGGAAAAGTTTGGTTCATATTATTTTGCCCGTTTATGGATAACATAATATCAGATAATTATTAAGTTATCCAGAAAGTTCGTACCGATTTGGAAAAACAACTGAAAGGCAACAAATTTAAATTTCGGTTAAATATTGTTAAATTATATAGTTGTCACTTTGTTCTATAACCTTTCTTCATCCTTCAAACAACCTAAAAATTTCATCCTTCCAGAGTTTCCTAGATTATTCAGTGGAAAATTCAAAATTGTTTTTATGTCACGTAATCTTTCCAAATCGTGATCTTTCCAAACAACTAATAAATTACATATAAATGTCTAAATAGTATTTCCATTTATAGGATTCTTGTTCTATCTTCATCAGATGAAGGGGTGAAGCTTTTTTTTAAAGTTTTCAATATTTAGTGCAAAAAAATATTGAAATAATTATTAAATTATTCAATGCAAACATATTTTGATATCTTTTTCGTAATTTGTGCTTAATATGCCTTTGTACATTAACATTTAAATTAGGGGATTTGACTATTTTATCTATTGAAAATGAAATTGAATTATTTGAATTTTCTCCTTTTTAGTTGTTCTATACTTCGTAATTTTAGTGTTTTAAACTACGTAAACTAATTTTATACTTGGAAACAAATTTATTTTCAAAGTTCTAATCCATTGTTGTTACATTTGTTTGTACACGAAAAAAAAATATAAAAATTTACAATAATTATATCGTACTTCTGCTGTATAATATTAGAGTGCAGCACCTAAAATAACGTTTAATACTTTTTATAATGCCACATAGTAAAATTCATTTGACAAAGATTACTTCTTGAAACAGCAAACAATCTCATTTACTTTCATAAATTTACGATATTCAAATAAGAAATACTATATTTGTCCGACAAGACTAGTTGTACTAGAAGGGTTTCTCCTATTCGACAATTGTTTTTTTATTATTCTGAAATCTACAAAATACTCAGAATATGGGCTACAAATTGTGAAACAAATCAATTATTTATTCATCACAATATTTCATTTCACGATTATAGGTAATGGTCATTTTTTTAATGTATTCAATAACCCAAACCAGGTGATCTAGGAAAACGAAAAACATTTTAGTTAATTATAATTGACTAAAACTAACCTTCAATAATTATTGAAGGTTATGTGTTTGAGATAGTGTGCTGAAAATATCTTCAATAATGAAAAAAGAAATAGGAAAATTCAAACACAAAGATTTATCACGAATACAATATTATATTTTAGTATATTTAAATCTATTTTTTACATGAACTAAAATTTGTTCCCAATATAATATCACTATTACTTTAAAACGTTTAGGGATTATTTCTTAATGATTCATTTATTCTGGTTGTATAGACAATAAGTAGACGCTTCAACTGGTTTCAACATGCTTATAAAAAGAGTTTATCTATAAGCTCATACAAACTCAAATAGAATCATTCATACGCATACATTCGTTGTAGAAGTCAGAATGTAGGGATGGTAGTAGTAGTTCTGTCTCTTTTACTTGCATATAAAATATTTGTTTATTAATATATGTTTGACTTGCACTTAAAGAAGATACAAATATAATATCGTAATTTCTGAAATGCTACTATTTACAGGAAACTAATGTTATAATTACGATTTTATGACGTAAAAATTCAAATGTAAAAAGAGAATTTTTAATAAAATATTGAAAAAATAAGATAATGATAGTCTGATCCTAGATGACGATATTCTTATCGTAGTTTTATTCTATTTTTTCCGTGTATTCGTAGATCTTTCACATTAGTGTAAACTTTATGCACTTATATATATGGTTAGATAAATACTGAAGTTGTTTCAGTTTAGTTAATTAATTTTCAATAATCTATCAATTTAATTAAAATTAATTGATATGTTTCATACCACTAATTACTTAGAAAACGATTAAATGTCCTTGTTAAGCTTTGATATTTCAAAGTAAAGAAAAATTATTTCCACGGTGTAGCTAAAACCCAACGATTTAGAAATCTAATATATTTTTTTCTTCTTTAACTGAAGGAAGTTACGTATATATTTAGTATTGATAGTATTTCAATTAAAATATTATGTATGTATATTTCAAAATTTAACCCATAAATAAATTGAAAATTTAAAAGAAAAAAAACTTATCGAAAATCTAAATCTATTAATAACAAAAAAGATATGAAGGCTTAGATGGCTAATGTACCTTTGCTATTATTTCAGGAATATGTTTTTCATTTTTATATTGATTTTTTTTACGTTTAACCGAGTTCTTAAAACGTAAAATAAAAAGTTTCAACGTTGAATGCTTTGCAGATTATACGCTCATTAATTATTAATCTAAACGCTCTGGCAAAAAGTGAAAGTTACATTTTACTAGAACTTTGGTATGAATAGAAAACCACTCGTAAGCTAAAGTAAAAGTTCTTTTCAGTTTTACTCGAACAAAAGCTGTATTATAAAAAATAAATAAAACAAATGCATAAATAAATATAAAAATAAAATGTGAATTTGATAAAAAGGAAAAAAATATAATTACATTGCAAGCAGTTAACTGCATAAAAAGTTGATGTTTAAAGTATAATTATTTTAATCACGAAAAATAAACATGTTCGTATAGAGTTGGCAGAGTATTTTAAATTGTAATAATAATTTTGTGTTATTAAAAGGGTAAAACGTAAGAGGAAAATTGTTTTTATAAAATAGATTGAGTGGAAAGAATTTGGACAATAGATGATATCTCCCATGTTGATAAATGTTAATTATAATTGCTTGAAACACAGGGACCGCATTTGTGGTGGAATTCACTAAATATAGGTTATCATTTGTGAATAGATAAAAATAACTACTGTAAATTTAAAAAAAAAATAGGTTGAACTTTATTTTTTTCTTCATCAATACCGCTTATTGTTTATTGAACAAATCATTACTGTATGTATATGCTGTACTATTAGATGTTTATAGTAATTCTTCAATGAGGAATGAGAAATTTTAATTAGCGAATATAATTACGAAAATATAAATGGAATTTTGTTTTATTTTTTCCAATTATTGTCTAGACATAATTTAAAGTTATCGAAAAGTTTACGGAAAATAAATAATTGGAAATAGATCGAATTGGACGTGCAATTAATAGATATTGAATGTGTTGGTTGGTTGAAAGTTTAGTAATATAAAGTCAGTGTGTGTCGAATAATCGCAGAATATTATAGAACAGGCCGTAGTTATAGGTACAGAGGCTCTGTATACGAAGCAATCAATAGCTACGTAGCGTAGTGGAGGGTAAACGTCGAGGCAGCGTCGTCCCATGGTGGCGGCGGCGGCGGCGGCTCTGTAGTGTTCACCCAGCGTCGCGGCGGCCGCCTATTGATCCGACTACGCTGCTCCATAGATACACGACTATAACATCCCTACACCAACACCACTCACCATGTATTCATAATCTATATATTCGACTAGTACTTTACTACTACGACCGTACGTGTTCTCTGTATGCAATATATGTATTCACATTTATGTATATAGATATATATCTTCACAAGCAGCTATACATAGATGGTATAATAAAACATAGATATATTATATATTATGCCAGTATGCTATAGAGAATCCGAGAACCAGTCGGTATGGATAGAGAGACTGTCGCATCAATCAATACTCGTCCCATTCCAATCAATTAATCATCACTACAATACAATTATCATTTCAATGGCAATCATTATCGCATTCAATAATCAAATAGTTCGTTCCGATTTTATTTTAATATTCATTATTTACATACCATCACTATGTGCTAGAATGACTATCTATAGACTACTGTTTTCTATTATAAAAGCATATTCGTCGAAATTATAAAACAAATTATTCAAAATGTTTTTTTCAACTCCAGCCAATGTAATTTAACCTAAATTTGAACATTAATGAAAAAATAAAACAAAACATTTAGTTTAAAATATAAAATTCTTACGTCTGTCTGTACATTTCGATTTTAAACCCAATTTTAGGGTACATATTTCTTTCAAGAGGCCCTTATTCCAAATTTAACATTTTTAAAATGTTTGTCTATCTGTCTGTCTGTCTGTGTGTCCCGATTTAACTAAAGAACGGAACAACCGAATTTAATGAAATTTGGTATTAAGATACAACACAATTTCCCACAGACTATAGGCTACTTATCATTGCAAAAAAATAATAAGGGAAGGTATTCCCAAGGGATGAAAACAGAAATTTTTACACTAGACAAGTGAGTTATATATCATTGGAAAGGTAATTTAAAGTTAAAAAATAATCTGTAAAAATATTTTTAGTTGAACTGATAAAAAGCACAGTAAATTCAATTTAAATTTTTAAAAATTGCCTCTTTATATAAAACTAGCTGATCCCCGCGACTTCGTCTGCGTAACGTAGGTGTAGATTATATTTTCTTTTTAAATTTGCTATTTGTAGTGGCATACGAAAATTATTATTTTTCTTATTTCTTTTACAAAAAACATAATAATACTTAGAAACACTATTTTGTCAACGTTAATATTTCCTTATTGAGCAACTGTAAGGGTCTATTTACAACAATTTTGAAAAAAAAAATAAAAAAAAAGTTTACTGTAAGATTTGAACCCACATCTTTATAATTAGGAGCATCAGAATGTAAGATACTTAAGCCATTACGCTATTAACAGCAACTTTGTGTTTTATATATATAAAGCTTTATATTTCAAAGATGCAATTTTTAAAATTAAAACTGAATTTACTGTGCTTTTTATCAGTTCAACTAAAAATATTTTTACAGATTATTTTTTAACTTTAAATTACCTTTCCAATGATATATAACTCACTTGTCTAGTGTAAAAATTTCTGTTTTCATCCCTTGGGAATACCTTCCCTTATTATTTTTTTGGAATGATAAGTAGCCTATAGTCTGTAGGAAATTGTGTTGTATCTTAATATCAAATTTCATTAAATTCGGTTGTTCCATTCTTTAGTTAAATCGGGACACACAGACAGACAGACAAAAATTTTAAAAATGATAAATTTGAAATTAGGGCCTCTTGAAACAAATATTTTCCTTAAAATTGGGTTCAAAATCGAAATGTACAGACAGACGTAAGAATTTTATATATTAGTATAGATAAACTTTAAGAGAAGAAATATAAACCTTTAGATATATAAAACACATAGTTCATGTTAATAGCGTAATGGCTTACGTATCTAACATTCTGATGTTCCTAATTATAAAGACGTGGGTTCGAATCTTAAGGTAAACTTATTTTTTTTTTTTACAAAATTGTTGTAAATGGACCCTTAAAATTGCTCAATAAGGAAATATTAACGAAAAAAAGTAATAGTAGTAGTAGTAATAATAATAATAGTAATAAAACTTAAAGTAAATACGTTTTTAAAACCGTGCATACATAAAATCCTGTATTTATATATCCCCTCTGACTGATGAAATTTTAATATTCGATGTATTCCTTTTAAGAAGTAGACATCTGATAAGATTTTTTTTTTTGAAAATTCTTACCCTAAAAGAGTAAAAGGGGTGACTAAGTTTGTATGAGAAAATGTAGAGCTAATCAACAATCGAAATTTTGAATTTAATAAGTGTGATTAATAAATAATTAATTAATTATTAATAAGTTTCTGTTTTTGTTATATCATTTTAACTACAGCATTTTAAATAACGTTATTTCACTTAATTAGTATGAAAGTTTAAGTAGTAGGTACTTATACCAAATACCAAAGAGGCAGTTTTTAATTTTTGTTTGTTTTTCAACAATCACTTTTTTAAAATCTTATTTTTATGAACCAATGATTGTTACCTGGATCAATTATTTAACATTAAGGGAGCAATTTTTTGTCATATATTTCATTATCAATCAAAAAATAAAATCTTCCAAACCAACTTTTCCTCGTATTTAGAAAAATTTGAAAATCAATTATTGTTGAAAATAAATAAAATATTCGAATTTCTTTCCACGCTTTCTATCTATTGCCAACAATTTTGTATGTACAACGTCAAAATGTGCGATATCGAATTGTTTTTTAGTCATGATAATCAAAATAAAGGACATCTTTTTTTTCGTTTTACATTGTATTTTACAATATAAATGCATATTTGTGTCGATGAAATTTTGAAAGTGTTTTTCTTATAAGATCCAGATATATAATAAGAAAGGGTTTTTGATAATTCCTCTTCTAAAAGAGTGAAAAATGGTGACAAAGTTTGTAGGGCATAACGTCAAACAATCGAAATTTCAAATTTAATTATCAAGGTATGTTCGTTATAGACGAAACGTTTTATCACTTAAAATAAAACAATGTTGGTTTATTATTAGAAAAAAAAAACGTAGGATCTGCTTTAAAAATTAAACTCTAATAAATATATATCTTAAAAAGGTTAAGTTCATAAGTGAACATTACGTTTTTTGGCTTTCACATATTGTAAACCTAAAAATCCGAAATACGTAATCACAAATAAATATATTAATGAGCGAATATCGAATAGCGAGAAATTCAGCGAACTGAAAGAAAATGGTTTAATTATATTGTTGAAATTCAGATATTTTAATAATAAATGCATAGATACATATGGTTATACTTGATTATGGAGGAACTGGGTTTCGTGCATTTGAAAAAATTTTAATTTCGCCGTAGTTTTGTACATTTCAGTAGTGTAAAAGTTGAAACAATGAAATGGGATTTCTACTAACATTCTAAATATCTCTAGGCGATAGGTGTTTTGATAACTTTTGACTGTTTTAAGTCATAATTATGACTGACTTTATTGAACTTAACGATAGTTTTTATTCATATATAAATGGTGCTTGATTTACAGATTAATTGGTTCACGGTAGGTATACCTACCGTAGGTATACGGTTTTTTTAGGTACTTTTTAGATATTTATAATTATTTTTGGAAAATTAATTGATCGTTATATACAACTATTTTATTCTAAGTAACAGTTTATTAAATGTGTCTTTTTAAAGTTGACAAAATAGTGTTTTTAAGTATGGTTATGTTTTTCGTAAAAGAAATAAGAAAAATTATAATTTTCATATGCCACTACAAATAGTAAATTTAAAAAGAAAATATAATCTACACCTACGTTACGCAGACGAAGTCGCGGATATCAGCTAGTTTAGTATAAAACAAGAAGTTTAAATTTTCATTAAATCTTTAATGATATCTTATATAGGGAACTTTTCATTATTTTTTAATCAAAGTCAACAATTATTAAGTCAACTTTAAATCAATAAATTGAAATAAAAAAATAATAAAATATTGAAGAAGCTTACTGGTGGTCGAATGGTCAAGGTGACCACTTCAAAATTAGAAGGTGTCGGGTTCGAATTTCGTATCGAGCAAATTTTGGATATTTCTCAATTTACGGATTTTTTATTAAGACTAAAGTCGCCAAAGACGTTAGTATAGTTATGAAGCGACGGTGAATAATAAATGAAATATTGAAGCATTAATTCTATTATAAAATAATCTAAATAGTCACAGAGGAATTCAATTTTGTTGTTTATAAAATAAATTTTCCTAAATTAATTTTCAATATTTATTTTGATCATTGAGTTGTGCTTAATTAGTGAAGGTGATATCAACTATGTGAAGCTTTAATTGGTTAGAATGTTTTCATTTATTGAAATAGTTTTTAACAAATTTATTATTTAACTATTCATTAAGTTATTTTTTATGAATTGCATAGTTAGCAAGTTTCAGCAAATAACTTTTTACCATTGAAATATGCATCATTGCAAATACATGCCGTGTTTTCCGTTTTCATATAATTGAGTAATTGTTTTGCTCATTTTGTTTGTCCTAATTGCAATTTGTAAAGCACCTTTTTAATATTTAACACCGTTAAACTGGAATGAAATTAAAAATCAATATTTTAAACTTGTTTCAATTGAAGAACAAATTATTGTGATTATTATTTTATAAAGTATAAAATAGCAGAAGTTATGGCTATAATATGGATGTATATATAATATGGAAAATAACGGTTATGGCTAATGTTTTGTATATATTTTAGAAGTTTAGTAAATTGTTTGATTAAATACTCTGTTTATGTATTTAACAAAATTTCGTTTACATTTGTATTCAACAATGATTCGCCTCATTATTTCTATAGTTTTATGACACATCATCGGGGATGTCTGCATGGTCAATTATTATAAAATCGCAATCCGTTGTATACTTGTATCCCTACCAACAGTGAATAAATATGAGAACATTGGTTATACAAGCCTGTGCTAGATATATTTTACATACATACATTCACTGTAAGCTGCAAGTATGTTATGAATATTTTCATTTGATTTTCAAATGTTACGTTTTGACCTGCAACGTTTAACACATTAATTCAAATAATAAATTTTATAAATAGGTATACACTTTTACAAAAATCTAGAAAAATTAGTTTCGTTTAGTTTAAGGAATTTAGAATTTTATGGGTAGTAAAATATTTCAACACTCTGTATATCCCGATTTATAATATAAAAGACAAAGTTCATAAAAAGTAACAACACGTAATGGGTATAAAATAAAAAGAATAGAAATATACTGATGTGGAATAAATAATTTTATTTCTTTTTAAATAAATGCAACATTTTAGTTTTATAGTTTTGGCATAAATACATAATAGTTGTGTTTCCGAATAAAATCATTATATTATTTATTGAAAATTAAGTATATATTCATTTTTAAATTTTTAGTTTTAGAATTAAAATTAAATTCTTATTTCTTTGTTTCTATTGCTTAATTTTCTTATTTATGAGAACTTATTGTGACGCAAAAAGTACATTCGCTATTTTATCATAATAAAAATTGACAGTATCTAAAAGCTTACATTTTCATAAAGCTCTGTAATTAAAATAGTACAGATATTTTAAAAATTTTACAAGGTTAAAGAAGTTGTTAATCACAGAGATTGAAGCAAATTACACAGTTCAATCAAATAATTTTCAAATTAAAGACGTTTCGTCGGATAGTTGATGACTTCTTAGAAAGTTCTAAATATTATTGCGTTAAAGTTTCTTAGAAAATCTTAAGCTTATTTACTGTTAAAAATAATCAAATTAAGGCAAAGTTAATTCAAAAATTTTATAGTTATTCAAATACATTATTATTTAATAACTTTTAAAGCCTAATGCATTCTTACCCGTCATTTAAAGAAGAGCTTTTAGAAATTTTTACTAGCAGTGTTTTTTCGTTGCTATAAATTTAGAAAGATTTGCCTTACAATTCTAAAAAAATATTCCGAAGTGTGGAGTATATAAATTAAATACGGAATCAAGGCATAATAAGTAGAATAAGAAATGGGGATATATGTGCACTGTATAGTTAAGAGTAATAACAAGTGTAGAATTGAAAATATTTTATTTAAATTTTCCATGGAAAACAATACAAACTCAATCATATTTTTGTTTGTTAATTGTTCAATCACTCTTACAGTTAGCTCTTATAACAGGTAGTTGTTCATTAGGATGGTGCAAAAAACAAGTATTTTTATGTTCGCCTTTCTTACCTACTTCCTTTAATATGTTAATTTACTTATTTTAAAAACGCTTTTAAAATTTAGATCTAATGTTTTTTTTAATAAAATAAGATTTTTTGGCTGACTGAACAGTACACACTGTATAAACAATTAGACTTGCTAGGTAATCGAAATACGTATCTTGAACAATAAGTCACAAATGCATTTCATCTGAACTTTGGTTCTTTATGTTTACAATTAAGTTTTGTAAAAAAAATATACTCCATAAGCAAGACTACAATACCTATAGTTTATATATGGTATTGTTTATTCATTTTGTTAAAGTATTATTTTTTAAAAAAAAGTTTGCTCAAGTGTCTTAAAAGTTCAAAAATAGTAAATACGGTAAAATTTAGTAGCGAAAAAAAATTCTTAATTTTTTAACATAAAATATTGATTTATAAAGGGCACTTAAGAAATTTTTAAGTTAATAACTAAAGATTTCTCGAAAACATCAAAATAATGCATTTGAAAATTTTCAGTAAGAGATTCAAAAAACAAATTAGTCGTTGTTTTGCGCCATCCTATTGTTCATACTTGCCCCCCCTTTTGTGATGACCTTGAAAAAAGTAACTGCACCAATTGGTATGTCGTTGTGTATGATAAATTAGACTATTTATTTTCGAATTATTTCTGAACAAAATGTACAATAGTTAATTTTCAAATATTTAAACAATCTCTGTGCTATTATTTCTTCTGCAATATTCACTTAGAAAATTATATAGCCTATTATTGGCCGAGTGGTCGAAGCGGGCGCTTCAAAACTGGCAGGTGCTGGATTTGATCCTCGAAGAAGAAGCAAATTTACATTATTTCTCGATTTACGCTTTTTTATTAACCCTATAGCCACTAAAATCTTGGCAATTATAAAGCGACGATAAATAACAACAAAAAATTACAGATCTAATGTTTGCCAACCGCGGGCAGCCTTGAATATAATTGAATTTATAAGCTTTATGACCTTCATTTAATTATCACCACATAAGGTGATCGGTCGAAAAGCACTGCTCTCAACAATACTAAATTGGAATATATTGGAAAATTTGGAATAAATTGGAATATTTTCTAAGAACAAAGTATGGATTTTTCTTATATTCGTGTATAAATGTTAACATAAACAATAAACATGGACAAGATTTTTAATGAAAATTATAAAAGTCAATGCCCCATACTTACAAGAGTCTTGCCAAATTTCACAAACCTTCATGTATGGGTTTGAGTATTTATGTATTAGCATTTTTTATTTTACTATTTTAGAACTGCATTGAACATTAGAAAAATGCATTATAAATAAAGTACACAATATACTCATATGAAACCTATTGTAAGTAAATAACTAGTTATGAAATAACTAACAACAATGTCTGCATTTCCTTTTATGCTATAAATTTCTCGACAGTATAATTTCAATTAAACACAAAAGTTGCATAAAATTGTTCTAAAAGTAATAACTTAATAAATGCTGAAAATTTAAAACTCCCACATCTACAGTAATTACTTTTTCAAATTAAAGGTATAATAATCTACACAATGTATTTATGGTACTTTCGATTGCTAATCGAATTCTTGTTATATTTATAACCGAACTGCAATTTATTGTAAAGTAAAGTTAGTATTATCAAAAATTGTGTTCATTATTACAAAGAGGATTCCTAAATATTGTTCTACGCATTAATTTTAATTTCACGCAATAAAAAATGATGCATCAAATTAATATTAATCAAAATTTAATGAAAAACGACGTCTAAAGCTATTGAAACCTCCCCTAAATTTGATAGGTAATGACTGTGTTGTAAATATACTACATATCACTAACGTTTAATAATACGTGATATATTTAATGTACCAATATAGTTGTTCTTTTCATATATATGTAGATACTCGTACCGTTTTAGCATTGGTAAACACAATAATTTGAATTTTAAATATTTGTTTATCAAATTAAATTTGTGATTTACTTAACAATATTTTTAAATTTTTTGTAATTCTAATAACTTTCTGTCGATTAAAATATTTTTAACCAAATTTCTAATAATAAGCATAAGTATTGTATTTTATTTTGATAACTAGATACCTATAAATATCTCCATTTATGACATAGAAAATACGTGAATGTATATTGAATGTATTTGCGTTATATTTGAATTGTACGTGCATCACTTTCAGTTCATCCTGAAGGAATACATTGACAGGAACATTTCTATATTGATGCATACGTGAATAATAGAATAAAATATTTAGTTCATTGGTATATATAATAATATAATTCCATGTCTACATAAGTTAACAACAGCAAAAGCTTATTCAACAACAGTAATAAAATCACTTTATCACTTACATGTATAGTTTCCATACTTTATCATTTTAACAATTTACCTTGAAAGCGTGTGACAACATATTTAAATGTCTTTGAAACTGCTTCATGGAGCACTTATGTTTGTTATGCAATATACAAAGTTTCAAATCCCACACGTCTTTTTTTGCATTGTAGGAGTACTATTTCTTCAAAAGCCAATCGTTTTGTTTTTTGTAGTTTAAGTATTGAATTGAAACAAAAAACGAAATTTTAAAGAATATCAGCAAATAGTTGTTGAAGTTTATAAGAATAAATTCATACAACAGCCAACGTGTTCTCATCTTTATAAAGTTTATAAGCACCTGTCTGTTACACCGGTTTAGTAGTGCGTTGAAGGAATTATAAAGTTGATAATTTGAGAATAGAAATCAAAAGTTTTTTTATACTTATTCTTTTATTAAATCAAAAGTATTTTTTTTCAATTGCCTTGTGTGGACAGTTTTCATTAAATTAATAATTATGAAAACGTTTGATTGAAAATCAAATATAAATAATAGAGTGTTATTTTGTTAAAATATGGTACCAATTATTGGAAAAAAATTAACCATTGTTTATTTATTTTTTGTTTTTAAATTGAAAGAAAAAACAACGTTTTTAGCCAATCTTCTGTGTTGTGTTTTTGTGATTAATATATCAAAAACTTTCCAAGCACCTTAAGGAGGAAAAATGATGTAAAAGCTTTAAAAAATACATATTTTTTCTGCATAAATCGCTTGCCAAACTATTCAAAAATGTATTCTTAAAAATGTCTAGTCAAAATTCCAATTTGTTAAAAAGTTATAAGCGATTAAGGGTGAACAGCTCCTTGAACCTTATATGTTCGAGAAATTAAGTGACAAGCTGAAAACGAAGCATATGAAGCTGAAAAAATATTGTAATATGGTGCTGGAATCGCTGAATAATCGATAAGTTGTTTGAAGCAATTACTACTTTAAATTAACCTTTTCTGCCACTGTTCTTTAAACGGGTTTTTGTCGAAACTACTATTTTTCGAATTTGTAAACACTCTATTTCTATTTCGCAATTTTTGTTTGTATATACGCTCTATTTGAACTTCATATATAAACAATATCTTTACTATTACTATTTTTTATCGCAAAAAATAGAACAAAAAAACTGCCAAAAATGTAATTAATTTTCACATTCCAATAAAGAAAAAAATTTCCATTTTTTATATGATAATTATTATCAAATAGAAAAAGCCCTTATAAAATGCCAGAGATGGAACAATTTGGACGTTAGAACTTTCTGGCGTATATCTGAACCACTATAAAAGAGGTTGATCGTAAATGGAGGACAATCAGTTATAAATCAGTTAACCGTCAGTTGCAAGTTAAATAGTGAGATAAACGATTGTTGTAAATAAAAACATTTGTAGTATGAAATAAATAAACGTTTATGTAATAAAATAAATTTGTTATTGTTGTATATCCTGAAGCACAAATTCAAACGAGCCCGTCAAATGTAAATATAAGTCAAAAACATAGATAACAATTTGTATAAAATAATCTCAAAGTTTCAAAAAAATATAGTTATTTCTTATTTGTTAAAAAAATTATGAAAATTATTGATTTTTTGATTGAAATTTCCCGTTTATCTAAGTAAAACTTAATTCAAGCGGACGTGAAACTATGAAAATTTGATTCAATCTTTCGTTTTTCTTATCTTTTTAAACAAAAATGTTATTACTAACATGGTGCAAGCATAATGTTTTACATAAAAATATCTTTAAAAACTCTCTCGAACCATACACAATGAAAAATTTCTTAGAAGGAATAATTTTCATTGAATGAATGCTTTCATACCTTGATAAAATGAAATATTTTGTAAATAGTATTTTCCAAAGCTATTTCTGCGGTAGCTAAACTTAAACCAATAGTAGATATGTAACAGAAAATATTATTTCATTTTTAAACAATACATGATATCTTATTTAAACAAATTTTCGTTGAAACCAAATTTTTAGATGAATTAACTATTTTTTCACCGTATAGTTGAAAGATAAGATAGAGGAAACTATTTTTTTTATTCTTTAGAAGCGCATATCTCACCAAGTATTGGGTAGAATAAAATATTATTTTGAAACATATTTGAAATTTATTTATACCTTTGGGTAGTGGTTCAAAAAAAAAATACTTCCAAATTTCATCCACAGAACACTAATAACTTCCAAGTAAAATGATTATAGGACCGTCGAACAAGATGAAATTATGAGTTTTTTTCGCTACGGAACCCTAAAATATATTCTTTTAAATATGTACATGATTAGAAACGATAAGTAATTAATTGATTGTTGTGTATCAAGGAGTGGTTGAAAGGAGTCGTTTCGGTTTAGAATTAAACGCTGTTGGAATTGAAGAAGAAATAGATTATTCATATATTAAAAATATAATCGTTGAAATATGGTTTATTTGAGAATAAATATTCATTTAAGTTATTTTAAAAGTAATATGCAAAGCAATTTGTATTTAGAGGCACCATTATCGTATTTTTTTCATATTTTCAATGATAGTTTAAAGAGTTTCCCTCATTTCTCTTTCATGTTTTTTGTTTATGAATTAATTAATCTACTCATTGTCAGGCAAATAGGTCGACGTAATAAATTCATTATGAATGAATGAAGGTATTTGTTTAATTTAAGTAAAGTAATCTATTTTTATAACTATAACTTTTAACTCTATTTTATGAAATAAAATTTGTAAGTAAAATTATGACTTAAGCGGATGATTTTTCAACACTGTTTAAGTTATTTGAAAATTAATATTCAGTGATTTTAAATTGTATGTATAATGTCGCTTCATAGTAGACATAGCGTTTTATTTTATTTTATTACGTATTCGGTATACCGATGAAGTTGTAATATTCCGTCTCGTCCATTAAGTAGAGAATATTAGTAACGGTTATATGGTACAGTTGGTATGATATCAGGATTAAATGGAGGAAACTAGCAAATTTAGATGATGACCATCATTATGGTGGTTATATGGAGATAGGTATTAGCTAAATATTTGCCAGCAAGATGTGTACGTAGGTTAATGTATATAGGTAATAATAAATACTTCGTCAGCTGTGGATTGAGTACAGTATATGGTTGTGTCTGCATTTAGTTGATGTGTTGTTCGTAAGCAGGAAATCCTGAGAATTTCAGTATTCCGTGCTTGAACCAACGACATATACCATACCTATATAAAATACACATTGGAAATATGTATATAGAAGGCATGTACTCAGCACACTCTGATCACATATGTACGTACAGCAGAGGTAGAGCGTATATACAGTTGTACAGCAAGCGAACGAACACCAGTTTCGAATCAGTATTCAGTTAAGTAGGCAGGTAGTAATAAAAGAGATAGAGAACGCAGTTGTACACAGACATAGCATAGCATTGCGACAGAAAGAGAGAGATCGGTGATAAACGTTGTGATCGTCATAGCGGGTGTGCACGGGAACAGTGTGGTGAAGAACAGTGATAGCAGCGCCACTCGCTCGATCGACGGCAGATGAGCATACTTTACCAGTACACAGTCAGCGCGCACTGCGCTCTCTCAACATACATTTCAATCGTGCAAACTGCAAAGCCACAGTAAAGCTAGAGCAATGGCTTCCGTTAAAGACACAGCGACATTTTTCCTAAAAGGGACATCTCAACAGTTCGAACAAGTGTTAAAATTATATCCACAAGCGTTAAAACTAAAAGCGGAACGAAAAGCAAAGAAAGCGGAGGAATTAATAAAACTAGATAACTGGTAGGTGGTGAAGTGATTAATAATTTTACAAGTGCTTGTTGTATGTCATTGAACTAGTACTTTGTCGTGCGGATAGCAAGCGCCGAATGACCACCCTCCCTCGCTAGTGCATTGCATCTTGCCACTGGGCCGCTAGCTCATTATAATCAGTGTCTGCCGTCACGTGGGAATCAATGTCAACTTTTAACATTACCTTAGATTTTGTCGAAATTATCAAAAACTAGTCGAATCATAATGGAGGCCTGTTGGCCAAGTCCGACATGATACCGCCGACTGCCACGAAACATTCTCGTTTCATTTCCATCATTTGCCCATTTATTTTCGACTCAATTTCTTCATAATTACCCAACTAATTACAATTCAACACAATTTTATCCTAAACTGCACTAATGTAGTTAATTTTCAGTCGACAAATTTATATATTTATAAAAGTAAACTGTGTAGTAATACTTTCAAGATGGTGCCTTGGCGAACACACAAAGCTACAGTGTTTTCTCACAAATAAATCCTATTTCATATAACAATTCATTGCTGATTCTTCTAATTAAATTGATTACAAAAACCTTGATTATCTGTCAAAAATATATTTACCCCCACTATTGTGAATATTACAATTTGAAAACGTGAAAAATAATAAATGAGTTGGTGATGCATAACGTTCGCTTTGTAGCGGAGGGGGTTTATGCGTTTCGAAATTTTATTCATATCTCAACAATGATAACGTGCTTTTATGATTTGTTGATTATTGTTGGCAAGTTCTATATTATGCTTATCGCTCTATATAGACATATTTTTTCATCAACAACAATAAAATATTCTATTTGTATTATTATTCTAGAACTTTGCCTCGTATTCCACAACTCACATTGCTATATTGGCCATGAAGTTTTCCATTTCAGACTAAATATTTTTTTTTATTACATTAATTTGTACATGACCAAAATATTACGTAATTAAAATTAAACAGCCCTTTGATAATTTAAATTATTTACATTACTAATCACCCCCTACCTATACTTTCATGCACCGCAATAGATAGATTATCTCATTAACTAATTTGAAAATTAGTTTAATACCTATTCATTTTAAATATAAAACAATAAAATTTATTTTTTTATCATTTTTTTGTAATCTTATTCTCTATATTTTTTTATAGGTATCAAAATGAACTGCCAAAGAAAATAAAAAGTCGAGGCAAAGATGCTCACTTAAATCACGAAGAACTTGTGCAAACTATGAAGTGGAAACAAGCGGTAAATAATTATTAAATGAATATAAATTTTAATGGCTTTGATTGAAGCAATTATTTATTTTTTTTTGTAGAGAGGAAAATTTTATCCTCAATTGTCGTATTTGGTCAAAGTGAATACTCCTCGAGCGGTTATGACTGAAACTAAGAAAGCTTTCCGTAAACTGCCAAACCTAGAACAAGCCATTACTGCTTTATCAAATTTAAAAGGAGTTGGCACCACTATGGCATCTGGTAAGTATTAATATATTAAATATATTTAAAATGTAGTGAATTTTAATTTTGGTCCCATTTGAATATTATCGGAATAGAAGGAGGTTTTTGTAGAAATTTATATGTTAAGTAAAATACAATAAGTACTATTTAAAATCAATGTTTCTTCGATAGTTTCAATTTCTTCAGATGGTTTATTTTTAACGATTTTTGATAATAGCTATCTAAAAAGGCGGCAACTTAAAAGTTTGAATGGCTCAAGTCCTTTTTAAAACAGTCAAATCTGGCAACGTTTCATTTTCTTCTTTGTTTTTAATTTAATTCACGAACTAATCGACCCTTCATAAAAGAGAAAAATATACGATCTTAGAATTGAATTAACAAAAAAAAAAAAAAAAAAAAATCGTGAATAGAATAAAAACAAAGTAGAGATGCAACGTTTTCAGCTTTTGACCGACCGAATAAGACAATTATTATTTATAATTTTTTTATGATTTTAAAAATATATTATAGGGTAGTACGTAAATACTTTTTTCATCCAAATATATATTTATTTATTAATTTATTTGTGGTAAATTTTTCCAATCGCGGTTAGGTATGTGTTATTTGTATTTTAAGAGCAGTTTTTCCTTCGGTCCTCTAAATCAAATCAACCCCTCAATAGCGCTAAATCGACCCCAAGGGTCGATGGGTCTATATAGACCATTTTAGTGACCCATACTCTAGTGGCTGAGTACGTGAATCGTATATGATTGTCTGGAAAGTTGGAACAAAGTAGATTTGGGCTTTTTGCCTTCCCCCCCTGTCTACAAAACTTAAAAGTACTGATGAAACAATTTATTTTTAAAAATTTCTTACTAATTTATTGTAATTATTACTACAGTTTACACAAAATTTTATTGTTAACATATGTCTTTTTTTAATAATATAATAATAAAAGAAATAATTTTATTTCAGCATTATTAGCAGCAGCGTGCCCGGAAAGTGCACCATTTATGGCTGATGAATGTTTAATGGCTATCCCAGAAATTGAAGGCATTGATTACACAACTAAGGAGTATTTAAATTTTGTAAATCACATTCAAAATGTGGTGAATCGTCTAAATGAAAATAGTAACATTAAGCAGTGGTCGCCGCATTCAGTGGAACTTGCGCTATGGACCCATTATGTAGTATCCGAATACAAACCCGAGCTGTTATCGACTATGACTGAAAATGGTAATTCCATCCATGAAAATGGTAATTCTGTTGGTGCTGAAACGTCAGATGAAAGTAATCAGGGACCTTTGAATGGGAAAACAACAACGATAGATGCGTTAGACGATACGACAACTTCATTTACAGAAGATTCGTTGGACAAACCATCGCCACCCATTATTGCCAGCGAAGAAACTAACGATTCCGTTGTATCTGAATCAACAAATGATTCAACGACAGTTGGTGATACGATCGTTACATGCAGTAAACGACCGGTAGAGGATACAGAAGAAGAATCGTCGCTTAATATTAACGACGAATCCAACAGTAACCAAGATCAGGACCAACCAGCAAACAAAAAAAGTAAAATAGAAGACGAAGATAAGTGACCTATTACATCTGCATGTATGTTACCACCAGTTTAATTATTATCTATTAGTCTTTATTTTCCTACCACTTCGTACGTTTCTTGTATAAGGATAGGAAAATGAAAGAATGTTTATAATATTAATGTAAAACAAATCCATAACATTTAAGATATAATTCATTATAACATATTTTATAAAATAATACAGTGTGTTTCATGGTGATTGGATGTACGTCAATTTTGAACTATTCATATACTAAATGAACAAGTGATGATTGTTTTTAGAAAAATCATAAATATTTTTATTGAAATTAAAAATGCACACCCAAATTGATATACCCTATAAATTCTCTTTGAAACAATGGTGTGTTAGATTATTAATTACGAATGAGTGTGAAAATGTTAAAAAAATACAAATAGTTTAGTAAAAGAGGAATAAATTTTAAATTCATTAAATAATTCGTAACTGATAAATATAGTAATAAGAGAATCATAAAAAAATACTTTTTGTTTCTGTATATTTTCTCTGGTTCCTAATCGTTTTACTTAACAATATACATAATATATATTTTTAATTTATAATCTCAATGTCCGTTGACGTATATTAACCAAATTGTACATGAAATACATTTTGTAATTATTTTAATTCTTCCGTTTCATTTAGTTAATTTATGTGTCTAAAAATAAATTTTCTGATTGAAACACTTAAATAGACAGGATTCACAAAAATGACGACAGTTCATTTGAATTATAATTATTATATTTGTATTAAAACTGTCTATTCAAGTGCCGTTTTTGGAACGCAGCTTGAATGATTTTATTTTTTAAATATTTAAAAAGATTTAGTTTACCGTTTAACTAGCGTATGATATATAATATATACTATTGTTCAAGCTGTGATGATTTCATCTTAAATAATATTCAAGTTATTTTTCAAAAGAAATAATTGTACAAGTTAACATAGCCTGTTAGGTAATTTATTATTTCCACTATCTCATTTAACTTACACGTTTTTCTTTCTTTTTTTTTCATTTTGATTTGTATTTTGTACCATTACATTTTTCTATATTACATCAATATCTATTTTGTCTCATTTTTTTTTAAATAGAGTTATTTGAGGATTTACATTCCAACTCTTATATTAAAGAATTCTGATATGCGATTTTGTATCAACAGTCGTGTATTATAGTTCATATGAAATAATATAACAATTACAGTGAAAATACCAATATAGACAACAAAATAACCGATTGCCTTTAAATGAATAATACAGTAGTTCGTATACACTTTTACAAATGAAAATAAAATTATGCAACAAATATATTGTTAGTGTTACTTAATTGGAGAGGTTAATATCTACTAATTAATACGTCTTTAAAATGTTAAGTTACAAATCCAATTACGAGCTCCATCACTATGATAAAATACCATGACTCCCAAATTAATATCGCTTGTATTTAAAAAATATTTTATTTTGTAGTTTAAAAATGTTATTAAAAAACAAATATCTTCTACTTAACTTCATTTTTTTATTTTTCCATCAAATACTTGTACTTTAAAATAAACCTACTGAGTATATTTTTTTTGCTATTGATTTATAACTGAAAGTTTATAGTGATCGGAATAAAAAAAGGACTGATATAATAGAAAAAAACATGATATCACGTAAACGTTTCATGCCTTGTGAGAAATATTGAAATGTATCATTTTGAAAAAAAACTTAATACACAAAATAGAGGGACAGAAATTTTGTTTTAAACTAAGTCTAATTTTAAAGAAAATGTATTTGATGGAACAGTAAGAGGTAGTTAAAGGGAACAAGAATCATTTTTAAAATATGTATTGTAAAACTGTTTACACAATTTACTTTAATAATAAATCTGTATTTTCAAAATTTTTAGAATGTAATAAATTTCTCTTTGATCATTTACCTTAAACCTACACCTGGGCTGAATGTTTCATTTTCATAAAAAAAATGGTCTCGTACTTGGAAATTATCAAATTTTTATACCAGATGTGAGAGCGCTATTTATACCATAAATTAATTATAGACAAAATTATAAGGCTTTATACAGCAAGTTTGTTGTTAATTGTAAAATAATAAACTTTACATTTCTTTAATTAACATTTACGTTTGATTAAGAAAATGATTTCAACGGTTAACTCAGCAACGTAATTGATCACCAAAATCAATGACCGACATATTTTTTATATTTTGTAATTAGTATGTAAGAAAAATAATTCCCATAAGAGTATGTTCATGTGTTTTCTCGGTTTCTTCGTATGCAACGGCAATTTATAATTAATAAGATGATTTTCATATGAAATTGTTATATATTTTATAAACTTGAACATAACAATTTCATTTTGATAATCATTTAAAAGTGATTGTACAATTTTACTTATCTCTTAAATATCTGAAAATATCGTATGATAGGTTATCAAATGTTAGACTTCACATGTATGGCCTTAAAGAGAACTAAACTAGCGACTGTTTGAATAAAATGTATAATATATTATACAGTATCTGGGATGAACTTTTTTTTTAATCAAAATTGTTAATGATTAAAATTTTGGGAAAACTCCCAACTTCATGATTAATTTTTATTTTTAATCTTAAAATTGAAAAAAGCACTTCTGACACAATCTATTATTTCAAAAATTTCATCATATGGAACTAGGTTTACAATTTTAGTTAATATGTGAATGGTGAGACTTAGAAACAATGTATGTATTGTAGGATATAATATATGATATTAATTTTATTATTCTTGTTTTTTTCTTTAATCAAGATTTTTCCTCTTTAAAAGCTATAAAAAATATTACGTTATCTTTGACAAAAAATATATTTTTTTTAATTTAGGTAGTAGGGTAATATAAAAAAAATGGTTTTATATTTGTGTGATGGATAGTTTTTTTCCAGCAAGATTCAACATTGCCTTTCTGAGATTTTTTGAAAACTTCACATACGTACTAGATATAAAAAAATCTCGGATTTTTTTTTCCTTAATTCTCGTTAAATATATTATTTTTTACTTTTTTTAATTTTATAAAAAAAACACCGTTTTTGATTAATCAAGCGACATCCATAGGTGAAAAATGATTTAAATAAGGTAGAATACAGAAAAATTGAATAGTTTTTGAGTGTGGTGTTATTACACGTATAACACTATTCAAATATATAAATAGATTATTGCGATTTTTGTTAAGTCACTAAAATAGTGAATTTTATTTCGGACGACGAATTTGAAGCAGCAGTCTCTAAACTTTTAACGAAAACATTAGCTAATTTTAATAACTAAAAATAAAAATTGTAAAAGAGTTGAGATTGCTGTTAAAATATTCATAACTATTTGAAATAGCACCCGTAATATGCAAGCGCACTACCTTACACCTGTGACGTCACTCTTCAGTATAATTGTGACGTATTCCGCGCTAATTTTAAATTGTTCAAGAATTTTAGTCGTTTTGTTAAATATTACAATCATATCTAAGCTTTATTTAAGTATATTTAAACCCATTTTTTCAAATAATGCCAAATACACAAAATAATGCAAAAATATTTAGAGTTACCAATAAGGTAAATTTATAGGACAAAGAATTAAAAAGTGAAAAAGAAATCTGCATAATTTGTTCAACAATATCATTTTATATAAGCGTTATTCAATTTCGATCGCGTTATATGAAGTCTTGAGCGATTTTTAGGGGGACGAGATAAAACGCAAGTTGATATATACCGGATTATTTGCAACATATGAGAAGAAAATTTCCAAGTATGGTAGGAATCTTGCGTCTGTAGCTACTGCCGCATGCAGCTGGTTGGATAAGTTATGTTAACAAAATATTTCTTGAGCTTTCGTAATTATTTTTTTACTTTAGTGGCCATTTCACTAGGTAAAATTAAAAATAATAAACGTTTAATTTACGTAAAATATATTCATTAATAAAAATATTATACAATGATTAAAGTTTTATCCATCTACATCCATTGAAACATCTGGTTTTAATCCACGATCTTTGTCAAAGTTTAAATTCGGATATAACTTAGCAATCGGGCCATCAGAATTCAATCGCCCATGAAATTCTTGTCTTTTTTGAACTTTTTCCATGCTTAAAAATACATCGAGAAAAGATTTCTTTTCTCCAAATGAGTTACTTCTTGATAAGCTCTTATTTGTTGACGAGGTAATCGTTGTTAATGGGGGAGGTGACATTGGTGAATCTGTTGTTGCTCTAATAACTGATGCACGAGCTAATTGATCTGGCGGTTCTATAAGAGTGGTCAATTAGTATCAACAATTAAAATTTCAAAATGTAGTCTTTTACCCATTTGATCCAATTCTCGTAAAGCCTGATCTAGTTCGACTTTGTCAGGTATTTTATCAGAACTTTCATCTGAATTAAATTTATGACATTCCAATAAACAGTTATAAACAGCACTGTGATTTTTGCTGTGGCAATTAGCTTTTAAGATAGTTTCTAGTTCAGTCCAAAGAATTTTGTATTGTTCTTCTCTTTTCTGTCCTTTGGAACGATGACCAACGTTTGATAAATGCAAAGGTTCGTGTTTTGATTCGAATCCTATCAAATTAAAAATTACTTGCTTACATTTTACAACTTCATCATCAGTAAGTTTTTCTTTAATAATAAGTTGTGGTAATGGTTCAATATACTAAAAAAGAAAAAAAAATATTAAAATTGCTGCCATTAATTTTAAGTAAGGATTCGAACATTTTTTAAATTATAAATCAATGTAGAGCTTATAGTTAGGGGCCAATATTTTGTTTGCCTATCCAGACGTTCCAATACTTTTTCTAGTGAAGTACCGGTTTGGTTTTTGTTTTTTACTGGGACTAATTTGTTATTTAATATAAAATCTCCAAAATCCGGAATACGATAATCAGTAACACGTCCACCAGCCCCTTCCGATATCGATGGTGGATCTTCTAAGACGGATCTAAAAAATTAAATTATTCAAAATCTATAACATTATAGTGACGTAAATTCTTACCGAGATGTACTAAGAGTGTGGATAAATATTTCACCCCCATGCGCGGCTAAAAGATGACTAATCATTTTTCCTCCTCCTTTACGAGGCATTTCCAACATTACAGATCGTCCATTCAATAAGAAATTGATGAGACATGAGGACGGTCGTGAATTGACATCAACCGGTGTAATTCTATGCATGGCTGTACAATTTTGCATTTCCGATGCACTGCAACCTCTTGGAGTACACCATTTTAATGTAACCTGAAAGAAATATTGTAAAGTTTTTGATAATTTGTTAGTAATTATTTATTACTGTGTTATAGTCTGATCCTTCTTTTAAAGTTTTTATCAAGTCTGTATCAGCTGAAGTTCCTTGAAGTATGGCAATGTGAGCAGCACTTGAATGATAAATTTCTACGTCGTAGTTTGCTGAAGAACTAGCATTTTGTTCCTCTTTCATAGGTATTCCTGTAACAGTTGTACTTGCCAAATCGTAATGTTGTAAAATTAGATTGGATAATCTTTGAGATATAGCGGGAGCCTTAATAGAATGTATTTCTGTTGTAAGTATTGGTGAAACCTACAAATACAAAAGTTTGTTAAAAAAGATATCATAGTAATGTTTTGATATAAAATACATCTCTTGGCGGATGACTGCTCACTTGTGATTCCATACTATTTGGACAAATATTTATAATTACCAAATGGCAATGATGCACTATTAATGGACTGAAAGAAAAATGTCAGTATTGTTATTTAAATAAACATATTTACAAAATTACTTTTCGCTACGATTGTTAACATTATTTTGAGCAATAAGGACGTTTTTAAAAATTTCCTCTAAGCTATTCATACTAGCATTATCTCTAGCAGATGTGATGCAGATAACTCTACTTCTATTTCGAAGAGGTGGTTGTCTTTCTGAATTACTTATGTACTGTTTTTGTAAATCTGTATACTCTGCCAATGTTTCCACTGCTACTCGAAGACCATGGAGAACTGAAGCTTCCACGTTTGGAGGTATTGTTCGAGGTGGTACTCCAATCATAGGTAATGCATTCATGATCTATATTTCAAAAAGAAAATATTTACTTAGTATTTATAATAATTGAAAAGTAAAGTAATCTACACCTACATGCATTAAAGATTGAGTTTGTTGATCCCATGTATTAAGAATATTTGCGTGAGTATCACTAATTACAAAACGAATTAATTTCCCTTGGGGAAACAAATCCCATACAATTCGACAATATTCAACCGCAGATTCAACGGCACAAGTCCATAAAGATTTTGATATTGGTGTTAAGGGTATAAAACCACTTCCTCGCGTTTTTAGAAAATCAAATTCAATTGGATTGTCACAGGATATACCAAAATAAGGTGTATGATCAATTACAAATACTGTTTTGTGGTTCGAAGGGAACATGACATCGTTATTAAGAGACATTTTTCTGATAATACAATAAAAACTTAGAATATAAATTGTTTAATATCAGTACAATTTATTTTTCTATTTTTTCACTTTGTTTTGTTTTCAATAAATAATAATAATAATTATAACCCATCAAAACTTTTGACTCCTTCAATGTCTATTTACGCCATTGTGAGCGTTGACATTCATTGAATGCGGGTTGCAGTGCTCAGCAGTGTTGATCAAAGTGTAGTTTTTTTTTAATGCTCACTAGGTGGCAGTTCTTTACTTCCTTCCATTTTCCTACGAAAGCTCCAAAAGCTTAATTGAAAAGGTAATATAGGAATTACACAATAAATTAAAGTTAAATTCTTCTCCATACCGTCCCATATCATTTTCATTGTTTTGCAAATAAAGCGAGAAAGTATACTTATTTACGAATTAGGCTATAAAATGTAAATATATATTTTGTAATACAATATATAATATATATGTGGATAATTCTCATTAAATATCTAAATTCTTGTCCTTTTAGTTTTTCAAAAATCTACGCGACCTATGATGGTGTTTTTTTTTTCTTGAAGAGAACATTACTTGGGCTAATAATGGTTAATGGTGCTGGTTATAACTTTTGAACCATATAAATATCTCTATAAAATAATGAATAAATAGTATTCTTAAAATTATTCTCTCACTATATCCCAAGCTTAAGATTAGCACATTTTTGGACTTCTAAATCAAAAATTTTTCAAAAAAATGGTTTGCAAATTTATCTAATTGATTCAAAACACAATAGATTTTTAAAAATCTTTTGAGTTTGAAATGAAAAGTAAAGATCACGTTCTCAAATATATTTTTTATGTGTCACATAAAAGAAAATCATTCTCTCACACCTTTACTAACACTCGATATATGAACGCATCTGTAATCATTTATGCATTAATGCTCTTATCGATTTTTGATTGATAGCAATACTATCAATTAAATCACATATTTTAGTTCTCGTGTTCCACGTGTTACACATCTTACACGTGTTAGAATATCTGTCCAAAAAAAAAATTATTTCAAGATTACATTTTTAGTCGTCATGCCCTCACATTGTAGAAAAATTGAGGTATTTTTAATATCTTGTATTTACAATAATAATTGCACAGTAAAGTAGGTTGTCAGAGATAGTAACATGACACAAAAATTTAGATGTAACCAAAGTTTATGTACCAAGATTTTTATGTTATATTTAGTTTCGTCATTTCTTTATTTTAAATTAAAACGAGGGAATTACGGTATATAAAGTAATGCTTTTATACTAGTCAAGCAAAAATGCTAATATTATTTGACCCACAACGCAACAAGGAATGAAAGCTACATTAGCAAAAATTCAAATATGTATTTTGCTTTATTCGATACTATTGTTAAATAACTTACGAATGAGTCACTCACACTTAAGTAATCACAATTTTTGTTCTTTGTCTTTGCCGACGTATGTACATACATTATTCCGGAAAAAATAAAAAAGTGACCTTTATACTTTGACAAAAGTGAACTTCTATTTTATACACCTTTGCTATCTTTTACTTGCCAAAGTAACCACCATCCAAACCCCATAGCCACTGCTTATCTGTGTTGGAGACATACACAGAGAAATGTTCAGCTTTTAGATCTTTAAGTAGGTCTGGCAGTCGCGGGGGCTTGGGTCATAAGATAATATTCCATGTTATTTTGGTTATCATTACCTCATAAGGATACACTGATCGTTTCTTTCCTGATAAGATCAAAAGATCAAGTGATCATAAAAAAAATAAAAAAAAATACTAAGGAATGTAGGTAGTCATTTTTAGTCTACAAAAATCATTGAAAATTTTAGTGTTTCAGTAAAAAACCGAAATAATAGGGTTAGATTTTCATGCCTCCTTTATACCGTTTTCAACTAAACTATTGATTATAGAAAAAAAACTTAACAATATTTTTTATTTTATTGCATGCACAAAGATATATTCTTCGCAATCCTATTGAGTTGAGGTTCTGATTGTGTTGTGTTCTTTTATGTTTTCTATACACACTATTTTACAATTGTTCATAAAATTTCATCATTGTACCTGAAACAAATCACAGTAAGTAACTATCATTTTATGATAAGATACTACCAAAGTACATGTAAACAAACAAAGGTTATTATTTTTAAAATAAAATATTATTTCATTGAAAAACTAAAGAAGAATTTAAGAAAGGAAAATAATAATATCAAAAAATTTAAAACTAAGTCTTCATTCATTTTTATTAAATTAATTTCATAAAATCACATCCCTTATACAAATCAAGTGAAAAATATAAATAAATAAATAAATAAATACTTATAGCAACTTTTGTATATAGTGGTTTTTCATTTAGTTTATCTAAACAGTATTTTGATATTTTTTAAAACTGAAGAGATCATAATGTAAGTGCTTTGATTTTTAATAAATTCAAAATTTAACAGTGGCGTTTATTGTAGAACCAAATAAGACTATTTCAAAAGTGAAATATTTTAGTGGGACAAATTAAACCTAATATTTGTTTTACTACACAAAATAAATAAATCAATACGTATAATACTAAATAAAATCAAAATTTATATTACGATTTGTTCATTACGGCAATTAATTTTATTTTCAAGCTGTTTTTTGCGAATTATATTAATGAACTAAAAGCAGAGTGTTATTTAGCTACATATATAGCTATTTTAGTAAATTTTTCGAATTTATTTTGAAATGTGTTCTTAATTAGTGTTTAGTTCTTAGGTCCTGGTTGTAACATAGATTTAGTCGCTGATGTTAGTTTTTGGGATACCAGATGGGCAATGTGTGCACTTCGTCTCCACATAAATTCACGAGTTCGATCATGATCATCTGTACTATCAATACGAACCTAAAATTAAAAATTTGTTTTTAATTATAACGATTTTAATACTTCCACTAATGAAGTTATGAGTTCCAATAATGAAAGTCCTTTAAAACTAAAAATATAATAAAAACAAAATATAAATCTGTTTGTAAAATTCTGCAACAAAATATAAAACCAGTTTTATAGTGCAATAGCTCGGTTTATTGTTATATTTTGGATCTTTGAATGGTCCCAAAGTTTTCTAAACGATTCATAATTAAAACTTACTCATCTAAATCATACTAAAAATCATTTGGTGTGCACAAAAATTATAAAAAATATTTTCAAATAATTTATGTCTAAAGATAATTTAAGTTATTCGAATTTAACAAAGGCGATAATCAAAAACTAAATACATTGATGCAACGAAATTGTTATAGCGATTTGGTGAGTTTTGAAAAGAACATGACAGAATCTATTTGAAGGAGGAGTCGTAAGATCAGCTGTATTATTAACCACAATAAAACAAATTCAATTAAGATCTATTTTTAAATCTTAAAAAAATATAAGTACATATTTTCATTTCATCGCTGTTTTGAAATGAAAAAAATCTTAATTACGAAATTATTAATAAATAGATTTATAAAGTTGTGTTTTTGATACTGTAGAGAAATAAAAAAAACTTAAATATACGCTGTGAAGTAGAAATAAATTTGTAGAAACGTATAGAAGTCAATGGTAAAAAATATGTACCTGATGTGTAGCTAGCGCTTTGTAGCATGTCTAATCATCGGCTATATTAATGTCTTTGTCTTTTTTTGTTACCTACATATCAGTTTTTCTATCAACCTTGCTAGAATGTAATTTATTGTTTAAAATGCTCATAAAAGTTATCAAAGCCATTTGAAAACATTCAAATTTTAAATGCTTTGTTTTAACAGGGGTGACTATGAAGAAGACAAAATCGATATATATCAATTTTTCTCTTTTGAATAATAATCGATTAGGGAAAAACCAATTTTTATAAATAAAAAAGAATCGGATTTTAAAGAGTATTATTTGATAATAGGTATAGTTATTATTTGATAGAATGCCTGCTTTTCTTTCTTCTGTATGAGTTACAGTTGGTGTGATAAATTGAAAACTATTAATAATCTATTATTTATCTTTATTAATAACTACCAAAAGTTGTGGAGAAAGTAGGTATTTTTTTCTACTTGGGTACTCCTTATCGCTCTAGACTCCTGCCTGGACTCGCGGGGGTTGCGAACGTAAAAATCGACAGTAAAGAAATAAATTTATGCTTAATTAATCGATTTTTTTTCACATCCCTAGTTGAGGATCGCTACAAGACATGCTTCGGTACCGCGAGTTTTCGTTGGCCACTTCAAAAAGATGCATACTTTGGTAAATTTTTCCAGTGATCAGAAAAATGCGGCTGAGAAGATAAAAAAATCACGTCTAATCATTGATAAAAATCGTCGGTGGAGTATTAGTTTTGTTTTCATGACGAATCGTTTAAAAACATAAGTGTCAATTTCATTCAACAACTGAAAAGTTTAATCATAGTTTTGGATTTTTAGGAAAGAAAAAATTAGCATAAGTTTAAGGAATATCAAATTATTAGCAACTGAATCTTTAGTTGCAATGATTTTACCTGTTTAGGTTGCAAAACGCGAATGGAATGAAGAGTCGCTGCTCCTCCTTGAACTATTCTTAGACTTAATTTTCCATGCATTTCGGCCGTGGTAGCAGTTGCACTTTTTAATTCACGTTTTGCACCTCGTCCGAACTGAAATAAAATATTTAAATTCATGTATTTAAGTAAACGCTAGTTAATAGGATATTTACTTCTTTTTCTACTTTAAGAGTTAAAGGTCCAAGAAGAAAATCGGTTTTAACAGTAGTGTAATCAGCCATTACATTTACGGAAACATCTCCATCCCGTTTAATTGATGACAATCCAAACAAAGTTGCACGAGCTTTTTGAGTTTTCTTATTAGCCTTCGTTTTGTTGCCATTTTTCTTCTTATTTTTATTATTGCTGTTTGCTCGAACCATTGATTCATTTGTAGCAATTTCCTCTTTCGGTTTATCTGCACTAGGAACCGGTGTTACATAGACATTTTTATGGTGTAAAATTTCAGCTTCTGCTGCCAATCGTGTGGCTTCGTTGAGTTTTTCTTCCGCAATTTCTAAATTTCTTCCAATATCAATTTCGGCCATTTTATTTTCCGGTGTTGCTGCTGTACGTGTTGAGTTTTTATTGGCTTTACGTCGTTTGTTGGCATTTTTCTGAGCCGCGTTTTTCTTTTTGGATCCTTCAGACTGCAATTTGACCCGAACAGGATCATATGAGCGATGTAAAATTTTGTTTATACGACCAAGAATATTATCCACAAAACGATTATATTTAGATATGTAGATTGCAGGAATTTTCTCTGCACTATCGGATGCACCTGGGTAAAATATATTCCAAGTTTTTGATATGTTCGGAAAATTATGTATTTTTGTTTGTTAATGATTTGAATCAACATGCAGCATGAAGAAGAATGCAGACAATTTCAGAATGAAATTAATAGAATATATAAATTTTTAATAGAAAAACCATTTAGTTAAGTCAATTAACATTAACCAGTTATTAAATTAGTCAGGAAATTAATGATAAAGTGTGTAAAAAAGTTAATGACATCCGCAAACATATAGAAGTTAATATACTTGAATGTATTTTATAATTTCTAATTTATTATGAAATTATATTTTTTGCTGTTCTCAGTGAAATGAAACCGTTATAATTTGTTGTCTTTAGCTATCCATAGATCGACTATAAGGGTAATAAAAAATAAATTTAAATGTGTTTTTTTTACCCAACACTCATATTCACACTAAAAAAACTGTAACGATTTATAAAATAGGAATTGGATGCAAAAATGCAATTAAAAATTAATGAATAAGTTTAACTAATCGTTATTTATATTTTATAGTTGTTGTAATTTGGCTGCGACTTGGACCATGTAAACTAGTTTTCAGCATGAAAATTTTGGAATGGAATTCTTTCATTGTTTAACTAATAATAAAGAAGACCGGAAGAAATTAAACGGTGCCTAGTTTCAGGTGACTTCGTCTACATTGAGATTGTCAGAAACGGTGTCTTTGATTTAAATCAAGAGTCTCGGTTAAAGAATTGGCGTTATTACATTTGAAACTTCAAGTCTTTGATTGACCGTGTAGAACTATATAACGGTCTTTCTTGACAAACTCAATGACTACAATGTCTAATTACTTGACTAAATAATTTAAAACTTAATCATCGATTTTTAGTAATTTATAAAAATTCTCACCAATTGTTGATTTCAATATCTAATAGGAAAATTGACTGAATATGTTTTAGTCAAAACTAAAATAAATGGGAATACTCCATAAATTTATTGCTCGTTTTATTTGAAGTTATTGCTTTTATTAAAAAAATATATTAGTATTTTTGAAGGAATGTACCTACGTACCGATCGAAAATTATAGTTTACGTTGGTACACTCCTCAATTTCGTTGAAGTACATTTCAATTGAATCAACACTGCTGGGAACTTGATTTTAAAACTGATGTGATGGAAACTATTTAATTTGTACATAATTATCTTGACCCAGTTAAGGAACTGAATACCTCCAAACATTTTTAAGACGAAAAATATTTTTCATTTTCAATATTTAACATTATTTCATTGAATATCATTCGGATGAATATCAAAATTCACAACACCGTTACATTGTGATTCCTTTTTCAAAACACTTATGTATATTTCAGTTGAAATAAAAAATTATTGATAAGTTTTTAAACGCTCCGCTGGTAGAAAAATAAAGACTGAAATATAAAAGCCGTTATCTTATAATAAAAGGAAATCACACAAACTATTGGCAATTACACTCACTTCCGACACAGCTAATAGGTTTTAAAATATATATTTAATTAATGTTTGATTTTTAATTGAAATAATATGCGTTATATTGCAACTTGCCGTAAACAAGCATATATAGGTACTTGAATATATTTTCTGCGGTCTTTGTTTAAGAAATAGTATTGAAGATTTTTTTTTTGTGCGAAAATGTATAAAAAGTAGTTCGAATACTTGGGAAAATTGTTGTTTAAACGATTCTTAGAAATTGCATAGTCTTTAGAAAGTTTTTCTTTTACAATTTTTATACTAGAGTATCTTAAGTTAGCGATTCTATCACAAACAATACGGCCTTAATTCTGTTCGTTCAAAAAATGATAGTTACACTAAAATAAGACAATAGAGGAAACTAGCTAAAATGAAATTTAATATAGGTCCTAAGACAGTGGCGTAGTGTGTATTTTCACCACCCAGGACAGATCGATAATTTCCCTTTTTACATCATTAGTCAAGACAATTGGTAAAAAGTCGAAAACTGTTAAATTCTTTAATATTTTTTCAAAATGTACGCTTCGTGTCTTTCTCAAAGCAAATTCTTTTATGGAATTATCAGTTCATCTATATTTAAGTGACGTCAAAATCTGGCATCATTGCATTTTATACTTTGCTTTTAATTGAATTCAAATATTGTATTAATTTCTCTTTTGACTCTAAATTTTCATTATGACCCAATTTATTCGCGAATTAAGTTAAAACAAAATGAAAAATACAACGTTGCCAGAATTTGACGACGCTAAAATAAACATGAACCGATAATTTTATAAAGATTCTGCAATGAGAAAGATACGAAGAATACATTTGTTAATAATTAAAGAATTTAAGGTATTTGATATTTTAATGTTCGAATGTTTCGAATGTTTGATGTTGATAAATAATGTTCGAAATATTTTTGGACAACTAGATTGGTTTGTCGAAAAATTGTTTCCTTCTTAGTTCCCTACATAATAACTTTTAGATTCATCGCTTCTGAATCAATATTTTAAAGTAGAAAATTTATAAGTCATGTATTTTTAATGTAATGATTTTTTTTTAAATAAAACGATACTTTGCTTATTAGTTATAATCATTTACGGTGGTGTAAATATTTACAAAATATTAATAGTAGTTGAAAGGTTTCAACGATAAAAATTATCGGAAAATTTATTTTGTAATTATTGTAATTTTAATTGCTTCGTCGTTTTCTTTCTTTGAACATTATCAATTTAATTTTTATAGTGAATCAATCGACAAAAATTTGCAAACATTATTTTTGGTCATTTACCATTGTTTTGTATTTCTAGGTGCAATATGTACTAGTAAAACCGTTTATTATGTTAATCTTATGACGCACCAATATTTTTGAGAAAGAATTTTACTGTAAATTCAAATAAAAAAAATGATTTTAATTTTTTTTTTACACTTACTTAATATATCTAACCGGGAAGCCCATAATGGCTTATGAAAATAAATTTATATACAGTTGGGGTTTTTCAATCTATTAACGATTATCGGAATACCCATAAACTGAAAGTAGACATTTTATTTCTTTGAAGTCTCAATCCGGGCTAATTTCGAGATATGAAAATTCAGGCAATTTTATAGGCAAAATTCAGAAGATAACAATAAGAAAAATATTCGGTAGAAGTCATAAACAATTGTTAACGTAACGAAGTTAGCCGAAACTGCGCAGGTATAAGTATTGTTATGAAAATATCGTTAAATGACTCTCTTGTTCTAACTTTCGGAAAGTTTTGCTTTTAAAAAAATACGTTTTGCTAAACAGAATAAGTGTTAAATTGATTTTAAATTACAGTAAAATTCGAATTTTGGTTTATAAAAAATTTTTCCAAAAATATGTAAGCGAAAATAATAAATGGAAAGCATATTCATTAATAAATCCATCACATTTATGATTATTTTTTTAAAAGTAGAATTTCATTGCAGACCAGTGTTATTAGAACAATAGAAAGGGTACCATAAAGTATAAGTTTCAAAACTCTTTTTAAGTACTTAAATGGTAAAAAGTGATTGGAAGTAGATTAAGTAAACGAAAGTTTAAACGCTATAAGTAATATTTTCGAAAAAAGATACGCGTAAGATGTTAAGAAATTTATAATGCACGCAGGATTAAAAACAAGTTTGCCGGAGCGGGTATTTTAAGTGGGTTCATTGCACTGTCGCCAGTTGCTTCTCAAGTTCAATGTTATGTATCGGGGTCAATAGGTGACCCACTTCTTACCTCATTGATTAAAGATACCTCTATGTGATGACATACCTTCTTCATTCTCGACACACAAGTCAACCAACCAACCAACCAACCAACCAAACCAAACCAAACCAACACTCTTGTCATTATCCAGTTGACCACATTATTAGTTCTTCATTTACTACATCATAAAAACTTGTGTTTAAACATAGCTCGCAAATATTTAAACGAAATTTCCACTTGCCACACAGCCATTTCGCTTCAAATTTCTCATTGCTTGCATTGAATTTTCACTATGTATACCTCGAAGGCGAAATTAATAGCATAAAAGCAGAAGATTTCGCTTCATACATCCAGTCGTTGAATAAATCATACGTGGTCTTACGAGAATGCAGAGAAATCAAGTTGTCCTTATTTTTCGTCTTTTTAGGGTAGGTGAGTATTTAAATTTGACGCAGCCTTAAAATATAACTCTCCATTTAAATGCTTCCACTTGTCAAATATTTGTATTACTTTTAAAATTTAGTTCAAATAAATTATTGTAAATCACATTTGCGAACTAAATGGTTTTTCTTTTCACTTAACACAGCTGAAGGTGATATTAATTGATTAATATTTATTTAGATACGTTACTTTCTCATGCTGCCCTAAATTCCCCAAAAAAAAATAAATAATCAAACCAATGTATTTGTAAAAGAGATTATCATTGTAAGGTTTGTCATTTCGAAGAAATGAAAACTTCAAGTTAAATGTTTGGAAAAAGAGTCAGCGTCAATTGATTAGTCAAGTATATCCATAAGAATGAAGTCAAAGAATAGTCAGAGAAGTCATAAAGTCAATGTCTTTGAGGTCGTGCAATTTGGAAAACCAGCAGCGCTGCATTTACAACAATGCATTATTATCACGTTTATGAAAATATTGAAAACATGCCGATTGAAAAGCGTTTACGGGATGCAATCACGATGCAACAAGACCAAGATAATTATTATTAATATGCAAGCAAATATGTTGGAGTTAGTTGGAGTTATCCAAATGTATCATGCATTATACAAAAACACGTCTACATTCAGTGGAAGATATTTTTGTTAAAATTAAAAGTTAATGTTAGAATGAATATTGAATGTAGCGCATTTCTAGATAAATGTCACACAATGGTGTTATGTACATGAATGGTTGTTTTTTTTTAGAAATGAAACAAATATGTCTTTAAAAATTATCTTTTTAATTCTTTTAAGTAGTTTTGTACATTTTTTCTTATATAAAAAAATATTCACACACATATTTTTAAGACAGTTGTTTGATTGCCACTGTTGAATGTGACATATACCTAGGTTTTGCTAATGCATAACGCATTTGTTGAACTAAGTAAATAAAAATTTTATATAATTTAATACAAACGATAAAAATAAATAATAAATAAATAAATAAATAATACATTTTTTTTTGTTTTTGATAAAGCTCATTGGAAGAAATAATAATTTGGTATATTGAATTTAAAACAGGAAAATGATTTGAATGGTGACCATATAAGACTTAATATGGCACCAACGGATATTTTCTTTTGAATTTGATTAAATTGAAGAATGCGAAACTATCCCTAGTAAAAGTTCAGTATTAACGTTTATAGAAATTTGGGTTAGTGGGTCATAAAAACTACTGTATCCGTAGGTTCCGGCATGACATTTTTAAAACGAATATTAACAAGTCTAAAACGGATGTTTCAGTATAATTAAAAAGAAAAGGAAAAAAAAAATGAGTTAAGCAAGCGACTTTTTGAGGACTGTATCAAATCTTTGAGATTGAAAGAAATTTAGGTCGCGGTCGTTTCATAATTTGACTGCTAGGACAGATAAGTCATTCACCTTTCTAAGCTGACGGTGTTTTTAAATTGGTTGTTTGGAAATAACTTAGATCTATTGAGAAGACTTAACACTTGACCGTGAACTTTTACTCCGGTTATGTTTTCGGGAGTGATTTTTAGCGCGTTTTGATGGTTTTTTGTTATGTGGCTTTGACTCACGTGCTTTACGTCTCGCTTCGATGACATCGTCGCTGGCAAGGTCGTCAAGATCATCATCGTCATCATCATCATCGTCATCTGATGCCACATCATCATCATCATCATCGTCATCGTCGTCGTCTTCACCAGTTATATCGTCAAGTTCGTCATCGTCATCATCATCGTCATCGTCGTCTTCGTTAGAAGACGCGCTATTGTCACTAGGTACGTTCGATGGTACAGCGTCTACTACTTGCACCGTGTTCGTTTGTATGTTAGAGATTTGATTTGATTCAGGGTTTTTGTCAACTAAGTCTTGTGCAGAATCGTCATCGTCACTGTAGTTGGCCGTTTGGGACTCGCTCTCACCACCGTCTGCGGAATTCTCCACGGGTGCAACATCTTCAGGTTGAACCGGTGCGGCAGCTGCAACAGCCGGAACAATCGGTTGTACTGATCCAGTTGACGGTGAAACATCGTCATCGTCATCATCATCATCTATAGTCAAACAACAGTTATTATTAATCCATAATTTTTATACAATTAACCATAATTTAATTCAAATAGATTTCTTATTATTTTAACATACCACCAAGAATATCTTCGAAGAAGCGCTCGAAATAATCTTCATCATCATCGTCATCATCGTCGTCAGCAGCACCAGCAGCATTACCTGGTTCATCATCATCATCGTCGTCATCGTCATCTTCGATATCAACATCTAGATCATCATCGTCATCATCATCATCATCGTCGTCATCCGCTGAAGGTTTAGCAGGAGCCGCTGCTTGGCGACCCGTTTCTTGAGGCTTGCTCTCTTCATTGGCAACGTCCACAGGTGCTACAGCGGCCGAGCTTTCTTGAGTTTCTAACGTTTCCTTTTTCTCTTCATTAGACACTTTAACATCATCATTGGTTTTAATACTACGTCCATTTTCCACATCGTGAACCGTAACTATTTGAATAGGCGAGGCATTCGTTTGATAAACGAAACAAGCTAGGAAGCCTAGCATTAACAATAAATACAATTTCATTGTAAATAGTTTATTTGTTAATAAATTGTTGTTGTTAATGCTCCGAGAAAAGTTCTTGATGCACTGAACGCGTAACTAAGTTCGCGGGAACTACACTTGAACACCGCCGTTGACTAATAGAGGCTGCCGGGGTCCAACGCAGCTTTATATATCAGTTACGTCACGATAGTGATTCCACTACCTCACAAGTTCGAAAGACCATTAACTTTGCTTTGCGGACACAGTTCTTGACCTAACTCTGTATTTTCTTGTACCATTCAAAGTTAACACTTTTGGTGGTATACTTTCTCAATTTTTATAAGATACTTTGTTTGACTACTGAGCGTTGTTTTTCATCTTCACAATTATAATTTGCTTAAAATCGTTGCTTTAATCGATATTATTTGGTATTTAATATCATTAACAACCTCTTTAAATAAATCAACACAACAAACAAGAATCATATTAAGTTAATCGATATTTACTTAATTTTTTCATTTCGAAAAAAATATCTTTATGGAATGGTTTTTATTTTTCTCACTTAATTTTTACCTTAATGAGCACTATAAGATTGAATTTGAAAAGATAAAAATCTAATCCCGGATATAGCGAAATATAAATTTAATTAAAATTAATTTTCGATACTTTCTATAACAAGGCTATGTAGATTATAGATGTTTTTAGTCAATAAAATTTTAATAACGATTGTTAATCATAAAAATTTATAATAGGTCTATTAGTTGAAGTTTATCACTTTCGATAAAAAAGCATTTTACTCAACTGTATAGATGATACCGATAAATTGAAATTTGAATACTATAAGCACAAGTGATTAAAGGGAGGTTTATTTTTGAGTATTTATTGAGTTTATGAAAGAAAAAAAATGGCACAGTTATCCTTTAGATCAGTACAATGTGGCAACGTTTTGTTCTCTATATTGTTTTTTAATTCACGTATAAATTAGGGCAAATCATTATAGTCGCGTAATTATCGATCAGTTTATTGTTGTTAAATTCATTATGATTGATTTATTTGTGAAATTGAATTTAAAACAAAGTTGAAAATATAACGTTACCAGATTTGATTGTTCTAAAAGGGACTTGAGCCGTAAGAACTATAATAACTGAAATTAAATATTTGATCTCTCGAAAATTTTTTATCGTCGCATATGGCTGATACAATATGTTTACTTTTCATTAATTTCGAAATTTTCAAAAATTCGACTCTAGTCCCTTTCAAAAAAAAGTCAAACCTGGCAACGTTGCATTTTCGACTTTGTTTTTAATATAATTTGCGAATAGATTGATCCATAATGAAAATTTAGCTACAAAAGAGAAAAGTATACCATCTTAGAATTGAATTAACAAAAAAATCGCGAAAAGAATAAAAAACAAAGTCAAAAATCCAACGTTACCAGATTTGATTGTTCTAAAAGGGACTTGAGCCACAGTTCCATAAAAAACATTTTAAATGTACCACAAAAGATGAGCCATTCAGATGGCTACCATAGATGGCTCAAGTCCTAGTAACCCTGCATCGATGTTTATCGATACATCGCATAAAAACATCGATTTTTTTTTGAACATTGAATACTTTCGGCAAAAATTTGATTATCAAACTTTCTGCGTTAAAAACAGGAAATTAATATAAAAATCTTAATTTGTCTAGAAAAACTAAGTATCAAAGCTTTAAACAGTTAAGCTCAAAACTGTTTAAACAAACTTTGCAGAAACAAACGTTTCCTTAAACGTTCGGATGAAGCAAAAATTAAATAAAGCTTAGAAAATTAATATTTTAGATCACTTCAGATTTTTAATGGATTCTCGTTGAGTCTTCCTCCTACTGGAATACGTAAGTATAGAGACAATTCATCTCTACCTTAGTTTCGTTAGTTCTGAAGGTTATTCTTAAGGGTACTGTAATTGACAGTTATTAAAAACTAAAATAATTCAAGAATTTAAAACTTAAAATTTTAAAATAAATATTTTTGTTAGTTTCAACGTTAGTTTTTTTTTTCATTAAACGTATTTTCTTTTTAAAATTGATGTATTGAATATAAAAACTCCTTATCAAAACATCAAATCAACTCAATGTATTGTATGGTAAACATCAAGTAGATTAGATGGATCGATGTTTAGTGAATACCTGTACTAAGTCCATTTAAAGGACGGTTGATTTTCTTTAATTTTTGTTTTCAACTATGAAAACATACATAAACAAATAAAACATGAAAGTATATTAGTTATTACGGTACTGAACAATAATTAATATTAGAAACAATAGTTTGAAAAATTTTAAAATTCAAACAGTACAAATATCAATATTAGTTGAGTTAGTTACAAATACAAAGTTGTACAAAGTTATGAACTTTTCTATAAATAGACTTAGGCCACTTATAAATTAAACGGCTCATATATTAACATTTGAAACTATTGGTGATAAATTTGGTTTCGAGATGTGCGGTTTTGGGGATAATTTTGATTTTAAATATTTGAAAACATCTAGTAATAGTAAATGTATATTACTAAATAGTAAAGTTCATATAAATTAAAGTTTAATACTGACAAGTAAGAATATTTTTTTAATGGCTTACTTGAAATTACAGCTAATAAAAACTATAAAATTCAGGAAATTTCAGTAAATACTTAACAATCACTAAATAGGTAATACTAAAAAATGAGACTTTATAAACTACAGGAGATGAAGGATATATTGTTAATCATATACCATTCTATTAAAATTATTTTTTAGCTTAAAAAGATAGGGAGAAATATATTTATTATATTACAATGGAAGAGAGAGCAAAAATTTAATTTACATAAGCTTTATAAATCTTTTTAAAATTGATCTGATAACTATATTTTTCCTCCCCAATATATATGTAGTTAGAAACAGTTGATAGCATACTCCTGTGGCATTACTATAACATAATGATATCACGTTACATTTTCGCGCGTTTGAAGTCACATATTTTTTTTGTTGTAAAATTTTATCACCTTTAATCATTCAACTAAGCAATTAAATGAAATAATATTTTTAAACTTTTCTTGGTTCGCCTATAATACTATTTATTTTGAAGTTTTAAACGCATTTCAAAGTCAATGTGTTTTTTTTTCAAAAGTCAATTATTTCTTTATGAGCAGTATTACTGACACAATTATTACTTTATATTATTGGCATGCCATAAATCTTAGTGTTTCAATTAATAAAGCAATCAAAGCAAAAGACTTATACTATTGCTTTTTTAGTAGATATGAAGTATAGCTTGGTACCTGTAATATCATTCATGATGAAAATGGAATTATTAAAGATAAATATTTTATAATTTTTTACGATATCAATAAAAACAAAATTGTCAAATTATTGTTTCTCGAATCACCTAAAGTTGCTTCAAGTAAAGTATTTTTTGAAATATTTTGTCAATAGATTTAAGTGTTTTGATATGAGCATGTATGCATAATTTACTAAAAAATTAACATCCATTAGTTGAAAAAATATTTTTGATTGTTTAACAATATTTTTTTTTGATAATATTACTAGTTCTGAGTACAAAATAAACTTAAAACTCCATTAAAAATATCATGAATATAATTCCATATTAATAACAAAAGCATAATAGAATTAAGTATAATATAATAATTTTCCAGTTTCTTTTTTATAATAGGTAAAATTTTGAAATTGTAATTAGCACTTAAGACTTATAGGAGATATATTCAGTGAATAACTTATGATCTATTTCCAATAGTAATTGATGGTTATTTCACAGTTAAAAATTCTGATACGATATAAAACTTAAAAAAAAGAAAGTGAATACAGTACTGGGTATTGGATGTCAATGAATTTTAAGTAAGTATTAAAATTCTATGAGTGAGGGAATAAATTGAATAAATTTTTTCACAGTTTAGCTATTGCACTATTGTTTTATTAAATGTTTCATTGCATTTTTTTAACTGAGTACACTTTATTGTGGTATTTAAAAAAATTACGGAACAATATAGTAAATTTAATTTTATCATTTATAGAACAAAATCTAAATTATTTCAATAATAAAAATAAGATTCTTAACTATTAGGTTTACAAAAACGATAACTTAATTGCTTTTTCATATTTGAAGCTGTAACTTGTTATAACTTATAACTTTGCAGTAAGAAAGGTAACGTTGTAAAATATGTACTTCATCCTCTTATAGTCTTTACATCAATAAATTATTTAAATATCACTAATAGAAGACGACCACAATAAACTGGAAAGTGTGTCAGAAAAAAAATCATTTACATACGAATATAATTTACACATCATTTATATTTATTTTTAATTGCTAAGATCTTTAGCGGCTCTAGGGTTAACAAAAATTATGATAAATTGATAAAATTTGAAAATTTTTTCATCACAAGATTCGAATCCAGCACCTACAGTTTTGCAGCGGCCACCAGGAGACTACTCTTAAAAGTTTTGGTTCTATACCTTGACTCATACTTGACTTTACCTTCATGTCCCAAACAATGAATGAAAGGAATTAAATTAAAAATTTGGATAATTTAATATTTAAATCAGTTTGAAAATTTCCAACGTTTCGTCAGTTAACTGCTGACTTCATAAGAGAAAAAAAAAGTTAAGATTCTTTGGTTTTCATATATTTGCTATATAGAATGTACCACAAAGAAAATGTATGTGTGCGAATCAATAAACCTCCTACGTGAAGAATAATGAAAAATTTAACACAAATCAAATTTGAAGACATCAAACAACCAATGTTTGATGGCCTTTGACGGAAATATTGATCATGAAGATATGCAAAAAGAAAAAGATCTGAAGAAGTTCTCTCTTGAAGAATAGGTACATAAAAAGCCTTTAACGAAAGGAAAGGTAAAAAGAGATAGCGAAAGCGGCAATAAAAGCGAAGGAAAATACTATTCTTGCAAAAACTGCTTGATTTTCTGTTATAGGTTATTAAAGCAGTTTAATCTTTTTATGAATGCATACCCAAATTTAGATATTTCTCCCAAAGTTCACCAAAGTGACCTGCAAAAGTTCTTTAAGTTATCAGAAATACATCAAGAATAGAATCAGGATTTCTTTGACTCAAGACATCATTCATAGTTTGTTAGAACTTTGAGTGGTCGTGGAAAATGTGTGGTAGTTGATATAATAAATTCCATGTCTGATAAAGAAATTGGAAATGTCAGATTATTGGAAAAGAGCTCCACTTTTCGGACTTTGTTGAGCTTTTAATAAAAATTGTTTATACAGAGTTGCGGTTTTCAGTTTTAGGTCAGGCACATCTTCTTGTATTTCCATTCTTCTTTCGTCAGATTAAATTTCAGAAAAACGACCTTATGAGCTTACGTAGATTTCTTTGAAAATTGTAACACCTTTTTAATTACAAGTTTTTTTATTCTTTCCGACCATTCTACAGGTTTCTGATTGGCCGTTTATCACCATACTTTCAGTATTCTGCTTCAAAGTTTCTCCTGACTTAGTTAGCAATTGGTTGATGAAGCGTTAAAATTTTGGCAACTATTGGTTTGTAGTTCTATGCTTTCTCAATTTCTACCATTATCTTTTCTTTTAATAAAAACAATTTTTTGCCATACTTACAACTAGAGTTTATATTCTAGCTGCCGTTATAAAGTGGAATAATGGTAATAAATAGGAAGAAAGGTGGAAGTAAATGTTCGCAGTACTTTTATCTAGTTATAAGAACATTAAGAGCCATAATCCGCTTTTCTTCCATAAACGATTGTCAACTAAAAGATTAGTAGGTTTCAGTCTCAAACAAAAAGTATTATTTAATTTCATCTCCAGACTTGGAAAGCTCTGAAAACCCAACAATTTGAAATAATAATAAATGAAGTTACTAGATAGTACGTAGTTAGAGGTTCTTTATCTATAAAAATGAAGACTATGAGGTACCGGACTGGCTAAAAATATTTTTAATTAGTTGATATCCACCTTTTTCAAATTATTTAGGGTAATTTTCTATGGATCAAGAGTTCGTAGCCATTTTTTTTTGTGATTTAAAGTCATGATAATTCACACAGTACATTCCGTACGTTCTCTATACCTGTCGAACATTAAAAGAAACTTCTATCAGTTTTCTGATAGGGTAAGCTACCCCAAATGTATATAGAGCTTTTTTTTAGTAAACAAGCCGCCGTATAGTGGCCTCACCCGCACTCGCTCATAGATGTTTGTTTCAGCATTTAATATCACGAAATAAAATGCAAAAGGCTGTAAGCAGTTACATTAATTGTGTAAAAGATAATGTAGATAATTTGAGCAGCTTGGGTAAGTAAAAATTTGCCAAAATAGGTAGATATATTTCTTAAACAATCTCAGATTTTGTCTAATTGTTTCATAGAACTCTATTCTACACTAAGAGGTTGGTGATTTCTAGGGGGGCATTGAAAATCCGAAATTAGTCAAAATTAGATATCCAATCACTAATAGTTTTATCAATGGTAATTAAGTTGTCTAAGTAGTTATAATAAATTATGATAAACTATATTTGCAAACATTATTTTAACTTGTTTAATTTATTTTAGTTTCTAAAAGGGAACGATTTTTAAAAGAACATTGATTAAAATTATTTTTGTAATACTTTTGAGGAATGCATAATAAAAATGGTTATACTGGTAAGTGGTGCATTACCCATCGATTACTTATTATTTATGATTTAATGTACCTACTTTACCTCTCAATTCGTTTTAAAAAAAGTATATATTTTTTCAATTACATACAAAAATTGCTGCTCTACAAAATGCATAAAATGATATATTTATTTCTAAAAAAAAACTTTAAAATTTCAAATTTCATAAACTTTTCGGTACGAATTTGTACATAGGAACGTAAAAAGTGTGTTATTAGCATTTTTTTTAAGTATCATCACTATTTCTTTGTTTCGTGTTAAATTTAATATTGAAAGGGTAATCACAAAAGTATAACGTTATTTGAAATAAAATGCAATAAAATATTAAGTATAAGATATGAACGTTAAGATTTTTACTTCAAAAAAAAAATTAAAATTAAATTTTAATTTTTTGTCTAAGTATTTTTATGTATGGTTAATACAACTTGCATACTATTTGCATTACCTAGTCATATTGACAAATTTGCACAAATGTTCATTTGTAGATTTCACATTCAATATACCTACCTTTTTTTATAAAACTCTTTTATTTTAATATGCACATCATTAAAATAACAATAAATGTAGGTAAATATGAATACTGCTACGATAACACTATGTTTTTCTATTTTTGTTGTTAATAGAAAATATTATGAAGGAGGTTTGTTTTTTGTAAAATATAAACTAATTACATATTACATTTTATTAATTTCATTTTCAAATACAAACACTTGTAGTTAGAAATGTTTATTATAAATCATCAGAACCGTAATTTTATGGCATCCATTAGGTAATAAGAGGTAATAAATAATCTATGGATTTTAATTTCACTGTAAACTTTCATCTGTTAATTTGGATCTTTTTCATTAAAACGGAGTTTTTTTTAAAAATTTTTTTTTTGTTATAAACACAAATTTAATGAAATAGGTAATGAAGATTAAAAAAAACTAATTTAAATGTAAATAAACAAAAATACATAGAAATTAAATACATTTTTCCATGAAAAAATAAATTAGAATTTGAATTTTAAAGATAAATTTACAGTTAAATACATTTTTTATATTAAGCATATCTTCACGCAACGGTTTGAGAATATTCATATTTTCATATTTACCTACGAGTACCTACTTATAAAAAAATCTTTGGTTGTCTTAATTGATTTCTTTAGTATTACTTGAAACATTTAGGTAATAATTCAAATTGTTATGTTTTAGCACAGGAGTAGATATTAAAAAAAAACAAATGTTTAAAATATATTTCTGGAATTAATTTAAACTAATAATTGAAATTAGAATTCAAAGCATCTACACATAATTCCCATTTTAGTAGATGTGGTTTCTCTATTCTGATCAATGCAATACTTGTTTGTATAATGAATTATTTTTTCATATAGATCAATAATCGTTTTTTTACTGCCATAATCGTCCTAGTCAGAGCTGGCAGAAAAAAGTATCTGGCAGAAAAAAGGGACGGCGAATTTCTTTAGGACCCCGGGCGGCGAAATCGCACGCTTCGCCACTGCTGTAATCAGTTTGAAGTTTGGTGAGCCTCAACACTGCAGCGCTAAGCTTATTGTGTTTCCTAGGACCCTATTTCATCTATTATAAGCCAAGAAGCTAAGCAAATCTCAGCAATCGGCGAACAATATAGTGTTCGACTAGATTAGTACTGGGATTGGAGACCTTGCTCTTGTAACCACCATGCAAACGGAGTGCTGCATTCTAACAAAATGTAGGAAGCAGTTTCTTCCTCTGTCTGATAAAATATGTACAATATTGGAAGGTCTAACAGTACCCCAATATGAGGCCTGCCACCAATCTGGTCTGAAATCTACATAAATTTAGAATTTCAGCGGTTAAATTTTGAGGTTTTCTCATCATTCTTTTGCTGTGTTTTTATCCCTTGCTATTTTTCCACAGGAAACAATTTTTTGTAAATAGCCACTCTCTAATGCTATTTTTTACAACCGATTTTGTATCCTCAAACACTAGTTTTGGACCAACAAATGGTGTCGCCGCCACTCGAAGTAAGTACCGAAAAGTAACTTAGATACCGAGATACTGGGAGATTAAATACAAAGATTTATTTTGTTTTGTTCAAAAGATTCGATTTACTTCTCTCTTATTAATCTTCTAACGTTTTTTTAAGTGTGTTGTTTTTACAGAGGTATAGACATACATATTTTCCTATTTCCTAAATTAATAAAGACAAGAAATACATTATCTGATTACCTAACAACTTAACCTAATCTGTTACCCAACAGTACATACAAAGTAACTAAAAAATATCTTTTTAAGTATCTTAATAAGTAACTAAATATAAGTATTTAAATTCCTCATGTTTAAGAATAACTAGATACTCAAAGAAACTTCGGATACTTTTCAAAAAAGTAAATTATCTAGTGTTTAGATACTTCCCCAAAGTATCTTTGACAGTTCTGATCCTAGTTACAGTATAGTCCATACAGAACTCGCGACAAAAATAATATACCAGATATAAATGGATGGAACAACAATAGTTGACGACAGTGTTGTTCATGGTTGCCATAATCCGCATTGATGGTCTCTGTTATTATTCTATAAAAAAACGACTAGTTAAAATAACTAAGAAAACTGATGGTAATAGTAATTGTAAATTTAAGCTGTATAATTCAAAAATTGAATTCAGACAAAAATAAGTCATTACAATGACCCCAAAATGAACGTTAAAGTAAAATATACAAAATTTGTTAGTCAATTTGTTAATATTTTGCAATCAATTTGTTGTCTAACGGGAATTTCTTTGAAGAAATATTCGTTATTTCTAAAAAATAATTAATTTGTATTATTTAAAATATTGTAGGAAGAATATTAAAAATATTATCAGCAATAAACTTTTTGACTCAAGTCCCTTTTAGAATAGTCAAATTTGGCAACGTTGCATTTTCTACTTTGTTTTTTATTCTTGTGACTAAATTAAAATCAAAGTTGAATATGCAATGTTGCCAGATTTGACTGTATTAAAAGGTACATAAACTAACTTTTTTTCGAGAAAAATGTTTTTTACCATTTAAAGCAGTGATAAAATACCCACCTTTAATTCATGTTAATCGGCGCTGCAGTCTACTTCAAGCGGGCAAAAGTCTGATGAAATGTATGACATCATTTCTTCATGTTTTTGATTACTTTTTTTAATAATCTTTAGCCAATAAATAAGGTAATAGTTCGTATGATTTTTTGGACTTAATTGGAAAAAAAAATGCAAATAAAGAAAGCAAAAATAATTTCTCAGTGACTCATATTTGATTAATTTGAATGAGTGTATTTTCTGAGAAAGAGTATTCAAAGTTTTTCAAGTTATCAAGATTTATTGGTTGGTTGCAAAATGTGAGACAATTAAGTATTTGAATTGAGAAAATAATTAAGTCAAATATAAGTGTTTGGCATTTTTTATTTCAGATTGGTAACCATTTAAAAATGTAAAGATTTTATTTGGGAAAAATCATGATTACAAATTATTAATCTGTTTAATTGACCTAGAGAGTTAAATTGACATTATTAAGCTGTAAAACCTAAAGTTTTGTTGAAAATAAGTGCTAGTATAATTTTATTTCACAAAAAAAGTTAATTTTTATTTTATGGCTGTAAGAACAAACATAAATGGAAATTTCTTTGTTGCAATGAAAAACCGAAAGTGCAAGTTTTCAATTAAGAATGTACAAAAATGAAAACTTGAGTATAAATAAATTTCTCTATTGGTCTAAAATGATACTTATTGTGTACTGTAAAAATTAGAATAGTTAGAGATAAGAGTAGGAGCTAATGATTTAAGTAAGCTAAGTTTTTCGCTTCCATATTTAGTGTATGCGTTTCAAGTAATATATTTATAATAAAATAATAGATTGAAAATCAAAGAAAAATACTTAATTGTGAATTCAAATCAGTTTCCTTTACAACAGTGTCAGTAAACTACATCCAAAGAATGTTCATTAAGGCCAGTATTCCAGTTAAATAATTGTTATAGGCAGACGAAATGAGCATCAACAATATACAATTGGGTGGTTATTTAAGGTAGACTGGATTCCAAGACCTACTCGACCCACTGTTATTTTTTTCTGTTTTAGTCTGTGGCATGTGTGGATATATTTTTGGTGAAAGTTTCGACGACACTCTCAATAGGTATAATCATATGTAGGTACAGTTAAATTACATAGGTACCAGTATACAGATACAACGATTCTTCGTTATTCGCAGATTTGTTACCGAAAATTTTGAACATCCGCAGTCGGTCTGATTCATATAATTAATAGTCTATAAAAGAAGATCACTAAGCGTAAACTTACAAAGTAAATTATATCGGTGTTTTGCAATAAAACATGTTAAATATCAATAAAGTTTTCCTGATTAAATATACTTCTATAAACTTTAAGCTTACATAATCTCAACGAACATTAATAGTTTTAAAAAATGTAATCTGATGTCAAAATCATTCTATTTAACTGTATTGAATCTTAAGTAATAACAGTATGAATCTATAGAAACTGTACACTAGTCTAAAGAGATATGCTAAGGACCGGTATTTCCACATCTAGATAGTGACGTTTATCTTTCAGATAAAATTTTATATGGAGGATAGAGAAAACGGTTTTATGATATTTGCCCCTTAGAAAATTCCTCACACAAAAATTGCCCACAAAAAATTGCGCACTAGCATTGTTGCTCACACGAAAGTTGCCCACATAGAAATTAACGCATGATGATATATCCTCACATGAAAATTATGCCCACAGCAATAAATATTTACATTATTTATTATTTGATTAAATGTTATTCTATTGTTAGTATTGTAATACATTACTAAACAACTTGAGAAAAATATCTTGTTTTTTGAAAAAGTTAAAAATATAAAAATATTAGGGCTCATATCCCTAGTGATCATATCCTCACATACCTTTAGTGACATCAATATCTGGCAACGTTTCAGTTTCTACTTTGTCTTTAATTTAATTCAAGATTTTTTTATTAATTAAATTTTAATATTGTAAAATATCGTTATACTGACGATTAAAGTACTAATTACAATACTATTACAATATTAATAATAAAATAATAATAAATGAAATTTTAAATATTTTTTTTTTCCTGTAGGCTAATTTTCATGTGAGGATATATCATTGTGCGTAAATTTCTGAGAGAGGAATTTTTTGTGTGAGTAAATTTCTATGTGGGCAAATTACGTGTGAGAATAACTATTTACGGGATAAACATTTATCTGTCAAATCATTCCTACACATATCAGAATCCTTAAGTAAAAATTCGCATGTTTTCTGTGGTGTCCAGACACTTGCTCACTAGAAAGATTCTCACATGAAATTTGCCCACATAGAAATTTACTCATAGCATTTTGTTTAACTTACATTAGTCCAAGATTTTCCAGATTTTTCTTTAGTTCCCTGAAAATGGCAATAAGGATGGTGCAAATTTAAGATTCCTGGATAGCATTTTGTTTATCGTTTTTATCGATCTTTTTAGGTTTGATGTTTTATTCTCTGCTCCCAAAATAAGATTTTTTTTTTTTGGAATTATTGAACTTAACGCAAAGAGAAGAACTAATATTTTTAATTCTGAATTATCTGTTAAATATAACAATAACATATAAAAAAATTGAAAAAGTAATAAACAAATGAAGCCTACTGCTGGCCGAGTGGTCGCAGTGACCACTCCAAAATCGTTAGGTGTTGAGTTCGATCTTCGATTCGAAGAAATTTTCTATATTTCTCGAAAATGAATTTTCATTTAATCTAAAATCGCTAAGGACCTTAGTAGTATAGAGACTGTAATTAAAAATAAAAAAAACAAGTGTTTTTTTCTTACATGTTATGTTCTTACAACCGGTAAGAATTAATTACTATTTATAAGGGAAAGGCCCAGATCATTAATCGTTAGGTCTCAGTAAAATCTACGAGGGTCTATAATAGGGTTACCATCATCATTCGCTGAAAATGCTAATGTGCCATCCTCGTATAAGTTACTAAGCGAATTGTGTCACTTAATGTGAGTTATATATTGTTAACAATATTTTGAAATATTCTGTGTTCTTATAAATATTTATACTAAAGATTTAAAATGTTTATTGTTATGTGACATTAAGCTTTTCAAATAAAAAAAAACATTGTATTTTAAAAGATAATAAAATTACTACTATTAAAAAATTAGACTCCATTTGGGATTTCCAATGTTTGAAGGGTGCAGCACCATCTTTCGTATTTACGATTTGCTAAACACCACCATATGTTATAATATAAAGTTTAATTAGTTTTTATATTAGCTGTAAAAATAAGGTCAACACTTATCATAAGAATACCATTTTAAAATCAAATAAAATAAACAGAATAATCCATATTATCTATTACGAATTAAAAAAAAATGTTAGCTTCATGAATTAATAATTTCATTGAAATTTTTATCATTCAATATTTCTAAATTAAGTACATATTTTTGAGCTAAGTAGGTACATGTTTTTTTTGTTTTTATTATCCCTTTTATTACTGGAAAAAGCATATTTCTTTTTCAGAAAAACATTTGAAATCTCATGGTAAACCAATAATAAAAAATGGGTGTCATTTTTAAAGAAAGTGATTTCTAACTATCAAACTTGAAAAAAACTATCGAATCTGAATTTATAGTGGTTACCATGGCGTAGCTACAGAGAAGCGACTGGAAGCTATGCTTTCGGGTCTCCGGTTTTAGAGAGCCCCGTTAAAAGTTTATTTATTTATTACTGAAATATTTAAAAAATCAAATACTTATTATTTTTTTTTTAATAAAAAATTACCAAGTTAAACTATTTGATATAATAGAAAATAATATCACAATGACAATATTTCCGGTAATTTTTTATACATTATGAGATTATAAATAGGTTTATGAGAAATGAAATTTTTCATTCTAGAATTCTTTTGATTTATTTGTATTTTGTTTAAAGTTTAGTTAAAAAATGAATTTTCTTTGTAATAACATTTCAAATGTTAGTAGAGGGCTCGTAGTTGGATTTTGCTTATGAATCTAAAAAATCTAGTTACGCCACTAAGTGGTTTACATTAGGCGTCAAATACTATAGCAAAAGTAAGACACCGTAGTTTAAACAAACTAGATAGAACTTAGTGATGATTTTTGTTTAAACATAGACAACTAATTCCCAATAATAATTTAATATGCTGCAGGTGCCACATACGTATCATATATTAAGATATTTAATTGATTTAGGAAACATACGATTGGTGATGTATAATGAAAATTCATAGATCGCTGTACACGCTCAGAATTTTTCAGGAGGAATACACATATATGAGGTATTATTCCTTTTTTCGGATAACTATAAGCTCAAATTCAACACAGCTTGGGGGCCTACACAAAATAATACATTATACATACCATTTGTAATGATATGGTTAATTGAAAAAGTGATCTGTTAGTTGAAATTAAGTTCTATAATTAGGAACCAAGAAATGTCAAAAATGGTACCAAAATGATCAAATCTAAATACTTTAGTAGTTTCTACATTTTTTCGAAAAACAGTTATAAACAACGTTTGACTGTACATATTTAATATATCTGAATTAGGTAGAATAAACTGTTCAAAGACTGCGAAAAAGTCTAATTTGATAAAATATGCTAGTTTCAACGACTTTTGTTTTAAGGTAGTAGATTCAATTTAATTTTTTCATTTTTTTTTTCATTAAAAATAAAAATTACGAAACTAAAAGAATGCTTCAATTTAAGTCAACAGTACTTTAAAATAGAACAGCGCATAATATTTGAAAATATAAAATAAGTGTAATACTTATAAAACCTTTGAATATTACTTGCAATGTTTATATAAAAACTTTGATGAATAAGAACGCTATTATTAATATACCTATCACTGAACAAATGAACTTGAATGATTTACCAAGTGTGAAGATCTATGCTAGAACAACTTCAAGGGATTTAAAAACTAATAAGCTCAGCCTAAACAAAGAAAATCATGCATCTCTTCCTCAGGAAAAAGGCTCTTGAATTCTTGGAAATATGATAAGGGAGCCTTGAAGAAACATAATTTAGTAGCAAGGTAACGATAGATAAAGAAAACGGGACGATTTTAGGATAATTTTAGTAACAAGACACTGTTGTCTGAAAAAAAATTTATACACCAAATCTCTACATCTCTAACACCAAGTTATTACTGACTAGTAACTTCCCGTGAAATCCACAGCCAAACATTGACGCAACTAACAAATGGTCAAAATTGTCAAGTGAATGAATGAAATCAAAAAGACGGTTGATACTATCAGTTAGTTCAAATTTGAAACAATGATTGTATTTCACTCACACGTATCTTATTACAATATTTGTTCTTTGTCTTTACCAACATACATAAAACTTAAAACAAAAAATATGAAGAGTGCAAAGGAGCTATTTCTTGACTAAATGAATGTCGATTTTTGATGATCACTGATTCACAGTTATTTGGTTTTCAGACCGAGTTGTCAGAAAAGAGTATCATAGTTATACTTTAAAGTAACTTAGTTACTTTATTAAAGTTTTATAATGTTTTTATTTTTTCAAATTTTTATAATGTTTCGTGTCAAAATGATAAAACTTAAAAAAGTTTTTAATAACTTGATTCGGTTGTAATTGAGCTATGATGGCAAATTTGGGTTCGTAGTGGCATATCTAGTGATTTAATTAAACGAAACTCCGGTCAGGGAATGGATCGTATTTGTCTTAAAACAATAATATGCTGATGAGACGTGCTCTACGAATCAACTATATTTCGTGAATTACAAAAATCGTTCAAATAAATCAAACAAGAAAGTTCTTTACAACCCAACTGTGGATTTGATACCGAACTTTTGAATGTCGTCGTTTTAAAGAAAACGAAATATGAATAAAACAGGAAAGAGTGTTAATATATCAGTACATTCAATGTTTATTTTGACGTATATAAGTATATTAAATATATAAATTTTTGCAATTTACCACACAACTATTATGAACCATCTTTATATTTAATTTTGAAGTGTTTACCTATAAGAATACTACGAGTAAAACCTAACGAAATTTCGACCACTATTAGCGCTGCGATCGAATCAGTTGTCCCACCATGATTTCGTTCCGGAAGAAAAGGAATTATCGATTTGTTATTTCAGTAAATCCAACATATATTGCCAGTATGGACATAACTTAAACACGATAATAAATTCGTGAAAAATTTCATATTTTATGAGGATTGAAAGAAATATGTCTGCAATAGACAAAGCTTGATTGCTATACATTTAATTGATCGCATTTAGGGATTGCAATCCCGCGGGATTTTGGCTGGATTGACTTCGTAACAGCGGGATCCTGCGGGATCCCACAGAGCCTAAAATTGAGCTGGATTTCGCTGGATCGCGGGATCCCACTTTGTTGGATTGCAATTCCTAATTTCATTTTAGCAATCTTTCAGTTAAAAGTGTTAACTCATTGTGTTAACATACAAGGAACATACCTTGAATTAGCTTATAAAATGTAAAACTAGATTTTTTTTTTCGATATTTGTACTCAATGAATATTTATACAAATTTAATCGAAATATTTTAACGTGAAATAAGAAAGAAAAAAACAAAGTTAAAATATTTCATTTTCCTTGATATTATTTTATAAAATTTTAAAAGACATTTATCTTAAACAAAATTGAACCGAGAAATTATAGTTGTTATTGTTCCATTATTGTACACTAGATTTCTTTGACCTAGCAAAATTTATAACTTTTTATAATGATGAAATTTAAAATGCTTAAAAAACCAGTTTTTGAAGATTTCAATCTTTCAGTAATTACTTAAAATCAAATCGAATGTTGAAAATAATCCGGTATAAATTTTATGAATTCCTATAAAACGAACTATATTTTTAATGTCGCTAATAAATTTCGTATAACACTAACCCGCAAGTCTAATTTCGCTAAAGAAATAGTTTTTTAGAGAAATGTAGAATTCATGAACCGAACGATGAATGAAATAGTTATTGCTGAATTAAAATTGCAGAAATAATACACATGTATAAGAATGTTAACCTTAGATTTATGATATGAGATGAGTTATTGTGGCAAAGTTAAGATGATTGTAAGTAGATAAGTTTGTGATTATTTGTATCTATGAATTAATGTTGAGAATGAGGCATATGTAACATTCATACAATAATTCCATGTGTATGAAGAACTCGCATTGTTGATAGTTTTTAGTGTGTTTGTGGGTCATCAACACTCGCTGGTAGGCGGAGTTCATCCAAACATGGTCCATTATCCATCAAACATAACTAATTCTTAGTCCAAATGATGTTATTTTTCTCTTTTATTTCTAACCGATAAATATTTTCGCTAATCGTTAAATTTCAATAAACCACGTATAAAAATGCCCTGAAATATTTACTATTCATATCAAAACCTAGAAGAGGTTATATATTTTTATATTTTGTATTAAAGAATCTTAATATATATAAGAAGTGTATATTTTGAATCAAAAATATTATCATTTTATTTATATTAATTCAATAATTCAGTGGAATAAACTTCAATTTTACTTTTGAAGTCTAACAATTTCTTGTAACGGTATTTTTAAATTAAATTCAATTTCGCTTGAGGTTGATTTTTAATTTAAATGTAACCAATACTAATAAATTTACCTTCATAGAAAACATATTAAGGATGATCTATGATGTTAGAAAGTCAAAGACACCTACTGAGAAGATTACAAAGTCTTGATGTTCAATTTCAATGCACTGTTTTACATGGTAAGAATCAACCAGCTTTGGCATCCAAAAAAAAAAATAAGTACAATTATTATGAAAGATTAATTGACAAATATATTATTCGAATATAAAACTAAGTTAATTTGTCGTGAAATGCTATTGTAAATACTTTTGAGCAACAATGATGCAAACATAACAATTGTTTGAAAACTACATAATGTATGTACCTAGAAGTAATTTTGGATTTCTCTATTCCTTATTCTTGTTACTGTAAAATATTTTGGCGACAATGTAAAAATAATGAAATTATTACTGTTGTGAAATTTTTTCAGTACATTTTTGTCACAAAATTACAAACTATAAATGCCAAGTTTGAAATCAAAATCGCATTTTATGCTTATTGTTAGTATGTATCTATAGTATAATATGACACTTACTATGAATGTACCTAATGCAAGAAGTAAGTTAAACATAATATAATTTACAATACTTTCATTGTTTTTATTTATTTTAGGAAATATCTAAAATGAAACTATATTTAAAATTTGATTTATCTAATGAATAATTACGTCATTATTATTATATTACTAATAACGTCATAAAAGAAAAAAACTTAGAATATATAGAAAAAAAATATGTAAAATGATGAGAATTTGATAAAAAGTTATAATGTGGATAAAAAAAAATATTTATATTATACTTCGTTACACATATGGTATTTTGCTTTAAATTTGACGTAATAAGATTTCATGGACGAATTTTGAATTTATATTTTTTATAAAAAAAGCATAATATAAAAAAGAAATTATTTGTTTTATACATATAAATTTAAAAAGCTAATGAATAACACATGGAGTTTCAAAATTGAAAGAAATGATTCAAAAAACTGCAAAATATTAGATATTATTGCTTAGACCAAGGGTGGTCAACTCGCGGTCCACGGGCGGCATGAAACCCGGTTTGACCATTTTTCTAGTCTATGAGATTCATCACACATTTACAAAATATTTCTATTTTATAATTGCCAAAGTGGTGAAAATCAATATATTAAAAATATTTTTAATGAATCTAAATCTAATATAAAGACACATAATTTTTTATGGGTCTCGCGGAGTTATGATACATTTACAAAATGGCCCGAAATATCATTTGGCTTAGCCACCTTCGGCTAAGATATTATTGCGACAGGAGACGTGAAAAACTAGAAGTTATATTTTATAATCAGTTTTGGATTCGATTTAAAGACCAAAGCTCTAAAAAATTAATATTTTAATCAAGACCATTAAATTTGCAAATAGAACCATTTAACTCAAAAAATATGCTTTGATCTTAAAAGATCAAGTTTTATTCACTGACTTTAGGTTACATTTTTTGAGGTCATTGAAGTTATACTTCTTTAGACGCATAATGAGAGGGATGGATGGCTAAATGTGGTAACAATCATTTTTTCCGATTTTAAGAAAGTATGAAGTATTGACAAAATATAAAAAGCATTAGTTGGTTGAACTATTTGTCAATGTTCTATCATTCCTTTGCTGGAAATAAAAACAGAAAGAAAAATTGAGTAAATAAGAAATAAGAATAATAAGATTCGGTTAACTCGAAATTTATCGAATCCAATGGTTTCGCCTTTCTTGTGAGAAAACAATGAAGAAGAGCCAAAGTAAAAAAATAAAAAGCATACATTACTACACTCAAATCGATTTTTGATCAAATCAATTACTTTAGTTCGGCTTTAAATTTTTCAGGTGTTTAATAAAAGGAAGAAATTTTTGCAGTTTGGCGCTCATTGATACACAGTGATATTACAAATATGGCTATGCTAGTATTTATATGTAAAAGCCAAGTACGTTTGCATCGCTAATTTCAAATAGGTACTTAAATATAACCTTAGAGTTAGAAGTCTATACCACCATCCACACCATCAAATGTGCAACTTCGAACAGAAGCTGTTCCTTAATAAAATTAACACTCCCAAACCTCTTCCCAATTATGCCATCTTCCTGGAAAGGGTACTAAACAATTTTTTTTTTTTTTATTTCCACTTAATTTGCACAATCTGCCTCTTGGCAATAATTGCAATTTGTCGTCTTGTCCTGCTCTTGAATTGGTTGTGTCCACCAACACAACTCAATATTTATTTATTAATTAAATTATTTAATTTGATTCCCTTTTTATTAACTATTTTTTATTTGAATCGGTCTGTTAGTTCCAAAATTGAGGGTCTTTTTAGTCTTCTATTCTCGGTGCTATTGTCGAGCAAATTGAGGGCTAGCTGGTTAGGATGGTTGTCCAGTCTCATTTGGTAACTTTTAGCACGCTTTGAAATAACATCCTTCACTTTATCAATTTGAAGACCTTCGTGTATGCGGTCGTTGTTGATATACCATGGTACGCCTATTATTTTTCTTAGAGTTTTGGATTGAAATCGCTGGATGATTTCTATATTGGAGTGAGATGCTGTACCCCAAAGTTCCAGTCCGTACGTCCAGATTGGTTTCAATACTGACTTATATATCGCCATTTTGCTTTCAATGGATAGTTGCGACTTGTGCCCGATCAGCCAGTATAGTTTTCCAAATTTTTGGTTCAACTGTTTTCTTTTTTCCTTAATGTGACATGTCCAGGTCATCCGTCTATCTAAATACATTCCCAGGTATTTCGCTTCTTTGCACTGAGGTACTTCCACTCCATTTAATTTCACCGGGGGACAGTTCTGGTGCCTATTGGTGAACGTAACGTGATTTGATTTGGTTTCACTCACCTTAATTTTCCATTTGCTGGCCCACCGGTGGAAGATGTTTAATGCCTCTTGCAGTTTGCGCGACGCTGTGCACGGGTCTTTAGCAGTGGCCAGTAATGCAGTGTCATCCGCATACGTAGCCGTAGTGATTCCGTCGACTGTTGGGAGATCAGCCGTGTATAGAACATACAGCAAGGGTCCAAGGATGCTCCCCTGTGGCACCCCAGCTCTCACTCGACCAAGCACGCTAACTGCGTCCCTTTGTTTCACTTGGAACGTCCTTTCACTCAGATACGATTTGATCACTCTGCAGTAGTCAACCGGTAAATACTTGCCTAATTTTTGCAGCAGCCCCTTGTGCCATACCTTGTCAAAAGCTTGAGCAATATCCAGGAAGACTGCTGAGCAGTACTCTTTATTTTCAAGCGCAGTTCGTATAGTATTTACTACTCGGTGTATTTGCTCTACTGTAGAGTGCGACTGTCTGAACCCAAACTGGTGATCGACTAAACATAACACATCAATTTCCCACAAAGTATGAAAGGATTAACAAAAACTTTAAAGACATTAAGAGAATAATTAAACTGAATTGGCAAAAGAAGTGGGACATGTTGCAGACACATCTCAGGAAATTTAAAGAAAATGGGGGAAAGTTAGTTGACTAAGTCACCTTGTGTCGTTTACCATACGACTATACGAGGGAGCTCATGATTGGATAGTGGGAGACGAGGAACCAAAAATTTGCTTCTCATATATAAGCCTTCTCGACGTCAAACATGTATTGATTGGATGCAATGGGGCGCTATCCAGGAACGAAACTCTGGGGAGGGAGGATTTCAATATCAAGGAAACCATCAATATCCACCATCCAGGATATTCTACAGTGTCTGAAAAAAAAAATTGACTTATAACTTTTGAGTAACATACATTTTAAACTGTATCAGAATTTATACCATATACTATTATTGAAGCCTAATGGTGGCCGAGTGGTCTTGGCGTTCGCTTCAAAAGTGGAAGCTTTTAGGTTCGGTCCTCGTATCGAGCAAATTTTCGATAATTCTCGATTACGGATTTTTATTAGAGTCGTTAACGACCACAGTAGTTATAAAGCGATGGTAAATAACAACTTAAAAAATATATTATTGAAGCCATAATTCCTAAGGCGCACCATGAGAGGGAAAAATAAATGGTGTTATGAATTGGTTAACGGAAATTGGTTTTGGCTGTAATGTTCACTGTATAGAACGCATAGAAACAACTGCATTTGCGCATGCAGCCAAACTAGTAACTTCCGCTAATAAATACTAATCAAGCCAACTACGCGAGATAATGTATGAGTTTTTTAAAGAAAATTTATGTTTTGATACTTTACAAGCCAGTTTTTCCTAGCAAGGAATTGACTATGCCGTCAAATTTTAACCATTTTTTTTAAATTAAAACTGACTTAAATTAACAATAAAATATTTTAAATAAATCAATGTAATAATAAGTAAAAATATGTAATTTGTAGGTCGGCAAAAACAGAGATCGGATATAGTAAATATATATGTGTGAGAGAAATACATTGTCCCATATTTGATTTAACTGATTGTTGTTATGGTTTCAACTGTCATTTTAATTTCATTCAATCGCCATGTTTTACCATTTGTCAATTGCTTAAGTGTTGGGTTGTGAAAATTTCACGGAAAGTTATTAGTCAGTTGTATCAATTTTGGGATGTGATTAATTCATCGGAAGTTATTAGTCAATGTATTGAAAAATAAAAGTTGGTATATGTATGTCGACAAAAACAAAGAAAAAATTATATATCTAATCACATACGTGTAAGCGATAACCAAATATAATAATCATTGTCTCAAATTTAAACTAACCGATTGTTGTTATTTGTTTCCACTGTTAATTCTAATTCATTCAATTGTCAAGTTTTTACATTTGTCAGTTGTGTTAGTATTGGCTATGAATTTTTCACGGGTAGCGACTAGTATTTTATAATTAAGTTTTTGAATTTTTAACTCAGTTAACATAGTAATGAAATATTTGAAGTCAATATTATAATAGGCAAATATAGGTATACATGTCGGCAAGACATAGAAAAAAGAATGTATTTAAACTAAAGAGATTGTATGACGAGAGTAAATATGCTTTATAGTGCTTTAAGTGCTGTAGCCCCATGTTAAATGTTAATTGTCATTTCCCCTCCATTGGGCGAGTGATCGAACCCCTTCCATAGATATTTATATAAAATATATTCTTTCCCCTCTAAGCTGACATAGATGTAGAGTTTGCAATGCGACTATCGACACGGGGAGGAGAATGTAACAGTTTAACGACCGCCACGAGAGAGTGCTGAGCTTAAAAAAGAAGATAAAAGTGGGGGTTCGATGACCTTATTTATATTTTTGACAGATTTATGACCAAGTTCACTCTAGTCACTCTAGTCATACAATTTCATTGATTTAAAGACTTAAGTCAGAGAAGAGAAATTATATAGAAGTTCAATTCTTAAAAGTTTTTGCGTTTGGGAAAACCACGTGATCAGAGCTTCTGGTAACCAGCACTTAGATGGCGCTGTAGCAAATTTGGCTTGGCCACGTCTTAATTTGCAAGGCGCATTCGTATATAAAAGAAGAAATTTAAATTTGAAAGATTTTCTAATTTCATTATTAAATTATGGTATTAATTAAGATAAAATTAAGATCTATTGCAGATAAATTGTTATAAGTATAAATTATACCATTATAGAATTTTAAATTCTCGTTAGTATTAGTAGTTCTACAATCAAAATAAATATTTTTCAGAAGACCTCAATACAGTGCATAGTGATATTTTGCATGAAAATGTCATCTTTTGCTCTATTTTAGAATTGCTTGATCACGTTTTTGCCTTTCATTTAAATTTATATTCTATATAAGTCTTTCTTCTCTGACTAACGTCTGATTAAAAGCCACGTATAATAATCTTAAAATCAGTGCCTCAAACTTGAAGTAACTGATTGTTGTCATTTGGTTCAACTGTCATTTCGATTTTATTCAATTGTCAACTGTTGTCGTTTGTCAGTTGTGTCAGTGTTAGCTGTGAATAATTCACAGGTATCTACTAGTTTTTTTTGTTAAGAATTCTAGTTATGAAACAAGAACGGTTGAAACTTATTTCCAGGAAAAACTAGGCTTTTACGAACAAGTATAACGTCTTACGTGCGGCTATAAGTACACACACATACTTTTTTCATATAAAACTCTTTTTTATGTAAACCAACTGCAACCACATCAAAGATGCATATACTTAGCTACTGAGCGTCAAAAGTTAAAATAAAAGAAAAACCATAGATAGACTTAATGAATTTTGTTCGTTATAGTAATACATTTTGTTATTAATTAAACGTTTTTGATATTATTTTGTGGGTAGCCCAATCCTTTTTTCTATGAGTAATCAATACATTAACAGTTAATATGTCTTATACTTACAGTATCACAGTAATTAAATAGCCAAAAATAATAATATTTTCACTGATTTGTGTAACTAGGAACAACTTGGGATATAGTATTACTAATATTTTTCAATTACTTTTAAAACTAAATTCCTGTTAAGGCTTTATTTATAGTAAGCAATAAATATATAATGATTAACAGGGTAGAATTGTATCAAATGAAACTAAAAGTTTATACTGACTTTTTCAAATATTTTTCACTAATGATTTCATCAATTAAATCTTTGTGATCGTCAATTGGTTATACTTGAATAATAACGACCATTGAAAATTGAAAATGTGTTTTAAAAGAGGTAATTGAATGTCTACTTTGATTAAGAGTACTTACTCTCATATATTTCTTTAGCAATCAAATGCCTATAATGCGCTAAGCGATTAGGCTTTCAGTGTAATTAATACAGTGGAAGTCGTATTTTCTGCAAGCAGTATATTACTGTCTGGTTGGTTTAAATTAAACTATTTCTAAATTCGATTTCACATGAATAATTTGCAATCACGTAGAAGTGCAAGCTCTAGGTCTAGTCTGATAAGTATACTTACATATTATAGCCAATTGAATTCATGACAGTCACCGCTTATGTTTGATGATCTCTATACACTTGCTAGACTTACCAACTCTTCCAATTTCTATCTACGTCTACGTACCTATCTAAACTTTTTCACATAAGTGTGTAAGTCTATACTCAGCTCAATAGCACGCATGATGTGGGTCATTCTGCAATTGATCATGATAAGAATGCTAATTATACTTCCGTTTTCGATTTTATGGAAATTACACTTAGTAACTTTGCGCTTACTTTACGTTATTATTGTTATTATCATTATTAAAATGTGAAGATGGAAATAAGTATTTCACTGTGTTTTATAATTATGAATGAATGAATTTGAAATAGCTACGACTAGAAAGGTAATTTTACATTATTAGGTTTTCTTGTGTTGTTTTTAACTGTTAGAAGTTATTAACAACAATAAAAAAATGTAATTATAACACTATACAATTATTTTTTATAGCTATTGAGTAATGTTATAATTATTCTTTAGTTTTAAAATGTGCTAATTATTGTCTATAAGGTTCGATGGGTACAGTAGAGTTTGTATTTTATAATATGAATAAAATAATTTAAAATTTATGAAAATTTAAAAATGCCGATTTCTATATGCATGAAATTGATTTAATAATAATTAATTTGAAATATTTTATTTAAAATACATTTTAATACATTGAAAAATTTGTAAAACCAATAACAGCATTAAAAATTTCAGTAAGTACTCAAATATATGAATAAAAATCTGAAGGATGTAGATGGGTAATTCTAAATGCTTGGGATAATGGTGTAGGCTATAATTTTTAAACCATATGAATATTTCTATAGAATAATTAATAAATAATACTCTGAATATCATTCCCTCACCATGTCCCAAACTTGAGATCAGCACATTTATAAACTTTAAAATCAAAAATTTTTCGAAAAAGTTATTTCTTTTGAATTTGGAATGAAAAGTAAAGAAAATGTTTTAAAATATATTTTTTATATGCATCCCATAAAAAAATCATTCCCTCACACCTTTACTAATAGTCGATTTAAGAACGCATCTGTAATCATTTATGAACATTCTCATCGATTTTTGATTGTTGGCAATACTATCAATTATTTCACATATTTAAGTCATCTGGCACGTGTAAGAGTATCGGCCCAAAAAAAAAAAAAATGAAAATTATTTCAATATAACATTTTCATTCGTTATTCCCTCTCATGGAACAAAAATGGAGGTATTTACTATATCTTAAGAATAATTGAACAGTAAAGTAGGTTGTCAGGAACAGTAAACTTACACAAAAATTCAGATGTAACAAAAGTTTATGTACCATAATTTTTTGAGTTATACTTCATTTTGTCATTCCCTCATTTCAAATTGAAACGAGGAAATAACTATATATGAGATAGTGGCTTTTAAACTAATCGAACTTGGCTTTTTTATTTCTTTACTTATTTAATCCTTAAATTTATCGTTTTTTCCTGTTTAAAGATGAGAACATCATTCATATTGACTTTAGTGAAAATCATTGCTGTAAGCACTATGCAGAGTTATAAGTAGTTCATTTTGAGGGAGCAGAACAACAAATAACACTTTACAGAGGAGTATTATATTTATGTTACAATTATAATGCTAGGGCCCAAACTTTTGCCTCTTTATAAAACAATAACAGGCACGATTCAATGACGGTATGACCTATAAAAACCATTTCTTCTCTTTCAAAATGGTAAATGATTCTTATAATTTTCTAAAATAAGTTTATTATGGGGATCACTATATTGGTAAAATAAAGTTACACATATACTACAAAATTGACAAAAAAAAAAAAAAACAAATTTTTAAAAATATTTTTTCTACTTAATTTTGAAATTTGATGAGAATTACCCAGATATTACGTGTATCAGGAAGTAGGAGAAGATTAGCTAAAAAAGGCTTTAACGGATTTGACGCTGTTTATTTTTTCCTTTTCCGAATAGTCTAATTTAGAGGATATTTATGTTTAACCACCTTCTTAGCTCATGTTTTCATGTTTCTTTTCTTGAGTTAATTGTATTCGTTTTCTGCTTGTAGTTGTTTCTTCTTCTATAGAACTCAAATTCAAGTATTATCTTTCTGAATGTTTTTCTGGTTCCTATGGGTCTATCTATGAGCCAATCGAATTATTTTTAACGTTTACGTGTTTTTTTTTCGTTAAGTTTTTTTGTTTAGAATATTGAAAATCTGCTATGCGTTTTTTCTGTATGACTAAAGCTATAAAAATTTAAATATAAAGTTTAAATTCAAAGAAAAATCGGCATAGAAATCTCAATGAAGTTAGGCCTGTAAACAGTGGCGTAGTGTGCCTTGGAGAGGCCCTGTATCAAAATAATTTAGGAAGCCCAAATGGAGGATAAAGATTTCTCACAAAAGAAACAGAAATGCTTACATTAAATTAAATTAAATATTTATTGATTATAAGTTATCACTCCCTCTTAGAAATTTCCCGGGAAGCACAAGATTAAGTGACATTGTGAAATATACATATATACATATATTAATGTAATATAATTAATGTGAAATTGTGTTTTTACTAATTTTTGCCCATATGCTGATACAGCGGTAAGTACGCCCCTGCCTGTAAACTGAAGCCTTCTCAATCAATCTGTAACTCTGAAACAGATCTGTAACTGAAAATAAATCTTATATTTTTTTAACTTCTAATAAAAAAAAACTTCTATTTTCTATTATAATATGTAATATGTACATTGTACATATTATAAAGTAAAATCCCAAATGCGTATGTCTGTCTAAAAGCGGTAAACTGAAAAACTACCTATCAGATTTCTATATGGTTTACGCCAATAGATAGAGTTATTCAAGAAGAAGGTTTGGATGTATAATTTAATAAGATTTTGTATAAATTAATTGAAATATGATAATATTGATAGAGAATGTCTGCAAAAATCGTTCCGACTGGGGCTTGAACTGACGGGTACATAAATCCTCAGAGATATTCTTAAATTTAATTAGACCATATACTTGTTTTCGTTATTTTTGCTATCATTCGTTATCATTGCTGCGAAGCCGGACAGCTTTGAATGCACTGAAAGCATTTCCTTATAGTAAATATATTTAAAAAAAAAATTGGGCTCAGTAATGTTTGAAATGTAAATTCAGAGTGAATTTTGAAAAGAGACAGTCATCGGAATGATCAAGATTTAAATTTTATTGGTTTTGAGACACAATTAGTGTCGCAAAAAATCAATCTCAAATAATATATGTATTTTGGTACATAACGTACATAAAGGAATTGATTGAAAAGGTATATCCCGGATATTACTTATATAACCCCAAGACAAAATCAGTTTCAAGAAAAGGTTTTACTGGAACCTTTTTATAATGAGCAAGCCAAAAAAAATAAACGAATTGATTCTTTCAAAATTGGAATAATCTTTACTACTAAGTTGACATAGTCGTGAATAGGGAGTAGGCGGTAGAATAACTGAAATTTTGAAATCTTAATTCTTTTGGTTCACCAATTATAACATTAATGAATCAAATGTGTAATATTAATTGCAGTCTGCGAAACCAGTGAAACTGCTTTGATACCAAGAATACCGATAATATTCTCAGAACTGCTTTTTCAGTTTGGAAAACTCCAATTTTCAATTAAATTAGCATTTGGATGACAACTATTAAAGCACTAAGTCAATTTTTTAAGTATCTACTTAATGTATTTTTCAAAAAGAAAATACGAGTTGTATGTGATTGTGTTTCAATGTAAAATGTGCAGAAAATACTATATATTGATTCTATAAACTAAGAAGAACTAATTCGGGTTTTATGAATATTGATAAAACAATTATAATTAAATTCTCTGTTAAAAATTTTGATCATGAAAAATTTGAAATATGGATTCGATCGACAAATGATGTTACTATTAGTATAAAATAAAATATTAAGTTGTGGCTACCAAAGTGTTGGAAACAAAATAATTGCTATCCAATGTTTAGTTCTCTTTTGTGTCACTAAATAATTAACTTATATGCTATAATTCGTCCAAGATTAAAAAAAAAAGTTGAAAAATTGAGAAAAAATTCGCTGTACCATTAATGTACTTACCTCTTTTGCCGATTGTATTTTTCTCTATTGATTTTTTATCATTTCTTAAAATATTTAAAATATTTTAGATTGCTCGAATTAAATATTTAATATGAAAACTATTCAAATTGGTTTTTTGTTACTAAGATTTTCATGATGAAAAAATTGCCATTGTTAAAAGAAGAGAATTAAAAATATATTCATTAATTCTATAAGATCAGAAGTTTTGGTTAGTATAAAGAAATAATTTTATTCACTTTTTGACTGAGCTGCCAGAAAACAGTAGCCTAGTTACTTTAAAGTAACGAGTATCCGTGACAACCATTATAAAAAAGTAACTAAAAATAAATTATACAATAAACAACAAGTAAGGCACTTACGTACCTGGTTGCATAAAGTAATGTTTACTTTGTGATTTTTTGTTTCAATCAATTTTATGTGTTTTATCTTTATTTTACTCAAATTAACTGAACGGAAGTTTTGATGCTTTTATATATTGCTCTATTTCATTGAGAGTTTTATTTTGTTTAGTTCCATAATATAGAATATATACCTCTTTTTTAAACTTCTATCATTTTTTAAGTGTATTGTATTTACAAGGTTATAGGCATATGTACATACTTAAAGTTTTTCTAAACTAATAAATATAAGAAATACATTCTTTGATCAACTAATAACTTTACCAAATACGCTACGAAACTTAGTACAGACCTAGTATACAAACTAACAACTGAAGAAATCTATTTTTAAGTATCTTAAAAAGGAACTTAAGATAAGTATTTTAGTCTTTTTTTTAAGAATAACTAGATACCTAAAGTACCTACCTTTGGATACTTTTTAAAAAAGTAACTTTTTTAGTATTTGATACTTACTCAAAGTATCTTTGACTGCTCCGCATTTTTTGAATTGTATTTCCTTTATGTTTGTCTTTGATGCGAAATAATAAAGACTTCAACCATTCGTCGAAAATTAAATAGTATCAGAAGTTTGAAATGGTTTTCAAATTAAAAATTAAGTACTGAAAAGAAAGGTGAAAAATAGAATCTCAATTTGGATTTCACAAATTTGATTGATTTATTTTTAAAGGAAGAGAAGTATAACATTAAAATATATAATATTACAAGTAAAAGGTTTTTTTAAAATTAATATCTACGAAAATAAATACAAGTTTACATTTTTACAATTGAAGTTTAGAATTCATACATGCATTTGTTTTAGGACGAGGCGGAAATAATAGATCAATTATTGAATTTGTTAAATACAATATTAACAATAATTTCACATTACTTACATATAATTTACATCAATAGTTTGCTCCCAATTTTCGCTATAACAAATATATAATATTGGATTAGCAAAATTAATATTCTTTTGTTTGCGAAGGAATGTATCTGAAGAAATATATTTTTGTATTGCATTGATTACATCCACGATGACAATAATTAATACAACAATGTAATGGGGTTTTTGGTCATTTAAAATAGTTTATCTTCTAACAACATAGAAATTTATATATACAATACTGAATACTGATTAAATATTTGTATATTTTTATCAGTATGTCTATAGATTGGAGTATTTCCTTACGTTGAATAAATTTTTTTAATTGGGTTTCAACACACCTTTATCTTAAAACTATTTTTTTCAAACAGACATTAAGTAAGGTATTAACATTTAACTAGATACTTCTAATTAATATTTATGTTATTCCAAATAAATGTTTAATTTTTTGAAATAATAATCAATTATATTTCTTATTTTGTATGTAGAACTACTTGTACATATATTTACGGATACTTACATATACGAATATGATAGAAATATAAAAGTCATAATAATATTGTAACCAATACATACGTGTACTTATAATTGCATATACTCATATTTTTAAGTAATCTATAATTTTTCTTTATATTGGCTGACAAAAAAAATAATTCAAGATAAAAGCATGAAAAACCCAATTATTAAAAAAATAGAATTAAAAAAAATCACATTTTATTAATTACATTCATATAGCTTTAGAAATAGAATCTATTAACACATTTTTGATAATCATACTTAATTATTACACATATATGCCTAAAATATTTTCTATAAACAAAATATTAATACTATTTTACTAAATGTTAAATTAGTTCTTAAATTTCTTTTCAGCAATAAACATTCTCACTATAAAAATCACATTAATTTTATAATAAGGAGGAAAGATATAGTTTTATAGTTATATGTATAAATATGAAATATGCATTTTTATAAGTATATCTTTTGGCAAGTTGTCGACGTATCTACCATTCATTTGCATAAATTTAGATACGTGATTCACCTGATTGTCTGAACAAATTCATTTTTTTTAGAAATTTTTTTCTTAATTTGCAAAAAAGAATAATTGTTTAATATCATCAAGAAATTTCTAGGTACTACATTGAAATTAGTTTAAAGTGGAAAAATTTCAGCTACTCTAAATTCTACGAATGAATTTCTTTGAGAAAATTTTTATGACAGTTATATTTAGTTAACTCTATATTTTTTAGTTTAGAAAAATAAAAATTAGAACAGAAAACTTATTTCCTTTCCTTGTGTGGTTCAGTCTTTTCTAGACACTCAAAAATTAAAGAAACAAAATAATTATAGTATTTTTACATATTAATTTTTTTGTTGAATAAAGCCACTACAATATACTTTCTATTATTTATTAAATACTTATAAACAAGAGTTGTGCTTTTTAACATGTTTTTATTGCTTTTAATAGTTGAATAATTTTTGTAATTTCAAAAGTGAAAATTTTTAAGTTGATACTTGTAATAGAATTTAAGATATTTACGACGATAGTACGTTATTTAGATGCTATTTTAATTTTGTGATTTTTAATTTGAAAAACGAATAAATTTAAATTAATTTGATTATCTTTAGTAGTTAGGAAGGGAGTATTTTACAAACATATATATTACAGTATGTAGAAATGAGAAAGAAAAACTGTAGCCTGTGGTCCCCATTAATTACATTTAAAGGGATAATTAATTAATTTTAACATTTAACATTTCATTTTTTAGATATGAAACGAAAACTAAACATTTACTTATTGTAATATCATTTTTTTGGAGATAAAAATCAAGTTGTTTATATCTAATAAAAATAGTGTAGTTATTTATATATTATATATGTATATATTGTAGATATTATTGTTCCAATTAGTGGAAGAAAATTTGAACGCTTTTTCATTTCTGAATAGATACTATTTTACAATAATTAGTAATAAAAGTGTTAATAGTACATTTTATTTTTAATAAGACAGTTTTTAAGATCTATAGTAATTATAAATATGCAATAAGTAAAAATAGAATACTAGAATGTAGAAATTTAGTCAGAATTTATTTATCTTTAGGACGAAGTATGATATGAATAGGAAGGTAAATTAACTAAATTAAAATGAAGATATGACAGTTCGTAAAAATCGCCAATACCACAGTCGTATCTTGTTAATAAATAATGTTAAAATGGATAACTACGACCGACGTGGTTCTAATTTTTGTGACATATTTGTTAATACTCGTTGGTTATCTATAGCTCGTAATGATGATATATATGATTTTAATTCTCCCTCACTTTTTGGTGATGGTGGTTCCAACACTGAAAATTTAATAAAAAAAATATTTGTGTCAAAAGTTTTTTGTTGATTTAGCTTTGTAATAATATGTGCAATTCATAATGTATACATACCTAAGTGTCGACTTCGGCAATATCTGATAGTTCTCATTGTTTGAGCCAGCATATGCATTTTTTCGAAATTGACTAGTCCATCTAAGCAGGTTTTGTTGCCTTCATGCGTAAAAGTCATATCTTTCAATAAAAGGGGCATAAATGGTACAACAGGTGGCTGCAGTTTTCCAACACTCAAACGATAAGCTCTGTGATTTCGACTTGGATCGATTAGTGATTCAAAATCTGTAAACAATTTACGAAATTTCGATGGCAACTTTTCCCAAGTTAATGTTAGACGGCTAACAGCTACATTGCTCAATCCCATCACAATGGCACAAAATGCATTTAAATTTTGGTACTCCTTGCAACTAAAATAAAATAAATTAGTATCCGATCTTGGCAATGAATTTTATTTGTTTCCAACTTACTAAGCTGCTAATTTTATGAATTTTCTTAGCATTGAAACCCGTTTACTTAAACTACTCGACATACAAATTTCGGTCACAACCCAAAATTGAATTTCATTGAAGCGCCGTAGAAATATATCCAGATTGGCGGTGATTTGGCCAAAGTGGTGTCGTCCAAATGTATGATAAATCAATTCATATTCATGAACACACCAAAAAAGGTCCCAATCGAATAATGTCATGTAATAAGCTAGTTCTTTCGTACTAAATAATTCTAAATCAATATCAATTCCTTCTGTAGCACCTTCTTGCTCAGATAAACATGTCTGTAATGAAAAAAAAATATTGATAATAAAAATATGTTTACGTAATTTCTTTTGAAGTACCAATGCATCTAAATGGTCTTTAGGTGAAACAAAGATCCGTCCATTTAAACTTAGCGCAGTGGGTATACTGATATCGTTGTCTTTAAATGGCACACGTTCTCCGGTCGATTTAACTTCTACCAGCACTAAATCATCATTTGGACGTAACTTTAATTTATCAGCAGCTGAAATTTTGATTGTCTCCGCTGTAGCATTCACAGGAAATCGTAAAGTACAATAAGTATGATCAGCACAATACACTCGGAATATAACTAAAACGTAGAAAGTTTGAAATCAAATTAAAAATGTCAACAAAGTTAATGCAGTTAATCTTTTTACTGTCATCATCAGGTCGTATTATTGTACGTGTATCTGATTCACCGCTAAACAAGGTAATGGGTTGTCCGCAGGGAGGTAATTTCCACTTTTGTCCCTCGTGTATTTTTCGATCTTCTTGATATCGATTTAGTTGAGACATAACGTGGTGCATTAAACTTGCCTCTTCCTCCAATGCGTTTAACTGAATACAATCTGCCTCTACTTCAGCCGCAAGATCCTTGCATAAAAAATTTATTGTATGTGATAAAATATAAAAGCTTTGTTACAATGACACTTACCTCGATAAACTCTAAAGCCATTTGATCATCGAAAACGGGGTGACGAATAGCATTAACCCATCTATACACAAATTGCACAACCCTACGCTTACATCCCAGAAGAAATTCTTTGTCTTCATTTTCTTCATGATCGATGCGATAAGTATACTTTTGTTAAGGAAAACTAATTAAATGGATAATTCACATCAAATTTCGATATTTGGTGAAAAAAAAAAAAAATTTAAAAACTTGTAAATTCTTTTTTTGTCAATTCTATAGTATTTGTGTAGTTAGATTTTATCAATATAGTGGTTCTCAGAATAAACTTGTTCTAAACGAATTAAAATGATGATTTTGAAAATTGGAAAGTGAGGGAATGACTTTTATAGACCAGGAGTGGGCAAAACTAATACTGGTGTAGTCGACAATAATTTTTTTTATTTATACGCGATCAACTTCGAAAAGTAGATAAAATTAAAAACAAATACAAAGAGAAAATGAGTAGAAGGGAGTATTAGAAGCACTATTTGGGAATCAGTAATATCCGATGTAGATTAGATGCGTGTTTAATTTTAAATTCAAGTTTCATTGTCTGCTAAATTATTAGTACACATTTTCAATTAAAAGGTTTTAATGTACCTAAGAAATTATTTAAAATACCTGGAATTAATTGTCGACCTGTTCGCGATCGACTGACGACCTGTTCATGATCGACCGTTTGCCCCCCTCTGTTATAGACCATACCGTCTTTGGATGTTTGATAATGAGCAAAAAGCTTGGACCCTATAACAGTATTATTGTTACACTAATATAATACTCCTCTGTAAAGTGTTATTGTTGTTCTGCTCCCTCAAAATGAACTACTTATAACTCTGCATAGTGCTTACAGCAATAATTTTCACTAAAGTCAATATGAATGACGTTCTCATCTTTAAAGAAGAAAAAAACGATAAATTTAAGGATTAAATAAGTAAAGAAATAAAAAAGCCAAGTTCGATTAGTTTAAAAGCCACTATCTCATATATAGTTATTTCCTCGTTTCAATTTGAAATGAGGGAATGACAAAATGAAGTATAACTCAAAAAATTATGGTACATAAACTTTTGTTACATCTGAATTTTTGTGTAAGTTTACTGTTCCTGACAACCTACTTTACTGTTCAATTATTCTTAAGATATAGTAAATACCTCCATTTTTGTTCCATGAGAGAGAATGACGACTTAAAATGAAATCATGAAATAATTTTCATCTCGTCTGATACTCTAACACGTCTAAAATGATTTAAATGTGTGAAATAATTGATTGTGTTGCCAACAATCAAAAATCGATGAGAGTCTTCATGAATGATTACAGATGCGTTCATAAATCGACTATTAGTAAAGGTGTGAGGGAATGATTTTCTTTATGGAACACATCAAAAATATATACATAAAATGTGTTCTTTACTTTTCATTCCAAACTCATATAATTTTTGAAAATCAACTGTGTTTTTAATCGACTTTGAATTTTTGAAAATTTTTTAATTTAGTTCAAAAATATGCTGATATTCGGCTTAGGACATCGTGAGGGAATGGTTTTCAGGGTACAATTTATTTATTATTCTATAGAGATATTCATATGAATCAAAAATTATAACCATCATCATTAACCTAAGTTATGTTCCTTTCAAGGAAAAAAAATGCCATCATAGGTCACTTAGATTTTCGTAAGAACTGAAAAGACAAGAATTTTAAAATTTCATGAGAATTACTCAAATATTTTGTGAAAAGATAATGTAAAAACATTTATCAATAGTAATAGAAAAAAGGATATTGTTTTGCTAATTCAACAATTAACTGATGAGTTGGCATAAAAATTATATGAGTCAGCAAGAAGTCATCCAAAAAAGGGTCATGCATACTCATATCATCACGTCCACTAAAGCCTCCTCGTCCATCAAGCCTTGTTTCTAATAAATGTTCTAACATTTTCTGAGGTGTACCAGCCATTACTGTGTATCTATAAAATAAACCATTTAATGATCAAATAAGTTAGTAAATCGAAAAAAAAAGCTATATTTCAAAGCTTTAAAATAAAAAGAAACTTATACAGAAACTTACTTGTAATGAGAGAAAGCTTGTTTATGTTGGGGTGATATTTTTTCTAACACTAATACATCTTGTCCGTGTTCTTTCAAGCGTACTGTATTTGCTTCCACATCTCGTAAAATACGATTGAAGTTTTCTTTGTCAACTCGAAGAAAATGACAATTATTTTCTCTAAGGACAATAGTTGCTGCTCTAAAAATCATACAACAAACATATAATATACGTCAGTGTTGTTCTAAATCATAAAATATATGATGACTTGTGAAGTAAAACTAAGCGAACAAAGTTTGCTGTAACTTAATTCATCGCATTAAAGCAATTAATGTTCAATATAATTATGTCTTATTTGAGATAAGAAGCATACTGTAATTTTACCTAGGAGCGTCATTTATCAGCGCCAGTTTACCAAAGTCGTCGCCTTCTTGAAGTGTGGTTACCGTTCCTTTGCCGTGTATTACAACGTCTACAGATCCTCTCAGAATAATGTACCAAGATCTACCTTCGTCTCCTTGATGGAACACTATGTTAGACAGAAATAATTTACATCAATATAGACGGTCGTAGAGATGAAATTACATATTTTATCCAAGAAAAGCAAATGGACATTTCTGTTTCCAAGCCGTAATCGAATGGAATAGATAAAAGCTCTACACTAATACAATTTCATCATAAAACTTAATTCTTGAAAAGCTTACTTGATTGAATGCAAATTTTGCATATACAGAATAAATTGTAACTTATTTGAAAACATTCTAGGTAACAATTAAGTTTGCATTTAAAATATTTAGTTGGAGAAAATTTAAATTTCTCATAATTAATTTAATTTCGGTCATTTCTCCAAGCTTTCTGTTTTACATATAAAATATATGTTTCGTCTAGAAAATGGTTTACTTACAAATAGTATTAGCACGTGGATGAGCTTCAAACATTATTACAGATGCCAGTTCTCGTTTCACCGAATTAGATAAATGAGATAGAGCTTTTATGTGCAGTAATTCTTCGTAAATGATTTCTTGGTCGTCCAAAGTTCTTTCATGACTCCTACACATAAAAATATGCTTTTTAAAATATTCATTTTTTGTGTTTAAAAATTTCAAAAAAATGCCACTTATTGGATATATCTTACGGTTTTCTTAAAATCATTCTCATAATAGCATCTGGTGCTCGGTTTATTAGAGTTCCTAGCGATTCCTGTAACTGGTCTTCAGCTGTGGTTACATCTTCGGGAGTGGGAAGAGCTGACGCTCCTTCTTCATCTTGCCAGAAACGGTACAAGAAGCATTTGTCTTTAAATGGTTGTTCACCAGAAACTTTAAGTATAAACGTGAAAACTCTGTTAATTATTAATTTTACCCTTTTAAGTAATAAAAATTCAAGTCTGTTGATATAACTTTCCGATTTGTTGTGCAAATATGAAAAGATGGGAAACATAAAATATGCATTTAAGGATTTCAACGGAATGTACATAAATTCGTGTGTTTTCAAGTGTAAAAAAGAAATAAAGAAGACCAAATATCAGGTGTATTAAACGAACCATGAGAAATGACTCCTTCTTCAAGTAAAGCTTGCCACATTCCGGCAGCTTGAACGCGCGTGTGAACAGCAGGACTAACAGCCAGTAACCAATCAACCAGCTCGGTACCCGGAGCACATCTTCTTACAAGTTTTCCAGACATTTTTCGATCCCGCAGACATGTCCCACCGGGAATTCCTAGCAGTAACGTTCGTAGAGCCCATCCAATGCGACTCATTGCTGGGCTTGGTGTCTATTTAACGTAAATATATGTTAAAGGGTCAAAATTTTCCTCTACAGTAAAATAAATTAAATTAGTTCTAAACATGAAAAAATACTACTTTTAACGACAAATTATTCTATTTCTAGAAATATAAAGATGAAAAAAACATTTTTTTTATTGATAAAAAAAATCACTTCATCGATTTAATTCATTGAAACTTCAAACTCAATGCTAAATTTCCGCTTTTATGATACAAAGAGTTATGAGTAGGGGAAGAAAAAACGTTTTAAATACGAACCTCTGTCTACCATAAAGCATTTATAATTGGAAAAAATATAAATACTTACATTTCAATAAATAAACGAATAAAATGTATAAACAATTTTTAATTTTAAAGAAATTGAAAGGAATTTCCAAATGATTGAAATTTTGGTATGAAAAATAATGATTTAAAAAGTAATAACATAGTTCCTTATTCGGCTTTAAAATCGTAAATAGGTACACAACAATAGCTTTATGAAACAGATTTATGAAAATAAATCAAGCAAACCCGAGAATCAAAAAAAAAATATTTAAAAACAACTGAGGTGTAAACATAATTATTTCAAATCTCATCCAATGAAAAATGAATATTTTTTCTTCTCCATTTTCCAATCGTACAACATTTCTTTGATTTCATTCGATCAAAGACGATGGATTCTTTTATGTATTCGAAATAAGTCTTTTCAAATATTGACATAATATTTTGGTGATAATAAGGTTTAGTTTAAAAGGTATGAGTGGGGTAGTAAGGAAGTATATTTTTTCAACAACATAATGTTAACTTACTTCGGTTATGGGTTCTGCTGGATTTGGACTGTCAGGGCTAAGTGGACGTCGTGGTGGTGGTGATGTTGGACCGTGTAAAGGGGATGATTTATTCACGCTAGCTCCAAAACCTTTCAATACAACAATGAAAAAAATTAGTGCTTAAAATGAAAAGTATGTAAAATCCCCAAATGTATTTATTGAATTTTCCCACGATTCTAAGATATAGCTTTTTGGTTCTTTAAAATTTGTCATCTCATGTAGTACTAAAAAAGCAAACCCTTTAATAACACAAAAGCATATATAACTGATTAAGTATCAACAACTTGCATTACTTCATTAAGTTTGTTGGCCATGGAAAATATTTTTTGATAGAATATTTTTAGCAGTTTAATTTATTTATTAATGCATAAAAGCTACAATAATGTAACACCTCCAAAAACGTTTAGAAAAGAAAACAAATTTAAATTTAGTGCTGAAATTAAGATAGAGCAAGTTATAAGTAGTTAAAAATAAATGGAAAGTTTCTTTCAAATAAGCATTGCTGCATTGTCGGCTTCTCTGGAGAGTATGATTGATTAAAACCGTAATTTTTATTCCCTAAGTGTTCTGTTAGTTCAACTAAAGCTTAAAGTTATGAACACAGGATTATTCATTCGAAGTGTAATCTATTTCCAAAGCCATAAATGTTTTTTTATGCTTTATACTTAGTTAAACGATAACGAGTGACTCATCACATATCAGTTACGGAACGATTCAATTCTAATTGATGATCACTGAAGAAGATTGCTTGGCAATCGAAATACGGATCTGGATAAAACGTCAAAGAAGATTTAAATATATAAGTTAAAACTTACGCTTTAATTTATGTTTATAGTTTAATTTTGTAAATTATATTACATAAGTAAAATCACAAATATTATATAAACTGTACAACTGTTCAAAGTTTGCGAAAAAAAAATTGCAAATAGCTGGAAATAGTATTTTAGTATGTATTTTGGCTTGTAGTTGGTTACACTTAATGAATGTAGAATAGTAATGAATGTAGAATAGCCGAAAAGCAGGTACTTTAAGGGATTATGACTTTACTTTTAACTTAGTAACTTAGTGCTTCCATTTTTTGTTTGTTTTAAGATACCGTAAAATACTATAACTCATAAATTATTATTGTTAACTCAATCGTTACTACGAAAAATACATCTTTTATGATGAGTGGTCATTATTAAGTGGCCAAAGTGGCCGTTCCAAAACTGGTAGGTGTTGGGTACGGGTAAATCTCGTATTGAGCAAATTTTCAATATTTCTCGATACAGAGATTTGTATTAACCCTAGAGTCACTAAAAACAATTTGTTAAAAACAACAGTAAATCATATTAAAAAATGTTCTATGTTAAGTTTTGTGATTTTTTGAAATACTTAAAAGGATTTAATAAAAGAAAACGCGCAGCGGTTACCCCGAAATACATATGAATTTTTTCATATACAATGTACCAAACAGTCCTATGTAAAATTATATAATTTCTTGACTACGAAGTAGCTTATTGAAAACGTTTAATGCTTTTCATATTTTTAATACTTTCTTTATTATTATACTTTATACTTTTATGATGATAATTTAATATGCATAATTGAAAATGGAACAATATAATAAAGGATTTTAAAAAACTTTTTAATTTAAATTGTCATGAAAAAAAAATTTTATCGAAGAAAATTTCTTTATTAACACAAGCAAGACAATTATGACTTCCTAGTTTTAGAATACATATTATACGTATTTAAATACTTCAAAATATGCTCAAAATACGTGAAATGTGACGTCATAAAACATTCTAAATTCATCAAACAATATGAGTAATTTGTTTACTGTCTCAAATAATGGACTTTACTGTAAATAATTTCCAAAGGAAATTTAGTAGATGCATTGTTCTCTTCAATTATATGGCCCTTGTCATAATAGAATCCTTTATAGAGTTAATTAAATGTGAATAAAGTTTGATCTTTGAATTCAATAAACACATTTTTGTTCATTTCAAAAATTAAACCGTGTTTTATTATGAGCTTTATAAATTTTAAAATTTTTATTTCTTAAAAGCTTTGTAATCAATAAAGTATTAAATACTCACCGTTTTTGATTTTGCAGTTTGCCACAAGGTCGTTCATAAGCTCCTTATTTTTCTGAAGCAAAAAAAAATAGATATGAAATAGATGAAGAATAAATAAAATTTCATATAGAATAAATATAATCGATATGTATAAAGGTAAATTTAAATTGAAAATGAATCGAAATAGTTTCATCTGGGTAACTTTTTTCAATACTTTTTTACGTATTTTCCAACACGCGTATATAACATAAAACCTTAGATTTGTAAAGTTTTGAATTTAAAATATGGAAATTTGTGAGGAAAAGATATTTGAATGAAATAGGGAACAATTTATTTAAAGTGTTCTTTTAGAAGACGAAACAACAACTTCTCAAATATTTAGGGGGAAAAATAGAATTGTATTGATTTACATTTTTTAAAGGCATTGCTAAACAAACATGTTTTACTTTGTAGCAATACTAAGTATTGTAAATTTGTATTTATTATTTGTGAATTGTTTATTTACTTTGTTCCCTTACTTCATAAAATTTCATCAGTTTTTAAATATTTTATTCCCATTTTAACTGATTGAAATGTTCAAATACCTATTTATTAATACTGAGAAGAAACTTTTGCTAAGTTTCATAGTAATGCCAAGCTTAATATTTATTGAGTTTATGGATGAAAATTTTGAAAACCATTTTTTTTTTGTTAGATACAAAAAAAAAACTTATTTATTAGTTTTGAGATAGTTTTAATGAATAATGAATAATTTTGAATAGTTTTAGTGACTAAGTATTTAATCATCTAAGTTTTCAATATTAACATTTAGACATTGAAATGAAATTTTATAAACATAAAATTATTTGATATTATCTTTTAAAAAGATATTTGAAAAATATTTTTTCTGGTGTATCAATGATGTTTCGTTTTTTAATTATTAGCACAATATGAATAAAAGAAAAACATGTAGATACCTCATTTCCTATTAATGTCCCATTAAAATTCAAAATTAAAAAAAAATAACTGCACCTCATTTTAAATGTATACATTCACTAGAACAAAAATTAAAATGAACAAAGCAAGCATTTAATGATTTTCGTTTTAAACAGAAAATTTATGTAAAGCTTTAGAGCACGATGGTAATAATAGAGATTTATGTTAATCGATTGCGAATTTCCTCGACCAGAAATAACCAATTGCTTAATAATAAACTAAATTAAATTTAGAAGTTTCAAAATAGCTGTTATTAAATTATTTTTTTTTCTTATTGAAAAAATATGTTTAATAAAATCCTTGTTTCGCAATTGAACTTGCCCGCAAATCGTGGTTTGTAACTATTTTTTTTTGTCTTATAACTTTTCATTTGTAATTAAATAGTAAAAAAAAATCAAAATTGGTAGAACTAGAACCAACTAGAACATATCTAGGTGACGTGCATATTTTATATTTGCGGGTTATCTCAGACTGTATAATATACGTTTCTATTAAATGTATAAAGTAAAACTTTGTGTATATACTTTATTTAAATTGTTCGTTGAAAATGCATAGGTTTTCTAGCGATTTTAAGAGACATTTATTAAACAAAAATTCTCCCGGTCTTGTTTTCGTGGCAATCCTTATGATCCTTATTATATCACGGGTGTTGTCTTCAGAAGAAACTATTGGTGAAATACACAACTACGTTGCACTAATTTTATTGTTTTGTCGTGATTCTAGTACAGAACGACAGGTGTTAGGATAGGTTTAGGAAGAATATGAATGCACTACTAAAATATTTTGAGTTTGGTTATTTCTATACTCTTTATAAAAGCTAATAGAAGTACGTATACTCGTAAGTTTCTCTATATTGATTAAGTGATTTTATTCTACATTCATCGTCTGAGAACTAATAGTATTCATTTTAAGCTGTGTAGGATTTGAATGGATAATATACCAAAAGTGGGAAAACTAGCTCGTATATCTAACTAAATTCAATTTGAAAATTTTAAGTGAATATTGCTATTAGCTGGACTCAAATCACCTACCAACCCTGAGTTAGTAGCGGATGAATAAAAAATGTATATTTAAAACTTTCGCAATTTAAATTATGCCCGATAATACTTCTGTTTCTTATTTAATAATATGGAAATAATAATAAACCTAATACTATAATTTAACCAGAAAAAATGTGTTGCATGTCTACGATTTAAATGTGTGTAGCCCTTGTATGTAGCGTCCTGCTGTGGGCTTACCGGGCCACAAAAATAAATAAAGGAGAGCGGTCAGGTACAATGAGATGAAAGATGTTCTAGAGGTTTCTTTGACGATTTTTGATTTAAGAGAGGAAAGGATAGATAGTAAAAAAATTCGGTCGCATATTCCAGAGAGAGAATAATCCAGAGTTCATTTCTTCTCAAACATCATCGAGCCATTCTAAAAGAGGTTGACCGCAGTTGGATGACAATCACTTATAAATCAGTTATAGTTAGTGAATCAGAAATAAAATATTTAGGAGATAAACGATTGCTGTAAATAAATAAAGAAGAGTGTACTGTAAAATAAATAAACGTTTGTGTAATAAAATAAATTTGTTATTGTTCTATGTATTGAAACACAAATCCAAACGAACCCATCAAATGTAAATAAAAGTGAAAAATTCAATATAACTTCGTATTTTCTAAGACAAAAGATTTTTTAATATGAGAGAACATAAAGTCATGGTAAGGATCGTTCGTTTCTATTTAAAAACGTTTATCTATTTTAGCTCTTTTTACCTCATTGATGGCTACTATGTCATTATTTTTTTCTATTAGGTTTTGGTCTGTGATACAAACGGTGTGGATTACTGTGGATCATTAAATTCATGTTTAATGTACTACATTCAGGAAATACGTACTACAAGAACGTTAATTGTGTTACCAGTCATGTAATTTTGATACGTCTTAGAGTTGTGTTTCCAAAAAAATGCTTTTAACTTAAATACTTTATATCTATGATGTAACCAGCACATAATAAGCATGGTAACCAACGACATCGGCATGGGAGAATAAGGTGTAAGAGAATTAGTGGAAAAGTTTTGTTTTATTTATTACACCATTAAACGCAAATAACATACGTATTTTCGGATAATTGTTTTATTTAAGAAAAAACTCAATCGTAAAATTTGATTTAGATATAAAAAGTAGGCACCAAAACACAGTTTTCAACAAAGCGTGGATCAAGTGACGTCACATCGAAGTAAACAACAAATAGCTGAAAGCACATTTATATAATGAATGAAACTTGTTGCATTGGTAATGGTTTATAAGTGGTTCGAAGTACCACAATGTATAAAAACATCGACGAAAACGTCATTTGAATTGTTTGTTCTTGTTCCAATGAATCCTAAAAATCGAAAAAGGTGGTTAAGTTTAGCTTGTCAAGACCCTAACTAGGTATCAGATAATTCAAATGTATATATGTGTGAAGATAATTTTGATGCAAATATTATGTGTATTCTTTTACAGCCATGAAAGTTTTGATTTTTCTTTAAGTCAATAAATCAATTTAATCAACATAACCTTAAATGATAGTGTTTTTTGAATGAAAAGTTTCTATAAATCTATTACAAATAAATAATAACTACATACGCTGCAGTTAATCCATTTTTCAGTTCTGATCCATAAAAACCATGAAACATTGTTCAATCATTTGTTCATTTAGTTTACCTTAGTTAACCTTGAGTTTACTTAAAGCTTAGGTACTTTAGTTTATCATCTTTTTCGGTGTTCAGGATTCATCGAAACAGGGATAAAAAGTTTTTTCTGAGTTTTTTCGATGTATTTGTACATTGTGATACTTCGTACCACAATTATATAAACGTGCTTTCAGTTGTTTGCTGTTTACTTTGATGTGACGCCACCTGATCCATGCCATGTTGAAAACTGCGTTATGGGGCTTACTTTTTGTAAATCAAACTTTATTATTGATCTTTATTTTAACTAAAGTAATTCTCCGAAAATTCTTATGGTATTCTTAATTTCTTCTGTCAGGTTATCTAATTTTTTCCACATTTTAATTAATACACAGATCCTCATATAAATAACTATCAATAACTATATAAATATAAATAACTATTTTGAAATTTATACGATAAAGGAGAGACATTATCAGTAACTTTATGCTTAAACCAGTCGATAACAGGAAATCCAGAAGAAACTCTATTTACTTATGTGTGACGTCACCAGAGTTGAAACCAATCACGAAGCAGTTTCTAAATATGAAATTGAACCTCAAAAATACAAAAAGAAAAATGAAATTATTATAGAAACTGTTAAAATATATTTTTACAATTTATTTTATTGGGATGACTATTTTTTGTACCATATTTTAAATATAGTAAAAATATCCATTATAGGAAACTCGATTTAGCTACTTATTTATTATTTGAATCAAATGAATTTAAAAAAGTTGTAAAAGTTCTTTACTGAAATTACTAATTATACTATTGATACTTAAGTTAATGTAAAAAGACTTTTCAATGTAAGACGTGAATGTAGTAACTGAATACCTCACACCTTTCAAAGCTTTAACAAAAGGTAATATCGATTAATTAATGCTACAAAGACTACGTTTTTAAAAATATTTTTAAATATGAAATTTCAATAACTACACACACTATATACACTCAAATAGAGCTACCTACCGAATTTCTACTTTTATAATTTTCTTATAACATGTTTTTATGGTAAACATTGAATAATTATTATAGCTTAGTAAAACATTAAACGTGAGTTTGAAAAAGCCTTGACACAAATTTATCGAGAAATGAAAATAGAACGAGAGGTAAAGTATAAAATAAAAATAATATTATTGAAAAGTTGGAAATAAAAAGCCAAAACCCTGATTCATTATAGTATTTGAATAATTTGATAAATTGAATCTGTTTTTTCAGCTTATAACATATATATGACTGAACGCCAAACTTCTCTTTTTACCTTTACTGTGACATATTATTTTAGTAGATCGTTTATTGTCGCAGAAGCTTTTACAGGCTATTAAGCCCTACGTTACGTAGTTCTAGGCTCTTTCTATTGTATTTTTATTCCGTTTTTTTAACCTTACATAAAAAGTTCATCAGGTGAGTCAATTTGTCCCTTAACGATTACTTCTTTCACTGTTGATTCAGCACCATTCTTACAACTTTTATTGTTAGAACTAATTTTATAAGTGTTTCATTTACAGAGAATAAAGTTTCATTTTATGTGCTCATTGAAGAGTGTAATTGTTTTTGCTTCACTTATAGATAGATTTTATTCAGGCTATTGTGCGCAATATTGAAGTTTGTTCAAAATATTTGGCATTAAATGTTATTAGAAGAAAAGTGTATTTATAACTTTCTTGTTTTGTTATCAGAAATTAATAAGGCATTATGAGCTTTTTCCAATTAGGTTTGAAAAATGTTGTCTCTAATGATCCGGATTCAATAGTAAGATGAACAATAAAAATGTCACAAAAAGAGATAAATAAATTGAGTTTGATAATATATTGTTTTTCTTTTTTGATGCTTTGTTAATTATGTGTTATGCAAGTAATGTTTTGAATTATTGTCATTTTAAAAGGTTATTCTCTTATATAAGAGCTGTTTTTTTAACTTTTTCAACTACGTGAATTATCTCAATATTATGTTCGTTGACACTACATAATTATTTAATAAACTATTTTACTTTAAGTCAGCATTACATTTCTGGAATTTGGAAAAAATAACTACGACGTATTTTGGTGCTTTTTTGTGGTTTAAGAGATTTGAAAGAAAACCAATTGTTATTCGTATATTTTCCGAGAAAACACTGTTTAAAGAAAATCCGTTTAAAAATATGGCCATGAAAAGACGTTAGACCTCTTTGACAAGGACACTAGAAAGTAAGGAATTATAATAGCGTAGTCAAAAAAAGTATTAAGTTGGGAACTCCCAGGAAATAGAAGAAGTCAAACTGGGAACTTATACTGGACAAGCTATAGTGGTTAAGATCTAAGAGGGGGATTGGAAAATCAGAGAATGGTGGAGGATAAAAACGGTGAACTTTTAAAAGAAAAAAGCCAAAAAAGCAAAGAATATAATGAGCGTTCGTTATGGCAGTGGTTTCCACACTTTATTTTATCACGGATCTCTTAAAAATATTTGATCATACGGCACCTCTTCCATTTTATGAAATACAACAAACACAACAATTTTTAAGTACTAAAAATTTATTAAGGTTAATTCTTATACACAAGAAAAAACGAATAACAATATTTTATTATTGCCGCTTAATGAAATGGATGTGATTGCCTTTTAACACAAAGTTTATCAAACCTCATCGTCTAAAATTTTGCCTAATATTCGCGCCTCTCCTTAGACTATTCCACGGCTCCCTAGGGAGGCGTGCCTCCTAGATTGGAAAACACTGCATTAAGGTATAACTCCCAGATGCTTAAATAGTTTAGTACGTCTAGTACCTATGCTTAGGGTAAAAGTTTTTGTTCTTAAAGAACGATTTCATTTAGGAAAATGCGAGATTTAATTTACCAGGATAATACGTGTTTTAAATAGACGAACGCATTCATATACACAAACAACGATAACGTATACAATAATAACAACACAAAATTCATACAAATTTATATCGTATGACTCTATTTTAATAATTTCCACTGCGCATTTTAACAGTGGCTAGCTATTGTATCTGGCTAACATCGCCAGGTGGAATTCAAACAAAGTTCATACAAAGTGTTTGTTCTATGATAATTTTTCTTTAAAAATATAGTTGTATCCAATTGGTGAGTTTTATATATTCCATATCCTTCGATGGTGTTCATATGTCATCTTCAATTCTTGCGAAAATGAAGACAGTGTATCGTGTGGCGTGGCGTGCGTTTTCGCCGCCCGGGGACGACCGGGACAATATTCGTCGACCTTTATTTTTACCATTAGTTAAGGAAACGTCAACAACCTTTAAATTTTTTAATGATTTAAAAATGTATTCCTTGTTTTTCTTAAAGTTAAAGTATTTATGACATTATCATTGTCAATAGGCTGCTTCATTATCATGTGCCGCCCGGTGCTAGCCCCCTCCCCCGCTCCTGAATCCACTACGCTACACTACTGTATGTAGAAGTTTAAAATTTGTTTCTCAATTTATGCACTTATAATTTTCGACGTACATGTGTTTTGTAAAATTTGAGAATGCTGTTGAATCAGGTATTCGGGGTATGCTCCTTGTATTTAGTCCCGAAAGAACTACCGACTTGACACGTCCGTCAAGTTAGCACTATACTTTTGGAATTTCGAAAAAATAACTACGGAATATTTTGGTGTTTTTTAGCCGTTCTAGAGTTCTGGAAAAAAAATTGTCGCTCGCATATTTTCCATGAAAGCCCGAGGTAGTGTTATCTTGATGTTTTGAGCTTTTCTATAAATATTAAAATTTCGATTTTTTTTTACATCATTAATTTTTTTGTAGCTGAAGAATTCCGAAAGAAAACTTTTCATGGCTTGTATATTTTCCCGGATATATACATTTGAAGAAAAAGCTCAATTTTGGCGATTTTCCAAATATTGAAATTTTGATTTTTTTTTGCACTACTAATTAGTGTTTTTTTGTCGTTCGAGACTCTCCAAAGAAAAATTTTCATAGCTTACGTAATATCCCGAGAAACGATATTTAAAGAAAAAGCTCGATTTGGATCATTTTTCAAACATTGAATTTTCCAGAACTTTTTCTCACCATTAATTGGTGTTGTTTGGTTGCTCGAGAGTTCTGAAAGAAATAATTTTACCACGGGCATATATAATATTCATCGCTTGCTTTCATAAGTATTAAAGCTTCTATATTAGATATATGTATGTGTAAATAAATAGAGGTTTTTCTTTAAATAGCGTTTCCCGGAAAAACAAATAAGTTATTAAATTTTTTCTTTCGGAACTCTCAAACGATAAAAAACACCAATTAATGGAGTAAAAAAAAATCGTAATCTTAATATTTATAGAAAAACTCAAAATGTCAAGATAGCACTACATAGGGTTTTCACGGAAAATATGCAAGCGACAAATTTTTTTGCAGAACTATTGAACGACCAAAAACACCAAAACATTCCGTAATTATTTTTTCGAAATTCCAAAAGTGTAGTGTTTACTTGATGGACGTGGGTTTGGCTAATATATAATGAATTTTTTACATGATCATATTTAATCATATTTAATCATATTTAATTGTATATATTCGGGTTTTATTTTTCAGTGTGATTTGGTTGTTCTCCCATGGTTTGAGAACTTTGAGGATGTTTTTATTTATCGAAAATGCGATATTAATATTATTTTTCTTTAGAAATCTGGCGATTGTGATTGCAAATATATTGTTGAAATGTATCCAAAACATATAAATATATCCAAGCATATCGTTTCCAGTGATCTTTGGTGTAACAATGCCAGGATTAGTTCCTTTTTTAAATGATGTAATTATGATTTTAATGATATGATTTAATATATTACTAATAAGATGCCTTGTATTTTTTATTGTTTGTGGACGTTAGTGTGTTCCTTATTTAAACTTCAATAAATTTCTTTAGTAACAGCCACACATTATCATTTACCATCACTTTTCATTAAAATTGTAGATGTAGATTGAAATAAAAAAAACAATATTAAAGCTCATAATGCTTTGATTAATGAATTTGAAATAGTTTTTTAGTGAAAAAAAAAGTAAATTTTGATTTTGTTTTGAAATCTGGAAAGTGGAAATTTTTATTAAAAAAATAATAAGAAATGATAAACAACATCATATTTGAGAAAAAAGTTCATTAGAAAAAGTCATTTTTTCCAAACCATAAAATTATAACTATTTGTTGATGTGTATGTCAACCGTTTTGATGGGATTTTCCAACGATTTTGAAGCCGTATTGGAAAAATAGTTTAAAAGAAACATTTTTGTAAGTACTTTTTTCAGATTTGAAGAAAAATTCTTGTTTTATTCTACCAGATACACGTTTACGTTTTTTTTGTTACTTTTCCAACCAAAATAGTATAGAAAATTGCTCATAAATTACAAATAAGGTTCTTTAGGAGAAAGAGATCATTATCTTCTTACGTTCCCTATTTCCCCAATTAAAAAAAAAATGTTATTTTAATTATTTTGTCTTGAAAGGACAAGGAGATCAAAAAGTGACCAAATTTACCATAAATCATTAATGAATGGTCACTTGAAAGAGAGAAAAGGATTTGAAGGTGCTGAAAAGTAACTAATAATAGTGCATCAATGAAAAGTGTAAAAAAGCATAACATTTTATTATACGAAATAAGTTTCCATATTGAAATTCGGTTTTAAAACGTTGATACAGTTATTTATCTATATTTTCAGGTTTCAAGCACTTTTGAAGGATGAAAGTCACCTGATAGTGTTATTCCCTGAGAACTGACTTCTCAAATTACTGAGATATTTTACGGTTCGTGATGAAATTTTACTAGAATGGTTGTACTAAGAAAGTTGAGAGAAATATTCGAACAAATATATTAGCTGGTTTTAATTAAATGGTTTTATTATATTTAATTATTTGTTTAGAATTTTCCAACATGGAGCCTCTAATTCTGAAAAAGTGGAAGATTTACGATAAAAAGCTCTATGGCATTTCCGATTTATTATACTTGTAGAAGATTGTTGTAAATAAATGTCTATTACAATTCTTATTATATGTACTTACTTGTATTATTAGATTATTTAAGTTATTATTTTTGATAAACGTTATGGTTTACATTGTAATATACATTCGTCCCATTGTAAGTTATACCCAAAACCAGAGGCGATTTATTGTATTTGTGTCTTATGATTCTTTATTATAAGAAAATACTTATCCATCTCTGGTCTTACGTTCTACGGCTTTTTCATTATTAGAAAGGCATTGTTATAAGATATGTATTTGTGTAATTGATGTATATGTGAAAAGTTTTAAATTATATCTGAGTTTTGAATCTCATTCATGTTAATTTAATGTCAGTTGGGTATTTCTCGGGAACTTAGGTATGAAATAATTCGATGTTAAATTTTCAAATTTTGCAACGTGATATGCTTTTCAATTTTTAAATATTTTCAACGACCATGTTACTACGTTTCAACAATGATGTCAACCTTAAATATTGCTTGAAGAAGTTGAAAAATATATCAATGAAAATTTAACATCAAATTATTCCGCATCCAAGTTCCCGAGAAATATTCAACTGATGTTTAAATTATGAATATAACTAACTGATACCCTCGACTTCACCTGCGTGACTTGATATGTTGATAATATTTTCATATTGGATTTATTGTTTATCGATATGTTTATGGGAACTATTATATCCTTTTACCAAAAATGTATTCATATCTACAAAATACGATTTAAGGCTTTTACAAGAGCACATTTCATGAACTGTTGATTTGAATAAGCCAATACCCAAGACTTTGTGTGTAATAATACGTCATTACAATAAGAGTTATTTATTTATTTAATGTTAATATTTTGATTTTTTAAATTATTATCATTCAAAAAAATCTTTTTACACAATTTTTGGTGTACGATACAAATTCTTCAAAATCCTATGAACCTCTTATGACAAATGTATTTAAACACAAATAGTAAGGTTGTTGCAGTCGCTCAAACTATACGTTAATAATGTAAACCATTTACAATCATCGAATTTAGCGAGATAAGATATATTTTATTACACTTCGTAAGTTTTTAAAGAAAAAGTAACTTCATTTATCCTTCAGAAATTACTTTGCAACTTGAACAGAAAAATAGAGAAATCATCTGCTATAAATAGTTATAGTGAAGATTAAAGACTGTTATTTTTTCTGATTATAGCTCTTGTATATACTTTTTTAATATATCGAAAACATATTTTCTGATTTATCGTTTGTTTCGATTTATTCTCAAATAAAAAAACAAAGAATAAAAGTATCAACATATCGTTCAAAAATGAACCAAATACTTTTCTGGGGCCGATTTTTCATTGTAATCGTCCTAAAGCTTTTTCTACCATTTCACTTTAGTCAAGGTTTTAGAACTATCGAAAAATTATTGAAAATACTTTTCTCCAAATTTTAGATATAATTTGATTGATTGTAAAAATAAAGTTTTCTTTTAAAACTTATTAATAATCCATACACAATAACACATGTTTTTTAAAACCATTAAAATAATTTTCCTCATAATTATTCGGAAAAATCTTCACTGAATTTGCTTTAAATTGCAATAGTTATTGGATCGTTTGGAAACACAATTTATTTTACTTGTAGATATTAAAAGCTTCAGTATCAAAATGATTAATGAAAAGCATAGTTTCTACATACACTAAACACAATTAAGCTCATTCTAATGAAAAAAAATTGAGAATAACTTTTAAGGTTTGAAAATGTTTTTCGTGGCCCAAAAATTAGAAAATTTTTGTAAGTTATATAGTTTTTATGACAATAACACAATGATTTGTTTATATCTCGGTTTCAATAAATGGATTATGACGTCACAGAAGACTAATAAGCGCACCCATTATTTTTGGAGTCTTATTTGCTCATTAATTCTAATACTAACTAACTTTACACTTTACACTAACTTTTTTTTAAAAAAAATAATATTCCGTTCATAAATAGACGATACAATAGGTATATGAATAACGTATATCAATAAACAATATACATCCAATGATATCAAAGAACAATGAACATGATTTTGATAAAATTTTAGTAATTTGCAGCGCTTGTTATTTTTTTCCTGTTTTGTAGATAAAATTTTCTATGTATGGGCAATATGATGTGCTGGAAGAAAAAAATATACAATACAATACACAAAATACACAATACAATATACAATACAATTACTAAAATGCAACGGGTGTTAATTTCTTCATCTTGATTTTAAAAAATTAAGATACAGAATAAGCTAATAAGCTTTAAAATGAATTATAAATACTTATAAAATACTTCTAAAATGAAGTAAAAAACATAATTCTACTGAAAATATGATTTGAAATTATTTTTTTGTTTTACAGTTCATGAATAAAAATGTAAACTCTTTTACGCTCTAACGTTTCATTAAGTAAATAATTTTATTTATTTACACATATAATATTGCGACTTTCTTCCAATTATAGCTATATTTAAACGTAAATGTGATGTGAAATACACTGATTTTCTAGGCCGTTACATTTTAACCGCCCGGAGGGTTGTTATAGTCTTGGTTAGGGGGTGAATGATGTATAACCCATATTATACATCAACACTTGTGCCATGTATGCTTATGCGTATTTCGATTTTGCTTTAAAACCAACACAGCTTTAAGCTTCATGTACACAATGTGAAGGAAGGTAATTACTGTTTAAATAATTATCTAAACTAATACATTGAAGTTTATGGAGACTGAAGTTTTCAACTGTATGACTATAAATTGAAAGCAAAATTACTGCAGAAATTATTATAAATGACAGTTTTGATCTTGGAAATGATTAAACAAAAACGAGTGACTTGTAAGTTGAAATAAGTCGAATGAGTCATATACCAGGCATACGACCGACGTGGTTTCTGAATAGGAAGTTTAAAAACTGTGAAGCGCGAAATTGTTTCGTACATAGCAATTTCATTTCTTGTTTAAAAAAGCAAACTTGTTAGGTTGGAAAATGTAGGTAATATTATTATTTGTTCCAGCGATAAATTTTTCAATAATAACCTCATATATGTTTACCCTTGCAATAACGAGAAAAATATCACATTTTTTGTGATCAAAGAGGGTACTAAAAAAAGGAAATATAAAAAATATATTATGCTATGTAAAAATGGTTTGAAAAATCAGCTAATTTATCTATAACGTCTACAACTCTCTGTATCATTTCAACCAACGCTCAGAGTGAAAATTAAAAATTAATGTGATGAAGAGATCTTAAAGAAGCATTCCTTTCTGTTAAGAATTGAAATATGAAGATAATCCTAATCTTTGTACGGTATATATTGGAACGATAAGCCAAATACATTGAATTCTGAGCTGGGATTTAGAAAATTACACAACGGATTCAATACCGTATGGAGTAAATATAAGTTTTACTTCATTTCTGATAGTTCGGTAGAATGGAAAAAGTAGATTTACTTTTATTAAATTATCACGCGTAAAACATATTATCCACAGATTGTTTTTTCGTAAGATTTTAACAAATGTCTCAGGAAAGCTTTGTAGTCAATGGCTGAATCAAATACATTTTTTTTCTGAAAAAGGTAGACGGGTTTTTAACAAACACATCTTTTTCAATTTCAATTGGTTTTAAAAGTCTTCAACGAGTTTCATCAACCTTCATTTGAGTAGATGTATAGATAGAAAATCTCTCGAAATTGTTTCTGAGAGACATTAAGCCCAAATGTTAAGCCACTTGCACGTGAAGCTTTCAAAGCTGAGCAAAAGTAATTATTTCTGTGTCTCACAATTCGAATGATCAATTTGTCACGTATCTCAAGTGTTCGTAATCTAACTGTGTATCTATATATACCTTTAGTAATGAAAAAACGTTTTTCTACCTCCTTGCATATAAATACATGTCCTCTAATGTCTTACAGTTATATGCCATTCAAACTGAGATTTGAAGAAAACAAGAAAATCGGGTCCGACTCTCGTACAAATTTCTCATATTTTTCGATTTACATATTTTTATTAACGTTACAGTCGCTAAAGACATTATAGATATAGAAAAAATAGTTCATGTATAAACTGATACCTACATTCAAGTACTGTCACTCAAATGCTTGTGTTCATTAAAAAGCTAGAGAGTAGAACTAGAGATATTAGTAGTTCTATTTCTTTTATATACGGTGTATGTATATATTCATCGTCCTTTTTTTTTGGAATTTATTACAGACAGTTGTTTTTATAGTTACGATGCTATTGCGTTAAAATTCAAGTGTGCATAAAAATTTTAAAAGAGAATATTGTAAAGACTTAGATAAAGAAAATCTAGTCCAAAATTACGATGTTTCACTACAATTTTTACTAAAATTTTTTTCAGTAAATCTTGCGATGCCGATTAAGGACGGCAACGCGTAGTGGTGGTTAAATAAATGGGAAACCAAATGTAAGCTAGAATAAGTGAACACGGCAAAGACCAGTGCCTTTTGTATGATACTCTTTTATTCAGGAGTAGCGAAATCAGCGCCAAGAAAATTCACTTACAAGAGTTAGCGGAATGCATAAGGGTGCAGTAGATAACGGGAAGCTATTGCATTCAAGGTTCCTCGGGGTATCCCTTGTATAATTATCATGATGGTGTTCAATTAAAAACTAAATTTGAAAAAATGCCTATTTTTGTTGTCGAAAGAAGAAGTATAACTAACAGGATGAGGTAGGTGGGAATTCTTGATCTACTGAAAAAAAGAACGGACTGAAACACTTCACAGGCATTACCGAAAGGAAGAATTCAATTGCGTGAAATTTAAATCAACCGTTAAGACAAAGAAAAAATAAAATAAGAACACGGGCGAAACCGCGATATTTTCATCATTTAATATCTCTATATAGATATTAGGTCTATATACGAGTATGTCTTTTTAGTAAAACAGTACATAATCTACATTTTTCGCATTATAAAGTTTTACTTTTTGAATATAAAGCAATTAAGTGTTTAATCTTTTTTCAAGTAATTAAAAATCGCAGCGCTTACGTAATACACTTAATTATTTTTATGCAAATAACATTTCTATTATTAAAAATAGCAAAGTAAAACTGCTGTTGTAAAAAAAGACTGAATTTCAACCGCTTTTTTTTGTCTAACTTTTGTTTTAAAATATCGTAAGGATTTTGAAAAGAAACAAAAGAAAGCTTTCAGCCATTTTATGTAATGCAAGCTAGTTAAAAATATGAAACATTCATATAACGTTGTTATTATTTTGTGCTTATCAATGATTTTCAAGGGGACATTTTAATTTTTTAATGAATAGAAAAAGTAAACTATCTAGGATGGTTGACACAATTATCTTTCCATTATTTTGTTACAGAAATATACCCGAACGATGCAATATACTTGTGTGTATATATTGTTGTCTTATTGGAAAGCATTGAAATATATTTTCCATTGGCTAGGTAAGTAAGAGCATGCTGACAGGATTTTATGCATTTGTTATAAATTCTGACGGCAATATTTACGTGTAATTTTATGGATTCAAAACAATGAATTGAATATAAAAATAAATGTAAAATGTTTACAAACTGAACTTAAAATTGACATAAATCATTAAATAAATGTGATTGTCACACCACATTTATTGTTTAAGGATAATTTAGGACAATATAACTCGAGTACATAAAAACTTGGTTCGTATTAATCACAATAATTTTTTCATTGTTAGGAAGTTTGTGTCATACTAAATCAAAACTTGAATATTTAAAAGAATATATAAAATGTTACGTTTAAAAGAAGTTCCATTGTATCATATTACGAATATCTATGAAAAATATACAAAAGTAATTTATAATTGAAGGTTTAAAAACTTTAACTTAAAGCTTATTAGAATTATATATTTATTTTAAATTATGTTAATCAGAATTAATTCTGAAGAACTCTGTTAGAGATTCTTTTGTTTTGTTATGGAAGAAATAGTAATAGGTAAAGGAAACAGCAAAAAATTCGAAGATTTAAATTATTTCTCTTTATCAAACAATAACAGACACGATTCATTGATGGTAAGACCTATAAGAACTATTCCCTCAATTCCAAAATTATAAATCATCCTTATAATTCGTCTAAAATAAGTTTTTTTCTGGGAACCACTATATTGGTAAAATCTAGTTACACAAATACTACAAAACAAAAAAACAAACTTTTGAAACATTTGTTATAAATTATTGTAAAGTTTCAGATCCTCAATGATGATAAATTGGTAAAAAATATTCAGAGGACTAGGATCAAATAATAATCAGTTAAAACTATTTATTACATGCGCATGTAATAAATAGTTTTAACTGATTATTATTTGATCCTAGTCCTCTGAATATTTTTTACCAATTTGTTATAAATTTTTTTACACCTAATTTTGGAATTTGATGAGAATCACCCATTTTCATTCTTCTGATCATCGCCACGAGAGAACAGTGATGGTCAAAATCTTAACAATATATACAAAAAATAAGAGATAAAATCCAAAACCAACATCAGCTTGACCAAAATTGATTAAAATTTATAAAATTTCAAAAAAATCATTAATATGCCCTCTTGTTAGTATCTTGTACGGGGTTTATTTAGTGTTCTCAAGGCCAATAGTTTCGGTGTTCTTCCACCCTTTTACCTAGTCAGACTCCTTAATGCATTGAATGATATCCTCAACGTAAAGGTAACGGTATGGTTCTTGATAGTATTTAGTTTAAAGTGGTTCAAAGACCTATGAACTAATGTAATACTTATTTCCATTAGGTTCACCTGGACGAAGTTTGGAGATCATCAACACTGCATGCAGAGTTCAGCGCTAAGATCGAAGACCCCCAGCTCTTTTAGTCACAATACATAGTGCTGCGTTCCAACATAATATGAGAAGCAGTTTCATTTTCTGTCCGACAGAATTAGCATATTAAAAATCCAACAGGCTACAGTGACCAATTATAAAGTTTGTCATCAATCTACTTAGTTTTATTATTTTAGCAGTTATATTTTGAGAAGAATTTTTCTTCGTTTTTTTTGCTCCTTGGTGTTGCACCACAAGAAACAATGATTAGTATAAAGTCACTCTTTGCTGGTTTTTCTTGCCACCGATTTCGTGATCCCAAACAGTAATACTGGATCATTAAATGATGTCGTCGCTCCTCGACGGTTAAGAACATCTACCTTTTCATTCCCTAGTATGCCCTTATAGCCCGGTACTTGGCAAATACCACTTGGTTTTTGACGGTCACATCAGTAAGAACATGTTGGCTTCTTTTTCTTCATTTTCTTACTCCCATAGTAATTTGAAATAGGCATGTGGCTTTATCAACACTTTTAGAACAACCTGGCTATCAGAAAATATATGAATTTTGTTGTTTTTCAATCCCTTACCATTATGTAAACATTTCCACGAACAAGCCAGCATGACATGTGTTACAGCCTGGTATATAGTGGTTGCTTTTCTCAAAGGCACTAAAAGTTCATACCAATCCCTTAGAGTTTATCCATTATCTGTTACAGAGCCTTAAGGAAACCATACCTGGCCATGTCGCAATATTTTGCTCTTGTAGATTTTCCATTTATCATGTGATACATTAGTTTATTCATCACCAAGTAGGGTATGCCAAACAAAAAGGGTATCATTTGATCAGTCCCCATATTAGGGATTGGGATTTTGATTCTTTTTTCGATGGCAGTATGAACCTTTTTATTTTGCTTCCACATCGCAAAAACTTGCAACCTATATGCACTCACCCTTACCTTTCTTTGAATACAAATTCAAGGATGAAAATCTATTGTACATCTACATATAGTACATCTATTGTACTGCAGAGTCAACACTTGTATGAGATAAAGAATTAATTGTCCATTCTTGATGTAAATGTTTGAACAGTTATTGTGTGCGTTATTTAACAATGTAATTGGTGAGGGTAAACTGTTAATAAACTCCTTAAAATATATCATAGGTGTAAAATAATGCAATTTAATTAATTTATTACTTAAAAATAATCCAACTCCAAAAGTAAAATCCTCACCGCCGTATTTGATTTCTCATTTACTGAAATAATAATTTATACGCTACAGAAATCTAACTTAATGAAAATCATCCATTTTAAATAACTTAAACCATTTAGTTGAGAAGTTCAAATTTCGGATGTAAACTAGATTTTAGGATTATGTTCAACACTATATTCTATTCGAATGCGAATTAATTATGCTTTTACATTATTCATAAGAATATGATAAATAAAATGATGAAATTTATAAACTAAATTAAGTTGATTCAAGACTTACATTTTCTATTTACAGGAACACAACTTAATGTTCTTAAAAGTTTTGAAGTTCGAATATTAATTGAAGTTGGATAAGCAAAACAAATACTATAATTTATAAATATTCATTCACAACATCTATAAGGTATAACTGATAAAATTATTAAAGTTTGTTAAAGGTAAATAATGATGTAGGGAAAATATACTAAGTACTTATTATGCAAAATAAAATAACGGATTCTCCAGACGGAAAAGACGTGAAATAAATAATACTATCGTGCAATATAGAGCGCTAGAAGGAAATGACGAGGAATAAATCATTTTAGGATTATTCTACATAGTTCTTAGGGTAATGGTACCAGTAAGTATAAATATATAAATTCTATCATACTAACTTTATTAAAACCGTTTCTAATTAAAGTTATATCTGCGAAATTTACACCTTTTGTAAAATCCAAGTACCTAGACAAAATGTCATTTGCATAAAAGAAATTCTGCAGAAAATTGTAATTCTAAATAGAGGAACGTAAAATTTATGCTTCTGAAATATACTAAGTTTAGTGTATGAAAGGACGTGAATAGAGTTCTTTTTTTATTCATTGTCGAACAAAATAAACTGTAAGCTTTGGTAACGAGAAATATTCCATTTAAATAAAATATGCGTTGCATCCAACTTACTTTGGAAAACGTCAGATATTGAAATTTAAATGCCTTCAGCTACAAAATTTTATCTTCGAAACGAATACTTGATGAAAATAATTCTTTTTACTCTGTTACGAAACCTAATTCAAACATCAAATTATCTTTTATTTGCCATGTAGTTTTGCATTATTTGATATATCATGAAGGAATATTTTTCTTTTATTCTTTTGATTATTCAAAGGTTGAAAAGTGGTGTTTTATTGTTTATTTCGTAGAATCCAACGTCGTTTGTCATGGTCAAAGGTTAATCCAAGAATTTATCGATATTCAAAAATTTCCATTTTGTGTTTCCATTGATTGCTCCTTTTCGGTTGGGTATGGAATACGAAAAGCTTTATCTTTTTTGTACGTCAACCGTCCTATAAATTTAAAAGAGCATATTTTTTCGGGGCTCAAATGAGATTTGTATCTTATTTAAAATAAATAAATTGTAAAAATTGGAACAATTTGAGCACGAGAATAAAAATAGAATACGTAGTTAAAACAATTCATGCATAAATATTCACTTAAATTATTGAACATGCTTCAGTAGTTTCAAGTGAACCCTACAAACGAAACAAATCAATATAGAAAACCCTTGAGGATAACAGCTAAAATTTCCTTTATGCATTTTGAGAATACTAAAATTCTGTATATGTGTTGTTAATATAATCAATGGATCACGTCTGATCTAATTTTGAGACAAATGTGGTTATATATTATGTAAATTTTATCGCTTTGAAATAATATTACTTTATCGGAAGAACTTATCTACTTATTTATTATAAGTTATTCTTTTTCACTAATAATATACCTATGTAGTGAAAAAACTTTTAAAAATACTTTTCAAAATACCTTATTTAATTTTCACTTTGACCAAAAATGAAAAATTGAAATATTAAATATTTTGATACAATTTTAATAAATATATAATTGTTTAATTTATTTCTACATTAAAACGGAAGCAAATAATTATTAAATTTTGATTAATATTTGGTAGTTTATGTAATATATCCTATGAAACAATAATCAAACTTTACCAACTTAATCAACCCAAAAATATGTTGGTTAATTCATCGCCTCAAGCTTTATAAATTCTCAACCTTTGAACATTCGGAAAATGGAAGTATCGTGGTTGCTTGTGAGTTTTATTTTCTAAGAAAAAACTTTCCCCATAATTTATATACGTGCAAATAATATTATTACTCACACAACTATGCTAAATTTAATGGGCATTTTATCAAAAATTAATATTGAAATATTCAATATTATAGGTAATTTTTTCATTGTTACTTAAATCGGAAATATCGAAAATTTGCTCGATACGTAATTTGAACCCAACATCTACCAGTTTTGGAGCGACTTGACCACTTGGTCACCAGTAGACTTTGAAAAATTAAATTGCTGATTCCACACTTTAAGTTAGCTAAAATAGAAAAAAATTGGTGTCTGTACTTATTTATTTCTAGCTGCAACACGGTAATGCAAGACCCCTTTGGTGAAGAAAAGCCCTGAGAAAAACTAATTAATTAAGGGGAAGTTATTTCATCGGATTTTTATTTATTTGTATCGTTACCATATTTACTAAGTGGTAAAAAAATTTAGTGCTTAAGTGATGTTCAAAATGTATTTTTTTTATATTTTCCTTGCTAATCAATTGATGTTTTTTCTAATATGGCATTAAAAATTTGCTCACTAGACGTCAAAACGTTGATAGGTACTGTTAAGGCTGATTATATCATTGATTTAAAATCAATAACTGAAACAAAATTTTGTGTTTAAATTGTATATTGAAAAATCGACAATTTTTTCCGGTACACCTATTACATGTGTGAGAAATTATAGATACTTATTTAGCGTAATTAAAAATTGTTTTTAGTTCATTGTCATATCATCTTCTGGTAGTGCCTCAATTGTGGTACACCAGTAATTCGTAGTTTGTGATAACTAAATTATGATACATTTATAAACACAATTTGCTTTTAATATCAACATTCGTAACAAGAAATTGTATCTATCGCAGCAAAGACAGAGTATAAAGAATGAAGAATTATAAACTAATTCATGTGAGTGAAATTAATATGAGATGGTTCAAACTATAAAAATTGAAAAAATTGAAAATGATTAGTTCGACGATATCGATGTTTATCGATGATATCGATGATTATCGATGTTTTAAATATAAAATAACAACTGACGATGACTGTTGTCTTTTTACCTCTTTTTAACTTCACCGTCGATCATTTGAGATGGTTTTTCTTACCGAAAAACAAAAAAAAAACATGTTCTAGCGATCGAATCGATTGCGTTTTTAGTACTGTCAAAATCGCTCCTCAAAATCAACCAACTTTAGTCTGAAGTTGCTCGCTAATCGCTTGAGAATAACTTCCTACTGTAATATTTGGGGTTATCCCCATTACCTTTATGAACCACTTTGAAAATTCAGTCTCTTCATTTTTTCATAACGTCGCTAAAGAAGTGTAACTTAAAAAAACGGATATAGATTTGTTACTACCAATGAAAGTTATCGTCGGCGTTACCATATCAACATAATTTCACCACAAATTATTAAATTTTCAAAAACCAAATGGAATGTTATAAAGTGATAAAATAAATATCGTACTGAATGTTATAGAACGACAAAGAAAATTTCCTTCTTTTTTTTTTAAAATAATGTCAGTATTTTTCAACTTCACACTTACCAAAATTACTATAAAAAAGATTGTTCTAAAGTTACCAATTTGATATTACGAGTGTTGTAAAGGAAATTATCGAAAATCCCTTAAGTTCACGCGGGCGGGTATATGACGTCAGTGTTCTATTACTACGTAGAAGCATATGTGTACAAACATATTCTGTAACAGGATTTGGTTAAAACTGAACCCAGTTCACGTTTTTTAGGTTTTTTTTTCAATGGAAATTATCATTCGTTTAATTAAAACAAAAACTTTGATTTTTAAACACACATAGCACAAACAAAATTGTATGATATCACAACGAAACCTGATGTGCCAATTTTTCTGTTTTCAATTTTTAATGTTTGATTTATTAATGTATGATCAATATATTAATGCTTGATCATAGAATTTTCCAGTTTTCGTAAGGCAAAAAAAATAACTTTGTAGACTAGAGATTTTTCATTTACTATAATTACGATACATCTTCCTATTCTGTGTTCTCGAGCTATTCTGCTTTTCACAATGCAGGAACTATAATTTCTTTTCAGACATAGCCAATAGCACTACCATTGTAGTTTTCTCGACAAGATCGAAAAATAGAGTTAATAATTTATTTATTTTTATCTACCATGTATTTTTGTACATATATTTTTATGTTTAGGTAAATAAAACTTATACTGTCAGTATAGCAACTCGTACTTCTTGATCATTAAATCTTTTATTCATAATTAAGAATGAGTGTGGTATAAACGTCGATATTTTTTGAAGATTTGTATCGTTACCTTATAAAAAATCTTCCTCAAAAAGGTTTGTTTTCATTTAAACTTTTATTTCAACCAGCAAATTTAAAATAAAATCTTTTTTTAATACGTATTTCACATATAACACTATACATGAAAAATAAAACTTTGACGTGGCACATGCACAGGTGTGCAGATAATCACACGCATTACAGCACTGGCTGGGTAAATTCAAAAATTATTCATATTTTTTGCCAAAAATATATTTAGATGAAATAATAGCAGGAGATATATTAACTTCATTGTCTACGATTTCTTACAAAATGTTTTGCTCATTTCTTCATTCACTTGTTTTATACTTTCTTCTTTTAAATACCTACTAATTGTAACTACTGGTTACAAGTAATAGATTTAGGCTTGATGTCGCCCTAAGACCCCATTTAATATGCCAACCCTTGTGATTTCATGACAAGGTGGTTATCTATACAAAACATCTAATTTTCAAACATTTCATTAAAATATTCATTTTTTCTAATTTCAACAAAACTTTTTATAAATTAACATATGATTTATATAAATAACTTTAAATATAACTTTCAATTTCAATTTTACAAAGCCCAATACAAATCATAGCTTTTTTCCAACTATCATTTATGACATTAACTTCTTCCAGTTTTGGTTCGCGCGATAACATCAATTATATCATCGTAATCGATTTCTTATCCTAATTGAGGTTCAAAAGATAATAACTCTAGGGTATTTAGTCTCCCTTGGTTCATACTGACATGTTAGTAAATTTTAACCCTTTTCAGGATGAAAAAAGATCTTTCCTCGGAACAATTTATACCTGGGGCTCAAAAAACAAAGTGCAGAACAATTTCAACATGAGGCTACACATCTTAAAGGTTCCGTGACAGCAATATAAACCATATATTTTGTTCAGAGCAGATAACTTCTAGAGTTTGTAATGAATGTTTAGGTAGATAGAGTAAATAAATTTTATTTACTAAGATTTCGTCTAAATCGTCAACTTACTAGATTGTTTTAGATAAGTGCGACGTATTTTGACTACCAGAGTACCCATAGAACTTTGAATGTTCTTATAAAAATAGATCAAATTTAGTAAAAAGCTCTACGGTGCCTAAAAATACCAATATGAAGATATCCAATATGTTCTGGATGTCCCTGAAAATCAATCCTTGCCAATGATTTAACAATTGAAAAATGTGATATGATATATTGAAAAGTAAATTCAGTAAAAACATTAATAAATAGATTAATACTGAGTATGCTCTATACATTCATAGCGGAACTAACTCAAAACACTTTAATTTAAATTAATCATTCATTTCTTCGCCTTTAAACTTATTTTTAAAATTGTTATTTACCGTCGCTTTATAACTACTAAGGTCTTTAGCGGCTCTAGTGTTAAGAAAAATCCATATATCAAGTATAGTATAAAATATTATCTACGAACGATGTTAGCAACGACAAAATTCGGTATTGTATTTTATAATATTATATATATGTAGTAATAATTATTAAAAAAAAAACAAAATCATTTCAAAAATTGTAAATTTCAACTGAAATATTGCACAAAAACAACAGCATTTACCTCATAGGTGCCAGTCGTACCTACCGTAAGAATTTTGCCAGTTCTCAGGCCATAAAATATATAAACTTATTACATGTGTAAGTTGTACAAAGTGAAAAATCTTCAATATGAATTAGTACTTGATGGTTGAATAAATATTAATTAAAGGAAGTTTATTTTTATCACAAATAAATTAATTCGATTTTAACTATTTTAAAAATGTCTTGAATTAGAAATGGTAATATGTGATAATAAAATGTGAAAATAGTAATTAGAAACATATAAAAACATTCTTTAATTTTCTTTTGGAAAAATATGAAACGTAATGAGATATCGAAAAATGTTTTTTTTATTTATAAATAAATAATCGCTGAACCTCGAAACGATTTATATTTCAATAATATTTTGATTAAAATTCACTTGAAAATTATTAAAATAACACGGATAAGTGAATTGAGGAAAAGGTAGATGTTTTAAAATCGTACATAAGTGTGATACCACATAAATATGCCTAGATATGTACTTTCTTCCTACTGTTGCATCAACATAGTTTAAATACTTGAATTCAAAGAAATGAAAAGAATGTAAGAAAAACGTATTATAAGAAACGGAACGTAAAACGAATACCAATTTTCAATATTCAATATGAGAATATATTTACTTGTTGTTCACTGCTATTTTCAAATTCAGAAAGCGTCTAACTTTTAAAGCTGATATTATCGCCAATTATACGAGTTAAAGTATTCAAACTTTCAGCACCATTTTTCCACTGAACAAATTTATTCTTATAATACAGCTGTTATTTGTGTTTCATACTCTTAATAAATTCTCCTGCTAATCTAAAAATTGATTGAATTTTTTCAATCGTTTTTAAGAAAAAAAAATGAGTAAAATAATTAAATTTTTCTGTAAACATACACAGATACAATTGTTTGGGTTTGTATATATTACAATTTTATTTTTTTTTTTGTCCTCGACGTTTCAGCAAAGTTTTTTAAAACAATTCATTACCCTAATTTAAGTTAAACAAAACGTAAAGTTCGAATTTCCCATGTGTAACGAAATAATTTGAATTTATTATTACCTTAGTGTTTAAAAATGAATTATGTGATACAAAATTGTTCTGTATTAATAAAAAATCCATTTTTTACCTCATTAATTGGAAGCATTATTCCTATTGCTAAAGCTCCGATTGAAATACTCAAAAATAATCATATCGCCCAAATAAAAAACTTTTTTGATAGAAAATTAAAAAATCAATCATTAAAAAAATATCGAATTGTCCGATATTGGATCCGATCGTCCTATTACCTGATCATAATTCGTAAAAAACCGTAAACAATATTCAGTGGCGGTTTTTGGTCCGATGTCGCTCTAAGCCTTATTCGATATGTCGTCCTTATTACTGCATAACAAGGTGGTTGTCCAGATAAATCATCTAATTTTTAAATACATGCATCGCATGTTTATTTTCATTAATTTTAAGTTAACTTTGTATAACGAATGAAAATATACATATTATTTTTGAAAAATAAGTTGGTCCTAGAAACACTTAATGACCCCCCCCCCCACCACCACCATAAGGGACTAATATTATGAATTTTAACGGTCAAAATGTAACATAGTTTTTTTTTTGTTGTATAAGTTAAGTTTAGTTGATAAATTTCTACCACAATTATTCCTTCGTGACGATAGGCAGACGAATGTGTTTTGTTATTTTGTAAAGTTGGACTAATGTAGGCTAGGGACCCTGAGGGTTCAATTCCTATCAAATAAAATAAAAGGTTTAAAAAAAATTTGAAAGTTTATAATTTTATAAGTTTGGCCTATTTCCACTACCAGGAGTTATAAAGAGCTTTAAATGTTCTGACAAAAATGAATCGAATTTAGCAAGACATTCTATGGTTTCGAAAAATTATCACTATGGGTATTTCCAATTTGTTCTGAATATCCCCGAAATGGCAGTTCTCTTAATGCCAGTGATTTAATAATTGAAAATTGGGATGTGGTAAAAATAAAAGTTAATTAAATATTCTTTATTGAAAATATTCCATACATTCATAGCAAAACTAACTTAAGGCAACTTTTGAATTTGATTTGTCCGTACTTTTTTTCGCCTCTAATATTTTGGTATTCCGAAAATTTAAAGTGGAAAATTATAAATGACCCTTACATATTGATAAACATCATAGCTTTTAGAACTCCAAAAGAACCATGGTTGTAAGTACCAAAAGAAAAGTTAAATGATATATGTGTATACTTATTACTACTATACCATTTACTTAAAATAGTAATCATTGACATTTACTTCAAAACTTCAGACTGTACGGTTTCAATGAAAGCTCTAAAAAAGAAATTTCAAGCGACGAGTGTAGTGATTATAGTTATCAGATTCATCTCCCGCACTGCTAAGGATATTACCAAAATACTAAACTGAAGATTTAATAGGAACATGAAAAACGTGCTGGATTAAAATCAATTTCGTTTCTGAAAAATAAAAGGAACAAGGGATGCCACCAGAGTGTTAAGCAAGAGTTAGTGTTTAGCAAGAATCAGGAAATTCGCATGGGTTCATCAACTAGTAGACGAATTTTCATCAATCAAGTGAATTAGAAAAAAAAATATGGATATTTAAAAAAAAGAGTTTTCTACAGAAGCAAACAAAGAATCTCCAGTTTGTGGCAATTAATCGGGTACTATTTGCTAAGATGAAAGCAGAACTATAAATTATGTAAAGTAGTCGGAGAAATTTATAGAATTAATATAATTACAAGAACTTACAAATCATGAGGATATCATGGAGAGAAATTCCCCTTATATCAACGAGGAGAATATACGAGTACAACTAGAAAATACGAGCTAATTCAAATAATTCAAAGTCGAAAGTATCATAACCAAAGAAAGAAAATCCACTAGTGAAATTATAATGAACTAATCCACTAGTGAAAATTATAGTTATAATGAAATTAAATTCAACCACGCGGGAAACTAAACCTACTATTAAACAGCAAACGAAAGTAAATTTTCCTAAAATAATAAACAAAATCTTTTGATTTTATCTTTGACATATTTTGCCTTGAAAAAAAATAAAATAAAATTTTATATTTTTTTCAATTCGCAGCTGAAGAAAAACCGTACAGAACTTAGTTCCTGACGGGGGTCCCATGTCCGTACTCGTTTATATTTTTTTATTGAAGTTCAAAATACTATGTTATCATTTTGTTTCATAGTAATATTTTTGATAATATTTTTAATTTCTGAATAAACCATGGATAGCATATAAAACAATTTTTTTATTCATATTTAATTTTAGTTAAAAAATCACCAAAGGTATGCAAATTGCAGTTCATATATGATAAATATTTCAAACAAAATCAATTTAAAATGTTCAACGTAAAATTTTGTGGCTCTGTGTGATATCATGCGAATTTAAAATTTCATAGATTCTATAGATTTCATATAAAACAAATGAAGCATACCGCTTTGATTAATTGAGTATAATGACAAATTTCAAAATTGTAGATTTCATTTGCACGAAAAATAATTATCATTAAATTTATTTACACCTAATTCAAATTAACTTTGTGTATTTCATGATCCAAGTTGTGACGATGTATAAAAGATAGAATTGAGAGATTTATTTTAAAGTAATATTAATGTGAAAATTATCACGTTTCAAGTTAATAAATCATAAAACCATGAATTTTGAATAATTATTTAACAGTGGTTGCAAATATTATATTTAGTCATAATTTAATGTTAAAGTGGAAATTTCGATGAAAGTTATAAAGATTTTATTTTGTCTTAAAGTGAACGTAAAATATATTCTCTCTAGATTATAAGCAAAAAATATAAAAAGCTGGCATGCAGTTGAAGGTAAAATTTATGAGGTTCTTCTTAAAATGCTGTTGAAATGCAAATTTTATAATATTTTTTTTGTCTATTTGATAAGAAAAACTTTTACAAAAGCATCGATATTTGAACTTTTAAAATAAAGCTTAATTAAATCTGTATTATATTGTTCGTTTATTGATAAGTTATTATTTTCTCGTACAAAATGTATGAAAATACAGTAAGGATGAGTTTTTTTTTTGATTTATTTCTTTTGTTCAACTGTTATGTACAGACACAGTGGTGTAAATAAAGTTCGTTCAAAATTTTTATACATCGACAAATGAAATATATTTATATGTACATAAGTTTTATATAAACTTTCCACAAAGGAATACTTCAAAATGGTATAAATAATGAAACTGATGTTGTTAGAGGGTTGTAAACTTGTAATATAAAATAATTTAATTAAACCTTCCACAATCATAAACTTAATAACTTTACTTCAGTTTACCTTATTATATTTTATCATTACTTTTGTAAATTGTAAAAAAAAATGATATATAGTAAAGTATATGTCGTTGTTTTTTCTATGTTATTTACCGTCGCTATATAACTTCTAAGGTCTTTAGGGACTCTAGGATTAGTAAAAATCTACATTCGAGAAATATCGAAAGTTTATTCGAATCGAGAATCGAACCCAACATTTACCGGTTTTGGAGCGGTCACCTTGACCACTCGACTACCACAGTTGGCTATATATTGTTTGTTTAACTGTAAAATACTACGCCTAATTTGTATGTGAAATAGACCTAAATCTGATATAATAAATTCGATTATTTTAAAAATGGTATAATTCAATTTCATAGCCTATCTATATGACAACTTTTTGTATTTAACAAGATAATAAAAATACATATCAATTTTAAGTTTAACTGTTACATACAAAATACTAGATATTAGTTTTTGCCTTAAAAGAATAATTACTTTGTCAATTAAAATATTAAACTTGTTTTCATATTAAAAAAAATAATAATACTAGTTTGACTAATCTTAAAATAGTTATACTACTTTCAAACAAACAACTATATTATAAGTGAACTCGTTTTCTTTTTAAATCTGTCGCATATTATTTGGAGATATATAACATATTGCATTTTAATATACATTTGCATTGGAATTTTGAGACTAGGTATTTTGATTATACTTAAAGTATTGTAAAAATGGTTCTCTTAAATTAATTAGCATAAAAAGGAGTTAATTTTCAATAAAATGTTACAAATTTGAGGTTTTATCACTTGTTCACAAACATCTCGTGATTGGTAGCGACTATATGACCTCATACATAAGTAAACATAGTTTCTTTTTTAATTCCCTTTGTTAATTGACTAGTTTAAGTAATAATTATTAAAAAAAATATTTTCTATCTTATTAATTTCAAAATAAGATGATTTCGTAGATTTGTGTATTAAAGTGTAGAAAAAATTTGTAGAAGGTGAACAAAGAGATCAACCAACACAGTAGATGTACTAATGTTTGCAATGTTATCAAAAATAATTTCATAAAAATTAATAATTCCAAAATGCACTTTATTTATACGTTATGTTGATTAAACTAATTCATTTACAAAACGATTAATAAAGAACAGATTATTGAAAATTTCAAGAGTTACATTCTTCTTCTTCTTAATCCTAACATTGTCATTTAGTGTGTTTGTTATTCCCCAGGATACACTAGATGTTTCTTTTTCAGCGATTACGCTCTTTTACTTGTCTTGCTGAGGACGTAAAACCCGAATTCATCAGCTTTTCCACGACAAAATGTTCGTCCATGTTTTCTTTTCCTTTCAGGTCATCCTTGTACTATAAGTTTTTCTATGGTATTATGGTGTGCAATATATTTAAAAAATCCGAGAATTCATTCATATGTTAGTAAAGAGTGTCTTAGAACTGACTTCATTTCGTTTAAAATAGAAAAAAAATGTTTTTAACCGTCCATGGAATTCATAGCATCCATCTTTAAACCCATATTTCAAAGGTATCAATTCGTCGCCGATTAGCTGTACGGATATTCTTGCAAGTCGCTAAAGCGTAGGTGAAAATAAGAAAAATCAGCGCATTAGCGATTATAGTGACCTTGGTTTGTTTTGTAGCGATGCCAATTGGTGCATGTATTGTTGAAAACAGTGTTATGGCGAGTAATGTTTAAAATCAAACTTTACTATCTACAGGTTATGTTATAATAAATAAAACCAAACTATTTTTAATAGTAGCTAGGGTTTCTGGTATCTCGACTCTTTTTATTTCTTGGGACACAAGAATTCTCGACAATTCTCTCAAGTTTCTCGAATGGCTCGAAACATTTTGAATTTTTTTATAAAACACGATGTTATATTCAAATTTTCCAAATTAATACAAATTGTAAGATCCATAGATGAGATTAACTAATTCATATCGAAAATTTTTATTTACCATAAATTGTACTTATTAACAAATCAACAACAAAAAATAAATTCAACAAACAGTACCATGGTTGGTCTATATAAAAAGTAAAGATTAAGAGTACTCAGCTTTTTTATTATTAAATAAGAAAATTATTTAATTCCTAACAGTTCCCAAATGTATAACAGTCTTTAATCAAATAAAAAGTGATAAGTAAATTTAAATCAGTAAAATTACTAGTTCGTAGGTACATATGTAGATAACTATAAAAAATTGTTTAACTAAACAAATATTATGTTACCAACCTATTCTAAAAATGTCTTGTATTTATAAACTATTACATTAATAACAGCACAGTCTTTCGATTAAAGAAATTATAATTAACTTTCAACATTATTTTATCAATTAGAGCATATTTTGCCAACAAAAACTAAACCCGCAACCTGTAAAATAATCAATAAAGAAATTAAATTTTAATTCAACGTTTTTTCTTCATAAAATGTGCTTTCAGAAATACAAAAGCATTAAGAGCAGCATCTGATAGGCGGTTTCTTATTTTACTGACAATGTTTCCCGATAATGAGAAAATACGTTCATTCTTCGTCGATGTTGGCTTAATAGCTAGTCATTATAGCTTTGTACATTTTTAGTTACCTAGCGCACAGAATTGATTTCTCGAATTTTCGAGGCGTTGATTTTTTCTTTTTTCCCCGTTTCAGCTCTAGATAAGTTTCTCAATAATTCTCGAGTAGTAACCTTAATAGTACCGAAATACTCTATTGTAGAATTTTATTGACAAATGATTAAGTGTTTACAAATAAAATGTTTCTAACGAATTGCCTTTCATAATTTCAAATGATTTTTGTGAACATCAAAATGTTTCAAAATGCTTTTTCCTACCACTTCAAAATAACGGAAATGCAACTTATGAACGTTAAAAATAATGGGATATAGGTATATATTATCTTTGTTATACTCAATCAGGTGTTGTCAATTTGCTTCTTGGAAGATAGGGCTGGGTGGATTTATTAATGGCGGCAAAAGACAAATTCAATTAGCATCCTTTTTATTTCCTGAAAATTCATTAAGTGTACAAGTCCTATTACAAAAATTATACAAAATATTTCCAAATAATTCAATTCTAAAGCTAACCGATGTTATTCGAAGTAACTAAAAAGCGTTTATCAAACAGAATCTATTTAAAGGAGGAGTCGTGAGATCAGCAATGCTATTAAACGCAACAAAAAACAAATTCAATTGAGATCTATGTTTAATTATTAAAAAATTATTAGTTTATTTTCTCAATTTTTAGCTGTTTTGAAATGAAAAGGATCTTAATGACATTATTATTTATAAACACATTTATAAAGTTGTATTATTGATATTTTAGCTAAATAAAATTTTTTGAAATATACGCTATATGTGAAAACGTGTAGAAGTCAATGGTAATACTATGCAATTGTTTATAAAATCGGCAATATTTATGTCTTTGTCCTTTTTCGTTATATGCATATCAGCTTTTCTATCACTTATTTTTTTATCATTGTTTGAATGCAACCTATTGTTAAATATGTTCAAAAAGATCATTAAAGACATTTTAAAACCATCAAATTTAAAAAAAAAAAAAACCTTTTTCTAATAGGAATCAACCTTAACAATTTTTGTTAAAAAACAACACTTTATTAGATTATGTCTAATAAAGACTCATGTAGACTAATGTCCCTTCATAACTGTCAAATTTGGCATCGTTGCATTTTCTACTTTGTTTTTAACTTAATTCGCGAATAAATCGGTTCACAATGAAAATTTAGCCACAAAAGGAAAAAAAATATACTACATTAGAATTTTATTAACATAAAAATCGTGAATTGAAAAAAAAAACAGAGAAAAAAACGCAACGTTGCCAGATTTGACGGTTCTGAAAGGGGCATGAGCCTTTTATTGAAAAAAAAACTTACACGTAATTTACTTTTCTTTCAATTTAATAACATACAAAGTGAATAGTTTTTATATCTAATTAACTTCATTTACGAATTATAACATCTAAGATAAAATGATAGCGAAATATTCCTTACAGTAAATAAAATTAAGTACCCTAATATATAATTTGATTTTTTTTAATAGACTGCTTAGTTAAATTGATTGGTATGTTTGCAGTATACACTACATTATACAATTTTTTTTAAAAAATTGCATGGAAAAAAAGAAGTTAAATAAATACTAAACTAAGTAAACATTATTTAAGGAAAATTATCAGTTAAATTTAAAAAAAAATAATTAAGATTATAATTTTCTTTTGATTCTATTATAATAATCAAAGTATTACACGATACAAAAGTAGTAAAATGATTTAAAATGAGTTTAGAAATGCCGTTTTTCATTCTTTTGACAAAGCTCCAATCGATTCTTCTCCCGGAAGTAATTAAGAAAGCTTCGGAAATATATTTACCACTCTTTGTCAAGCATGTAATGACTTCTTATTGTCCAAAGAAAATAAAGTATTTGATTGATTTTTTATAAACAACACTCAATGAAATTTAATATCTTATACGCAGGTATCTTTACCTTAATATAATATTTTTTGAAAAATCTATTATGTGGCTCTCATTGGTATTTTTACGTTCAGATTGGAAGTCATTCGCTTGTGAAAAGGAATCTGGATAGAACGATTATTAAAGAAAATGTGATATGCTTTTCAGTTTTACGTACATACCTACCTACCAAACACCTGATCGTTTTTAAATGGAAAAATAATATTCAAGGGAACTTTGAGCGTTTCTCCAAGCATGTACAATATTTTAAAAGAATTTATTGATTTATTTTTCTTATTTTAGGTATTTATTTGAGAGGAATACAAGTGGTCGTCTCAAACAAACATAAAACTGAAAATGAAGGTTTCTTTTTTGATTTTGGAAATATTTTATTTTCAATAAAGAGAAATGCTTTGAATTCTTCAGAAAATGATATGTATATATTGTCTAATGGTTTGGAAATTATTGTTTCTTTCTTCTCAAATGATGTTTAAAGTTTTCGGAAATACTTTACAACTAATACAAATATTTGTTGACCTCTTGTTGTTTCATTGGTGATAAAAATTATAATTAAGGCAAATTTCAAAGTTTATACTATGCGCACTTAAATTATAGTAACTATTGAGACAAACTTTGAATTGTTGAAGGAATAATAATGAAAATGTTTAATAAAACTGTTTAAGTATTTGTATAACATTGATTTTCTCTATTCTTACCTCCCAAATAATACGAAAGTCATGTTGTTCAACACGAAGCAGTTCACAGGTGGTTTGTGTGACAACAGTAGAGTCCCGGGGAAGATCGTGCAGGATTGATTCTCCAAATGTAGCTCCAACGCTTAGGCTACACAATGTCACTGGCACCTGCAATAATACATTTTTCTTAGATATATGAGGTTAACATTTCTTCTTCTGCTTGTAGAGAATGCAAGCATTTATCTTCAATGCCTTAATTATGGTCTATCAAACAAAAACTTCTTATCCAACTTTAGAGGTAAATATGAAAAAAAAGGTTAAATATATGTAGGTTCGAGTAATAGGTACTATAACGTTTGCCATTCATTATCATTCATTATCCTTTTAAGACAAGCAAATTTGTAGTTTATTTGATGTTATAAGCTTAATCATATTATAATGAAAATGCTTTAAAAAGTTTTTCATATTAGCTTTCCTATTTATAAATGGTACACTTTTATACTTCAATTATATTTTAAGTTTCTTAAAAGATTAGCTTTTAAAAAACTTCAAAATGGAAAGAAATATAAATAGTTAAAGTCATATCAAAAATAAATAAGCTATTATACAAATATTGGTACTGTTGTAAAATCTAACTATGAATAGGTGTGTGACCAAATATGTGAAATATTCACAACTAACGCTGACACAACAAATGACAATTGGCAAATGAGAGATGAGTGAAATCAAATGACAGTTGAAACAAATGACAAGAATCAGTTAATTCCAACTCATGACAACCATTATTAGGCTAACGCCCCTGTTAAAACCGTCAAATCTCATTTCATTTCTAAACGATATAATTTTCTTCTTTGGGGTTAAATTTTCATTATTGGTCGATTTATTTGCAAATTAAATTAAAAACAAAGTAGAAAATGCATTGCTCTCCGATTTGACGGTTCTAAAAGGAACATGAACCGATTATTATATTTGGTTTTCACTTAAGTGTCTTCTTTTCACTCACACGTATGTGTTTAACTGTTTTCTTTGTTCTCTGATTTTCCAACCTAAATATTGTACCTTTCTTAGAAAAGTGACCTAACTCAAAAAAAAAGAAGATATTTTTCAGGTTAAGACAATTTCCGGATATAAATATTTTTATTGAAACATGATCCTAATGTCAAATACTGAATATTTCATAGTTAAAAAATATATGAATTTTCGTCAATTTTCGAAAAGTATCAAAGTTTGTACGCTAGAGACGTAAGTTTATTAGACCACTGCGGGTGTTTTAGTATAAATGTGTTCTAATAGCTATTGGAGAAAATTAATTTAATGTTCATTCAAAAATCTATAAGCATTATGAGTTTGAAAAATGATGGATTTTTTAAACGCCATTTTATCGAAATGAAGAATTTTGAAATAGGTCACTCTTCTCATAAAAGTGCGGTATATACATTTGTCTATTATTATATTGAAGGAAAGATTTTTTTAACAGTTATAAATACATACTACGTTGATTTAAGCCAAATAATTTTAACTCGTGAATTTAATATTTAATATTTTTCTACGAAAAGATATTATTCACAAGTTTTACGCAAAAAATTCGCATTAAAAGCCTCAATAAGTAAACCTATTCGTATATGATTCTTTTTTTGGTCCCAATAGTCAAAAGTTCCAAATCCATTGCGTTTCACTTACGAATATGTCAATTTTCATAAGCAATTGGATGTGTGTGGATTGAATATGAATTGATATTGAATACACGATTACGTGTGACGGGGAGACCCTAGCGAATTGTAAAAAGCCAATACCCTAACGAGTGAGGTCTTATTCATTGGAGTTGCGACCCTACAACATCGCCAGATAATTGAAAAAATACATATATTTAATGTAAAAAACTGTAAATGGGTAATGTTCCAAGATTGTAAACGTAATAAAAATAAAATATGAGATATTAAAATTATGTAAATGTCGCTATTGTTAGTCCCAGTATATATGTCGCTAATACGTTCGATCGAAAACGAATCGAATCGAGCAGTCTGTTAGTAGTTACAGTTCCGTGAACTGTTTTCTCGGACAGCGGCAGCACATCTTCGCTATGTCAAATTAAACTCGACGAAGATTGTTTTTTCAGCCAGCTTATTATCTCAATGTATAGTTGAGTACAGTTGTGAGTGAACGTTGTAGATATAAGTATTACACCTAGAAAATATTACACGTGTGAACGATTTTAGAGTGTGGATTAGTTCGACCAAGCACGAGTACCTTGGTTAATTAGAGCTATTAGCGAGGGCACCTTGGCCAACATGCTGTAATGTCAATGAGTGCTCTAGAAGCTGCTCTTTTTCACAACGTTCGCGTATTTTCACATTTTATGAAATAAAAATCAATATATACAAGTCTATCATAAAACCTATATGGTCGTACGAAGTTCAACTTTGGTGTTCCGTTAAAAACTCAGGTTTGCAACTATAGGTAAACCGCTGCCAATCGAAAGTTATTTGAGTTATAACTGACGCACCTAAGTACTTGCGAAATTTTATAACACTTAGGGATATTGACACTGAAACAGTCAAAGAAGTCACTTTGAAAACTAGTAGAACCAACAAGAAAAATCAATCAGCCAGAAAAATCATAAAAACCAAACGTTTTACACATGACTCAATGATCCGCTTGAAGATGTCCTATTCACTAGAAGAAGACCCAACAAGCATAAAAAGGTATTAGTAAATGGGAAAAATATAGAATGGGCAAAAACAGTTAGATACTTGGGGATGTAATTGGATTCCAGACTCAACTTTGCTGAACACATCAAACTAACTAAAATCAAATTAATGGCCCGAACTAACATCTTACATCCATTGCTAAACAGACAATCAAGGCTGTCTTCCAGCAATAAATTAATAATTTATAAAACAGTACTCAGGCCAGTGCTTACATACGTATGTCCAGTCTAGAGTTCAGTAAGCAAAACCAAGTATGTGACAATAGAAAGAGTCCAAAATAAATTACTAAGAATGCTGGAAAACTACCCAGTCAAATACAAGACACACGATCTGCATGAGGAATTAAAGATACTACCGCTAGGCTTATATATCCTCGTTTTGTCACGGAAATTCTACACAAATTGTAAAGTGGTCCTAGTCAAATAATTAGAAGCATCAGTAACTACACCCTCGATGACCTACTCCAAAAATACAGAAAATGCAAACATAAAAGAATAAGACATATAGTCTTATAACAACCTGAAAATAGGAACAATATTCAGGGTTTTTTAAGAATTGCCATCTATTTTGCCATATATATATATATATATATATATATATATATATATATATATATATATATATTATAAGAGCAATACATTTTATGTTATTAATGATCCGCTTAACCTAATGTACTAAATACGAAACCAATAGCCGAGGCAAATAATGGACTCAACTTCCACATCCAATTCTTCATAAAGATGTAGGGAGAAATAATTCCTTTTGTTTCTTCTGGTTTAAAAGTTGCAATGAATTTTGTTTAGAAATATATTTATATCTAATTTAAGTATAAAAAAAACTTCAATTACCAAATTTTTATCCATACAGATTATTCACTTAAATAATCAAATGCTTTATATTTTTTTCGGTTCATTTGAGGCTATTATTTCGCATAGTAAAATAAAGAACAGCAATTTTCAAATGTCGTTACTTTTATGCTTGTCTTAATCAGCAATCCTACGATTTCAAGCCATGACCCGCCATTGATCTTTATTAAATCATATAGAAAGCCCTATTTAATGATGAAACAAGTAAACTCATCGAATACCTACGTACAATGTAATAAACGTATCTCGAGATGAACCATTATTCTGATATACAAAATCTAATACATGATATGGTCAAAAATGTAACGTACAATTTAAATTTTCATATTAATCTAGAAAAGCTATATTCAACCGTTTTTTCCTCCGGGCCGCATTCTCATTTTTCCTTCTCTACGTGGGCCGTAATATATTTATTGCATTGTGAGCGAAAGAAGAAATACTGGCGACAGGAGTGGTATTTTTTACCCTGATTATAACCTAATATGGAAAACATGTTGAAAACAGCACCAAAAAAATATTTGATAACAATAATTATTTTGGGCCGCATGCGGCCCACGGGTCGCAGGTTGAGTAAGGCAGATTTACATCGTAATGTTTAAATAAAGAGTATTCTAAATAATACTATAAATAAATGCTAGAAAAAATACTAATTAAATTCAATAATATATTCAGTCTATCTTGAATAAAGATACTTTATTTGTAGTATTACCTATATGCCTATTTTATGTCATGAAGATCCAGGTTATTATTAAGCTCTGAGGATAAATAATAAATTACAATTGAGAATCAAAGGTGTATTTGAATCTTCGGGTAGGGATTTTTGGGATTCAATCATTTTTTTTTCCGTCCCCTAATTGTAGTTAATGGTTTTATACACAGTGACTAGCAAAGCTTCAGTCGTAGGTATACCATATATAATAGACTCCTCATGAAAAGAAGGCATTTAATTGGAACGTTCAAAAAGTTTTTAAGCAAACATTTTTTATTTATCAATTACAAACATATCTGATAAATGTCAATTTTTTATTTAATAATTACCCTAATATGTAAAGTATATAAAATAATTGACGAATATTTAAAAGTAAAATGTATTAATAATGAAATCACGAATTTTGATATAAATATTATAGCGTTTGTTATTCAAGACGATAACAAGTGGCAGCTTACGATCATTGCAGAGTAGGTACCAGATAAAACTGTATTTTTTTTTTCGAACAGTGTTAATCATATGTTCTGCCATATAGTTTTAACTTGGATCAGCCCCCGCTTTAGAGGTGGGCAACCCGGGCGGTCGCCCGGGGCGGAAAATTTCAGGGGCGGCATTTTGTCATATTTGATATACAATATGAACAAAAATGTGAAAAAATTAGTTTTTAGTTAAAAAAATATTTTTCCAAAAAATTAAAAATTTTGTGATATTAAAACTCTGTGTTTTTTCAACCCTGACGGGGCGGCATTTTTTCATCTTGCCCAGGGCGGCAAATTCGCTAGAGCAGGGCCTGCTTGGATGAATGATTTTAATTAACATTAGAAACATATAATTGTTTTTACATTTGATACGCATAATTGTGATAATTGATTAAGTGTCAGATTCGCTTTTATTTTGTAAAATGCTAAATGTTAAATGCTGTTTACTTTCCGTATAATATACCTATTTTTGTAAAAAAAAAATGCTGTTAAATAAAGTGTTATTTGGATATATGTTTCAGTAAATAAGGGTTTTTATATTCAAGAAGATTAGTATGAGTGTACAAATATATTTAAGGAACTATGTAAAAAGGAAGTTTGTGTTTTAATTTTTTTTTTGTTTTTGTTAAGTACGATAAATTACGCAGATACTTAAACTGATAATACTTTATGGTATTATTATTCTCATTTCGTACGTCGCTATGAAGAAGGCGGATTATTTACATTAATAATAACTTCATAGATAATTTCTATAACTACTTATTTAGTTAACTAATTTTAAAAGAAAACAATCATACCCAAGATTATTTAATTGAAAGTACAAAATTTTGTAAGAGTTTTGTAGTCAACATGGTTGCTTTTGATATAGTAAGTAAAAAGGGATTTATTAAAATTAATGCGTTTAATGTCAAAAATATGGTGATAAAGAACTTCATATTATTTTAAAACAGGTCATACATACAAAAAGACTGACAAATTAGAACCTTTTAAATTATCCCTACTTTTATTCAAAAACATACCATATCTACAATAAAATGCTAACATATATATTAAAATATTGGATATTTATAGAAATATAAAATCAAGAATGAAACACATTCAAGTATAGAAATAATTGCAAATTTTCGATATTTCTCATGCTATCGGATTTTTATTAATCTTGGTGTCGCTAAAAGCCTTGCTAGCTTTAAAGTGACGGTAAATAACATTAATAAAAAATGTAGCCAAATTTATGAATTATAACCTACAAAATAAATTCGATAAACATAAATTCAAGCAAAATTGTTTTATAACATATTGACCAAATGTAAACTATATACTGAAGAAACTGTTCAAAGGCATCGATAAAATTTTTATTTGAATTCATAGATGAGAATATTGAGGAATTAAATCTATGCGGTTCTTTACGAAATATTTTGATTCTATAATAATTATAAAAATATAAGTAAAATACAATCCACGATGCAGACAACTATCAAGATGGAAAAATACTACGTATAGTCGTATCAATCTAACATCTAACTACTAAAAAAAAGTGGTAAATCGGATTGAGATGTTTTTTTTATCAAGCTCAAAAAATCATTTATAAATTATATTACGACTTTTTGTTCTATAGAATCGGATTATTGCATTTGTGCAGCGAGAAAATGGTTTTATTGACAAAATAATGTTGAGGTGATAAATGGATTATTAATTTTCTGCAAAAAGTGCACAAAACCGGTTGAACAACACGAATGTAAGGGCCCTTAATTTCCTAGACGTATCAAGGGACCTGGGAATTTCATCTTAAGTTGTTCTCAAATTTCCAACAAAATGAATCTAAAATACATGTTACGGAGTTTTGAGAGTCCCTTATTACGAAATTGAGACCTGTTAATTAAGTTCAACAATGTATCTGGGGATTTTCGTATTTTTTTGTGAAACTCTGAAAAATGTGTCAGACTTATTTTGATAAAAAGATCATTTTGCACAAATTTTGACAAAATTTCAGGAAATGAGATTCTCCTCATGAGTTCGTTATTTTTGACGCCAATATTCAAATTTCGTTGGTCAATTTTAAATAAATTTGAGCGGTAAATTGTTTTTCTTTTCTGATAGTTCATATTCATCAGCTAGTGTGCTACTCTGCCAAATGGTACTACTAAAAAAAATGTTAAAAAATATTCACTTCAAATGCGAAGCGTTTCGTAAAATTTTGGTAAAGCAACATTACACAAAGATAAATAAACCAAACAAACCATATCCTTAAGATAGCTATTGAGTAGGTAAAAATGTATGTTAGATAAACCCTACATATATCACTATTTTTCGGTGAAAATACGTATATTTTCTCTATCTTCTAGATAAAATTTTATATGAAAGATTAATGTCACTAACTTGATGTGAAAATCCCACCCTTAGCCTTTCAAAGAAAATTAATGAAAAAAAAAAATTAAGGTCGTCTTGTATTAAAAATATGAAAATGAAATAACGAAAAATTCCAAAAACTTATCATAAAAAATGTTAAGTAAGGATCTAAAAAAATTTTTATTCATTATATAAAATCCATTTAAAAATGTACCAAAGAAACTAACTTTTTTGTACATTAGTAAATTAGTCAAACTATGAGGTTTCGTTAGACAGCATAATTAAAAATGATTTATTAGATTTTATTTTGAGCTTAGCAAAAATATTGGTAATTAATGTATATTGTGTCATTTTTATCATAACAAATCATATAGTTTCTTCTATATAATGATTGATTAGATGCAAACTAAATTATATATCTATATCGTTATTTTCACGATGATTTTTCTATTTTTATTTTTATTTCATACTTATAAGGCATTAAAGAAATAATTAAAGGGTTCTAAAAATTCAAATAACGATATGCTGTTAAATTTGTATTTTAAACATTAATTTTCACTACACAAATATAATGTCTAACAAAAACAATTAATTTTAATTGAAATTGGGATTTTGTATACCTACAATTAAATCAAACAAGAAATATGATTCCCTTTTACTTTTAATTCTAAGAAATTAATATGCACGTTTTAAACGGGACAATTAATCATAAGAATTTTAAGATTTGCACGTTTCTGTTACAATGAAACCCTTACCATTAGGAGTTTAATGCACCGTTTTCAATGACAAAGTTGGCAATTCAAAATATAAGTATGAGATGTAATAAGCAAGCGGATGTGAGAAATCAATAAAATTTCGTTCAGTGTAAAAAAAAAACTTGTTAGAAACTCTCAAATGACGAAAAATAAATAGTATATGAATTATTTCAATCTTTTCTTATACTATTGGTTTTGAGTATGACAACTTTCTATGGATCCTTTTCACATTAACATTAATATAGGGATATTTGTATTAAAAAATATAACATTTTATCCAGAACATACAGAAAACATGCGAATTTTCACCTAACAATATTGATGTGTTTAAGATAAATGAGTAGGATTTATCTAACCAATAAATTTTTGTCTATTACATAGTTATCTTAAAGAAATGTTCTATCCAATGATGGATTTACGCTTAGGCTTGTGAGGCTTGGGCCTAAAGCAGCACGATTTTAAGGGCGAAAAAGCTTCTTGAAACCCTAAAATTTTAAAGACGAAAAGACGTATGGAAAATTCAAATTCAAAAATAGATTTGAAATTGCTTTACAATGAATGTATCGAACATTTTGAGAAAAGTGTATTATTTTTTTTTTGTTGAATTTTTAACAAATAAAATAAATCAGATACTTACTAATAAAATGTAATGGCCTTATTTGGAAATATAAAATAGTGGATTTAAAAAAATTTTTATATAATATAAAATTCAAATGATATAAAATAAACAAAAACTGAACAATTGTCAATCTCCATTTTATAAAATTTGTTCTCAGACACTAATTTATAATAATTAAATATCATAAAATGAACTTCCTTTGGTGATGGTTTTTTACAACTGTAAATTTTAATTTAGTTTCAGATACATCGTCTTCTGTTAAAATATATTTATTACCTGTATAGGGTTACATAATATAAAAAATTTAAAAAAAGAATGAAAAAAAATAATGCATATTTTTTGTGACACTGCGCTCAATTTTAAAAACTTTCGGTTAAGAGAAGCTAACAAGGTATACTAGGTATATAATACATGACATAATTCTACTTGTCTGGATGATTTTAGTGGTTCTGGAAATAAGCTTGATGTTAGGAAAGAAGCCACTATTTCATGTTGACAATAGAAAGTCTATGCTATCGTTACTTCCAACGCTTATACTTAAAGCGGATATTTTTAATCTTCTATTTTCTACTTTTACCACCATATGGACTTTACTGACAAAGCGATTCTATCATTTTTATTGTTTTAATTCAAAATTGGTGATAAAAGGTACACAGCTGTGGTAAGATTGCATTTTACCTTCGATAATTCAACCACATTGTTATTGTACTTCAGAAATAAGAATCAGAATCTTGGGCAGAAAAGATAAAGATCTGAATAAACGAAATAACATCGTGTTTGGTAAACTTTGCGATCAGAAAAGAAAACTGTGTAGCAGTAATTCTGAAAGTCGGAAAATCAATGAGCGCGAATCAGCTTAATACCACCTCGACAAAAGGCTCACCTGGAGACTGCATATAACAAGGAAACGCACTCAAGTTCTGTAATGATTTACTCAATTATACTGGCTGATGGAATTAAAGTAAAAATTATCGTTGGAAAAAAAACTAATACTCTAGAAAACAATAACTATGCCAATTTGATAATATGGGGATTGATCTATAGACCTGTGCGAGCATCTCAAGTACCGCAGAGCTTCAGCGAATCTAGTCGAAGATTATCCGAATAATTCGAGTGATGGCTAATGCATCGTATTATGTAAAAAATAACACTCTAAACAAGAATCTAAAGGTAGTCCCCATAAAAGAAATGCCGAAGTTCAGAAGCCAGATGCACTATAAAGAAAAATGTCAAGTCACACCAATTCAACAATCTCGTCTCTACTGAATACTAACATGGACAAAAGATTCAAAAAAAAAGCTACCACAAAAACTAGCAGAAAGATATCCTGATGCAAACTAGGAGGATGTACCAATGGGAATACTTTTGCTTGCCACAGACTTATCCACGGAGTATAAATACAAGAAGTCCAAACGTTATGTTAAAAAAATGGTATCAATTTGAGGTCTAATACCGATAGAGCACGCTACATTTCACAAAGTATGCGTTTGAATCATTACACGGGTCGTTGTTACTCGAAACTATAAATTCTAATCCCGATGGGAAATGTGCCAAGATATGGCGCTACATAAGAGTGTTTGGAGTACTAACTTATGTAACCTTAATTGTCTTACAGAATAGTTTTGGTTTAAGTTAATACTGCAAACAATATGACGGTGTCCCATTTTTACAATTTTCCATCATGCATTGGAAGATTGCAATACCTTAAAACCTTACGCAGCCTTAAGGTTTATAAAATACACAGGTGCCCTCATAACTCATAACTCTCATAGCTCAAAACCAATCAGATTATTTAAAAAAGTGACGTGTTCAGAAGGAATTTAAATTTATAATTGTTTGTAGCAGTGACAACAATATATCAATATATCAATCAAAAATCAAAATGTATGATTTTGAAGTTGGCGCTTATTTTTTTTTTAAATTATTCAAAGTTAAAGTCAGTTAAAGTGTTACTTTGGTTACAAAATTTCAATGGTTTAAACTAAAATACCAATTGTACCAATTTTTCAATCACTATGCCATACGTATATTTATTCAGAGTGATTTCAAAACACTTCAAATGACGCCATTTTTTTCAAACGGAGCAACTTGTGTTTGTAATTTGTAAACCTTGACGTAACCTTACGTTCGTTTTGAATATTTGCGCTGCTAGTGACAGAAAAGAGAACTATGATCTGGGTTTGTTATTATGTATATGTATAATGTGAAAAAGCGTATGCCGTTCGGACTTTTGATATTTTGACTCCATTTGACTCCATAGGGAAGCACCATTATATTAGCAAATAATATATATTATTATATTACTGTATTGATACCTTATATGTAAAAAAAAACTTATTTTCGTAACAAATATTTAATGAAATGTGCAGCTTACATGAACAAGAGGATATCTTAGTTAATGCATTTTGTACTGCAAATGTTTTCATTAAGAGTATATTTATAGATACCACTGCAGTTACCTTCAATGCATCGTTTCACTTACGTGAGTGCATTATGTAGACAGAATCAATTGTATGTTATACAATTTATTATTAAATCCAATTTATTATAATGTCTGCAATGTTAACATTTTTTATGTAAAAAAAAATATCTTTGCGATTTAAATCAGTCTATAACAGTTTCTTATTTAATATTTCTAAGAAAAAAAAGTTCAAACAAAACTCATATTTCTTATAAATTTATAATGTGAAATATATTGAGGTCTAGACAAAGAATATGAAATATGAAAATGAATTGTAGCAATAAATCCATCTATGTATCGTTTTTATATCGAAAAATTTCACCGTTTTTTGTTCATAGAAATACCTTATTTTATTTAAAATATTGTATTTTGTCACAGGTATAGCAATGGTATGAGCGGTTTATTCTAGATTACTATGATTATGTAAGAATAACAAAACGTACCTATATAATTAGTTCGTTAATAATTTATTTAAACATGCGAGAGCTTTTAAAAGCCGGATTATATATGTTTTATGATATATCCGCGTTAATTACAGAAGTTAAAGTTCACAACGATTATGATTATGTCGATTATGTAAATCATTTCTAATGTAATTGAACTGTTTGAATAACAGCTCAAGTTGCTCATCATGTATTAAACAAATCATTCAGTCGTGCAATCAATGTCCAAGCCGATTGTAATAACAATGGAGCATGATAATAGCGGTTGAACAATAACTATTAAATGTGTATATTGCATTTGTAAAGGGATGCAATTGGGAGAATATTAGACGGCTAAGTTCGATAATTGATGTTGCATTTGACCTGAACCGACCGAGATTTAGACAAAAGTGTTTAGTTTTTCAATAGTGCTTTGACTAAGGTAGCATTAATGTTAGCTAGAACTTAATCAGTCGTTATTAACTAGACGTGGTAGTTGTAAATATATATTATACCTTCAACACGGTAGGGATGTAAAGATACGTGAAATCCACATTGCCTGTATCATATAATATATGACGGTGCATTTCAATTAGTTAAGTAAATAGGGGCGCGTTGTCTGTTGATGGGTTAGTTCATATATTTACATCGTACCTTGTAAATTATTAATCAATTCGATCTTTGCATATTACAAGATCTCATCTTGCAAGATTGAATTTGATGTCAGTTTAAATTGTGTTGTTGTCTCTCATTACAAGCTGTCTGATCCTCTGATACTTGACACAAGAAAATGTAATCCATTTTTTTAAAAAGTAACAGTTTCCATTTTATAATAATGATCACACCTTTGTACCTCGTGTGCCTTTTTTTTTCAAAAGTTGAATTTTATATTTATTCACGTTAATTACTCCATACGACAATTACGTGACTTATGTTTCAACTGTTTAATTTTGTCCTTTCTTCTTTCCTTTAATATATGTTCATAAAGTTCGGAGAAAATTTGGAAACTTTTTTGTTAGAAGCAAAACGAACAAAACATTTTGTACTTCGGTTTAAGAAAACTACAAGAAAAATTCATAAATTTTCTACGTGAACTTAACAACTTAAAGTAAACCGTTTTATATAAACATGTATAAATTATAAGAAAATATATGATTTTTTTTTTATAAAAGAAAGGTTAAAGATTAAAATACACATGTCCTCAAATTAAAAATACGAATTTATAATATCTAGTTTTGCGTGTTTATCTTTTAAATAATTAAAAAAACGTAGCATACTGTTATAGATATTTGTAAATTTTAATCGTACTTGTTGATTTTCTTTTTCATTATTGGAAAAGGAATTAATTATTTTTTCATATGAGTATACGTTTTGATTATATTTAAATATGATACGAATTATTGTCGTCCTAAAAACATATTTTATTTATTGTTATAATGAAATGTGTTTTTTTTTTAAAAATAAAATAATAAAATAATTTTTTTAAAAATGATCTATAAACATCTGGATTATCAAATGAGCTGTTAGGGTCTCGATCAGTAAAACTTAACCATTTTTTTAGATAATAGATTTGTTTTAGGATTCGAATAATATTTCCGAAGTTATAATCAATATACTTCACTGCAATACTACATAACATTTGAAGACTGTTATTAGTGCAACAAATTTCAATAATTATGTAAATATGCTTTCAGTCGCTTGTTGTTTACTTTGGTGTGACGTCACTTTATCCACGCCATGTTAAAAATCCCCATATGCCACGATTTTTTTTTTCCTAAATTGTTATTTACCGTCGCTATATAACTACTAAGGTCTTTAGCGACTCTAGGGCTAATAAAAATCCGAATTCGAGAAGGATTCAAAATTTGTTCGAATCGAGGATTGAACCCAACACTTACCGGTTTTGAAGCAGTCACCTTGATCTTGATTTTTTTACTGATTTTTATCGTAAATATAAGTTCTCAAAAGTATTAACCTAATTTGCATTTTATATTCAAATAAATAAGATAAAACTATTTCTAATAGTAGTCAAAGCCTATTGGTTATTTATTGGCTATTTTTATTGGTTATTTAAAATTTCTAGAGTTGAAGTTTCGGTTGTAAAAATTTTAATTATAAAAAATAAAAATATTCCTGTTTCACTAACTTTTAAATCTGAAAAAAATATATTTATATGCGTGGAAAGTGTCGATTTTTTCATAAATTATAATTGTGCTCAACCATGGGCAATTATTGCAATTTTTAGTTAAGAAAGCAAAGAAAAATATTTGAGCCAACTAATTTATACACATTTAAGGTTCTGGTTAGTTTTTTTTTTGTTTTCTTGAAAATTTGGTGTTCTTTACATAGCTTCATGTCAAAAAAGTAGTGTACTACACAGCTATAATAAATTACATTATTAATCAATCAAATAAAGTATCAATATTGAACAATTTGTCTCATAAATCTACCATTTTTATAATTTTTTGTATACCTTTTTCATTGTCTTTCTTTTATTTTAAACATCTATTTAATATGAAATCTGAGTAATGTTATTCTGTCATATAGTTTTGTCGTACATTTGATTCAAATCTAAAAAAAAAAATAAAATAAAAATCCTAATTCCTATTTGCGGGATACCAAATCGAAATTAGCGTTTATTGTTATTCATCGGATGTAATCAATTAATATTAACAAATGTATTGCTCTATATCCATTGTTTGGATCTATAAAATATTCTAATACCAATATTAATGGCATATTCATGCTACTATTTTATTCAATCACGTTCCATTTATTATTCACAAATATGCGGCCAAACCGAAACTGATGCGGCGGTTTTTCTCGAATATCTTAATGTTGAATATCGAAAGCATATAAATTATTTATAGCAAAAATAGAATTACAAAATTTGGTTTTCAAAGAAGCAAGTCAAGTTAAGACAAGCTGACCTGATGTATTAAAATGTTTAAGCTGTAATGTTTTTATCGATACAATAAATTTCTCTTTAAAAATAAAAATGAAAATAGATTATGAAAACTATTTCAATTTGTTTGAACATTATCACTTATCACTTATCAATTTGTATTTTATTTTCTATATTAACATAGATAATTATGTAGGTATACTTTCTTATAAGAATAATAATTATAAAAATGACTCAAAGAAAGAAGAAGCCATAAGACGTAGCCAACCCATAATAGAATAAGTGATTTTAATTTAAAGTTTTTTTTGAATATGTCGATAATAAAATTTTCATATTTCACAATTTTGGAGATTTTAAAATTCGTGGATTCTACTGAAGACCGGTTTTTCCACATCTAACTAGTGACATTTTTCTTTCAGATAACTTTTTTCCGGAGAATGGACAAAATATGCATATTTTTTTATCTAAGAATGTGTAGGATCTATCTAAGACATAAATTGTTATCCATTTATAACTATCTTAAGGATGTAATCTATCATATAATCTATCTATTCATGAGTGAAAATATTGGCTCTAAATTGAATAGTTTGAAAACTTAATAAAATGAAAAATTATTATAAATTGAAATTTTATATATTATAAAGGTGAATGTTTCTATTATTTTCTAGAATTAAGATTGATACAAAGTTATATTTTTTGAGATTTTAATCAAGAATAATAAAAGCCAAAGCCTACCGGTGGCCGAGTGGTCATAGTGTTCGCTTCAAAACTGGTAGGTGTTGGGTTTGATCCTCGTATCGAACTTTTAAAATTACAAGTATAATTATACTTAAAAATTAATAGAGATGAAATTTAAGGTGCATTCATATCAACCTTTAGATTTCCGCCAGTATTCTTATTTTTTTTTTAAATCAATTTAAGCAGTAGGGCTAATTGACTTAAATTTGGAAAAAAAACTGAATTCGGTTATTTCCCTTTTAGTACCGTTAAATCTGACAACATTGCATTTTTACTTTGTTTTTTTTTATTAAATTCGCGAATAAATCGGCTTATAAAAGTACACTGTCGCCATATTTGACGGCGCTTAAAGGGACATGAGCCTCTGAGTTTTAAATACAGTGGTAAATCTTTAGAAAAAACCATAATGGTGTAAAATGAAGTACTTTGTCTTGAAAGTCAATTTTAGAGATAAAAAATGATCTCTATATATCATGGATAACTTCACATTACTAAAATCTACTGTCTGCTGCTGTCCACGTGCTATCTAACATACTATTAATCTTTAGCAAATCGAGTAAAATAAAACGAGATTTAGAATCTTTTTCCAATGTGCAGTGTTGCGAATCTTATTTTTTTTTTTAAACAAGCGAATTATGATTGAAGTAAGGCAGATCTAATCGAGTTAGTCGATTGTTCTGCAGTATCAATAAATTACAAAATCAGAAGAATATCTATAAGCAAGAATCCTCTAACTGGGGATTCCTACTTCCGTGTTCTGTGATGTCACAAATTTGATGAATGATTTTATACTTTAAAAAGGATACCTGAATTTAAATTCTAAAAAGTCGATATTGTGAATAAAAATATTAGAAATAAATGCAATTTATATTATCTATTTAACTTGATAACCTCTACAGATTAAAAAGAAGATATATCGGTATAATTTATTTTATACAAGTCACTATCTGACAACGCTTCATCCTTTATTTTGATTTTAATTCAATTCCCGAATAAATCAACTTTAATGAAAATATGCAACAAAAGAAAAATTAAACGTACCCAGAATAAAATAAACAACAAACTGAATTAAAGGCACAATAAATAATGAGATGTACTAGATAGTTCGTTCTATTAAAGCTTTTTGAACCGTTATTTCTTTATTACAGTAAACTACCGAATTATGGAGTACCTGCAAACTCTTACAAAAAATGAAATAAAATTATTTTAATTAATTAAAGTGCAGTCACAATTGGTTATACCAACATTGTTTAATAACATTTTTAATAGTCTACGTAATTTCATAATTGCTATTGATGCAGTATATAAAGACATACTCATTTACAGTATCTCTTCTTATACGATATTTTAGGTTTTTCCTTCAGGTGCTAATAACACCAGGTCGCTTGATGAACTTACTCTCGAGTGGACTACATAAAACTGGTCATGTGGGAAGCAGTCCGCTCTCATATCGATTCCTACTGCTTTTAGAGATTGATCCTGAGCTTTTTATTTATTGGCATGGCGAAATACAACTTTAGGAAGAACTGCAACCTTTTACAGTGGTGTCCGTGGTATAAGCATTGATTCACTTCTTTGATTAATTAACCTTTATTGAAAACTTTCAGACGTAACCTGGCTCTCTTGCATAACTTTGGTGGATCAAGATTTTGCAGTAGCATTACTGGAGCCCCCATTTTGTGGATAAGTGGATAATAAAAGCAGTTGTATTAAGTGCATTAAATAATTCCTCAGAATAGTTTAAACTAATAGCATCATCCGTATGCATCAAATTTTAAAATCATCAACTGTTATCCCATATTAACTTTGCCACCTCCTTTTAATCTTTTGTGGAAGGGATTGTGAAATGAAAATGAATTTTTAAAAATCATTTTTTATCGGATACTTACATATAGGGAATGCAATACTGTTAAAAGTTTTCATTAACAGTATTTCTGTTTTTTCGTTTTTAGAATCGGTAGTACTGGTAAAATACCTGTATTACTGAAACATTGAACTGAAACTTTGTTGGTTCAAATATATGTCAAACACAACTAATCAAAAAAAAAATATTCTTAAGAATGTAAAATTTAAAGAAATTGATTTGCTTACATTACAATTATTTTATTTTTTTAATAATTTAAAAATAGTTACCTATATTAAGTTATTACGGAACTGAAAAACAAGTGTGATCAATAAGAAAGTGATTTACGTGCAGTATTTTTTAAGGTGCTAATGTTTATGTATATAATAAAAAGGTCAGTATTAATACGTATAAAAAACGAATGAAAATTAAGGCTTATATCGTCTACAAGCGGATGTACACATATTTAAAAATAAAACATAATTCGCAAAATTGAAAATCGAGCAATTATTACGTACAAGACAAATATGTATTTAATCATATCTAGGATACATATATTTTACTGTTCTTAAACTCGAAGTTTATCAAATTTATACATTAAATGATGTACAAGCCTAAAATTAATAGCCAACACTCGCAATATGCGTCTAAGCACTCAAGCAACGGTTCGAACTATATCCCTAATTTGTATCTTTTTCCTAATTTCCTACAGTAAAGGAGAGTCTCCTGAGTCCCCTCAGGGGATCCCGTTTATTTCTAAGAAGTACATAAGAGATTACCCAAATCAAGCGTATCGTGTATCAACTAGCGTCAATGCTTCAATCCCGAGGATACCGGTATTTTTAAAATGAATACCAAAGAAAATTTGCATGGTATCCCGGTTTTCGGTATAACGTTATTGCATGCCAACTTACACCATATAAGGAATTAAATATACGGTAAGTCATAAAATGAAAAAAAAAATAAAATGCTCTTAAAATTCAAAAGACATACGCCAAATCGTGTATGGTGAACTCGAGACAATCCAATATGGTTTAATTGTATAGTTGAAATTCCGATGTTGAAATTCCGATATTTTAATAACAAGTGTATAGTTACACAATGATTATACTTGACAATGGAGGAATTGAGTTTCGTACAATTGAACAAATTTCTATTTCGCGGTAGTGTTGTACATTGCAGGAGGGTAATAGTATTGGGAAAAAGGTTCATTCGGGAATCGAGACAGTGAGATGGGATTCCTACTAATATCCAAAAATCTAGATCCTTAACTTATGTTATTTTGACTCGAGTATTTTGATAACTTTTCACTGTCTTAAGGCATAATTAAGACCAACTTTATTGAATTTGACGATATTTTTAATTTATGCATCGATGCTGATTGATTTATGGATTATTTGGTTCATGTTAGGTATACTTACCGTAGGTATACGCAAAAAAATATACTACTTATTTTTAGATATTTATAAATATTTTTGAAAATTAATTGATCATTACATACAACTATTTTATTCTTAGCAACAGTTTATTAAATGTGTCTTTTTAAAGTTGAAAAATAGTGTTTTTCAGTATGATTATGTTTTTCGTAAAAGAAATAAGAAAAATAAAAATTTTCATGTACCACTACAAATAGAAAATCTAAAAAGAAAATATAATCTACACCTAAGTTACACAGACGAAATCGCGGGCATCAGCTAGTCCTCAATATTTCTAATTATGTGTTAAAAAAATAATATTATATTTCAGTTGATTAAATCTGTAAATTGCATTATGCATTATGTTTAAATGGTATTATGTAGGTATATGTGCATATTGAAAATAAAAATACATTAGTAATGGATGTTTGTGAAAAAAAAAATAATCAGATCGTGTAATTTAGAAATTGATTTTTTTTCTAATTTATCATTATTACGTGGAGAATGATATTTACCTTATTTCGCGGAGGATTTAAATGGTAGACACCCTTTTGAGGCCACATGGCGAAATAAGTCACGCTACAGCGACATTATAGCAGTGTTTTCCACCTCGTCTTCCTTGATGGTGATATTATTTGTCGAGGCACAGAAAAACACCTGAGTCATTAACACGCTGAAATATTTCGTAGTTTTCGCTGTTTGTACGGCTGAAGTAGCGATTTAGCAGTCACGCAATGCGTCAAACACTCACATAACATCCATAATAATATCTCCTGGTTGACTTTTTCTTCACTCTTCACAAACAATTCATGAAAATGTATGTAACTTAATTATTCTGCCGTAAAAACCACGTTTCCCTTATTTATAAAATTACACTTTTCTTTTACTACAATAACGGTAATGAGTTTTTAACTTTATGATTTTCATTAGAAATGTTCAGTTTATTGAATTACGTTCAACAATATTCGTAATTAACACGTACATATATTTCATTTTTATTTTTCATAAATATTTTCGAATTGTATTGGTTTTTATGATTCCCAAAGGATATGTGCCATATTCACAGACTCACATAAAATGTACACTCCAAACCACAATTCAATATGATTTGAGTTGTAATACTCGTATTTCTCTTCAATCCGTTGGTTTCCATTATTTTAAATAATGTTGACAATTTTCATTTTGCAATAAAAAAAATTTCTAATATATTTCGAAAAACTTTAAGTAAATATAATTTTCACGATTATTTCAGGGACTACATGGAACAATACTTTTTGTATCTAATAATCAATTTTAGTCTCAATTACTTATACAATAGTCCTTATTATGTGAAGAGGTAATGTTCGTCAAGCCCATTAAGTTTTCTGTTGCTTGCATAATGAGAGTAATCAATTGCTTTTAGTCTTCTAGACTTCCAGAGGCTAGATTCTAGAACTTATTCGACCAGATAAAGTAGATAGATTACGGAGGTCATGAAAAGGTATGTTTAGCATTACTGATAGCGAAAATTCAAGACTTGCTAAAAGCCATTGGATTCTTGTATAATTGAATGTAGTTAAGTAGACGCAATTGAGAGAAACAATTTTTGAACATTTGAAAGAAAATTATAGAACATGAATATTCAGTACATTTACAGTGAAATATTTCTTACAAATCTATACGGACTAATTGTTTATTTAAAAATTTATATTATTTCTCTGTTTAAATTGAAACTACATTAATGATTTGAGACCATTATTATTCTTGAATAAACATATCTAAAGTTAGGTCATTTTCACTTATGTCATTGAATTTTTTTAAATAAGAAGATAATTCAGGTTGTTTAAGATCGGTTTTTAATTATAAATAAAACCGATCTTAAACAACCTGAATTATCTTCCAATTTAAAAAAAAAAATTATAAAATTTTATAAAATAAAAGCTGTGATCTGAATTTTATCATCTATTTTTTATTTATTTTATAAACAAAATAATAATAATAATAAATTTTATGTGCACTTAATTATCAAATTGCAAATAATGTGTGAATTAATCCAAGTGGATTAACAGGTGGAATTAATTCAAGTTTCGCTCATATATTCTATATTGTATTTTCAATGAAGGTATTCTATAAGAAAAAGAATGATAACAAAAAAAAATAGCAATATAGATCAATTTTTACTGAAAGGCACTTAAATAAAATTTTCTTTTGATAAGTGTAACCAATAAATCGTATGGTTTAGACCAGAGGTGGGCAAACGATCGAAGAGGTCGAAAATCGATCGCAGACTTTTTAAGAATTTTTTAGGAAAATTTTAAATTTTTTAATGAAAACATGTACTAAAAATTTAGCAGACCATGAAACTTAAATTTAAAATCATACACGCAGCTTTTCCACAACGGATATTACCGATTCCTAAATGGTGCTTCTATTACTCCTTTCTACTCATTCTCTCATGAATTTTTTTTTATTTTTTTCATATTTCGAAGTCGATCACGTATAAATTAGGAAAATAATTCTCGATCATACCAGTATTAAGTTTGCCCACCCCTGGTTTAAACCAAGAGTAGTCAATCCGCAGCATTACACTTTCGACGATCGTTACAAAATATACATATTTTATAATGGTTAAAGTAGTGAAAATTAAGCCATTAAAAATATCAAGTCTATGTAAATCTAATACGGGGATACATAATTTGATGTGGCTCGCGGAGTTATGATGGATTTCAAAAGTGGCCAGCAGGGCATTTCGGTTGGACTTCTGGTTTAGAAAATACGTTTCCTCAATTGAATATTTTTTGTTCACTGCTATTGTAACTAGTAATCAATATTTTGAATTATTTTAAGAAATTGTTCTTAACTAATCGATGCAATTTAACAAATGTTTTATAAATTAAATATAAGCGGAGATTTTATCATGACATAATATGAATTGTTATAAAGTTTAAACTTTGTAATTTCAACAATGTATGATTTTCCTCAGAGATGCACCGAGTACAAGTTTATCGAATAGCCAAATGCCTAATTTTAATGTCCGAACGAAACTAGTTTTTACGGCTGAAACCCAAACCAAATTTCAGCATCAACCACAGTTTCGGCCAAAATCGAAACTTCTATTTAAGGCCATACTTTCGTAGGAAAAACAAGTTAATCATAATTCATCATTCTTTACTTTTAAATCATATATGTATTTATTAATCATTTAGTCTCTAATATTTGAGCTTATCATTAGCACAACATACTATGGTCACTTCTTATTTCAAATAAATTATTTGTGGAGAAATAATATGTTGATATGTAAGAAACGCATCTAATATTTCTTTTTTATAAAAGCTACGAATACCATTCAAAAAAAGTTACAAAATAAAATTACTTTTTACCTAATAAGCTTAGGTACACAATACAAAAAGTTATTTTTCTTACATTTAAAAAAAAAATACCTATTTCTTCTTCTAAACTTTGGTCAGTTTTCTCTCAAACTGAAAAAAAATATCTATTATTATAAAGAGGAAAGATTTGATTGTTTGTTTGCTTTGAATAGTGTCCGAAACTACTTGACCGATTTGAAAAATTCTTTCACTGTTGGGAAGCTACACTATTTTCGGTGAACATATTAAACATATTAAACTTTCAAAAAAAATAGGAATCCATACTAAAACTCCAATAATGTGTTAAAAAATTACCAAAAAACTTTCTTACATCGCGTGCGCTGGCGATTTAACTAAAGAAAGTACAACCGAATTTAATGCAACTTTATATTAAGATACAACACAATTACCCACACACGTTAGGCTACTTATCATTCCTTAAAAATAATAAGGGAATGTATCCCCTATGTAATAACTGAGGGATGAAAAACAAATTTTACTTCAGATAGGCGAGTTATATATCATTGGAAAAGTATTTAAAAGTTAAGAAATGATCTGTATTAATATTTTTAGTTGAACAAATAAAAAGCACAGTAATTTAATTTAAAGTAAAAAAATTGTCTTTCTGAAATATAAATGTTTTTATAGATAATTATCTGACAGTAAACTATTTTTTTATAAAATTGTTGTAAATAAATCCTTAGGGTTGCTCAGTAAGGAAATATTAACGAAAAAAAAGTAATAATAATAATAATAATAATAGTAATAAAGCTTAAAGTAAATACGTTTTTAAAACCCTGCATATATAAAATCGTTTATTTATATACCTCCTCTGGTTGGTAAAATTTTAATATTCGGTGTATTCCTTATAAAAATGAGGCATGTGATAAGATTTTTTTTTTGAAAATTCCTACTCTAACAGACAAGGGTGGATTCAGGATTTTTTTCTATGGGGGGTTACAATATCTTTTATTTGCAAATGCGTGAAATGGGTCACGAAAAAAATTCGCAATTCCAGCCAGAAATCATTTAAATGATAAATAATAAATAATCATATCGTCATAATGATAAAAGAAATTTAAAATCCTCTTCCAGAGCAAAAGGCATACGCCAAGCCGTGTATGGTGAACTTTTGACTATCCAATATGGTTTAATTATATAGTTGAAATTCAGATATTTAAATAATAAGTTTATAGATACATAATGGTTATACATGATTATGGAAGAACTGAGTTTCGTGCAATTGTACAAATTTCAATTTTGCGGTTGTGTTGTACATTGCAATAGTATAATAGTTTTTGGTAAAGGTTCCTTCGGGAATCGAAACAGTGAGATGGGGTTATTTTAACGCGAGTATTTAGATAACTTTCGACTTTTTTTAGTCATAATTAAGGCCGAATTTATTGAACTTGGCGATATTTTTTATTTATGTATAGATGCTGATTGATTTACGGATTATTTGGTTCACGATAGGTATACCTACCGTAGGTATACGCAACTGAACATACTCTCTTTAGATATTTATAAATATTTTTTGAAAATTAATTGATTATTACATACAAATATTTTATTCTAAGCAACAATTTATTCAATGTGTCTTTTTCAAGGGATGTGAAGTGTTTTTAAGTATGATTATATTTTTCGTAAAAAAAATAAAATACATTACGCAGACGAAGTCGCGGAGATCATCTAGTTTAAAATAATTTTGACGAACTGATAATTATCATGAACTGATAAGTATTCATAATTGAAAAATCAAATATTATATGTGAAAAACAATTCTCAACATTTTCATCTTAGCAATCTCAGGAACTAAATCAAAAATTCAGTTTTGGTTACGATCGTAGTTTCGGCTTGATGACAGCCGAAACCGAAACCAAAAGTTCGGTCGGACGTATTTTATTATTTTCGAACAGTAAAAACGGTGATTTTTTTCGACTTTAATTTCAAACTTTATACATTTGATATTTAATATTTTATAGTTTTAATATTCCAGAGATATTGAAAGATTTGAAAACATTGAGGCATTTAGGAGTTTAGTTCTTTATTGAGAGTAACAAAATAGGAGATACTTGTTGAAAACAATCAAATTAAAAAGCTATTAGACACTTTCCATTAAATCCCAATTTCAATTTTATCCAAGTTCTATTTCATCATAAATAAATGTAAAGATATTTTTTGCTTGGAACCCTTTCTCTGCACGAGTTCGTATCAATTCTTTTATTTTACACCACATAGATGAAGTGCGTGGTATTAGTTAATGAAGAGATATATTATCATGAAATGTATAATATGTAAATATGAAATACCAAAGTAACAAAACAATCTATTTTTTTATAGGAGAAAAAGGTTTTCTCATGTGATATAACTAAAACTCTTCAGTTTTAATTATTTTTTTTAAAATAAGTTATTAGGCTTGTTTCGGTAAAATTTAAAAATTTTAGTCAAGTGAAAATACACCGCCGGTTTTAATTTATTACGAGTGCTACAATTAGGAAAAAATGCAATCCAAGTGTTTTTTTATTAAATTAATTTCGAAGTTTTGGTACATATAATATAATATAGTTTTCCAAAAGATCGTAGAGAAAGTTAAAAAAAAAACATAAAATATTCAGATTTTATGTTTCAACACCAAAGATACTTTGAAAAAGTATCTAGATACTAGAAAAAAAGTATCTTAAAAAGTATCTGATGTTTATTAAGGTACCAAGTTACTCTTAAAAAAAGAACTTAAATACTTAACTTGAGTAACTATTATGATACTTAAAAAGTAACTTTTTCAGTAACTTTGTTTTTTATATATGTTCCTACTAAATTTTGCAACATATTAGGTATAATTCTTAGATAATCAGATATAGTATTTCTTATATTTAGTATTTTATTAGGAAAAAGGAAAACTTGTTTGTCTAATCCCCTGTAAACATAACACTTTTCAAAACGATAAGATATAAATAATAGGTATAAATTGAATCTTCTAGAACAAAACAAAATAAAATTCTATTCCTAATCTTTCGGTATCTCGATATCTAAGTTACTTTTCGGTATTTAATATACTTTTTAAGTTATAAGATATTGTTCTTTTTAAAAAGTATCTAAGATACTAGTTACTTTTTGCCAAAAAGTAAAGTAACTAAGATATTTTTTCTGATAGCTCTATTCAACATTTATTTTCTGAGTACCATGGAAGTTAAATCGATTTATTTATAATATACTTCAAATATGTTAAGGAATTTAGAGTATTGAGCAACAAACAAGTGATTAAATTATCCCAATAAGTGTTTAACATTAAGACTCGGTCATGTAACTGACTTCAGCAAAATTTTAAAATAACAAACTGTTTATTTTATAAAGAAATCATAGATTTTTAGTTTATTAAAACAATTTAACAGCCTTGCAAAAGCAGAAAGTTAATTGGTTTCATTGTTCACCCATTATGAATAACTTGTTATTTACATAATCAATGATTGATTATTTTACTTAACGATAAAATTTGGCGTCTTTATTTCTGTATAGACATGAACAATAAGAAGCATCATCAAGCACACGAAGGGGTTTGATGAATGGTACAGAAATTATATCAATAATATCACTCATAAAGCTCTAAAAGCTTGGAAAAATATTTTATTTCATCTTTCATTCGTTGACAAATTGACCTATTTGTAATACGCCTAAATTAAAATTTTACTTAAACGCGTATTTACTCTACAACAATTTAAAATTTTATACAACGCTAATTTGCAACAAACACTCTCAAGTATCTACTAATGTATATACTAATGTATACTAAGTATATACTAATGGCGGTACAGGCAAAACAAATACATCACAATAAATACGTAAGCTCTATTGTTTTGGAATTCAACCATTGTTTACTCTAGTAAGAGAGACCGAGGATGGTTGACTAAATTTTAGTCTAAACTTTACTATTTTTTAATTTTTCTAATAATATGAGAAAAACCATTTGTAATTAAAATAAAATTTATTTGGCTATTGTAAAAGTCAACAAATAAAACGAAGTTTACTATGGTAAAATGAATACATTTGATTTAATAAAATTCAAGCAATTACTCAACTAGCCCCATATTCATATCTTCAGCTCCACGATTTAAGAAGAATGAATCTTTATGGAAGAAGTAAAAATATGAAGAGTAATGAATAAAAATTAAAACGAAAAGTTTCAAAATGCGAGTTTTTACTTCGTTTTCTAATACATCTGTAGTTCAAAAATTAAAATGTTATTTCTTAAGGGAAAAAAGTACTTTTGTGTTTAGCCAATCAACAATATTTTACGAAATTTAAATAATTTTATGTAAATTTCATGTAACTTATATAAAAGGCGATCATACAAAGCGCTGTGATTGGTTAACACTAACTTTAATTATGACCATCTAAGAAGGTTAGAGAACATATCGTACTCTTTTATATAAATCGCTACGACCATATTCAATTTAATTAAAATGTTTGAAACAATGAGTACATTTTAAGATAGGAACTAGCCCAGGTTGGCTATGTAGTAGGGACAGGATGACTTAAATAATAGTAGGTATTAGGTTTTAAACCCAAAATCACAGAAACAATTATATTTATAGCTCTCAAAAATTGACTTAATTGTCTTTTTATAATTTGCTTATATAATTAAAATATACGAAAAAATATAAATTTCATATTGAAGAAATATTTTTATTAAAATGAATATTCAATCATTTTGATATATGGAACCTAAATTGTATCTTTATTGATTTATGGAAAGGATTATTATTTAAGCGTAAAATATTGGAAAATCTTTAATACAGGTTTCACAAATTTAATAAAATGTCTAGCATATTTTAAAGTTAACTAGTTAACCAGACTCAAAACAAATAAGTCAACCAACCTCAAGCTACTTTTTTTCTTTCGCACATTGTCTGATCTTATCAAAAGCACTGAATCAAACGTAATGCTATGAAATACAAAGCTATTTCATCCAACTTACAAATGAATCAAATTTCCGGTAACATTTAATGAAATCGGATGTATTACAACAAAAAACGTGATACGAAAAAAATGTACTTATAAACGTACGTAATTTATTGCAATGTAAACACAGATTTTTTATCATGTGTTAGTAACCTCGCGATCTGTATAATTAAGGAGGGCATTAAGACGGATTATTGACCTCAGTTATTAGATAGATTTCGTTACATTCATAACACAAATTAATTATTAAAAGTTAGCCTACATACCCCTAAAGCCAACCAGCTCCGGTCTCCCCTAATACTTTCATTGCTATAAGGTAGGAGTGGCTAAACTTAACACTGGTATGATCGACAATAATTTTTATTTTTATGCATGATCGGATTTAAAAAGTAAGTTGAATTAAACGCAAATAAAAAATTAATTAAGGTCTTTACTTGTAATAGTAAAAAGCGGGGGGCAAAAGTAGGACAGTAGGGGTAACAGGAGACAAGAGGTATATTGAATATAGATGCATGGAATTTTATATTTTGTGCAACGTGCTTTATTGTTAAAGATTTTGGGTTAATCTTTTAATGTATATGTTTGACATTCCACTTCATCAACAAATCTTGTGAAGTTAGGTTTGTAATCACTGATGCATAATCGAATAGACGCAATTAAGTGGCCATTTGCCAAAGAGCTCTAAAATAGCGATTTGATGTTTTCATTTGGATCGCTATTTCCTATAGATAAGCAAATTAGATATTTTCATGGGGATTTTGGACTTAAAAAAACAAATATTTATCTTAATTATTTTATTTTACTTTCGTACGACGTTTCGTCGTCTTTTGGGACTTTATCAAGTAATATGATTAAGTACTTAATAAAGTACTGAAAAGTGACGAAACGTTGTACGGAAGTCAAATAAAATAATTAAGAAAAACATTTGATTATTTTTTTAGTCTAAAAACTCTATGAAAATAGCTAAAATATGCAAAAATCTTCAATACCATTGATCTCAATACTGGATGGTTTTATACGGGACAGTAATAAACTTTAAAAATATTTTTTTTTGCATCTGCTTTGGGAATTATATCTGGTTGTATATTGTTAAATTTTATAGCTTTATATCGGTTAAATTCAATTGAAAAACATGTGCTAGATTTGATGAAAAAACCTTATTATCAAATTTTCCAAAAGGAAATGAATGAAATGTAAATGAAATTCATCTCTCAAATTTTTTATTAAAATTTTTCAGTTCAGAACAAAAATGGCAATATTACATTCACCATTAAGTTTCATATGTTTTTCTAAATATAAAAAAAATATTTAAATTTGTGCTATTTAAATTTAAAAAAAATATTTAGCTATTTAATTTGAAAAAATATTTAGAAATCATGCAAAAAAGCTTACTCGGCTAACCTATTATGTAACTTGATAAAAAATCATATACCGATTTACTGACCAGACCACTACGTTGACTATGGAATAGACGTCATCTTAAATTATGCGCTTTTATTGAATTTTCAACTTTCACAGCCACATTCATAATATCATTAACATCCAGTATTTTTACACATAAGGTATTATTATAAATTATGCGATGAAAATGAAATGATATGAAACTAAAAATAATTAATAATGTTTATAAAGGACTGAAAATATACAATTTATATCAATTATGGAAGATCCGTCAGTTGACATAACAAGCAATTTATTTATAAGTGCATACAGTAGAATGAGTAGAACGGAGCAGAAACACTATTTGGGAATAAGGAATGTCAGTTGCAGAATAGACGCATATTTAATTTGTAATTTAGGTTCCATTGTCTGTTAAATTTTTAGTATACATATCTATTCAATTGAAAGATTTGATATTTCCTTAGTAAATTACTTGCAAGCTACATTATTTTATAAAAAAATAAAGTTTGACCGACTTTCATTGTGGTATGTTAAAACGAGTAAATATTCCTTTTTACGCCAAAACATAAGCTTACATTTTTCATATTTTTTCTCATTTTCTGCTTTTTTCTGACTTCTTCAATTTCTAGTAAGTTATTTTGTATTTGCTTTTTTCTAAAACTAAGGAAAACATAAAGCAATTGGTTTTTATTTTATCAACTTAAGTAATTAATATTTATCATTCAATATCTTTACAGAGAATTGATAGTGGCTAATGTTGATATATACATCCTTCTATATAATTTCAATCAAAAATTGATTCTCTTCATCAATAAAGATTAAAACTGCTGCAATTATAAAGTATTAAATGTCATATAAAATGAAAATAGCTCTATTTAAAAATAATAAACTGCGAATAATTGCTTGATGCTTAAATTAAACAGAAATTGGCTCATATCACTTCAAGGGACGTCAATATCTAGTAATATTGCATTTTCCACACGGAAAAAAAATAAAAATAAATAATACGATAGGAACATCGTAATCTAGGACCAGCTCTTCATTATCTTATTGTTTACGATATTTAATTTAAAATTTCTTATTTACTGATAAAAATATTCAGAGGACTAGGATCAAATAATAATCAGTAAAAAATATTTACTACATGCACATGTAATAAATAGTTTTGACTGATTATTATTTGATCCTAGTCCTCTGAATATTTTTACCAATTTATCATCATCGAGGATCTGAAACTCTACAATAATTTCCTATTTACATTTGAATTTTTATGTTATAACATCGTAATTATAACAATAGTTTTCTGTTAAAGGTAGCATTTCAGAAATTACGAATTTATTTTGTTATATTCTGTATATGCAAATGAATATACACACATAATATATACAAATACAAAATATAAAACTACTCCTACTATCCCTACTTTCTGACTTCTATACGATTGCATAAATTCGCGGATTAACTTTATTTGAGTATGTATGAACTTATATATGAACAATTTCAGTAAGCGAGCAGAGAAGAGAAGTGTTGATAATATTTTCAATAATGACAAAAATCAAAATTTCAAACATATAAATTCATCATGAAAAAAATATTAAATTGTAATAAATTTACATTTATTTCTTACATGAACTGAAATTTAGCATTGATTTTTGGCTAAACGTTTTGCTAGAACAAATGAATCAGTCAAAAATCAATGCTAAACGCTTTAAAGTAATAATGATATTATATTGGGACCTAATTCCAGTTCATATAAGAAATAAATGTAAATTTATAGCATTGTAATATTTTTTTCATAATGAATTTATATGTTTGAAATTTCAATTTTTTTTTGATTACTGAAAATATTTTTAACACTCAGATACATAATCTTTTATAATTAACTATTGACAATTTTTTTTTCTGCATATAAAAAAGTGATTTATATTATTACATATATTAAAATAAATTACCATTATAATTGTGAAAACATATTGTGATTAATAAATATAAATAGTTGATTTATAATAATTAATTCTCTCATTATATGTGGCTCATATTATGAGAATAAAAAATAATTCTCCATTACGAGAAACTCTTTTTGTTTAACTAACCTTATCTGAATAATGTAAATATTTCTTATTTGAAAATCGAAAAGTTAATGAAAGTGAATAGGATTGTTTGCTTTTTCAAGTAGTAATCTTTGTACAATGAAATTTACGACGCGGCATTATAAAAAGTATTAAGCGTTAGTACAGGTTTTGCACTCAAATATAATACAGCAGAGTTTACGATATAATTATTTTAATGTATAATGTTTTAATAATAATTTTGATGTAGTTTTTTTTCGTGTACTTTGTTTTTAATTTATTTTGCAAATTTTATGTTAATTAAATTCTAATTTTCCACTTTATCGCTAAATTTTCATTAAACTCCGATTTATTCTTAAATTAAAGTTAAAACAAACTATAAAATGTAATGTTCCTAGATATTGAAGTATTTAAAAGGGACATAAGCCTAGAAATTAGCTTCAGCAAAAATTCATGTGTAAATATAAAATAATAATAAGAAAAAAAAACAAAAAGGTAAAATTTATGTACGAAATATGGTGAACATAGAGTACGAATTTAAATTTTCAGTATATAAAATTCATAAAATGATGTATGTATATTTTGTGAGTTTTATTTCAGATCCCATTCGTATTCTGTGCTTTAACTGTGCTCCAAGTTCAAGTTTTCAATGTAAAATTTTTTGATTTATTGCGCTTGATAAAAATTAAATTGAACACGCTTACTTGATTTCAATTAATTGAAAACAAAATGTTTCAACAAAATGTGTTGCATCCCATCAGATCCCATCTCAAACTTGGAAACAAAATTAAATTTCCACCAACATAAATTTTACTCGTCTTTTCTTTTGTAATCAAAAACCACAGTATGAGTAATTAAAAATAATTAAATTTTTACAATCAACATCGAACTTTACAATTGAAGTAAACCTTTTTTAACGACATTTTGTTAATTTTGAATTTGTATCTTTCTTTTCGTTCAATTGTCGTAAAATCAATCACATTTCAATCAAATGAAAACGTACATATGAGCCATTGTCAATAGTTTTTATTGAAACCAATTTAATTACTTATATATACAAAAAATAAGTGAATAAAAAACAGCATCTAAGTAAAAATAATTTTGAAGATACTTTAATCCTCCCCATTATTACTCCAAAATTATAAAAATGACAGAATTTAATGTCATAATCCTATTTCATTTTCAATTAATTTCATTACTTCAAATATTTAAGTTTAATAACACAACACGACAAAAGTATTAAAAAAATGGGTTTTAAATTAAATCTATATCCATAAGGATACAATGAAAATGTATAAGTATATATGTATAAAATATATAAATAATAATTGTTTCAAATCTCATTTCTTTACTGAGAAATCAATTACAATTAATTAATTTGAAACAAAAGAAGGGTATGCTAATGCCTCGTATTATTTTAACGAATTATATTCTACACATTATGGAACTTTTAAAACATTGACGAAAATATTACGTTAATATTAACTTTAAATCGCTAGCTTCTATACTAACTTTAACGCTTCCTTAGCTATAGGTATGTATAAAGTACATACCTATTACCTTAAATAACTAAAATTTCTTTATAAATATAAGATAGTGAGTTCATATTTTAGGTATTTCTCCGTAAAACATTAACACATGCAAAATCAGGCCTACTGATGGCCGAGTGGTCTAGGTGGCCGCTCCGAAACTAGTAGGTGTTGGGTTCTATCCTCGTATCGGGAAAGTTTTCAATATTTCACGATTATAGATTTTTATTAACTCTAGACTCACTAATGATTAATTAACGATTTTCAACTTAAACTATGATTAGGTAAAACAATATCTATTTAACATTCAAATATCTCAGAACTCCGAAACTTATTTTTTTTCAAATATAAAATACATATCATCGTATCGCACGTTCTATTTTTCGCTAGTATGGGAACATTTAATGAATATTTTAACGGTAGCATATAAAAGGCAATAAAATAGTTAAAAATTATATAAAATTAAAGAATTTGGGAGATTAGATCGTCTTGAATGTCTTCTGTTTCTAATGGGTGTATCTGACCGTATCGGTAGGGTTTTAAAAAAAATAATTTTAGAGTGGTGTTCAAGCCTTCAGCAAAGCTATCCTAAATATATCATAAGAGAAAGAATAAAGTTCTGCAAAAATCTCGACAACCTCGAAGAACTGTGGTTTTGGACTTCATTCGACCTGATGGGCGATTCTTCCGGGTTATTAGTTAAATTGCTTTGCAACCAAAAAGAGTAGAATAGTTTCTTCTCTGATTGGTTAACCAGCTATTCTAGTTTCATTTTTCATGTTCCTGATCCTTATGGACAGTATATAACACAATTTGAAGAGCATCTTAAATTTAATTTCTGAGCATACTACGCATAAAAATGCAACCCGGAAAGGTTATCGAAACGTTGACCTCCATTTCATCAATACATAAAGCCAAAAGGTAAAGCTTTTTCAATAAAAGTTCTAATTTGATTAAGATCAGCCGTGAAAGCCTTGAATCAAAATGACTGTTATTTATTTATTAATTTAAGTGCATACATGACGGTATTATTCATCATCAACTTATGTTTTACCAAACACTAAAGACGAATATATTCGCAAAGACTAAATACTGTATAACTCTATACCTAATTCGAATAAATGAAACATTACGACGAGGATGTTAGCATTGTTTTATTTAAGAGGTTATTTTTTATAAATTAATTATTAAAAATTACGAAAATATGTATCTTGTAGCTATAAAAATTTAATTAAAGATTTATTCAATTACTTATACATTAAAAATGAAGTAACAGTTCGTGCTGCCGGCAAAGTTTTGTTTCATTTTTTATAGCATAGATGACAATTTCCTGGCGGATATTAATAATTTAAATATTCCATCACGAAAAAAAATGAAAAAAAAGATAACGTTCCGTTGAAATAAATTGCCAATAGTTAACTTTTTTAAAAAAAATTATATCGCTCTTTACATTTCCGTTTTCTTTCGTTAAGTATTCAGTGTAGTTTAAAAATACATGTATATGTATACTAATAGGTATACTTACAATCTCTATTTGTATTACCTATATATATATATATATATGTATATATATATATATATATATATATATATATATACAAAATGTTTAATTTTAAACAAATAACAGTATAAAAGTTTAAATAATTTAAGGTACACATTCACATTATATTAATCAAACTTCTTTTATGAATAAATAATTGACTTAATTTGAATTTTATTAGAAGTGGAAAAGTTTTCTTCAATTGTTATATTCGTTTCGGACATTTACTAACTTATAATATAAACTCAATATAAGTGTATACTTTTTTTTAAATTTATTTTCAAAAAGTCGAATTTTCGTTGAATGTTTTTTTAAAAAATACTCAAAGATATGAAGCTGTTTTAAATGTTTTCATTAAAAAAAAAGAAGATTTTGATGCTTTCTGTATAAAAATCCAAATCTCATTAAAAGAAGCTTGAAAATGAAACAACCTTTATTTTAAGTGCTTTATATTGTTCTTTCAAATTTGATATTCTCTTCGTTTCGTAGATAAAAAGTCTAAAATTTGTTTTGTAAAAATGCAGAAAAATATGCTTTTTGAAAACTATCAATTTAATTCATTTTTAAAAGCAAATATCAAAAATACTAGTTGTTACTCGGGACTTCGTCTGCGAAATGATACAATCTGTTTGAAATTTTATTACTAATTGATTGCTGTTAATTGAGGCTTTGCTCGCGTTGATGTTCTTAAATAAGTGTCAAATATCATTGAAAAGAAAAGAAAAGAAAATGATAATTGTTTTTCTTATTGCCTGACCAGCATATCCCAGTAATCTCCAACATTTCGAAATTCTAAAATTCATTTTAGTTTAAGAAACTGAAAAACATGCTTTTAAAGATATCTCATTACCGAAAATGTGTTTGTTTTTCTAATTTATTGTTGCTTTGCAATTGTCAAGGATTTTAGCGACTCTAGAGTTAACAAAAAAAAAAAACGTAAATCGCGAGATATTGAAAATTCAAATCTACCAGTTTTGAAACGGCTTCACCGCTCGGACTTCAAAAAGCTTTGAATAATTTTTATTAATAAGATTTAAAAAAGTTTAAAGTATAAAAAAAAACGTTTAGCAAATTAATTCTCCAAAATAGAACGAATAAATATTTTATTTTAAGATGTTACCGTCTACTATAATATGTTCTTTGAGAAAATTATGACTTTTCCAAGTCCATTCTTGTCACCAGTAATCTTTGCCCTTGCTCTTTTGAATTGAAATGGTAGGTCAGTGGAAATGATTGGGATTTATGGTATGATAACACTTTCCTTTTTTCCAACAGCTAAATAGTTAGAGCAGTAGTACCAAATATGTTCTACCCCAATTGTGTGAACCATAGCCTCGTTCAATTATGATACATAGTTGAGATAGGTACTTCAATATTTTGTACAAAAATAATTGGTGCAATTACTTTTGTATTTTGTATTTTACATACGAATATCTAAAATAACTCTATTTTAACGCCTTTAAGAAGGTACTTAAATCAATGTTTAATATATGATAAAGAATGTAATGAACAAGCCATCGGCAAGATGCCGACAAAATAGATTTTAAAGCAAGAACAACAATAATGAGTACAAAATCAGATACACAATCAAAATATATTGGTGAATGTAAAACAGCTTAAGAGATCATAAAACAGTTTGACAAGGTGTATTTAACAAAATCGACAGCTATGTAAATAATATGTAGAGGAAATATTGAGAACAATTACAATACAGTAGAAGACATTTTTGTTGACTTCGAAAAATCAACGAATAATCTTAAGGTGGCCGGTGGACAAATAGATAAACGAGATCACTTAATGAACTGTTGTTTCAAACAAAAAGTCAATGTTAATATTAAATTAATTTTATTAAAATGTCCAATGCCATTTCGTAACTTAAAAATGTTCATCTAAATTTACCAAATCCCATACAAAAATATCAACCATCTAGATCAATTGTATTTGTATCCTTCGGAAACATTAAAAAAAATTCTTCATAAAATATATTCTATGTTCTTTTCTGTACTCCTGACAGTGTGTGTAGAAAATTTCACGGTGATCGCTTGAGTATTTTAGACATACAAATGCGACAAACATAATCAAAGTTTCATTTTGCTTTAGGAATCTCATTGTTTTAGAATTATTGAATTGTATTTTGTATTTATTTTTATAAACACAATTGTTTAATGTACAAAATATAAATATTTAATATATAAAAGCGGTGAACGTTGCAGATGATCGATATTTTCAATGAGTATAAGTAAACATGAAAATAGTTGTATTATTCAACAATAAGTATAATAGTTTACTTTTATCGTTTGCATTTGCTGACTTTCTATGCTATTTCCAATCATTTATTTCCCTAATGACTGTTTTCCGTAATTTCTATTTAAAGATCTACGAATAATCATAATAGTTGGAAGAAAGCATTTAAAAGTGTATGGGTTTACTATAGTATTAAATAATTGTAATCTTCTGCAATGGTTGTTTAAAGAAAAGATAAAAAGAAAACAAATCAAAGAAATAACTGCTGTAAGGTCATCCATTTCCTCCTTTTAAAAATAAAAGAATAAAAAAAAAACTAAGTAATTGCAATGAAACAAATATACACGAGAAAATAATTAATAGAAGTTCCGAGTTGAGATTATTTTTCATTACTTTCATTTTGTTTCATTCCGATCAATTACTGGGAAACCATTGTGCTCATATTACAAGACATTCACTGCGTGAACGTAATTATTTAAACGAGTGTTTTTGTTGTAAAATCTATCTACATAATATTTATTGCCTAACTGAATTTTCTCGCTAATTTTTCTCAGTTATTTATGGCAAATATTGATATTTTTGCGCTTAGAAACAAATCATTATTTATGTAATAAAAAAAAAAAGATAATAAACTTATTTACTCTAAAAAGCCACATGCAACTTTTAAATAAACATGTATTGAAAATATGACTTGAACTTTAAATTTATGAGAGGAATATAATTTGATAAATAAATCAATATCTGAACCGTGAAACATTAAAGTCAAACATAATTTAAATTCAGTTTGAGAAAATCAATCACAATTTTAACATATACTTACCTATATATCCACATATAATAATTATTATAAAACAATATTCTTGCAACTGTTATTTCATACAGCGTTTAACAAGTGATAAATTGTTTTCAGTTTAACTATAATGGAAGCCAAAAGAATAAGTTTTATATGTTAATTTTGACAAATAATGATGGTTTCTTTAAAAATGATTGACGGAACGTATTATTTTTTATTTGATTAAAGAATGAAAAAATAATGACTAGAAGTTTCAAGTAAATGATGAAAAATTGAGAATCATACATAATGGGAATATCAAAAATAAATTTATACCAAAAATTTTCTGTAAAATTCTTGGAAGAATTGAGGATTTTTTTTATGTTGTAATTCTATACATTTTTATTTACTTAGAGATAAAAGAAAAAAAAATTAACTAGAGTCGGTATTTTCGTATAGTAGCATCTATTTTTCAGATAAAATTTGATTCGAAAGATAGATAAAACCTTTTTCTCCTAATAATAGTGAAAAAGTGGGATAAATGAATAGAACTTATCTAATAGATAATTTATATCAATTAAATAGCTATCTTAAGGTCTATCCATGAGTAGAAATACCGATCATAAAAAAAAATAAGTATTTTATAATTTCAAGTATGTTTTATAGGTTCGTTTCAGGATTTATACGCTTAAGAATCTCACTTTACAATTAACAAAATTGCTATTTTTTGAAATTTTCTTAAAATTTAATTTTTAATGCGAAATTATTGAAGGTTTATTTTCCAAATAAAATGGTATTGATTAACATTAACCGATAGGAAAGTTAATACGAAACGAGATAAAAGAAATTGAGGAATGGTAAAATTCCTAAAATGGAACTCAAACTTAGGTTATTAAATGACCTTTTTTTAAATAGAACTTCCTAATATATTTTTTGGACATAGAAATCTTAAATCTGTATATAAGAAATGGGCAAAGAACCTGCGATTATTAATTTGCCTATAAATTATAACCATTGGATGACCAGATATTTGCCCACCAGAAAGATCCTCACAAAAAAATTATCCACAAAAAGTTATTCGCCAGGATTATTACTCACACGAAAGTTGCCCGTAATAAAATAGCAATTAATTAAATAATTATTAAATTAAATATTTTTTCCTGTGGATTAGGAGTTAAGAGTTTAGGAGATTAGTTTCCATTTGAGAAAATAATTATAATATTTTTTTTACCAGCTAATTAAATAATAATATTTTAAATATTCAAATAAATTTGTCTTTTTCAAGACTTTATAGAAGAAAATAAAACAAAATCGATTTGCATTTTTTTAATCAATTAATTAAAACACTGATAATTATTTCTATAGAAGTAATTTGATTTTTTTGAAGTTCTAAAAAGTTAATAAATCACAAATATTTAGTTTGGCTACAAAGTGTGAGTAAATGAAGTATCAATGTTCGAAAAATTTTATTTAAAATTTCATAAGACTTTAGATCAGCTTATTTTTGTTTTTGTTCAAAAACCCTGCAAAATATTTCTTTAAAATGACTAGTAAAGAATATAAATAAAATCTTGGAATTTTTTTTTACAAGGATTTTGAAAAGATATCTAAAAAATTAGTAAGCTCGAAATTGGAATAGTTATAAATTTTAACAGTATTGGCACAAAATGCCCCAATATTAACTTCGGTTGAACATTGAGCTGTGAGAAAAAAGTATCTTAGTTACTTGAAGAAACTTGGATACTTTTTTAAGAATTGTATCTTGTAACTTAAAAAAGTATCTGGGATATTCTTCGGAATCCTAGATTCTTTTTTACAACAAGTTTATAAAAATAAAGTATACAACAAAGAATACAATGGGGTACCTGACTACTAGGTTGTACAAAATAATGTTAACTTCGATATTTTTTTGTTTTGCCAAATTTCAAATTTTATTTTTATTTTACTTAAATTAGCTTAAGAGATGTTTAATGTTTTTATACAATTTTCGTTTTCATTTCGCGTTTATATCTGCTTATTATAAAATTCAAAATATATACTCCTCATATGGATCGTTTATTTTTTTTAAGCTTGTTGTATTAACAGCGATTTAGACGTACATTCTTTCCTTTTTCCTTAATTAATAAAGATAAGAAATACATTATCTGATTACCTAACAACTTTGCCTAATACATTACAAAACTTAGTTAATACATACACAGTAAACAAAGAAACTAAAACAGTATATTTTTAAGTATCTTAAAAAGTAACTTAAGATAAGTATTTAAGTTCCTTCTTTTTAAGAATAATTAGCTACGCAAAGTAACGGTGTGTAACAAAGTAACTAATCTTGTATCTAGTTACTTTCCCAAAGTATTTTTAACAGCTCTGATTGACTAGACAATACTGAATTTAGCGATGTCAATACAAATAAAAAGTATAAAAATATATTTTTTATAAATGGTAGATTATATAAAGAATTTTTTTTTGACCTGTTATAAGTTAAAAAGAATTACTAACCAAAACTATGCTTTGTGTTCATCATAAGTAATAGTAGTATAATATATTTTTCGGTTTTTGAGTGTAATTAATAAAAATATCCGATGGGATACCTTTCTATTAATAATTTAAGCTCTTAATGATTCTATTTCTCTAGGTATACCAAATTATAAAGTTCATAAAAAGGAATACGAGTTTATTACATCTTTCAGAATTATATTTTTAATGAAACTATTTTTGAATTTCCTTTTTTATTCTAATTAAATTTATTTTTGTTTGAAGGCAGATCTTTTGAAATGATTTTTATTTTACTTGTTATTTCAATAACTAAGTATCTACATAAAAAAATTTTGTTAAAATTTTTACCAACACAAAAAAGTAACCTCAGTTTGAACATTTCATTATGTGTTTATTTTCTGATATTTATATACCTTTCTCATAACGACGTTATCAATTATTCATTTTAATTAGTACGAATTATTTATTCAATTATAATATCACATAAGCCACTGAAATAATCACTAAAATGTAATAAATATAAAATGAAATATTAAATCACTGTGTATTATTAACATTCACATTTTTTCAAATTTTACGACCGGTAAAATTTTCGATAGTAAGTATCTAAATGAAATGAAATTAAATCACTAATTAGTTCACATAAAACGGTGAAAATTTTAGCACTGAAACAATCATATATCTGTTGTAAGTTACTGATGTAGTATGCACTGTGAATATGAAAGAATATCACGTTATTCGTAAAGAAATTTCTTTGCTACTGGATAATTAACCGACACATAAACTTTCGCACGACACGCGGTGGGAAGTCAATTGACGACGTTTTTCCTGCTTCTTCCACAGTTTACGTCAAAATAAAACTTAAACGGTACAATAAAGACAAAAAGATTGCATCAACCGTTTTACATCTCCTGCATTCATAAAACCTCCAGTTGAAAGGATATGTATATAAAACTCATTTCCATTTCACATTGTTTACTCGATTTTGAATTTTAATTGAACGTTGAAGAACTCCGAACCGCGACAATTCACTGAATTTCGTTCGCTGATTACGTGGTTCTATTTTCGTTCACCTTGTTTTCTGTTATCTTATTCAAATATCATATTATACCTATATCATGTAAACATATAAACTTGACCGACTTCAATATTTTAATGAAGCATGTACTAACGCATGTATGAACTTATTCAAACGATATACGTATGTGTCGATATAACATTACCACTCTCCAATCAGAGTAGATCGAAACTAATCAAGCTTCTATAGATTTTCGAATAGAACTTGAACCTGTTCTGGAATTTTCATTCTAAGAACAATTATCATTTATGTGAATTGTCACGAATTTAAATTCCAACTTACAATTAATTCCTTATCAAATTTATCAAGCAATTAGGTAAGCAAATGAGCGCTAGCACTCAGCTCTAGCGATAAGCTGTTGTACTACAATTGAAACTTTGCGATAGTAAGCATAGATATCATGAGTGCATTGATTTTCAAGCTTTTTAACATTCATTCCTCTTAGTCAATTTTGAAACAATAGGTACATTTAACAAACCAATGTTTTTTCTTTCTCAATAAATTTATAGATATTGATTCTACCGATGCATCACTATCAGAAAAATCATAACTGAACAACACACAAATAAAAATGCTATTCATGTTTCTTCTATAAGCGTTTTTATTTCTACTTTATATTCAAATAACCCCTATTACAGTAGGTAATTGTTATCTATTTTTATAAATAATTCATTCAACATTGCACTATTTTGTACATCTAGGTTAATTACAAAGATGCACTTAACACATTTTTACAAGGTGAAATAAAGCAAAGCTACACTTTTTCATCGCTGATTAATTAAACAAAAATTTAAGTCTTAAATAAATATTCACGATTTATTAAATTGGTAAACTTGTAAATTTATTGATTCAAACAATTTTAATCAAAATTTTTGTTACTGACTCATTATTCATTGATGGAAATTTCAATTGATTTGACATTGCTTTATTAATCGTTTGACTAGAACCTCATTTACATAGATATGGTATCGTGAAAATACGGCGATGTAATGATTATCAGATTAGGTAGCAATTAATAAAATAAATTGCAATAATTTTAATCCACGCCATCAGAAAGGCATTCAATTGTTTTGTTATATCCAAATGGTGTACTCCTAATTTTCAATAGAAAGAATTTCTATTTGTTCAGAAAATAATAGTTTTTTTTTATTTTTTACAAAGAATCTAATTAAAAAAGTGTAAGTGTATGACGCACGTAAGAAGTTACACTTTTTTAAAGCTCTAATTTTTGTATGGTAATAAGGGTGTACACAAATAAGCGCTAGCATTTTACTTATTTCATGAAATATACGAATGAAAGAAATGACCTTAATCAGTAAGTTCAAATTTGAGATAATGATTAATATAAGTAGTTTTCATTCACACATTTGTGTTTACGTTCATTTTACTGAATCTTTGCCGTCATATATACCGACATTTGGCTGTTATTATAATATAGATCTAGAATATTTCATATTAACTTTTTCACAGTTAGAAATTCAAAATATTGACTAAAATCTAAAGGAATAGTTAATTCGTCACTATGAAAAACGAAAAACTAATTTACATGATTCAAACCTCAAACGTTACTTGTGATTTTGAAAAGCGTATTTATTATCTCGCGTAGTTGGTATGGTGACATCAATCATCAATGGCCGACCATAGCGAGTACACTCTGCCATGGGTGTCCCACGGGCATCGGTGTCCACGTTATAAGCTAAGCGATTTTTCTTACAAGTGACTTGACTTTTCTTTCTTCCAGCTTCTCTTTACAGTCAGTCACTTACACCTAAGAAAGTTTCAGTGTCTTGCAAATCTTTTATTGAGCCCTCTTCTTTACTTGGTATATAACTTAATTGGTTGATAAGCAATAAAGAGGGGGAGTAGTCAGTAGGCACTTTATGGAAATTCGACATTTTTTTTCCTATCGAGTGTCTTTCGAAGATTTCTCCTACCTTACTTATAAAATTTAAAAAAAGATTATAGTATAGCACATGCGCAGCAACATTATGTTTATTTTATCTCGAATCGTTTACTATTCAGTGAACGGAACAGCCCAAATTAACTTCCGTAACCGACTACCGTAACGAATGTATATAACCCCCACATGCTGCGCCTAAAAAATATAACCTCAAAAAATTTATCGTTAGTACAGTTAGAAAAAAACTGTAATTTGACTCAGAGTCTGTCAAGTTGATATCAACAAGTGTTGTGGTTTAAAAGAGAAATAAAAATAGTAATACATTTTTCAACTAAATTTCAGAGTTTTTAGAATTTAAAACGTGTTAAGCTAATGAAGAATCAAATGATTCAGTTATTACTGGCAAGATTCACTTGACAACGGCGCCAACTAGTGCTCAAATTACAAACAACTGATTTGATGCAACTGATAGTTAACTAAACATATCATATTAGATAAATGTATACCCTTAATTTAATTTTAAATTAATTAAAATTCAACTATGAAATAAAGTAGACAAATATTGGGTAAAAGAGAAGATATAATTCTTACGCAAAAGCCATTTAAAGAAGACAATTTCTCAATGACACAAGATCGAATGACTGCTTAAATTGCTAAAGCAAAAGTGCATATTGAACGCTCCAATTAACGATTGAAAGTTTTCAAAGTTTTGAAAACAGATAAAATAACAGAAAACAGATAAACTTTTGATAGTAATAACTAAAATAGTAAAATCACTAACATTGAGCAACGACAAATTTCACCACTAAATAATGTTATCATTTTGCTAATAATATTAATTATTGTGCGTTTTTCTTTTAATTTCACAGCGACACAATATATCTTTAGCCAATTTTGCGACAAATGAAAGTATTTTTATTTAAAATGGATACATTGTTTGATTTTTCAAATAACTTTTAAATATTTTCTTACTCTGTATCCAAATAATGCAGCATTTTATTAAAATATATTAATTTAAACGAAAATAATTGAGTTTAAATGAAGTGGATGTCAGTCAACTGTAATTATTTTAATACTTGGGTTCATGTTCCTTTAAGAATCGTCAAATCTGGCAACGTTGAATTTCCAATTTATTTTTTATTCTATTTACGATTTTTTGTTAATTCAATTCTAATAAGATATAATTTTCTCTTTTGTGGCTAAATTTTCATTATGGATCGATTTACTCACGAATTAAATTAAAAAGAATAGAAAATGCGACATTGCCAATCCATAAGGTTGGAACCTCAAATCGAGAAAATTTTCAATATTTCTGGATTACGAATTATTATTAATCCTAGAGTCGGTGAAGAACGTAGTAGTTATAAAACAACGATAAATAATAATTAAACCGAAAAATAGAGGCATTATTTATTTATTTATCTAGTGTTTGGGCATAATAAACAATGTTTTGCAAATCGCAACATCGATAGTCTCCGTTTTATTTAAGCACTAACATTTTATTTTGATTAATTTCACCGATTTATCATTTTCAAATAATACTTTATCGGGAAAGTATTCAAGGCATGGATTAATACTGGAGACGACAAGGCGACACTGGGACAATTCAATTTCTTTTCATTAGTTTTACAAGCAAAAGGTTCAAATTTGACGTCATGATTAGCACTATCATAATTATTTTGTTTCTCTCTTTAAAATTTATACTCTTTGGAGAAAATTCAATAAATTCAAGAACGTCATTAACCGATAAAAACATTGGGAATAACTTGAATAATGAGATGTGATAAACACAGCGGGAGTAGTTATATATTTGGCCATCAGATCGCGTTACACCCATTGGTACTTTCCCAAGAAATGGAAATAAATTTTTGTTTCGCATATACACCTAGCTATTAATAAAAAACATTACAATCTAAGAAATGACATTAAACCGATTATATTGGTATCAATAAAAGTGAGTCAGCTTATGACGTATCTTATTTAAATTAAACACTTCGTCAAAAGATTTTTATCGCTATATTATAAGCAAATTGATCGCTATATTTATGTTATAACATTTCCATCCGTTAGTGTTATGGTTACGTTTTCATGTAAGAATAAATGCGTTCAAGCGAACTCAAATCCATGTACCTACATACTTTCCTCTAATATGAAATATTTTCACGATTTTTTTTTCTTTTCAACTTGTTGAGAACTTTTTAAATATATTATGTAAAATACATTTTCAGATAAGAACGTTCACGTGAGTTCGTTGCATTTCTTTTATCAAAAGTCTAAAAACGAGCAATGCAGAGAAATTTTTGGATTGCATATTGATTGACAGTTGACGCTTTGTTTCTCTTGAACTTATTAAATCTCCTGTTTGCAAGAATGTGAATTTCTGGCATTTCTAGGAAAACATTTTTTTGTTGAGCAATTGAAAATGAAAAAGAAAATGTGTTTTTCTTTAAAAAAAATCGATGCAAAATACATTCTTTAAAATCATTGCATTGATATCGATTTAATAATTTAAAACTTTAGTATTAATTTAGTAACAATATTAAAAAGTAAGTAAAGAAATACGTGTTTATCTTTTAAAATTCTTAAAATATGCATCGCATTCACTTATCCTGTTTTCGTTTTTTTCATTAAGTACACACTTATTTTTTATCTCTATAAAATATAAAATATGTGTAGCCCAAAAGCCATTTCACACAAATTTTTCGTTTACCTAGAGACGCTTACGCTTAAACCTATATGTATGATAAGGAAGTTAGTTTGAAATATACAATGTTTTATAATATGAATTTTGTATAAGATATTCCATGCACCTCATTACATTGTAAGTTTTACTTTTACGTGGTTGCATTTGCGAAAAGATTGCAACATAAACATGCCAAGAAGATAACGTGCATATTACATTTTAAACGTGTCAGGAATCTACAAATACAATTATAAGTTGCTTCATATATCAACAGTGGATATATTGTATAATATAATAAAGTTTTCATGAATATGGTTGATATTTCGATTGGTTTTTACATTTTTAAACATAAGTGTCTTCTTTATGTTCGCGTCATTTGTATTAAAGTTTGAGTAGTTGCAATTTGTGTTTTTAATGTTTACTGAAGGAATATTCGATTAAAACTTTACGAATTACGAAGTGAATGATTTGAAATAATACAAGTTTATTCAAATGATAATTTATTTGAAGATCATATTTACTTAGAGTTGTTTTTATGATACATTATTTGTTGCACATTATGATAATTATTTAAACACATGTAATTACAAAAAAAAAAAAATAAGCAAATCTCACCGTAAACATTTCCTATAAAACAAGTTGCCAAAACTCCTAAGCTTTTAATGTTTTCATTGGTGAAAAGTCAGCCGATCGTACAAAGAGCCAAGCCCCTAAATTCTTATTCTATAAAACCTTCTTCTTGACTAAAAAGTATGGCTTGGCGTTTCATTGAAGATTTGCAAGATACCAACATTCAAAATTACTACTCAATTTGTTTCATAACTCCATAGGAACTATAAGTACTGTCGCTTAGAGTTAAAAGAGAGATCAATTTAATAATTTACAACGCAAATGTACATATGCATAAATAATTCATTATTGGTATTCAGTGGTGTGCCATCAAATAACTCTACGAAACGGCTGAGCAATAATTTTTAGTGACACTGTGGGGTTTGTAAAATTAGGACTTAGGGGCTTGGCTCTTCATACGATAAGATGACTTTATGTTTTTCTTTTCAGACGCTGTCGGCAGTTATTAAGATCCACCAAATTCCAGTTATCAAAAACCGGACTGGTAAAAGCTCAGAAGGAAAAAAATAAAAAAACCTCAACCCTCAAAAGTAGCAGTACTAAAAAAGCATCAAATCAATAACATTTTGATTTGTCAAGTTGAAATCAAGGCATATTCAGTCCCAAAAGTTAGTTAAAATATTTATATATTTTTTTTGCTTTATTATTTTGTTTAAAATTTTTGTTAAAATTTCTGATTGTCACTTAAACTATATACAGTTTTTTAAGTATTGATATATTTATTCGCCTCATGGTACGCTAAACGATGTAATTATTAACGAATTTCTTTTTTATATATTTTTGTCTCCGGTTGTACCTCCATAACATCCTTAAAGGTGATTGACTTTTTAATAATTTTCTGACTATAATTAATTAATTAATGATGAAAATAGGGGGCAACTAATTTCTAGTCGGCCCGGGCGGCGAAATTGCACGCTAAGCTACTAATTTTCATACTGCCGCTAGTCGCTGGTTTTTAACGATAAATGTGGTCACGTGATTAAAAATGTACAAGTGTCAATGTAACCGCTTTAAGGTATAGATATGTTTCTATAATTGCGAGTAACTAGCATTAATACTTCTTAGTAAAAATTCAGATGATAAGTAATAAAAGTATCGACTATGTACTATTTTTGGAAATGTATTAATAGCAAAAGTCCATACTTGGTGAATATGATATGTCTGGTAGACTAGTTTGATAAAAATTGAGCAAAATTTGGCTTTAGCGCTATTTTACTTATCGCTTACTTAACTTTCTATGATAATAATTGAATGCTTCAGATGGTGCACATGTTACACTCTACTCACGTGAACACATTTGTCGCCAGAAACTAGCGACTAGCGACAGCTCGAAAATGTACCTATCCAATTATGATACTTTGAGACTCTTCTCTAAAATATTGTTTTGTACTTCTTTCAAAACTGAAATAACTTTACCCAAAATTGACTAAATTTTTCAGCTTTAACGATTTTCTTCATACATAATACTTATTAGGAAAGAAAAACCAACGTAAGAATTTAATTAAAAAAATTGGATTTTAAAAAAAATTGTGCGGTAACCTTCTCAAGTTTCTAAAATGAATGTAATTTATGGGTTTATTTCTTATTTATGTTGAAAACTTCTTATCAAATAGAAAGCAGACAGTAATATTATCAAGTTAAAACTGTTATCATTTACTAGTTCTTGTCGAATAAGTTTTTTGTTTGAAAATAAATTTAATTGTAAGACATTGTCGTTGTACACAATGTAGACAGCATTTGTAAATTGTTTGAGTATTTCAATTTACTTGAGTATGAGTGCGCCATGAAGAGGTAGATTCATTCTATTTGTATTGTACGACAAAATTCAATACCCCATCAGTCAAATAGGAACGATAAACATAGTAGAAATAACAAAGTTGAATAGAGTGCAACTTGTTGAATAATACAAGTAAAAGCTTATCGTTAGCTGAATGCGGTCAACCTGACGACAGCGGTCACTTTCAGACTATCATCATTCATCTGCTTTGTATCTATTATCAACATAAAACAACAATGCCCAATGTATAAACTGGATAAATGAAATCAACATAGAATAATTTCGTAGAAGAGACCTTTCAACTACACGTCTATGTCATACCTGTCATCAAATTAACTCTTTTGGAGAGAAATAACAGATATTGACAAATTTATTAAAGCGTCCCAATAACGTAATTAATATTTAATTATCTCATACTTCAACAGTACACATATTATATATATTGTTAAGTATATCTTTCGTGTCATAATCTTTAATACTTCCCAAAAAATCCATTAGAAAAACAGCCAAAAGAGCCACTTTATAAAGCTTAACTTAATAATGCTTAAGGCTTTATAGCTTTATTGGACTAGTAATCTCGTTTAAGACAAAAAGTTCTACTTTATCACACTTATACATACATACACACATAAATGCGAGTATATTTGATTGAGGATGGCGCGTCAAATTGCCAGTAGTCTATTAGTGATAGCTTTTATATTTCCAATAAATCAATAGATAAAAGCTTTGTAAGAAAAATAAAATGAAACAGTCAAAATTATTTTTGAAACTCGTAAAGCTACAAATTGAGTTAAATCATTTGTGGTATTTACTTCACAGTTTCGAAAAAAACTGTTAAAATTATAATTTAATTAAAAAAAAAATTATATAATGGTTCGAATTAGGTATTTAAATGTTACTAATTGGTCAATTATTTTAATTGGGTTTGTATTGATTATTGTTATCTGTATTTTTTTGTTATTCTGTTATAAAATTTACTTATTTATTTTTAGAATTGAGATTGATTTTTTTAAAAAAATTATCATGTTAATAATCTTTTAAAAAATATCATTTGATATCAAAGCTTTCAGGAACGTATAACATATTGGTTGAAAGCTAATGAAATTAGAGTATATATTTAAATTTAATAATGTAAACAAATTTATAAAATCTAATTAAGCGTAAAAACGTAAAATGGAGAACGAAAATTTACTTTCAGTTGTATTAATTTTATCGTATATAAGGAAATAAATATATCACTTTTGAAGCTTTTTTACAAATACAATTATTACTTTCGGAGAGTTTAAGTGCGTGAATTACATGTATGTGATGCATTCAATTGGAAAAATAATGAATTTCCAGTTAATGTATTATGAAAGTTATAATATATGCCATTAAAAGAAATTTAAAAAGTTTTTGCAATATATACATCGGTATGAGTAATGAGTATATTATTGCATGTGTCAAAACGAAAATGTTTTTACAACTTTAATTTCTTCTAACTTTTTTTTCTTTTAAAATCACAAAAAAATCGTATGCTGTATCACAAGTTTGTATTTTTTTTAAGAAATTATTTATTTAGATTATAAATAGGTTTTTCTTTTGGTAATAAATTGATGTACTGATTTCAAAGAAATGCTTTTCTTTGATCACTCATGATTGTTTTAAAATTAGTTGGTTATAGAAATTTATCACATTTTTTGTGAACAAAAATAATTTAAGTATATATAAAAATATACATAACTGGCTTTGAAAATGTATAACCTTACACAACACGTAAAAAGTAAAGATTTTTAGAATACAGTTGCGCACTATCATTAATTCGAGTCGTGGTGATCAAATATTGTATTTTAATTATTGATTTTGAAGATTTTTCAATTCATAATCCTAGAAATTTATTTTTCTTTGCTATTGGTTATTGATCTATAGAAATTTAGAATTCCTTCCTTGGGAAATTCTACATAGCTACCTATCTAAGATAAGAACAAACAAACCTTGAAAGATTTTCTATGTTCACTGTTCCATTGTCAATCTTCAGTAATACATTACTTTATAATCGGCATACTAAATTTACAAATACAGTTGCTACTGAAGAATTGTAAAAATCTTTCATTGGTATACGGTTGGCTCAAAAATTTGTCAGTATTTATTTAGGTGTAACATCCTATCTCAAAAATGATGCGACATTTCATTGTATGGATTTTAAATGCTCCTGCTTTACATGCTTAAAAGAAATTTGACTAACAATAATAATGTAGAATGACTATATGGATGAATAGTATAGCTTCAGTTTTTGATAGAAATTAAAACACAACCTGAATTTATAATTCAGCAATACGGTTATAGTATGGTCTCCACTAGAACTTGAAAATCTTACTAATTTGTGAAAAAGGGATCATTTGTTTAATCAATTTTTCCTAATGTTTCTTGAAATTCTCTTCGAAAAAAAATCAAGCACCATTCCAAACGAAATTCACTTTTCCAAAAATTAAACTTTTAGTAATACATGGCCATTAAACTTCATGCACATGTTCTAGAAATAATTTAAAATATTCAAAACTAATATCAAAACATAATTTACATGTTAATTTTTAAATTTACTTGATAAAATTAATGAATTATTTATTTGAAAATGCAAAAAAATCATTAAACTTGAAATTACTAAAACGAGCTGCAATTGGCCTGGTATTGTCACAAGACATAACGTTCAAAATCCCATGGAGATTTTCCTATAAAAAATATATTTGAACACAAATAGTTTGAACAAATAGTTTGGTTGATGAAATCGTTCAAACTAAATTTTAGTGATTTAAACCATTTACAATAATAGAAATTAAATGTGGTCTTAGGTATACTTTATTGCAATACGTATTTTCTTAAAGAAAAATTATGTTATATTAATTTATCCATTAGAAATCACTTTACAATTGGTCCAACTGAGCAGAGCAGTTGATTAATCATTGTTAAATAGTTGATAAATCATTTGCTTCAAAAAGTAATGATGAATATTAAAGGGTGTTATTTTTTCTGAGTATTGCTTTTATATATTTTCGTAATATGTTCAAATTTCAGTGTTATTTCAGTTCTGTTCAAATTAGTTCACTCATTGCTGAGAAAAACATATTTCTTTTTGTATTCGTCAAGTCAATATTTTTTAAATCCTTAGAAAACTATTTTATGGACCTAGCCTTACCTGGAAAAAAAGTTTTTCTGACTTGTATTAAGACTCAAATTGAAATTATTAATGATATGCTTGGTTTCTTATTCACCAATCACAGTTAACTTTTATTTCATATTATAAATTAAAAGTAATTTTGTAGGTAGAAAAATGTTTTCTATGGTGGAACATGTGGAAAATTGTGTCAATTATATTTCTTTTATGATAACCGCTCAATGATCTGTTTATATCTTGGTTTTAAAATGTGGACTTTGACGTCACAGAAGACCAGCCATAGAAAAATACATTTTTCAGAACTAAATATAGGTTTTTCTTGACTTTATTTATGTCTTCTATCAATTAAAAAAAAGTGCATAAGGTTTATTAGTAATTCTTTGACTATTCATATACTTAAATTGATATATTAAAATGCATTAAAATATGGATTCTTCAAATTACAAAAGTTGAGGATATCAATGCGATTAAGCATTTCAATGAGCTTCATTTGTCGTACTACTTATCACAATATTATTATTGAAATAATAAAATATTACTTTTCAAACTAATGAATTTTATGTAACTAAAACAATCAACCTTTTCTTAGCAGTTTGCATAAAACTTCTTCCGGTATTTAATTGGATTCGAATATGGTTAACTAGGCCTAAAAGAAATGTCAGGATTCTACCTTTATAAGATAAGTTACGTAATTATGTCGTAATATCATCGGGTTTAGAAGCTTTGCTTTACAGTAACTATTCCAACTCTCAAAGTTCAAATGGTAATATCGCGTAGGTATGTGACGACAATCGATGAATTGATTATTTAGTTATTTATGATTAAATTAATGAATTGTGTGTATTATATTTCTTTTTCTGTTTATAAAAATCTTTTAATAGATTATAAATAAAAAATATGATAAAATGTTATGTTCAAAATATAATGTTCAGAATATAAATTACGAAATAAAATATTTTTGGTACCTATCAGTCGACGTTATTGTTTGTGTTGATTTAAATATAGGTTTCTATTGTCATTAAAAACTTTTTGAATGTTAGCATTAAGTTAGTTCATTGAATCATATGAATTAAAATAATTAAATAGTTCTATTATAAAACTTAAGGTTAGTAATCAATAAAAAGACTATTTACAAATATTATTTATTTCACCAATTGCTAAGCTTTCGTAGTTCCATCGGAAATCTCATCTTCTGACTTTAAAAATGTTTTTCATGATCTTTGAATCGAGTATAAAAAATATAAATAAATATTGAAATATAGAAAGTTTTCATAAAAGTACTTAACATTTTTTAAATCGAAATCGTGACAGCATAAAAATATACCCAATTACGTCAAGGGGTGTTTGACATGTGATTTTCCGCACATGATTCTTTACTTACGCAGGCTAAGATTGTTTGGTCTTATATTATATTGGTAAAATTCAATATCAACTAGAAGAAGACTAACGAGTTTTTTTTTGATTTCCGTCTACAAAAAAGATAATTTGGATGATTTTGAAAATATGATAATAGTAAATTCTGAAACTTACTACAAAAGGAACCGTACCAGAAATGATTCGAATTTATTAATATGATCGGTTCATACACAAAATGGAATACACGGACTTATATATCGGTCTTAATTGTTTTTGAAAAATAGTATACAAATTCGTTTGAAGAGTTTTAATATAATCGTTTTTCTATTTATGTGTTCCTTAAAGTACTCACTATTAAGATAGTTTCATTTGTGATTATTAGGAATTTTAGTACAACCCAATTTCGGTGCTTAACAATTGTTTTGTGCAAATTTCTATCATTACATAAGAAAATCGAACGACTTCAAAGTTTAAAAAATAAGCTAAAAGATTAAAGAGGTATTGTGGGACACTTGCCAAGAGCAAAGCTATCGGTTTATGGTAACTGACATTCGATGCCTAACATGCATCAGTTTCTATTTTAGCTATGATTCATGAGAAAATAACAATCAATGGTAACAACATCAATGGTAGTACCATTGTTAACTGTAGATTCTGACGGGGGGCTGTTGATCATTCTTATAATGAATTTTTAAGAACTCCGATTTGTCATCTGCAAAATTGATATTAAAATCACCAATTAAAATTAATGAAATTTTGTGTGTATTACGTTCAAGCAGAGCTGAGCCTCCTACTGAATATTGTACAAGTGTACTATAAGTAAAGTAAAAACAGTACGATTGACATATTCACCGATAGTTAAGCTGTATAGAACGCTCTAGCTGCAAACTGAACTGAAAATCTTTAGAAAATCTAAGGAAGACTATGAACATCCTTACAAACCTGACCATCAGAAACAAAATTACCTTAGGATGGGTGCCAGATGTCAAAGACATTAAGGGTAATGAAAGTGCCGAGGCCCTTTCCCAATAAGGATCCAGGACATCATTCACAAGCTAACAGACTATGCTTGGTATCACAAAATCGATAGTAAAAAATACCATCAAGGAATAGGCTTATGAGAGTTACTGCTCAGTATGGAAGAAAACCACCGAATAAATAAAGTAAAAAAATAATGAATCTAATAACCAGCCACTGCACAAGAAACACTTGTATATAATTGGAGTACATATGGGTAATTCAATGTGCAGATTCTAGTAGGGACAGAACGAAATCAATTCTCAGTGAATGAAAATAATATCGTACTTTGTTCCATTTTTCATCATTATTCGTAAATTTTGTACAGTACTGTTGTGAATAGTATTTGCAGACGATTCAATGGCGTTCAAGCATTACTGTTACAAAAATGAACAAGTGTCAAAGACTTATACGAGACCCGGAGCCGAAAACAGCTGAGTTTCCACTTTTAGTCTTCTCTCTTCTGTCCTCTGTTTTATTTTACCCTACACCAGGGATACACCTTGTATATATATTACATCTACCATTGATATGTTTATATGGATGGACCGTGCATATAGCTTCAAATAGGAATACGAAGAATCTAGTGTGGCGTATGAAGCGCCATCTACGTGGGTATAGTTTTTATGGTAACTAAAAGCAACAGCTGGCAATTGAGTACCGATGAACATTAGGCTAAACAAATAAGTACTTAAAAGATGCGCTTACATTTTACTTTCTTTGAACGCTTTAGTTTCTTACACCAGAGAAGGGAGACTTCCATATGTAGGTCTATCTTCCCAAGGATTATAAAATACACAAGTGGCCTCATGGGCTCAGTGACGTATTCAGAAGGAATTCAAATTCACAGCTGTTGATAATATTGGTACCAATATATAAAAATCAAATGTGTATTTGATATATGTTTTCAATACGTATTTATATTCTGGCTAATTCAAACTTCTAAACACTTCAAATCCTTCGAATGACATCAATTAATTTATAAACTTTGGTTTCTTCCAACGCTTCCAACATAGGCGCTGTTTCATTTTGTTTGTTCACTCCAAAGTCCCCACGTAGATAGCTGCTATTGCGGCTTGTCATTTACTGTTCAGTGCGCTATCTATTTTTACTGATCAGTAATTTCTTCACGATCTAATAACGATTTCGATCTTAAATCTTATCGTGCTTTACACTTTTTCTCCGTTAACTCTCGCCATGTGTCCTTACAAAAAGAGCTTCATTTCAAACTAGTTTTGATTATTTATGATTGAAAGAAGCCAATAAATAAATGAATTTAATACTGAAAATATGAAGAGTTAATTGTATTATATATTTTATTTAATTCATAAAATGCTAACATGACAAAAATTTACGTTAATGTATACTCTTACGGTAATATATTAAACATATCAATTCAGATTTTTTTTTAAAGTGACATTATGAAATGTTTTTCTTATTTGCACTGTAGAAAGTATGAGAAAAATTTGCATCTGCACATTGCTTCAACTTTAAGATTGATTTGCATTGTACGAGCCGTCATTCCTCTTTAATATATTCTTGCCAAACAATTTTTATTTGGGGTTTCTTTTACTTTTAAAAATATTATTCCTCTATTAACTAAAAGTCACCAAATTGGAATGTTATTTTCATTTTTAATTCCACGCTGCTTCTTATCGATAAAAAAAAGAACAGGAAATGATGAGCGAAAAATAAAGCCAAGGAAAAAATGACTTTAAAAATATATAGAATAAAGTGCGAACGCCCACAAAAGAAATATTCTTATATTTGCATGACTTGAACAAAGAAGAAGAAAAAGATGAGATAAAATTTGAAAAAGTGAATAATATATGTGTGAATGGTTTTATTTTCATTTCTTTGGTAAACATAAAAAAAAAATCTATGCTTAACATTCTAAAATCAAATATTTGTTTCTTGGATTTTTTTTTCAACTTTATAGAATAAGGAAATGCAACTTTTATTTGATGTAAAGTTTAAGTGTTTGACTGTTTATTTGTGTATTTGACTTTTGGATTAATTCAATTACAGGGATATATAATATTTAATTCATAAAAGTCTAACAAGAAAATTCATATAGACGTAGAGTGTTGTTAAAGAAACGTCGCAAACTCACACATTTGCATTAAGATAAAATTTATAATTTCGTTTATTATGTGGTTGCAAAAGCCTTTTTTTATGAGTCATAAGATTAATTATATTTCTTCAAGTTTATGTTTTTCTATTGAATAGAGAAATTTATGACAAATTTTTACCTTAAAGAATTTAACAAAGACATAAGTTTCTGAACAGCGTTTTTATTACATTCGGCACTGAAACTAGATTTTACTTCCAACAATAAAGATCCTTTTTTCTTTCTTTACAAATGAATTTTTTCCAAGTTTGTTTTTTTTTCTAAAGCTATATTTATATAGATTTAGAAAATAATTTTGAACATAAAGTTGAAATCGCGAAAAAAATGTTTGCTCAGAAAAGTTTATAAATGAAATAAAAAAGTACCATTTCACCTTTACATTTGAATACCTAATATGTTTAGTTTTTTTACATATACTTTTGTCTCGGTTTAATGAAAAATATTTCATTTATTTTTTATTTCTTTATTCAAATTTATATCCTCAGAGATTTTCAAGTTCAAACTTAAAATTTATTCTAAGAATGAATTATCAAAGAATTGATATATTTTTATTGAAATTTATTTATCGTTATCAAAAAAAGTAAGATCCTTACTTACTTAAGAATCTTAGTAATTCGGTGAACTATGTAGGTTTACTCTTCCCGTGATTTGATCTCAAGATCCATTGAAACTATGCCAGCCACCTTCATTAGGTGTGCTTAGTACTTAACGTTTTTAAGTAAGTATTATTGAATGTTATTTTTGATGCTTTTATAACATTTGATTCAGTGAGGGGAAAAATTGAAGCCATGTAGGAAAAATTAAAAAAAAACGGCTTTGGTTACAATAAGGGATATCAAAACAAGTATACCAGAATACCAAATAACGGTACTTTTAGCCATTTGTGTATTTTTAACCATATTACAATTTTTTATTACCGGTATTAACAAGTTTAAATACCGTTTTTGTAGTATTTACTTGATTTTTTCAAGTATTTATTTCAACTCTATATTCAGGGGTCACCAACAGTCTATGTTTTGTTTATATCATAGTTTATGTCTCCCTAACGGGCGAAATTAATTAGACTGAATACAAAGTTAGTAATAGAAAATGTCTAACTGCATTTGGTACAAAATTGTAATGATTTTTAAATTTAAAAAGAAGAAAAGAGATAAACCAAATTTTTATCTACCGATCCTATTTTATCTACATTCAGAAGAATTCGGTATAGCTATCGAAAATGATTAAGACACTAATGTCGATGGTGAAAGGGATTTATAATTTGAACAAAAATTAGAATAAGCGATAATTAAAAAAAAAAACAACAAACTAAAATACAATACCGAAATCACTGGTATTCAAAACAATTATTTAGATTTAGAAGTAAATTTTTGGGAAAGTAAATTGCGCATTGCTACAATACTACCAACTAACGTAGATGCTGAAAAAGCAAAGACAAAATTACGTCCAGGCTTAATGGCAATACAATTGATGCATTATGTTTTTAAAGATTACATTCTAATAATTTATTATAGAACCACAGACTAAATAATAATATTTACATGTTTTTATGATTTAAATATAAAAAATATTCCGCGTTCCTTTACATTTTTGCGATTTTTATATACTTTTGTAATTTATAAATTACAAATGGATTTTGTGATATTTACTCTTTCTAATAAAACTGACAAATATTAAGGGGACCAGAAAGTATTGTCGTTTTTTCAATATACTATTAAAACACAAAGTTTTGTAGCAACTTTTGATTTTAAATCAATGATATAATCATCCTCAATAGTATTAACGTTTTGACATCTTGTGTGCAAATTTTTAATGCCAAATTAGTAAAAGTCAATTGATTACTAAGGACAATATTAAAGACTACATTTTGAACATCACTTAAGCTTTTTTTTTACCACTTAGTAAATGTGGTAACGATTGAAATAAATAAAAATCCAATAATGTAACTTTCGATGATTATAGTAAGTACGGCAATATCACCTCCCCCTTAAATAATTTGTTTTTTCTACGGCTTTTCTTCTGCAGAGGGGTCTTGCATTATAGAATTTTATCTGTTAACAGTTTTTGGACACTTTTGGGTATTTGGCTGATCGATTAAGATTGGTTGGAATTATTTGACAGCTCTTCGACTTTCTGGCATACATTTGGCATCATTTCCTCCCTTAACTTTATATTGGTTAAATTTTTTTATCATATTTCGTTGGTACCAGTTGGAGAAATGAAAATTATCGAATTTCAACTTAAAAAAATCAATTGGCATTAATGAACACCTTATGCTCTTAGATAAACATTGAAAATGTTTTTAGTAACAACTTTGCGTGTCTATCCTGTGAAACTCAAAGAGCATACAATACCGAATTTATATTCTTTCGGGTTTGAGTTCTACTATTTCAAAATAGATTTCGGATTAAAAAATATTTTGTAAATTTTACATACTCATATAAATAATAATACATATTCATATTATAATCATACTGAGAACTTCAACAAATTAAAACTATAAAGAGTTAATAAAATTAAAAAAAAAATGCCGCCTTTGGTGTCGTGCGTTTTCGTGACTCCTATTTTCTGTATGGTAACCATCCTGAAATAATGAATATAACTTAAAAAGCATAGTTAAATAATTTATCTTCCGCTTTAATCGTAAGACTTATGAAATATGTAATAGAAACAAAATACAATAGAAAATTAAAGGTTTTTAGTAATCTACTACATTTGTTTACGAGATTTAGCAATGTCAATCGAAACTAACTTGTTTTAATTATCGCCATGTCCGCAGTACTGAACTACGTAACGGCGATCAACTAATAAAACAGAACGTTCCCAAATCTGTTCGTGCTATTTTCGTGCAATTTTTTTTTCTCAATCTGTATAAATTATAGTGGCCCCCATTAGACGTTAGCCCACTCTTCCCCATTACCCCACTTTTCCCTAATCTAATCACAATAAATAAAAACATACCTTACATACTGGGTGTATTTCATAGTTATATACCTTGGTTCAAGAACAATGAAAACATTCATTTTGTATTTTTTTTTAAAAAAACTTTTGTCGTTTATTTTCGAGCATAAATTCAGTCGTTAGAAGGGGAGGTGTACCTAAAAAACAGAGTGAATTTTTGGTGGTTTTGTGTTACACACCTAATGACTTATGCGAATAAAACTCTTATTCTTGTGTAAATAAGTCGAACGTAGTCGTACCTAGAGAAACATTCAGATATACACATATGGTATATACTCGTATATGAGTATTTGTGAATTTTTTAGTGAAAATAGTTTTGAGCGCCAGTTATTTTTGAAATAATGGATGATTTTTGTGAGTATCGTAAATTTATACTTTCTTCCTCGGAAAAACCGTTAGGAAAAATGCTTACAATATTAAAAATAGTCTACAAGGGTGTTGTTTATGGAAACAATCTAGAATTTGACTAACTGTCCCATTCTTTCCCGATAATACAAATTTAAAAAAATCTCATTTTAAAAATGTTGAAAAATCGCAAAGTAATCGTGAATGTAATTAAAATGAGTAAAGATGAAAATTTGAAGCTTGCCTAAAGTTTTAAGTAACGTTTCAAATTCAATTCAAAGAATTTTAAAAGAAGAATTTAGGAAAATTAATGAAAAGGATAGCTGTGCCTTTAAGCTTGTGCCTCAGCCTAATCCTCTTCCACCTTATTGAACCTGTGACCTGGGAATCCCTGCAATTTTTATTAATTCTACGAGTGAAAAGAGATATGAAGAGGAAGTATTTTACCAACGTTGCAAAGGTGAAAAAAACAACGGCGGAGATAAAGCACTACAGTGGACAGCTTTAAAAAACACTTGTGAACAATAGAATAAAATATTGGGCAAATGTATTCCTGGTATTAGAAAGAAGATATTATGAAAGAAGAAAGGTTTTATATTTAAAATTAATGTAATTAATTTTTATTGTTTTTTACTGTCGCTTAGTAATTATTAAGGTCTTTAGCAACTCTTATTATTGAAAATTATTATTTAAATATTGAAAATTTGTTCGGTACAATAAATAATAAAACCCGATAATCAGCATCAAATCGAATCACATTATGCAAAAAGTTATCAGTTATCAGAAAATTAAAATAAAAGAATGGAACAATAAGTATTGTTAGCATAATGCTATTTTGCGATATTAAAATTTAATTAATAAAAAAATCCCCAACTATATTAATGATAAAGTTAAAACTGAAACTTTGCTAGATAATGACTAATAAGGATATGGGCCCTTATTTTCTTTTTTAAATTATACATTTTTCAAAAAACAAGGTATTTTTTTCAAATAGGTTTCAATAGGAGCAAATTTCCATGTGGGGATATATCAATGTGCGTTAATTTCCGTGTGAGGAATTTTCTCTGTGAGCAACTTTCGTGTGAGCGACAATGCTAGTGCGTGACTATTTGTGATGAATTTTCTTGTGAGGAACTACCATGTAGCCAAATGTATATTCTCGAATTTCAATGCAATTACCACATTTGAAAATTGCAAAAACATTCGTTAGCTTCAGATCATACTTTAATTGATTTTGATAGATCTATTACACTTAGGTGTTTTTATTCCTTTATTCCTATAATTAAACAGTATGAATAATTAAATATTTTATTTTAGCTGAACCAATGGACACCAGATCCTTTTTTAATTTATATTCAACTAACCCAAAAACATTCAGTCTATCCCGAATTAGAGATCAACGAACGAACAAGGTATAAAATGGAATTTCATCCTTCATCATTTAAAATTTCCTATATTTTCTGGAATTGGTATTTAAGTCATTATAACTTACAATAGAATACAATAAGAATTACATGATGATGTTCAAATATTTCCTGATAGTGTCCTATTAGCGAACTTACAAGCATCCTTTTTTTATTTTTAGAAGAAAAAAACTTTTCAATGTTTTCTTTTTATTTATTTTCGTTATATTTCTGACAAATTCCTAAATAATCTATCACAATTTTCTTTTGAGTAGTATTTTTGCACACTTTAACCATATAGTTCAAATTCAAAAGGTTATTTTTAAACACTAAGAAGTAAGAAGCTTGTCTTTTATACATGGAAAAATAACTCTTAAAGTAAAAAGATTTTTATTTCTCTCAAAATGTGATTATTTTTTTAAGAAAATTTTTTTGAATAAAATGTTTTCTTATTTACGAAATACATATGTTTATATGTAATAATCAGCAAGTGGTTTAAGTATTTTAACATTAATGTAATCGTACCTCTATTTAATAAATCAATAGTTATTAATAAGGTATGTGTAATATGTACTCGTATTTATAAGCAAATCTAGTTTATGTAACGGGTTGGTAGTCTTCTCGTTCATATTGACGCAAAGGTTCAAAGTGTTTTTGTGTACTTATATGACGTGAGCTTTATCCGATTAAAGCCATGATTAGTTTCAAAATAATATTAAGCTAGTATGATATTTAACTGAAATGTTTCAGCTAATGAAATGTCTACAAAAATGTAACTAAAATGTGCTGGAACATTATTTTAAAATTTTAGGTTGCAAATAAATGCTTAGCTTTTACATAGAATTATAACTACAACATAACAATATACAATAAGGCTGTGGCATATGTGTTGAATATATTTTTTATAATACTTCTACCACGTTTTTGATGTATATGATTTATATATTGTCCTAATCTTTAACAAATTTGATCCATAATGTCATCAAATTTTATTGTTTTCATGACATTTATTTTATCTTGCTATTTTTTTTTTGAATTGATGGAGAAAAAAACCATTAATTTCCTGTCGCCTTATGCCTTTGTTCTAACAAAAAGCTTTTAGAATTATTAAGAATACCTACTCGTTTGTTGTGGGTATATCACAACGTTGAAAATATTTTGAAAAATCATGAGAAAAAAAAGGTTTTACGTTAGACGCATACAAAAAAACACACATTAAGGGGCTCAGAAAGTAATTTCCTTTTTTTCAATTAAAACCAAAACACTAAATTTTGAATCAAGTTTTGATTTTTAGTTAATGATATAATATTATCAACCTTTCGATATCTAAGGGGCTAATTTCCAATCCCAAATTAACAAAAATCAATTAATTACTGAGGAAAATATGTGAAAATTTACATTTTGAATATTTTCAATATTTTTACCAGTTAGTAAATGTTTTAGCGATTAAAATAACAAGAAATCCTATAAAACAACTATGAACGATTATAAGGCCAACTCACCCCTCCCTCCTTTAATTGTTTTTTTCTAGAACTTTTTTTTTACAGAGGAGCCTTAAATTACCGTGTTGCAGAATATAGCTTTCTCTGTTCTTGTTCTTGTTCAAGTTCTTGGTCGCTTTTGGGTATTTGGTTGGTCTACTAAAATTAGTTAGGACATTTGACAGCTTTTCGACTGTTTGATATGAAATTAGCACCATTTCTTCTCTTAACCTCCTATACCTATGATATATTTTTAGTACATACCATCGCTAATAAATTTAAATATCTCTGTAAATATAAAAGACAATGAGTTCAACTTTGAGAATTGGGTTTGTGAATTTTTTTTTTTTTGTGATAAATGGAAAGATCATATGTATATAAGTTTTATAGCAAAACTATTTTTTATTTTTTTATTTTCGCAATAATTTAAAAGTTATTTCAAAATAAAAATTAATTTTTGAATTTTTTGAATCTAGTACCGAAAACACGCCGACAGCTCCCGAACAAACACGAGCGCGTGTGACGTCCTAATGTTAGTTGTCAATGATTGCAGTTGATACAGAAATAATAAGTACAGTGTTTTGATTGATTTAATTCTGTTGTGATAGTTAAATATTGAAATTTATATTGAGCATGTCGAACCTTAAAAGTTACTGTTCTTGTTTTGTACCATTATGAACGAATACTACAAAAACAACTCCTAACGAAATGTTTTTAAATGTTCCCCAAGATGGCAAACGTCGAAATAAATGGATTCAAGCAGTGCAGGAATATTATCAGACTTTGCCTTTATAAATCATTTATCACACATAGCTAATTGGAATCAACTAACGACTCGTTTTTTAGCAATAAATATTCAATATTATTGTCTAGTCACGTGTAATAGCTGTAAACGCTGTATTGTTATTAAATAGCTATAACATTATTACGTCACAACTATGGTGACCATTCATGGCGCGTTTATAGTCACGTGATTTTTTTTTAAATTTTATCAATTTTTAATCGTTTATAATTAATTGAAAAAAAAATTTTTTTAAGTTTTTGTATTAAATATCAATATTATTAATAATAAAGTTTTAAAATACATGAAAAAAATCAATAATTTTTTTTTTCAAATTCCCAATTCCTCCCTAAAAGATTTACACATAGAATAAAATTATAATAGCAAAAAAAATAGGATGCATCTCGCAAGCAAGATGATTTATCAAAAAATCCATCGTAAATTTACCAATTCAATAAAACATCCGTTAGTATGGGGTATTTTTGCACAAGCTTTAGTTTCGCATCCTTTGCATCATACGCAATAGTTACAAGGCCCACTTGTTTCGTGTCTCTTTCTCGTATATATCGTGAATGAGCAAGTATGATAGAAAAACTCAGCTGTCATATTTTGTGTCGGAGATTGTAATAGGAATACTCAATTTAACTTTTATTTCTCATAAATATAACTTATAATAATAATTATTATTTTTAATACAAAATTGAAGCATTTCAACTTGGTCAACTAAGGTAAATTGAAACAATATTTGTAAACAATAGTTTTAAACATTTTTATCAAATATTTTAGTAAATACATATCATCGTATCATCGTATCATCGTATTATAGTTTTATTTTTTATAGTTTTATTATAGTTTTATTTTTAACATCGTAACGGGAAAGTTCATATTTTATTTTTTGTCATTTTTCGCTTGTACCAGTTAAAGAACTGAAAATTATCGTATATCAACTTAAAAACTCTCATTTGGTATTAACCATGTTATTAGTAAAAGGTTTACGTGTATACCCTGCAAAATGGGAAGAGCATACAATACCATATTTGTATTTCTTAAAACATAAATCTAGTTTTTTCAATATAGATCATAGTAAAAATATTTTGTTATTTTTAATGAGGTAACAAATCACTCTTATCATAAAATATCTTTGATACCACTTTGAAATAACTTATAAGCAAGTATATGACAATTGATTCTCTAAAAATTTAAAATCGATATTACTTTCCGGTCTACCTAATATAATGATCTGTATAATTATAGTTCACGCTATACGATAAGAAATATTTCAAGAATTTAACTAAGGAAGACAAAAGAAATAGTCTGTAATACAATTATTTTTTTTTACAACTTATTTTTCCTGTCCAGAAAAGCATCGTGTGGAGCAATATAATTAAAACTTGATTGATATGTAATTGCCTATTGAGCCCATATAAATGGAAAATTTCTTTTCCAAGTAACAAATAAGTACATGTAATATAAAACGTTATCATGAAAGTATCTCCGAATAATATACGAAATTGGAGTCAATTTGATTTAATCGATAAATTTTACTAATAATTTGAAAACTTACGGCGAGAAAGTGCCAAAAAGTTAAATAAAAGAAATTTAAATCAACTTGAATCCAAGTTAGAGAAGTATATTTAAACTGAGTTTAGCAGAAAAAGATATTTATCTCTTTTCGGATAAGAAAGAACAAAAGCAGAATGAATTATTTGTTGGGAAAGTTACTCCGTGTTAAATTTCAAAATTAGCTTGACTCAACTTATTATACATTGCACGGAGAACTTTACAACATAATATTTTCTTTACGCTCGTTTTTAATACTTTTTCCCCGGGAAAAGCTATTTTTTTGACAGAAAGTCAAAAGTTAGAGAATAAAGGTATAATTTAACAATGAATTTCTTCATTATAAAAATGTAATTTTCTTTATATTTGAATTAAGTTTTCTAGCGTGTTTTTTTGACAAATTGAGATAACTTTTAAAAGTTCATGGGTATGGAGCGTTTGTTTTCCATGTAAGATGTCATTTAAATATGTTTGAAACTTTTCAATTTTGTCAAAGTCTATTGAGGCTTGAAATCTAAAAGATCAACTTGTCAATCAAATATTTCAAAAACAAAATGTGTAGATTAGCGTGTACGAAAGCTCTGTGTACGAAAGTGTATTTATAGACGTTATTTTCTTTTAACAAATGTGGAATAACTAACAATACCTTTTGCTTTACCATTCAAAATTAATTAGTACCTTTCGGAAATATTACATACATCAACACCGGTAATTTGAAATATTTGTAAACATTAGGTCAATATTTGCGTTCCTAGTTTACTCTTGGCAAATTATACTTTCGTATACACCTAGTGTAAATATGTGTTAAAAATTATTTCTAATGTAATAGTGATATTATTTTCAAAACGATTTTTTTTTTTGTTAAACTATAAAATTATCAAATTTATATTTTACATAAAATCGATTCTTTAATTGTAAGTCAAAACCGGAATATTAATTTTTCTTAAAGAAAAAGTTAATTTTTATAACAAGTTACGATTATAATCATTCAAATAAAAGTACTTATTTAACGTTATACAAAGGGTAAAAGAGGATTTCAGCTAGGGATAATCGGTTTAACTTTGACTTTCGAACTATATAGTCACAGAGAGAATTGAGAAATTATTAAATATAAGGGATTTACTTTAAATTAGTAATAAGCGACATCTAATAAATACATAATCTTGTTACCAAATGAATATTTACAATTTAATACTTCAAACGTTTAAAGCTTCAAATCCAGTTCATTATATACCAAATTACATTGCTTAAATACATCTTTACTGATATATAAAATAGTATTCTAACGACTGCCTGTACATTTTAATTTTTGACCCCATTTAAAAGTAGGTACATATATTTGTATTAAGGTGCGCCAATTCCAAATTACCCTCACTTAACATTTTTGTCTGCTTGTCCGTATGGCTACTTTAAACTAAAAAATGAATACACCGATTTTAATGAACTTTTGCATTCTAATAGAGTACAATGTTCCACTTTCTATAAGCTATATAATTACGTAGAAATAGTAAAGGAAGTCATCTTTTGCCTAAACCATGGGTAGAATTTTTATCCGTGTGATGTATCGTTAGAAACGTCTTTTACAGTTGTGAAAGGACTTTTTACAATTTTTTATTTAAATTAACAAAAAATTGTCTTTTTGAAATAAAGACTTTTTGTTTGCTTACAATGGCGTTGTTGCATATTTTTACATTTTTGCCTTTTAATTATAATTGACGGGTTCGTCTTACTCAAACGTTTATTTATTTCACACACTTCACTTACTCATTTGTTTACTACAATCATTAATTTCACTATTCAACTTGCAATTGTTTGTAAATAACTGTTTACTGATTTATTAATACATAATTGGCTGTTTAAGTCTAATTGTCCTGCGGTCAACCTCTTTTATAGTGGCTCAGGCACGTTTCTGGATTATTTGAACTCCAGATTGCTCCATGATCGACATAAAATTTTATTTTCTATTCTTTCTCTTTTAAATCAAAAGTCCTCAAAGAAACATCTAGAAAATCTTCAACTCAATGTGCTTTGCCGCTCTCCATTATTTATTTTTATGGTTCGGTGCGTCCACAGCAGGACGTCATTATCAATATCTTGATAATGTTTGTGCTTTGAGTACTAACGCTTTCGAAAATGAATGCTTTCGAAATTATTTTGACCCAATATTTAAAATATAATATAATAAAAAAATATAAAATATAATATATCCATTTAAAATAAGGTTTATCGAAAAAAATTTCAGTTTGTCTGTCTTAAATTATATTTCTACTAAACATCGATTTTTAATACCTATCTTATGGCTTTTTTCGTTATGCATAACTGGTAAATTCACATAGTAGATGTGCATTCTACAAATTAGGGGTAAAAATTCAATTTACATAATCGTGTTGAATATCAATAAACAGTATTTTCTAAAAATAAACCTAATATTTACCTATATTTTTTAATAGTTTTATATTAAAATTCAGCAATTCATGAAATGTGCCTATTTTAGGGTGCTTAAATATTGATTTTTAGATATGAATACGTTTTTTATAAGACAATTATAATAATTCCTAAATATTACTCCAGACGGATAGTCTAAAAAAATATAATACCAATATATACCCCACGCAGACGAAGTCGTAAGTATTAGCTAGCATTCTATAAAACTACGTTTATAGTTTTATTTTTAAAAACAGTAAATCATTAATTCATGCAACCAGGCATCAGAAATTACCCAATTTGATTGTACTTTTTTGGAAAGCGACTTATTAAAAGAGTAAATTCAATTATTGTTTTGGTGACTTTGTTAAGTCTATTTGTATGACAAATAAATAAATCATATTTAAAAAAAATATATTATATTATCTTTCGTTTTAATGATATATTAAAGTATTTTATGAGTTAAATTCGGGTTACTTGTACTTTTAAAAAAAATTATCATATTATGCATATATCTTCGAAATATATCTTCATTTGAAAGCAAAGTTACAGACGTTTATTGTAAATAAATGATCAAAACACATTTTATTCATCACAAAATAATTTCTTTACGAAAAAAATATATATAATAAATGACCATATTTCAAGTTAAATTTAATCCCCTCCTTCAAAATACCCTAAAATATTTCGCATGAAACTTTTAAATCGACGAAAAGAAGAAAGAAATTTGTTCATAATAACATTCGACTATTACAGAAAAGAAATATCAAGAAAGTCGAAAGGTAGAGCTTTGAAATATATCTAAAGAAGAAATAAATCTTTTCGACAACTAAAACTTTTCCACATTTAATGTATGGATATGTGTAAAAAATTACCAAGTGCTTTTAACGTAGATTCTCTCTTTTAGAAAATAAAAGACGAATGATATAAACTATGGATTGAATTATATAAATAAAATTCGAGTAAAATTAAAAGAAAATTTACGTAAAATTTCACAAAAAAGGAAAAGACTACGTGAAAAATTAGATTATTACTGCAACAACATATTATGCAGCATTTCGACTAGGAAAATATCTTTTATATAAACACTAAACACCATTGCACGTAGAAATAACTGTTGAGATTTAATAGAATCGCAATGAAATTCTCTAAAGAATATCAAAGAGGATAGAATTGTGGAAAACCAATGTGCTTTTATAACTTTAATAAACCGAATACAAACACTTAATTAGTTTTTATGAACATTAGATACGTTCGTGCTTAAAAACAGTTACTGTTGTATTTGGAACAATATTATTAACTTTCATCGAAATGGAACAAACTTCAAATTTGAAAATATTTATCCATTCATACTGGATGCTAATAGTCTGATACAAATGTACCTATGAGGTTTAAAAACACTATACAACTTTTCTAAATTAACATATTTATTAAATTTAACTAAAAAAGCTCTTAAAATATTTACTTTTAATTAGTTGGTCTTTCGTTTTAACTCAACCAATTATCGTCGTTGTTTCATTGTTTGAACTATACATGTATTATAAATATTGTTCTCTGAACAAAGAAGACTTAAAATATGGACTACAGAAAATTCAAGACTTACTACGCGTTTATATATTTGACGAAGGAAAGCAATGTATATAATAAATCAGAAAGTGAATTTGATGATTTTTCTGATGATCAAAACGAATTGACGAAATCTAAAAGTAAAAATGATGATTGTTCTAACGAGGAAAGAGTTTGAGTAATAAAATTTATATTTCAGTTCTTTAAGTGTAGGTATTCGCTATGTGTGAAGCCATGATAGGGGAAGCCAAATCAACACAAACGTTCCCAGTGGTCAATGTACAAGTGTTATAGAGGGCTATTATAAATGTAATTGTAAGCAAATACACGTGGTAAATTTTATTTTATTTTACTTTAATAAGTATAACGAAAATGAGACACTAGACTTGTGTTGTGAATTGTAAAACCAGTAGGAAAAATGAAAGTAAATTTTATAAATTTCCCATGATTAAATAAAAAATAAATCCAATAAATCAAAGAAATCAAAATATAACTACATTTAGGAGATGAAAGTAAGTAATACCATAAGCTTAATTTTATGAATGAATAATTCAATGATAGCGAACTTTTTTATATAGCAAATGTTTTTCTGAAGGCAATGATTTAAGAAATTAAATTTATAAATTCTTAACTTGTCACTTTTTAAACGTCATTTCAATTTTCTCAATTTATGTCAGTGTTCATTGTGAATATTTCACGGGTAGCTACAATTATTTTATTATTATTGTGATCAGTGGTGTGCTGGAAAAATGTTAACAATAGACTCGCTGCCCGAGGTCAGCGTCAGGGAGGGGGTTGGGTTTTTTTCATAGTTATTAAAAAAACCATGTTTATATAAATAATTTTATTCAAAAAATTAGAGAAACAAACGCAATACAACACACAATGAAAACTACTATCAAACAAAAGGTTTAGTATTCAAAATGCAAACTAAAATTAACATCTAGAATATCAATCGATAGATTGGGATCGGGAAAACTTTGAAAACTTATTTTTTATAATGGGATCGCAAAGTTTTATAAAATTTAACAATGGACTCAGCTCATGAATGCAGCACACCATTGATTATGATGCAAATTCAGTTAAGAAATCTAGTCATAAAACAAGAACGGTTAAAACTTATTTCCATAAAATAACTAGATAATTACAAATAAGCGTAACTTTTAACTTGCATCCATCAGTGCCCACATATTTTTTTGTGTCCGACTATATGAAAAGATAAACAGGTTGAAATAAAAAATAAGTTAAAAAAATGTTGTTATAGGTTGTTCACTAAACAATACACAAATCTGTATTGATCTATACAACATGCAATTATGCATGTGCCCAATTGGGCAGATTTTGTTATACGTAAATTATCAACGAAGCCACTATGCGAGGTAATGTATGTGCTTTTTATAATCAAAAGTAATATAGATGCTTTGAAAATGAACTAGTATTCCGTTTCCTAGCGACGAATAAACTATCCTTTTAATTTTTTTTTTCATGAAGTTATAACTGAGTTGAAATAGTAATGAATTATTTTAAATCAATATTTTAATAGGTAAATGCAGATTTGTTGGCAAAATACAAATGTATATAAAAATATACGTGTTAGGGAAAACCAAACGTAATAATTATTTTTTTAAATAAGAACACAATTCAGGTTGTTTAAGATCGGTTTTTTTGTAAAAACCATTAAAGACCGATCTTAAACAACCTGAATTGTTTTCTTATTTAAAAAAATAAAAGCTGAGATCTGAATTTTATCATCTAGTAATAATTATTGTCACAAATTAGAATTAAGTGATTATTGGTTGTTATGGCAATGTTGGCTATGAATATTTCATAGGTAGTTACTCGTATTTTATATTTATAATTATGCAAATTTTCTTAAAAACTTTTTTAAAAAACAAGAACGGTTATAACTTATCCCAAGAAAAAAAGTAGACTTTTACATTGAGGTATAACTTCTTACGCGCGTCCATAAGTACCTACATACACACTTTGCCTAATAATTTACCTTGTTGGCATCACTTTGAAAATAAATTTTGCATTCAAGTACTTGTTAGTGTCCTTAAAATTTAAATGAAAAAATATAAAATAAATAGAAGGAATTATAAAGCACCATACTATTTATAATTATATTTATAGACTTTAGCAATGTTGAAATGGTTATTTGGATCATATTTAAAATATTAAATAATTTAATTTTATAAAAATATAAAGTATATTTTCTTAGCGATTAAAATCGTGACCCAATATTCAAAGACTTTTCTTAAATATTATATGATTTGGCTTTTCTTTATAAGATTTGAAAGGTTTAAATTTAACTAATAAATTCATCATTATTGAGGTAAAGTTGGAAACACTTGAAGTTCGCCATATTCCGTACTTTTTGAAACGAAGTAATAAAAGTAAAAAGATTACTTAATGGATTTATTGTGTTTTACTTGACACGGCTGTATTACAAAACCATATCTGTATAGACGTTTGGAGTTTAATAATAAATGTGTCATCAGGTTCTTATGAACCATGACATTGAAATAAAATTGAAATTCATTGTGAGAGATTGAAATTTAATTTACTCAATCCAAAAATAAAATATCATTCGTAAACCAGGAAAGCAGATAGAAAATTATCTTTTAAATTCAATAAAAAATAATATACCTATATTGAAAAATATGAAATTATCATGTTTTGACATCAGAAATTAACGAGAAATAATGAATACACTTCCATTAAAGTAAAAGTGCTCTATAGAAATTCAAATTATGTGTTGCAAAATAGCTTTGACTTACAATATCAAAAATTCCAATCAACTTTGTGATTTTACAGTCATTGTCAGTTTAAGAGAGTTCTTCGTATTTTCCGGGTAACAAGCTAATTTGAATACTAATAGCGTTTTACAAAACTCATAATTAAACTAGAATGGTTTACAACGTTCAATTCAAATCATGCGATTGAAGTTTGAATTATTCCCAAAATGTAAGTGTAACAACACACAAGGTTAAACAACTCATGTAATACAGTTAAACTGAGAATAATTTAGGCTTGACCCAATTTCTTCATGTGTCCATTTTAAACATTATGATTTCAATTTTAAATAATTAAAAAAATTATAAAGTCCATTCCAATTTAAATAGAAATGACAGATATTAAACAACTATAGCACAATGTTTTAGTGTAATTATTGCAGACGAAAATTAATGACATATGAGTCACAAAGTAGTTTCATTTCAATTAAAGGTGACGGAAATTTAAAAAAATGTATCAACTTTTTTACGAGTGAACTGGCGAGACTAAAAGCTTTTTAACAATGTTACAGAAAAACAGTTTTATTTGTTTTAGTGCATATTTTTTCGCAAAATTATTACCGACATACAATAGTATCATGAAATGTAGCGATATAACAGGAAACGCAGACAGCGAATAAAAATCGAACAATAAGTATATTCATATTAACTACAAAATCAAAGTGTTAATAGTGGTAATAAAAAAAATATGAACCGTTAACCGCAAGTGATAATAAAATAAAAATACATATAAGAATACGTAATAAAATGAAGCTAAACGAACCTGAAAGACATTAAAGCTTGCTCTAATATTCCTTAAGAATACGTACTTTTATTTGTAAACTTTCATAATAATTAATTAATTAATTTTTTCTAAGCTTAAATAAATCTTTAATGATATAGAATCTTGATAATACAAACTCCAACTACATAGATATTACAGTAGAGCAAAAGCTTGCAACGTTTCTCTGCGCATATCCCCATCACAGATAAGAACGATCAGTGACTATGGAGTTCATATGGTTGTAACTTTGGTAGGTAACTGGTAGTTAAAATGTATAAAATAGAAATTCACTTTCGTCCCAGTATAAAATTCAGTTTTGGAATTTATACCTCTTTAGCGACTTTATGAAAAAATAATCAAACTAAATTTTTAATAAAATGTGACGCTACAGTAGGAAATTGCTCCCAAACGGTTAGCAAGAAACTTCAAGGGAGTGAAAGTTGGCCGATTTTTAAGAGCGATTTGCATACTAATAAAAACGTAATCAAGTCGACCGAACCGAGCGCTAGCATAGGTTTTTTGTTGTTTGGTAAAGGAAACCAACTGAAATGATCGACGGCGTAGTTGAAAAATGCCAGGAAGAGGTAACAGTCATAAAAGGCACGGTCAGTTGTTATTTCGTATTTAAAACATTGATATCGTCAAACTTAACATTTTCCATTTTTATATTTTGAACTATATCCATACAAATACACAATTAATATAATAATACACACTTTTTGAAATTATTTAATGCGGTACGTAAAATTATGCAAGGAAAGTCAATTGATTCATTATATTGCATTATGGTTTTTTATATTTGAATTAAAAATCACTTTCAATACACAAATATAAATGGGTTTTAGGATTAAACCATTACTATTATATTAATTTCATTTTTACTCCATGGCTATTTATACATGCTGTAGGTACACGCAATTGACTATTTAGGCAAACTGTGTCTATACACAATTGAATGTTTATTCATATCTATACATGATAATTTATGACTACAATCCACTTTTATATGGTAAATGTTTCCGATAAATATTTTTCTGAGATGTTACCCATAATTGTATTGATAAACAGTTAATTCATATATGTAAGATATAAATTTGTGTAAATAGTCAACTGTGAATAATATTGTGAAATATTATACAGTATAAGTACCTAATTTGGCTCATGCCCATTGTAACGACATTAACATCTGTTAAACGTAGCATTTTCTACTTTGTTTTTAAATTGATTCACGAGTAAATTATGTCATTATGAAAATTTACCAATAAAACAGCAAATTATACGATGTTAGAATTTACTTAACAAAAAAATCGTAAATTAAATTAAAAAAAAAATAGAAAATGCAACGTTGCCAGATACTGTTGTTGCTAACGGGTACATACATGAACCACCAATTTAATCTATTATTGGAAAACTAGTAATTATCTCGAAAATATCCATTGCCCAACACTGACAAATGACAAAAATTAGCAATTGAATGAAATTGGAATAACAGTTGAAACAAATGACAACAATCACTTAGTTCAAAATTGAGACAATAATTATTATATCTGTTTACACTCAAATGTATGTATTTACATTTTTATTCTCTGTCCTTGCCGCCATACATACGGTCTATTATATTGACATTAAAAGGAAAAATGGTGTTTAAAATTGCATCGTATTTTAGTTATCCAAACTACTAATAACTGATGTACCATTTCAGGCACTACGGAATATCCAATGACGGGCATTCTCTAGGTGTGAACGAGAAGCAATTTATACATTTTTTAGTACTTTTTATTTGCGATCTGATATCCTTAAAGTTATTCTAGCGTTTTAAAAAGATAAAATCAATACTGTTCCTTAAAAAAAACTTCGACATAGCCACAGTTTACACGTATATCACTTGAACAATATAATCAAGACTGGCATATAGTGCAGTCACCAAAAAAAAAAAAAAAAAAAAAAAAAAAACCGTTTGGTTGAGTCTAGAAATGCTGCAATTCGTTTCTAAAAAAATATAAAGTTTTTATCCAAGTAATCCTATTCCATGACACCCAAATTCCAAAACTCATTAAATTAAAGTTCCCAATTTATAATTTGACAAACCAATATTACATACGTAATACTACTAGTAAAATAAAAAAGATAACAAATTATACACTTTTGAAAAAAAAGTATCACAATTTTGTTTTCCAAACTTGATTCTAATTTAAGCACAAAAAATTGAAGCCCATCATAATGCAATTGACCAATATTTATTAAACTAAAAATTAAATATGGTGTCAGTTACTATCTGAGATAAATATTTAAAAAAAATAAATAAAATGAAAACTTTTTTCCTACGGAATGGAATAAACATGTTTTTAAGAGAAAAGTCACTCATTTGTTTTCTCTTCATTCAAGCAAACCAAAAAATTATATGAAAATCTTTTATGATACATTTTCATGTAGTCGCTGGTCGCTGATTTGTAAGGATAAATGTGGTCACATGACTAAAATGTAACATGTACGCCATCTGAAAAAGTAGTGATGAAGCTAAATTTTGTTTAGCTTTTTCGTCGAATTCTACCAAACACTTCATGCATGTCAATCACTAAACATCATTTTCTCTATTAATACATTTCCAAAACGCGTACGCCGTACATAGTCGGTATAATTATTACTCATACGAAAAATATTTACAAACAAGTATTAAGGCTTATTAGTTATTATTCGCAATTACGTAGAAACGCATACCTATACAAAAAAGCAATTATATTGATAGATTGACATTCGATAGAGAGCCTCATTTGTCGCTAAAATTTTGGCGTACAAGTTAGATTTTAATCACTTGACCACATTTATCGTTAAAAACCAGCGATTAGCGACTGCAAGAAAATGCTTCATTTGTTCTTTACAATGATCATGTGTTTAAACAGATAAAAAAAAAGTATGCAATTGCTTTCTAAATTTTAATGAGTTAAACATACACTAAAGGTAGCATATTCCGTAGTCCTTCATGTTGTATTTTTATAATTTTGTTGTTTAAAAAATAACATAAAAGTTTTTAAGATTTAATTTTATGGCACATTGTTGTCAAATTATTTTTTTTTTACTTTAATGCAGCAGCACATATTTGTTGGAAAGTCACTTTTTCCAATGTTTGGAAAAAAGCAAAACTTAAAATAAACTATTTAAACATTTCAATGACTTTGGATTTTTTACATTGTCGAAAGCAAAACGTGAAAAAGATAGTTTTCAGTACGTCGGGAGGAATAATATTTCATCTAACCTCATATTTTACAAATACCTTCTCTACTATTTGTGTTCAAGTTTGTTGATTTTTAGCCGCAACACATAGCGAGAAAAGTTTCCCATGAAATTGTTCGTGTCATGTCATATTTGTCTAGAAGTTTTTCAACTTGAACTTTACTTTTTTTGCAACTATCGAAGTTACAAAAGTTGGAAAATTATTTTGCATTTAATAAAGCCCCAATGCACTTACGCTTTTACTAACCGACGCGACGCAACGTTGTGTTTATTTCTTTAATTAACTTTAAAATAATTAAAACATGAAATAGGAAAACTTTTACGTTTTAATTTCCCTCCCTACACCAATACTTTATGCTAATGGTTAAAAATTGTTCACTTTCAATTAGTCGGAAATGATTAGTTTTTAATAGATGCTCATTAAGTGTTTTAGTTTTTAGTTCAATAGAGTTTTTCAACCGAGTTGAAATAGGCTTTCAACCAATTTAACAGCCATTATTTAAATTGATCGTGCAAAAACTTTGTACCTTTTTTTGCGACTCTTCAGGCTATAATTCTCATAAAAGGGGAAACCCAAAACATAAATGTTCCTTACAGAAGGAAATAGTTTCAAACATTTGCCCTTGAAGATATTTTGAAGACATTTATAATACAATTTACATCAAAACACTTTCAAAGAATAATATTAAATGGAGTGTCAGTTTAATAACCAATCATCACCAATCACAAGAATTTTCATATTTCTACCAATTATCAATATCAAAAATTTAGTTATTCAATTTTATCGATTAAAGTTCAGTATCACAAATGTTACACGAATTTCAATTTTAAGCTTAGATTTCATGTGCCTTTATAACATTCAAATTACTATTTTGTTCACATTAATTTTTAAAATGGTATACCTATTTTCTTATAATTGTTCGGTGTTTACAAATATGAACCTTTTTTCCTTCACAATTCAATTTTAATTTGGAGTTTTTTACTTTAAAGATATTTAATACTTATTAATTTTTTTTATTTGTTTAATAAACTTATTCCCTAAACCAAAAAATGACTTTTGAAGCCATCTTACTTTGATAAAGTAAAACATTATAACAACAACGTTTATACCTACCATATTATATATTTTTTTTACCTTTTGTTATTTACCGCCACTTTATAACTACCAAGGTCTCGTAACGACTCTAGGGTTAATAAAAATCTTTAATTCAAGAAATATCGAAATTTTACTCGATATGAGATTCGAACCCAATATCTAGTAGATTTAAAGCGGTCATCTGGATTACCCAGGAACTAGAAGTTTTATTTTATCAATTTATCAATAATGAAAATTTGCCAAATCATTCATAACATTTCCTATTCAATTATTATTTTTATATAATAACAATAAGAATAAATTATTATTTCTTGTCTTTGGAATATTTTTTTTTGAAACAATAAACATTTTTTCTCATCTATTTTTAAACCGAAAAAGAAACTCTTAACTATTTGTAGTCTCATCCCACACTTCTATTTTTTTTCAAAGCAATTTTCAAAGTTCTTAAAAGTCGTTTACTTAAAAATAACAATCGAGGATTCTGGTTCTTTACAGACGTTAGTTATCCCGTCTGGTATTTTATTTTTACCGTTCTCTTTCAATCATTCTTTTCACATTTTTATAATATGGTCACCAAAATATAAAATATAACACATTGTGCAAAAATATTTCTTATTCAAAAATGTTAAATGTTTTCCGTCAATGAACATTTTAATATAGTGTAAATTTTAACATTTATACGAATCAACGAAATTTCAATTAAGGGCCATCCATAAATTACACCACACGCCCCCCTCCACTGTAAACTTAAAAGTTTGGGTTATTCTTTATTTTTTTGCCAATCGATGGATAATCGTACAAGGAGGTTTATGAAAGAATCCAATTTGTTTGTGACCAAATAGTTTTAAAATTATTTATTAATAACGAAAAATTAAATTGTCATTGATATAGTAAAATGTAAAGAAAATATGATTTTTAGCGACATCTATAATCAAAATTGCAATTTAACTTAGAAAATATTTTTCAATAATAAAAAAGTAAAAAAAAAACTATAGAAAAATTAACAAAACCTCCCCCTCCAACTGAAAAATTGAGAAAAATAAGATTTTTACAAAATATTTTTTTTCCTTTCAATGAATTTTCAGATAATTCTCCAAAATTTCAAAAATGGAAACATCAATACATATGCTTTTCATCCAAATATTTTTATCACTTGTGAAAGCCATCTTTTCCCATAAAAAAATGAATTAAAGTATGTGAATTTGTGAATTAAAACATTGAGTAAGTGTTTTTGTCTAGGAAATGTTGATTTTCACAATGACAATATATGTGTCAAAAGTGTATTAAATGATGTTACTATTATTGGTAGTTTGGAAAAGTTGACTAAATCGGAAAATGTGGAAAATATTTTACGAATCTTTAAAAACACTTAGTGTGTTATTTCACATATTTATATTAAATAACTAACTGTGGGAAAAGTTGATTTACACAAACAATGAAAATATCTGTTCGAAAAGCATGTTTAATATTGTTTTAATTTTTGTCAGCTTGGAAAAGTTTGTTCAATCGAAAAGTGAGGAAAATATATTTCGAATCCTAAAAAACACATAATGTGTTAATTCACATATTTAAATTCAAAAAAATTTTTGTGGTAAATAATTATTTCGATGAAAAGCGTATCTAATGAGGCCTCCATTTTTGTTATTTTGGAAAAAATTCTGAAAATACATATAAAGGAATAAAATATTTCAAAAAGTTTTTTTCTTCCCCAATTTTTCAGAAGAGGGGGGAGGTTTTGTTGTTTTTATTTAGTTTTTCTAATTGTTCTATTACTGAAAAATATTTTCCTAAGATTAACTGCATTTTTATTTATAAAATGTCGATAAAAATCAAATTTTCTTTACATTTTACTATATCAATGAGTACATTTAATTTATTTTCCGTAACTAATAAATTACTTTTAAACTTTTTTGTCACAATCTATGAAGGAATTTCCATCGATTGGCAAAAAAAAATCGAAAAATCCAAACTTCAATACTTTTTTAACTAATCGATTTAGGGTTAATATTGTTGTACACCATCCACCGCTAAAAATAATACTTATTATAAATGTGAAGCAAGATAGTGACAATGTTGGTATTATAAGCTTGAAGAACAAAATAGATCATTTATGAAGCACATTTATCAGGACCAGTTTCGTTGCTCATTGAAACAGCTTTCAAACGTTTCGTTAACTAACATAGCTGCTAACTTTATCAGACGAATGTGAAAAATTATTGGTAACAAAATTGAACAATATTTTCAAGCAAAGTTTTTTCCTTGAAAATGTGTTATTTATGGTCAAACTTTATTTAAAATTATAATACAATTTTAAAAAAAAATTATGACAAATATTTCAATTAGTTATTCCTATGTTTTTAGTTCGATAATTTAATAAAAAAATACTTTTTAAATGCATTTTTTTTTTGTTTTCGCTAATGCCGGTGCTCAACAAGTTTAAATCTTAAAAATTTTCTTTTTGATTAAAAATGACACTTGATTTCTTTAAAATCAAATCGCCATCAGAGTTTCTTTTTTTTCATTTTATTTTAATTTAAACTTGGATTGCTCTTTATTGAAGATTGAAATTTGTTTCATTTATTAAAACTGTTTTCAACTTATTCAAATAAAGCGACAAATGATATGAATATTCAACAGATTTGTTCATAAGATGAGATTTTTTTAACATATAAACTTTTCTCTAACAAAAAGAAGACGTCGTAAAGCAAATATTTTTTTTAATTTCTTCATTTTTTTTTTTCAATAAAATCAAATGGAAGTTTGTAAAACAAATATTGGAACTTGTAAATATAAAGTTAAAGAACCGTACACTCGTGTAGCAAACACGTTATGTTTTTACCAAATTATACTTTAAAATAAGATTTTATTAGGCAATTAAAATTTATAGAGCAAAAATAATTTGGAATAAATAAAATTGTAGGAAAGACATGTAAAGAGCTCTGTATATAAGTGAGTTGGTACAAAAAAGTCAAAATGATTTTTCACTTTGATATGAAAATTCAATGATATAGAAAAGTAGATAAAGTTTAAAGCTCACCTTTGGATCGGTTGAGTCCGCTTGGTTGACTCGAACATCAAGAGAACCTCCAAGTACTGCATACCAACATTTACCCGTATCCCCCTGGCGGAATACTGCAACGAAACAAAATATTAGTCTACTTGTTCCATTCACCATTTACTCTCTATTTAATATTTTCTGCATCAGCATCATTCTATTTACTCCCTATCTTATACTATTTCTGTAAAGAAGTTCTATTTTCGTTTCTCCAAGAAAGTAAAGTTTTATTAAATATCCTACTTTTCTTTTGTCCCAACACACATTCTGTTGAAAAAGTTTGCATTATTTTCGTGTTGAGAAAGTTACAAAAAGAAAAATTTAAATAAATTATTACATTTACGTTTTGCAAAAGTGACGAATTTATTTTTTAGACTGTTTCAACGACATTATGGCGACGTAAAACTGACACGGGAACGTTCATTTTATTTTTATAGTCCGAATACCTTTAACCACTAGGCCATAAAAGTCCGTCTATTTCACATACATAATAAAAATGGCGAAGGGGTGTTTTGATCGTTCTCCTGCTTAACCATTTATAACTGATGAAGCACGTCTCTATTTTTCCAATGTATATGCTATGTACGTCGAGCTATTTGAAGAATTTACTAGCAATAAAAGCACGTGTCTATATACACAGGATCCAACATCTTCTCCTCTTTCTTTCGTAAAAATTTATTATCGGTTTATTTGACAACATTTACGTTTTTTCCTATTAATTCGATTTTAATTAAAATAGTGACCGAAACGTGACATAATGTCCCTCGAGTTCACTTAATATTTTACACATCATATTTATGAGTTCGGCAATTTCCTCTAACTTCTAACAAGTTCTTGAATTATTTAATAAATCAAATTTTCATAATTTGCTTCACACTTAAGGCATAAAATTTAACTATTTCATTAAGCCGCATCCTGAGTTATATCTTCCAGAAATAAACTTGAATTTTTAGCATAAATCAAACTAGTAAAGTGGATTCATTTTAAAATATTTTTAGCTTTGATTGTATCTGAATCATATAATAGAAAAAACCGAATCCCAAGATTTCAAAAGTTTAAAGCGTGCATGGATGCATTTCCTTTTCACTTAAAGTTTTTCTCTCTAAAAGGTTTTGAAATAAAGCATCTGGATTTAATATGTGTTTATCTTACTGTCTTCTAAATATATCTATAGAATCTAAATGGTAAAAGCGTAAAAATATATATTTTAACCTAACTAGATAATTTATTTTCATACATTTACAGGTACATTTGGAAGAAAAATTTAAAAATTTAAATTATATTTATTAGTTATAGTTGTGCAATTTGAAGACACTTAAATTAGTTTCTTTGTAGCAATTTTGCTACAAGTCATGAGCCAATATGCTGTATGAAATGTAAGTAATGGTTTAGTAGTAACTTAAGTTAGGTGTAAGTTAAGTAGTATCTTGAGAAATATTAAAATTCTTAATAAAACACGATCATTTTTAAAGATTTTGCTTCTTTATAATTTAGCCTGGAAAATGAGAGATCAAGGAAACTAAATGGTAAATTTCTACTTAAAATAAAAATATTAAAAATTACGATACTAACATCGAAACCTGGAACCAGATTTTCAGTACTTTATTATTTATAATATGTTTTTTTTTTCAATTTACTACAAAAATTTAATGTTTTAATTTTTACGTTATAAAATTGTAATTAAAGTTTTCTGTGATAAATACTTAAAGTAAAATTCGATGTTTAATCGTAAAAAAATAACAATAATGTTATTTTAAAACCATATTTATTTCAATTCGTTTTTTATGATCTTTATTTTAAAAGAAACAAAATATTACAATATTCCATATACAAGAATACAATGTAAATAACAAAAATTACAATATTTTATTAGATTGCTTTCCTGTAGGTGCAAGTGAGTATGCACACTTACTGTATGCAAGTAAAAAAGATAGAACTCACTGAGTTTTCGACCAACACTTACGATCACTACGCAATGTGTTTAGAAGTTATAAATCCAGTAAGTATTCTGTATGCGTAGTTACGGAGGATACACTTATTGCGAAGAGTTCGACCAAAACAACAATCAAAAAGTAATTATTAGTCAATCAAAAATCAGCGGTAGTATATTAAAAGAATATTAAAATTTAAAATTTTCATAATGAAACATGTTTTTCATTTATTTCATTTTTTCCATTGTTGAATTCACTTTCAGTTAATAAAAGTCTGTAATCGAGAAATATCATAAATTTGCTCGATGCAAGGATTGAACTCAAAATCTACTAGTTTTGGAGCGGTAACCAAAGACCACTCGTCCACCAATAGACAAAAAAAAATTCTTAAAAATTTAAACTTAAAATATTAAAAAAAAAAAAAACATAAAATTAAAAATGTCATGAAAAAATGAACTTTTTAAATAAAACATATTAATCACTATTCCTTCAAATTATATGTAAAACAAACTTTATAGATCAAAAATATATAATTTTTAAGTTTTTCATTTAAAATTTTTCTTATGTGTTTGTACCTTTCCATTTTACAATAAAGAAGATTATGTTTTATTTTGATTGATAAATAATGATACTTAAACTTTCGTAATATAAAAATTGAGATAGGATGACTGATGATGCTTTTATTTAAGAAATTTACAATCAAAGTTCTGTCAATACTCTTTATCCATCAATGATAAAATAACGCCCAAGTATGAGTTATAAGTTAAAACGATAAATTGATGAAGATGTTTTTCCAATAAAAATGAAACTTATTAAAGTCAAGTTACATAAGTTGAAGATAAATGACATTAAACTTTTAGTTACGTAGATATAGAAGATATGTATTTATATTACATCATTGAATGTCAATAAAACGATACGAAAAAGTTAAAAAATAATCATATCAATGTATGTTTCTTTATGTAATATTTTTTTCAGTCATGATTACTTTTTTCTTAACATTTATAACTCAATATTTAAAATATTGATGTTAAACAGATAATGAAAACAATAAATATTATTAGCAGGCAATTTAACATACAAAAAAAGCAAGACAAATCGTTGAAAGAATTGTTTACATCATTTTATTTACATGTCTTATTCTTTATATTTACAAATCCAAAGCTATGTTAATTAAATAACAAGAACATAAAGCTTTTGCAAAAGCGAAGCTGATAAATCAATAAATCGATTCTTTGAAAATAAAGAGACACCTTTTCTCATAAAGCGCCTTTATTCTTAGATTAAAATTTAAATAAACATATAAAAAAAATCACTACAACAACTCACAAATCGAACCTTATCAGTGCACAAAGAAAGTTCATCATTTTTGAATGCAGAAAGTTTTATTTTTATTCTTGTGAGTGAATGTATGCTTACACTTTCCAGGAAAATTACATTTTCAAAGCTCAGAGCACGTTTTAACTACTGTTGGTATTCACGCTCACAATTCTAACAATATATCACAAAAGATTCATATTTTTAAAAAAACACATATCATAAGTGAGAAATATTCTTTTGAATAAAAATTATGTAAAATCCAACAAAAGGAATGTTTCTTGAAAAAAAATCCTTCAATTTTAATCAAAAGAATTTTTTGTATCGAAGAATTAAGAAAGACATTTATCTTACTTGATGTAAAGAAGTTTGCAAAAAAAAATGGGAAACAAATTGAATTCGTTCTTTTCTAAGTTATCCAATACATTTGGAAAAGTGACAATTTATTTCAAGTTCTATTTTCAAGTAGTATTTACTATTTTTTAAATGACACTTATTAAACTTGTCGTATATTTTTGTCAAATAAAGAAAATTGTAGACGACTTTTATTCTACTTAAATTATTCATTTCATTAGTTTTGAAATAATATTGTGAATGAAAAAAATTAACGGTATATTGTAAGTCTATTCCCTTATTTTGGAACGATAAGTAGAGATAAATTGATCATTAATTAAAAATTTTCTAAACCAATTTTTGATAGATCAAAATAATTTATGCCAAATTAGATGATCGAACTTAAAATTAAAAAAGTGTATATGTATTGGAAGTGCGTAAGATGTTATACTTTTTAGTAAAAGCCTAGTTTTTTTCTGAGAATAAGGCTCTACACAAATAAGCGATTGCATTTTGCTTTTTTCAGTTAACTACACATATACTTTCGAATAGAATAGAAATGACTGATGAAAGAAGTAGCAAAAATCGTTAGTTCAAAGAGACATTAATTATTATATTTGGTTTTCACTCACACGTATGTGTTTACATTCTTTGTTCTCTATCTTTGCTTACATATATAAACAAACATTTGGCAATTATTATAATGATTTAAAATATATTATTTTCATTTTTATTCAGTTATAAAATGAAAATTTTGTTTAAATTCCTCACTACGAAACGGGAAACAAATTAACTAAATTTCCAACTCTAAAGAAGACTTTAGATTTTCAAAGCATAATTTATTATCTCGCGTAATTGACATCGATCATATTTTATTTGTTAGAGAATTTCCGACATTAAGGACATGTGCAGTTGCATTTTGTTTAGTTAAATCTAGAACCGTATAATTTTCAGTGAACTTAACAGACCAAATTAACTTCTATAAAAAACTTCCGTAACAAATTTATTTTTTCTGCCATACTGCACTAATGAACTATAACTTCAAAAATATTGCAGTAAAAATTACCAGAAGTAAACTATAGGCACAACGCAGATAATGAATTCATAATGTTCTGGCAAGTTTTTCCATGAATGGGTGCCGGTAATCGGGGAGCAGGAAATAATGTCATTTTTAATATAACATTAAAACCCACAATTTTTACGAGTTTTAAGTCAAATCAATGATATAATCAACTTTTTGTTTCATCATCCTGTTGACAACTAGCGCCTTATTTTTAATGCCAAATTATTAAAAAACATTTGATTACTAAGTAAAATATCTGAAAATCACATTTTGAATATAATTTAAATTTTCATTTGTTTTATCACTTAAAAATTTTTGTACCAATAAAAATTAAAAGAAATCCGATAGAACAATTTAAAACAATTATAGTAGATGGAAGATATCATTCATCCTAAATTTATTAATTTTTCCAGGATATTTTTTTTGCAGACGAATTTTGCATTACCGTGTAGCAGAATATTTTTCTCTGTTGGTACCTTTTTGGCACTTTTGGGATTTGTCTAGATTTGGTAAGAATATTTGACAGTTTTTTGGATGTCTGATATGGATTTGGTATCACTTCGTCCCATAATATCTTATTGTTTAACCCTTTGCAATCCGCAGAAGCCTTTGCTTTTGAGAGTACCAGCATTAAGTTAATCAGATTTAAAATTATGCCTCTGAAAATTATGAACCTATTCGTTTCTCTAACTAAAAATCAAGCAATTAAATTTTTATAAAAGAAAATTTGTGATATAATTGTGTAAATTTTTAAGATAAAATAAATCTAATAAAAGCAAAATTGGAATCATTTTTTTTCAATAACAATTTCAATTTTTACAACTTAAAAAAATTATGACTTTTTGAAATTCCAAACGAAAAGTTTGAGTCCATAAACTTATTTCGTCATAAAAAATTCGTAAAATAAAGAAAAATGTTATTGAAATATAAGATAGATTAATCCTATAAAAGCAATTTTCCTGGAGCAATACGAAAATAGTAAGACCTAACAATGCCAATTGTACACCTTAAAAGTAAGACAACCGTAAAAAATCAATAAACGAAAATTGGAATAAAACTTCTGATGAAAATCGTAACCGTAACAAATAAATATAATTTTCTTTTCGTGGTTGGAAGTAATAATGAGAGTGAAATTTCTTCCCATATATAACACTTTTAAATCACACAATTCTACAGTTTTGTTTCACAATCAATTCATTCTGGATTTGAAAAATCAAATATCTTTAAAAAATTTAAATGAAAATTAAGATTTTACAATTTTTTTTTGGGAAATTGTCACAATTTTTTTAAGCTCAAAAATGACGTGATTTCGTGTCATTTTTTTAATACACTTGCAAGAGGAAAGTTTCTTTCTTCATTGCAAAGAGCAATTAGCAAGCTTATTATTTTTAAAAATAATTTCCCAACTTAAACTTTATCACGTACAAATTAACAAGTGCCTTTTTAAACATGGAATAGTAGGAATAGTATTTTAAACTTTTTAAGTTTAAAATTTTTATTTTTAAAATTTTTAAAGTAACCATTATAAAACATAACTATTAGACAACACTGAACCAATGGTAATTTTTAACAACTAATAGTAGTTCTATAATATTTTTCAATGTAAGTAGTGATTTTTAAACTTTTAAAAACTAAATCAAATAAATTATTTTTAATAACCTTTTGCACTAAATTTCAAACTCTACAAAATTTATGTTACAAATAAATGGAAAAAAAATGAAGTATATTCTTTATAAATAACTGTAAAATGCATATTTCAATCTAAAATGAAAAATGTCTAAAATTTCAGTCAAAAAATCCTTATATTTCAGGGCAAAGAACCATTCTAAGATTTAAAAAACTTATAAACATACTAGTAACTTCCCATGAAATATTTATCGCCCAACACTGAAAATGGTAAAAAGTATTAATTGAATGCAATCAAAACGACAGTTTAATCCACAACGACAATTAGTCAGTTGAAAAAAAAATTGAATAATTGTGACTCGAAAATAAATTATAAAGTAAAATAAAATATTTATTAAAGTTAAACTTAATAAGAACGAAAGATTTTGGTGTTTTTTTTTGCCGTACAAGAGTTCCGAAAGAAAAAAATATCGCTCTTATATTTTTCAGTAAAACCTTAGGTCACTCTATAATTTAATGTTAAGTTCACGCATAGAGCTTCTCTATAAATATTAATATTTTGATTTTGCGAATTTTACCGCTTTTGATGCAAAAATAATAACCATTTTCTTACCAAAGTCTAATTAAGAACAGTTTTTTAAAAAAAAAAAACACTTAATTAAAATTTATATTTTAGAGAATTTAAATATATTAAGGGTGTTACAACTTTAAATTTTTAAAACATAATTAACAAATAATAATGTCGATCAAATACGTTATGAAAACTAGTAAAAATGTTCATATGCGCAATAAAATAAAATCACACGAAAAAGTTAAAATAATTTTCACAAAACTAAGGCTAAAAAAGAGAGGTTTTCTAAATTTGGATCCCATAATTGTCTATAAGATCTATATACTTTTAGACACAAAGATACATAAACCCTTAATTTATTGATTTGAATTCAAGAAATGTTTATAGCAATTTAATATAAATTGCATATCACCGACCAAGCTTAATATAAGTTCAACTTCAAAACAAAATAAAATGAATTATTAATGTTGTGGCAGGTTTTTTAACCGGTTGCAGAAAGCTCATTGTTAAATCTTCTGTATTTTATAAATTGTGGAAAAGTGAAGTAATAAAAAATTTAAAGTAAAAAACAGGAGACATAAAGAATGAGTATGAAAATTATTCAACTTTTTATTAGGTTTTTTTAAGGGTATCAAGGGATTTGTATTATTCGAAGCGGCAACTTGTTACGAGACAACAGATCCTTTGTAAAACATTTTACTTCAATGTTATGTACTATTCTTTGTTGGCACTGCGTTAAAGAAGAAAAATTTAACAATTATTTGAAAATCTTTCAGTTAAAAAACAAACAATGAAAATGAAAAATAAAACAGTAAAAGAAAATTATCATGCAAAAAGTTTAATTTTTTCAGCAATTTTGTTCAAAGTTCAATGTGTTCCAGTATAAAGAAACAAACGCACAAAAGTAAATACAATGTTTATGCGTGTTTGTAACCTAATTAAGATAAAAGATGTTTTAATTAGTTCGCTATAGATCTTACGGACAAGTTTTTGTTTACGCATCCTAAATTTTCTTCATAGTTAATTCGAATGAGATCAAAAGTTTCTTTGAGTTTTACAGTTTCACAGTTGTATGCACATTCACAGCTTAATATGTACAGTCCTAATGAATGAATTTTGCATTTTCAAAAAAGGGGTTACAACGAAAAAGGGGTTTATTAGTGCCTAGTGGCACATAAATGAATTCTTATAATTATATTTTAGAATATTTTGTCATTTGATTACTTTTTCCGAATTATAATAAAAAAGTTAGACATAACTGCCCCATCTTACCAACATTCTTTATCTTATACATAGACATCATTATAAAAGAACGAAGAGAATGCAGAATTAAATGTACTAACGGTAACTCATATATTTAAACCGTTGTACAATAGCAAATTTCCTTCAATTTGAAAACAATTATAGGGAAAATAATAGTTTTACTAAATAAAATTTTATTTTCATTATTGATTCCGATCCTGCAGTTTATCTTCAATTTGTTGTAGTTCCGAGGATTACAGCCAATTTAAAATTTAAATTAAACTACCTTCTTCTAACTACTTCAAATTTAATATTACTATAATACATCATAATTTTTCTTATTCATTATTGCAGTGCTGGTCCCGAACAAATGAATTGTTATTTTTACGATACAATACTGTAATTTATACATAAAACAATCTTATATATAAACTAGTAGTTGCATTCGCAACTAAAGGTTTTATCTCAATAAAATGTTTAGTATGAGATAATGTAGAGTTAATCAACAATCGAAATTTTAAATTTAATAATCAAAGTGTTTTTAATTAAAAAAACTGTATCTAAAATTATATTAAGAAATATTTTTTATAGCATTTTAATAACAACATTTTAAATGACGTAATTTCACTAAATTAGTATGAAATTTTAATACTTATGTAGTACTTATACCAAATTGTCGATTTTAAATTTTGGTTCGTCTTTCAACAATGAAACTTTTTAAAATCTATTTTTTTATGAACCAATGGTTGTGATCTGGAGTAATTATATATTCGGCTGAAAAGCAAAAAGGTAGCAATTTTTGCCATATATTTCACTGTCAAATAAAATATAAAATCTTCGATACTTACTCGGTAATTAGAACAATTTGAAAACTAATTATTGTTATTGAAAATAAATAAAATATTCGAATTTACTTCCACGCTTTCCACCTATTTCCAAAAATTTTGTATGTATAACGTCCAAATGTGCGAAATCGAATAGCTTTTTAGTCATGTTAACTAACAAAAAGAAGGTCATTATTTTTTTTCATTTTACATTGTATTTTCAAACATAAGTGCACATTTGTGTCGATGAAATTTGGAGTGTTTTCCTTATACGATGCAGATATATAATAAGAAAGGGTTTTTGAAAATTTCTCCCCTAAAACAGTGAAAAACGGTAGCAAAGTTTGTAAATGATAACGTTTAATAAACAATCGAAATTATCAATAATCAAAGTCCGTTAAAAGCGAATATTTACAACTGGCTAACTATTTGTCGCGCTTTTATTACAAATAATACAAAATTTAAATTCATAAAAAAATGTACCATCGGGTGCGTAAATAATTATTTAATATGCTTGAGTAATAATATTTTGACAAACGTAAATAGTTGTTATGAAAAAAATACAAAAATAACAAAAAATTTGGTAAATAGCCGGTTTGACCAAATAGGCATGTTTGAATGGTTTGAATGCTGTGCGCTGTGTCAACTTACCCCTACCAACGTTTTGAATGCGTAAGTGGGGATAACAGAGCGCATGCGCATAGCTCTGAACGCACGGACGGCAAGATAGTCAATTTATATATAAGAAGATTGACTATCTTGCTGTCCGTGCGTGCAGAATAGGCTATACGCATGCGCTCTATTATCCCCACTTACGCATTCAAAATGTTGGAAGGAATACTCACTCACAAATGTATTTATTTGTGAATACGTATTTCGAATTTTCAGGTTTACAATATGTGAAAGCCAAAAAAAGGATAATGCTCATTTATAAATTTAACTTAACCGTTTCAGATATATCTACTTATAAGAGTTAAAATTTTTAAGCAGACTTTAGGTTTTTTTTCTAATAATAAATCAACTATGTTTTATATTAAGCAGTAATAACGTTTCGCTTTTAACGGACTTTGATTGATTATTAAATTTGAAATTTCGATTGTTTATTTAACGTTATCCCTTCCAAACTTTGCTACCGTTTTTCACTCTTTTAGGAGAGAAATTTTCAAAAACCCTTTCTTATTATATATCTGCATCTTATAAGGAAAACACTTTCCAAATTTCATCGACACAAATATGAATTTATGTTTGAAAATACAATGTGTAACGAAAAATATTATGACCTTCTTTATTTTGATTATCATGACTAAAAAGCTATTCGATTTCGCACATTTGGACGTGGTATATACAAAATTGTTGGAAATAGGTGGAAAGCGTGGAAGTAAATTCGAATATTTTATTTGTTTTCAACAACAATAATTGGTTTTCAAATTGTTCTAAATACCGAAAAAAAGTTAGTATCGAAGATTTTATATTTGAATTGACAGTGAAATATATGGCGAAATATTGCTACCTTAATGCTTTTCAACCGAATATATAATTACTCCAGAACACAACCGTTGATTCATAAAATGAAATAGATTTTAACAAGTTTGTTGAAAAACGAACCAAAATTTAAAATCGCCTATTTGGTATAAGTACTACATAAGTATTAAACTTTCATACTAATTTAGTGAAATGATGTTATTTAAAAAGTTGTTATTAAAATGGTATTAAATAAAACACATATTTTATTTCTTAAAATAATTTTAGTTAAACTTTTTTATATTAACAATACTTTGATTATTAAATGTAAAATTTCGATTGTAGATTAACTCTACATTATCTCATATTAAACATTTTATTGAGATAAAACCTTTAGTTGCGAACGCAACGGGCAACTACTAGTAATGTATAAATCCATAAACACTCAAGTTGTGTCACTTGTAGGCATGTGTTCGTTAAGAAAAGCCAAAGATTAAGGACAGAGATATCGGTAGTTCTGTCTCTTTTTCTCGTACATGATATATGTATATATTCACTTGCAGCTACAGAAAAATATTCAATCTAACATCGTACTTTTGTTATAGTTTCTAGAACTGAAAATTGTTGTTATTACATAACAATGTTATAACGTAAAAATTCAATTATCCACATTAAATTTTAAAATAGAATATTGCAAAGACCGCATTAAGGACAGTGTAGTTCTAGATTACATTGCTACATTTTAATTTATACTATACTTTTCCGTGCATATGCCGATGGTCTAGTGCAAAAACGGAAGACGATCTGCAAAGGCTCATGTATACCATAGAAAATAACTGTTAAATATACAACATGAAAATATCAACAAACAAAACTCAAACTAAGACTTTTTTAGGCAAATAACTAAATAAAACAAAAATAGTGATAAATAATACAGTACGGGAACAGGTTAGATAATTTTAGTATTTAGGTTGTAACAAAAGTTGTAACATAGAGGAGAAACTCTATAAGTTCAGTCATACTTAAGGAACTATTAGAAGAACACTAAAAAATTAAACCCGAAAGTCACGCAAATAAAATTTTAAAGGACACTAGCTGTCTTGATTTTTAAGTGAATGGTGACTAAAAGAAGAACGCCGAATACAAGCACAAGAAATAGAATTTCTTAAAAGAGTAAAAAGATGCACAAAACTAGATGAAATAAGAAACAGAGGCATAAATGATATAATAGAGCTAAAAAAATAGCGTGGCAGAGTATAGGAGGAGTATAGGAGTATAGAGGAGCATAGGAGGGGTCATAGCTCCGGGTAGCACATGAAAATAGGGCGGCATGTTGACATTGAGAATTTCATAAAAGATTTTATTTGGTCAAAATCACGAAGAGTTCGTTTTTAAATAACTAAAAAAAAAATAAAGCTACTTGACTTATACCAATTTCTTGACGATTGATGAAAACAAGGGACTGTGAATTTTCGAAAGACCCCGGGCGTCAAAAACACACGCTACGCTACTGGCTAAATATATTTGGAATGAACGAAAAAATTAAATTTGATAAGATCAAGTGAAAAAAACATGCACAAAATCAAAAAGGCTGCCTAAAAGAATAATTTTCAACTAATGTTAGGGAAGAATATGTATTGATAGACCGAAGAAAAAAAAGATTGGTAACAAGTCAAGTGCCTAAAACCCACAGGAAAGAAGAAGAGAACTACTCTTTCGTGGCTCAATGGTTTTCACTTTTCAAAAACAATATAATTTATAAAAAAAAATCATTTTATATTTAAAATAATTTTTCCTAATAAAAATTTCAATAATCCTTAACAACAAACGGGCTCAAAATCAAAAATAATCAGCTAAATATAATTTAAAAAATAAAGCACATAATAAAATAGTAATTAATAGTTATAAACAAAAAATTATAATTATAATAATAAAACTAATGATGGTATTCCTCTCTGTGATGCAACAATACTGTAATTATAGAAAAATAAGAATTCATTTTTCGTAAAGTTTATTTAAAAATTGTAAGTTATGATACGTTCAATATTTGAATCTTTTATGTTTTAAATGTTTTACCTTTTTTTATTGTTTTTTCATTTTATTGTGAAATTTATTCAGCTAATGGTTTATAGCTAAACGTCTTAAATATTTCGTAAATATACCAAAAAAAATTCAGTTAACTAGATAAAGGCAGGATTAATCCTGTGAATCGAGAATTCCTTATCAAAAATAAATGGAACCTCATTTATTCCGTTATTCCGTTTACATTCCAGAAACCGTCTTTAAATTGAAAATGCTTCTGTTTTAAATTTGATATTATCTAAGAAAGTTACAGTGTCTAATAACTAAGCAGATTATTTGAAAAAATAGTTTTATTAAACTATCACCAAAAATCTAAATTTTGTAGTCACATGATCAATTTTTCAATTTTTTTTTTTTTAACGTAGTAGGATAAACGAGAATATGCCATTTTATATATGTGGTTCACTTTAATTATCATTTGTGTTTTTTCGATAACTATATCACACAAATCTGTTTTTTTTTAAATTCTCGTAGCTTAAAGTTTCAACCAACTTGTTTCACAATGAATGTGGCATTTTCTATCTCAGCAAAATAAAACATGATTTCCAAAATTTTGTTCTATTTGTTTTAATTTTATCGATTAATCGTACCTCTTTTTCGACTCAAAAGAGTGAATAATAAATTCAGAAGTGTTTCGGAAATTTTTGGAGCATTATTTTGTTTTACTGAAGCCAAAAAAGTCATTCGTTTGGATAAAGCCTTTTTACGATTCATTAAAAATTGAGGCTACAATCCTGCATGGATTCTATCAACATGTTAACCGTAAAATATTTATCCCATAGGGCGTTAAATTTAAATCTAATATTTTATTATTTCAAGAAAGTTTTAGATATTCGATAAGTATTTCTTACGGGAAAATGCAATAACAAAATTTCAAGAGTGAACACAAAAACTTGTGAAAATGCACGTCTGCCACTCCAACAGTTTATTTCCCATTTTTAGTTTTAATTATTTTAAAACATTTTTTTTGACAAATATAATAAATGCAAAAAGACTATGATAAAATTTGGCAAAAATTGTACATTTTTCACTGTTGCTTATGTAACACTTAGATAAAATTACAATGATACAGTTGTAATATAAGATACTAATTTAAAATGCAAATCTAATTTTGAAAAAGTTCAACTACTTTTTCATTTCCAAAAGCTCTAACTGTTTTCTGTTGGTAAATTTAACTTGAAGGCTTTATGGTGGTGATATTTTCCTTTGTGTGTGTTTTTTTTAAGCAATGACGTACAAAACATTCTACCAAGCTCAATTTCGAGTGACAGTATACTCATGTAACTCCTGCCGGTAGAGTAAAAGTTTAATGTGTTTCACTAATGGTGAGCTTCATAGATATAGTGGAATATTATAACAATGTAGAAGTAACGGAATGTGTTAGTTTGAAAGGAACCCATTAATACAAAGGAACGTATGCATATTATAAGCTTTTGCTACGTAAAACTGAGCTCAAGAAGTGTACAATGTTCACATGATCCACTCATACAAACGTAACTTATGTATTATACAGCTGTTTTAATATTCCCTTCAATAAACTGCATAAAAAATTAATTAATTAAAAAACAAAAAACCTTTTTAAGCCCTGAAATTAAAATGAAAATATAATCTATCTTTCTTATTTTTGTTTTATAAACCTTTGTCTTTAAAGTGACAGTTAAAGCCACTTAACAGAGAAAATTCATGAAATTAAAAATTATCGGTCACAAATTATCTTTTTTCTATTTATTCTTTTGAAAGTTCTCGTATATTTACAGATGATTACCAAAACTCTAACGAACTTTACTTAAAAAATATAAAATACAATGATATAACTTTTCTATCACTAAAACTCCAACTTTAAATCGCGTGCATGGAAAATCATTTCCAAACAGAAAGCTATACTGATGTTTATGTAATGTATAGGCAACCCAATCCTCACTTAATTATTAAGATTTTATTATCAATTTTAAAATATTAAGAAGAGTTTTTAAAAATTGTTAAATCAAAAACTGAACCGTCTAAATTAAAGCAAATAAGGAAAATAATCTAGGAAGTGACCTCTAAATCTACCGATAGAAGAGATCAAACAGTGTGGTATCATTTGAGAATAGGCCACATTCCGTTCTCTTACGACCATTTATTATACAAAATAAAACTCAGAATGTACCCTTAATACGGCGATGAACTATAGGCTTCTCATATATCATCTTATAATGTTCCAGAATGAGATGCTCAGGAATGACACTTTAACCACCCAATGACGTTGCTAAAAGGTAGCTAAACATGTATCTATCAGAAATTTAGAGAACGTTTCTAGGAACCTAGGCGGTTCGTACGACAGTAAATAAACATATAATAATCAAAAAATATGCTGAATAATAAGTAAATCAAGTGTTTTTGAAAATCAGACATATTAACTACTAATTTAAGAGAAAACTTCAAAAAGTAGAAAGGTGTTAAAGTACTGATCATAAACCATACATAAACGGGAAATAATCTGACTAGATAGAAGTTTCTTTTATTATTTATTTTATGGTTAAGGTAACCATAATATATCCTAAAAAATTTCAAAATAAAAGAAATTCCTTAAAATTTTTGAAGGCTAATTTAAGATAACTTTTACATGAATTTCTACTAAAATCCCGCCTTTATTATATGGCGTTTGTAATCTTATGAATACTTGTATACTTTTTTGATTTTAAAATAGTTTAAATAATAGTTCTCAAGGTTTTCAAATGAAAAAATAGTAAAAATATCTCACATATCAAATAAAAAACGTCATTCTATAGATATCCCCTACGATGTAAGTTTTCATATTGTACGGAATTATATCATTTAGCAAAGTGCGAAACTATTCTTGGTCTAGTCTGCTTCCTGGTGCACTGGTCTATTCTTAATGCTACTAGTACTGTGGATAAAAAGATAAGACACTTCACAGTGCATTATGGTAGTCATGGCATCATTCAGTACTTCACAGTAATTTTAGTATATTTTAGAAGGCAGCCTTAGTTTCCAACCTCAGGAACTGGATGTTGCGTGTTAATTGAATTTTCAGTCAATTAAAAATCCAGAAGGTTTAAACTTTAAATCAACCATTCTTCGGTCACTTATTTTAATAAATCATTTCTATTATTGCTATTTTTACCTCACTTTGTTTTTATTTTGCAAGGTACGGAACTTAAAATCTAATTTTTCACCAACTTTCCAGCATTTTATCATGCTGAATTTGAGCACACCTGCTTACTCTCGATGACAACGTATGAATCCGTTTATAAATTTAATAACCATCAAGTATTTCTACTTTAACTACGTATTTAAGTTTGAAAAAACTCTGATTGCCTACCTTCACAAAAGCAGGTGAAAGTGAAACAGTTTAATGACAATCGCTATATATAACAACAATTAGTTGTTCAAATTCGAGACAATGATTGACAAAGTTGGTATTCAAATTATATTGAATGACTAAGAAAAAAAAATATTTAAAAAAAGATTTCAACAATCTCGCTTCTATTGATTAATGTACTAAAAAGGTAAGAATAAATGTTTAAATTGATTCTTCGTGTCCATTGCACCATCGATATTAAGGCGACATTAGCCAATTAATGTGAATCATAAGCTATCTAGTTGTACATCAAGGCGTGGGGTGTTCCATTTTACCAAATTGTAAACAAAATCTCGCTCTTCGCTTTGATGTACAACTTACAATACCTTACGATATCATACAATTCTCATTTTTGAGCTAATATCGCCTTAATATCGATGGTGCAATCGATACGAAGGTTCAGTTCATAAATTTTTTTTTTACCTTTTAGTTCATTTTTTCATTAGAAGTGAGGTTTATAAAATCTTTTTTAAATATTTTTTACTAGTTTAATGTAGTCTTCCAACTAGACACCATTCTTTGGATTTTATCCGTTTTGAGGAATTGTAAATGGTAAAGTTGAATTTAACCTACATTAAATAAACGAATTCTCTAATTTTACTAAAAATGATCAAAAAAGAATTACCATACGAAAGTTCAGTAATAGATAGTTTAGTAATGTATATTGTATATGATAGTTCCTTGTATAATAACGCGAAAATTAACAACATAGATACAACTTTTGTTATGTTTTTTTCTCAAAATTAGCACTATTTTTTTTTGTCTTAAAGGGATCACAACTTCTAATTGCACTTATTTTAGAAATCAAATTTTTGATAAAAATTTTAAAAATTATTCTTTCAAAGTGAATACATGAACTTGAAGCAAAACATTTAATGTAATTTTTAAAATAACACATTTCCAGAGGCGGTGAAAAAACTGTGAATCACTATACAATTTTTAATAGCAAGCACATTATGAATAATCATTTCGCACAGTAATGAGCCTAATTGAGTTTTTAAAACCCAAAAATTTATATGAAATATAGTATAATATTATTTGGATAATATTAGAAGATTATTTGTTCTTCAAGGATAATTATAGGCCATCATGGGCTACTTTTTTCAACTTTCTCTCTTTTATGTATATAGGCTAGAGAAAGGGGATTTCTATTGTTGTTTTTAGCTATTTTCATTGTTCAGAAATTAAAAATTATTATGTCAGTCGCATTTGCTCACATGAGTGATAAAAATCTTAGCGATCAAAAATTTAATTTGAATTTATAATTTATAAATTGTATTTATTTTTCATTCTTTATTTTTAAATCGATATTCGTTAAAATGTTAAATAAATATAATTAAACACAATTTATGATTTATGTTCTGCTCATATTATTTTTTTCGTTTGCTTATTATTTATATGAAAGACTTCACAAGAGTATTTATTTAGAATGTTTGTATATTAAAAATTGATCATTTCCCTGCATAATTTCACATTTACTATTGGTGTAATTCTATTGACATTTCCTTTTTTTTCTGAAAAATATGTGTCAGAGTTATAAATGGGAAAATGCTCTAATAGATCAATTTGGAATGTTAAGTAAATCAAATTAGGACCCAATTAGGTACAAAAGAGGAAAATCTTTTCCTCAAAAATGATCACAGATAATTTTTTAAACTTACTCCCTTTTATGTAATTTGGTTAGGGAGAGGAGATTTCCATTGTTGTTTCTATTATGTTGCAATGTTAAAACTTTAAACTTAAACCTGGAATTTTAAACCTAAACCAGAAATATTAAAATTATGTATAAACCATCAAATTTATTCCATTTTTAAACCCCTTTACCTTAAAAAGACTTAATGAATTATAAACAGAATGATTTATTTTTTCTTGCATTATTGAAATGCGACTGAAATCGTTCAAGTTTGAAAATTTTGGTGGTAGAAACATTTAATAGTAATTTAAAGATTATTAATAATGTTTGTATTCAAATGATTTTCGCAGTTATATTAAAATTGGATTAATTGAAATTATTTTACAGCATTCAGTAAATTTGTACAAAAGGTATTCTTGTTGACATAGGAATATGTCACGTAAATAAAGTCGAGAGTATCAATTAATAAAAAATGAATTAAGAAAAAATATAATTTACAAAAACCAATAATTTCCTGTTACAATAGTATTTGACCATCCTATATGATATCTATTAAAGTTTATAATAGGAATTGTTGAATACCAGGACATAAAAGTGCACGTTCCAACGATAAATTATCATATAACAAACCAGAGCTTATGAACTTCAGTAACATGTTGCGTCAGCCCCTTTTACCTCTTCACTATTGAAAGATCGAGTTTTACTAACTTTACATACATCCTTACAAATACTCTCTCAAATTTACCGTACACATATACTGTTAATGCACTAACCACAAGCACCTATGGGAATTATGAGGTAACTTAACTTATGCTTCTTCTTTGAACTTACATGATCACTTGCTAGTATTTCATAGCGACTGAAGTTATCCAAACATGATTCTAAAACCACTAAAATCGTTAAGATGCAAAGCCACATTGGAAATTCTAAATCTACCAATTATCATGAACTTTTAGTACAAATGTATAAGTTACAGTTACAGTGGATTTCTCTCAACACTAGTATAATTAAATCTACAATAAGTTCCGCTGTAATTAAGCTTCTAGGTTAAAATTTTGTTCAATAAATACCTCGACATAAAGTCAAAATGTATGTATTTGCTGGTAATTATCATTAGGAACTTCAATATACATAAACGAAAGGATTTCATTGTAATTTAAAATAAAGTCCTGCTGGTTATTTGTTATGGAAAAAAATGGAAAAATATGGAATGCAAAAATATGGAATCTTCCATATCACAAAGTTACATACTAACATTTATTTCAAAATTTTAAGAAAACTTTTAATATGTTTTTTAAGGCAATTACTAACGAATCATTTAATTAAATTCAAATACCATTTAATTAATACAACTCTTATGCAAATTAAACAAAAATCTGTTTATGGAACTAAAAATTAATTTACCGAAATGAATATTAGTTTTTGAAGAATATGAAAACGAATAAATAACATAATTTATTAAATGAACTTAAAAAAACGAGTATTGATTTAATAACTTTACAAGTAAATCCTTCTGTTTCTGAATAAGTAAAATCAAAATTAGCGTACCATTTTTTTATTCATATATGGCAAATCAAATATTTAATATAAAATAGATACCTACTAACCAAGGTATTTCTTAAAAAAGAAATACATTTGTTCATATATTTTAAAGGTAAATCAAAAAATATTTTGATATTTGAAAGAAAAAAATTAAAATTTCAATTAGTTATAATCAATTTAGAAGTGATAAATTTTAAAAAAATTCACTTGATTACAAACACGCCGTTATTAGTTGTCTTGTTTGTGACGTCAATTTGTTAAACAAACTTAGTACAGGGTACAGGTCACATTAGTACAGGGCAAATCATTTTTACTTGTATATTGAAAAATAATATCCCAATTTAAGTGAAAGAACAATGTCGGATAAAGAATTTATAAAAGCTTACTTTGGTAGTATATCTAGTCTGGATATATTTATAAAAAACTATTTTTTCAAAAATTATCTTCGGTTTAAATTACATACTAGAGTCAAGATCATTCAATAAGTACATATATATTAATTAATTAAACATTTTCTGGGTATGATTCGGAGTGTCTCTGAAAAATGGAATTTATTTAAGTGTCCATATAGAATTTTAAATTTTTTTAAACAACTGGCCATTACCCTTCCGTTTCGCTCGACGAATTATAAAATGTAGGCATAATATATATTTTTGAAATATTTCTTTTTGGGTAGAGGACAAACATAATTTGTTAATTATTTCTACATAGTAAAAATTCAATAATATTTACACATTTTTCTTGCTTTTAGACTTATTGAAGTCAATATCTTAATATTTCGTAGTTGATTTTGATGCAGTATACAAAAAATTGGAAATTAAAGTATCATAATATAAAGAAGTACTCATTTAAAGTATAAACTCAAATCGAAAAATTAAATCAATTTTTAAAATCGTTTAATGATTCGAGTTTTACGGTTTATAAATTACTAAATTTGAAATTTCGATTGTTGGTCAGGCGACACGGTTTCTTATATAAACTTTGTGAACCCTTTTCAACCTTTTAGGAAAAAAAATTTCAAAAAGCACAATCCTTTCTTATCAGATGCCTATACCATAAAAGTAATAGGTGCATAATTTCACTTCTTTTAGACCAGTGGCTTAGGCTGTGCGTTGATCCATTAGTCAGTCAGGACAAACGATTTTATATATAGCTTGAGTAGATAATAATTAGTTTATAATTTCATTGTGCTTATGATGATGATCGTTGCAATGATCCTCGCTAAAAAATGATGTTTTTTAGGATTTATTTGGCGCACTGCTTGAAACGATTATTTTCGACATTTAACATTTTGTGGTACATTCAAAATCACTTTTTGAGGTGTTGTTGTTTTATATTATTTACACACGATGGCTTAAAACAAGCATCATTACTTTTAAGATCTTACAATTTTGAATAAATTCTTTATATATTCATTATAATTGCTAGTTTAAATGAAAAGTGTAATAGTGATTTGAAATTAACAAAATGACGTCACATTGTTTTGAGAATAAGCATGATGATAAAATTTTAAAAACTATGTTATAATGTTCAAAAGTATATATTATTTACGAAAAATATATTTTTAAATTTTTTAAAACATATTTGTTGTAAAATGACAAGTTGAAAAAGAAAAAAAGTACATTTTAGTTTTGAAATTTAAAGTAACGTTGGAAAAAAAACGCTCTCAGTGTCATGACGTCATGATTGTTTTGTCGAAACATAAAAGGTGATTCACTAAATGCTCATTGAATGATTCATTTTTTTGCTGTTACCCGAAGCCAACAGCTTTTTCTTTAGAGACAAACGTAGTACCGAACCTTTCAATACAAGCGCTGGCGTCGTTTTATCTTCTGTCGGTAGAGGAAACGAACCGATACAAAGTTTAAAAGTGAGAGCGAGATAACAGCAATATTTAGCTTTTTTTATTTTGAACGAATTCACCAGTTATCACTGGCATTCACCTTGAACAATAATTACGCCACTCGATTCTGTTTGGTGATTAGAATATCATAAAAATAGTTGATATTTTCAAAAGTAAAACATCGGCGTTGAAAATGTCGAAGTTTCTGAACGATATATCGATTTTTTTCGATGGATTTTCCCTTACGTTTTATATTTTTTAAATAATAATATATGGTATTAAATAATACAAAATGTTGTTACAACTTTCGATTTTAAATCGAAATTTTAAATCGGCATGTTTTCGATGTTTGGTTAAAAAATATTTTTACTTGTTATAACTTTTGAATGACAAAAAAAAAACACAAAAACTGTTTTGTTAAAAAACTTATGTGACAAAAAATTTTTTTGTGTAAAAACCTAATTGAACTAATTGTACCTTAACTTTATCGCCATAACATACCACGACAAACAATTCAATAGAATTTTCTAATAGCATGTTTACAAACGAACATTTCACAACTTGTTATCTAAGTTTAATTAAATGAAATAAGAAATTTATTACTACACAATGTCTAGATTTATAAGACGTAAATAAAAAGGAAAAAAAATCACGTAAACTATCCCGACGATTTTTTATATCTCCATTAGAAAACTTTACAAACTTCAGATAGATAAAGTTACTCAACCTGTTAAAAAATTAACGAGTTTTTAATTAAATCTTATTAAGCAGTTTCAAAAACTATTTTAACGCAAAAAAAAATAATAAAAAAATATTTATTTTACTTATACAAAAGTGTAATGTTTTAAAAATTTTAATGGTAAACGATTTGGGTGATTTCGATAAATTAAAGATCAAAATTTGATTTTGGTCTTGGAATTGGTTTGACTAATGTTCTGAGCAAACTATCAGCGATTGGTGCTTGTTTACTTCGCTCTACTTTAATGCCAAGTATTCGATCCCAAACGAGCGACGCTAACATTCCTAATGTTCGGGAAACCGCAAAGATAACAGGATAAAATTGATTTTGCTTCAAACCAAAGTAATAAAATACAACACCCGAATGAACGTCAACGGTGGCCCAGGGATACTTCGTTTTCCCTTCTTTCATCAATATTTCGGGAACAATCTGGTTTAAGTTCGATATCAGTTCCATGGAAGGATCGTTTTGCATATGTTTCTGTGCAAAATTTTGAATGATTGTAAAACAAGGATCGACTACTTGTAACTCATTGTGTCCAAATCCTGGAATTAGTTTTCCCTGTTTTAACATTTCCGTAGTAAATTGTCGAATATTTTCTTTGTTTGGGTTGTTATTATATTTTGCTTTGAGTTCATTTAACCAAATCAGAAATTCTTGAGAGCAATGACCAATTTCTGCTGAATTAACCAAACCATTAAGTTCAGCAACGACGGATTTGTATGGATCACTTAATGCCGTTCCACCAATAGTATTGGAAATAGTTGGTTCCAGTTTATACCCACTGTTAATCGTTAAATATAAGCGCATAAATTCGTGAAAGTCTTTGTTTTTAAGACTGAGTAAATCAACAAAGTTGGCAGCCCAGTCAAGTGATGGGTTGTATGAGCGTAATGGTCTTGGTACACGACAAATATTATTGTAAATGTGAGATGCAATTGACGGAATTTTCGCAATCAAATCCATTGTATCATCGAAAACGTATTCCCACGAACGTTCTTTAAAAACACCTTGGGAGTATGCTTTCATGAATTTACTTTCAATCACGTCAATAACATTCGCTAGTTGTACCAACGGATGCATCGTTTGAGGAAATTTCTTTATCATGTTTATAATGAACCAAGGAATTTCAGCTCGAGCTCCCCAATCGGCAGAAAGACTTTTCGTTTGTTCCGCTGTTGGTATATCCCCTGTTATCAGCAACCAAAATAGAGCCTCAGGCAACGGCTCATTTCCACCGGGAGCACGCGGCAACTTTTCCTTACATTCTTCCACACTAAATCCCCGAAATCGAATCCCGTAACTCGGATCCAACTGCGCTGTTTCGTGTATTAAACCGTTCACGTTCTCATCACCATCGTAAATTGAATTGATTGTTACAATTGAGGCTTTCTCCATTCCATACTTTTGTCGAAACTCAACAATTCTCTTTCGTTCGTTCGAAATTTTACTTGCTAAAACTGCTTTTAAACTTTTCGTTGAAGTGTTTCGATTTACATTAATTTTTAAATCTAGCACTCGCCTTAAAACTCTTGGTGTCGATTTAATAAGACAACATTCCATTGCGAACACATAAAATATACAATAATTTTTTTTCTACTAAATTGACACAAGAAGATATTCAAAAATTGACATTTGTCAACATGTTACATTTTCTTACTACAGTAAATAGTATACACAAGAAAAATATTTATTTTGAAAACTTAGTCAAGTTAGCAGTTAAATAATTTATCAGGCATCGATTTTGGCCAAAAAAATTAGATCACTTATTATTTTCAAACACTCTTAAATATATAGTTTACCAAAAAAATTTGAGCTTTCATTATTCAAATTAAAAACAAAAATATAGTAACTTTAGTGACTATTTCAGGCTTTAAAAAAACATGAACAAAATTTTAATACATAATTATGTATGAATATATACTTATAAACGTTGTAAAATAAATATAGTCTTTTATAAACTACGAGAACGTTTCAAAACCGAAATTTAGATATTCAAGTCATACAACTACAGAATTTTATATAATGAAATTTTTACTTCTTTAGTTGAATTATTTCTTATTCCGTTATTCAAAGACATCGCGAGAATGAAAATAATAATAATAATATTAAAAGTACTAACTGTATTACATACTTCGCCGAATTTTATTTAAACATTTCTGCACAAATGATTTTCCAGAAACAATCAATTGTAATTCAATTAAGATTAAACTGGAATTGGAAAAGAATGAGAAACACATAATAGTCTGCGAAAGTGCACTTTGTGAGGGATGTATTTTCACGGTGGACTAAATCGACACTTTGTGCTTTCTACGTGCTGTGAATGGCAAGAAAAGCTTTACCAAGAAAAGGATCTCAAATTCCTCCTTATACGCTTTTATGAATTACGAAAGCTCGACAAAATTAAATCCCCCGGATTTTTTAAAAGCTTTCAAAAATTATTTTCTTTCGAAAACAAATGTGGGGAATTAGATGAATTCTTAACTATAATTTAATTCATAAAAAAAATTATGATAAAAATTATTTGGATGTTTCAATTACTGATTAATTTGACTGACCCTTTACGGTAGTTGTTTAACGATTATCAGTAACTGTTCCAAGGCTTATTCTTTGTGTTTTGAAGTCAAACAAGATCAGCGATAAGTATTTTAAAATACAAACGGTGTTGTCTATATAAATGTAAATTACCTTTAAGTCGTTTTTAACTAAAACTTAACTAAAATTTTCACCAAAGTCTTTGATTTTTCTATAAATATAATTAAGGGTTTTTTTGTAATAAAGTGGTATAACTTAAAAGGTGATCATACCCTTGCTCACTAGAAAAATTCCTTATACGAAATTTGCCCACATAAAAATTTACTAACACAGAAAATTCCTCTGGAAATTAACCAACAAGAAACTAATTTATTTTTATTTAAATTTAATAACTGTCTTTTTTTATTATTAGTATTGTTAGTATAATAATATTTTATGGTATTAAAATTGAATTTACAAAAGAATTGGGTATTAAATGAAAGATAAAATAGGAACAGAAACGTTACCAGATATTGTATCACTAAAACTTAAAAAGGACATAAACCTTTTTTTTAATTTATAACTTTTTCAAAAAACAAAATATATTTTTTCAAATAGGTTAGTAGTACCTTGCAATTCTAATAATGAAATTAGATTTAAGTACATAATAAATAAAATAAATATTTTTTCCTGTGAGTTAATTTCTGTGTGAGGAATTTTTTCTGTTAGAGTTTTTTTTATGGGCAATTTTCGTTTGATGAATTTTCTAGTGGGCAACTATCATGGAACCAATTTTAGAACTATTTTTTGGTATTGGTTTAACTTTTTTTTTACCTTGCCTCAAGGAAATTTAAACTTAGTATATTGAAGTGTGGGACATAAAAATCTTCGATTTTTGATAGAACCACTGAGCGATATGTAGAGAAAGGAAAAAAGTAAGCATGATAATTCACATTAAGCAAATTTACTCTATAACAAAAATATATCTCTAAATTTTTTTAGACTTTTTGCCTGATAGGTCTTTTTTTTGCGCCAGCACGAATTCACACTCAGAACTTCTTAATTCCTACCGTTTTCAATACCCATCATGCGTTGGACTGGTGATATAAAAATTGGTGAAAAAAAACATTAAAATGGTTGCATGGTAGCTGTAACGGGAATCTGTTCCAGAACTTACACCTTTACGGTTTCACAAAGGACATAATACCCCCCATTAATTTTAAGCTAATGAAGTTTTTAGCAGGTATGAAGAATTGTCCTTAAACATTGATATCGTTATGTAGTGTATGTTTATGATAATCGTTGACTAGGTATACTTACTGTTTCCGTAATTTTTGGCGTTCTCACAATTTTAGGTACATTAGATGATTTATTTTTCTATGTACCTTTAGTTTCATGAAGATAATAAATTCATTTTAAAATCATCATTTGATCTGGTGTAGACCCGTTTCAACTGGGAAAGTACATATCCTATACGGGAACGATTAAGCCTTGACGAATCTTCACCGATACAACCATTAGTAAGTATTGAAAATTAGAGGGTTCAATCTATTGTTTGAAACCTTTTCCCTCTCTTTATTTCTACAACAATCAAACACGAAAGAGTTTTATCATCCATTCTGAATTATCAATTTAAAATATTAAAGTTTGAGTATTCAAATTACGAATATTTAATGAGATAATTATAGCTAGTTTTATTAATTTTAATAATTTTAAAACTGCAAAAATTTATTATTTCTATTTTGCATTATATTTTTTTCTAATTGACGAATATTATTCACTACTAAATGTGGCCTTCCTGCCAAAATAATTAACTATAAAAGTTAAATCGTTCATAGGTGAACATAAAGTTTATTACATTATAATTAGTAATTATTGAAAAAAATTTAAGAGAAAAATTGTAATTTAATATTCATATATTTAAAATAAACACGATATTAAAACAAAAGGACTTATTTTGAAACTAACACAAAAGATTTTTTTAAAAAATATTTTTTCCATACATATTTGATGACAAAAAAACTCCGTCATTGCAGAATTTCTAATTGCATTATACTCGAAATGTTAAAAGTACATAAAAATATAACATTGTTTTTTTGTCAAAAATTACAAAATAAAAATTTGAAAAAAGCGAAGCATCATAAACGTTCAATTAAGAAATTTATTTCAGTTAAGCTCATGATATTTTTTGGCTCTACTTTTATAGTTTCCTGCAATAAAAAATATAAATAAAAGTTTAGTTACCATTTTCATTGTATTTATGGAAAGAAATGTAAGTACCTATAATAACAAATACCCTAGTTTTATTGAATGATTAAAAATGAGGCTAATCTAATCAACTGCAAATCAAATATTTATTTTTCCATTGATTTGAAAATCCAATTACGTTTACTTGAGCTTTTATTTTTTTAAGATTAATCACTCCATAAATATTAATAAAATCATTTAAAAAAAACATTTCATTTTTTTCAAACGTTAAAAAAAAGTTTACTAAAAATATAATACTTAATATGTTCAAAAAGCAATAAATTTTCACTGAAGTATTGGAGGATATAATAAGAATTTATATTACTAATTCAAACTTGACTTTATGAATATATTTATAAGAGGATGGAGTTTCTGTTTGACTTTTGTATTAATCTGCAAGTACGAATAAATACAAATTATAACGACCGAAGAAAATTATGTATACATTATTTACAAAAAAGATTAAACAAATTATGAACCTAACAGTTAGCAATAAGAATTATTATTTTCACGATCAATAAAGAGTGTTACCGATTTAAATACAATGTATATACCTATGCTACATTTCTTAAAAAAACGGTGTATGTACTTATGTACGCGCGTGAGAAGTTATACTTCTTTGGTATAGTTAAAAAGATGTTTTCAAATTTCAATCCACTGTCGTTGCCTCTTCCAATAGTGCCTGAATTAGCACACGAGTTATAAGTAGTTTGTGATTTATAAAATATGATACAATTATAAACACAATTTGCTTTTATGTATGTTTTGCGGCAAAGACAAGGACAAAGAATATAAAGTTGTATTTACATCCCATTGAGTGGAATACAAACATACCTAATAATTATGATCTCAAATTTGAAATATCTTGTCATTAGTTTCAACAGTCTTTTCGATTTCATTAAATTGCTTGTTTTTATAAAAAATAGATGCAAAACGTACCTACATATATCCAGGATGAATCAAATTTCAAAATATTTCTGATGATGTCATTTTTTTTTTCGAATGAGGCAACCTGTGTAATTTATTAATCTTGGATAGCCAGAACATTTAATTGCGTATCCAGTCTATCTTAGATATTTTGATATACTTAAAACTTCCTGTTAATGACATTTATATTTTTAACTGAAATCGTTAAATATTTTCCATGTTATAACTGCATGCGTTTCCCTAAACGCTGGGTCGTACGCTAAGATTAGCTTTAGCATAGCAAAACGGTTGTATACTATATACTATATACAAATACAATAAATCTGTAAATGTATGTTTATATGAAAAAAACATTATACAATTTGAAAATATATGTCAATGTACATTGCACAACTAGTACAAAGAGGTAAATTCAAAAACAGTTTTAAATTATCCGTTAATATTGTAAATCTAAAGGTTCGTGCACTTGAACCCAACTAAATACGAATAAGTGCCTATATCTCTTCTTGATAATCTTCCGTTTGGTTGTTCCTATTCTCTTGATAGTGATAGATCATATTGTTCACTTCAAGCAGAGGAAAATATATTGTGTTAACTATGTACTAGTATGTATATATAATATATATTTAAATATATCTACAGGTACATATATCTATATTTACAGATTGCATTTAAGATAATATGGAAGACAAAATATAATAGGCCACTAAATTAGAAGTTAAATATTATATCGATCAATTAAGAAAATTAAGAAATCAGTCAATAAAATAAAGTTCCTTTATAAATAATCTAAGAAAACGCATATATTTTTAATTATAATTACCTGAAATCGTTTGAAAAATGTACATGTAAAAATGTGTTTGATTTTTAATGATAATGTTAAAAAGCCACGATTTAATCACACCTACTATTTAAATTAATTATTATTGATTAAGCATTCTGAATACCAAAGTACTTTAGTATATATGTAAGGCATGCATGCGATTTGTATGTGCAAAGAATTGCATAAAAGATAGCTCAAATTCCTACATATTTTTGGGTTAATTAAAATCAAAAGTCTTATGGAAATAAACATTAATGACCTGATGAAAATAGCGATACCTTTTTAGATTTGCATGTTGTCGCATTGGAAACAGAAAAAACATGACATATTTCTTCCGGAATCACCTAATTTGCAATTCTCTACAGAAAATATACCACCACTTTTACATATAGAAGAATTTATTTATATCCGTCCCGTAATAAAATAATACTAGGTAATAAGGATAAAATTCAATTCAGAAATGCAATAAGAAAATCGAAATTAGTGCAATCACTACAGTAAAAATATAAGTGTAACTATTCACCAAATAGAAATATGTGACAGAGAAGAGTGATACAAGATATGAGCTTTGATCATTGCTTTTATTAATAATTTAAGTTGTTAATATATTGAATTTGGAATAAACAGAGGAAAACATTAAAAAATAATTTTAAATGACGCTACCTTGTGAATAGATGTCGTACTTACTGTTTTATTGAAACAAAATGTTACATTATATCATTTTATTCAAATATTCATTCTCAATCCAATAAAATTCTACCAATTAGCATAAAGCACTTTGCATAGTCGTCTTCAATCTGTTTTCCTTTATATTTTATCGAAACTAATTTTCTTGGTGATATTTCATTTGAAAACGTTTTCAAATGTTTAGTTAGTGTGATTAAAATATATTATTAGTTTAAAGATTAAAATTTCAATTTTTTTTTTCAATTGAAGATATTATTTTTATTATATTAAATTATTATATGCTATATTTAATTGTGGAATAACATAAAGATGCAATTGGCTGTCTACTAAGATTAATCTAAAAAGCAGACCTGATTCAGAGCTTCCAGCTCTATCATAATCATTCTAGATATTTTAGCAAAATATTCTAGTTATGTATTCTAGCCAACTTTAGTTTAAGCACCATTTGAGCCACCTCACTAGTTTTCAATCTTAAACACAATGATCATATCATGATAACAAAACGCCATCAGCACAATCCTTACTAATATAATTATAAGCCCGAAAGTTTGGATGAATGGCATGTAAAGATGTAGGGATGTTTGTTACTCTTTTGCGCAAAAACTACTGAATTGGTTTTAATGAAACCTTACAATAATATAACTTAAGCACCAGAACAACATATAGGTTATAATTTTTCAAAATATTGTGTGAATTGTCTAAAATATAACGATAAGTGTCAAGTAAGTAGGAAAAAATTCTGCCATCTGCGAACTACTCTGGTGTGCGCTGCAAAAATGGTTAGTTACACATATATAAAGTAAATAATCGTTAAGTTCTCTGAAGTTTCATGAATCGATAGAATATCTTAATCCTTATGGAACTGTATTTAATTATAACTCGGCACGCATCTCTATGATTCTGAAAGGCATGCCGACTTGAAGTGATTACAATTTCCATTGTGATTTGCATTTGCAATGTCGATAAATAAATCGCCATTAATTGTTTGTGGCATCAATCTTAAAAATTCATACTCACTAGAAAACAAAACTATCAATGTTGTGTATCATAAAGCATGACAATAATCAGTAATCACTAAGTCTATGAAATATTTGTACAAGACAACGTCTGTTGGGTCAGCTAGTAACAAATAACACAGTTTAAGATGTATTTTCATGCAGTCGCTAGTCGCTGGTTCTAAGCGAAAAATATGGTCACGTGACTAAAGTATTATAAGTACGCCTTCTGAAAAAAGTAGCGATAAAACTAAATATTGTTTAATTATTTTGCCGGATTCTATCGATTCTACCAGACATATCATATTCACCAGATATGATTTTCTCTATTATTACATTTCCAAAAGTAGTTCATGGTCGGTACATTTATTATTCATAAGCTAAATGTTTTGCTAACAATTAAACAATTATAAATACTTATTATTCGTAATTATATACATATATGTACCTAAACAATAAAGTGTTTATATCGGTACATTGACATTCGATAGAGAGCCTCATTTGTCGCTCAAATTTTGGCGTACATGTTACGCTTTAGTCACGTGACCACATTTTTCGCTAGAAAGCAGCGACTGCATAAAAATGCATCATTAAACGTATTTTTTTCTATTCCGTAAGTACCAATTCAAAAAGATGTGTCCATTAAAGCAATCATTAGATAAAATATTGGATTTTTTTCCCCAAATCAACATACTCACGAAATAATTAATATTTTGTTATGTTTTTTTTAGTAAATGAAGTTGAATATTAAGTACAATAATTATCTTTCGATATTTCGCAATTCAAAATTTTCTTAAAGGAAAAAAAATATAAAAAACTAAAATTCTGTTAAAATAATTAAAATAAATATGCTCATTTTACAAAAAAACCGACAAAAAATAGATATATATATATATATATATATATATATATATATATATATATATATATATATATATATATATATATATATATATATATATATATAAATATACATATTGAAGAACGGTCTTAAAGTATATTAAAAATGTAATAATATATGTTTTACCGACAGAATTTTTTTTCTCAATTTTGATGAGTACTGAAATTAATACAATATTTTAATAAACCTGTATTTGATTTTTCCAAGATACTGAGTAAACTCCATTTGTATTAATTTTTTCAATTAAATTAAAAGTGAAAAAAACCTACCAATATAATTATATTAATTAATGTTATCTGGCTCCATAAAATTATTTATCTTCATGAGCAAATATTAGAATAATTTCTATTGAAATAATCAATAAATGTTACACTCAATCAGTCATACATGAGATTGAAAATTGAACATAATTGTATGTAAACATATTGGATGTAGATACGCATATTTTCATCTCATGAAAATCGAATGTAGTGCACGAATGCTGACATTTTCAAATCAATCTGAATGACTAAAGAGGGAACGTCTTACTATGCAAGATTTATATAAAATGGGAGGAAAAATCGTAGGTTATCGTAAATAGATTGCAAACATCTACCCATACTAAAAGCTGAGTTAGATCAATCTTATTTGTACACATCGTAAAAATGGATTTTATTCATAGAAATATAAATATCACTTGACAAGATTGAGTAAACTTTTCCTGTAAATTTCTTCATTGTGGTGTGTAAAAAGCATATAAATTAAATTACGTTCCGATTTTCTTAAACATGTTGGTACCAAATAAATGTAATTATTCAAGTAAACATAAAACTTTTCATTAAAAGCTCGCATGTAGTAGATATTGTCTTTGTTTTTTTCCCCCAAAAGTTGTGTGCCTCTTTTATTGTACTACATACAATAAAAATCACCCACGAGCATGAAATTATTCGTTCCAGTAGAATATAAAATTTAATTGTTTCGTCAACCTCTAAATCATATAATTCTTACTTAACAAAAAGATAATCTCAAAATAAATTGAATTTATTCCTATTTTATTTTTCACTTCACATTTCGGAAAAAATAATCCTATTGTTTTATTTATCCTCTTATTCATTTTATTTTATGTTCGTTTTAACGTTCAAAATAATTTTAAAAAAAATCACAAGGACTTAGTAATTTAAATAGTGTTGTGTGATTTACATAAAGAAATTAAAAAAAATAATACATCCCTTACTTCATTGGTGAATAATAAATTTTAAAAAATGAGTTATAATTAAAAAAATATATATCTTTAATTGGTTTCCCTACAATAGAATCAAGTTAAATTAAATTGTAAGCGCTGCTTCAATAGCATAGTTATTGATTAAATTCAGGTAAAGTCGAGGTAACTTTTATTGAAGTGAGTTTTTTATCGAAATGGGTAATGTAAGCAATCAATTTTCGTTTTTTTTTTCTATTCGATTTAAATTATATTTTCTTGTCATGTTGTCATTTATATTTTACAATCAGTTGTAGCATATATACATAGAGCTTTACATAAATTCCAATTTCCGATTTTGTTGGACTTAAAATAAGTTAAGGTTAAGTAATTAAAATTTTAGATAGAAAATTGAAGGTGGGTTTTGTTTGTAGTAAGGCTTTGGTTGAAAAACAGATTTACATTCATTGAGATTATATAAAGGACTGACTTTAATTATACCATTAAAATTACAGCCCCTGGTTGTAGCAGCTTTATTGCTTTTACGCCAATTTCTTGCTCAAATATTATGCTTGATGTGTAACGCATGAAATTCTAATAGTAGCTAAAAAATACTGTTATATTCACACTAAAATTATAATCTTACGCTTTTGTCACAAAAAATTTAAGTTAGTTTTCTGTCAAAGTATTTAAAATTTAATGGAAAGTTTTATATCAAAGGATTCATTTTTAATTCTAAACAATTCTTTGAACAAGTACAGATATCATTTATGTAATGGATTGGATTAAGACAAAATATCAGCTTACTGGTGGTCGAGTGGTCAAAGTGGCCGCCCTAAAATTAATAGGTGGCGGATTCAAATTTCGTATCTAGTAAATTTTCAATATTTCTCGATTTACGGATTTGTAATAACTCTAAAGTTGCTAGAGACCTTAGTAGTTATAAACCGACTGTAAATAACAATGAAAAACAAGACTAAACAATGTTTTTTGTTATGTTAATTTCAAAATTATGTAAACTAAAATTAAACAAACAGAAATAGATACAAAAAGCGTACATTAAAATATTTTATGAAATGACTAATTATGACTTCTATTTCGTATTTTACTGTTAAAATCAGTTAGATCATCATTCGTGAATTGATCACCTACCTTAAGAGTTTGATCAAATCACCACTCCTATCATCTCCCTGGGACATTCACGGACGTTAATTTATACCAGACATTGATATCTTTGTTTTATTCCCAGCTTTCATTTTATGTATCACCGAATCTCATATAATCGTATAAAAGTCGTTATATTTTTCTTATGGTGAAATTTTTGGTTACGCCACTCTTTGAAAGTTGATAACTAGTTCTAGCGAATTTTATTCACAAATTTTGAATAAACTAAAACATCTTTAAAATATTTTGTATCCTCAATTAGATATATCAGATTCTAAGACGAAATGGATGATGTAGAAGAAAAAGTGGAAGGATCAAAGAAAAAAGAAAGATGACGAAATGAATTCCTGAGCTTGTTAAAAAATGGAATATACTACTTCAAACTAACAAATCTCGCCAGATGGTGTTGAAAAGAAAGAGTTCAATCACGCAAAAAGTCAAACCTGCCATAAGGTATAATAAAGGCAAAAATATTTGAAAATTGACATCATAGCGAGAGTGGGTTGATTTATAATCCCGGAAAGTTTTGAGGTCCGCTATGCGACTCCTATTCGATAAAATCTCATATTGTCACCAAGAATTAAAATATTTTATTTACATCCATCAAGTTAGCATTACACTTTTGAAATTTGTAAGAAATATCTGTAAACAAAACACTATTTAAAGAAAAAGCTTGATTTGGACATTTATTAAATACTGAAATTGATGGCAGCAGCTATTGAAGTTAAAATCGAAGGTTTCAGTTTTTAAAATCAATAACAATTACAACAAGGGAATACAACAATGAGCGAAGTCGCGAGGAAATGGTAGTATTTTAGGAATTTTAAGTGAGCTGAAAGTTTTTAAGTGCAAATTATTGTTATGATTCAAACATAAAACAGTCGATATTAAATATAATGATTGTTTCGAGTCACTAATTTACTTACCCCACTATCAAAATAAGCAACTCAATTATCGCGAAAAGTAAAGTTGCAAACAAAAAAATGTATAGGGTTAACAAAAATCCGTAATCGAGACATACCGAAAATTTGCTCGACAGGGATCGAACCCAACACCTATTAGTTATGGAGCGGTCACCTTGACCACTCGGTCACCAGTAGGTCAAGTACAAATTATACAGAATCAGTTTTTCAAAATTAGAAATGGAGAAGGCTGGGGACATAATTGTTTATAACTTTTTAAATAAAGAATTGGGAGATTTTTTTAGTTGTACAAAATTTTACGCATAATATGGCTATTTCAGTTTTTCAATGTAGATATGGGCAGGTAGGAGATATATGTCGTAGTCTGCCCCTTTGTTTTGGTTATAGCTCGGAAAAAAAGTTATATATTTTTTTTTCTTGTACAAAATTATACCAAATTAGTACAAAATTATAATGTATCCCATTTTCCAAAATGAGTTTTGAGCAAGCTGGCAACATGCACGTCAATCTTTCATCTTCCAAAACTCGTAAAAGACAATCGCGAAAATATTTCGTAGTTAGATTTTATAAATTCCAAAATTTCAATGCTATTGATGGACGTAAAATATTTAATAAGCACAACTATAAAGATATATTATAAAAAAAAATATTGAGTTCTTTTTTTTTAATAAAACATAATGTCTTTGATATTTACAAATACCAAAAATAATTAATAAGAAATATTTTCACGCAATCCCAAATACAAGGAACACCATTTTTCTATGCCCACATGGTGGATTAACTAGCACAAACTACTATATGTAAGACAATAATATTTAATTGCAGATCGATTTTATTATACCAAAGAGAAATGCCATTAAGACTTAGGGCGGTAAAATATTCATTAAAATAACTCACTTGGCGCAGTTAATTTTATTTTTTTCCCCAGTCCAAAAATCTATTAGCACATCCAAAAATTCGAACAGTAAATTGAAAAAATATATTTTTTCATTCGTTAATTTTCCATAAAATACTGTCAGTTACAATGCTCTCTTTGTTTCAGTGTCTATTTTATCTTTTTTATTTATATTTCGGGAAATATTATTATTAAACTAAAAATGTTTGTATTATGTACAAATTAAAATAATGATGAATGAATGTTCCAAACTTTCATTATGCATGAATCCATTTAATAATAAAAGAAGAAATTCAATTAAATTTATTAATACAATTGTAATTGTTGAAGGTCGGAAATTTCGTTCTGTTTCAATTCAGGCAAGTTGTAATAGCATCTGCTGGGTGACAGCTTCATTTTCACAGAATTGAAAATCACATTAACTTCAACATCACATTTTGAATTAATTAAATTTCGATTATCGGTTTACCTAATTTTTAAAGGTTAGATATTGAATGGTAGCCTGTTCAATTTATTGATTCGAAAGTAAAATGGTAAAGAATGAAATTCAAAGTCTCTGCTCAATGTTATATCAATATTTTTTCAATGCACAAACATTAAATTCTTTATTTTAAATTAAAACTGTTTTTAGTTCTATTTTTCAGTAAATGTATATAAGTGTTCTGTTTGTATTTAAGTGTTCAACTTAATAGAGTGAGACCAGTTAGACCATTGTCGATAATTTTTGAAACAAAATAAATTTATAGTAGGATGAAACTAATTGTAAAAGGAATAAAAATAATAAAAATTAAAGGAATAATAATTTACGGACGATTTAAGGTCGGGAAGGAGGAGGGGTGAGTTTTTAAGGGTAAAAAAGGGTTTATCTCGATTTCCGGCAAAACTACAAGTCTTAGAGAAAAAAATTAATTAGAAAAGTTGTAGACCTACCTGTTACCTACAACTTCACTATTTAACATTTTCTCCTAGGACTGGTAATTTTTCCGGAAATCAAGATAAAATGTTTTTTACTCTTAAAAATTCACCCCTCTTCCTTTGTGACCACAGATCACCCGTAAATTATTTTTCCTTTTATTTTTGTTATATTCTCTTTTTTTTCCAATGGGCCTCATCCTACTATAATTTTGTTTCATTTTTTACCATTTTCAAATGCCTCTACGCTGGTCTAATGGGCTTATTAAACATGAATCTTTCATCTGCATAAAATAATTTGGCGATTTATAAAATAAAATCAATTAAAGTTCTTTTTCTTTCTATCTTTGATAACCTAAACTTTTTTTTCTATAATATCAAATTAAAGTCAGTTTTCTGTTAAAATTGAATTCATCATTAACTATTTTTGACACCAACAGTCATTCCTTCTTTCTCAACTATTTTCAATACTTGTGGTGAAATCTGTTCATTTTATTTTTTCCCAAGAAAATAAAATCAATTTAAAACCCTTTAGATGCTTCATTAATCGTTTTAAAGGGTCCATATTCCTTATTTACGCAGCGCGATTCTTCAGATATGTATGTTGTAGCACTTCAATAACTATTCTCGGAGTTAAAGATTTGATTTCTTAATCAAGAGATTCATTCTGCTGTTGAGTGTAATTACAAAAGCTATTCAATTTAACTGGTGAGTTTTTCGGTTTATTGGTAAGTTCCCCAATATTTGAATGGCTCATACTTTCTTGTTCTTTGTGCTGTGAATTGAAGTGGCTTCTCTTGATGAGTATCCTTAAAATTTATTTGTATTTATATCCATTATGTACTTTTTTCAGATAATTACTAAATGATCCAATATCATTCGTTATTACTAACAGTGCGATCGGCAGTGAACTTGACTAATTTGATGATTTGTCCACCCACAGAAAAACTTCCGCATTTCTTAAGAACTTTATTTCGTGCAGATATTAAAATAATAGAACGGAAGAAAAACTTTATCCTTGTTGAACTTTTCATTTAATTTGTGTTTTTTTTTAGTTTTGTACGAGTTTTAATTTTTAAGTTCGTATTCTGGGAGTATGGGGATACCTTCAACACGACAAGCTCTTATAAAACAAAGAAGAGTACTATAATATCCGTTTTCGAAGAATTTGGTTGCATTTTCAGATCATCATAGCTCTGGGGTTTTAATAATACTAAGAAGCTCAAATTTTTAGGATACGATATTAAATACTAGAATACCTATGTTATACGTTAAATGTTATAATAATAGAATGCTAGTTTATGTGTCATATTTTATGAAACTTTTATACTTAAGATGTAGTTAATAATTGAATTACGTCGATTTTACCCTTCATTCTTCAAAGCCCTAGGTATTATATTTTCTGAAGTCCAAGACCAGTGGTTTTTAACCCAGAGTTCAATCAAACCCTAGGAGTTCGGTGTCAGTTTTGAGGGTTCAGCGGAAGTCAAGACATACCTCCAACTCATATAATTCTTGATGACCCCCCCATAAATACCAATATTTTGAATTTGAAAAAAATTATTTTATTTTTCAAACAAGGAGGGTTCAATGAACATGCATATGAATCTGATACGGGGCAGTACCTCCAACAAGGTTAAGAACCACTCTCCTACACCATTGAAATTTAGTATGTAGGCTAGAATTTACACATAAACAAAAACAAAATTGAAACTTTTATCGTTTAACCCCCTTAACGGTGGTTGATAGTGATTAAATCAAATTCAATAATTACAATTCGAAATACCCAAAAAAAAAAATACAGAAAATAAATTTTAAAAAAATATGTAAGAATTGTTATGTAAATCAAATGATCTTCTTCCTTTGATGACACTTATTCGACGGCATCTTTTCCAAAATTCACTGTTAGTTTTATATTTAAAATTTCACTTTATTGTTAATTTACTTGTAAGGTACGGAGTTAATAATCTCATTTTTTACCTACTTCCCAGCACTTTATCGTGCTGAAATTTGGCATACCTGCTTACTCTCGAGGACAAAAACTCATGTTTCCTACATGTCTACATTCAAGGCGCATCTTTATTAACCTGCATAAAATGATATTCAATATATATAGAAATACTTAAAATATGTGCTGCAAAAATATGTGGGCAGAGCTGTCAGGGAAGTGTCTTAAATACTTTGAAGTAACTTATTTATTTTAAAATGTCAAAGTTACTGTATCTTAAGCCCGCCACTCACGACCCAACGCCATTGTACGATTTTGTCGGGTGCAACAAAATTGGACATAATTTGACCGTGTATGTGCGTTTTCCAACCGAGTTGGTGTGATTTGATCGCAGACAAACCAGTCAGTCTGCTGCAGTGGAATCGCATCCGACAAAATCGTACAGCGGCATTGGATCGTGAGTGGCGGGTTTTAGTTTCATTATTTTTTGAAGTGCCTTAGATACTTTTTAAAAGAAACTGTTTATTGTAACTTGAAAAGTATCTTACATACTTTTCGGTATCTAAGATAGGGTTCTTTTTTACCAAAAGTAACGGAAAATAAACCATGAAGTAATTCATAAAAGGGGGTACTTGACTACCTGGTTGTACAAAATTATGATTTTGTTGTGATTTTTTCGTTTTGGCAAATTTTAACTGTTTTATTTTTTATTTTACTCAATTTAGCTGTAGGAATTTTTTGATATTTTTATAAACTTTTCTATTTAGTTTAGAGTTTTATTTTGTTTAATTCTATAAAAACTATAATTACGTTTTATATTAAACTTCTATTGTTTTTTAAGCGTGTAATTTTTACAGGTGATTAGACAAGTATAGATTTCTATTTCCTAAATTAATAAAGATAAGAAATACATTATCTGATTACCTAACAACTGCACCCAATACGTTAGAAAACTTAGTACATATATAGTATACAACAAAGTAACTAAAGATAAGTATTCAAGTTACTTTTTTAAGAGTAACGAGATACCCAAAATAACTTTGGATGTTGTTTTAAAAAGGAACTTATCTAGAATCTAAATACTTTTCAAAAGTATCTTTGATAACTCTGGATCACATTGAACGGAGAAAAGCTACGAGATAAAAGAGTACATTCTGGTAGGCCAACCTGCGTAGATGGTTCGGCAAAAGCACGAGAGGTTCTTACGCGCTGCGGTGTCCAAGATACAAATAGAATAATGATCACCAATCTTCAGAGTTTAAGAGGCACGAGAAGAAAAAAAATGTAATAGCTCTACAAAATTTCCAAGCCGTACTTTTACACTAGCATGTAGGCTTTGTAGGGTATTTAGGACTTTGTAGGCTTTTTATGAGATTTCATAACTTTTTATCAGCGAAAGCGTCATGAGTTGAGAATTTTGACGACTTATTTTACATTTAATGTTTTTAGTGACATTTAATGTTTTAGTTATCTGTTCCTCCAGTCGAGAATATGCTTATTCCAGTTTCAAGTCTTGTGTCAGTCGATGATAGACCTGTTTATTTGCCGGTCTCTTTCCAGTGCTCTTTCATAAGTTATACCTATACAAATTAAGCGATTTACTGATCGATATTGTGTAACATATATTAGCACACATACTGACCCAGACATTAGAGACTTTTTCATATATTGAACCTTTCTAGAATTGGTTGACTTTCGACCGAAAGTCGTACGCATTGGTTAGCATTGGTCAATGTATAGACTTCAAAGCTAAAATATATGTCGATATCCGAACGGCTGCCGTGGTTTATTTATTTACTATATATAATATGTATACCTATGTGTTACAAAAGTAGGTATGAAAATATAGTAATTCAACAGGCAATAGGTAGGGAAAGAATTTAACTATCCTGGATAGTCTTTACAGACGGTAACTTGGTGGTTTAACCTGCATAAACGTTAAGAGTTGAAGTAACATACCCGAAGTTTTGACTAACATATCTACCAATATTCTTTGGAATATTTAAATTAATATATCAAGGTACCTTTTCTTCATTATGTCCATACAAATTGGTTATATCATTAGCAAATACATTGGATAAGAGACCGTAAGCAAATTCTCATTACTTCATCTTTCATTTTCTTCCATTTGCTAAAGTTGATTTCACCCAGCCCCTCTTTCATAGGTATTCTTTTCCATTGTTAAATTAAGTATCTTAGTTGTAATTTTACTGTTAAACCGAATGCCTAGTTACCAAAAACTGAATTAATTAGATATAATTTGGACATAAAGCTTTGATAATATTTAATATTTTTTTTTCAATTTTCAATTTTTTCAATTAACTTCGATTTATTTATTTTCGTCGTTTTGCTTTTTGACTATTGAATACAAACACGTATTATTTACGTATTATACGTTTAGATTTAATACTTCTAGAATTTATTTTTGGCTTCAACCTTAAAGCTCACTGAAATTTAAAATTTACCTAAATAAAAAAGAAAATGATTCATATAACGAGCGAGCAGAATACAAGTAGCTTTACAAAATTTAATTAAATTGTTTTCATACGTGATTCTTATTTAGTAGTAATTATATTATATTTAATAAATGGTTGGCAATGCATTTAATAATTACGAATGCTATGTGTGGAAATTGAATGCTTCCTATTAACAAGTACGTGATTAACATATTTTTGTAGAAATTATTCAGATTGGCTAGTGTCATTATTTTGATTAAGAACTTCTTATACATTTGACACAGTATACAGATTCAACATATTGTTTTATTAAATTAGTTTCTTTTTTTTTTACTTTTATCAAGAAAAATTTAAAACAAAAGCACATAGTACAATGGTAAGTATATAATTACTGCTATTATGACGCATAAAAGAGACATTAATAAAAAGTGTTAAACGGTAGAAATAGTCATGTATCCATGTAGCCTTCGTAACTTTGGTGGTAGACTTGTGAAACAACAGGACAGTAATTTATGAGACATTGAGGATGGAGTGTACAAGCTACACATAATCCCCTATAGCTCCATTAATAACAAGACAGTTGGAGCAAGTTTTAATCTCAACCGTTGTATTTGAATATAAAGAAAATAAACATTTTTAACTTTGTGAAATATTGCATTGTTTCAACATGACTCGTTTAACACGGCTGTGGAATAAAATCAAAATTCATTACGTTTAAAAAACAATCGATTTTTTCTATGATCTTTTTGATATTTCTGCAATTTATATTAAAATATCTTCACTATTGTTTTATGTTGCCGATTGCCATTTTAACTCGGACTTCCGAACAATTAGGGTATTTAACGACGTATTCATTATCACAATCAATTAACCACATTAATTAAATCGTTTATTATAAATGTCATTTAACAGGAAACGTTCTCCGTTAACTTTTCCCGGTAATAACATAAAGCACCCAAGTAATTTATCATTTATAAATTCATTGTTCATTAATGTACAAAATAGTTTTGCATTTTAAGAAGACAATTATTATTTTCTTGTTTATACACCTACTCGATACTCGTACCTAATTTAGGAACTAAAGAAAAAAATATATAGAATACTTTCTTAAATTGAAATTAGGTATATTTCTACTAAATCAAGAAATCGGAAACAAATTAATTCGAACAAGTAAACATTTGGTAGATTCAAATTATTATGAAAGTTTGTTTTCTGAGAAGATATAATCGTTTTTCAGATGAAAAATTAATTATACTAATTAATGTTATCGTTAGTTTCCGTTTATCACAATGATTATTTAATTTCAAATTTTGTCTAATTACCTTTTAATTTTTAACTTATGGTTCAAAAGAATTTATCATATTACTGTATTGACTAACTATTTTTAACATTGATTAATATTTTTTTTATAATTTCCGAGTCACAATTACTAAGTTAATGAATAATTATTTATGTATATAAGTCGTATGACTCAATTTATTTATTTTTTAATTAAATACAACGCGTTTCAACAGCCTTTGGCTGTCTTCGTCAGGTAATGTTAAATTATCTAATGATTCAATCAAAGTAAAAACAAATCAATTCAGTTTTATTGTCACTCAAGACTTTAAACGCGTTTTTCTCGAAACTGTGTTTTCAAAGTCGGATGTCAAGATTTCTCGAGAAGTACTCAACCAATTTTATTGAAATTTTACTTCGAAATACAATTCACAAGGACTTGAACGAAGTTTTTTTTTCAATCACAACTAATTAAAGAAAATGTAGAGCAAATTTCACCGAAATTTTTCATTTTTTTCCTTATTCCAAATTCTAGTTTTTGATCTTAACTAGAACATATATTTTTTTCCACTTCAAATGAAATGACAAATTCAATTATTATTAACCATAAAAATATTAATTTTTCAAATGAAACTATATCAGAAACACGAAAAAAATCGGTGAAAGTCCGACAACGTTGCATGTAAAAACAGAACCAATCATACACAAATCTATCATCATTGTGTGTATGTTTCTGCGTAAAATACACATACGCAGTAGCATGACTTAACTTATACCAACTCTTACATAGTCGCTTCCATCCCTTTCTTGCTTTAAAACAGGGGTGGCTAATTCAAATGATATTGCTGGCTACTTAGGAAATACATCATAACTAACATCTAAAAATATATATCTTCATAGTAGAATAAGACACACAGTAAACATTTTTAATATATTAGTTTTCAACATTGAGACCATTTATAAAATAAATATATTTTGTAAAAGTGTGATGAATCTCGCGGGTTGAGAAAATGGTCAGGGAGCGCCCCATGCGGCCCACGGGAATGCTAACTCTGCTATAAAACATTCAGGTTGCCAATAAAATAAACAACGTTTACAATTTGTCTTTCATCGATTCATTTTCTTTTTTCTTTTTTTTTTTTTGTATTCATAATTCCAATAATTTTTTTCCCGTAAATAAGTATTTCAAACAGTAATTTTTGTATGTTTCATAAGATTTAATTTATTTTTTTTTTTACGAAACGAAATTGACAATTTCAATAACTCAATCTCATGTGTATTGAACCATTGTTAACAAGATATGAAAATGTTCTTGCCAATTCCACATTTCAACAATAACTTTTTAACCCCTTTAACCATATTAGCAAAAAGAAAATAATAAGAAATAAATCGTTTGATTTATAAAATTTATGATTAATTTATAAAAATAATATTTATAATAATTTATAAAAATATAACTAAAATGTATGTCTAAGTAGATACAAGGAGGCCATGTACTACTAAATGTTTTTCTTTATTTTTTTTTTACAAATATAGTTACATTCATTTTGTTGCAACCATAAAATCAATTATTACTGCGAAAGAAAAATAAATTTTTATTTTTTCACAAAATTAAAAAATCAGGAGATTATTTTTCGTAAACTGGATTCCGGAGAAAATATTATTTTTCTGGAGTCTCCGGGCAAAAACTGGAGACTTTGTTACCGTAGGTACATAATTTTTCTCGATTAATAATTATTTTTATATTAGCCTACTGGTGGTCGAGAGGTGAAAGTGGCCCCTCCAAAACTGGAACATGTTGAATTCCAATCTTGTAAGGAGCAAATTTTCGTTATTTTTCAGTTTTACGGATTGGTAGTTGTATAATATGGTTGTTATTCGATCTTGGCAATTATCAAGCGACGGTAAATTACAATAATAAATAAATATAAAATACATTAAACTAATTTTCTTCAACTTCAGAATTATTTAAAGCAGTAAATTGTTTATTATAAATGGTTATTAGCGAAAGAGGTATAAAATCATAATAATTATTGTTTACAATTTATTTATGCAGCTTATATTTTGAAAACAATACCTTAGCAGGTAATTTAAGTATATAAAAACAAAAAGTTATTTATGCAAGTAACTAAACGGAAAGGTTTTTCTTACGGAAATATCTTCTCAAAGTAGTTTTCTTGTTTTAAAGCATGACCTAAATTCACTTTCAACAGGTAAGGCAATAAGTAGGCATGCATGAAAGACTCATAGCTTGCGAGTTGCCTAAGGGTGAGAGATAATAGAGAGGTTCCTTGCGAACATTATTAGGGTAAATACCACCTCATCTAAGAGTATCGTGAATCTTTAACTTTATAGTCTTCTACTCACTGTAGTTTGCAGAAAACTTAATTATAAAATTGCATAAATTTAATAACTCTGCCTATAATAAAATTAATGAATCATTTCATATATTAATAGTCGTTTAACTTTATTAAAATCTTGCTTTCATTTGATGAAAGTAGTATGAAGAAAAGCTTAATATACACATTATCCGTATTATTCATATTCTGTATCAATATCGTTATTTTCTCAATGATCGTTTTCATTTTGTGTATAGTTTTGAAATTTATTATAGCTTAATATTATTGCTTTCATCTTTCACTAAATTAAAATTATCTGTTTAATTGCCTTTTAATTTCTAATAATACTATTTTTTACAAAATTTTGTAGGTTGGTATACTTTGGAAAAATATTTATTTTTGCAAATAATTAAATATTTTCTATATAAAAAGCTTTCCATAAGTAACCAGAAATATATAACTTGTCAACCTTAATTTTAACTATCCCCCATAAAAATTTAACGAAGTTACTATAATGAATTAAGTTGAAAGTTTCTTTTTATCTGTTATTTTAAATTTATGAATTATAATGTATGTCCTATGACTCAATTTCTTTCTTGATTACGACGCGTTTCAATAGTCTTTGACTGTCATCATCAGGTAATGATTATTTTGTTAGTTGTAAATAAATTTCATATTAATTGTTTGTTTTAAAAAAATTGTATTTAAGGATGTTATTTGGATCTAGTTTGTGGGTTTTGTGTATTTCATATTTTTCTAGGGTTGACCATGGGTTCCCCTTTTTCAGAACTACTAGCCGACATTTACCTGAATCACTTTGAAAATAAATATGTTATGAACAATACTTACAAAAATAAAATAATATATTATGGAAGATATGTAGACGATACATTTATATTATTTATTGGAACTATTCGATAGATTGACAATATGGTATCCGAACCACCGAACTGAACAAAATTAATAAAAAAATAAAATTCACTTCAGAACACAAACTAAATGGAACAATTAACTTTTTAGACACAACGATCACCAATGAAAATGGAAAATTGTCATACAATATATACAGAAAACTAACAACAACGAACCCAATTATCCATAAATCATCATTTCACCCAAGAAACCAACAAATGTCCGCTTACAACAGTCTAGTGTACAGAACGATCAAGTTCCCTCTTAACACCAATGCTCGTGAAGAAAAATTCAACATAACTAAACATATAGCCATAACTAACGGATACAATAGCTCAATCATAGACAAAATAATATCGAAATTTACTAAAAAATCCATTTTTCCAACTCCACAAAAAAAAAATGATATACAATCAAACTTCAATAATATATTTAATTTTACAATCGCCAACTTCCTGAAAAAAATAACATCAATATAGCATTTTCAACAAACAACTACATGATGAAAATTCTTAATCCATTGGAGAACAACCAAATTACAACGAAAAATAAAACCGGAGCATACAAAATTAGATGTGGTTCCTGTGAAAAATTCTATATAGGCCAAACTGGTATATCTTTCAGAAAAAAAGGTATAAGCTTCTGAATTCCGAATGGGTACGTATTGTTCACTCGAATGCAATTTGTACGTAAACTTTGACATGCCAGAAATGAAGAAGCAAAGGTTATTTTTATTATGGACCGATTTAATCGCGAATTAAATTAAAACAAAGTCAAAAATGCAACGTTGCCAAATTGTGGGTGTGTTGAAATGGATTTGCCCAAAGTAGACTTTATTTAGAAAATTTAATTTTACATAATACAATATAAATTTATATTTGAAAATAACAATCACTACTTTATTTCTGACATGTTAAAATTTACGTACAAATTGCATTCGAGTGAGCAATACGTACAGGAATAATATCGAAACCATTCGAAAACAATTCTCAAATTTCGACGTTCCTGATCCAACCTCATCAATGCTTAAATTTCGAGCCAAATTTTAAGCCACTTTAAATTTGCAAGAAAGTAATACATATGAACACCCTAGAAGAATATGAAACATACAAAGCTCACAAATTAAATCCAAATAACACCCTTAACGACTAATTATATAAAACAAACCTATATGAAATTTATTTACAACTAACAAAATAATCATTACCTGATGATGACAGCCAAAGACTATTGAAATGCGTCGTAATCAAGAAAGAAATTGAGCCATAGGACATATATTAAAATTCATTAATTTATTAATTAGGACTCGGAAATAATAAATCAAATATTTATTAATGTAAAACTGTAATTCTAATATAGTAAATTTCACCCTCTCCCAGTGATTTTTTTCTTTCGAATTAATATTCTTGCTATTTTTAAAATGGTTGTATTTACAATTTTGTGGTTAATTTAATTTTTGGGCATGTTACATAATAGTTAAGGCTTCTCTGGGAAAGGATGGGAGAACTATATTTGTTTAAATGGAGGTTTGTTGCGATGAGGTGCTCTAGTTGGAGTACGAGAAATACACGTTGTTAATCGAGTTATCAGCAATCAAGTGCGGCACGTGCGCTTCCCCGTCCTGCTAAACTAATAATAAATTTTCCAGAAAGGGATCGACGTAACAGGATGAGAATTTTCTCGGTAAACGTTCAAACTTTCGTTTACAAAGATGGTTAGGAATATTTAACAAAACATAATACTAAATGTAGCCGTGTAGACGATTTTTGAAATATACTAATGCCAATTGAAAATTTTTTCTTCCAAACAAGACGTTATTGTAACATATTTTACAAGGATGAATTTTTTAATTAATTTTACGAGGAAAAAAATAGCTTTAATTAAATGATAACCAATGTTAATAACGATAATAAAATAAAATATAAATAATTTCATTTTGAATATGGGTAAAAAAATATATTTATATATTTTTTTTTGAGAAAAAGTTCATAAAACAGCAAATAAATTATTAACAAAACCATAAAATCAGCAAAAATAAGAAACCAGCATTTGATTAAAGGTAAATAATAAAAAATAAAACTTCTTCTTCAACTAAAGTCGTAAATAAAATAGAATCTTTGAAGTTTCTTAAGCTCAACACGTACCATTACATGTTTACCGAATTGGCAAAATTCTTTTCACAAATATGTTTCAATTTTTGCTTACTAAGTTATGTTTTATTCTGCAATAAAATTTTCTATTGGAACTGATCGATTTGATACCTAGCGTATAAAGTTTAAAGACAATTTTCTACACTTGATAGAATACAAATTTTATTATATCTTAATATACCTATGTGTCTATTAAATTTTTTAAAAAAATACAATTTTTGACAAAAAGCATAATCACTTACATGTTACGCCTTTTTCCAAATCCTCATAGAAACCGACAAGGGCGAGTTGTTGAAGTACAGAATTAGGAAGTTTACAAAGTTGTTCAACGCGACGAAGTCTCCCCGAAATTAATTCCACATCCTTTACATTGCGATCGCAGGGTCTGTGAAATTAAATAAATATTTATTCATTACACTCTTGATATAAACTATGATATAACATTACAAAACCAACACGTCAAAACCATGATTATTAACTCAAAGTCTAACCACAGTTGAAACGGAACATAAACCATATATATGTGACATATAACTATATGTTTAAATCATAAAAAACATATCTAAAAACGTTTCAAACAAAACCAATATTCTAATAAAAGTATTTCTTAAATAAAAGTTTGATAAACTTTCTTTAATTTCTGAAGCGATAAGCTTCAAATCATTTCACTGTTTGAGCACAGGAAAGTTAGAGCTTTGTGATGCTTACTAATGAAATATTCAAACTGACATGAACATTAAAAGGGATTTGTATGTATTTTCAATCTAAATCCTCAATCAGAACCAATGATAATAATTTTCATTGAATGAACAAACAAACATATATACACACATATACAATCCTGTCCAATAAAGAATTAGTGATGAATCATTTACTAAATTGTAAATAATATACTTCTTTTTATCCGATATTCAACAAAGTTTCATTATTTATTTCTCTAAATTTGTAAAATATTTCACTTGTAAACCAACTATTTTTATTCCAAACAAATTATGTAGAGAATCAGTGCAATTAGTATATTTTTATGATAAATTTAATTTAACTTTCATCGTTTTTCATTAGTATAGAACTCATTAATCTTATACTTGATAGGAAAATACACTTAAAATATTTTTACTGACGGAGTACGCGATATTGTTGAATTTCAAATTAATTGGTATCGAAAATAATGTTAGAAGTATTTTCCACTTTTGGCAAAGACTTTACCAGTTTGTATTAACAATTTTCGACTCTTTTATTGTCATTGATTCTAACAAATTATAAGCAAGATTTGTTTGAATCCCATAATTTGCTTATATGGTTTACAAAACTAGAGCCACTTGACAAAAATTTCTTTTATATGATTTGCCATAGCTAATTGTTATATTCGTGAAGCTTTTTTTTAAAGTTGTACTTCTTTAGAGGCATTATGGAAAAATAATCAGATTGAATTTTTAATAAAATGGAACGCCGTGGCGCTACAGTAGAAGCGGTTTGCATAGTACTAAAAACCGCAATCAAGTCAACCGAGTTGACCGCTAGAACAGGTTCTTTGATATTCGGTTTGAAAAACCAACTAAAATGATCGACGACGAAGTTAAAAAGCGCCAGAAAAAGATAACAGTCATAACAGGCACCGTTAGTTATTATTTTATATTTAAAACATCGATATCGTCGGACTTAACATTTTCAATTTTTATAGTTTGACCTTATCCATATCCATATTAATACACAATTTTTTAAATAATCACAAACAGTAACTATTTTCGTACGTAACGAACGTAACAGAATTAAGCTTTAAAAAATTTACAGTTACCTAAAACAGATAATTTTAGATAGTTTATCTGGAAGATAGAGAAAACATGGATATTTTCACTTAAGAATAGTGATAAGAATAGAACAAATGTGAAAGATTTATCTAGCAAATAAATTTTTGGTTCATGTACATTTTAGCGATGTCAAAGTCTGGCAATGCTGCATTTTCCACTTGGTTTTTATTTTTATTCGTGCTTTTTTATTCTCTATTTATTCATTTCTAATATGGTATAATTTATTTTCCTGTTGGTAAATATTCATTATGGCTTGATTTACTTCAGATTAAACAAAAACCAAGTGGAAAAATGTAACGTTACCAGATTTTGACATCGCTAAAGTATAGACTAACCAATTTTTTATCTACTAAATAGCTATCTTAAGGATATGTTCTATCAATTCATGCGTAAGAATATCGGTCGTTAGAAGATAGATTTATTAAGAGGAGTTTTTTGTTATAATTAGTACTGTAAGTTTAGTTAAATTATGATATACAAACTATTAACTTGTTTTTCCATTTATGAAAAGCTTTTCTGAGCTTTTATATAATCAGACAGGCCCTATTTTTTATTATTTTTGAATAATATAATATTATAAAAACAAAACTTGCTTTATCTATATTTAGAATAATGATTTATTAGTGTCTATAATAAATAATAATTCACAATAAATTCTATATTTATTTCTTGAAATTTTCAACCTCTTTTTGAATATGAGACTTATCAATTCACATTTCAATTTAGATTTTATTCAGTACAACAGGGAAAATTGTTTTAATGATTTCTTTGTAATGAATACAATTTAAATTAATTAAATTAAATTTTATAAAAATCTTTTTTAATCCAATTAAATAATAATATTCAGGCCAATACTGCATAGATACAATTTTAATTAAATTAAATCGGCCGCTGGAAGATCGCAAAAACAATATTACCATATTAAAAATATTTAAATTAAGTACGGTGGTATGAAAAAGTACCTACATTTCAATTTTGATAACACTCTTTATTCAAATTGATTTTACCAAAACGCAAATCCGAAATGTAAATTATTATCCAAATTTCAGTGACGATTTACATTTCTCTCACTAAACTCAATGGGTAATGAATATACAGTGTATGCCTAAAGTTTACAGCGCGCTACCTATATTTAATTATAAACTATTTAATACTAATCTGCATTTTGAAGAGTTAAATCGATCAATTCAATGTTGATAATTACAATTTCGGTAAAATAAACTTAGTGTATAGACAAATGATTCTTCATTACCTAAACCATATGTAAACCAAGCTGACTATTGTAATTGCATTAATGTTTTAGACCTCCCGTAGCAAATAATTAGTAAGATTTAGTTCCTCTTATGTAGTCTAGAATATAGCGATATACGGGTATACCTTTACAATGACAGCATTGGTTCAACTAAGTTGTGTTAATTATAGTAGAACTTAGCGTTATAAATCTTAAAATCAAAACATTGTTTACACGAATTCTGCTAGAAATGGATAACCAACCAAGTGACACTTAATGAATATAAACTTCCGGAACTCACAATTTATAAGTTTCTTATTCATTGTCAGTGAAAACGCTATAAAATGGAGTTATGTTTAATAGTAGAGATAATTAAATTTCCTGCAGTCAAGAATAAATGGAAACTTTTCTGCTTCAAGTTTGCAGACTGAGGGTTCTATTTTAAATTAATTATAAATATTGTCGATAAAAATTATTAATGATAAAACAAGTATGGAAAAAATAATAATGATTTCCCTGCTTATTCATTATTGATTTTTCAAATATGACATGAATTATGCAATAGGAAGCAAAAATAAATTTTTAATTGTCAAAGTTTTACTAAGTTAAATCGAATAAAATTATAAATATTCAGTTTCCATTAATTGAAAAAGGTAAAACACATGGTATCTTCTTCTTTGTTTATCCAGAGATATATTTTTTATGTAACATAGATTTGATCTTTATCATGGGATTATTTGTTAACAAATGTAGACACCAACACACCGTTTGTAAATAAAAAAAAAAAGTTTCCAAGAATAAAAAAAGTTTAATCTTGAAAAAGTAAAAGTTATTTATATAAATACATATCTATAACTTTTAAAGAATGAGATTATTTGTTTACGAAATTATGAATACATATTTAACATTTAACAATTTATTTACCTTTTGATTAAAGAAAAAAAAATATATTAAAAGTCAATTTTTGTTCCTTTTTATTTAGTAAGAATAACATGAGACATTTAGAGTCATTTTCCTATGTTTGAAAGCTTGTATAAGTTTAAAAAATAAGTAAAATGGGAACAAAATACATTGAATATAATTTCCTTTTTTATGCTATGAAATACGGGACAGAATAAATTGCGACCAATGAAACGAAATGCACACAATTGAAATAAAGCAGTAATAAAAATGCAACGCGCTTTTAACAAATAACGTTATTTATAGTGGCTTCAAATAAATGGTAGGTACCTATACGTTTTTAGGACTTGATATATGTGAGATCATGAAATACATTTTAAATCAGTCTGATAAAATATAAACAGCAAATCAATTTGAGGCTAGATTTTTTTGTCAATAAAATTAATCTCTACTCCGACAAAATAAATACTAAACCTAAATAAGTTGCAATTTAATACAGACGTACAAATATAGAGAGCAATTTGTACTTTGATATGATTAGAAAAACGTATAGACAGGTATATAACTTCTGTGTAACGATAATATATGTCCTCCATTATTGATACAGGTTTATTTATAGATTGTGTAATGAGGCAAGTATATAGGTGGCATACTGAAAGTAACGTTACACATACGCTAAAGCTCGAAATAGAGTTTTATTATATAGTAGGAGTAATTTACGTCATTAACAATTAATAACTAATGATTTTTTTTCTCTTTCCCTGAGATTTACACTAGATATAGTTTTAAGTAAAATAGCTCAAACTACAATAAACTACTCATATCTGGATCGTTTCGAAATAACCCGTGGATAAATTTTACCCTGGAGAAAAATATTGTTTGCTATGAGCGCTTAAAACTAGAAAAAAAATATTTTGCAGTCAGAGTAAACGATTTCATTATAAATTATTCACCCTTCAGAAAAAAAATCGGTTCTTCTTTCTTCTTATTTTTAAAGCAAAAGCGGCTAATAATGACAATATTATAATGCTTCACGCCTATGAGTGAGATTTCTATAAGTTATTAACGTTAAAATCATTTGAAAATTATCAGGAAATTTATTTGAAATTAGAGGCACTAAAATGTACAATTTTAAAAAACCTACAACTAGATCACCTTTATTAATCAACTATAAATGTTAGAAGTAGTTATTGATACCTATTGTTGGCATGCATAATTTGTTATTTATACATACATTGTGATTACTCTACTGTAAAGTAAAGTGTTATTAAAGAGTTATTAAAGTTATACTTCTTTTGGCGCAACATAAAAGGGAAAAAATAAATAGTGGTACAAATTCTGTTACGGGAGTTGGTTTGGGCTGTTACGTTCACTGAACAGTACACAACTCTAGACTGAACAAAACAAAACGCAATTACACATGCGCCCAATCGGGTAACTTTTGTTATATATAATATAGGACTTAAGCTAATACGCGATAAAATATATGCGTTTTTTTAAACAAAAATAACTTTTACAGTATTACGTATTACTTAAATTACATTCTACCTACTAGTGGCCGAGTGGTCAAGGAAACCAATCCAAAACTGGTAGGTGTTGGGTTCGTTCCTCGCATCGAGAAAATTATCAATATTTCTCGATTACGGATTTTTATTAACCCTCGAGTCACTAAAGACCTTAGTAAATAAAGCGACGGTGAATAACAATAAAAAAATCTTTGATTAGTTTTAGCTTATTTTTTGAAAAAATGCAAAAGTAACTCAAAAATATTTTTCACTTCTTGAAAAAAATTCAAATTATTATTTTTTATTTTTAAAAAATAAGAAATTCAAATACAATCGTTTTAAATCTTATAGAAAACACATTTATTAAAATATTTTTTATATTAATTTGGTTTAACTAAATGAATGATTTTATACTTGTATTATTTGTACGTTTTTCCATATCTCATTAGGTTCAGAATATAAGTAGAATATTTTCCGAAATTTTATTTAGGTCGACATTGATCTCATTAGTTACTTCAATATTCATAGCTAGTAAAAATATTTTTTCGATTTAATGGTCGAATCATTTTTGCTCAATTATTAGTTGTATTAAATGTAAAGAAGATATTTATTCCGGATTTCCGAACGGTTTTTTGATATCTAACTTAAAAAATAATGAGAAAATCATTCAACCATCTTTTGTTTGATGATCATTAAAGTTTCAATCATATTATTTGTGCTAAAAATTTATATCGGTATAATATTTATATCGGATTAGACATGTCAGATTTTGGGAATTAAAGACAACTTTTACCTTAAAAGTAAGTGGAAGTCGCTATAATAGAAATCAAATATAAAGTTTTTAAGCACAAATAACATGATTAAAACTTAAATAGTTAACTAAAGATGTTTGAATGATTGGTATTCTTTTTAATTTTTTTTCTTTAGATATCTATAAATCGTTCAGAAATTCGATATAAATACCTTCTTAACGTTTAATACAACTAATAACTTAACAGAAATTATTCGACCATTAGACCGGAAAATTATTTTTATTAGCTATGACTATTGAAGTATTTGATGAGATTAATGTCGACCTAAATAAAATTTCGGAAGATATTCCACTTATTCTCTGAACCCAATGGTAAAATATATAAACAGCACAAGTATAAAAGCATTCATTTAGTTGAACCAAATTAATTAGTCTCAAAAAAAACACTTCTTTGTGGAACATTCTTTCTAAGAAGATTTTTTGTTGGACTTTTTTTACATATACAGAAAGAGTATCTTTCAAGAAACTAGAGATTACGATATCCAAAGGCTTTATATATATTTCTACCATTACTTAATGCTTTTTTTGTAGTGATAACGCTTTTCACATTGACGTTAAGCCGTCATTTTATCAAATATTAGTATATTATACCATTTATTATACATATGTGTAGATATTTTATTAAAGTATAATCTAGATATTGAAAGTAAAAATGATGTTAGATAATTGCATCATAAAGTAAAATATTGCTTTTGTTTCTCACTCTAATTGTTCCTTTACAAATATAAAGATTATGTAATTATTTTTCTATTAATTTTTATTTTAAAAATAGTTTTTTATATTTCAATTTTATTCAAAAGCATTATAAAGTCATTGCAACAAATTAAAGAAAATTAAACTTTAAGATAAAGAAAAAGTTCACGTAAATTTTCAAAGTACATTTTTAAGTTGGTATAAAATGTATTTTCTTTTTTTTTAAATATGTAGCGAATATTTAGGGGTAAGAAAAAATGTTCACGTTTATGACTTGAGAAGACGAAAATAAATTGATCAAGGACATCACCATGGTGTTACTTTCAACCTAAAAGCTCAGATTCTTATGTAAAATTCCCGAAAGAATCCTTGTGTGAGATTTTAAACAAAGATTGGTCCAGAAGGTGCAATTAACATTTATAAAAACTAGACTGTAAAAAAGAAACAATTTTACCTGAATTTAAATTCAAAATTAGTTTCGGTTAAAAAAAACACGATTTGTTTTATGGACATTTACATGTTTTTATTAATTAATATTTTTATTTAATTTGAAAAAGCTTGATATTTTTATTTCTTAAGTCTAGTTTTAATTTTTCACCTCGAAAAAGTCAAATGAAAAGAAATAAGTAATTTCATGGTAAGAGATATGCGCATATTTGCTATATGTATATATATCTTTTAAGAATCCTGAAAATTTCATTAAGTGCTAAAAAGATTTTAATTAAATATTCCTTGCAAAATACCATAAATAGAAGCAAGAAAAAAAATATTTTCATATTTTTGTTATTGTATATCAATACCTAAATAAACATCGGTCGCGTCGTTATATTTTATCCTTAATTAGTAAAGCAAATTAAATGTGAAGAACAATTGTGAAATGTATGAAATATATAACTAACTCCATTCTAACATATTGTAGTTCTTTTCATAAAATAAACTCATGATACACAGATGTATTTTAAGACCCGCAAAGTTAATTTAATTTACGAAAATTTTCATTGTATCGTTTATTTGTTAATATTAGCTTCATTTCTCATTTCGCTTAAAACCCTTTCTGGACACTAAAATAATTCAACGCAACTGAAAAAAACAATTATGTACTATCAGTAAACAATACAACAATATAAAAAAGTTTCATCTCGTTCGGATGCTATATGTAGATATAGTTTAACATACGCCCAAGATAAAAATATTGAAATTTGAACTTTTTTTGTTCTATATAAAATTAAAAGATAAATATCAAATTGTTTTTTAAACTTTTTAATTACAAACAATAAAAAACGCTTTTTATTACTGAAAATACTTTCTCGAAATTTTAAACGGTTTTGTTATAATTGAAATTTATTAAAACTTTTTCTTAAATTCAACACATTACACTAATTAAAGATACGAGTATCAACATCTTTAGAGAAGATATACGATTTTTATGGAAACTTAAAAATGGCGTGAAACAGTCTTGAAAATATTACGATGTTTTTAATGTTTTCTTTTTTTAATAATTTCCATAAGTATTTATATTTTATGCGAGACTTTACTTATATATAAAAATCTTTAACTTTCTTGAAATTCAAAATCTGTCATCAAGAAAACATATTAATTAAACATGAAATATGAAAAATTATATAAAATTTATAAACTCGCTTCCATTTCCATAGATCAAATCCTATGCATAATTATTAAAACGTATATTTTTTAAATGCATTAATAGTTCTATTGGCTCCGTGTCCGATAGCAATGACATCTGACGGCTGTACTAAATTATGCTCAACAATTGTGGGGATTGGGAATTGTATTTATTTACAAGAGCTTTACGAACAATACTAAACGAAATTTCGACCACTATTAGCGTTGAGATTGATTCAGTTGTCCCCTCCATTCGTTCCCGATGAATAGAAAACTTATATTAACGAATGTGACGTTTATAAATTTAAAAAAAGTGTTACGAATATTGTTTCATGAACGTTTCGAATTTAATGATAATTACATTTTTGGGATCCCAGCGAATAGAAATTAGTCTACTTTATACCGATTAACAAAAAATTCAACAAACAAATTAATCAATCGATGGGAAATCGTTTGTATGTGAAAGAATCCGTTTCGTTTGTGACAAAATAATTTAGCAGTAATTATTTAACAACGAAAATTTAATTCACTTGTGAATGAAAAGGAAAATTCTTAAGAATGAGATTTTCTTAACTATATTGTAAAAAAAAAAGAAATAAATTCAAAAAATGATTAACAGAACAACTCCCCTCAAACAAATTGAAAGAAAAAATCAATTTATACATTTACTTTAGAAATAACTTTTTTCTTTTAATTCGTATTTTCACATAATTTTCAAAATTTTGAAAAAAAAATCGATAAAATTTTCACAAGTTCATTTTCATCATCGTTTGTGAGAATCAGCTTTTCTCCGAATTTATATTAAAAGTTGGTGTGATGAAATAACACATTATTGAGGATTCTGATAATATTTTCCACACTTTTCAACTCAACTAAAATCTTCAAATTACCAAAGACTGAAAAATACACTTTTCTCACAATAAATTTTCAAAAGCACATCATGTATTATTTCATAATATCAGCGCTAAAAATTTATTGGGAAAAAAGTTGATTTTCACAAACAATGAAAAGATATGTTTGAAAAATATTCAGAATGTTGTTTCAATTTTTATTAATTTAGAAAAGATAGTAGAAATTCAAATTAAAAAAAAACTATAATTTCATGTACCTACCCTACTTGGTGCCCGAGTGGACTAGGTTGCCGCTCCAAACTAAAAGGTGTTGAATTCGAGTCTCGTAATGAGCAAATTTTCGATATTTCTTGAAAGATGGTTTTATTAACCCTAGAGCCTCTTAAAACCTTAATACTTATATAGCGAATAAGAATATGAAATAATCATTTCATAAAATCCTCTCTTATCTCCATATTTTTAAGCCGGGGAAAAAGTTCTGTTACTTATACTTTGATTTTTTTTCTTGTTTTATTATTTACAAGTATTTTTAATAAAAAAAAACTACAAATTTGTTTTTCTGTACCACTTAAAACTCTTTTTTATAAGTTTGGCACTTGTTAATAAAAATTTCGTCATTAAACTACTAATATTTTATGACAAACCAAACGGATTCACAAACCACTATGAACTTTAAAACTTACGAAAACTTTAAAATTTTGTAGCCAAATCGGTATAAGGTTTCACACTAATTATTTTGAAACCATAATATAAAATTTTTATTAAACTAGTTCTCAAATATCAGACTTCTCCATAAAAACACAATCCTTACCAAAATAATTATGTATATTATTATGTGTATGTTATCGTATACATTTCTTAAACTGTATAATTTACGTATGTTTAAAATTGAATTTTTGTTTCTTTTTTGAAATTTAAATTTTTAGTAATTTTTAATATTTAAAATTCTAAATTGAGATAATATTAGTTTGATTTATTTTCCCTCATACTTTATTTTGCATATTTTTTTTGAACGGATGATGGAAAAAAAATTCTATTCTTTCCTGTTTGTCAACTTTGGTTACACCAGCTTTTGGATGAAATAAATATTAATATGTTCATATTTATTTAGCTTTTGTTTACATTCACGTACTGAATACAATGTACCAACGATCCCCAATCTTATGCCCGCGAGCTTTATAATGCTCGTAAACTGTTTTACATATGCCTACCGTAGTATCATTGCTATAAAGAAACATTTAAGGTTTGTGTATTTTGTAAAGCCATTGTTGAAGAAATCCAACTACCTATACTGCAAAAAAATAAATAATGTTCACTGCTTAACGGGTATTCTAGAACGGACTTTTAGAAACAAAATGGTTGAGGACCCTTGTGATTTTCATATACTTTTACTAATTTATAAGTCGGAATGACCGTTAACCATAATAATTTATCTTAAAACCAACACAAATGGATTTTTTATTCTATTTTTTTCTATGTATTTTGGTTATTTCAAAATTGTATTCGAAAATTAAATGCAATCAACTTCAAAAATAAAACGTTATGTATGTGTCATATTCAATCAACGATTTATCGAATTGTGGTAACTGTAATACGACGCATATACATGTGTCTCTATTTTATCTATGAATCCTGAGCATCAATGTTGGTACTACAGTTAGTTGTAGTTTTTGACGTACTATTGAACATTCTTAAAATGAATATTTGCAAAATGAAATTTTTGAAGAACACAAATTTGTCACCAGATAAAAATGATGGAATTTTATGTGAATTAGGTTCAAACAGAACTAATCCTTTTACTGAATATTGTAGAAGTTTACTACGAATAAAATAGATGATGTCCTCAAGTTTTTGATTTGGTGAAATGAAATAACAACAATCACTTCAATATTATTTTCCATTTTATAAGTAGCTAAACCAATATTTCCAACATTATTATGAGTTTAGTATAGTATGGTTTTGTATGGTATTTGTACATGATCCAATGACTTTCAAGCCTAACAAACACAAACCTTAACAAGCATCAGAATATCGTAACTGGAACTGAGAGCTGATATCCTGAGTAGTACCACCTTATCAAGGTCACCTTATAGTAGGAACAGACTTTATAGATATAGTATTTCTACACGATCTGATAACGATCTGGATCTTTAACCTTATTATATTTTATACTTTCACAAAAACTAAAACTAATTTCAAGTAGTAGATCTTTAGACTTTTAAATATAAGAATTAAAAAACCTATTTTTTGGTTTAATTAAGGCGCTTATTTTAAAATTATGTAAATATGGCGTGCTGATAGAATTTATAGTATCATCCTTTGCCTTCGTGTACTCAATCTCAAAGGAAATATGGAGTTTCTAATAAAGATGATACAAACTTTGAGTTATCAAAACCGGATATTTTGAATTGGATTTATCGAAGTCGAAGTTGGAGCCAGAATCAGAGGCAAAGTCAAGGGATATAAGTTGAGGCAGGGGTACTTAACCGAGGTTTAATGGAACCTCCAGAATTCGATGAGTCAGTCTTACAGGTTTGGCTGACATCACGTTTTATTTTTTTTTTCATTTTGTACATCTACTTTTTGTTTAAATATATACCTGTTTTGAATATGAAAAAATCATACTTTATTTTTCCAACAAGGTTAAGAACCACATAATTAAGGGAATACTAATAAAAATATGATTAAATATTCTGTGCCTCAGATTAACTACTATAGAGCTGATAAGTTACATAAATAAAAACAAAAAAAATTATAATAAAATAAAAGTGTGCAGGTCACACGCGATAGAAGTGAAACCTTCCAAAATGGGAGCTTCAAGATAACGATACGAATGCAAGATTTCAGGAATAGGATAATTTCAAGGTTTAGTTCAGATAATATTGACACCAAGTTTAAAAATTTACAAAAGTTTTGTATAGAGGACACATATTTGAACGTTTTTCTTCGAAATTGATTCGAAAATCCTATATCTTTCTAGCTGTCATTTAATTTCAACGAACTCGGTCGAAATTTATTGATATATTTATTGATATATGGTTAAACCGTACATATTACGTGAAATATAAATAAGAAAAATTTAGTGTAGTGTACAAAGCGTCATCTACGTAAGCTACGTAGGTTTTTATGGTAACTGAAAGCGTCTAGAACTAGGCACTAGAAAAGAGAGACTATTATTTATAAGTCTCTCTTCTAACGCTTCCAATACAGGCGCTGTCGCATTTTGCTTAGTTGACTTCAAATTTGTGCCTACGTAGACGGCACTGGCAGTTACTTCTAATGCATTTTTTTTCTGTTGTACAGTGCGCTAGCTAGTATAAATAGTTCATTGGAAACACTGTTTTTACTTTAAAAATAAATAAATCGAATAAAGCGTTTCTAAAGGTAACCCATGGTTCTCTTTTAACAAAAGCTGGGTAGCTTAACCTCCAATTCAAAATTTTCGACATCGAACTCAAAGGTACAAAATCAATCAGAAGTTTTACCAGTTTGGAATCGGAATCGAAAGTTTGCAACATCCTTAATTTTTAATACTTGAATTTGATTTAAATTAGAGTCCCCAACCTGTTTCAGTTAATGAATTTTAATTCTCATAAAAACAAATCTTTTCTATTTAGAAATAAAAAAAAAAATGATTGGTTTGGGACACTGCACAGCAGTAGTCCCACTGTGTTTGCGGTTCACCAATACATATACCTATGCTATTCCCATCTGTACCTGACTCCCTTATATTACCATGGCAATTTCTTTTTAAACGTTCTCTTGATGACAAAATACTTGGCTTAGTAACCTTAAAAAAATTTCAAACTTTTCTACAAAAATAATTTAAAACTTTGACCGTCATAGAAAGTTATGCTTGCATTTTATTATGCTGCATTCGTTTCAGACCTAGTTTTACTCCAGAAAACGACTAAAATCATTGATAACTCTCATATGTAAAATAGTAAAACTAATGCATTCTAATATTTTGTATCGCCTCGTATGTTGTTTCACTTTGTAATAAAAATTATCATTTTATATATCCACCACCATATTAAAAGCTCGACTTTTAACACTAAGTGTTTCCCAAAATAAAAAAAATCTATACCAATTGTCAATACTGACATACCGAAGACAATTTTGATAAAGCATTTATTTTTTGTGTAGTCTCGGTAATATATTTTGAGGGAAAAGTTCAACCCAAAGAATAAAAATTCGGTTAATGAAGAACTAAAAAAAATACTGCTATATAATTGTATAATTTTAATGAGGCTTACATTTAATTAAATTTAAGTTTGTTATCCAATTTTATTAGTATAACCTTGTTGCGTTTGTTGTTGCAATGGTGTTACAATTCCATATCCCAATAAAACCAAGTAATTTAATATATTTGTATCTCGTAACCAAGTTCAAGTAGCATGATGTTCCACCAGATTAAATTACTAATACCTATATCAAAGACGTCAATGTACAATAGCTAATCTAGAGTTAACGATTTATAAAGAATTAAAAAATAGGATTTGGTATTTGTTTATTTCAATGAACAAATTCAACAAACCTTTCAATTTTATTAGAATTTATTTATACAAATCCTCTTTAAACAAAATGTATTTTCCAACATTCACATAGTAAACATGAAATATTAAAATATGGAATTACAAAACAAAACACGTATCTATAAAGTTATAAATGCACCTATTCCACAAAACATATTTTACACAAATAGTCACACTTTTGTCCTTTGAGGACTTCTACTATTTAAATTTTATAATAAAGTTTCATGTATTTTATCTCTACGTCATTAATAACAAAGCTTTATGTTGTTTAATGTACATCTTTCCGAAAAAAAGGGAAAAAAATAATAAACTTTTATCCTTGCATTACATTCTTGAAAATTATAAAAAAAAAGAAACCAGTTTCACGGGTAAAGATTAGACTGAATCGATTATTATAAGGGCTTTTTTATTGCTTTATAAAAGCTTCGAGTTTTCAAAATAAACAAAACTTAAATTTCATATTTTAATATCTCGAGTATAATAAAGGCTTTATTATACAAAAAGATCATCAAGATCATCACGTTGTATTTATATATAAATATTTTCTTGTTTACGAAGTTAATGAAAGGCTTTTTTTTCAAAAATGACTTCATTCTTCAAAGAACTCCGTGTTATAAAGGTTCTAACAATGTTGATTAAATTTTACTTGTCTTGTTCATAATATGATTTATTAAATAATTATACTTGAATGCACAACTTCGAATTTTCTCACTCCTTTTTTTGGGAAAATGTACTTCTTTAGATGCTTCATGAGACGGAAAAAAATAAATGGTCCGATGGAAGCTAGTTTGGGCTGTTACGTACACTAAACAGTATACAAATCTGGATTGAACTACGCAAAATGTTACGGCGCATGTGCTCAGCGAGTAACTACTGTTATATATAAAATGTGAATGAAGCCAAATGCGGAAATGGTATAATGTGTTTTTTAAAACCAAGAGTAACTTATGTGTTTTTAAACTTTGTAAATTAGTTTTTCATTTCCTAGCAACAAAAAACTAGTCGTTTGAATTTTAGCCACTTTTTTTTAATTTATAACAGTGCTGGTTGTGAATATTTCACAGGAAGGTGCTAGCATTTCATAAATATAACTATACAAATTTTGTTTAGAACTCTAGCTATTAGACAAGAACAATCGAAACTTAATTCCTGAAGAAAAATGAACTGTTACAGAAAAGTATAACTTCTTACTTACGTCTATAAGTACCTAGACACACCCTTTTTTTGGTTTAAATACTATCATGGGAAACATGGAAACTGTAACAATTTTCACATTTAAAAAATTCACGTTCCTAAAAATATGACTTCAGTACTAATTATTAATTAGAAGTAAAAAAAATAATGAGTTCCTTATTAATTTTAAATACCCACCCCAATGGTTTCTTACGATAATGAAGGCTAGAAACTGTTTTTACCCTTCAGGTATATACACGAGATACTTTTTCGTACTACTTTATCTTTTATAAAAACTATCTCTTATAAAAACATGTAAGCAAGCTATAGTAAAGTCACTAACACATGTGTGGACAAAAACCGATCTACTATAAATATATACTGTCAAAAAAAGAACAAAAAAATTGGATTCATGCTAGAACAATAAATTCGTGCTGAAAATTTATTAGAAAACTATACTATTCCAGTATTGTACAAAACACCGTTATGAGTGTACTGAATTCGATCAAAATCAGTTCAGCCATTTTTTTATTAAAAGAAATGTTAAGGCAATCATTTTATAATTCTATCTGATTGACAATAATTTATAATTAAGTAAATTTGAGGCATGGAAATTTGAAAAATTAAAAGTTAATTTCGGAAAAGCTTAGAATTTAATATATTATTATAGTAGAATTTTTTTTATTTAATTTAATCTTACTTTAAATGTTAATAAAATTTATACACAGAAAAAAACAAAAATTACGATTGGAACATCGTAATCTAGGACCAAACATTCATTATTTTGTTTTTTGCAATATTTTATTTAAAATTTCCTATTTACATTTAAATTTTTACATTGTAAAATTGTAATTATAACAAAAGCTTTTGAAAATACGATGTTATATTTCAAAATTGTCTATAAATACAACTGAATATACATATAAAACACATACTAGGGCAGAACTACTACTACATTCCCTACTTTCTTATGTACTTCTCAACGAATAAATATATACGAGTGTTTGAGTATGCATGAACTTATACATGAACTATTTCTATGAACGGGCCTATAATAAATGTAGAAAGCATAAAACGTTAGTTCTGATCCTGCATGCTTATATTAAACCGTAGAAAGTAAGATATATATTATTATTATAATTTTTGATATATTTTTTTCCGTTTAGACTGTCTAAGTCATATTATTTTAATTGGTAACATATTTCTATTCAAATGTATTCGTATCTGCAACCGAAATTAATTATGATGAAAGACATAAATGGCATTGTCGTCATATTATGTACTTGCATGCAGGTATTTTCGTCTACGTTAATATACTACATCGTCAAACTGGTAGATTAAGCCAAAGCACTTACGGAACGCAATTATTCACTTGTGAAGAATATCAACATTTCCGTAGCCACATTAACCAGAATTACGACACTTATTCAAGACGGCAAAGAACAATATCAGTAATGCGCTTTATAAGACATATAACTACGTAATTTCAAGAATTAAGCATTTTTCTTAAAGTAAAAAAAATCTTTGAAACAAATAAACAAGTTCTAACATAACAGCCTTAATTCATGCAATTTTATTTTTACCTTGTACCTTGTTTAAAAGTTAATGGTTTGATAAATATTTTTGATTTGTTGAAAAAAGTTTGATTAAAAATTAATAATATAATATGATCTAAACCGAAAATGCATCTCAGTTGTTTGTTTTAACAAATATGTTCAAGTATTTAATTTAATTTTGAATATTTAACTCTCAGAATTTAATTAACTTAAACAATCATATTTTAAGTTTTAATTATACAAATAACTACCAACCAATTCTACAAAATATTAACATTGAAATTACATCGCATTTTCATTAGAGTAATTGTCAAACTAATAACATTCATAATTCACAACTTATGTTTACTGCTTCATATATAATAAATTTTATTCACAAAACAATCGAATTTAAATTACAACACGAAATTATAAGTGATTTACAAAATAATCGAAGAACCCTAATGTAGTTTTAAAGCACAACTATTAAAATGAAACAAAGAGCGTTTTTAAGGATTCACTTTAAATTAAAATAAAACAAAGGAAAATACTTTTAATAGCAATAGAACTGGCATTGTTGGAAAGTTAATTTTATGTCATTATTGATAAAATATAATTTTGACATCTGATCGCTGCAGCTGGCTAATAGATAGAGCAATCTGGAGATTTAATTTTTACACACTTTTTGCAACAATTGTGACCGTATTTCGCCAATAACTCGCAGACCTTAAGATACTTTTTACTAGTTTTCAAAAAGTACCCGAGGTTACTTTGGGTATCTATTTACTCTTTAAAAAAGGAACTTAAATACCTATCTTAAGTTACTATAAGAGATACTTTGTATGTTATGTATATACTAAGATTCGTAACGTATTAGGAAAATTAATTGGATAAGCAGGTAATGTATTTCTTATGTTTATTAATTTAATTTTTTAATGTACGTATAAGCCCTTATAAACACAAGCCACTGAAACACTTTAAAAACGATGCTTTTTCTATTCCATTATAAATTGAATAGAAAAATATATTAAAACATCAAAACATACCTACAGTTACTTGCAGTAAAAAAATATTGTTTACTGCAAACATTATTTTTAGTTACTTTTTCTTATTATAGATGCTTTTAGGTATCTATCTAAGATACTTTAAGTTATACGATACAGTTCTTTTAAAAAAGTAGCCAAGATAGTTTTCGCTACAAAATAAAGGAACTAAGATACAATAACTTATCCTGTCAAAAAGGCATTCAAAAACCATTTAAATGTTCGAAAACCCCGTTAGAGGTCGTTTAAAGTCGGTTCAAGGCATTTACTTCAAACTATTTCAAAATGTCTCTAAACGACTTTTCTTAACACTGTAGATACTTAAAAGTAACAATGACAGATCTGACTGTATTTTAAATCTTCAAACGTTTTTGGTTTACCGGCAAAGATAAATGACTTAACATATCTCCACAGAAACTAATCTAAAATGAATAGATTACAAGATTTTTGTGACCAATTAATAGGACAATTACGTGAAATTATTCTTATCATCAAATGTTTCTGTGAGCAAACTAATGATATCGTGCGCTACATGGTTTGCAGCTCTATCCTTTTGGAACCACATATCAGCAAGACTAATGCTAGCCAGTAGAGATATAAAAAAGCTAGTCATCATATGTATATAACTTTCATATTCTGCTTATCATCACTTTTGAAGACACATGGGTCAATATTTCCACCAACCCAAAAAGCTCATCAAACAGCCATCTTTCCTGGATGTAATGATGTTTCAGTAATGAGTTGTAAATTATCTTCACTATATATTTCATCTTTATTTCAATATACCAATTCTGATCACTGACCCATTCAAAAAAATAATGAGTTTCATTGCTAAATAAAATTTTGTATGGATAATGGATAAGTTTGAAAAAACCCATCATAATTATTCATCATGAAATAAACAAATAAAACAATAAAATTAGTATCAACTATCAAATTAGTTATCAAATAAAACAGTGTCCCCAAGTCAAAGATGTGAATCTCCAAAAAGAAACACTCTTCAATAGAATGATAAACTTTTAAATTAAGGAAAAACAGATCTTTAATTAATTTAAAAAAATGTTATTTAAGAATACCTACACAAATTCAATATCAAAAAATCCAATAAAAAAACAACATAGTGGTGAGATTTCTTAAGCTTTTATAGGTATTCTTACAATTTCTGTGAATTTTTAGTTTTTGTTAGTTTAGTCAATTGGATTTTTTAACCACTAGCACACTTGTAATCTTAGTCTTAGGGATGATAGCCCTTCTGAGCGACAAGTTTCCTGAACTACAAGTATTGAAGTCAAATTTTACAATATCGAGAATATTTCTTCTCTATGACAAGATAACCAAAATTTAGTTGTTTTTAATATTGATTTAATTAGCTTTAGAAATAAGGATAAAAGTTTTGATAATATAGTCAACTCTAAACATTTCAAAACTGGAAGAACTAATGATAAATAAGAACTTGGAAATATCAAAAGTTAGACACATTATTCAATGATATAGAAAAACCCCAAATGTTTGAAAATAAAAAAGACGTACAAAAAATAAACACACTTAAAAGCTTACCCTTGCCTAGCTACTGTCCTGAGTCTCCACAATTTTATGGTAATCATACCCTTAATTTACATTATTTAAATTAAGTTAAATTTAAATTATCAGTTTTGTTTTCTACAATAATATTTTTCTCTGGTACATTAAACTTTAACAATAGTTTAAAAGTTGAAATTATTGTTTGATTAGATTCGTTTTGAGTTTATTTGTCGTCATGTGATAAAACTGTGTTACTACAAGGATATTTGAGTTTTTGTAAAAATGATTTAAATCAAATAATTTTTTATTATTATTTTAGAAGAAATTTCAACAGAATGAAGTAAAATTTCAATCCATAATTTGGAACTAAATAATACTAACAATTGGCTAATGTTCACATTTAATAATTGTACCCTTTTCATCAAACTAAACTTGAGCTTTTTATATATGTATTTATCTTCGTAATAGAAATAACAATGACATTAAAATAAAGTATTTGTTTGTGAACTTATTTTCAGTAAAATTTAATATGTCTAATTAATTAATAAATAATATACTCTTCTTTGTTGTTTTATAATTGCTATCCAACGTACAACAATATTTGTAATACTGCTTCGGTAGATAAACATCACCTAGTCTTGACTCGGTTCCATGATATATGATTCCACTATAAAATATCCGCAGACTATACTCTGAAAAAAATATCCCAGGACAAAATATCCCGACGACGGAATATTTGGCAAGACTATGGTTCTTCCAGCGCCACGATTTAAAGACCGATTATTATAAATCTCTACTATATCTCTAAATTGAATTTTTCTGTGCAAAAATAAAAATCTATGCACCAGGAGTCCAGGGGAGAAGCCTGCTGAAAGTTCGTTTTAGTAACATCAATATCTGATAACGTTATATTTTTACTTTGTTTTTAATTTAATTCACGAATAAATCGACCCATAATGAAATAAACATTTCAAACATTCTTTTGAGCTTGGGGGGCTCGCCCCTCAACCGAAGCTTTACTACTGGACCGTTTGTGTATAATTTTTTGTGATCATATTTTTAAAAAAAAGGTAAAGGAAGGGAAGAAGAAATAATTAAATAAGGAAGTGCACAATTGCATTTGAGTGTTTTTGAAGTTATACTTCTCTAGGCGCGTTATGAAAAATTGATGAGAGTGAAATTTTACGATGCGCGCGCACCGTGACACAAAATTAACAGAGTGAAGTTGTCCACTAAATCGTTTATGAAGTTGAGGAAAAAATGCTACCAACAAAACAGAAATGGAACCTCTGTTAGTGGCGCATGCCGCCTCTGTTCACTGTGTATTTATATTTATAATATTTATCCATATGCTTTGAGTTTCTACATTTAAAACACGTGTTTTCATTTTGTTTTCATTATACAAGTGCGAATTTTATATGTACCTCTGAATTATAATCAGAAGTGATTTAAATTGAATATTTAAATCAATACTAATTAATATCAGAAAATATTTGTGAAAAAACTGTGCTCATCAACCTTCCTAAGTGCTCCAATACAATTGAGATTAACTATCCGTATGTATTATTTAGTAATAAAAATGACAAAATTATTACTTAATAAACTAATAAGTAGGTATATAATAAAATCATGTTTCTCTTTACGACAGACTATCGTCAGTTGCGACGTACCATATAATTTTTCTTTGTCACCGCCACCCAATATACTTACACGACTGACAAATGCTAAGAATTGGAAATTGATTAAATGAAATCAAAATGACTGTTGAAACTATTACAACAATCATTCAGTTCAAATTTTAAACAATGATGGTATTTTACTCACACGTATGTGTTTACAATATTTGTATACCTTTGCCGAAATATATGCATACATATTACTAACGTTTGCCTATTGTTATTATTATTATTATGAGAATTAATATGCATTTAAAAGAAAGATATTTTTCTGAAGTTATTCAGGGTAATATTTAAAATAATGTAATTAAACTTGATTGATACATAACATTACAATATATTTTTCTATATTTGAATTAAAAATTAGTTTCAATACATAGATATGAATGGGTAAATAAAATATACAATCACTATTGCATAAATTTAATTTTTGGGACATCGTTATTAGGGATTGTTTATATGTATCTATACATGATATTTAATGCCAACAATCTACTTCTATGTGGTAAATGTTTTCGATGAGTGTTTTTCGAGCATGTTACCCAATCTGTTAATTCGGTTAAACGGTTAATACATATAATATGTAATATACATTTTGTATAAGTAACCAAACGTATAAGCATATAGTATTAATGTATAAATAGCCAATTTAATCTTTTATTTGAAACCCAGTTACATTCCGTCAAATATTCACAACCCAACACTGGCACAACTGACAAATGACTAAAACTAGCAATTGAATGAAAGTGAAATGACAGTTGAAACTAATGACATGGTTGTTCAAATTTGAGGCAATAATTATTATATTTGTATTCCACTAAAGTGGATGTATTTAAACTGTATATTCTTTGTCTTTGTCGCAACACATACGTTTTCTTATTATGTATTTTGATATTAAAAGTAAATTGTGTTTAAAATTGTATCATATTTTAGTAATCTCAAACCTTATAACTGGTGTGCCAGTTCAGGAACTACCGGAAGAGGCTACGGCAGTGGATTAAAAACCTATTTTTAACTATACCAAAGAAGTATAACTTCTCACGCGCGTACATAAGTACACACACTGTTTTTTTTTTATAATATTAGTGGTGAGATTTACAAATAGTGAAGAGAACAATTACATTTGAATGCTTTTTAGAGCAAAATCAAGGTACAAAAAATTAGTAATTAATAATCGAACGATCAATTGTCGGAAATACTTTGTCTCAGTGATATTTTGTTCGGTTTATTTTGTCTGGGGATATTTTGTCGAGAAATCAATACGCCTGATACCCTTGACTCGAAAAATTCATTCAACTAAGCTCAATTTTATCTTAGTATAGCTGATCCCCGCGACTTCGTCTGCGTAACATAAGTGTAGATTATATTTTATTTTCAGATTTGCTATTTGTAGTGGTATATGAAAATTCTTATTTTTCTTATTTCTTTTACGAAAAACATAACCATACTTAAAAACACTATTTTGTTGACTTGAAAAAGACACATTTAATATACTTTTGCTTAGAATAAAATTGTATAAAGTAGAAAAAGTATAAAGTTGTATGTAATGATCAATTAACTTTCAAAAAATATTTATAAATACCTAAAAAGAGTATGTTCAATTGCGTATACCTACGGTAGGTATACCTACCGTGAACCTAATAATCCGTAAATCAATCAGCATCTATACATAAATAAAAAATATCGCCAAGTTCAATAAAGTCGGTCTTAATTATGACTTAAAACAGTAAAAAGTTATCAAAACTCTTACGTCAAAATAACAGAAGTAAAGGGTCTAGATTTAGAATATTAGTAAAAATCCCATTTCATTGTCTTGACTCCCGAATGAACCTTTTTCCAAAAACTATTACACTATTGCAAAAACAACACAACCGCGAAATTGAAATTTGTACAATTGCACGAAATCCAGTTCTTCCATAATCAGAAGAAGTAAGAAAGGTTTTTGGTAATTTTTTCACACATTATTGGAGTTTTAGTTTCAATCCCTAACTTTTTTGAAAATTTAATATAGCCCATGTTCACCGGAAACAGTGAAGCTTCCCAACAGTGAAAGAATTTTTCAAATTAGTCAAGTAGTTTCGGAGCCTACTCAAAGCAAACAAACAATCAAATCTTTCCTCATTATAATAATAGAAGATAAATCATAATTCTTTAATATGTATATCTTTTTTTTAACATGGCAAATCATTCAAATAATCTAAAAATTATCAAAAAATTAAGGACTCAGGTTCCTAATTAAGGAAACCATTTTAATATTTTCTTTTTAATTATTTTTTGAATCTTAACATTTAATGTATTCGATACAATGATCTAACTCAGCACCGCCCACTTTTGGAGTGGCCACTTTGATCACTCGGGCACTAATAAACTTTCGGTAAGCAGTGTTATAAAAAATATTAAATTTATAAAATTTCTCGTCCTTGTTTTATGATTTCCGTATTTTTTATATTTTAATATAAAATTATTGTGTTTTTTTTTATTATTTTCACTTCATAACTGTCTCTCAACGACAAGTGAACAAGATGCATACGGGGTAGTTGATATAAATATGTTTCCTCAAGCTTGGAGTTGATGTTCAATCATAATTTCAAATTAAAATGCAAAATTTAAACTGAAAAGTGCAATAATTCTTAATCAACAAACAAAATTCAATTTTCTTCGCAGATGTTACATTACGATTTACGAACTACATAAAAGTGAAAATTAAGGACTAAGTAAAATAGATATGTGATAATAATAAATTTATCTCTAGTACTACATAAAATGCTTACCTAACTTGTAAAATAATATAACAGTTTACAATTTCAAAAGCTTTCCTCCTTAATTTAATTCCTCTCACACTTTTATGTGAGTATTTATTTTAGGTGTACACAAAAGGTTTGTGAGTTGATTTTGGTCTACAAATTCAATATAATCAGCTCATGGTAAATTAAATGAAAACATACGCTATATAATGAGATACTCAGTGCATTGTGCAATTTTGTTGAAAACAAAGCATGAAGGCTTAAAATTCATGAATAGCCTTAATATAAAACAATGTTCGACTTATGTCTCCTTTTAGGGGTGTTGTTTAATTGCGCAAACACAAAAATAAAAAAGACTTATTTTTTGAAATGTCAAATTCCTTTATTATTCACACACTTACTTAACCTTCTTCAACGTACAATTTGTTTCTCTCGACTGCCCCTCCCGTATTCCTACATCCCAATATATACCCTCTTCCCCCACGCCTACTAGAAATCTCCAAAACAATACAAAATGTCATTAAAAAACTACAAGGGGGTCAAAATCTGGCAACATTGCATTTTCTTCTTTGTTTTTGTTCTATTCGTTTTTTTTTTTGTTAATTTTTTTTAATATGGTATATTTTTTGAGGCTAAATTAAATTAAAACCAATGTTCAAAATTCACCGTTGCTAGATTTTGACCGACCTAAAAGGAACATGAGCCTAATTTCCTTATTTATTTCTAATGTTTGAAATTTTATTAAGTTTTTTCCATTGAAGCTCCCTTAGTTCGTAAGCGAGCTTCTTGCGACGGCTGATTATCATCACTATTGAACGGACATAAACAATTAAAATGAATAACCTGGGGCTTTCCATTCGGCTCTTTCCTCATATGGTAGATAATGTCGTTGATCCGCTCGATCACCACATAAGGACCTTTCTAGTTGGCTTGTAGTTTTGGTGATAGTCCATGTTATCGTTTTGAGTTATACAGCCACACTTTGCTGATCCTTCCATTAACGCCGGAGTCGTTATGGTCGTTCATTCGATCGCTTGCATTCTGGATATTTACGAAAACACGCTGGTGAAAATCATCCATTCGGTTCTGTAATTGGTTTACGAAATCATCCCCAGCAATTTCACTTCCAGCTGGACATCCAAACTGTAGGTCACAAGGCAACCGAAGTTCTCGACCCATGATAATTCTAGCCGATGTTTCTCCCGTTATTTCCTGCGCTGAAGATTGATATGCCAGGAGAAGTAGGCTGAGATACTGGTCCCAGTCTCGCTGATGGTCGGAGATTACCTGATGCCGGTTGATGGTTCCGTATTTAATCCATCGACTTCGATTGAAATGCAATGGTCCGAGTTTTCTTAATGTTCAGAATTCGGCATACTTTTTGGAACAAAGAGGATTCGAAATTTCGGCTTTGATCCGAATATAACTCCAAGAGCACTCCTAATTGGCAAATTAGAAGTGGTGGAAAAGCTCGTTGATTCGAGTTTCACGTCCGCAGCACAACAAGCAAAAGAATGTAATCGCTGGAGGCAAACTGTCCAGCCGATCCTGTGAAATCTGAAATTCCCCGAGTGATAGCCATTTTAATCTATTAATGCTAGGATTAAGAAGAAGAATAAGTATCTCCTGGGCGGTTAATATTAGTGGGTCAAGATCATTGAGATCGTGCCTTTTTTAGTGTCTTCTCTTGGGTAGGGCTCCGTTGCATCCGGCTAGTATATTCTTGATGCCCAAGACGTTCAAACAGAAGGTCTACGATTTTGTCTTCTCACATCTTAAAATTCAGTATTGGATCTCTCCCCCTCCTTAGTGTGGTCTCTTCTTAAGCAAATCAAAGTAACTTGGTCAAGTCTGCTCATATAATGTTGTAGTTTGATGTCTCAAATAATTCTTCAATTTTTTCTTGAAATGGTTTTGCGATCTATGTTTGTTTTTTTTGGCAAAATAGTATAATTATCTTTTTTATGCCTTTTATGTTTTCGTGTATACTTTGATCATTTATAGAGAACTGGTGTTTTATATTTAAGTTTTTTTTAGAAAGATCGCTTGAATAGGTGCTTGGTTTTGTTCATCTCCTCTAGAAATAATTTTTGTTGTAGATGATTGCTTGTACATAAATGTGGGATAAGTTTCTCGCTTTGAGGTTTTATTTAAAGATTTTAATATTGGCAATTTAAATTCAAGTCGATTTTTTTTCAAAAGTATACGGCGGGGGGGCACACGCATGGGACAGATACAGTGGTTTCCTGTGATATTCCTGATTTCTAGATTGTCGATACTGAAGAGAATGTTTTGTGGGGCTTTCCTAGCCGATACGTATTCTGTTCTGAAGTAATCCAGTTTTGATCTGACAAGTGCTCCATGTACATTCAGAAAGGACTTCAAATGTCTTTGCTACCTTTTTCATTCAAGATTTTTATTTATTTATTTCACCAGATATACAAAATATACAAATACACAGGTATAATATTTATATATTACACTATGCATGCACCTATAGAAAAGTTGAAAAGTTGCTTAACCAAAAGAAAGTAGAGTTGGATGTGTTTTTTTTTAAATCTTATTTGGTGTAGGAGCCGTCAACTAGCTCTTCAATTTCCTTTTTATTGTTTTGTTATTATGGGGTAGTGTTTTCAGATGCGTTGGTAGTTTAAAGATTTTAGATTTTATCACAACATTAATAGTTTTTAAATGCTATTTCTTTATTAACTTTCGATATTATTAGGCTTTTATTTCCGATAACTCCTTTGTGGTTCTCATATAAATTTGTGCAGTCATGTAATGATATAATAACATAGGGCGTTAAGTGTATATCATCCTTTTAGTACAAAAACTGCCTTTAGAAAAAAATTCCAATGTTATTTTTTTTTAATTCTGACTAAATCTTTATAATACATTTGTTTTCTTATATGAATTAAATAATTTGGTGTTAAAAGTATATACAACTCAAATCATTCATATATTTTGAAATTTATGCATTATATTTCTCGGTATAAGTCGTAAAACAGAACACTTTATAAAATAGTAAAATATTTAGAGTTTCAATAGTTCTGGTTATTCATATACCTATACATAAAAATATGCATGTGTATATCTAACCCTCGTATATATAATATTATGTACAATATGATAGCACAAAATTTCATGTATCGGTATATAAATAGCATACACATACATACTACTATATTTTTAGTTCTGAATTTAATTTATTTGAAAACTGGACGAGGGTCTTACAATATATAGCCCTCATTCGCATTTTTATTCGGTATTTTTCTTTAAATTATAAAATATTAAAAATATCATTTTATTAACTTTACGTAATTCAATTAAGAAGTTTTTATGAATAATTTTTCTTATAATTTAAACTTATCATTAAATCAAAAAAATTAAAAAAAATATTTTTTAAATTAGTATTTACCAACGAGTTATAACTGCTAAGGTCTTTAACGACTCTAGCGTTTAGGTTAATAAAAATCGGCAATAGAGAAATATCGAAAATTTGCTCAGTACGAAGATCGAACCCAACAATAACTAGTTTTGGATTCTGTAATTTTTTTAAATTTATTCTTATCATTAGTGTTCAACCGAACTTTCGGTTTCGGTCGGACACTACTTACCATTGAATCAAATAACTTAACAAATTATATTTTTTAATTGTTTTTGCCGTCGCTTTATAACTACTAAAGTCTTTAACGACGCTAGAGTTAGTGTTAATAAGAATCCATAATCGAGCAATAACGAAAATTTGCTCGATACGAAGATCGAACCCAACACTTACTAGTTTTGAAGCGGTCATTTTGACCACTCGGTCACCAGTAGACTTAAATTATTCATTTAAAAGCCTTATTTTTAAAATAAATACTAAAACTACATTCGTAGACAGCACTTTCCTTAGTGCTCTTCTCTCTTTTTTATGAATTTCAGCAACGAAGTGTACTAAGTACAATTTCTTTTTAACAATTCAGAAATCTATATTGAAACAAAATATATAACTATATATAACTATATAACTATATATAACTATATTCCAACTTGAAAAAATAAGTTACTAGATATACTCACAAAAATCGTATAAATTATTGATTCAATTTTTTCAGCAATTAAATAGATTTCTAAGCAATGGTTAGCTTAAATAATAAAGACAACAAATTATTTTTGGGAAATTGTTTTAATATTAAAAAAAGCATGCTACATTTTTTTTATTTAAGATTATTTTTGTCAACTCAACGAATATTTTATATTACAAGTGAAGATATAAAAGTGCTTTGTAGTTATATACTTGGAAAATGAAATTTAAAAACAATTTATTTATTAATTCGAAATGAGAACAGTTCTTTATTCTGTATGTTGAAATTTTATTCTTCAATAACATAATAAAGAGCATTCAATGGTAACAAACACATCGAGCGATTTCTAATGTATTCCATAATAAAACTGTAGTGTTTGGCAATTTCGATAAATGTTAGAGTTTTACTCACAAAAACCTATTGAGAATTGTATCGTCCATTTTTATTCGCTATTTGTTCATAAAGAATATGTGCTATTCCAAGTTTTAACCAACAAAACTTAAATAAAACCCAACTGGGCAAGCGACTTATGTAAACAATAAGCTGAGCTGCCATACAGAAACACGACAAATTGTTCCAGGTTTCTCCCGCAGGCATCACAAGCGATGAATAAAATCCTATAGAGCACAAACTGTAGGTTCAACTGCTCATATTATTATATATACATTATATGTGAGTTCAACAATAATAGTTTAAAATGATGAAAAACATTGGTTATTGGGTAAGAATATTTTTCAAGTACGGTTAAACTAATATTGCAATAGTTGTAAAATTACGCGTTGTCGTATTATTGTATGTATGTCTAGGGTATAATGTACCATATATGCGACAAAATGTAGTAACAAAGTTTCACAACAAATGTCCTGTGTCCTTATATTCACCTATTGTAACCCCGTGGATCGATAATACTAAACAAACAGGGTCCTTAGCTAAAAAAATCAGGTTTTTATTTCCAATTGTCCGATGCCCGCTACTTCGTCAGTATGAAAAAAAAACGTTGCTAATGTTTATGATTAATTTTACTGATTGTGAAGAAATACATAAAACTACTAATTTCAAATTTTCTTATCAAAACGAACATATTAGTCATATCTCAGCACTGGTTTTTAATCCTTCTAAAAAAAATGAAATAATAAACACAAAAATTTATTTACTTGGATAATTGCTTAGTTAAATTCTAATTAATAATTAATGGTAAAATTGAAAATTTGTATAAAAATTAACCCTTCGTTTCACTCCTTATGGTAAAGAATCGAAAAGAACAAAATTGCCCGGGTAGCGGCGTTTGATCTTCCATTTTTATTTTTTTGCAAAAGTTATGATTCTAGTTTTATCGATTTGTCTACAAAAAATGAAAAATTGTCATTTCTGTTTGATAATTTGAAACATTTTTCATCGAAAGTTGTATTTGCTTACCGTTTTGTATTTATTATCGAAATCAAAGATAAACTAAAATCAAAGGGAATAATTTATCTAGAAACTAAAAAAGGAAATACTAAAATCGAACCGGTAAATTTCAATCGATCGAATCTTTAACAGACAAACAAAAAACATTGTTTATATTATATAATTATTATTTTTGTATTTTACATAAAATAACTTATAAAGAGTGTCCCTAACTTACGCAGATTTGAACTCACCGCCATTTTTGCGGGAAAAGGTTACGAACTAAGAAAATCGTTAGCTGACTTTACAGGTTAGTAAATATGGAGCACTACACGACACAACGACGCATTTTCATTATTAAAAAATACTTCAAAAATAAATGCTAATTTTTCGAGCAACGCAATTCTTAGCAATGAAACTCATTTTTGTATTGATGGCTTAGTTAATCGACAAAATTACCACATTTTGGGTTCAAAAAACACACAAAATTGTCGACAAAATAACAACAGGTCACTATTTGGTGCATATTTTGAACCAGTTACTGTTACTGGTACCCGGTATGGCGAAATGATAACTTTTTCTAAACAGTATGATATTGAAATGGTCAACATGTGATTTCAACAAGACGGTGCACCATACCATACAGTCTGTGAAGTAATCCAAATACTGCACGATACATTTCTTGGTCGTATACTCTCTTGTTTCGGTGATAATGTTTCGGTAATTGGTCTATTAAACCTTTGGATTTCTTTTTATAGGATTGAAGTCAGTGATTTATTCCAACAAACTAACATCAATTTATGCATTAAAGGAATAGGTTCAACGTTGCATCAACTAAATTCAACAACAATATACCAAATGGTCATGGAGAATTTCGACGAAAGAGCGTACATGAGACAACGAAGCCGTGGGGATCATTTGGCCGATATGCTATTTCATACGTAACCTTAATCTACGTAGGTACTTTATGGGAAAAAGACGATTGAACAAAAAAAAAACGGTGTTTTAATTATACCTTAATGACCTTAATGAAATCTTACGTAAATTATGCGATACTGCATACACCCTAAAGCTAATTATAAATTTCCAGATTCTGCGCTTTACAAACCTTGAAATAGAGTTTTATTGTGGTTTTAAGTGAAAATTATCCTTACAAATTCTATTTCACTGTCCTTTTTTATTAAAAATGGTAAATAGTTTCAGAATTTAAATTTTAAACTACCACAGACATCTTAAACGAGTATTATTGTACCAAAATAATATGTTTATATCTTATTATCTAAAATATTCATAAAACTTGAATCTTGATTTATATTTTTTATCTCCATTTAGACACAATGAAAACTCGTTAACTCCTGAGTTGACGTATTTTTCAATTCTTTTTTATTGACTAAAAAGAACGACTAAAGAAAAATATAAAGTTCAAATACAAAGCACATCGCTAAAAAAACTTTTATTTGTACAGAAATAATCATAACATAACTCGTCAAATCTTTTATGTTTTTCAATAGAAAATATAAAACATATTCCTTGGGCAATATCAATTAATTTTAACGCTATGATTGAAGTAAGTAGACGAAAATTTATTAGTAATGTAAATATCTACAGCATAATTACTAAATAAATCTCTTTTTGATCTTTGTTAATCATAATTCAATTCATTTTATTTTAAAATCTTAATCTTAAATGATGTCGTGCATTATAAATCAATTTCGCGTTGAAATAAAAATTTCACAAGGTCTTAAAAATTTAAAATAAAATAAGCGATTTCAGCGATTAATTATTATGAAATAGAAATTTAATACCAAAAAGGACGAAAACCTTATTTCGTAAGATAACATTAAGTAATAATAATGAAAGATAAGATCAAATTTATTTTACTAGACATATTAATTAACACCATTTAAGTCTCTTTGCGAATTCTATACTTTGACCTTAATGTTAAACAAACCCTCTTAAGAGATATAATATGAGTATATATAGATTTATAAAATGCAATTAAGTCTAGTGGTGGAAATAATAAAAGTATAAATATATTCGTCAACATTTTAATTAATATTTTTGTTTGAATATTTTAATATTGTGTAATGTAAAAAAATAATAAGATTCTCCTCGATACATTTACGAGTGATTATTGTTTTGAAGATATTTTTCAATCTTTACAATGCTCCAATATCTCGCCCGGTCATTAAATTGATAATCGATTTTTAACTAAGGTCTGTTTCAAATCATTCTAGCGAGAGCAATTATCACACTTAATTAGGCAATTTTTTCATTCATTGTCTTTTAAATTTTTCACCAAATTCAAAAGCATAATTTAAGATAATATAATGAAATGAATTTTATAACAAAATGCAGATTACAACTACGCAATTAACACGAACAAATATAGGTTCCAAGTAAAGTAATCATTTGAAAATACTACATTTTTTTACTTTACGTAATAGAAGTATTTTCCGAATTTTACAATAAACATGCATATTTAAAACAAAAGTCTTAGGTACTTATGGACGCACGTAAGAAGTTATACTACTTATTACTTTTTCTTACCGCTACTAATATTATAAATGAACTGTAACGATTGACATTTAAGCAATTTAAAAGAACATTTCTTAGTTTCAGATTTTCATGAAATATTTTTAAACTTCATATTGTCAACATTGTTAAACATCAATTCACACTAATTGTATCAGGTATTCTTATGCGAAATATAGATGCACCTCAGCTATGTAATGGAATGAAGCTTTGGATTACATAATAGGGACAAAATATACTTGGTACCACTATTTTAACTATTTAGGTGTAGGAAAGGAGGAAAATGTTACCATACTTCAAATCCCAATAATCCTCACTGACCTACCATTGCAATTCAAAAGATTTCAGTTTCTAACAAAGCTTAGTTTTGCTTTTGCCATTCACAAAGTGCAAGGGTCCACATTGCAGGTAGTAGGGGTGCTTTTTGAAAAGCCTTGTTTTTCCCAAAGAACATAGATAATACACAGCAGCATCCTAGAATAACACACTTCTTTATGCTGGTCTAAAGAAGAATTAGTTTGCGAAACTTTACGTTAATGACTTGGACTTTTAAAATCTTAAAAAATAAAATTATTTATCTGTTATAGTGAGATATTTATCTTCATAATAAAACAGGTTTTTTCTGGTCAGGCAATAAGCAATACAATTATCAAACTTCTTTAATTTCTTCTGAATAATCTTTTACACTAATTTAAGAAGATCAACGCTGGCGAAGCTATAGAAAGAAGCTATTAACTAACAATCGACATTCAATTCAACATATTACAACGTTGCATCACGCAGAAGAAGGGGTGGGTATCGGCTAGTTCTATTATAGTTTTAAAATATTTTATTACTATTTTAATTGAGTTATAAATTCAAAAAAATTGGTTCAAATTTAAAAGAAGCGTTTTTTCTTTCCTAGACGGAAACGGTACAAAAATTGAAACGCTAACTTATTTTTCCTTCTCATGACGCGCCTAAAGAAGTATAATTTCAAAATTAGCCTTAAATATAAGAAACAAATGCCATATTTGACGCAATATTTTTTATTTTTTTCCCCTTAAATTGAATCTATAAGTATACTATTTGTTTACAAATGATTCTGTTCGCCTTTTAACTTTCTTGATGATTCGGTTCTCTAGCTCTTGAATTAATAATTCAAGTTTTACAAACATACACTCTTTTAAAAACCAATAAAGTATTTTTTTTTAAATTTATTATGTTATGCACTTAGATGTTAGGTATTATACTTAAATATTTCTATCAGAATTTGATTACCTCTACAAGTTTATATGACGATTGAAGACAGTTATTAAAACCAAGCGCCTGGTGAAAACGAAATTCTCCCCAAACGTCATGCTTAGCACAAATAATGTTACAATAATTTTATATTAAATAAAATAATGCATTTATATATGATCAACTATTAGTCCATCTGTGGAAATTTTTAGAGATAATGATTTAATAAAGAAGGGAAAAGTTCTTTGAAACTATGTTTCAATATAATTTTTTATAAACCTGAGCCCTAAAGTGGAAGATTTGATATAACTTGATATCAGTAATGTAAAATAAACATTCAATAATTTATTTTTTGATTAAAACTGTCTAGAATTTGGTAAGTTCAAACATATATACAAAATCAATTTCAATTATAAATGAACTTTTTTATTTGGAACGTCATTAGTGCGTCAATAGCCTTCAATGGCTTTGCTGTTTCAACTTTCTTTGTGCGAAAAATAAAGGGTAAAAAAATCCGTATAGTATATTTCAATTCAACAACCGTCAATTAATTGATATTCTATTTACACTGTTTCAAAAAAAAAATAGAAAAAAACTTCTCAGTTCTTTTAAGTAAATTTCTCCTTTTAACGATAACTAGCAGTACCGAAATTAATGCTAAAAACGGCGGTAGAAACAATGAAATGAGATCAAAAGTTCGTTTAATGTGAAAATAAAATAATTAATTAACAGTCGTTTATTTTTAGAAAAGTAAAATTTTATCTACACATATTTTAAAAGAAGCTTGAATCGGATCTAATGAAATTATCTTCAATAAAACAGTCATAAACTTTTAAATTGAAGGAACTCTTAAATATTTGAAAATTTAATTTTCTTAATAAAAGTTGCGGCATAATATTATTTCCCATTGTAAATATTCTTCCATTTTATCATATTCATTTTTTTACATTTGCATATGAAATTCAAATATACAATGCAAAAAGAGTAAATACAAAGTGTTTAAAAAATTCGAGAGAGCTTTTTTTAAACTAGATTTTAATTACTTCATAACAAATGTGTGATACTTTATTTTCAAAGATAAAGTAATTTTTAACCCATTTTACTTCTGAGAAACGTTTTTAGACGGAACGCATTATCTCCATCTACCTTTAGGGAATTTCAGTCATCTTTTATTTTAATTTCCGTTTTGTAGACAGACTCAGTTCTTTTAATGGCTAACAATGTTTCAAATGTGGAGTGTGTTTGAAAATAAATATCTTTTAAAGATAAAAAAGTATTAAAAGCAAATACCATTGTTTCAGTACTTCAGATTACTGAAATTTATATGTAGTTCTTATATTTTTTCGATACCAAATATATAATTTACATACAATACAAAATATATTTTGTTTAATGAAAAATCTTTTATTGCACCAAAAATTCACACAAAAAAAAAATAATCAAATTCACGATTTTTTAATATATTTTTTTATTGATCGATAAGGAAACTGCAAGTTTTTAGAAATACGTAATAGAAACGCTGATGTGCATATAACGAAAAAGGGCAAAGACATTAATATGGTCAAACTACAGACATACTACAAACATGCTACGATCGGTTTTTCGTTTTTAACCATCAAATTTATGTGTTCCTACATAATCTATTCTATTACATACCGTATGTTCAATTATTTTTTATTTCTCTACTTCAGCAGAAATATAATTTCGTAAATGTTCATATTTATTATTAAAAACGTAAATAAGATTTAATATAATTAAAAACAGTGAATATTAAACAAATGGATCTCAATTGAAATGGTATTTTATCGCGTTTAATAACCCCAGCTTAAGGTGATAAATAAGATGGTATATGGGAATTGTATCAAGATGTGGTGCCACCACAAGTGTGTCTGGAGTACTAATCTATATTACTAATTGATAATTAATACACCAGACACATTTGTGGCGGCACCAAACCTTAAAAAATTTCCTATCGTTCATTGCACGATTAAGATACTTTCTTATATATTATCTTATCCCAGCTGACCTTACAACTCCGCCTTCAAACAGAATAAGATATTTTCTCTTAAAAGTTACCAGGTAGCGATAACAAATTCGACGAATCAATTTATAGTTTATTTATAGTTTTCGATAAAAGATTTTCATTTAAGTAAAATAACTTCCGCTAGGGCTAGAATTAAATTGTTTGAAAATATTATATATAATTTTGGTAACAAAATGCTGACTGAATTTGTATTGTGCCATCTTTAATGACTCCACTTGACTCCGCTTTCAACCAAGAAGTCGTTTTTAAACCAATAGTCATTCAATTGCCATTTATCTGCTTATAAGTTATTTCAAAGTGGTACTAAAGACATTTTATGACTAAAATAATTTACCAACTTAGTAAAAATTACAAAATATTTTTTATTCCGTAATCTATATTGAAATGGTAGGACCAAAAACCCGAAGGAATATAAATTCGATATTGTATGCTCTTCGAGTTTCACAGGATAGCAACGCAAAGCTGTACTAAAAACATTTTCAAAGATTATCTAAGTGTATTAGATATTCATTAATGCCAAATGAGCTTTTTTGAGTTCAAATTCGATAATTTTCATTTTAAGGAGGGAAATGGTGCCAAATGAATGCTAGAAAGTCGAAGAGCTATCAAATAATCCAAATCAATCTTAATCGATTGGCCAAATACCCAAAACTGTCCAAAAACTTAACAAATAAAATTCTATGCTACAACACGGTAAATCAAAATCCCTCTGCAAAAGAAAAGGCCTGGAAAAAAAACTAATTAATTAAGGAGGATATTGCCGTACTCACTATAATCGTTCTAAGTTATTTCATCGGATTTCTATTTATTTCAATCGTTATCACATTTACTAAGTGACCAAAAAATGAAAGTTTAAGGGATGTTCAAAATGAAATTTTTTGATGTTATCCTTAGTGTCCTTAGTAATCAATTGATTTATACTAATATGGCATTAAAAATTTGCACACTAGATGTCAAAACGTTGATACTATTGAGCTACTGAAGCTGATTATATCATTGATTTAAAATCAAAAGTTGTAACAAAATTTTGTGTCTTAATTGTATATTGAAAAAACGACAGTACTTTCTGCCCCCCTAATAACTCACACTGCATATTATTACTAATCTTTCGTCGAAATTGCAATGTATTTTTTAGAAAGTAACCATTCTTCGTTCACTTCCTTTTAGCTGATACTTAAATCAAAAAAAAAAACTTCCACAATAATACAAATCTACGAAATCGATGACGCTATTTTTTAGATACGACAGTGATATTTATTTCATGTCTTAGATGCTTTTAAATGTAAAAGCTTTTGAATAAGAAATGTTGTCGGATTCGTGATATAAAACCTAGAACTTATTGCACTACTTCACTACTTGACACTCGTACACTATAACACCTTTTGTTGCTTACAATCTGATTGAATCGGCGAATAAATAGAATTCGTTATCGATTCAGATGATGTACAGTAACTTATTTTCCTTTGTCTAGGAATGTTCGATGAAATAAGAACTGACAATCTTAGAAAAATTATTTCTTAAATAAACTAAATTGACTGTTGCATTTACAAAACTGTAACATTTTTACAAAATAATAATGTAAAACTAAAGTAATATTAACATTGGTACGTAGTATGTAGTTAGCTAAACTGTCTTTAATATTCAATTGAAAACCCATTATTAAATAAAAGTACAATAAATTGAAAAACTTTTGCAATTATTGTTTGTTTATAATCAAATTTTAGTAGCGAATACAATGCAAGTATATGCTTACTTGTAATTTAAGCGTCACATTTAAACTTATTTGTCAAAATGAAAATGAGAGAAGAAATACTGTCTTCTAAATTTTAATCATATTACTTACAAATTTAACTTTCAGAATAAGATTTTCTAAAAATAATTACGTTTCTAGACAATGCAAAGCTTTATTCAAAATTTAAAATGTTCTTTTCAGCACTCTACCGAGTACCTACACCGAAAAAGTTTTACGATATCAATTTGTCCTTATTGCGGAATGTTCATTGGGGAATAGTTCATCTTAATGCACAACCACATAAGATACAGCAGTTTCCGTCTTTAGGTATATATTTACGAGAGGCATATAGTCTGGTCACATTACAGACTTCAACATCACTCATAAATAATATATTTAACATCTTTAAAATTAACTAAAAAAAACTTTTTGCCAACATAGTAAAGTATAAAGTGGGATACTTTATATAGGGTATAAGATAACTTGCAAAGCAAAGTGACAAATATTAGTATCACAAAACAGACAAGAGCAATATCAAGATTAAAATCACTGACTACAACCGAATATTCCTAGCATTAGGTACTTGTATTTGTTATTATTTTTTATTGTCTTTAAAGTTTATATTATTCTTTATTTATTTTATTTTTTGAAGTTACACTTCGCTAAAGAAGTGTTATGAAATAATAATGAAAGCGAATTTGTAATCTGGGTGACGGAAAGGACTACAGAAGGAAGTTGCTCGTAAGCGGTTTAGCAGGCAACTTCAGGTGAGTGGAAGCTGACCGTTTTTGGGAGCGAATTTGAGTTCATGTCTCTTTTAGAACCGTCAAATCTGACAAACTTGCATTTTCCACTTTGTTTTTTAATCTATTCGCATTTTTTTGATAATTCTACTCTAATACCGAATAATTTTCTCTTTAGTGGCTAAATTTTCATTATGGGCTGATTTATTGGCTGGAAGATAATAGTCATCGTTAGTTGTTATTTTATATTTAAAAGATTGATATTGTCCAATTTAACATTTTCAATTTTTACAGTTTGAACGATATCACGTATTAATACACAATAGTTTAAATACATTTGAAAGAATGGTATTTTTTGGAATTATTCAACGCAATATTAAAACTATTGCACGGAAAGTCGATTGATATTTTATATTTTTCTATATTTGAATGAAAAATCAATTTCAATACATAGATATGACGTGAATACATAAACTTTTTATTCATATTTATACTTGATAGTTTATGAATACAATCAACTTATATGGTAAATGTTTTCGATAACTATTTTTTAGACAAGTGGCCCCTGCTGTATTAAAAAGAGGTTAATTCATACATGTAAGGTACAAACTTGTATATGTAGTCAATTATGTATAATATTGTGTAAAACTTTACAATATATACAAATAGCCAATTTAGCTCATGTCTCCTTTAACTAAACTAATATCTGACAACGTTGCATTTTCTATTTGGTTTATTATTTGATTAACAAGTGAATCAGGTCATAATGAAAATTTACCAACAAAAGAGCAAGTCATACGATATTAAATAGAATTGAATTGACAAAAATTTACGAATTCAATGAAAAAAAGTAGAAAATGCAATGTTGTCAGATATTGATGTCGCTAAAAGAGACACGAGCCACCAACCTTATCTATTATTTGAAGACTAGTAACTTTCTGAGAAATATTCACAGCCCAATACTGACAAATTACGAAAATTGACTATCAAATGAAAACGAAATGACAATTGAAACCAATAACAAAAGTCAGTTAGTGCAAATTCGTGAAAATATTTATTTTATTTGTATTACCCTTTCATGTATGTGTTTATATTCTTTATTCTCTGCTTTGCCGCCATACATATATTTACCTATTATATTGATATTAAAAGCAAAAATTGTGTTTCTAATGGTATCATATTTTAGTTACCAAAAACTATTATCATCTTGGATTAAAATATTTTTTTGGTTGCACCAAATATGGTAAGTATAACTTCTGACACGCGTACATAAGGACTCCCACCATTTTTTTTTATAAAACATCTGAGAGTTATTTGTTAATCCTTTCTCGAATCCGAAACTTCCTTTAAGATACTGAAATATTTCATGAAATCATAAATGATACACAAAAATAGAATGAAACTCTTTAAAAAGCTGGATTAAAAGTCCTTAATATGGTACCAAAGGCTAAATATTTGTTGAATCTTTTGAAGTAATGGCAATCAAATGACTGCACACCGTCTACAAATTCTAAAAGCTTTTCATATCATTGAAAAATAAAAAATTTAAAAAGTATATTTTAAATTTATATTTTTCCTGGTATCGTTTCAATTTATTGTAAGAAGAAGCAGGTCACAGAAACTTTTTTTTTAATTTTCAATATGCTTTAATAAAATATAACTCCACACTTAGGTATTTTTTTTAAAACCACTCTTCTATACAAAAATTATCCACAGAACTTGAAGAAAAATTATATTTTTACTATTTCACCGATTTCATTTAGTTTATAGTTCAACAAAAATATAGCCTTTTAAAATAATTAATTTACAACTAAACCCAAATATTTTTATGATTTCAACCCTGAAATGAGTTCTTCCATTTGAATATTTTTAGTTGCAACATTATGATGCTCTACATGTTGACCATTGAAATCGAATTCCATAATATGTAATTAAACTATTAATCTAAACTTTGAATCTATTATAATGCGCTAACTTTGTACAAATATTAAATTTTAACATCTATAATTTGAAATTGAAATTTTAAAACGAGACCCAAAATAATTATAGAACTGTATTAAATTTTAATAAAAGCACATAATTTGAACTCAATTTAAACTACTTGTTTCATCAATTTTGAAAATTTGGTTATGTAAACCATTAATTAATTTTACAAATTGATTTTCATTCATTTCATTTCATTGCGTATAATTTATAATAGATACCTATTGTTTTACAATTTACCTTCTTTACAATTATAATCAATTGTAAATATTTTTAAAATACGAATTAACTACATGAGTATGATATGATTAACGAAAAAAATTCAAAGAAGGTAATACAAAATTTATTATTTTAAATAATTGCAAAATAAAAAAAAAATACAAAATGAGTAGATATGTAATTGAAAACAACACACATATTATATTTGTTTGTTCAATATAAGTATTTGTTCAAAATAATTGAAATTATTGAAAATAAATCGCATATCCCTTTCGTCATTGTTATTTCAATTCAAAATGATTAATTATAGTTCTTATGCTGTTCATATTTATACCTCTCGTATATGTATACAATTTATACGAGTTATTATTTCAATGGCATTAAGATAATAAATTTGCCTCTTGTGAAACATAATTGAATTTATATAATTCGAATGCAAATTATTTTTTTCCAAGTACTTTGTATATTATTAACAACAAGTGTACAATTAGTTGATTATGAAAAGACGAACATTAGCATCTTCGAAAATTAAGCTAATATAGGCACCGTATCATTCATAATGCAATTACTCTTTATCTTTCTATTAATATTTGATGTTTTAAACACAGACAACTTTGTTTAAATATTTATTTCAAAGGAAATTATCTTCGTTTTCCGTTGAATATTCACACCAATAAATGCAAGTAATTTAGAAGCTTCAATATCGTAATGTCAAATCAGTAATGTATTCCTTTCGAAGGAGCAGATACGTAGGTAACATATTTCTGTTTACCCTCAGATATACGTTTTTATCGGCGTTGAAAAGAATGGAGCAGTGAGGTGAAAGTTTGATTTTTCTTAAAAATATCTCAGTCAAAATTTCCCTAAGAGGAATTTTTTCCTTTAAAGACTGACGGGTTCAGTAGTGCCATTATTTTCTACAATGGAACGTAAAGGAGAAAGCCTGATCTGAATAATAAATATAATCCCTCTTTTATGGCAATACTTTTTTCGTAACATCCCAGGTAGGTTCTTTGTTGATCAAATATAGACAAAATTAATTTCTGATTATAATTTAAAATATATTTAAAATGTTTTTTCGATGTTGGGTCAATATTGAAGTATTATGATTAAAATTAATAAAATTATAAATAATTAATCTTTGGTGAAAATACTTTGACGTGAGAAAATATTAAGTTTTCAAAATACTTATTATATTTGTATTTTATTTTACAAATAAATTTTAAGTTTTTATTTTTAAGACTTTATTAAAAAAAGTACTATAATTTTTTTAAGGCACTGTATTGCTATTACTTTTTCCCATCTTTCAGGCACCATACGAGTGATTCGCTTAAAAAAACAGAAACAAAGATCTGTTGGAGGAAACCTAACAAGTAGGGATGCAACATTACTCAAAAAACATCGATATTTTTAAAAGTGAAACATCGATATTAAAAACACCATAAAAATGTAAACCCCATCAATTTGTAATCTAATGTCGTAGAGTTACAATCTAACCTAACCTAGCCAACCGTTAGTTTATGATATCATGTGTTACAAATTGTTTCAATACCGTCGTTAAAACATCGATGTTTATAAACAGTATATCGATGTATAAAAAATCGACGTATCGTTTGCATTCCTACTGACAAGAGTAAAGTCCTTAATCTAATATAAGTTATATTTGGATAAGGGTTAACCTACAGAATAAAAGAACGAAATATCATTTAAAATAACTTTTTCGACATATTTATAAATGTATTACAATTATATATCCAAACCCATTTAAAAAATGAAAAGTAATCTATGTGTTATATTCAATTATCGATATTATCCATTTGTGGGAGCTAAAATATATCCTATATGCATGTCCTATTTTATCTATGAATCGTAAGAAAACAGCACTAGTGGTGGTATCATAGTTCATAGTAGATTCTGATGAACGGTTGATCAATTCTTAATCGGATTTTTCGAATGTCATTTTTGTAAAGACTTAGATTTATCACTGCTAACGACTGCTAAATTGATATTGAAGTCACTAGATAAAGTTCGTGTGAATTACATCCAAGCAGAGCTGATCCTCTAACTGAATATTGTAAAAATACACTTTGAATAAAGTTACAACACGATTCATATATTCACCGATAGTCAAATTGTATGGAACAGTCCCAAGCTCCCCATTAGCTCCCAAGTGACTTCGGAATGTAAAGAAAACCTTACAAACTTAGATATCAGAAACAAAATCAGCTTAGAATCGATGTCAGATCACAAAAGTATTATGGGTAATGAAAGAATCTACGCCCTTGCCTGTCAAGGATTCAGGACACCATTCACTGATCCATAGCCTATGCTTGGTATCACAAAATTGGCAATGAAAAATACCATCACAGAAAGGATATTGACAATGTATTTCCAGCATTAAAAATGTCATCTCTCGACTTCAAAACTACTCTGTTTGGTTATGATGATGTACTTCATAAATAACAAAGCCTTGAAGTGAATACCTTTTTTCAACTCTTTGTTCACTGTTCAATTTAGATGAACACCACTGAATGAAAACACGACAAAATATTATGGGAAAACTATTCCTGAACCTAACTACTAAAATGATTGCGAGAAAACAAGTCAGAAGGATAACGGGTCTAATAACCGGCCACGGCGGACTGAAGGAACACCTATATACTCGTATAGTTGAAATATATGTATGTACCAATGTGCAAATTCTTTCAGATAGAGGATGAAACCGCTTGTCAGTTACTAAAACTCTAGTACTTTTTACTATTATTCAGATATATTTCTTAATTTTGAATGCATTGTTATGTATAATATTTGTACATGAGCCGGAGGCGTTCAAGTATTACAAATACAAACATGAACAAGTGTCAAAACCGTAACCAAGGCCAAGAACAGCTTAGTTCTTCCTCTGAGCCTTCTCTCTCCCTAAACTTAAGTAAGGATGTACGATATAGATAATCTATGTTTACACGATCTGATGACGATTTTGATCTTAAACCTTATAGTATATTACATTTTTTTCTCAGTTCACTGTCACCGTTCTTACAAAACAAGCTTCGTCTTAAAAAATACTCGTCCTGCTAGGCGATCTAGGAATCTAGGAATCGTATCAGTTTTTGGCATCTTCGTAAAGTCTTAAGAGTTCCTCAACCAAAATGATTCAGGGTTGCTCTTAAATAAGTGGTAATCATACGAAATAATATCCAGTGAATATATCAAGTGAGGTAAGGCTGACTATTGAAATTCTTCTCAAGTTTCTTTCGTTCTCGTGCTAGAAGATATTTTTGTCATATCTTTTGGTATATTGGGAGCTTTTAAGCTTATATTCTCACCTCAACTGCATTAAGTATTGCTAGTAATGTTCCCCACTAACGGTTTCATTAGGTAAGAGTAACTCATACGTAATAGTTTACTCCGATCTGGTCTCACCATAGCGAAAATAGCGAAAACTTCTTGTCTTGATTATTCTGTTTCTTCGTTAACGTTGATGCAAAACCGGGCTAAGCCCCTTCATTTTCTCCTTTTTAGATTATCATTTTTCGTTTCTTGTCATAATTTAGCCAAAAATCCCTTCCGCTTTGGTCTTTAGAGCAGTTTTTTGTACGTAAAGAAACGTTGATCGACATGGCTTAAGTTCATACAGAACTCAGTTTCCCTATTTTTCCAGCTTATCAATTTTCTCCAAACAGTTTGAAACCAATTGTTGACTCACTTCCAAAGTTTCCGTGAGCTCTTCTTGAATTTGACATAAGTTTTGATCCAATAACTCCTCCAACTCAACGTCTTCAAACTTTATTAGTCTACCTTCACGTTTTTTGTCACTGGTATCAAAATTATCATTTCTAAAAAGCCGGTACCATATTTAATGTGCTTATACTAATGGAGTATGTTCCCCATATACTTCACACGATAATCGATGTCCGTCGGTTACTTTTCTTTAAACTAAAATAAATAGTAACGTTTTCCGTAACATAGGTTTTGTAGGCACAAAATTGGACATGGTGAAAGCACAAAGAAAATATGTTTTTAACACTTCAGCGAAATGGGTAATAATTATTTTTAAAAGAAAAGGATAACGCTTTGGGTTAAATGACAATCCGTAACGATTTAATCATAGCGACGCTATTTTATTTTTAATTCGTCCAACCTTAGTTGTACACCTAATATATACTTTGAGTTTTAGGATTCATATTCTTAAGAAAATTTAAACCTATTTTTTTATTTAAAACTGATAAGTACCCACACAATTGTCGTAAAACTTTTTCATTGTCTACTCCGCTACTCTGCTACTCCGCTGAGCTTACAACTCAGGAACATTCTTTATGATTATCAATTTATGATTTTAACTAACCAGAATATCTTCTGATTGAAAATTGGATATATACAAATTTTAAAACTATAGTTTTTCTTTCTCATAACAATTTTCATAATCTAAATACAATAAACGAATATCGGTATATAACTACTCCTACCGTTTTAAAAGGTTGAGTGATTAGTTTTCAGTATATTTTTTACTTGATAATTTAGAAAGACTTTATTATAGCAATTGATATGGAAATGTTAAAAAAACCAAGGTAGAAATGCTACAATTGAAAATAAAAAACAAACGACTATTTCGATTCTCCGAAAACAAAAATGAACTGAGGTTTTATATACATACGTAGGACATAAAAAACCAGAGTATTCAGACAATATTTTATTCAAAAACGAAAATAAAACAGGCATTTTAAAACATAGAAAAGGTTGATCAAACATTTATCAAGTTTTTTTTTTGTACATATGTACATAGTGGTACATACCTATAAAATAAAAGAGGCAGTAATTAATTTTGTCCCTTGCTTACTGTAACAATATTTAACAACAAATTGAAAATTGGTGAAATATAAAAGTAACATTTTATTTGAAACATAAAACACTTTTGTGATCAATGAACAATAAAATCAACAATTTCTATTAACCTTATTACAAAAAATCTCTAAAAGTTAAAAAATCTCTAAAAAATGCTTTTAAAAAAATTAAAAATAAAAATCAATAAAAAATTATTTGTGATGATTTATTTCAGCTCAATGCATCTGAATTTTTAAAATTCAATGCAAACGAGAACCAATTCGATTAATCTGCAATTTTTCACTGTTAAACATTTATGACAGTTATGTACACTTCATAAATTTGGTTTAATGCACATTTTACAATTTCAATTTATGTGTGTATACCATATAGCACCTATGTAGGTTTATTTCATCCAAACAATTATTTCTGAGTTAATAATTTTTATTAATTTTTAGTACAATTTTAATGACATTTAAATTCTTTAAGTTTATTACTTCCGTTTGAACAGTGTGAAACTTATGAAAAATATTATTTTAATATGTTTTTTCATTATTATTTGTTAAGTGCTTTTTGATAATCAATCAAAGCTAGTACCCAATAGTTATTTCTTTGTAATTGATTGCTAATAAATAGATACAAAAAGTATTGTTTATTTATATATGTAGTTCAAATATAACTTTAAGAATGTATATTTTAGCGTTAAGAAAATCATTTTTTTAATTAAAAGTAAAAATTATTACATCTTCTTAATAAAATAACAATAACAATGTTTAAATACACCATAACTATTTTCTTCATTGAATATCTTACAAAAAATTAATTGTAATATATCAAATTAATATTAGCTTTGTTTTTTGTTTTTTATTTTCTTTTTTTTGAGGTAAATATTCAATGCACAACCAAATAGTAAGCTTTTTATTAAAAATTCTTAAATTAAACAGGTATACTCTCATCCATTCGTGGTCCAAAGTTCGCGACCTTGTGAATAATTTTGCTTAATTTTTTTTTAAAGCTCTAGTAATGTCGTGAATTTCTTGGGTTATTTCTAAGCAAGAGCAAAAAAACGCTCATATTCACTGATAAATTATACTAACTAGTAAATATTTTTTTCATTACTGCATATTACTACAGTATTACTATATTAATGAGTGAAGCTGTCTTTAGAACAGTGATTCGTCACCATTTTAGAGATATTAACTCCCCTCCTCTTCAGTTTCATATGATCATTCACCGAATGCTTTTTAATAAACTATGAAAAAATACTATAAAAAACTATTGAAAAAATAAACTGTGATTTTTTCTAATTCAAAACATAGGTATATATTTAAACATAGATATTATGAGTTGGCGGTGTGTCTTGACCTCCTCCGAACCCGGAAGACTGACTCATCGAAGCCCAGGTTAAGAAACACTGCTTTAGAATGCATTTAAGACATTTAAGAAGCATGTTTTTCACAAATAATATCATAAATAGGCATTTTAAAACTTTTATAACATATTTAAAACATATTTATCATTTTATCTTATTCTTAACTTTGTCTAAATAAAGTATATCACTTCAAGCTATTTTTTTATAATTAGAATAGAATAATGTTTTTAATAAAATAGATAAACTTTTCTTAAAGAGTCAATCAAATCTGTTTATGTGTAATATACATAAATTCGCAAGGTGGCCGCTTCAAAACTTGTAAGTGCTGGGTTCGATCCTTGGGCAAATTTTCAATATTTCTGGAGTTATGGTTTTATGCTAACCCTAGAGTTCCTAAAAACCTTAGCAGTGAAAGCCATGAAAAACATACATAAAAACGTTAGTCCTAACTGAGTGATATATCAATGTACTGTTTAAACCACTACAGCTAGTGTTAGAGATGTGAAAATTAGAAAATGTATTCCTCATAGAATGCAAACATTCCATCACAAAGGATTTCTATAAAATCCTCTTCTAAAAGGAAGAAAAGAGGTGACAAAGTTACGTTAGTAAAAGTACCGTTAAACACGAAACTATTTTATGATTTGAGTTTTTTTGAGTTTGAAATAATTTGCTATCGTTCGAAGGATCAAAATTCTAGTACAAATCTGTAGATACTTTGATGTAAACGAGTGATACTATAACTTGTCCTTAATATACGCAATTTATCAGGTTTTCTGTCTCATACACTTACATATCTTAAAAAGTGGGTGCTCCAATAATGCTATTGTGAAATCTCAATTCATCAAAGTTATGAAATGGAACCAGGTTATGTGTAAGAACCATGCATAAAAACTTGATATAGGCCATTATATTTATTGGCTGCGTTCTAGAATTAATATGTACCATGAATACCACTTATATCGCCAGAATATTCATTTAAATTTAAAATATTAGTGCCTCCATAAGTTGTATTTCACCATGGCAATAAAAAGTAGGAAAAACAGTAGGAATCGATCTGAAGGTGGGGGGGGGGCTATTTCTCACAGGGCCAGTTGTATAAGGATGTCTTGTTAGGGAGTTTTCCTAGCGGTTTGGTAACGTTACCATCTGAAAAGAAAACCTGAAATGTCGTATATAAAGAGATACTTTACATGAGTATTTCTTTATATTAAGATACCTTTGTTGAGTATTTCTTTAAATATTCTTTAAATAATTATATATTAAAAATTAATTAAAAAGTTAATTTAATTAAGTATGTATCAAAACTAACTATGAAATTTAAAAATGCGGTTAAACCTTTCGAGTTTGTATCCTATAAACTAAAAGTAATGTAACAATCATATTTTAAATCTAAATTCAATAATTTTCCCAGCAAAGCGGACGGATGACAGTTAGTAACCAATATGATTACTAATAACATAATTGATAAGCGTCAGTTCCCAATATGTTCACTACAAACCATAAAAGATGGAATTCAACTGATATTTAACTGCTATGTATGGTAAATAGATAAAATTGAGCGAAGCGAGTAAGGAGCAAAGCCCCTCAGTAATTAAAATAAAAATTTCAAAAATATTCACTTAATAACAAATGCGTTAATGCTTAATGTAGTTTGTGAAACAAAATTTATGCAGCGTAATTATTTGTACACATAATAAAAATTATTATTTTTATTTATTAATTCGCTAGAATGCATCTTGTATTAACGTCTATTACTTCAATTATTACTCTCAATTATAAATTTTCCCGAAAAATTTAAGTTTCCATCAACCTATACAGTGTACATATTTACTGCCAACATAAAGTGGTATGCCTGAAAAGTTTCAAAACTCATCTACTTCAATTAATTTTCTCTCCTTTTGACTTTTTGCTGCTAAAAATACTGAAATCTTAAAAAGCTTCGAAAAATAAAATTGACGAGTTTGTAGGTACAAGAAATTTTGTACAGCATAATTAGTAATTGAATTAAGGCTCCAACAACCGGAAACTAAAAGCGATTACGTTTAACTTCACAGAAGGTTAAATTATTGTTTATTATACGTAAATGTTGACTGTGAAGTCGAAAAAAAGAAGGACCAAAGCAATCAATACTTTCAATTTAAACATTTAATTAAAAAGTAAATCTGTTCCAGTTTTGAATTGGTGAACGATTATTTCAACCAAAAGCATTTTAGTTTTATCGTAAAATTGGGATGAATAATTAGCAATTTAAAAACGCTAATGAGCAAATTGTAGAAGGGAATAGATCTAGAAAATTTCTTCTACCTTCAAAATTTCATTTCCTTAGTATATGTTTAATCGGTATTTGTTATAATTCAATTCGCACGTAGTTATCATAACCAATAAACGAGTATCTGTGAGAAACCTGATCCTGGAATGGTCTGTAATTATTTAATACAACACTTTTTAGCCTTTTTAATATAGTAATCAATTGTTGTAATGAATAAAACAACATAATTATTTCATGATTGCATATTTCAAGGATTAACTCTCATTACTTTGTTAATTGTGAAAACATATTTAATTTCAAACATTCAAACATATTAATTTGAATATAACCCGTTGAAATTAGAGAGCTTGAAATTTAAAGCTACTAATAATCGTAACGTTCTATTTATAACCCATTTAATGCACTTAGGAAATTCTATAACATTAAAGTGCTATAGTAAATCATGTTTAGAACCAAACTTTCAAATACTTAAAACAAAAATACTTAAAAGTGTCGTTGTCCATAATTATCTAAATTAATATTCATATTGCAACAGAGGAAGGTACTTACGATATCCACTTCAGCACATATTATGTAAATTAGAAGGAATTGATCTAGAACGTTTCTCGTTTTTTAGATTTATAATTTCTTTAACCTAAAATATATTTTGCATATGACCAGATGTAGGGTTCACCAGAAGAAAGTGTAAATTAGTTTCAGCTTAATAAAAAAGGGTACAGTGTATTGAAAACAAGTTGGCAAACATATATTTATTACTTTTCCTGCTTTTCACTATCATAAAATGTGGACAAATTCCACCACAATGAACTGGAAATAAGATTATGCAACTATTCAGAGATTTCTTAAACATTTGCGACATTTATAAAATATGAAAACTATATAATTGAATTATACAGACGGGTTTTGCTCAAAAAATTAACATTTTTTTGGCACGGTATTCACATATTGCCAAGAAGATGGCAAAAATTAAGAGTTAATAAAGGGAATTATTTCCATTAAAGTACGTATTTCCATGTAGATATAATGAAACTTTACGTTTCAGAAAACAATTTGATTTTATATTAACGCACTTAGTAAAATTAAATATCTTAATTTTGCTTTTCCAAAGCATAAAAATATTATTAATTATTTTAAATAAATTCCTAAGCTCGTATTTTATTAAAAAATATCAATAATTTATTTAAGATATAATAGAGAGTTAATAAAGTTTCACATCAACAAATACAGAGAAGGATTCTATGGATTGTCAAGGAAGGTTTTTTTTTCATTATTTTTGAGTCCAAAATGATATTTTTAAAAACATAGCGGTTTTTTTCAAAACCTAATTGGAAAAATGTCCATATTGAAAGTAGATTACATTAGGTACAGCATAGGATAGTGTGGGTTGCTAAGGGAGATGTTTTCAAAGTTTCTCGAACTTGTTTTATTATTTTCTTTTAAGTCAGAATCATAGGGAAAATCAAAGATAACTAATACTGATCTTATTTCATTCATTTTTACTGGTAGAAATCAATAATCAAAATAATACATTTGGTTTTATGAATCGTATCATTGTGGAGAGTAACTGGGAAATTCTGTAATAACAAATAGTAACTGTGACTGATTAGTAATCAATAAGGAGCTTTAATTATAATTAACAGTGACAATTAGTAATTAGTACCGTAATTTCAGTAATCACGATTACTTATTGGATATTAAAATGAACACGTTTGAGCAAGGAAATGATGAATATTATCTATATTAACCTGTTTAAAAAAATAAAGAAATAATTACTTAGTTGAAAATATAAATAAAATTCAAATTACTTATTTACACTTATTATAATATAGACTGGCTAGGGTAGCGTTTGCCGGATTCAGCTATAATTTTATATATTTGTATTCCATACTTTACGTTCTCCAGACAAGGATCAAATAAAATCCCAAAACATTTCCTTCGTTTTTCTTGATGGCGATTTGACCACTGTAGTATGTTAGCAGATGTTAATATATAAATTAATGGGTTTTTTATGTTGCAAACTCCGATTTTAGACAAATATTAAGTTTATGTTCTTACCCTGATATTTTTTTATTATTAATGATAGATGAGATTTCATAATAAAATACTTGTCTTTGTTTGAAAGAAAATATTATGTATTACATTAATTTGTTTTATTTTAATGAGGAAGTTTGTTTTAGACAACATTAATTTTCTAGGAATAAAATAAATCAAGACTTTTTTAACAGATAAATCAAACACAACCGTTGAATAAGGTGTATCGGTTTTATTGTTGCATTTCTATTGAACAAAACAACTGTACATATTAATAGAGCAAGAACCCGCGACGGCCAAACTTTCGTTATATTATAAAAGCTGAAAATTTATCTGTGCATTTCCCCAAGAGATAATAAAGATATATAAAATAGAAGCATAGTTTCTTAACAGTATAGAAGTCAAATTTTTTTTATGTTTTCTTAGGAATAATATTAGAAATGACATCCTTCATTGCTAGATACTTAGCATGGTTTCAACCTCCTGTCAGACGTCAATACATCTGACAAGACGTTTAAACTATCAAAACTGTCCAGTTACTGAGATAATGTCTTTTAATAGTTGCTCAATTCAGCTTTTATACTATAACATAAATAAAATTTAAATTATTAAAGTTAAGGGATGTCTGTCAGGGGGTTGAAACTACGCTCAGTGTCTAACAATAGAGGATGTGATTTCTTTTATTATTCCGCAGAAAAACTTATCTTTATACTTTCACAAATCTTAACTTCTATTTTATACACCTTTGCTACCTGTTTCCTATCGAAGTAACCACCATCCAAACTCCATAGGCGCTGGTCGTTCTTACCTGTGTCAGGATCATACGCAGATAAAATTTCAGCTTTTATAAAAAACAAAGGTATGGCCATTGCGAGCACTTCAGCTAAAAATTATCTAAATTTTTAATTATTTTTTTATGTTTAAATTATAATTTAATCAAAAATTATTTTTATAATTATGAGTACCTATTATCAGGTTAAGTAGAAAAACGCAGCCAAACAGGCAATTTTGCACTAGCAAAATTAAATTTACAAATTATTTATATATTAATCTTTTAGTAAACCATCCCTATTTGAATGTTTTTTTTTTATTATATTTTTTTTGTTACGTAATTGAAAAGTATAAATAAATACAAGTTTAATTGTGCAGCATAAATAAGTCTTTTTTAAGTTTTATAAATATATAAATGAAGCTAGATATATGTAGATACATATATAAATTTCTTAATTTCAACGTCCATAGATTTATTTGATTCTCATACATTAGTTTTGTAAAAAGGAAATGATGCCCTAATTTAATATTACAACCCATAGCGACAACGATTGAATGAATGAAAGCTGTAAGACTCTTTGATAAGAATATTTGAATCAAGTTACATAATATTAAGATGAGAACCTTTGAAAATATTCGTTAAATTCTACTCAAAATTATTTAAATAAAAATAAACTTTTGTAGAAACAATAAAGTAGTGTACATTGTGTATTTTAAAAATGATAAATAAAATGTATTGAGTTTGAGTCAACTAATTTAAAAAAAAAATGAATAATTGATTTCAAAAATGAATCAAAATTTATAAAAAGAAATCATTTCACCCGATCGACAGCAATGTAATAAACCACAAATATTACTTTTGTATTGCATATACCGTATATACAATAAACATACTATATATATGAATAGAAAACTCAATTATCTCGAATGTGAAAAATCTGCCCAAATTTGAATACGAATTGATTGGTAAATGGAAATACATGTTTCCATTTCCAATTTAAATATTTTTTTTTATGAAAAATTACTTTTTTTTTCAATTAAAACAAGACGTAAACTGTATACAGGCGAAAATTAAATTATGAAATACTTTTGCAAATGTTACAGAACAAAAATGACAAAATGCGAATGTAAAAACATACATATACCCTTGTGTATTTGTGGTTTTAAATTTGAAATGCATAATTTATGATTTCCTTCACACTAAAAGCTTTCAGGTTGCATTTATGCGTGCTTTAACAAACAACTTGTTTCACTGTACACATTATAATACATTATACTTGCTCACAAAATAAAAATAAAAATGTATATTGTATAAATTTATAAAAATGCTTCTCATATCAAATTAATTCTTTCGTTATTTATACGAAAATTAATTGTACTTATTTGATGAATTTTGAAGCAAAAGAAACTATAAGGCAAAAGCTATAATAATTGTTCAATAAAAGTACTATAACAATAAACTATAAAGCTCAAAGTAAACTTTCTTAATTTTTTTTAAATTAAAAATAAATCCGAACTTACTATTGCTACTTCACTGCTTAAACAAAAAGTTAACTATAAGCTTCATTTTAAATTACTTTAGGCAATTACTTAGTATTAAAGTTATCTGAAAAGCGATCCTATAATGAAACGATTATTTTGTTATTGCAAAAACAACTTTTGTAATTATACGTTCAAAAATTATTTATTAATTATATATGGTTCCTTTAAGATTTCTTGTCTACACAATTGATGTGCATTTTCTTTTCTTGTCGCATAAGTAATAGATACCCATTTTAGGTATATCATCAGTGATGGATTTAAGCCTAGGCCAGTAAGGCCCGGACCGAGAACGGTAAGATTTTAGGGATAGTAAAATTTACGAAACGCTAACATTTTAAAGATAAAATAATGTACGGAAAATTTTAAAAATTGATTTGAGCTAGTTTTACTATGAATGTATGAAACATTTTCAATAAAGTATGTTAATAATTTATTTTATTGAATTTACTTAGAAGGTTCTTATAATGGTATTTTTTTAGGAACCGTAGAATTTCTTGCTAAATTTGTTCCTTTTTTGTTAGGACAATTAAAGCCCTATGCGAACCCTGGTAGTCAAAATACGTCTTATTAATCTAATACATTACAGTATCCGGACAATTAAAGACATGAATATATTCACAAATACTATCTACTTAAAGATTCATTGCAAAATAGTGAAGATATTCGCTCCGCACAAAATATATAGAATACATTGCATTCACGGAATCTTGGAGATGTTTACCCCAATGTTGACATTCTTTTGGGCATTTTTCTAGTCTAAACGACAAATTGTTAAAGAGAAAGATCTTTTCCCACTCTGGAACGGATGAAAAGCTACTAAGATGCAAGTATTGGACTAGAGAGACTTGAAATACTAAATTCATTATCTATTGAAGCTTAATTAGTGTAGAAAACCGATTGAGATGATATAATCGACATTTTTGCGTAAGCCAAAGCTAGAGAGAGGAAGTAAATATTTTAAGTAAACTGGAAAAAAGCTGTGTGTTATATTAAGCTTTGAAAAAATTATTAGAATAAATAAGTTTTATTTAAAAATTATACGTTAATTCATAAAAAAAAATTGTAATCACTAATAAAAATTAATTTATAACTTAAGTATTTGATTTTGAAATTAAATGTTTTATCTTGAAAACCTACTTGCTACGGAGGAAAAAGAAAATCATTCATAATAAAACAATTTATTTTATAAACATATTGGTTATATCTTAAAACTCAATTTAAAGAAATATGCAATAATGAAGCAAGTATAATTAAGTTGAAAGAGTATAAATAAAAATTAACATCATATAACAAATGTTGAAACTTAAAAAATGTATCATTCATAGAATATACAAGTAGGTACATAAATAGAAAAATAAATATTTGAATGATTAAATAAACAGCCGTAGTTAGTGAATATGTAATTAGTCCTATTATAAAACAAATTATAAAGTATTCAAATATGGTTCGTACGTTGGGTGCAACACCTAATTAGAAATGTTAATATCCGCAAATATTTTACAAGAACTGATTTTGGACATTTGAACGATCAACAACCTTGTTGTATGAGTATTCTTTAGACGAAAATATTTATATGTAGGATGTTAAACTGGATTTAAGTGTGTGGATTGATGTAGAATTGTTTGCATTATTTGAAAACTTAATTATTTATTCGGTCTTTTCTTTATTTATTCACTTGCGCCGTCTTTCATCGTCTTTCAAAAACTTATACATACTTGTTTATTGCGAAATTAAAAAGTATTTTATTTTTGATTTTTAATACAAAAATTTGTCTACCTTTTATCGATGGCTGTGATCCATTCTGTAGCCATGGCGTATCACCGGAGTATAGGTTTCACATTGACGAATCACTTAACGGAAAAGAGGGATATTGGATGTGATTGTTGGCACTGAAAAGTCTTGAACAGTCGGCTATGTACAGATAGCGCAACAATACTGAGGCTGGAACGAGAAAAACATGATTTAAATTTCAACCTACGGACTAGAGGACCGGTTAACCCACGTCGGTGGTGGGCTATCTTTTGTACTAATCAGACTCTGTCCACACGTGGGAGTAAGTTTTATTGCAACTTCACCATCACCACGTACAAGCAATGACTGAAAATTCACTAGCGCAGCAGGTGTATTTACGCACCACCGTGTTTTGTTTAGAGCAGGCGCACAATTTTCACTACGAAACCTACTATAAAAGCTTGCAATTTTCTTATCAGCCCCGCTTAATACTAATTGCAATTTGAAGCTGGTGCTTAACCGATAGAAAGTCATTTTTCCTTAAATACAATTTGGTTCTGATTTTCTTACAGACAGTTCTTAATTGCGTTAATTTTCTTTTTCAACTTCTTTCTTTTGTTGTCTTTTCACAAAAATGAAAAGTTAATCAAAAAGATATTAGGTATAGATTTGCTCAATTTTAGGTCTAATCAACAAATCTCCAAAATATTACAATCAATTTAAAATAAATAAAACTTAGTTTTAGTCAAATTTCTCCTAAATCGGTTTGTTTTTTAAATTTTGACACCTCTAGGTTTAATATAAATAATACAAGAATTTTTACATACAATACAATAGTAAGTTATTTAAATATTTTTGCTTTTGTTCAAGCACCTTTATAAAGCCTTGATTTATTAGTAAGACAATAGGTTTTAATATTCTGTGATATCTTCTAGAACAATATAAGTAACAAGTTTTTTTTTTGAAGCTGAATAATAAAAATATATCAAAAAGTCAAATATTGTATGCAAGAAGTTTTCTCTTACTTCAGTTGATATTTTAATCGATCATGAAAGTCTTAATAACACCCTATACCAATTTGCCAACAAAATTTATAATTGATTTTATTCATTACTTCCGAGTCACAATTAATAGTGTGCAAAATATTTTTCGAATCCTAAAAACACTTAGTGTATTACTCCACATATTTATATTCAAAAATTTATTGCGGTAAAGGTTGATTTTCACAAACTATGAAAATGTATGCATGAAAAACGTGTACAATAATGTCTCAATTTTTAGTAATTTAGAAGAGTTTGTTGGTTCGAAAAGTATGGAAAATATTTTCCAAGTCTTCAAAAACACGTATGCTTATATTTCACATATTTTTATTCAAAAATAAATGGTGGAAAATATTAATTTTCACGAATGATGAAAATATTTGGGTAAAAAGCGTGTTTAATTATGTCTCGATTTTTGTAGTTGTGGAAGAATTCGTGAAAATTCAATTTAAACGAAAATATGGAAAATATTTCCCCAGTCTTCAAAAACACGTTATTCAAAAACACGTTTAAAATTTTGTTTGTTTTAAATTTTGTTTGTAACAAAGTAGTTTAGTATTAATTAAATAATTACGAAATATTAATTATTTAGTCATTGATAAAGTAAAATGGTGGGAAAATAGGGTTTTTAGCGATATAATATTATATCAAAAATTCAAGAAAATTTAGAAAATTGATGATTAATAATAAAACAAAAAGTTAGCTGAACCTCCCACCCAACTACCAAATTAGAGAATAAAAAAGGCATTTATGATATTTATTGTCCTGAAATTGTATTTCCACGAAATTTTCCACAATATCAAAAATCGAGACATAATTTACCACGCTTTTTACCCAAATGTTTTCATCGTTTGAGAAAATCAGTTTTTCTATTATATAAAATAACGTGTCTTTGAAGACTTGGAAAATATTTTTCACACTTTCCGACCCAACAAACTCTTGCAAATTACCAAAAATTAAGACACTATTGTACACGCTTTTCATACTTACATTTTCATCGTTTGTGAAAATCAACTTTTCTCACCATAAATTTTTGAACACATAAATTTTTCACATAAATATGTGAAAAACACATTTTAAACAAGTGTTTTTTAGGATTTGAAAAGTATTTGCACATTTTCCGATTGAGCCAACTTTTCCAAACGACTAAAAATCAAACCATCATTGAACACGCTATTCACTTGTAGAAAATGTTTCCAAATCTTGAAAAACACTTAATGTGTTGTTTCACTTATTTATAATCAACAATTTACTGTCGGAAAAGTAGATTTTCAAAAACGTTCTAAGCGTATGTGTGAAGTGCGTATTCAATGCTGTTTTGATTTTTGTCAGTTTGGAAAAGTTTGTTCAATAGGAAAGTGTGGAAAATATTTTTCGAATCCTAAAAACACTTTGTGTTACTCAACATATTTATATTCAATAATTTTTTGTGAGAAAAATTGATTTTTACAAACGATGAAATATTATAATGAAATGCGTCTTTAATTATGTCTCAATTTTTGTTATTGTGGAAAATGTCGTGAAAATATAATTTAAGGAAAAAAGCTAATTATATGTAATAAAAAATTTACTATATGTAGCTAAAAATTTTATTTTACTAACATTTTATTATTAATCAGTGACTATTATTTTTCGTAGTTAATTAATTACTACTAAGCTATTGTCACAAACGAAATGGTTTCTTTTACAAACCTCTACGAACGATTTCCCATCGATTGGGAAAAAAATTGGGAAATTCAAACTTTAAAATTTTGTTGACTAATCGTTATAGGGTCTTAATTACAGCGACAAAATATAAAAAATTCACTTGTAGAAAAGGTAGACATCTAAAAACTCCATTTATAGATCGTTTTGGACCGTTAAAGCTGATTAAAGCAAGGGCAAAGTAGTGGCAATACCTATCTTTACATCAAATTTCATTGATATCGGTGGGGAACGATACACTATCTCACCTTGTTAGCAAAAAAAACGAAGGAATCTGTTTTGTAGATCGATTAATATCTTTCAGAAAAAACCTTTTTACTACACCTTAATCCGTTATTAGGTAATAAATACTAAAAAATTTCAAAGAAATACCTGTGTCATTAAAGTGAGAAATAAAAAGTTGTGAATTGGCACCTAAAAATATTAATATTACAAGCTCAATTTCCATGATAAAGTTTCTCAGAAAAAAATTACACTCAAATTTTAACCGAAAAAATACTGTGAAAACTAGAACTATTCATATTAATATTTTGCGATTTTTTATTTCTGGATAATATTCAGTGATTCTCTACACGATTACGTAGATTAGACCATACCATAATGTTCAAATGTTGTCTGCTTTTTTAAATGAAAAAAATGTACAAAAGCATTTGCCCCTATAAACTTTAATTGTTGTTTTATAAATGCATAATAATTCTTTTATATGAAAAGTATTTTGATCGTTTTTTGGAGTTCCACTTCTTGTCTTCGATAAGGAAAACAGGGCTAGTTAGTTTGAACAATAAACACAGATATTTGCTTCTTTTTGATCAAAACTAAAATTTCCGAAATTGGTATTTAAAACTGTACATCCTTTTTTTGTTTCTAGTATAAATTAAGCTATAAATACTAGATGACTAAAGAAACAATAGTTTCCACAATAGAAATCTAAAAAAAATGAACTTTTATATGTATGTATATGTATAGTTAATCGGAAATGTACAGTTACAAAAAACTAACTCCTAGATATCAATAAAAAAATATATAACAAAATTAGGCCTTACACTTAATTCAATAAGTTCTATTAACGTCCGTCAAGTTACACTTTTAGGAATTGTATAAAATGTCCGATATTAATCGTATTATAGTTTTTTTGTAGTTAATTTATTGTAGAAGAAAAAAAATGTCAATAGATTGTCTCGGTGGTTTTTTACGTAGTTTATGCTACTTAAAAAAAAATCGAATTTTTTGTATAAAACTAAATCTAATATTACCACGTAAAATGCAAAATGATTAAGACAACAAAATTTTCATTAATTTTCGGAAAAGGGAAAACAATTATATAATAAAATTTGATAATTTCTAAAAAATCAAAGTTGATTAAAATCGAATTAGTCAGTCTCTCTTCTTGTAGAGACTAGTGGAAATAATTTTAAAAAATTCTAGTAAATACCTAAAAAACGAAATACAAACTTATGAATACCGGTATTACAAAGTTGTACAAATGGCTCAAAATACCGGTATTCAGTATCCCCATATACCGGTATTACAATTCCTACTTACAATCCTTACAGTATCTTAGTTTTTTTAACTATTAGAAAATGTTCTTTTTTTATTTAGGTGGTAGCATAGTATGGTGCATGCAGGGGAGCGCATGGTTCTGGATGGCATATAAAAATGGGGCGGCATATTGAAATTGATAATTCCATGAAAGGTTTTGCTTTGAAAAAACACGAAGAGTGCATTTTTAAGTTATTAAAGAATTAAATGGAACTAGACTTTTTACCAATTTTTCTTGACTAATAATGAAAATAAGGGATGGCAAATTTATGGTTAGCTCCGAACAGTGAAAACGCATGCTACGCCACTAAATTTGAGCATAAAAATTGGAACAATTAAAACTCCGATTGATTTAATTTAACCGAAGTTTATCAAGACAATAAAGTTTATCAACTAAATAAATTGATGCTATGAAATTATTATCGCCACCTGGTGAGTTTTGCAAAGAACGTAACAAAATCTATTTGAAGCAGGAATCGTGACATTTGCTGTATTATTAAACGCGACAAAATAAAAATTCAATAGAGATCTATTTTTAAATATTCAAAAATTTGTTAGTATCTATTCTCAATTCTTAGCTGTTTTAAAATTAAACGAATCTTAATTAAACTTTCAATTATAAATACATTTATAACGTTGTATTTTTGATGTTAGAGCGAAATAAAAAAAACCTAAATAGAATGGAATAGAATGGATTATGTGGAAACGTATAGAAGTTAATGGTAAAAAATATGCAGCTGATGCGCAGCGATTCGTAGCATGTCTGATCACGGGTCGTATTTACACCTTTGTCCTTTGTTGTTACATTAATATCAGATTTTCTATCGCTTATTTCTCTGTCAATCTTGTTTAAATGCCTCTTGTTAAATATATTATATGCATTCAACGAAACTACTAAAGGGGCTCTTTTAATACTCCTTTTTAGGTCGGTCAAAAGCTGGTAACGTAGTATTTTGTACTTTGTTATTACTTGAATTCGCGAATTAATCGATTCATTATAAAAATTTGGCCACAAAAGAGACCATTACACTATATTAGAATTGAATTAACAAAAATATTGCGAACAAAATAAAAAACAACGTAGAAAATGCAAAGTTGCCAGATTTGACCGACCTAAAAGAGGCCTGCCCCATTACAGGCATTTGAAAACTAAAAAGTTTTAAATTCTTTGTATTAACAGGGTAGTTTATGCATTTTGTTACAAAAGTTATATGAAGTATTTTCAAAAATTAATTTCAATTAATAAATAAGATTATATTAACAGCATATTCTAAATAATTTATTCTATTGCTAGCTGAAGTTTTTTGAAGTAAATGAAAAGCGTTTATCAAAAACTAACCAAACTTATGCTACGATTTTTTTATTGCCACCAGGAGACTTTTACGAGAAAATAACTGAATATATTTGAAGACGAAGACGTTAGCGACATGTGGTTACTAGGGTTATTAATCATCATTATACAAATTCAATTGAGATACTTTTTTAAACTCTAAAAAATATATTAATGTTTGCATTTTGAAATATATTTATGCTCAATTAGTTAAATCTTTTTATATATTTTTAGTTATAAATAGATTTATAAAATTATATATTTGATGTTGTAGCGAGGTAAATGAAATACCTAAATATTCGATATGGAATAGAATAGAATATTTGGAAACTTGTCAATGGTAAAAAATGATAAACTTATCGTACCATTTTCGTATTTCGTTTTTTTACCTGCCATATTTATATCTTTGTCCATTTTTGTTACATATATTATGAATACAGACTATTCTATCACTAATTTCTCTATCAACCTTGTTAGAATCCCAGCTATTGTTAAATTTTTTTCAAAAACCCATTAAAAATTGTGTTTTTACAGTTCACTTGAAGAAACTTTTTGAACTCGTAAAATAATTGATGACTGAAAGCTACCAAGCAAATGAAGTATTTTTTCCAAAATAACTCATTAAAATATTTGAAGTTATACTTCTTTAGACACGTCAGGGGTGAAGGGAAGAAAGTATCGGCGACCGGCGTTACGATCTTTGTAATGGAAGTCGACTACGCTTCTTAGTTTTCCGTTGTCTAGTAACAAATTAACTTTTATTTAAAATTTGAACCCAACTGTTTGAATTTATAACTGCGTTAAATTAAAATAATACAAATAATAAAATATTTTATAATTATTGTAATTGTGGAAATTCTGTTAAGAACTCGAGTTAAAAAACAAGAACGATTGAAACTTATCCCCGAAAAAAAAACAAGTTTTACATTTTATAGTAGCTAAGGTGACAAAGCAAAAATTTTGGGGAATATAGCGATTATAGCTGTTATCGCTATTATAGTCAGCTTTTTGGTTGTGATACGAATTTAAATAGTTAACTGTATTGTTGGGTACGGTTACAATTGTTAGTTTCACTTTTTTTCACCAGAGAGCAGCAGAAGTAAAATGACATGATGAGCGCAAGCCGCAAGCGCTGTCATTAGACATTAATCAGGTTGTATGTAAAAAGCCATTTAGAGTTATTTAAGAATAAATTTTATTAATTAAACCAATTCAAACGTTGACAAAATGAAGATGGCTGATGGAACATTAAATTTGCGAAGAAATAGACCAGGCACTAAAGCAAAAGTAAGTACAAAATTTAATAGCTTGAGACAAATCAATTCAATATAAATCTTGTAAATATTAGTATCAATAACCTATCTACCTAATCATGAATATCTAATATATATGCCTTTATTTTAATATTTAGTTTATTTTTTTTCAAAACATTAATCATATTTAAACAATTTTAGGATTTTAGCCGTTGGCCGGATGAGCCATTTGAAGAAATGGATAGCACTTTGGCCGTACAGCAATATATTCAACAAATGATCCGGCGAGATCCTTCCAACATTGACACCATTTTATCAATGCCTGAAGCTCAAGATGAATGTGTTTGGAAATATGAACATCTACGTCAATTTTGCATGGAATTGAATGGGTTAGCTGTACGCCTTCAATCAGATTGTCATCCTGAAACATGTACACAAATGACAGCCACTGAGCAGTGGATTTTTCTTTGTGCTGCCCATAAAACGCCAAAAGAATGCCCGGCGATAGATTATACTCGACATACTCTTGATGGTGCTGCTTGTTTACTAAATAGCAACAAATATTTTCCCAGTCGTGTTAGCATTAAAGATTCAGCAGTTGTAAAACTAAGCTCAGTGTGTCGACGTGTTTACAGAATATTTTCACACGCATATTTTCATCATAGAAACATTTTTGATGAATTCGAAAATGAAACATCTTTGTGTAAACGATTTACACAATTTGTAACCAAGTACAATCTCATGTCGAAAGATAATTTGATTGTTCCTATGGTGGAAGAATACAATTTAATCTAATTTATTTCTTCAGTACACGTATTTATTGAATAGAAAAAAAATGGTTCATTGTAAACTATTTTAAATTAACAATTTGTTACATAACTCCGTAAATATAACGACGTTCATAAAAGTATCTTCTTTTAATTATGAATATTAAATAATTTAATATTAATACAAACCTTATTTTAGCTCTTCAAAAAACTTTTGCATTACAAAATGTGTAACAATGTGTACCATACTCGTAATTATCAGTCTAGATCTTTAAAAAGTATTTTTTATTTATTTCCATAATGTTATCTTCATATAAATTATGATTGTAAACATGATATTTAAATATATCTATTTTAATTTAGCTAATCTATTTTCTAATTGCATTGTTTGATACTATTAAGAATGCAACTACTTCAAAATAAATTTTGAAATACGTTCTGCAGCAAAATTACTTTTATAAATCACATTTATCTGTAATAATGCCAAAAAAATATATATATATATATATATCAAAATTTGTGTTTAGAAAAATGATTTTTTTCTAAATTAAAAATCAATATAAGTTGATTTGGCAATATTGATTATTCCCAAAATAATATAATAACATACTAAATTTTAAACAAAATTATTTATAACTAAATTATTTCAAATGTGTATAGGTAATATTAGATACAATATGAATACTCAGATTATAAGAATTTTTATTTTCCCGAATATGGTGAATAGTTTAAAATAATAAAACAGTTAAGCGACAAAAAGTTTTATTAATTAACGGCTTAAAAATTTCCTGCTTTTTAAGTAATTTCAATTACTTCAGTAGTAAATGACACTATGATACAAGAGTCACATGAGTGCGATTCTACTGATGTTCGATTTCAAACACGGATAACCGATCAGCATAACCGAAGTTTAGCTCATATTAATTTAACAAGTTGAAATATATGGGATCGTTAATTAAATATAGAAGTAGTAATGCTGGCTTGTGACTACATTCTACTACATCAAGGTAATATATAGGAAGATATTTCAATCTTGCAACGCATGATGTGTCAAGATGAAGCGCCCTTCAAGTGTGTCCAGAATACTACCCTAAGCCGAAACTATGTCCTCTTAAGAGCATAAAAGCTCTGTCCTGCATAAGAATAATTATTGAAAACTTGATATTTTTACCATTCATGTCATCAGTAGTAATTGATATGTTTGAAATGATAACTTGAAAACTCAAGTTTCACAAAGCTAATGATTTTTATTTGGAATTTTTTCGAATCTTTTTACTTCGGTGTACAATATTTTTTCGTATCATTATAGTCTGCTATTCAGCGGTCACTTCGGACGCACATCTTTTCTTGTGTAATCTTACAGTATCTTGTCTTCTTTCAAAACAAACCATAGATACATAAAATCGGTATTAAAATGTTCAGAACGCTCAAAAACAATCCGATATCAGAGGACTTTCTTTGCAGTTGTAAGAGAACTGGAAAAATTGCCCTTATATTTAGGCTTTAACACACGTCTAGGTATTTATTTATCTATAACTATAACTGTTTTCTCCTTTCTTTCTAATATTTATTTGGACGAAAAATCTGTCTACCTAGAGGTGAAAATACTGATCCTAAAGGTAGAAAAAATAATAAAAATTCTAGGCAATAAATTTTGTACGTTTTATTACTTTCTGAAAATGGGATTCGGTGGAAAAAATGGATTGTTAAAAATTTGCAATCAACCAGTAATCTTTTAGTCAACTTACTATTTCACTGTCATTTTTTTGAAGAAATGATAAAGATTATCGGAAAACTTTTTGTGTCCATTTTTTGCATAATTTTAATTATTAGCAGGAAATTGGACATGGATGTAAATCCATATACTAACAAATAAATCCTCAATGTTTTAGCCCTTTATTTGACCTTCATCAGGCTTCTAAAAATTCATAAAATATCATATCAATAAAGCTTTTTTTCCATCGCCATGCTAATAGCTCTTCATTCCTGTTTATCGGCGCAGTCTACACTTCAGATAGTTCAAGCAAAAGTTATATTATGACCGTATATGATAATAATATGATGAAGACATTGAACTTATCTTTCAGAATAAACGGAATACGGAATATACGGAAACGAAAATAAACGGAAAAGAACTAATATAATAGCTTCTTTTCAATTTTTGGTACAAATAGCTGCAACTCAAATCAATATCTGGCAATGTCTCATTCTGCTTTAATTCGCGATTTTTGGTATTAATTCAACTTTGGCATCTTCTAACAGTTATAATTTCTCTTCTGATGCTTAATTTTCATTATGGTCGATTTATTTGTGAATTGAAATGAAAACAAAATAGAGAATGGTACGTTGCCAGGTAGTGGTTTATATAAAAACTACTTATACCAACTTATACTGACTTATACCTTCCTTTCTTTATAGAAAAAATAAATATTTTTTATTAACAATGACACTTTTTTGGGTAAAAATTAGCTTTAGATATTGTTAGTTATTGAGAAATAAAACAAAAATTTAAAATTGTTTGAATAATGAATGATATTTTGTTTTACATTTATCATTACATTCCGTAGTACAATTCTACAAAAGTATTTTTTAAGTCAGTCACTCATTTTTTGTTCAATAAGTGACTGGTTTTGGATGTCAGTCAGCACTTTGTAAACAATAAAACTTACAAATTATGTAAATAGAAATTATAACATATATATAATAACAAAACTCCCTCACCCACAATATTGTCAAGGCAATAATCATTGATATAAGACGAAAGGGATTTTGTGTTTCAGCGATATAATCAAATTTATACAACTTAAAAACACAATATATATATATATAACATATAATATACATATACATGTGTAATGTATATACATACATCATATATATATTTATATATATAGTGTGAAATTCCATGCTTTATCATAGAGATATAAATGATTTTTAAAAAGACGTGAGACACAGGTATAATCTACCATTCCCTCGCATCAATAAATTTTTTTTATTACTAATAACTACATTTTACTTTAAATAAGAACATCTTACTTAAAATAAAAAAATACACAACTTTTAACTGATACAAATACGCGCCGCAATTGATACATAGTTTCGTCCTTTATTTTTCATGATCATATTTATACAATTTATAAAAGTTGCAATGGTAAATGAAGTCAAAATAAATCTTGATTATCAAAATTTGCAAAATTGGAACATGTTAAAAAATCAAATGTTATTGCTATTAATTATGTACAGTTATCAAGATTTATAACAAAATTAACGATATTTTTCAACATGTTACAATATCACAAAAACGTTAAATTCAATTTAATAATGCATGATATTAACAAAAATATTTTTTTTATATAATTTAAAATTTTATAACAAAAGTGTTTTTCGAAAATTTCAATTTTTTTTTCTTAAATGCGACGCTCAAATCAATTTGTTGGTAATAAAACATTTGAACATTGCCAATTTTAATTTTTTTTCACTTGAAATTTGTTAGTCATGTAGAATTTCTTTATATTCGTGATTTTTTTAAATCACGTCTGTGTCAGCCAGGTTGTATTGCAGCAGGCAGTGAGGGTAGAAAAGGCGTATTCTCCGAATTGCACTAAATTCAAGTTTAGATACTACGTTCAATTTAATTTCTTTTTTTTTGCTATCTAATTTTATATTAAATTGCTCCTTTTCATTCATTACCAATTTCCAATAGCATTCGTTGAACCAATTTATACATTTATTTATTTCAAAGGGACAATTCAATGTTACAATGTTTAGTTTAGAAATGATATATCTCTATTAAAAAAATTAATAAAATTTCACATTATAAATAAATAACGATGCAATGAAATGCAATTATATTACTTTATGTTCTATCCCTTTAAAATAAAAAAACAAATGTTATTTTTAATAGACCGTCATTCGATGCAACTGATTTCAAAGAGGGTTGAACTGAATGTCAGAAAGCGAAAATACGAGCAATGTACTTAAAATATATTATGTTAACTGATGAAACTTATACTACACAAAATTGTGTTCATATTTTTAATGTTAATACATAATTATTAGATATTAGAATGTGACATAACAATGAGATAAGCTTTATGATTAATTGAAACCTAAGAGCTTATCTAATTATTATTTCATTTATATTGCATGTAAGTAGAGAACTTATGGCATATTAGGAGAATTGAAAAAAAAAAGAGTAAAATAATTAATTAACGTCGAGGTCCCCAAGTAATTGGAGAACTATTTTGACTTTCAGGAGCACCTCCTCGTGGTCCAAATGATGGAAAGTCTTCAACGCTTTCTGTATTGGGAGCAGTTTGTTCCCAAGGACCACCTTTAACAACAAAACCTTCTGGATGTTGTTGAGAATCATCGCCATGTGTTTTATATATTGGTGGAAGCATTTTGGTTTCATTTAAATCTTGTAAATATTCTTTTTCCAAATTCAATACATAATCTTTTGCCTCTGAAACATTGGCTTCAGACCCATAAATCACTAACAAACATGTATTCGGATCATCATTACGCGGAAATTTCACCTCAACATCGTATTCGTTCATTAGACGAAGAATATAACGTTTACGAGGGCCAAGAATACGGTCTTGGACACGAGAATCCAAATGAATTTCTTCTTTAGCAACTTCATTCTAAATTAATAAAATATTAAGAAATAATATTAATTTACAGTATTTTCTGTTATAATAAATAATAATTACCAATTCATTTACGATTTTTAAAATATCTTGCTCAGCTGCTCGCGCATTTTCTTCATATCCAACGATTGTAATAACATTGCTCTCTAAGTCACCCTTTTTAGGGCAACTTATCTGAACTTTATGATCAGTACGTATTTTAGAAATAATTTTTCCTTGATATCCAATTAGTTTCGCATGGAAGCTTGGGTTTACTTCCATTTTGATTTCAAATGATTTAGCGATTGCATCTAGACGTTCTGCTTCAATTTCCTTGCAACGCTCTAATATTGCCACCTTAGCTTTTTCTATATTTGCAGGACTTCCAACAATCTACAAATAAAATTTATTTTAATATTTTATTTGTAAAAAATTGCAAGGAATCATTAATAAATAAAACTTACTTTCACAATATCTGATTCATCAGTAGGGAAAGTGATATTCACATCATATTTGTTCATCATTTCTCGAATTGGACGAGATTTATGGCTTCTCATTGATCGTTGCATATCATAGGGTACAGTTACTTCCGAAGAAATAGGCACAAGATCTAATAAGGCTTGTTTGGCAGATAAACAATTAGCTTCTTTTCCACTAATACGAATTACATCGCATGGCTTAATTTCCCCGTTATCATTTCCGTTAACTTGTATTTCCTCTTTATTTGCCGGATCTAAATTTTGAAATATGTAAATCAGATTTTTAGGTGTAAGTGATTTTTAATTACCGTGTATCTCTCTGTCGGGAAATCGAATAGAAACATTGTGTTCAGCTGACAAAGCTTGCACTTTACACCCTTTAACTCCGATTATGTAACGATGATGTTTCTGTGGTATAACACAGTCAATTGTAATGATTGATTCTAAATCGGAAACAATTTCCTGCATGCGAGTTTTTGCTAATTCAATAGCTTCTTTAGACCCCTTTAATACCACCACATCACTTTGAATCCCTGTGCGCGGAAAAGAAATAGAAACATCAATTTCTGAAGTGATTCGATGTAACACTTCTCCTCTTCGAGCTACAAAGTGTCTATGATGCCGCTGTTCAATTATCATCTCGCCTTCACACTCTACTTTTTTATTCTGCAAAGAAATTTAGAATTAAAATAAATTGAAATATTAAAAATAAAAACAAACCATTTCATCGATCATTGCTTCCAATTCTGCTTTGGCTTTGGCAACCGCTTCCTTTTTACCAGTGATTTTAATGATTTCTTCATCCTCGTCTTTCTCATTCGGAAATTCTATTTTAGTACCAGTAGCATCACGAACTTTTTTGATATTTGCACCATTTTTACCGATAAGAAATTTAAAATGGTGCTTTTTGGCACGAATTGTTTCAACATGACGCGAAAGTTCACATTCTGTTACTAAATCAAGCAACTGCTTCTTAGCTTTCTTTACTTCTTCATCTTTTGCACCTCGAATAATAACCTATAAATAAATAAAAAGTTAATGAAAAGATAAACCTCAGAGAAATTAACGAGCTTCTGAACATATTTAACATTTATCTCAATATACATTTTTTGGCTCACGTTCCTTTTAGTAATGACAATATCTGGAAACGTTGCATTTTCTTCTTAACTTAATGCGCGAATAACTTGGGCTTTAATAGAAATTTAGCGAAGAAAGATAAAACTATACGATATTAGAATTAAATTAACAAAAAATCATGAAATAAATTAAATCTAAATATATGCAACATGGACAGATATTGACGTCGCTAAAAAGGACATGAGCTCATTTTTTTTAATATTTACTATATTGGTCAATCATTGGTCCTATAATACAATTGATGAGCTGTATGGGCCATGTAGTGTGCTTATCGTAATTGACAAACGTAACAATGAAAAAAATTGTTGAAAAGTTTATGTGAATAACCTATTCCTACTAAATTTTCCACGGGAGGTTACTAGTTATCATTAAATGTTCATAGATTATTTTAAATATATAATAAAAAATCCTCCGCCTCCTATCGTATTTTCTACAGTAAAGGACTTTAAACTTCTCTCTTTATACTCTGTCAATCATGAATCCAGAATTTCGTTTAGGGTATTAGTAATTATTAATTAATTTAAAACTTACAATTATTGTAGTTTCTAAAGAAACAAAATAAATGATTTTTTTTACAAAAGGGCCAAGATCGATCAAATAAAAAAAAATACCCGACCAAACGAATTAGTAATTAATAAGACACCAACAGGTGGAGGATTAACTTTAGGGTGCCTTGACTCTTATAGACTCTTAAATCATGAAATCTAGAAACCATAATGATGAATAACTATTTATGCATTCGTTATGTGTATACGGAATAGAATACGACATTCAAGCGATGTTACTATATATATATATTATTAAAATTCTCAATTTTTAAGATTGAAATAAGAGTGGGAATAGATAGGTGATAACACATATAAAGTTTAAACACTTCTCATACTAAGCAAATTTTCAATATTTTTCGAATTACAAAATGATGATGTATAATAATTAAAAAAATACTACATTTTTTTTGTTATTATCTTATTTTCTTATTATAAATATATATTATAACTCAATATTATTGTTCATAGATGTTTTTGTTCGAAGTATCAAGACGAACTTACAGTAAAAAAGGAATTAGTAACTATATTTTAAAAACTTTTTAATGATTGTACATATTTTCGTTATTATGTCGCAACCAGGAGCTACCCGTGAAATATTCACAGCCAACACTGACATAACTGACGAAGGCAACAATTGGCTATTGAATGAAATGAGTTGAAACCAAAACAACAATCAGTTATTTCAAATTTGAGACAATTATACTTTGTTTTCACTCACACGTATGTCTCCGAGTATGGAAAAAAAGTATCACAATCTTTGCTCTGTCTACATTTGCCTATTATTAAATTGATTTACTATGAAAAAAATACCATAAAAACATACCTTGTCACTGTTAGCTTCGGATGGTGGAAAATTGATGCTCACACCACGGCAATCCTCCATGATTGAGTTAATTAGTTTTCCTTTACTACCAATTAATGAGTTATGCAGTTTTGAAGGGATAGCAATTTCTTCCAACTCATTTTGTATTTTTTGAATACGTTCTTTAGCCTCTTCTACATTTTCTTTTTTGCCTGTTATAGTGATAACCTCGCTGTTATCTTCTTCAGCTGGAATATCAATTTTAGTTTGTGTTTCATCACGAATTTTACTAATATTAGCTCCGCCTTTTCCAATAACAAACTTATGAAAATGTTTATATATTGGCACTTCTACTGAGTATAAATTTTCATTTAATTGTTTGGCTAAGTCAAGTAAATGTTCAGCACATTTATCCACATCTTCTTTTGGTCCTCGTAATTGAACTTTGTTCGATTCACCTAATAAGAAAAAAAAATTAATACTGAAATCCAATCTTTGTAGAATAAAGAAAAAATACCTGGACCAGGAAGCTTAATAGTAACTTGATTAAATTTATCTCGGATATCTTTGATGTTATGTTTTTTATTTGCAATAATCTCTTTGCAAACTCGCTGATCGATGGAAATCTCTTTTCGTGTTTCATTTTCTAACTTACGAATCATTTCGTCAATCTCTTTTTTCGCCGTGGCGACTCCCTCTTTTGTGCCCTCTATATGAATAACATTGTTGTCAGGATTTTCAATGATATTTATTACCACTCCAGTTTCCTCTTTTAAACGGTTAACTAAAATTGAGTCAACAAATTAGTATTAATTTTTGTTTGGGGATAAGTATCTTACTATTAGCTCCACTTTTTCCAATGATATGCTTGCAATGTTTAGGATCAACAAGGATTTCTACGAAGGTAAATTTAAATTTCAATTCCGTAGCGACATTTTCAATTTCGGCTTGAGCTTTTTTAATTTCTTCCGGAGGGCCTTCAATCTTAATTTTTTCGTCCTTATCCGTAAACTCTACACGCACTTGTGGCAAGTCTTTAGTAAGTTCTTTTATGTTAGCTCCTTTACGACCGATAATATATTTGTGAAGCCAAGCCGGTACATCGACGGTTGTTGTAACCATTGAGTTTGCTTTTTCATAAACTTTATTGAGAGCTAAAATATTAAACAAAACAAAAATAAGAAATAAAAAGAAATAAATATTTCTTTTCTTGTTATACCAATTCCAAGTTTGTCATGAGGACCCCGTAAAGTTATAGTACCTACTGCTGAGCTACTTGGTGGTATTTCCACACTAACGTTAGTTTCTTTTAAAATTTCAGCTATATTACTACCTCGGGGGCCCATAACATATTTGTGCTTTTCTTTTGCGACCTCAACGCAAACTCGACCGCTGATCTTTTCCTATAAATTATTTTATTTTAGGATAAAAATTAGGTTTTACTTCAAGAGAATGTTACCATTTCTTTGTAGATATTTTCAATTTTTGCTTTTGCAGCCATGACACCTTCTTTTTCTCCAGATATTATAATTTCATCTTTTGGGAAAGATAAAGGAGGGACGTTGATGCGGGTACCAGTTTGCTCAATGATTGAATTTAGAGTTTCGTTGTAAGGTCCAAGAATAAATGGATGATAGATTCTAGGTATTGATATGCGTTCAAACGCTTTCCGGGATTGCTCTTCAGACCAAATACGAAGTTCATGTTCAGCTTTTTCGATTCCTTCTTTCGAACCGGTGATTGTTACTAAATCGGAACCGTCGTTCATATTAGGTATGAAGATTTTTGTGGCTGTTTGTTTTTCTAGCTCCTTTAACCGTAGACGTCCTTTTCCGACAATTGCACGATGATGTTCAACAGGAATGGATATTTGACGACTGGCTTGCGTCTGAAATTGATTTAATATCTTCCTACGTGCTTCTAACACTTCATTCGGCTTTCCAGTAACCAAGAATGTCAACGATTGATCTTTGCTTGAAGAAATTTCGATACTAGCGCCGGTGTCCTTCATTATTTGAAGGCAAGTACGAGTCGACTCGCCTTCTCCGAATTTTTCGCTATGATCAAATTTTCTTTCTTCAAACGGTACGCGGAAAACCTGAGTTACAACAGAGGAACCAACACGCATTTTATTAATGACGTTGCCTTGCCCCACATTTTGTACGTTGGTGGCAGATTCCGGCAATGCCGGAAAAAGATCATCGTAACTACTGGTTGAGGGAGTCTCATACGCCGCATTTTCTTCAGTCATTACTTGCTGCATTTTGGGATATCCTGATTCGTGCCAAGTCCTTACAGTAACTCTACAAAATGGGAAATAAATTAATTAATTAAACAATTTAAATAACACGTAATAAAAAAGTGTTCGCAAAAATAAACAGTGATTTAATAATAAGGCTTTAAAATTAATCAAATACAATAAAAAGTAATGATAGAAAATTTTTGTTTCAATTGAATATGAACGTGAAAAGAAAAAGAAAATTTACGTATAAGCATATGGTGGTGACACGTTGCCATTACATCGTAAATAAAATTAGAAAAAGTGATGAATTTGATAAAAAAAATCATTTACTTAATCAAAGTGAATTATTTCTTAAGTAAATGTGAGCGACACGTTGTGTATTGTAAATTTTAATGTGAGAGCACGAGTTGACGTGTCACCTTCGCTTTGACGTGGATACCGAAAATGAAATAATTTTTTACTTACTGTACTGCATATACAAAAAAAGAATAGTTTTAATTATGTAGAAAACTCATTAGGATGTCCAGTTTTGCTTGGAATGTCTTTCTGGAACAGAAATACACGAAAAATGAGGAAAAATTAAAATTGGAATAATTCAACACATAGAGATAACCACACATACCGACTGCCAAGTATAAAATGTGCCAGACCATGGGGTTTTAATACGCATACGTACCGACTTGGCTAGTAGGAAACAGAGCTCTATGTCTATATTTGATTTAATCCAGAAGTGATAATAGTAGATAATTATAATAAATTTGTAAAATAAGTAAAATTTTTATTTGATAATTAGTTCAAATGTCATGGATTCTACTATCAAAATCTTTTTCAATCATCGTTTCAGTTGAAAAGAGGGAATAATTATATAAATGTGTATTTTTGATAAGGCCTTTACTTTCTGATTTTGCTTTCTTTTATTTAGTCAGCTAACCTTAACTGTACTGTATTTACCATCCAATATATTACTTATTTCTCTATTTTTGCAAATGCAAAAATGTAATGATACATTTTAATGAAATAATCATTTTGTCGTTACTATGATACCGATTTAATTAACTTGCTCTGATGCTTACATAAGCAAAATATCTTCAGCACTCATACGTATTTAAAAATAGTACATAGTTATAAAATTAAAAATTAGACAAATAAAAAATGTATTCCTCTTTTTAAATATCTAATGCCTTCTAATTGACTTGAAATGATTAACTATTTTCTCTTCATTTACATTATCCAACGCTACATAGCTATGCTAGATGGGATAGAAGTATAACATATATTAAGCATTTCTTTGAACACGATTTTGTTGATTTTTTATGTTATGCTACTCTATTAAACCATTTCTGTAGATTTATTTTAATCAACCGAAAAAAGTCATAAATTTGAAATAAAAATGCTTTTCGTCATGAGACGCCTGGCAGATGTGAAACATCTAGTGTCCGACCGAAACTAGTTTTTACGGCCGAAACTTTCATATAAAGTCATGTTTTCGTAAGAAAAAAAGTTAACCATAAGTAGTCAGTCTACTTTTAAATCCTATAGAGGCGTTAATTAATCATTTAGTCGCTAATATTTGAGCTAATCAAATTAAATAACATATTATTACCACATGTTATTTCAAATAAATTATTTGTGCTGAAATAAGGGGTGGATTTGAAAGAAATGCAACAATATTTATTTTTAATATTAGTTTCGAATAACATAAAAATAAAAAAAATACAAAACAAAATTAATTTTTACTTAAAATATTTAGGTACACAAAACAGAAAGTACTTTTTCTTACATCTTAAACACAAAATAATTTCTTCTTTGAAACTTTCATCAGCCTCCTCTCGAACTGAAAAAAAAAAAAATTTAATAAACTGATAACTGATAGTGACTGATACTATGATCAGTATTTATAAATATGGAATCATATTACAAGTAAGAAACAATTCATTTCTCATCATTTTCGTGAGATGAATTCAGTTTTGGTTTCGGTTGTAATTTCGGTTTAACGACAGCCGAAACGTGTTCTTTGACGTTCTTTGAAGTTAGGTCGGACACTAGAAACACCTAAATTCCTAATATTTCTATACTTTTAAAGCCTGCTACCATTATTTTCTTCAGGCATTATATTTGTTGATTTTTGTGATATCCTAATTCGTGCTCAGTCCTTACACTTAGCTCTAAAAATACGAAATAAATAAATCCGTAGCGAAGCTAGGTAAGTTATTGCCGGTACCAAAATGACCGCTAAGTCAGCGCCTTAATGTTTCAAAAATGGTATCAATGTCCAAATATCTAAGCGGTACATCCCTGCTTATGCCAGAAATTTCACAAAAACTTATAATGCTGGGTATGAAGTTTAATTTAAATTACAATAAAATAATAGATCCTACGAAAATGTACCTAGCATCAAAAGTTGTGCGCTTCAAAAATCCTGGGATAGCATCAATTTGCCCTGTAGTGCAATAAGAAGAATCGCTGGATGGTCCAGCGTCAAAAAGCAAATCGAATTGTAACTTCGATAGTTATACAATTATTTTTTTCGTTTGAATTTAATAATAGAATCAAAATTACTAGCGACTCATAAGGTTAAGACAATTGAGAAAATAAGTTAGGCATATTAAAAAGAGGTATTTCAAGGCATTTTAAATCTTCAAAAAAACCATTAGAAGTCGTTTAAAGTTATTAAAGGCATTTTGAATGTAATAATTAGCTTTGATAGTTTGCTTAAAGTGAATATTGTTCGTCATTTTCTCGATGTACACCAATGCAGACTTATAAATTATCACTGCCATTGTAGTGAACAATTCATTGTTGTAGAGTCAGCTAAAATATACAGTCATATTTGGATGGACTGATATTAACAAACATAAGTAAGCATAAATTTAAAAAAAACGCAGACATATTAAAAAACTTAAGGCACGTAAACAAAGTAAAGAATAGTATATAGTCTAATAAAGACGAAAACTTTCAGTATAACGCTGATGTGATAGTACTTAATCAAAAAGATCCAAAAAGATTCGAAATTGTGTTAATTCCATATTGTAATTTTCATATCTAAAACTACACTTTTTTCAAACTCTAGTAACTTGCTGACATTTTTATTAATGCATAAAAAAAATACAAACTAATATTTTGCACGTATTCATCATTTTTGATTGTTATTCATCGAAAAAATCTGATATGGATACTCTATGACTTTCTTGTACCTAAATAGTACCCATTTTTATTGAATTTCAATTCAAAAAACTTTATTATTTTGTTCCTACAAAGGAACAAACGAAACAATAATTATATTGATTAATTGAAACTTATGAAACTTTTATTAGACTTGAAAAATATTTTAAATAAAGTGGAAAATATTATTTGTTTAGATTACTTATCCAATCACCTTATCTTACGTTTCAATAATCATATAATAATATAATTTCAGTTGTTAATTATTAAATCTTTAAAAATCTTACGCAAAAATAACAATTAATCGTTTCTTATACATTCTTATACAAGTGGGAAAGGTGATTCGCATGAGATTCATGGAATATGCATTATGATGTATATATTATACATATTGTTTAAATAGTCACTAGGTGACGAGTTTTCTGTTTTCAAATAATTTATAACATTAAACTTAAGCCTGTATATTACAGTTTCAAGCGCCTTAAAATTTATAATAATAACTCTAAATTATTTTTTAAATTAAGTAAATTTTGAAAAATAAAATACGTATAGGTATACATAAATGCCTTTTAAAAAATATAATTTTCAACATTTACCTTCAATTTAAGAAAATAACGGTCAATGATATCTTGAAATTATATAACTTAAGCAGACGGCAAATATTATAAGGTGAATAAAATTTTTAATTACAAAATAAAATCATAAACGATATTTTTTAAATAAAAATAATCAATATTCATGAAAAATAAATAAAGTGTGAATATTGATTATTTTTTTATGTTTATTACAGTGTCACAAATATAATACTTTTAACGTATAAAAAAAGAATTATCTCTTAAGTAATTAATATTCGTTCACAACTTCTTAAAGTATATTGGTGTATACCGTTGATTCAAAATCAAGAAATATAGTTAATCGAGCATCAAACTTCTCACTTACCTGCTTTCTGGCTTAAGTAACCACCGTAACCACTTATAGAATCGCAAAAAATTAAAAGCAATATTATATTTTGTACAACTAAGATAAAATGAATCTTTAAATGAATCAAATATAATTTATAATACAATGTAATCGAAGATCTTACATTTAAAGCAACGAAAATAAGTTTTCTCGTGGTATATATTTACTTCATCTATGGCGAACTTAACGATAAATATATCCCACAGACATAACTAAATCTGTGTTTTATTTCTCATAAAACTAAAAAGTGGTAATTTAATATTGATTAGCTATGTATAAAAATACGAAACTATAGATTCGAGATTATATATTCAATTCGAAAGACTAGCAGAAAAAAATCTAACTATCGTCTATTCAGAAATTTATCACTGTATTTAATGTATTCTGATTATTAATTTTGAAATTATTAAAAATTGTATTGCTAACGAAAGGGGGAAACATTCATTTCGTTCTTTACACTCTCCATTTAAACATTTAAGAATGAGCAACACCGAATTTAGCCAAACCTGAGCAAAAGCCTTACAATAATCGCAATAATCACACCATCGAGGTGAAACTAACCGAAAGGTTACGTGGAATAGAATGATAGTATGTCTTCTCCATAACGTTTTTTTTAATTTTTTTTTGTTTTAGTCCTTTCAATTTAAGTAGTTCCCCTTTTTTACTAAATCGAAGTTAAGCATTGTACATCTTTAGTAATATGGAAAAAATAAATGAAGTACAACTGTCCAAAGTACGTAAGTACCGTATTTCTAAAAAAAAGTCATAAAAAATACTACAAAGAGGAAATACATAAAATAAAAAACATGATATATGTTTTAAGGGGGACCTATCCCGATATTATCCATTAAAATGGTTAAATTAAAATTTAGCACCAAAATTTTAAAGTGGTTTTAAGATATTAGCAATTTCAAAATGTCGAATTTTGTTTAATAAATATCTACTAAACTTTTTCAAAAAAACCTAAAAGTACGTTCAATGTTATTTTTTAAATTTCTTTAAACCTAAGTTAATCATCGGTTGAGGTATTATAGCAATCCCTTTACTCACTGAGTCTAATTTTCGGTAAAAAATAAAATCTACAAAGAGTATTTTATCCAATATGTACTTATCAAAATCATGGGTTTCCAGTTCTGTTCCTAACTAGGTGTATTCACTTGAAAAATACATCGATATTTTGATTCGATGTAAAATATCGAAACCCTGCACCGACATTTATCGATACATCATTTAAAAAGATCGATGTTTTTTCAACATCGAATACTTCCCGCAACACTTTGATAATCAAACTTTCTGCGTTCAACTGCTTTTCATAACGCAAAAAGTTTGCTGTCTCAATATTGAATTATTTAAAAAACTTAATTAAGACTTTAACCACTTAAGACCAATGCTGTTTAGACAAACTTCGCAGAAACAAAGTTTACTTAATTGTTTTCCTTTTATTCTATTCCTTTGCTGGTTGATTATCTAGGCAGCCTTTAGAAATAAGTATTTGGGTGGAATAAAGTCTCTACAATAGTTAATATTTGACGACAATTTTATAAAGCTAAGAAACTGAACTTTCAGATCGCTTTAGATTTCCAAATGATTCTCACTGAGTCTTCTTCCTACTAAACTATGTAAATATATGCCCATTTTATCTCTACCGCTTGATTCCGCTAGTTACTCACATGTGCCACTATTTATAAAAAAAATAAAAATCATTAGTTTTGTCATTGTTAGCTAGAGTTAATTTTTTGTCATAAAATTGACGTATTTTTTAAATTGATATTTCAAATAGAAAATTTGGCCAAAACATCAAGTAGACTCGATGAAACGATGTTTGGTGAATACTCCAATTCCTAACCCATTATTTGATGCAAAATTTATTTATTAAGAACAACACCGTCTTTTTGAGGATCGGTATATTCAATCATGGATTTTTAGATCATATCCTTAAAAAAGCTACTTAATAGATAAATATATTTAATTTTTTAGATAAATCTTAGTTTGTCTATTCTCGGGATAAAATTTTATCTGGAAGATAAATGTCACTATCTAGATGTGAAAATACTACCCATAAATCTAAGTAGCCCTTGATTCATAACGAACACCTAAATGCAATAATAGTCAAGTCAATTAACGAACCATGCTACCCCCAGTTTAGTTGGTATGTAAATTAAAATATAAATCAATATAGATTATCTTTCTGTTAATTGAAATTGTAAAAATTGTTGATGTAAAGTTCAAATACAAAAATAATATATGGTAAGAACTAGCCATATTATTATATTTGTTTGAATTGAAATATTTATTCTGTTTGTTTTAGTATGTATTTGTTATTAATTTATAACTTTAATCACCTTTCAATAGAAATCAATATGTGAGTCTTTATTAGTGTCCTTCAATGAACTCATTTTTAATTCAGAATCGTAATTAAACATCAAAAATATTTAAAAACATAAAACTTCGAAAACCTGCTTAAAAATAATAAATAACTGAAAAAATTGCATAGATAGGTTAACATGGAAATTCACCAACAAATTTCGTATTAAATGACTATTTTTTTTTATTCAAAGTGAATTAACACAATGCGAAAACATTACACAAATCTATAAGAGTAAAGAAAAAAGTATGTATCATTCTTAAATTTAATTAACTAAACTTAATTATAAATAAAAATAAAATGATAAGATTAAAATTTATTTTAACTTTAATTTGATGAAAATATTTGTAAATTCTTTAGTGAACGAATCAATAACACAATGATAAAACAAAAATTTAAGGATGGTATCTAGTCATATTATAAAAATAACATATTTTGACGTTACCGGTCAAAAAAATATTCACAGAGTAACTCTTGAATGTTAATTACTTAAAAATGAAATTTATTAAACATTTTTGTTTTACGTATAAACAAACGCTAAACTCGATTGTTTTCTTCTTATTCAATATTTTTTAGTCTTCAGGTTACTTTGTTTCTTTAATATAAGCATCCAGCTCTGCATCTAGTTCCTCTGCGGTTGGGACTGGCTTATTTGGTGCACGACCTCCTCGACCTCGTCCTAATGAAAAATATACTTTACATTAGTAATCAATTGGACCAACAAACTTCCTAAATTGTATACCTTTATTTCTTATACCCACTGCTTGTCTAACTTTTGTGTTTGCATTTCGGGCTGGTTTTGATTGGTTAAATTTGCGCTCACCACCACCTAGGCGTCCACCACGTAACACTGATGGAATTGTAATATCTGACGTAGTTAATTGTATGCTCATGGGTCGTCCATCCAATGGTACTCCGTTATATTGTCGTAGGGCTTTAAGAGCATCCGTTTTCCTTTCGAACAAAACTTCTGCTGTACCTAGGGACCGGCCTGATCGATCGTAATGTACTGTAGCATGTTTTAGTGCCCCGAAGTCGGCGAATAATTCATTAATATCTGAATCGGATACACCGAATTCCAAATTTGATATTAACAACTTAGTAGGTCCCATTCCAGCAGAATAGAGAGATCTTGGTGAAACTGTTTTGCGAACACCAAATCCATCGAACATATCATGCTTCCAAGCACTGTTTACATCTCCCTGCACATACATACATTTCGGTTAATTTATTAATAATACACTTTTGTCAAACGGACGCTGACAATTAGAGGAATGGATAGACGCACACATTTAGTGACTACACATAAGTTTATTGAGAGAAGCATGGTTCCATCAAAATAACACTTTGATGTACACATTCCTCCAAACTAAACGTAGTTTAACTTCAATGACGCCATTTCCATTGTAAAGAATGATTGATGTTATTTAAATAATAAAATCCTTGTATGTATTTATAACATGGAAAGACTTCTAACCCGGGTATATTTTTTTTGGATTCCTCCTCGATTTCTGCCGCGCTGAACTCCACCGCCGGCTCTATTTTGTCCTCTAAATCCACCACGTCGTTGGCCGCCTGCTCTTTGGTTGCCTCTGCCGCCACGGCGTGCACCGGGACCTCCTCGTTTTTTTGACGATTTTATGATGTCGTCCAAACTCATATCAATTTTATCAACCATTGCGACGATAGTTAATAAGAAATTAAAAAAAATATGCTCGACACAAACTTTATCAAATGGCGTCCAAAACGTTGTGAAGCGTTGCGATCCCCTACTATGCTTCAATTTCAACCGCAATGTATTCTGGAACTTCCTTTTTTCAACGCATGCGCAATCAATATTGCCGCTACTTTTATCTCTTTCTTTCATTTTATTCAATGCGTATTTTCTATGCAGAAATAAAACCATTGAGAGATTGATTGTTGTGATAACGTAAAGAACATCACTATTTCATACTTCTTATTTATGTTTAGTTCAGTTTAATTCTTTTTTAATTATTTCTCTTCAAAATTATTCAAGTTGTCTATTTTTAAACGTTACATTTCATTTTAAAAATATTGTTTAAATTTCATAAAATCAGTAGGCTTTCTTTGCGGGATTTTTCAAATTCAAGTTTCTACCAGGCAAGTATAAAAACGAACCGCTCGCTATTTATAGATCACTTTAAAATTTCATACAAACCGTAAATATTAATCTCCTTTTATTATTGATTATATAAGTGTTTCTGAATCTAACAATACAATTGATAAAATTTGAATACATAAATTATTTCAGAAGATAAAATGGCTGAAAAGAAATTGTTATTGGGAATTGATATTGGAACTACATCTGTAAAAGTGTGCATTGTTGATGGAAATACGAAGGAAATAATTGCTAAACAGCAAAAAGATACGCAAGCTAATGTTCCAAGCGAATTAGGGACAGAGGGTAATAAACAAGATGTGCCAAAGATATTATCGGCTTTACATGCATGCATCAGCCGTCTGCCGAAAGATTTACTACGCCAGGTGAATATACTTAATTGTGTTTATATTATCCATAAACACCTCTTTAATGATAAAGAATAAATGTTGAGCAATCATTATCATTATATTTATTAAGTATTCTTTTACAAAATGTGTAAATACATAGAATATACATATCTTTTAAGTACTTAAATTACAACAAAAATTTTATGAAAACAGTAATTATCAATGACCTCGAACATATCGTTTTTATAGCCTTATTTTAGTTCTAAATTGAATGAATAGGTTTTTAAATTACATAATTAGGAATAGTTACCATAATGTCAGATCCTTGATTGTGATTATTTATTGAGTTAAAAGTGGTCACAAATAAAGAGATCTAGAGAATTTGTAATATTGAATCAAAAACGAAAAAAGAAAAATGAATGCATCACTGTTCATTCAGAAAAATTTGAATTACATTAGTTCCAACCCTAAATAATTTTCTTTTTTTGTTAGGCAGCGTTTTTTTTAATTTTATTAAAAGTTATATTAATTGTATGTTCAGCTATTTCCTTTTCTCATCTATTATGTATAAGCACCTTAATTGAAGTAAATACCTAAATATATAAAAATATAACTTTGGAACAATAAATTATAGACAATTAGTTTTTCGTTAAATGAAGTTGATTGGTGTTCTTCAAATTTGAAAATTTTTCTATCGACAGGATTAAATAGTACGGAACATGTTGCTAAACTGCTCGTGACGTTTTTTTTCTTGTGACCCAAGGCAATATAAGAAGTGGAATCTAGAATAAATTACCACATGAAAAAAATCAGCTTATTAGTTCAGTTTAGCAAGACCTTCCTAACTTTCCTTGAACAGCCGATTCTTTTCTTGCTGGCCTTTTCTGTTCTTTGCGAAAATCTTTATGATACAAACCAACCAAACTTAACAAAGAAGGAATTAATAAGCAGTCAAGAAGATGGAGGATGATTATACATACTATTAGTAAAAAATTAATATGAATACATTCAAAACTTAAGAAAACAAAATTGTAATGAAGAGCAGAATTTATTAATGAATCGTCATAATATTTTTTTTCTTGGGTTACAGGTAGTTCGTATAGGAGTGTGTGGTCAAATGCATGGCGTTATGCTTTGGCAAAGTGGAAAATCTTGGGATAGAATATATCGAGATGAAAATTTAATAAGATTTGATATCGTTCGTGAAAAAGTTTCTGCTCTATACACTTGGCAAGACAGTAGATGTTCTCCAGAGTTTTTAAGTTCATTACCAAAGCCTCAATCTCATTTATCTATTTTTACCGGCTATGGATGTGCAACACTTTTTTGGATGGCAAAAAATAAGTGAGTACTTTTTTTTAAAATTCTTAATAATCTTTAATTGCAATCAATATTGGTTATTAAATTTTTAGCCCAACGAAACTGGAAAAGTACGATAGCGTAGGAACGATTCAAGATTTCGCAGTTAACATTTTATGCAATTTAGATAAACCTATAATGTCTGCTCAAAATGCTGCAAGTTGGGGGTATTTTGATTGTGCGAAGAATGAATGGAACATTGATTTACTGAAGGAAGCTGGCTTTCCTGTACATTTCTTGCCAAAAGTTATACCAAATGGTGCTATTGCGGGACAATTGTTTGAAAGTTGGTGTGGAATTCCTGCTGGAACTCCTATCGGTAAAATTTAATAAATATTAATATTAGAGAATAAAAATCTGTAAAGTTTGAATATGTTTTTAGGTGCTGCTTTAGGGGATTTTCAATGTTCATTTTTTGCAACTATTGAAAATAATAACGACGCAGTATTAAATATATCTACTTCGGCTCAATTAGGCTTTATAGCCGAAAATTTTAAACCAGAGTCATTTTCTGTTGATAACAAATCTTCCGATATTGGATCAGTTGAGTATGTCCCATACTTTGGAGACAAATTTTTAGCGGTCGGCGCTTCTTTAAATGGTGGAAATTGTTTGGCTACTTTTGTTAAAATGCTACAACAATGGTCCATGGATTTAGGCTTTTCAATTCCTCAATGTAAGAAATAATTTATAAAAAAAACATAAAAACTAAAAACTCTTTTTTATAGCCACGGTTTGGCAAAAACTTATTGCCTTAGCTCTTGATGAGAAATCTACGTCTTCTTTGAATATCATCCCAACTCTTTTGGGAGAAAGAAATCAACCATATCAAAATGCAAGTGTTACTAACATTGATTTAAGCAATTTAGGTTTGGGTCAAGTGTTTCGAGCGTTATGTGTCGGCTTAATCGAAAATTTACATAAGTATTAATATAGTATTATAATTGTTAACAATCAATAATGATTTTTTATTTCAATTTTAGTATTTTACCGAAACAACTTTTACTGGATGCAAATATTGGTCGTATAGTTGGTAATGGATCAGGTTTATCACGAAATAAAGTTTTACAAAATATTATACAAGAAAAATATAAACTGCCTTTAGAATTTACGTCCGGCGGCGATGCTGCTTTTGGTGCTGCAATGGTTATGTTTTATGAATATTAACTTGAATCGAATAAAACCAACGAAATATCATTTAGTTACATAAGTAAAACATCGTATAACAATAATAAAAAAACAATGTACCAGATGAAAGATAAAAACGCTTAATTTAATGCTTAGTTATAATAGATTGGTTACTTAAAAAGGATGAAGTTGCTTTTGCATTTCTAAAATTTTTGAAAATGAATTTTAAGATTGGTTTTATTTTATTTATTCATATTAAAAATTTCATAGAATTAACTAAAAAATTTCCTCATATATTGCACTTTTTATGAGAAGCTATTTCTTATTAAAAACTATAAAATTCAAAAATAGATTAATAGTATATGCTTTTAGCATACGGCTTGACTTAAAAGTAAATATGAGGCTACGTAATGTAGTAAAAGAAAATGTAATTCAAAAGCTTATTATTACGACTAACAATAAATAGTGAGTCGAAGTTTTTTTTTTCAAAACTACTGCTTTTGCAATTTTTTTTTTGTTTATGGGATAGTTCAAGATAGAAACAATTAAAATTACAAGTATACAAACGACATATTAAAAAAGTACAAGTTTTTTGTAGATATAGTAGTTTCCCTGTGATTAAAATACTGTTTTATAACCTTTTCCTAAGAGCATTGTGATAATTAAAATGAAAATAAGTAAAAATTCCAAGTGCATTTTACTATAAAATGAAATATATTTAAATCAATTATTTTGTTTTAAATTATATATGAATTATAATACAATATTTATACAAATTGTACAAGTTTATCACAATAAAATAAAAGTTGATCAAAATATTGTTTATTTTTTCAAAAAAGGTTGATATAAAATTAGGAGAAATATTGTTTTTCATTGATGAATGTTCTGTAATTTACAGAAACATTATTTCATTGTACTTTATTCAGTTTTGAATGGTTATTTTTATTTGCTGTATAATTGGTTGGTGTCTGAAACAAATCATATTAATAACGTTAATAACCATATAAAGGAAAAAAAATACTCTTACTTTATTTCTCTTCGATAGGATGTACAGAAAGTAGTATATGTATTGTCGGTATATTTCGTATAACCACTAGTTCTTCTAAGCCATCCAACTGAGGTACCCAGAATTCTTCGACTCTAGAAAGACGTAGTTAAGTTACAAGTATATACAACATTTTAATAGAAAAAAAAATACTTTCTGTAACAAATTTTATTTGACTGATGAATTTTTGGAATTTGTCGTTTCATAATTTCTGCGCAAGATATGGCCTTTGATATTGAAGGTCCTACTCCAGTCCATACAATTGTTTGGTTTTCACTAGGAAATTTTTTAAAGGCATGGGTTAATAAGTTTCGTATCTTACTTCCACCTTTGACCTGAAAATAGTATTTTCAATTATAAGAAAAACGTTTAGAATACAATTTCTTACATGCATCCATAGAAGATTTTTATCTAAGTTTTTAAACGGCAAATTTGTTTCATCTAAAGGCTCTTCAGCATTTTTTCCTTTACGATATTGATCCATCTCTGGAAAATAAGAAGAAAATTATATTATGTTACAAGGTCATGCATGAGATTAATTTTAATTCAAAAAATTGAAAATATAAAAATAAGGTTTTTGGTATGCATCATTAAGTAGTCTAAAGAAATATTACGTCACGTCAAAAATTTCATTAAAGAATAACTCTTAAAAGAAGGAAAAAAGGAGATTTCAATTGATATCAATTGTGAATGAAAAGAACGAAGAAAGAAAGACGAGATGGATGTGAGGAACACGAATAGTCTTTGAAATCGACGAGAACGAGATGATTCAGGAAAATGCCCCGGAATGTAAGGAATTTGCCACCGAGAGAAGTGTTCTGAATATATAGAGCTACGCAATATTGAAAACCATTCTTGTTCATGTACAGCTTTCGTCTCGAAAGTGGTTGCAATGATCCTCTCATACAGAGTCCTTGTCGGAGGCTAAAACTAGTCCTTCATTGTACCATTGCAAATGCGTCATAAATGTCCCTTGTCCCGCGCAATAGTATAGTAATATAAAAGTCCCCGAAAAACCATTTTCATTCAATAATTTATTTTTCTTCTAGAAATCAAGAATATGTGCAATAATAGAAATACAAACTACTTCAATATATTTAATAATTTCTGTATTCTACCATACAATAATTATATGTAAAATTTTATGGCGTAATTCAAACTCTCAGTAAATATTGATTAGTGTTTTACGAGTGATTACTTGAAATCTTATGAGCACTAAGAAATCAATTAATTAATTTTTATGCTATTAGCTTCAAATCTAATTCGTCAAATATTTATTTTTGATTTTTGATTAATATTTTTGAAACACTCTATTATTTTATTACATCTAACGAATAAAAAGTAATATGTTTTTATGTCCCAAAAAAAAGTTGCAGTTATTTGAATTAAATATTTATTTTAATGATCACTCATAAAATATAACGTAAACACAAAATTGAATTTATTATAGACGAAATTAAGTAGAATTAATTTATTACATAAATTTTTTTTTCAATGTTATTATCTGCGAAGTATTGATTCTGAAAGCAATTCTTGAACAATAAAAATGTTTTGAGAAATTAATGATTTTTCCTTAAACAATTAAAAAAAAAATGACGTAGGAAGTGAAATATTTCTCGCCAAACAGTTTAATTGTTCTTGAAAACGTTTTATAAGGAAAAATAAATAATATTTTTAATATTGCGTCTGAATTTAAACGAACTTTAATAAGTTCGCTTCCATTACAGAAAAGTTCTATTGGAAGTGGTTGAGTGGTTACTGAGAGGATGTCAAAAGTTCTGTTAGAAATATATTTCGCTCTGCTTTGTCAATTGATATCTCCTACGTATCGCTCATTCAATTATTAAAAAACGTCTTTCATAAAATAAATTAGATACCATTCTTAACTTCACAATTCTATTAAAATTGTACGTACATACAAACCAATATTGATCCTAAATATTTTCGAATAGGTGAGTAGTTTAAGTCAAGTATATAATGACTATAATTGAAATAGAAATTCAAATTGTTTTTGCTAATAAAATGTAGGTAAATTATGATATGTTAATTTTGTACCTAAATAGCAAAAATGGAATCGTTAGATTGATTGGTACTGACAATTTTATTTGGAATCTATTGGTACTATAAGGGTGAAACTTTGGTAGAAGTCATTTCCTACGAATAGTTAAACATAAGATCATCTTTACAAAAAATTAAATACCTAAAAACCTGAAAATTTAATAACATTAGTATAGAAAAATTATAAACAATTTTCCAATTCAAACCAAAAATTGATGAGATATGTTTCTAAAGACGTAAAAAGTTTGTTTAAATCTCTCTAACTTTTCAATTAGACTGGAAAAAATTACAACGGTAAAAGCTCTAGAGATGTCAGAATTGAACAAAATATCGATGTTGAATGATATCGATGATATCAATATTGAAGTCGATATTTCCAGGAAAAATATCGATAGGTATATCTATCTTTTCAAAAGAATATGCGTTCTTAAAATAATAGTGTATTTAGCTCAATATTTTCAATAGTAATTTTATACCAAGCGTAGATACATTATCTAAATGCATAAAAATCTCAACAAAAGTGAAGGTATTTTTATCAGTATTCCTTTTTATTAGGCAATAATTACAAAAATATCAAAAACTAAAAAGCTATCTAGCTTACTGGTACCCGAGTAGTCTAGGCGACCGCTTCAAAACTAGTAGGTAGTGGGTGGTAGTGGGTTCGATCTTCGTATCGTGCAATTTTCAATATTTCTCGATGACGGATTTAATTAACCCTAGAGTTGCTAAAAGGCCTTAGTTGTTATAAAGCGACGGTAAATAACAATTAAAAAAAAGCAATCTAACAAGCTAATTTACTTATGAAAAAGGAAGATAAAACGGATAACTCTTAGGTCCTTAAGAACTAATTATGTGTTGATCTAATGCTAACAATTTTAATTTATATTTAATTATAACTTTTTACTCCATGTTACAAATGAATAAAACTTTAATAAGGTTACAAAATAAAGAAATATTTAAAGATTTGTAATATCCTTCGTTAATTGTGATTTACTTCATTATTAAAGTAAAACGTACCCCACATGAGGACCAATGGGTAAAATGGAATAATAAGGTAATAACTAGCCCAGTTTCTTTTCTATACTTTTCCCATGTTTTGAGAAACCTTATTTACCGAGCATCCTTTTTAAGTAATTTTTGATTCATCAAGTTCTTGAGCAATTTTATTGGGACTCAATTCTTTGTAAAAACTGTTCAAATCGCATTTTCTATTCTTTTAAGCGTCTTTCGTATCTAAATCTTTTAGTTTTTTTTTTTACATAATAAAACGAAATTTAAAAATTTATATTTGAAACCAATTTTCAAAAAATGCAAGAAAATGATTAAAAGTGCCCTTCCCTGTGCGAAATTTAGAATCTAAGCCTGGTACAAAATGACCGGGCTCTTGACCTACAAGGATACTACATTTAATTACATAATATTGAGATTTTTTTATATGTTTTTTTTAATAATTCATTTTGGAAATCAAATTTTTGTTTCTTAAATGGTTAATTTAATATATAATAGTTAATTTAATATATAAAAAACAAATGTGATAGTATTGTAACGTGACAATATGTTATTACAGCTCTTTGTGAAAATTGTCGCTTTCGAATTGGAAGCCGTGTTTTTGTATGAAAGTACCTATACTTCTGCATTCTGTTCGCTAACGTTTCACTATCTCTTCAGATCGCATCTTCAGGGCGTAATAAGCTCTGAAGTTTTGTACCGACCTACTTTGTAAATTTTGGTTTTTGAAACTTGTGAGTACTAAAATAGGCTCTTAGGCGCAAAAAAATTGGAAATCTCTGATTTAGTGTTTTCAGTATTAAAAAAAATTGTTATAATTTCAATGCCAAAGTAATATCAAGACAGTATCCCTAACCCTTCACTGGTCGAGTGGGGTTTATTATATCCCACGCAAAGTTTGATCTCACCCAAATTTTTTTAGCATTAAGAATTAATTTATTTTGCATATATCAGCATTGTTTCATTTCTAAAAATCGATATAGGTAGAGGTCTTTATCTTTAAGAAAATTGAGTTCTAATTAATTTAGATGATTATATTAAGTTATTTTTTCATTTTAGATATAACTCTAAAATTTTAATTAAAAAAAAAAGTTTAAAATATGAAACACATTTTTTTTTTAATTTTCGGATTAACACTTCTGATAAAGCGTGTTCAAATTTTAAAGTAGGAAGTGGACGAAGAAATAGCCACTGACAATTTTTTTTTCACTTCATGAATGTAAAATCTATACAAATACATTTATAATCTATACATATAAATAAAATTGGAGTGTCTGTTTGTAATATTGAAATAACCGCTTTTTACTACATGCCTACATGTATAATGAGTATATACGGTACTTACACCAAAATAATATTTTTTACAATTTTTGTCTGTCTGTTTGTTCCGGCTAATCTCTGAAATGGCTGAACTGATTTTGACGGGACTTTTATTGGCAGGTAGCTGATGTAATAAGGAGTAACTTAGGCTACTTTTATTTTAGAAATAGAAAATCTTTTATTTTAGCAAAATAAAGTATTGTTGCAATTGAACAATCAACAATCGAAATTTTGAATTTAATAAGTGTAATTAATAAATAAAAAATTAATTAATAATAAGTTTCTGTTTTTGTTATATCATTTTAATAGCAGCATTTTAAATAATGTCATTTCACTTAATTAGTATGATAGTTTATGTAGTAGGTACTTATACCAAATACCAAAGAGGCGGTTTTTAATTTTTGTTTGTTTCTCAACAATCAAACTTTTTAAAATCTAATTTTAATGAACCAATGATTGTTACTTGGAGTAATTATATATTCTGCTGAAAAGCATTAAGAGAGCAACTTTTTGTCATATATTTCATTATTAATTATAATATAAAATCTTCCAAACTAAGTTTTCTTCGGTATTTAGAACAATTTGAAAATCAATTATTGTTATTGAAAATAAATAAAATATTCTAATTTACTTCCACGCTTTCTATCTATTTCCAACAATTTTGTATGTACAACGTCCAAATAAGCGAAATCGAATTGCTTTTTAGTCATGATAATCAAAATAAAGGTCATAATTTTTTTCGTTTTAAATTGTTCCAATACAAATGTTTAATTTTCCAATATAAATGTATATTTATGTCAATGAAATTTGGAAAGTGTTTTTTTTATACGATGCTCATATATAATAAGAAAGGGTTTTTTGATAATTCCTCCTCTAAAAGAGTGAAAAATGGGGCAAAGTTTGTACGACAAAAAGTCTTATAAACAATCGAAATTTAAAATTTAATTATCAAAGTACCGTTAACGACGAAACGTAATTACCCTTCATTGTAAAACAAAGTTGGTTTAATATTAGAAACAGAAACTTTGGATTTGCTTAAAAATTTAAACTCTGATAGATATACCTGAAAATGGTCAAGTTTATAATTGAGCATTAACTTTTTGGCTTTCACATATTATAAACCTGAAAATCCGAAATACGTATTCACAAATAAATACATTTGTGAGCGAATACCGAGTAGCGAGAAATTCGGCGAACTTATAGAAATGGTTTAATTATATAGTTGAAATTCAGATATTTTAATAATAAGTGCATAGATACACAATGGTTATACTTGATTATGGAGGAACTGGGTATCGTGCATTTGAACAAATTTTAATATCGCGGTAGTTTTGTACATTGCAGTAGTGTAATAGTTTTGAGAAAAAGGTTCATTCGGGAGTCGAGACAATGAAATGGGATTTCTACTAATATTCTAAATCTAGACCCTAGCTTCTGTTATTTTGACATGTTTTGATAATTTTTTACTGTTTTAAGTCATAATTAAGACCGACTTTATTGAACTTGACGATTTTTTTTTATGTATACATACTGATTAATTTATGGATTATTTGGTTCACGGTAGGTATACCTATCGTAGAAATATGCAATTGAACATACTCTTCTTAGATATTTATAAATATGTTTTGAAAATTAATTGATCATTATATACTATAACTATTTTATTCTAAGCAACAGTATATTAAATGAGTCTTTTTAAAGTCGACAAAGCAGTGTTTTTAAGTATGATTATGTTTTTCGTAAAACAAATAAGAAAAATAAAAATTTTCATACACCACTACAAATAGCAAATCTAAAAAGAAAATATAATCTACAACTACGTTACGCAGACGAAGTCGCGGGGATCAGCTAGTTTAGAACTATATACTTACCTCGATTGAAAAAACGTTCAGTTTCTTGAGACAATTGGGTGAATAATAAGTAGATTAATAATAGTAATTAATAATAATAGTAATTAATACATATTATGTATTAATTTTCAACTATAAGTCAACTATGTTACTCAGGAAGGTAAAAAATAAATTTCATCGCAAATGTAAAATGGACTTAAGAAAGGAGGATAAATTTCCTTAAAAATGCTCATTATGTAAAAAATTCAATAGCAAGTACCATTGCGAGATTAAACGTGTTGATTGCTTAAACTCAAAGGATGGTTTTAATATTTTTTATATGAAAATAATTTTATTACTATACTATAAAAATGAAGGAAAAAAAACTAGTCTTAATTGCTGACGTGCTTTTATGCAACTTAAAATAAAGTTGATCTTATTTTTAATTTACTCATTTCTTTAGATACAACTATTAAGGGGTTTAACCAAAATTATTGTTTTTGAATACAGAAAAATGTTTTTTTTTTTTTCACTGAGGTCAAAATTAAATCCAGCGATCGTAATTGTAGATTAGTTAAACATGAAAAGTCGCTAAACTTTACGCTAGACAAATTTATTTCTCATTTATTTTACAAAACACAGACGTTACAGCCGAAAAATGAAAAATGTTCCATTATATCGTCGTTATAACCGAATTTCACTGGATATTATTTATATTATAACCAGACAGAATATTTAAACCTTTCAATTCATATTAGGACCTTTCATTAATTAAAATTATTGAAATAACGAATGAAGAAATAATTTATCACTCGCTTATTTTTGATTTTTTAGAATTTACCACAAAGATCTACGTCTATCTACTTTACAAAATCTATTAGTTTTTAATTTTATAATTTCTCATTTTTGAGCTTTTATGTAAATATTTTTTAGCGACAAAATTTTACTAAGTTCCACGCTTGACGCTTTAACCAATTTTCTTTCCCAGTTTACTTAGACAATTGGATTTACAAATATTTATTCTCCTTAGCACCTTTAAAGGGTTACATGGATTTCAGGGCTTCAAAAAATCGTTTTTTTTTAATATCTTATTAATTACTGAATTTTTAAGTTGATCCGAGTAATCGTTTCGGAGATACAGCCATAGGAAGCTCAGCAAGCGCAGGTATATCGGTGCAGCTGCTCGGCTATTGTCGCGTTTTTCTTGAAACTTCTTCAAAATCGATTATCAAGATTTCTCGAAAACTACTCAGCCGATTTTGCTGAAACCTTACACATGTCTTCCAGAAACAATTCACAAAGACTTGGACGAAGGATTTTTTTTTCAAATACAACTATTTAAATAAAAATGTAGGGCAAAGTTCACCCAAATTTGCATTTTTTGGATAATTTTTTTTCCAAAAATCCAATTTTCACTTTTTTTTTCCTTCGTCCAAGTTCTATTGTATGGTTTTAATTAAACCACGTATTTTTTTTTTTTACTTTGGATGAGTTCTGCTGTCAATGCGGACACACCTTTTTCCGAAGGGTCACCGGAAATGACGTCGGAATGGCGGAGTTTTAAATATTCTTCTACGAAAATTTCAGAAATGCATTGTTAAATGTGTATGTTTAAGACAATAAAAAGTATAAATAAAATATTTTATTTTTTATATGGAAAAAAAAATGTTAAAAATAGGCGGTGTTTTTCCCGATTACACTCATGTAACCCCTTAAATCGATCTATAAATCGTTACCTTATCTTAATTATTTCAATCAATGTATGGGATCCAACCTTATGAGGTTGAAAAATGTAATTTTCAATTTTTTTTTTTGAAGTATAAGAAATTTACCATCAAACTTTTTTTTGTCACTTGTTTGTGTGATAGTGAGGAGCTTTTTTACAAATTTGTATCTCGTTTTCAATCCTTTTATTTTTTATATTGTCGTTTAAAGGTGGCGTTTTTTCTTATCTTAAAATCCACATACTTGATGTATGTTCTTTAAATTTTCTTTAAATATCTGATTTTATTGATTTAAACTTTTTTTCAGTCGCATTGAGGGATTAAAACTTTCCCCTTTTTTTAATTTAAAGAAACATAGACCTTCGAAGTGTGGTGGTTTTATACCCAAAAATCGAATATGCATATATTGGCCAGTATTTTAGTGTTTATCAGTATTCAACATTTTTTTACGTTAAACCATCAATTAATTGTAAAATATAGTAAACACAGTATTCTAGAGAAAAAAAAATTGCAATATATTCACAAATCTTCATTTACGATACATGAAATTATAATTGATTTTAATTCATGCATCAAGGATGTCAAGGATCAAAGGCGGAATTTGGCAGAATTTTGTAGCCGTCCTTGCTAAAAAAATGTATAATTCAAAAACAAATATAAAAAAATATAAAACTAAAACAAATTTTAAAAAAAACAAAAAAAATTATCGACTGCCCACTATTGATTAAATTTATATAGATTACCTTTAGTGTTAACGTAGAATAATTGGAAATTTTAGTAGAGGATGATCAAATAAACTTTTTAAATTGACTTAAAGATATAAAATGATTATTTTATATATATATATATATATATATATATATATATATATATATATATATATATATATATATATATAAGTTTGATCAACTATTATTTGAAATAAGAAGATTAAAATGACGTAACTGGTTATGTTTAAACAATATAGGTTTGTAGGTGGTTGGAAAAACTTGAATATTAACAATGCGTCGGCGCTCTGGAAAAGAACCGCCCCTAGTAGGATCATTCTTGTCACCATCCATAGTTAAACTTTTGCCAGTTAGTGCATAGACAACCACCTTTGCGATTCAGCCACTTCCTGGTGGTAATCGCGTTTACAAGACAAGTCGACGCAACAGGTATGTGCTTAATTTATGTATTTATTAAATTTTTAATTATTATAACGTTGTAAAACAACTTTTTTTTACTAAAATTGTTTTGCGAAAAAACCAAATTTAATAGATTTTTAAAAAGTAAAATAGAAATTATTTATATGTACACGGTTACTGTAAGTTGCAATAGAATTAATTAATAAGATAAAAAAATTGTTTTTTATTGAAAACTTTAAAGTAAGAACTAGCAGTAACGTAAAAATATAATTTATAATCTAAATCAAAGATTAATAATTTTCTCTTAAAATGCTAATTGGATTGACTGCCATAAATAGTGTTCTGCAAGTTTTGGAGTTCTCTATATTTTGAAATAGCTATTAAAAACCTTATATATTATTCATATAATATTCTTATTGTTGGTTTTGACTAATTCCTCATTGTCAGTTACCAGAAATAGAGTTTACTGAGAATAGAAAAATAGTGTTTAGTGAATCAACTTTTGATTTTTAAATTTTGTTTTGGAAAATTTAAATTTTTTATGTTCTTTTTGAATAGAATAATCTTATTCATATATTGAGGGTTTAATTATATAAATTCCTCATATGTACGAGATGTATATGTATATGTATATCGATTTAATTTTGTCAAGGAAGAAGAACGTACTGACAATATGGAAAACGATGATAAATAAAATCGTGTAGGAATTTTAAATTCATAATATATTCTCACTCTTTCATGCAAAAATCTCTAGTTCTGTCATATATTTTGTATGATAACATTTATCATTATTACTTACAATACATCATAATTAAAAAATTATAACGATTCTTCATAAAAAATGTAGTTTATTTTTTTTTTGCATAATATAATCTTCATACACAAGAATACAATCAGCTATAATTTTTTTTTTCAGTTAAATTTTCAGATTTTAATCAACCATTAATTGATTCTATTATTCGCTATGAATGATAAAATCAAAATTTCAAATGAATAAAACAAATATTTGATAATGAATTTAAAACCATTAATATGCACCACTTGTGTTTGCATAAAACTATAAAAATTAATTCACAAATATTAAATTTTATTCGTTTTATTTATATTAATTTTTAATACTACGAAATTTAAAGAGCCAATACTTGAATTATTCATGCCGATATTTTCAACATTAAAAGAGTAGATATAAGTAAATATATATTATGCAAAACGTATTATTTAAACACAACTATTTTATTTTTTTTGTAAATTAATCCCTAAGGGGGGTTTTCCGTGTGACTGCCTGCTTTTTAAGCCTTCTTTTTGCAAAGCAATGAAAAGATAGAGCTTTGAGTTTGTTATATTTTTTTTGTATTTAGTTAATGCAAATGAAAATAAATTTTTAACCAAAAGTATCTTGTAACCCTTCATAGTTATAGAGTTATAGAGTTATAGCCCTTCATTGACACCCATTTCTCACACGATTTCGGCTGATTGGCTTATCTTAAATAAAAAAACGGCGTTTTAATCAGTAAACTTTAAAGCATGGAATGAAATAAAATCATTTGAAAGTAAGGAAAATTAGATTTTTGACAGACTTTTGATAAAAAAGTTGCATTTGCACGGTTTTTTTTTTGCTATAAAAATAGAAATATTTAAATTTTTCGAACGTTTTATTCATTCTATGCGTCTACATATATTGAGTCTATCCTATAAATTTGAAGTCAGTCGGTCAAACCATTCTCGAGATATGATGGAAGCAAATTTGAAAAACAGTTTTAATAAAAAACGTGTTTAAAGTTTCACGTACGTTTAAAATTATAACGACTTCAGTATCCTTGTAATGACTGTATCTTAATAAAGACTTCCAATTTAAAAAAATCACTTAACTAACAAATTCTAGACATGTTGAGGAACCAATTTATGCAAAAAAAAAGAAATGATTTTTAACCCATCACACGGGAGAACTCCCTTAACTTATCTTTTTGAGCAATTAAAAATTTCAAAGTATTTAAGCTTTCCTATAATTTGAAAAATAAGTAAATAAATGGAAGGTATTTAACGGATATCTGCTTGAAATTTTCAGTACAGAAACACATGCTTGCTTATTCTTTTCTTACATTTCAATTTTGACTGGTTACCTGTCTTATTTAATATTTGCATTTGTTCAGTTTTAAGAAATCATTTCATTAAAAATATGTTTCTAATTATAGTATTTTCAATTTTTAGTTAGTTTTATATTCTTGGTGGACGTAGCTTTATGTATTTTTCACAATTAAATAAAAAAAAGTAACTAAACAACAGCATTCAAAAAATTAATTAATTTTTAATTATAATTTTCATAATATTTAGGATTAAATTGACTTTTTTTAAAGAAAAAGAGGACTAAACTAAAATTAACTGTGACGTTTCGTAAAATTTGACAATCAAATTGATTTAGGTGTGACTGTGCTATTTTTCTATATTTGATTATTGTAGTTTTAACCATTTTTAACTTTTCTGGGATTTTATCGTAAATTAATACAAATTGTCTGCTGAAATCGGAATTTCAATTTGGTACCAAACCTGGAAGTTAAGTCGATTATTAATTATGCGTAATAGATGGAATAGGCTATAAGTCTTATGGATGTTTTTTGATCAGTTCCATTATAGTATGCAATATTATCAAAATAATGTGCGTTGTCGAAGTTTTATCAAAAAAAAGTCAAAAATATAATTTAATACATTTGAAGTTTTGTGTATTGTTTGAAATCAGAATTGAGCGACGAAAAATGTTCACTAGTATTTTTCAAACATAAAATATGCACCTATCGAAATATTATAATCACACAATAAACTTTTTTTTTTGCTAAATGCTCACAAGCTCAACGATATCGGTGGTAGAAAAGTGGTGTTTTACTTATTCGCCGACATCTCAGTGATTAGTTATTGTTTAGTGAAGAAAAAATACTCAATAGAAGCTCAAAAACTAGACTAAATGATCATCTATAAAGTTGGGAAAAAAATCTTTAGATAGATTGTAGAGAAATATTAGTATTTGTTCTCATAATAAAATTTATTTTTTCACCCCATGCATTAATTAGTGAACTAGGTTCCAAAATACTATTGGTTTAGAAATTTATAGACATGTTTTATAACTGGCCTTGACATCAGGATAACTCCTATAGTTGCCTATAGTTCTCAATCGATTTTGATCAAACTGGCCAAAGTTTTTATACGAAAGATTGTCGTGAATAAGTTTAAAAATAAGCAAAATCACTATTTAAAATTTTGAAAATTATAAAATTCACAATTAAGAATAAAATTCCCTAATAATTCCAGGTTTTCTAGGTCTGTGTGCACCTTGCTTTAGATGAATAACGCTAAACGATTAAGATATCTTTGAATATCTATCTAAATTATTGGATTTAACTTCTTATTATTTTTGACGTAGAAAAATCAATAACTCATTAAAGCAGTTTTCTAAAAACAGCAAATTTTAGATTTTCTATAAGATACTCGATACGAAAATAATATTAACAACTACACAATAATAACTTGAAAATATTCGAATATATTTGAAATTTATTCTAGAAATAGTTGACAAGTCAACAATAAAATATTTATACTTAAAAATTTGTAGAAATTTTAAGCATTATAAAACTATATAGGGAGTGATGGCTTAATGGCAATTATTGTTTGATTTGCTGAGTAAAATTGATTTCAATTAAGCCTACTGGTGATCGAGTGGTTTAGTTGACCGCTCCAAAACTGATAGGTACTGGGTTCCATCCTGCATTCAAGCAAATTATTTTAATATTTCTCGATTACGGATTTTTATTAACCCTAGAGTCACTAAAAACCTTATTAGTTATAAAGCGTAGTTACAAAAACTACAGAAACTCATGCTTTGATTTATAAAAAATTATACTACTTGAATTATGAAAAATCCCGATCGATCCGATTGTTACTATTAATATTTTTTTTCAAGGCTAGTGGTAAAAAATATTTCCACTAACATTCACTAATTAGTCAATTTTTAAGAAATGAAAACCTTATCCTTTGGAATAACATTTTATTCTATTTTCTAAATCGAGGTGTAAATTTAGAACAAATATGTAGACAACAACACATTTAATAGCATTTTAAATGAACAGTGCGTCGGTCGGAGAACTAGCACAGAGATCGTATAGCTACGTTCCCGGAAAAATTGAGTCACTATGCTTCTTTTAAGTATAATTCTTGGAAACATAAAAAAACGTTGACAAAAAAAAATCAGAAATTTATACTGAAGATGGATAAAAAAGATCACACAAAGAGTATTTCTTACATTTTTACTGGAAAGGTTTTTTTTTTATTTTTCTTCGAAATTATAAGTTATAAATTATTCTAGTTTTGGAATTTATTATTAGGAACAGCAAGCATTAAAATTATGTATAAATTTATTACTGTACATTGGAAATAAAAAGATGCCTGTTACATAACTATAATAAAAATTTAATTAAATCTATTATATGTTTGTAATATGTTATATGTTTTCCATATTGAGATTGTATAAGAATTAATTGTAGTATCTTTTCCTTTTCTTTTCACTAAATAAATATTATACATAATGAAATTAAAACAAAACAGCGTCTTGATCGCTAAGAAAATAGTTATAAAAACCCCAGGACTTATTGTAAAGTAATTAAACTCTGAATAAATAAGAATTAACAAAATAATTCAACGATGAAAATTTGGTATATATGTTATTTGATACAAATTATATCTTCTTTTCAATCTTTCAAAAAATTTTTAAATAAATTAATTACATTTTCCATGGTGAAAAAAAATAATTAGGGTATGTGTTTTTCGAAATAAAGTAGAAAAACTATGTGGCTCATCACATAGTAGTTACGAAGCGATCCAATACTACTTGATGATTATTGAGGAAGAATTATTTGGCAATCGAAATACGTATTTGAGCAATACGTCAGTAATACATTTATTTGAACTTTTGTTCAAATTTATGTTCATAGTTCATTTTTGCAAATAAGATTACATAAATAAGACCACAATTGAATAAACAATAAACTATTGTTCAAAGCTCGATTATATGAAAACGGTGAAAACTTGCAATCCGACATTTTTTGTAGAACATTCAACTTCCTTCAAAAATATATGTTGTTTAGGTTTGAAAAATTAAAAATTGCGATGATAGACTTCTTAGTATCAATATTAAATACTAAAAATTTCACATTATTTTTTTCATCCTGAATAATATTTTTAATAAATCTTTTTAAAAAAAAAGTCGATTTTTTTGACACAGCTTAGTGTACAACCTAATTGACTGCGGTCAAAAAACTTGTAAATATATTTCACGATATTTCCTCTCTTTACTAATTGTCCTACAAACCAAAATTCTATACTAAATATACTAAAGTGGTCACGGGCAAAATGCATACAATACATTTTGGTCAGTTTTAGTGGACTTTACGCAAAAAGCAAATTTTGGCTGTAATTTAAAATAACAAAAGCTTTGAACAGAAAATTGCATTTTAGTATTTATAATTTTGATATTGTTTAACAGCACTAACTGTAAAAAAATATAATTCAGTTACCTAATGAAATTTATGCCGTATGACTCCATTTCTTTTTACAGTGCGTTTCAATAGCGGTTAACTGTCCAATTTTTTTAACGTGACTCTTAAATAAAATATCAAGCGGTTATAATATTAATAAATATTTTTACAACTTAATAATAAAAATATATCTACTTTAATGATACTAATTTTCAATCTACTGTATTTTTTTCAAAACTTAATGTCTATTTGGATTGACATTTTCTATGCTTTCTTTAATACGCCAAATAATATAAAACCAGTTGTAACCCGTGAAATACTCATAACCAACACCGGGAAATGAAAAAAAATGTCAATTAAAGGAAATCGAAATGATGGTTGAAATAAATAACAACGATCAGTTAGTTCAAATTGGAGACCATGATAATTATATTTAGTTTTCACACTTATGTGTTTACATTATTTATTTTTAGACTTTCCCACCATATTTACAATAAACATACATAAATTTACCTATTATTATACTGATAAGAGTACTTATTACTATAAAATTAATCTATGTTTATATTATTTCAAAAAATAAACATTTTTTCTTTGTAATAAATAGTATTGAAAACATGAACCCAAATATATGCGCTCAAAATACCAATAAAATAAACATCCTCTTTTTTATATTTTAAAAATAATAATTTGAAAAAAAAAATGTTAGATGAAAAATACAAATAAAATAGATTAATGGAGTTAAAATAGGGGTGTATCGCGGCGTCATGACTTTTCAATAGGATTACAGTTCCAAGTATTCCAAACGTCATCATTAAGTCTTCTCACGTGGCTTTTGCTAAGATGTAGAGGATAAACTAAAGATGACAAATTATCTGCTTTGTTATCTAGGATATATATTTTTTAAAAATTTATAATTTTAACAAACAAAAAATTTAATAATAATTTTTCACTTAAATGAAAAATCAAAGAAGGGAGTTTTTACCATTTTAATATTTGAATGGTATTATTCTACATGATTACACTGCATTGAATTTTAATCAATCGTGGAAATTTAATAAAATGCACCTATAGAAAAACTAGTGAAAAAATAGGACAATAACTGCAGTTTTTTACTTAATTAATCAAATCAATTTTAATGAAAATCATATACTTAAAATGGAAAGTTGAAAATTAGATTAAAATCCGTTTTATTTCTAATTATATATGATTTGATTTGATTAAAAAATAATTAAGATTGGGAAATTAATATGGTTACAAAATTAAATTTACTACCAACAAGTTTCAAAATTTTGTCGCAAGTTTGATGATAAAGCAATAAAGTTTAAGTAGATTGAATTTAGATATACATCTTTGATATATTGTTAGCTTATTGTTGGTAACATGTGCTGCAACTAATATATTATCTAATACTTGATACAAGTTAACTATATTAATGTTGTGTTACGAGCATTAGAGATGTTTATTAAAATAATGTAATTTAAAAACTGCAAAATATGAAGCTTTATTTTATATTTTCCGAATTAAATGATAATTTGTCATTGACATTTTCGAGGCTTATGTCATGTGTCTTTAACAGTGCTATATTGATTTGAAAAACAAATTTTATAGTTGGTAAAAACAAATAGATAAGTTAATTGCATTTGAAAGCATTATAATTACGTGTGCACTCGATGTCTTTACCAATGAGAAAAATCTTAGTTGCGTTATTAATTCAATTATATAGAAAACTTTATCACATATTTACCCGCACATATATATATATATATATATATATATATATATATATATATATATATATATATATAGTACATGGATAGAGAAAAATGTTTTCAGTAACGTGGAAGTTGAAGAAAAACGAAATAAAAAGGTAATGGTAAAAATTGATTTCATGAAGAATAAAATCACTTATTAATGTCATTAATTATATTTGACCTCAGCTGGAACAACTGAATTGGGTGTATGAATGACTAGAAAATGATATCAAGTTTTTCCAACACTTTTCACTCCATTACTTTGAATGTGACCAAAATTGCGTGCGAGTGACGGTTTAATTTTCACAGAGAATGGGAGACGAGTTCTTCAAAGAAATATTTGGAGTGCGAGATATATTATATAACGAGCTGCATTCCGTATTTACAAGTATTTTAATATAATCATCTTGACTTGAAAAACTCAATTTCTCTAAACGTTTTGACCTTGACTTACTATCGACAAATTCAATTAATTTATATAAAGTTTTTCACATTTTATTTTTGCAAATGGAAAACTCACAAATCCAATGCTTTTTTACAATTAATTGGTTCTTTACAAAATATTAATATAGAACAATATAGCGCTAGCGCATCAACTCAAGTGCTTGCAGCTAATTCATGAACAAGATTAATAGCTGGATTAAAATGCAATATGTTTATTTTTTAAAAAAGGATTATAAAATATTCTAATGACAACCTAAGGTCACGGATGACAAAAACAAACATAACTTCGACAGGATAATCAATAATAAACTTTTGTTAACTTATTTTTTTAAATAACTCTTAAACCGTTAACTGTTTTAACAAATTTTGATTACATTTTAAAATTTCAATGCTGTTTATAACAGTTTTTTATAACTTTTAATTTAAGGATCCTATTTTTTAATGAGCAAATGAGAGTTTGAAAATGATAAGTACAGAGTTTGAAAACGATACTGATGAGTACTGGGACGTCACAGAAGACCCATAAGTACGCGAATTGAAACCGAGATATAAACAGATCATTGATAAGTTACCATAAAAAAAGTAACAATTTACACATTTTTTTCCAAATTTACACAATTTTTTCCAATTTTCGTCATGAAAAACATTTTTATACTCTACAAGTTATTGTAATTTTTTTCCTTAGGAATAGAGGTTGGGTAGATTGATGGTTTAAATCATTAACATAATGTTTAAACGATTTAAACAACTTTTCCTTTAGTGTTAAACAACATTTGCCATAGGAAAATGTCCATGGGATTTTGAAGTTTTGTATTGTGACGTCATTTTAATGCCGAACCAATAGGAGCTAGTTTTAGGTATTTTGAATTTAACAATTTTTTTTGCATTTTTAAATGAATATTTCTAAAATTTCATCAAGTAAAATTAAAAAATAACAGCTACATTATATTTTGATAATAGTCTAGAAAAAATTTTAAATTATTTTTAGAACTTGTGCATTAGGTCTATTTGCTTATTACTAGATTCGAATTAGGCGCTTACTAATTTCGCAACCTAACTACCTTGATTATTCCTCTAGGCCAGAGCTCGCCAAACTTTATAAATTATCACCCCCCCACATAATTTTTGAAATCTCTCATCGGTGCCCATAAAATTTATTTCCTGTTAATTAAAATGAATCTCCCAGTGTTTGTACCATTGTCTTATGATTTTAAACATTTAAGACCGGTATGTTTATTTATGGATATAAAGATTATATTTAGTGGTGGATTAACTACATTTATTCTACCGATTAGAATCGCAATTTTTGCGCTATCGCCATTATTATATAATCTTACATCAACGCAAAAGTTTAATATACATGTTGTATTCAGACGTTAGAATGTTAAGTATACTGTGCAGTACTAAAATATTTAAATTTTTGTTAAATTTTGGAGACTTATTTTCTGTTTGTATGTGATAATGGTCTTTTTTATTTCTAGTATGACAAAAAAAAATTTTTAAACTAAATTTGCCACCCTAGGCTTCAACCTACTCAGCCTACTAGCAAATCTACCACTGATTAGATCCTTCAGATAGCTATTATAAATAAAAATTTATCTGTTAGATAAATCCAGCACATTCATTCTACACATACCGCTAATCTTGTGGGCCTCTTTGGAAATGCATCATAGCTCCACGGGCCACATATAAAACTATAATATATTTTCATATTAGATGAAGATACACTGTAGACATTGTTAATATATTGGTTTTCACCACTTTGGCCATAATGAAATAAAAATATTTTGTAAATATGTAATCTATCTCGAGAACCGGAAAAATGGTCAAATTGGGACTCATGTCAATGCCCGTAGGCCACGGGTGATCACCCTTGTTTTAAATCAATCAATCCTCCAAAAATGTTAAATCGGTCCCAAAGGGTCCATTTCGACCATTTTGGCGACCCCTACTCTTGGCTTTTCCTTCTTTTTGAATCAAATAATTTTGCATCAATAAATAGCTGACTAAGCAGACTTTATACTATTCAAATTTTATTGTTATCATTTTACTAGAGCTTAGTATAAGCAATAGGTCAAATGGACATAATCTTTCACATCGACCAAAAGATTGCCATTGAGCTCCTAACTTTAAATTGAATATTTTTTTAAAGTCATTTTCCAACCCCATTTAAGTAATTATGAATCACTTTTTTCTGCCTTATAATCAGCTCAACCAATCATAACTATTTCTTCTTCTTTATAACGAATCAAGGATTCCAATTCTTTTTCTCCCTGTTTTCTTGGAAGTTTTCAATTTATTTGCTATTATATAGATGACATATAATTTGATTTTTAACCACTATTTAATTACAAAACATCTAATATACTAATCTAATAATAATCTAATAATTATTTGGAAACAGAATAATTTATGGTACATAAATATATTAAGACAAATTAAACGATACATTACCAAGGAAGTTTGAGAATCACTGTCTAAGAAAAAGAATAGAACGTCAAAAAGCCATTTATGAATATATGATTCAGTAACACATTAAGTTTAGTTTTGTAAAACTTTTTTAAATATCTTCTAATATTAATAAAAACGTAAATTTCTTTAAAAAATTTATTCGTGCTCTTTTTTGAGGTATGCAAAATATATACATACAAGTTATACATAAAAAAGTTAAAATAAATTTGCAACGATGCTAACGTGGAAATTTCTTTTGATATCTCAAAAATCGTGTTTTTTTTACAATTACAATGCTTGCTTTTAGTCTATTGGTGGCCGAGTGGTCAGGGTGGCCACTTCAAAACTGGTAGGTATTCGGTTTGAATACCTTTCAATTTTTCGATATTTCTCGACTTACGAATTTTATTAACCCTAGAGCCACTCAAGACTTTGATAATTATATAAAAAACGGTAAATAACAATTGAAAATACTTACTTTTATTTATGGTTTAAAGAAATAAAAAAAATGTGGTTAAAAGATTTGTTTTAAGAAATTTTCTAATCGCTAAATATCATATTATATGGTCGTAAAGTAAAATATTTAAAAGGAGATTTTACGTATTAAATATATAGTTATTGTTATATTTTACCATAAAATGATATCAATTAGTGCTGATATAGATATACCTACTTGAAATAAAGAATTAATATATCAATAGTATAGAAATGTGAAACTTTTATAACGCTGTATGTGGTATATGGTATCTATCGCTCCTATCAATCTTCTCTCCTATAAATGAAGCCATCCAAATTTTTATATAATCCGTAAGCAGGTATTTATTGATTCAGTGGGAAATATATTATTTACTTTCAAAATTTTTTTTGCAATTAAATAAAATTAGCGAAAAAAAATACAAAGAAGAAACATTCTTTGAACTTCAAAAAATTTATTACTCTACTTCACGTACGTATAAGAAGGAGATTGATTAATATTTGTTTGCAAAAAAAGGGTTATTTTTGTAAATAATATTTAATACCGGCAATAGTCACTTACTGTACCAATGTCAAAAAATTTCAATAAAATATTTTTTTTTAAATTTAATAATAAAAATAACACTAAGTTTCAGTTAAAAAATGTAGGTCTGTAAGCTTTAGATTTTTCTGGGGACTAACCAGACTTGGATCAATTTGGGACCAACGTTATTTTTTCATCATTTGTCAAGAAAGTTGGTACAAAGTCAAATATTTCTAAATTCTTTAATTATTTAAAAATTTACTCTTTGAACAACACCTTTTATGAAATTATCAATGCCAATATGCCGCCCCATTTTCATTTACCTCCCGGAGCCATGGTGTCTTGCACTCGCCACGCTACGCTACTGACTGATTAATAAAATAGGAAAATTAGTAGCGATTAACGGATCTTTATTCTTCAATGATGATACATGTCTTAAACAAAAATTTTCCGAACATTCAGTTGAATTAATAACAAATACAATTGTCAACAAAATTAATGATATTGCATGAGATAATCGATGAACTGCATTTGGATGCATTAACAATTACGATGAACATGAATTTCCCCATGAAGTTTTGGTATTTTGGTTTTGGTGATCCGTAAGATATACCTTAAGATCAATTAAAGTTATTTTTAATACGTCACTGTAAATTAATGTTTGATTAACTATTATAACATATGCTTCAGTGCTTTTGAACTTTGTTTATTGAATATCATCAATTTGTCGTTATTTCCAGGCGACGAAATTCAACAGATCTTTCGTACCGTCATCAACACACATACCTATCCTTTTTATGAACATTTTTATCGTATTATCATAAGGTTCAATATACAAATGGTTCAAAACCTAACTCTTTTAATACCTCAGTAAATATTTTCTTTTTTAAGAAAAAGCGATACTATTATCACATCTTATTTCTAAAGTACCTACCACTACAGTAAAAAATAGTTATCAAGGCGCCAGTGATAATAAAAATGACACTTCCATTTTTCAAAACAAGGCTCATTTTTATTTTTTTTTTCAAATCAAAATTTAGACCTCATTTACGATAAAAAGCAAAAATTGTATTGAAACAAGGGGAGAAAGTATTTCTTTTCTTTTTAGTAAAATATATGGTATTAATGTCCCAAAAATACCGAAATTGTTTAAAAATTCCAAACATTTTCTGATAAATACCATCTTCCAAGTTTCAATGAACGCACGGTTTACTAACAATCAGAAACCCTGTGATACAAAAAAATATAAATCTGGACAGGTTTATGAACCATTTGTGCATCATTCTCCTTTTTTTTTTGAATATCTTTACTCTAAAGAATATCGCTTTAACAGTACCTATAAGTTAGGCCTCTTTTCACATACCTACACATTTTGGGTAAGATAATACATATGCAGAGCTGTCGGAAAAAAAGTATCTTATTTACTTTATAGTAAAGGCTTAGTATAGGTTTACTTTTACTTAATATAATAGTTTTAAAGTGTAGATACTTTAAAGTATCTAAGTTCCTTTATTTTTTGACAAAAAGTAACAAGTATCTAAGAAACTTTTTAAAAGAATCTCTATCTTGTTACTTAAAAAGTATCTTAGATACAGAAAAGTAACTTAGATACCGACATATCTAAAGATTAGATACAGAGTTTTATTTTCTTTTGTTTTGTAAGATTTAATTTATGTCTTTTATGAATCTTCTATCGTTTTTAAAGAACGCTGTGTTAACAGGAAATTAGACATACATACTTTTTCCTAATTTATAAAAAAAAAATCATTATATGATTGCCTAACAAATTTACCTAATATGTTACGAAACTTAGTACATATCTAATATACAAAGTAACAAAAAATATCATTTTAAATATCTTAAAAAGTAACTTAAGGAATTTGCGTTTTTCGTTTTAAAGAGGAACTAAACACACAATGTACCTTCGGGTACTTTTGAAAAAAGTATTTTTTCTAGTATCTAGATATTTTCCCAATATCTTTGACTGAATTATACATATATAGAAAACTATGTGGAAAAATAAGTATTGATGCAAACATGTAAATTTTTAATGGTTTTTATTGTACTTTGATGTGATTATCCAATATTGTGTAATTGAACAAATTTATTTTTTAAATAGGTATAACAGCTACCCATTCATATTTCGAACTTTAAAACAAATACTGATGTATTTTTGAGACTAATGATGATTTTAAATTTATTTGAATACTTTGAACTACCAATTATTTACTTGGAAAATTATATATCATTGTTTCACTTAAACCTTTCATGTCGCTAACACTTAATGTTTCAAAGATAATATGAGTCTCAAGACAGAAAATATAACATAAAGTCGTATTACAACAAATGAAAGTTTAAGAACCATTTTTAAGATTTCAAAGTGATTCTAAACATTCTCTAATTACTTCTTACAATATGGTAACGGTATTCAATTATTGTAGTAGTTGTGCACACGGGAAATTACCATAGGTTACCGTATTTGTTGTGGTAACTAAAAAATGAATTTTTAGGTGAACGTTAAAAAACTTATTGATTTTTTTTCAAAACAGTAAAAGGAAAAAATTTAAATTTTCAAAAATATTGAAAAGAAATTTGAAACGTTGAATAACTTGATACCTAACATTTGGAAAATTTCCATATTTATCATCAAATACTAAACTTATATTAATAAATTAGTATAATCAATAATATTGTTTGCCTTTATTAGATACTATGTTTTCGGTATTAGACCATTGTTGAAAAGTGAAACATTTGACATGTTTTGATTATTTTTATATATTGTCAAGTTGATCCAATTTAAAGCAGAACTTTATTTTTGCGGTACTTTCTGCGTATGCTTTTTCAAAGTAGTTTTTTTTTTTAAATTTTGGTATGAAAATTTGAATGAAAATTTGGTATGAAAAAAAAAAGTTGTACCTAAGATAGTTCTAGATCCTAAAACATGGTCTAGGTACTGCAAATTCTAGTTTGGTTTTTGTAGTTTCTTCTACATCTTATTAGCATGGTAAGGAGGCTTAAGGGTTTAACGTTTTGAAATAATTACATAGGTACATAGATTACATAGTTAATTATTGGTATTTTAATAATTTGGATTTGAAATAATAAAGTTCGTTATTTTTAGTTGAAACTGTAGAAAAATTAAAAAGATTTTCCTCTAGATGTAAAGTTTGACCTTATTTAATAAATTGAAGTGATGTTGGCATTTACCGGGCACTTTTCTACATTTAAATTTAAAAAAAAGTTCTTATTCACTCAAAATAAATCAAACTTCTTATGCGCGTACATAAATCTAATAACTCTAGACTTCAAGAGACTAGAGTTTCTAATGGTAAACTGATAAATATTTATCGTCAAAGGATTCAAATTTACGATTTTCCAATTTCATATTCACTTTGATTCCTTCAAAACCAAGCTTACTAGAATAAAAAAAATGCGTGTACTTATGGATGCACGTAAGAAGTTACACTTCTTTAAAATATATAACCTTTTTCAGAAAATAAATTTCAACCGTTCTTGTTTGATAACTAGTATTCTAAACAGAATTTGCATAATTTTAATAATAATATACTAGTAGTTATCTGAGAAATATTCATAGTTTACACTGACACAACTAAAAAACGACAAAAATTGAAAATTGAATGAAATCAAATAACAGTTGAAACAAATGATAACAATTAGTTAGTTCAAATTTGAGACAATGGTATTATATGGTTTTTACATATGGTAATTCATATATGGTAAGTATTTACATACATACTCTGATTTATACATACTTAAGCGAAATCAAAATTAGGCAATATAGCATTTTTCGTTTTATTTCGAATTTAATTCGCCAATAAATCCGATCATACTGAAAATTTGGAAATAAAAGAGACAATTATACGATATTAAAATTGAAATAACAAAAAATCGCGAATTAAATTAAAAATAACATGAGAAATGCAATGTTGCCAGATCTTCACGTTGCATAATTTAAATTTTTGATTATGATTGTAATTGTACATTTTTCAAAATTGTTACACATAGGTTGCCTGATGAAGTCGGAATAACACTGACACAACGTCGCAACTTAAAAAAAAGAAAAGATTGACAAATTTGTTCTACGATATCCTAATTTTTTTATTTTATTATTCATATATTTATACCTGAAACAATGGAGAAATTTGCATAATACTATATGTCTGAAATATTGAAAGAATAGTTTAAATATTTTGAATTCTTCAACCACGAGAAATTATAGAAACAAAAATTTCAACCACTAATTGCCGCATATTGTTTATTCAAACAACAATGATTTTCTTTAAATCTTTAAAAATTCAGTAAACTTAGTTTTATAAAACCATATTAAGTGTAATCCTCTAATGCGGTCCTATTATGTAGGTTATTAAATAAGTACTTCTAGAGAGAAATTGAAACCAACATAAAAAGAAACTATGAAACCTATTTCTCAAAAAAAATATTTCAATAAAAATTCGGTTTTGATTTTATACAATTTTTTTTCATAAGTGTCAAAGGAAGATAAGAAAATAAAAATTAAAATCAGATAATTGGTATTTCGTATCGATAAAAAATATAACAATAAATTTTGTTTTCACATACATTAAGACAATTTTCACGAATTTGTTGTATAAATTAATGAGTATTCTAAAGCAGTTAAGTATACACTGATTTATTGCATGCGTTTTTATGTAAGCAAACAAAAAAATGCATAAATTTAATATTTTTATTTATGTGGTTACCAAATAAGGAAAAATTAAAGTTTATACTTTTTTCTTTGCCTGGCGAAGAAATTTTACCTGAAAGATTTTAAAGGAAATTAAAACATCTTTTTATAGATCGTTTTACGCATAAAGTAACAGCTATTAACACACAAAGTCGCTTTTTTAAAAATAGTCTTTGACTATAAAACAATGATGGCTTTTAAAGTCGGATGTGTTTTTCACTGTAACTTGTGAAGTATTTAATGCAAACTATCAATGACGTAAGCTAAATTCCGAAACTTTCTGCAAATAGTATTATTACACAACAAAATACCTATATGCGATATTTGTACTCCTTAAAAGCAAACAATTACACTTTTATATATCATGTTGATTAAATATTATTTTTCATTGACTTGAGAGGAAATTAGAAATTCTATTCTATTTATTCTCATGTAAATATACTCGTACATGTATTTTCTTCACTGTCATTCGATTGTGGGACGGAAAACGAAAGTAAATGTCTAATTTTTTAAAAAATATATTTTATATTTTTTTTTCATTTAGAACTTAATTATCATCGTTAATATTTCATTGAATAACAAAAACAATACAAAACAATTAGTTACCTATTTTTCTCAAGTTACTTTTTCAATATTTGTCATCCTAACAAGAAGAACATTATTTTAAGAGTATAAAAGAGATTTTAGTACTCATTTTTTTTTGCGCCAAATATATTTCTTAAAATGATTGAATTACGTCTTTAACGGTAAATATATGTTTCTAATATATATCGATATATGTATAATTCACCTTACACAATCTTGACCCAAAGTATGAAGTTATTCTAATTCTCAATTTTCTTAGGAACCCTAATTATCAAGGAAGTACATACACAGATATTTACAGATATATAAGTTCCCTTGTTTGATTTTTTTTTTGTTATTTACACATGTGGGTTAAATGATAAAGGATAAAACCAAGAAAAAAATAACTTGACAAGGGATGCAAGACAGCAATAAGTACGTAAAGTATAGTTAGTGATTTAATTAAGTATTTATTTAACTAATTGATGACTACTTAATCACAACATTCAACTTTTATAGAGGCCTGCTCAATTAATAGATCTAAAATAAAATCTGTGGAACTAAATTTAAACAGAATGATCAAGAAGAAAAAACTACATCAAAAGATATCTTCACAACTACCATACAAAAACAAGAGGACAACCTTTTCAAGGAAAATTGTAAAAAATAACTTTATAGTTCACCTAATTGGATAACATCTGTAAAAATAGTAAGGAGTAACAAAATATTAATAAAATGAGCAAACAAATTGGTGTTAAGTTATTATATCCTTCTTTACAAAATATTGCAAAGATCTAAGATTGTATAGGTAGCTAAGTATCTACTTATAACCAAAACAGAACTGAACTTTTATAAACATGATACTTTCTTTTCTTTAAAGGTATTTTTCTTGAAACTAACTTTTTCAAAACGATGTGTAGCATTGAACTCAACTACTCAACCGATTTTGATGTTAAGGCTTTTATTTTATTCTTTAATATCTCGAAAATTCCTAAGTTGGAATTAATTTTTGTTTAAAGATTTTGGCTTACTAATTATTCTCTTGACTTAGAAATAGTAAGGTGAATAGCGAGTTATAGCGTATCTAGGATTTATAAAAAATCGTAAATTGAGAAGTATTGGAAATTTGTTCCTCACAAGATTCGAATCCTTAAGATTCGTCTATCAGTAGAATATTTTGTGCCAGTGCTTTTTTTGATAACAATTTCACTTTCTGAAATTGGTTTGCATTACGTTTGCGGTGGTATATCGCATTATATAAAATATGTCATTTGGTTCGGAACACTACTGCAAAGAAATTTAAACTATTTTGAACATTGTACACATGAAAAATTCACATGAACTTTCACATGAAAAAATCATATTAATGCTTCCTGACATGATGAAAAATACCAAAACAAAAATTAAGTAAACTAGGTAATGCAAGAATCAAAAACATTCATCAGAGCTATTTTACTTAACGAAAAATCAGTCAAAAACAATTTCTCAAGTTTCATTGAAAAAGCGATGGGTGCATAGTTGGACGCAAGTAAGACGTTGTACTTCTTTATAAAAGTTTAGTTTTTTTCCTTCGAATAAGTTTCAACCGTTCTTATTTTATAACCAGATTTCTTAACAGAATTTGCATAGTTATAGTTATAAAATACTAGTAACTACCTGTGAAATATTTACATCCAACATTGATACAACAGACAAATGGCAACAATCAAAATTGTTTAAATTTGAGACAATATTAGTTATATATGGTTTTTCTCACACGTTACATTCTTTGTTCCCTGTCTTTGCCGTCATACTTATATGTATTTACATTTGGCTATTTTCATATTGACTTAAAATATTATATTATTATTTTATAGCTACAAACGTAGTTTATAACGTTATAACATGCATAGTTATAAAGTCAAAATATTTGGTTCAAATTTAACGAAATAGTTATTTTGTTGTTAGCAAAACAAAACTACTTAATAAAATTTAAAAACGTTACTTTTAGTATTGAAAAACACATGCATTATCTCGCGTTATCATGGTTTAGTTCATATTTTACATATCACAGAAATTACCCGATTGGGGTAATGCATAGTTGCATTTTTATTGTTATTTACCATTGCTTTATAACAAGTAAAATCGTTAACGATTCTTGGATTAAAAAAAACAGTAAATCAAGAAATATTGAAAATTTGCACCATACAAAACTCGAACAAACACCTACCAGTTTTAGAGTGGCCATTTTAACCACTCGGCCATCAGTAGGATTAGTTGCATTTTATTTAGTTCAATTCAGATTTGTGTAGGTACTGTTCAGTGAACGTATCAGCCCAAACCAAATTCCGTAATAAAATTCGAACCACCATTTAATTTTTCCTTTAAATGGTACGCTTAGAGAAATAAAAGTTACAAAAATAATTTATATTAAAAAATAAAGATAATTTAAAATTTGATTCGGACATAAAAGGTTGGTATTTAAATTCCTATATCTATTTGATAATGACCGTAAACGAAAAGTAAAAAAAAGAACAAACATGCGACAAACTTTGATTGTAGTTACTATTTGAATCTTTGTACTTTTAAATATGAGAAATTCCAAGAGCTATGATTAAAAATAATTTAGAAAATACATAAAATATTGAGTCAGCAAATAGTCCAAAGGCTAGTTATAAATGTATAGTGATTAAAACTGAATTTTCCCGTCAGAATACGAGAAATCTACAAAACTCTATTGAAACGAAGATATTTTATTTAATCCTTTTTTATTATTTTTTTGTTGTTGCTATAAACATAACTATTGCTTCTCAAAATTACAGGTTTTGAAAAAACAGCATAAATACGCTGAGGCCACAAATATAATAATTGTTGTTAAACTTATACGTCTAAAAAAATATTGTTTTAATGTCGGTAAATTAGTGACTCCCCGGTATGGATAGCTAAGCATAGATCGGAACAATGTATTTTGCATCTTTTCATCAATTTCATATTAACGGTATATCACCTAACTACCTAATAACGATGCTCAAAGTAACTATTGTATAGGCCGGTATTTTTACATCTAGATAGTGACATTTAACTCCCAAATAACATTTTATCCGAAGGATAGAAAAAGCATGCGTATTTTTGTCTAAGGATAGTAATATATACAGAATAAATCTGTAAAAATTATTTGATAGATTAACTTTTATCTATCAAATCTAATCAAAATCTTAAATATATCAAATTATCTTAAGGATTTTGTATACCTATCCATGAGTGAAAATATCGAATCTTAGTGTGATAACATTACCAATATTTAGTAATTTCATAACTGTGATTATTTGCAATGATATAATATTTCAAACCAACTTATGGTTAATTACTTAATCCTTTACTGTTCTCGATTTATTTCTTAAACTCAAAATTCAAATTTTGTCAACTTAAGTGAATAATGTGGACATGATACATACGTAATATTAAAAAAATATCGAAAAATATTTGATGAAATGAACTTTATAAATCGTTGAGCCGTACATGTAACTTATTTTTGAAATAAATGCCCTTTTACTCGACGGGTTTACTATACCATTAACTTTTGAAAATTGCAACTTTTTCTTCTTTTAAATTAAACTTGAATTCAAGAGAAAATAAAGCGAAAGAGATATTGCATGAGAGTTAAATACAGAAAACCTTTATGAAAAATGTAATAAAACGGAGAATAAATATAAATAATGCTGTAAAGTGTCAATGTTTTTCACAGTTTAAAAAAAAAAATGAAAACTTTTTATGAGTAAATTGAAGATTATACTCTTATACAGATATGAAATTCTTTCGTGTAGAAGAACTTATCATAGAAATGCAATTTTAACTGACTTCAAAAAATAATGAAACTTGGATGCACCGATCGAATGATTTGTCTTGTTTGAAACCACTCAAAATAAATGAAATGTTATTGGTATAATGACACAAATATATTATGAAGTACTTTGCTGTTAAAGCATCTTTTGCTTTATAAAGTCGCTTCTTATTAGATTATTTAGGTTACGCACTTTTTTTTGAATAACTCAGAGATTCACAAAGTCGGCGCCGGGACATCCTACGGCGCTCTAAAATATTCCTATTTTATATTTTCCGAAAACTGAACTTAAGTATTCGTAGATAAAATAAATAAACAATTTAATTCATGCAGACTGCATGCCTGCATTGGTCACTTTTCGAAGCTCAACTATTGGTTGAAATACTTTCCAAAAGACAATATCAAAAAATAAATGTGGATTTAAGATCACTGAGATTGAATAACTAGAATGAACGTGCTCATGAAACCCTATGTCAAATTTAAATTGTTATTTCTCCTCAATTTCCCTAGTGGTCGTACCCCTTCCACAGCATATTCGTACAAAATATATTTCCTCCTCTCTAAGTCAGCATAAGTCTCCTCTCTAAGGAGCAGAGTGGAATAATTCTAACGACGGCCACAAGAGAGCGCTGATTTAAAAAAAAACTTAGGAAAGTGGAAGCCCGATTGCTGTCTTTATATTTTAGACGGATTTATGACTAAGCTCACTATAGTTGACTCTAGTCATGTAATCTCTTTGATTCAAACCCAATATGTGTTCAAACTTCGCCAGAGTTCAATTTGGAAGTAGCAAAAATCCCATTGAACCCCTTAAAAATTAACGGTTTCAAAATAAAATTCTCATGTTCTATTTGGTAGAATTTTTGTCATTAGCTAAAAATGAATATTCAAGACAAAAACGGGTAGAATATTATTTTAATTGTTTTTTACCGTCGCTTTATAACTACTAAGGTCCTTTAGCAACTTTAGGGTTAATTAAATCTGTTATCGAGAAATATTGAAAATTTGCACGATACGAGGATCGAACCCACTACCTACTAGTTTTGGAGCGGTCACCTAGACCACTCGGCTACCAGTAGGCTTGTATTGAATTTTAAGCAATTTTTTCCAATATCTTATTTACGGAAGTCAGATTTTAAGCTTTAGCTGCTGTTGTTTTAACTAATGTGGAATGAAGAAATTAAAATATGAAAATAGCAGCGTCAAACTTTATCCCTCAAGTTTTTATATTTAATAATTTACAATAATTGTCAGTCATTACATATTTCGATCAGCTAAAACGTGGGGTCAAATTACTGAATTTCTAAGTACGCCACAAGCCAAGAAAAATGGTAAGCCCAATCAAATGATATTATATAGTAATTATATAATAATTCAAAGATGCCGTTTACACTGTTCACACAAGAAGTTCATGTATATTTTAATTTATTAATGAATAATTATATAAGTCCTATGACTCAATTTCTTCTTTATTACGACGCGTTTCAACAGTTTTTGGTTGTTATCATCAGGTAATGATTATTTTGTCCTTAGGTATAATCATTTAAGACAAAATAATCATTACCTGTTGATGACAACAAAAAATGTTGAAACGCGTCGTAATAAAGAAGAAATTGAGTCAAAGGACATATATTATTATTCATTAATTTATTAACCGTGACTTGGAATAAATAAAATATATATCAATGTTATGTATATTTGTTGAAATAGCTATTTGATTGAGCTATTTTGATTATTTTATTTGAGAATAAAAAAATTGAAAATAAAATTGAGGATTGAAGAAAAGACTTTTGAAAGAGGCGTAGGGTTCAGTTTTAGTCAATTATTTTTTAAACAATAAAGTATAGATTCTAGAAGCTATATTGACTAAAAATTAATGTTATTTACAGCATGGATAGAGATGAATTTCGTTTACGTGGCAAAGAGATGGTGGATTATATTTGTAAATACTTGGAAACGTTAAATGTTCGTCGAGTGACTCCAAGCGTAGAACCCGGTTATTTACGGAATCTAATTCCCGATGAAGCGCCACAAAACCCAGAAAATTGGGATAACATCATGGCAGACGTCGAAAATAAGATTATGCCAGGTGTCACTCATTGGCAGCATCCTCGTTTTCATGCTTACTTCCCGTCGGGAAATTCATTCCCTTCAATTATGGGAGATATGTTAAGCGATGCCATCGGATGTATTGGCTTTTCTTGGGTAATAAACCTAGCGGTTAACAATGTATTTGATTCTTTTATTGATAAATAAATTTTCAGGCTGCTAGTCCGGCTTGTACAGAGTTGGAAACTATTGTCGTTGATTGGTTAGGTAAAATACAAAAAATAGTTATCCGGCATAGGTATAAGTGACAATTAAACATGTGACACTTAAAAAATAATTTGTTTAAATTTCGTAGCTTGTATTCTCAAAAGTTCGGTTTTCGTACCTTTATATATGATACATAGTTTCTGGTACATACGAATTTATATCTCTTTGATATGTATAGTATTGTTTAAGGTTGTTTAGAAGTGGTGGTAGGGAAATTATGAGAAAAAGAAGGATTTCTCTATGCTTATAAGTAGGCGTTGTAAATATTTCTATAAGGCTTTTTTACACTCGGATTGAATTTGGATACGATTTTTTCTTTTTAAATTGAAATATTTTGTTTAGAAATCCCTAAAGGTAAATGATTTTGGTATTGATCGACGCGGAATATTTCAAAGAATGCATCGCTATTTTTTCAAAAAAGTTCATTTCTACAAAAACAGATATTACGAGTTGATTGCGGTTACGCATAACTTTCTCCATTTACCCTGTATTAAAGGGTTCAAAATTACGCAACTTTACGATTTTTTTACTCCCTTAACAAGTCCCAAATCGAATTGAAATTTTACAGAGATATGGCGTAAATAGTTGACTAGCTACAGTATTATTTTCAATTTTTTCTCATTACTTGTGTTTTTCTTCTAAACAACCTTAAGTGTCGCCTGTTTCCATGTCGGTATACCGAATAATTGAAACAAATTCTTGTAAATCTTTCTTTTTATTTTCAACTTAAGGAAAAGCCATTGGATTACCGGATCAATTTTTGACTTTAAAAGAAGGAAGTCGTGGTGGCGGATGTATTCAAGTAGGAAAGCATTAAAAAAAGTTAAACTTTTTATTTAATAATCCACATTTTTTTAGGGTTCGGCTAGTGAATGTGTTCTGGTAACAATGTTGGCAGCCAGAGCTCAAGCGATTAAACGCCTCAAACAACAACATCCATTTGTTGAAGAAGGCTTACTTCTATCAAAATTGATGGCATATTGTTCCAAGGAGTCTCATTCTTGTGTTGAAAAAGCTGCGATGATTTCTTTCGTCAAATTACGTATTCTTGAACCGGACGAAAAATGCAGTCTAAGAGGAGCTACTTTATCAAAGGTATTGATTTAATATTTGAACAGTTAAAAATTAATTAAAACATTTGTATACTTTTAGGCAATGGAAGAAGACGAAGCGATGGGTTTGGTTCCATTTTTTGTGTCTACAACGCTTGGAACAACATCTTGCTGTTCTTTCGATAATCTCATGGAGATTGGGCCAGTTTGTCAACGCTTTCCTGCAGTTTGGTTACATGTAGATGGAGCTTATGCAGGAAGTGCTTTTATTTGCCCGGAATTAAAATATTTACTATCGGGAATTGAATACGCTGATTCATTCAACACAAATCTAAATAAGTGGTTATTGGTTAATTTTGATTGTTCAACAATGTGGGTTCGGGATCGAATACGTTTAACGTCAGCGTTAGTTGTGGATCCTTTATATTTGCAACATGGATACTCTGATTCAGCAATCGACTATAGGCATTGGGGTGTTCCGTTAAGCAGACGGTTCCGTTCACTCAAGCTTTGGTTTGTAATGCGAAGCTATGGAATATCCGGATTGCAAGCATATATTCGACGTCATATTACATTGGCCAAAAAGTTTGAAGCACATGTTCTCAAAGACAAACGTTTTGAAGTTTGTAATGATGTCAGAGTAATGAGGAGCAACTTATAAGTTGGATAAATTAATTTTTTTAAAAAAAAAACTTAAATTTGCAGGTAGGATTAGTTTGTTTCCGATTAAAAGGAACAGATAAACTAAATGAGAAGTTGTTGAGTAATATAAATGCATCCGGAAAGTTACATATGGTTCCAGCTTCAGTTTGCGATAAGTATAGTATTCGTTTCTGTGTAGTCGCTCAAGACTCTACCGAAGCTGACATAGGTTTATCATTTTTTTACAGTAATAAAATATTATATAAAACTTAATTCGAAATTGTTTTCGTTTTAGATCATGCTTGGGAAGTAATAACTGAGTTTGCCAATGAATTACTTGACCTTCAAGCCACTGAAAAAGAACAGGTATATTGTAGTTTAAATCTTACAGTTAGTTGTTTTTTTAGGTATTACGTAAAACCTAAATTTCTAACTATTAATTTTTCTAAGCGTGTGAATATTACTACCATTAATTCAATTTTATGTAAAAAAATGAATATTCATTTTGAAATTATTTATTATTAACAGTAATTATATTTAAATGAAAGATTTCAGCTAAAAACGATTAAAACCCTTCCAAAAATATTTCAAAGTTACTTAAACAAATGTATGTGATTTTTGTAATATTATGACGTCATATTTTTACTTGACACGAAAAAAATACGTCAGAAAATTTTTGAAAATTTGTCTCACATTAACAAATAAAAATCTACTTTTAAGATCGCGAAATTATGCAAATTATTTAAAATCATTTTATAGCAAAATATTAATTCATACAAAAAATTTACAATATGACCATAAAATTTAAATTTTAATATTTGAAAAAAAAAATGTTTTTAGGAATTGTCGGATGATGTATTTGAAATCGTTGAAAGAAAGAAGAAACATACTTTAGCTCAAAAACGATCTTTCTTCGTGCGAATGGTTAGTGATCCGAAAATCTACAATCCTTCCATCGCCAAAACTCCGGCAAGACGTCATTTTACTGATACAGTGGAAACCCCCGAAAGTTCAGCGATTACCGTAAATCCTCCGACGTGAGTATTTAAGTATGGATTTCTTTTTTTTTTATTTAAAATTATGGGTGTACCTACTACGATGACGTCAATAATTTCAAATTTCATTTTGAGCAATAAAGTAAATAATCTTCATTTTACTTTATTAATAATTTCGCTATGTAATTTAAGTACTTGAAATCATTAGAGAAATGTTTTTCTATGTAAGCTTTTGTAATTTTATTTAAAATGGTTTATGAAGTCTTGTGGCTTCAAAGCTCAAGTGACATCACTTTTCCTATGACCTGTTCAATGTGTTTTATCCAACAAATCAATTAATCTTATCCCAATATTAAAATTACAATTACAAGTAATTCTATAACATTGTTGTTTGTTTTAGAAAAGGTAAACTAAGAAAAAAACCTTGAAAAACTAAATATAAATTAATACTATTTTAATGATTTTTTTATATTTTGAAATATTTTTTTATATTATTTTTTTTACATAAAATTTTAAAGAGTTTTTTTACTTCATTGACTACTGTGGTGCTTAAATGAACCTTATTATTTAATATTTATTGACCTCTTCGATATTAATTATTTTAAGTTTAATTTTTGTTATTCAGGTTTAATTCTTGAATTATTGAAGTTGATCAACTTATTCTGAAATTGTTATTTATTACTATTATTATAAACACTAAATTTTTAGAAATTCGTCATGGATAAGTTGGCCATTAGCATTTCTATTCCAAAATGAAGATGGCGCTGCTCCTATAAGGTAATGTTAATCAACACAGAAACAGCGGTTATTATAGATATAAAATAAAATGAAAAAAAAAAACCCAAAAAATCTTATTAATATTTTTCAAACTTTCAAAACGTTGTCAGATTTCGTCATCTTGATACTAAAGTGAGACTAAAGGCAGAGAAAATCACGGGAGAAAGACGTGGTAGCAGAAATGATTTATCGCCGGCAGTTTCACCCGAGAAGGAAAGTAAATCTCCAGGTAAATCGCCCGTATTTCCCCGTAAAGAGAACCACGTATGCAGCTCACCGGAGAAAGATTCAACTGCAGGATAAATGATGGAAAATCTCGCACATATTTTCCCTAAAATTGTTAAAAAAGTTGTAACGTCACTAATTCAAAATGAATCTCTAATAAATGTTTAAATGGCAACTGTGTAAATGAATTTTTCAAATATTCCTCTATTTCGTCTCTAAATGCTGCTTTATTTTATCTAGATTTTATAAAAATTAAAAACAAAAAATCAATAATGAAGAAGTTATACAATTAAAGTAAAAATTAACAAACTGAAATCAATTTAATAAATACTTTTTTATTATATTCGATTTTTTTCAGGGAAAGAATCATTGAATTCTATTTTTTCTTATCTTATAAAAATACAGTTATAAGTTAAAAGTGAGAAAAGAAAAAATCTTATTTATCTTCCTTTTAAAAACGAATTTACAGATTCAATGAATATCCACCATTTTTTTTATTAAATCCGTTTTAAATCCTTTATATAAGTTTTGCGTTTTTGAGAACGACAAAACGACAAATTTTAGAGGTGATAATTAACATACTTCTAGTTAGTTATCCAGTAGAATTGAAATTTTGCCACCTTGTATTTTCATCTATTACACAGTCCTGCAATGGTAAAGTTGTTTTAAATATAATAACATATTTTATTGTAATTTTTGTCCTAATTATAGAAAAAATAATGAAAAAAGTTCATCACGTAAGGTTTTGTTGCAAATCACAATTAAAAAGTATTTTTTCCGCCAAAATCGGGGGCCCAAATCGAACCACTTTTTCTGTATCGAAAATTGTAGTACCGAACTTCTCACTACTAGCGCTAGTGTCGTTTTATCTTTCGTTGATAAAAGAAACAAACCGATACGAAGTTTAAAAGTGAGAGCGAAATAACACCAATCATTTCTGTTATCTCGCTTTCGCTTATAAACTTCATATTGGTTCATTTCCGCTACCAACGGAAGATAAAACGACACCAGCGCTAGTAGTGAGAGGTGAAGTACTACCATTTTCGATACAGAAAAAGTGGTTCGCTTCGGGACCCCAGCTTCGTTCGAAAAACACCTATAGATATTACCCTTTTTGAAAACTACCGTATAATATAATATCAAAGTTTAGTTAATTTTAATAACACAAATTTGTCATGTTACGTAATATATATATATATATATATATTGCATAAAATTTAAGAAACATTGTTTTTAAATTAAGTTTTTGCTACTGATTCCTAACATATTTTCTCATTTTGTGAGAAAACCTTACGTGTTGGAAAGAAATGGATTTCATATTTGAAATAAGCGCAAAAAATACATTGAAATAGCCTATTACAGTAAAACAATTTTTAAAAAATATTTTTTGCAGGCCTGTGTTATCTACCGATCAAACTTAGTTAAATTAACTTATGAAATTCTTACTTTTAGTATGCGATCAAGTGAATGTGATGAAATAAAGTCAAATATAAAGTAAACTTCTACAATTTAACAAAATGTGATCGAGAGTTAAATATAAAAGATTTAGAATGGAAGTTTTGTTTTTATAAGTTAATATTTTTAAAGTGAGAACTTAGGTAATGATTTACCATTATACAACGGTTTACTGAATGAAATAATATTGAATAATGAAACTTAACTAAGAAGAATTCTTGAAAATTAAGAATTTTTTACGACTTCGTCTTAAAATAACTTTTTCTTGATATACTTAAACGTTAATGTATAGACTAACTTTTTAATATGTGTAATATGCGTTAACTTATTCTCAATGTTGTTAGCTTTCAATTAGGTTTTGTTTTTTTTGTTGTCTTAAATAATGGTTTATTGCTACAATATTTGGTTTACTGTGTTTTTGACTAAACTGTGCTTTGTGTATTTATTGTTAAAATTTTATAAATTACCCCAAAACCAACAATTGTATCATACAATTTGTTAAGATGGATAATTTAATTAACAATTAATTAGAGTATTCTTCTTAGCAATTACTAGTATTCCATCCAGAGTTTAAACGTAACATTGGTAAAATTTTAATTCAAGAGTATTGAAACAACTGAACGAAAATGTAGGCGTGAATTTCCTTGTCCAAAAGTCCAAAATTTTCGGCTCGAATATCGATTGAAACAACGATAATCCGAAATAGATGAGTCAAGTATTATAGTAACAAAAAAAATTGGACTATTAAAGAATGCGTGTTTCGTGCGACGTAATAAATTTAATAATGGTTATAATGATTTTTTTCACCATATACAATATACATACATACATATGACTACAACTAAAGCATTTAAAATGTAATTCAAAATTCTTTCGCTGATTTCTAAGAACTAAAGCACGCTAAAGTATCCAACACTCTATTGCGAAAGCTCAAATAACTTGAACAAGAGCCAATAATTTTAATGCACTTTTAATAACACTGACCGACATGGTAGGGATGTCGGAAGCGAAAAAAATATCAATATATCGATGTATCAATAGTTAATAAAATATCAATATCGACACCCGAAAAAATATAAACATAACGGTCCAAGTTTCAAAAGATTTTGCATTTTTAAAATAATATGTTAATAGTAAATAACAACAATATTATCAATAGTAATTTTTATACGAAATGTACATTATTTTAATGCATAAAAATCTCAATAAAAATGAAAGCATTTTATCAATATTATTTTTTCTAGGCAATAATTACAAAAATATCAAATACTAAACTTTACAGTTTTGGATTCTAATGACTTAAGTTAACTTAACAGTTGAAACAAAAGCTGAAACTTTTTAACATTAAAGGAGTAAACTCCAGTCGTGCGTCGGAGCTGACACATACATTTTTTTTAATGTTTTTTTATATGAACTCCTAAATTTTTAAACCTTAGTACCTACATATTGAAATCCACAAAATTAGTTGAATTAAAAATTACATGAAGTCATTATTATGATGATCACAGAGTGCAAAGTCTATAGGGTAAATTGATCATAAAACAATATTTTTTCTTTAATGTTTAACAATAATTGTTAAATCACTTTAAGTGAAACGTTTGTTTCATGAAATTTTACTGTTTTATATCAAAATTACCATTGCTAATATAAAAGAAGTAAGTGAAGTTAATAATTTATTAATTTAATTATATGCAACATCATTTACTGATACATTTTTCGTTACTTGACAAAAGAATAATTAAAGCTTGTATAACTATCATTTACAACATAATACTTTATCAATATAAAAAGTTATGCGAATTTGAATTTATTTTGAAAAAAACAAACTTGTAATTTTATATTTTAAGTATAAATGAAAGTATTTTTGGTTTTGATGAACAATCGTAAAAAAATGGTGAGTTTCGAATGCCTTAAATCGTAAAATGAAATCGATCAGAAATTATGATATTTATGTGCTGGTATCAATTCAGCAGTCTGATATACTCTATTTCAATGAAATTTAATCAAGGCCCTGATTCTAAAGTCTCCAAATACATTCTGTGGTTTAGATGACCATTTCAAAACTAGTAGGTAGTGGGGGGTTCGATCCTCGTGCAAATTTTCAATATTTCTCAATAACGGATTTAATTAACCCTAGAGTCGCTAAAGGACCTCAGTAGTTATAAAGCGACGGTAAGTAACAAATAAAATATATATATATATATATTTTCAAGTAAACTAATTGAAAATAATTTTAGATCAAAGTAGCAAATGTGAACTTATTCGAACAGGTAAGGTTAAAATTGAGCATAAGCGGTTTCAATATAAAAAAAACATAACATATATCTAAGTTTCACAACTTAATTTTATGGAAACGTTAAACTCCCTTACTAACATAACACTTGCACGTGATATTTAATTAAACGGCTGAAAAATATAGTGAATATTCTTCGTATTTTGAATGATTCTTGCACATTGTTCAAACTAGGAAAACGCGATTATAATGCATTTATCCCATTATTAATTTGTCCTCCATATTAATTTTCACATATATAACCAGGAAAATCTAGCTAGTTCAATTGAAATAATTATTATAAAATTGAAAAATTTCATTTATTAAATTAAATGTTTAGCTTTAATAGCTATTAAAAATACCTATTAATACTTTCACTTAAACTTATACTAAATAAAAAAAACTATATAATAACAAGTTTTTTATTAAATTAATTATAAATTTGCATTGGTTAATCGAAAATAATAATCTCGATAATGTAATCAATTGATCATTTTTTAAAGATCTGTCGGGTATTCACACAAAATTTAAATATCGAATTTTTTATTTCAAATATTTTTTTTCTAATATAAATTTTAAATTATCAATTGATAATATCTTTATGTATAATACAATTGTGTATAATTTATAGATATAAAATCATAAGTCTTGATTGGTGAACGAATAGCTAACTAACTGACTTATGAATTAAGCCACAGTATAAACAGCTGGTCGTATAGTCGTTAAATTTGGAGAGAACATGCCCTATGTGATTAGAGATGCAAACGACATATCGATAATTTTAAATCGATATATCGTTCATAAACATTAATGTTGAAACCCAAAACATCGATGATACATCGTTCTTTACGAACGATATTTAATCATAGTGATTAACAACTTATACTATATAACTTAACTTATAACTATACTTATTTCTCGTAATTAAAAAAATGTTTTTAATTAATCCAAAACCAAAGCACATTCCGTTAGTGCCTGAAATGATACATCAGTTATTAGTAATTTGTGACTACAAAAATATGATACAATTTTAACTACAGTTTTTACTTTTAATGTCAATTTAATAGGGAAATGTATGTATGACAGAAAAGAATGTAAATATATACATATGAGAGTAATACAGAAATAATAATTCTTTTCTCAATTTTGAACTAGCTGGTTGTTGTCATTGGTTTCAACTGTCATTTCGTTTTCATTCAATTGCCAATTTTTGCCATTTGTCAGTTTTGTCAATGTTGTGCTGTGAATATTTCCCACAAAGTTACTAGTTTTCAAATAATAAATTAAATTGGGTGTTCATGTTCTTTTAGTGACATCAATATCTGACAATATCGTAAAATTTGCTCTTTTGTGGGTAAATTTTCATTATGGCTTGATTTACTCGCGAATCAAATTAAAAGCATAGTAGAAGAAAAAAATTATGAATGTTATCTCTTCCTGAAACTTTTTTATTTCGTCGTCGACCATTTTAGTTGGTTTCCCCTACCGAATAACAAAAACCTGTACTAACGGTCAACTTGGTCGATAAGATTGCGTTTTTTAGTACTATGCAAATCGAATCAAATTGAAGTTTATCGCTAACCGTTTGCGAGCAACTTCAGTTTATACTATAACGCGTGAGATTATAAACTAACAGTTGGTTAGGTAAGGTTATACTGTAATCTAACGATATTAAACAATAAACTGAAGAAGTTAACAATTTTATTGTATAATATTATTTTAACAACCTTTAAAAAAATTTGATATTTCGTTTTTAAACGTTGATGTTTTTAATATCGATGTTTAAGTTTTAAAAATATCGATTTTCTAATATCGATGTTTTTTATAAGGAATGTTGCATCCCAATATGTGATAAAAATATCCGTATAAGAAGGCTTTTTATAAGTATTTCCCTTAATTGACTTGAATTTAATCTACTAGAAATTTTACAGAGACATGCTCCTACGGCAAAAACACGAAAAAAAAAGAAAAATTTACCGAAATTTTCAATGAAAACGGAAATATTTATAGGTAAAAGGACAAGAATCCCTATTATAAAATATATTATGAAACAATGTTAAAAGGTAAATTAGTGAAATACTTTACAACGTTACACTCAGAACAAAGGGAAAATATGTGAACTAAAATTGTAAATATAGCCTTTAAAAGAAAAACTAATAATTTGCATAATAATTAAAACAGGAATATTAAAAGAAAAACCTCGGAAAAATATAGTTAGCTACGATATTGAACTGACATCTTTTTTGATCGAAATGCGTCACAAAATTTAAAAAGAAATATTTAATTTTCGTTTTCTATTCTTTTTTTCTCAATCAGATTAAATCATAATTTTAGTGTTTTAGAGTCAATAATTTATGAAAATTCGGTATATGATTATATATATTATAATTAACTTTGTGGGAATAACCGGAAGGAGAATCTTATATTTGAGTGACCAAATGTTTACATTTGTATTACCTACTTCACCCAATTCAATGACGTTGAAGATGCTTATAAAACCAAAGATCTTCAATAATTTACTCAGATGAGTTTTGGTGTTCTTCGCGATAGCATATTCATTTTCATAATTAAATAAACTTAAGTGATTTTAAAACACGAATATATAAAACATTATTAATTGATGATAGTTTTTGTGTAAAAAAATAGAATTTTAAATCATTACCAAAATGAATGTCGCGGAATTTAAAAAAGCTGGAAAAGAAATGGTCGATTACATTTGTGAATACTACGAAACTTTGAGATCAAGACGCGTAGTTGCTGATGTGGAACCAGGATATCTACGTCCAATGATTCCAAAACAAGCTCCAGAAAATCCTGAATTATGGGAAGATATAATGAGTGATGTGGAAAACAAAATTATGCCTGGTGTCACACATTGGAATCATCCCCAATTCCATGCGTATTTTGCTTCAGGAAATTCTTTCCCTTCAATTTTGGGAGACATGCTTTCCAGTGCTTTGGGAATCATAGGATTTTCATGGGTATGCTTGTATTCTTTTATATTCCAGCTTATTTGTATCTGTAATACTAAACAGGAAATTATTGTAGGCATCTTGTCCAGCTAGCGCAGAATTAGAGGCTATAGTGACGGATTGGTATGGACAAGCTATTGGATTACCGGATGAGTTTATAGCTTGCAAAAGTAATCAGAGCGGAGGCGGTGTTATTGAAGGATCTGCAAGTGAATGTATTTTGGTTTCTTTGTTGGCTGCTCGTACTCAAGCAATCAAACATTTGAAAAGTACACGTCCGAATGCGGAAGATAGTGAATTTTTACCACAACTTGTCGCCTACTGTTCGCAAGAAGCTCATTCAAGTGTAGAAAAAGCTGCAATGATCGCAATGGTAAAATTAAGAATTTTGGAAACAGACGACCGTTTTCGGTTACGGGGAGATACTTTGTTAAAAGCAATGCAATCAGATCAAACTTTGGGTTTGATGCCTTTTTTTGTGGTAGGAGTACTTGGAACAACTGGCGGGGCTTGTTTTGATGTCTTAACAGAAATCGGACCAGTGTGTAAAAGCTTTCCGAAAGTTTGGCTGCACATTGATGCTGCGTATGCTGGAAGTGCATTTATTTGTCCGGAATTAAGGAATTTCATGCAAGGTGTGGAATACGCTGATTCATTTAATACAAATGCAAATAAGTGGTTTTTGGTTAATTTTGATTGCTCATGTTTGTGGGTGAAAAACCGACAACGTCTTACTCATGCGTTAAATGTGAATCCTTTATATTTACGTCACAATAATGCAGATGAAGCGATTGATTATCGACACTGGGGAATACCGTTAAGTCGTCGATTTAGATCTTTGAAGCTGTGGTTTGTTATGCGAAAATATGGAATTTCCGGGTTGCAAGCATATATACGAAACCATATTACTTTGGCAAAACATTTTGAAAGTTTAATGAAAATGGATTCTCGTTTTGAAATTGAAAATGAAGTTAATATGAGTCTAGTGTGTTTCCGTCTTAAAGCTAGTTCAGAAGCAAATTATGAATTTTTAGCAAATATCAATCATTCAGGCAAGATCCACATGATTCCATCCCTTTTGAAAGGGAAATACATCATTCGTTTTTGTGTAACTGCTGAAGAAACTACAAAAGCTGATATAGGTATGAATATTTTCAAAGTTTCTATATTATTGTGACTTATTTTTTATTTTATTTTCAGAATATTCATGGGGCGTTATACAAAGTAACGCAAATTTAGTCTTAGAAAAGTTCGCCAAACCTCTCAATCGCAAATTATCAAGAAGGTTTTCATTTACTCGCAGTATTTCAAGAGAAATGTACAATAAGTCGTTAAGTCGTACTAATTTGTTTGACGGAGGTCAATCAATTTTAATTCCTGATGACAGTATACTAGATGATGAAAGACTGATAGATGAAGAAGAAGATGAACTTAAAAAGATTCACATAATTGATACTATTGATAGTTTGGAAAAAAATATAACAAAGCAAGAGTTATTAAATGGAAATGATATATACACCACAAATAATATTGAAAGTGTTAGATGTGACTGTGTAACAGAAAATCGAAGATAATACAGTACAAACGTCTAAAGAATATTCAACAATTTCAAGGATGAAGAGTACACAACAAATCAGTATTATAATTTAAATATTTGGGCTATTTATTAATTCATTATTCATTCATAGTATAAGTAAAATGGGCAAACATATTTTTAGAATGTAAAAGAAAATATTTTTTTTATATAGAAAAAAAATTCAACATAAATTATTACTTTTTGAATTAAAACATACCTATATTCCTTTGTTACTAAACAAATAATTATATATTGTATGTTGTTAACACATAATACATTAAACTGTAATAAGATTATAAATGTTGTTATTTACAATGCGAATCATTTCACAAAATAAAATTATTGATGGAATAAAAAAATATGTACATAAAGAACTTTACAACTTTATTTTATTAAATAAAATAAATAAATCTTATCATGTTCAATTTGTAATTCAAAACCAAATTTTTTCCATTAATGTTTAAAAATGACTCAGGTTATATGCATTTTTGAAACCCTAGACCAGTGGTTCTCAACCTGGATGCAATCGATCTCCAGGAATTCGATAAGTCAGTCTCGGAAGTTCGGCGGAGGTCAAGACACACATTCGATTCGTATAACCTATGTATAGATATATAGTGGTACCTCGAGATACGAATGCCCTAACATACGAAATATTTGAGACACGAGCAACATTTGAAATTCACAACATTGACATTTGAGTACACGATTCCTCAGTTTACTGCACTTTATGCAATTCAAATTATCCCATCCATCTCCCAGGCAGCTTGTTTACCTAACCGTTGAAGCATCTTTGATAAGCTTCAGAGCTTTATGCTTCTGTGCGTTTACACACTTTATTATGTATACAATATACAGTAGCATTTAGGTAACAAAAATACAAAAGCACTTTATGAAACTAGTTTTTTTTTCTATTTGTCTCTTTTATTATATTTAGGTAAATAAAATATTTTTCTCTTATAAATATATTTTTCTTATTAAAAACACTTAACAAATGAGCTTCATAAAAGCTCAAGAAGAAACTACTAAAAAATTAGTTTTGTTGTATAGTGAGAAACATTTTTAACTCAATAAATTTGATATCGATGAAAATTTTTATTCGCTATTGTAATGACGTAAATTTTATTAGTTTACTTTATTAGTTGAAGCTCCATTGTCGGAGCTTATAATCATAGGAATGACATAGGAATTAAAGTATCACTCAATAATTATAAAAAATCAATTACAAGAAAACTTGGCAAGACTACTGGTTCTGCGGCGCTACGATTTGATAATGGATGTTTAAATATCTTGACAAAATAAAACGGAAATAAAGAATGAAATTTTTCGATATCTTCCTTTTTATACAAACGGTTCACCAGGATGAGGTTTGGAGTGCCTCAACACTGTAACCTTAGACTTATTATGTTCCCTGGGTTCCTATTTCACTTATTGTAAGCCAAGAAGTCGAGCAAATCTCAGCAACCGGCGAGCAAGATGGTGTTTGACTAGATTAGCATTGGGATATTTCTCTTAGTTTAGGATACATCGATACTTAAAAGTTAAAAAAAATCACTTTCTAGATGAATTTCTTTATATTTTGAAACATAGATAAATTTTTACAACCATAAAAGGAAAAAACTAACTTAAAAATATATACACAAAGGATTCAGGGACGGAGCATACTAAAAGATCCGTTTAGCAACAATTATTTCTGGTAACGTTCCATTTTACGCATTTTGCTACGATTTAACAGATTCTTAAAGATTTTGACAAAATAAAATGAAAATAAAGAATACAATTTTTTGATACCTCGCTTAATTCAAGAGATATCGATATTTAAAAATTTACATTTTAAGATGGATTTCACAAGATTTTCATGGAAAAAAGTTAAATACTTACAACCGTAGCTCCATCAATTTTTTTTTGTGCTAAAAAACTATAAATAAAGGGTTCAGGAGCGAAGCCTAAACTCAAATTTTTACGGTTAATGTCACTTTTAGCAACATCAATATTTAACAACATTGCATTTTCGATTATGTTTTTAACTTAATTTGCGAATAAATTTGGTCATAATTAAAAAACATCTCAATCTTTTTTTTGAGGCTTCGCCCCTCAATAACACCAATATTTCGCCCCTAGGTCCCTTGTTTTAGCACAAAAAAAATGTTTTGACGGATTTTTATAAATTTCGATGAAAAAAAAAACGAAAATGAAGAATATCTTGAGTTAGTATCTCTTAGTATATTTCGTTAGTTAGTATATCTCGAGTTCTATATCTCTTAGTTTACGAAATATCGACCCCTAAAAATTAAAAAACAAATTTATTTTTTTAGACGGATTTCTTATTTTGTAAACTATGCGAGATGTCGAAGAATTTTATTCTTAATTTTCGTTTTTTTTTTCGTCGAGGTCCATAAGAATCCCTCAAAACATCGTGGCGCCGGAAGAATCGTAGTCTTGTCAAGGAAATTATTAATTCTTCAATTTTTAAGTATCGATATCTCGTAAAATAAGTGAGATCGAAAAAATGTATTCTTCATTTTCGTTTTATATTGTCAAGATTTTTGACAATCCGTCGTTAAATCGGGGTGGCGGAAGAATCGTTGTTTCGACGAAATAGCTCCGATTTTGATGGTTGTATTTAAAAAAAAATAAAGTGTAACAAATAAAAAATAGTGAATAAATTAATTGATAAAATAAATAAATACAATTCTCTCAAAGTTTTGAGTGTAATCTTTCATGTAATAAAAGTTTAACTAACAATAAGATTAAGCCGATTAATCACTCAAGTGGTTATGTTTGATTGATAGGTTATGATTCTCAAATTATTAAAGATTACTAATTTGTATACCAAATACAAAGCACTAAATTAATAATAAAATAACTTAAACTTACTATTGATGAAGAGAAAATACTACAAAGGTAATTTAACCAGTTGCTGCACAAGTATAAGTTTTGACAGATGTCAGGAGTACTTTCAATTGCATTCCACTGCAATACCACGTGATCTTAAATATTGAAAAACGGCTCTTTAATTGGTTGATTTCAAATAAAAAATTACCACTCTTATAAACATTGTTTATATTTTCCTTAGCAAAAAATTAAAAAAAATATATAATCGATTTTACATTTTCTTGTTGATTTCACCAGGTTCCACTTTTTTTTTAAATGCCACTTTAACAATGACAGATACGGAAACTAACAATCATGATGGTACGAGTCAAAAATCGGCCGAAATTATTAATGTAGCAATGGTAGAGACAATCAATCCACAAAGTAACTGCTACAATGATGATGATATTCTATGTCGAATATGTTATGACGATAGCTCAACTGAACCCTTATTAATTCCATGCAATTGCAAGGTATTTTTTCAAATACAATATGACTAAGTTAAATGTTATTTAATTGTTTTAAAGGGAACGATGTCATTTGTACATAAATCATGCTTAGAACGATGGCTAGCCGAAGCTAATAGTAGTATATGCGAACTTTGTTCTTATCAGTATCAAACTCAACGTACTACACGTTTTACTGCATTTGAAGCGATTTGCAAATGGTTACGAAAAAGTGATGTTGGTTACGACCATTCCGGCCGTAACATTAGAACGGACATAGTAGTTTGTTGCATGTTAACACCATTCGCTTTCATCGGCTCAGCTTTGTGTATTTTGACAGCGGACTATTATTCCCATGAAAGATTTTCAAAAATTCCAGCTGCTCGTTGGACTTCAATATCACTGCTTATTATGATAGGGATTGTTATATTAGGATATTATTTATGGGTGTATATGGTAATTCGGTATCATGGATTGATGTGGTATGATTGGTGGCAAAGAGATAGTATTGTAAAAGTCACCCTTCCTGTGTAGGGGTGTGATTTATTTAAAAATAGTACTTTATTACTTATAATTATGTACACATAGTTAGTTATAAATAAATTGTCAAATAAAATTTATTCATGGGGCACGTCTTTTTATTGAAACCTTACCGCGCGCAAGTTGATTCAAATAAATTCGAATTTTACTTCCATCCATAACTTTCTTGACACATATCTGAAAATTATTTTACAAATAAAAAAATTGCAATAAGAAGTTTATCAAAGTACTTTATCAAAAATACAAACAAAAACAACTCCAAATGGAGCACACTTTTAACATTCTATTCATTTTTAAAGAGCCCAAAACGCGAATATGATTATTTAAAAATGGTTTTTACTTTTTCTTTTTGTATGGATTGTTGTGGAATGATTATTGGAGGAATTTTTCTTTGATTCTTTCGTTGAAGTATTGAAAAATCGACATTATAATGAAACCGGTTCGATTAAAAAATCATAAAAGTATAATCTTAAAGTTTGCAAGTAAATATATTTTTACTAGTTAGTTTAATTGGGAACTGACCACTTTGATTACGACTTCTGGTGGTCAAAAAAGTACTAGTTTGTGTGTGCTCTTATATATGTAACTCTTCAAGTATGTAGTTAAAATTAAATTAAAAATCAAATACAAATTTTTTAATTGAAATGGAAGTTATTAAATTAAGTCCTTGTACAAAAAAAGCAGAGTTTACTGTGCTATAAATGGTAATGCTAGTAAATCACACGAAACTGTAGAAATAAGTTTTCTTGCTATACTCAAATCTGGTGGCAATTTTGTTTACGTCGAAATTTTTTTTCTACTTTCGAACATGATCCTTGTATTTCGTGAGGTGCTTTTATATGAGAAAATCGTAAACAAAACGTTGTAAAACTCATTACATTACTGTTTGTATTTTCATTATTTTACCATATTTAACTAAGCAAATGTCAAGCTTCAACAATTTTTTCTCCGTTAATAACATTTTTCAGATCAGGATTTGAATATAAACTTAAGAGAAATTCTTTGGTTGCACACAATACGTAACCATGCTTTTTAAGTTGCGCCTACTGGTCAGTTCTCAATTAATACTCAATTAATGATTTAGATTATTAAATCAAATTTCAGTAAGTTAAATTAAATATTACTTCTTTTTTTTAAGTTTATAGATTTAAGTACTGTTTCACATTGAGTAGTATTTATTTTCTAAATCGTTTTACTCACACAAGCTAATGTACATAAAATCGAGTTAAACTAAACATTTTATATGGTGCCATTAGGACACCATTTGAAACTATTGTCATCTCGTTTTTACACGCAAGCTTATGTATAATTTGTGAGTTGGCAATATTACCTGATAGAGCCGTATAGAAATAAACTTATAAATATGAAACAATCCTAACAAATTAATTATGACTGCTAAGTCACTTTGTTCTTTTGTATCCATGATAATGACATATAAGCTTTATGCTATATCAGTAATGGTATAATTCACATTTATTTTTGAAAACAAACGTTATGGGTACCCTTAAGAAATTGCTATATAATTTATAGTCTCACAACTTTAAATGCAAGGATAACCTAATTTATTGTTAAAAAGAAACATTCCCATTCAAAATGTGACTATATAGAGCGTACTTTAGAATTAACAGTTTGAATTATATTTTATTATTTCTGAAGTAAATTGTTTTCATGCGTACGTATTACTTGGCTTTAAAAGATTAATTTAAAACATACCGCTTCTGTTGCAATAGCAGATATATTCCCAGCAAATCGAGGCATATCTTTTCCTTCTACATACACTGATTGACCACGATGAAACCAACGACGTTCATAAAGCAATTTACCATCTTCTATTCGAGTTTCGACTATAGGAGAATCAAGCGTATTAGTGGTTTGAATTGCTGAGGCAGCTGTTGTGGTGATTACAGATACTGCTAAAATATTTTACCTCTCAACATTTTTTTGTTCAGTATACTTAATTATTCTTACTTGGTTTTCGAGCAATAGGTGCTATAATTTTTCCTCTTGTTATGGCTTTTATATCATTTTCAACTTCTTTTTCGTCGAGTAAAAAGACAACTTGTGAAGTGGTTGGTTTTCGTCTTTTTTCTTGAACTGGAGCTGGATCATTTGGTCGTCTTCGTAGTTTTCTAGTCATTACAGGTTTTATCTACAAATTTCATTATTAAATATATACAAAATTGTAATTCAAATACAAAATTTGTATTTGAACAGTTTAGTTTTTGTTCAAAACTTAAAGTTTACCTCAGTAGAATCTCCAGTAAGTTCCATAGTGTGTCGATCAGCTTCAATAATGCGTTTTTTCTCCTCCAAATCCGTAAGAATATTTTCTCGTAAATCATTTTTCTTTTCTTCAAATTCTTTACTGGCTGCTAAAGTTTCTTTTGTAAATTCCCTTTCAGCACATTCCATCATATATTCTCGATAAAAAGTATTTAGTCGTAAGCGTTCAGTACATTGATATTCTAATCGTCTAACTCGCCGGCAGTATTCAGGATGTGTCTTATCTTTCAACTGTTGCAACTGTTTTTTTAAATTCGCTAATTTATCTTGGTACATTCTAAAAGAGTTTATTGAATATTCATTATGTTTATAAATTATATATTTCAAAATGAATGCAATTTACTGTTCTTTAATTTCCAACGGTTCTTCGTTTCTCCCCATATCAGTCTCACTGGCTTCCTCCGTATCTAAAATATAAATTTTATTAACTAAAAAGATAATGAGCATAAAGGCAAGATCGTAACGCGAAAAACTAAATTAACCTAACCAGATGAAAAGGGACTAAGCCCTACACATTTAAAATAAAGAAACTAAAGTAATATATACTGCTTTTTCTTCAACAAGAATAAAAATATATTAAATAAATGATAAATTTAAAAAAATAGTCACCTTCATCGCTGTCATCTTGGAGCCCATCGTTATCGCGTTCGTTATCGAAATCAATATTAAATTTGACATCTTCATATTCATATTCATACATATTTGAAAACGGGGATCCTTGAAATGACATTTTTGGAAAAATATTGGTTTCTTTTTTTAGTAGTAGTTAATATTAAGTGAATTACAAAACACATTAAAGATTGTTTATATCGCTGTATGTCCTGTATGTTAACGATGTCAAGCATGAGCGCCACAACGGCCACAACCAAAACGAATGACAATTGAAAACAACCACTAGCATGACGGGCATTACGGTTAACTTGAATGTAACATTTTGTTTTCTCTCATTTTTTATCAGTTTGTCTGCAATTTTCGTTTTCAAATTTTCACTAAAGCGCTCCAAAAAGTTGTAAGATCATTTTAATTGACTCAGCTATAGTCCCGAACTGTAGTTGAATTATGCAGAACGCACAGAACTGTTCCTGATCCATAGGGAAGTGTTCGGGACGGTTCGGGAAGTTCCGGGACTGACAGATACGAAAAATAAACAGGAATCACTTGACAGGCTTGACAGATTTGACAGCTTTGGCCAGCGTCGATTGTGAGAATAATAAGAAAGCTTGCTAGTGAAGTTTTTTTTTTTTTAATTTTATTGTTGTCGTAAATATTAGTTAATATGTTCTCCATTTAATATATTGCGGGAAAAATATTTTGTTCCATAAATTGCATTTAATAAAATTGTGAATATTTTTATTCTGTAAACTGACAAGAGTGACAATAATTAATTTTATTATGAAATCATTATTTTGAATACACTGAAAGTAGTGATAATAGGATAATTAATTATTAATAAAAATCTGTAAAACGAAAAATATTCAAAATTTGCTAGATACGAAGATCGAACTCAGATATATTGTATTTGATTAATTAATAATAATTGTGTTTAATGAATGTGTTTGAAACATCCCTTAGTGTAACGATACAACTATTATACAAAAGAGATTGTCACGCCGTTATATATTAATTATAAAGACATTACAAGCATTTGGAATTAAGTATAATGCAAAATAACACAATTTAAGTTATACAAAATACTAAAGTGTTTGTAACTAATTTCCATTCATTCAAAGTTTTCTTATAACACAACAGGGGTAGCTTCGTAATTCTGGTAAGTTTTCGTTAATTTAAAATTTAATTTTACATTTTTATATTTCAGCGATTTAAAACATTTCTCAGGAAAGTAGATGATCAAATAAATTGAGCACTGCTAAATTATTAAATAGTGTAAGCATAGCATTTTAAAATATGTTTGTTTTCAATGCATATTTTTTCCGTTTGATTTTATTCTGCAAATATTATTATTTTTTCAATTCGTTTTTTAATTATTATAAGGCTTGTAACATGTATTAGCCCTATTAGCCATAACGATGATAATTTAATAAAGGCAGTTGTTGATATCAGAGTTATCAATGAAACGTTGTGTATACATAAAACTGTACTCGATTTATTTCCCTGTCTATTTTCAAGCTATATTATTTTGATCGCTGAAACGAGTTATTTCTTACCTTCATTTAATCAATTATTTTGAATTGATAATTACAAAGTTCAAAATATATCAATGCATTTTTTTACTCAACAACATATTTAATTAATGAAATAATAATAAAAAATGAGGACTGTGTACTTTACTATGGTCACAATAGTACTTAGTCGATATGATCCAAAATATACAAGTATACTATTACAGTCATAAAACTTTAACTCCGAAAAAAATAATTTTAAGTTTGAATTAAGTGATTTTGAAATGGCCTTATATCCATTCTTTACAAATATTCAGGAAAAGCAAAAAAATCTATCAATTTAGTGATTTAAACTATTTTTTTACATTATATTGTTTCTGAGGCAAAAATGTCCTTTGTTTAATATTGTTAACAATTAACATCTTTTGAAAGTGGGGATTTTGTAAAATTATTATTTCGTTATTGGATATGATATTGTTTCAAAATCCATAAGGTTTTTTGCAGACAAAATCATCTTTTTTAAATGTAAAGTTATTTATAACTAATAATATTATTAAATTTATTTATTTTCTTGAGGTATGCGCAATGATTCAATCTTCTGGTATCCAGCATTTTAATGCTAATTGGCAATTTTCCATGATGATAAACTATATTTAACATTTATGAATTTTGTAGGGGTTTTATTATTTTTTTTTTTTTCCACTTACTTTTCATCATTTTAGCTTGAAAAGATGTCAAATTTTTGAACTAAACGGTATAATTCTATAGCTAGAAATGCCTTCAAATAAAAGTTTTCAAACTGAAAACGAAGAAAATAAAAAACAGATTTTAAGAAAATAAGGTATTAATTATTGATTCATTGACCTTGGGTTGATAAATTTTAAAGTCAATGTTATATTCGTCATGTAGGATTAGTTGTTCAAAGTGGAAATGGTGAAAACTTTTGCGTAACTTTTGCATATAAGGTGCAATTAAGGTGTTAAATTTACAAGAGCGCATTCTGTGGCGTAATAATCAACGACAAGCGACAAATTTGCACGACAAAATCGATAGATGTGAATTTATAAAGATAGAAAAGGATAGATTTTGAAGTTTGAATCACATTGTTTTGATCAACAGCCCGGTCCACTTGATTACTGATCATAAAATAACCATTCAACTTAATCATTAAAATTATTGGTCTTATTTGTTATGTGACAGCGGTGACAGCTTTGATAGTTAAAAAAACCGTTAATAAATTTTTTGACGTAAATAAACTTTATAATAGTATATTCATACCAATAATCAATAATATTATCCATTTTTTCATTGTAAGTCTTGGTAAGTTTATCAACTACTTATTCACTTATGTTTCATAAAAATATTTAGATAGCATTTGTTAATGTCGAATAATCCTAAATGTAATTAATCCATGATAGTTTTAAGAGTTTAATTTAAACTTCTGTTTTGTGTAATGTTTAACTATTATTTTATTCTTTTAAGTTATTAAAATTGGTTTAAACTAATGTATTCTCACTTTTAACCTCAAATATGTTTGATTATTTGGTATTAATTTTTGATGATTAATATTTGCCTGCATTGTATAGTATTTAGTTTAAAATATAACTTTTTTTAAGGGGTCAAGTGTTTTTTACGTTGAAATGCTTCGTTTAAAATTTTCTGCGTTAAATCCGAAAGAAGAAATACTAAAAAAATTTAGTCAAGACATTGAAGATATAACGATCGAAAAACCACCATCACCAATCATTTTTACAGTAACGCTCAAATCAGGAGCCAGTGCTGATAAAGTAGCTCATGAACTTCGTAATCAAAAAATAAGTTATCATCTAAAACCGGAAATTGAAATAGTCGAAAGTGATAAATTATATGCAGAACATCCAGAAACAGATTGGTCTGTTGGATGTTATGTTAAAAATGATAGTAATGCTACATTACCGAAGATTTATCAAGATGGAATAGATGCTGAAACATTTGCACATTTATTAAGGAAACGCTTAGAGAAGAAGAATCTTGGAAACTCAAATGACGTGATAGAAATATCTGATGAATCAGATGGATTGAGTGACGACGACAAAGAAGATGAGGACCAAACGCAATCTTTTGTTGAAGACTTATTAATATTATCAAAAGCTCAATCACAACTAAATGAAAAAGATTCTTCTGTATCAGAAAATAACAATTATGATGAATCTATGAGATAATGAGATTACGCATAATGAGAAGAAATTTATTTGTTACTATAATTAATTTGTAAATACATTATTAATTTTAATTTGTATCTAAATATAATGTGAATGGCTTCATTGGCCAAATCAAACAATTTCAATTATTTTTAATAAACTTAAAATCAAAACACTTGATAGACTCCTAATTGAGTAAAGTATATTAAGAAAAAAGCTGTAGTGATATACACATAGTAAATTGGCAAAAATCTTTCAATGATACTTAGTAGTTAAATAGTTATTAATAAAATACTAAAATCCCGGATATTTTAAATCGGTGAAAGTATAGAATAGACAAGTACTAGAAATGGGTTAGTAGAAATGCATGGAGGATTTTTTTTTCAAGTTGGTATGTTTTTGCACCTTATATACTCGCTTGCGAAATATCGTTATTTCCATCACATGTTGACATTTACCACCATATTTAAAATATTCAGAAATAAACATTCAACGTGGAAATAAAAAATATAAATAGCTTGACAATTTTTCACTGGTCGTTTTCGCTTCGCCATAAAAACTCATCAATAATAAGAAAAAAAGATAATCAGACAAGAACATCTATGGAAATGTCTGCAAAAATTTTGTGGTTAATCGCAAAAATAATAAAATATAAGGCGTAAGCGAGTATATAAGACGCAAAAACATACCAACTTGAACAAAATTTCCCCTATGCATTCCTACCAACCCATTTCTAGTACTTGTCTATTCTATACTTTGACCCCAAATTCTTTTATGTGAAATGAGCATTCGTATATCTGCAACTATTTTATATATTTTTCCAAGTTTAATATACTTATTTAGGCTAAATAAAGGCAACTGACATTAATCGGTAAGATGGTTTAATTTTTTAATAATATAAATATTAGTCCTTTTAAACATCTGAAATTTATCTCTGCTTTTCACATACCCTTTTTCTAAAAACCAACTGGAAAAGAGATTTAAAACTTCCAGGGTTTAAGTTCTTTTAAGTACCAACTAATGTCCTACTAAGTATCATTAAAATATCTTTTTGGAGCCGATTCATCAAGCTTAAAGTCTACATAGTGTTTTTGAATTTATAATTGAAAAACTGTGAAAAATAATATTAATTATTTTAACATTTTGCTCAAAATTTGTTTATGAAGTAAATTGATTTGACACGTGTAGCATGTATAAAATATCTTATCTATGATAAATTATGTTTCAATAATAATAATTCATTTTAATATTACTTACCTTCATTTTATTAAAATGTGATAAATTTTATCAATATATTTTTTGTATATAATGCTTTATCCACTTAATCTTCGAAATTCGAATTATATCTAAACATAATTAAAAATAATGAAGAATTTAGTACTTCAAATATCATTTCATTATCTTCGAAATAATAATGCGATATGTAAAAGTCTTATGGTTGATGAAAGGGGAGCAGCATATCTCGTAAAGCGATGGAGGCTTTTTTCAGTAGACTACTTTTTGGAAGATCAAAATATTAGGTAGTTATGCTTTTTTACTTTACTAAAATATCTTTGGGGCAAGATTACGATTCTTTCAGCGCCACGATTTGACGACAGATTCTTATAGATCTCGATGAAATAAAACGAAAATGAAGAATACTTTTTTTTTGATATCTTGCTTAGTTTACGAAATATCGATACTTATTTTTTTTCACTTTTTTAGACGGATTATTCATGAAAAAAGGTAAATGCTTACAGTCGTAGCACCGTTAATATTTTTGTGCTAAAAAGCTATAAACAAAGGGTTCAGGAGCGAAGCCCCGGTGATGGTTGGGAGGCGTCGTCCATATCTAGCCATATTGCATTTTCAAGTTTGTTTTTAGTTAATTCGCGAGTAAGCCGGACCGTAAATAAATAAACATCTCAGTTTTATTTTTTGGTGTGGCTTCGACTCTCAACGGGGCTTCACACCTGAGTTTTTTTAGCACAAAAAATATGGTGGAACGACGATATAAACATTTAACTTCTTTGATAAAAATTCTGAGAAATCCATTTAAAAAAGTGAAAAAAAAAATAAATATCGATATTTCGTAAATAAAGCAAGATATCAAAAAAATTAATTCTTCATTTTCGTGTTATTTCGTCTCGATAGAATTCGTATCTATAAGAATTCGTTGTTAATCATGGTCCCGGAAGAATCGTAGAACCTCCATCATTGGTAGTAATATTGTATGAGTCCTCTTGCCCCGATAAGTGATTTTAAATCACTTATTGCAAAAGAATTTCGGCAAAATTATTACTAATGAACTTTTGGCAATACTTGAGATATTTGTAAAAAAAATTGTATACAGGCGGTAAAAAATAATGTCCATAAGAATCTCAAAAATTACAAACAGTATTGTTAAAAAAATCTTGCGACCATGAGCCAGTAATTTTTTAAAAGAATATTTAGAACTTCACTGTGAGAATTGAAAATTTTATGAATTTTAAGTCTCATTCTATTCTTATTCTTGTAATACAATTGTATTAGTTTTTGTTTCGAATCTAAGCTTCGAAATTGGAGAATTTCGGGAAAAAGGCAAATCAAACTTATACGCTAGGTACACAAATCGTAAAGAATATATTATTTCTAGTGAATTTTTTAATTTTTATTTTATTTCTAAGCAGCCCAAACTAAAAACAAAGTCAAGACATTTATTTAGTTACATGTGCCATTGGAATTGTAGTTATTTTTTTTCTATTTCTTGTAAAACACAAAACATGTAAAAGTAATAAAATATCAAATATAACAGATAACTGGATTTGCTCTTTTGCATGAAAGGTCACCTATATAAAATGCGTCTCATTTTTATTAATAAGTTATCTTCAACCCGAATCCATACTTTTCTATTATAAGTACGGTATAGAATAAAATGTGAAGTGTAACGTGTTAATTAATAAAAATATTAAATGCATAACATTTTTTTATAAATCTATTTAAATTTCAATAAAATTCATTAATCAAAATTAAATATTTAAAGAAAAAATAGTTTTTTTTTTTTCAATAGAAACATGTTTTAGTTGTTTATATTATATTTTTTAAATAAAGGTGAGTTTGTTTTTACATTTAAGTATTCAAATTGGAACAATTTTTACCTTATCTTTGTTGGACTACCACTTTGAGAATCACTGATTTAAGTAAACATGGATTATTAGTAAATAAAGAATATATAAAATTCTTTCTAATTAATTCAACTGTGTCTTTTTATCTGTAAAACTATTTAGTTAAAATTGTGTGATTTTTTTTGTTATTTCCATTTACTAAGCATCCAAGTTAGTTTATCATGTAATCACGTTAAACACTTATCTCACATTGTTATAATTTAATCTACTCTTTAAGATTTTTAAAAATACAATAGAATAGTTACTTGGCATAAGAACGATCGAATCTTTAACGCGAGCAACTATTTATGCGACACTTGAGCCCTAATCCATTTAAAGTTCTGAAGTATACATTTTTTATTCGTGATAAAAACCTCTAGCTCTACGATTTACGAAAAACGTTACATGTGTCGCATGTGCTAGTAAGTATCTCCTGTGTTCGATTGTTGGTACATCAGAACATCAAATAAAACATTCATACCCGAAAAGAGAGACAATTTCAGATTCATACGTTAGAAACGGTCGATACGGTATATTAAACGTAGGCTACCCTTTTTGATACTGGCAACAATCAGTGAAATTTATTATTTGCCACAAGTCTGGAATAATTTTATCTTCACTTTCAATATTTGTTTTTATTAACTGTTCAAATTCAGTCAGTCTAGAACTAAGGTGGTTCATCTTAGTGGATGGGTCACTTGGTATTCCTATTCCGAATTATGTGGATTTTATATTTTCAAATTACACTAAAATACTATTAAAAGCATACCTTGAAGTAGTTAAAAAATATAATTATAGGAACTCAGATGAATTTCGGCAAGTACTAAATAATTTTATCTGCAAATTATTAAAAATGAGTGACACATTAGCCAGATAATAATTTTCTTGAAGATTCTAACTGTTTTCAATCAGAAAATAAGTATCATTTTTAATAATTTAAAGCCAAGAGTTCCTATTATTATCTTTTTTAACTACTTCAACGTATGCTTTTAATAGTATTTTAGTGTAATTTGAAAATTTAAAATCCACATAACTCGGGATAAGAATATAAGTATTATTTGTGCATTGCATAGTTTTATTTAAAAATTAAAATCCTATTTTCAACAGTTTAATGTTATTTGTTAAAATATTTTCTCTATATTTTAACATTCATTTCAATTGAATTCATAACAATTCGAAATTTTCACGCTTCGATTGTGATATTTATTTATTTATTTTGAATAAGATATAAACTAAAGTCGATCCCACTTAAATATGAAAATTCTTTCTACGGGTGGAAAATAGGAAATAATTGATGACTTCTACACTTAAATTTGGAATAAAATCTATCATGTCAGCCTTAAAAATGCGTTGAATCGGAAAATTTTTGAAGAAAGTATTTAAGATCATCCAAAACATTCAGATAAAAATTAGGAACCTTTTTTTATTTTTATACTGTTTATGGAAAATCTGAGAAAAACTTTTGTACAAGTAGCGAAATTTCGTTGTCACAAAAGCTTATTAAGAATGGGTTCTAATTTTTTTTTGGCGAATGAGTTTTGTTCTTTGTATTACTATTTTTTTAAATCGAGGAAAATAGCTTAATACTTACGATATATAGATAAAATGCTCCAGTATATATGCCTATCTGTCACATTTTTTCTGATTGAATTTTCGAGGAAACTCAAAAAATAATAAAAAACACATTTGCAAAAGTAGTTTCAGGAAAATAGGTCACGATTATATTAACCAGGAAACTCGGAAAACCAGTTTAAAATTTTCCTAAGCACATAATTCTATAGTTATTACAATATGTGTTAAATATTTTCCAATCGCCGATAAATTGAGAAAAAAGTTTTGTACGATTAGCAGGAGCTATAATACTATTTCGATTGATCGTTAAGAAATTGATTGAACGATTATCTTTAGAACGATTGATCGTTCTAAAGAAAAAAGTAAAATTTCGCAAGAAATACAATTGTTTTGGTAAGCTATATCAGCAAATTTTCTTTGAAAAAAATATTTTAAAAATCAAAAATATTCTGTGATTGATATTCACAAAAACTAAGTAGATAGTTTAAAATTTAAAAAACAAAACAAATATTTTCTAAAAAAGAATAGAACTGATGGAATAAAGAACCGAAAACCTAAAGAAAATAATTAATTTTAATTATGACTAAGCTCCCAAACTATTGAAATAACTAAATTTTCAGTTGGCGCCAAACAAAGTCAACAAAAATGATTTAAATAGCCAAAAAATAATTAAGACAAGCAGTTGTACAAGATTCGCACAGTATTGTTAATTGACTTTTATTAGTCATTATTCTATGCTTTAAATAATTAATTGGTAAGTTTGATTGGTTGGGGACGACTTAAAATTAGTTATTTACGTTACTTTAGGATATTAGTTACTAAGATTATTTTTTTTTCTTTAGTTCCTTTTTTTGTCGGTTCTACTACTTCTTGTTATTTTTTTTTAATGAAAATATTTTTTTTTTGTATTGATTAATTTAATTCATTTTTTTACATATATAATTAATTCCAAGTCTTTCCTAGTATGTCTTCAATTCTTGGACATGGTTGCGACTCTTCTAAAAAGGAAAATGCCTCACTTTTTACTTTTTACTATGGCTATAATATGTTGTTTGCAAATGCCTAGATTCAGGGACCAAATATTTTATATATAATCAGATGAAAGTAAAATACTGGTCAAAGCGATTTTATTTTAGATAATATATCATTTAATTAATTGTATTTCTTTATTTATTTATAAAATAATATTCTTATTTTGTATTATAACTAAATAATTAAAAAAATATTAGTTTTGATCGAAGTCGGCCTACAAAGAGTTTTAGAGGACTGATAATTATAAATCTTACACAGATTATATATTCATTAGTCAGTAAGTTATGGAATGTGAGAAAAAAAATCTTTCTAGTAAAATTGAAATATTGTTTTTATTTAATTTTGTTTACTTACTTTGAACATTTCTTGCATTTAAATTTCAGAAAATTGTATAATTGAAATATGATCTCATATTTTCATTTTTAAACATATATGACTAATTTTTAGATGATCTGTTGATTTTTATTGCAATGTACGGTCAAATATGAATCACAGTTAAAAGTTCATTAGTTAAATAAAAAAATATGTAAATACATGTATACATACATCTGAAATTATGAATTTATCTATTTGTAGCAAGAGCATTTGTTGTAACGCATTTATATTATAGATTATCAAATCAAATGAAATTTCTGTATTTGAAATTCGAAGTTATTTAATTTTATGTATATATATATATATATATATATCCATAATTTAATAGTATATGAGTGAAAGTACGAGAGAACGCTGCAGTTAAATGGAAAAGATAAGACCGGAAGAATTGATGAGAAAGTTATATTGGTTATCTCAGTTAACCAAAGTTGATTGATGTGTAAACTCAATCATTGAAAAATCAATTTTTCTTCACTAATATAAATTTAAAATGAAATTTGTTTATAATAATTTGTGCGATTAGTTACGTTATTATCTATTGTATTTAATTATGTATTGATTTGTATTTAAATTTAATAATTAGTGCAGTATTAGTATAATTACATTGGAGTTGTTTTTGTAAGTAAAAATCCATAACTTTAATAATAGAACTAATTTATTTTGTTATACCTACTCTTAAACATTATAAAATAATGCATTTTAAAAGAATCGTGCAATGAATTTATTCTGAGTCCACTGTCTATAGTATAATTTTTGATTAAATCGGCACAAAATTGAAGAAAAAAAATTTATACGTAAAATTATTTATTTGCATTAACAATAATTATATCAATTTAATAATAAGCAACCACTTTCCACTATACAATGAAAGAGTGGGGAAATGAAAATGAATTAAATGAAGGTATTGAATTATCTATCTGATTATTATAAAAATTTATAATAATTCTATGTGTATCGATAAATTACTTATGCCATTAGTTACTAACAAAATTTTCTGCACACAGAAATTGAATGCACGCTAAATTAAATTCGACTGTAAAATACTAAATACAGTCTGCAATGACTTCTGTTCGTACGAAAAAATGTTTGGTATTTGGATTTGGAATTGGGTTCGCTGTTTTTGCAACGATTTTCGCAATTGCTTGGCCTTTCATTTACAATGCTGTATTAAAATCGGTAAGTTTTTTTAATTTTTCTTCATTATTTGTATAGTATATTTTTATATGCAATATTAGGAGTATTTTGAACTTTCCACCCAATAAGTTTTTTTATCTAATGATTAGCAAATTTTTAAGTGAGAAAAAAGATTAATTGAAATTATATAAAATTTCAAATTAGATAGTACACCTAGACCAGGTACACGTTCAATTATTTTTGGAAGTTATTGAAATTGCAGAGCTTAAAGTATATTTACATGGTTATAAATACGAGAATATTTATTAATATTATACTTATAATACATTTACTAATAGTTACAATCCATGATTGTACATAGTCTTATACAAGCGCAAAATTGCTCAAGTCCGTTGAATTGCTCGTTTGGTTTAATGTTTGGCATTGTATTGACTGTTTGAGCGTTTAGATTGGACCTTGAATTGTTCTATACTTCCTTTAGTTTAACAAAAGAATGTTCGTTGTTTAACATTCAATTCGATCTTTACGAAATTCAATGTACGGATATAGCAGTTTTCGGTGAACGGAATTAACAAAAAAAAAAAAAAAAAAAAATGCGAATTAAATGAAAAACAAAATAGAAAATGAAACATTGCCTGATTTTGATATCGCTAAAAAAGACATGACCTTCTGTTTATTCTTGAGCAGATTTTTTAAGTAGAATAGCTCATTTTTCTTTGTAATTAGTTCAAGATTTCAATTAGTCTTCTTTCGTTTTTCTTGGAGCCTTCCATTCTTATTTTTGAAATCTTCTCTAAAAATAATTAAATTTATATTTTTTTTTTACAGCAACTGGTGTTATCTCCTGACTCCAAGTCTTACAACTTTTGGATAGTTACACCAATTCCTATGTACATGGAGATTTACTTATTTGATTGGATCAACTATAAAGAATTTGAAAAAGATAGATCTATAAAACCGAGCTTTGTTGAACGAGGTCCTTATGTTTTTGAAGAAAAGCATTATAGAGAAAATTTAGAATGGAACCCAAATGATACAGTTACTTTCGAACAAAAAAGAGTTTGGCATTTTGTCCCTGAAATGTCTAATGGGACATTGGATGACAAAATTGTCAATATTAATGTTATTGCTGCGGTTAGTACCTTAAATACGTTGTTTACATATACTTAATTAATAATTAAATATAATTCATTATAGACGGTTGCATACTATGTAAGAAATCAACATTGGTTCGTTCTTGCTGCTGTTGACTGGATCTTAAAGGAAAAAGGTGAAGGCTTGGCAACTATTAGAACTGCCCGAGAATTGTTATTTGATGGATACGAGGATGAAATGGTAGATATGCTACATGATTTAAATATAACACAAGTTAAAATGCCTTACGATAAATTTGGATGGTTTTATCCGGTAAATTGCATTTCTTACGCGCTATGATACATTCAATTACTTTAGTTTTTTTTTCTAGCGAAATAACTCGATAACTTATGATGGAGTATTTAATATGTTTACGGGAAGTTCTGATTTCTCAATGACTGGAGTAATGGATCGATGGGATTATGTAACTGAAACTAATTACTATGATAGTCCTTGTAATATGGTGAACGGAACAACAGGTGAATTATGGCCACCAATAAATGATGCAGAAACGGTTACAATGTTTATAACAGATATTTGTCGGTATGTAAAATAATGATTTAATTAATTTTTATTTGCTTTATTCGATTGTTTACATTGCGTGTATTGCGGTGTGCGTAAACATATCGTAAGCTACCTTGGAATATTTCTGGTGTTACTTTTCTTTACTTCTTTTTTTTTTCAAAATAATTGTAAGCTAAATTTTCTTATGAGCCGATTTATCCGCGAATTAAATTAAAAATAAAGTGTAACGTGAAAATGCAACGTTGCCAGATTTTGACCAATCTAAAAGGGACATGAGCCGAATAAAGTGTATACAAAATTGCATGATAACCAGTTGAGTAGTTTCGGTATGAAAGCGTAACAAACAAACAAACTCAACAACAGTGAATCCAAATTTTGAAAAACGTTAAAATTTACAAGTTTTATTTCGCCTAGTTTTAAATTTATATTACTCAGTTATGTTAGTTTTCTTTTATAGCAGAAAATTAACACCTACAAACAGAAATCTTAATACCTACAGACTCTAAGCAGATATCCAAGTAGTATAGCATACTACAATTACATAAATATATTACCTAAATTTTAATTTTTATGACTGAATTACCGTTTTTCTGTTTCTAAATCTCTTTCAAAGTTCTCAACCATAATATCAAAATAATCGTTTTTATGTATGCATTTTAGCTCAATGAATCTTGAATATAAGGAAAATGCTGATGTTCAAGGAATAACTGGAAGAAAATACATTGGAACAGATGAAGTATTTGACAATGGAACAAAATATCCAGATGAAGCCTGTTTTACGAGAGGCGAATCCGTACCATCTGGAACCATGAATGTATCTGCATGCAGATTTGGTGCTCCTGCTTTTATCTCATACCCTCATTTTTATTTAGCCGATGATAGTTATAGCCAAAAAGTAGATGGAATGAAACCAAATGAGGCTGAACATCAAATGTATTTAGTCTTAGAACCTAAAACTGGAATTCCGTTAGATATTCGTGCTCAGTTACAAATCAATATTATGATACAAAGTTATCCAGGTTTAAGGTACTTAAGTTAAATTGTTACAATATAATTTTCTTTAACTTGTAAATCTTTCTAGCCTATATCAAAACCTAACACAATTGTTTATTCCGACATTGTGGTTTCGTGAAACAGCTCAATTATCACCAAAGTTAGCAAGTGCGACTAAAATTGTGGTACTTCTTCCTTCAATAGGGGAGTATACATTTATTGGAATTGGTTGTATTGGAGTTTTGATACTTTTAATTGGCGCTTTCTTATCCTATCGACGATTGTGGGGCAACGATGTTTCATCACCACCGTTATTAGAAAATGAGGAAGTGACTTCAGGATGATAAGAAAAATGTTCAGCCATGCTAAATCTTTAAAATGTCTTTAATTTTCTACCAAATAAATATAGCAATATTAAATTATGATGACAAGAAACGATAATTTTAATTAAAACTAAAATTGTTCAACTTTGGCAATCTGATAAAAATATATGAGCTTTCTTTATAATGTTATTACGCCAAATAAACAATTTTAAATAGAATTATTATTGTTCAAAGGAGTTTATTGGAATATCGTAATTCAATATTGTTAATGCTTTACCGTGACTTAAGTATAATTTTATTCTGTTTTACCATCTGTACAAATGCATTACTCTGAATTTTTTTCTTAATGAAAAGGAAATTTTTATCTTGTTATAATTTTGATTGCATACCAATTCTGTTGAAATTTAAATATTATATATTAAAAATGTAAGCAGGTTACGTTATAATTAAGGTCAATTGTTATAAATTCACTTCATTACTGTGATATTTAACTTTTGTAATGAATAAATGTTAAATAAAATATATATACATTATAAATACTGTAGAAATGTTATATTATTTTTTTTTGAATTTATTACATTCTTTATAAGCTAAAAGGTTGTTCAAAAATACGTAACGTTGAAAGAGGTAGGTCAGGTAGGTCGTGTTATATAGAAGCCAGGCTTAGCTTTACGCGCTTTACGTATACGAATGGATAGTTTCGTAGATATTTGGATCATAACTTTTATGAACGTGCAAACGGAATAATGAAAAGAATAATAACATATTAATAGGCTATTTTTTTTTAATTTAATATTTTAATTTAATTTAATATTAAATCAACATGGTTGAGATTCAACACACATACGTAATGCTATAGTCTTGTGATTACGGATTCCAATATCAGACCATAAGTTCAATACCGATATGTTGTATTATTTAGATTAGATCTTAATACCGGTTTTGATATCGGTAGTAGAAATTGTAGAAAAAAAAGCAATTAAAGGCATTTCTTTGAGAGGGTAAACATCACGAAAAACCATTTGTAACTTAGAAATTGTAACATTATGTAAAGAATCATAACAAAGTGAAGGAACACGGAACATCTTAAATATTTACATCACAAAAAAGTGTAAATATTCCGTCTTTGATACTATTGAAGTTTGAATTTAAAAAGTATAATGCATCAATTGTATTATCATTATGTTTGAAATGTAACTTTGTGCAAAAATTATTAGCTACCAAAAACGCTCTTTCAGCATGTACGCTATTTTAATTAGTGAATTTTTTTTAGTTATAGCAAATTCTAATTTTTGTTCAGAATACAATCCCTTTTCACGGTCGACATTAATGTCATCATTATTTTCTACAACTGTACCGAATTCTTCTGAGGGTGGATAGGTTGTGAGTAGATCGTTCCGTTATTAAAAGTAAACTGTTCCAACGTGTTTCAGAATATAATATTAACATATGTTCTATTTTTAGATAGTATCTATATTTGATATGGAAGAAAGTATTTTTTACAGGGGAATATTTAAATATCTTAGCAATTTTCGAGGAAGTAATTCTGGAGCAACTATAAGAAGCAATTCTGATAAGTTAATATTTCATTCGCATTAACAATATCTTCTTCAACAAAATATATTATCATTATCTTCATTGTCAGGATCACTTTCACTTTCTTCAAAGTCGAAATCAGAAGTTTCTATATCCATAGTATTTGGGTTCTACAGTCTACTGTTCTGTATTTTTTCGTATAATTCATCTACCACTCGAAATTGAATTTCACGACCATAGCACAATTGCTGATTTGTTCTATCAGTCATTATAAATACAATATCTTCTTTCAGGGATAATTCATGTTTCCCTACTTTAGGTTTAAACACTTCCACACATTTTTCGGCTATGTCGCTATTTTGTTTTGTTGACGACCCCTGAATATTTAAAAAAGACAATTTAATAAATTTCTAGTAAAAATCGAAAAAAACGTTATTTAAACTTGTGAATACCGGTATTACAAAATTGTACAAATGGTTTAAAATTCCGGTATTGTAATCCCTACTTGTAATGTAATCGTTAAAAAAAGGTAAGGATTATTCTTTTTATATTAATTTATGAAAATTGTGCTGGAAAAGTGTAAAGTCAAGGAGTACTCGGATCCGTTATCAGTGTTAAAATAAGCATATTGTTACGTTTTAATCTCGCATATCTTTCTACTTTTAAAATTCTTTTTGCTGTTTCGTTGGAATGTTTCATAAGACGTTGGCGATATGATATGTGTGCTGTCATAACTGCTTGAGATATTGTGTCTGTACCCGTTTTTCCCCGTTAGTTCCTATAGTTCACAGCACTAAGTATAACTTTATGATTTGAAATTGTCCGTGATCTATAATTTGCAGATTTGAATTTTTACTTGAGCCCCATAGTTGGAGATCATTTGTCCAAACAAGTTCAGTTATTGTTTCTTAGGTTACTAGTTTAGTTTCAGTACTAAGTTTTGATTTTTGCTCAAAATCAACTTTAGTTTGTCGTACGTGGTTTTTATTTGCTCCTTCTTTTTATTACCTCGCTTCTATTAGGCCATTTTGTCGTTTGTTTGTATGATACGGAACTTATAATCTAATTTTTGATCTACTTCCCACCACTTTATCGTGCTAAATTTTGACTCATCTACTCACTCTCGATGACAACGCATAAATCCGTCGTAAAATTTAATACTCAGAAAGTATTTCTACTATAATTAAATATTGCACTTCCAAAGAAACTTCTGCTGCCTAGGCGCATGTACCTTCAAAGGCGCATGTAAAAGCGAGTCAATTTTAAGTGCTTGTTGAAGTTAGCATGTTTAGTATACTTTATGGAGCAAATAGTAATTAATATTAACTTATAGTAACAACTCGTGAAATATTCAAAGTCAACCAGTGTCCGACCGAAATTAATTTTTACGGCCGAACCCGAAACAGAAACCAAATTTTAGCATCAGTCTCAGCTTCACCCGAAACTGAAACTTCCATATAAGGTCATGTTTCGTAGGAAAAAAAGTTAATCATAATTAGTCAGTCTTTCCTTTAAAGTCCAATAGGTATTTATTATTTATTTAGTCCCTAATGTTTGAGCCTACCATTAATATTACATACGATTATCGCTATTATCATTACTTATTTCAAATAAATTATTTATGCTGAAATAAGAGGTTGATTTGAAAGAAATACACCTAATATTTCTTTTTAATATTAATTACGAATAACATTAAATAAAAAAAGTTATAAAACAAAATTACTTTTTAACTAGCATGTTTAGGTTCACAAACCGGAAAATACTCTTTGTTACATCTTAAAAACAAAATAATTTCTTCTAAACTTTGGTTAGTTTTCTTTCGAACCGAAAAACTATATACCGAAATTCAATATAATATTTAAAATAATTTCAATGAGCTGATAATTATCAGTATTCATTATTGAAGAATCTAATATTATAAGTGAGATACAATAATTTCTCAACATTTTCATCTCACGAATTCAGTTTCGGCCTCGGTCGTTCAGCTTGACGGCAGCCGAAACCGAAATTATGCCGAAACTTGTTTTTTTGGCTGAAACTAGGCCGAACCCGAAAGTTCGTTTGGACACTACAACCAACATAACTGGTAAATGGCAAAAATTGGCAATTGAATGAAATCAAAATGACAGTTGAAACAAATGACAATTACTTAGTTCAAATTTGGAACATTGATTGATAAAATTTATATTAAAAATATATTAAAAGACTAAAAAGGAGAAAATAAAATTAATATTGTGCATCATAGCAAGGGGTGCAATTTTGTTTACAATTCGGTTGTATAGAACAATGGTATTACCCAACAATGTAATAATGGTAATATGTGCATGCGACAAACAAGAACAACGCCATAAATATGAACGAGCTACAGACATGCTACGATCAGTTTCTTAATTTTTATGATTGAGTTCTATATGTTCCCACATTTTCTTTTTTATTTCATACCGTTGAATATATTTAACTATTCTTTATATCGTCATATTTAAAGATATAATTTTATAAATGAACATATATTTAAATAATAACATTATTAAAATTCTATGCATTCTGAATCAGCCAAGAATTTGGCTGCGTTTAAAGACGCAGCTGATCTCACGACTCCTTCTTCAAACAGATTCAGTTCTGTTCTGTTTGATAAACGTCTTTATTTGCTTCGAATAACTTCGGATAACTATAAATTAAATTATTTGAAAATATTTTATATAATTTTTGCAACAAGACGTGTACCTACATCTAGTGAACTTTCAATATATAAAAAATAATTTTTATTTTAATTGAATTTGTATTTCGCCACCATTGATAACTCCACCTAGCTATACCTTCAAAGAAAAAATTGACTACTCCTGATAGAGTATAATAAAGACAACATATACCTCTATCCCATGATTTCTTAATGTTCAATCAATATTACAGTTGCATTTCCATCATATTGAGGTGGTAATGAAAAGTCATTTAAAGGCATTTTAATGTACAAAAAACCCATTTGAAGTCGTTTAAGATTATTATAGCCATTTTAAATGTAGTGGTTTCGAAACACCTCTCTAAATGACTTTTTAACAGGGATATTAATGGTTGTGTTCTAGCAAACTAAAATTTATCTGATCTACCCGCTCCGATTATACTTAATTTGAGATAATTTTTGTAACAGGATGCATACACTAATTGATTCACGAAAATATAAAAAAGAAGATAGTTGTATTTTTATTTTGTCACAATTAACAATTTAGGCTTACGCCGTTTTCAAACAAGCAAATTCGTGACTTTTGATAGAGTGTAACAAAGACAACACATACCTCTATCTCATGATTCCTTAGTGTTCAATCGGCTGTAAGGTTATATTCGAGTTCGTAGAAAAAGGCATTTGAAAATTATTCATGTTCAAAAAATACGTTGCAATTTTTTAAAAGTATTTGGAACATTTTAAATTTTAAACGTCTTTTTTTTTTTTGAACAGGGAACTTTCTAAAGTATTATTTCTTATTTGTATGTAGCTGATAATTTAAGTAGATAACATGGTATTTAGCTATTTGAAATTAGAGCAAATAAATAAGACGAATAAGACCTTTTTGAGTATCTCTATGTGAATGTCCTTTTTTCTTAATAAATTAAGGAAAAATTAATGTTGATTAATAACTATTTTTTTTGAATGAAAAATAGTTATTTTAATGATATTTTTTTCTTTTTCAGTCGTTTACTTTTGCTCTGAACTTGAAATTTATGCAGACTTTGTTTGTGATTAAATTAATTATTTTATTTGTTATATAATTAATCTACCACTTCATAAACTTTATTGATGTTCTGATAAAAACTGTAATGAAAAATAAATAAATAAATGACAAAATAATAAAAGTGTTAAAACTAAATTTTAACTATTTTTTTTTAAAGAAAATATTTAAGTGGCTTAGAAAAATTGTGGTATTAGTATACCCTTACTTCCGGAATATTAAATTAAACTATGATAATTCTTTATTTTGAGTTATCAATAAGATGTACCTATTCGTGCTAAGGTAGATGAATTATGTCATTTATTTAATTTTTCTATTAAATATATTTTTAAATTATTTTATTTTGATAAATTAAAGTAAGCTTATTATCGCTTTAAGCACATATTGATTAAAATTAATGACTATTTTCAATGACACTGAAATATTCGAATGAAATTATAAAAGTTTCATTAAAGCTATTTGAAGGGTGGCGGCTGATGTAATTCTGAACATCGTTGCTCCATGAAGCCATATATAACTATGGTTTATTAAATATTGTGCTTTTGTGCATACCTAACTTAAAATCTTTTTATGTGATAAAGTAACTAAAAACTCATTTACCGATAACTTATAAAATTTTATGTTTTGTCGATTTTTTTCTGTTTGGTACATTAATATAACAAATGAATTACTGACTACTCAAGCCTAGGAAATATTTTTTCACAGATTAATTTTCAAATATTCTAGGCTTATTTTTAATGACTACTGTAATACGTTTTATTCTAATATTATGCATAATTTTACTTAAAAAAGTTTATTAAATGCCAAATATATTTTTATTATACAAACCTATATTGTCCCTATATTGTCACACCGGTTAAAGTTTATACAAATAATTTAAGGTTACAGGTTTTGAAATTATGATTTGACTAAAGAAAAATTCCATTAAAAATAATTATTAGAACAGTGGTTCTTAACCTTGTTGAAGGTACTGACCCTCATCTGTTTCACATGTGCATTCACCGAACCTTCTTAATTGGAAAAATTAAATATGCTTTTTTCAAATTCAAAAAATAGGTATATATTAAAAGGTACACAATTATAGGTGCATAAAATGAACAAAACCATTTAGAACCCTTCGAACCCGCGAGACTGACTCACCGAATCCCTGGGGTTCATTAAAACCCTAGTTAAAAACTAATGGATTTGAACATAGTGTAACAATTGCTCTAATATGAGAAAAAAATATTCATTTAATTTTATAGCTAATGAATGAAAAAAACTTTCCACGTGCTTACATGACTTTTAAATTAAACTTTGATTAACAAGCCACAAATGGAAAAAATATTAATTTGATTAAAACTTTAATCCATAGGATAACACCTACATATTTTTTTGAAATTATTTTTTATAGGATATGACGCACAAATACTTTATGTGAGTATATGAATAAAAGTATTTTGGTTATAAAAAATGTATTAATGTGATCTGGAAAATATAGAAAAAAACATTTTCATGAAAATAAAGTTGATTGCTAAACCATTGTGATTACCTTTTATGTAATAAATGCGATCAATTAATTTATATTCCTTTCGTTGTACCTATTAACCGTTTGAAAATGGGAATTCAAAGTTATGTTTTATTAATAAAAGAGAAAAAAAATAGAGAAAATGTAAAATTACCCAACAGATATATAACAAGATTGATACTAGTTTTAAAAATTTTCACATGAAATCATGAGCATTTACCAAGAGTCAATGGAATAAGTACTGAAGTTGTACGTGAAATTAATTATAGATTGACATTTTCTCGTGTTCGATTTTTAAAGTAATTGATTTTGTTATATTTGAGTTAAAATAAAATAATTTATTTATCTAGTAACGTTACTAATTAGGGATTGTCTAACGATTTTATTAAAACTTATCAAACCCTTTGTAAAATGAAACTAAGATATCAATTACCTATGTAAGAATTTTTCCACTTTTTATGATAATTCCATTCAAAATGTTTTAAAATTGATATTGCCGCCAATGTTATTAAAATTTTATTAACAATTTAATAGATTGATTTACAATATTATTAAATAAGTCTGCGCGAATTCTCATGCGCCGACTGCAAAAGCCACGTGTATTTTTTCAGCCACGACCTAACATGTATATTTTTAATCCTTATAGAATTGAATTGAAGGACCAAGTATAATGATCTGAAAAAGTTGCTCTTGACCAAAGTATAAATAAGTACTAATTTTTTATAACTGTTAGTTATTTTTTATTCATTTTAAAAAAACAATTTTTGTTAAATTGGTGTTTTCTTTTTGAAATTTAAGGTAAGAATTATTTTTATTGATTAATATTTTATGAATAAATTTTTGAATATTTAAACATTTTTGTAGTACAAAAATAATTCCTGAATTGGGTATACGTCACTATTGTATAATGACTTTAAATTAAGATTTTATAAACGATGGAAAAGATTATTTTTTTATTGTTGCAATTTCAAATTTAATTGTTTTGATTTACTCAATTTGCTCATTGTTATCCATGAAAATGAAAGATAAAATTTTTGTAATAATTTATTTCTTTTTAAGTATTGTGTGTATTCATAAAATAAGCTTATAGCTTATAAGTGGTCTGAATTCTAGGAAGGAAAAAGCACATACCTAATCTTATAATCGAAGAGTTAATAAATTATTGTCTAATAAAAAGGTCAATGACTTTTTTAAACTTATTAAAGTTTTAAACTTGTTTAAAAAGTGAATTTTCCTTTAAAGATATATTTAATATTTGATTTAAGATAATGGATAATTATTTTTTTTGAATGAAAAGTTAATTTTAATCGAATATTTTTGTTATTTATTTGGTTTTTTGATTGATAAGTACAACTAATTGCTGATTATAAACATTTAAGCCATAATTTCGGTTAATTTTGTGATTGTTGGATATAAAAGCGTGTGAAATATTATTTTGATGATAACGATTTGTGAAGATTTATTGAAATAATAATTAAATTGGCCGTAATCACATTTATGTTTATAGGGTTACAAGTTATTATATTTTTTTTTTGTTTGTGTAAGAAATTAAAATTAAATACTAATTAAAATAATCGTACATTTTTAAAATGAAATCTCTATTTGAAATATTATCAACGTTACTTTAATTATAAATGCCAAGACCTTATTCTCGTTAATTTATTATTACAATTAGATGTCGGGATTTTCAATTCAATTACATATAGGTATCTACTGGTATTAATGATTTGTCTGTAATGTCTCCTACTCAATTTTAACCATCATGTCGATTATTAATACAATGCTATTTTAATCCTGTGAGCTTTAAAGTACGAGGGCGTTAATCTAAAATGACGTTATTGTTAAAGAATGTTTCTTTCATCATGCATAATTAATTAATATTTTCTAAGTCCATGAATGTATGAAACATGTCTGCTTACATTTAAAATATTTGATCATTTTTGACCGGTAATAATTATTTTTCCATTACGTTATAGACATAATTTGTAATTAAAGTTGCAATGTTATTTTTAAGTCGTAAATTTTCTTATAGGGTTATCAATTAGAACAATAATAATTTCTTTACTTATAAGTTATGACGATCTTTGTGATTTATACATTTTAATGGATTTAAAAAGATCTTTGGAATATCCGGATTCAAACCATTGAATTATTAATAATGGATATTTTTTTTTTGTGTTTGTTCTTCCTTATTGGTATGAAAATTACTAAAATAAAAAAAAGTTACAATGCAAATATAATAATTTCTAACATGTATCTGTATGCAATGAATTTTTCAATTAAAGTTAAACAAGTACCTGGTAAATTATATGATAAATCTATTAAAATTTATATGTGATCATTACTATTTTTAGTTAATTTTGAAAAGTAAGGATAGTTCTTTTAATCTTCCCTTATAGAATATTATAAAATGTATCAATGCCTAGGAATTAAGTGTTATCTTTTTCAAGTACACTAAAGTTATTTACTATATTTACGTCTATTCCATTATTTTAATCATTTAGATAGTTATTATTTACTTATTAAAAATCAATATTATACCTTCAAGGTTTAATTATTAATAATACCTATAATTCAAATAATATAAGATGATAGAACAAATCCAAATAAATGAATAAGACAGTATTACGTCGGTATGCATAATATGTCTTCATTTAATAAAGGTACCTTTAAAAAAATGTAGAAGGTCAATAAGTCTACATGCGTTAATTGTATTTTGGGTTGTCGCTTTATGTTCATTAATTAATATTTAATGATTTTTAACATAATGGTAAATGCTTCAATTCATAAAATTTTATTGTACTTGTTATACTAGTATTCTGTCTTGCCTATATATTATGATAATTTACCGACCATTGCAAACACATTGTTCTGAATTTAAAGTTAGGAAACAGAAATAACTTTTGTCCGTCGTATGTGATGTCTCGTAGCAGAATTAGTTATTTTTACAATGAAATTTTATACATAATTGTACTTGTACTGCTTGAAAGGAACTTCTTCGGCATTTATCTTCTTCTGTTGAAAGGTTTTTACTTTAGCTTATTTGCTTGAGAATTTAAATAATAAATAGATATATTATTAACATTTTATTTACTGTTTATTGTATATGACAGTAAGAAGTTATATCAAAAGATAATTGAAATGTTTATGTTTTAATTATTTGCTTGAAGTTCTTACTGAAATTCAATGTAACAAAGATATTTCTACCAATACTATATGTAGTTCAATTGTTGTTATCCTTCGTGAATTTGAATATTTGTGAAGATGGGCTAAAAATATAATTTGATAAAATAAATTGAAATAAAAAAAGCTAAAATCAGTAGTGTAGCTACAAGAAATCATATGGAAGTAATGCTTTCATTCCCAAATTTAAAGGGCTCGTTTAAAAATTTATTTATTTATTGTTTATATATTTGATTAAAATATTTTTATTAAAAAAAACTGAACTTAACTATTTGATATAATCGTAAATAATATCATAATGACAATATCGAATGAATGAACTATTAATAAAAGATTATTAACTATTCTTAACTTATTTTTAGCTTATTTCTCTTGTCTCAAGAATTTTCCTATTAGATCCAGGGTTAGAATGGCTTAAAAGAGATCTTTACGGAATTTTACCACTAGGGTGTAGTAAAAATAATATAAAACGATGTAAAAATTGTCTAAAGTGACATCAAAATATAATGTAGCTGTTAATTTTTAGTTTTACAGAATAATATCTAAGAAATATTTATTTATAAATGCAAAAAAAATCATTAAATTCAAATTCTTTAAAACGAGTTCCTATTGACTTTGCATTAAAATGACGTTACAGTACAGAAATTTAAAATCTCAGAAATGTTTTCCCATGACAAATGTATTTAAACACAAATTGTAAGATTGTTTAAATCGTTCATATTAAATGTTAATGATTGAAATCATTTATAATATTTGAAATCTAGTGTGGTTAGGTATATTTTATTACACTTCGTAGTATTTTCAAAGAAAAAGTCTGTTAAATTACCCTTTAGAAATCACTTTACAACTTTTCATCTGAGCAGAGAAGTAGAGAAATAATCTACTTCAAATATATCTGCAAATCTCCTTCAGTTATAATGAGGATTAAATACTGTTATTTTTTCTGATTATAGCTTCTATATACTTACTTTCTTTAAAGGTTCAAATTTCAGTCAACTGGGTTTGCACATTGTTGAGAAAAAATATTTTCTGATTTATTGTTGTTTTTTTGATTTGTTCGCAAATAAAAAAACATCGAAAGCTAAAACGTGGAGTACGAACGTATCTGTTCAGTATCAACATAGTTTCCTAAAATTGTCTAAATTTCTGAAACTGATTTGTCATTGTTGTTGTCTTATGGCTTTTTCTACCCTTTTCGCTTTAGTCAACATTTTTGAACTATAAGAAAGTTATTTATTGTACTATTCTCCAAATTTTATAAATAATTTAATTGCAAAAATAAAGTTTTCCTCAAACACTTATTATAAATCCATTCACAATCACACATGTTCTTTTTTTAAATTTTTAGAAAATTATTCACTGGATTATATTTCAAATTGCAATTATAGTTGTATAGTTTGATCGTTCGGATTTTTTTTGACTTGTTTTTAAAGAGAAATGATTATTGAAAAGCTTAATTTACCTATACATACACTAATCACAATTAACCTCTATTCCATAGAAACAAATTCAGAATAATTTTAAAAACTTTTCAAGTTATTGTTATTATTATAACAACCGTTCAATGATCTGTTTATATCTCGTTTTCGGAGGGTGACGTCACAGAGGGCCCATGAACTCACCCATCGTTTCGGATTCTCATTTGCTCATTACTGTTTACATTCTTTTTTTTGTCAAATATAAATTTTTCAGAACTAAAATTTGTTTCTTCCTCACTTTAATAATGCCCGTCATCGATAAAAATAAATTTGAGTATGATCAATTTGGGCTAAACGGGTTTTAGCATTCAATCCCAATTTGGAATCATTCCATTGTGACTTAACAAAACACTTGAAATTTTTTAGTCAGGCACATGTTTCCAACATTGTTAAAGCATCTTGTGTAATAATTTTAAGAAAATCTTCTTGATACGAAAACCGACTTAAGGGAATCGTTTTAACAATTTTTATTGCTTATTTCATTAAAAGGATTCAGTTAAAATTACTGCAAAAATATTTTGGCATTTTTTGTAGCGTGTGTAAACAAATTTTAGTAGTTTGGTCAAAAAATAAATTTTATTAAAAAATACCGTCGCCGGACAAAAAGCTTTCACCGCGTCTTTAAACTGTAAGTTAAGTTTCTCCGCTTTCGTCTTGTGACATTGAAACAGTAGAGTAAAAAATTAAGAAAAATACACGAAAGCGTTTGTAATGATTTAAAAGCAAAACTTTTGGGTGTTTTACCACATGAAAGTCAAAGACATAGAATGAGCACTTTTCCCTATGTGGGCATTTGTTACACTGCCAAAAAGGAAAAATATATTTCCATCGTATCGTAATACGAATTATGGATTTATTGCGATAAGTTTAGGCAGAAAATATAGCTAAATATCCATAGGGCCAAATTTTTCATTTGTATTTCGTAGAATCAGCTAAATGTTACATATACATAGTTGCTCAAGGAGCCTAATAGAACAATTAAAGGTTTTTTTATTGACAATATAATACATTGTTTGGCATTAGACAATTTTGGTAAAAGATATAGTTTAGTAGCAGACATGAAAATGATTACTTATTGAAGCTTACTCATTCATACGTTTTATAACTGATAAAAACTTACCTAGAAACGCTTAAATGGGAAATCTTACGTCACGTACTGTATTTATTGAACATCACCCCTTTTCATTACTATTTGTGTAACACTGCAAAACAAGTAGATATCTTTTTTGTTATTTTGTTGTATGAAGTTTGTATGAACTATGCATTATAAGTTTTTCAACGAAGTGTTCAAATATTTTCAGAATCAAAAAAGCTCAGAAATTATTATACTTGCATAATAAAAACTATTTTATGCAAATAGAAAACACCACAAAAACATAAACGTACCAATGCCACACAAAAAGTAATCAAAATGCGTTGAGGAACGCTTAACATATAAACTTCAAATTCAGGAGATAAACCTTAATACTACATAGTATTGAGTCATTCCACATGAAATCAGCAAATTTGCATTAAAAAGTGTACTGCATGTTTTTTGATTTTAATAAAAAATTGAGGATAATTACGGGGTGTTAGAACTACTAAATTATCGTCATTTATATTTTTATAGCATTTTTTTTTTTGATCAGTTTGATATCAAAAATTAAAAACTTTTCTATTTTAAACGTAATGTCAATAAAGTAATCTGGAGGAAATATTAAAAACCTAATATTTTGTGATACAGTAATCCTCCACTTTATGGACAGGATGCGTTCCTCATAAATTGTCCATAAATCGAAAATCCATTATAACGAAACCGCTCTTACTATGAAATACTATAAAATTTTAAAAATACTAAATACTAAATATAATATACTAACTATGGTATACTAAATAAATTACTAAATAAAAAAGTGATAGATGCGTTCCAACCAGTAAAAATACCCGCAAAAGAACCCAATTTTACTATAGATTATCAGTAAATACAGTGTAAATAAATTAACACTGCACTATACCGCGTAACACCAAATACTAATTCGTAAGAAAGTTTGATTACTATTTTGGAATTCCCTGTATAATAAAACCAAGCATAAATTGTATTAATTTACTAAAACTCTTTTTTGTTACTTTATTTTTGGAATTCCTCACAAAAAGTGTAAGCAAAACAGAAAAAAATATATACATATGTTGTCCGTAATTTCGAATATTTCGTCCGCTTACCGAAAATTTGATACTTAATTAACCATGTTCGTAATATCGAGTTTCCGTTTAGCGAGCATCCGTAAAGCGGGGGATTACTGCATCATAGTCTACACCAGTGGTTCTCAAACGAAGGCAACAAACGTTCCACCAAAAAACGTTTCATATTAAATATCGAGACTTTACAATTTCCATGAACAATTTACATCTGAATTACTTTTAAATAACTAAAAATCAATATGTTTAAATGTTGTCTTTTATTGAATGTACTTTTATAAATTGATTCGTTTTTATGTAAATACAACTGCCTTTTTTACCACATCCCAAAATCCATATTTGGTGCAGCTGGTGCAGCCACAAGGTATTTCCATAGGACCATTGATGTCTGTAATGCGGCCACAACAAATTTTAAGTGTGAATGACTAGTCTACACCTATGCTTATCATGTCCAGTAAGTGCCATTGTGCTATGTTCACCTCTCTTGAAAATATACATATATTTAAATTACCATTGTTACAAAAAACTGATAATGATTTTGGAATGTAATTATTTTTACAACTTATTTAAGCTGTTAAAATTATGCCAATTTGTGATAAAATTAAAGACTAAAAGAAAAAATAATTTTTATTTTTGAATCAATCCGATAAATACAACGTAGCAATTTCACTTCCGAATTTGTCACGAAAAAGAATTTAATCAGGGGAATTTACTTTTGACAAAAATTGCTTGAACTATTGCTATGGTTTAAAAATTTTTTTCATAAAAAATATTATTTCAGGACAATGCTGATTTTCTTTATGGCAACAAAAGAGCTTGTAATTTATTTATGAAAATATCAGTTCTTAATCTGCACATGGTTTACCACAGGACCCAATTGAAAATCATAAAAATTGTGCAAAATTCATATGGTCGCCATTTTGTTTCTAATTGAGCCAATCGAGTTTTCTTTTATCATGTAGAATGTACATTTACTACCCTGTCAAGTATAGCAACCATTACTTCAATATCTATTTTGAGTGAAAAGCTAGAGTTCATTACGTATAATACAATTACGTTTCGGGTGGATACTGATTGAAAAGTATGCAATAAAAAAATAGTTTTAGTACTCCAAAGATTACCTAATTTTTTTTTTATTAAAATCAAAAAGAAAAATTAATTCAAATTTGTTGATTCTAATGGGATGACTCTATTGTAATATTGTACAATAAGTTTTTGAAACATTAAAAACCCCTTCCTTAGCAACTTGCAGTATCCCTTGCGGTTCCTATAACGACTTACAATCGAGTATATACTATACCATCAAGTATATTTTTGTTTTAAGTTTTGAGAAAATTTGCTATACCTCTAAACATCACTACCCGATCATAGCGACAAAGTATTGACTGCTAGCAGCGACTGTATTGGCCGTTGAAAAAACTGTTTTCTCGCAGTCACAGGTATATTACTGACGCAATAAATAGATAACAACAATCTTTGAAGTGGCTTGCTCATCGTGTCCTAATTTGAGCTAAATTGGTGTAGAACTTTTTAATTTTTTGAAGCATACACCAACCAAAATAATATTTTATATATATAAAGATATATAAAGATATTTAGGTAAACTTTTAAATACTTCATTGTTCTTGAACTTTTGCTAATTTACGGTTTCTTCTTTTTTAGCAAACGCTTCACATAGTTTGTGGCCTAGGTTATAGGCTGTATATATTTTATATAAATTTATATTGAATGAATTAGTATTAGTTTAAATAATAATTTTTAAAGCATTTGATGGTAAATAGGCAATTAGTTAAAAAAATAAGGGTTAAAAACATCTAATCACCTAATCCCGTTTTTTCTTACTATTATTTCAATCTTTGTGTAAATGTTTTAGGAACGAATACCAAAACTATGAATTCACCGTTTCTTATATTTATTGAGATATTTAAACTATTAAGGGTAGTGTGTACTAAATACATACCCTTAGGTATGGGAGGGTTATGGTAGTTTTAATAGGAAAGATGCAAAAGACTTTAATTCAATAAGATCTAACGAAATATGCTTGTGAGTGAAAATTTACGTGTGAAACAAAATTAAAACCCTAAGAAGGACTTAGCTACATTTCGTTGTGAATAATAACTGGGCTTGTAAGTTTAAGCAATATATAAAATTTATTGTAGTTTAATTTATGAAATTAACCAAAGTAAACTGTAACCGAAACTATAAACATAAATGAGAATAAAGGTTAAAACAAAATGCATTTATGACGTACTGTTCCAGATATGTAATTCGATTGCTAAGCAAACTTCATCAGTGGTCATCAAGTAACTGCTATTATGAGTCACGAAATACTACTTAATGACCATTGAGTTTGCTTAACAATCAAAATACGTAACTGGAACAGTACGTTTTACTTTTATGTATGTTTTTAATTTACTTTTGTAAATTATATTTCATAAATTGGATTAAAATATATTTCATATATTGTTTAAACAGTACAAACTGTTGAAAGACAACAAAAATATCTACTTTGATTTTACGTTTGTAAGTAAACATAATGATAATTATCTAATCAATTATCCTCAAAAGGGCTTGTTTTATCTACATTTACCTACTTTATTATACCGGTGCATTATTTAAACTAGTCTAAAGGTAAATGAGATTATAGTTGGTAAAACTGTTTCACGCTTAGAAAATATTTCTAAGATTCTTTGCTAATTTATTAAATATTTATTCTTAATTAAATATTGAAGTAACTCGTTTTATGCAAGATATAAAATTACAAAGATAATCCTGAGCTATTCTAGGTAATTTATTTCCAAGTATGATTATCTAGTTTGATTAAACTGTTAAATCGTTTAACCATTTGGAAAAAAATAATAGAAAACGAGAAATATTTTAAGCATAAATATAGTTACGGGTAGTGTGTAATTAGTACACGTGCTTACCTGATAGTCTGAAAAAAAGAAACATAAAAAAATTTATAGAAAATATATAATGATATTTTATACTTTCATGAGGATTGATGAATTAAGAAATTAGCGCCGCATTCAACCTTCTGGCCGGCATGCAAGGTGTAAGGAGAAGGTTTTGCGTACAGATCCCTCCTTGGATTAAAAAAAAACTTGAATAAGTTTGTGTAATGAAATTAAATATCATATTTTTCAAACATCAAAACAAATTATTATTTATATTTACAATTTACAAGTACAAGTTTTGTTTTATGTATATGAATATAAAATATTTATTGAGACCCAATTTTCTGAAAGTTACACAATTTTGATTAGAAATTTTACTTCGTTTAGAAAAGTTGTGCATCCGCGCCTTATTCACAGCTACTAATTTTTTCACCAAAAAGAGAAAAATATAACGTCAAAAAATGGTATAAAAATTGTAGGGGGACAAATGAGTACAAAGCATGAAGATAAATTTATTGCAAAAATTTACAAAAGAATGACACATACATTGGAAGAGGTGGTTGAAAAAATCAAAAATATTACTGCTTTTTCTCGAATTCTAGTTATTCAAGTTGATAATTTCGATCACTTACGAAAGCAAAAGCTATTTATCTTTGGATTTTTTTTGAGTAAATTCTTCTCTTGTCTCGCGTATGATGTCTATTAAATATACATATTTTCTATTTATAGTAGATACTTATTACTTGTATTATTAGAAACTTTAATTTATTTTTGAAAAAGCTATTCCAAACGAATCCTTTATGGCTAACAAGTAATTATGTTATACAATTAAGTGCACCGAAAATGTTTAAAATTTTAAGGATTATTAATATGATAATACGAGTACAATAGCCACGATAGTACATAAGTGAGTGACCTATAAAGAAATATCTGACACTGGCTGACTGCATCTTATCTTTCTTGAAAATAAACCGATAGCCGAATCCTTTGTTTGCATATCATTCAAAAAGTCCAGTTTTATCATTTTTTGTTTTGTTTTAGTTGTAATCATCAGCAGGATGACATTTATTTTAAGTACTAAATTATTAATTATTAAAGCTTCCAATACAATGGCTATATTATTCTGTATCATATATGACGGTCCTTACTGTGTATGTCTGTAAGTTAGGCTAGTAACGAGGCAGAAAGCAAACCATGCCAGCGACTGTGCATATGGACGAAAGAGAGCAATTCGACAACTGTTAGCAAATTCAAATAATATTTACTACGATTAAAAATACTTTAAAAAAGTAAAAGATGTTTTCTGGCTAGTGTCCGATCGAAATTAGTTTTACGCTCGAAACCGAAACCGAATTTCGGTATCAGTCTCAGTTTCGGCCGAAGCCGAAACTTTCATATAAGGTAATGTTATCGTAGAAAAAAAGTTAATCATAATTGGTGACTTTACTTTTAAATCCTACGGGTACTCATTACTCATTTAATTTCTAATATTTGAGCTAATCATTAACATAAGGTAATATTATCATCTCTTATTTCAAATAAATTATCAATACTGAAATAAGGGGTTGATTTGAAAGAAATGCACTTAATATTTCTTTTTAATATTAGTTTCAAATAACATAAAATAACAAAGAAAAGTTACAAAACAAAATTACTTTTTACCTAATATGTTTAGATACATAAAATAGAAAGTATTGTTTCTTATATCTGAAAAACAAAATAATTTCTTTTAAACTTTGGTCAGTTTTAATTCGAACTGAAAAAAAAAATGTTAAAGATAATATTAAACAAAACATTAATGAACTGATAGTTATTAGTATTCATAATTGAACAATAATAATAAGAATATTAGTAATAAATCAAATAAGAAGTTAAAAACAATAATTTTTTAACACTTTTATCTCACGAATTCATTTTCGGTTTCGGTCGTACTTTCGGCTTGACGACAGCCGAAACCGAAACTAAGCCGAAACTCGTTTTTTGGCCGAAACTAACCCGAAACCGAAAGTTCGGTCGGACACTAATTCTGGCCTTATCGTTAATATTCTTCTGTTTAAATTTTTGTTAAAATGGAAGCTGAAAATTAATTGCAGCAAAAACTGAAGCTTTTAACATGAAAATAAATATACCCAGAATGAGGGCATTTTTAAGAGTAACTCATTTTTTATATATTTTATTTTTTGTAAATTTGGCCCTCGTTCTGGGAATATTTATTTTCATGATAAAAAGCTTCAGTTTTTGCTTCTATTATTTGTTTATATTATTTTTTAAAAAAATTATGATCAGAAATGTTAGTGTGATTTCATTTCTTTTTTAACTTTCATTTTAGCCAAAAGTTGGACAGAAGAATTTTAACGATTAGGTCAAAACACATTTTTTACTTTTTTAAAGGGTTTTAGCTGCAGTTTCAATCTTTTTCTAAAGTTACGGTAAAAAAAAAACTATAGAAAGAAATATTAATTAAACGGGTGCGATTTAATTGTATGCCAAAAAGGTGAAAATCATGTCAAAAAGTGTGTTTTGACGTCAGATAATAAGAGGGAACAGTTCTTATATTATAATATGTATAGAAAAATATTATATTGGACATCTATGTATGAAAAAAACTGCAACAATAGTTATTTAACAGCATTAAAATTTAATTTACATCGATTTATTGTAAAATTATTTTAAATATGAACAACATCTAAATATTATAAGTTGGTAATTATCTTCACTTAGTTCGTGTATAGCCTTTTGTAAAGAACTTTCTGACCACTTGATTGGTTCTACGTTTGTACTTATAAAACAGTATTCTGAAAATAAAATAAAAATTACGTGTCACGAAGTACTCAAGATAAAGCGGATAGCTTATTCTCTTTGTCCTATTCGTTTTGTCTAAATTGTGCGTTTGTAAACAAGCCAATTATTCGTAGCTGAAACTTGTAACACCATATGTTATTGTTTTTTTAGAAAAAGGGATTCGAGTATTCGAGCTTTACCCTAGTTATTCACTTTACCCGGGCTTCCCCTACGTAGTGAAAGAATAAAATTAATCACGTTTCTAGACTCCTAGGTCAGGAATGGCTAACCTTTCTAAGGCGTGGGTCAAATTTTGCACATGTTTTTTTAGTTCTAGCTCCTGGGTCACTAATGTGCATGATGTCCATTAGTGCCTCACAAGGTGAAAGAGAGAGGTGTCGAAACAAGTGCTATGGTAATCTCTTTCCACAAACTTAACAAACAAATGGTTGTCTAGCTATCGTAGGTTAGGTAAAAAGCTTGCGTGGGTCAGTATCTGACCCAAGGGTCATAGCTTCGCCATCACTGTCCTAGGTGATGTACATGGTGGTATATTTCATGTGCATTATGTTGCATATGCCTTTTATCGTAAATGCAGTTAAAATATTACAACTGAAATTTACCTTCTATTTTAATTATGAATAAGTTCAATTACGGTTAACTTAAATATCGCTTCATTACCAGTTAAACCTTTATTCTAAAAAGCAACTACATAATTCATTTCGTATTAACAAAATCAGCTAAGGTTTTTGAAATATCATTAACATATGTTTTTTTATTAATTTATTTAAATGACAATATAGAAACAAATATTTGTACCATTATTACGGTTCAAAAAACTATAAAATTGAAGATAGATACATAGAAATTAATTTAAGAAAATATTACAAATAAGTTTTTAATTAAAATGAATGTTGCATTCGAATATTCGAAATATGTGTTTCGAATAAAGTATATCTTTTTCCAAATTGATGTTTCAGTTTTTCACTATTTTTTAACTTTTATTAAAATACACTAGAATTCAGGTTCTGCTGTGATTGTTAATACTTTCCTATTTGTATTCCAATTTTGTAATTGCTTGTATGACTTGTAAAAAATGAAAGTGAATTTTACTTAAAAATTTCATTATTGTATAGTTTATAACAAGCGATTACCATAAAAAAATCTATGTAGGTACCTTATATAATTATTTATCATTGACCGGTCATAAAATTTAAAATTTACTATAAGAATATCAATTAAGGGTCCCCTCTACCTTATACCTATGAATATAGAATTCTTCTTTATGTCATGGCTAACTCGACACGCACTTTATGCGTTTCTTTATGTTATATTGTGTACATTTCAAAAAGAGGAATTTCATTCATTTTTTATAAGAGTAAAAGAGGAAATAAAATATTGCCAAAATTTAATTTGAAGAATGGAACTTATTTTTGATTTAATAAGTAACTTATTTCTGGAGAGAGTAAAGTTTTTTAATTATAATTTTACTCTGTTATTAACGCATTAGTGTTATCAAACATAGCTGACATAAAATCGAAAACAAGAAACCGTTATTTTCAATTTTCATTTCAGAGATCTGAGATTTTATTGTTTGAGTTTAAGGCCCAGTTCAAACTCATAGAAAAAATCATGTAACTGTCAATGGGTACAAGGGCGAATTTAGAGGGGGGAGCACGGGGGCACGTCCTCCAGAGTATTTTTGTGTATTGTGGAGATTCCATATCAGTACATACTTAGAAGCAAATCAAATTATTAAAGTTGTGAAAATATATAATAAAATGACAGAAAGAACATTAGTGAAACTCTAGTCTATTTCTGGCTGGAAATGCGAATTTTTTTCGTTGTATCCTTTTCACGCACTTGTAAATGAAAGATACTTTTGTGCCTTCCCCCCAGAAAAAAAAATCCTGAATCCGCCCTTGAATGGGTAAATCGTTGCAAAAATTGAAAAACTGTCTATGCATGTTCATTAAATTTTAATATTAAGCTAATCACCACCTACTAACTAAATAAGGACCATTAATTACTTTATTATATTTTAATAAAGAAATTTTGATAAAACAATATCGTTTTTCCCTTTTGGATCAATAGAATTGAAAAACCAAATAGAAAAGGTCGAGGAAGCTTTTAATTTTCAAAACTAGACTGCTTCAAAAGCTTGCAATATTCGTTATATTGTGGAATATGATTTTTATTTTTCTTCTTTGTGTAACTCAAACAGTCTAGATATTTATTATCGTTGAATAGAGAGGGGGGGGGGGTAATTGATCAATTTTAAAATTCAAATAACCGTATTTTCGGTATAAATTTATTGAAAAATAATAATAATGAAGTCTTCCTATTGGTGACCGAGTGGTTAAGGTGACCACTTTAAAACTGGAAAGTGTTGAGTGCAAATCTCGTATTGAACAATTTTTGATATTCTTCGACTTACGGTTTTTTATTAATCCTAGAGTCACTAAAGATCTTAGTAGTTATAAAGCCACGGTAAATAACAATAAAAACATGAGAATATTGGATTCCACTATATAAACGATACAATTAATTTTTAAATGAAAAATAAGGTGAACAATAAAGGTGAAAATAAAGAAGATAGAAATACTTTATATAAAAATACTTTCTTACTATTTATTCATCTTTTATAGCTATTTAAATACTTTGTCATACTAATTATTAAAAATTCCAAAAAGATTTAACACATACCGACACAAACTATAATTTGTGCATAATATTGTGTATAATATTGCATAATTGCTTGTCCGTATAGCACGTATAGTACTTGAGCAATAATAAAGAGTGTCATCTAGTACTGCCGCCAAGAAAAAGAAATTGTACGATTACGTCCAGAATTGATATAATTTTTCTTTTTTTCAAAAAAATATAATGTAACAAAGTAACCGTGTTAACAAAGTTAATCAAAGTAACTAGTATATTTTATATTTTAAACATTATATTTTAATAAAGGGAAAACTTGATAAAAGTTCCTATTAATTTTCTAATATTTTTTAAACTAAACAAAAAGTTCGTTTAAATTTACATAGTTTTAATAAAACTATTAAATATCTACTTCTGTAGGATTTTTTACTAAATAAAATTTGATTTTAGTTTTTCCCGTAAATATACGTAGATACACTTAATTCGCTTTTTACCTGTTATACTCGATCCTAAAAAAATCATGTAAAAAGAGAATTAGGTAGGGTAGAGTGGAGCTTAAAGGTTCGCGGATATAAAGGACCACCATGAGTATCCAAACCAGTGTCAAATAAAAACCTTATATAAATGAGTATTTAATACCAATGGTATATTTAACTTTAAGCTCTATTTAACTTTAATGGTAGGGATGAGGAAATGTAAGAAGCATTTCGAGGCCACCCTGGCAGTTAAGCTACATCACTGATAGGAGATTTACGACGGCATCTTGATATTTTTGCGAAAGTAAAATTTTTAATTATTATTCTTTTCGGTTTCCAGCAGTAATATTGCTTTGTCTAGACTAAAAAAACTTAATAGTATATGAGATTTAGCGGTATTTCAGGATTTATTATTAGTTTTTAGCTAATTTGAACAGTAAACTAGTTATAAACTAGTAAAAATACTTGAATGTAACTGGGGTAAAAAGGTCCACGTGAACCTTTTCCTTACCAAGCCACGTGAAAGTTGGATTCAACACAATCTTTGAAAGCAATAGGCCCATGAAAAATGTATTTCTAACCGAGGGTTCGTTTGCTTCGTTTGTTATAGTTGTGATTTAGGAAACGATGAGTTTGATTAAGTTCAGATAAAGGTATAAAAAAATATTACTTATGTTACAATTAATGTCAATATTATTATAAAGAAAGAAGAGTTTTATGCTATGTTTAAAATTACTGTAATAAAATTTTCCGAATGAAAATCAATCCATAAATATTTCATTGATTCAAATACTGTAACTAATTCATAACATCTGTTCAATACTAAAAATAAATACAGGACCTTTTTGCTCCTTAGCCGACGATAAGGTCTAGAAAAAATGTCTAATGACAAACTTCTATATGGATGATTCCATTAAAAATTAAACTAAACATAACCAGATATTTGTTTGTTTGGTTAGCATTATATGTTTTAAATTAATAGGGTTGGTTTTCACAATATAATACGGAATAGTAAAATTGGACCTTTAAACCCCATCCTACCTTACTATATAATTTTGAATAATTACCTGTACTTTAAATTTCATCCTTATTATTTTGATATTGGCTGGATGTTTCTTGAGAACTTGAATAACAAATAATTCGATGGTAAATTTTTAAATTCTTACAATGCTTCGTTGATGTATATATTTCAATTTCTTTTGGTAATGTATAAAAGATATATCAATGCTTAGATAAATCATTGCCATATTAGAGCCTGTCATTAAATTTTTCCCGTTCGATAATTTTTATTAACAACACTATGATATTACTATATCTATCAAATTTATTAATAAATTATTGATATTGGTGAGTAAGTATTTATAAAATAATCATTTAAAAGCAATATATTAAACAATTAATTGACCACTGGTCATAAATTAATGAAGTTTTATCTTTTTGAAAAATACATTATTTTCAAATTTATTAGTTTTAAAAAAAGGGCCGACGCATAGATTTTTAAACGAAGAATAAATACGAAAGTTTAATTATTATATTTTTCTATCAGTTATGACTAGCAAGGGCGGATTCAGGATTTTTTTTTGCGGGGAAGGGCACAATAGTATCTTTCATTTGCAAGTGCGTGAAAGGGATACAACGAAAAAAATTCGCTAGAAATAGACTAGAGTTTCACTAATGATCTTTTTGTTATTGTATTCATATATTTTAACAACTCATATAATTTGATTTGCTTCTAAGTATGTACTGTGATGGAATCTCCACAGTACACAAAAACACCGTGGGGGGACGTGCCCTCGTGCCCCCTACCCTTTAAATTCGCCCTTGGTGACTAGTACCGATGTGTAGGAATATTTAATGTCATAATGTAATGTGATTTCATACCGATTAATAATGATTGGAATACATTTGATATTTTTAATTATTTTTAAACATATACCTATTTAATTACAAAAGTTTTTATGGGCCAAAATTTTTAAAATTTGAAAGTCTTACTAATTTTTCGTTGCCTTGAAGGTTTAAAACTTAATTGTAATACTAATAATAATTCTATTAGATTCTTAAATAATAGTCTGCAGCAAATCATTTTTTTTAATAATTTGTCAAGAAATTACCTAGAGTAAATAAATTTAAGGATGTAATTATTGTTAAATTGTTTGTGTAAACTAATTATAGGTATTTTAGTTATGTAATGTGTGTATTCAAGTAACTATCACTTTTCAAATTAAAATCTAAGTCCCAAACTATGGAATTGTAAAACTACTGAATAACCTACAATATATATGTTTAAGCTTAAAAACTAAAAAAAAAAGGCGAAACAATATAGCTGACTTGAAATCTTTTCAAAACATTAACAAATTGAATTTTTTTTCTTGAACGGAAAAGTTTGTGAATAATTTTTCCCATACGTAAAATTTATAAATATTTACGTTAAAAAAATGAAATTCAAAGAAGATTCAAATACTCAATAACAATTTTTTTTGCTATGTTGTTTCACTATTTTTAATAAGAGGCAGATACTTAAATATTTGAAATTATTGTAGTAAAACTTCTATAATAATTAAGAACTCAACCTAGTGTCAGTGTGATTTTCCTTCATTTTTATAATATAAACCCTGACCTAATACATATGTTTGTATCCTCCCGTAAATTTGCTGTATAAGTCTTCAATTATTTCTTTTTTAGCTAAGATTAAAAGGACAATTCGGCCAAGACCACAAATCGATGTTAATCTCGTAGGTTTATTGCGTCATTCGGATTGAAATTCCTAGAACTTAAATTTGATATTCATAACAAAATTATTTATTAGAGGAAATTATTTATTTTTTATTTAATATATAATTCCGATACTAAATTAGTTTTTCTGATATTTCATCAGAAGATATCTTGTTATAGGTATTAAATTTTCGGAAAATCTTTATAGTTCCTAGTACGTTTGACGTTTTAATAAAAAAATCAATTATGTTCCATTTTAATACGCTACAGTAATACATATTTTCAAATATGTTTTTGCTGATTAGCAATTGAAATAAAATTTATCTGCAGTTATTAGTTAATAGAAAATTTTGGTATCAGGTATTTTTCAAAAATAAGAAATAATTTATTAATATAAATTGAAGGACAAGTTTTAGTATATTGCTGTCTTTCATTAATTTCGTCGTTAATAAGTAATTATTTGCTTCGCTGAAAGTATTTGCGTAGGTTACCAACTCTAAATTTCAGAACACCCGACAGTGACGTAACTAGACTTTTTAAGGCCCAAAAGTAAATCTCTACTAGGGGGGGCCCTACTAAGATTTCTACTAGTCATACAATGATATTTATTTTTTATACTTAAGATAATAAAAATATATAAGTAAATCAGAAGAATAAAGAAAACACAAATTTCATAAAACATAAAAAATCCCGATTTACTGAAAATATTGTCACTATGATATTATTTACTATCACATGAAATAATTTAGTTATGTAGTTTTTCAAAACATTTTTTTTATTAATAATATGATTTTTATATGTAAATAAAAAAATGTGAGCCGTCACGGGACGCCTGGTAGATGTGAAACATCGAGTTTGTACAAGTAATATGCATTAGAGACAAGATTAGAAAACCACCATGATTAGAAAATTAATTAATTAAATAATTTTTAAATGTTAATATATATGACAAATAAAAATAAAAACATTCGTGTGCTACTCGCTATCAGCTGGTTTTGAAATATAATTTTGTCAGTCGTTATTAAATTTTGAAATAAGTATAATAAGAACGAAACTAAACTCAATAAATAATTGATTCAATTAAAACAAAGTAATATATACAATAAAAAATTGTATAAATTTCAATCTATCAAAAGAGTAGATTTTACCTCTTGACGCTTACCTATTTATTGACGCTTGAAAAATATAATTACTGATGGCTTGGTAATGCGTCATAGTGTATTCTTGCTTTCTTTGCAAGAGGATGTTCAATTTCGTTTTCTGAATTATCACTGACATATTTTATTGTTCATTTTTTCAAATAAAACATAGGGTATGTAACTGTAGTAAACAAGACTGAACAAGACCATCGAACCGAGCGAGAAAGGAGTCGCACGTCGTTTGCGCATGGCAACGCGTCGCCATATTGTACACACTACTACTACTACTACACACTACTGCATGTAGACTGTATATCCATATTATATCGTTACGCGTAGCGAGCGATCGCCATCTCTCTTTGATCGCCACGCAAACGATCCGGTTTACCCTGCGCCTATAGACACCTATAGATGTTTCACATCAAAAGATATATAAATTTTTAAAGCGTCTTCTGAAGTTGAAGGCCGACGCATTAGTTCTAGTTGCTGCTTTGTAGCTACGCCATTGAAGTCCGGTTATTACTTTATGGTTATAGTTATTATTTATATCATTTGCTTAGTTGTGGTTGCAAAATATTTAACAAAATATCTAAAACTAAAAAAAATAATCAAAATAATAACGTTTACTCGTTTTACTGGTTTACCCTACATGCTAGAGGAAAAATTATATAATTTTTGACTATAAAACCAATTGAATATGCAATTTCGAAAAGGGCACATTTCATATAATTTGGCAAATACGTTTTTTCAGATGAATGTCGTCTAAATACTTCCCTCTACCTACGTATTATGTTTGGAAAAGAGATATTTATGGTATTTGTTCTACTGTTGACATCATAGCATATATCATAGCATTCTTTCCAGAGCAAGACGTATTTGCAGCAACTAACGCCAAAATAGCCTAAAGCCAAAAATATAAAGCTAATAATGGCAAAGTACCTATTAATCATCTGAATATTACAGATATTAGAAGGTTAAGCTATATACATACCATCCATACCATATATAATATATACCAGCAGAAATGACAGAATTTTATGACAAAATAATATAATGGTCAACTATAAACGAAAGAGAGCCTCCAAAGGTTATTTTTAAAAAAAAATATGTTTACTGATGGACACACGCAGGGGAATAAGAGTTTTCTGGGAATAAGGGTCTACTCAAATAAGCGTTTGCATTTTACTTACTTCTGTTAATTACATATACACTTTCGAATGAAATCAAAAAGGCAGATGAAAGAAATGATACCAGTTCAAATTTGAGACAATGATTATTATATTTAGTTTTCACTTACACGTATGAGTTTACATTCTTTGTTTTATATTTTTATCGATATATGTATATAATTATCAAAATTTAGCTTTTATTAAATTAATTTAAAATATTTTAATTTAACTTAGTTATAAATTCAAATATTTAACTCGATAGGAAACTAGTTTATGAAATTTCAATCCATAAATGTTACTTTTAGTTGTAAAAAGCATATATGTTATCTCGCTTAGTTGGCATGGTGCATATTTTTGTTATAAAAGAAGTGTACTATTGTACACATGCGCAGTTGCATTTTTTTTAGTTCAATTCAGAATCGTCTACTGTTCAGTCAACGTAACAGTTCAAATTACCTTCCGTAACGAAATTATCATTTTGCTCTCTCATGTTGCGCCGAAAGAAGTATAATTTCAAAAAGTATTATAATTAACTTTAAATTAAGTATTTTGTTCAATTTAAGGTACCAAGAATAAAAATTTCGTCAAATTTATATGGTTTTTTCTTTAATTTATGTCGATTCAATATTATTGATTTCGAAAAAGGCACATCTAATAAATTTTAAATATTAAAACTATACTCTATAAAATAATAAAAGTATATATAATAACGTTAATATCAAAATATGCCCCTAACTTTCGATTGAAAATTGGCTCACAAAGGAAACTCATAATTTTTCTTTTAAAAATATTATCCCTTTTTTAAAAAACATAATAATTTCCTGAAATGTTTGAAAATTCAGACCTGTGCTCTTCTCCATTTTAAAATTGCATATTCAATTGTTATCGCGAGAGAACGACCAGCAAATTTAGTTAAAATAAAAAGTTTACTTTTTTTATAAATTAGAGATAGCTTAATTTGTCTGGAATCTATGATATTTTTTTTAAATAATTTTACAATTATATTTTACTAAACAATCACATTTTTCAACGTTGTAACACAGTAATTAAGCTAAAAATTGAAAGTTTTAAAACTCAATTTTTCAATTCTCTTTTGCGTACACTTCTAATATTCCCCATCTGCTTGAGGTTTCTTTTTCAAATATAATAGTGATAACAGTCTAGTAAATTTTATCTTATTGTAAGATTAGATAATAGGTTTCAGTTTTCAATGAACAATGAATTTAAATGGGAGAACGAGAAAGAAAAAAATGATATTAATTCTAAAACGCTTAATATTTGTTCTACAAATAAAATTTTTAAGTTAAAAATCTAAAATACCCTTTCAAATATTTGTTTTATCATTCAAAATAAATTCAATATTGGCGTATTAAGAAAAAAAATAATACGCAGGTACTTTATAATGTTTTTGTGTTAATTTTCCTCAATGATGTAAGATAGGTATGTGTTTTTAAAAAAAACATGCTTGTTATTTTCTTTCATAATATGGTGCCATAATTATTTCTTTAAAGAAGATCTTCTATTCAGTGTATTGACTCAATTTTTCAACATTGCTATTTTTATACAAACCTGCTACTTATGTAAGTACCAAAAAAATCAATATTTTAATTCACTTAGTAAAACCATTTTATTCATGAAACCAATATTTATGAAACAGTTTAGTTGTTTTCATTTAAGGCTCGCAATTTTAACAAAAAAAAAAAAAAAATAATAATTAAACATCCAAAGTTCAAAAAATACAAAGTTGTAATTGTATTGATTCAATAAGAGAGGTCATAGCGAATGTCACAAATCATCTTTGAACAATGGTTTACTATAATTAGCAAATTAATTTAAGACCTTTGTTAACCTGATGATTAAAACTTCATCTCTTTATCCAGGAATCGTTATCAATGTTATAAAAGTATGCAAGTGACTAATGGAGACAGTTTATTTAAATTCATAGTCGCGTGTGGTTGCTTCCTCTAAATTTACTCATACAAGACTGATTGAGAAAACTTGACATACTTATAATAATATAAAGTATAGTGAATTGGAAAAAAATTGTTTTCAAATTTAAATAGCAACAATGTTTTGAAAATTTTAATTTTTCTTAATTGTGTAATTTTTGTGCCAAGTTTTTGTTAGGAAAAAGCAAAGGTAAATCATATTTTTTATATATATTGTGCTATTCTTTATTTTGTAGTGATTTATTTTCATTTGTACTTAAAATAGAACTAAACATGTTTTCGAAGTACCTGGTATATACCTTCGTTGTACAAAAAATAAACAACTTGTTTATTCATTAGCACGATGTATGCGTGAATATTATGCATATTCCTAACATAATAAGCTGTTTAATATTTATTTATGTTATTATTTAATAAGTATTGGGTATATTTAAAAAAAAATCATTTAGAATAAACCTTTAATCAATAGCTTAAAAAAATATATAGCCATTTTTAAAAAGCTATTTAACGGAATGTTATGGAAATAGTTTAGGTAAATTATAACTTATATTTTATTAACACCAGTAAATCTAAAAAAAAATTAAAATACAAAAAATATTCTATTTTAATTTATCTGAACTTGCAATCTATGGATCATATTTAGGTTAAAGATAAAAGAAATTACTGCCGAAAATAAAACTAATTGTTTAGATAATTTTGCTAATTAGCTTAAATTATTTCTGTTTCACAAACAATAACTAGAAAATATTGCTTATTTTGTTATAAAGACAAAAGTCTTTATACATGTTTAAGCAATTGTATACTATAAAGGGAAAGTTTTATGTAAATTGTGTGGATATAAGTGAAGTGATAATTTTTATTAAATATTTAGTTTCAATTAAGTATTGAGATAAATACTAAAATTAAGTAAGGTACTTAATAATAATAAAAAATGATAAGTTTTATTTACGTAAGTCTATACATCATACATTAAAGTCTCAGTAATTATGATTAAAGCAGAGGTGTCTAACATGATTTTGAGAAGGGTCAGATTTAAAGATTTTTATAACAGAAGAAATATTCAATAGTAAAGCAATAGTAACAATTATACATAGATGGCTTAAAATTAAAGTTCTGGATGCTTACTGTGACATCACACAAAACCCATAAGCACACCAATCACCAATCGGACCATCATTTACTGATTAAAATTAAAACTTTTTTTTTATCAAAAATACAACTTATTTATTACAAAAAATTGGTATTTCCTTGTATTAATAATGTCCTATCTCGATAAAAAATAATTTTTATTTAGTCTAACATTTTTATGAGGTCAGATTTTGATACTTAAAATATTCTAAATACCTACAATGATCTTAATTTTTATAAAAGGAAAATCAGAATAACTCCGTTCATACTGATTAAGTTTTGATTTTTGTAATAAATTATAACACTGTATTATATCTTTAAACATTCACATTTCCATTTTTAACTTCTTCATTTCTTTACTATCGCTATTTTAATTCATCATCAGTATAGAAAAAATTAATTATGACTGCATTATAAAAGTACATTTTGAATATTTGAAGAAGCAATAAAGTGGTACAATATAAAGCAGTTAATAACTTTTCTACATTAATTTAACCTTTTAAAATTTTTAAGATTCCACCTTTTGGGCATATTTTCCACAGTCGTTCTCTTCGTGTTAAGAGAAACATAATAGAGACCCCATTATGGGAAAAATTTGGAGAAGAAAATAAGTAAAACTACCCAAACTTTGATTAAGATCACTAAAAATATATTTTTTAAATGTTCCTTTATTCAAAATTTGAATTAATTAATTTTGTTTTTCCATCTTTGGGAATTAAGTGTGTAGTTTCAGTGAATGTTACAAAAATGTGTAACACAAGTTTTTGTAAATATATGCTCGTAGACGATACACAATGCCCATAATTTGTTTACACAAAACTTTAATAATTAAGAAATACTGTCACATGGGTTGAAATGATAAGTGAAATGACCGATTAACAGTTAATCAAACCTGCCTTATTAAAAAAAAGTATTAAACACGAATAAAAACGCTAAAAATCAATATTGATTAAAAAAATCTAGAATAAACATTTGATATTTTTTTCATATACGTACAGCATTAGTATTCAAAATAGTATTTCTCAATAATTAATAAATATTTATTTTTGTACTATATTTTGTCATGAAATAAATCATGGAAAAATTATATAAATTAATGAATAACGGAATATAAGATTATAATATCATTGAAGATTAAAGGGAACAGTAAGTAATGTCGTTTCTGAAGCTGTAGATATTCCCATTTATCGACTCATGGTTTATTTCAAACTTGTACTTAAGCCATTTCATGATTAAAGTGTTTTATTAACTTGTAACAGATAAGAAAATATTTATTATTTTGATATATTGAAATGGTTAAACAAATACCGAAGGAATAAAAATTTGGTATTGTGTGCTCTCCGAATTTTACGGAGTAGTAACGTAAAGTTGCTGTTTAAATCATTTACAACAATTCTCCAAGTCTGTTAGATTTTAATTAATACCAAATGGGTTATTTTAAGCTTAAATTAAAAAAATTTTGAATTCTGCAACTTATACTAACCAATAATGATAACAGCTTAGTAATAAGATGTTAAAGAAGGAAGTTGTACCATATACATGCCAGATATTCAAAGAACTGTCAAATATTCCTAATCAATCTTGGTCGACCAATCAAGTATTTACAAATTTCTAAGAATTGTCGATAGAAAAAATGTGATTCTGCAATACGATAATGCAAGACCCTTCTGCACATGAAAAACCCTGGTCAAAAACAATGACTTAAGGGTGCGTGATATCGCCTTATCTACCACAATCGTCCAAACTTGTTCCCTTAGATTCCTATTTACTTCAGTCGCTGCAAAATTTTCTAAGTGATAAAAAAATTGATAACTATAATGATGTTCAAAATATGATTCTTAACTATTTTACTTAGAAATCAATTGATTTTTGGTAATTTGCAATTAAAAATTTACACACTAGATGTTAAAAGGTTGATGATATTGGGGATGATTATATCACTGATTTAAAATTAAAACTTGTTTCAAATTTTTTTCTGAAAATCGTATGAACATCATTGTCGGCCCATTTATGCTTGTTTAATTTGTTGTAATGCATATAATGGTTTTTGATTAGATGTTATATTTATTTTTGATTGAATTTATGCATGTACTTTAATAAGTGTTAAAAGACTATATGTGTTGGTCACCTTTATTTAGTCACATTCGATTATGTTTAGTAATGAGTTATAAGTTACTTTCACTTTAAATTTTATTTACCACCCGAAGACTATAGTCCTTCGTACTCGGTCCCTGTTACTAAGCATATTCTTACAAAGGTCGTATTCCAACCCACATTTCTTCCGTCAGTGGACTATGAGGGCTATGCAGTCGATTAGACGACTCAAAATTTAGTGTTTTTGTTTTATTTAACAAAAGAACGACATTACTTTTTGGTTTCCGTATTATTATTATTTTGGTGACCAGACGCTTGCCCACTAAAAAAATCCTTACACGAAATTTACCCAGAGAAAGTTACTCACTAGCATTAGTGCTCACACGAAAGTTGTCCACATAGAAATTTACGCACAAAGAAAATTCTTCACACAGAAATTAACCCACAATGGTCATCACATGGAAATTTACACACAGGAAAAAGTAAAGGGTATTTATTTATTATTTAATTTATTATTATTTTATTATTTGTTTTATTACAGTATTGCTAGTATAACGATATTTTACGATATTTAAATTGTATTAAAATAAAGGCAAAATAGAAACTGAAACGTTCCCAGATATTGACGTCCCTTAAAAGGATATGAGCCTTTTTTTAAACCTATAGCTTTAAAAAAACATTTAATTAAATAATAAATTAAATAAATATTTTTTATCACTGTGCATTAATTTCTGGGTAAGGAATTTTAGTTGTGCGTAAATTTTAATGTTGACAATATTCGTGTGAGCAAGATTGCTGGTGCGCTACTTTTTATGACCAATTTTCATGTGAGGAATTTTCTAGTGGGCAAATATCTTAGAACTTATAACGATAAAACAAACCGTTGGTCTAAAGTGTTTACCTGCTAAATTCATTTTAGCAGTTTTTACAGGGGAAAGAAAAAGTGAATGAAAGCTATATAAGTTAGTATAGATATCAGGCTTCCGTTTCATATTATATGTTAAATTTTTATATTTAAAGTGCTCATCAGTTGCTCATTCACTCGAATTTTGTGTTCCTTGTGACGATACCTTATTTGGAGAAATACAACTTCCAACAACATGAATAACAAGTTATCCTATATGAACTTTGTGACTCTTTTTCATTCTTTTATGGAAGGAATTTTTTAAAATCCTTTCTTATCTGATGCTTTCATCAAGTCCGAACAAATGATTTTTATATATAGATTGATTATTAATAATTATATATTTTCATAATACGAGTATCGACTTAATTAATTAATTAATAACTTTATTTTCGGCGCATTGCTTGAAATCATTGTTTTCGACGTTAAAAATTTTGTGATACATTCAAAAAAACTTTTTGGAGTGTTGTTTTTATATTATTCTTATACGATGGTACAAAGCAAACACCATTACTTTTAAGAATGACAGTTTTGAAAAAAAAACTATTAATATATTGAATATAATGACAAGTTTTACTAAATTAAAACATAAATCATTGTATTGGTATCAACTACATGCAATAGTGATTTGTAATTAACAAAATGACGTCACGCGGTTGCTTGGAAATTGTCGGCATGTTTTCGGTGTTAAATGCAAAAAATTCTTTTTTACTTGTTATAACTCTTGAACTACAAGAAAAATAAAACAAAAAGCAGTTTTGTTATAAAACCCATATATGATGTTACGATTTATGACAAAAAAAATTTTTATTCAAAAATCTAATTGTTGAAAATTGATTCTCAACGATTGTTGATGATTTTTTTACGTTTAAATGTTATTTTTATTTGAAATTGTCTAAGCTTTTGTTTTTCTGTTATGTAAAGTAATTTTTTCTTTTTGAAGTGAAAACTTTTTAGCATCGTTGTGTCTTGAAATTTTATGAAACGAAAAACGACAGTTAAAAGAGAAAAACATAAATCTGTAAGATTTAACCTACGCGAAAATGAGATAGAAAACATTACACTATTTCTAATGTATGCGCACGCCTGCGTGTTACGCTGCTTGAGAGTAGTCATCCTAATAACCGTGGGGAATGGTGTATTGCTTGCATAAACATTTCATTATTGAAATAAAAACATTTTTCAAGTTGTCGAAAACAAATGCAGAATATTGTCGTGATTATCGCAAAAAGAACGAAAACAAGACTAAATAGACCGGAAAAAGGTCATCCACGAAAATTTAATAAAATACACTTCAAAGGTATTGCTAATTCTTATCAAGATAAAATTTCTACGATTTTAAGTAGAGATTTTAATGTACCTAAATATTGCATTAGATATAACGATCTATTTGATTGAGTTTGTGGACATTAAATTCAAATTTGAAATTCAAATTGCAGTATTCCAAACATATATTGATCATATCGAAACTAAAGTTTTCTTTCACACCTTGGTTATTATAAACCTCCCGTATCATTTATCGAAAATGCAAACTATTAGTCGAAAAAAATTATGCAAGTTTATGTGAACAAAATTTAAAATAGTTTTTAAACTTGGTATCAATATTATCATAACTAAACCGTACAATTATCCTCCTCTAGAAATTTTTCATTCGTCTCATTATCTTAAAGTTCCCATTTCTGAAAGTTTTACTTCTATCGGTTTTGAACTGCACACATGCATTTTCTTAATTGAAATCTCTCTCTGGACAGTGACCAAATCTGATATACATCCAAGCTTGTTCAACGACTATATTGAGGCGAATTAGATCCTAGTACATAGTTCCTGTGAGGCAATTCCAGAAACGTATAGCGCTTCAGTCAATTGTTTTCTCCGCTGTTGTCCAGAAAGCAGATCGCCAGATGATTGGCATGGTCTACCAATCTTTTTTGGTAATTTTGAATGAATCTGGCGATCTCCTCCTTCACGGTGACCAGCTTTAGATCTCTTCTCTATGTATATCATGGTTAGTTAGTCTTAGACTGAAAACGCTGCATGATCTCCACGTTGAGTCCAGACTAGCTTCAGAATCGCTTTGGACACCAGGAGTTAGTTGTCCAGGGATAATTGCGACTTCCAACCAATCAACCACTGTAGTTGACGGTATTTGGCTTTAGGCTGATCGGTTAGCTCTTTTGGCATTTATGTGTCTCCGCCATATTAGACTTCCGTCCAAGTGCATTCCGAGATACTTGACTTCTGGTACTTCTGGATACTTGGCACCTGGTGGTTATTGAGATACACCGATGGATAGGTACCTTATCGAGTAGTTAATATCACATGGACCGATTTGGCTTCATTAACTTTTATTTACCGTTTGTTAAGCCATGGTTCCAGATTGTTGAGGGCTTTTTGAATTTTTTTTATTGTAGCCATTGGGTATTGATCTATTGCCATGATCGCGATAATGTCCGTATACGTTTTCATTACTACATTGTCAGTGATGGGTAGATCTGCCGTATAAATTAGGTACAATATAGGTCCCAAAATGCTGCTTTGTAGTACTCCAGCACCTACCTGATAGTCCTGATTAGTCTTCTTTGAAGTCAACAAAGAATTTTCTATCCTCCAAGTAGGACTGGAGGCCACTGTAAAGCGAGTGAGGTACCACATTTTTTAACTAAAGTAAATATTGAAATGAATATTTTTATAATCGATAGCCCCTATTCATTGATTAGTTTTTAAGAAAGTTCCAGAAGTTCGCAGTTATTTGTGCAATTTTAATCACATTTTGTAAAATAGTACTTGGTTTTTCTTGACGAGTTTCATATATCAAGAGACGAAGAAGAATACACGGAGAATTTTGATTTGGAGAAAATTTAAGAAAAAAAATTAGTATCTACATCTGTATAAACTGTAGTTCCGAACTTCACCAAAACGTTAAAAAACTTAATGTGGATTCTTGATAAAATTATGTGCGAAAGTTATTGATATAACGTAACCGACATAACGATCTACCGATAACGATATGTCGATATAGTGTTCGGTCAATAAGTCTGTTATCGACAAGTTGGTATCTCTTTTTAATAATCATGCAACTCTTTGAACTGAATCTATTAGTCTCAATTGTAAAAAAGTAAAAACAAACCGTAAAAATATTCACATATCAGTAGTGGGATTTATTTTCAAGTCTATGAATGCCAATAAAAACTTGAAAAATATTTGTTAGAAAATTGTACTAACATTTTGCAAATCATATTTGGAGTGATTACGAATTCTAATATTTTATTTGATACTTGAAACTGATTAGAACAAAGTCTGTAGAACAATTGATGACAAATCTTTTTTTAAATACCTCCACTCAGGTACTATTTATTCTAATACGCACGAAATATCCAAATATATTTGAAATTCCATCTACAACATTCATACGTTTATATAAGGCAAGAAATACAATCAGTATTCAATATTTACTATTCATTATTTAAATATCATGCTTTATGACTGCAGTATTGATATCAATAATTTTATGTGTTCTACTATTATCAAATTGTCTTTCTTTTAAATTGTTTTATGTCATAAAATAACAAGTGATAAGCATACGATAGTGCAAAATTTTAGAAAAGTGTTAGAAAATTTCAGTCATAAAAATATTTTCTTCTGAATTATTAATATTCAGTCATTTTAACAAGTGTTGCAAAAATAATGGGATAATAGTAATTATTTATTTTATGTGTAATCTATTGAAAAAACACGTAAGTTTATTTATATTTTTGCCACCATTGTTTTATTTACAATAAAATAATACATACTCATATAACATTGCGTGTGTAAAATAATTACATCAATCCATTTCTAATGTTTGTCCATGACTTTTCCTTAATGAATTTTGTAAATAATCTTATATCTAAGCAACATTATTTAATTTTTCGTAGTGGTGTTTCCTAGTAAATAAATTGTATGCTACATTTTTATTTATAAAGTTAAATAGACAAGCTATGTCTTATTATTTGATAACAATTAGGTTCAAATGCCATCTACTGACACAATGCAAATATTTAAAATCTTTAACTAATTGAAGACTAGCGACGATTTCAATTTAATGAATAACCCACGAACTGTGAATCAACCATTGCAATTAAATTGAAAATTTCGTTTAGTCACTAAAAACTAATAATGTTTTCTGTTGCATATACTTAACTAACGTTGAAAAGAATTTAACATTTTACTTATCTTTTGTATGATGCGATGTCGTTTTTAATAAAGTGTTATTTTTAATGGTTATGTGCTGCCGCTGTAAAACGACTAAAAGAGACTCTAGGGTTAATAGAAAGCCGTAAATCAGGAATATTGAAAATTTGCTCGTTATGAGATCTGAATTCAGCACTTACCAGTTTTGGAGTGGCCACCTTGACTATTACCTTACCTTGATCAAGGCTTTTCCATTAACCTAATAACCTTTTAATGTTTAAAAAATAGTTTAGCATTACTGTTGTTATATGGGTATGCTATCTTTTCGTAAATAAACATTATATAATTGATCTTATTGATTTAATTATTTTTATTGATCTTATTTATCAATCAACGAAACAAGTATAATGCCTATATTATGAACTGTTTAGTGCTTTTAAGGTCGATATAAAGATTTTAAATACCAAAAGAAAAAGTCTTCACAATGATTTTAATTGCTACAATTAAACTAATATTACTATATTTTTTTTCATTGTGATCTTGATAGTGTCGTAAGTTAAATATCGTAAGCTATAAAATTATTTCATAAAAAAGAATAAGTATACTACCAATCGTCGATGTTAATTCAATATTATTTTTTTTCAAAGATGAAGAGATTATTTTTATTTTCCATGAAGCTGATCGAAACTTGACAAATTGATAATTAATATTTTCTTGTTTGTCGTATTTTGATTTTGTATCATTAAGCAAAGTTCTTGGTTTGTTATGTTTACTTAGAGTTATCTGGTTACTTGATTACATACTTAGGGCTGAAACGTGCTCTAGGTTATATAAGAGATAAGTAGGGAGTTGTTTTTATTCACAATTAATAAATGATAATAATATAATAAAACTGGTAGACTTTCATAATATTTAATACAATATATTTATAAGAATTATTATTTATTATTTATTAGAACTGAACATTTATTACCAATTGTAACATGTAATTTATTTTAGTCAATAATGATCAAGTTGTTATACAGTGACTCTAAATAAAATAAAACAAAACAAACAAATATTTTATAAAATTTTTGATCCTTAATACTTTACACTTTTTCTCCAATAACAAATGTTATTGAGAAAAAGTAAAAAAGAAAAAAGAGTTATAAACTAAATGAGTGATTTTTTTCTTTTTTTGTTTAATGGTAGGCTTAGTTTCCCGCGTGGCTGAATTTAATATAATTGCACTAGTGGCTCTTCTTTCTTTCGTGATTTTTGAGCTAAATTGGCTACCTTCTTAATTTGTAATTTTTTTTAAACTCAGCGCTTTCTAGAGGACCTCGTTAGAATTATTCCAGTCTACCCCATATGCCGACTTAGAAAGGACAAAATATTTATTGAACAAATATGCTGTGGATAGGGTACGAGTACACGGTAAATCCCAAATCGAGGGGAAATGACAATTTTAATTTAACATTGGGTTTATGGAGCATGTTCTCTCCCAATCAAAACATCCCAGTGGATGATACTTTCTAAACATTTGAGTTTGGTCTCATTTTTTAGTTTTAAATTCTTCACATTGATGTGTAGGGTTGTTTCGTCGATATCCTCATGATTAATTTAACTTTTTTGTACGTTTATTATTTCTATAAATTTCTCCGACTATATTACATAATTTGTAATTCTTCTTCCGTCATAGCCAACAATACCAATTGCCATAAACTGGCCATAAAATTCATTACCTGTCACTCCAGTTAACTAAAGTTTTTAAATGTAACCATCAATTTTTTTTAAGTCACTCGATTGATCAAAATCCTTCTATCAGTCAATGAAACACATATATATTTTCTGATTTTTGCTAAGCACTAACCCTCATTACTTCGGTGGCATCCCTTGCTCCTTTTATTTTTCTGAAACATATTTGATATTAATTCAGCGCGTTTTCTATGTTCCTTTCTAATCTTCTTTTTAGTAAAAGCATTTTGATAAAAGCCTTTAACAGTGTGGCAGATGATGAAACTGATTACTCTATAATCACTGCCTTTCGTCGCTTAAGGTTTCGTTTCAGAGCTTTCTTTGTATCATCTAAAAAGTTTGAACTTGTGAAGTTAATTCTGTTGACTACTTTTGTTATTAAATATAAAAAGGATACAATTAATGATAACCTGTCACCAAACTTTTAGTTTCTCTTTTGGTTTTTACAGCCTTGGTTCTTTTAGCGCTTTAAAAACTATGATGGTTATCATTACGTAGTACGTAAGTTTGACATTGCAAACTTCAATATATCTTATTTGTTATCTTAATTATTTCGTGTAACGAAGACAATAATGCATATATTTACTATTATAGTCTTTATCCTTTGTGGTTCCTTTTTTAAATCGCGAAATTTTCGTTTTCGAATTCGTATTTCGTTATTTTAACTCATTGGGGTTCCAGAAGAGCTACACACAATTCTATATATGTAATTCGGATAGGGGATAATATTTAGGGGTAGAACGAGCAGCTGTTCTTCTAAATACGTCTTTTACTTCTGCCATTACGATTACTGATTTATAATGAGACCAATGATCCTTAGTTGACCCAAAGTGCTTGCATGTTTGATTTTAAAAAGTTGCATTGTAGTGTGTGCATCAAGAAAGTTTAAGATGTGTAGAGAGTTAAAAATTTATGCGTAGATACTATCAACAGTAAAACGTACTGATTCTATTCAAATAGTGTTATTCTTTTGTAACTATTTCGGGTTGAAATTTTGCAGTACTAGAAGCTTTAGATTTATTATTTCTAACTTTTATTTATTACCTTGACCTTACATAATGATTAATGAATTAACACGTAGTATTATTTTATAGCATTATCACTAATGTTTCAATGATTCGCTTTTTACGCTTTATTTTTTCAAGTGATTTTAATGATAGTGATTTTATACGCAATAAATAAGAAAAAGTTTTTTTTTTAAATGTCAACTACGTTGTTATCATAATAGTTTAATATTATAAATTATTTCACTAAAAAAAAGATATGTAAATACATTTCCCATTGTTTATCAACACCTAAGACCAGAAGCTACTTTTTCATGTGAGGTTTAATTTTAGTAGCTTATTTTGCTAACGAAAATTAATAAAGACCTTTTTGTTTCTTTCTGGTATAATTTTTTTCTACTATATCATCTTTTTTTTTCAATTTGAACATCTATTTAACTGTTAATTTAAACAATGTGTCATATTCATAAATTATTTAGGAATACATTTTTGAATAATGATGATTAAATTTTATTATTGACCGAAAGAAAAATGAAATAGACTCGTAAAGATTTTTTTACAAAAATAAAATTTAAACACAAAATTTTGAATAATATTTTAATTTTAAATCAATGATATTACCCTTAATACTGTAAACCTTTTGCAAACAAAATAACTGAAAATCAAATTTTGAACATCATATAAATTTTCCATTTTTTACCACTTAGAAATGTGGCCATTAAAATAAATAGAAATCCGATGTAACACTTTTAGACAATTAAGGTGGTAAAAGGGTAGAGACATTTTTATGCGTAGGAGTCTTATATTATCGTGTTACGGAATTAAGTTTTCTCTATTGGCAATTATTGGCTCTCTTTGGGTACTTGGATAATCAGCCGAGATTGAATAGGAATATTTGACTATTTGACATGGATTTGGTACCACTTCCTCCCTTAACATCTCATTGCATAGAGATTTTATAATTGTTGTTTGATACAAGTTAAAGAACTCAAAATTAGTTGAATAATCAAAATTGAATTTGAACTTAAAATAACTCATTTGGCATTAATGAATACCTACCTAACACACTTGGATATATATTAGAAACGTTTTGGGTAGGAACTTTGTGTTACTCCTCTGTACAACTCGAAGGGCATACAATACCAAATTTGTGTTCCTTCGGGATTTTGTCCAATCATTTCAATAATTATATATTTTTTTAAATCAAATAAATATTTCTTTATCTTTTACAAGTTAACAAGTCATTTTAATTATAAAATGCTTAGTACGACTTTGGAATAACTTATAAGCCGATAAATGGCAATTGAATGTCTATAGGTTCAGAAACCATATTAAATTTCGGATATCCAATAATAAATATCGTATTTGTTACTAACTTTAGAGATCTAGTCAGTTGTTAAATTACAATTAAATAATCACGAAATAAAGATAATTTTTGATTGTATAATATTTTTGTATTATGTATTTTTTTAATTATGGTAAAAAATATTAACTTTACTGTAAAAAAATTGCTTGGATCGTAAGCTATATAAAATATTAACATGTTTAAAATAAAAAAATGATAACAGAGGATTATTGATGAAGAGAATGAATGTTTATATAATGAACTTTGATTTGGTAAAATAAAAGGTGGATTATGAATAATACATTTATTCAATTAATTTTAATGATTCATTAACGGTAACAAAAATATTATACCTTCCGAACTACGTAATACATCCAGGTTTAAAGTTTGCATATTTTAATTAGTTATCATTATCTTAATAAACAAATCAAAACAATGATAAGTAGTTAAACATATTTAAAAAGTATCATCGAATTATAAAATAATATATAGTATAAATCTAAGAAAAGTGTAACGTAAACATTAAACATTTGGTTACAAAATCCTATTTCTAATTTATTCTCATTTTTAACAATATACAATATTTAAGTTATAGAATAAAACTAGTGTAAACATTTATCTATACTTATTTGTTAAAATTTTAATATATACTTATTTGTTAAAATTTTAATACAACAATTTATAATGTTTCAGATTGAATATGACGATACTACGAAATAGAAGTACTCAACCAACTAAAATGAATTACCATTTAAAATCATTATTTTGCCTTAGTTTTGGCATATTGTTAACAATCGTTGGAACGGCATTGAGTTTGTTTTGGAGTAATTTATTCGATTATATTCTACATTCACAATTAACCCTAACCCCCCAGTCAAGGAGTTTTCAGTTATGGAAAAAAACACCAATGCCAGTTTATATGGATTTTCACATGTTTAATTGGACTAATCCAGAAGATGTTAATAATCCCGATATTGTCCCACATTTTGTTGAGGTATGTCAGCTGTAGCTAGGTATTATGAATTGTGTTTTAATATTACGTAATGTTCATATAATCACTTATCATAATTGAAAGACATTTGGGAAGAATTATTAGAGTAAATATAGTTATTAACTTTTGAAGGTTCTTTTAAAACTATTTTTTGTACTTAATTAGAATGACTTTAATTTAACGTAAATATACATATCTATGTAAATAATTTCAGGAAATATACAGTTTAATTATGACCATACAATGTTTTCTTTAAGAGGAGAAATGCATATAAAGTTTTCAAAAAAGTAACTTTTTTTTGTTTCAATGATTGTTAGTATAATATCTTAAGAATATGTCACCAAATTTATAAACTTAATTAAAAAAACTTGTAAACATGGTCCACCTACTATATAATTATCGTCCGGGTGCTGTTAGAAGTGTAGCTGAGAGATCGACTTTGGTTATCTGTTTTTTGAATTTCCTTATCTGAAGAGGGGAAAAACTATAGTTCGTCAAGAAGAACTTCAGGAAAAAAATACTTCTACGAGGATAGCGAAGGACTGGAATCGCTGATTAATAATCGGTAAGTTCACGTCATTATTGAAGCATTCTTCTCAAAATGATATTTTTCAAATTGGTAGGACGGATAACTCAAAAAGTTTTTCTAAAAATCGTGCTGAAATTTTGCACTCATCTTTTCAATTATATTACTTTCTATGGTTTTTATTTTTTTTAAATTAAAAAAAATCGAAGAAAAAAATTGAAAATATTGTAAAGAATTTATTTTTTTATACAATATATTTCAATCCGTAATTATTTTTGAAGTTATACTTCTTTAAGTGCACCATGAGATGTAAAAATAAACGGTGTTACAAATTTGGTGGTTACAAACTTTGTGTTTGGCTATTATGTTCACAGTATATATGAACAGTAAACAAGAAGCTGTGCAAGAAATAGTTGTAACTGTGAATGTACTCAAACGGGCAACTTCTGCTTTATATAAATATTTAACCAAGCCATTTACGCGAGATAATATATGTGTTTTTAAAACTAAAAGCAACTCTTTATAGTCTATGTAGCTTTTATAAATAAAAATTTGTAAATCGTTTTCATAGCAACGAATAACCAAATCGGTTAAATTTTAACAAGTTTTTTTTTATTGAATTTTAATCAACTTTAAATAGTAAAAGTATATTATAAATAAATTAGTTAATTTAATAAAAAGCAAAGTTCGTTTATTAATCGGCAAATACAGAGAACAAAGAACGCTTTTAAACACATAAAGTAAAAACCAAATATAATAACTATTGTCTCAAATTTAAACTAACGAATTGTTGTCATTTATATCAACTGTAATTTTTATTAAATTAAATTATTCATTTGTCAGTGTTGATTAGGGTTGCCAACCGTACGGTTTTATAAAGTATTGTACGTTATTTATAGTAATGCTACTCTATACTTTAAAGGATGATTAAAGTACGTGAAAATACTTTATTTCGCACGATTTTATTTCTCTGGGATTCATTTTAAGTATATTGTACAAAAAAAGGTTGATTTATATTTATAAAAATTTTTCGGTAAAATAGGATAGAAAATTTATTTAAATGTAGTCTGTAAAGGTGCTGTATAGAAGTTTAACAGTGATAATTACTTGTTAAAGTTAGTGCAAAATATGTTTTTAAGCAAAATGCCATAGTAAAATAAATCGTATTTTATTTTGATACAATGTTTATTTTTTTCTTCCTTTAATAACCAATATACTTTATTTGCACATAAAAAAGATGGCAACCCAAATGTTGACTGTTAATATTACACTGATAGCTACTAGTATTTTTAATTATAATGATGCAAATTCATTTAAGAGCCTTAGTTATAAAAAAGAACGGTTAAAACGTTTTTTCCTGAAAAAATCAATATTTTTACTGAGAAGTATAACTTCTTACGTGTATCCATATGTACACATAACACTTGAAGCTTTTATTTTTTCATTTCAGATCAATACACCAAGAGCTACATGTCTTGCCAATCAATAACTCCCACTGCGACCAGGAGCTTGGCTTATAAGTGGACCATGATTTTAAATTAAAAAAATCTTCGTAAAAATACCAATAAACCATATGCCAATTTTTAAAAATATAGAACAAGTTTTTCTTTAAAAAAATAATAAGAAAAATTCACGTCTTTATATGTATCTTCCCCTTAAAGTTGCATGAACGCAAAGAGAATAATGCACAATTATTAATATTTCTTCCGTTTCTTCCCATTCTTACTTTAAAAAAATGTTTTTACATAAAAATTCCTTGTTACTTTGTTACTTGTTTTTTACAAACGTACATATTTAGGTAGATACCTATATTTTTTTCAAAACAAAAAGATTAAAATTCCAAAAATTAAAAACAAGATCTTAAAGATTTAGATTTCTTTAATTTTTTTTTCGAAGTTTAAGTCTTAGATTTAATTTTTAATTAAATTTTACTATTTTTTTTTTAGATGGGACCCTATAGATTTAGAGAAATTAAAGAAAAAACTAATTTAACATGGAATGATAATGGGACTGTAACTTTTAATATAATGCGTCGTTGGTATTTTGTTCCAGAACAAAGTAACGGAACTTTAGAAGATGTAGTTACAACATTAAATGCTGTATCACTGGTAAATTTAATTGATATTCAGTACTCCTATAAACAAACAAAAAATCATTTCTAATTTTATAATAATGTGTCCTTTTTAATTTTAGACTGCAACCTATCTTTCCCGAAATTGGAACTATTTAATGCAAAAAGGAGTATCTTTTAGTTTGTCGGCGATTGTTAAGAAAATTCACGTTCAACGTACGGTTGGAGAACTTTTATTTGAGGGATATTCCGATAATTTGTTCCAAATGGCACGTTCCATGCCTGCATTACAAGGGGTGAAAATACCTAACTTTGAGAAATTTGGTTGGTTTTATGGTGTAAGTTTCAAAAACAATTGAAAACTTAATATTTTATTCAATTTTAATTGTTTACTTCACCAGAGAAATAATTCTGCTGACTACGAAGGTGTATTTAATATGGAAACAGGGGAAAATGATTCCTCAATGTTTGGTGTATTAAAACAGTGGAATTATGTTGATAAAACTATATATTATCCAGGAAGTTGTGGCATAATAAATGGATCAGCAGGAGAATTTTTCCCAATTAATAGAAAAAAAGATAACATTACTTTATTTTCATCGGATATCTGCAGAAGCATTACTTTTGAGTTTGAAGAAGAAACTAAAGTAAATAATATTACAGGCTACAAATATACTGGCGGTGACCGAATTATGGATAATGGTAATTTTTATAAAAAGTATAAACATAAATGTAAATAATTAATACAAAATATTTAGGAACTATATACCCTGAAAATAAATGTTTCTGCAACGGAGAATGCGTTCCATCTGGTGTAATGAATGTTTCTGAATGCCGATTTGGGGCTCCTGGATTTGTGTCTTTCCCTCATTTTTACTACGCAGATCCTTATTATCGACAACTTGTTTCAGGAATGAATCCAGATAAGGAAAAACATAGTTTCTCATTAACTTTAGAACCGGTATGTGTGAAACAACTATTCTCTACTAATTGATAACTAATTTTGTATTGTAATTTAGAAAACAGGAATACCATTACGAGTAAATGCCCGACTGCAGCTAAATTTATTAATGCAGCCTAGTCAACATATATCGTAAGTCTGGACGCATATACTATTAGTAAAAAATAACTAAAATTATTTTTTTGTAGATTGTATCAAAATGTTAAACGTGCATTTATGCCCATATTATGGTTTGAACAAAGTGTAACTATACCTTCTAATTTGGCCTCTGAAGTGTATTTGATGTTAGAAATTCCGGCTATTGGATTTTACACAAACTTGGTTCTTGCGTTAATAGGAGCAGTAATTATTTTAATAATTATTACTCACTTTTATCTTTCGAAAAAATCGGAGAAGAACGAAGCTACTTTTATACCGTCAATAGGTTCACATACTAAATTATCAAAAACCAAAGAAACTACAAAACAAACTGAAAAAGGACCGATAAGTATGTGTGTGTATACAACGTAATAAAAAAAGCTTTTACCTTAGTTAAATTATATGTGTGAAATTTTCCCATAAAACAGACCTATTAATTTTTAAGAAAATTTTTGTTAATTTTTTGTACAATTTTTTTGTACAATAACTATAAAAACTTTGTCAAGTTAAATACGAATTATTGTTGTTATTTTAAAAATTATATTATATAAATTATAAATAATTAATTAGTCTAAAAACAATGCCATGTACGGTTGCCGTATAGTTATAAATCTAAAATTTGTACCTATAGTTATAAAATATAATTTTTTATCTTTTTAATTGATTTCGATTCTTTTGCATTTGAACTAGGAATAAAGGTCGCCAAAAGAAAACTGATTAGTTATTGTACTTTTTTATTACTGTTTTTATTTAAACAATGTATAAATATGAAAATTAGTCTATTAACAATGTGAAAATATATATTGAGTGTTAAATTTAATGAAATATAAATCACTAAAAGTAAATTATAAATATGCATACATAGTGACCTAATGTTCAAAAAAAATTTTGACGCATAGCCTCAGATACGTATTTCGATTGCCAAGCAGTTTTTTCAGTGGTTTTTTCATTGGATCAATTCGTAACTGTTATGTGATGAGTTATGAAAATCAACGTTACGAAAATTATGGTCAACAGTAATTAAAATATATTTCTTTTTAAATCTCTTGACGAGCTTAAATATGACAAATCATTTTTCATAATAAAACTTCTTTAATTTAATCTATCTTCATTGATACCCTCAAATGCTTTGTCAAAATCAGAGAACTTTTTATACTCATTCAGGCGAATATTCCCCAACGGCGTGGATTTAATAGGTTTGAAAAATCAATACGAGTTATTAAGGTTGCATATATGAGCTTAATTTTATTTTGAATTTATATGAGCTTAATTATACTATTAAATGTCGTTCTCTTAAAATACTTTTTTACGAAACTCAAAATTCACTATTTATTTATTTTTTTTAATTTTTAGAAGATTTACTTATCAATATCTATTAATTTATGTAGGCAATTCTCTCAATATTATTGTAGCCTCTATTGTATAAAATGTACTCGCCTTTGTATAATATAACACGGAGTGTAGTTAGTCAACTTTGATATTTGATATTGTTATAAATAATATAAACTCTTTTTCAATCTGAAGTTTTGAGTTTCAGCCATTTAAGAGAAAATGTTTTTTTTTGCATTTTGTGAGCTACAAGATGTGTCAAAAATTACAAAAATAAAAATTACCAAAGATATTTTTCATGAAAAATTAGAGTAGTATATTGGTCTAGAAACTTTTGAAATATGGGGGACAGGCACATGCTGGGCAATTCACGGACAAGGAAGGACGAATGCACACAGGCTAAGTGAGCTAAATCTTGTTGGCATTAATCAAACGTCGAAAATTGGAATATTGGAATATGTCCGCAAAAATTTGTCCTGATTGTGAAATATTCGTACATGGAGTGATCTTGGTGTCGATGATCTTTTTAGACTTGCCACTAACAAAGAGAAATTCGTAGATGGTTTCCTACGATTGAAAGTGAGCACTCGAATAGGAATAAGTGTATCTCATTTATTTGAATTGAGTTATAAACATTTCAATATACATTTTTCAGGATGGTTTCAAGGTTATAAATCTACGAGTATTATATACTTTGGTAAACATTACGTCGCGTCGCGTCGATAAATAATTGGAGTACATATTTGAAGAGTTTTATTAAAGTTTATAACGTTGTTTACCTAAAGTTCAAGCAATAAGCGAACACAATTTCATGAAATAAAATACCTACAAATACCACTAAATACAATACATTTTAAAAGAATATATTCATGTTTGTTCATGCTTAGGTCGTTCCTAAAAAAATAGAAATTACAGAGCGTAATTTATAAGAGTAATTCTCATGAAATTTCCAAATTCTTGTCCTTTTAATTTTTACAAAAACCTAAGCGACCTATGATGGTATTATTTTTTCTCTTGAAAAGGACATCACTGGGGTAATAGTGCTGATTATAATTTTTGAACCATATAAGTATTTCTATAGAATAATAAATAAATAGTGCCCTAAAAATCATTGCCTCAGTATGTCTCAAACTTAGGTTAGGTACAATTTTGAATTTTTATCAAAAATTTTTCAAAAAAATTGTTGGCGAATTTGTCTAATCGATTAAAAACACAAGAGATTTTCAAAAAAAAATTGAGTTTGGAATAAAAAGTAAGGGATATGATTTAAAATAAATTGTTTCTGTCCCATAAAAGAAAATCATTTCCTTACATCTTTACTAATACTCGATATATGAACGCAATTGTAATCATTCATGAAGGCTCTCATTAATTTTTGATTGTTGGCAATACTATCAATTATTTCACATATTTAAGTCATCTTACACGTGTTAGAGTATCTGTCCAGAAAAAAAAAACATGAAAACTGTGTCAAGATTACATGTTTAGTCGTCATTCCCTCACATTGAAGAAACATATAGGTATTAACTATATTATAATAATAATTGCACAGTAAAGTAGGTAGTCAGAAACAATAAACTTACACAAAAATTCAGACATTCCAAAAGTGTATGTATCAAGATTTTTTAAGTTATACTTCATTGCGTTATTCCTTCATTTCAAATTAAAACGAGGGAATGACGATATATGAGGTAATAGGTTTTAAACTAGTCGAACTTTACTTTTTATATTTTTTTGCTTATTTAAACCTTAAATTCACCGTTTTTTTTCTGTTTAGAGATGAAAATATCATTCGTATTGACTTTAGTAAAAATTATTGTTATAATTACAATGCAAAGATAGATTTTATTCCTTTTTACAGGACAGGATAACAAATAATCCTTAAAAGAAGAGTTTTATATTTACGTAACAATGATACTGTTAGGGTCAAACATTTCGCTATCTATCAAACAATAACAGATACGATTCAATGACGGTATGACATATAAAAACCAATCCCTCACTTTCAAAATTGTAAACCGTCTTTATAATTCGTCAAAAATCTAGTTATACAAATATTACAAAACTGACAAGAAAAAAAAAACAAACTATTAAAAATAATAATTTTTGTAATTTCGGAATTTGATGAGAATTACCCATAAGCGGATTTTTTCTTAATATCGAGTATCGCTATTTTTTTGGCTTCAAGGAAAGTAATGAAATAGCGATTGGTTTAACTACAGCCTTTTTCTATTTTCTGTAAAAATTTTTGAAAGTTCAGAAAAATGCTTTATGTAGAAAATTATTTTAAGAGAGTACAAATCCGTTTTTCAAATAAAATTTTTGGAGAACCATTTTTAGTGAGCTTTTGGGATGACGTTAATATTAAAAATATTTCAATTTATTGTTTGAAAGCATTTAATAACCTTAACATTTTTGTATGAAAAATTTTGAACTGAATGTATTTTTATGGCTATGATAATAGATTTTTTTCCAAATTTATTGCACAAGCAATTAATCATTCCCAATTTTTCTACCTTTAGAAGACGATAGCAACTTCACTATATATCTTATCCAATAAAACAAAAATTGGACTATTTAGTTAAAATACTACCAGTTCATATTTAAAAAACGATATTAAGAACTTTTTTCCACAGTTGAAAAATAAACAGATCTTAGTTTTGTTAACATTTTAATAACCACCTCTGTTTTTACTTAAATTATCTTTTGTTTTAATGTTAAAGTGGAAAAAAGTTCCCATAACACATATTTGCAATCACACAAAGAAAAAATTGGCTATAATATTATCACACTTTGTTTTCAGTATTAATTGCAACAAAAAGAAAAAATTTCTTTTTCAAAAGATAAGAAACAATAATTTCCAATTTTTATTTTCTACTAATGCCTTCGGTTTTAAACGTAAGTAGGTAATATAGACCTCACAATAAAATGAATGTTTTAATAACATAAAAGTGATAAGTTATCAATGTATTGTGAAAGACTAGAAAGTGTTTCAAAAAATATTGGAACTATATTTTTTTTTCTAAGAAGTTATAATTGTGAATTTCAAAAAATGATCCCTGAGAATTAACTCATATACTCCTAATTCTTGATTTATATTAAACTTCTTTTAAGTTGATAAATGGTAACTGTAAATACGTTCTTGTAGTTGCAATTTCACTAAATCTAATATAATATAATAATAATATAATATCAAAATATTTTTCAACCGGATTTTCTACTGACATTACGAAGTTCTCATTTTTCTTCAGTCATACTAGTTTATCATATTAATGAAAAATCTCTACAATTACAAAAGCTTACGAAAAAAATACGGAAAAATAAAGTGAACCTTTGTTTGTCTTTTAAAAGGTCTTCAATGAAGATTATTTATTTATATTCTGAAAATTATAGTTCTATGATAATAAAAATAAAGTGTTAATAATCATCTACTTAACCTTAGAGGGTTTGGTGATATCTTTCATGATCATTCTACATTAATGTTCTCAAAGATATGCAACGACAAACTTTCAAGGATTACTAGAATCTTACAAAAATAATCTAAGTACAATAAAAAAATTTTAAACACGGCAAGGATTTACAAAAAAAAAGTTATAAATTAAAACTTTTTGTAGCAATTAATATTTGTAATTAACTTAAAAAAAGTTTGAGGTAATTAATAATAACTTTATAAAAACAAAAATAATGAATAATTCATTAAACTTAATAATCAGATAAAATTCTACAATAACATAAAATATTAAAATATTTCTAGATTCAAAAAAATTGAACAAGAAAATATTTTTTTTAAGACATTTCTAATTGGAATATTGCATTTGCGATTTAATCGATAATTAAAATTAATCCCACACAAATATTTGAGTTTTGTTGCGATTAGTTTTCTAAATACCACCAAGGTTTTCAATTGTTACATATTTTAACAAATGATGCGTTACTAAAAATAATGTCTACCTACTACACATTACAAAATACATATAAAATATGAGCCATTCTTTTGAGAATGTTTATTACTTTTTAGAAATATACAAATACTGTCCCATAATTTACGTAGGTTTTGATTTGACGCCATTTTTGTAGGGTACGAACCGGAAAAATCATCAAATCGGTAGCTACATGTATCTTTTTGCTATACAAGAACGCATTTTATTATTAAACGATTCGTCAAAAAAGCCTATTGGTAACCGAGGGGTCAAGATTGTCGCTCCAAAACTGATGTGTGTTGAGTTTGAATTCCGTATCGAGCAAATTTTCGATATTTCTCGATTTACAAATTTTTATAAATCCTAGAGCCGCTGAAGATATTGGTAGTTACAGAGCGACAGTAAACAACAATAAAAAAAAACTTCAAATGTAAATGTTGGTTTTTCGAGCAAAGTAATTTTAAGCGATGAAGCTCATTTTTTTCTTGGTAGCTTAGTTAATCGATAAAATTATCCCATTTTGGATTCAGAAAAAACACATAAAACTGTTAAAATACAAATGCATCCACAACAAGTCACTGTTTGGTGCGGATTTAGGTCAGCGATATCAATGGAGCAAACTTTTTTGAAAATGAAATTGTTAAATCAGTAACTGTTACTAGTAGTCGGCATAGTGACAGATAGCCGTTTTTGTAGGCTAATAACTATTTGGAAGATAATGATTTGGTAGACATGTAATTTCAACATGATGGTGTGCCTTGTCATACTGTCCGTAAAACTATCTCATTATTCCATGTGGCATTTCCAGGTCATATAATCTCCCGATTCGATTATCAGAATTGACCCTCTAAATCATATGGTTTAACACCTTTGGATTTCTTTTCATTAGGTAAAAGAAGATATTCAACGTTGTATCAATGAATTTCAACCCCAATATTCAAAATGGTGATGGAGAATTTTGATAAAAAAGTGTGCACGTCCCAACGAAGTCACGGGGGTAATTTACTCGATACGCTGTTTCATACATTTGGTAAAAAAAATATGGTAGACAAAACAACACATTTTTAACTTAAATGAAATCTTGCTTAAATTGTGGGAGTATAGTCCAGGGAACGAATTTGTACACTTTAATTTTTAAAGGTTTATTTTGTCTGAAAAATGTTACATGTGATGTTTTATAATAGTGTTACGTTTTTACTATTTATGCTAACTAAGTTCGTTGGATTTGTGTTTAAGGTATACAACAATAATTTATTTTAAACACACGTTTTATTTATTTAAATAAAAACACACTAGTTTATTAAGATTCCATCAATAGTTAAATTAACTGTTTTCGTGTTCGGTTTATTCTTGGCAACGTTGAAAAAAAATAATTTTAAGAAATATGATTTTTGGATATAGCCACTTTCACTATTTGTACGCATTTTATTTGTACAGATTAAAAAATAAATTTTAAAATGATCATCATAAAGTCATTTTTTATTGAGATATAATTGATTTTGCAAACATAAATTTATGAATACTAGACTTTTTCATTATTGTTAACAATGTTGTTAACAATGTGCTAGATGCAATTTTATAAAGAAGAAGAAAGTATTTTTTCAAGTATTTTAATGTACTTATTCAATATTTCAGTATTCAATAATTTGTTATACGCTACTTTGATTCAGATATTCTAATCATACTTCTCTGTAACATAAATCATTTAAATGCCTTTTTAAATCCTTTTAATTTTGAGTGTGGGAAACAATGAAAGCTATATAAATGTATGTACAAAGTTATTATATTACCTGTACAAATAAGATGAACACAAACAAATGCAACTTGTACCGATAGTCAGACTACCTTTATGCTGACCGATGAGTGACTATACCCAAAAATCTACTTTCTTAAAATTCTTTTTTTTTAACGTCGCTAGCTTATCAACTGAACTGTTTGTACCTGGCTGTCCTACTCCTTATATAAGAACTCAGACCTCTTTTGAGAATATTCTAAATGCAAGAACTTTCTCTTTTTCCTGTTTTCCATTTCTAAACAACCATTTTAATTTTTATTGTCTACCGTTTTATTTTAAATTAAATTATCTCATAAAATACTTTTGAACAGGGATGAGCAACTTTACGTTATTGCGGGCAAATTGAAAAAATAAAATTTTTAAATGTCAAGTAAAATATATGAATTGAAATTATTTGAATCAATTACGACGCGTTTCAATAGTTTTTGGATGTCATCATTAGATAATGATTATTTTGCCAGTTGTAAACAAATTTCATATAAGTTATTTGTTTTATACAATTTGTCGTAAAGGATGTTAGTTTATTTTATATCACAGTTTAAACGTTAAAGGTTATAACAATTAAAAAAAAAAAGAAATATTTCAAATAAAAAAGAAATCCTAAGTGTTATATTATTTCGATATATTTAGTTTCACTAATACAGGAAGCAATTTGTAGTACAAAAAACGAGAGTCAAAGCAATATTGAAATATGGCTCAGTTTAAATATTAATATTAAAAAGGTTAATTGCATTTAAATCATATTTGGGAAAAAATAATCAATTTCGTGTGCAAAAATAAAACTTTGCCGGGCCGCCGCAAACGGCCTGCGGGTTGCTCGTCCGTCTTTGGAACATCTTCGATTCATTGTAAGGACAGCTTCCTCTAATTTATTTTTTATGCCTCAGAGATGACCTAACATCCAGCGGTAGATCAGACACTAGACCATGCACACACAAAAACACACTCAAAATGCCTTATGTCTGTGATAATAGATATTATACGAGTTACAAATTTCATCGTTATGAGAAAAACTTGTTTAATTTGTTTAAATATAATTTAATCAGTTTTTAATCGAAAACAAGTGGGTGAAATTTATTAAGGCAGATTTTCACCACTGAGTTTTTAATGCTCTATTAAATCTTTATAAATAGTATATTTAATATTCGTCATTACATTTAATCTTCATTATTCAAAAAAAAAGAAGCTAACATGAAAAAATGGAACATCAGAGCTTCATTCACTTAAATGTTTTTATTTCTCGATAAATAACAGTTCTTTTCTTAAAACTTAACTTAAATAATATTTGCACTTATTCTGATATCATATTTTATTAATTTTAACAACTTATCTATATAGTACGGTGTAAGATTCAATATTTATTTGATAATCAACCAAGCAATTTATTGTCCTGGAAATATTTCTGTTTGCTGATAAAAAAATGAATTATTTTATTTTTTTGATCGTTTGATTTAAATATTTTTTACACATGTATTAATAATCACTTCAATTACCGCTTAATAGATTAATCATTAATTCTTAACATAAAATTTTAGAGCATCAAAGTGATAAACGGAAAGGTCAAATAAGTAGCAGACTACATTATTGAACAGAAACCGTCAATAGGATTAACACACTAAAAGCCAAAACTACGAAACTTGCGCGGCAATACATAATCGGTGAAATGGGATATTCAGTGGAAAAAGTGATTCTCATGATAACATTCATACTCACAATATATTTTGGTAAATAATTTCCCTGGCATATATTATAAATAAAAAATTTATACTAATTTCAATGGAATAATTAACATTAAATTGTTAGTTGAACAGAGACCTCTTGCAAATATTAGCTCTAGTTGTAATTAATAGTTAAAACATGTAATGTTATTTCTACAACGCTCATTTTATTAAAAGGTCGAATGAAATCACAGTTTAAGTTGATTACAAAGTCATACAAGTTTTAGAAGATTATAGTTAAAATAACACTTGTTTTCAGCCGTGGATGTACTAATGTACCAGCTGTATAGATTATTAAATATATAATAAAAGTTTCCTTAAAACATTCTAGGGGGTAGGATGTGTGATACAAATTTAACGCAAATTACATGGGATCATGCTGTCAACTCCCAGGCCTTATTAAATAATTCTTTCAAAAGTAAGTAAAATTAACCTTTGAAAATAATTTATTTTAATCGTTACACTTTTCAGATAACGTTGATATGATTGAGGCTGATATTGTCTTGGGAACGTTAATAGGGGACACTTGCCAAAAACAAATTCCAATTATGGGTCATCCTCCCGCTAATGAATCAGATTTATCACTAGAATCATTTTTAACTCAAATTCAAAACTTCAATCAATTTGCGACTAAACAAAAAGGTGTTAAATTAGACTTTAAATCGATAGAAGTATTTGAAATGTCTGTTTCAATACTGTCAAATCTTTATAATCAGGTAAGAAACTTAAAAATCATATCTATTTAATTGTGAAAAAGTGTACGAAGAAACTTTAATTATCGGTATTTATATTTTACTACTCGCTTACAGATGTCGTATCCAGTATGGATAAACGCCGATATTCTTCCGGGGCCTATTGAAAGTGAAGTAACACCGGTTGATTCAAATCGGTTTTTGTCTGCATGTAAAATATTTTACAAAAGCATTCTATCTATTGGATGGACAACGCGTTATAGTGTAATCGTAAATAAAGGATCGTATACCGATGCTCAAATACAAAATATGTTCGATGTGATCAAAGAAAATAATGTGGTACAAGAAATTACGTTTCCTATTCGCGCGGGTATTGCAGCACAAGATGGACGTCCAATTCTGAATTTAGTAAATTCTACGAAGGGATCAACCGTTACGTTTTGGTCAAGTCGTGGTGATCCAGTTGATGTTTCGGCTTTTAGAAAATTAATATTCCAAATTGGATTAAATCGTACCTACATAGATGTGCCAGAAGAGTTAATGAAACAATTAAGATTGGATCAACCGTGCTGATGATTTTTATTCTAAAAATATGAAATAAGCATTATTAAAATAAAATATATCTTTTATTAATTCTGAGTTACTTTTTCCCTCATCTTTTATAAGGGTTTTATATTTAAGAAACGTACTCTACCAAGCTTGATACATTTTAAATGGACAGTTTAAAATACATAAAGATATTTTTCACAAGTGTTGAATTCAGTATTCATCTTTTGGTATCACAACAGATTTTCATTAAAATCAATGCAAGACCATTTTATTTTTATTATATATCACAGCCCCTCACCTCCACCAGAGACACTCAAGTTAAACGTAACAAATTTAGTAAAAATGCTTGAAACTATATCCGTTTCCTTCATTTCGACTAAAAATATTATATCACTGTAAGATAAGTCTTTCAATTGCTTTGTGATTCGATAACCTTTTGGCTCTCGGGGAATTATTAAAGCATAACATTATATTAGACTAGACTGGAGGTCAAGGTCCCGTCATTTTGAAGATTCGAAAATCTTCAATATTGATATATTTTAAACATTATAAACAGCAAAAAACTACTATCTTTTTTTGAGTTTCTTACTGAAATTCGGCAATTTATCAGATTTTAAAAGTATAGAGGTGTGAAAATTATTAGACTCAAAAGAATATTTTTACTTTCTTCCAGCAATGTATCGCCTAGACTGTAAAACATCCAACATCAGTTATGGTTTGGAGCTGCATGCCAGCAAAGGGTACCGGTTGGATATACATTGTGGAAGGTACTATGAGGCAAGAACAATATATGCAAGTGTTGGAAACGCGATTATTGCCTCAAACTAAAGAATGGTTTCCGGAAGAAAAGTTTATCTTTATGCAGGATGGAGTTCCTTGTCATAAAGCCAAAAAACTTATAGATTTCCTCAAAAATTCTAACATTAATGTGCCTTCTTGGCCAGGAAATAGTCCTGGTGCTAATTCTATAGAAATTTTTTGGGCCATTGTGAAGAAAAAACTAAAAAAAATAAATTATTACAACACAGGTGGATCTGATTACCGAACTCATTAAGATTTGACATCATAATAAAATATAAATGACAAAAACAGTATTGAGCATGCCAGGATGAGAAAAATAAATTATAACAATAAAAGGTACCACACAAAATAATTGTAATTTATGAATGAAATTATTGTAATTTTTAAATTTATGAGATTTAAAAACAAAAATGTGTTTTTTTTTTCTCTTAAGTTGTCTGGAGTCTAATAATTTTCACACCTCTGTATTCTCTGAAAATTAGCTTTTTAAAATTTCGCTCATGATTTTTCAAAGTTCCAAAAATAGTCAAAACTCAATCCTTTCCTTTTCCGATTTTTATTCAATACCCAATTGGGATGATGATCTAAAATATTTTTAAATGTTTCAAAAATATTCTTAACTAAAACCAAGATATATTTAGCTATTAATTATTAATTTTGCTTGATAAAATTGAAGAAACATTATTTTAAAAATGGAAACACAAAATCGTTAAATTCAAAATGCCAAAAACAAACTTCTATTGGCGCGGTATTAAGACGACGTTGCAATACAAAACTTCAAAATCCCATGGACTTGATCCTATGACAAATACACATTAACATAAAAGGAAAAGTTGTTGAAATCGTTTAAACATTATGTTAAAGACTTAAACCATTTACAATCAATGTAACCTGTAATCTTAAGGAAAAAATTGATTTTAATTTTAAGGGTAAAAAAATATTTCTCATGGCGAAAAATTGTAAAATAATCTCAAAAGTTGTGTAAATTATTACTATTTCTATAGTTATCCGCTAAATGATCTGTTTATATCTCGGTTTCAATACGCGTACTGTGATATCACAGAAAATCCATGGGCGCATCGTGTTCGGACTCTCATTATCACATTTAAATAAAAACTTTTTTTTACCCAAATATAAGTTTTTCATAATTAAAAAATGTACATATGATCTATTTTAGCAGTACCTAACTATGTACAATTTATTCGTAACATATTTACTAATATTTTAACACATAAAAGCATTTTTATGTGGTTCGAGTTTGATTCTTAAAAATATTCTAAATACCTACAAAGATCTTAATTTTTATGGTGAGAAAATAAGAATTTTCCTTTTACATTTAAAAAAAATGTAAATATGATCTATTACATATTAAATTCAGATTTTAGGCAGAAAAAATGCTAGTGTGTTAAATGAAGGGTTCTACTTGTACTTAGTATAAAACTACTCAGTGGTGTAGCTACAAAGAAATGGCTGGAAGCAATGATTTCGACCCCCTTAAAAATTTATTTATTTAATATTAAAATTTTAAAAACATCATACATTTAATAGACTTTTGTTTTCATTAAAAATATACTTAACTAAACTACTTAGTAGTTTAAGTACTTATTAGTACTAAAGTACTTAACGTAGTAGTAAATAATATCACAATGACAATATGTTCGGTAAGATGAGATTTTTTATTTTGCTTTATGAGGTTATGAATATATTTATAGAAAATATAATTTTTCATTCCCTAATTCTTTTGATTTATTTATATTTTGTTATTAAATTAAATTAAAAAAATATTTTCCTGTATATAAACATTTGAAATGTTAGTTGAGACCTCCTAATTGGAATTTGTTTCTGGTCCTTAAAAAAATCTAGTTACGCCATTGAAAATACTTCTGCCTATAGATCTTAAAATTTTAATCTGGCACTTATTGTTTCTATATAAAAAGCTTGGGTTGAATTCAAAAACAGAGAACGTATTATTTGGGATACTAAAAAACATTCACACTATAAATATGAACTGGCGATATTGTTAGTTCAAAATAAAAAATCGAGATGCAATATGAATGAAAATAATTTTTCTTCTCCAAATCTGAAATTTTCAATTTAAAAATCTTGATAATTTTAGAAAAGAAAACAAGTCCAAGAATTCAGCAAAACTATGGTGATAAGGTCGATGAAATGTAAATATGACTGTCACTGTTGATAAAATTTAGCCATCAAACGCCATATCATTCTCGATAAAAACCATAAAAAAATCACGCCTAGTTGTAATTTTATGGAAAATCGCAAATGATATCACTAAAATTAATTATTATGTATCAACTATAATGATTATTTTCAATGCGAATCATTTATAGATTTTTTCTTAATTAATCTGTCTTAAAAATTGTTTTAAGTTATAATTTTTTTTTTGATTTTATTTTATAGATAAGCCCGAGGTAAAGAAAATGTAGACACATCTGATTTCAAAATATAAATTTAAAATAATCAAAAATAGCTACTAAAATGAATAAAATTTTCAAAAGTTATTGACATGTTGGCATTTGTAATAGCTGGATCTTTAATTATTATCAATATTTTGCGTAAAATGTAGAACTTTTATAGTTATTAGATTAATGCTAGTTCAATTTAACAAATTATATTTTTACAATTCAAACAAGAACAAAAATCTGACTTTCCAAAGAACTAATAAAATAATAGAAACTCAAAAGAAAGAAGAGTGTACAGTAGATTAATTTTTTTTTGTTGTTTTTAACAAAAATAAAAAATAAGACTATTTAGCATCCATGCTAAATAATTAAGTGAACATTAATAAAAAGTACAGCATTTGTGAAATAATATATTTTTTGTTAAAGTTCTTTTTTAATTTATACATTATAGTATTAGTGTGCTACATTATTAAGTATGTACAAAGATATTATATAACACATATATATTTTTTTAAAAATTTCAAGTGTTTTGTATATAAAAAATTAAATTTAGCGTGTTTTGTTTGTGTATTTAGCCAAGTTAGTCAAAATTATAAAAAAAATATAATAAAAGTAAAAACGTATTAAAAATTTCATTCTTTTAAAACATTTATTTTTGATAAAATTGTGTTAATTGCAACATCCAGTGTCTTTTCCCAAGATTTTGCCATTTCTGGAGTGTATTTGTTTCCCAGTTGTTCTTCAAAAAGTTTCAGCAATGTTGTTTTTAAGTCCTGAAAAAAATTGTTTAATAATATTTTGACGTTCATATGGAAAATTAAAATTTAATTCCATAACTAGTGCTGACTAGTGCTACTATGAAACGGAAAGTCTTATTTTAAGTATAATAAACTTTATCATAACTACATTTATTAGCTTATACACAAAATTGATTTATTAATGGTTTTCATATTTGTTACTATAGTTATTCTTTTGTTAGATAATAAATAATGCTAAAAAGGAATAATTAAAGAAAAATAAATGTGATTTATACGTATCTATAATTATTGAGAATATTTTGTTAATTTTTTCATGCATAATGAAATAAGGTGGTTAATCTTTTCCGGCCTTAAAATTTTTGTTGCAATCAAAATTTTCTTACAGTAAAGATTATTTTCAAGAAAATTTTAGTTAAAAATATAATACTGAAAATTAGATTTCACTTTTTCAATAAGTATGTGTGAAAGAATTCTTCTACAAAAATTTCTGCAAGTTTCTCACTAATAAATTTATATAAAAGTAATGACTTTCTGAGTGTTTTAAATTTACGATAAATGTATTTTTTGTAGTTGAAAAAAAAACGCATGAATGGATTTAACCATAGATAGATGTTAGATATATGATACACTTAATTTAAAAACGTTATTAGGTTAATGGGAAAACATTTTTTCCATAGTACAAAAAAAAGTTAAAAATAGTAAGTTATGATTTAAGTTATATCAAAATTAGGGACATGCACATCAATTGAAATATGATTTTCTGGACGTCCAATGACGTAAAATTTTATATGCGATTTTTATAAAGATGTAGATATCTGATGACATAATATATTTATTAATAAAAAAAAATTGTTAAAATCAATTTTATACAAAAATAGACTCAGTGTTAATGATTTGGCAATCAGTAAAATAAATACGATAGTAGAGTAGCCAAAACAAAATGACTTTTTTTCGAGTCTCTTACTGAAATATATGTTTATTTATCATGTATTAAGTTCTCTCTACAAAAATTAGCCATAAAAATAAAAAAAATATTTTTCTTCTCGGCACAGTTTTTGTATAGAAAAATAAAATACATTTTTGAAATTTTTAATAGAGAATATTAATTTTTAAAAATCGCTCATGAATGTTTTTTATTTTTATGTGCAATTTCTTGATGTTTTCGAGAAATCTTTAAATATTTATATTAATTACTACTTAATAGCTTAATATTAAATTAATACCTTATGACTTAAAAAAAATATATGAGCTATCTTTTACATGAATTTGAATGTTTTACAATTTAGTAAATAATATTTGTTTTCTCTTTAAAATTTTAGTAAGAGACTCAATAGAAAAAATGATCGCTTTTTTGCGTCGCCTTAATAGTTACCTTAAAATGTTCAAATTAAATATTTTTCAACACTTAGTAGAAGCAAATCATCACTGTAACGTTGTGCTATGCACAGATTAGGATTTATGATTTTGAATTTGTTCTTTCAGTACTGCCTTATGATTATGAGTTTTTTACTTTCTTTAGAATAATATATTGAGGAACCGAAAAGTAATGTCATTTATGAATCTATAATCATTCAATTGCCACTTATTGGTTTATAAGTTATTTTAAAGTGGTACCAAAAACGTTTTATTTATAGAATGACTAGTTAAGTCATAAAAAAATAACAAATATTTTTATTCTGAAATCTATTTTTATATGATAAAACCAAAAATCCGCAGGAATTCAAATTCTATATTTTATGCTCTTTGAGTTTCACAGGGCAGTAAAGCAAAATTGTTACCAAAAACATTTTCTATATTTATACAAGTTCAATTATGCAAAATGGGTTTTTTTAAGTTCAAAATCGATAATTTTAAGTTCTCCATCTGGTACCAAAAAGAATTATAAAAAAAAATAAGAAATAAGAAATTAAGGAAGGGAATAATACCAAATTCATGCCATACAGTCGAAGAGCTGTCAAATATTCTTAATCAATCTTGGTCGACCAACTAAACCCAAGTGCTCAAGAACTGTCAAAAGAGGAAAGTTTATTTTGCTACATTGTAATGCAAGAGTCCTCTGCAGAAGAAAAACCTTGCAAAAAACAATAAATTAAGTGGGGCACTATTGCCTTTACTTACCATACCATAATCGTCCAAAGTTGTTATATGGGTATGCTATTTATTGCAATCGCTACAACATTTAATAAGTGGTAAAAAACGAAAATGATGTTCAAAATTTAATTTTCATACATTTTCCTTAGTAATCATTTGAGTTTTGCTACTTTGGCATTGAGATTTTGCACTAAATAGATTGATAATATTGAGGCTGATTATATCATTGATATAAAATCAAAACTTGTTTCAAAATTTTGTGTTTTAGTTTTATGTTAAAAAAAGTACATTACTTTCCGGTCGCTCTAATATTTGAATACACGACGTATTTTGGTTTGTATTTTTCACATAAATACAAGAATAGGAAAATTGTAAAGCACAATAGGATTTTATTTTTATGCAAACATTTATTGAAACTTGCAGTCTTTATTTTTTTTTGTCATTTTAAATGTGAAAATCTTTTGATATATTTTTAAAAATAAAAAATGAATGTATTCTGCTGGTTTTTAATAGCTAATGGAAACTATAGAAATATAATACTTAATGTAAAGTAAAACTTTTAAACGTACAACAAATGTATTTTTCTGTTAATGAAAAAACTTATATTCTTACATGAAATGCATTTGTAGAGATGTTTCTTCGAGAATGGTTTTCACCAATTTTGTAGAGAAATTCAACTAAAGCCTCTGAATCATTCAATAGGTTAACAATAGCTGTAAATGAGTATATAACATTACTAGCATGAGCACGAAAACATTTATTATCTGGTAACTCTGCCAAAGGCACATTTTTGAATGATTTGAAGTAGTTTTGATGTTGAGGATATAATTCAAAAAATCTGAAAAGTAAAGAGAAAAATATAATATTGGTTTTCAATAGATAAAACTAGGGATGAGCAACAAGTGATTCGATTTATTTTTTGGAGGAATTTGTCGTAATTGTACGACATCGTTTCTTTTTTAAACGATTTGATTGATAGTAAATAAAAGTTCTGTTAAATAGGGAAAATATTTTTGATACAAATAAAAATATTTGTTTACCCTTTTTTTTATTAAAGCACTTGAAATCCTACAAAACTGTTGTTTTAAAAGAAGTTATTGTAAATTATTATCTTTGACATTGTAATTAATATGTGTGATTTAATAATATAAATTTTAGTTCACTAATATAGTGATTAATATCTTTATATAGCCTTGAATTATCTATAAGTCGCTCATTCCTCGTTAAATTAATTATTTTTTAAAAATTACAAACACTTTGTTTATTACAAAGAAAAGCTTTTAATATTCGTAAAAATAAAAATGGTTTGTAATAACTTTTTTTTTCAAAATTGACCTAGCTAGATAATTTTTAGTTTTAGTTTTAGAAATGTGAATAATCTTTTACTTGATGAATAACGCCATTCCTACGGCTTTACTGTCTTTTTGAACTATTGCCCAGGTGTCTGTGATATGTTTTTTATCCCGAGGAGTTAATGTTGTAATTTGGTCTGGCTCATCAAATCCTGGAGGTACGTTGTTTCTAGAGAGAGAAGCAAATAGTGCTCCCATTGTGTTGATTTGATTCTAGAAAAAAAATAATACAAACAATAAAAGCAATTGCTTATGAATCTGAACAGTAATATTATACAATTAACATAGGTAGCGTTGCTCGACACGAGTCAATATTTCCTTAAATCTTTTTTAACAAAAATGAAGCATGAATGTTGTTAAAAATATATTGGGGTGTTATGTATGTAATAAAATTTTCAAATGAAACTATAAACTTGAATTTATTATAAAATTGAGCATAAATTTGAACAAAGACTCAAACAAATGTATTTATGGTGTATTCGTCAAATACGTATTTCGATTTCCAAGCAATCTTCTTCAGTCGTCATCTAGTAGTCACGGAGCGCCTCAGTATTTGATGACCACGGAGGAAGTTTGCTTGGCAATTGAAATACGTAGCTGGGCAATACGTCAAAAATAAATTTGTTTGAACCCTTGTTTATATCTATGTTTATAGTTTACTTTTGTAAACTATATTTGATAAATAACACCATTGGCGTCACTAAGAAGGTGTAAACTGGACCGGGTGGTTACATATTATCTATGAAGTTATTAGATCGTAACTTCTTACAATTTTTTATTAACTAACCTGAATTATTTTTTTCTTCTATTGCCCTTATAAATATAGGACCTATGTTTATAAACATTACAAAAGAATCTATGTTTTCGTTATTTGGCACAGGCAGACTCGGAGAAGGTCATTGGGGTGTTGAGGAGGGAGGGTAGTGATATCATGAGTTACTACACTAGGTGATACTAATCCTAGTGAGGTCACTAGGCCAAAATATATTTTTATAATTATTTTAACAGTATAACTGTTCAAAGTCATCGAAAAAATCTACATTAAATCGTGAATGGTTGAATAATTCGTGAGATTTACTAATTTTTATCATTAGCAATCGATGTGTGCCATTGACGCATATCAAATTGTTCTTTTGAAGGGGTTGGTTTTCTTTATACGGATTCATTTTTTCAACGATTTATGAACCTAGGTGTATTTGTAAGTAATCTTATGAAATTGTTTTTCGCCTGTGTAAAAGTGTAAAAAAAATAGTCCCAATTTCAGTTCAAATTTTCAAAACGTATAAATTTCAATTACAAAATAAAGATATAAGGGGTAGTTTTATTTTCTTGAAAAACAACAGTATGGCTGAATCGTTCGTAGTCTAACTGGACATAGTTTATTATATTTCAAAGTATACTTTCTTGGAAAAACGTAGTCTAAGAAAGCAAAAATATATTCATTGAATTTTACCCTGAAATTATCCTTTTAAAGGGGAGGATTATTCTTATATTAGGGTTATAGCTTCAAATATTAAAAACTATATATATAAATTTACTCAGAAATTATAATGAAAATTTTTAACGCGTTAACATTATTTTATTTGAAATATATAAGGCCAAAATTTTAAAGTACAGAAAATTAGGATTTTTAACAAAGAAAACAAATATGAAAAGTTGTAAGAGTATTAAATCCAATGTTTACAATGAAACTTATTGAAGTTAGGATTAAGAAATTAAATCTATATCCACAAGGTTTGCACATATGTTATCACTAAATTGTACATTTATATTACAGCATTAACATAAAAAGTTAATGAAGTTTTGAGCGTTGAATTTTCACTTAACTTATTATTTTTAAATTTTAAATAACTGATATAAAATTACTTATGCATTTGGTTTATTTACGAATTTTTAATTGAGTCAGTCTTTATGGGTATTAAACTGCGAGTTCTGGCAAATGTTTACCTTCATTGTATTTAACACATGTAGAAGGATAAAAAATCGTTCACAATAATTGTGAAACTGTTTAATATCGCTACAAAATGTTCATTGTTCACAACGGAATCTAGAAACATCACCAATTGCATTGTAAGAGTTGTTATTACGTATTATTTATGCTATATATTATATAAATTTAAGTTATAACTCTGCATATTCTTACGGTATACTTTAACGACAAATATTATATACCTAACTGATAATTTTTGTTTGCATTTTATTTATGTGATCGTTAAATTTTTTGGATTGACTTAATATACTTTTATATTTAATTGAAAGATGGATTAGCTATCCAAAATGAAGTATATTTTTAACTTTGAAGTATATCCTTTAACATAGTGTACAGATTAGATATACTAGAAAATATTAATTGTTAGTACAAGCGCGTGATTATTGTCACGTTCAATATCACTGAAGAGTAAGATCTTAGGTCAGTATACGGTTACCTAATGAAAAAGATCTATTTATAAAATTCATCTCGAGACAAACGAAAATAAAACTGAAAAATGAGGAAATTTACGATTGTTCTCCTAAAATAAAAATAGTCGTCTATTCGGGTATTGTAAGTATTTTGCAGAATGGTTTTAAAAAAAATCTCTGAAACTATTTATTTTTTATCATTTGGTATCCACAATGTGAAAAAAATAATTTAACATTTGTGTGTGCTTGAATTTTAATTATTATGTAGTCGCTCAAAAATTCAAAATGAAATCTTAATTACTTTTTAATGAATTCAGAAAAAAATGTCGAGCAAATCAAAATAAAATTTTAGTGTTCCTACAAATGCGAATAATATAATACGCTGTGTGGAGTTTTGCTGCTTATTGATTTTAATTTACTTATATTTCTAAATAATGTGTAAAATATATTTCAATTGTTATTTACCGTCGTTTTATAGATCCTAAGGTGATTAGTGGCTCTAGGGTTAATGCAAATCTTAAAAAAAATATTTTTTGATGTCAGAATATAGTTTTATATTATATGATTCCGACGTTGTCAAAACACCTTTGGTAGTGGGAAACTTTAACTTAATCTTCTTGATACGATAACTGATTTATAGATATTAGTTTGACGATTTTAAATTACTTATTGCGCTATGTGGAATATTGACTGCAAACATACTGCAAAAAACAGTTTGGTAACTTTTGTGGTTTATGTAAATATTCTTGAGCAGTTTCGATAAAAAGCACATTTCAGAAGGTTCACAAAAATGTCAAACGGCAATGCTGAAAAAAAGCTTTCATCAGTAGCCTTTCAAGTTACGATCCAAGCTTTATTATTTTTGTCTTTGTAATTATTTAAGTAGTAGTTGTTAAAATTGAAAAAAAAGATTTAAAAGCAAAACTTTTACTTTTTATACTGTTGCGTCGAAAATAAAGCGCAACATTGGATTAGAAGTTCATTAATGCCATATTAGTTTTTTTAAGTTCAAATTCGATAATTTTCATTTCTCCAACTGGTACTGGTAAATATGACAAAAAAATTTAATCAATAAAAAGTTACGGGGGAAAATGGTACCAAATAGATGCCAGCAAGTCGAAGAGCTGCCAAATAATCCCAATCAATCTTAATCGATCGGTTAAATACCCAAAAGTGTCTAAAAACTGTGAACAGATAAAATTCTATGTTGCAACACGGTAATTCAAGACCCCTTTGCAGAAGAAAAGCTCTGGAAAAAACTGATTAATTAAGGAGGAAGTGATATTGCCGTAACCACTGGATTTATATTTGTTTCAATTGTTACCACATTTACTAAATAGTAAAAAAAATTGAAAACTTAAGTGATGCTCAAAATTTATTTTTTGTCATTTCCTTGCTAATCAATTGATTTTTACTAATATGACATTAAAAATTTGCACACTAAATGTCAAAATGTTAATACTATCGAGGCTGATTATATCATTGATTTAAAATCAATAGTTGTGACGAAACTTTGTGTTTTAATTGTATATTGAAAAAACGACAATTCTTTTCGGTACCCCTATTATAATGGCGGCTAAACTATAAGCGAATGATTTGGAAGCCAGGTAGGGGCTCAGCATGGGCGTGCAAGTAGGCGTCACAATAATAATCGAAATATAAATTTTGAACTTAGTAGTAAATTTAATTATTATGAAGTTTATCGAAGTTGTTAGATATAGTTGTTTAGCTACTGATAAAGCTTTTCTTCACCAATACCGTTTCTGAAATTTTTATGAACCATCTGTAATGTGCTTTTTATAGAAACTGCTTAAGTATATTTACATAAACCACAAAAGTTGCCAAAATATTTTTTGCAGTAAATTTGCAGTCAATATTCCGCGTAACGCAATAAGCAATTTAAAATCGTCAAACTAATTCCTAAAAATCGGTTATCGTATCAAGAAGATAAGCTAAAGTTACCCACTACCAAAGGTATTTTGACAACGTCGGAATCATATAGCATAAAACTATATTCTGACAACAAAAAATACATTTTTAAGGACTACAAAAAATAAAACTTATTTACTAAAGAAAAACTTTCACCAGTTACCTTGTAAGCGATAAGCTATTTTCAATTATCTTCGTCATTTTATGGTTGATAGTAAAATATGTTACTCGTTTTTTATGTCTACGACTCAAGGCGTAGAATCATAGACTCGTTTTTGGAATGGTGGAGGTTAATTTCCTTGAAAATTTTACGATTAATACCATTAGTTACTCTAAATTAAATTGAACAAATTTTTAGATTAATTTTTAAATTATTTTCAACAAATAAGTTTACAAGAAAGTTATTTTAAATATTATAAAATTATGTTTTTCGTCTTCTTCATCATGCTTTCCTTAAAAAAGACAATTATTTTTTTTTTTTTTTTGTTAGAATTTTTAACTTTAAATAACAATTGCAATTGGTTTATAATGTTAAAATCACTTAAAAAATTCAATTTTTTAAACATGCTTATTGTTGGTAGATATTCTATAATCATTTATTTTGAATATGATTAGAAGGTAGAAAAATAAAATGCAAATAGCAGTTGTTTATATGCTTTTGACGTTTTGAAAACGTCTTAATGTTTTTTTGTTATTTTTAACATTTAATGCAAACATTGTAATGCCATTATTAAGTCATATTTTACATCTTGATGTATTTGAAATATTGAAAGGTAAATATTTTCATTGCACATAACAACCATTTTCTGCTACATAAGACACTCATGCTACATAAGAAAACACATTCCATGAGTAGGTAATACTGGATACAAGATCTTTTAAGACGTTAGTTAGAACAATAGTTATAAAAAATTGAAAAGAATAAAAGAATGAAATTATGTGATAATTCTCTAATTTTATACTATGGCTTACCGTATTGAAACAAACAATAAATCAGTCAATTCATATAAACTATTGATTTATGTCTCATTGAAAAATGTGGAAATATAGTTGATTGTTTGCTAAGCTTACATTATTTAAATTCCTGTAGGTACTAGTGTATTAAAGTTTATAAGTATGCGGTGCACACTTTCGTTGCATTTTATTTTAAAGAGAAAAGTATGATGCATCGACCGAAATAAAAATTACTTACAACGAATTATTTTTGTTTTTTGTTTACATTATCTTTATTCTTTAACAACTACTTTCACCCTTTTAATCATTAAACAATAAATCCAACAAATCTTGCATCTAAGGGTTACTTATTCGAGTGACAAGGGTAATTCTTCAAAAGTTATCTGCTTTTCTTTTTCTACCAATTTCACCTTCTACATGCACTCAATTTACATTTAATAAATATCATTGACACCTTTAATTAATTTAACTTGTATTTGACTGTAACATTGAACCGAAGAGGATAATACGTACCGAAAAGAGTTTCACAAAGAGTTATTCCATATAAAATCAACAAATGGGGCGAACTGCCATTTTTAGTTCAATAAAAAAATTGAGGATAATCTTTGGGGTACTAGAACGACTTAACCACCATCATTTATTTTTTATTGCTAACTTTTAAATCAGTACCCATTCTAAATCCAAAACTCTTCAATTTCATACTTGTATGTAAGGACTAAGGACTCCAGCTTTACTGTCAGAATAGATATTGAAGTGATTGATACTTTATTTGATAGGGTAGTAAACGTACATTCTATATAATAAACAGAAATTTGATTAGTACAATTAGAAACAAAATGGCGGTCGTATAAATTTCGCATACTTTATACTCAATTTTACGCTTTTTAATTGGGCCCAATTGAAATTTAGAATTGATATTTTTTATGAATAAATTACAAACACTTATGATTCCAAGAAAAAAATAGTATTGTCCTAAAATATTTTTTTTTATTTAAAAAATTTCCTTGAAAATTGATCATTTTGAAAAAAGCTCAACTTAAAGTCCATAAAAAGTCATATGGAGGAAAAAATAGAATAGAATAGAATTTAATACTTTGAGAAAACATAGGCTTTATCTATTTTAGCCATGTGCGGTTAAAGCCATTCTGTTATTTTCACCTCTCTTGATAATATCATTTTTACAAAAGCCAAAATAAAGTTAATGCACTATTGCATTCAAAGCCGAGTTTAAACAACCAGTAGTTGTTGCATAAAATTACGTTGGACCAACCTAATTTTACACAGCGATAACTGATGGTCGGCATTACCGACAGGTTAGCCCAAATTTCGTCCACATTTTAACACAGAATTGAACTTCTATATAAGTCTCTTTTTTGGTATACACAGTGATGGATTTAAGCCTAGGCTCGAGCCTAGGGCGGCATGGTTTTAGGGGCGGTAAAATGTACGGAACACATTACATTCACGGAATATTAGAAATGTGTACCCTAATGTTGACATTGATTTGCAATTTTTTTTAGTCTAAACGACCAGGGTTCAGTCTAAACGTCGTAAAGATCTAAACGTTCAGGGAAAGATCGTTTTCCACTTGGGAAAGGATGAAAAGCTACTAACGTGGAAGTATTGGCTAAGATAGACTTAATACTCTGGCTTTATTACCTATTGAAGCCTAACTAGTGCAAAAAATCGATTACGATGATGTAATTGACATTTTTGCATAAATCAAATCTAGGTAGACGAAGGTAATATCTTAAATGAAGCTGCGTGTAACATAAAACTTTAAAAAAAATATTGGAATTAATTAGTTATATTTAAAAACTATACGTTCATTCATAAGAAATTTAGTAAAAACAAAGAAAAACTAATCCATAACGTAAGTATTTGATTTAAAAACTAGATGTTTTATCTTGATAACTAACTTGTTATGGAGTACAAATTAGCTAGATAAAATTTATAACCTGGGAATCAGGATCGCTACAGAAATTCATCGCATATCTCTCATTGCGAGTAGGCTTGTGAAGGCAGGCAAGCCCAACTTAAGTTTACGTCACCAATCTTAAATACTTTTAAAACATAGCCTTAAAGTAATAAGCCTATCTCATCATATAAATAATCATATGTTTAAGCATTACTTTCAATATAATCTGTTTTTAAATAAGATAAGTAAACCCAAACCACTTCCCATTCAAACTATATCTTCCTTAAAAAAACCCCTGATTATAAAACATCGATTTCCCTAAATGGGGAAAGTCTGAACAAAAAAATCAGTAACATAAAAATGACAATTTCAATAACATGGCAAAAAATGAGACATGATGCAAACCTTCCTCAAAATTTCAAAGAAAAATCAGGGACATCAGATTACAAAAAAAAATAATATGAATAGAGTGGACTAAGTCACCCTAACTCGCTTAAGAACAACACGAAGGAAACTGGCTTTTAACATGTGAGGAGACAAAAACGTGGAACTTCTGTTGAATTTGAAAATAGGAAGATCTCAATTTATCAACATTAACCGCTCAGGACTTCCTACTGTCTTTGAAAAGAATGAAGATGGACATAATATAATCTGCGGTAATTTTACATAAATACTAATCTATTGTTATCTAAATTTTGTTGTCTGCTATCTGATATACGATGTTTCGTAAGCCTAATATAATAGTACGCAAGAATAATACTGATTAATTTAAATAACTGGCAAGTATGATAAACCTAAATTGTTTCAAGTTCACTTGCTTAAAAAATATGAACTATAAAACTTTAAAAGAATAGAAACATATTAATTGTTGATCATAATACATTGTAAGTAAATACTAAACAATTAAATTTTAACGATTTACTTTGTAATAGCTGATTTCTACGACTTCGTTTGCATAACATATATGTTCGTAGTTACAATTTTTCTTTTGGACTTATCGTCTACCGCGTGATGTGGTTAAACAATTTTAATATTTTTTCCGATTCCAATTTTTGATTTTTTCTGGTTTGTTTTTTTCAAAATTATTGAGTTTTTTATTTTAGTGAAAATAAAAATACCAAAAGTGAGATATTGCAGTTTGATAGAGTTTTTACTTCTGCAATGTCTTATTTTTCTTAAATAAATAAAAAAATAAAGACGTCAAAAATCTTCAATATATGTGTTCTTGAACTAAGGAAATAATTTTCTTGGTAATTTTCAACTTCATTCTTGTACAATAACTTAAGTTTGGAGTATGATAAATATAAAAAGGAATGCAGTTAATTCTCGGTTATCCATGCGCGGATTATCCGTGCATGATTTTTAAATATTTGGGTTGGAATCACAGATTTTCTTAAGAAGTAAAACCACTAGCCTGGTAAACCAATTTTGCCTTAGATATTAGAAAAAAAGTTCAAACCGTTCAAACAATGTAGTTTTGACGTATTTGCCCAGCTATGTATTTCGATTGACAATCAATCTTCCTCAGTGGTAATCAAGTAGTAACTGCTATGTGATAAGTGCTACATTTATATATAGTGGCTCATCACATAGCAGCTACGGAGCGTTCCAAAACTACTTAATCCCCACTGAGAAAGTTTGCTTGGTAATCGAAATACGTATTTGGGCAATACGTCAAAAATAAATTTGTTTAAATTTACGTTCAAATTTATGTTTATAGATTACTTTGGTCAATTATGTTACATAAATAAGATCACAATATATTATGTATTTTAGAAATAAATAATTATAGTTCTGATTATCCGTATTTTTCGATAATCCGTGCTGCCTCTCCTCAACATTAGCGTGGATAACCGGGAGTTTACTATACTACCAAAATCGATCCTGAAGTTCTCAATTTTTGGTGCTTACTAAAAAATAGCATTTCATTTTTATTTGTAGGAACTACATATATTACATGTAGATTTCTTTTATACACTTACTGATTATAGATTTCTCTTTAGGGATACTTTTGGTCTTAAAAAACACATACATTATCACGCATAAATAACGGTGTGTTGGTTCATGTTTTAGATATAGTAGAAATTACTCAATTGAGCACACGCGCATAGTTTTATCAAATTGTATTGTTCACTGAACAGTCTCAAGCAACTTCCGTAACACCATTTATTTTTAAATAAAGTGGTTGTAAATAGTAAAAAATGAAACAAATATTTGGAACCGCAAAAATAGAAAATTTTAGTTTGCATAAACTTTGTTTACAAATAGGTACTTAGTAGTAAGGAAATAGACTTTTATCAATTCAAGTCCTCAAGGACATTTTTGTTCTAATGGACAGTTTTTCTTTGCCTTTTTTGTATCAACTGTAAAGAAAGTCACTTTTTCAACATTTCGGAATATTGCATTTATAAGCATTTTGAATAGTTTTGAGGATATCTACGCTTATTATTTTTTTTTCTCGAGAGAAACGTCTATACGTTCTATACCAGGAGTGGATAAACGGTCGATCGCGAACAGGTCAACAATCGATTGCAGGTATTTTAAATATTTTTTTAGGTAAATTTCAAATCTTTTAAATGTAAATGTATACTAAAAATTAAGCTGACAATGAAATTTGATTTTGAAATTAAACAAACAGCAGATTCTACAGCAGATATACTGATTCCCAAATAGTACTTCTAATACTGAATTATGTCTTTAAATTTGTATTTGTTTTAGTTTAACTCATTTTTCGAAGTTAATAGCGTATAAATAAGAAAAATTTTTATCAATCATACCAATATTAGGTATGCCCATCCCTGTTCTATACTGTCAAATGCCAAAGCGAGGAAAAAAATTTTGATTTTTTTTTCTGGGTTAATTAAATGAGATTAATATACTTTTTTATTCTTGATTTAATTTCTACTTAGCAAGTTTTAGATAAACGAAGCATCTGTAATTGGATAAGTAATGAATATAATTCAATATTATTTCATAAATTTGTTTTATATCAATGACCAATTCGTCACAAGTTATTAGGCGATTAAAAGTGTGTACTATCGATATTTTGATATGTTTAATGGGTGAATTTTTGATTTTCCTCATCAAACATCTTCAAAAATTGGGGAGTTTTACAAAGCACTTTTACACAGGTCACCGATTAAAAGGTCCTCTTTCTGACAGTAAAATGGTATACATATCTACCTGGATAATTACATAAGAAATTTTTCATGCAAGATACATGCAATATAATTTTAAAACATTTGCTCATCAAGTTTCAGTAATACTTAAAGAAAAGTAATTTACATTTAACTACTTATTAAAACTTTCAATGTCAATATAAAAATACCTGGAAGAAAAAACTTTGAGAAAAGTATGCATATCACTTCATAATAAAAAATCGAGGAAAACATTTCATACTTCTTAATGTTAAAAACATAATTTTTATTTTTAACTTAACAAAAAATAATAATTTCCACGTGGAGAATTATCAAAACTCGTTTCTTAAATAATTCATCTTAATTTTTTAATTAAAACATAAATTTTGAAGAATAAGTTTGAAACACGAAAAGAAATAATGAACACGAATAAAAAAAGGTAAGTGATGTCGTTATTAGTAATGGTAGATAATTAAACTTTTAACTAAAAGATTGTAGTATTAGATCTTCACGAATTAAAGAGGTATGTTTCAAAGGTCAAAAATGATCATTATTTCTCTAATAGCTTATAGTAATAATAATTATTTAATGTTTTCTTCAAATATATTTTATACTTTTTTAAATATTGCTTTTAAAGTGCCTACGTGCCACTAATAAATTGTTCATAATTGTTCACGATCATGAATATAATAAAATTTGATTCCCCCTCCATGCGTTTATGTATAAAAACATGATACATAATTTATAGAGCAGTTTATATATTATTGCCTAATGTAAATTTTCGTATATTTTCAGCCGTCATTTTTGTGTTTACTATGGCACATAGAGGAAATTATTAACGATCCTTTTTTGTAGGAAATTTTTTCAGCTTTCATTTTGATAATTATTTTTTTGATTTAGAACGGTTCAAAAGTAATAATGAAAAAAGTTATTTTTTTTTGGAAAAGTCAACTTGGGAGGAGGGAGGCGACGCTTTTGCATGACGGATTTTTTTGGTTGAAATCATGTTTAAGAGCTTATTTATTAATATATTATATAAGATAACCTGCTTTAACGTATTTAATTGTGAGTTCACATAAACAATTTCACCTCCACTACTATAATGAAAGATTGTGAAATTCTACTATTAGTCCGTTCAATTAAGACATTTACCCTTGCATAAATTCCCAACAAGCTGAAAATTTGAATGAACGTTAGGAACACCATTGTAATGAAAAAGTGAAAAGTCCCCAGCAATTCCATATGTGCAAAATATTTTATTCAAGGTCAAAGTTTACAAACAAGGATCTTTTGGATTTTTTAGCGAAACGGGTAGTTTTATGATAAAAATATTTCGAACAAAAATAATAAATCATGCAATTATCAACACAAATTGTTCTTAGAGTTTTTTTCATAAATTTAACCATTTCTGGGAAAATACGAATCAAAAATTTACTTTAGTTGTATTCTCTATAATACGATATGCACATGTTTCAACCCTTACGAGGTAATGTTCTTAGGGTTTTTTTTACCGTTTCTCCGGTAGGCCTTCCCCAAGATTTACCTTAGTAAAATTTAATGGAATATTAGGTCAATTTATTCATCATCATCGTTGTCACCTGTTTATTCTTCTTCATCTTCCTAAATTGAATTAATTAAATTGTTCTAACAGTAATACATCAGTTGTTTTGTTGTTGATGTAAGTATTTCCTGTGTTGGAGTTTCAACATTTGAACATAACTAGCCTGGACAAGTGGTGCACACATGGAATCGATGGAGATTTTTCACAATTTCTTTACAATGGTGTCTTTAAAATTCATGCAAATTTTCCGTTTTTTGGGAATGCAATTTGCTCCTATTTTTTCGATTTAATTGATCGGACTATATGTTGGTATCTCTAAAAATGACTTTTTCTTATAATATCGCCTCATTGATGGCGATTCCGGTGTTTTTTTTAACTACCTTCATAATAAAACAAATTAAGAGGTTCGTCTTAGTTTTATGGTTAAAATAATCGTTTTTTAATTGTTTTTTCCCAAAAACTACTTTATTGAATTCGAAACTCTTCTAAGCAATTAAAAAACAAAAACAAACAGACTTAATATTTATTTTGGTAATTAGATACTGCCCAAAAATAAATTTTCAAAAATTGTGAAATCTGTAATGGATAAAATAAGGTGTGTTTTTGAAACAAACAAAAACTAACGATATCTTGCACAATCTCTAGCACAGCTGTTTAGTCTATTTACCTACTAGAACAAATTTTCAGGATAAAAATATAAATAAATAACATCTACCCGTGAAATATTAACATTCTAACATTGACAAAAATTGGCCATTGAATGAAGTCTAAATGACAGTTGAAACCAACGACAACAGTCGGTTAGTTCAAAGATTGAGACAATAATTATTCTATTTGGTATCTCACGCGTATGTGCTTACAATTTTTGTTCTATGTCTTTACCGACATACATACATTTGCCTATTATTATATTGATATTGGTTCTCTTCCTTTTTTATCTTTCATTTAGATTGATGAATTTCATTTAGATTCAAAAACAAATGCTTATTTATCTAAATAAGAAAAAAATGAATAATTTATGGCAAATTAAATGGGTAAGGTAATTTTATTCAAATAACAAAAGTCAAATATATATAAGTGTTTTGATGTCTTATTAAAAACAAATTTAATATTAGGTACTATGTAACAGGTGATCACGCACTTATAAAAATGAGGAGAATACAAATTAAAATATTTATGGGTACTAATATTAATTCATTAAACTTATTTGCATGTAAAAATAAAAAATAAAATATTCAACAACTTTACGGATTAGAATTAACTTACTAATGAGTATTTAACCATAAATAAATTCAAATGCAGATGCATGGAAGAGGTTATTAAATACCTGAAATACTAATTAAATAATAGTTGAAAGACTGTCTTGCACTTCAAAGTTTGGTCTACCAAAATATTTGGTATAATTTCATCATTATGAAAAATGTAAATAGTATTTCTTGTAAATAAATATCGTTTTACAAAAGGTATTATGATTTTTGCGCCTTTGTTCAAATACATTCATATTTTCAATCAATACGAATGTAAAAGAATTTTAACTAAAGTATCTTTAAATATTAGAGTATGTTGATGTTTATACAAGGAATGGAAAAAATGTTTTTTTTTTCTAAATTTAAACATGTAAATAGTATATAAAACAAAATGTGCTTCCTACCGAAATTTCGTAAACATTTATTTTACTAATTCATTTGAATATAAAATGAAAACTGTACTAATATAGACGTAACGAATGATAAACTGAAATTGGAGCTGATATAATAACTCCAAGAGTAGGTTTATTTTTGAAGCATTTGCTTAGTTGAATTTAATTTCCGCTACTTCCGTTTTATGAAAACAATAGTGAATTAAGTGAATTGATATTGAAAAATAATTTATTAATCAAAATAAAATTAATTTTTATTAGGACTTGTTAAATTATTTTACAATTTTGTCAAAAACTAAGACATTTTATAATGCAATTTTCAAACATGTATATTTATAAATCACAGTATACTTCTTTAAAAAAAGGAACTAATTTTATTATTAAGAAAAATTTCAATATCTATATACTTGGAATACAAGGTAATATATGAACTTATATGATTATTTTTCTATAATTTTTATAAGTTTCAATGAAAAAATCAATCTATATTATAATTTTTTATGGTAAAGAATAGATAATTCCGTTTTTTTTTCTTTTAGTGTAACATTCATAAAATCAAAATGGTTAGTACCTAACTTACTGAATTATTACTTTAAAATAAAGTCTTTTGCATTTAAACTGATATTTATATTGCCACGTAAAATGGTTGAAATTAAGAAATTCATTTTATTTTCTTGTCATTTTCGAAGAAAAAGACTTCAGTCATCGAATGTATGATATTTTATTTAAAAAAATTTGCACTATTCGCAAGTCTGGACAAAAAAAGAAGAATAAAGTGTACACCATTGAGTGGATACCATAGAAATAGTAATAATTTACACATTTTTTGATATTTTTAACAATTTTTTACCATGGAAAACAATTGTATACCCTAAAATTGCTATCAATTTTTCCTTATGAATAGAGGTTGTGTAGATTGAAAAGAATTCAAATCATCAATTTAAACAACCTTTCCCTTTGTACTAAAGTACAAATACCATGAAAAACTTTCAAGTGATTTTAAAGTTTCGTATTGTGACGGTCATTTAATGCCGAGTCAATAGGAGCTCTTTTTAACCATTTTGCATTTTGTTTTAGCTTTACATTGATAGATATTTCATTTATTTCCGAGTCACAATTAATAAATTAATGCATAATACTGTATGTCCTATGACTCAATTTCTTCTTTATCATTAATTCAAATCATTACCTGATGATGACAGCCAAAAGCTGTTGAAACGCATATATTTCCGCATTTTAATTGATAAAATAGATATAAAAATATATATAACTTATGCATCATTACAACAAATTTAGTGCGCTTTTTAAATAAACATTTTATTTCACATTTTTAGGATTCATACATATAAGAACATTGAATACATTCAAACCCATATGCATTTAAAAAATCATCAAATTGCACTTATTCATGAGTGTTTAGACACAAAGATATTTCTGAAAACATTTTTATTTTTGACTTTTTCTATTCCTCGATATTGTATTATTCTTTTGGTCAATTCGTTCCTATGATCGCTTTTAGTCAGAGAATATATTTTTACTGGGAATATTCATGTTTTCTTTAGTAATTTTCTAAGTAGAATATTTGTTTGATTGTTTATCGTTTGACACTTCAGCACTGGTTGAGGTGGCCCACCTTTCTGCATTAGTACAATGCAGCTGTTTAAATGTGCTACAATGATCTCCTGATCTTATTCTAGAAATTATTTTTATTCTTTCTGTGCTGTAGTTTGAAGTGGTCATAATCTTTTAGCCATCGTACGATGTGTAATACAGTAGGAGTTGTTTGATGAATTAGCTTATCTTTGTTTGGTATACTCTTAATTTCTTTGTTCATATTCTGTTCTTTTTTCAGGTTTTAAAATGGCGAATGAAGGTTTAAACATGTTTCTTTTTAATAGATTTGTCGACGGTCTAGTAACCCTCTTTATGACCCGATAACCATAATGGTTTTGGAGATTTTGATTTTCTTCTATTTAGTACTGTTTCGGATTTTAATCGGAAGATTGGTTTTATTTTAATGACGTATTGGAAAGGTTAGATCTTTATGGTTGCGAAATTGTTCATAATAATACTCTCATAATAAGATTTATTATTAACCCTCTCACAAAATATGGATTAAATAATTGATTTGACACTTAAATTTAATAAATAAAACAGTCAAATTCAAACGGTTGATATGCGTTTTTCGCAAACCACGGGCATCAATGATTATAAATATTGTTTAAGTGTGCGTGAAATGAGCAAATTATTGAAAAATATGTCAAACCTAATTTATTTAAAAACGCATTTTGATCTTAATTTTCCTAATATTTTAATAGTTATTCTGTTAGCCTAGAAGTAGACAAATCTAACAAATCATAGATAATGAAAATCGGTTCAGACATTCTTCAGTTATAAGTAGTCTAACTAACACGATTTTGTTTTATATAAATATAGATAAAGAGATAGGGTAATATTTACCGTTTGAGTTTAGTTTTGAAATCGGAAGTAATAAAAACTACGCAAATTATGTACGTTATCATGATTATTAGAGTTCTTTAAAAAAATGGTTATATTACTGAAAATGCTTATTTGTAATATAATGATAGCTCAATTTTAAGCGACGAAAAAGAAGATTTTTTGTTGATTTGTATACTTTTTATATGCATGCTTGACCAGTGTAAAATTAGTAACTTTATTTAATTGGATATATTATATTGAAATTGGTTCCATTTAAATTAAAAAAACTAAATCATCTTCTAAATGTGAAAATAAAAGAGTAAATTGATGGCTTGTAAAATAAATTCGAGGTAACACCGTGGGTAATGAGATAATAAGTTGATTTTGATAACTCTCTTTTTATTGAAGAGTATACCTACATTGAAGAGGGTTTCCTATAAATTTGACAAATTTGAATCGTATTCTAAAGGCCAAAAATAGGAGTTGATTATTAGATTTGTTAACTAAATGGAATGAAATACTTTATCAATACCGTAAAAATACGTCGAATTAAAAATTAGAGCACAATTTTTTTTTGGCCTTTAAGGGCTTTTCAAATATGAAACTATTTTTAACATTTTCTCGAACTCGGAAAATTGTGAAAAATCGTTTGTACTCGTAGCAGGATTTCGTTGTTTTGAATGCTCATTAAAAGTTCTGTCTCTTGTTTTAAAAAAATCAAAGTAATTTTTTTCTGAAGCTTCATAACTTTCGCCGAAAACTTTGTTACTGGTCGACTGATATTTTATTATATACCTTTAGCAAAGAAAAATAATAGAATGAGTGTTAAAATAAATGCAGCAGTATGAATGTCTGTCTTCATAAATCAAGTTGAATTTCCCAGAAAAGTCAAAAATTCCGAAACTGATTATATGAAAACAGACGTTTAATGAACCTTAACGGTTTATGGTCTACCGAAAATGCAGACCAATTTCAACATAAATATAAATTTATAAAGGCAATCTTAGAAGAAGAACTTAAAACTATATCTGCCGGAAAACTATATGAAATGATATATGAACGAAATGAAATTTTCGTAACACAAATATTGAGTAACCTATCAAAATCTCGAACTCCTCTCAAGCAACTTTATATTACAAAGAAGATACAGTAAAACCCCGCTTCATGCGGGAAATTCGTTCGAATAAAATCCAATGCTAAACGAAACCGCGTTAAACGAGGCAGATTTCGGATGAGTGAAGAGCAATAGAAGACATTTTCTGTGTTCCGTGCTGTTCATAGGAAAAAAGAAACTAGATTTTGCTATTCATATTGGCCTGGTAGTTTTGAATTGAAATGAATACCATAACTTGATTGTACATTTCAAAACTGTAATTTATGTAATAATTTAGGGAAGTCCAAAACTACCACGTACTAATGAAACAATGTTAAGCAGGATTTTACTTTATACCAAATATTTTCTAATCAACGAAAAATAGAGGGAAATTTTTTGTTCGAAAAATTAGAAATAACGATTTGAAACCAATGAATCTAAATTATTTTTTAAATTGTGAAAACAAATAATAAAGAAAAAACGGTATACAAAACACACAGTAGATTTTACACCTCAATCCCACGTTATTGTAAACTAACGATCAATTGTCATGATTCAAAGCATCAAATAAGTAATTTGTATGTTTAATAATTTGGCGCCGACTCAAAATTAATTAGTGTCATTGGTGTGCACGCTAAGTAATCAAGATTGAAAAAACTGTTTTTTGGTTTTTAGTTTCTTTTTTCTATTGGTTCTATTTCTTTTTTGGTTAAACATTTTTAAAGTTTTTTTTTTATAAATATTTAGTCTATTAATTTATTATACGAATACGGGGGGGGGATATACATTTAGAGAACTTTTCGGTAGTAAAAACAAAAATTCATAATTGATTTTCATTCTTCAAAATGCTGTCTTTATCAATAGAAATTTAGTTTCACACTTTCCATTGACAAAATAGGAATGCACAAGATGCAAGCAATACAAAACTTAATCAGTTGGTATCTGATTACAATTCCTAACCACATAACCAATCTAAAATTAAAAACTACCAGCTAAGAATTTTAAATTGATATTTTATTCAAATGAATACAAAACCTTCTTATTGAATTATATTTATACTTCTCACATAATAATGGTAATTTTCTTAATATTATATTTTTTAAGTGGGTACTTAAAGAAAATATTATTAGTAAAATTACAATTATTAATAAATTACTTTGTGTTTGAAACACAAATTAATGTTTTCATTAGCCGTTATTATTACGGTCATAATTATATTAAAAAATTGTGATTAATATAAGGATAAAGGAAATTAAGTGGAATGTTATTTTAATGTTGGTAATTACCAAATGTTAACGAGTAATAAGAGTTGATATAAGACTTTAGAAGTATTGTAAAGAAAGCAAATTTAATATATATTCTTGATGAATACCAGCACATTTTTATAACTGATAGGTTGATAGGTTATAAGTCAAAGAATTAAGAGGAATAAACAACAATTAAGTTTACATCTTTTTTGAGAGGCAACTAATAGCTATTTAATTGGATCTTGTAAAACGATAAATGAAACCATTATCAAACATGAAAGATATAAAAAAGGTCAATTAATTAAAATTATTAAGAAAATTCTTTAAATTTAATTCTTATTCAAGGTTTTATAAACTCAAATATGAATATTAGCAACTGGGCATATATGCTAGCACAGCGATCAATTTGCATTTGAAATAAATTTATGAATAACGTCGGTGTTATTTTAACCTTTTATTTGTGATCCTTTTTTAAACTTATTTCCTCATAGAAGTTTTAATATAGTTAGCAACTTGAACTTTTCTGTGTTAAAATTGTTTCAGCTTTTATAAATGATAAAAAACTATTTAAACGGAAATTAATTTTTAATATTTTTGTCATGAAGCTAGTAATGAATAAGAGAATATAGAAAATAAGTAATAAATAATCATTTCGATTCTTGTAAACTTTAACAACGGCAAAATCTGGCAGCGTTGCATTTTCCGCTTGATTTCTACTTTAATTTGTAACATAAATCAGGTCATAATGCAAATTTAGTGACAAAAGATAAAATAATATGATATTAAAATTGAATCATCAAAAAAAAAAAAATGCGAATTAAATCAAAAACAAAGTGAAAAATGCAATGTCGCCAGATTTTAACGCCGCTAAAGTATACATGAACTATCATTTCTTTAGAAGGGTTTTTATTAAAGAAGATAATTAGAATTAAAAATATGGATTTAATGGAAACGGAAATTAATTTTTAATATTTTTATAATGAAGCTGGCAATGAATAAGGCATCGGAGAAAATAATTCATAAATAATCATTTCGATTTTTGTAAACTTTAGCAACGTCAAAATCTGGCAGCGTTGCATTTTTCGTTTGATTTTTAATTTAATTCGTAGTATAAATCGGATCATAATGCAAATTTAGCGACAAAAGATAAGACTATAACATAATTGAATTATCAAAAAAAAAAAACGCGAATTAAACCAAACACAAAGTAAAAAATGCAATGTTGCCAAATTTTGACACCACTTAAGTATACATGAGCTATATTTCTTTAGAAGGTTTCTTATTAAACAAGATAATTAGGATTCAAAATGTGAATTTATAGTTTTCATATGTTATAACGACACTTGGATGTAATCGACTGAGCCAATTGAATTTATATAAAACTGAAATAGTTTTATTTTTATCTGCTATAAAGAAATAATGATAAGATAAATTTTAGCATTGCAATTGTGTTTTAGTTTGAGTAGGTGAAGTTCATTTGCATTATTTTTGTAAAATGCTAATTGTTGTTCGAAAAAACGGTTTTATTAAACTAGATTGAGTTCAATTTACTTAATGTTTATTATGAAGTGACATCTGAAAATACTTAATTAAGTGTTTGTAACTGAGAATGGTATTTTTATTGGTATAAATTAGAGTTAAATAAATTTAAATTATTTGGACATAACCCAACTATTGAACACTGTATACCAAAGTGGAGATATTTCAGATTGCACATGAATTTATGAAAGATAAATCAAATATAAAATATGCAAGGATATAACGAATATCATGTCGAATTTACTTACTTATGAGCCGAAAGGAAATATTAAATTGATGAAATCAAATGGATGGCTGTTGAGTTGAAGTGGGGAAAATCACACACGTTTTTAGGACTTAGAAAAAAACTCCTAATGCCGAAAAAAAGGAGTCGGATGTGTTGAATATTTTTTTCCGAGATGAATGTTGTTGAACGAAATGAAGTATTGAAATGAATCCTGAACGCCGACTGTAGAACATCGCGATCTCGCGATGTTTACATTATTGTGAGGCCGCTACTAAACCTGCCACTCGAGATTGCGCATCGCTCGCGTCGTTACAACTATAAGCTTTCCCGATGCTCCTCGTCGTCTTTTTCGAAACGTCCGACGTCTATAATTGTATCTCTATTACAAATTTAGCTGCATCCTCCTTTTCTCCTCTTATTTATAAAAAAAAAAGAAAAAAGAAATTATAATAAAATCATATACCTACCTTAACTATTCTACTAACAATGTTTTGACACATCTTCCAACTATTACCCAATAAAACACCCAAGTCTTACAAACGTTTCCATACCTGACTACTTTAATCAATAGGTACCCACATAACGAATTAATTGGTATTCCATTCTTCAGCTTATTAAATTTTATGACATTTTATTACAACTTAACATATTAATAAAATTTACATCTTTTACAACCATTTCTATTTTTATCGCTGCTAACAAAAAATGTCGATATATAAAATAATGAATAAATGAACAGAAATTTCAATTACCTATCTACAGATATGGTTTTAAAATATGCTAATTTTATTTCAAGAAGTATAACAATAAAAAAAAGTTATGTTCCTTCTTTTTATTAAATACTTATATTTCTTGGTACCAATAAACCTTAACTAAATTAATAATTTTTTTAAAAAAAGTTACACTTTAATATTTAGTGATTTTATTTAACTTTAAATTCTGTATACTTTTTATTACAATAAGGAAATATCAAAAAACGAGATAAATTCTATGAAAAAAATTACTGCAAAAGAATGAATTATAGGCTTTAATGCGGATAGTTCAAGTCCTTATTGATTTTAAAGCGTATCCTTTACAAAAACTATTACAATCAATAATCAGATTTTGAGATAAAGAATTTTAATTGGATTTTAGTTGTGTTATTTTATTTTATACTTAAAGCCATAAGAATTTAGATAACATCAATTAAATGGTATTTTACCTCCCCCAAGGACATTAAGATTTATTCCACATGTCTTTTCTTTTCTTTGCGTTTTTATATTATTGGTCTTTAAAGAATGTTAAATGCCACTTTATTTTTTTATTGAACTAATACATTTTTATAACTATGTTTTAATTATTTTAGGGTTCTTATAAGAAGTTTAAATATCATTTGCTTGTCTGGATTTGGACGTACGACTGATTACTGATCACAAAGCCATCATATGAGTCATTTTAGGATGTTAAACCTTTATTAGAACTTATATCATGCAAAGAAAAACGTTTCTCACCTACTGATGGTACTGCTGTTTTCTCAAAGATTTACATTTAAAATACTCACATTGCCGAAAACTATCGTTCAGTTTTATCAATGGGTATGTGGTATGTAATCATTATTACAAATCATGCGCCAGTTGTCAATACCGCGAATTTAAGATGTATACATAAGTAGTTAAACGGATAGATTTATCGATCTGATTGACGATCTGATCCTGATTGACTGATTAACTAATGGATCAACTCTCAGCCTAAATCGCTAATCCTAGAGACGTGAAATTTGGAGGGTGCATTTTTTATATGAAATAGGTATCCGATAACAAATAATTTTCAAATATTTTTCCCCTAAAAAGGTAAAAAGGGGTGACAAAGTTTATATGGGATTACGTATGGCCAGATCAATAGTCGAAATTTCAAATTTAATAATTAAATGCCATTAAACACGAAACATTAAATGATTTTAAAAATAAAATACCTTTTAAGATCTAACTTTACAAAAGAAACAAACTTATTGCTGCCATAAAACGAAAAAAAATGCCAACGACACTGTTGATATCATTTGAAAGCCAGAATACCAGTTCAAATCTCTGAACACTTTGGTGCACATGGGCGATGCTGTAAGCTATTCTGTGGAGCCTCTTTGTACATTTAATTCACCTGGTCACTGGAAGCAATAAGAAACGATTTGAGTGGAAAATGCTTCCCATACGACCAGTTTTATGGGGCCTTCGCGAAAGTAAGTTCATCTGGCGACCTAGTCTTGTTAGTACCTGAAGGGAAAACCTAAAATGCCATACATTAAGAGGAACTTCAAATGAGAACTTATTTACATTAAAATATTTTATTTGAGTATTCTTTTACATACTGAATCAAAATCAACCATGGAATTACGTAGCTTAATAGCAATAATATGTATAAGAACAAAAATTATGTAAATACTATGGAGTTATCATTCTTCATAAGATAGTAAATAAAAAATTTAGCAAGCATACATCTTATATGTATGTATATATTAAAAGAAATCTACCAATCATATTTTAAGGCTTGATTTTATAATTCATCCAGCGAAACGGGAGGGTGACAGCTAGTTATAAAATAAAATTAAAAAGAAAGTAAGGTCGGATTTTCTCAGTTTGCGTAATATAATTTTACTTCATTAATGTTTCGCTAGGCAGGCGAAGTGAGACTCCTTACGTTTTTTAATTGATGTATTATTGCTGTATAACTATTGTGACTATTACACGAATAAAGGATTTTTATTAACTTTGTAAATCGTTAAATATTACAAATTAGTTTCCTTGTTATGAGATAAGAACTTAGCATCTCCATGATTGCCATTCTTCCATAAAAATTTTTTATATGTGTTATTCGAGGATGCTTTCTCTTTGTAACAATAGTATTGTATTCTTCCCATCAAAATTCAATATGTTTATCACCAATTTTTCATAATCCTGTATCAGAATTTTAAGACATAAATTGGATGATTTATGCTGGATATCTTTTATTTAATAAAAATAATAGACAATGTGCCCCAATGTTATAGCTCAAAAGTTATGTTTCCTATTTTGTCGTAGCAATTCATTTCAACAATTGTTTTATGATCATCAAAAATACCTCATTTAATTTTTCAAAAAACAAAAATTCTTTCTTTTATAAAAGAAAAAAAAAAATTAAATAAAAATCAAAGAAAAGGCTTTCATTTTCTATATATCAAAAATTAGGAAATTTAAATAGTAATAAAATTATAATTCCAAATACAGTTATTTTCAAAGATAACTCAAATCAAGCGTAAGAGGTTCTATTGATTTTAAGAAGATATTCGATGACAATAAAATAGAAGACTTTTTACTTTGTAGACAGAACATATGATTGAAAATTGTTTTGACTAATTTTAATATATATAAACCAAATATCTACCTATACCATATTATATGTACTTACTTATGTATTTTATTTACATTAATGTACTTCTTTATTTGATTTTATATTCATAATTCAATTCAATGAGAGTACATACTACGATTTAATATGATTATATCCTTTTTACACATATGTGGTTTGTCAGTTACTTAAATAATCTCATATTGTCAACTACTCAAGTTAATAGTTTGTTATTTATTTAACACTTCCTCACAAGTTTGTATTAATACAAGACAGTTCATGGTCACATAGAATTATCTTTATCAAACACTTCTAAATATATCAGAAAAAACAGTGATTAATTAGAATTTAAAAATATCCTGGAAAATAAATAGAATTTTACACCTATTTTTAACGTACAAAAAAAGACGTCCTTAGTTCGACACGTATTCTTTCGTTTTTTTATTGTATATCTGTATCGTTGGATGATCAACAAGCATTATTCACACGATTGTCCGATTTTAGTAATTATTTTTCATTTCATAGGGTATGTATTGAAGTTGGTCCCCTTCAAAATAAAAAACTCAGATAATCAGTAGGTTTGCTTGATGGTTTGTTGGAATAAAATCCATTAACACAGCCGTAAAAAAACCGATCTTGATAATTCTTTTCTAATTTAATAAAGCATACGTTGAAGTTGGTGTCCTGTAAAATTAAAAATGTAAATTGTATTTAAGGACAGGAAAACAGGGATTAATTAATGGATTATAAAATAAATTAAGAATAAAATCTATTATTTTGACTATAAAAATTGGTCGATTAAAAACATTAAAGACTTCTTATAAATAGTTTGAAACGATTTTTAATAATTACCTGCATCCGAAAAATTGTGAAAAACTCTTTGTACGGGTAGCAGATTTTCGTTTTTAAAAGGAAAAGAATGTAAACATTTAAAATTGAATCTTGAAAGGTTAATAGAAAAAAATATTTGCACTTTAATTTATCTTTCAATTTTAAAATTTATTTTATCAAAGTTGTTACTTTTGAATATCCAATAATCAAAAAAAGATTACAAAAACTTAAAAATTACGTGCTAATTATGAAAAGATTTCCACGCTTATGTCTCGAGGGCGTACGTGCAGCATATTTATTTTAAAAAGCTTTTATATGAATCTTGAAATATACTTTATTTTTATTTCTCAACGAACAAATTTTGTACATTTTACAATATTAAATCACCATTTTAATGATGATTTCTAAATTTTAATAAATGCATTTTATTAATACTAATACTTATACTAATAAACTATTCAAATAGTCCTTAAAATATTTTTGGCATTTAATAATTGCAAGGTATAAATTACAACTAATAGGTATAAATTACAAATAATGGAATTGTATAGTTTAAAATAACACTACAAAGAGTTATTTGTCTTTTTCCTATCTAATATTATGTTTCTCATTGTATTTTCTTCATATATATGCAATTAAATATCGGTTTTTAAATCCTTTTAAATTGTGTAATTATCAATGTTATCGGTCTATTATTATAATGGTAGTTACATACTCTGCTAGTATATACCTATGTCCAAAAAGGAGATATATCTACATAGTAGGGATTCGGACAAATAATCGATTATGTGGAAGAAAACGATTATTTCGTCAATAAAATCAATTTTAATATCGGAAAAATCGATATTAAGAATACATTTTTTGTCCACTGTTGATTTTTATGTACACAACCCTCCCGAGTCCAGATATTAAATCCAGAGTCGTAAGGAAAAGTTATAAATTATAAAAATATTTACTTTTTCCACGACTGTTAGTAATTATTAATAATGATAGTAAATGATCAATAATTTTCAATTCATCACACTTAATTTAACATACACAGAATAAAGAAATGCAAGGGTTCTTTCAAATAAGAAGAAATAATCGATTTTTCCAATTTTGATTTGGTATGTTTCTTTTCAATAAAAAATGAATTTTCTTAAATCGCATACTATATAAAAGAGAAAAATCGGTTTTTCTACTCAATGTCTCATTCCTAATGAAGCAGTGTTTAACTTATTAAATGTTATTTATTAAAATGGAAAATTTTGCTTCTATAAGTAAAAAAACTTACAGTATCCTGTGCGTATGGTTATAAAATATTTTTTTGAGCTTTTTGATTTTTTATTACTCAATACATATTTAAATTGAAGATATATTTTTTCTATAGTTCACTAATTGGTTTTATTTAGTGATGCAGAAGTTCTTGCCAAAAAAAAATTTTAAAAGATGTACTACACATTTATATAAATATATTGTTTCTATGCAGTATAAACTGTGCGGGAAAAAACTAAACTGCTATTAGCAGAAACTTTAAATAAATTCATTATTTTTTCTATTATTCATTTCTACGGAAGCAAATTTAAGCGTCACCGCGCAATTCTTCTTGAATTTTTTCCAACGTTCGGCCTTTTGTCTCCGGTACGGTAAAATACATGAAAGCGGTTCCCAATATGCAACATCCGGCAAAACTCCAAAAAACCGTATACACACCATAGTTATCTATCATTATTTGATACAATTTAGCAACAATAAAACCAGTAATTGAACCGTAAATAGAAACTAGGCTTGTCGCTACACCTTTTATATTCGTTGGAAACATTTCACTCACACACACGTAAGGCAATGGACCTAAGCCTAAACCGAATAAAAGTCTATAAAGAATTAAACTTATAACCGGCAGCAAAGTAAGAGAAGATAAATGTTCATAATTAATGTGTTGAAGATAGAAAAATAGTCCATTGGTAAATAAAGGGATGGTTACCAATGAAGATGATAAAAGCAGCAATGGTCTACGACCCCATGAGTCAACTAAAAAACTACAAAATATTGTTATTATTAAAGTAGCGACTGCTAGAATTGCTCCAGAAAAATTTGCCGATATAGACGAGTTGGCTTGAGAAAAAATTATTTGTGCATAATAAATAATAGCATTCAATCCAGAAAATTCTTGTGCTGTTATCATACCAAGGACAATGAACAATGCTTTCCTATTACTTCTAATTTTAAAAATGTTCCATTTACTTTCCGATTCTGATTGAAGAAGCGATAAACCATCTTTTATTGATTTCAACTCGGGTTGTACTTCTTTAGTCCGTCGTAATTTTATTAACGATTTTACTGCGCTTTTTTCATCATTTATCATCAAATAAAAATACGGAGATTCTGGCATCCACATAAACGTGACTAAAAATAGTAATGGAATCAGTGCGATTAATACAGCATTGGTTTTCAGTGATGTGTAAGGTACGACTAAATATTCTACAAGGATTCCAAAATTAAATTGAAGTGAAATAAAGTTTCCAAGCTTCCCGCGGATTTTTGGCGAAGAAATTTCGCCAGTATACATTGGCATAACTGCAAAACAAGCACCGACTGATATTCCAGCGAGAAATTGAGCTATATACAAGGTGTAAACGTTTGTCGCTAAATAAATCAATAGCCAAGTAATTAGAGATGGCAAGGCTGTCAATAATGATGCTGTTTTACGTCCAAAATGATCAGCAGCCCATGTACCGAGAACTGGTCCGAAAATTCCTCCTAATGGTAGCATTCCTGCTATCCATGATGCTTCCACGTTACTTATTGGAATTGGTGAGTCATCGTTTTTTAAATGAAGTATTGTTGGTCCCACCCAACCAAAATGCGTACCGGAGGTAAACAAAGACAGTGTACCTAGAAATTAGAAAAAATTAAAAGCAATTTTCATTTGGAGCAAATTACTCTTTAGTAATTACTAGACAATTCATTATATTTTCTCCAAACAATTAATTATATTCATAAAACTTGTCAAATTCAAACGGAAATATGAATTAACAATTTATTTCCTTAATCGTTTAAGTTTTTGTTATAAACACATACAATTAAGTTTATAAAATAAACATTGTAATAAAGAAGCAAAATGTATTTTACAGGTATCTAATTATTAACATTAGAATTATTAGATCGATATACTTATATCTTAGATATTATATTCTAATTTACATATTCTAATATCATATTATAAATAAAACTGAGTAATGAAAATAATGTCAATAACGTAGGAAGCTTTTTCGTGTATACGAATCATTAGAGAATCGGTTACTAAAGACATAACTCATTTAATTTTAATTAATTTATCAAAACTATTTGTATCAGTAATTAAGTAATCATTAATTTATCTTTATTTGATCAACATAATGAATTCAAAGAAAAAATAATTAAAACGTTGTAAAACATATACAATTTGCAATGTTACTACTACTTCATTACGTTTAAATAATTCCTTTCAAATATCTTTTAATTCGCCAGTGGGATCATAGAAAAAATGTCCCAATTCCTCAACCTTTTGTCACTTTAAATAAAAAAAACTTTTTTTTCTATATTTTTTCATCATTCTTTTAAATTATCTGTAATGTTTCTCCCCTTTCATCTTTTTTATACAGGAAATTCTGAAGCATGGCTGCAAAAATTTTAATGAATATATTAACCATATATAAGTTGTAAATATTTTTAATGATGAAAGTGATTTGTGGGCAAACGACAAAAAAAAAAGCTTTTAAGGTTCCATTTTGTTTCCATATGGTTAACCAGAATAGGAGGTTTGGAAAAAGGAGTGCTTTAAAACTGCAACTTAAGGCTTTTTGTGATCCCTGGGTTCCTATTTTAACTGTTGTAAATCGAGAAGTCAAGCATAATTCAATAACTGGCGAACAAGAGAGTGTTAGAGTAATTTACTAGTCGGAGCTCCCCAGCTCTTTTAGTCACCATAAAGACAGAGTACTGTAGCCTAATAGAATATGATAGGCAGTTTCATCTTCTATTAGACAGAATATGCTAATTGGAGGATTCAACAGTACGCCAATAGTTTAAAAGATGCTTTCTCCGGCCACAATGACCAGATTTGAGGTCTGTCTCCAACCTGGCTTAAGATCTACTTAAATTTAGTATTTCAACAGTTAGATTATAAGAATAATTTCTCATAATTCTTTTGCTGTGTTTTTGCCTCTTGATGTTGCATCATAAAGATTAATGATTAGTATTAATCCCCTCTTTGATGATTTTTCTTAAGGCCAATTTTGTAACCCCAAACACTGCTCATGGTCCTACGAATAGTGTCTACACTTCTCGACGAGTAAAAACATCTGCCTTTTCATTCTCCAGTATGGCCCTTATGGCCCGGTACCCAGTCCAGTGTTACTTGGTTTTCGGTGGCCAGATCAGTTGTGTTGTCGGATGGTACACGAATTTTGCTGTTTTCCAAGCATATCCGTAAACATTCCCACACACAAGTCTGTACAACATATATTTCAGCCAAGTAATAAAGTGTTTCTTATACTCAATTGTACTGAAAGTTTATACGTCTAAGCTTCTCCGTATATACCAACGCCAGATCCACTATCTGCCACAGAGCCATCAGTAAGGCAGGCTATATGACAGTATTTTATTATCATAGTCTTCTCATTTTTCGTTTGGTCCATCAATTGTCACCAAGAAAGTCATCAAACGAAAACACGGTATCATTTAATCAGTTCCTTGAGTTCCTAATTATTTTTTCTCCTGCAGCATAACTATTTTGTATAGCTTCCTTTCCTTCCTCTTCTTGAATTACAAGCTCAATGGGAGGAAGGCTAAATGAACTTCTAAAGCAGCTGTACGAGAGCTAAAAGATCTCGTTAATCAAAGATAGATACAAATCTCTGAACTTGGCTAAGTTACCTCCTCGCCTGTGCCTGATCAGTTTTCGGCCACCAAACTAGATAGTCGTAAGTCATTCTGGGTCTCACCACTGCTTTATACTACTAAGATTCAATTATTCAAAAAGAAATAAAAAACCCAACAAATGAAGTGACAAAATAACTATCATTAAGCTTTAAGCTTTTCTTTACTTAAATCTATTGGTAGAATTCAGTCCTCACATTTTACATACCCAACTACTTCCAGCGCTTGCACTGTGAAGATGTTGCAATAGATTATTTAAAAAGAAAGGGCTATCAAAATCTAGTATAAATAAAATATGTGTGATTTCAAATTTGAAGTATTACTCGAAAACTTTACTGAGGTTTTTTTAAAAGAGATTTGTATAGTTGTATCTTTTATACACTATACAGCTTTAACCTATTTAAAATGACTTCACTTGTGCTTTCGGTTGTGTTATGATGTTAAAAATAAAATAAGTTTCTTTGTGGAAAAAAAGAGAATAAAAAGGCGTTTGAAATTGTACATTTAAAAATAGCCAGCGTTATTACATTATATGTACTTATTATTAAGACATCATACTATATTATCCTTTATTATCTTCTGGAATTTAAAATTATGTACCAATTATACCAAACACCTAACTTGCATTTTTAGGCAAAGTATCTATTGTAGATATTATAACTTAGGCAGACATTTTGGTAACACTCTTAAGAAGAACCCTATTTTAGAGTCAAATCAAAAATGGCTTAAAGCAAAGTGATTCTGCTTTTTCATTAAACAACTTTTATTTACATGAACATGAATTAAAGAATCTTAATTTTTAAGATTAAAATATATTACAAACATTTCGAAATCAATTTTTAATCCTATATAATATTCTAACCTTCTTGATATTCAAAAACCCATTTTATAAGATTTCATATTAAAAATAATTTATTCTTAAAACAGTTATTAAAATTCAAAAGATTTTTTTTCGAATTATTACAATTTCACATATAAATGAATAAATATATTTTTCTGAGCAAATTATAGAAGGAATAAAAAATAATAGAATGATTATAAACATTGCCAAAGTTCATATTTTTTCACAGCTTTGTTTTTTATGTACTTAGTTTCCTCTTATTTCAACCAAAATATTTAAAAAGCTCAAATTACAAATTATTTGACATTTTACAAATCTTTTTTAAAATAAATCTGTCTTTTCAATTAATCTTTATTTTTTTTAAACCTAGAACTGATGTAATATAATTATGTAGAACCATTTTCTCTAAATTAAAATCATCTTTTGTGTGGTATATATATACACAGAACGTTCAAATTGTGATTAAGTTTAAAAATTTTAAAATTATACAACGTAGGTGTGTAGTAGGTATGTACTTAAGTACGCAAATATTGTTTTTGTAGGTAATAACTACATCATTTTTCATCATTATAAACTTTATAGAATGAAATAATATGTGGAAGGTTTGATTTTAAAATTTTTAGTTTTACATAATTACAAAACGCTTATAAGTATTCTTATCCAAATAATTTCAAGTAATTATGAATTATTGACCAATCATTGATTTAACAATAGATACATTTCAGTAAAAGTAAATACAAAACAGTAGGCAGTTGAAGGTTACATAATTAAGAATAATACAAAACTACGCTCTTATAATTATAATAAGCATGATCAAAATTGTATTTCCTTGTCTTTGTAGCATACAAATTTTTTCATTCAGAGAAAATTCTCTATTTTTTTTCGTGAATCTGTTTCTTAGAAATATCAAATGCTAATGCATAAACAATTTTACAAGTCATTAATTTTTTTCTCATTAAAATAACTATTATCAAAAGTTAATATTACGTTTTCCCTTTATCGCTTTACTTTATTGAACGTTAAAATGGACCACTTTGAAATCCCAGCTTCTGATTAGAATTTTCAATTGTAAAAAATAACAATTTGAATTTAATACCTTTTTTATTAACAAATATTTAACCAAAATAAAAATAAGTGACCTTATACAAAATTTAAATGTTAACATTTTATTTTTGTGTTTTTTATGAATATAAACTTCATAGAAGAAAGATTTTCCTTCCTAGAAGGAAAATCGTATGATAGTTTTCATTTAAAAACTAATATATGAACAGGGTACGGCAAAAATAACTTCCGCTAGGGGTATCCAGTTAAAACTTACATCAATGTTTTTATTACATATAAAATATCGAAACCCTGCATCGATTTTTTCAACATCAAATATTTTCCGCAAAAATTAGATAATTATCAAATTTTCGTTGCCTTAAAAAGGTCATTGTCTTTAGTTTGGTACGTGATGAATGAGTATGCATAGTTAGAGTAATAATGCTATACCAATAGAGCAATGCTGTAGTTATGATGTGTTAAATTTTATGAGTAATCGTATAGGAGAATTATCAAACCGAAATAGTGAGATGAGATATAGATTTTTTAGTGAAAGAAAATATACCAACTAATAGAAATGTTTAATTAGAATATAAGACGATTACAATACATAAAAAACAGAAATAAATATTAAAGTCTACAAGCCTACTGGTGGTCGAGGGGTCTAGGTGATCGCTTCAAAACTGCTAGGTTTTGGGTTCGGTCCTCGTTTCGAGCAAACTTTCGATATTTCTCTACAGCAGATTTTTATGAACTCTAGAGTCGCTAAAGATTTTATTATAAAGTATAAAGCGTTAAACATTTAACGTTATAACATTAAAAAAATATTAAATATCTTATAACTTATTTCGAAGAATTTAACCAGTTTAAGACCAATGCTGTTTAGGCAGAATTTTAGGAAGCAAAAGTTAACTATATCGTTTTTCTTTCATCCTATTCTTCATTTGGTTGCCTATTTGAGCAGCCTTTGAAAATAAGCATTTGGATGGAATAGAATTCCCCACAGCAGCTAAGAATTTGAAGGCAATTCTATAAAGCTTAGGAAACTGAACTTTTATATTAGCCTGATTTCCAACTGGTTTTCTTTGAGTCTTCGTTCTACAGGATTACGTAAATATATAGACAGTTCATCTTTATCACTTGGTGATTAGTTAGTCGCAAAAGTCACTAATTTTTGCGGAAAATATTTGATGTTGAAAAAATCGATGCAGGGTTTCGATATTTTATATGTAATAAAAACATTGATGTATGTTTTAAGTGGACACCCCTAGTGGAAGTTATTTTTGCCGTACCCTGTACATATATTAGTTTTTAAATGAAATCTATCATACGATTTTCCTTCTAGGAAGGAAATTCTATTAAGTTTATATTCATAAAAAACACAAAAATAAAATGTTAACATTTAAATTTTGTAGAAGGTCACTTATTTTTTTATATAACATGCATGAGATGTCTAATAGAGTCAAGCGAAAAAGGTATACAAAGTTTAGCCTTTTCGCTATTTTTTTCAGATGGCGCACATGTTACATTTTAGTCATGTGACCATATTTTTCGCTAAAAACTAGCGACTAGCGACTGAATTTTAAGACTTTACATTTGTGTTGAATGACGTAAACTCATATTGAATGTTCTATATTACACATTTTTGATGCACTGAAAGGTCAAATACCAAAATCGTCATCTTCAATATTATTCTTATGAGCTAATTTGATATTATTTATGATAGGAAAAAGTACTTTGCTTTCAAATTACATCTAATTTATTATTGGTGAATGATGAAGACATTAAGTCAATGCAGAATTTTAAAAATAACTTAAGCATTTTAAAACACAGTTCGTAATAAAACCTGAAAAATTTACGAAACTCAAAGTTATGTTCCGATTCTATTACTGTTGCATAACAGATATTATTTTACCATAGCACGTACTAGTATTATTATAGACTACCTAAAAATCCAGATTTTAATTTTTACCTCTTGCAAGTTCTACATGGAAGTAAAAATAGCGTGAATCAACATATCGAAATATTCCATTTCTCGAAAACTACAAGATATATTTTATTCTCAAAAATCGTCGAAAGAATTTAATAAACCTTTACTCTATTTTTTCAAAAATAGCACGGGTTCTAATAACGAAACTTTAAGCAGATATAATAATAAAGAAATATATTTAATGTTAGTGATTTAAAAGAAAATATTTGTATAAAATTGGAATATAAACCCGAAAATTATTTTTATTCAAATTAATTTAAAAAAGAAACAGTGAGCATTTGTACAAAGATCTTTTCATTGTACACAGATGACCTCAAGAATGTTCGACAATATAAAGGCTATCTAGATAAAATGTTTGATTTCTTATTCTCATAATTTCAATATATGTAATATATTTTGTGTATATAGAGCTAAGAAATTAAAATATTCTTAGATTTATGAAAAAACATAGGAAAGACAATTTCCCCTTCATTACTAAGTGATTGTTTATAAATTTATCAATTTCAATTGTGTAATGTGTGAACTATTTGATTTTTTTAGTAAAATTTTTGTAAAATAAAAAAAATACCAGTTATGGCAGCTAAGAATTCAGTCCGATGTTTGAAACACTTCGTTGTTTCTTCGGCCATTTTTCAACTATAACTATAAACAATGCACTTGAAAAAGCGTTTAACAGGCTAAACGAAAATATAAAATATACGTACCTATAACAAATGCAATAAAAAATAAAGTAATTTACTATTTCTGTTTATTGCGTTTCATTCATTTTTACACTAAACTTTAAAAAGTTATCAAATATTATATCAAACATTTAAATTTTCAAGATCGTGATTAAAGAAAATAACTTTCTCTGAAATCCATTGAGTGTGGTTAGAATTTTTTTTTTGGATAAATAAAAGTATTTTATTAAGCGTTTTTAATTAATCATGTCAATGTCGACGAAGAAAACCAGTTATAAAATAAAATGATTGGACCAGGTAAAAATTATTGTTAGTTCAGTAAAAAATTGAGAATAACAATATCGTTTATTATTTAGCAAAATTTAATTACTTGAATATTATACAATTTTGGGTAATATTTAAATGTAAAAAGTATACGTTTCTGTGCTAATGATTCTAGTTCACTAATTGCCCAAAAATCAAATTAAAAGCATAACTACTTAAATCGAACTGAAAATAATATTTTCTCTTATATTTTGTTTGGGTATATGGCAATTCATTGAAATAATGTAAGAAAAATCATCTATACGTCATCGTATTTCATAAACCAATAATTCTTTTATCATAATTTTAAGTAAATACTCAAAATATTTCATTTATATGAAAGAATATAAGAAGTAAATATAACTATTGCTAAAGTTTTAAAATAAATTTTCTAATGGATTAACACTTATTTTTTGGGAATTCAAACTGTAAATAGAGCAGAAAAAAAATAATTCTTTTGTCTAGTTCTCTATGAATCGTTCCCTTATTACCGAGCAATCAAAATTAGTTTTAAAAATTCATTGAATAGATGGTTGTAAAATAAGTAAATTCAGTAAATTGGTTAAACTTTATCTTTGGTAAAAACATTAAATTGTATATTTTAGAGGATTCGATGAACTTCGTACCATCTAAAATTGATTTGGGATAATTGATTCATTAATACATATCGATAATATTGCCGCATTTTTAATTCTAAATTAGAATGCAAATAAATGGTTACCTATTTACCAGTAATTATAAAAACTTAAGTACGTTTTGTAAATATTTTTTAAGTTACATATTGAAGTACATTCACACCAACTTTTATGATCACCTACTTTAACATCTACTTTAAAATTGCTCTTATGCATACAAATATTATACAAATATATACACAATTTTTCTTTTTGACTATTTTTTGCCCCTTAAAACTGTATTGTTCCTTTGGCTAATTCAAGATGTTATGGAGAGGTACAATCGGAGACAAAAGTTTATATAAATAGAAATTCGGGAATAAATACGTCGTATAGCGTATCATGAGGCGAATAAATAAGTCAACACTTAAACAACTGTACATACTTAAAGAGAAAATCGGAAATTTCACCAAAAATTTTAAACAAAATAAGAAAAAACAACAAATATAGACAATTTTTTAAACTAACTTTTGGGACTGAATGTGTCTTGATTTCAACTTTATAAATCAAAATATTATTGATTTGATGCTCATAAGTTATGAATGTAGAATTTTTTAATATGATTAAAATATAATTGAATTAATAATTCAACATTATATAAAGTAATGAAAATGTAATAACGCTGACGAATTTATAGGTTAGCAGCGTTGACAACTTTAGTATGTCTCTCTCAAGGTTTATAAAATACACAGGTGGCCTCATGGTGACTACGTGACGTATCCAGAAGAAATTCGTACATATCTTCAGACTGATTCAATTTCAAAATTCTTCGTATGACGTCATTTTTTTTTAATGGAGCAACCTGTGTAATTTACAAACCTTGTGTCTCTCTCACATGAAGTGAGTGAGGATACGCAACGTGCTCAACATTTTGAAAATAAATTATTTGACATATTTCATTTTTTTCCGCTTTATATTGTGTACTCATGAGTGTGATAAAGACAAATTATGTGTTTAATTTTTATCTAACCCAATGTACTAACACAGCTTATATTATAAACAATATGGTACGTCTCAGCTGACGATAGTGTTGCCATTCTTTCTTATGCACTTATTAACTTATCAAGTTAAAGACACATTTTCGGTCTACTTTTAATTTTTTTCTTAAGAATCATATAGTGAATTCAAATAAACTTATGCAAAATTAGTTTTCTAAAGTTTAAAGCTGAATATTTTGAAAGTTTGGGATGCCTGGTAGCATTTTTTTGCTAATAAAAATAAATTTAGTTTATTCGATCACCGAATCTCCATAAGATTACATGTAAAATCATAGTATTTTTAAATAACAATCACTTTTTAACCACTTAGTAAATTGCTTTAAAATTTTCACAGGTGCTTTAACATTAATTTTTTTTTCCTAAATTTTTAGTTGTCATACCTCTTTTTGACATACCTCTAAAACAACCTTAAGTCCTAAGGTCGCTAGTCAAACCATACACAGTAAACACATTACTGGACATCGAATTATATGCACTACCAAAATGCCAAAATATGCATGCAAGTATGCACTAAGAAAAGGTAAAATATACACAAAATATGCACAATCAAAAAATCATTTATTTTTAGAATTTACGTTTATTTTCACGTTATATTTATCTCGTTATATAATTCTTTTGTAGGTGTGTACAGGACTGAACTCCTAAACCACCAGACCTATTCTGCTGAAATTTTCTAAGTGTGTTTGAATGCTTGAAAATGACTTTTCGATGATTGCTGACGTTAATTTACAGAACTTGAAGTTTAGCGGAATTTTCAAACATCTCTTCAAGCAAAGTTTGTCCGGTGCCATTAATAAATGTGTCAATTTTCTTTATGACTTCAAGAACGGGTTTTTATACAAAAATGCTCTTAATTTTCCACGAACCTTTTGCGATAGTGAACTTGAAAGGGCGTTAATCATTGTTTAATCATTTTTTTGAATATTTTCAAAGAATTCCATAAAGGAATATTTTTAGTTTCGCAATTACATCGAGTACTTATATTGCTGAAATGTGTCGTAATAAAAGCAATATTTTTTTTGGTTGAAGAATCCTCAAATGCCAACTGGCTTGAACTGGTTGCAATGGCATATGATCTATACAATTTTTCAACTACTTCTCTTATGGCTTCGAAATTCTCACCCAAAAATAAAAAAAAACTTTCTATCAAGTTCTACGGAGTAGTGCTACGTTTGGTAGTTACTCTTTATATGCTTGTACTTGTGATGGTGCGTTTAAAATACTATTATTATTGATTTAATACTATAAATACTTTTTTTTTGTAGAAGAAATCAATTTATGGACTATTTCTAACTCGTTGTAGATCTTTTCCGCTACTCGATGTAATACGTGGGCTAAACAGGTGGTGTGAAGCAATTTTGGGTAGAATACTTTCAGAACTTGGCGTGAGATGAACGTGTCGAGGTCATAATACAACACGCCTAACACGTATAACTACTGAAATATGTATCGCTATAAAAATAGAATTATATGCATTTACATATGCAAATATGCAAATGCATATAGTCCGAACTCTTCACATCACCTATGTAAGTTGAAATGATAGTTTCCGTAAAATTTATTTAAAATGAACTGTGGCCATTCAGTAGTAAACCTTAAATATTTATAAGACAATAAGGTTTGATCCATAACACTAAAGGTGCATTTTCATGTAGTCGCTAGTTGCTGGTATCTAGCGAAAAATATGGTCACGTGACTATAATGTAACTAACGACTGGCGACTGCATGAAAATGCACCTTAATGTTATGATCAATCGATAAAAATATATGTTATCAGCCAAACGAATTTGCCTTAGCTTTTAGAAGCGTTAAAATCTACCAAATTCATTTTGTGTATCATATAATCTACTTACTTTTCAAAGTTACTAAATTTTCATTATTGCCCAGTTTATTCAAGGCTGAAATTAAAAAAAATAAATATAAATTTGAGGTATTGTCAGATTTGGACATTTCTAAATGCTAAGACAAACTAGGTAGACTTGAAATCGGATTTAACAGGTAACATATACATATTGTTACGATTATAACTTTTATTTTTATTTCACAGGCTTGTTTGGATTTGTATTTCAGGACAAACAACAATAACAAATTTATCTTATTACACAAACGTTTATTCATTTCACCTTACATACTTATTTATTTATTTATAACAATCGTTTGTCTCAGTATTTACTTGTAAATACTTATGATTGATTGACTAACTGTTTATAACTGACTGTTAATCGATTAATATCGGATTGTCCTCCTCTTGCGGTTAACCTCTTTTATAGTGGTTCAGACATGCTCCAGAAGGTTCGAAATTTCATATTGTTCTAGAGATAGAACAATGCTAGAGATAGCGTTTTCGATCCTAATTTTTATTGTCCGTTCTTTTTTCTCTTAAATCAAAAATCCTCAATAAAACCATGGTGGCGAATCTATGACCCGTGGGTCAGATACCGGCCCACACAAGGTTTTTAACTGATTCACGGTATTTAGGCAACCATGTGATTGTTATGTTTGTTGAAAGAGACTTCCATAGCACTTTTATCGCTCCCTCTTTGTTTCTCCTTGTGAGTCGCTAATAGGCGCTATGCACATTAGTGACCCACGAACTAGTACTAAAAAAATATGGACAAAATTTGACCCACGTCTCAAAAAGGTTCACCATCCCTGATCTAGATCATCTTTCATCTTATTGTGCTTGGCCGCTCTCCTTTTATTTATTTTCTTGGTTGAGCACACAACAGGACGCCAGATGTCATATGGTACTCATGCACACACACATTTTCACACACAATATTCATACATACATTTAGATCTTAGGTATGTAACGATACGAAGGAACCCTAATTAACTTCAGCATAAAAAATATCCATAACTTACAATATTGTTTACCGGTTCGAAATACAACGTTTTACATTCATTACATTCATTTTTACTAGTTAAAGTCGTTTTCTACAGTTTTATAATCTTTTGCAAAACTTATAGTATGTTATAACAGCTAAAAAGAAAATATTTCAGGAAAGTGATTCTTTTTATTCAAGGCATTTTACAAGACAATAAAATAATGGGAAATTACAATTAGGTAAACAGGTCAATGATTATTCACAATTTTATCCACATAAGATTTTATGATAACTATTTGTTAAATTTTCAAATAATTAACCTATGTACAATAATGGTAGTTAGTAGATTGATTCATGAAAATTGGTTAAATTGCTAAACTCTATAAATCTGTACAATTAGTTTAATAAACTGCTTTGTGATTTTTTTAAATTTATAATTTTATTGTACAACCCCAGTGATGTTATAAGTTTATTCAATACTTTCACAAGTACTGTTAATGTTATTTCCACTAGGAATATTGAAAATTATAACTTCTTTTTGATTATAACATTCCATTTAAAAATGTGATTGTGAGCTACTTACTACAGTAGCATTTCTTAACTTTTCAGTCTACAAACCCCTACGGAAATCAAGTACGATTTTAAAGGTCTCCTAAATAAAATTTGAAAAAAATTGGTTCAATTATTTTAATACTATAAGTACCAAGGAAAAAAATATAAACTGATAAAAATATAATAAAAATAAAAACTGAGATGAAAAATGACGAAACTGCGAATCCAAAGGGGTCAACGGACCACAGGTTAAGAAACAATGTACTAAATTCACGTTAAATATAAACATCACATACCATTGCTTATTAATTATTGTCTAGATTAATTGATGCTAAAAAGTATAAATATTTTTTTTTCAAACTATTATATTAGGTTATAATTTAAATGAATTTATTAATTTAACAATACTTGTATATAAAATTAGGTATATATTTTTTAACATTTAAGCGTAACATTGCCTAAGCATTAGCACTGGACAGCGCAGGAAGTTTAGCTGAAATATTTAGTAAGCAATACGATTGCGATTGATTTTGAAGACAAAACGTCTTATTTTACAAAATAAAAGCTAAACAATATTATTGCTACTATATTAATTCAAATTATTTTCATGAGTTTTATTGTTTAGTTAAAATGATTTTTTTAAATAGCAAATACTAAATAGATAACAATTGTATATCAGGTTTATTTCATCAAGCTTTTTTTAGTACGGTTGTAGAACAGCACACAAGCGCAACTAATATATTTCGTTTCACCAATTACAGAACCAGAACAATTAATCTTTAAGCACTACTAATTTGCGGTTTTATCAAACAATTGTAACAGTTCTAAATTTAAGGGCCATTTAAAACGGTTCCATCAGTTCTTGGTTCTGCCAGTTTCCTTTCATTCAATTGATTGTAGTATAGAATTTAATTTAACAACTACGGGAATACTACCTAATTCCAATTCGGAATATTCGTTTGAGTTAATTTTTTCACTCATTCAGTTTTCAACCATGATTAAAATTTCGTTTCATCAATGTATTTTTAAAATCAGTTTACTTTTATTTAAAGCTCACAATGGCGTAGAAAAATTAGAATTCGTTTAAGTTACTCTTTCAATCTGTTTCTTTTTTGCATCAAATGTATCCCTATACTGTTCACATGAATATTTTTCCAACTAAATAATATCTGCTTGCTTTGGAAAGTATATATTTAAAGCAGCCACATAAAAAAGCATTCATCTTATAAATAAGTATAATAGTTATATTATTGCGTAGCCGTCAATGAATACCTATGGTTGATAAAGTATAAGAAAGTAAGTACCTTTCAACATCGTCATGCGCTTGCTATTTGAATTCTATTCGGAAAGTATTCATAAACTCTTTTTTAGCCATACATGTTGATATGTGTAAAAAGAGTTGACATTTCTGTTATTGTATGTCATAAGTTGAATAGGAATTGAACTCTGGTGAATTAATACAAGACTGTACATTCAACTCCATCATTCATGCATTGTGTGGTTAAAATGAGTTGACAAATATTAGCCGAATACAAACATAATAGGCTAAGTAAGTACACCTAAGTAAAAAATTGGTCTAACACGGAAAATGTTTTGGATGTGTCTTTGAAAGAATCTTTCACACATATTCATAACAAAAATGCATCAAAACGTTTTAAATTTTAATGCAAAATTAAACTATTAAAGTAAAAATATTTTGAAACGAAAGAAGTAGAATTTAAACAATTATTTACACTCATCAAGATTTTGTCGTATTTTATATCAGGAAATATGATAGACAATTATTAAATAAAATTATAAACCCCTTCCATAAAAATATTCATCTACTTAATTAAGTATATTAAACTTAATAAAGAGAAAAAAAGTGAATCTGTATTTTATTATGTTTGCAACTACGAAAAATTGATTAACTATGGCCCAAAAAAGTTCGTTAGGAAGGGTTTCATTGTTTTATTATGGAGAGCAAATTTAACCGTTAAAAATATTACAATTTGATCTAAAAATACATATTTGAACTGTGTATGTAATCTTTCATATAACTATTTACTTCGAGTTGATTCTAAACTTACACATTTTTTTCAATGTATTTAAAAAAACTGGATAAGATAATGAAAAAAAAATAGTTAGGTACCGAATTCTTTGAAAATTTTTTTGAATGTTTACCATTATGTTTACCAATATTCGAACTAGGCCGGCCGCAAACTGTAGCGAGCAATCATCCTCAGGCGAAACATTGTATATACGTACGTCGCTATCGCGACACATTACTTGTCGTTATTCGCTTACTTATTGTCCACTCCAAACAAAAAAGTCAAAGTAATACACTTTCATAATTTTCTCTTTTATTTTGCTAAAAATTATTAAATAATTATTTGTAATTCGATAAATGTTAGATAATTGTATTAGCTTAATAACTATTTGCACTTGTATTAGTGACCAGCTACCCAGGAATGAATGTCTGTCAGCCCCCTTCACTACTTCAATGTATTGTCTGGCTTATCTGCCAGCCCCAAAGAAATGTTTCATTTGAGGATGATTGTTCGCTATAGTGTGCGACCGGCCTAAGTTCAAAGTTGTAAGGTGAAAAAATGAAAAAACCAGGAGAATTTCTAATTTTAGTTTTAGATATAAAAATCAGAGAATATTTAATGTAGGTATGTAAGTTTTTCTTCTAGTATGAATATACATTTTATTTTAGTGATAAAAAAATTTAAACCAACACAAATGACAAATATTTTCAATCATTTTAATAATACATCACCATATATTTCCCCAAATGTGTGCGGCGGCTGTTATTTTAAGTCGCCATGACAATTTTACTATGATAGATGTACCGGAAAAGAATGTCGTTTTTTCAATATACAATTAGAACACAAAATTTTGTTACAAATATTGATTTTAAATCAATGATATAACCAGCCTCAATAGTATCAACGTTTTGACTTCTAGTGTGCAAATTTTTAATGCCACATTTGTATAAATCAATTGATTAGCAAGGAAAATATAAAAAAAATACATTTTAAATATCACTTAAGCTTTCAATTTTTTTACCACTTAGTAAATGTTGTAATCACCTCTCCCTTAATTAATTAGTTTTTTCCAGAGCTTTTCTTCTGCAAAGGAGTCATGAATTACCGTGTTGCAGCAAAGAATTTTATCAGTTAACAGTTTTTGAACGCTTTTGGGTATTTGGCTGATCGATTAAGATTGATTGGGATTATTTGACAGCTCTTTGACATTCTGGCATACATTTGGCACCATTTCTCCGCTTGACTGTTTATTGGTTAAATATTTTGTCATATTTTGTTGGTTCCAGTTGGAGAAATTAAAATTATTGATTTTGAACTTCATAAAACTCATTTGGCATTAATGAACTCTAATGTATGAAGATAAACATTAAAAATGTTTTTAATAACAACTTTGCATTGTTATCCTGTAAAACTCGATGAGCATACAATACCGAATAAGTACCATTTTGAAATAACTATACGCAGATAAATGGCAATTGAATGACTATTGCTTTAAAAACGACATTCTTTTCTAGCACACCTAATATATAGTATTATGTTCATAATGTTATTAATTAATATAATAATATGGAAATACGGCAAATATATGTATGATGGCAAGACAAAAAACAAAGAACGTGTCAGTGAAAACCAAATAAAATAATCATTGTCTCAAATATGAATTAACTGGTTGTTGTCATTTGTTTTAACTGTCATTTCGATTTCACTTAATTGCTAATTTTGGCCATTTGTTAGTTGTGTCAGTGTTGCGTTGTGAATATTTCACGAGTAGTTACAAATAACATATTGTTACTTGGATCAAAGTAAACTCAGATCAAGTACCATTTAACCAGTTTTTTACGTTCCTGTAGACTATGATGGGGTGAATTATTAAGCGAGAGCGCTTTACGTGAAAACATAGTTGGATTTTTGTTCATTGATTTAACCTGTAATTTGACATTTTTGAATACATAAAGAGCGCTTGAAACCCAAAAAGTTTGGGAAGTCCTTATATACAATATAACTAATAATACTTGTACTTTGTACCTACACCAGGGCGTTTAAAAAAAATAAGTAGCACATAAAGGAAACAAATGGAAGTCCACGATTGCAACTTTGTAGTGTGTTAAATAATTTTTGTTCCATATTAAAGCATGTCAAACGAAATTCTTGTAGGTTTTTCAAAATGCGCCTAAAAAGTATTCCTTCTTAAAAGTCAAAAGTTATTCTAATGTTGATATTTTACTGTTATATGTTTGATTATTTGTTGTTAAATATTTGTTCCATTATGAGTTTTACAACGTTTTCATTATACCATATAACTTAAATTGACATCATAATAAATTATAATAAACTAATAAAAGTCAATTGTAAGTAGATTTTTGTTTGTTTGCATAGATTATAAAGTTTTGTCTATTTCTAAACGCATTGATAAAGCGTTTTTCGTATTTTAATTTAATTTATTATAATTATACTTTTATGTTTACATTGCCTTTAGAATCTTCTTCAATTTTATTATTTTTTAAATTTTCTTGAATTTTTTCTAAACTAATACCTTTCGTTTCTGGTACTTTGTAATACATAATTATTGTGTTCAAAATACAAAACAATGCCAATAACCAAAAAACAACATGGATTCCAAAAATATCAGCCAGTACTTGATAATATTTGGATATTATAAAACAAAGTAACGAAGCGTAAACGGATAATAGAGTAGACGCCAGAGCTTTAACATTTGTTGGAAACATTTCTCCTACACAAATATAAGGCAATGGACCCAGACCTAATGAAAATGTTAATCGATAGAAAATTAAAGCAATCATAGGTAGTAAACTAATTTGGGAAATGTATTCATAATTAATACTTTGAAGATAAAAAAATGTTCCAATAGCCGCCAATGGAATTGATACTGTTGAACAAGATAATAACAGTAAGGGTCTACGACCCCAACTATCAACCAGAAACAAACATATAACAGTAATAAAAAAGCTTGCTAAGCCTAAAATCACGCCACTAAATTCAGCAGATATTACTGAATTGGCTTGTGAAAATATAATCTGAGCGTATGAAAGTACAGCACATAGTCCAGCGAATTCTTGCGCCGAAATTATTATTATCATTATTAATAAAGCTTTTCGATTACTGGGAATTTTAACAATATTTAAATATCTAACTTTTTCATTTTCTGCAATCAACACACCATTTTTAATTTGATCAAATTCTTGGTTGATATTTTCAATTTTTCTTAAAATTCTCAAAGATTTTCGAGCTTCATTTTCTTGTCCAATTTTTATATAATAGTATGGGGTTTCCGGAACCCAATAGAATGTTACAAGGAATAATAATGGAATCGATGCGGTTATAATTGCATTAGTGGTGATGGAGATATATGGTACAATTATATATTCTAATAAAATTCCAAAATTAAACTGTAATGACATTAAATTGCCAAGCTTTCCACGAATAGTGGGTGATGATATTTCTCCAATATATAATGGTAGAATAGTGTAAATAACACCTGTGGATATTCCACACAAAAACTGAGCTACATATAAAACGTAAACTGTTTTTGCAAAACTAATCAAAACCCATGTTAATATAAATGGGATAGCAGAAAGCAGGAGTGATTTTCTTCGACCTAAATAATCGACAGTTAAAAGTCCTACAAATGGACCCAATATACCACCAATCGGTAGCATGGCTGCTATCCAAGAAGCCTCGGAGTTAGTTATTGGAATTGGAGTGTTATTGGATTTAAGTTGAAGTAAGGTAGGTCCCACCCAGCCAAAATGTGTACCACACGCGAACATTACTAACGAACCTAAAATTGAGAGAAAACAGTAAATTAATAAAATAAGTACATAATTGTAAATTAAAAAAAATATAAGTGTAAAAATTAAGCTCTTAATACAAAAATATTATAAACAAATTAACAAACCACACACTAGTAATTATTATTAAAATTTCATAAAAATGAAAATGAATTGTAAAAAATTAGATAGCACCAAAGTTAGTTAAAAGTAGTAAAGTTGCGATGTGCCAAATCGTTTAAAATTTACACCCGCGGTTACGGATGCAAATATGGATCAATAGTGTATGGATCCTTGAATACGGATACAAGGCTGACCTTTTTGCTGTGTAAGTACACGTAAAGAACATAGCATTTTGCATTAAGAAGACTAGTTTCGGTTTGCGTTTTGCAAATTTTTTGTTAAGTTTATAAGTACCGTAGATAAGTTTGAAGTAATTAAATAAAAATATAAAAAAATGTCTAAAAAACAGTATAGCAGGGAAATACTTAACGATCGTCAGCGACGAATCCAATGACATATTTCAAATAACTATTTCCGTAATGCAAAAAGACATAACTCCTTTCAAAAATTATCAACAGAGAAAACATCCGGAAGGAAATGGTTTATTACTCATATACTCATGTGCTTGGTACCCATTAGCATCTCACAAGGCAAAACAGAAAGGAAACGATACAAGGGCTATGGAAGTCTCTTTCTATGAACATAACAAACAATGGTTGCCTAGCCATCGTGGGTCAATTAAAAAGCTTGCGTGGACCATTGTCTTCATAGGTTCCCCATCACTGATGTACGCGATAAAAAAAAGCACTTCACAATTTTTGTTTTTTATTTTTCTTTCAAATAGAATTGGTATATTAATTTTCAACCAAAGGTTTGATAGCCAAAATATAAAAACTTTGCAGAATACTTTTTTTCAGACTATATTATAACACTATTTACGAATGTTTTAATATTTTTATTGTTTTATTGCTTATTATGGGAAAGTCTAGAAACTGATCGGTGGGCATAAATAGATACGATTCATCTTAAAAACTCAGTTCGTTTTTAATTACAACTTCAAAAACAATACTTTGCGCTCGCAAAACTGATTATTACCGGGAAGTTATAGTTAGTGCAAATAAATAAAATTTATATAATCTTTTAGTTATAGGGTTTACTGCCAGTTATTGGATGTAAATATATCAATTTGTAATGTTTACATAAATTGTGAAAATAAATAAGCATGGCTATTAATAAATGAAATTTTACCATTTGACAAACCTTTAAGAATACACCATAAGAAAAACGTTTTAGTATTTTTTTGGTATATTGCACCAGTGTTTTTATTAAGGGGATTCTCCCGTATGATGGAAAAAAATGTTTTTTTTTTTGCATAAGTTGTTTCCTTTACATCTCTAAAATACGGTGGTCAAGTGATTTTCTAAAATTTGGAATCATTACAAGGATATAGTCGTTATGAAGATACAAAAGTCGTTATAATTTTTATCGCTCTTGAAACTTTAAATGAGTTTTTATCAAAACTGTGTTTTTCAAACTTTCCACCATCATATCTCGAGATATAAACGCGCGGAATAAATTAAAATCATCAAAAAGTTCGAATATTTTTATTTTATTTGTATAACAAAAATGAAACAAAAAAACGTGAAATTGCAATTTTTTCTTTAGAAGTCTACCAAAAGTCCAATTTTCTGTAGTTTCTATTTATTCCATTTCATTCCGTGCTTTTAAGGTTACAAATTAAAACGCAATTTTTTTATTTCACATAATCCAATCAGTCAAAATCGTGGAGGAAGTGTGAAAGCTCAATTTTATAAGATGGGAGTTTTCGGAGTACTGTAAATCACATTCTACTGGAGATTTTTGACGAAAAATTTGTATGTATACGCTTAAAATAAGTATAAATGAATGATAAAAGCTCACAGCTTTGAAAAAATTGAATCAAATAGAAGAAAAAAGAGTAGATAATATATATAAAAATCCTTTTTTAAACATACAAGACTTCATAAAATAAGGTGAATTTATTAATTTAGTTGAATAAATTATGAAAATAAAGGTAAAAAAAGTTGCATAGTTCGTAAATCGTCGAAATTCGTATAAACTTTATTTTAATCCATTTGTTAATGTGAAAATTTTATTTTATGTAATTAATTCTTAAATTTCATAACGTAACTAAGCTAATATTTTTTTTCAAAACTTGATTTATGACGATCTTAATACATACACAAACTATAATATTTTAGTGGTTTATGTTAGAATCCAGGATTCAACTTATTTAGGAACAGATACAATTCTTTTATTTCATGCATAAAAACATAAATATTTCTAATAAATTGAATTTTAAAATTTCCATTGCTATCTTTATTTTTTATATTAAACATACAATTTTTAATACTTAGTCATAATATAAAGGTAGGTACTTGTTTATAAAATCGTACAATTAAAAATAAAATTAATTATAACTAAGTAAAAACCCAATTGATTTTCTATACTTTGGTAATTGGTATATTTTGGTTTTTTTTTTAGTTTATTTCAGTAATTTCATCATCTTTTCTCGTTTTATTTTTAAGCATTATTTGTATTTCTTCAATACTTTTTCCTTTCGTTTCCGGCATGAATATAGCGAAGAGAATACCACAAATCAAACAACAAATGGTAAAACCCCAAAAACCAACATAGATTCCATATGCATCGGTAGTAACTTGATAAAGTTTTGTAACAAAAACTCCTAGTATAGATCCGTATGTAGTCGATATAGTTGCAGCAGTGGCTCTAATTGTGGGTGGGAATATTTCACTTGCATAAACAAAAGGCATTGCGTTAATCCCAGAATAAAACGTGACCGAAAATACGATTAAACTAATCAATGGAAGAATTGAAATACTTGAAATATTTGCATAGTTGATTGATTGCAAGTAGAAATACAATCCGATTGTGAACAAAGGCACTACTGTAGAAAAAGTTGAAATCAGAAGAAGAGGTCTTCGACCCCATGAATCAATCAATACTGTACTGATTAGAGTTATAACTAAATTGATAATTTGCAAAATAATACCACTTGTGTTTGTAGATAAATTGGAATTGGCAGCATCAAAAATCACTTGGCTATAGTTTAAAATAGCTGGTAATCCAGTTACCATTTGTGACGTAGTTACTCCACATGTAATCATCAATCCCATTAAATTTGATTTCTTAGTGATTATATCGAATACGTTTCCACGTTCTTTCTTTTCTTGGGCTATAGCTATTTTCAAATTGTCAAATTCCATTTCAATATCATCAGTTTGTCTTAAAATCGTCAATACTTTTTTTGCTTTTGCATTTTCTTGTTTGAGTAAAAAATAATACGGTGACTCAGGAATAAAAAAAGAGACTACCAACTGTAGCAATGCCAGTACCGAACATATGATAGCATTGTTTCGAATACCAATAAATGGAATTGTGCAATACTGAAGAATCATTCCTAGCGACAGTTGAATCGGTATGAAAAAACTCATTGTTCCTCGAACTTTTGGTGCAGAAATTTCTCCAATGTATAAAGGAGAAATTGCATAAGCAGCACCAACGCCAATGCCTCCGATAATGCGAGCAGCGTATAACGCAGATACTGATTGGGCAAATATAATGATAACGAAACCAATTGTCATTGGAATGGCCATTATAATAATAGCGATTTTTCGACCAACGGTATCGCATAGTATGGATGCCAATGACGGTCCTAAAACGGAGCCTACTTGTATAAAGCTTGCTATCCATGCTGATTGAGCTGTCGTTATGGGAATAGGAGAATCTTCGCCCAAGAGAATTGGAAGTGCTGGTGCGACCCAACCAAAATGTAAGCCGGATATAAACATAGCAAACGTAGCTGTGGATAAAAATGTTTATTTGATTCACAGAAATTTCTAAATCGTTAAGAAATGAACATTTGCAAATGATTTATTCCTTAATTATTTTTTGTATTTCTGAAATTAATGTTTCCTTCGGTATGAGATTCTAAAAACGATCAATAAAACAGAAGATTTCAATTTGGGTGTAAATACAGAGCTAGTGTTGGGAGTAATACCCCTCCCCCGATTTACAATCAAAGTAATTTATTCATCTAATTTTTAAATTTTGTAGTAGCCAGAACGACTGTTTGTAACGATCATTATTTAAACGTACAAAAAATAATTACTACCAGAAAAAAAATTACTTAAAGATATTTTAACTTTTCGTTAAAAACAAAATTTTCGTATAACAGGAAAAAATACATAAAAATTTTCTATTACCGTGTCGCTTATCCACGTTAGTTTTTTACTACTGTCTATTTTACATATCTATTTTAAACAGTTTGTTAGACCAAGGGTAGCCGAACCGCGGGCCGCATGCGGGCCCCTCTTGCCATTTTTCAACCCGCGAGATTCGAACTTTTAAATCAACCTTTTAGATCAAACTTTTTATAAAAAAATATTTATTATTTCTTTACAATGTACGTTTAGTATCATTCTTATTATTGTAATATTATCTGTTTGTACGCAAGATAATAGTAAACACCATGCTTGTTTTCCAATTACCGCATAAAAGCGTATAATGCTCTGCATTGAATGTTCCAACGGCCGCAACGCATCGCACAATTGAGCATTCGAAATAGCTGTGCTCTCGGGTAAGATGCGCAAATATAACCAACAAACAAAATGACTAAAAAATTTATGGTTTATTTCAAAAATTAGGAACTAATTAAAATACTTGACGATAACGCAATTTTATTATTTAAAATTCCATTAAAGGTTGTTAAAACTCAATTTTTCTCCAACTAAACAAAGTCTAATGCAGTCTACTGTCACACTTAGGAATTAATTTGTTCCAATTTAAGGTTCGCATAGTGCGGCTTATTGCGGCACTATGCCACACTAAGCACTAGTAATTGGAAAACAACCAATAATGATAACTCATTATGTTTTAATTTTTCCCCCCAAAAAATACATGCAATTTATCTAAATTTAATGTGAAGAAATATAGTCTTATATGGATTTATGATGCATTTCTAAAGTGGCCTGCAAGAACATTTGGATTGGCCACCTTTGGCTTAGAACCTTAATGTCGATTTTTTCCGACCATATCCTAATGATATTTTATTTAGGGCCGATATTTTCATATCTAGAGAGTATTATTTATCTTTCAAATAAAATTTTATACGGAGGATAAAAAAAATTTGCATATTTTCACCTATGAATATGTGTAAGATTAATCTATCAAATAAATTTTATCTGTTGAATAACTATCTTATTTATATGTTGGAACAACAGGATTCACTGGGGCATCACGTTCCCCTCCATCCGCGGGTACCATGGTGCCTACTATCCATTTGACATGTGCCTGTCGCTGGGTTACTATAATAAAAATATTTCGGTGTTTCAACTTTTTTAAGTATTATTAATAACTCGCAACAATTTAATATGAGAAATAATTAATATTACTCGCCATTCGGATGCTATCTTAGAATGTGCTCTTAGGCTCAAAATGGTTGAGGACTTCTGCCCTATAGGGTCTGCCTAAAATACTGCCTCTTAATAGACAAAAACGAATTATTAGCTAAATCCTATACATATCATATTCTTCATTGAAAATACTTATATTTTTCTTTAACCTTCACATAAAATTTTAACTCATGTCCCTTTCAACGTTATTAATACCTTGGAACGTTTCATTTTATACTTTGTTTTTAAATTTTAATTTAAATCATGAACTTAATTATAAAATGAAACGTTGTCAGATATTAGCTATCGCTAAAAGGGATATGAGCCAAACTTTTATCAAGAAGATTGTCACTATCGAGATTTGAAAATACCGGTCGTTAATAATATGTTTCAATGATTTAATTTTAATGAAATGAAGGTTATTTGTCTTCCATTAATCTTATTGCACCTTGGAAAAATATTTTTTTCCAAGGCGCTTATTTCTATGGCCCATGTGTAATATTTTTTGATATCCTCTCTGTATAACCAACCTATATCAATTGCTATACCTATCAACTAGATTCACAGAAAATTGCATAATGCGGCTTATCGGACCTCAATTTCACAGTCAAAATCGTCAGAATAGTGTTCAGGTCAAAAATTTAATAATTATTTGCTTTCCGATCCTGGTGTGTCCCTTTTGCACTGTATTAATCACTGATTGAGACATTTGGTATACAGACCAATGTGAACTCGCTAATGTTTTGACGAGGATTTTACTTTCTTCGTAAAAGGTGGTATATAGGTATATCCAGTAGTATAGCCTGAGAGTTGCAGGAGGGCCATGGCCCCGGATGATCAATGAAAAGAAGGTGGGATATTGGCATTGATAATTGCATAAAAGATATCGTTTTGAGAAAAACACGAAGAAAATTTTTTTGAATAATTAAAGAGTTTAAAGGTATTTGATTTTTTAGCAATTTTCTTTACTAATGATGAAAACAAGGGGTGACAAATTTTCAGTTGGCCCCGGGTGACGAAAACACACACTACGCCACTGGATATATCACCTAATAAACCAAAGACCTGAAGTATAAAAAACATTTTTCAAAAGGACTAAGCTTTAAATGAAGTTTAGAAAAATGTGTACACGTGTACAAGGAAATAATGGTGCCCACAACAGATTTATTTCATTTTAGAAACTAAAAAATACCGAATAAAATTTTAAAATATTTTAAGAAAAATACGAAATAAGTACCTACGATAAAAATATCTAGATTTAAAAAATCTGAAACAATATTCGAACACACTCCTTTTGATTTGAAATCATCGGTTGGAAATCAAAAGAAACATAAATCCTAAAATCAATTATGGAATATAATTTTTCACTTAATTATCCATCCATTAGTTTTTCAATCTTACTTTTTCCAATTAACGAAAAATATTAAAAATGTGTTTAGCAATATAATAGCTTTAATTCAAATTCTTATACTTTCAAATTCGACTTTTTTTCCTAAATCTCAAATTGAGATTATATAACTGAAGTTTAAACAGTGTTTGTTGTAAATTCACAAGGTAAATGATTTTTATGCGATCAATACAGTAAAACCTCGATTAAAGCCGAAAGTCTGTTACTGTTAAATTCGAACCTACAAATATAAGTTTAAAATAAATCAATCAGCTTTTTATTGAAAATATAGATTAAGTAAAAATTATAATAACAAACAAAATTCTACTTAATTGTCTTCGGACATTCGTCGTATATCGACGCGCTTCCTTTCGGAATGTCGCTTTAATTTTTTTTTTACATTTGGCTACATTTTTTATCCGTTATATCCGAGGTCCATTTAAAAGGGGTCCAATATATCAAGGTTTTACTGTATATGATTTATCTATCGACTTCCCAGAACAATATTTTGTGAAAAAAGACCAATATAATAAATAAAAATTATTAATTAGAGATTATTTATTTTTACGAAAAAAGAAAACACTTACTATTTATAATAAAAACCAAACAAATATTTATTTTAATTTAATTTTATTATGCAATATGCATACAAATTAAATTTTTTGAATAAGCTTCTATTATCATGTTAAATATTTATTTATTTTTTTTTTCTTCATACTTAAAGAGATCCTGTCGAACTATTTTAAAATTTACCATTTTATATTGGTTTTTTAAATGATAATTGAAAAAATAAAACATTTTAAGTTTCTTTTAAATAAATAAAAAATATAGAAATAAACCATCAAAGCAAATTAAATTTTAATCTTAGTTTCGAAGAAAACTTTTGAACCATATCCACACTAAAATATGAATATTTACCTGGTTCTTGTATTCATTCACTATCAAGATATAATATTTTTATGAAATATTTGGTGAACAGAGGCAACATTACTAACTTGAAAAAATCAACAATTAATCATACAAAATTGCTAAGATCTTTAAATATTTATTATCTTAATCACAAAAATAGATGCAATTATTTTCTTTCATGTTTTTTTTTTACACAGAATTGAAATATAAGTATGAATGAAATAATCGTTTTGTATTTAAATGAGAATTTCAAAAATTTTAATAACCAGAAGAATTTTTTATCAAATTCGTAACTGTGAAATGTGTATCCATAATTACTTTCTTAAGACATTTTCATAATTATTTCTTTTGTTTTTTTTTAAAGTGTATTTACTTTAAATTTATCCATTCTAAAAAGGAGGGTATAAGTACTAGATTTTTTGTACATTGATTTGTATTGTTAATACTACAAATCAATAATATTGTTCCTTTTTTTAATCGATAGGACCTTATTAATATGAGAAAAGTTATGCAAAACTTTTAATTTGGCAGAAACAAAAGTTTTAATTTCAATGAGCAAATAAAAGGCCGAAACCGATAAGTGTGCTTATGGGTCTTCGGTGACGTCACAGTACGAATCAGTACACGTCTTAAAACCAATTGAAACCGAGAAATAAACAGATCATTGAGCGGTTACCGTAGAAACAGTATTAATTTTTACAATTTTTGAAATTTTTCACAATTTTTCGCCATGGAAAACATTATCATACCCTAAAAATAACTATATTTTTTTTCCTCAGTGATAAAGGTTGTGTTGATTGTAAATGGCTTAAATCATGAACATTATCTTTAAACGATTTAAACAACATTTCCCTTTGTGTTCAAGTTCATTTGTTAATTGTCATAGAAAAACGTCCATGGGATTTTGAAGTTTCGTATTGCGACGTCATTTTAATGCTGACCAATAGGAGATCGTTTTCAGGCATTTTGATTTAAACGACTTTCTTACATTTTTTAAAATGAAGTTAAAAATTAATAGCGACGTTTTGTTTTGATATTAGTTTAGAACATTTTTAAAATCATCTTTGGATTATGTACATTAGGCCTTTTGCAGAAACAGAAACTTTTATAAAAAAAATAAACTATATATTTATTTTATTTTAAAGCACAAATTTAATAGAAATAAATTAAAGTTATTGTTAATTGTTATCAAACTAGAAACAAGACAACCACTTTTTAGTTTTTTTTCTTAAAATTTTAATAAAAATTGTAAAATAAACACTAGTAGTAAGTAAATTGCATATATACTTATTAATTTTTAAGAATCTATTAGATAATTGTAATGAACAAAAACGTATTAAAAATGGAAAAATGTGAAGAGAGAAAAAATAATTAATCGAATATATAATATTTATATACAAATAATTTAGTTAGTATTTGAACAATAGCATTTTGCATAAATAATGGAAGAAAAATATTAAACAATACCTACCTGAAATAACTGACAAATATTGGGGCCAATATTTGACTGTTTCTTGTATGATACTATCTTTACTTTTTCCGACATCCATTTCTACGTTGTCTGATGTTTGGCTGGGTGGAAACTGATTTGTCGCATTTTGATTCTTGGTCTTTTGTACTTTAATTTCATTATCACGAAGTACGAGCACGTCTGTATTTTCATCATTTTGATTAACAGTAGTGTACGAATATCTCCAATTGAAACTATTTGCCTTTGATGCACTCTCGATGTCAGCCATCTGCAAATTATGTAGGTATACAACTATTATGAATTTCGCAATCTACTCTTTGTTTTATACTAGGTGCTTGTTGTTAAATTTTGTAAATAAAATTATCCTATTCAGTAGTTAAATCTTTAAAAAATGTACTGTTAGAATATTAAGATGTTCTCAGATCCTAATTTATGCATACAATGCATATTAAGAATGTATTTCATTTTAAATAATTTGGACAAATGATTGTTTAAAAAAATATTTTTTTAAGGATATTGAATATAGAAAAATGAAAAAAGAATGAATTTTTTGAAGATTTAGTTTCGAAAAGATTCGTAACCACTAAGCTACAACGAAAAGTTTTATAGTAATACAATACAAAAAATAAAATAACAATCTCTTTATTCGTACAGTAGTTACAAATATCAAAAATCTCGATAATATTATCTATAGTTCAAACCAATATTATTACTATCTATAATATTTAAACAGTTGCAGAAAAAATAAATGATAATGATCTATCAAGGTTTTCTGATAAAACCAATGCGATAAACTTCAATAAAATATTGGATACAAATATTAAAAATATTTATACTAAAACGCTTAAAGAGAATATCTGAAGTGGTAAATTAAATAAAAATGAAAAAATAACTTAAAGATATAATACAATATTTTAAAATTTATCAAAACCTATGATTAAAGAATATTGTAAAATATAAATTAGTCCATCGCTCTTTCATTCCTAACTTTATCACTTTATTTTAGAAATTAGTAATAAGATAGTGTTTTATAAAAAAGTTTTTTATTGTTTCTGTTTTTTTAAGATTTTTTAAAACGCCACGCCTTTAGAGAAAATTACTTCCCTAAGTCGTTGGAAATACTGGTAACTAGGTAAGTTTAGTAGTAGAAGAATTTGTTGAATAAAATTTTACAATTAAATTTCAAAATCTGTGGAATACCTTCTGGGATAGGGGTGGACACTATTCCATGGCGAGCGCACTTCAAGTCACATCTTTAGCGTTCGTTAAAATTAATATTACGTAGACTTTGGATAAAATATACCTTGAATAAAGGATACGCTTTGGATAAAGTATAAGTAAGCTGTGGGTAAAATATACCTATTTGGGGATTAATAAATTAACTTATGTAGCACGAACAAGTGCAATTCACTATACAAGTAGATGTACGATCGATGTATAGATAGTACAAATGTTGTAAGGAATATGGATGCTCAAGTACAACAGTCGTAAAGCATATTGAAATTCAAGTACTGGCTGTTGTAAATAACAGCAGAACTTTATATACTTTTAATCAAATACAGATAAACAAACGGCTAAACCATCGCTGTGGGTTGTTAATTATGGAGCAATATCCCAAGAACGCTAGACTTTCGTTAATTTATAAAAACTGAAAGTTTCTCAGCGCATGCTTCCAATACGGATAAGAACGATGAACACCTGCGAAGGTCATTATGGCTTTGGCGAGTAAGAGGTAAGAAAAGTGTACAAAATACCAACTGTATCAGAACTATCTGACTACTGAAGGTTATTTTCTGACAGTTACCTAAGTAAAATTCAGCTTTTACTCTCCCAGTATGGTCACAAATTATTAAAGCTTAAGGATATCTAATAGGGAGCTGCTACAACAGTAAGTATCAGGCAATGAATGACGTGGTTTTTAATATAATCCTGAAGAAAATATAAAAAAACATGCTTTATTACTTACTAAAATTAAGTTTTTTTTTTCACCTTTCCTACCTGTTACCTGCCATAGCTACGATGACCCAAACGGGTATACGCCTTTCATTCCTTCCTGAGAACATGCGCTGAGAAACTTACAGCTTTATATGAGACATTGGTGATGAATTGATATTGAATTATACCTTATTAAAAGAATTCATGATTATAAAGCAAGGAACTGCAAATGAAATATTGATAGCTTTATTAAGTCAGCTTAGAGTTAATTCAAGTACAAAGGGCTTAGCCGAACCTACGAGAACCTATATCAAAACTTATGTTAAACTATCGTCTTGATGTACCTACCAGTACTTACAAACACATTTTATGTAGATTTTGCGACCGAATTCCCCTTTGACCTTGAGATTTAGGCAAAAATGCCGTCCGAATGACTATATTACTCCAAGTAATATATCTCAATAACTCATTAAGCTGAAGAAGTGCAACCATCGCGATGCTTAAGGTAATTTTACAGAGTATATCATATAATTTTTTAAAATTTTTAGAAAAAGAAAACAAATTATATATAAATAAACAATAAAACTAATGAAACATATTTTATTTGTGTTTTCTGAAAGTGACAATCACAAATAGAATATATTTTATGCTCCTAAAAGAATACTATTACTTATAAAAATTTCATAAAAAATATTTCATTTTTTTTTCTATTTGTTTTTAAAATAATTATTTGTAAGATTTGGAATAATGGTTCAATAAGAAAAGGAAAATCATTTAGTCTTCAATATTTATTAAAAAAAAAAATAATCACCGTCACTGTTATAATTAATTACAATTGGAATACTTTGATTCTATAGCTCTAAGAGGAGACCGCAGTGGGTAACTCGTTATAATGGTTCCTACTTATTTATGTTTTTTGTTTAAAGAACGAAACCCTAACAGGAGTGAAAGGTTCGTAAATACCTAATGAAGATACTAAGCTTCACACATTTCCTTTCAAATCTTTAAGTATTAGTAAACTTAAAACTTAATATAAAAAAATTGGAGTGTGTACCAGTTTTAAGTATAACTTAAATCGATAATGTTATTATTAGTAATACCTACAGTGGATTATCGATAATAAAGGGTAATTATGTTAGATTATTAAATGTATTAAATGTTTCTTATAGGCACATATGCACTATATTATACAACGTTGTATCTTTACATATACATTGTCAATAATATATTATAATACAGTATGTAAATTAAATCTTTACGCGTCACACGTGACTTCGTATGTCTCATTAGCATAAAATTTTAAAACGTACGTCTCTTATAACTGTATTATTACAAACAGTTTTTGAAAATTGTTTTCGAAATTTTATGTTATAACTTTGAGTATTCGTCTTAAATATTTTTAAATGGTAAAAATATATAAATTGCTCAAAATTGTTTTCTGTATAAGTTTATCTCCAAAATATATTTATTACTTTTTTAACAAATATTTACTTTTTCGTCACAATGACAATAAATGGATTCAGTCGCTTGCTTTAAACCCAAATTTCTAAACTTCTAATTTGTTAATTGTTTTTGTCTAGTTTATAATTGAGCAAGGACCTTTTATTGAATTAAAAACAATACAATTTTGTATGAATCTTAGTAGGGTTCTATAAAGGCCTTCATAATAAAATAATTACCATATTCTATATCTATTACTTCAAATTTAATTCAAAATCATTTCTATAAGATAAAATTCTTACTTGAATCAAATTAAAAAAATATTTTTCTAACGGAAAAGTAATATTTTTATGTAGTTTTATCAATATTACAATTGATAAAATATTGTATTTTTTTCTTAATTTAAGTAAGATAGGTTATAGATAAGTGTTTAAAACTCTACATTTAATTAAACTTTTTTCTGTTTCTATTTTCTTGTAGTTTTTTATTACTGACGTTACTTTAATGCGAAAAAATAAATATATTTTAATAAATAGTCGGAAAATTTCATTGCCATTGTTAGTAAGTGACGCATGTTTCAATTTGTTAAGATAAAATGAATTTATAAAATGATAGGTTCCATAGAGTCTTAGTGTTAGAATTAATGACTGATTACCAACTTACTATAAAAATTATTAATTTCCAATAACTTTAAATATTAACAAAACACTCAAGTCCGAGAAAAGTATAAATTATAAATAAAATAACATTACACTCTCACAGTGAGAAGATAATACTAACAAGCAAAACGTTTCATCTTGGCATTCGTTCATGCCTTTTAATTGAGCAGAATTTAAAATCGTCTTTTTCATAATTCCGCGCTATCAATTTCTAACTATAATAAACCAATTATATAATTGGAATATTTTCTTTAAGAAAATGCATTATATAATCCACTGTAAAATGTAATTGTTAAATACCAAGAAAAATTATTTTTTGAAAATAATTGTACCTCATTGATTAAATATAATAAATCCAAAATGATTATTACTTAAGTGTGATGAGTAATAGAGCAACAATACTAATTGCATATAGTTGACTACTGGGGGTAAACAAGTTTTCTTTTTTTAAAATGTTTTTATTTTAATTGTTAGATAATATTTTATGTTTTCATTTTTAAACTTTTTATAAAACAAATTTTTAGAAACAAATATTAGGTATCTAGAATTTCATTAAGGAAAAATCAGTCATTTATCTCTTTGGAAATCCGAAAGTTTACAACCAAATTTCGAATCTGCAAATGAAAAATTAGGAACAATACTTAAATTAAATTTTGAAATCAAACGCTTAAAAAGTATTGGTACGACCTTGGTTAGTTAAGCCTAAATGGAAAAACTATTTTAATTCGGTTGCTACAATTACTTTTGGTTCCCCAACGCTGGTTCCTATGTATATAGAATATAGTCCGTGATGGAATTATTTGAAGGATATTTTTTGCTTATTTTTCAAAATCAATATGCATTTGACATTATATAGTTTTGGATTTTTATTTAATTACCAATTATAGTGTTGTGAGAAATTTAAAATTGGTTATAATATGGTCCAGTTTAACGGTTAGACATTTTAACAACTACCTCTGCTCTAATAATTACGATAGACAAAAATTCTCCAAACTTAATATTCTTAATTTTAAAATTTAATTTATTAAAAATAATTATGTCTACTTATGAACTCACATAAGAACTTATACTTCTTTACAAATCTAGTTTTTCGTGGAAATTAGTTTCAACAGTTTTTATAATTAGTTTTTAAGAGAAGTTGTAAAGTTATAATTATATAAAATATTTTGTTATTTAAATATTTAATGGTTGAAATCTAATTATAAATTCAAAAAATTTAGTTAAAATTTAAAAAAAGAAGTTATTTGTCACTAGGCGACGGATTACTAAAAAGCGTAATCGACTTTCATTACAAAAACTGATCAAAACCGTAACGCCAATTCTTTTTTTCCCTTTAACTGAACTTACCAGTATGTTGTATTAGTATTTCTAGGTATTTGTGTTGAGAGCCGCTAGTGGACGGGCATCTGATAAAAAAATGTATACTATTTAAGCACCTGAAACAAAACAATCCAAGAAAATTCCCCACTAAACGAATAAGGTTACGAAAGTAATGTACAATTCAGAATGTAATTATAAAATATATGAAGAATGTAAAATAAATCATTATATAACTATAACCGAAATCTTATATTAGTAGATTTGAAACAAAACTCCAAAAAGCAAAAGGAAAATTTTAGTCAATAACAATTTTAAATGACTATTATTCTATAATATAAACTGCATTTTCATCATAAAAAAAAGAAGAAAAAACGCCTAAGAAATTATTATGATTTCTTTTATATACTTTTCAATTAATAAGCATTAAAAATGTGTACAGATCCATGTACTAAGATCCCTCAGGAGTAGGTTTATAAATTCAAAAATGCGAATGATTAAAATTTAAATTTGGAATCAAAAGTTAAATATTATTTTTTATTATGATTTATTTTTCCATTCCATTAAGAATCATTGATAATGTGATATTTAAATTAATATGAAGTTAAGAAAAGGCATACTTTTTTTCCTCTTAATAAATATGAAAAATCATACAGTTCTGCCCTTTTTACGATATACATATACTAAGTTAAAATGTAATAGTAGCTTAGAAAGGTTGGGAGATTTCAAAAATAAACACTTTCATAAAACTTTAAAGAATCTTGGAATAGTTACTTTATTTATTAAACCGCCCTTAAAATTTTGTGAATAGATATAATTAAATGGGGAAAAATAATTTAAAGAGTACATTTACGTTGCAAAACTGAGAAGTCCCCACAAAATGTTATTTCAAGTACGATCCTTTTTAAGTTACCTAATAGTAGTTATCTAATAGTAGATTCTTATTTAAATTTTCAGTTTCATATTAATTCTGGGATTGAAAGTCCAAATACTAATATAAAATTAAAAAATCTCCAACTTTAGCCCTAAACGCATTTTTTTATCATAATTCAGATTGATTTTCATAGAAATTAATTATTGTTAACATTAATGCCTAGCAGATTTTTATTATAATTGTCTGATGTAAAATAAAGTTCATAGAATATTTCCATAAATAAAATTCAACTTTTTTATAAGTTTAAAGTACTTCTACCAAAAGGTTACTTCAACTTACATAAATGCTACAGGGGGCTAAGTAAGGGGATACATAGGTTACAAAATGCGTTTTTTTCTTTTTCTTTTTTGGTTACGTGATGAAAGTAGGTATGCTCTCTTAGTTGTAATGGCAAAATAATTATAAATACTGGAATCACATAATGAGAATTAGTTTTAAAATAAAAACATATCGAAATGCAAATTAAATGGGAAAGGAGGTATTAAATGGAAAATGTCGCGGCTCAAAAATACTCAATAGTTGTAATGCTTTGTTAGGATAACTGATTAATTCTTTTTGGCCACAGTAAATAAAGTGAAGAAATCAAAAAGTGGTGATTACGATATAAACATGTCGAAAATTATTATTTTTTTATCAGAATATAAAATTATACAATATTATGGAACAATTTCAGAAATAATTATGGCAAAATTAGAACTACATAGTCTTAACTAAACAAAACTTCAAAAACAAAATATCACATTGTTTAATCACGCGTTTCAAATATATCCGTTTTTAGAATATTTTCGTTATTTTTCATTGATTCCATCAGGGCGATATTTATTAAAAATGGCAGTGTTGATATTTGAAATATTTTACAAGAAACACAATAAAAGCTTAAAGTGTTTTTATTAGAAACTTGTTTTATTTGAAAAGTTTTATTAGAAAATGTATTTTTCATACATTTAGACTTAAAATAAGTTATCATAATAGTTAGAACTAAAATAGTTTACGTAATAATTTAATCTAAGTATTTAATTTGAAATTAATACTAAATTTACATACTTAAGCGTAAAATACATTTGCTTTATTTATACTCAAATTAAAAATTTGTAATCGACAATTGTAAAATAAGCAATTTTAAATGGTAGCAAATATTTCCTGTGTTTGCGGAGCTCGCTTTGAGCACTATTTAGCGCTCAGAATAAGTTATCAAATAATGGACCGAATAATGTATCAAAGTACAAAATATAATGCTTCGAAGTGCCGAGAACGTTTAAAAGCGAGCTTTGTGAATACAGAGAACATTCAATATTTACTATATATTAAAGTTAACAAAAGCAACTTGTAAATAAATTTATTTACAGGATTTTTGTCTGTAAATGATCTTCGAACGCCTCAAATCGTTTATAGTTTGATATAATCTTGAATGATGTAATAAATATAAATTCTAGACTAAATTAAAATACTTTTTTAAGAATTCTTGATAGCATACAATTTCAAGATTATTCAATAACTGTAAATACCTACGAGTAGTGAATATCCAAAAATTACATATTTTTCGTATCTATAATGTAGGTAGGTAGATAATTTTACTAATGTTGTATAAAACTACCATATATTTAACACAATAATGATGGTTAGACACTTTAATTCTGAAGTCTATTACATTTACCTTTCAAATACTCACAAAGTATATTATTATAGAAGTAATTACTACTATTGTTTCTTTAATTACTCATTTGGTATCATATTTAAGTAAATATATTTATTTGAAATTTCAAAATTCTTTGCTTATAATTACTACGACAAACAAACAAAACTAAACGATTAAAAACTACAGACTGAGACGCCAAGCATCGTTTAGTTATGGGTCTGTTAATTGAAACCGACAAAAAGCCATTAAACCAATTGTACAATCTATTTGCAAATTCATAATTTAATACTTACAGAAAAATAAATTACTATCTCATTGAAAATTTCTTTACTTAATGAATATTTTTTTAGAAATATTACTAGCATTACAAAATATGACAAAATAGCGCACGAAATTTTATTAAAGAAATACCTATATTATAAATGAATAAATAAGTAATGTGCATGGTTTAGTTATTCTACCACACAATTAAAATGCAAAAAATTTGCTTTAATCTTCAATTGTGGCTAAATATCTAAAAAAATTAAAATAAATTATTTTTTTAATACTACTTGAATTTCTTCCAAAGATTTGTTCTTTGTTTCAGGTACGAAGAAGTAAATTAATATGGCACTTATAATACCACAAGAAGCGAATCCCCAAAATAATGCCTGAGTACTAAATGCATCTGCTAATATTTGGTATGTTTTTATAACTAAAAAAGCTGCAAACGATGCATATACTGAGCTGACGCAAGCTGCTATGGTTCGTACGTTTGTAGGGAAAAGTTCACCTAAGCAAACTAAGGGTAGAAAAGATAGCCCCAGGCTGTATGCTAAATTAAATACTAAAAATGAAATTAATGGCAAAAGTGATATTTGAGAAATGTATTCGAACTGTACACTTTGTAAGTAAAAGTAACAACCGGTTGTTATTAATGGAATGCTTGTACAAAGACTGGATGTGATTAATAAAGGCCGTCTACCCCAAGAATCCACCAGCAATGATGAAATTCCTGCCACAATGAAACTTGTTATAGCTAAAAGAATCCCACTTATTTCAGGGGATAATGAGCCTCGGGCTTCTTCAAAAATCAATTGAGCATAAGATACTATGGCATTAGTACCAACAAATTGTTGTGCAGTGCTCAAACCCAATACGATTAATAATGCTTTCCGATTACTAGGAATAACAATCAAATCAAAAAAACCTTTTTGTTCTTTCTCTTGTTCTTTGGCTACAGTTTCCATAATAATCAATTCTTCATTTACATCAGTCGTTCCTCGTAACCAGACAAGAGATTTTTTTGCATTCATTGTATCTCCTCTCATTAAAAAGTAATATGGAGTTTCAGGTAAAAATACCGACAAAAATAAAAACAGAAATGGAATGATGGACAACATCAGTCCATTTGATGCTACTGTTATGTAGGGGGCTACACTAAACTCAATTAAAAAAGCAAGATAAAATTGAACTAACATAAATGCGCCAAGTTTACCTCTAATTTTCGGAGACGATATTTCTCCAATATATAAAGGGATTACTGTTTCGCAGGCACCATAAGCCAAGCCACATATCAAACGAGCAATTAGAAGAATTGAAACACTTGTGGCAAAGCTTATCATTAAGGAGCTAATTAAAAATAATGGTGCTATACACATTATAATTGGTTTTCGTCCAATAAATTTAGCTGCTCCAAATGTAAAAATCGGTCCAATTATTGATCCAAATTGAATTAAAGCCGCCAACCATGAAGCTTCCGAGTTCGTAATGGGTATTGGGGAGTCGGCTGCTAAAAGTTTTGGCAATGTGGGTCCAGACCAACCCGAATTGGATCCCATCATAAAAAACGTTAAGGTCACTGTAAAAGAACAAAATTGTTAGTGAATTTTTTTTAAAAGTAAATAAATTAACTATATTCATATAAGAAAATTTGAAATACAAAAATTCATATTCTCATTTTAAATTTTTAAGTTTTTAAAGAGAGTCCTACTTTTTTAATTGGTATAACAATGGTATCGTTAAACATATTGTTTGTAACAATACTTAATAAAGTCCATGAGGTTCCAATTAATATTATGGTAGAGATTAAAAAGTTTAAATTAAAATAAATGCGTTTAGTTGTTTCAATATGTTTTCACTTAATATATTTGGAAAAAAACAATTGTTTTGGTATCAAATAAGGTCAAGTGCTCTTTTTGGGTCTTTCGCCTGAAGAACTAGCTCTATTAAAATTAATTAAAAAAAGCATTACATTAACAAGTAATCAAAATTAATAAATCATCTAATCAATTTTTATTAAAAAGATTATTTAAAACTGCCAAGGATTTAAACTGAATAGGATTAATTAAAATGAAGTATGTATAGTTATTAAAATGTGAATTACCAATCACGGCAGCGACATATTGTTTGAAAAGTCGAACGTTTCCTTTATTAAGATTTACAGCAGATGTCTTTTCTAGGTCTTCAATTTTCGATAGATGAGTATAACTGGAACTTATCGTAATGGCTGGAGTTGAACATCTATAAAAAATATTAATTTTATTATCATATACAACCGTCAATCGAAAAAAATAAATAAAAACGTTCTTTCTTCGTGACTACATGTGATTATTCATAAGTTAAGTCGTTAATTTAAACCATAAATCCACTGTTTTTAGAAAGATTGAAATTATTTCAAATATGAAGAAATAACATTTATTTTATTTGAATCATAACTGTTTTCTTTCTTAAAGTTTACAGCTTCGCTATAATTTTAACGGCCTGTTACTTTTTTTTTGGGTTCTATTGAAAATAAAAAAATCAGTAATTGTGGCATTCGAACTCAGACCCATTGAGATATAATCATAATCATCACCAATACTGATTAATGAAGTGGATAATTCTCAAACTTACAAAAATTTTAAATTATTTAAATTACTATCTTTTATGAATAAATGTGTATTTAATTGTTCGACATAGAATATCGATGGTAAATAACAAAACCTCTTTGTTAAAAAAGACAATTCAGGACATTTAGAATTCTTTAAATTTAAAATGCTTCAAATAATATCAAATAATTTCTAATCGGTTTTTGAACCATAATTATCTTTAAATTTTTTGCTACGAAATCGAATTCAAAAGCTAAAGGTAGATATTTGTTTTCTTTGTTATGCTATATCAGGAGTTATCAATTTGCTTGTGTGAAGGCGGAGCTGTATGGCGTCATTAAAACCGGCAAAATACAATACAAATGCAATTAGCATCTTTTTTATTTTTTCGATAATTATTTAGTGTGCACATTCAGTTAACAATATCTAGTCAATATTAAGCAACGTTCCATTTTCACTTTGTTTTATACTTAATATATATATATTTAAATTAATTTAATTCTAAAGTTAATAGAAGTTTATCAAGAACTAAATAAATTGATGCTATGAATTTGTTATCGTCATCTGGTGAGTATTGAAGAAGACATAACTTAATTTGTTTGAAGGAGGAGTTCAGAGATCGGTTTTATTATTAAGCTCGAAAAAATACAAATTTAAATGTGATTTTTTTTTTAAATCTCAAAATAGTATTTAGTAAATATTCTCAATTCTTAGCTGTTTTGAAATAAATAGAATCTTAAATGCGTGGTAATTTATCAATAAATTTAAAAAATTGTATTTTAGCGGAAGCGGAATAAAAAAGACTTAAATAAATGGTATGGAATATATGACTATGGGAGTATATGGAAATCTTTTAAGAAAAACGTACACAACGTAAAAAAAAATAATTATGAAGTCAATGGTAAAAAAATAAGCAACTGAATGTAGTATTTCATAGCAGGTCGTAGCATCGTCCATACTTACGGATCAGCTTTTCTATAATTTATTTCTCAATCAATCTTCAATAAAATTCAACTAATTGTTAAAAATTATCAAAAAAGCAATTAAAGATATTTATAGGCTATTAAGTTTTAAATACCTTCCTTACGAGGGAACGTAACTGAACTTTTGTCTGCTTTACAATAATAGCAAAGTACCTACTTGTTACTTTGAAGTTTATTAAAATAAAAGCCTTTAAGTGATAACCAAATATAATAATCAATGTTAATTTTAATCTAACCGATTGTCATTTATTTCAAATTTCATTCAATTGCCTGCCATTTATCAAATGTGTAAGTGCTGGCTGTGTATATTTCACGGGTAATTACTGGTAAATAATGAAACCCTTATTTTATTTATTAATTATAATTTATTGGAAACATTTTATACACTTTTTTCTATTAGTTAATAAATATACGTAGGAAAAAGGATGAATTGGTAACAACAGTAATAAATATTTATTAAATTGAATTAGAAAATTTGATTTTTGGGAATAACATGGTTTTCTTGTTAAGCCATTGCGATTCTAACTGCTGAGATTTTTTCTGTCAGTTATTGACATCACAAGGAAAGGAATTTTATTAGACTTTCAAATAATTTTTTCTAAACTTTGTTCTGAATTAAAAGTTAATTTTCAAACACCCATAGCAACTTATCTATGAATAGAAAAATTAATAAGTTAATGATTTTGTCTCATAAATATCTTATTCACTATTTCAAAATTCATCCTTTTATCATCGTTATGATAAGATATGGTTACATGAAAAGAATATATTCACCTATGCAAATAAAATTAGATCAAATCGATTTTACCGTTTGCATGAAAAAAAGAATCAAAAATTAAATTTATTTAAAAAGACAATTGAGTTACTTCTACATTTATATTATTAATTTGAATTGCTATACAATAATATACCGATTTATATTCTCGACTAACATATAATGAAAAAATTGAAAACCATTCCCAGAAAAAAAATATTTAAAACCATTTTTAAATATTTTTAAAATATAATTAATATAGTACCCATAATATTACATTCATTCAGCAATTTAATAAGACATTTTAATACTTAAAGATTATTGATCATTGGTGACTCATTTTAAAACAATAAGCTGAAGGCAGAAATCATTTTTATTTTTATTTATATTTATTTTTTTAATAGTAGTTGGTGCTATAAAATCAGTTATTTATAAAAAAAATATTTTTGGAAAAAAATTTATAATCATACGTTTTTTTTTTTAGTAATAAATTTTAAAGTAAAATGATATTATTTATCCAAAATTAAAACTAAAAGAAATAAATATCACTAAGAAAAAAATAAAAATAAACAAATATAATACAAAAATATATTGAAGAAAGTGTAATGGGTCTGATTTCTGGTTGAAGTAATGAGAAACGTATTTTTTCAGTAGTTTTCGCTTCAGTTACTTTTAATTTATAAACTATCAACTTTCGAATGTTCTAATTTATTTTCAAATAACACGCAACTACATATACCTATAGCATTTTAATAAGCCCATCCTTGCATAAAAGCTAAAAATAACGATAAATATTTCCTTAATTTTTTGATTGGAAAGTCAAAAGTACATTTCAAATAATATTTTCTCTTATTTTATTTGGCAACAATGTAAGGTAAATGAAACTCAATTTCATATTCACTGGGGTCTTGGGTTACCAACTCGAAATTTCAAAAAATGTGAAGAGTGCTCCACTCAGAGATACCTATTAAGAAATATATAGATTTAATTAAAAAAAATGATTTTTTCTCTTCTGGATTGCTAAAAAAACAAAACAAATTATTTAAATAATTAAATTAATAATGTATTTATCTCGAAATGCTAAATGATTAAAATTATAATAAATAAATAAATTTGGAGTTCCAAATATTTTTAATTTGTTTGATACCATATTATATCAATAGTAATTGAATATTAATGATCATTGATATTGTAACTTTCTATAAATAATAAAATGTAAATGCTTTTTTTCATAAAACAATAGTTGGAGCTTTTGTGGGTTGTTTCTAGCGACGATTGCAGTTCAAGTTTACACATACAATCCAAAAAATCATCACAATTCATATCACAATTAATTTTTGTATACAGCCCAGCTTTTACCAGGTCAACCGTTAAATTATTACGCTAGTCAATCCTTAAATTATTTTTAAATGAAAATATCCTTTCCACAAATGCATTATTAATTGTCATCCATAAAACGTGTAGTAAAAAATCCGGAGATTATTTTTCGAAAACTGGAGCCCGGAGGAAAAATAATTTTTCTGAAGTCTCCGGACTAAAATTGGAGAGTTGCAAACTCTACTGGGGTCACAAAATCCTGGATCACATGGAAATCAATGTGTGCATTTCTGATTGATATACGTCTAGATCTATTATTTTCTTTATTTCTAGACTTTACTTGTTTTTAACAATGCACTTTTTTATGCGCTCTTATGAGAAAGTAAAAAATTAAATGGTGTAACGATTTTTTATGGACGTTGATTTGGAACGTTACGTTTCCTAAAACGTACACAAATCTGGATTGAATTAAGCAAATTGCAACTGAGAAAATGTCCTATCGGGTAACTTCTGCTATATGTAAAATATTTACGAAGTCAACTACGCGAGATAATGTATGATTTTTTTTATTACAGTTATTTTTATATTTTACAATTTTGTAGATTAGTATTCTTTTTCCTAACGACGACTAAACTATTCATTTAGATTTTGAATCAAACTTTTTAAATTTATAACAGAGCCAAATAGAAATAAAACATTTTAAATCAAAATAATAATAGGCAAATGTTATTTTGTATATTTTGATGATTTTTTTCCGTTGTTAGCTTATAATTATTTATTTTCTCTTTTTTTAGAAATTTTTTTATTTAATTTTTTTGTGTTTTTGTACAACACTTTTCGTGGTTTTTTCTCTAGATACTAATATAATTTTAAGTAATAAATTACTAAGAATTATATTAGTACCTAAAGAAGTAAGAAAACCGAAGAAACTCGTTGTACAAAAATAAACAAATTTCTAAAAAAAGATAATAAAAATAGGTTTTACGTTTGTCGGCAAAGGCAGAGAACAAAGAATGTAAACACAAAGGCGTGAGCGAAAATAAAAAAAAATACAAATAATGATTGTTTCAAATATGAATTAACTGATTGTTGTCATTTGTTTCAATTGTAACTTCGAACTCATTCAGTTGTTAATATTTCTTATTAATTGTTGTATCAGTGCTGACTGTAAATATTTCACGGGTAGCTACTAATATCTTATAATTATAACTATCCAAAATCTGTTAAAAACTCTAGCTATAAAACAGGAACAGAAACAATTGAAACTTAATCCCAGGAAAAAAAAAACTAAACTTTTACAAAGAAATATAACTTCTGACGTGCGACCAGAAGCATACAATTTTAAATTAAGAACTGTTAAGTATTGCTATTTTAGTGTGGAAATGGCTTTTAAATTTTGAATTCCTCGAAATATTGACAAAATATTTAAAAATGATTTTCGAAGAATTGATTTTTCTAAGAAAATACGGTTTACAAATTAAACTGTAAAAAATTTGAATGAAACTTACAATAATTTTTCATTAAGTCAACGTCTATTTGTCTAAAAACATTAAATAAATAAAAATATAGCTAATGAAAAATGTACACTTAAAAATTGTAAGTAATTATACAAAGAAATGAAATACTTTTTTATTGACACAAAAGCCAAAAATTAAATATTATTTTTTCCACGAAATGTTTTCCTTTTAATTATGAATATTATGATATTGTTATAATGACATGTGATTTTCAAATAGAACCTGACCTTAAACTCTTGATGAATTTCTGTATTTGTCATAAAAAAATGTAAACAGCCAACTGTGTATAACTTTTGAACAATGCTTGATTTTAATTGGATGCATTAAATTAAAATGAAAAAGTCACTAGGTAAAAGAGAATTAAATGAACGTGCATGAAATATTATAATCATTAAATGCATAACCCTTATAGTTAAACTATTAAATATTTATATAGATAACAACTTTGGAAAATATATAGATTAAAAAGACTCTTGTAATTTGGTACTTACATCGCAGACATGTTGATTTTCTTTTTTTATTTCACACAAAAACAAAATCAATTTGAGGAAGTTGCAATTATTTTCCTTTTTTTTATTTTAATGAATAATGTATTTTAGACACTTGAAAATGCACATTGTATCAATACTACAACTCCATTTAGTAGCATCATTGACTGAAACAGAATATAAGAGATAATTTTAAAAACATTTATTGATATTTTATCTTAAGCATAGTAAAACGACGATAAAATTATCCTAGCGTTGAATAAGAAAGGAACTATTAAATTTAAGTTGTATTTTTTGAATTTATGGATATTTATTATGAATATGGGTAAGTATTGTAAGAATTTATGCCTGTGCTCTCTGATAAACATTAGTGATAACATTAAAAATGTGATTCAATTAAATTTTATTCGTTTTGTCACACAAATATTTTAGAATTATGATATTGAAATAACCGTATTTTACATGTTTTACATATTTGTATATTTCTTTTTGTTAAATAATGTGAAATTTTAAAATGACAAAAATAACAGAACGTATAAAAATAGAACAAAGGCGTTATTTTTCAAAGCAGTTTAAGACTATGTTAACTATGCCAACTCAAAATAAATTATTTACAATAAAAACACACAAAATTTAAATGGTGCACTTCACTCGTGAATTTAAAGTTTACTATCACAGTTTTACTCCATTCACTAAAGTAAATTTCTTTGTACGATTGTTAGTAATATTATCAAGTCTCGATTTTACATTAGGAGGGGATTCACAGTTGTATTCCAAATGAATTCTTTGGAGTCTTCCGTTTAGATGTTTAGGCATAGATGTTACAAGTTGGGTTCACAGACACATTTAGATAAATTCCAAAATAACCAAAATAAAAAAGGAAAAAATATTGAACCATACCATGTGTGCGACATTTATCTTCTGTTACTAATTATTTCTAAACTTGAATAAAAAAGTAGGTACAATCTTTTATAAATATGGTTTGGTCTGATTACAATTCTCTAAAATTTTATTTTAATATTAAAATAATAGTTCACTTAATGATTCATTGTCATTATGTGCGTCAGACAAAATGATTTTGTCTGTATTTTTCAGTAAACTTGCAATAACAGGTATTTAACTTAAGAATAACTAAAATAAAGGTCAAAAATATTTTGAATATTTCACCTTGGTCGATACCCTAGTTTTTCTGTATCTAGACGAATTTGTTTCAAGGATGTAAGTACAAAGATATCTTAACGTATAATTGAACTATTTAAATTTTTGAAATAATATTTTAAAAAAATATATAAAACTTTTATTGACATTACGCACACGATAGTGAATTTTAAAGATTTACTTCAATCAAGAATGGCTACTTAAATGCATAATTCATTATACTATATTCATATTTCATATAAAAAGATAAAATTGTTATTCAAGGTAAGTGTAATACTTATTTTACTTAACCTTTAATCCAATACAGTGCACATTTACTATACGAGATTAATTAAAAACAAACTCTCAATTTCCTACAAGCAAATATAAGAGAGATAGAGTCACATTGAATCATGAGGTACAGTGGATAATAATTCACTGTAAATCAGTATGTGCTGCACTTGCATACGAAATAAAAATATTTAAAAATAGATTTTACAAATTTTGCTTCTATTGATAAAATGCGCTAAATAGGTAAAAGTTAAGTAATTAATATTAACTTATAGTAACTACCTGTGAAATATTCACTGCCAACCAGTGGTGTAGGGAGCTTAACTCGCACTCGGGGCACAATACCTGTTAATCCCCCCCCCCAATTCGAAAATCATATATTTTTATATGTATGTCAGCCCTGCCAATAGAAACGACGTGCCATTTCTATTATGAATATATTATTACAGTTTGATTTTTGTTCCTTTTTTTCTTTTTATTTATGAATTAATATTTATTATATTACACTGGCACTTATTTGAAAAAATATTTTCCATAAATCAATTTTAATAAAAATGAAAACTATCCAGCGATTTTTTTGTTTTGCCAATCATTTAGCGTCCCTTTGTGAGTAGCGCATGATAACCTTCCCCCCCCCGCCAATAGCGATAATTGAAAATTGAATGAAATCGACATTGTAGTTTGACAGTTGAAACAAATAAAAACAATCAATTAGTTTTTGAACTGAATCTTAGTACCGATTGCACCATCGATATCAAGGCGATATTACCCAGTTAATAAGAATCGTAAGCTATCTGACTGTGCACCAGAGCGAGGGGTGCAATTTTTTTTACAATTTGGTAATATGGAACACCCCTTGGTTTGATGTACAACTATATAGCATAAGATTCTCATTAACTGCGTAATATTGCCTTAATATCAATGGTGCAATCGGTATTAAGATTCAGTTCATAAATTTATTTTTAAATTTTTAGCACATTATATCAATACGAACGAGTTTTTAAAATTTTTTTTTAAATATTTTTTTCTCCTTTGTAGTCTTTCAATATGGTGCGACCTAAGGTTGAAAGGTGCTGGTTCTAGCCTGTCATTTCGATTTCATTCAATTATCAATTTTGGCCATTTATCTGTTATGTTGGCAGTGAATATTTCACGGACAGTTACTATAACTAAATGTTTACTTCTATTTGCGCCATAAAGTATATTAAATATGCTAACTTCAATAAACAATTATAATTGACTCACTTTTATAAGTGCCTTTGAAGATAGGCAACTGTCTTTTTAATTGAAGTTAAATATGTAATTAAAGTGGAAATACTTTGTGGTTATTAAATTTTACGACGGATTCATGCGTTGTTATCGAAAGTAAGCAGGTATGCCAAAATTCAACATGATAAAGTGCTGGAAATAGGTGAAAAATGAGATTATACCTAAGTTTACGTACGTTTTGTACTAACAACAAGGAGAGGTAATAGAAGCGAAGCAAAAATACATTACTGTTGCTCGATTAAACCTTTTTCCGTTACGCTAGTCATCGATGGGTTATAAAAGCGGGAAAAGACGTTGTCACACAAGGATCAGTAGATAAGCGATGAACAAATTTTTTGCAGGTGTTTTTAAAGTTTGTTTAACTTTAAAATGAATAAGATTTTTTTTTATTTTACCAGTGTTATTTGCAATTTGTCCTTGGAAAAGTGGTCCACTGTTACCCAGTCACCCCTATTTGTTTGAATATTGAATTAAGTGCATTCCTACTTTTTTAAAATGAAAATGCATTTAAAAGAAATAAAATCTGAAAATTAACGGTCAACTCATTCATCAACAGTTTGATTTTTGATAAATTTTTTGACTAGCTGATCCCCGTGCCTTCGTCTGCGTAACGTAGGTATAATTATATTTTCTTTTTAGATTTGCTAATTGTATTGGCATATGAAAATTATTATTTTTCTTATTTCTTTTACGAAAAACATAATCATATTTAAAAACACTATTTTGTCAACTTTAAAAAGACACATTTAATAAACTGTTACTTAGAATAAAATAGTTGTATATAATGATCAATTAGTTTTCAATAAATATTTATAAATATCTTAAAAGAGTATGGTCTATTCCGTATACCTACGGTAGGTATATCTACCGTGAACCAACTAATCCGTAAATCAATCACCATCTATACATAAATAAAAACTATCGTTAAGTTCAATAAAGTCAGTCATAATTATGACTTAAAACAGTCAAAAAATATCAATACACTCGCCTAGATATTTAGAATATTAGTAGAAATCCCATTTCATTGCCTCAACTCTCAACTTTTACACTACTGAAATGTACAAAACTACGGCGAAATTAAAATTTGTTCAAATGCCCGAAACCCAGTTCCTCCATAATCAAGTATAACCATTGTGTATCTATACACTTATTATTAAAATATCTGAATTTCGACTATATAACTAAACCATTTTCTTTCAGTTCGCCGAATTTCTCGCTATTCGATATTCGCTCAATAATGTATTTATTTGTGATTATGTATATCGGATTTTCAGATTTACAATATGTGAAAGCCAAAAAACGTAATGCCCACTTATGAATTTAACCTTTTTTAGATATATATATATATATATATATATATATATATATATATATATATATATATATATATATTAAAGTTTAAATTTTAAAGCAGATCCTACGTTTTTATTTCTAATAATAAACCAACATTGTTTTATTGTTAGTGATAAAACGTTTCGTCTATATCGAACATACCTTGATAATTAAATTTGAAATTTCGATTGTTTATCAGACGTTATGCCGTACAAACTTTGCAACCATTTTTTACTCTTTTAGAGTAGGAATTATCATAAAACCCTTTCTTATTATATATCTGCATCGTATAAGAAAAACACTTTCCAAATTTCACCGACACAAATATGCATTTATATTGTAAAATACAATGTGAAACAAAAAAAATTATGGCCTTTATTTTGATTATCATGACTAAAAAGCAATTCGATATCTTAAAAACTGATTTGAGTTAGTTTTTCATGAACATATTGAATATCATCGGTAAAGTATAACAAATATTTTTCATAGAATTTACTATTCAATTTACCACATCATATTTTTCAATTGGTTAAATCACTGGCAATTGGAGAATTACCATTTCAGGGACATTTATAACAAATTGGAGATCCTTTTAATGGTATTTTTTAAGAACCATAAAACTTTTTACTAATTTCGATTCTTTTTTGTCAGAACATTTAAAGCCCTAAGCGAATCCTGATAGTCGAAAGACGTCATACTTATCTAAAACAATCTAGTATGCTTACGATTTAGAAGAGACCTTCTTAAATGAATGTTTTTTCTTACATTATCTTCCGTAAGATTCAGTATTGAAAATATCCCAAAATATGTGAAATATATTGCATTACGGAATCTTCGAGATGTGTACCCTAATGTTGACATTGCTGTATGCAGTTATTGCATACCAGCGACAAGGTTGTTCAGGGAGAAAATCTTTGGCTCAAGTGTACTTTAGCACACCCACAATCTGGCAATGTTGCATTTTCGACTTTGTTGTTAATTTAATTCGCGATATTTTTGTTAATTCAATTCTAATATGGTATAATTCTCTCTTTTGTGGCTAAATTTTCATTATGGGCCGATTTAATCGCGAATTAAATTAAAAACAAAGTCGAAAATGCAACATTGCCAGATTGTGGGTGTGCTAAAGTACACATGAGCCAAATCTTTTTCTACCCTGGAAAGGGTGAAAAGTTACTAATGTGCCAGTGTAGGCCAAGAGTTACTTAATTCCTAGGGATTACTATTGTACTATTGTACCTCAATTAGTACAAGAAATCGATTACGATGATATAATCGACGTTTTCGGGCGAACCATGCTAGAAAGATGAAGTTTAAATCGTAAGTGATAGATGGAAAGCTAGTTATATTAATCTTTGAAAAATATTATTGAAATTAATAAGTTATATTAAAAAAATAATATGCAAATTCATTAGAAGTTTTGTTAAAATTAATTTATAATTTAAATATTTGAAAATTAAATGTTTTATCTTGATTAACACCTTATTATGGAACAACAAGGGTGGCATATCGAATGGGGTCTAGGGCGGTATTGGACTTACATTCACCACTGTTCGTGTCTTAAGTAGATAGTTATCAACATTTTTTCAAAAAATTTGAATATTCTATTGAATACTTTTGTTTTCCTTTTAATGAGATGGTTATTTTTTTTTCTATTTCCAGCTCAAATTGTAGGTGGCAATTATAAAAATATTCCATCGATTTATCGTTTCATAATACAGCCAATGTTAAATAGACCTATATTTTAGAAACTAATTATTTGATGAAAAACTCCCACTTTACGTATGCAATTTTAAGTATTCATTAAATGGCGCTTTTCATCAACAATCTACGTATACAAAAACCAAATCTTTATCGAAAAGTTGCCACGATTTTCAATTTGTCTTGATTGTTTTCTAAACATGTATATGTACATAGTTAATGATAAAATCCATAAAAAATTCTCTTTAAATTTACAATCAATTTATATGCTTCTCTTAATTAAGAGCATACAATTTTAACTATATAATTTTAATTTTCTAAACCACTACAAATCAAAATTACTTACCTTTAATATTCAAAATGTTCATGGATTAAAACTAAGTAATTTTATTAAACATTATGGTTCGTTTTTTCTTGGACATTTTAGTAAATAATTTTTGGTTACATTTAAAAGAAAAATACAAAAGTCAAGGATTTATCAGTCTTTTTTTTATTAAAATTTAAAAATAAATCTGATTTTCTGAAAATATACTCAAATGCTTTGATTTTTTCAATTTTTATTATTATGCTTCGAACACAAAAGATAATTTATTTTAGAGAAAATAATTCTCATATGCTAATTAATTTATTTAACAATGTTCATAGATATCTAATATAAATACGTTCAATTATAATATTCTTTTTGAAAGACATACACATATAATACAAAACTTTATTTATAAAAATGCTTTTAATTTTTATAATTTCTGAACTCAACACAAATTAACTCTTAATTATTATATTTAATTAAGTAGTTTTTGTAATTTATGGAACATGAGTTCAAAACTACTGAGTATACAGGGATTTCTTTTCTTTACTTATTGAATGCTTAAAGTAACAATTAATAAATTTCCTTAAAATTAACATTGAATCTTTCTTTGTAATAGTTAAACTGGATTTTGGTGCTTTGCCTTTTTTTTCTTGCTTTTTAATTGCTCCTGTACTTGTTCTAATGTTAATCGTTTTGTTTCTGGCATATAAAGTACCATGAAAATTCCAGCTAAGGCGGAGCAAACGGCAAATATCCAAAATACCACATATATTCCACTAATGTCGATAATAACTTGAAACATTTTGGTAACAGCAAAGCCCATTGTTGATTGATAAATTCTTGATACACATGAAGCCACAGCTTTTACGTTAGTGGGGAATAATTCCCCTACACACATCAAAGTTAATGGCGTTACGCCAACGCTTTGAATGAGTTGAAAAGCAAATAACGCTATTACTGGTATTAATGAAACTGATGCTACAAACTGTAGGCCTATTTGAATGAAGTATAAATAGGAACCTATTATTAGCAAACATATTGATAAACTAAAACAAGCAGAAATAAGTAACGGTCTTCGACCCCATGAATCGACAACTAAGCCGTGTACCCAAGATCCAATAAATGGTATTGTCGCAAATATAATTCCGCTAATTGCAGGTGAAATTGAAGAATTAAATTCTTTGAAAATAACTTGCGCGTATGTAACAATAGCGCTTACACCGGAAAACTTCAATTCTGATAAAATCATTAGTACAATGATCATAGCTTTTCGGTTACTTCGAATGCGAATTAATTCCAAAATTCCCCCTTTCTCTCTCTGCTCCTTAACAACGGCTTCTTCAATTTGTGTCAACTCATCGTTCACGTCATCTCTACCTCGCAAAATAATTAACGATTTTTTAGCTGCATTTATATTATTTTTCATTATATAATAATAAGGTGATTCCGGCATCCACATAAATGTAAGCACACAAATAGCTGGAATAGACATCAAGAAGTAAGAATTGGCTTCTATTGATATAAATGGCGCTACCGAAAATTCCAATAAAATACCCAAACTGAACTGCACAAAAATAAAGCTACTCAAACGCCCGCGAATTTCAGGGGAGGCAATTTCAGCTATATAAATACAAACAATGGTGCGACCAGCGCCCATTGAAATACCACAAATAAATCTGCCAATGAATAGCATTGTCACATTTGTCGCTACACTAAATAAAATTGCTCCAACAATGTTCGGAATAGCTGCCAATAAGATGGTTGTTTTGCGGCCAAGATAGTCGATTCCAATAGCAGATATGATTGGCCCGACTATGGCTCCAAGTTCTAATGCAGATGCCAGCCATGATCCTTCCGTGTTGGATACTGCAATCGTTGAATTTTCAGATTTCAAATGAATATAAGTTGGACCTAACCATCCCGTGTGATTTCCACTACTGAGTACCAACAAACTAGCTAAAACAAAAAAAAAGAATAATAAGTGATTGTTGTTACAAAAATTTCAAATTGAATTCAAATATATTCTTAAAATATACATATATAATGCATATAGTTTGTATTATTGAATAAATAAATAGAAAATATAATAAAAATTCATACATATACACAACGTTATTACGTTCAATGTCCATCCTTGACAATGTCTTGACCCTCATTTTAATTAATAAAAATATTAGTTAAATATCAGTTAAAATAATGGAAGCTAAAGCTTGTATATTTTGTTTATACAATAAATTACACAAACGTTTAACCACTTTTTATAAAGTTACTTGATATGGTATAATTATGATGCAAAAGGGCCAGAGGGACCAAAAAGCATATTTTTGAGCTTTTTTTTGGAGTGCCTTATTAATTTACTAGTGCAGAACCCATTAGGCTTCATCCTAACGGAAAGTATTACGGACAGAGATCAGCTGCTTAAACTAGAACGAAATGCAGTTTTGATGGAGAAGAGTGAGTGAGCGATATCTGTTGAGCTTAGTAGATCAATCACAACGCAAGTTGTAATATGCATGGAATGAATGCAGATGGAGTGAGAGAGACTATTTCTCCGCACCAACGAAAACGGCTCACTGATCAGCACTCTTAATATATAAGATAATTTCATTTTTTTTTTAAATTATTGATTATTATTCTAAAAACATTCTTTAAAGTTTTAAATAGTTTTCATTTAGTTCCTTTTTAGATATTGACTTGAGAAAATTTATGTTTTAAGGTTTTTAGCCATATTTGTAAGACTCTTGAAAGGAGTGTATTCTTCAGACTAAAACTTATACGTCAGATTGTTCTAAAGTATTCACCACAGAAATGAAATATTATTTGTGAGTCTCTATTCTTTCATTAAAATTAATGTTCATACAAAGTTACAATTGTAAGATTTTTTCGAAATTTTTGCAATAAAAATTTAACTGACTTTCTTTCGTGGTAGGAAAATTAAAATAATGTATATTTGAAGTTTATTTGATGCTGAACGCACTGAATTTTGAATTATTCTGATATCTTTAAAAATACGTTGGCAATTTAATTTTCCGCAGACCACCTTTTTCACTAAAATATGCTAAACCGCAAAAAAGAAGTTTTAGCTTATTATTTTTTTTCAAAAAGTTTTTTTTTTGTGACTGTCTACATAGAAAGAACTTAAAACTAAAAAATCGGGGAATTAAAAATTGTTGAGCACCAATTTTTATTCATATTGGGGAATTTGGAATGGATTGATCCATATGAATTTTTGATTGGTAAAGGTGCAAAATCAGAAGTTCTAATATTTACCAAAAATTGTCGTTTTCTTTCACTTAAAAATAAGCAGTGATGGAAAAAAAAACTCCATCGTTAAGAATCGGATATTTACTATGTAAAAGAAGTGTGTAAAGTTTAAGTGAAACCGGCTCAACGGTTTTTGAGAAATTTTAACTACCGACTTAGAAAAAAGTTTTCGGAAAAATGCAATTTTGATACATAAATGAAATAGAAATATAACAAAAACATAACGACAAAAGAAGTCTAGTCATACTTAATTCCGGTTGAGAGAAATCGGGCGTCCGGAAACTCAATTGTCTATAACTCGAAAAGTTTTGCTCCTAATGATTTTAAATTTTTTTACAATATTTCTTAAAAGTTTCGCTATATTGAAAAAATATTGAAAAAATATTGAAAAAAATCTATTTTTGGACACTTTTCCCTCTTAATAACTATTGACGGTTAAAAATTTGCTGTTGAAAAATGTTAAAATGATTAAAAAAAACAGCGAAAGAGAAATTTTGAATATCAATAGTATGAGCAAAATGAGTATAACGCCAATTCTAATAAAAAACCTTTCTCTAGAAAATAAATTTTAGTAAATAAGTAGTGGTCATGGTCGCGGATATTTGTTAATAATATAAAATAAGAACAAATAGAACAAACATTCAAAATGATTTAACTTGCAATTTTATCAATTTAATGTATAGGCAACTAAGTATACGACTATTCATAATTGCTGTATAATTATTGCAATACAGAAATTATACCAATTTTACTTAAAAAATTATCATAGTGGCATATATAGTTATTGCACAATTGCTTTACAATACTGATAGTATTTTATCGTAGTTAAATCGTTATCCTCTTTGGTTTTTCTATGCTTGCTTTCCATTATCCTAGCACTTTATATCTTTTTCTCTCCCTATGTCTATGGATATCCAGCTCCGTACCATTCATAGGGTCGTGATATTTCTCATCCTTCTGATATGTTCATATTAGTGAAGATATTTTCTACCAGTACCTAGCTGTCAGTATCAATTAGTCTTGTATTTGTGGTGTGAATATTATATTAGTCTTATATATAATCAGACGTTAGTATCAGTGATCCCCAGTAGTAGTATTTAAATGCATTGATTTTCAATCTTGTGTTTTGATGTTATACTATAGCGACATCATGAAAAAATGATCAGACTGAATTTTTAATAAAAGGTGACGATGTTGTTACAGTAGGAAGTTGCTCGCAAACGATTAGCGAGACACTTCAAACCGAAGCTGACCGATTTTGAGAGTGATTTTAATGGTACTAAAAACGCAGTCGCGTCGATAACTAGCACATGTTTTTTTTTTGTTTTTCGGCAGGGAAAATCAGTTGAAATGAGTGATGCGAAAGAAACAGTTGCCATCAGTTGTTAATTTGTATTTAAACCATCAATATCGTCGAACTTAGCATTTTCAACTTTTATAGTTTGAAGCGTTTGAACTATATACATATTAATACACAATATTGATGTCGCTAAAAGGGACATGAGCCAACAATTTAATCTATTAATTGAAAATTAGTATCTTTCTGGGAAAAATTTACAACCTTACAGTGACAAAACTTACAAATGGCAAAAATTGGCAATTGAATGAAAACAAAATGACATTGTCAACGACAACAATAAATTCGATCAAAATTGAGATTAAATATATTTGTAGTACACTCACATATTATAGTTTACAAATTTGAAGTTATATTTCTTTAGCCGCGTTATAAAAAAATAATGAGACTGATTTTTTAATCAAATGATGCCGTGACGCTACAGCAGGAAATTACTCGCAAACGGTTAACGAGAAACTTCAAACGAGTGAAATCTGACTAATTTTTTGGAGCAAAATGCATAGCAGTAAAACGACTAAAACACCATTGAATCGATCAAATCAATCCAGCGCTTGCATATGTTTTTCGTTTGTCGGAAGGGGACTCGACCATTCCGAACAATCCCGAATCAGATACGAAGTTATAGCTAGTAAACAGTACCTGTCAGGTATATTTCTTATTTAGAACGGTTAGAACTTTTACAACATGGAGATGATAGACATTGTTGAACTAAATATTTTCAAGTTTTACAGTCTAAGCAACATCTATATTAATACACAACTAGTAATTTGCCGTAAAATATTCACCGTCCAAAACTGACACAACTGACAATTAATGGTTAAATTTGGCAATTGACTGAATGAAATCAAAATGATTGTTTAGCTACAATCATTCAGATCAAATTGGAGACAATAATTGTATATCATTTACACGTATGTACAGTATTTATTCTCTGTCTTTGCCGACGTATATGCATACATATTACTTACGACTTGCCTATTATTATTATTATTATTATTATTATTATTATGAGAATTAAAATGCATTTAAAGATATTTGAATTATATTTTTTTGCAATTATTCAATGCAATATTTAAAATAATGTAAGAAAAGTTGATCGGTACATTATATTCCATTATATTTTTCTATATTTGATTTAAAAATATTTTTCAATTCCTACCATAGATATAAATGAGTAAATAAAATATATTGTTTTAATACAATTTTTTGGACATTGCTTTTTAGGATTGCTTATACATATCTATAAATAATATTTAATGGCATCAATCTACTTCTATATCGTAAATATTATCGTAAGTATTTTTCGAACATGTGGCCTATGCTGTTAGTTTGGTTAAATAGTTAAATCATTTAATATATAATATACAATTGTGTATACATATAGTATCTATGTATAAATAGTCAATTTAACCTTTTATTTGCAATCAACTAATTTTCCGTGAAATATTCACAGCCCAACACTGACACAACTGACAAATGTTTAAAATTAGCAATTGAATGAAATTAAAATGATAGTTGAAACTAATGACAAGAGTATAGTTCAAATTTGGCCCAATAATTTTTATATTTGTATTTTCCTAACATAGATGTATTTAAAACTTTATATTCTTTATTTTCTTATTATGTATTTTGATACTATAAGTAATTTGTGTTTAAAATGGTATCATATTTTTGTAATCACAAATCTTATAACTGGTGTACTAATTCAGGCACTACCGGAAGAGGCTTCGGCAGTGGATTAAAACATCTTTTTAACTATACCAAAGAAGTATAACTTCTCACTCGTGTACATAAGTACACACACCTTTTGTTTCTACATCTCTATCATCTATATTCTATCATCTTCTTAATATATGTCTTGAAAAATTGAATTATTTATCGAGCCTATCGATATTTCGTCGAAACCGTACATCTATTATATCGAAAATATTATAATCTTGGTATAAAACCTAGGATTTGATAGCGACTAGCAAATCAGTAACAACAGTTCTTCGCAATGGAAAAAATCGTTCAGTTCTATTATAACTCATTTAAGTATTGTTGATATTGAATGATTCAAGATTGAATACTTGAAACAGTCCCAAAAAGAGACGAAACGTCGTTCGAGAATCATATAAAAATCATTATAAAAAATTTTGATTTCTAAGTCCGAAAAATCCCATAAGCTGTTACCTAACTTAAGTAGTGATGGACATGAACCGTATAAATTTATTAAAAAAAGAAAATCTGCAACAGATGCATTTAATAAAATACAATTGTCCAATGTCGAACTCAAAATTCACGCTTAATAAAAACTTGAATTAAATGATTTAGATTCATCATGATCACTTATTTTGGCGTTTTTTTGGGTTAACGAAATCATTGAGATAAACATGAGCCCCATCCAATTACAAACTTTAGCTACTCAGCCGTCCTTATTCGTCTTTATTTTGAAAATATTACTTAACAATGAAATTGCATTCTTTTTTTTAACAGCGAATCATTAACACCGAATTATCAACCTTAACTGTTGGCTATATCAGAGTGTATATTTTTCGATATTCAACTTTACTACACAAATGGCAAATAATTTATTTTTTACAAAATTAAGGATTCCCTATTGCTAACTGTTGAAACATCCCAGTTTACTTTGAAAGTCTCAAATTTTATTTTTATTATATTTATCGAAATATGTATACATAGTCGCACATCTACTTACTGAATTATAATAACATCACTTTGTGAATGTTTTATTTTTTTGAAAATATTTTTAGAATTATCTTTTTAATTAATGTTATGAATTTAAAAATAAAATTATAGTCGAATATTTTTTTACAACTGGGAAATAAATTATATGACCATGATAAAATAATTTGAATTTTAAGCTAAAAATAATACTTTAATTATTAATTTTTACTCAGTTTATGTGACAATGAAAGTAATTAAAATTAATTTTTATTAATTTCCAGTTTTTATTTACATTTCGAAAATATTGTTTCGATTTTCTTAAAATTTATTAATAACCAATTATATTTCAACCCATATTAGTTCTGCATCTAACTTCTCTGTACGAATAAAATTTTGCATTGGCTTACCAGTTTAATGAGAACAGTTGAACCGTTACAATCGTAATTTATCATACAAAAAACAAAAAAAATAAAATAAAAATATCTCAAATTGGGGATATGGTAACACAATTTATATCAAAAGAATGATGTTTTATGGGATTTAAAAAATAAATACTCTCTGATATACGAATTTTGTGATGTAAATACAACAACTTGAAAAGTATATAAAACAAAAAATAATTTGTTGTATCTAACAGCTTCAATTATGTCCAGTGAGTGAGTAAATGAATAATTCTACGAACTTAGGACACTTCAAAATTCAAATAATAAAAATAAAAATAAAAGATGTTTTAGCATATTGAGTGATAGAATATGCGAAAAAAACCTGGAACTTTCTAGATGCTTCTAGAATATGGCCAAATTTGTATATAAGGCATTTGACTGTCAACAGTTAAAAATTAATTAAACGTTGACAAATATCTAAACCCGACAAATAACAACACAGTTCGAAAATTGTTAACAGTGAAAAATAAATCGATTTCGACAATCGTTACTATAGTTGTCGATTTATTAAATAAATTAGTGGTAGTGTGAAATAAATACGTGTATATTAAAAGAAATTTTTATTGTTGTATGTCTTAAAACACAAATCCAACGAACCCGCCTATGAAAATAAATTGAAACGTAACAATAATATAAATAAAAACAGAGTAATATTTTATGGGAAAGATGCAAAAAAGTTAAAGATATTACCTATTTACACAGAAATAATTTATCAAAACTTCTAATTGTAAGACCTGCTTCCTTGCATTAACCAAATTATTTGATAAAGAAAATATTAAAATAATTAGCAATCAAAAATCTGCAAAATGCTGTTATTATGTAGATAGTACCTTTATAAAACTAAACAAATACAGTTAACAACGGTAGGTACCAACATTGTATTCTTTTTTTCAAAGATTTTATAATACTAAATGGTTATTTTTTAAAGGCTTGTATCAGTTCCATAAAAATAAATCAATTTTAAATCAATCGAGTTAATGATTTCTGAGAAAAAGGTAATTTTCTGAATTTTAAATATTATATTTTTTCTGAAAACCATTGAGAGGGAGGCCTGAAACTTCCAAAATCCTAGTACCTTATTAGTACCTATACCATTGAAATGTATGATTAGAGTGAACGTTCTCCCTACGTCCCATGTTAAATTTAAATTGTCATATCACCTCAATTTACTGAATGTTCATACCCCTTCCATACTATATTTGAACAAAATAAAAACTCTTTTCTTTTAGTCGACTTTATGGAGCAGATTATAGATTTAACGACGTCCACAAGGAAGCGCCGATTTAAAGTAGGATCCCGAAGGCATTTATTACATTTTTGACAGATTTTTTGCCAGGTGCATTTTAGTCATTCAGCTCAGTGATCTTCATACCTAAGTATTATCAATTTTTTTTGGGAGTCGATTCACCACGCTTATACCTTAAAGAATCCTAGGGTCTTCACAAAAACATGTAATTTGGGAAAATGAGAAGTGGAAATATACTGTATTTGACGAATTGTTTGTGCCAAAATTATATGAAAAAATTTATTTAAAATATTTTCAGGCACTCCTTACTTAAAATATAAAATTGTGCTTCTTATAGATCTTTTCAAAATTAACTCTACTTTAACATTTTTCATGGAAGAAATTTTATTAAATAAGAGAGAAATATGGTACATCTCAAAGTATAAAAGAAACAATAAGAATAATAATAAGAAGAAATAAGTTTCGCAGAAGACAAAAAAAAAAGTGCGGTAATCTATGTATTGTTTATGTAGGTTTTCTAATTGCAAAACTTTGTAGTTTTTTCTGGTAAATTCCAGTTTTTCAATAATGTCTTGTGTGTTTCTTTTCCTTAGAAAATTGATTTATGTTTTCAATTTGTAAGGCTCACAAATTATTATATATAATTAAGTAAATACCAATCAAATGATATGTTCTTAAAATAATATAAATGTGCAGAACAATAACTAAAAAGAAAATTAAATATTAATTTCAATTATTGTGAACAAAATGTTCATTAGAACAAATATTGTTGGTGTTATGAGAATTTTTAAAATCATAATTTTAAAGCTCCCGAAAACCCCAAAACCATATTCCAATTTCAAAAGGCAAAGACAAGTGTCTGGAACTTTTGCTATTAATTTTATCTATTATTATAAAGAGGAAAGATTTGATTGTTTGTTTGCTTTAAATAGGCTCCGAAACTACTTGACCGATTTGAAAAATTCTTTCACTGTTGAGAAGCTACACTATTTCCGGTGAACATAGCCTAAATTAAATTTTCAAAAAATTAGGAATCCATACTTAAACTCCAATAATGGGTGAAAAAATTACTAAAAAACTTTCTTACATCGTGTGCGCTGGTGATTTAACTAAAGAACGGAACAACCGAATTTAATGAAACTTTACACTAAGATACAACGCAATTACCCACACACGTTAGGCTATTTATCATTCCTTAAAAATAATAAGGGATTGTACCCCCTACGTAAAAACTGAGGAATGAAAAAACAATTTTACTTCAGATAGGCGAGTTATATATCATTGGAAAGGTATTTAAAAGTTAAAAAATGATCTGTATTAATAAATTTAAGTTGAACTAATAAAAATCACAGTAATTTAATTTAAAGTACAAAAAAATACCTTTTTAAAATATTAATGTTTTTATAAATAATAATCTGACAGTAAACTTTTTTTTAACAAAATTGTTGTAAATAGATCCTCAGGGTTGCTCAGTAAGGAAATATTAACGAAAAAAATTAATAGTAATACTAATAATAATAATAATAATAATAGTAATAAAGCTTAAAGTATATATGTTTTTGTAACGACTGCTTCTAAAGTTGAACTTTCGTGCGTTGTGTGGCGGGGGTAAAGAGCCGTTTTCTCATCGTGATGGCAAGCGTACGCGAAAGTAGAGAAATCGTGCGCAAAAGTAAAATAAATTGATACCTAAATAAACTTTGATAAGAAATAATTAATATAGGTAATTACTTAGACTATAGTTTGAACTAAAATGTTGTTTTTATTCATAATTTTTCTATAAATTATTCTTACTATAGAGTTGAAATTTTTCATATATAAATAACAATAATTAATTTCTCAATCTGTTTCTGTTGAACTTTAGAAGCAGTCGTTACAAAAAATTTTGTTCGATGCTTATGCTTAAAGTGAGGTACCTATTAATGTATATATGTTATTGTAAAATGAATAATAGATCAATAAAAAGCATAATTTATAATATAATATCATTTGTAATATTAAAATTTGAGGTCAATCGATTGAGTCAACTCTAAAATATTTCTTTTTGTATTTCATTTATTCTATTTTTTTGTCACAAAAAATTGAAAAAGAGATTTGAAATTTTGAGAATCGTAGTATCTTATTAGTTTTATACAGTTATTAGTTACAGTTTATTAGTTTCTACACAGTATCGTTAAAATATCTTTCTGAGGCTAATTCACTATGCTTAAAAGTAGTCCTAAGTCCTCTGTTGAAACTAAGCTATCTTTAATAATTAATTTTTTGTTTATTTAAATACCGCAGCCCCATTCATTCATTTTTTCAGTTCTTAATTTTAACTTATCTCAGAAAAAAGTTTAGTGCTTCAATGATTGGTTACTTAAATTTTGGGTTTTATAAGTTTTTTGTTTCTAAATTTAATATTTTATGATTTTCTTTTCAAGTATTGCTCACAAACATACAAATTAAGAATGTAATTGCTTAAATGGAAATACTTACATATAGATGAATATTTTTTAAATGATGTTCCTTAATAGGATAATTAAACGTGTCGGTAATTATTTTTAAAGTTTAAATAGAAGAATAAAATTAAACAGAAAAATAAGTAATTACAAAACGTAACTAATGTATTTTTTTAACGAAAAAAAAATCCATTGTAAGTTGTGAAGGTTCAAGTAAGTAAATAAAAATTGACGTTTATGAATTAAAAATGGATTTGAAATTCTTAAATTTCAAGAAAATTATACAAAAAACAAAACACTTATTTTATTTTAAAACAAGAATGAATAGTATCTAATTTGTATCAAGGTAATAATTTAGATTTTTTACAAAATTCAATATTGCGTAGTGAGACACAAACAACCATGAAGACTAGAACTGTAAAAGATACTTTGAGAAAGTATCTGAATACTAAATTACTTATTTAAATTACGAAGTTACTACACTACTTATTTAACTATGTACTAAGTTATTTATTTTAAAAGTATCTGAAGGTAACAACTTTGATACTTACTCTTTAAGATACTTGTTAATTACATTGTATTTTCTGTATGAACTAAGCTTTGTATCATATAAGATAAAGTTTTTATGTAATCAGATAATGTATTTCTTACTATACTATAATATATTATCCTCAGATTCAATATAAATATTTATAAAATAAATTTTTCAGTTTTTTTTTGGATCAATTTAATTTATTGCTTTTCAATTCCGCTACCTTTCGTCACGTATCATGACTTTTTCAGTCATCTAATACATAAAAATATTATAAACATCCGTACACATATAAAAAATAATAATTTGTACTATAATATATTATATATAATATTATGTATGTTGATGCCTGAGTCACAATACGTGACGAAATGTAGCGGAATTGCTAATAATAAATTAAATTAAATTGATCCACAAAAAAATCTGAAAAGTTTATTTTTTGGGTTGAGAGAAATTAATTTCTTATTTTTCTTAATTTTGGAAAAAGAAAATATGTTTGGCTAGTCCCCTGTAAACACAACTCTCCTTCAAACGACAGAAGATTTATTAAGGAGATAAAGATTAAATCTTAAAAAAAAAAAACAAAGTTGTATTCCTAATGTCTCGGTATTTTGATATTTATTTTTCGGCATTTAAGACACTTTTTTAAGTACAAGATATAGTTTTTTTAAAGAGTATCTAATATGATAGTTAATTTATAAAAAAATAAATGAACTCAGATACAGTATCTTAAATAGGGGAAAGTAGTACGAGTTGATCCCTTAGGGTAAGATGATCCTTTACGATTGTGCTGAAACCACTAACGCTATGTAATTTATTTTACTGGTAAAACATAGCTCTGGACACCCCAGATCACCCCCATCCCCACCCCCCCTCAATGAAATTGTAATGAAGACGTGAGCAATACATCGATTTTGATGAGAAAAACATAAAAATTGTGCACGACTGATCCCAAGGTATACATGACTTTGAGTTTATAATACTTTTATTCAAACAATGTTGAATGTTATTACTGTTGCTTAAGGTTTTTTATTATGATTAATTTTAGTATTTAAGCCACGTGCTATATAGTTACATGCTAGTAAGTTATGTTAGCAAATTCTACCTAGGGTATCATCTTGCCCATAAGGGTGTACAAGATGATCACTTTGTAAGGTTTTAAAGAAAAGAAAATATTTCAATGAAACCTCAATTATTTTCTGTGTTTGAATATAATGAAAGTTGGATAGATAAATATACTAGCAGTTATCGCCTTTATTTTTAGTTTTTTACCTTGAAGAATATATATTTTACAGCGATTCTCGCTTAGGGGATCATCTAGTACTACCTTCCCCTACTTCAAAGTAACTATGATACTTTTTTTCTGACAGCTATATAGGAACCCAATAAATAAAAAAATAAAAGATCATTCTTTATCTCTACTCTTTCCCTCATACTCTCACCCTAATCTTTACTTTCTATATAACCAGCTAAGTATAGTTTCATTAGTTTATTGTTGATTATTGATTTATTAATTATGAAATGTAATTTATGGTTACAAAAAAAATATTGTTTGATTTAGTTGTTATCATCTATTCATCTAATTTGTAACAAAGCAAAAATTTGAAACCATAAGCTACATTCGATCCACAAGCTCATACTCAATTTATGGCCAATAAAGTACAACAAAGAGCATAACCAATACATTGCACGTGAATAACTAAATAATTCAAGCTTAGTCAATTGGCAAGTAAATATCAATCACGATATCTTAACAATAAATAGATAGCATTTAGATTTAATCTAGTTTGTATTTTTTATCTTTATTAATTTTTTTAAAGTCTACTTAACAAACTACGAATACAGAATTTTTAATACTATAGACACTATATATATATTAGTACTACTTTAATATTATCTTTGCAATTTTTTATTAAAGAGTATTTCACTTAACTTTACAAAGTGATGACTTAAAATTTCAACTACACAATTCCTTAGATAACTATACATTGATTTAGTAATGCCCAAAAAAATCAACAAAATTAAAAAGGAATTACAATAAAGGTCTAAAAATTATTAAGCATAAAGTTTCATTGATATTCACTGCAAACCTTTTAGCTAACGTAACCCTACTGGTGAACGAGTAATTAAGGTGGTTTCCCTAAAATTCACCTTCTTCAATTCTCGTATTGTGTAAATTATCAATGTTTGTCGATATAGTTTTTGTTAATCTTAGTGTTACTAAAATCCCAGCAAATATAAAACGACGATAAATAATAAAAAAAATAATTAATAACTAACGTAATTCATTAAGCTTTACTAGGGGCACTTCAAAAAGTTATAGCGCCACGTTCAATTTTACTTTAGAATTAAAATTTAAAAAGTTTTTGAAATATGTATTTTTACGATAAATAAAGGTTTGTTTAAGTTTAAGCAAAATAAATAAAAGGATACGTTAAGCATAGAAAAATGCATATCCTTGACTATAATAGCTTTTAATACAATTGCATTGAGTATATTTTGTTTAAGACTTACCATAATATTCAAAAAATAGAAGTTAAATAATTCTTATGGAAATTTTTTTGTAAATAATGTTAATCGTTATAACTTTTGCAGCTAAAATACGTTAATTATCAATATAATTTTGAACAATCAATTTAAATTTTTAACGTTTTATAACCTATTTACCTTACATCATAATAATTTATCTTAAATTTTGTTGTTAAGTTTGCACAAAAAAGCCTTCAAATATATTTGTTACTACACATTTGGGTGAATTTATATGAACATTAATTTTAATTTTCTATAGTTGTATATTTGCAATTGCATGTTTTTTTTTCTATTGCTTTATTTATGGGAACTCCATAATATTCATCAAGAACTTATGATACCTCATAAATATTGCAGCCAAATATTTCTTTACAACTTGAAACCATTAACTTTAATTTCAGTTTTAAGTAATAATACAATGTAAAATATTATAAATAAATGACAAATATAAAAAATATACCAACTAAATTTGCGACCTTTGCAGCATGTTCCACGATTCTACTGAGGCCGCGACCCACAGTTTAAGAAATTCTCATTTCTGATTTAATCTGATATAAATTTTTATTATAATTGTGTATATCGATTTAAGAGTAATTAGTAATTATGAAATTTAAAAATCTCAAAAGAATTTAAAACTAGTTTGAAGTATCATTAAAATTGTTATTGTTACACCATTCATTAAAATTTAATTATAATACTATGGGAAAATAATACAAAAACTGTTTAACATTGTTTTTTTGAACATTTAAATAATCGAAAATGAACATACCTGATATTGATGCTAGGTATTGAATAAAATATTTCGTTTTTGGTTTTTCCTTTTTTTCTAAGAGAGATCCGATTTTTGGCTGGAATTTTTCCGTAAGTTCAATTTCTTCCGCTTTGCCATTTTCGTATTTTTCCAGAGACATATTTGAATTCGAGTGGTCGTCGTACAGTTCGGTTGGTGGCAATTTCACATTTACTGAAGTCTAGTTTTATTTGAAAAATGATTAAGATTAAATTATGAATAACACAAGTAAAATGTAAATAGTTAAAGTTTTTCCAGTGCAAAGTTCCTTATTCTATATTCCAGTTGAATAGAAGTTATTGAGCGGAATAAAAATTAGTAACAAGAAAAACGTGCGCTGTTAAAATTAGACACGGACTAAAAATGATTGAATCCAGTATTGTTCCGAAACATCGAAATTGGTTTTATCTAGTTTCAATTTAAAAAATATCGTTTATAATAATTTGTATGAATTGTATCTTGTTTCTCGATAAAAATTATTCAATGAGAGATATAAAGAATGTGAAAAAAAAACTATTGCTAATTAGTTTTTTTCAAAGTTGACCTTTGTGAAAAATAAGACCATGGAAAATTTGAAATGTAATATATCAATATTGTTGGATCACATATAAACTGATAGGAATTTTGTTTGACATTTAAACTAAAAATAAATTTGATTACATAAGAAAAAATTAGCAAAATTTGATACATTTGTATCAAAAACAACTGATTTGGGAAAAAATTGTAAATAGGAACCAATCCTCTTGATGATGCAAGATTGATTCATGTTTACATGCAAAGTTCCCTTCATATAAATGTAACTATAACAGCGGACGAAAAATGTGAAATGTTTAAAGATATAAAGCTAATACTTTTTCCATTATAGTTATTATATTTTTTCATAATCTTTTTTACCCCGGAAGAATCAAAACTAAAGTTTACAAATTTTATTCCCGTAGCTGAAATTCATAAATGGTTCCAAAGGTTACAGCAAACTTTTATTCACTTTTTAGAAAATATTGCCAAATCATGTTTACAATGACTATATAAAATGTTCTTGAAAACTTTTTTTAAAAAAAAGACCTTCATGTTTAATATTTTGTATCATCATCCTAGTTTTGATTGATTTTCTAATTTTTTTTCTAGATATCAAACTAACACTGACTACCAAATAAGATAAGTAGTTAGACCAATAAGAACCATAATTTATTTTTAAAGAATAAACTGTTCCTTGCTTAAATTGTACTTCTTCTTTGAGTTCCATATCTGTTTCACATAGATGTAGCATAGAGAACTCGTAACTAACACTATTTGGAATAGCTAGTGGTCCAGAGATCTTATCTCTCTCCAACCGTTATTTCATTTCAATGGACTTTTTTGACAATGGTCGTCCTCCGAGGGTGGTAGAAAAGACATGCATACTCCATCCTAAGCGTATGATCAATATAGGTAGAAAGAGGTAGAATCTCCGAAATTGGATGTGTTTATGAAGATAGTCCATGAAGAAAGCTTTGATTGTATACATGGGCACTCTATACTACATCTCTGTGGTCAGGTTCTTTGACGTTGACAATTAAGATACATTGGCGAACTTTTCCCACTTTTCGGCTATTCTGAATAATTGTTCGTCACTGTGTACCTATACTAATCCAATCGTAAATGTTAAAATTTTCTACCATTTGAAAATATAACTTTTTTGTCCATGTACTATGACTTTAAATGAGCATTTATAAACAGTACAATAGATATTTACTATAGAGTATAGACCTAAGTTATTAAACAATTCCATTAAGACATCTTTATTAGATTTAAGGGTAGAATATTTTTTTAAATTACATACTTTTTTAGAACTGCAACATGACGGCCTGAAAGCAGTCGTGTGCCATCGTAGCACTATTAAAATTAACAGAATTTAAAAAACAAAAAAGTTTCATTAGATTATTATGAAGTAATTGCTAAAGCTTGAACTTGTAAAGTTAATTAAAAGTCAAAAATTACAAAAAGATAATGAACAATTGAATTTTTGCTTCAGTTTCTTAATTTTCTTCGCTCTTAAAAGTGGCGCATTATTAAAGGGGAAAAATAAAAGGTGTTATGGAGGCGGTCGTGAAAGTTGGTTTGGATTGTTCCGTTTAGTGAACAATACACATATCTTATTAAAAATAAACAAAACGTAACTGCGCTTGTGCCAAATCGAGTAACTTCTACTAAGTGTAAAGTAAGAACTAACCCAACTATACAAAATTGAGAAATTGAGTCTCATAAGACATATATTATTATTCATTAATTTATTGTGACTCGGAAATAAATAAAATACTTATCAATGTTAAAAATGATTTCAAAGATATACGTGTAAGTGAAAACCAAGCATAATAATAGTTGCCTCAAATTTGGATTAATTGATTGTTGTCATTTGTTTGAACCGTCATTTTGGTTACATTTGATTGGCAGTTTTTTGTCATTTGTCAGTTGTGTCGGTGTAGGTTGTATATAATTTACGGGTAGCTACAATCTATATATATAAAAGAAAGTCGTGTTAGTTACACTATTTATAACTCAAGAACGGCTGAACCAATTTGACTGAAAATTAGTAGAGAGGTTGCTAAGAACTAGGGGAAGGACATAGGATACTTTTTACCCCGTTCCCGTGGGACATGTCTTTTTGAAATGTAAATGTTTTTATACTTAATAAACGCTTAATAGAATTATACGGTAATAGCACATTCGCTTACGTATCTGATATTCTAATGCTCACAATAAAAGAGACGTGGGTTCGAATCCTAAAGTAACCTGTTTTTTTTCTTTTTTTTTTTTACAAAATTGTTGAACATAAATCCTTAGGGTTGCTCAATATGGAAATATTAACGAAAAAAGTAACAGTAGTAGTAAAAAAAAAACAATTATATTAATAAAGCTTAAAGTAAATACGTTTTTAAAACCGTGCATACATAAAATCGTGTAATTATATATTTCCTCTGCCAGATGAAATTTTAATATTCGGTGTATTCCTTATAAGAAGTAGACATGTGAAAATATTTTTTTTGGAAAATTCCTACCCTGAAAGAGTGAATTGGGGTGATTAAGTTTCTTTGAGAAAATGTAGAGTTCATCAACAATCGAAATTTTGAATTTACTTAGTGTAATTAATAAATAAATAATTAATTAATAATAAGTTTCTCTTTTTGTTATATAATTTTAACTATAGTATTTTAAATAACGTCATTTTACTTAATTAGTATGAAAGTTTAGGTAGTAGGTACTTATACCAAATACCATAGAGGCGGTTACAAATAGCAAATCTAAAAAGAAAATATAATCTACACCTACGTTACGCAGACGAAGTTGCGGGGATCAGCTAGTTATTTTATATTTATAACGATGCATGTTCTATTAAGATATGTCGTTATAAAACAAGAAAGTGTGAAATTTATTTTCAGAAAAAAAAACGATATTTTTGATGTGAAACATCTATAGGCGCAGGATAAACCGGATTGTTTGCCTGGCGACGGGTCGCCACGCTATACTATGGACACTATGGATATACAGTCCACATGTAGTGTGTACGATGTGGCGACGCGTTGGCATGCGCAAGCGACGTGCGACTCCCTTCTCACTCAGTTCAATGGCCTTATTTACTACGGTATACATAACCTATGTTTTACTTGAAAAAATAAACATTAAAATATGTCAGATAGTGATAACTCAGAAAATGAAAATGAACATCCTCTTGCAAAGAAAACAATAATACACTATGACACATTACCAAGTCATCAGTAATTATATTTTTCAAGCGTCAATAAATGTAAAATCTACTCCCTTGGCAGATTGAATTTATACAATTTTTTATTGTATATACTATTTTGTTTTAATTAAATCAATTAATTATTGAGTTTAGTTTCGTTTTTATGACAATTATTTTAACATTTAATAACGACTGGCAAAATTATATTTCAAAATCAGCTGGTAGTGAGTAGCACACGATTCTTTTTTTTTTGTCATGAATGTAAACATTTGAAAATTATTTAATTTTCTAACCATGGTGGTTTTCTAATCTTGTCTTTAATGCATATTACTTTACAAACTCGATGTTTCACATCTACCAGGTGTCCCGTTAAGGCTCACATTTTTTTACATAGAAGTATAACTTCTAACGTGCGTCCCACAGAACACACAAATATTTTTAATGTCCATTTTTTTAATGTCAATTTAATTGTGAAACTAGTGAAGTAAAAAAAATGCTCTATTTTTATTACAAAATTATTTTTAAGGAACTCTTTTTTAATTGTGATAGTTTTTTTAATTTTTAATTCTAAATGTTTACATGTAATAAGCTAATTTGAAATTGAAAATTGGAAATTGAAAATAGTGATTGCAGCAATTTAAAGTATATATATAATTAAAGTATAAACAGTTTAAATTTCGTATTTGAATTGGTGAAGATATAATATGAGCTATTTCAACCCCAGTTAGTTGGAAATGTAAAGAAGCGAATTACATAAACTCCGAGTTATATTCAAAAATGAGAGAAGGAACATATCATTAAGATTTATAAAATTTTGAACATTATTGCTTTATACGTAAAAGTTATTTATAGAATTTATACATATGACTCGAATTCATAGAAATGGTTGAAAATCGTTGATACCAAGATCGAAATTATTAAAACTACTCGTAAAATATTCACAGCCAATACTGACACAGCTGACAAGTGACAAAAACTGTCAAATTGAATGAAATCGAAATGACAGTTGAAACAAATGACAACAATCAGTTAGTTAAAATTTTTGATAATGATTAGTTTATTGTAAATGGTTTTCATTTACACGTATGTGTTTATATTCGTTTCCCCCTGTTTTTGTCGACATACATACATACGTTTGCTTATTATGATATTGAAATTAAAAAAAAATATTTATTTGTCAAATAAAATCAAACATTTTTGAATTAAATACCTACCAAAAAGGAATTCAACTTTCTTAGAAAGAAAGATTTACTTAATTATTGGTTTGACCATTATTCCTTTCGGGAAAAGAAAACTAGTGAAGATTAAATGATAAGGACAGCCAGTAAAATGTAATAAACCGATTTTATTCCTATTATTTTCTTAATGGTTTCAGAGATTTAACAGTAAAATAAAGGCAATTGTTTTAAAAAAGTTTTGCCTTGTAAATGGCTTCTTAACTACACTCCAAAAACCATAAATTTTTTAATGAAAATTTAAAGAAAATAACATCGCTATCTATGTATTCAAGGATTACCTACATTTTATTGGAATTAATGCATTCCACTTTAAAAATTATATTAATGAAAACTTAATCTCTTTGATAATACAATCGTACATACATAGTTATCATTGATGAACAAAACTAAATTCCTACTTTCTAATTGTGAAGGATAATTAACATTAGGAAGGAGGTATGTCTTTAAACTTCAGGCAGTAAAATATTTCGCTATAATTTTTTTAAAATTATCAAAATGCTTTGATAACCTTAAGTGTTGTAAATACACGCGATATTACAAAAAATAATTGTTATTATTATTGCGAAGTAATTTATCTTTCGTCATTTAAGTTCTGAAATTATATTGACTACGAATAAAGTAGTCAAATTATATGCAAAATAAAATACCCTTTTCACTTTACTTCAGATCATATTCTATATAAATTGCATTGATATGAAATATCAATATTTTAAGTGACTTAATTTCATCAAAAAAATCAGCATTAATAAAATTTGCAAATAAAAAAAAACGTTGAAATAATATTACTTAATATATAAATAAGATATGAAATACATATTTAATTTCAAATGTTCATAACATTTACCAAGAATATTTCTACTTGTTTTTTTTAACCAAAAACTAAATTTCTTTTATCTCCCTAATTTATGTTTTAAGAAATAAATATGAATTTAACATTTATTAGTTACATGGATAACATATTAAAATTAAATATTAATCCATAAATTAAAAACTATTAATAAAACTATCCGCTTAATACAATTAATTAACACACCTTAAATTTATATCCACGTCCACCTCACATTGTCATCACAACACATTTGAAATTGCTATAAAAAAGGGTTAACTTTAATTCTTAACTTTAATGAGTGATGAATACCCCACCAACAATCCAAACTAAAGAAGGTCGTCTGGTAAAAGAACAACTAAATTATAGAATATGTCCTATAGTATTTTGTTAAAAAAATGCTTTTCAGGGTTTTAAAACTTATTTTATATTATTTACTTCGAAAAACGATATATATTCCAATATAAAAAATAAGAATATATCAAAACGGGGGAATTAAATGTAAGCAATAGAATAGAATGTACTTGAAATATTTTTTATTTTACATATCTCACTATAAAAATAAGTAAATTCAAATTAACTATACTGTTAAATATTTCATTTTCACTTTAGTTATATGGATTTGAATTGTTTTTAAAATTATAGCAGGTCAATAATTTCAATGAAATAATGATTCAACATTGTAAAAGAAAGTATAATAGTTCCAACACTACCTTTGAATTATGTACCCATTTTCTATTGCGTTGCTTTACTGGAAAAAGTCGCGAGTATTATACACATGTTTTTGTTATCAAACAGATAGAAATTATCTAAATAACTGTTAAAAATGGAAATAAAATAATCTACATTGTCCAAGGAAATAAAACCATATTGAAAACAATTTATTATAATAACGAAATATACATAACTTATAAACTTACTAAAATCTAAAACTAAGGTTGGGCCTGTAGGTAAAACAGGATGATTTCAGGTCAATACATACTACGCAACTTTGTTTATAAATACATTAAGGAATCTAAGAGAATCTTTATACATATTTCAATAATAAGGTTAGTATTAAAGTATTACTATTTTTCAATAACTTACCTACTGAACCATAAACTTCTAGAAATTGTTCTCATTGTTTAAAGTTCATCCACATAATAGCGTATTAAAATGAAATAGCATCTATGTAAATGGCCAATTTCTATCTAGCAAATTGTCTATTTTTATTATTTCAAAAGTTCTTTCGTAGCTTAATTTTCACCACACAAATATTTTTTTTGAAATAGTTTTCAAAAAGATAAGTATGATTACTTTTCAATTAGCATTTTTTTCTCTGCAGGATTCTAAATAACCAACAGGTAGCAGCACAATGAGAGGGAGGGAGTCATAAGTTTTTATAATTTATTCAAAATAGGGCTAAAAGTGTTTTGTGGAAATGGAATTCACAGAAAACCATGTACTAGGAGCTAAATTAAAATTTAGAAAAACAAAAAACTGTCAGGTTTGCGATTTAAGATAATAACCCACATGTTGTGGTTTAAAACGTTTAAATTTTGTTAAGTAGTCGGTTCTTATATTTTTTGTAACACAGAATTCTATTTTCACGAGTATATAAGTATACTGTTTGAACTGTGTTGTTGAGGTACTCCTTTATTTTTCAAGTATTGCAAATTGTTTCATGAGTGATAATAAAAAAATGTTATCGGAATTGATGGTGGTAAATGTATAAAACTAAACAGCAGCACATGAAAATACTTGATCCACTTCCATGAGGTCAATGCAAATAAATTCATTTAAATATTATAGGTATTGTTAACATTATTTTGGACAAAAAATTGAGTGTATATACGCGCATGAAAAGTAATACTTATTTGTCGTAATCAAAAAGATGTTTTTAATCCACTACCATAGTATCTGCCGGTGGTGCCTAAACTGGCACTCCAGTTATAACGGGTTTGTGACAACTAAAATATAATACAATCTTAAACACAATTTTTGCTTTTAATGTCAATATAATAGGTAAACGTATTCGTATGGCAGCAAAGACAAAGAAAAAAGAATATAAACTCATACATGTGAGTGTAATCCTATATATAAAAATCTTGTGTCACGGTGTTTGTGACCAAACTCCTCCGAAACGGCTGAACCGATTTTCATAAAATTGTCTATGTATATTTGGTTGGCATGAGAATCGGATATAAAGTATATTTAATATCTCTAGAAGATTAAAGTGTCCCTCGGCATCTTCTGCAAATTTTTGCGCCTACTATTATTTACATCTATGTATTATTTGTAATCATCGATGTCTGTGAATTATTTTGAAAAACGCTTAACAACGTATAAATTTGACACTTTTATTTATTTAATTTGTGTTAAAATAATTATACAATTCATATTATATTATATTATTCTATTCTCAACATTAGCTTAATTAGTAATGGAATCAACCAAGTTGCATGGCATCAATTCGCCAGTTATCTTATTTTGAATCTGAATACTCATTTTGTTGTACCTAATCAACGTTTTTGGAGCCACTTTAACATGTTTGCTTAACCAAATATAATTTTTGTAATTTTGAGCAAAGTTTGGGAACACTATCTCGAAGAGTTCGGTCTTTAACTTAGTAAAGTGGCAAAAATTAGCTGGGCATGTAATGTATTCAGATGATGAGTCAACAGAAATTTTGCCATTACCAATATCGAGAAATCGACTTCAGACATTAAGGATCAACTTCTGTCTAAAAAATAAATGCTTGCCTTATATTATCAATTTTATGGAACCGTATGAAGAAACTTTACCTGGAAGAAAACATAAGAATTGCATTGCTGAACGATCCATCTGCAAAAGATTTATCCTAGAAATGGATGAATATCGGCAATAGCCGTGTTATTGGTTTGAATTTTTATTCCAATTAAACTGATTAAAACGTTATTCTGCTGTTTTATAAAAAAGCTAGGAACATTTTTTCGAATAAGACAAAATTCGAAGGAAATGAAGTCAATACGCTTGATTCGTCGACAAGAACACTGCCATTACCGAGATTCAAAAATTGTTTGGAAAATTCTTCAGTAGATGGATCATTCCACAACGCAATTCATGTTCCCAGCTGAAATATTTTCACATTGTGTAACAGATTTTATGATTTTCGGCAGGAATCTATTTTATTGGCATAATCTGAACTTGGAATGATTGGCAATGTTTGGGAGGAATCAGTAAAATCTTTGTGCCTTCAAAACATAGTGAGTCATTACGTAGAACTTCCGATGGTTTCAATAGTTATATGCGTTTTTTAAATAAAAATTACTGACAATATTAAATTGACCTAAGTGTGGGTGACGTTAACTGCCAATTGCGTAAAATGTGAAGTCTAATTTATTTAAAAACTCATTTTATTCATTTTTTTCCGTGAATTGGTAAGATATCTTAATAGGTATTCTGCTATCCGGAGCGAAGACAAATCTAACAAATCATATATCATCAAAATCGGTCCTGTCATTTTCTTAAGTCTAATTGGTCTAACTACCCCTACTTTGTTTTATATATTGAAGATATCTGATTTGAAAACTTCAATGGAGAGAATCAATCCGAGGGCAACGCATGAACCCAAATACATAGCTTTAACAAAGCAAATCGTCAGCCAAAAGTCTCAATCTGTTAAGTCTACTTTCAATTTTTTTTTTGTTCCAATAGGAAGGAATAAAATATTCTATCGAATGACAAACTGATAAATTACTTTAAATATAGAAATTTCTCAATATATAACATGAAACGGAAACCTACTTTATGTAATAATTTATGTAGCTTATATTCACTTTCTTTCCTTTCCCTGGAAAAACTGTTACAGAGAACTTAGCAGCTTACACTTTAGGCCAACGAAATGTGTTGGCTGACTTACAATTGAAATAATGTTTTTTTTTTATATAATTATTATTCTAATGAAGTATTGAACTTACTTTTATTCATTTTAGTGAAACAATTTAAACTAAGGTAGATAAAATATTTATTCATAAAACACTACGTTCATTGCCTGTTAGGCAGTACGAAGTTTGCTGGGTCAGCTAGTACCATTATAATAATTTTGTTTCAATTTTGAACTAACTGATTGTTCAACTGTCATTTCGTTTTCATTCACTTGCCAATTTTTGTCATTTGCCATATTTTAAATTAGTAGCATATGTCTTTTTTAGTGGCAACGTTTCATTTTCTACTTTTTTGAACTTCGTATTTCATAACATGACCGAAGTATTCAAGTTTTCGACGCTTTATGATGATCACAAACTCGGATGCTTTTTTGAATCGTCGTTATATTTCTCCATTTGTCACTTTATCCACCCGCCGAACTTCCAAAATTCTTCTGTACGTCCACATCTTAAAAGCTTCTATTCGTTTTTGTAAGATGTTCATTACTGTCCAAGCTTCTACTCTGTACAGAGGTACTGGGAGAATGTAACATTGGAGCATTCTGTTTTTTAATTAATGTTTTATTGTGTCCGCAAAAATCTTGCTTCATTTTTAAGAATGCTGTTCTTGTTTTGGTTATTCGATTTTTAATTTCAACATTTGACTCCCATCTATCATTGATTACAGTTCTTAACTATGTTAACTTGTGTACACGTTCGAGTTGGATGTTTTTTACGAAGATTCTTAATTCTTAAAAGTTACATGTTTTTGATATAGCCATGAATTTCAAAAAAAAATATGTTGTGCTAATTTAAATTTGGTATTTTTTATATTTATTTTCCATGAAATCTAATTATCTATCAGATCCATTCTTCAAATGCCTCAAAATTGCCTTTATAACTACTGACGTTAACATATGGTATTAAGAACATATATATGATCAAAGTATATTTTAAAAACCATCAATACTTTTCTCTTTAATGTGAACGCTATCAAGTCATAATAAGACAACTAGAACTCTAATAGCTATTGACAAGTATTGCTCTTATTGTTAGTCTAATAAAATAAGATCAGAAACCTTCTTACATATTAAAAGTATATGTAAAAATTAGTAAAATAAATGCATTAGGATATACATTTTTCGGTGGGACTCAAAAATGACAATAAGATAATTTTAGTGCTTTCTGAAAAAAGCTTAGTTTGGATATTATTATTTGGTTTACTAAAACTTATTTTTACGGTTTTATTTTACTATTACAGTAGCAAAAAATACTTTTCCATGACGTCAACTTTTACTATCAAATCCTTGGCCTGAAATAATAAAAATGGTTTAACCATAAATAATGGCTTGGACTAATATTTGAGAATCACCCCTACTATTTTACTTGACTTCAAAACAAGTCTTCAAAACGTTAATGAAATATTTACAGATATTATATATGTTAACATCAGATATTATATTATTTTATTCAATTACTTCAAGTTAACGACCCACACTTTAATATTGGCATCGTAACTGTGAAATATGGAGGCCTTTAAAACAAGGATTTTGCTCTATACATCGGTAAATGTAAACAATTAATATTTTCTTCTTGTTTTTTATTTATCATAGCTGGAAAAGCTGATTCCTTCAAATAAAATTGAATTTATTAAATATTTGTTTGTAAATCATTCATTTTTCTAACATTTAATTCAATTCAAATGAAACGCACTCACTCTTGCATATAGTCTTTGTACAACCCTCGAAAAGTCATTAAGGCAGATTGGAAATTCCACACAAGGTATTATAATTTATTCACAACAAGATTTCTTTTAACAGAAATAATTGTTTAAAGAGAAATAGAAAATGTTTTATGTAACTCCAATGAATTACCTATGTGAATAATCGTCATATTAATAACTAAATCTTCATCGTATTCAGTTCTCCGAATATATCACAAAACCTACTTAAAGTAATATCTTCTTGATAAAATAATTGCAAATGAAAACATAAAGAATTATACTTCGTAGTTCAACTTCAATTTTTAAAGTTAGAGGTAATTTGTTCACCATGAGGTATGCAAAATATATTGTTTTTTATTTTTTGCATTTGCAACTAACGGTAACCGCTGATAATTTAATAAAGTAGTATTTTTCATTTCTTCAATTTAATTGCACATATTTTTTTTCCATTACTTCAATTTACAATCTGTTCAAGGGCAATAAGTGAATCTGATGGACGCATTAACGGATGATATTAAGCGTTTATGGATACTTCTTATACTACTTCCGGAATGAAAGCTCCAAAAAAGAGGTTAATCGCAGTCTAATCACTTTTTCGCTCTATGGTCTAAGATTTTATTTAATCTTTTAAATTGCAAGGAAGGCCACAATTTTTAATCAAAGCAACATGAAAGGATCTTTTAATAATTAAAACTATACCTACTAATCTACCATATACAATTGTTAAAATACTTAGTCAACTTAATTTTCTACAATCAAAATGTTTATATAGATACATTTATCTATGTCGGACAAAATTAGCTATATATCAAGGAAGCTCACTTTTCTAAAGTATTGAGAAACCAAATTGAGATCCTGCAAAATTAGTATAAGTAAAAATTGTAGCTGAGAGATCTCCTATCTTTGACTATTGCTTATTCGTTATATTATATACAACTGTTGGGTATATTTTTATTGGCTTACCTCTTTTTATTTACTTTCTCCTAAAAATGGTTCACCTACAAAATATAGGCAGATACAATTTATTTATTATAAATAATTTTTTTAAAGGTAAAAATATGACTGCTGTTAACTCTTTTATCCTAATTAAAAAAGTTTTGTTATTTTATATTATTAACTCGTTTATTTTTAGTTAGAAATAGCTACCTTTTGAGACAGATCAAGACTTATTCGCTGAAGGCCTCTACCTTGAGTACTTATCTCTTTCTTTGCCAGTCCGCAACTTAAGATGAACAACAATCGACTGTCGCAAAAAACTTGCATTTTTTTTACTCGTTATTCATACACCAACATTTAATATTACTTTTTCTGTTACCTACATAAACCACTAGCCTTGGATTTAGACCTGGAGGTGTATTATTAAAATAATAATATTAATCTATACCACGAATGAAATGTAATTTTAATGTCCCCAAAATTAATATTATTTGATCAATATTTGGATTAATATTGCAATATTGTATTGAAGGTAAAGTATTGTAGATTTGGATAGTTCAAAGCTGAAGACAAAATTAAAAAAATTGAATGTTTTACTACTTTAATTTAAAAAACGTATTATTTTCATTTTTCTTAATGAGAACGATAGTCTTTCCTTTCTTAATAATTATCCTTTATTAATATTTGTCAATGGAATTTTATTGTTATATTAATACAAATTGATCAAGATATAGATTGACATTGTAAAGTTGTATTATAGATAAAGTATAGTGAACTCTGGATAATTCAAAGCTAAAACCAAATTTGAAAAAATGAAAATTTTTAATCCTTCAAAGTAAAAAAAAATAATACTGCTATATAAATTTGGTTAATTTAAAAAACAGAATAAATTATGGTTTTTGAAACAGTAATTTTAATTATTGTTCTTAAGAAGCTATTAAACTTTAGTTTGTAATGAGTGGTATATTATTTCAATATTATAGAGTAGTAAAAATAAAGTTTTATAGTATCTGCTAACAAAAATTCTTTAAACAACGAAACTGTTACATTCAACAATAAATTCAACAACTTTATGAAATCTTCTGGTAATCAGTATACTACATATTCATAGAGAGACAAATGACTGACGCATACTTGTTGATACTGGTATTAAAAAGAATAGTCTACAGATCAATTAGGTTCATAAAATTGAGGATAAAGATAAATATGAGCGCAATCCAATTTCAAGGGATCAAAAATACTTTTGAGAATCGTAACTGATTAATGATTATACATAAATATAATGGCTAGATATTCGCAGTACTTGCATTGTTACAATTATATTATTTGATAAGTTTATCACTTTATCTAGTCAGTATGCATTGCAGTTATTTGAATACAGTTAAATTAATAAACAAACCTCTACACCAATTATTTTTCATTTTTTTAATTGCCCTGTGTGACTGTTAAAAAAGTATTAAAAATTTTAATATTTTTAAATGACTTCAATAACCTTTTGTAAAACAATAGGTTACTTTCTAACAAAGTTAATAAAAAATAAGTGAAATAGGAAAGCTCATATGCTTGTAACAAAAAAGGACAAAGACCAAATATGACCGGTGATCAGATATGCTACGCAATGCTACGATCAGTCGCTTATTTTTTACCGTTAACTTCTGTACGTTTCCACATATTTTATTCTATTCTATAACATATATTTAAATCTGTTTTATTTGACTGCATATAAAATACAATTTATAAATGTATTTATAAATAATAACGTAATTAATATTCTATTTATTTCTAGACTGATAAGGATTGAGTATTTGCACTTATAATTGTTTAAGATTAAAAAATAGATCTCAATTGAACATGTATTTAGCTGCGTTTAATAGCACAGCTGATTTCCCGACTTCTCTTTCAAATAGATTCTGCTATGTTCTGCACAAAATTCCCCAGATGGCGATAACAATTTCGTAGCATTAATTTATTTGGTTTTTGATAAACGTTTTTTATTTATTTTGATTTACTTCGTTTAGTTATAGAATTAAATTATTTAAAAATATTTTATATAATTTTTGCAACAGGACGTGTACACAGAGTGAATTTCCAATATAAAAAAGGATGCTAATTCAATCTGTATACAACCACCATTAATGACTCCACCCAGCTTCGCCTTCCAAGAAGAACGTCTATCTCATTATTTCTTTGCGTTCAACCAATATTTCAGTGGCCGTTCCGTGAACGGTAGGTCACGGAATTTTGAAGTGGTATTTTGAAGTGGTAGGGGAAGGTATTTTTCAAAAAATCTCTTAGAATTGGTTTAAAAAAGCTTCTAAGTGCATTTTTAATAGGGAAGGAATAAAAATAACCAAATTTCATTGTATTTTATTATTTTAACACACCTGTTATAAAAAATCATGTAAAATACTAAATAATAAGATTAATTATAGCTTATTAAATTATTTTGACTTATCAAATTGGGTTAACAAATGTAAAATATATGACTAGATTGTAAATATCATAACAAAATTCATCATTTATTTTTAGCATAATATTTTGTACTTTTAATGCTTAATGCTTTTTTTTTACAATGGTCAACTTCCAGACGCATTTCTTAAGGTTGTTACAAGACAATCAAGGGGCAAAATAAATCTTGCACTTTTATTGGGAAAAGCTACTTGTAAAGTATTCAATTATTTTAAAAAACCGTTTTATTGATAAAGGTCAAAATATTACACTATATACGAAAAATTGAAGTTTTTAAATATCTGTAGTGTTTAACCATATGCAAGCGACACTTATATTGCACATACACTTGTTTACAATGATAAAAATTACATACGAAGAAATAATACAGAGAATTTGGTAGATATTGCAGTTTATATTAAAAAAAATATAATTAGTGCTATCGTTAACTCCTATACACTATACATGGAAAATAAAAGAAGTAAAATTTCATATGAGAATAAAAATATGTTTTTATTTCAATTTGTAAACTTTTCAAATTTTCATTAACCATTAATAACATTAATAAATCAAATGTTCAATTTTAAGCTAACACAATTTTTAAAAGAATATAAATTAAGAGCGTAGATCTTCTTGAATTTCCTCAAGTGTTTTTTGTTTAGTTTCTGGTAATCCAAAATAAACAAAAATAGCAGTCAATATACAAACTACAGTATAAATACCAAACATTACATCTGTACCCCAATTCAATGTGATAACGGTGTATAGCTGTACTACAAGGAAAGCACCAATGGATGAATAAACCGCCATGGTCCAGGAAGCAAATGCTTTAACACTTGTCGGAAATAGTTCTGCCATACAAATAAATGGTAGTGGCCCAATGCCAACACCAAACAAAAATGGAAACACCAATAGAGATATTGTTGGAATCAAATAATAGTCTGTTATGTTTGGAACATTCAATCTCCACAAAAGAAAATAAAGACTTACAATAAAAAGAGGAATTGTTGAAGTTATGGATGAAAATAACATTAGGGATTTTCGTCCAAGGATATCAACTAAAAATCCAAAAACTATGGTTGTTAAAAGTGCAACTGCATTCATTATGATTCCGCTAAGAAATGAATTAACGTTTGAGTTTGATAGTTCATTGAATAACGTATCAGCAAACGATAACAAGGCAGTATTTCCGACAAATTGTTGTGAAGTATACAATCCAGCTACAATAAATAAAGCTTTTCGATTGCTAGGAACGGTGAACAAATTCCAAAAGCTTTCGTTCGTTTTGTTTAATTTTTCTTGTCGCATTGTTGCTTCCATAGTTTCAATTTCATTTTCAGCATTAGTATTGGAGCCCCGCAAAATAAGCAGTACTTGTTTTGCTTGTTCACGTTTTCCTCGCATTAAATAATAATATGGACTTTCTGGCATCCAAACAAATGTAATTAGTAACAAAACTGGTACTGAGATGTTGATAAGAGCATTTACTTTGATCGTTACAAAACTTCCTATTACATAGGCAGCCAAGACTCCAATGTTGCATTGTAGCATCATAAAATTACTAAGCAAGCCTCGAATTGATGGCGATGAAATCTCACCCAAATACATTGGAATTATATTTAATGTTGTCCCAATTGTTAACCCGACCAAAAATCTGGCCGCATATAGCATAGGAACATTATTAGCGAAATAAATTAATAACCACGTGAAAATATACGGAATGGCTGTTAGTAAAATAGTAATTTTTCTTCCAATTCTATCTACACATAACGCTCCAAATATTGGTCCAATGACTGCTCCTAAAGATAAAAGTGATGCTACCCATCCCAATTGTGTATCATTATCGAATTTAATATCAGTTCCATCATGGTTTTTCAGTTTTAATAACGCCGGACCACTCCAACCAAAATTTGTCCCTGCTGCTAACATCAGCAAGGTTGCTGCAAAAAACATAGCAAATTAATAAATATATTTTTTATTGCACAATAAATTTTATTATGAGAAGTAAAATAATCATTTTTTATAATTTTTTGGCATTGAGTTTTTTTTAAACTTTATCAGTTAATTATAATTTTTGTCAATGATAACAATATAAATTAAAAAAAAAATACTTAAAAACGAAAAAGGCAAGTGAAATATAAAACTTTAAATTATTTAGTAAATTTTAATAAATTTTAATGGTTAATAACTTTTTCACAAAAAAAAACTGATAAAACTTTGGTTAATTAAGAAGATACTGTAGTTATTGAAAATAAAATGTTTTGATTAAATTAATAACCAAATTAAATAGAAATTTCCCGTGAAGTAGAATAATTATTGTAACGAAGAAACGCAAACACTACTTAAAACAACATTTAGCAGATATTCGTGTAAATCAGTATTTCTTAACCTTTTATGTGAGCCGCATCGCTTTGAACCTGAAAATAAGTTTGCGTACACCATGGAAAAATGTGTTTGGTTTTTTTTGTTTAGAAAAATACATTTTTTGCGATATTTTTTATCAAAAATCGCCTCACACCCCTGGGAAGGCACTGAGGTTAAAAAACGCTGATGTAAATAATTTAAAAAATAAGTAAAATAACAGTGAAAAACCAAATATCTGTGGAAGATAAACTATTTAAAGAAAAAAAAAAGTATTAAAATATATATGTTTCTTTAAAACAAGTATTTTTCACTTTAAAGTGAGCTATAATATACCGTTTTTAGAAGTTTAAATAAAAATTGCAACGAGAATAATTAAAAATTATTACAATTAAAGTAGGGTAGAGTGGGGCATAAAAGTCCGCAGGCTTAAAAATTGATCATGAGTATCTAAAATACTAATAGCATATTGCTCTGTTTAACTATAATGGTGAGGGTGACGAAGGATAAGAAGCATTTCAAAGCCACCCTGGCAATTAAACTACTTTGCAGATAGGAGATCTACAACGGCACCTCGATATTTTTAAGAAGTAATTTTTAATTATTATTGTTTTCGGTTTTCAGAAGTAATATTGCTTTGACTAGACTAAAACATAGATTAATAGTATATGAAATTTAGTGATTTTTCAGGATTTATTATTAGTTTTAGCTAATTTAAACAGTAAACTAGTAATAACCTATTAAAAACACTTGAACGTAACTGGGGTAAAAAGGTCCACGTAGACCTTTCAGCCACGTGAAGGTTGGATTCAACGCAATCTTTGCAAGCAATGAGCCCATAAAAACTGTATTTCTAACCCAAGGTTTATTTGCTTTGTTTGTAATAATTGTAATTCAGGAAACGATGAGTCTGATTAAGTTAAGATAGAGGTATAAAAAAATATTACTTATGTTACAATTAATGTCAATATTTTAAAAAAGAAGAGTTTTTTGTGATGTTTAAAATGACTGTTATAAAATTTTTCAAATAAAAATCATGAAATATTTCATTGATTCAAATACTGTTAGTAATTCATAATACCTGTTACCATTTTACCTGTTAAATACTTGAAATAAATATAAGACCTTTTTGCTCCTTAGCCGTCCCTTTTTGCCCCTACTAAGGGGCAAAAATAGACAGATGACAAGATCTAGAAAAAATGTAAAATAGCATACTTCTATATGGATGATTCCGTTAAAAATTAAACTAAACATGACCTGATATTTGTTTGTTTGATTAGCATTATACGTTTCAAATTAATAGGGTTGATTTTCACAATATAATACGAAATAGTAAAATTGGACCTTTAAACCCCACCCTACCCTATTATGAAATTATTAAAATTAAAATCTATATGCAAGTACAACTATAAATTAGGACAATAATTTGTGAAAATTCAAAAATCTTAGCAAAAATTAAAAATTCAATAAAAAATAAAACTAAGCTATTGTATTAAACAACAAATCAAAATATTGGTTCTTAATTGTATGAAAATTAGTTATATCGGTTTTTGCTATGGCCAACCATGGCTACGCGAAACGATTGTTTTACAGAAATATTAAATATCATTTTATTAATTTGGTTAAATAACTTAATAATATTATTTATTCTTTTTAGGTATGTACTTATTTGATCTATACTATTTAGTTTTCTTATTGTTTTATTACTTATGTATTCTTTTTTAATTAATAAATATCAAGTTATTTAACACTGGGAATGTTATAATTTACATATTTTAACGACTATATCAATTGAAGTAGAAAATAAATAAATAATTCTTTTAATATTTAAAATAATTATTGCATTTCAAAGATGCTTTTAACTCACATAAGTACTATACTTTTAGAATACATAATTTCATAATAACATTAACTCAATATTAACTTACCTGATGAAGCCGCGCAAAATTGCATCCATACTGAATCCTTCTTTTTGTTATTTTGATATTCAGCATTTTCTTCAACTGACATTTTTAAAAGAGAAACTTTAAACTGTTTACGATTGACATGTAATGGTTTATCTACTTTATTACAATAATTGTTCTAAAGGTGAATTTGATAATATTTATCTCTTATCGCTAATGAGACAAAAAACTTATACTCCAAATTCTTGATTAGGTATAATATTTAAATAATTAAATACTTCCAAATTAGTCCAACTATGTATCGACAATAATTTTCAGTTTTTTCGAATAAAACGTATTTATTAATAGTGAAAAACAATATTTGGATGATTTAATATTTGTAATAAAACTAATACAAATCGTACGTCCAATACTAGCAATTCGTTTTAAATTTAATAAAATCACAAGTAGTTGGAATATGGTTCAATTACACCATTTCTTCTGGTCAGAAAAAAAGAAAAGAAAATTTAAGCACTTCTCTTATGTAAACTTATTCCTCAATACTTTTTTCAAAGACCAATTACTTTTGATTTTCTTATTATTATTTTTTTAAAATTATGAAGGTTTTTGTTTTGGTAAGATATCATAAATACAGTTTTGTTTTTAAAAAATTTTACAATACTTTCTGAACATTGAAAACTATCAAGTGTGATTGTAAGTATAATTTTATAAGTTTTATAATAGTTTTTTTGATAGATAAACTTTTTTAGCTTTGTTTATATAGAAACTTATGTCGAGGTTAATGGATTTATCAATTATTATTGTTAATTTCTGAGACTGATCAGTAATCAATAAATAGGTCGATTTTTGATGTAGAATTGCATAAAACACGAATGACTAGTATAATCTAAACGGCGACTATCAAAAAAGACGAGGAAGTGCCTTATGAACGAAATTATGTTTTTAACCCATGAACATGAATTAAATAAGGAACCATTGGTCTGACAATCCTGATAGATATTTTTATATAATTGATAAATTAATTACTAAACTTATACATTTCTTTTCGTTTTTATCGTTAATTTTTAGTTAAAATATCTCTATACACGATATAAGAAAAAAAATTGTTTTTGAAGTGAAAAATTCATTAGCATCGTGATTTGAAATTTGATGAAACGAAAAAGCGCCAGTAAAAAGAAACAAATAGTAAATCTCTAGGACTTAACATGTAAGAAAATGATATAGAAAACAATTTACAGTGTTTCCACCGATCTGTTAAAATTGGCAAGCGCACTGTACAGTAAAAAAAATCGCGCTAAAAGAACTGCTAACGCCGTCTTCGTAAGCATAAATTTGGAGGGAACTAAGCAAAATACATTAGCATCTGTATTGAAAGCATTATAAAAGAGACATATATATATAGAAGTCTCTCTTTTTTGGTGCGAGCGACTGAAGCTATCGAAGCAAGTAAAATGCAAGTGCTTATTTAAAGCGCTAATTTGTGTAAGTTGGCGCTCATCGGCACTTAATTACCAGCTGATATTTTTAGTTACTATAAAAACTGTGGCTACGTAGAGGGCGCTTTGTAAACCCCAATATATTTTTCTTATTTCTATTTCTCGTCATATGTACGATTTAACCATATATCAATGAATTCAACCGAGTTCGTTAAAGTGAAATGACAGCTAAAAAGAGATAATATTTCCGAATTTATTTCGAGGTAAAACAATCTAAACATGCGTCCTCTATACTACACTTTTTATTTTAAATTTAATATCAATATTATAATAAGTACCTTAACCAAAACTACCTAATTCCTTCAATAATCCTAATTCTGAAATTTTACGTTTGTCTCATTATCTTGAAACTGATATCTTTGAAAATTTCATTTCTATCGCGTGTAACTTGCACGCTTGTTTTTTTTTTTTTGTTCCTATTCCAAAAAAAGAGTGATTTCGTTGAATTAGGTTTAAGGGATAATTAGGTAGGTTTAAGGGAAAGTTGTGTGTATGTTTTTCTAGTCTTTCCAGGTATTTTTCACTGAACCTTTTTATCTTCTGTTTTACCATTACCTTTTCCGTATCCTCATGTATTCGTATGTTGAAATCGAAAGCAGTTCTTTACAGCTAGATCCGTTATGTCCACACCGGCTTCAAAAAGATTTTGTAAATCAGAATTTTAGTTTTCGTAGAAAAAATGGATGACCTCGCGAACAACCAATATATCCTTGTGAATTTCCTATTTAAGTACTTTTGAATTAGCTTTACGTGGTGAGCTCAAATAAAACCTCTACCATGGTGCATACTCAAATAATTGGCCTAATTTTTTGTGGCAACGCCAAGTCGTTGATAGTTACGGGAGGACATATTCCTCTTCGTATGATAAAAGTAACTTGCATGGATTTCTTTAAATTAATTAATATTCTCCACTTTTCAGCCCATCCTTCAATTTTATTTAGGTACTTTTGGAGTTTCGATGGTGCATCTTACATATAACAAGTGTTAGAAAATTCATATTGAATGTATTTTAATAAGGATACTTGATAAATTTTGGTTTGACATGAATGAAAAATATGAGACATAAAACAAAATATTAAAAGCATTTTGTATTTTAAAAATACATAGGGTAGAGGTTGTATGTTTAATTATCTATTTTAAATAAGAAAGAAAATGTTTTTTTTTAAAAGTATATTTGTTCACTAACAGTATTTATACAACTCTTATTTTTTCTTCTCTTAATTAAAACTTTCATAGTTAAAAACTGTTTTGTACTTTTTTTGATGATTAGTTTAACGATTTTAATATTAGAGATTAGTGCTATAATAGTTCTATACTAACCATTATTTATTATTTTATACATGCATTTTTGATGCACCATTTACCTAAATTTAAGTTTTATTTTTTCGTGCTTTAATTTATAGCAAGTCTAGGCAACCATAATTACTTCCCTGCTATTTCTTCTCAACTCCTGCAGTTCGAAAGAGTTTTCTTATCGTTTTTTTTTTTTCAATGAAACAAAAATTATTTGTATGTATTATTCTCCTATAAATAAATATATTATTATTCACAATTGGCTAAAAATTAATTTCCAAAGGTTCATAAACCAATACTAATTAAAAATCAGCTAATTTATTGTTAACGCAAATTGATAAATAAAGTTAATAAAAATTAGCTTAGCTCTTGTTTTGAATAATTTTTTCTACGAATTTATGTATGAAGAGAATGCTTGGGTTAATTTTATTTGAAATAATATGCTATTTTGTTAATTGTTGTTACTTTGGATGGTAATTCTACAAGGACATATCCACCAGTTACTCTAAATTGTAATTTGTTATTAAATAGTGAAATATTGTTACAAGCGTAAAACTCTGTAAATCTTATGGTTTATTATCAAAAGTATTTAAAATTTATGAAATATAATGGTACACATTCTAAACGTTTTGAATGAAATGTTAGTTTTAGACTTTCATCAGTTTGAACTGAATAAAACTTAAGTTTTATCTCAAGTTTTGAAACATGATAAATACAATTTTTCCGATTTATTAAAAATAACGTTGGCTAAAAAAATAACAAAGCACCACTGCACGACATATAAGTAGATCGAGATTCCTATGCAAATTGCCTTTTGAAATAAGTCAATTTTTCCAAAGCCGGGTCCCTTTTAAAAATAAGAAAAGTGTTTCTTGAGATTTTTTTTCACTATTAATAAAAGCAAATTATTTGTATTTTATATTACAAACATTATTTTATTATTACAATGATTCTAAAAACATTTTTTATAAGGTTTTTTTTATTGTTTACCCATTGTGGTTGTTTATTACTGGCACAATTACGTTTTACTTAAAATTGGAACTGCATGCACTTACATATTTTATTTTAATTGTTATTTACCGTCGCTTTATAACTACTAAGTTCTATTTAATTGTCGACCGGTGTGGGCTAGTTGTGAAATTCGATTACATCGACTACTATTTGAACCGCACTCACGAAGACGTGGCATTTTTCTATATAAGAAACGTATCTAGTATATTTTAAATTTTTGACATAGTGCACAGAAAAACCAAAATGTCCAAGCATCGCACAGCTATTGTTGTGTACGTTAGGTGTTTTTGATTTCTTAAAAAAACTAATAAATACATTCATGCTTTGCTTAGTGCCATATCATTTTCGAATAATTGGAAAGTATAGTCTGGAAACCTATCTACATTTTACCCACAACTGCGAAGCCTGCTTTAGTGCTTTTATTTTACTGATGTATGTACTTTCAAATAAAATACAATGTTCAATGTTCAAAAATGTTATAATAAAAAAAAAATCCGGGAATCCTACCATAGCACTATAGTCCTACAGTCTAATTGTGAATCTGAACGATCAACGGACCCACTCAAATACATTCAGAAAATTTTATCAAAATCGATCGACTCTTTCTTAGAAGTTGACAATATTAAATTATAATGAGGAAGCATTATATGTTACATTATTTTGTAACAGTAAAATTGTTTTTTTAAAGTTTATAAAATCATTTAATTAAAATTCAAAAATACATAAAATATGGCACTTACAATGACTAAATTCAACGTGCATAAATAACAACTTTAAAATTTCTAATATTCAATAATTTTTCATTAACTTGATACAATTTTTGAACTTTTTCAAATATCAAATAATTACTTTGTATAATTCCAATAGATTAGACGGAGTCTAATTTTTCAATAACATTGTAAAATTGTATCTTAAATTAGAAAAAGATTTTCCATGTGAATAATTATATATTGCGATTGTTATGTTATTTATAAACATAATTTAGGTACTTATGATACTTATACTAGTAAAACACCAAAACAAAAAAAAAGTGTATAGATAATTAAGTTTATCTCCTAATATTAATAGTTATTTGTCAGTTTGTCACAATAAAAATATGGCACATATTAAGGAACTAAAGTAAAGAAATATTTAATTATAATTGTTCCCAGCTAATTTTATCTTATACTTAATTAAAACATACTTTAAATAAAATTTGTTAAAAGAAAAATAATATTTCAAAAAACGATTAATGTTGGAATTTTTGATTCTTTTACTTCAGGGCGTTTTTTTTAAAGTTTGGTTTTATGAAAAAAAAAAATATTTTAGCCTTTGTAAAACCTTTGATGTTGATAGTATCAAAATAAGTATATAATCTTTTTGTATAGAAAATAAGACTTGTTGGTATACGGTAATAAAAATTTCCATAATACAACCGATGAATCTAGAGTTCATTCGCTATGAAGCATTTCTTCGGTTCATCGAAATAAAATTAAAATAGTATTGAATAATTGTACTAATATTTTTTGAGCTTTAATTTTTATGAAAAATAATATATTGCATGTATTTCTTTAGTTAAGTATCTTATTTTCTCCGTAATTAAAAGTAAAGTTTACCCGAATTGTTAAATTTCAATATTTGAACACATATATTTTTTGAACTCTTATTGTTAGTCATGGCTTTAGATTAAAACTATTAAAATTGATCATTTCAATAATGTTATACAATTGTGATATGTCGCTACATTAATTTGAGATAAGTTTTTTAATTATTTTTTCACCATTTTTTTAAAATAAATCAAATACTATGTATAAAATCAATAGGAATATTTAATTTTAATTTGTACTTCAATTTTTTAAAGAATTTTGGATCTCTTCTAGAGTCTTACATTTTGTTTCAGGTACATAGAAAATGATAAAAAGAATCGAAGAAAAGGAGAAAATGCTATAAATACTAAACATAGCATAGGTCCCCAAATGAACTGTTATAACAATGTATAATTTAATAACAACGAATGCCATAACCGATGAATATACAGCCATTGTATAATTGGCTAAGGCTTTAACATTTGTAGGAAATAATTCAGCCACGCAAACAAACGGTAACGGTCCAATACCTATTCCATAGAAGAATGGTATTAATATTAAAGCGATAGTTGGCAGCAAAGAATACGATTCTATTCCTTCTATTTTTAAATAAACCAAATAAAAGTACAAAGTTACAGCAAATAAAGGTATTGTTAAAGCAACTGACGAAATTAGCAACAATTTCTTTCGTCCCAATGAATCAACCAAGAAACTTATACATATAGTGGTAACAACGCCAATCAGAGTCATTAGTATACCACTTATTGATGCTGGAATTCCAGTATTTAGTTCAGAAAACAAAGTAGGGGCGTACGCCATAAGAGCTGTGACTCCGACAACTTGTTGGTATGTGAATAATCCTGTTACGATAATTAAAGCTTTACGATTACTCGGTATTGTAAATAGATTCCAGAAGCTTTCCTTTTCCTGCTGTTGTTTTTCTAAGACCACTTGCATGGAGTGGATTTCGTTTCGGACGTCCGAGTGCTTACCTCGGAATTTTTGTAAGGCTTCTTTCGCTTTTTGATGTTGTCCACGCATCAAATAAAAATATGGTGTTTCGGGCATCCTTATAAATGTAATTATCATTAATATAGGAACAATTCCGTAAATGAAGGCATTTAGTTTGACTGAGACGTAAGGACCAATCATATAAGCTGCTAATAAACCGGCGTTTGATTGAATCGTTATAAAATTACTAAGTCGACCTCTTATTGAAGCCGATGCTATTTCTCCTACATACATTGGTATTATATTTAATGTTACCCCAATAGCCAGTCCAACAATGAATCGAGCTAGGTATAACATAAGTACATTCTCAGCGAAATATATAAGACTCCATGATATCACATATGGTATTGCGTTTAATAAAATTGTTAATTTGCGTCCAATTCTATCAACAATAATAGCACCGAAAAAAGGTCCGATTATGGCTCCTAAAGACAATAATGATGCGATCCAGGACAGCTCTTCATTTGTAGCGTATATATCAGTTCCTTCCCGGTTTGTCAGTTTCAAAAATGCCGGTCCTGACCATCCAAAATTTGTTCCCGCAGCAAACATAAGCAATGTAGCTATAAAATAAAAATAAAATTTAAAAAAGTCACTCGAATTCTAAATCAAGATTGACTTTTAAGATAATTAACTCGTAAAAAGTGTATCTTTCATTTTAAATAGTAAACCGACTTATATAAAAAATGAAGCTATCAAAGATATTGAATTTTAAGATCTTTTGAATTTAACTTTTAGAAAAGAGAAGACAGGTGTTTGTCGCTTGTTTTTTGAAGTTATCACTTAAGAAACAACTTTGATGGTCAAATTAAATTACGCATCAAATGTATCAAAAGCGTTAGGCGGCTTATATTCAAATATAACCGACTGTAAGCGACATCCAAAAGATTAAGGTAAAATTAAATATTTTTGTTAAAAAATAAATATTATTTAATGTACTTTTAAAAGCTATCTTTCATTAAATTTACCTGATATCGCAGCGAAGTATTGCATCGAATTATTCCCATGACTATCATCGATTTCCTTAGATTCAGTAATGTCTTTAAATTCAAACGCCAAAGATGTACTATTATCCTTTTCTAAGGACTGATCTTCGATTTGAGCCACTCGTTCGTACATTTTCTTATTACAGGATTTTCGCAGTACTGCGCCTTCAAAACCAAAAACGATCATTAATTATTAAATAAAATTTTGAAATATCCTACCTTGTTTCTAAAATTATGACGAAAAAATGTTCAATGTGATAAAATAATCAACGCTATTTTTTCAATTTTCAGTGTATACAATCTATATTCTATTAAAACTGATGTTTTCCAGATGTGCCTTTAGTTTTAATCAAAATAAAAAGATAATTTCTTATAAAAAAATGTTTCCAAAAATTGAGTCAAATATTTAACTTTTTATATTAAAGTAAAATTTGTGTTCTAGAATAAATCTATCAAGTTATTTATAGTTTTCTTACGAATTAAATATAAAATTCATATAACTCTAAATTTTAATTTAAAAACGATTTCATTTGAAAATAATAGGATGTTTTCTTTTTACACTTTGAAAGGTGTTTGTTTTTCAACATTCAAAAATTAAAAAACAAATAGTGAAAATTCCTGACATATTGACAAACCTAAGAATTTGGTAATAGCATTTACATTTTTCTTCCATTATCTCTTATGTATATTCAGATTGATTTTTTACTCAATCTAATGACAAACCTTTAACGTTTTTGTTATCTCACATAGCTGTATATAAATAAACTCAATAAATCACTATAATATTCTTTATAGTTTCCGATATTTTCTCCTTGTGTTCTAAACATTTAATATTTCGAACCAATAAACAACTTACACTACAACTATAAAATGCACATATAATCTTTTGTCGATAAAATCAATTGATATTTTACAAAAATTGAAGTGTCAAAATTTGAAAATTACACAACATACATTATATTATTATGTAGGTATTGTTACCAACTAATTGGAAGTTTTTTAAATCTTCTTAATTAGTTGTTACATTATCTACAGTTTAATCACCAATGTTCAATTTATTTAAGGAAATAATGTTTTAATAGTTTTCCATTTTTCACCTAATATTATCACAGATTTAAAGTGAATATTTACTTTTCATATCGTTCTGTACTTTAATATTTTGTTAATTGAAATGTAAGTTTATTCTAATGAATTTTTAAGTTTTATTCATCCATTTATTTAACAAATTAACTTTATATTTACTTTATTAACAATATTTGTTAATAGAGAAAAAGGTTATCAGAACGAAATAAAAACTATTGAAATACATGAGACAGCTCTTTTTCATTTAATAAGGTAAAAAATTTTGATATGCTGACAATTTGTTATATTTATTAAATTTCACATTCTACTAAGTCGTTTTTGACCCTTTTGAAAATATACTTATTTGATTTTCTTTTATTTCTTTATTTACTTTCCTTAAACGCCCAAAAGGTCCTTAACGACCTGACCAGTAAGGTAGGGTCGTATACCTAATACGTATTTTGAAAATCACTGAAGTATTTTTTTATACTTTACACTAACATTTAAAGCTTGTTTTAACCTTCCTTTATATCCAAAACTATTAAGCATATACATTTTAAACTTTGCATGCTAATTAAGGTCTCTTTAAATATTTGAAATTTAAAATTCCAAAAATCAAACTATCAACTATTATAGTTCTTGAACTATCCGGAAAAGCGCAAGTTTTTCCACCCACAAATTAAAAATATCAACCTTTTTCGGATGAGTAAGAAACTAAAAATTTGGAATCAATGTTTAATCGGATTTAATTAATAAGGCATTCATTGTACGAAAAGAAAAAGAACTAAAACGTGAAATTTTCAATATTTGGTATCGACGTTGGTATATTGGAATTAATTTTAAGTACTTACTAAGGATAATTAATCAATTCCTAAAATATGAAAGCAAGGTTTTAATGTAATAAAATGTTGTTCAGATTGGTGAACACGTTATTTTTCTGCAGATTAATAGAAACCATTCCTCTTTTCCATTAAATTTTATAATATTTTCCTTTTTTTTTGTATTTACAAAGAACTATCTTAGGGGACCAAAAATAAAATATAAGGCTTCAGTAAAAATTTTTACATTTAAATAATTCGGTCAAATAACTAACAATCCATATTCTACATATATAATACTAAAAGACTGTGGTTTTTGTACACCTAAAATTGATTTGCGAAAATTAATTCATTGTTATCATTAATATTGCCGCATTTTTAATTGTAAATATGTATAATAAAGTACATTTACATATGCTTGATTATAGCAAATTTTATGCGTTTTTTAAAAATATATTTTATTTTACATATTTAGATTCATACCTATGACATTGAACAAATCAAAATTGATCAAATTAAAACTCATACACATAGAAAAAATCATAAAATTTCACTTTTTCATGATTTTTTAGACATTCTTAATTACTTTTTAATACATTTTTATTTTTGACTGTTTGTATCCCCAAAAATTGTATTGTTCTTTTGGTCAATTCACTCCTAAAGTCGCTTTTTAAACCGAAACCGAAACTTCCATATAAGGTCATGTTTTCGGAGGAAAAAAGTTGATCTGAAGTAGTCAATCTTTTCTTTTAAATGCTATTGGCATTTATTAATCATTTAATCTCTAATATTTGAGCTTATTATTAACATAATATATTATTATCACTTCTTATTTTAAATAAATTATTTGTGCTGAAATAATAGGTTGATTTGAAACAAATGCACTTAATATTTCTTTTAAATATTATTTCTGAATAATGTGACATAAAAAGTTACAAAACAAAATACATTTTACGTCATGTGTTAGGGTACACAACCTCTCAATAGAAAGTACTTTTTTTACATCTTAAAAACAAAATAATTTCTTCTTAATTTTGGTTTTTGGTCATCTTTCTCCCAAACTGAAAAAAATATATATTTAAAATGATTAAAATAAATGATAATTATCAATATTCATGATTGAAGAATCTAATATTATAAGTGAGAAACAATAGTTCCTTAGTTTCGATCCTTTCGGTCCTAGTTTCAGCATGACGACAGCCGAAACCGAAAGTTCGGTCGGACACTAGTCGCTATTAATCAGAGACTGAATGTTTACTGGGAATGTTCTTGTTTTCTTCAATACTTCCTTAAACAGAATATTTGCTTAGAATACCCCGATTTTATTCTGCTAATTATTATTATCCATTCTGTGCTATATTTTAGTGTTAAATATAGTCTTTTAGCTAAATTGTAAGATGTTATATATTATGCGTTATTTGATAAATCAGTTTCTTCCCTTTTGGTATACTTTGCTCTAGTTATGAATATTTCTACCCATTGGCTATAATTTACACATCTACCAAATATAAAAATACATATTCCTGGAATCTTATCACCATTTTACTCATAACTCTACAAATATCAGCAAGAAAAATAATGGGAAGATTGTCTATGTTTTATTGAGATATTAGAATGATTAGATCTTTTAGGTCGCGGCATTGTTCATAATAATACTCTGACAATAACATATATTATTAATAACACTCACACAAAATATGATATTTGACACAAAAATTCAATAAATAAGAGACAAATTCAATCGGTTGCTATGCGTTTTTCAAAACAAATCAAAGACAACATATAAAAGCAAACCACAAACATCAAAGGTTACAAATAATATATGAGTGTGCGTGACGAGAGCAAACAATTGCGGAATATGCCAAGCCTAATTTATATAAAAATGAAATTTATTTATAATTTTCCAGATAATCTAATAGTTATTCTACTTACCTAGCAGTAGACGAATCCAAAAAATCATAGATCATGAAAATCGGTTCAGTCATTCTTCAGTTATAAATAGTCTAACTAACACGACTTTGTTTTATATACATAAATGTGAAAATAGAGTAGCGATGTTTCAGTAGTTGAACGTTTTTAAATAAAATTGAATAATTATTTTTTCTCAACGGAATCGGCAAATTTAGACATACTCAGTCTTTTTCAAAACTTATTTGTCATTAATTAAATTTTATTTTCTAAGCATTATTATTAAGTTTTGAATCAAATTAATGTAAAAATTTAGTTCATAAAAACTAATTAGATAAATCTTTTAGATGTATCAACTTGTATTCTTATCCTTATTACTTAAATCTGTGTTGTTAATTATAAAACTTTAGCGAATTTCAAAAAACTCAAATTAGAAAATCCAACTATAAAAACCTTGTATGTCAATTATTTTTTTAGAAATCTCTTTTTATAAAAGTTAACTGAAATACGTTACTGTTTTTTAATGGCCATTAAAACTCACAAAACGAATAAGAATAAGAATTTGTGTTACCCAACAAGTTCTAAGGAATTCTTCTTTTTATTTGTTTTTTCTCTTATATTCACAACCATTTACACCGTTGCACAACTGGTTCAACCCAGTATTTTGGTTTGATTTTTAAAGCTGAAGAAATTTATGCCAACTTGAATCCAAGATTGGTTCTTTAATGTGATTTGGTATTGACTTATTGCATAGTAATAATGTCAAATAAATTTTTGAGTATAAAAAAGGAAAGTAAATCCAACGGCATCAAATTCTTTTCTCATGATCAATTAAAAAGTATTTGAATACAATAATATAATATATCAAACCCTGTTAAGATTATTATGATATGAGTGATTTGCATATATTATCCAAGAATCAACTTTTGTCTGTGCATAAATTTAATCTTGACTCAGGTACCATTTCTGCATGTCGTTATTTTGTATACTACTTAATACGAACACTTCCAGTTCAACATGTTCTTATAATTATCTATGTCGTTTTATTTTACTTTATTCATTGCACCTGTTGTGCTTATTTCCATACATTTTATAAGTTATTAACTGCGAAGGACTAAGAATAATTCATTATAAAATTATGATTGAATTTTCTTTGGCCTTCGCATTTCTTATTTTTGAATATGAAAAAAACTTTTGTTATAGTGTTTTATACTGTTTTTTATTACGTTTACATCCTTTTTGAAATTTTACACTTTATTGGATTAGAAATAAAACTGGAAAGTAGTTATTTTTAGAAAATCGCTCCATTGAAAAATCTCAAGATCATTGTGGACTATTTTAACAATAAGATTTATCAAAAAAAAATAAATAATAACCGGTTATTCTGCGTAGCGATTAGTAGATTTTAAATATAGAAATATTTACCCCGTACACCATTAATGATATTCTGATATTCACAGTTTATTTTTTCATAATTTTGTATCAATTAACTATTGAAAATTCGATTTTTACTATTTTATTTGTTTTTTTTTTCTTGAACTTTAATTAGGATACCATAATATTAGATTTGTTTCAGGATTTACAAAAGCTAGGTACAGATATGGTACATCTCAAGAATAGACTTAATGCACATAATCAACAAATAATTTTAAATGTTTTAAAAATATTTTACTAATATTAAAACATAATATTGCTATTAAATTTTAACTTTAATTTAGAAAATCTAAGAAATATTCATTTAAAATACGAAAAAAAAAATGTATGGTTCAAGATGGCTAAAACGAGCTTGTATTAGCCTGGTATTTACAAGACGTCACAATACGAAACCTCAAAATCCCATGGACGGTTTACTATGACACATTTAGTTAAAAACAAAGTTAAAGGTTGTTTAAATCTATTGAACATTATGATTACTGTTTAAACCATTTACAATCTACACAACCTTTATTCCTAAGGAAAAAAATTGAGAGTAGTTTTTAGGGTCTAAAAATGTTTTTCTTGACGAAAAGTTGTAAAAATGTCAAAAATTGTAAAACTTATTGTTTCTGTGGTAACTATTCAATGATCTGTTTTTATCTTATATTACATTTTATCTTATATATTTTTATATTACAGATGTGTACTGTGACGTCATAGAAGATCTATAGGCGCACCCATCGTTTTCGGACTCTCATTTGCTCATTAATACTTTAACACTAAAAAAAAAATTCAACCCAAAATAATTTTTTTAAGAATTAAAAATTAGAGTTTCCCTAATACTAATAATGTTCTTTATCAATAAATAAAAATAAAAACATAATGTACGTATGGTCTATTGTGAGGTAATTCTAATAATTTTGGTGTTTTTGGATAATCGAGATCATATAGAGCAGTAGTTCTCATGTGCGGTCACTAAAGATTTCACCAAAAATAATTTTCATTGCAAATATTGATGTTCAAAAAATACAAATTTATTTATTTTGGAATATTTTTAATGCTTTAATGTTGTCTTGTTATAAGTTGTTTTTATGTGTATACAGCAATTATTTTTACTACATCCCAAAATTCATATTTAGTGTGGCCACGAGACAATTACATAGGACCATTGATGTCTATAATGTAGCCAAAGCCAAATTTTATTATATGTAAGACCAATTTTAAGTAAGAACTTCTGATACTGAGAGAAAGAGAGAAATAATAAAAGCATGTTTTATTTTATTTTTGTTATTTATCATCGCTTTGTAACTGCCAAGGTTTATATTGCCTCTTGGGTTAATAAAAAATTGTAAATCAATAAATTTTTAAAATTTGCTCGATTCGCGAACCAAACGTCCATTAGTAGGTTTTAGAAATGTTACAGTAACATAAAAAAATAAATAAAGTTTTTTAAGTTAACAGTTCGCTATTATCATAATTATTGGCAACATGAAAGAAATTAACTAAAGCTTCTAAATATAAGCTACACTACGTTAAGTTCTTTATCTTTTTAATTTTATTCATAAACTATACAAAACCTTTAATTTCTCTAAATAATAAGTATACTTTGAATCTACTTTTAGTGCAATATATTATCTACACATTAAGATCTCATAAATAACACCTAAAGTCTTTTGAATCAAAGTTTCAACATAACAAAACCATTTGAAATCTCAGGAAATTAGAACCTTGACAATTAAGACGTCGATAAAATTTTATTTTTAAGGAACTTGTAAATGGGTAATAAACCTGCATGTTCAATATTTTTGGTATTGTGTTATTGCCGATATTGGATTAATTGAACTGGTATTTTAATGGTCGGATCTTTTTCTCGTATACTTACGGTAATAATTGTATATTTTTTTCTACTTTCGTCATTTCTTTTCTGAGATTACGGCCATATTGTCGATTACTATTCGACTAACATGAATGTTCTTTTAAGAATTTAAGAATCGATTTTTAATACATTTGGTTTCAAAAGTTAAATATTATTCTCATATTCTTAACTCTCATATTTATCGATGGATAACAAACTATCAAAGTTAACACAATTCAAACATTTATTCAAAGTAAGAGTAAATGAAAGTTGCTGATAGATATTTCAAAATAACATTTTAATGAGTTGTCTACTTAAACTGACTTTAAAAACTATGACGATAGTGGAAATTCATTTAGGGGTAACGTAGTTTTTAAAACATGTACCTTTATGATACGATTACACTGTTTAGGCTTATTTCTTAATATTGATAAAAAAATTATTAGTGGATGATTGGATCATGTAAATAAGAAGTGTGATAAAATACCAGTTTTACGTTTCGACGAGTCAATTTTCATAAAATTTTATCGAAATTTCTTAAAAACGACATTATAATAAATTAATTAGGTATAATTTAAAAACACTTTTTCGAAATTTTAAACAAGTTTAAGAGTTACAAACTATTCCCTTTAAGAAATTACTCAATAAAAAGATGCATAAATAATACCTAAAAGATTTTAATAGAGCTTCAAATATATAAATTTATATACAATATTTTCTGGAATTATCTATACCTAGTTTCATTTTTCACAAATGATCTTATCAGCTTTATAAAATTCATCGATGAATGAAACAAAACCAGTCTCACTTGCATACTGAGTTTTCGTACCATCCAAAATCAAAATCAACCACAAAATTAGTTTCATGAATCATATTATAAATTTTAATACAAAGGCCGTGAATTTAATTCGGAACGATTTAACTTAACTATAACAATTTATAAAATGAGCATCGATCAATGGAAAAGTTGATAGACGAAGATACTCATGGTTACCATGAAACTTTGACTCTTGTCACACGATGCCACAATTCGTTGAATCCTCCTCCTCCTAAAGGTGTAATGTATTTTATGGATAACCCCTTACAGAATTTACGACAGTTAATACGGTCTGTAATCTTTCCTACTTTTTTGGAAACCAGACAGTAAAGTTAAGATAGCTTTGTTAATAACGAACGTTCGTAATCGGATACCATACAGAATTTAACTTTTTATATTGTATGAATAAGAATTATCACAGAGATTTTTGTTAAAAGCATAGAGAAGGAATTTATTAGGATTACTGTAAGAGAAATTATTAACTCCTTTTTGAGAGTTCACGACTATGATAAAACAAATATAAGTGAAATTGCCATAGCTAAATACCATAAAAAAAAATGTTAACTTTCAATTTTTTTGCGGTTAATTTTCTTTAAGTAATAGTATCTATAATCAAGCTCCAAATGTCTTGTCCATTTGATACCCAAGTTCTCAAGTTTGTTCGACTTTAATGGTGACCCACGTAGATGAAGTGGAAGGTATCAACTAATGTACAAAATACTATGTGCCTACGTGTATGTAACATCAAAATGAGGTGCCAATCCCTTGGCTGGTTAAATGTTTAATTTTTGTTTGCTTAATACATGTATGCATTAGTGTTTTGTGTTTTAAGGGTGAGTTTCGTCCCAATCATCGTACCCCTATAGGTCAAACGGAAATATACTCACCGTCAGATCAGTCAAAGATACTTCGGGAAAATATCAAGCAACTAGATACGTTACTTTTTTCAAAAGTATACCTACGAAGTTACTTTGAAGTTTGAGTATCTAGTTATACTAAAAAAAGGAACTTAAACACTTTTCTAAACTTATTTTTTAAGATGCTTCTTAGTTTTTTTGTATACCATGTATGTACTTAGTTTCGTAACATTTAAGTTAAAGTTAATCATACAATGTGTATTTCGTATCTTTATTAATTTGGAAAAAAGAAAACTAAGTATGCTTAAGCTCCTGTAAATACAGCACACTTAAAACACGATAGAAAATTAATATGGCAGGACCGATTTTCATGTTCAATGATTTGTTGAATTCATCTCTGCCTCAAAAAACTGAATAACTTTTATAATATCTGAAAAATTATGAATAAAATGCGTTTTTAAATAAATTAGGTTTGGCATATTCCACAATTGTTTGTTCACGTTATTTATGAATTTTTGCATGCATAGTATAAGTTTTAATATTATGTTCAATGTTCATTCAGGTAAGAATCTACATATTTAAAATAAAATATATATTTAAAAAACGTACTAAATTTGTTATAATCAAGCATAAGTGTACGTATTTATTAATAATTGTATTAACAACTAAAAATGCAGCAATATTATCGATATTAATGAATCAATTTTCGCAAATCAATTTTAGGTGTTATGAAGTAGTGATAATAGATATATAATATATAAATTTATATGGTTACAAACTTATTATTAATGACATCCATTAGTGATACGGAAGGCAAATTATCAACAATCACTTCTAGTCAATATCAATTAATATTTGTTACTTTCATTATTACATTGGTACCAACACATAAAAAAAGTTTTATAGCAAAAAGTGTTTGTAAAACCGACAGATGATGTTCTGATTTTTAAAAATTTGCACAACTATGTTTACAACAAATCAAAAGTCGATTGGAATGGTACATATTGGATATTTCATTAAAAAATAGATTACCTACAAATGTTTCAATGAGCAAATTGTAACACTAGATAATAGTGTATTAGTCCAAATTTTGATGAAAACCAGTTATTTCGGGGACATCACAATCTTAACTTATCTTTCAAATGCAAAAATGTTTTAAGTCTTAAATAATTGGAAAACTCTTTTAAAGATTACATTTTTTTCTTATTAATGAATAATTTATTTATTAAATTACTTATAATGTTTACTAGATATATGAAGATTGAACAAATTTCAAATCGCTGATTCATATAATTTACCTTGTGTGACTTAGTAAGTTTGTATGTTGAAGTATAAAAATCAATACTTTAATGTTTGCATGGAAGAATTGTTAAAGCAATAAAACGTAACACTATTTGCCTTTTTCACTGAATAAACTTTAACTATTAGCAAACTAAATAGAGGGAAAATTAAAAATTTTTAACACTTCATAGTTCCTTAGCAAACAATAAATAGCTGACTAATTTATTTAAGAAGAAATAAAAGAAATACTTAAGTAAATTTTTTATTGAAATGGAATTATAGGTTCATTTATCAGAAGTTTTAATTAGTTTTTTTTTAAACTAAAAGAACAATAAGAACTTTAAAAATTTCAATTTATTGTGCAATAAAACTACAAAATAAATCATTTTTACAGCTTTAAATAAGAGAAAAAAAACTTACCAAAAAATCACTCTAATTGAACACTATTTTTTTTATAAATATATTAATTTATAATATAATTTTTTTGGGCACAAATCCACAACTATGACTATACCGCCTATATTTTATGAAGAATGTAGAGGATTGTGCTCTGCACTTAACTTGTGCACTAATGAACCTAACAGGTTTCTCTCCTTTGGGTCGATGTTAGATGATGGCTAAACGCTGACTGGCGCATATAATTCATAAGAATCTTTGAAAAACGAATGGTGAAAACCTGCCTATAATCTATAATCATCAGCAAAAATTTTCTCGATATGTGCATTATTTCAAAAAAAAATATATCACTTAGATATTTTTTATACTTGCGTACGCTTACGTAAGTTTAATACGGCATTATAGTTGTAAATCTTAATTTATATTTTATTCTTTTTAACACGAGAAAGTACTTAACTAAATTATCAAATTTATTATTAAAAATTCAGTTAATTTAAAATGAGGATTTTACAGTTTACAAATTATAGTTCATAGGATAACAATTGAGAACAGGAAATAACTGAGATAAATCACAATTTTATAACATAGGATCCAAATTAAAAGAAAACATATATTTATACCTGAGAAATACTTTACAGAATAAAGATGTTTTGAATTGACCTAAATTTCAAAAATTTGAACTATTTCAAATTTAATTATCTTCTCAAAATTATTGACAGTAAATTTAAAAGAATATTATTTTTTTGACTACCTGTATATTTGTTGGGTGAAATAGGTGCTATTTATATAATCAATCATTTACTAGAGATATACGTGAAGGATAAATAACTTGTTTAATAATTCTAAACCGGTCGGAATTAATAAAAAACAGTTTTTAATATATGCATAACTCAAGCATTAACAACTTAAAATGGAATTGATTTACTTTTTCTTAATTAAAGTATTAACTGTGCAAGCTCATATAAATAAGATCAATTATTTAAATTTAAACAGAAAATATGCAACTCAAATAAATAGAGCAATTTAGGTACCTAATACTTAAGATAAATAGGTACTTAATAAATAGGTACTTACCTACTTCCTTGTTGAATCGTACGTAAAACTGAAATCTTAGGAAAAATAAAAAAATCACTTTAAAAAACAAAATAATAAATAAAATGTATATATAACTGTAAAGCATAAATATGTAAATTTAGATGTGATATAAATTATTTCAACGTCACTTTGATTTGTACAAGATGAATCAACGAGTTTTCATTTTGGTTTGAAAATTAAAAAAATTAATAGAGGATTAATGTCCCACTCAATCTTCATTATATTGTAGATGAGGATCTTTAAAGATATAAATGAATTAATTTCATTGTAAACGAGTAAGTGTATAACTATTAGATGTACCTAACAGTGTGTTATAGAAATAGAGAGTAAAGGTAGTAAAGGTATACACAGTTTAAAATAAATGTACTGTTAATCTGAAGAAATATGAATAACGTGTTTAAAAACTATAATTCATTGTTAGTTGCAACTGCATTTTTTAAGCATCTAATTATTCAATTGCAAATTTGAAACTTTGGCGTACAGTGGAAAGTTTGTCCCAAAATTAGGTACTCCACAACACAACGAATAGAAGGAAAGCTTTGAAGGAAAATAAAATAAGAAAGATTCAATTATTTGACATTTAATGTGATTTTCAATTGGTTTATTTGGAAAAATATAGTTACTAAAACGCAAAAATTGTAAATAATTACGTAATGTTAAGCATTAATAATAAAATTATTTATTGTTGGTATAAAGTAGTAGCGAAGCGAGGGGGAAAAATCATTATTTATTTCATAATGTTCAGTAAGTTTATTTATTTTTTTTACGATTTCTAACAATTAATAAATATACTTAAACTAAAGTAATGGAACAGGTCCCTGTTAGATATAGGACTAGATTTACCTATACACCAACTCAGCTGCATTCTAGAAGTCCCAGGGCATAAATAATTCAAATGAAAAATTCACGTAAATATTATCCCTCTAGGCATTTGGAAATTACAAATTATTAATTGCATTTCCCAATATTAAAATTGTTTTAAGAATTTTTATATGCTTAACGATTATTAAATTCGATGAGAAGCAAAGCTTTGCTAAGTTAAAGCTTATCAAAATTGATTTGAGATTATGAATAAATCAGAATACGGTGAATTATTTAACTTTGTAATTTAGTAACGTGGATAAGTTGAATTCAATAAACTTTGTTAAATTAATTGACGGATTTTCACAATAATTTGGCTCACGTACTAGTTAATTCTTATAAAAAAAGAAAAAAAATCATAGTTTTGGTAAATACCCTAGTTATACATTATGATACTTATTAATTGCAATATACAACAATCTACCACGAATTTGCAAATATCGCAGATAGTTTGAATAGTTAAATAGATCAGATCGATCAGATATTTCATATAAATAAGTTAATATATTGGATGTTCAGTATTAAATAGCTAAAAGTTCCTAATAGTTCTGTAACATTACATGGTTATTATTTAATAGCTAAAATCGCTAAAAATCGCTAAATTCATTTTTTTCAATATTCTTTTACGTTACCTAGATTTATATTCGTATCACATATGTAGGTATAACCAGTATACCCTATACTATATGTAACGTAAAATTTGAGATTCAGAATTACTTAATACATGAACCAGAAGCAATGTGAGTGATGTTTGCCACAATAACAGCTCCCAAAAATTCGCTGAAAAACTTCGTTAATTCAATAATTATCAAATAAAAAAATAGTGTTCTTAACAACTTTAAAACACAGTGACCAGATGACCAAAAGTTCTTCAATGAAATAACGGTCAAATTAAAAAAAATACTAAAAAAATAACAATTTTGTACGAAAACATCTTGAAAAGTTATTATAATTCGTATATGTGGGCGAGTGAACCAAATTTTGCAAGTAGCAATTAGACTACCTAAAAGTGCATGTGTGTGTGTGTGTGTGTGTGAGAGAGAGAGTTTGTGCGAGAGCTGTATAAACTGGTTGTCGAATTGTTAGAACTGCTGATCCTACTACAAAACAAATCGGACAAACAGCTGAGTACTATAAATATTATGTTACAAATGTCAAAACATTATATGTATATCTTAAACTTAAATTTATTATTTTCTAATTAGGTTTAAGCATTTAATCTATCTAGTGTAAATAACTTAACTTTAAAATAGTGATAATTAATAAAAACTAGATTATTTGATCTAGACAAAATTAACTTATATAATTAAAAAATAATAATAATAATACTGAGAAATGGAACAAGACGATCCAGAGAGTGACTCTGAAATAATTAGAAGGCATCGTTCGGCTAAGAGAGTCAGGGCATCGCCTTCATTTATATCACCAAACCCTTTTGAACCATTGAACACATTGGACAATAATGAGACAACTAATACAACAAACATAAACAATGTCAGACCACCCCCGATATTCATAAATGGAGTCACAAATATGAATATACTGATCGAAGAATTGAAAAAATTGGGAGTCACACAGTTTAGGTATATGGCCCTCAGGGACAACAAAATTAAGTTGTCCTGCGAAACTGCTGAAGGGTACCGAGAAACAACCAAGTACCTCAAAGCAAAAAAAACTGAATTTTATTCCTTTCAATTCAAAAACGAAAAAAACTTTCGGGTAGTAATAAGAGGAATTCATCACAGTTGCGACCCGAAAACTATGATGGAAGAACTCACGCACTTAGGATATGAACCTGTCCAAATGCTCCCGGTTTACCATCCAATCACCAAAACGCCCCTATCATTGTTCTTTTTGGATCTCAAACCAAAAAATAATATTGAGGACATTTATGACCTCAAAAGGTTATATGGGGCAGTGATAAAGGTCGAGCCACCTCGTCCGAAAAGAGAGATCGCTCAATGCCACAATTGTCAGCAGTACGGACACACAAAAAATTACTGCAATAAATCTCCACGCTGCGTAAAATGCGATGGAAGTCACTCAACAAGAGAGTGTACACTAGAGTCCAGCAAGGGACCCACTTGTACAAATTGTAAGGGAAACCATACAGCGAATTATAGAGGTTGCCCAATCCACAAAAACTTACAAAGCGAAAACCAAATGGGTAAAAAAATATCCGAAATTCGTAAAAACCAGGATAATAACCCAACATGAATCACGTTAATATAACATCACAAAAAAATACATCAAGCTTGGGAGTAACCTATGCTCAAGCAACTGTAAGAGGCCTGCAAAACCCCCCAAATCAAGACAACCATAATACAAGTGATTCCACTTTGACATCTCTGATATCAAAATTGGGCGAGAGAATGGATTCGCTAATACAAATTATTCAACCACTTATCTCAACTCTACAGCAAATACTGCCAGCACTTATTAGCAAACTCATCCCTTAAATGACTTCCACGCTAACAGCACTAAAAGTTTGCACCTGGAACGCCAGAGGAATCAACAATAAATACCACGAGCTTCTAATCTTTATGCAAGCACAAGACATCGACATCCTCCTGGTGACCGAAACAAAACTAGCGGAAAATATAGCTACATTTCTCCCCGGTTACAGAATACACCGCGCCGACCACCCAAGTGGAAGAAGAAAAGGTTGTTCAGCTGTTTATGTTAAAATGCAGATTGAACAGGACGCCATGCCACCTATAACTGCTGAAAATATCCAAGTCTCCCGCATAAAAATTAAGCTAAACCAAAAGGACTATCAAGTTGGGTCCTTTTATTCAGCTCCAAATAATAGCATCACAGCTGAAGATTTCAAAAACATGTTTAATAATCTAGGGGCACAATACCTGCTAGGAGGAGACTTCAACAGCAAACATCAATACTTTGGATCAAATATCGCAAATCCAAGAGGGCAGGTGCTTTATGACGTAATACAACGATTACAACTGGAAGTGTCGCACTCAGCCGAGCCCACGTATTTTCCAGAAGGAAACATGGTTCCAGACATTCTGGATTTCTACATAGGAAAAAATATAGTGAACTTTACCGAGGTACCATCTGTGAAATATGAACTAAGCTCAGACCATTATCCTGTAATAATGAACATAAACCTGAATTACACTCAAAGACAATCTAATCCATCCCTCATTCAACATCCTTTTAACTGGAAAATATACAAGGAATGCATGCAAACGTTTACAAAACTGGGCATCCCACTTAAAACCCCTAGAGACATAGACATAGCGGTATCGACTTTAACAAGAAACATTCAAGTGGCTGCAAAGCTTTCTAGTGGCACTAAAAATAACACCCCAAGACCACGAAATAATAAGCTGTCAATCTACATTGAACAACTACTCGTAGTCAAAAGAAGGGCAAGAAACATATGGGAAGAGACTAAATACCCACCATTTAAAGAGGATTACAATCGAGCTACAAAAGACCTCAAACTTGCCATAAAGGAGGAACGAGAGCGAGCTCTAAAAACGGAGCTAGAAAGTTTGAATAAAACAAATAACGAATTCTGGAGGAAGGTAAAAGCAGCGACAAAAAAAAGGACATTCTCACATCCACTGCTACAAAACGACAAATGGTTCACAAGTACAAAAGAAAAAGCTGAACTCTTCGCTGACGTAATTCAGCAGCAGTTCACTCCTTACAATAGCCAGGATGATGAACACGAGGCAAAGGTAACAGAAGTGCTCCAACAACCACTAGTTTTAAGTCCCTTAAATTTGCAATTTACTCCAGCACAAACTTACAACAGAATACTTAGAACTCCAAACAAAACTCCAGGAACTGATCTAATAACACAACCTCTACTCAAGGCACTACCAAGAAAAGCCATAGTTCAATTGACACAAATATATAATGCTATTATTAGGACAACGTATTTCCCTAAACACTGGAAAAAAGCGATCGTCATAATGATCCACAAACCAAACAAACCCAAAAAAGATCCAGGAAATTACAGACCAATAAGCTTGCTTCCTATATTCTCGAAAATCTTTGAAAAACTCCTATTACCGCACCTTCTCCAACAAACCGCTGAATATATACCCAATGAGCAATATGGTTTTAGATCCCAACACTCTTGTCCCCTCCAGCTACATCGAGTCACGAAGAAAATATTGGAAGCGTACGAAGAAAAAAAAAGTTTGCTTGGGTCTTTTCGTGGACACAGAGAAAGCTTTCGACAAAGTTTGGCATAAAGGACTCCTTTGCAAATTGAAACCGATTCTGACTGACACCAGTTTTCGAATCATCCAGTCGTACCTCACTGATCGTGTCTTTAGAGTACGAGTCGAAAACGATTTTTCCACAACAAGAGAAGTCTTGTCAGGAGTCCCACAAGGAAGTGTATTGGGGCCTTTCTTGTATACAATGTACACATACGACCTTCCTAAAACGGACTCAACGATGTTGGCACAGTTTGCAGACGATGTCGCCATATTGAGCAAAGGAGACTGCGAGGGAACTGCAGAGAATGTCCAAGCACACGCAAATAAAATTGAAGAATGGTGCAAAAAATGGAGAATCAGACTGAACCCTGATAAGTCCAAAGTCATAAAGTTCACTTTGAAAACATAAACAAGACAACAACCAATAATCCTGGACAATAGAGTGGTTCCCGTAGCAGACAATATTAAATACTTAGGACTTACGATGGATACTAAACTGACATGGAAAGCTCACATAAACAAAGTATTGGTACAGCTCCGCTCTTGTCTACGACAACTCAAATGGTCGATAACTAACAAAGCCCTGGCATTATCACTAAAAAGAACAATCTACGTTCAAGTCATTCGACCAATTTGGACCTATGGATGCGAACTCTGGGGTATAGCATCTGATACCCAAATAAAAAGGATCCAAACTTTTCAAAACAGAGTGCTGAGATTAATGACGGGTTGCCCCTGGTTCGTAAGAGGTTCCATACTACACCAGGATTTGCTGATAACGATGACAGAGGACGAAGTGACCAAACGATATTCTAAGATAAGAGACTTGTTCGAAGAACACACAAACCCTACGTCAGAGAAAACTTAATAAACTGGCCTCCACCGAGGGGACAGAGGAGACTAAAACGCAAAAGACACGTGGACCTTATAAATGATATCACATAAGTTATTTAAAACCAAAATAATACCATTCTATTAAAACAAAAGTAATTTGTGAGAAAAAAAATAACGAATAAGTAAATCTTATAATTAAATAAGACAAATATATATAAAAAATAAAGACAAAGAAATAAATAAAAATATATATAAAACAAATAATATTTAAGTGAGTGGGGACCGTCGCGGGATGGAATCCCTAACAGGTGACAAGTGAATCTGACTAAGGTTAGCTTCTACATATTAGCCAAACTGGAAAGCCAATTCGGCAATAAGTTAAAGACTTTTAAAAAAAAAAAAGAATTACTTAATTATTTTAGGAAGAAAATTATAAACATAGCCGAGTGATCGCGGTGGCCATTCTAAAGCTGGTAAATGCAGGGTTTGAATTTTCTTAGGAGCAAATTTTCAATATTTCTTGATTTACAGAGTATCATTTGCTAACTTCTATTAGCCGAAAGTATAAAAATTTACAAAACTGAAGGAAAAAATAAGAAGTTTAGTTTTGTAATAAAATTTTGCTATTAGACCATATGCACGGGGCTTGTATCAAAAGGGCTTTGTTTGAAAATGTTACATTGATTCGTAATAATTTTAAATAACTTTTTTTTAAATTTTAAGAGCTAGTAACAAATAGTAAATACAGTAATCAAATAACAAATCTTTGTAATGTTTGTTTTTTCTTGTTATATCTACATCACTTAAACCTTTTCAAACAATTATAAAACATATCTATTTACCAAAGTTGTCAAAAATTACTGTTTCCTCCTAAAATGCTTAAGATGGCTTAAGAGTCATAAAATAAAAAGTATATGTGTGGGTGTATACTTACTGTGCGCGTAAGAAGTTATACTTTTTTGTAAAAATCAAGTTTCTTTTTCGGGAAATAATTTTAACTAACTTAATGTTACAATACTAGATTTCTTAACCACTTAACAGTCGGATTTTTTTTAGAAAAGGAGTAAAAAAATTGTTAACTTTTTTTTTAGTTTTCATTTGACTACATTTATTATTGCAATTAATTAACAACAATAAATTTACTCAATAAGTAGTTTTAGTTTAATATGTTACACCGCGTGCAAAGGTAGTTTATGTTACTGAATCATTACTGAATCATTCAAGGCTATTCCCACTTTTGAGAAACTAGCGATGTTAAATACTTGCACAACTTATTATTTTACAAAACAAAACTTGTCTGAATGAGATTCGGAATCGTCTGTGTACGAGAAAATGTCATGCCCGAGTCTTGCTCGGGGATAATGCAAGTGGTTAATAGAATTTCCATAATTAAAAAATTATAAAATTATTGTAGCTATCCGTGAAATATTCACAGCTATCACTAATACAACTGCCAAATGATGAAAAGGACAATTGAATGAAATCAGAATGACAATTAAAGCAAATGAAAAAAATCAGATAATTGAAATTTGAGACAATGATTATTACATTTTATTATACTATATATTATTATATATTTACATTCTTTATTCTCTGTCTTTGTTAAAATACCAATATTTGCCAATTATTATATTGACTTAAAATATTATATTACTATCTTAATATAAAAATAAATTAAAAAAAAATGATTAAAATTTAAACGAATCGCTTATTTGATGCTATCAAATGGAAAAATGACTTAGAAAAGTAAAAAATATAAAAGTTACTTTTTGCTTTAAAAAACACTTACAGTATCTCGCGTAGTTGGCTTGATTAATATTTTACAAATAACAGAAGTCAACAGAAGTTACTTGTTTGGAGTCACACAGTTGTTGACATTAATAATAAAGATTAGGTTGCATTATATTAAAGTTATGACAAACGATTAATAACTGATGTACCATTTCAGACACTGCTGGAATGTACCTTGGCAGTAGATTAAAAACATTTTTTTAGTTATGATAAATAAGTGTAACTTCTCACACGTGTACATTAGTACACACACCGTTTTTTTCTCTCTTACTGTGCGTCTAAAGAAATATAACTTCAAAAAGCTACATGCATTTGATTACATTTTATACATTTATTAGCACCACACACTTAAATAGTTAATTCATAATATAAGTTTGATAGTTTGGCGTAAAGATGTTACGAAGCTTCGACTCCGACTCCAATCAATCAGAACTTCCAACTGATTCTTTATCTTCGACCAATCGGGATTAAAATCAGAGGTTCATTAAAATTAAAGTTAAATCAATTTGCTACTTTAAAAGTCATCCAAATTGGGTCATTTTTTTATTAAATTATTGTTATACTGTTTCATGTTACATACGTGTTCTATAATAATTTATTTTTACCTGATCCAAAAGACTTCTTAATTATTACATTCATAATTTCATTCAATCTGCCCTTAAATAATGTATTTTCGACTTCACCTCCTATCACGGTTCCGAAAAATCCAATTTAAAATTTCCAGTTCCAGCTTTAACTCCGATAAGCTCCCCTCATTAACATTTCTAGGTCAGCTCTGATTCAAAATTACTTATTTACATTAGTTTGGGAATTTAGTTACTAAGATTAAGAAGATTTTTTTTTCACTTCCTTTTTCATAGGTTTTATTTTTTGTTAAATAATTTAAGTTTTTGGATCTAAAATAAATTAATTACCACTCCTATTCCTATTGCGAGTTTATGTTGTAGTTTTCCACAAAGCTTAACATCTATGTAGGTTTCAGCTCTCCATCGATGAAATCGACAGCTCTAAGTAAAGTTTCTTCTGAACACTTCCCTCTTTTAAATTTATATTTTTGATGGAGTATAAACATACAAGTGAAGTGTTAACACGTCGACAGTTATATGAATTGCATTAAACACACACCTTTTGTGTCCTAAAAGTTTGTTGAGTTAAATAAAACTCCTTTCACATCCCTTCGAGTTTGTTCTGTGAATTATTAACATTTAACAAATATCATCTTTTCTAATATAGTCACATTTTGTGTGACCTCAGCGACAAACAACTGAAGGTAACTTAAGAGAGTACCTTTTGAAAACAAAGTTTTTTGTATGCTTTGGAATGTGGTAACGTGGACATTTTTTTATATTGTGATAGTCAACGTGTTAAATAATTTATTTTCATCATTCACTTAAATTTTTAGTTCTTAATTGCCAGTAAATACGTATAAAACTCGTTTTTCTAGTTGAAAATAGAGTTATGATTATGAAAATTACAATATTGAGGAAATTACTACTCTCATTAAGATTGAATAAAAAAACACGGAAATTAATTAAAATTTCATTTTTCTAAGATATTCTAAGAGATAGTGAAATATTGATTTAAATTTATTTTTCAAACTAAAATTATAAATTTAATATACAACCTTTTATGTAAACTATAGTTAATTACAAATAGAATAATTCCATTAAAATTGCACAAAAATTATAACGATACCTTATTCAGTATTTAAAATTAAAAAAATTGTACAATTTACTGCCTTTACTAGAATAATATATACTTAATCATTACTACAATTACAACTGCAATGCAGGTAACTTATAAAAAAAAAGCAAATTGAAAATTGTATAAGCTAATGGTAGTATTTATGATCGAAATAAAATTTTATAAACGGAACGCGAAACTACCAATACTTTCGAATCATTTCCCAGCTATTGATGACTATGGATATAATGGTTATAAAGTAAAGCCCATATTATACTACTAGCTTAAAAAGTTATGAAAATTGTCAAAAATATGATCGAAAATATATTAATTTTTTTTTATATTAAAAAAAATAATAAAACTAAATATATAGTAACCCTGGATAAGTGAGAAACCTCTATAAGTGAGACTTTTTCTCAGCTCCCGGTACCTCCACACTGAAAAACCTTTTTAAGTGATATTGATGAACCTCTATAAGTGAGATATTTCTTTAAGACTCATTAGTTCTTTTCTCTCATATTTAAAGCTATTTGTTGTTTATTTATTATTTATTGTATCGGTAACATTCTTTTAGTATGCGTTCTGATGCGTTAATTAATGCGTATTTAGTATTCGTCATCTGTTTATTTGCAAGTTGCCTTATCTTGTCTCTCTATTATGGCAATTCGAATTCATTCATTTTTACGTTCAGTATCATTCATTAGTCTAAGCCAAAATGTTGAAAAGAAAGTTACATTGTCTGGCAGCAGAAGACAAATCAAAGTTAATAGCATTTCACGAAAATGGTAAATCATTGGATGAACTGTACCAAAAGTTCAATTGTTGACTGCTGACTAATTTAAAGCCAACTAAAATGACAGAATAAAAGTAAATTATATGAAATTCAAATGAAGGACTACTGTATTTCATTATACAATGTAATAATTTATATTCTATATTTCCATTTATTTCATTCACTGACCTTATCTAGTTTCCCTCTCTAAGTGAGAAACTCGGTTTATAGATATAAGAGATATAAGCCATAATATACATAAAAATGTATAAAGTCTTATTTTTTTTAATAACTTAGGATATTTTTACTTAGAAGGAGTATAGAAACATTTTTCTTCCACCGAAGCTTAAAGTTAAGGCTTTACCTTTAAAGCCAGAGCTTTGATCAAACCTTAATCTTCAGCTACTTAAAGTTTATAAAAGCCCGTAAATTTAGAAGTATTAAAAATTTAAGCCTCATGAGATTCGAACTAAGCACCAACCAGTTTCGGAGTGATCGCTTTGACAATTCGTCCACTAGAAGGTATTGATTTGGAATTTTATCCACTATCTATATCAACTATTAAGTCTTAAAAGTTGAAATTGGAATTTTACAAAAATGATTAGATTACTAGTAAGGTAGCTTAGTCCAGTCTGAGCAGTAGTTGTCCCTACAAAAATATGAAGAATAAACACTTTAGAGTAAGATTATAATTATGACAACCAGAGCACCATAGTTCGTTAGGAATAATCAGTTGTTCAAGGAATTCAAAATACCAATCATTATTGGAGCAATTCGTCATCTATCATGATAAATAATCATTTATGGCTATCTGCGAGGCTCAGCCAGAATCCCAATGGTCTAAAATCTAAATTAAATACCCTTCCAATTAAACTGAATATTAATCTTTAATTCTTACGCCTGAAAATGAGATATCTGAAAGATTTAGTTACAGAATAAAGGAGCATAAAAGCTCCTAAAAAAGCAGTCTGTTACAGACAAAACCCAACATAAAAATTCAACACATTCAACATCATGAAGAGACAATGAATAGTGATAATGGAAATTCATTAAATAAAAATGAAACAACAGTTGGCCATAGTCTTGGTAGCAGATTAGAAAATAGTGTTCAAAGTTCTTTATTTATAATGCTTATAATTATTGTTTGGTATAAACACTTGTTAAAGTTGTCTTTTTTCTGTAATTATAAAATAAAAGTGTTGAATCAAAAAACTGTCAAAATCAAATATTTAATATTTTTTTGCAAGTATACATAACGATAAATAAGTAACAAAATTATTTTTCGCATAATTAAAGTAATTTAAAATTTTAACAACACGTACAAAAAAATTTATCTTCAATAATATAAATTATTTAAAAAAAAATGTTCAGTGCTATGTGATAAAAAATAACATTTTGAAGCCTCATTTTATGTACTTATTAGTTAACATCGTAATCAGTAAATGACTTTAATCTATTTATTTTACAAAAGCAATAAATTAACATATACCCTCAATCAAAACAATAAAATTAATAGCTTAGTAATCCGATGGTAAAACTTGGTTTCAGTTTTATGCATTCGTTTAATTCAATAATTTATCTTGTTCTACCCAACAAGCAACCATTTTACCAACTTCTTTGGAATGTTGCATTACAAAAGCATGTTCATAATTATTGACACAAATTTCGATGTCTACATCAGGATGCTCTTTTTGAAATTTGCGTGCATAAGACAATGGTGCCCATCTATCCGTGGTTCCATAATAAAACTTAAGTTTTTGCTTATGCTTAACAATCAAATCGTTATTTCTTTCTTTGACTTTCTCCATTTCATCTAAGGCCATGAATAAGACATTGTGAATTACATCAGGAATGAGAAACAAAAAGACGATGTCCATATTATCTTGTGGGCATGAAGTCACATATAAATAAATCATAATAAGAATTCGTTGTAAGAATTTAGGTAAGCATGTGAAAAACCAAGTCAGAAATACAAGTATCCAAACTATTCTTCTGACAACGCGATTCATAAAACGTCCATGGGGAGTCTCACCCATGTATTCAATCGTTGGAAAAAGTAAATATTCCTTCACAACTTGGCCATTAATGTCTGGATTTTTTAACAGCTCCAATGCAATGTAACAACCGATCGAGTGCCCAATAAAAATAATTTTGACGTGTTTTGGAACATATTTTCGAATAAATTCAATCTAAAATGAACATGTATTCAATTAGCATTTGAAGAAATTAAAAATTGTATTTGTTCATTATCGTGACTTGGTTTTTTTAAGATTTGTAAAGTGTAAAATCTTTATGAATAAATGCTGATTTATCCTACTATACACTAGACATTGTATTTATTAGATTAATAGCTATTTGTCAACAAATTTACGATAATGAACAATTATAAAAAAGTTATTTTTTATAACAATAAAATGCCATACCTTGTGTTCTATTTGTCCTTGTAAAGTATACAAGTTTTCGTTTCCCGAAATTGGTGGACAAACTTTGTGGGAAAATTTTGATGGTTTTTCATGACCACCATGCCCCAAAGTCCACACAGGAGTTTTACCTCCGAGATTCTGGTAAAGTGCCTCTAAAAATTTATAGTAAAATTCCGGCAAACCTGAAAGCATTATAAATATAAAATATCATTATATATAAATATAAATATAAAATGAAATTGTACCATTTTTAAGTGAATAGCGAACCGATAAATTACATTGATAAAATTTATCGAGCTACACTTCTATCAAATAAAGTTTTATCAAAATTTGTAATTGAATTTACCTGGGTTTCCAGTTAACAATATAATAATATTCCGACAGTCTGATAAATCTTCTTCAACCCATTTTCCCCAGGTAGCCACATGAGTTGGCATATTACCAATATCAATAAATGCTTCTCTCATTTTTAAAACTCAACTTTACTTTTTGAAGTGAATGCTACAAATGTCATAAAGAGATAAAATTAAATAACAATAATAATTTATATCCACTGCAAAGTGACGATAACATACTTTTGGACTTGAGACTGAATATAAATGTATGATATCAATTTTATTTTATCTAGGTACATTATTTCCTACTTCTATGAGTCAATAGTTCAAAAGTTAAAATTGTGAACTTGACAGTGAAGAGATGTTTGAATTTACAATTCTTAAGTTTTCAACTTTACTGTCCGTCACTCATTCTTGCATATTAGTTTTCTATGATGCTCTCTTTTTATTTAAACTCCTTAGCATGTTGAGAATCTATTATAATCTGTTAAAGGAAATGATAAAGTAGAAGTCTGTAAAAAGAATGAAAATTGATAAATCTTTTAAACGTTATAAACGTTATAAACCTTATAAACGGTTATAAATCTTATAAATAACGTGAAGAATGTAAATGATTTTTTGATATTCATTGATATTTCGTAAATGACCCTACAATTTTTATTGGATTTATGCGGATACTAGCACAATTTTAAAGAGATAAATCTTTTTATCATAAAATGAACCGACGAAATTTGGAACTACAAGGGAAAAATAAGAAAAAACTTTTTAACATTAATAACTAAGTCCCCAAACAAATGTAAGTAACTAATTTTGAGTTGGCACCAAATCTACCATTCTATCACGAATAATTTATTAAAATTTTTTAAACAGAATGATACAATTGGAGGCCAACTTACAATACCGTCCGATTGGTATGCGAAAATTAATGCGAGTTTTAGATACATAACATGCTTTAAATAACTATTTTGTATTTTGAAAATTGGACGCTAACTCAAAATTAGTTATTTCGGTACATTCTTTTAGCAGCTTAGTTTTTAGGATTAAAAAGATTTTGTTTTGTTCAAAAGTTAGATAGTTTTTATTTTTTATTGTTTAGAGGCGAAAATAAATGTAATAACACCTGCTTAATTTTTGATAATTTTTAAGATACGTAAATAATATCTTATTTTTATATATTATTTAATGCAACTCCATATCTTGGTATAATTTATACTCGAGGCCACATTTTCATGATTTTATTATTTTAAATTAAATATTTTTAATTTCATAAATACTGTTCCAGATGCCTAGATTGAAACCCATAACAATATAAAGGGGAGAAGGGGTGAGAAAGTGGATCGGGAGATTTAAGGAAACGTGACGATCACAGTTCTACAAAAATAATATGTACTGAATTTTTTCTTAATTCTTCATAATGATAATAGTTAAGATTCATACGATTAAAAAAACATTTGGTTTGAGCCATATAAACAACGAAAGATATATTTTTTTAAATATTGAAACTCGTTTAAGTCGCTACTATAATCAAAATTTTACAAATGTATTTATAGAAAATAATGTAATTATGATTCAATTTATTTCAAAATGGCGTAAACTATGTGAATTTTTAATCATAAAAATTATTTAAGGACATTGAAATTGTATTTTACCATATTTTAACAAATCCGCCTTCGAACAAGCAAAATGATAATAAATATGTACCTCTAACTTAAACTTGAATACCGGACGTTAGAAATTACAATTTTTAGCGAAAAATGACAATAATTTTTAATGGAAAATGACAATTTATCACTTCTTTTAGACAAACTGATAAGGTTCGAATCATGCTTTTTGTTAAACTAATAAAATTATAATAGGTCCGAAATCGTTACGATATTTTTTTTAATTTTCAACGATAAAGGTAACAACAAAGAGTTGATTTTTTTAAACTTTCACTTATTAACTAATAATTGAGAAAATTTTAACTTGCCAATTTTTCAGCTAGATAGAACTTTTTTTTAAAGTAGAAAAAACCTCAAATTATCTAACACTAGGTGCAAAAACAATTTCTTATTTTTTTTTTATTTCTATGAATCTATTTATAAATAATTAAGAACTTAACGCTTACGGAGTGAGTGTTTATTTCAGAAACACTAAATAAAAATTGTTTTATTAAGCCCTAAGCTACTTTCAAATCTACAAAAAGCACCAATTTTTACTTCATAAAAGAAAGATTCATTTACAATTAGCATTAAGTTCACTATCTATAATTCTGATTAAGTGGTAGCATGAAGTTGATTTTGAAATCTCTACATAAGTCTCAATATATTGATATCGCTGTTTTATAGGTGTGATAAGTACTTATTTTTGGTACTCCACATTATTTACATGTATGTTTATGTTATATAGTTATTCTTTGTTTTGCAGTAGGAACTTCACTGTTTTTAGCCAAGTAAAAGTGAAAAGGTCAGTAATATTTCTATTATGCCAAAGGATGGACAATACATAGGTATATACGTACATACAATATGCATGTATATATTCGTATCCTTTTCAAGGCGTCAAAAAAGCAGTTTCGAAGTATGAATAATAATTTTAATCAAGAAAAACTTTTTTGTTTGTATTTCTCGACAATTTATAAAAATTATCATGATCTTTTTCGATGTTTTTTTTATTTCACGCTAACGTAGTATCGGCTAGTTTTCTATAAAATATTAATTCCAAATAAATTGTTGTTCACAATCAATAAGTCTATGAATATTGTATACCCTTCAATCATATAAAAAGTTTTTGTCAAGTCTGATTTTTATTTTTGTAGATGCGTGGCGAATAACCGAAGCAAATCGAAGCAAACGAAGGGAATATTTGCTGTTATAATTTAATGCGTTTATTTTGAGATCGGCTTTAGTTGAACTTGTGAGCGCTTTAAGTTTATAAGGCGAGCGCAGCGAGCAGTAGATTTAGGGATGAAGAAGCCGGGAAATTTCTATATTTTTATGCTCTTAATTATTTTCGTGAATTTAGTTTATCTCTTAAACCAAATGAATACGAATTTGTAGTTCCACTATACTAAACCATAATTTGCTAATTCTAAAAGAAAGCACTATTTATTTTGTATTTAGCGACTTCATATCGTGCCTATCTATCCATCAATTACACTCATTTCTATTATTCTTATGATAGATAGTATTGTTAATTGTTAAATTATACATGTGACGTTTATCAACAAAAAGATTTTTTTAAATAGTAGATGATAACATTTTTCGAAAAAATACAATTATTTTTTTATCAAATAGTACCTAAATTAAGTACATAAAAATAAAAGCAAAAATAATAATATACTATTAAAGACTGCCATAAAATCTTTTAATTATAGGTATTATATTTCATGAACGGATATTTATATGCAATATGCTAATTGTGTCACTTAACGTTTTATTTGAATTCGTTAACTTTACATACATTTTGTTGTCATCTAACTGAACCTCCAGTGAATAAAGATATCAAACAATTAGTTACGGAAGTTGAATTGTTGATGATTTTGTTTGTGAAGGCTATTAAGTAAATGCTTGGAAACTAAACCAGCTGCAGCAATTGTTGAGAAGTTATAGTTGTACTGACCAGTCCTTAGGGATTTATATATCTTTCATCCAATAAAGAGAGAAATTTAGCGTGATAATATAATTCTTTCTTGATTTAATTGATATAATTTATTCTGTACCAAACCCAAAACAGACTTGTAAGAAAAATATTACTCTTCTTTTCAATTTTCATTAATATTATTTTTTTTTTTTTTTTTGTAAGATACTTGCTAAATTATCAATATTAAAAATGTTGGTATTTAAAAATAACTGTTTATATCATTTTAACAACCTTAAGCTACGGAAAATATTATATTTTTTTTTTGGTTAATAATAAACTATGTTATAAAAACTTTTAATCTTACTATTACTTGTAATTGTTTGACATTCCCAAAATTTACTCATTATTTGGTTAGTAGAATAAACAGAAAGTTTGTTTTTTAAGCCCTTAACAAAAAAACATTTTTTTTTCATTTTCTCATAATTACATTTTTTCTAAATGGTAGCGATGATGGCTTTTACTTTAACTTAGTTACTTTAAGATCCTTAAATAATGCTTTTTTAGTTACTTTGAATATTACGTATGTACTAAGTTTTGTAACATATTAGGTAAAGTTTGTATCAATTTGTAATCAGGTAATGTATTTTTTATCTTTACTAATTGAGAAAAAAGGAAGTCTAAGTCTAAATCCCTGTAAACATAACCCACTTAAAAAACGACAGAAAATTAAAAGAATATATATATATATAGAATTTTATTGAACTAACCAATATAAAACCCTTAATGAAATAAAAATATTACACACATCAGAGCATACCTACGATACCTACCTACAGTTTAGTTGAGTAAAATTAGAATAAAAGAGTTCAAATTTGTTATAATAAAAAAAATACAAATTAAACGTTATTTTGTATAACCTGGTAGCCAGCTACCCCCTTTGATTGCTTTCTACAAACTTTATTTTTACGACCCTTTTTTAAGTTACATGATACATTCTTTATAAAAAGTATTAAAGAAGGTAGTTATTGTTTACGAAAAAGAAACTAGGATACAGTAACTTAGATACTTTAAAGTGGTTAAGTACCCTTAAGAAACTAAGAAACTTTTTTCGGACAGCTCTGGTCGAGAGCCACCAATTTCGTGTTGACATTTGCCACATTTACAAGATTTTATTTCGAATAAAAAATATTACAGTGATTATGTTTCTTTATATTTGTTTAATTTTTTGAAGCTACCTGCACTATAAATTCTTCACTATAGATTTTTATGATGCCAACAACAAAATTGTTTTCTTTTGAACAAATTAGACTAATTCAAGAGATATATTATAGCACGTGGGTGAACTAACGGTTGATCGCATGCTTTTTAAATAATTTATTAGGTTAATTTCAAATATTTTAATTGAAAATATGTACCAACAATTTAACAGACAATGAAACTTGAATTTAAAATCAAACTCGCATCAACTCTAAACTGATATTACTTTTTAAACTGATATTACTGATATTACTATCCCAAATAGTGCTTTTAATACTCCCTTAATTCTATTGCACTTTTAAACAAAAATGTCGCTTTGTCTATTATTTATCTAATCGTGGATTTTGGTCTTTTGTAAACAAAATGATTAGTTTTCTGATTTTATATAACTTTATCGCATAATTCATGTATAAATAAGTATCGTAACTATAATGTATTTATTAAAATCAATAAGAACCATAATAAAGTGTATTTGTTTTTAATTTAACCCATTTTTCGAAGTTGATCGCACATAAATAAGAAACTTAAAAATATAGAAAACTGTAATAATACAAATATTATGTGATAAAATTATAATTGAAAGGTAACTTATTCTTTTTCATCTTATACTTTATACCTGGAGTAAATCCATTGAATCTGCCTTGGACCCACAGGGCATGAACTTAAACTGGTCCATTGACCACTACTTTACCAGTGGGCTTTTCACATTCATGTGAAATTGCTTTTGACAGTAAGTTTCGCTAACCCAAGAATTTCTATGGCGCATAACATCTATTGCCTTAAGTCTTAAACTGATAAATGTTGTATTATTGTAAAAAGCCATACAGCATGCACGGTTCAATTCGTTCAAGTTATTATTAATACCAATTACTTACATTGTTTAAGTTCTACAAACATATCCAATTAATTCAAATAGATCAAACCAAGTATATTTTTGAAAGCGTCTATTAAAGTTAGCCAAACTATTTGAACTGTGAATGAATTTGTTCATCTTAATTTGTATAATGGACTTGAAACTAATATTCATACATTGCACAACTCTTCTTTTTTTGTTAATATAAACTTACAGTTTTATTTGTCTTCAGAGTTGAATTTTGTTTTAATTACTATTCAATACATTTCACAACATCTATCTCAATCAATTAAAACTTTAATGATTTTCATGAGGTTGAAAAAATAAATTACAGTTAACACATAGAGTTGAGTGTTATTTTCTCAACACAATATGTTTAAACATGACTTTTTCAATTTCATTTATTTACAGCTTGAAAATGGATTACTCATTATCTGATAGACCATGAAGTACCTATGTGTTTTTGAAACTGTAAGTGGTTTATACTCGTAACAAATGAGCCCTAAAATAATACCACTATTGTGAAATTCTATTCATTGCTTTAGTCTAAAGCTCATTTAAATCAAATCTTAATATGTTTATTTGTTGTAGCACTCAAATGACCAGTCAAATTCAACTACAATACCAAAACCAAACTAATATTGATACTTTTCGAGGTATTTAGCAATATACGCAATGCAACATAAATGCAACCACATCTATTTAAAGCCGAATTGTTTTGTTCATTCATTAACAAACTGTTGAGCTTCTATATTATTGTTGTATTTCGAATGATTAATTGCATCACATTGACAAACCGAAATTGAAAATTTCCTTGAATCAAATTAATTATTATTTGTTCTACAATACAAATGATTGGAATATTTTAATCTTACTAAAATTCAATGCTTGTGCAGTCACTATAAACAAATAGTTAATCATTTGGATATATGATCGGAAAATCAAGCCACGACAATCGTTTAAAGGGCTTAATATATGCTATGCATTTACATAAAAAGTGTCTATGCGTATTGTTGTTTATGTAGTTTAAATTGTAACAAAATTATAGAAGTACAAAATATTGTTTGCTTAAAAGTTATTAGTTTTTGAACTGTGTTTACTTCTAACAATTAAGTTCTCTCTTATTTTTATTAATCTTAGTAAACATTTTCACAAAAAAGTGCGACTTTTAATAAATATTTAAACAAAATAATTCCTAGTTTGTACAATTATGGAACTTCGTTCTTTATTCAGTGTAGTTAAATTGTTTACATCTGCCAGATTAATTTCAACTACATGATTATAATAACACATAAAATAATATATTATAGAAAATTATTTTTCCATACTAAGATATCACTCTGATTTTACCCAATTTAAATAATGATTAAAACTTAAATAAAAATAAATCAATTTCAGAAAAAAATTAGTTCAAATAGTGGATTTTAAAATGCACGTATCTCGAATAGTTCACATCTCTGTCTATAATAACATTGTCCTTCATAATGGCATTATCCATAGTTGTCTGAATTCTTTAGCAATTTTTGTAACGCATTGTATAAATTCTTTTTAAAATTATTGCACATTAGATAAGTTCTTTATAGCCTTCACTTTGGAATTATAAAGTTATTTTTTATTGAATAATATTGAATGGTTTGAGTCATTCAATATTTTCTACATTTTAGTTTAATTTTTTTTTCAAGTATCATGACAAAAGATATTTATTCGAAAAATTAATGTTAAATTATTCACAAATCTAAGCTGATCGAAGTTTTGTTGGAGAAATAATATTTTTTTTTGTATATGCCCTTGCATAGGTTTGTTCTATTTAATTCCAAACAAATCCCAAAGCAAGCCAACGAAAAAGATTTAGATAGCTGCTTGATTCAAATTAACTAAAAAGGCTTATTTACATCTTTGTCAGCATGTTTGATAAAAAACGTATTCTTCACTATAGGTTTATTTTATACACCTAAATCAATAACAGACAAGAAAAAAAAGTGAGAAAATTAAAAAAATTGGGTAATTTTGTCATATCGCGGCTTTTCTCAGAAAAAATCGTAGGCACATAAAATTAGTCTTAAAATGTTCAGAACACTTAAAAATGCAATATTCCGGTGGCGGAACTCTAATTTTCTTGGCAATTATTACAAAAAAGTCTAAAAAAGAATGCCATTATAGTAGACTTTAATAGACGTCAAAGTAACAGCTAAACGCATTTGCTTACAAGTACGCATGTGCAATAAAAACAAAGAAATGCAAAAATGACAAAGAGAACAAATATGAATTTAATTTGACAAAGCGCCCGGGAAAGTAAAAGTTAACCTAATTACAGTAAAATATCTGATACGAAGTAATGACCAACAGGTTACATAATTTTATGTTAGAAATAGCTTTTATTAACGTTACTGTATGGTGTTTTAAATCAATTCGCGAATTTATTCGATATTTAGTTTGTTAATTCACCTCGAACATCTTCTAATTTCTCCTTTAGTGCTAAATTTTATGAGGGTCAATTTATTCGCTAATTGAATTAAAACCGGAATAGAAAATGGGATGTTGTCATATAATTATTTGTATATAAATTACTAATAAAAATTTAATAGTTGAAAAAAATTCTATTTAGTATTTAAAATTAGTCCATGTTTATTTTGTTCCTTTTATCTTTTTATTGTTAAATCTTAGATAATTTAAGGTAGACCAATAATATAACGTTGCGAGACTAAACACGAGTTTTGTTTTACGCCAGATTTAATTTTTAATTCGTTAAAAGTTCCATTATAGCAATCCTTTATAATGAAAAATATAACGATTTTCGGGTATTCTCCTGGATCAACAAGATAACGTGGATCATAACCATTATGGCGCAATTTATTTGCGAAAATTGAATCAAAATCAAACCGACAAGAATCAAAAACAACCAAATTTTCAATATTTCTCAATTAACAGTTTCATATAGATATTGCCGGGCTTTTTCAAATTTGCTTCAAATAGATATCTGCTCTATCTGCTTGTTCTATTGCACATGCGTACTTGAAAGTAAATGAGTTTAATAATTACTTTGACGTCTATTAAAGTCTATTATAATGCATTTTTTTTGGCTTTATTTTGGAGAAACTGTAATAGAAGTTACATTTCCGCCACCGGAATATTGCATTTTTAAGTGTTCTGAACATTTTAAGACTAATTTTATGTGCCTATTTTTTTTTTGAGAAAAGCCGCGATATGACAAAATTACCAAAAATTGTATCTTTTAATAGCGGATTAATACAAGGAAAGAAAATTTGAAAAACGACAATAAATTGTAAAATGTAACATTAATAATGAATTTTGTAATGATACAGTATCACCAAAAAGAACAAGTCCATGATTATTTAAATTAAAAAAAATAAAATTAGCGAGACCATTTTTTTCAAATCTAATATCTGCTCTCTGAATTGTTTTTAGCTACACCCCCCCCTCATGTTGAAGATTGGAAGTTACAGATTTCGTAATTTGTTCAATGTTCTAGACTTTCGACAAATACTCTAGAGTAGTGGTTCTTAATCTACGTTCGATCGAACCTCAGAGGTTTGATGAGTCAGTCTTGCAGGTTCGACGGAGGTCAAGATACACCTCCAACTAATATGCATGAATATATATACCTATGTTTTTAATTTGAAAAAAAGTGTTTCTAATTAAGGATTCGGTGATTGTATAGGTCAGTACCTCCAACAAGATTAAGAACCACTGTTACAGAAATTTTGATCAGTGAGTGGCAAAATTGACACATTTCAGATATTTATAAGATCCAAAGTGGAAAGTCTTGACAAATGAAATTAAGGCTATTTAATAAGACTAGTTAATTCTTCGTACCCTAAAATTTGAATTCGCTAGTATTGAGGTTTTAAAATACGACAAAATGTTACGAGAAAAGGTATCGTATGTAGTGTCCTGCTTTGTTTTGTTTCGTCTTGGCGGAGGTACTTTCGTGCCCCAAGATCAACAAATGGCGATTTTCATATGGTACATGTATTTTATTATCTAGGATAAATTGCACCCTGTGATAATTATACATATGAATATCCTACACTTAGGTACACTAAATAAAAAAAACACGTTTTATTTCAGCTTTTGTTTCATTAAATCCAATTATTTTAAATGTATTACATATATATTTATTTTACTTTTTCTAAAAAACTGCAAATTCCATTTTTTTCTAAATAGTTTTTAAGTCATACGCATCATAAAATTAAACCTCAACCAAATTAGTTTCTTAATTCTCCGATAAATGCTCGTTAATTTTTCCAATTAGCGTAATGCTTGGCTAAACATTTTCAATTTTAGACAACCCCCAAAACCCTTAGAACTTATTAATATTCTTTAAAGTTCCAATATCCTCAAAAAATTTGCAGTTTATACTTCTTATGGAATTTTTTTTTTTTTGAAATTTTGCATGAAATTATCATTATTTTTTTTCAGTTAAAAAATATTTGGCGCATGTCTCTTTTAGCAACGTCAATACCTGGCAGCACTGCATTTTCTATTTTGGTTTTACTTTAATTCGTAAAAAAATCGAGCCATATTGAAAATGTAACTACAAAGGTGAAAAGTATATGAAATTATAGTTGAATCAACAAAAAAATCATGAATTAAATTAAAAACGAAATATAATATGAAACGTCGTTATATTTTGATGAAAATTTTATTCGTATTATAACTTTTATAACACAAACTTCTGCTAGAAATGCAGTTTGATGAATACTGGTTTATTAGTCTACGAAGTGTCCAAGAAATTAAAAAAATAGAAATCAAAAATAGCAAGCTTTTATTGACAACGATTTTAATAAACATAATATATATACAGATACAGAGTTTACATTTATTAACATCATAACTTACAATATTTTTTTACAATTAATATCTATAACATAACCATTATTATAAATGGTAATAACATATAATATTTTATAATGACTTTTCTCTAATGTTTCTAAATACTGAAATAAGACAATTTTTATTTTACCGGAAACATTTGTTTTCCATTTAATTTGATTACTGTGTCTACAGAAATAATGAACAATGTAAATAAAATACAAATTTGCTCTATAAATATGACAAAGAAAAAGTTTCAATGAACGGTGATGTAGAAAAATGCAATTCATAGAAGAAAACTATGACTTTTGTGACACACTCAGATGTACATTAATGAGCTTAAATTTAACAAAACTATAAAAGAGTAATAGGAATTGGTACTACACATCGACTAAGACAATAATCAATAAAGTGCGAATCTGTGTTCGTTTTATCGCAAATTGCATAATTATATATTTTACATGAATATGGTAAACAATCTAAATCTGTTTGCTGAAATGCTTATAGAAAGATAGTATTTAAAAATAATTTATATATATTTTAGTTGTTTTAACAACTATAGTAAATGTTTGAAATTTACATTACGATAACACTGTATTTGTCAATATCACGATGCAGCCATTCAATAAACAATACATTGATATATTTGATTGACAATTAAAAATACAAGAATAAATGATTGATTTTAAACTGTTACAAGTGCATGAACAGCAAAATGAGTATTAATTACTTTGGGATTTATCAGTTTAAATAGTTTTAATATTATTTAGAAATTTCGTGATAAAACGATGAGAGACATTTCAGTTAACTCATACAACTTTATATTAGAAAATAATTACATAAATTAAATTCATTTTATATTTAATTGAACACATACGAATAAATTATTTGCACTGTTCATAGTTTGTGATAAAATTGTCTATAATTTATTTATTTAATTGGTGCTCAATACTGAACACAGTAAAATTTATTAAGAGCTTCATAACAAAAAGAGTTAAACAAACTAAAATAATTTCATAACAAAAAAAATATTAAATGTTAATTAAATGTAATGAAGCATGGCAAATTTTTTTTTTATTTTATTTTATCAAAGCTTAATAAATATGTATTAAATATAATTTTCATACTATTTGTAAAGATATTTATGTTTTTTTTTCTTAAATTTTTTTAATATTTTGTAAATTGTGAACAATTTTTATTTGGAATGATTTCAAAAAAATTTAAATACTTTTTCAGTTTTCAAATTATCCTTGCGTAAACTAATTATTATGTTGAAATATTTTACAATGATTTTCAATTGAACACAGTATAAATGTTTTTTCTTTAATTACTATTATTAAAATCAATTTAAATAGTTGTACAAATAAAAATAAATTTAAACAGGATCGTTCAAAATATATATTTCTTAGTTATAGACATTAACACTACTAGTTTAGTTATATTTTCGTATATGTAAATTTATGTTCACTAATATATATGTATATCTATATACCTTTTTTCAATCATGAGATATTATACCCTTGCGTTGGGTACTTGAAATTACGAAAAATATAATTTATTATCGAATATTCTCAAGTGTAAGCTTTTTAAAAAATGAATTATATCCATATATAATCTCTTTTTGATCGTAGATATATATGTGCAACTATTTTTCTTTTAAATTTATTTGTTAACAATCTATGTAAACATTCATACTTGTCACAATCCATATGTACTTGAAAATGAAAAATTGTATTTTTTTAAATAAATCAGTGATATAAAAATTAATTTCTAATATTTTAACTTCAATAATAATAATAACTTTAATTATCAAGTATAAATACTTAAATCTAATAACATAAATTCAACAGTAATTATATGAAAAATTTAACAAATCGTTTAATATTTAGAAATATTTTTGAAACCTAATGAAGTATTAATTTATTTAAATAAAAAATAATCAATATATACAATTATATTAGTGTTAATTAGTTTTCAAAAACTCAATATTCCTAGGATTTTTTTTAAAATTAAACTAAAACATTGATTGATTTTTAATTTTTTCTAGTGCTTTCAACAATACCTACTTAATTGTCTTATAATATTTTTAATAAGTAAATGTGTCTTTTAAATAATATATTTAATTTTTGGTAATTTATTTTAGGATGTGTTTGATTGAATATAAAGAGAAATTATTAACTATGGCCATATAAACATATAATCACAGATATATTTTTGATAAATTACAAATCTAATTAATTTTTACTAAACAATAGTTTTTTAAAAAAATAATTCTACTTAAATATTTTTCTAAAGGTCATGATTTTCCTTTCTCTATTGTTGTCCGGATAGAAATTGCTCTCTTCATAACTATGTCTCATGATATTTAAATGATTTTACGTAGCCACATCATTGAAAAAAAATTCGCACTAATTAAAATTTTCTGTTTCAATACATATTAACTGCTTTTCACTATTTGCGAATGATTAGTTTAAATAAAAATCAAAACGGAACATTTAATTGAATCATATATAATGAGATTTAAGTAATCCATTTAAAGCAATGCTATAATCTGTTTATATAAGAAGCTTTCAGAAGCACGAATTGAATATTATGAATATATCTTACTGTATTCACCCTTATCTGGTCACGCCTTAGATAAATTTTAAGTAAATATCTATTCATTTTGAATAACATTTCTATTTACTTTACTAAATCGTATTTGATAATAACATTTAATACATACACATTATTAATTCAAAAAATTAAAGAGTTGACCTTATTTACTTCTTCTTTTTTTGTTACAAATAAAGCTTGAAATGGAATTTATCGAAACGTTTCAAACAATTAGAATTTAAGCTCATATGTCTTGTTACATTTACAGTAAAAGTATATTACTGTACAATAACTTCCACTGGGATATTTGCTCCACAAACCAATAACATAGAACAAGATAGTTTACTTAACCAGTGTTTTTTATCCTATTCTATTTTATTTATTTAAGAACATTGTTTAAATTTAAAAATGTAGGGAAACAAAGTGTATCTCCTTTTTAAATTTAAAATCAGTTTTTTTATAATCTATAAAAATTGAATAGTTAAAACGAATTTTTTTTAAATTTGACCAGTCATTTAATAAGTTTGAACAAAGTTGCGGAAAAATATTTTCATTATAGAGGGATATTTCTAACGGGAGAAATACATATCATACATATCATATATGTGTACATAAAGCCTGGATGATATTATTGGCAAGAAGGTTTCTTTGGGACCATTCAAATAACCAACAACACAAGTCTTATACCTCAGTAACAAGTATTGTTTCATCTGAAAGCTTATATAACGTATCTTGGGAAACTGAGAAGTAAACTAGTTAAAATGTTTCCGAAGGCAAAGGGGATTTTAAACATGTGAAAACCAATTTAACGATATATACAGCAAAATAATAAAAATATGTTACTAAAAGTTGTTAAATATAATTAGTTGAAAACTACATCAATTCAATAATATTTCTAATTTTCTTGAAGTGAGACTAGTGCAATAAGGGACGTATTTTTCCAAGTTGTGGATTAAATAAAATTAGATTGGTCTGCTTGTAATAGAATATTACATGTTCACAGATCGTTTAGAAAAGAACTTTACAGAATATTTCAAGATTACAGTAGCGTTATATTGCAACTGTTTTCAATTACATTTAGCATTGCATCCACTAGGTGGACAGTTTGGAAACAAAAATACATTTGCTTCTATAAGCTTTAGATTTTTTCAAAAATACAACTTGCGCCCATTTCGTTTATAATGAGCTTTTCAACAATTTAGTTGCATGTTATCAGAGCGCCAATAACTAGTAATAAATTATATTAAGTGCAATAACATCTAAAAATACATTTTTAACAACAAAATATGATTTCCAATTAGTGGAAGCTTACAATGTATAATATTCTAAACGGTTTCTGAAATCCAGTTTCTTACGCTTAAGACCTATATACACTCACAAATTCATTTATGAAATTTAACATAATATGATATCAGTCTCTGATATTTTATTACTGAGATATAGAGAAATTTATCACTAGCAATAATATGATTCATACTATTTCTTTTTGTTTATCTATATAAAACACTCATAAATGTAACACTTATAAATGGTATTAATGCTGTTGTTAATGTTATCATAAGTTTATTGAATAAAGACGAAGCGCTTGAATAAAAACCGCATTTGTCTGTTTCGTCCGCATACTCTGCACAATGTAACTGTAAATAAAATAAGTGCATATATGTAGTATAAGCTTTAATATCAACGCGTTTATACCTACTGATAAATCAAACAATAATGGAATTATAATCTTAACAAAAGTTTTATTACTTTTATACAGCATCAGCCATATTAATTCTGCTTTATCATCTTTGGAAATTTCAATGTTTTTCACAGAATTTTTTTTAGACCGGTTATTAATAATTGAAGTGTTCACAAAAACAAATTTTTAATTGCAAATATTAAAACATTAAATTTAAAATACGTGTACTTGACAGAAAAACAATTAAATGAAAGAATTATTTCTTAAACGCTTTATCTTAATTAAACAACATGGTTGAAAACAACATACCTTAATTAGCGATGATGCCATACGATCTAAGAAAGCTCTTGTAAATTTTGCTGTGTCCTCCCCACAAGCACGTCGCATTGTATGTGTTGCACAGTTCATATATTCTTGAAACGAACTAGAATAGAATAAAAACAAAAATCGTTAATTATTTATAAAACTAGGCCAATTAATCGCATAAAATTGTATAAATATTTGAAATTTAAATTTGTAACTGTAATGTGAAAATGCATTTTCAATAATATTCATATGGAATATGTGTCAAGTACTTTATTTTAATTTTAATAATTTAAATGATGGCTCCAAACAACAAACACGAACATAAAATTTAATAATGAAACAACGAGTTGAAAAATAATTAAATATAAATTCACACATTATATTCGTGTACAAATAGACAAATGCATATATAGGTATATGAGAAAGAATGCATATAGAAATGCATCTAACTAAACTGACAATAAATGGGATGCTGCTCATTAAAATTGATCATAATCTAGAAAATTAAACACGTCATCAACAACCTCATCAACAACAAATATTTCTGATGAAAATGTTAAAAAGTTTTCGCCGCCTCATTAATTTAATTTTTTAACATAAAATAATGATTTGACTGTTCAACAAGAGTCTATTTAATATTTTCGAATGAATAAACATAATGTAGCTAGTGGAATAAAAAAAAATCAATTTTCATAAATATGTCGAATATCATCCTGGCAAACTTTAGGCTCATTTTGTTTTCGTTGATATAAACGATTCTAAATATGAAAATACCACCAAAACCGCATAAGTAAAAGTTGATATATTATTTACTATTTGTTAATTAAACTAAATAACAGCAGTTATCATTGGAGAGTAAAATGAATAGATAAATGGGGCTTAAAAGTAAAAATAAAAAATGATTTTTCAATAAAAATATTTTTTAAATATTGTTAGATATGTTGTTTGTTTTTTATTTTTATTGTTTACGCAGCACATCAAACGAAGGGTAAGTATACATGAAGATTACATTTCTTGTAGAAAATAATTATTTAAAAATAAATTTTTATGAAAAAATTTGAATATTTAATGGTCTTCATTCAATTGACTCCGTGCTATTCATTTAAAAAATCAACGATGAGTGACTTTGAACTTTGCCAAATTGACGCGTGCATGAATTAATGGACTGCGTGGAATGGAATGACTGTATGTGGAAACACTAAATTTTTCAAACTAAGTAGTTTTTCAAGTTAGTGTAGATTATGTTTAAGCATTAGTGAATCTAAGTTTTACACATAGACAAATGATCATAAATAATGAGTAAATTAAAATAACTAAATGGTTTTTAGATCGATTTAGCTTTAAAAAAGTTTTGAAAAGTAGCAAAATTTTGTTAAAGAACAAAGAATGCTTTGTGATATAGTTAATTTTATAAAAAAGAGTATAAACTTATCCATTCAATTTAACTAGATGTATAGTTTTTTATTAAAGTCGTTATGTTATAAAGATTATTCTAGGTGAGTTTGATACAACAATTTTTACATTGTAAAATCCTATCTTTTATAATTGTTGCAAAATGATTTTTGGGTTTGAACTTTGGTAATTCTACATAAAATCAATAAAATACTACTGTAAACAGTGACGGTATTTTATTGTTGCATACGTTGTAGGTGTCTTTAAGTAGCTGGCGTACAGACCACAATACTTTTATTATAAACAAACATTTTAAAAATCTACCATGCTATTTTGAACAAACGTTTATTTTTGAAAAGTCATTTAAAAAAATTTATATTTTTTTTTTAAAAATTTTTCTTCATAATTATTACACCTAATGTTAATTTAAACAATGCAGAAAGTAGAAAAACAAGTATATGCAAAATATTTTAACTAGAATTGGACAATTCGTCTTAGCTTATTAGCTAATTATTTTAAAACCGCTTCTCCAGCTCTAATCTAAATTATTATCGTGTACAAGTCTATATTTTGTGAATATTTTTTGGTCACAAGTGACATTGATAGTCGCTTACATGTATTAGGTTTCAAAAATATTTCTGAACTAATCACTTCGCTGTATTTATTTATTAGACTCCAATAGGAGCTGGAGCCAGTGTAAGTTTTGGTGGCTCCAACATCGACTCTGCTAATAATAAATATAATATATTGGACCCACTTTTATGGAACCTTCCAGCTGCATGATTCTTAGTTTCATTTCCCAGTCTTCATTCTACATTATTTCATGGAATTCCTTAGTTGTTTGTTTAAGATATAATTCTATTGAATAATACAGAAAACATAATTATCATTAATTTCTTATTTTAATTATCGTTTAAAACTATCTATTGGGTATGGAAAAAAAATTTGTTAATTAAAACGGAAAAAAGTGCATCGTAATATTCGAACTGACTAAATATTGCTCGGTACAACGAAATTATGTTCTGAAAATTAACTGACAACATGGGGTTAGTAGTAGAAATATATGCTTTATATAATATGTTTCAAATATATCTCTGATGGTGATGAAATTGCGGTTTACATACATAACAATCAAATTATGAATAATTAAATTCATTTACGAAGAAAAATTATCTGCTAAAGTATGTTATGATGAAATGTTAAATTAAAAAAAAGGAAACAAAAAGCGAAGGATTTCTTAGCAGGGAATAAAGTTGACTGAAAGTTTGTGTAGTGTTATTAAGGGTAATATTAATGACTTTAAAGCAGTGGTTCCCAACCAATATTGGATCAAGTCCCACCTAGACATTTCTAAAATCCTGATGCCACCCCGTGATATTAAAAAAAAATTATTCAAAATTTTACGGTTATTCACCAGAAGTAAGCTTAAAAGGCCTTTAGCTTGGTATCTAAACAAGCTTCCAAAGAATAAGTCATCCATGAAAGAGAAAAATAAAAAATGAAAGAACAGTTGAATAAATAAAGTTTCCAAATATATAATAGAGAACAAAAATGCAGAAATAGCAAATATTTGAATGAAACATTATTCTGAAATGAATGAAAAACAATTCACTATTATTAACTCATTTTCGAATTATGCCATAGTCTTTGGTATAGTCAGCCGAAGGGTGTACGTCCTGCCCATGACCCACCAAAACAGTCATTAAGCTCAAAAAAAGCATTCAATGAAAAAAATACATACCTCAAAAACTACATAGCACTACTATCTAATTCATGAAAGTAAATTTTAGGCTCTACCAATAATTATTTTTTTTAACAAATTTTCCATTGCACGTCCACGGATAGTATACCATTTCATATTTTTTTAATTTATGTATATTACTTTACAGCAGTTCATAGAAAATACAGTTCTTCCAAATTTCATATAGAAACCAAAATGTCCGTAGTTTCCATGTAAAATGGATGTCATATTATAATTTTGGAATTTCTTTTTAGTCATTTCGCTACAGAATCCTAAATTTATTTATGGAAATACAATTTTAGTAGAAAAAAAATATAAAATGAAAATAAATGTAATTTGGTGCGTGAATATTAATCAACATACGAAGTATAACGTTAACTTCTGGATGGAATATTCTGTGGGGACAGTTTAACATTCGTTATGTTGGTGATACATTTGGTGGATTTGTGAATGGTAAATATGATTACAAGTTGAAAATTTTATATGTGGTATATTTAACATGCACATGCAGTGAATTTAGAATGGAAAATGGAAAACTATTTACATTTTTCCATCTGTGAAAGAGTCTAGTGTGAGATAAGGGTGTAGGTATATGTATGTATGTGTGATCTAACTCGGTACTCAGCACGTCTTTATCACTTGTAAATAGGAAATTTGATCGATGCCCTCAGTTGTGTGAGAAGAATTATTTCTCGAGAAAATCCTCAATACGATAACAACTTTACAAAATTTATTGTTTTAGAAACAGTCGTTTTCCAACTAAAGAACGCTGTAAGTTTTCTTGTCAGCACTTTACCATTTTACTACTGAAAGGTGAACGTTGAATTGTTTTTATATCGAGCAATAAACTAAGCAAGATTGTTAGCCTGAGAGAATAAGTTATTATGTAATACATTCATTTGAAATAACGAACGTTCGAAATATTGATTCGTATGCTCATTGGGTCAAAAAATAACCGAAAAACATTAATCCGGTGCCAAAATGCTGAATAATTAATTAATTTTCAAAATAAACCTGAAATGATTAATTACCATATTCAATATTATCTCTAATTTTACGGTATCACTCCCACATGTCTTTCATCTCAGCATCTCCATAATTTACCGAATCCTATTACAATATTATATTTGGCAAATTCAATGCTATGAAAGTTCCAATCAGAAATCATTGATCTGCGATATTACCTATGATAGTGGCCAATTAATTAATCATTTCACCGTTTCATCGATTCGAATACCGCACGTCTATGTAAAAGTTTTGAAAATAACTACCAATTTGCAGCAAAGATTTTTTTTTCTTTGTTCAGTTTTAAAATATTTGATTAAATGAACAGTAAACAATTCCCGTTCATTCTGAACTAAATATTCAATCGCAATCCAACAAATTCTCGGTTGCAAACTACAGTTCACATTGTGCTTTTCCACGTGAAATTCAATTTAAATTGCATTTAATTTGGAACACATATTTTAATAGGAAAAATTCAATATATTCAAAAAGTTGATGAAACTTTTTTTCTCCTCGCGTTTTATTCGGGAAACTTTTTGCCTATTTTAAAGAATCAGTAACGCCATAAGTTTTGAAAAGTTAAATCATTTTAAAAGACAATTGATGTCACAAACTTTAGTCACATTCAAAATTATCGACTAATGCCACTTTTTACGAGTCCAAAACATAGTTTATTTGATTCTGGAGCATATATTAGAACGCTTCCTAACAATAGAGAAAAGATTTGAGTCAGCATTTTGCAAGAATCGAGATGTTTTTTAGTAAAAAAAAAACAATGAGTCAGCTTAAACTGACCAAGTGAATAAAAGTTATAAAAACACATTTTTAACAATTGAATTTTTACAGCCAAAAAATAGAGTGTAAAGACGTAATTATAGCTTAATTGAAGTGGAAGATCATATGAGCTGAATATGTTATCAGGATATGTGGAGCTTTAATAAATTTACAATAATCACATGACATATAATGGTAAATGTTGATAGAATATTCTCGGAGATTGTTGGACGATGTAATATAATATGTATTATAATGTAGTACTTGTATAACATTGAGCTTGTGTCAGTTTAACGAAAAACACTATCTAACTGTGCACACATCACTGCCCTTATGGTTCAGACATAATGTCATTAGCGGTGTGACATACAAGTACCATTATGACATCATTTAGATATAACATTTGAAGCTTTTATCAATGGTTCTTTTTACAAAATACATTTCATTCAAAACCAGAAGTCGCTGTTCTTATTTACACTTTGCTCTAGCATTTCAAACTTTTAAAATCTTTCTCGCTATGTTTACTAAAACCTATGTGAATTCATCAGGGACAAGAGCTTTGTTGATGAGTTTTAATTGTATTAGCGCTGATTAGGCAACGATTTTATTCTCTTTGAAATAATTAAACAACTACTTTAGTAGATACTTTGAACCAAAAAAATGAAAATGAAAATACTAAAACTTTTAAAAAATCAACCGATTTTCTAAAATGTTATTTCAGCTGTTATTAATATGTTAATTTAACAATGTTAAAACATCTTCATTATGATTAAATAAGACATTAATTCAAATCATTTGAAAAATACTTAATGAAATGAATAAATTCAATTTTAATTTTTCATATCTAATATAAAATTTGATAAATATTTTCGCCCCAGATTAAGAATTGTAAAAATATGTAGGTTGCATACGGAAAAAAATTGCAGTAAAAGTACGATAGTAACATCGTAATCTAGGACTAAACTTTCATTATCTTAGTCTTTTAGTCTTTACAATATTCTATTTTTAAATATACTGTACACATTTGAATTTTTACGTTATAACATCGTAATTATAATAATAGTTTTTTTAATAAGTAACATTTTAAAAAATACGACATTACATTGATATTTTTTTTGTCTGAGTTCAAGTGAATATATACTTACATAAAACCATATACAATTAAGAGAGATATAACATCTCCTACCCTTATCTGTCTACCCCTACCAACTGGATTCTTAACATTTGACTCTTATAATGATTTAAAATATTTAATTTTCATGTAAACTCAGTTATAAGTTCAAAAATTAATTAAAATTTAAACTAATAGTTTATTCAAAAAATTAACAAAAAACTAATCTACAAAATTTTAAACTTTGAAGGTTACTTTAGGTTTTAAAAAGCATTATGTTTATTATTTCGCGTAGACATATTTCAGATTTAAGAGAATTTAGTGTACTTTCTTAAACATTTTTTTATTTCAATTTAGAATCGTATTTTGTTCAATCAACGTAACAACCCAAATTAACTTTCGTAATATTACAGGATTCGGCTACGAAATTAGTACATGAATAATGTAAATAATAAAAATATAATTGAAGGTACTTTTACAAGTGGAGGGAATCATTTTTCATAAGGTGCCAACTTAAAATTGCCCACCAGTACTATTAATTAAAATATTATTACTTGACTTTTAGAGACACATTTCGTTTACTTCTTAAGGAAATAAAACTTACACCACTTCACAACAGAGTATTAAAAAGGTTTAAAAAGTCACAGTTGCCACTGATTGCTTAGCCGCAACCACGACGCAGCCAGGTGTAAACAGGTATAATTTCGTGTTAACTTTTCTTTCATAACGTATATTTTTTTCATTTATACCACATTAAAGCTTAATTTTCAGAGTAAAATTTAATAAGAATATTGTCGTGTGTAAGCAATTGATTAAATATTGATTGAATAAGTAATTTATTTCAATTCTTGTAACCCATATCAAATGAGTATGTTCTAGATATAATAATAATAAAAAAATAATTGACGAATAGGAAAATTTCTACTTTACTGACTATATTTTCTTATTTTACTATCGTAATTTTTATTAAAATTTATAAGAATGAGTGCTGATCAAGTAGTAATTTTTGTTAAGTAACATTTTCGATGCGACATCGTAAAAACTACAAAATTTTGGTGTAGGTCCCGCACTGCAATAATCAATTACGATATTATTAATGCAATTTATAGTTATTTTTGTATTTTTTTCATGCAGTAATTGAGTAAAAAAACACTTTGTCAGATTTTGTTAAATTTAAAAATGAATTTCTTTAATAGTTGTGAAATTTTGATATTGTTAAAAGAATTGTTTTGTTAAACAATTGATTGAGACCTCAATATGGTTAAACTTGCAGATAACAATCTACAATTACAATTAGTCAACTGGATAAATTCGGGATTAGTTATATAGACTGATTTATCAAAAAATAGGAAAGAAACTATAATTTGGAAGGATGAGCTCATTAAAAACTATAATCATAATTCTTTGTAGAAAATTAGAAATAAATCAATTATAAAACACATTTAAAAACATAATTACTTTATGTTGGCTTAACAATATAAAGCATCTACAATTTTAAAAGAATAAAAACCTTAACAATATAATTGAATTATTCTTTTTATTTTCAACTGAACGAACGAAATTCGGATATGTTTCCAGTTGTGTATACCAGTTCCTCATAAAGCAAATATAATTTCATAAATGATCAAACGTTTTATTACAATTCCTAAATTGTATTGTGCATCCAATAAAAAATGCATTGCAGATGGAAAAGTAGAGAATATAATTATATTATCTCGTTGCGCTACAAAAACCAATGTATCATCAGCGATAGAGTCGCTGTCTGCATACAACCCAATGCAATCTACACCAAAAAATAATAAACTTTTTTGGTTATAATTTTTTTTACCATATCATAGCTCTGTGAAGTGTGAACCGTAATTCCGATTTAAAATTGGTTTTTGTGCGACTATTTAAATTCCACCGATTTAATTTTTCAATTAAACACAAGAGGAATATGAGATTTTCTAGCTGACGAAAAATGACCACTGGGATTTACACATCTCAGTTGTATATTCGAGAATGTAATAGATGATGAGCATGTAAGTCCCACTTGAGGTGGATATGTGTATCCATTTACGAATGTAGGTATAAGCGTCCTTTTTTTTTAATATTGTCCAGTTTATAAATATTGAATGTAAAAGAAGCCTGCATTTCCCATAAAAAAATCAATTTATAAACAAACCGTTTTCAACTCCCATTCCTTGCACGTTTATACGATAAAAAAAATCAAATCACATTTTTATGAAAAGACGATTGGAAATTTTGCTTTACATAATTATTTTTAATCAATTTTTAAATGTTGTTTTTTTAAATATTTCTAATTTTATTAATATTTACTTACCAGCATACACTCTTTAAAGTGTTTTCGGCTTGATCCTCTTCTTTCGTGTAATTGTTAGTGCTTTCTGCTCGATTACTTATAGCTGCCATCGCTGATTCATATCGCATAGTACATATCTCGTATTCCTTTACAACTCCCCGCATACAAGGAGCATGTCGAAGAAATTCTAGAAAAGGAAAAAATGAAAGGATATTAATTTACTTAATTAACAAACCCACGATAGAAGAATTCATTATATCTAAGCAAATACAAATATTTTATGCAAATATTCAAAGATAAAAGTACAAGTACAAGAGAATAAATTTGGATATTTCCGAATTTAACACTTTAAATATTTGCATAGTCGTTAATAAAACTGAAATAAGATGTATTAAATATAATAAATATTTAATGTAATATGTGGGTTTTCTGTTTTATTGCAAACATAATTTTAATATTTATATGCCTTTGAAACAAAAATAACATTGTGAAATAAATTCTTATCAAAGCAAGGTTTAATTGTTGTAAAAACATGTATGTCGTTTATTAGGAATGGAAACCGATTTCAATTTTCCAGATATTAATTTTATGTATATCTAAAAAAATATTCACAGAACGAGGATAACTGTAGTATCTTCTTGTAAAACAAGGCCCTCATATGGGCTTAGAATTAAAAAAAGCTACATTAAATTTAACTAACTTAAATATTAGCAGCGATTGTTCTAAGAGTCATAAATAATTATTTAATTATAATGAGAAGAGAAACAGATCCAATGATTACGTCCATAAAAAATATCTAGATGCGAAGAATATCGAAGTATTTTGATAAGATTATAGATTTGGTATTACTTTCAAGCGAAGCAAAATCAAATTGATGGGCAAATATTTGGGGAGCATTCGTTACATTTTCCAATGTTTTATTGCTATCTTGAAAAGACTCAGAAATCAAATCTTGAACAGTTATTTATTTTCTTTTTCCACATTACTTGCAAATCTGTAAATTAATTACTTGTAAATCACATTACTTCTAATACTGTATACTTTTAAATTTTAACTACCCAGACTGATTATTTTGGGTAGGTAAATCTAATTTTTTAGTGCTTATTTCTCTCTTTCTTCTTGTAAAATAAATTATCTTTTTTTCTTATAATGTTTCAATTGTCTGATGCCCCATCAAAAGCGCCTCGACAATTGCGCTTTTCGACTACTGCGCTTCCCGACAAAAGCGCTCCAGATAATAAACAATTAAAAACTTGTGTTTATATACACTTATACATAAATATATATTTAACATTTATTCCCTTCTGCATTTATTTTTGTGACATTAGTCCAAAGTAAATTTATAACTTAAATATAAAATGATTTATTTTATTATTGTATGATGTTTTACTTTATAGGTTTAATTAGTATGATTTTTAACAAATTAAATAATTTTATGAGATACATTTTTGTTATATTTACTTTTAATCCACGAAGATATGATATGAAAATAAAATTTCAAGTATTATTACTTAAATTTTATATTTTTAACCATAATTCAAAACTACTAGTTTTTTTATTATTGGGAGCTCTTTTGTCGAGGCGCTTATACCGTGGGACTTTTGTCGGGGTACCCAATTGTCCTGATATTTGATTGATGCTACAATCGATAATATTTTGTGCCAATCAGTTTTAAAAAAAACAACTTTCAAAATTTTAAAACTTTTGATTCGTGAATCGTTTGTGGCAGCCTGTGGTATGAATAATATGTCAAATAGCCAATGTTAAAGGAGTTTTAATTAAACTTCATTAAAGAAATCAAAATCTACTCTTTTCAAAATAGAGAAATTGTTTAACTGATTAATGATTATCTTAAAGAAAAAGAAGAAGATACAATTAGTTAGAGCAAAAGTATAATAAAAACAGTGGACTGAGGGAAACTGAGTGGATTATTCAATTAGACGATTCTTTGTGCGTACAAGATTGCATAAATGCAAAATACAAAAAAAATCGATAGGTTGAAAAAAAGAATTTCCTACTTGCGCCACAAGAGTGAAAAATATAAATGATAAAAAGCCAATGGAGAGAGAAAATTATTGTCTTTCTTAATTATATCTAGGGAATAAATGGTCTTCTTCATGCTCAGAACACGATTCATCTAAGGCTACATTTTGCAATAATCGTTCTCTAAAGCTTTTGGAATGCAACATATTTAAAATAAGATCGTTGGTGCTAATTTGGAATAAACCCATCAAACAATTCCTCCAGACCAAACAACAAAAGTGAAGTTATTCTAATACAACTAAACTAAGTGCAAGCTTCACGGAGCGATTTAGTGCTATTCCAAAAGCCATCCTTAGAAAATTTGATGGCTATAGCTTTAGGCTAAATCAAAACGTATAGTTAGAGAATATATGAATACTACAAATAGTAATGTTTTATTAGTAAAAATTTGAAAACATTTTTATTACAATTATACTTAAAAATAATGCATGAGACGAATTTTCATTTTTGGAGATTATTTTTCAGGTTTCATTTTATATTTTTCCAAAAATTAAGAATGAAAATGTTTGCGAGTTTATCATTTGTTGAATTTTTAAAAGCGAAGCGACCTATATTCATAAATCATACACCTACATATATACGTAATTTAAAGCTTCAGCTAAGATCGATCTTCGTGACTCGATATTAGATGAGCGACAGTTAATCAAATCGCTACATAAACTGAAGACGTTTAAATTTTTATCGAACTTAATATCATTTATTTTTAAACTTTTGAACAAAACAGAAACAAATTAATGCATATATTTTGGGGAAAAAATAGTGCATAAGTGTAAAATATGAGAAAATATTGTTACAGGAATATAACCGTATAACATCAAACAAATGTATCTAAATCAAAACACGAATCTTACCTTCTTGGTATGGACCATCTTCACATAATTCTTTAATGACCAGGGAAGTTCCGCGATAAAGTTTATGGAAATGATTCCGACGTGTAAGATTCATGCAGCGTCTGGTATAACTGTGAATACACTGAAGCCCTTTTTGTAAGTCTCTGAAAATAAAACAAAACATTTTTCATTAAGTTAACCAGGATAAAAGCCCATTAACATTTATTGCTATCTTTACACTCAATTGAATAATAACAGAACTATAATTGCAAAATCTAGCTAAAATTAAAATACGACAGAAGAGTATACTTTTAGATAGTTTAATTTTAATAAAACTAATTATATGAAAGAAAGAAAAATGAAAAATTTATATTTTATTTTGATTGTATTCTGCAGACGTTGCTACATAAAATATGTAAACCTAAACTGACAGGGTATATGCAAACTTATAAAGTTGTTTTATAAGCTTCGCTTTATAAATAATTTTCGTCTATATAAATGTAAATAAATTCAAAGCAGATTAAATGATAACGAAAAAAGAGTGGGTTTTCCGTAAACACAAATTAAAACGATAAAAATTTATGGCACTACATCAATAAATAATAGCGTTATAAAGTGAATGTTATTTGAATCCAAAATTGCTTTAATTCCTATGTATTTATTGCAAAACTAAAAAAGCGAAGCCTTTGTTGGCAAAAATGTGTGGAATTCTTGCATAGAAATTACTCATAAAATTTTGAATGATAGATGTGCTTTGTTTGAAGTAATAAGAAACATGAGATTCGGAAAAAAAATATAAATATGTACGTATTATATACCCATGCATGTATTTTAAGGAATATTTTTAATATATCTTTGTGATTTTGCCTTGTATGTTTTTATCTATTGAAACATTTTTCTCTTTTTAAAACACAATAGGTTCTATCCAGCTACACTAGAAAATAGAAAGGCAATTTTCCTGCTCAAATTTCCATCGTTTACGTACGTTACACAGTTTGGCTTCGGGGTGCAGGTGATATGAAATTCTCTTGTTTACTGCCACCTGAATAGATGGTAGTTTGAATATCAAAATATCGCGGTTTGATCAACAAAAAGGTCAACTTTTGTGAAACACAAACGATTGGAATGTGATTATGATTGGGAAGTTATTTGAAACGATTATCTTATCTAATTGGAATTTTTCCAGATTTGGGATAGCAGTTTTTGGTTTCACCGTTCATGAAATATGAATGATATAATGATTACTAGACTATCAATAATTATAATAATAAAGGGTTCATTCGTTGTAGTACACGGTAATAAAGTAAATGTAGTACTTGTCTGTTGAAATGTTCCAATAAAGCCGTCAGAATTTCTACCCATATTGTATATGCGGTTAGACATTAAAGTTTATGTCAGGGACATATATTCACGTTTTGTGTGAATTCATTCTCGGTATTGCCTATTCTATTCGTGATATGGAATTGTTGCATCTCGTTCTACAGAACAATTCAAAGTTAACATCTTACACTCTTATAACGAAATATTGTAGCAGGAGTAACCTTTTCAGTAGTTCTAATTAAACGTGCTTTCGCTGGTAGAATGTTCTTGTGGAGCCTGTATTCTATAAATACATACATATGTACATACATATACCTATATTATATACTGGGTTGTTGAATAATTACATTAGCAACTTGAAGGTTAATAGAGGACTCATCTTTGAAGCGACATTTATTTAATTTCTCCTTTCCTCCATGAAAACTTTCCTAGTTCTTCAAATGGTCTAATTAAATATGCACCGGTTAAGCAATGATATATATTTGTATAACATAAAGATTTACATTTCGTAAATCTTATTTAAATCCCTACTGCTTACACATTTACCCCGTTTTTACTGATTTGCATTTATTTTTCTTGTAATTTAACAAATGGTTATTTAATCCAACGTGATTGGATTTAAGTGTAGGTACTTGAACGATTGATTTATCGAGTAGTTTTTTGTCATTCAAAATAATTATTATACAAACCCAATCGAAATCCCTAAAATAAATGGTGAATTTCGGTTTATGTTGCCGTTTTATAATTGATACACATTGTGTTATGTTTTTCTAACTATAACCGTTTATTGCACATGTTGTTTGTTTGAAATATTATATTTTTTTTCTCTCTATGAATGGAAATAGAAATGGTAAACGTTTTCCAATGTAACGTGAACTGAATACAAACTCTCTAATTTCATTCTCACTGAACAAAAAACATTTACATTTAATTATAAATTTTGTAAAATTGACAAATATCTGCAATTTCTATTAACGACAAATATATTTTTTCATTATAGATTTAAATTGTAATAAATAGTTATTTTTAGCTTATTTATTGAATGGAAAATTTGATTGTCATGTACGTTCTGTTTTAAAATATCGCTAATAGACACTTGCATTGACCTAAAAATTGTACGAATTCATTTTACTATACACATTAAGCACGAAATCCCGTACATTGTAAGTGTAACAAATGGTAAATATTGGAAAATTCTCCTTTCTAGCACCCGAAATAATTTATGATTGAACTTTCTTCAGAAAAATTGCAATTCATTTCTTTTTATTTGCAAATAAATTTATGACTTCATCGAAAACATACTCGTATAATACACATTTAATACTTTAAATCAAAATATTTAAGCAGATAGTTAATAATCAAATTTGTTGATAACACTTCATAAAATATGACCTCATAATTCATTTTTAGTACCTAATTATCAACTTAAAAGTAACTAATTTAATTGGAAGTAATTATATCTTGAATGTTACAATCAGGTTGAGGATTATAAATTTTATTATCAAAATACTTTGTCTATTTTTTTTTAATTTAATGTCTTAAAAATGTAAGCATTTGCATAACAGTATGTTGGGTTGCCTATACTGAAATTTGTTAAAACTATTGATGAGTATAGATTGTAAAGGTGAATTCACAAATATGTGCAGCAGATGGGTGAATACAAATTGTGCTAACTTAATCATGGTGCAGCATAGCGCAATGGTTACAAAAAAAAAAGGGTTGTGGGGGATTGTTGTTTTGGTTTATCACTATGGTTTATACTTATTTTTCTTTGTTCAATTTTTGGATTGGAAATCTAAAGTTTTTGAATGGGTGATTTCTCTAACAATGAGTTACTGTTAAGTATTTTTATTATTGTTTGTTGTTTATTTAATTGTAGTTAAGGATATTTTTGGTTTCAGTAGCAAAAGAAGAGTACTATTGACTTATACTTCAGCAAAAATCTATAAGATATTCGTTGTAATCTTCAAAGCATAAATATGTATTTATTTTAAACTAGCGGTCACCCGCCCGTTTCACTGGATTGATTATAAATTCTAGACTAAAAATACGATTTGAACATATCTTTTAGTATAAAGAATATAATATGCTCGACGGTTTCTTCGCATTTATTAATAAATCACTTGTTAACTAAATTTTATAGAGTAAAAATTCAATAATGTTTATATACTTTTCTTACTCTTATACTTATAATACCTTATAACCTACTTAATTTTAAAGTTAGTTTTAATGTAGTATATAAATAAACACTTAATAAAAGTACTCATTTAAAGTGCCTCTTAGTATACGACATTCCAGGCTTTTCCTTCAGGTGCTAACAACACCAGATCGCTAAGTAAATTCACTCTCAAGCAAGCTACATAAAACTATCGGAAACAGTCCCTCCATAGATTGATTTGAAGGGAAACTAGAGGAACAAAAGAACTCCACAGGAGAATTTATAGCATCATCCGTATGCATCAAATTGTCCACAAATTTGGCATTCTGATATGCTAGGTCTCGAACGACATTATTGTAGCGGCAAAATTTTTGTTTTTATTTCAAATTCAAGTCGATATTGGAACGCTAAATGTCGTTTAATGCTATAACTAAAAAATTCTGATTTAAATTGCCCATATGTCAATTATATAGATCAATTTTTTGCCCTCAAAAACAATATTTTTTCTGATAATAGGTATTCTATGTTTTATTCTGTATTCCTGACAATGTGTGCACAAAATTGCATGATGATCGGTTGAGTAGTTTAGGTGTGAAAGCGTAACAAACATTCAAACTCATATTTGCAAAGCATTCACAATATTAGTAAGGATATTAGTTAGAGTTTATTTTATTTTTTAGCAATTAGTGGTCTTTCAATCAATTTCAAAATATATATAACATCATATAACTATTTGAATTAATTTGAAATTTTTCAAATCTACGAAATGATAAAATGGAAAAAAAATGTTTGTCGTTCGTAACTTTACATAACAGATAAATGTAAAAAATATTTTTGCTGTATCAACTATAAAATCTGTTTTCACATTTTGATTTTTAAAAGTAATAATCATTTATATTAGTAATTTAAATAACTGTTAAAATATTTAATTCAAATAATAGTTTGATCATGTATGAGTAAACTGGCGTTGTATACGGTACACTAAACTTTATAATAATTTTAGTTTGCTGTTTTTGTTAATAAATATTATATTTTATAATGATATAACGTTATCTATAAATTTAATATTCAATAAATAACCATTTACAAAAGCGTTTTAGTTATTCTAAGGACGTACATAAATGACGAGCATTAAAATGACATTGTAGTTTATATCATTTCTCTTTCATGATAGTGTTATTCACAAAATTCATTGTCTATCAAATGAATCTTGAATGAGCAATTTTCAGAAATACATAATATAAAATTGATTGACGTATTAATCAATGTTTCATGTTTGGCACTTAAAATTAAATATTTTACTGAGCGTTCATAAATAAAATTATGAACAACTACTAATTACTGTTCGTATTACAAAACCCACCTTGATTACACTATTCTTTATTTAAATGCAAATGTAATCAATAAGTGTCGATAAGTATTTACGTCTTTACCAATTTTTTCGACTTGTAAAATTAAGTACGTGACGAGATTGAATGACTTACATTTATTATTATTCGTATGAAAATTGCATGAATCATTCTCAGTTTTAATAAAGAATATTTTTGTATATTTGAATTCTACGATTTAAAAAAGCTCGTTATTCGATTCCAAATTGCCGGCGGATACAAAACGCCAACTATGATCCCAAGGGTATCAAAGCCGTGGCTCTGACTGCTTTAGCTACCAATCGTAATCACTTTATAGCGATTCTACTCAATCTGTGGCCTGTCGAGTTCTTGCAATAAAAATTTTCTCCATTACATTATTTCTATCATCACTTTATGATCTCCCAAACAAGTTTGTGGGTACTTTTAATTATTTTATAGCATTCCACAAAATAATCAAATAAGTTTCATGTTGTATAAATCTCAATTAGTATTAATCACTTGTTTTAGCTTTTTTATTCAAGTTTTCATTATTATCAATCGAAAGTTAAACTTTTAAACAATCAAAACTTTTTGATCCATTTAAATTAATTGTAGTTTAGAAAAATTTATGAATGTTTTACTTATTCTAAAAATAAAGATGATCACATCTGAACTTTATTTCGATTTGAAATGTTGAATAAAGTGGACTAGCCAAATTTATGTATTTATAGTTTAAGGGAAAAATCGTTTGATATTATCCTAGTTTTCCTAGTAGACAAATCAAATGTTTGAAGTTTGGGACACACAAGAAGAGAACTACAACAAATTTTCATCGGAAAATGAGCTATGTGAATATGAATGACGGTTAAAGAAAGCTTTAACTACTCTCCTATGATATCAGACAAACCCATCGCTTGGGGCGTTACGACTAATAAATGCCGATATTACATTCTACAGTGCTTTCAAATTATTACAATATTCAATGCATCGTTTGTTAAATCGACTTCAAACAGTTTCTAATTTAGATAATGTAATTACTGAGCTTGAATTTTATTTATTTCAACAAAAGACAAATACAATTTGACACAGAAATAGTAATTGTACAGTTATAATAATATGTAGACAGAGTATATTACATGATTCGAATATAAGTTACCTATCGTATGTATGTAGATACAGTCGATTTTATTTTTGAAACTTTGGCAAACTTTAATGAGCATTATCAATTAAAATTATTCTATAACAATCATGTTCTATTAATTGGATGAAATCTGTTACGCTTAATTTGATAATTTAGAAACTTGAAACTTTTCACAAGAAAAATATTAATGGCGCCTAGCCGTAGTCGCTCTTATAAAGTTCTCTCATACGGAACTTGATCTGCTTAACAGCGCTTTCTTAATTGTTAAAACTGAGTTTTAACTAAAAGTTAAAAGGATTCAAAACAAAAAAAATAAAAACTTTAATTAATTTATAATAAAAAGGATAAGTTAGCGCAAAAACGCAAAAATCATAGTTTCATATAACGTAAGTAAATGTTAACGTAAAGTGAAATTAAAAAATGAATGAAAACAAAGGAATGTGGGTTTCGTTATAAAATATACGCATCTAAGGGTAAGAATTTTCACATCTAGATAGTGACATTTATTTTCCAGATAAACTTTTACCCGGATAGAAAATTTACGTATTTACATAAAAAAATAATGATATGTGTAGGATAAATTTATTCGCCGATAAATATAATTAAAAATTACACAATCAACATCGTAATCAAGGACTTCATTATCTTAGTCTATACAATATTCTATTTAAAATTTACTATTTACATTTCAATTTTTACGTTATAACATTGTAACTACAAAAATAGCTTTCAGTAATAAGTAGCAATTCGAAAATTACAATACTATTGGTGCACAACTAGATTCCCGCTCTTTGCCAATAAGTGCTGGTCGATTTTGACATATGGGGGCATCCATTAATTATATAAGACAATTTTGGCCATATTTCGCCCTCCCCCGTGAGATTTTATTCTACCCCCCCCCAACCCTTATTCCACGTGTGATTTTTTTAAAATGCGTATTTGTAATGTAAATGATTTGATCTATGCTTCGATTACGTTAGATTTATTCAAAAACATAACTTTCTTATAATTTTTTGTGAAGACTAACTATTAAGATTTTTAATGCCGTAGCACAGAACTACAATGACAAAATCAAACAATAAATTATTTATATAGAAACTATTATAATTATAATAGTTTCTATAATTATAATAGTTTTTTTTTACGAATTCGTAAAAAAATATTCACTCTAGTTCAATCCATTGATTACTGGAAACAACATGCCCATGTTATTTTCACCGTAATGATTAGTAAACCGCATTCATTATTATTATATATGATTTAGCCACATTTTAGTCAAATTAACTCACAAATTAACTCAGTTTTCTCGCAGTTTTATTGTTTCTTACGGAAAAAAGAAAAAAAAAATACGTGATATTTGCCGAGACCACCCCTCCCCCACGTTAAATTATGGCCAATTTCCCCCCACCACGTAATTTATGGATGTCCCCTATCCAAAACAGCATGAAAATGTTTGGTTTTGTGTATAATAACCGTCAATTGCGGAAATTGATTTTCTTCTTTCATTCGAAGAAATTGTCGGTAGCAGTGCATCAAGAGCTCGAGAAAGTTTACGAAGATGCTACTTTAAGTGAAACAATTTGCCGTGATTGATTCCGTCGCTTTAAATATGGTGTGATTTTGATGTTGATGACCGTTCACGTGAAGGAAGACCAAAAACCTTCGAAGACGCTGAATTGGAGGCATATCTTGATTTGGATTCGTGCCAAATGCAAGAAGAGCTTGTTTTAGCATTAGAAGTTACTCGCCATGCTACTTCTACGCAACTGTATACGCTAAAAACAGTCTTAATAAGATCAAAGGCATGAAAACGTGATTCTACGGTATGACTAAACTCGGTCTCACATTGCCAAAGTTGTAAAAACCTTCCAAAAAACGCTCAAATGGTAATTCTATCCACACCCGCTGCATTCCCTAGATATTGCGCAGCCAGATTATTAGTTACTCCGGTTGATGACATATATTCTGGCTGATTAGTAGTTCCACTCATATGAAGATTTCAAAAAATGGCTTGATTCATAAATAGCATCAAAAGATAAACACTTATACCGTAACAGTATTCGAGTTCTACCAGAAAGTTGGGAATAAGTGGTAGCTAACAATCGGCGATACTTTGATTGATACATTTGTAAGAAGTTTTTCGCCCATGTCCCTTTTAGAACCGTCAAATACAACGTTTTGCTAAATTTTCTGCTAAATTTTTCCCAATCAAGTTGCATTTCCATCGAAAACAGTGAGACTTAGTTACGCACCTAAAACTTTGGAATTTTCTGTTGGTGCAAATGATTACATACGGTATATACAAGTAAGAGAGACAGACCTACTACTACCACTGGTCTATATAAATGTATAGTGCACTATACAGTAACTGACGAGCCGCATTAGAAGTAACTGCAAGCGCCGACTACGTTGGTACAAATTTAGAGTGAACTAAGCAAAATGCATCAGTGTCTGTGTTGGAAGTGTTGGTAGAAAGACTTATATAGAGGAATCTCTTTTTGGTATGGATAATTGAAGAAAAGAAAAACGCAAGCGTTTGTTTTAAGCGCTTATTTGTGTTGACTGGCGCTCATCGGCACTCAATGCCAGCTGTTGCTTTTAGTTACCATAAAAACGATACCCACGTAGGTGACGCTTCGTACTCCAAACTAGGTGTTTCTTATTTTTATTTGGCGCCATATGCACGGTCTATCCATATATACATATCAATAGGTCAATGACTACCACCCTTATTACTTTCGGGTTACATAATGAATACATGCATACGAGTGACACTACTTGAGTATGTATTAACCTCTACATAAACTATTTTTAAAAGTAGACCTTATTATGAAAAGTACAGCAAGAACAAATAGTTCAATAAAAATTATTTTTAATATTCAATATTTTGATTTTTATTATTTAATTCAACTGTAGAGAAAGTAAGTCTTTTATGTACAGTCTAACTTGGAAAAAATTGTGTAAGTGCAGGTTTTTAAATTGACGTTTTAATTGGTAATGTTTAATCAAAATTTCTTTACTTTCAAACATTTTAATTTCTTAATTGCTGTGAAATGTCGAACGTAACTGTTCATTATTTGAATAATAACAAATGTAAATTTTGTTCGGAATAAAAGCTTTTAATAAATTATGTCGCCATCGCGTTTATCTTGTAGTTTCTTTTTTGCCATTATTTAAGCGTGCATAAGTATAAAAGTTAAGACGGTGGAAAAAAACTGTGACCTTTTATCTAGATAGTATAATATTAGGGGAAGGAAAAGAGGTATTATATTTACCAGCAAATACGGAACAACAAACTTCATTCAAAGATCAGAAAAAGCTTATTGAAAACATCAAAAAACGAATGACAAAAAATGGAAGGAACGAATGTATTGTAAAACAGCTCATTCCTCTTCAATGCTGTGTACATAAAATACAGAAATTTCAAGATAGAAAAATATAAAGTTGCAAAGCTTTTTAAAGGTAAATTTTCAGACCAGAATTCATAATGTTAATATTTTGTAGTTTCTTTGACTAAACTTTGATTTAATTGGAACGCAATTAGTTCCTCACAATTTTGCAAGTAAAAATTTTAAAAAGAAAAATAGTTGCTTTGAGCTACTGAACATTTTAAAAATATTACTTTAGTCAACTGTGAAATATAAACTTACTCCACATCGGCAAATAGGGCTCGCGGAAATGTTAAATGAAATAAATACGTTTTTTTATTCGGAACTTTCTGAAATGGAAAGATCAAAGTTGAATAATATTTAAAAGAAAATAACATTGAATCTGATATTTGATAATTTAATGAAAAAACTTTGCTAAGCAAACATTTCAAAAATATTCTCATAAACTTTTTTCAACGTTGGAAAATGCTCAACATTTTTTTATTACTCTTAATTGATTAAATGAATCACAATAACGATACTGGTTTATAATTATGATAACTAGCGTTTTAATGGATCTTGTCTTCAAACGAAACTGTTCCCGTCATCTAACAAGTTCCTTTTGTGTTTAACTATTTTAAACGAATGTTATTTAGATGTAAACTATAAGTTCATCCATCATGCTCGAATTCCTTGGGATTTCATAGATAACATGAAATAGAACTTATGCATCTCTTGTTATCGTGCTTCACTTCCACATAGATTATAGAATAATAATTGTGGTCACTATAACTACTCATGAACAAACTAAACAATCTAAGTATATATATACGAGTATGACCCTTGCACTCATGTTTTATTGATAAATTTGCATCGTAAATATACAATGAAATATGATATTCATCAAAGTCGTCGCAAGGACTAGCAATTTACAGACTAAATAATAATAATCGTACAATGTATATTCGTATTTTCAATTTTTACTAGCCAAACATTTTATTAACCCTTACTTTTGTTGCAACCAAAATTCTACGAATATTTCAAATTTATTATGAAAGATAATATAAAACTAATAATATATTTATAGACAGAAATAATTTCAGTGAACCGTTTTTTTGGCTTTACATAATGATTATCTAATCATGCCTTATATGACATGGTTATCTAGACTACAGTTTATGAAATACTTTTTAGATTTAGAAATAATTTGTTGATTTAATCGATTTTTTTCTGAGTTGTAAAAAAACTTTTGTTAAGAAAATTATATCTATTGAATATATGAACCACGATGAATAAAAAATAGATCGAACGAGATAGGCAATTAGTTAATTGTTTTGTCTTCAAAAATTCGGACATGGTTTAGTTATTTTTTCGGCCATTAGCAGCGCATTGTCGCTAGAAATTTTGATTTACTTTTATATCGGTTGTTAGTTTTTTTGTTATTGTTATTCAAATTGAAGCCAAAGTAGTCAAAACACTACATTCATGTTCTTCATATACTTTAATACCTTTAATATGAGATAAATTCTTTATTATTCAATTCTACTTACGTTACAATTTTTCAATGAAATTATTAATCCGTTGTGAGTTATATGAAAACGGTTTTAGCGCTTATATTCATACTTGTATACTAATGGCACTAAAGCCTTCTGCATTATACCCTCATTTCGTGGACGATTTTGCAATACAGAGTTTGTTTTCTTGTCATTTATACTTCGTGGTATAAACAAACATTGTATATATATTTCTTGGAAAAAACTACCTTTTTAGCATATACATTCTATATAATTTATCTGAAACAAAAGTTGTAAAGTTAAAGTCAGAAAAGAATAAGTCTAACTTCAAAGTCTCCAAAATCAAAAGATCCAAATCAATGGTGTACCTATTTTTTTTAAATCAATAGCACATGAAATTTATCTACATATATGGCTGTACGTATATGGGGAAACGAGCAAAGTATGAGTCCGTTGGAACCAATGGAACGAATCAAACGAGTAATGGGACTTTTGCATTATTGGAATAAAAATACTTTGGAACAAAGGTACATTGGGTCTTTCAAACTGAGACTTGAAATACAATAATTTTAATTGGCTATAAGCATTGGTAATTTCACTCATGAATAGACAGATATTCTTAAGATAAATATTTAATAGTTAATATTTTATCTGTTAGATAACTCCTAGACGCAAAATTTTTTATAGCAAAAACTACCATAAGAACATCGTAATTTCTGTTATTGATTATTGGAAAGCGGAACCTGAACCAACATTATATCATTTTTTCGATGTCACACCGTAAATTTTACTTCCATATATAGTAAACCCTCGATATAACAGACCTCTATTTAACGAACTTCGGATATATCGGACAAAAAATCCAGTCAATGTAAAAAAAAATCAAAACAGGATTACCGAAAGCAAGCGCGTTCATATAAATTAGCGACGTCACTTTGCGACGAATGTTCGAAGATAACTAAATAGATTTTTATTTGTGCTTGGTATTTATTATTTATATGCAAAAACAGGCTAGATATTTAAAAAAAAAAAGCTTTTTGATTTATTTTAAGCCTATATTTACATAACGGACTTTCGGCTTTAAAGGACAGACCGTTTCCCCAATCAGTCTACGATGTGGTTTTACTGTATTCATTTTTTAAACAGCCCATATTCTTATATAGTTTAATAAAAATCACGATATAGAAATAAGAAAACAAAGTCGGTGAAGTGGAATTTTTCTTATTCAGCAGTTATTTTTCTTTTGTTCTTAAATTTAAAAAAAAAACACTCATAATATGGAATACAAATTATGAGACAAATAACATATGTATTCACAATATTTTAATTAGCCTACTGGTGGCTGAGTGGTGAAGGTGACCGCTCCAAAACGGGTATGTGTTGGATTCGATCTTCGTATCGAGCAGATTTTTATTGATCCTAGAGTCGCTAAAAACCTTAATAGTTATAAAGCGACGGTAATTAACAAAAAAAATGTTATTCCTCGATTATAATTATTATTATGTATTTTCGTTTATTTCTTCCTTAAAATAAATTTTGCTCTCAATATAATATCGCTATGACGCAAAATAACACTTTAATCTTCATTAACTGTTAAATAATCTAAATTATTTATATTAAATACCTATAAATTAGGGACTGAATAAGTAGAAATAACTTTCGACTAGGTTTAAAGTTTATACAAAAGAAAAACGAAAAAAAAGTTTTGATGAAGTCACATAAAGTGAAAATCAACCTAGATATTTCGTCTAACATAGTGCGACGGATGTGCCGAACATTAACCATGAAAGCATCAGACAACTTTTAAGTTAACAATATTGTACGTTAAGTGACTTGAACCTTTAAAATCCTTCACTGTTAGTACATCACAATATTAAGATAATTTAAATTTCTAAACTCTAATGTTGAGCATTTTGTCAATGACATTAATTACTTAAAATTGCTTAAAACCAATTGTCTTGGGAATTAGTAAGCGGAATTGTTGGTTTGCTCTATTCATAGGTTCATGTGATAATAATTTTAAATGACTTACGCTATACAGTTTAAATATGTTCTCGTTTTTTTGAATTTTTATGTCTATTTTTATATTTATTTATTTTTGGAAAGCTAAACGAAACGCAAGTCGTAAAATATATTTATCGGAATAAATCAATATAGTTTGCCGAAAGTATTACAGACAAGAATCAGAAAACACAACCAATTTGAAGGCCCAATCATATTTTATGGCAATAATCTATCACGCACACTTGTGTCCTATAAAGATTCGTGCGAATCAGCTATATATCGATCGTAAGTCTACAAAAAGACGTAATACAATATTTATTTTCTATACAACCAACAGAATAAAATGATGTGATTTCTTTGATCAAATGAAAAAATATACCTATTTTTACGCTTTATCACATTTGTATGATATGGAATAATAAACTGTTTAACAAAATAGCAGGCGAAATCTCTCATGTGAGTTACATATTTCCTTAAGCGACATTTTTATGCTGAAGTTTTTATATAAAAAAACGATCCAAAAAAGTCTTCAAATAACTATCTACATATTGAAAATAAAATACCTATTGTAATCACTTGACTACAACTGCATTTAATGTTATGAATCTACATAAAATGAATATTCCATCTTTGGGGGTTTTATTCAAACTCTTTTCGTTTTTGAAGCGATAAAATCTAAACGTGTACATTTATTAAAACTATAATCACAAAGATTTTTTAATAGTTTTGCGTGACTTAAATTCTAGTTTTATGGAACCAAATTAGTTTAATTATCAAATTACAACGATCCGTATCACTTTTACTCAAAAAAATTGAAATCAAATGTTTAAAAATTCAATTTATGTCCAATGTGTACGATCGTATCATAGATTTCAGACATTTGGTGTGAAAAGAATCTTTTATATTGTCAAAATTGAATGAAAACTGATGATAAATTAATGAAGATAGTGTCACTTTTTACTATCAGTAAAGTCACGTCATTTAATTGATCATCACGCGAACAGATATTTCATAAATTGCGAAATCAAATAATGAAACTAATTAAGTCATATTATTTTATTTCTGATCAATTATGAAGGTTTCTAAATAGTTGTTTCTAATATCTATACATATAAAAATATATATGATCCCGTGCAATAATGACGGAGATACCATAGATATACAACACAAACGATAATCACGACAATACCAACCATTAGGCCTAATGCACATGATATAAAAATAACTTTAAATGTTTTAAACATTTTCTCAACTTAATATCAAAACATAAATTGACCGTTTACTTTTAGCTTCACTTGATAAAATTTAAGAAGTATTCATTTAAAATGAAAAAAAAACATTGAAATCAAAATGCCAAAATCGACCTCCTATTAAAATGACGCCACAATTCGCAACTTCAAAATCCTTTAGACCTATGAAAAGGACCTTTTCCTATAAAAAATGTACTTTGACATAAAGAAAAAGGCTTTTTAAACTGTTTAAGTATTGTGTTAATGATTTAAAACATTTACAATCTACACAACCTCTATTCCTCAGGAAAAAAATTGATATTAATTTTTAGGGTATGTTTTCCATACCATTGTGAAAAATACCAAAAATTGAGTAAACTATTAATGTTTCTATGGTAATCGCTCAACAATCTGTTTATATTTTGGTTTCAATCAATATCTTTGGTTTCAATACGAGTACTGTGACGTCACAGAAGACCCATAAGCATACTTATCGTTTTTAGACTCTAATTTGTTCATTAAAATTAAAACTTTTTATCTGTCAAAATGCAAGTTTTTCATAACTAAAAATTGGTTTTTCCACATATTATAAATGTCCGCTATTGATTAAAAAAATGCGGTTTATTTTGATTAAGGATTTAACTTACCAAAATGTTTTTTTATAATACTGGTAATAAAGTTTTGGTAGTTTAAATAAGTTCTGGTGGGTTTTGAGGTGACAGATGTACTGAAAAAGCACAACGCAGCTAAACTGACAGTGAAATTTTACAAAACATTGATTAAAAAGTTAATTTGGCTATAATTCTAAATTATTTTAATTTACTCATGTAATTAGAATGGTAGAATAACAATAGATAAGCGAACAAATAGGCTACGCAGGATTAAACCCGACAGTCCTCAGGCATCAGACGTACTGCAATCTCATATCATAATTTCATTAAAAAACAGTAACAAGTTTAGTTTTTACTCTTTTATAAAAATTCTATTTAAAATATGTAATTTTAATGAACTATAGCTAGCTCTTGGATTACAGTCTTTGAGGTACCAAGGTAACCAACAAGTGTAAAAACCAACTAATATTTCCAATTAATGCATTGCTATGTGAACCGCCATTTTCGGAGAGAATTCTCTCAAAAAAAAGAGGTCCAGGCTTCCAGAAGTCAGATCCCGAAGGGTGCAAAAAGTAGAGAAAATCCGAAGATGGTTCTAGAATTCTAGAAGACAGAGAAAGTACCAAGGGTCAAATTAATTTTCAACTGTATGAAAAATAGTGGGAGCTTTTAATAAAGTGATTTTTATAAAAAAAAATATTTAATAAGTGATTTTGAAGAATTAGTTTTAAGTTATACTTCTTTAGGCGTGTCATGAGAGGGAAAAGAGAATTGGCTTTACAATCTCTGTAACGAAAGTTAGTTACGCTTTTTAGTTTTCTTAGCTTTCTGTTGTGTAGTGACAAATAAACTATTCATTTAAATATTAACGAATTTCTTTGAACTTATAATTGAGTTAAAATAATAATAAAATATTTTATAATTATAACTTTTCAAATTCTATTAATACTTTTAGTTATAAAACAAGAACAGTTGAAACTTATTCCCAAAAAAAAACTTTAATTTTATAAAGAAGTATAACTTCTTATATGTGCCTTCAAAAGTACACAAACATACACTTTTTTCATTAGAATATGTTTTAAGTATAAAGCAAATACTGAAATTAAAAATTTCATGTCTGAAAATATTTAATATGTATATTTGATATGTATGGCTACATGTATAAAGAAGCTTATTTAGATGCAATGCGAACATGAAAATAACCTTTCAAAGGAGTAATTTCAACAAATAAAATCTTTGCTTTATGTATGTTAAAATTAGATGAATCGTAAATTCATATAATTTATTTCAAAGCTCTTTGACGGACCTAGAGTCCTAGAAACTATTAACTTGTGTCCCTATGTATAGATTTATATCTATACCAAGTATTTCGTATTTATACTATTTCTAATTATCTCTCTGACATTGCATGAAATTATATGTTTGCTTCTATTGAAATGTATTTTGGAAGTATTCCACGTAACATAGACAATTCACCAGCTAAATATGTAATATATGATGCCCGGAAGATAAATAGTAAGGTGAAATACTTTAGTATTCAATCAGAAACATATACCTGAATGTGTACTTTCAATATTATTTTTAAATGAATCAAAAAGAAAAGAAGCACAAAAAAGTCAAAGACTTTTTCAAAATATTTTCGAACATAAGCGTAGGTTCGGTATTGGAAAAGTTCAATGAGAAACGCAAATAAGAGGGTAAAGGAACGGTGTGTATCCATAAAAAGTTGTTACATCAAATGTTATTTAAACTTTATTTCGTATAGAAATCAAAGTCAAATAGAACGGCAAAAAAGTTTTCTTGTGAAAATAAAAACCATGTATTTACGATGTTTAATTTTTTTTTCATTCATATTCGTTAATGTTGCCTTTATAAGTTTAAAAGTTGAATGAAATTTGCTTCATTGAAATATGTATTTTTTAAAAGCAAAGAAAATTTTCATTAAAATGATAAGCGAAGAAGAAAAATTCAAAGGTATATACCAAATAATATTTGGAAATAAATAAATCGAATGGTGAGGTATGAACTAAACAAAAATGGTTTGAAATAAATATGCGAAAAAAGAAATAAATATTCGGCTTATCCAACATTATCGTAGTACCAGTATGAATGGAGAAAATTTTTGGATTACACCACATCCACAGGATCCCCTCGGGCCTCATTAATTCCTTAATGTAAAATCAATAATTACCCACTAATTGTACTTTGGCAGCAATATGGCATAAATTATCAAAACTCTCTTTTCCAAATTTTACTCTTCCATTTAGTAAATTGATGAATAATTTATTATTTAATTGGAATATGTTTCATTCTTCATTTGTTATGTCTGATTGATAATCATTTTCTTCGCCTAATTGAATTTCAATAATAAACAACTATTAGGTAAAGAGGTAATTTGTGTTAATAAAACAATTTGTGTGAACGATTTTTTATTTTTGAAGGACTTTTCACGAGTAAATAAGTATATTGGATACAAGTTGTTGTTTCTTATTTTTTAAATAGAAAATACTAAGCGAATAAGAGGACAAATTTAATTGGATCTCTTAACTATAAGTAATAAATAATGATAAACTTACGGGCAAAGCAAATCCAGCTCACTTTTTGAAGCTACAAAAGTTAACTCCGTGGAGTCGGTAATCACCTGAAGTGGTTGTGCACATCGTACTAATTCCTCTTGACCACAACTCTGGTGATGATGTTGGTGATGTGTTCCATTAACAACTCGTGTATAAACTGTAAAAAAAAATCCATTTGAAATTCTTGCAATTATGAACATTTTCATTAATTCAATTATGTCTTAACTATTATATTTCGTTAAGTACTCTAGCTATACCTCTTCTATTATTTTATATATTATATTCGCACCTATCTACGAATACAATTGGATAATTTTAAAACTGGAGACTTGAACTAATAATTAATTACTGCAAAAAGTCAAAGATTATTCACATGAAATTTAATTAAAGTTTTGCTGTACGTTTAATTTTTATTTCATTACATTTCATTTAATTAAGGATTTTCACATGCCTACAATACACATAGCGTAGAACAACAAGGTGAAATATAAATAAGGATGTTTAATTTACAAAATATTCTCTATTTTTGGTAAATCTTTTTCAAACTAATTTTATATAACGACTTTTTTATGAATATTTCATTTTTATTTGAACGAATTTGATTTGCATAAGTATTAATCTCTAAATAAGAAAGGTAATTTTAAAGGTTACTTTTGTATTTGAGCAGAGAATATCGTGACCATTAATATTTCAACTAACTATATTAAAACGCGATAACATACATAAATCAATAGCATTCTGAATTGAAAAAAAACAACTAAATGTAATTTTCATAAAAATATTTACATAAAGATTAGAAATTCTTAGAATTTTGATTTATTTTTTTAATAAAAAACGCAGTATGCAATTAAAAGAGCTTCAATGGCTGCATGATCGTCGTCAAAGAGATGCGGTTTGGGGTAGATATTTCACGTCAGAACTTTAGGCAACAATAAATGAGGTGTGTAATTCACAAATTTTCAAAAAATATTATATTTATCTATATATTTTTTAGATATCTCATATAAATATAATTCAAATAGAATATTTCCTATATTACCTACACTTTATTTTAACTCGCCTACTTGGTAACGTTCTTATACATTTAATAAAATTTTTCTAACTTTTTACTTTAAAAAAATCGATACCGTTGAAGATATATTTTCAAATTTTCACATTTATCATTTTAAAATTTACCTACTTTTATCTCACTAATAAATTTTCATAAAAAAATATAAATCTTGCATATAATTGTTTCTTATTTCAAAAAATGCCTTAGGTTTAAGTAAAATATGTGGCTAAATCAGTAGTGGTCAACTCGTAGTCCGTGGGCCACAAGAGATCCGCTTTGGCCATTCTTCTGGCCTACGAGATTCATCACACTATTACAAAATAATTGCCAAAGTAATGAAAGCCTATGTATTAAAAATGTCTACAGTATAAGTAAATCTAATATGGGGATATTTTATAAGTAGTCTGCAGAGCCATTTGAGTTGGCCACCTGGCTAAATGGCGTTTTGAGTTGGCTAAATGTTAAAATTAAAGTTATTTAATGTTTTACTGCCGCTTTATAATAACTTAGATTTTTAAAGTTTAAGGTTCTAAATAATTCCAAGAACCGATAAATAAATTCGTATAATCTATTCGTCACAATCATCTGAAGAATAATATCATTACAATTATTGTTTTTATCAAGCATTGTTTTATCGAAGAGCTTTTCTTTAATTGAATAACATCGAAATTTGAACCACCAATGTAAAAAACCAATGAAGAAATTCTGAGTAACAAAGTAGTATAACATTAAATAATTGTAAAGTTATTGTTCACTTCTAGTTATGCTGTAATAAAGCCACTGAGATGTATGACTAGAGTGAACGTGCTTCATAAGTCCCATGTTAAATTTAAATTGTCATTTCCCCTGCATTCGAAGAGTACTCGTACCCCTTCCACAGAATATATTGTATACATTATATTCTTTCCTCTCTAAGACGGTATATGGAGCAGAATGGAATAATTCTAATGTCCGCCACGAGAGAGAGAGCTGATTTAAAGAAAAAAGTAAAAAAGTGGGGACCCTATTGCATTGATTAAATTTTTAACAGTCATCATATCTATTTCTAGCGCCTAAATTTAAAAAAAAAATAGGAACACATTTTTAATTTTTTTACAGAAAAATAAAAAAAATACTCTAAGTACAGCAAAACCATTTTTAAAAAACTTTACAATTTTAGGTATTATTATACTGTATTCATTGTACATATTCCTAATTCTATATAAAATATGTATACCTATGTATGTTCCTAATTGGACGAAAATATATATTTCAATGGTTTGCCTTCTAATATTATATAGTAGAAATTTAAATAGTTCATTAATTCAACTAAAAAATAAAAGAAAAAACAATCATAGTTTTTTAGTTGAATTGAGGTAAGTACATCTATGGTGATTCAATTAAAGCTGAAACTTACAAAATATAGAATCAATCAATAATCCTCTACAACATTTTTTAAGACAAAAATTAAAAAATGTTTTTTATCTTTTATGAAATTTCGTAGTGATTAAATTTAACAACTAAGTAGTATAATCGTCCTTCATTTTGCATCTTAATACATCAAAATCAACGAGCAAATGCAATAGTTGCTTTAATCCGTCATTATCCATCAGATTTAGGTGATTGCCTGAGTTATGAACTTCGAAGATCGCGTATATAATTTATAAGATTTCATCATGATAAATCACATGTTACTCAATACTTATAGCACATATTATGAACATAAGTTGAAGATTAAAGTAGACATTAAGTCTACTGATAAATCATCTTTATTCGTCATCAGCTGATTGATGCCATTTTTGACAGTTTTCCGATTACATTTATGTAGTCTATGCACCCATTTCTTATATCTTAGCTAACCTACCAATTAAAAATTTCTATGGAAATAGTAAAACTATTGTAAATTTAAAATTGCTTATAAGTTTAAAAGAGAAAAAAAAATCAATAAAAAAATCTCTTTATATATATTTATTTTTAGTTAAAATGGGAAATACAAATTCTCGATAAATAAGTAAGTAAACAGTCACAAAGCTCTCGAATGGAAGAAAAACGAAAATGTTCTTTTCTGATAAGCTGATAGTGGCCCTAACTCTTTTTACGTGAGGAAAATCTTTATTCTCTCGATTCATATTGTCTGTTATTTATATAATATTTACTGATTACGATAGCACGAAATTTTTTCCTTTCCATGACATATCTAAAACGTTCAATGGTAAGGAAGGTAAGGACTTTAAATTATAAATTCTCCGTTCGATGATAAATTGAAAATCAAAACAAAGTGAATGTACAAGAGTTTTACATAAATTTGCACGTTTAACTTCGCCGTGAATTGAATTCAGTTTGAAGGAAAGCTCACATAAATCATAAAGTTTTATTTATGCGTATGCAAAAACACTTGACATTTTGCCTTTACCGCTTCTAATATATTATGATTTTATCAATTTACGATCTTCTTAAAAAGATTATTTATTATTGTCTCGATAACAATTTTTACATTTACGATTAAGTATTCCTTAAAATTGGTTTGGTATATCTATCTATGACAGTGATAAATAAAAAACATTTAATCTATTTAGCTATTTAATGTATAATACTTTTATATTCACTCAGGTTGACTAAAGTTCATCTACATAAACGTACGATTAAAATTCACAACTTATTGGTAAATATGAAATGCACTCGATGAAATTAATAAATAATATTTTAAGCTACTAATGTATAAGCATATTGAATGCTCAAAACAAAATATATATCTATAATGAATTCTGAGCTTATGCCTGTATGGTACCTATGTGGCATGCAATATTAACAGTTATTACATGATTATTTGTACTTTGTAAATAATTAGTATTAAACACTAAGCTTTAATACTTAATTTCCTTTTTTTATACAATTATGAGGAGTTTAAGTTAAAATCAATAAATCACCTACTACTAGAACAAATGAATTAATATTTTCATTATCTTTTTACTACACAGAAGAAGAATACTTAAACATGCATATATTAATAATACTATATTTAATTGTATTGACATACTCTTTTCTTCCTGGATACAAATGTATGAAGGTAATATAATTTTTTTTGAACTATTTTTTACGGACAACAATGCAAACAATTTTTTGTTTAGGTCTCTTACTAGATAAAACATTATAAAAGGCTGACAAACTAAGAAAGAAAAGTATAATTTAATTTTTAATTTAATAAAATTAATGCTACTCGAAAGAAAGAGTTTACTGTAGGTAAAAATATATAGTTTGTTTACTAAAATCAGTAAGGTAATCAGTAATCAGTAAGGTTACATAAAATTTTGAAACTCATACGAACCAGAATATTTGGATGGAGTAAATTTTGTTTGTAGCGTATCGATAGATAATTGCGCACTAAATTTACACCACCACATATTTTTGCTTGTCTCGCATGCGTATTTTCAGTTCAAATTTACGTACGAATTGGAATCTGAATTGTTGGATCACAGAGATATATTATAGAGTACTCAGATTCAAAATCACAAAAAAAAACGAGATCCTATCTCTTTCTACCTTTGTTGATCATGCTTATAGCATTGAATATGCATCTTTAACGAGGAGCATTTTCCATTGAAATATATTTATGGATAGACCGGGCAGATCTTCTGGTAGCTAAAAACAACAGGTGACAATTGCGGGTTGCTGAGCGCCGACTTACACAAATAAGCACCTGAAAAAAGCGCTTGCATTTTTAGGAAAGATATTTATATAAGTCTCTCTTCCAACACAAACGCCGTTGCATTTGTACCCACTTAGACGGCGCTGGCAATTGTTTCTAGTGCGGCTTGTCATTTACTGTACAGTGCACTATCTATTTATGCAGAACAGTGCTGTTTTCAATCGAGTTTGTTGAAATGAAATGACAGCTGAAGAGAGACAGGATATCAAATTCTCTAAGCTTAACTGTTCCAAATAGTACTGAGTACTCTATAGTCTAATATGCTATACTTAAAGTATTAGCAAGCAACTGATAATTGACAAAAACAACAGAGATATTTGTGGTTTGATTTTAGTAATTGATTGCTTTTTAATTGTAATTTTTAAGTATCTATGAAATTATATTAAGAATTTTTGTAAAAAAAATATTGTTAACAAACGAATAAACGAAAAGGCATGTTAGCACTCATCTTTAACTCCAATTTGTATTTACCAAATGTCAGATGTAATAATTCATATCACAAGACTATGTGGTTTCAATGAATACTTAAGGTTGCGTGATGAAGTCGGAAATGTTGACGAACCGTCGCGACTTAAAATAAATAAAAGAAAGCATTGACAAAATTGGTCTACGATATCCTGAATTATTTTTTTATTATTTATATATTTAGACCTGAAACATTGGAGAAAATTTTTATTGTTATGAAAATATTGACTTATTTATGAGGGACTTTTTCTGACTGAGATTTGCGCTTTTATATTAGATGAACCTACCATTCCAGGGAAGCCTAATTCCAAAGCAGCCTATATTCTAAAGCAGTGGTTCTTAACCTGGGTTCGATCGAACCCCAGGGATTCGGTGAGTTAGTCTCGCGGGTTCGGTAGATATCTCGTTTATTGATTTTGCTATTTGTTTTTAACGATTCGTTCATTTTGTGCAAGTGTGTATAAATATATACCGATGTTTGGAATTTAAAAAAATTATATTACTTTTTCCTATTAAGGATTTGGTGAATAGGCAAATGAAACTGGTAGAGGTCAGTACCTCCAACAAGGTAAAGAACTACTGTTCTAGAAGCATCGAGGAGAAAAACGATTGTTTTATATTTGGGTCCCATTGTTGATTAGAATACTATCTCTTTTTAACACGGGATTCGACGTTTTTCTACCTTCGTCTGCAACAAACTTATCAATTAACATTTAAAACAATTAGTGAATAACGTGTATAACCTTACTTGTTTAATTGTTATTTGAATTGGACAAAATATTTAAATAAATAAGGTTGCACATACGATAAGTAAAAAAAAAATAACTAAAAAGAAATATTCAGAAATGAAATTTTTCAAGCTATGATAAAATATGATAAAATATAAAGCAAATCTATATTCATTTGAAAATTTAAACTACATATATGTATATGTATATCAAATAATAAAAAAAAAACTTGCATATTCACTACACCGTACATCAGTCAGAATCAATTCAGCTGCGACGATAGAGCTTTTGAGTGTTTTCAATGAACACATAGTCTTTACTATCCCTGGATGTACGAAAAGATTTATGAAAACATTTTCAGTCTTTGATTTTACAGTATACGGAAATGGATAATATTTGAAATAATAACCAGCAGCTCGATTATTTTTACTTTTAAATTTCCACGGAACGTAAATTATTTGAAAAGTTTAAACACTATATATGTACCTACATAGGTTAAATGTGACAACTATTTGTTTCACAACTTTTGCTTTAATGAATTTTCCTTACTTAAAGCGTTGAAAATAAACAAAAATAATGGTATATTAAAGAAGATAAGAAATACAAAAATGTAAATACATATAACGAAAACTTTAGAGACCAGAAAAGGAAATAAACAAAGCTGAATTTTTGTTCCCAAACTTTAAATATATTTTACATTAAAACAACAAAATGAGTTATAATTTTCACAAAACATGAACGTTGTGCTTTTCTAATAAAGATTAAATAGCGAGAAAAAGAAAACTCAGCAATGCTGCTATATACCTATGGGAATCATAAATAAATGTTACATAGACATTCCACTTCATTTATGTTACCTCTTTTGAACTTACAATTAGTATTATCGAGTGAAACTAAAATGTATTATGCTAATTAATCTTAAATGACGTTTGTCCCATTAAATAATTATCCATTTTGATGGTTTGGAATCCAATACACTTTTCAACTTTCGAAAATTAATTGTAGATATTTATAATTCCAAAAACCAAGTAAAATATTTCATGTAGACTCTAGTTTGGTAAAATTTATCTTTACGAAAATATGAAAAACAAGAGAATATTTGTTAACGAAAGCTTATTCCATAAACAAAGTGCCTATGTACATTAAGTCTTATATGTCAACGTTAAACATAATGCTGACATAAAAAATGACATCATTACATATCAAATAGAATAGCGCCTAAATACCTACAATATATTCAATGTTTATCTTTCAAGTTTTCTCTCGCTATTTCATCAAAAAATATTTTTTTTTCAAATATTTGCCTGCTAAAAATCCAATCACCTGTCGTATGGTGAAGTAAATCCGAGCAGCAATCCCCTACAACACATTTCACTGAAACATTAGCTTAGAATTGCTCACCAATTTCTAGTTCGCAAATGGAATAATAATGTTGTATTCATATCATTTGAATTTAATACACATAAATGTATGGAAGTACAATTGACTACTATAGGTAGGTATGTCTATATTTCTAGTAAATTTGAACGGTGAATGTTCATACATTGTCGCTCGACATTCATGTTCATATTATATTCTCTTTTCCCTGACAAATCCACAGCTTGTATAAATCATTTGTATTTATTTTGCATTTAAATTTAATACAAATGTGCATTAATACTAAATGAAAATGAATATTGATCTAGCGAAAATATCGAAATTAAGTTTCAATTTTTAAACAGCTTTAATTTATACATTATATAACTTTACCAGAGTTATTATATTTACCTTGGAGTACTGCTATAAAACGCTTTCAATTAAAATAATTGACTTACAGTTGCAAAACTCATTCAAATGTAATTAAAAAATATCTGGATATAGATCGTTTATACATATATGAAAACTTTAAAGTAATTATAGATTAATATTTCTTTCCAGAAACCATATACTTTCAATGATTGATATTACTATGAAATAGACATTGCAGTATTCAAAGTAATTCTATCAACTAAATTACAAACAAATCATAGTAGTTCATTTTTGTGTTTCTATTCACGCAAGCCTTTCATAGAAAAAAAAATGGGAAAAGCATTGGTAAAAAAATCATAACTTGCAAGGATAAAATCACTAGTTATTCAAGACCCCAAATCACTCATACACCTTAAAGAGAACTACCTCCACTTTTGATTATTACTTTTTAAACCACCAATTACATAAATATTAGTGTAAAGGTAATAAAAATTATCTGTGGAATCAGTTTAGAGGTAAAAACTTAAGCTCTGTGGTCATTTTTTAAAAGTTTTTCCATTCATAGTAATTTCTGTCACTGATTGAAAAAAAAAAAGGTTTTGAAGTGAAGTGAATACCTACCATTTCATAAATGTAACATTCATATAAACTTTATGTTTTCCTATACTGAATTTATTCATTAATTTAACACATACCTGCTGTGTTCTGATAATAATTTAACAATACCAAAATGAAAGTGGGAAAAAAAAGAAAAACGAAATTGAGTTTTCGAAAGTATGAGTTTCGTTTTGAAACACCGGAACATCGCTTTTTTATCAGATTGTTTCAAAATGATTGAATACTTATTTATTGTGAGCTTAATATATATTAAAATAGTTATAAAACCCATACGTAATTGGAATCTCTTTTTGAAATGTTTCATAAACTAGTTAGAGGAATTATTTCAATTTACATATACATACAGGTATATATGTAGATATGTTACCGAAAATTTAATTAAAATAATAAGCTGTTGGCATTTTTTTCATTTTCAATATATAGGCTTTCAGATTAATTAAATAACAATTATGCTTTATGAACAGAGACAGTAAGCTCAGGACGCTTTATTTAATGTTATAGGTATATGTATAGTATGTAATATTGTTTGAATGAGTCTTTCCACATTCAATGCAAGATAATCTGTATAAATTGTTTTTATACTGTTTTGTATTAATTACTTATTTTATCTCATTTCAATGAGTATATTCTATCAGATACAGCAACGAAATTGAATTTTACACAGATAAAAAAAGCACATAAATCTTCATGCACCTTTTCTTTTGAAGCTAGGTCACAAAATACGAGTTTATAATTAAAAGAAATATAATTAAATTTTAAAGTTTAAAACAAATTTATTTTATTAAAGTGTCTATCGAGATAATCGATACAAACATAGTGTAACATTATTTTTAATAACTACTATCTATATTAGGTTGGTCAAAAGCAGGCAACTTTACATTTTCTATTTTTTTTTTATTTATTTATTTTGAGGCACTATATAACAGCGTGGTTATTAATGACTAATATAAAATACATGTTACAATTGGTAATAAATGTTCAATTTTAATAATTCTAATAAACGATGAATAGTAAATTCAAATAATAAATATAAACTTATAAATATGTTTGTAATGTGGCATAATAGTAAGTAAGTAGTTAGAACAATGATATAGTATTTTCTATTTGTTTTTTTTTTTAAATTTTATTCGCGATTTTTTTATTAAACTTATTATAATATGGTCTAATTGTCTCTTTTGTGGCTAAATTTTCATTATGGCCCGATTTATATACGAATTGAATTAAAAACAAAGTGGAAAATACAACGTTGCCAGCTTTTGACCGACCGAAAAGAGATATGAGCCGAAAAAAACAATGAAGATTTGGAAAAATATTAGATAAAATATTATAATGAATATAGGTAAAAATAATAAGGCGAATGTTAAAAAAGTTGAATTATTTTCGAATCAAAAGTGAAAAATCGTGGATCATTCTCAAATGCTTGGCTATCAACCGTCGAAGGCAATTAAACAGTGTAGAATGTTCGAGATTGTTCCATTAGTAACAATAAAGTATGGAAGGTTCGAGAAAACGTAGACTCCTAGTATAGTTACAATAAGCCCACAGAGCTCAATTGGATTGTTCATAAATCACTCATTAATTAAGTAATGGTAAATTAAAAGCATAGGATTGAAGATTGAATTTTATAGCATTTTATTTATAATATTAATTTGGATATAATTACAAAGAGCCAGATAATTTTGATGAGGTAACATAGTTGTTATATTATTATACTATTAACACTTATACTATTTGTTTTAAAGCAAAGCTATTTTTACGACGAAAATTAACCGAGAAAAAGTGTAAAAACGATTAGTTTAAGATCAAAATCGTCATCAGATCGTGTAGAAATAGTATATCTATATCGTGTGTTCTTTTTAGAGGTAAGGTGGAAGAGACAACGTTTTGATTGAGACCTCGACTGTTTTCGTGTCTCGGCCCCGGCTACAAGATCTTAGCTTTTGTGGAGTGTCTCATAACACCTCTTTATTTAACTATTCGATTCTATCCGATAGTTTCGCCTATTTGTTTTACCTACATAACTTATGGATGTCAACGAACGAATTTAAGATACTGTTTAATAGTGACGAAATGAAATTTTTCAATCTTTTCAACTCTTTTTACTCACATCAACTTATGAATATAAAATGAGTTGGCGATACTATCTGATAAAACTAAATAGAAATAAACGTATTAGTAAAAATCGGTTCTATTTATTTTTTTTATTTAATAATTATTTAATCGGTTCTATTTAATAATTATTACACAAAACCTTAAATTTATATTTTTAAAATAGAGCAAGTCTAATCTTATTTTAAATGCATTCATTAAAACCCTAAGTGGTATTTATTTATCCGAATATCGGTTATAATGAATTATCAAATATTTCTTTCTTAATGAACCCTTTCCATATACTATACAACCTTTAAATCGTTAAATTAATTAATAAGAAGAAATATAAAATTAACTTTTAGTTTCGATTATTCGTCCATTTAACTATCTAAAATGGAAATTAAATTTAAATTAAAATCATGTGAAGCCTCTACAGAAAAAATTTATTCTCCAAAATATAACAATTTCCTAAAATTCATCACAATGATTTTGTTCAACATTATTAGTGGTTCATTAAGTTTTTATCAAATTTAATTTAATTAATCTAAATTATTTGCATTGGAAAATTAATGTTGTAACGAGTAAATATTAGTTCATGTATTCATGAAATAATGCAATAGTTGACAAAATGTGATTGAAATTGTAACAACGCCCATGAGTATTGTTAATCAGTAAGCACAATTCAATTTATAATTACTTTTACTCTCGTCAATAATTAAAATATAATAATATAGTCAAATATTAAATTAATTATCTTTATTCTATATGAAAAATTTTTTTTTTCTTAATTCATCATATTAAAAATATAAAATAAATCAAAAGTTCTTAATCTTTTGTATCTTTACAAAAAGTTTGCGATTTAGAGTAGACCTAATGCATATGATTCAAAAATAACTTTACATGTATTAAAAGTGTTCTAAGCTAATATCAAAACATAAAGTAGCAGTAACTTTTTAAATTTACTTGATAAAATTTAAAAAATATTCATTTTAAACTCAATAGAATGACGTCAAAACCCAAAGCTGCAGTATTCCATGGAGGTTTTCCAATAACAAATGTACTTATACACAAAGGGGAAGGTTATTTAAATCGTTTAAACATTATGTTAATGATTTAAACCAATTACAATCTACAAAACCTTTTTTTCTAAGTAAAAAAATTGATAGTAATTTTTAGGGTACAAAAAATTTTTCCAAGGTAAAAAATTGTAAAAAATGTCAATAATTATGTAAAATATTACTGTGTCTATGGTAACCGCTGAATGATTTGTTTATAGCTCGGTTTCAATATGCGTACTGTGACGCCACAGAAGACCCATAAGTACACTTATCGTTTTCGTACTAACGTTTGCTTATTAAAATTAGAACTTGGTTCAAAAATGTCCTACATCGATTAAAAAAAAAATGCACGTATTGTAAAATTTTGTTACATACAAATTAATAGTTTTGGTTCAATTTGATAAATTGTTGAAAGCTTTTAATGATTATTAAAACTGAGTTTTAAATGAAGTAATGAATTTATTCATAATATAAATTAATGAACAACTTGCAAACGCATTGTTTTCACAATCATTAAGACATCACTACCGCAAACGTTACTTGCATATTGTTAAAGTGTACCACAATAAATCGATAAACTAATAATAGTTACAAAACTGTTTAACCGTTTTAATGAAAATGATAAAGTTTCAAGTGTAATTCAAAACAGAAAATATAAAATGTTTGTTAATAAAATTGATAACGTTATTTACAATACAAGAAAGGATATATAAAGCAAAAAGTGCTAAAGACAACATTTCACAAATAAAATAAACAAGGCAGTAATTAACCTAGATAGAAATAAATTACGCTTGCGACATGAAATTGTGAGAAATGTGAATTATGAACAAACAAAAGCTTAAATTTCTTTATAAATTTCACGAAACAATTTTAATCTTTCAGTCGAAATGCGTATGAAACAATCGAAATCTTCATTTAAAATATGTTGAATATACTATATATACTATATATACAATATGTATATATATAGCAGTATGCACGAAAAAGTTGATAAGCTTTTTGGCGAAAAAAGTTTGGGTAACAGAAATCAATAATCATTCTGGTTTTCAATAAAGAAAATCTTTTGTTTGGATTTGAATTCTTTTACGCTGCTATACATATTTATTGTTTATAGGAATTGTATTAGATTTAAGGGACGGAGTTTAAACTTCAATACATTTAGTAATAGATTGCAATTGTACAGAAAACTAAGGTGATTGGCATGCAATCGTAGTGCGTGCGTGTTTATTGCCAATCGTATTGGCTTTATCAACCCTCTCCGACTGTTTATTTCCACATTTGTGGAAACTGTTGATTATTACATTGATGTTATAATAAAAATAAATATTCAATATCGAATTAAATCACCAATATGTATCTATTTCGCCAATACAATAATCTTAATTATCCACTATAGCTTATTTCCAACTAACAAACATAAAAGAGTATTGACAATTTCAAAAAAAAAAAGCTTTAAGCTTTAGGATGAAGAAAATAAAACGTCTATTGTAATTGAACGTTATGAACCGTTGGAAAAAATTAAGTTATATAGATCCGCTATTAATGTCATTTCCCAGCTTACAATTAGACATTAATGAAAACAAATTTGGTTCGATAAAACGTCTTTAAGTAATTGATTAAAGTTTAAAATTCGTTTCATTTCTGTAGAATAAAGTTTTATTAAATTTCATTCTATAGATTGAAATGTTATAACTAGAATAATTATTTTAATTCTTCATTTTCCCGTAAGTTTTATAGTTAGACAGTGAAGAAAAAAATACTGGTAATAAAATAGGTAAGTACCATTACTACTAATAGGTACCTCTGAACCTTTCATCCTCATAATATTACATAAACTCAATTTTCTTTAACTCCAATAACAGCCAGACGTATAAATATAAGAATAATCAAAAAGCTCAGGGAATTGATATTACAATAAAACGTAATCAACTTAACAATTATTTTATTGTTTACGAAACGACTTTTTTGATTGCATGCAAAAAGTCACACTCTTTCAAGTCAAAATGAAATAGGGAAGCTTATAATAATATTATACAAGCATTAAAAACTTTATTACCGAGTGTTGTAGAAATAATTATAAAAAGCTTTTCACTGACTTGCAATCAAACTGTAGGGGAAATTAATGCTATTAATATCAAGTGGGAAAGCAAGTATTTGCATGTAAAAACAAACTTTTAATTTTTTTTTTTCTTTTTTTTATTATATATTATTTATAAATCTTGAAAATACAAATACTTAAACATCATTTGTACGCAAATAAATACATTCCCAATGTATTCCAGTCACACATGCACGTGTAATGCCGTTTAAAATCAGGAAAACCTATATCCCAAATCAACAACTGATAAAATACGACTTTGCAAGTTTGATTTATACAATTGACTGCCAAATATATTTATTGTAAATGTGCGAATCGTGATCAAACAATTTTCAAACTTTATTTTTATCTATTCTGTACAAGTCAGGTGTAAATTACCAGGGCTAAAATCAATACGGGGATAAGAAAATTTATGAAATCTTTCTAACAAATAAAACAATTTTCAGATGGATTGATTTCAAATGCGATTTAACTTTGTTTAAATTTTGAATTTAAATTTCAAGTTAAAACAAAATATTTCTGCAATATAGGAGCAGAAATTTCAATAAAGTGCTAAAATAAAAAACTTTCCAGGTAGATATAAGTTTCTCTTGAAATTAGGACAAATTTAATCAAAATACTTAATTAATTATATATAAGTTCAAAAAGATTATATTAAAAACAAAAAAATTTTGGAACACAAGGAAAATAAAAGAGACTATGCGAAAATAAAAAGAAGGATTTATTCAAAAGTTTGAAAACATTATACTTTCAGATGAAATTAGGACAGCCAAGTTCAGAAGCCAAATATTTACTGAACCTAGTATGGACTTGTTAGTGGTAGAAACAGGGTCAAATTTATACATTTGGCGGCTTTGGAACGAACACATTTTTGAGGCGCCTAAGAACTACAAAAAAATATCATTACAAAGAATAATTAATTTTAAAAGATTGTTTATTAGAACTTTAGATTTTTAAGTTTCCCTCAATTTTCCTCGATTACTAAGGAAAAACTAACATAAACACGTTTGATATAAAAATAAAATGAAGCAGTCGACTGCTGTCAAAATATGAAATTTTTTCCCATTAAGACGAAACCGATAAAGTGCGTAAAGTGTGTACTTTCCGCACGTTAACGGATTTTTCTTAAAGAAAAGTTTGAATGAAGGTTTTACTTTCATTTTTTCATAGAAAAAAGCAACTCCTTGAAAACCGTTTTTTATTTGAATTATTTATTTTAACCTTCTCCAGTTAAGTTAGGTAAGAAAGTTTTAGATCCCTAAAACTATGGGGCCCATAGCTCGATGCCTAATGGGCCTAAAGATAATTCCGACCCAGAGTAGTTCCAAATATTTTACACAAATCTCATTTTAAATTATATCAACTATCAATACCTATTTTTTAAGTAATTTTGATGTAAATTAGAAGAATGCATATTTACCATTAAAATTACATGTGCAAAGGTTTTAGTGTTTTTTATTCAAATATTTTTTGAATTTTTGAAGTTATACTTCTTTAGGCGCGTCGTGTGAGGGAAAAGTTTTGAAACCAAATATGAAAAAAAAACATCAAATCAGACCACCAGGGGAATGAGTAACTGCTTAAGTCATTAACAGTATATTAACGTTAGTGTGCGTATATGCAATAATACGGCATCAGCCCATCGAGCTTGTCAACTATAGTTTTAAAAATTTTATTCGATGAGAAAATGTAGATATCGATCCCTTCTAAAGGAATGGGCATTTTTGAATAACCTTTAATTTAAAGTATTTTTTGTCCCTTATTGAAAATAAATCAATAAAAAATCCCATATAACATTGAAAATTATTTCAGAGTCTCAATTAATTAATTATTAATGAATAATTATTATACATGGTAATGCCAACAAACTTGATCTAACTAATATTCTTAATGGTAAATTATTTACAAGAAACACCTTTTATGAAATTTATTTACAGTTGACAAAAATACACCTGATGATGACAACTAGCCACTATTGAAACACATTGAGAAAATATAAAAGGAAAATTGAGTCGTATAACATAAATAATAATTTATTAAGATTTTTCAACTGAAATATGAAATAACAAAAAAATTATCACTAAGACCTTAATAAAATTAGAGTAAAATAACCTCAAAGCGTTTAAAATAAAAACTAAACTACATTATATGCAAAATGTGTCTTTGAATATTGTAAAACTAGCTTAAAATCTATCTAGCAACTTCTTTGAAACTATAAATAGAATTTTCCGCCAACATCAAAGCTATTTACTGGAAACATTATATTTTATATTCAATCATTTAAGTTTAAGTTCTTAATGGGATTCGTTAATAAAAAGTTTTATATAGTTACAAATAATGACTGTAAGTATCCATCTTACATATTTTCATATAACATTTAGTGGAAACAAGGAGAAAATCTTTCAACTCATTTTTCGCTCATTAGAATTTGAACGAGAATTTAAATAGCTTTTCACCGAAGATTACATGTGTTATCACTTGCAAAACTCTTGCAATTTCTTTTACAGCATCAATAATTTATAATACAAATATCATGTCTTAACTTGGTGGAACTAACTTTTCTGAATATTTTAACTTAATCCGATTATTGAAAGAAATTATATTCACATAAAAAAAAAACATATTATTATTATTATTAAACGCTGTAAAACAAATTGCCCAAACTACTCAATTAAATGTTTTACTATCGGAATTATTGCATGTGATTTTTTTTAAACCACATAATTCATTGTTAAAAAAATCATGAAATCCATATTATTTTAATGACTTATTTTCTATTATTTCTCAAGTTAAGAAGTAATTGTTTTTTCGCTGTCATATTGATTTAGTGTGTTGTAGAAACTTTGGTATGTGAAAGCTTTCTATGTTCCGTTTTCGAAAGTTTTCGCAGAAAAAGCAATACCTACCTTTATGTACTCGTAGTATGTTGAATAACTTTAGTTTGATATATTAATGCAAAAACTGATGAAATACAGCAAATACGACAAACAGTAATCATAATACTCGTAAATACGATGAAGCACGCAAATGTCAAATATTATAAAATAAAAAAGCGCGGAGCTTTTTTGTTTTGGTGCGAATTGCGAGCATAAAAACAATATTTTGTACAATTACAAAGATTGTTTTAATATTTATCTGCTTATTTCAAATATTCTTAGATAATAACAACGTACATATTATGTTATTATACAAATGTAAAAGTAAATAAAACGCAAGAGAAAATTTCCTCTATAGAATAATGAAATGATCTTAAATATAATGTTTTGCTTTTAAACGCTTTCTTTTTATGTTCTTTCTTTCAATAGTAGAGTATGAGATTATATTCATTTACAGATTTGTAACGAAGATTTATAGTTTACTTTTTTGATTTATTGTTGCCAACTACGTGGCCATTTCAGGTATTTTTTTTTATTTTCTTATGTGGAAACAATGAAAAGAATATATGTACACATTTATACTGATATTAGGACAATGAATCTTATATTTTACTTTTTATCATTTGTATATTTCAGTTTTTTTGTCATTTTTTATACTATTCTTCATAGAAATAAAAATCTAAGATAAATTGTATACTCATGTAGCAAAAAATAAAAAATATATACTTTTTTACAAACAAAAAAAGTAGTTACTCGTGCTAATATTTTTTTAATTCCACTAGTCGTTAAAAAACGGTTTTATTTACTAAAATTTAAGTAAATTTTCAGAATAAAAATTGATTGAACAAATTGTGCTCATATAGCAAATATTTTATTCTCGCACGGTTTTAGAATCAAATTCCAACGATATATCTACACGAAAATGCTTCTCTTGAAATAAAAACTAACAATAAACAAATGTAGGAGTACTGAGAAATAAAAAAGTAGAACAAATATCTGTTTATCACAGGTTTATGGAAGCATAACACGAAATTTCTAAAGAACTAAAGTTATGTTGAACTTAAAATAAATAAAAGTATTGCTAAATTCATATGACTATTACGTTATATCAGATAAAAAATTTAAATTGGATCAATTTTGCAATCGATAACAAAAATAAGCATGCTAGAGAAAACACTTAATCAGATGATGGTGATTCACAAGTATAATAAGTTTGATCGTTAGCTTTAATTTCATCATGGGGTTTCATTGTTGATACTAAATAAATCCTGGAAAATCCTAAAAAAACTCGAAATTTCTTATGGGAAAATAATTTAAACAAAACTATAAAGGTCTAAAACAATTTTGGAGGCAGAGTTCGTAATTGTAAAAGTACGAGTATGATATTCTTGCTTAAAATTTTAACTTATTTAAAAAAAATTCTCTGATTACATCGTGAAATAAACTTTAGTTGTGTCACTGGACACAACTAACCTACGAATGTTGAACATATGACACATTGCAATTATTACCAAGCATCAGCTGAAGATCAAATAAAAATTGTTTAAGATTTCATTTCTTGTACTAGCGTTCTCTCATTTTTGACGTGAATACGTTTTTAAAATTGGCTCAATAGTGGAAGACAATTAAAAAAACGAATGATAACAAAGTTTGGACATAGAATTTGGTGTTAGTGCTACATATCTATCATCTCCATCCAAAATGTAGTTGCATCACTGTATAACTAAAAAATCCAAAAAGTGAAGAATTTAAGAAATGGTGGGCGGAGGCCACGGAAGTTCTTCGAGTTCAAACTTAATTATCATATAATTTGCATAAAAACTATATAAAATAGCGTATTTTATACTATATCCAGAAAATATTACTCGTTATGGATACGTTTTCACGTATAACACACGGCAGAGCCCATGATAGAGTCAAAACCATTTCTTCTTATATTATTGTATTTTCTAATTTGTAACTGTTTTTTTCTCACCTTATCCTGGAAACACTTCACATTTTAAACTTTTCTTTTGAATTCCTCCACGGTTTCTATTTATTTTCAAATAAATAAGTATGCATTTTTTTTGATTTAATTTTAAAATTTGTATGAGCTTACTGGTGGTCGAGTGGTCTAGGTGACCGCTCCAAAATTGGTAGACTTTGGGTTCAATCCTTGTATCGAGCAAATTTTCGATACTTCTCGATTATGGTTTTTAATCAATCCTAGAGTCGCTAAAAACCTTCGTAATTATAAAGCGACGTTAAAAAACAATTATAAAAAGTTGTATGGATTTCATATAGATATTGAACTTATATAACGATTTATAATATTAATATTAGAATTGCGGTTGAGTATGATACATCAGATTAAAATCATCTATGATGTAGAGATATAGGTATTCATCAGTGAAAAAGTGGTCCATGTCTCACAATTTGAAGTAAATAAGAACAGTTTGAAATTGAACTTATACAGAGTTTGTTTGCTAAAGTACAGTTAAGCTTACTTACAATTATGTAAATAATAAGGAAAGGGTATTAGAATTTTAGAAAGATCTGAGTGGAATATATGCAACAAAAAAGTTGGAAAGCATTGGTACTCATCAAAAGAAAAGCGCATCAAAAAATGACGCACCTCTCATCACCCCTCGTATTAATAAAAAAAAAACCATATTACGTATTAGTACACCAAAAACACAATCTCCAATTAGTTTTAATTAGATTTTTCTTGTTGAGGATGTGCTAGAAATTATTTTTTCGTATTCCCTTTTTTGTCTTTAACACTTATTTAGGAAGAAAAAAAGTTTCGTTTTTATTATTCTAATCATAATTGAGTAAATTGAGTCAAGCGTTACACATTCATTGGCCAGTTAATTAGTTCTGTTGGGATAACACTATAGAGCTGTGATTTTCTTGTATTCATTTCCATTACCATCTCATTCAACAAGAACGCATATAGATTTGTATTGAAAATGGCTGAACTAGAAAATTGTGCAGCACGGCGGTAAGTTATGTAAATTTTGACTCCGAAAATAATATTCTCATACAGGCGAAAAATATCCGTAAAATCGATTTCAAACAAAAAAAAGAAAAGAAAAAATAGTGAGCAAATACTTCGTATAAGCGCATGTAGTATTTTGAATGCAGGTCGTGGTACGCTGCGCTGGCACGATCAATCGGCTAAACTGTTATTATATGAAAGCATTTTCGCGGACCAATGCCTTCAAGATCAGAGTCCGCCGTTTCTTTGTTACCCAACTACTCATATTATCCTTCGTTTTTTTTTCTTCCTTCTTTCTTAACGTGTACTACCCACGATTTTCATCTCGATGTTTCCGCGATTTTCTTTGCTGATGTTTTCGATTATGACCGTGTATTTTTACAGAAATGATGTTTACATCATAAAAAATGAGATAGGTTAATAAGAAATATTTATTCCAAACATTTGTTATGAAATATCCTCGATTTCTTTTACCTGAATTTTCCTGGAAACATAGATATTTTCTGTTTCATGAAAGAATGAAACAAATATCTACCGACAAGAAAAATCACCCCATAAAACGGATTTTATTAATTGCTCGTTTATAAATGAAGATATAGATAAAACGTAATATTTCCAAACAAAAAAAAAACATTGGTATTTTAATAAATTTATAGCTTGGATTAATTGGTAATATAATAAAATGTAACAATGTGATAGAAAATAGAAATAATTGAGGAAAATACTTGAAATACTAATTTAACGCGCGTGCGACTCGAAAGTTTATGATTATTGGATATAAAGATGGCAGTTGTTGGAGAAATCCGAAGGAATTGTCTGATTTAACTTATATTTCGAAAGTCACGTTCTGATCGCGGTCTGATGCCCTCTGATTTGCACCCGTTCAGGGTAAGAAAATGTTGCACAACTGAAGAATATTAACAAGCCAGGAAAGTTATGAATATCGATAATCCGCTATTGTAGCGAAATAGCTGGCCAAGTTTTTCATTTACACTAATAATAATAATAAGAAGTAATATTGCTTCAGTTAAAAAGTTCAACTCATTTTATCACTGAGCAAAAAAGACAACTTCAAAGCTCAAATTTAATTTGGACTACATTTTAACTTGTTAGAAGTAAACTTCATTTTCAATTTATTGGGGAAAAAATATCAAAACTTATAATAATAATCCTTCAACTTGGCTCTATTAAATAGGAAATTACAAATCAAGCGGATTTCTGAATCGTGTAGTACCGGTACTAAATTGAAAATCAAGATAGTTCAAACACGAAACTGGTAAAGATATTGATAGTTGTTTTGTTTTCGGATTCTTGTTCAGAATAAAAGGTTAATTTCCGTTGTTATTGAACTAATATATTATGTTAAAGGAATCTATTGATTTACGAACTTATACTTCTGTTCATATAAGATGATTTATTCGTTTTATAGCACATACTTTGATATAAATTTTCAATTTGTACATATTGTATAAAGCAGATATTATCGAGAAAGCAATGGTAATTCAAATTCACAATTGGAATATGGTTATGCTTTAGAAAATATTTTATTTTTAAAAATGTTGTATATTCATATTAAAATTCTACTTTCAGGTGAAATTGTAAATTTTGCTACTACAAATCTTTGAAATTATTAAAAAGAAATCAGATAGTATCAAAGTATAGGTATCAAATTTGGATGACTCAAAAGTAATAAAAATGTCAGAATATAAAACATACAGAGCGTTGCTTCACAAATATAGGTATTTATTATCAAAAATATTTCTCTGAAAACTTATAAAAGTTATTATCCTACCACGTTACAATAACTTAAAGCTTTTATATCACGTCTTCTTTTATAAACAATTTCTTATAATTTATAACAAATCGATTTTACTGACAAAATTTGAACTAACGGGTGTTTCAAATAACGCGATTTTTTTAAGAGTAAATAAAATATAGATAGCGTACTGACTTCGTCTGGATATTTTTACATTTAAGAAGTGTGATGTATTAAATTTATAAAATTGGTTTCATACAGCGCTCGTTAGCGCTCTGTGATACGTGTTTTAAGAAAAATGTGTGAATTTTATAGTTTACATAATCGTCCGTCTGAAAGCACTATTGGTTGAATCATTAAAAAAATTCAAGAGACGGATTAGGTGCAAGATCAAAAACCTGATAAATACCCTCGTAATGGTCACAAGAAAAAAAAATTTGTTGCATGAAAGTGTTGCTGAAGATTCTAAAGTGTCCATTAGACGACGTTCACAGCAAGTTAGACTTACTGTATCAACAAAATGGTGTCAATATATTTAACTAGAGGATATAGCTCTGAAGACATTTGAGGTTTTACAACATGGTCAAACAACACGAGAAATAAAGCCATTATATCATTTGGAACGATGTTCATTTGTCAATTTCTTCAATCAACAACCAGTTGATTTTTCTCAAAATCCATGTTTTCCAATAAGATACATTTTAAATTTTGTCACTATGTTAGTACATGTGATTGCCGTCTCAGGAATGAGGGAAATCCAGTAGTTATTCATAAGAAACCTATGCATCCTAAACGAATCACTGTTTGGTGTGCATTATAGCTAGGTCAGTGGCTTAACGACGAGGAAGCAACGCTTTCGAGCCCCCAGCTGTAGAAAACCCCTTTTAATCCACTTATATATCGCCGGGGTTTTGAAATAAAAGAAACCTATTTGCGACTTTTGTCAACGGAAGATCATTCTGCAGAAGGAATAAAAGATCAAATTATTGCTAGTGAGGTCTGAGGATAAAAAAGCTACTTAATTAAATACGAAGACTAATTGATACATTTGTCCCTGAAAAATCTAAATGAAAAATCTTTTAAACATATTTTAATAGGGGTAGTTTGAATTTGCATATGGGCCTAAAAAATCTAGTTACACCACTGGATTAAATGATCTAATTGAATTTTACTTCTTGAAAAATGCTGCTGGAGAGGCTGTAACTGTCGATAGTGATCGATATCGTTGGATGTTAACCGAATTTTGTGGTCTAAAATAATTGATCTAGAGGATATTTAGTTTCAACAGAGTTGCACTACACCTTATTTTTCCAAAGAAACAATAACTTTATTGCAGTGTTTATAAACTATTTAAGTGGGTAGCATCCTTTTGAATTTTAAAATAGGTCTCCGCACCCCATAGAAAAATGTGTTCCGATTTTTAGTTCAGAAAAATTATTTTTTTACGAAATTTATTGAAATTATATATTATATTATAATTATATTATATAATTTATATTATTGAAATTATATATTTATATATATATATATATATATATATATATATCCTCTCCCTTCGAGTCCCTCGGTAAACGAAAAACATATTTCGCGCGCTTGAACCGTTCTTTCTCGCTAAGCATTTGCGAGCAACTTCATACTGAAACTTTAAAGCGTAATTTTTTTAACAATTTACTCTCATTAAATATTTCTTTCAAAACGCCAGTAAAGAAGTATAACTTCAAAAAGAAGTTTTGAAAATTAATGGAAATTATGTCTTATTTATTCTTTAAAATAACTGCGCAATTTGAAATAGCCTTTATAATACACAGCCTTAGTACACAGCTAAAGTATTTTTCTTAATGCGCAAAAAAATTATAATTTCTAATCGATTGCATGACAGTCACAAACTTTCTATCGTGTGAACTACTTTTGTATGAAAAATATAACAAAAAAAACCAAAATAAATCATATGCAATAGTTTTCCAATGGCACATAAACGTTTGGCGATAAAATAGAAAAATCTAAAAATAATGCTCGTAGCGAACAACATATCGTAGCTACCTACGAAGTTGATAACATGACAATTAAATAGTTTTCATCCGTGAAAACACGTTGCTGGTATTGACAGAAATAAAACTGTTGAAAACAGGATGTTCGTGAAATGTGACGGTGTCAATTAATGTTAAATTCTGATTTCTGCTGTGGTTGATTAAAGAACATGCCTGTCGAAAATCGTACGAGAAACGACTGAGGCACGACTTTCAACCACACATTCTAACCAACCGGATATCCTACTTAGTTCAGTCAGAAAACTTAACAAGTATTCCTGTAAGCGACTTAAACAACTCGAATTTAATAACGAAAATACAGCATCAATTTCATTCGTTATCGTTTCCACCTCTTATTTTTTCCTCAACAAACTTATACAAATTATGAAATCCTCTTACATTTTAAATTCATTGAGGAAAACTTTTGCATACTTTCATCGTTAAATAATAAGTATGCTCAACATGCTTGTTTTATATACATAAACGCTTACAACAAAAATCAAAGCTTAAATAACACAAATAAAATGTTTAATGTTTTATAACAGAATTATTTCTCATATAATTTATGAAATTTATTCTTTTCAATAAGACAAAGTTTCTTTGAAATATAAAATCTTTTCAAAAAATTTCGCCCCTCCACAACACTATAAAGTACAGAACGGGAAAAATCGACTGAAGGAAACTTTCTCAAGTGAAAGAACTTTGAAATTTGTGACTTTACTTATGTGCGCGTTTAGTTTTAATATAACTTTTATTATCTTTAATAATTTTGGAAGTCTTAAGAATTACATCCAAAGTATTTGTTGTAATTACTTCTCTTGAAGTTTTTATTACAAAAAAGTATGAAAAGCTGTGTGCTTTAATTTGTACACACTCTTTACATTGTTCGTTCTTTTAATTATTTTCATATATATATATATATATATAATATTAGCTGATGCCTGCGACTTCGTCTACGTAACGTAGGTGTTGATTATATTTTCCTTTTAAATTTTCTTATTTCTTTTACGAAAAACATAACCATAAATAAAAACACTATTTTTTCGACACATTAAAGACACATTTAATAAACTGTCGCTTAGAATAAAGTAGTTGTATGTAATGATCAATTCATTTTCAAAAAATATTTATAAATATCTAAAAAGATTATGCTCTATTACGTATTCCTACGGTATGTATAACTACCGTGAACCAAATAATCCGTAAATCAATCATCATCTATACATAAATAAAAAATATCGTCAAGTTCAATAAAGTAGGTCTTAATTGTGACTTAAAACAGTAAAAAGTTACCAAAATACTCGCGACAAAATAACAGAAGTTAAGGGTGTATATTTTGAATATTAGTAGGAATCCCATCTCACTGTCTCGATTCCCAAAACCTTTTACACAAATCTATTACCCTCCTGCAATGTACAACACTACCACGAAATTGAAATCTGTACAATTGTACGAAACCCAGTTCCTTCATAATCAAATATAACCATTGTGTATCTATACACTTATTATTAAGATATCTGAGTTTCAACTATATAATTAAACCATATTGGATAGTCTCGAATTCACCATACACGATTTGGCGTCTGCCTTTTGCTCTTGAAAAGCATTTTAATTCTCTTTTATCATTATGACTTACCGTATATTTAACACTCTAAACCATTCCCCCTCTTTAAATTGTCATTCTTTCTCTGTTGATAAGAGCCACTAAATTTAATTCACAAAAATGCCGGTAAGTAATAAGAATCTCTTGAAGCAAATATTTACCCTAAAATTGGATTCAAAATTAAAATGTACAGAGAGACGTAAAATATATTAGTGTAGATGTAAGAGTCGAATTAAATATCCGAGGTATTTTCTTTATTAGAACCGGTTTGAGAAAAAAGTCACAACGCCATTTTTGGTTTTGATGTTACGTAATTTAATGGTGTGAAAGTGATTGAATGGAATCGGGAAAAATCTGTGGTGTAAAATAATAGTTTTGAGATGAATGTGACAAAACATTTGCATAGAATTTTCTCACAATGCTCATTTCATCAACAAACCACACGAGTGTTTGCCAAGAATAAAACCAACAAAATAATCAAGTCTTTCAACAGCTCAAAGTTTGTCACACAACATTAAGTTAATCGCACGAGGCTGTATTCAAATCTCACCACGAGCTTTCAATTCTGTGTGCCGCTTCCAAGCTTTTCTCTTGTGTCAATGTTTAGCCTGGTACAATCTGTACATTCTGTTATGAAACTATAACGCTATTTCTTTACACACATGCATATATCCATATGAGAAACATATTCAATGCGAAACATTGAACTCATCATAATATATATATTTGGGTTCTTGACACAGGACAAGCGTTCACCATATTTGATATGTATCATTGTGCTGCTTTAGAATATGATTATAGTATTTTGGGTTTTACCACTAAACATGCTCACTTGATTACAAACTATTTTCTATTCCGTACTTGTATGTGTAAATTATTTTCATATACTGTGTTTATAATCATACATAATTACTTGTGCTTTTCGAAGTACGTTGAAATGTGATTTTCATTCAATAAAAGGATAAAAGAACTTTCACACCCCATAGGTGCACAACAACGGGAGAGCACATATAAATTAATGTAATCTCACGTAAAACATCATAATTCACTTTCTTAACTTTTTAATATGAAAACCGTCGCACAAATGAAGTTTCTTCTCATTTAAATAAAGAAGCAAAGAAAAAAAATAGTAAATTTCATTTAAAAATACGATATCTTTTCTCAAAAGTTTTTTTATACAATTATAAATCACATTTCAAAAAATGTACGAGTACAAATTACAATTTCACAAATGTAAATTTTTATATCAACTGGCTGATTGTTTAAAAACACACTTACGAATGGGGACATAATAATAAAAATGATAACAACACACATAAACGTAATTTTTGTATAATTCCAAGAAATACGAAAAATAAATTTATTTTTTTTTTCTTTCCATTCGGACAAACTTGAAATAGAATGAAATCACAAGTTAGTGAGAAAAGTTATTCTGATTTCCCGGGCAATATAAACAAATGTAACAGCAGCGAGGAAAGCATCTTGGTTATTTTATATTTAACACAACACAGTACAACAGCAATAAGCAGAAACGGTAACCTACTAAAACAAAAGTTGGAAAACATGTAATAAAAAGTTAACTTTGTTGAAAAACTTTATTATAATTTCGGATATAAATAAGCATGTGCTTACAATTTAAATATAATAGAGTTAAGATAGTTTTCAAGTTTATATATCTTTTATTCTACTTGCGTTAATACTCACTGTTAATAGCGATCATTTGCAGTCACTTGATTTAGTCGAGCTTAACTAAACACATTACACTACCCACATTCTGTATATATACTGGTATATAGAAAATAAAATTCTTCGCTAAAGCACAAAACACGTATAACTTTTTTTTTACTCTACACAATTGTTTTCGTTAAATGAAATCGAAAAAGAAAAAAATAATAATCCACAAAATTTAATTTTAATTAACAATATCTATAGATTTTTTTATAATGTTCGAAAATAAATATTAGGTATTTACGAAAAATAACATTTTCTTGCAAAAACTACAGGTTTAAAAGGAAAAATTGTCATTTTAGTTTTCAAATTTGAAATTTACGCCAAAACGCTTGGAAGTGTCAAGGCGTCGCGTGTGACGTCACGGCTGTATTCCAAACATACATACACTAAGTGCTCATAGAATAATTGTGTCATTTTATGCCATTAAATATGAATTCGAAAGTGTTTAGGTGGTGTGCGGTCCTTCAATGTGGTAATACATCGATAAAACTCCAAATGAATTATTGAAAACTGCAATAATTCAATTAAATCTATCGTAGTATGAAGAAGTGTATTTGAAATATTTTTATTCAAAAAATGCTCTTTTCTACTTTTATACATTTTTTCCATTCTTTAAGCCATTAAACTATGTTAAGACTAGTACATTAATGCTAAAAAAATAATTCAAGAGCTACAAAAATATTGTTGCAATACACATAATCGATGGCAGATTTTTTTCCGGGAGGAAACAAATTTTTTCAGTGTAAATTGTTTACAGAAAAATTGAATAAACAATCAATAAATATTAATAAAATCTAAATATTAAAAAGAACAAGTTAAGAATTTCTTGTGAAAAAGTAATGGTTCAAGTCCCGTTTAGGTCAGTCAATATCTGGCAACGTTGTATTTTCAAGTTTGTTCATTGTTTGTTATTTTATTCGCGATTTTTATGTTAATACAGTTCTAATATGGTATATTTTTATTTTTATAAAATAACAAATTAAAAACAAAGTAGAAAATGCAACGTTGCCAAAATTCTAACTACCCCTCTCCAAATTCGTAAGCTATTGGTCTTTATTCGACGACTTAAATAAAAGTATAATCTAAATAGCTGTTTTTTAAGATAGGGATACAAAATTAAAATAAAGTTACAAAATGAAAATAGTTCTTAATGTTTATAGACTTCTAATCGTACAATGAATCAATTTTACTTTGCACGACACCATTTAAAGCGACAGTAATCTATGTATGAGAACAAAAACGTGAATACTTTTCTATGAAACCATGACACCAATAAGCAAATGTATATACATATGACGACAAAGACAGAGAACAACGATTGTAAACACATATGTGAAAGAAATACAATCATTGTCTTAAATTTGAACTAACTGATTGTTGTTATGGTTTCAACTGTCATTTTGATTTCGGTCAATTGCCAATTTTTATCATTTGCCAATTTTTATCATTTGCCAGTTACATCAGAGTTGAACTGTGAATATATCACGGAACGTTACTAGTATGGAAATAATTGCAATTGATCCTGCTAAATACACTGCATTTTCCAAAAAAAAATGATTATTTTACTTGTTAAGAATAGTTAATTTCACAGTTGTTGTCATAAATAAAAATAATTTTGGAGTCCCTTTTTATTGACTTTCAGAGATGTATCCAAGACGTATCCAATGATACCCCACATATTAAATTATTTTTTTCATTTAGATTTAACGTATTTTGCTTAAGACATGGTACGCATCTTTTCTTTAATCTACCAACACTTCTTTCACAAAATTTAAAAAGTAAGTATTGTTCTTTTAGGTAACACTTTTGGGTTAATTTTTTCTACATATTCTTTTCATTTAATCGTCTCATAAGAAATGCCTCCTGAGCACAAATTACTCTTTCAGCAAGTTCAGCTTCTTTGCTCACGAAGACATAGGTATAAAACGAATATTATAATATATAAAGAGGCCATAACATTTTAAATATTTGTAGAGATTTATAATGACTTTTTCCACAAAGCTTGAGCTTTAGTGCTAACTACAGTCAACATTTCACTTGATCTAGGACTCCATCCAAAAATGCGGTAGCGTTTTTGTTCAAAAGACAATGATATATTTTTATTTTTTGTAAAATATAAGACTATAATATTTCATAGAATCATCAACCATATTTTAACATGACTCGAGAATAAGTTATTGAAAATCTTCTTTTCTGGCAATTTGGAAATGCATCTATTGATCGCCAGAAGTGAATAGAAATCTGAGAATGGTTGTATTCAATTTTAATTTTAGTCAATTCTTTATTCTTAAAATTTGCTTCATTTTACTGAATTTTAATAATTTATTTTAAACTACTACTACTAAGGTAAAATAACTAAATATTACTACCTGAAAATTTAAACTTTGTGTTCATATTGCCAATCGTTGCATTACGTAGGAGAATATAGCATATAAGTATCTTCACTTAAAGCTGCAATTGTTTTGAAATTAACAATAAGCTTATCAAACAATTTAAAAACGAAACAATTGCAAATGAACACAATCCTATACTTGTTACTTACTATCAACTAAATTATCAACATTCAAATGTTGGTACTTACATTTATAAAGGAATGTAACAAAGAAAGAAATATAAAAATCTTTTCTACTCGAAATTCAAAAAGCTCATTTAATTTTTAATTAAAATTTGAAAAAAAATCGTCCATTTAAAATGTGTTTGAAGCAATTTTCAAAATAAATAATTTATCAAAGACACCTTGAGTTAATTTTTCATTGTAATACTTCAAACACCTTTGAAATCTAAATTAGTGTCACTTTTCGCTTTTATCGCATGATTACTACGTTGTTATTTTTTTAATTATGTTTGCAAATAATCTTCTATCCTCGAATTATTTAATCTTTAGAGTGCTTTTAAAAATTTCCTAATTATTTGGAAAAATAAATTGTACATATTAATTTTTTATTATTTCAACCATCCAACTTTGTTAAGTTATTGTGAAAATGGTATATTTAGAGCATTTTGAAATTTTTATTATTTAATACTAAGTGTGAAATTTATAATTAGGTCGAGATCATACATCTTTTTTTCCATTTCGTGTTTAATATCCCCGGAGATGTTTGTCAGTTACGCAAAGTTGATGAGATGTGAGTCAAAGTTTATTTTAGGACTAAAATTATTTTTGAAATGTTAACATAATCCATAAAAATTTTACTGAATAATTTTTTACTTCACGCATATAAAAATTAATTGCCTTACCTGTTACAAAAATTATAACAAAAAAAAATAATACACAATACCAAAGTTTATGTTAACAAATGATTCAGTTTAGTTAAAAAAAAAGCATAAACAAAAGATGCAATTAGTTTATTTCCTTTTACAAACTCTATTCGTTTAAAAGATAATTGATACATTATTATATCACATTTATGAAATATTTCTTTTGAGAAGTCGGTTTGATAAATTATGTTAGCATTTTGATAAAAGTAATACGTTTCTAAAAGCTTATTAGCTTTAATACTACCTTATTGCCTTCTCTAAGTACATATCATATTTTATATTCTTCAGAAAGACGATGTTCTTTTGATAAAACTTACATTACCTTTGAATATGATTTTTATGTGTTCGTATGTGGACAGTCTTAAGAAGCTTACCTGAAACAAATTACATACATTATATTAAATTAATAATATATTATTTCACTTATCATAACTTGTTACAAAAATAACTTTGATTTTTGTGTAACTATAAACTATTAGACTGAGAGCGAGAAAATATCAAGATTGTTAACCTTTCATCATACAATCCATCGAATAGTAATAGGGGAGCGTGGGGTGATAAGAGCCAGTGGATAATGGGGACCACTATAACTTATGCAAATCGGAATGAAAAATTCGCGTGAAAATGACACATACGAATTCGAAAACATTCTTTAATGTCACGTGATCATCGTTAACCTACTCAGTACTACTAGCGATAATTAAAACAACTTAATTTCCTTTCATAGCGACATCGTTATAAAAATTCCTAAACTTCCCAAACAAATGAAGCATACTACATTTTTTATTTTTCTGTTAAGCTGTGTTTCAATTACATTATTATTTCATAACTCTTGGAAATCAAGTGGAAGATAAATTATTTAGCGATGCTTCTTTTTAAATTAGATTCATATTATCAAAATGGCTACCATTCGCATAAGGTAATCTTTAAGAAGGTATTCCAAGCCTGCAATGTGTGATGGAAAATGTGTCAAGATGTGGCGTCGCTATAAGTGTGTTTTAAGTACTAATTTTAACCGTTAGCATGAAAGTATATAAATTCGGTGAGTTAGTATTCTAGGCAAACTTATGGCGGTGCCACATCTTAGTACATTTCCCATCATGTATAGCAGGATTGGAATATTTTGTTTTATATTACTTTACATTCGGATAATGGCAGCTACCGGTGCTCCCATTCCTCTCCCTTACAATATTGTTTCTTTTTATTTATTAGATGCCACAATTAGAAATCGGACGACAACACAGGCTTTATTTTATAAAGTAAGTATAATTGTATTGAGTATTATTTAATGGCATTCATTACACATACGGTGATTTTTTGACCCTTACATGCGGGGTAATGGGAGCGAAAGTAACATTTATAAAGAAGGCGATTTTATTTGAAATGAAAATTTTAGCATCGTTGTGATTTGAAATTTGATGAAATGAAAAAGTGACAGTAAAAGAGACAAGTACATAAATCTATAGAATTTAACGTACGAGAGAATGAAATAAAAACATTATACAGTGTTTCTATGGTTTACACTGATCTGTTTATAGTGGATAGCGCATTTTACATGCTGTACAGTAAACAAAAAAACTGCTCCAGAAGTAACTGCCAGCGCGCAGCGCCGTCTACGAAGGCACACATTTGTAGTAAACTAAACAAAATATAACAACGCCTGCGATGGAAGCGTTGAGAGAGACTTATGTACACAGAAATTATTTTATATATCTTTATATACTCTCCTCTATAGTACAAATCTACGTTTTAAACTTGGCATCAATATTATCATAACTAAACCCTACAATTATCCTAATCCTTAAATGTTGCATTGGTCTCATAATCTTGGAGCTCATATTTTTGAAGGTTTCAAGTCTATCGCGTGCGATCAGCACATATGTTTTTTTTAAATATTTCTTAGTAATTACTTAAAATAAGATAACAAAAAAGTTGATAAGTGTCCAACAAAATAAATAGTTATAACCAAAATATTTGTTTTAACTTTTCCTTACATGTTTCCAACTACCCCATTCTCTTCTACTAGATACAGAAAAATATCGATATAGCAATTTTGTTGCACATAGAAAGACTTATTATAACGTTTTTCACCAACGATTCAATAACAACCTAACAGAAAAATAGGTGGGGGAATGAAAAGAAATATAAATTAGATGTACATTAAAAATGTCTATCAATGAATGTGTCATTTAATAATTCATATAAATTTAAAATTTTCATTTAGAGAAACATGAAAAATAAATTACGAAAAGTGGTAATTTTCCATTAGTCTTTTAAAAGTTTCATCAATTATTTTCTTCACGCGAATCGAAAAAATAATTTTAGCCAACACTTCAATCACTATGATGGGCGTTAAAAATTTAATAAATCCTATTTATATTCTGATACAAGTAATATTTGTTCTTCGAATAGCAAGTATAATATATAATATGTTCAATGGCCGAATGAAGATGAATAAGTCGCGCATTCAGCAATTTGTTAGAGCTCACGAAAAAGATGTGAAGCAGTTATATGAAAATGGACGATAGGACTTCTTGTACCGCGTGTACAGTTATATTCTGTTATTAATCATTGATCCAAATAAGTTAGTTTTCACCGGGAAAAACCATAATGCTGAAATAGATCCACCACATGATTTATGAATGAACTTGCGACATGATATGTACGCTCGCTTATTTTTCTTCTGTGTGCAAAGATAAGATAGGCTCTTGAGACCATTTAAATCGATAGATGCTCATATTACAACTTTGACAGCCGTCTATCGCTTTTGAACTCAGCGAAATGTCCGTAATTTATAAAAATAGAAAATTTAAAAGGAAATGAACGTTTTACATTTTCTTTCAACTTATACATACTGCCTCTGTTCTAATTGCGTTATAAATGTTTACTAAAGTAAATGATTCACAAATAAATACAAATCAGTTTCATTTTTTGTCTAATAATTTTTAACTATAATCGATTTGTTATAAGGTTAGTAATTCTTTTGTAAGGCAATGGTAGTTTTCTGATGAAATTTCAATTAAAACGTAATTTGATAAATATTTTAAGGGTGTCATTGCAACTAAATATTTCTTTCAGAAAAAATATGTTCTGAAAAAATTTGATTATTTTAAAAAAAGTTATCATACATGAAAAAAGTATTAAAAATTACGATACTTATATCATAATCGAAAACTAGAATTTTATTATTTTAGTCTTTACAATATTCTATTTTGAAATTACTGTTTACATTTGAATTTGTGCAATATAACATCGTAGTTATAACAATAATTGTATGTCATTAATAGTGTTTCAAAAATTACGATCTTACATTGGAATTTTTTTCTCTAAATGCAAGTTATTCTGCATATACAATGTCATACCATATACAAGTAAAAAGGATAAAACTACTACTACCCTTATTACTCTCTGACTTCTCTACATGCATACGAATGACACTACTTGAATGTATGAACTTATACGTGCACTATTTCTATAGCGTCCATAAGCCTTACGTTAGCGGCTAGAATAGATGAATCAATAAGAAATCATCGCTAAACGTTTTAAAATCAAAGTGATAATATATTGGCAATCAAATTTCATTTCATGGAAGAAGCTGACGTAATACATTACAATATATTATTTTCATGACAATAATTTTATGGTTGATTTTTTATTTATTTTGGAATATATTTTCACCACACAGTCTCAAATTTAATCATCAACTAAAATGATTTTAATTTTTCGAGATCTTTTTGAATCATGAGTAATGAGTTTAAGTGCATACAAAAAATCCATAGAAGAAAAGATACCAAATTTATTGAATAAATTTTTCTTTGACAGTTTTTAATTTTTTCTTGGAAAAACCTGAATAACCATTAAAATCATGAATCAAAATATTATGATGAATTTATTTATAATTATTTGTTTGTCTCATTTGTAGTCCATATTTGCCCAGGTTGTTTTTTAGATTTGAGAATTAAATAAAATAATTGTCTACTTTGCAGAATTTGTTTTCTTATTTTAATATCGCAATTTTTATTAAAGTGTATAAGAATGTATGCTGCTTATAATTATAATCTTTGTTAAAAAAGATTTACGATACGACACCGTAAAAATTACAATATCTTGGTTCAGATCCTGTACTGTAATAATTACCGAAACTAGTTTTTACGGACGAAATTGAAATTTCCTTATAAGGTTATGTTTTCGTTGAAGAAAGAATTAATCATAATTAGTCAGTCTTTACTTTTAAATTCTATAGGTATTCATTAATCATTTAGTCCCTAATATTTGAGCTTATCATGAACATAACATATTATCATTTCTTATTTCAAATAAATTATTTATTCTGAAATAAAGGGTTAATTTGAAAGAAGTGCGTCTAATATTTCTTTTTAAGATTAGTTACGAATAACATAAAATAATAAGAAAAAGTTACAAAACAAAATTATGTTTTACCTAACATGTTTGGGTATACAAAATAGAAAATGCTCTTTCTTATGTCTTAAAAACAAAATAATTTCTTCTAAACTTTGATCAGTTTTCTTTCGAACTGAAAAAAAATGTTAAAGATAATATTAAACACAATTTTAATGAACTATGAAAGTTATCAGTATTCATAAGTGAAGAATCAAGTAATAAGTGAAAAATAATAATTTTTATTTCATGAATTCAGTTTCGGTTTCGGTCGTAGTTTCGGCTTGACGATAGCCGAAACCGAAAATTCGGTCAGATACTAGCAATAATCAATAACAGAAATGATGTGAGCCTACTAGAGCTGGCCGCTTCAAAACTGTTGGGGTATTAGGCTCGAATCTATTATCGAGCGAATTTTCAATATTTCTCGATTTACGAATTTTTATTAACGCTAGAGTTGCTTAAAACTTTAGAAGTCATAAAGCGACGGTAAATAACAATTTAAAAAAAAATCAATAAGAAGAAACTACGAAGTTATAATTGGAATTTTTGCTTTATTTTTTTTCTGTATACATAATTCTACCAATTGTCAATTACTTAAATGTTACTATGGAACAGACTATTATCTTCATAACTGTTACATTTAAATATATAAAAATGTTTTATGACTCCATTAAAACAATTAATCGTAGTATAATACAAAACAGTCTTAATTAAAATAAAGCAACACTTTAAATTAAATAACACATTAATTTAAACTGCGGTTAGTCAAATTTAGAGTTTCAAATAAGCGGAAGCAGAAAAGAAGTATACAAGTACGTACTCATATATATTCGGATATCTTCATTAATGAATAAGCATTCATATTTTTTTGAGAGATAAAGTGAAAATGAAACGTTTGATTCATATAAGACCCAATGAAACATATAAACGTATATATAAACCTAAATGTTATATCTACGAACATGAAACGTTGTTGAGTTAGAGTCTCAGCCCTCAAGGGCCTCATGTATCACATTAGCCCTCCGACAGACGCGCGTACGAAAATACTCGTGTAGGTGAAGCTTCTACGTATATCCAACGTTGTAAAGACACTACATCTTAAAATCGCAAGTGAAAGAATCAACCATCACGTCCCATCTGTGAACCATCCTAGCTACACATATCTCTATATCTTAATATAATATCAAATATTTTATATTGTAAAGCAAAAATTCCACACATTTCGATTACATAGCTCCGTTTCATTCGAATAAAAACCTCAAAAGAGAAAGGAGAGTGTTAGAGTTCTTTTTTTATATTTATTTTTCCATAAATGTATTTTAAAATACAATGCGGACCAATATATAAAATAAGTACTCTATGCATACCTAACCAATTTCTAGATATTTTTCTCGTATTTTATAGAGGCTGGAAGATTTTTACAAATTCGTTCTTTGAAATGGAAATCGTTCAATATAGATATTATATGGATAGATGCTTATTGAAATTTACGTTTAAGTCTTTTGAAGAAAATGTACTATTGAAAAATCAAGAAAAAATCAAAGGACATTCAATAAACCAATCAAATGCTTTGCCAATTTTTCCTTTAAATTTTAAAAGAAGAAACGAACACTATCCTAGTTTATCATCCCCATATTAGATTAAGATGAATCGTAGAAATTTTTTAAAACATAGGTTTTTCCCCACTATGGCTATTATTTTATGAAAGTGTGATGAATCGTACGGGCCGGAAAAGGGAACGAAAGGAAAAGGGCATGGGCACCGGGTTATGTACTAGTTTTATAAACAATTAATTATATTAATGAATACACAACAAGTGGCATTCTACGGTAACAGAAAAATGCAATAAAACAATTCGACAGAAAAGTAAAAGTGAAATTGTTTTATGAACTGCGATCGTCATACTTCCATTGATATGTCCCTTCATCCATCTTGTCACACTAAGTGATACTCCCTCCTTCCTCTTGTATGGGAACGTAGTTTATAAACGATCCTTTAACAATTCCTCACCGTGTGTACAATCTTTTAGGCTACACTTGCACACATAGAGTATTTTCCTTTATTTTTTTCATGATTTCTCAGAGTCATTGTATAGCGGTTCATAGTCAATACTTTTCTCAATTTATTTTAAGTTTTATCCACATAATGGCAATAGCATCTAAGTAAAATAACTGTAATAGATTAATAAATGCATTAACTGAATCACTGAGTCCATTCAGGCAATTCAGTAGAGAAGAGGAAAGGTACTATTTGTTAGGGTCACCTGACCGTGAGTTAGAAAACATGTATTAAGATTTAATTGGTTGTTTACTGAAGTTTATCTCAGAAGCGATCCTAACCAATTGAAACTATAAACAAAGCTGGGATAAAATCCTTTTAGGATGCAGTGCAGAAGAACTCTGAGGAGAGGCCCCCAGAACGATGAAGAAAAAAATCGTGCATTTTTAAAATGCGAATATATTTATAGAAAAATACTGAAAAATCGTATACGTTTCTTGAAAATTAAGCACAATATCAAAAAAGTACCAAAAATTCACAAATTACTTATAAAAATATATTTTTCATTATTTTCTTTCCGTTTTAAATGCACTATTAAAACTATAAATTAACAGTAGATCTATTTACACACAAAAGACCAGAATTGATTGGATTTATAATTTTACTACAAATCATATGTTTTCTTTATCGTACAATTCTTGATACTGCCTATATATTATGTATATAGCTAACAACGTTAATAATGGCCTATCTATTCTACAGATATATACAAATCAATATAACAAGAATATGTTTATTTTACAATTCTTAAAAATTGTATAAATTTACTAAGAAAATAATAACTGCGGTTTTTAAAGCCGATTTTTTTTTATTTTCGAATCGTTTACATATAATGACATGTGACTTTTCACTATCTACATCTTATTTAATATTTAATTTTAAATAATATTTATTTTATTTTATTAACGTCGTACAACCATTGGTTGATTTCACAATGTGTTTAGACAGCTTTATATCTGTTATCATCAGTTAGTTTTGATATTTTTTTTTTATTTAAATATTTCTCAATTTTCAAATTTATTTTAAAAAAATATCTTAAATTATACTAGAAAGCTGCATTTTTTTTAAATTATGATAGAACAAACGTATAGGCATAAGCATATATGTATAAGAAAAACAAACACTTCATATTTCCCTATCATTGTTTTATTATTTTTTTTTTGTTTTCTGACAACATCAATCTTTAGTTTACCATTGTTTACTTTACTTTCCCGAAAAAATCAACACGGATTAAAGCAAAAATACTGACAACCCGAAGAGTCTATAGGTATTTACAAACTGAAAATGTATAGGCTTGCTTTTGTAATAGTTAATCCTCTTTTATTTAATTAAAGTACCTTCAGATAGAAAATATTTAGGATAATTCCTTTTATAAATTATAATACATGAAAATATTTCAAGGTACACCGCTACATCTATTAGTGGTTTAGAAACTCAATTAATAATAAGCTTAAAAAAATTACGTTGGTAATAGAAACTAGAAATAGAATAAATTACTACTATTTTAGTAATTATTATTTATGTATATAGTTTTGCTTATACTTTACATAATATATTGATTTTAAAACAAATTAAAGTTACCAAAACTATTGCTCTTGCCAATATATATAATATAGACACTTATAGGTATATAGCACGTGGTATATGCAGTGGCGTGCACAGAGATTTTAGGTAGGGTAGGCAGAAATTTTTAAAAGCTACTTCAATATAATCAAAAATGCATGTTGGTTTTGCTTAGTCGTTATGATGAGTAAATAATGAACCCTATACCGATTAGCCAACAAAATTTTAAAGTGTGAATTTTCTGAATTTTTTTTTTGCCAATCGATGGGAAATCGTTATATTATAACGTTATATTATAATATTAATAATTAGTTAATTAGTCATTGATATAGTAAAATGTTAAGAAAATATAGTTCAAAGCTACATACAATAACAAAAATGCGGGAAAATTTAGGAAACAGTTGATTAAATGTAAAACTAAAAAAAAAGTTAAGGAAAACTAAACAGAACCTCTCCCCTTCGAAAAAAAAAAGGCAACTCAGAAATTAATTTTTTTCCTCAAATTATATTTTCACAAAATTTTTCACAATAACAAAATTCGAAACATAATTAAAGAGGTTTTTCTCCAAACATTTTTCATCACTAATGAAAATCAACTTATCACACAAAAAATTTTTGAAAAAATATATATACGAAGTAAAACATTAAGTAAGTGTTTTTTGAAATTCGAAAAATATTTTTCTTTGACTTTTTTTAGTTTTAGTTTTAATCAACCGTTTCCTAAATTTTCCCTCATTTTTGTTATTGTATGTTGCTTTAAACCTTAATTTTTTAACATTTTACTATATCAATGGCTAATTAATTAATTTATCTTATGTATTTAATTACCGCTAAACTATTTTGTCACAAACGAAACGGTTTCTTTCAAAAATCTCTACGAACGATTTCCCATCGATTGGCAAAAAAAATTTCGGAAAATTCACACTTTAAAATTTTGTTGGATAATCGGTATAGGCTAAATAATGATGTTGATATTTTCAACGACAAAAATCCATAGATAGACTCAATTTGTAAACTTTATTAAAGAAATACAATATAATCGTCAGATATAAATAATACAGATAATAGATAATATATTATTAAAATTTATTAGAATTAAATAATAACAATGCACGTAGATTACTGATCGTTAAATCGATTATTGAGATGAATCAAATTCAAACTTGTAATTTCAGCGATAATGAATAAGAAACGATGCTACTTCGGTAATTATCGTAATTTGTCGTGTGCAAGAAGACAGTGTCTTTTTTTGAGGTTGTATGTGTAGAATTGTATATTTGTATTATTGTTTTTATACGAACGCACACACTGCCACGTATGTGTGCTATGAGTGCACACATATAAATATTTAGACACGAATAGTTTGTGTCTATCCCGCCGCGGAGCGGAGCGCTAGTGCATTGCAATGCAAATATTATCAGTCGCTTACTTGAAATTGAACGAACGAATGAGCTGGCATAATCTGTATACTGTATAGATGATATCCGTTAAGATTTTTTCTTTATCTGTATTTGGTAAATAAAATAAAACTAGATATCAGAACAAAATTATAAATATTTATCTGAATTATGTAGGGTAGGCAGTGTCTTTTTGTCTATATGGAATGCACGCCACTGGGTATATGTGCTATTTTATTTTGATATTAAGGAAATACGAAAAACAATATTTACATAAAAACATTGACACTAATGACTATAACAGAAGTGTTTAAAATCATGTAACGACGGATATTAAAAAAGTAACGACTAATAAAAAATAACATATTAATCATTTTTACTCGTTATCATTTCCAAAACCGAAAACAAGATTTCGAGCTGAGATTAAAGTGACATTTTAATTTATGAAAATAGGTAGGTACTTTAAAGGTTTTTAAAATTTATTATTCTCAAATGACTAAACATATAAAATGCAGATAATCGAAATATAATATATATTTGAAAATATTATTTGAAACGAGTACAGTAAAAGTAGCCCGAATAATTTTTCAATTCATAGATATAAAATGCTATACTCTTTCTTTTGTATTGGATATTTGATCTGGAGAAACATATAGCCATTATTAAAAGTTTACTGTTATTAAAACGAAAATTGTTATAATAAAAGTTTGCTTTCGTCATTCAGTTTATATAAGCAATTATTCTTGACATATAAAGACTTCAGGCTGACGTTAAATACTATCAAAACTTTACCAAAGTCCGTTTCATAAACATAACATATTTCCATATTTTAATAGATATTTAATTGCTTGGTTTTTCTACTCAAATTATACGAAATACGTAAAAATCAAATTATTAATATTTTCATACGAGGATCTACTTCCCTGAATAATATTTCTTTTATAAATTTCGATCGTTTTATTAATTTGGCTTTTATTATTAATATAAAACAGGAACTAATATAAAAACAACTGCTACTTCAATTGGAAAAATTTCAAATTGAAAAATATAAATATTATTTTTCAGTCCACCGGATATTAAAAATTGAATGGTTTAATAAGTGAAACTGCATTCTCATTTATTATCTGTAGTGAATAAAAAATATAAATTTATCAAATCCTATGGAATATCTTTGAATATGTTTTAAAACTTAATTGATTAATTTTTATAAGTGTATTAGATGCGTTTTTTTAAAAGAAATTAATTGTGTTTTTAGAAATGAATATGTTTTTCGTAAAAGAAATAAAAAAAAATCCATATACACCACGATAAACAGCAAATCTAACGAAAAAATCTAACCAGCACCTACGTTACGTAGACAAAGTTACGAGCATCAGCTGGCATCAGGTGTATACAGTCATCCCTCGATTTACGCGGTACTCATTTTACGCAGTTTCACTTTTACGCGCTCAAAAGAGTTCAATTTAAAAAAAACATACAGATTATCCATACCTCTAGGACTAGAGTTCTGCATCTCCCTCTATTGCACGTGTATTGCGTCAAAGGTTATTGTAGAGTCCAGTTATATAGTCATTCTCTTAACTATAAACATGTCTAAATTAATGTCGAGCTATTAAATCCACTTTTTAATTAAATTCTCATTTCTTATACAGATATATGGTAAGTGTATATATAATGAACTCGTTTTACGTGGTTTTCTGGAACTTACCGCCCTATTTTATGATAAACTTGAAGTCTCGATTTACGCGGTTTCGATTTATGCGTTTTCTCTTGGAATGTATCTCCCGCGTAAATCGATGGATGAGGTTATATATAAAAAAAATCATAAATTTATAAAATATAAAAAAATAGGTTCTTGGAAACTGAGTTATCTGAAGCACATACAATAATTATTGCATATAAACAGTAAAAATCAAAAAATATAAGTATAAAAGTAAGAGCCTCCTAAAGTTAGAATTTGCTTATTGGCCTAAAAATCAAGTTACACTACTGGCAATGCCATAACTAGAATAGTACTAGCTGTGTCTAGGTACAGGACCCAGAGCACGACGAAGTTTTAAACCATGCATTATATTATGTACAATAAATTTAGATGATAGATTTTTTATAGACATTGTTTGTTTTATTGTTATAGACCAAAGCCGAATAATATTATAACATTTCTCAACGGAACATTTATAAAAGTTCGCACTGGGCGTATAAAAGACTAATTACAGCACTCTATGAAGGTATTCAAAAGAATCGAAGTACATGAAGTATATGAAGTTTACATTATAAACACTTCGATTATGGCCTACTGGGTAATCAAATATAGAAGTTATTTTTTTAACAAAAGATAAATATATACGGATTACAAATTCATTAGTGAACTTTGTCGTAAAAAAAAGGTTTAAAAGAATCTGCTAAGCCAAAAAACATTGAAAAGATTTTAAATGAAAAAAAGGAAGTTAAATATCGAACTTAATCAGACTTTTTTTCCGAAAACGGTAACTTGTAAAGCATAACATAAAGGAAAACAGGTATCGCAGCGTAAATTGAAAAGAAGACAATGGTTAGATTAAGCATCACAGCGAATGAAAACAGGGATTAACTTTATATTGCCTGATTGAAAAAGTCTCAATAGTAATAAAGAAGCTTAACCACTGATTATTTTGTTTCAAGCAGTTTCCACTTAATTAGAAAAGGTGGTTTTTCACAAAAAAGTTTCAAACTTAATTCATCGTACTTTCAAGTCTATACAATATACCCACACGTATATATGTACACACTAATAGGTATATACGGACGAGTATTTTTAATGAATGCGAGACCAACGAAAAATTAATTATTTTTTAAATTAAAGTACATTTTTTAATCCAGTCTACCCTACGCATAATTTTTGATTTAAATAAACAATCTATAAAATGGAAAAAATAAAAAAAATGTAATAAATTATAATTTCAATGCGAAAGAATATTTTCGGTCACATTGAAACTAATTCAACAAAAACTATAAGTCTATCCTCGGAATTAGCAATAAAATTTGTCCTGATTTTAAATCTATAAATGGTATAAAACATTTTAATATAACTCCAATAAAAATACTCGCAATAAAATTTTACAAGATCTCTTACAAAGTTGATGTTATTGTTTAGTAAAATTTATGTATTTTAAATATTTTTATGCTCTAATAAAATAGACAAAAAAGAAATATTCACCATAATCAAAATTTTATTTTCTTCCAATCTTTTATTGACAATATTCATAAATTCAATGACTGAAATTCTTATCTTACCCCTATTGCTGTTACATATTGTTTTATAAATACAAGATTTCTGAATCAAATCAAAAATATTTCATATGTGGAAACAATTCACATCTCTGTTTTAGTATTATTTGGAAAATAATTATATCACTTTCTATTGATTCTATGCTTTGAATATAGTGGATGTATTAGGTTGGTGCGTATGAAATGTCGAAATTTAACGAAGATGTATAAAACTACATATTTTTTTCAATAACTGTTTATTTAATCAAAATATGCTCCATTCACTTCAATACACTTTTCCCAAAGAAATTTTAAAGTATAGATGTCCCTATCTTAAAAAAAAATCTGACTTTTAGGATCAATAAACTCTGATATCGTATTTTTCAAACTGTTTTTATTTCCGTACCGTTTAAATTCCGTCTAAATTTTTAAAATATGAAAGTCGGTTGGCTGGAGATTCAGTCACAACGAATAAATATCAGAAGTTAGTTATCGTGTCCGGAAAAATTCGGATATGGCTTAATTGTTTTTTCTACCACTAGCAGCGCATTGTCACTAAAAACTTGACCAACTGATATACTGAATTGTTATTTGTTGTTCGCTTCTTTGTTATTGTTATTCAAACTTAAGCCAAAGCTGCCAGAACATTATATGTATGAGCTTCATATAATTTAGTATCTAAAATAGCAAAAAATCAATATTATTTAATTCTAATTTAACTTAGAAAACAATTTTCCATTGAAATTATTAAACCTTTGTGAATTATATGGTAATGTATTTAGCGGTTATCTACTTGGCATAGTAATGACACTAGAGCCCTCATTTTGTGAACGACTTAGCAATACAGCATTCGTTCTCCTGTTATATATACTTCATGGATTCGGTGAATAGACTGGGTGCTACAAAACTTCATATCGCAACGCAATCTCGATGAAATCGGATTAGTAATGATGAGCATAAGTTAAACCGATTCAGCTTATTTCGCTCGGTTAGTTTGTGCGGTACCCACTCATCCATTTTCTTCACCTTTCCAATTTCGGAAAGATGTCGTAATTGTGTTGTATGGTCAACTTTCATTCAGGTAGCCAACTCCCTAAGTGAATACAATTGGATTCGCTTCTACAAATGCCTTCAGGGCATCATTTTTCACTGACATTTTGGCTCTTCAGCTTGTAGTGAAAAATTGCCAGACCGAAAATGTTCAAACCAATACTGCACTTTTCAATCTTTAAAAGTATACCTAAACGCTTGGTTTATGTTACATGCAGCTTTTGCAGCATTATTATCAAGTTTATATATACACAAAAAATTACATGAATATCGGTTCAAAATTTAAAATAAACTACAAAAGGAAATACTTTTGAGAAAATCTCCATTGTTGAAATGTGGCTCTCGCAAGGGACAGTACGACTATAAACGAGAGTATACCAAAAACAAAAGTAGAACATAAACAGGAAGACAAACGTTCACATGTAAAAAAAGTTCAATATTTCATATGCAACCTAATACACTGTAAATACATAGAGTATATGAAGCCCACATGTAGACAATTGGTCACCAGAATCACATTATATGGGTAAAAACGATTCCCACGCATATTGTCGCCAATCTTGTACTATTAAGTTGTCACAGAAACTATGAGAAGTCCTACACATTGTAAATGATTATCTGCAGACTATTATATAGAATTTGACCTCATCCCGAACTTGTCAATTGTCATACGAAACAACCGTTCAGCTAGTTCAAATTAAATTAATTATACCATTTTCATATAGACAATGACAAATCGTTACTGAAATCTGGAAATTTTCCTTGCTTTCAAATTAATTGGAGTAACACTTTAACCCTCTTTATATTCCCAATCACAATATTTTCATAATATTTCTAAAATTGTGTATTTCTATTACAAAAGTTGAGACAAAAGTGGAGATTGTGGGACATTTCAGCTTATAAAACAATAATTGTTCCTTGTACTGCTTGTTGTACAATAGTACAAGTAGTAGATACTAAATGTCGAAGTTTGTTAACATGTCAATGTTTGAATGTCACCATTGACTCTTCGACAATAGTTAATAGTTGTAAATACTCGTACATTTTCTCAAAAGCTGTTCAAACTACACTTGAAATATACACTCAATGATTATCAACTATTCTGTTTTCCCTGAAAGGTCTTATAAAATAGAATTATTTAAAATATATAAAAATTATAATTTAAATATTTTATTGCCAAAAATTAAATGTTATATCTATATCCTTTTGATATAATAGTTATAATACATAATAATTTCTGATTCCTTATATATAATTTATATACATATTATCATCATCGATACTTACGTGTTCAATGTGCAAATGAACATTTTCATCTTTGCAGAGTTTAATTGTTAATTCTATTACTTAATAAACTACAATCGATGCTTTCAACTAACAATTTCACTATTTCAGATTATAAATATATTTAAAAAGTTATATAAAGACGAAATAAAGTTTCGTAAAAGGAAGGATCTTAATATAAGAATTATAAGATATAAATATAGGTGCACTTATGCAACCATTCGTAAAACATGTTAAGACGTTGATATAATTGCATAACTTCACAAACTATATGTAATTCGTGTGAAAAATCTTGTTCCAGATGCTACATTCATGCGTCAACTATAATCACTAAATTAAGCAAATATATTTAAAATTATTTAGGAAAACTTTCGATTTATTCTATAATCCATATCCAATTTTACATCCCTTTAGTAATTCTCTTAAGAGAACTTATTTTTAATTGTTCATTAAAAAAATTCCATTCCTTGTAATTCAAATATTATTATATATTAAGATACAACGATAATTTATTTATTAAATTTTTTACTTTTTATTGTATGTAATTTACTTGCAAGACGTTTATAATGCAATTATGCATAAGTATGATGTTAATAAATTGAACCAATTAGATAATGAGATAGTCATTTACGCTTAAATTTTATTATTTGTAATAATTTGCACAAATGGTGCCGTTATTTTAATTGTTAATGAGTTTTGTTCAGATAAAGACCAAAATCTCAAGTGCTGCAATTTGTATTATTACCATATTACATAATATAATATCAAAAATATTATATGAAAAATATTTTTCCAACATCAATTTACATGTTTTAATTTCCGAATATAAACTTGAAAAAAATATAAAAATTATATACGTCATTTCGCAATTTAAACTACGATGAAAATATTGATCTTAAGAAAATTTCTCATTCAATTCGCAATCTTTTTCTTTATACATAATTCTATTTTGAAATATACATAAAGTACAATTGAAAATAATATAAACTTTTGAATAATTATAATATTTTTCTCGGTAATAATATTTTTTGGGTTTTACATTTTTTCCTTAATTAACGTAATTGAAGAGATAGATATAGTATAAGAAATATCTTGAAAGATTCATGAATTAAATAACATACTTTTGCTGAAAAAGTTCAAATGGGAGGACTATGTGTGGGCGAAAATTAGTGGGTGAAATATCAAACGTTGCAATATTAATAAATCTATAAATTAAAAACTGAAACCAAACTTACCCTTTCATATCTCATTTCTGTTTCCTTATTTACTTTGTATCAAATATTCATTCAAAAATTTCTATAACTTTCAGTTTTATACTGTCAGACACTGCAACAGTTCACAAAAGAACCACATGTGAAACTTTCGAAAATAAATCAAGCCCTTGGGCTTTTATATCTTTGTTTGATTTGCTCTATTCGTAAAAGCCATGATAAGGGTTTCTGAAATTATAATCTCAGATTCTTCCAAAATATACATATTATATAGTTTTTTGAAAAATAATAATTTTACTTAAAGCGATCTATCATCTTTAAAATTTGTTTATTTAATTTGTTAATAAAATATTTATACTAAAATATTGACTTAATTTTGGTAAATATTTTTCTTTCTTAGTAAAAACAAACTTTTATATTCATTACGCTTTTGTAACTTCTTTTAAATGTTTTTCTGAATTTTTGTACGAAATAAGTGCATCTATTGATTATATTTTATTTCTTAAGTATTTTATATGCAGTAGATATTCATTAATAGGTTTGTTCACCCTCCAATCCACACATCTACATACATAGGTAACTTAAATGTTTTCTTCTAATTTTTTTTTCTCAAACAAATGAAAAGAACTTCTGATTACCACAATTGTTTATATTACCTTAAGTACAACTACGAATGCAGTTTGGATAAAAATCACTTAAATAAAAAAAATATATATTCCAATGCATTTTAGTTCAAAGTTCTACCAAAAATTTAAGACTGTCTAAATCACTGAGTTGTATGACTAGAGTGAACCTGGTCATACATCTGTCAATAATAGAATGAATACCATCGGGCTCCCCTTTCTTCCCTCTTTTTAAGCTCTGCTCCATATGGAGCAGAGTGTCTTTTCACTTGAAGAGGAGAAATTAAATTGTGTACAAATATGTTGTGGAAGGAGTACGAGGATTAGGCAAATTAAGGGGAAACGATAATTTAAATTTAACATTGGACTTATGGAACATGATTACTCTAGCCATACATCTCAGTGGTCTATACCCTGTTTGATCATAAAGATCAAAAAAATTGCCAAATATGGTGTTTTTGACTTCTTTTGAACTCAAAAATCTCTTACAACTACCACAAAAAGTATCACCATTATAATTTCTATTTCTACCTATATAAAAACGAAAAAGAAACAATCTCACTTTGATCATATTGCAAAAACACACACACACACGTCTAATATGCCACTTTGATTATGTTCTTTATGATCTCCAAATTCATCTATACCATTTTAAACATAATGCGACTATATGCAGATTCTAAATTTTCAGCTCCTTCTGAAGGGCGAATGTCATCTAGTATTGTATCTTACAGACTTCTACTCCCAAAACCACGAATTATAATCATTTTTTAAAACACTAATATTCTGCCAAATCGTGATACAATTTAGCCTTATCTTTGCACTTCAAAGAAACGTAAGCAAATTTATAAAGAAAAACATTTTTTTCGCTTAAAAAAACGGTCGTTATCCCGAATGTCATAGTCTTTGTTTGCGAATTTTATTAATAATTCTGTACATACGTAACTCAGTTTTGTACATTTCTAATTCGCTTTCGTCAGAATTAGTACAATGTAAATTAAAATCTTTTTTTTTACTTCTTATTTTTGTACCTATATTCTATTGCTTTCTTGCATATCCAAATTTAACATAAATAACTAGAAAAACATTTAATTTAAAATTGGAAATAGTTTTTAAATTTCATTCAAAAAAATTGTTTTTAGAGAAAAAATCATTCAAGAGAATAGCCAGGAATGAAGTTTTCAACATGTGGCAAGTGTCTAACAGAAAAGATTCAAAAAAAGCTACAGTAACGTTCAGTAGGTACTCTATTTTCAAGCTTAATTCTATCACATAATAAAATATTTCGAAATTTTTTTCATCTACAGTGATTAATTATCTACTTTGCTTATTTTCTTTATCTGTAACATTATTTCTTTTATTTATAAATAATAATGCGTACTTCAACATATGACATTCATATTTTTTCAATTTGAAGCTTCAATGATCTTAAATCTAGATTTGCATATTGCATAATAGCACATTATAATGTTTGATACAAACACTTTGAAATTAGTCAAGTGCATTTCAACTACCCATACTTCTAGATAAATTAATTATCTAACAATCCGAACATTAGTTACATTTAGCATATTTGCAAAAGCACGTTTAAATTATTACTTCTTAATCGATTTTCTTAAGACACTGAAACCTAAAAAAAAAATGTAATTATCAATATTTCAGTTAGATATCATAATCACAGAATAATTAATAATATTTGCAAAGTTTTCAAATTTTGTTATGAAAATTCAGTACTATAATTGCTTCCTTTTTTCTGTTACAAATATTACATTTTAATAACACCTAGTGTATGAATATTATATGCCTTCATAAATCATATTTGTCAATTATAAGGTTTGGATTTTATTCCTTTTGGTTACTTTTCCTTTTTGCAGACATTAAGCAATAAAATACACAAAACAACATGAGCGTACATATTCAAATAATTAGATATAAGGGTATGAAATTCTAGAACGAATTTTCGGGTATAGTCTAATGATGAATTTAAGCTGAATAACTGATTGTTGATCGCGTTGAAACTCCGCGGAATATTAAATTGAATTTTCGAAACCATTGAAATTACCTCTCACATACGTTGAGTATTAAATTTCAGAGGAGAAAACTATCATCAATAACTCCAATTCGAATTATTTCAATATTAAATAATTAAACTTCGAGACGTACAGATGTAATTTAGTGAATTAGTCGACAAATAAGAGTGAAAAAGTGATTTAAAAGGAAAAAAACAACTAATGATGACACAATAAATGAACAGCTCTCACTAAAACGGACATTTAACTGGATCGGCATATTTGTCTGTCGTATGAGGCTGATGAATTAAATGATAAGATTTAAAAATAAATGATAAAAACCTTTAGCAAATCGGTGACGCATAAATGGAATGTTCTCAGTACTATTATTACTACCGAGACCCCCTCTGAAGTAGCTCGGCTTAGTTTAGAAATATCGTATGATCATTTTCAACCAATCAGAATACGAACGACGAGGGCTTGGTATATGACGTCATGTGCAGTCGGCTGAAAGATACAACCGGCCTTCACCTTACAATCAGCCGACTTAACGATGAATAGCCTTACTAATGATACTTAACATAGGTACCCTTTTTTACTACAAATCTTGATAAGAAATAAATAATGCAATGATGTCAATTGTCTTCTCTAACAAATCATAATTATCAGACTCAAAAAAAAATTTACACTTTAAATTTTTTATTTTTTAGCTACCTCTTGCTAACTACCTACTTTTATTTAGCATATTTTTAACACATCTACACAACACTAAATAGTTATGTAGGTACACAAACCTCACTCCAATAACCTTCCAATTAAATTCAGTATTTCCTATGTTTATATTTTCCTTCGGTTGTAAATAAAGCGAAATGCGAACTATACAACAATAAACACTTCGTCTTCAAATTAGATTTTGCAGACGTTTACAATTACCATGTGTTTCTAAAAATAAAAATTATGCTGTAACACAATAATTGACGGAGTTTATTTTTAGCCAAAACTAAACTTTGACGTGTATAGGTTCCAATCCACTCACTATGTCCCAATTATTGGTTAAGACCGGTTTAAGTGAATGAGAAAATGACCGACCATGGCCTTCCGTGTTTAATGCAGTCGTTTTCTTACTAACACCTTCCATTATCGCAATGGTGGGACCTTTTTCATATTTTTTTTTAATCTAATCATTCATTTAAATAATGCATTTGTGCTGGTTCCAATAAATCATTTTAACCCAGAAAAAATGAAACTGTCGTTTTATTACTTTGATCGGTGCATCTGACTAAATTGCATTGACGTTCTTAACTATTAAATGGCATTAAATTCATTTTTTTTAATTTATCATCTGTCTTGGCAACTTTACTATGTCACATAAAACAAAACAAAAAATAACATGAAATCAAAAGATTACATTTTAATTGTTGGATATTAAAAACACTTGCAAGTATTGCATTAAATAAATTCTAATAAAACTTGCATTTTTTCTTAAATTCTACAAATCAGAGTTTACCTATGACGCTAATTCATTATTGCATAAATGATCTTTTTGATTGTTCCATTTGAATTTATTCAATTAGCTCAAAGACTTAATATTTTTGAAATTGTACTTCTTTAGGCGCACCATGCGAGGGAAAAAATGAATGGTGTTCCAAATTTAGTTACGAAAGTTGGTTTTCAAACAGTATACAAACTTGGATTGAACTAAACAAAATGCAACTGCGCATGTACTCATCGGGTAATATTTGGTGTATGTAAAATACTAACTATGCCAACTACTCGAGATAACGTACACGCTTTTTTAAAACCAAAATTAACTTCTATGTTTTAAATTTTGTAAAATAGTTTTCCGGTTCCTACCAACGAACAATACTGTTTGTTTATATTTCAAGGAAAATTTTTGAATGTATAACTGAATAATTTATTTTAATTCAAAACATTAATAGGTAAATTAAATTTAAATACATATGTGAAAGTGAAAACCACATATAATAATCATTGTCTCAAATTTGTACAAACTGATTGTTGTCATTTGTTTCAACTGGCATTTCGATTTCATTCAACTCACAATTGTTGTCATTTGTCAATGGTGTTTAAGGTCGCTACTTTTTTGTAGGCAAATACAGAATATTGGTTCTTTAAGGTAGAAAAAAAGAAGGACATTGTGTCAAAAGAAAATAAAATATATTTAACTTTATTATTTTGATTAAAAATATAATTTTCATTACTTTTAGCAAATTTTAACTAGTTATTGCCTCTGCTTAACAGATCTTAACAATCTATATTTAAATTACATTTGTTTTGTACATAAAAACTTTTACAATCGACTTTTTTGTATGTTATACTCTAAACGGAACTTCAAGAAATCAAATTCTGCAAAAAAATATTATCGCATATTTTATTTTTCTTATAAAATATAGAGTGCAAATAACCTAAACAACGTACAGTACTTTATAATAAAGTACGGCTGGCAGTTCTAGTTCTGTCAGTATTGGTAGTGAATATTTCACGGATAACTATTAGTAATACATAATAGATATATTATAGATATATTAGTGGTAAACAGCACATGACAGCGCATGACCAGTACATATATTTTGCTTATTGTATGTTACTAGTAGCTACCCGTGAACTATTCATAGTCAACACTAATACAATTGCCAAATGACAAGAATTATCAATTGAATGAAATCGAAATAACAGTTGAAACAAATGGTAAAAATCAGTTAGTTCAAATTTTTTATTTAGTTTTCACTCATATGTATGTGTTTAAATACGTTCTTGGTCAACATAGAGCCATCTATACCCGGGAAATTTATCTCATCTGAACTGACTTCTTCGATATGTGTATGTCGGAAACGACAGACAAAAAATGAAAATATAAACACATACGTGTCAGTGGAAACTAAATGTAAAAATTTGAACTATCTGATTGTTATCATTTGTTTCAACTGTCATTTCGATTCCATTCATTTATCAATTTTTATCATTTGTCAGTTGTGTCAGTGTTGACCAAATATTTCACAGAAAGCTACTAGTATTTTATAATCTTAATGATGCAAATTCTGTTTAGAGCTCCAGTTATACAACAAAAACGATTGAAATTTATTCACAAAAAATATACTTTTTCAAAGAACTATGACTTCTTACGCACGTCTATAAGTACAAACACACACTCTTTATAATTAATTTTTTATTTTTTTTTTATAAAACAGATCAACCATAAAATTGATGATTATATTAATGCATAAACTGTAACCTCTTTTTATTCTTCATAGCCACGTGCTACGAATAGTTTAAGTAAAAAAAAATATTTATGCGTCATAAGGTTGTTTCTTAATTTTCATTGACCTACCCATTCTATAGATAGCACGAATTATTGATGAATCACCTATAAATTTTTAGCAATATTCAAACAAATATTTCACTACTTTGCTAAATTATAACAACGATTAAAAAAATGTTTACATTTTACTGTATTTGTTTCATCGTTGTACAGCTGCAGAATTATTTCCATTTTTTTTCTTAATAATTCTATTAATATTTATGGTGTATTTGAAATTTACGAATCATAATTCAGGTTTTAAATTAAAATCAATATGAATCATTTGAATTTCAAAATAAATACCGTGAAATGATAATGTTTGTAAATATAAGTATTAACGTAATAATTAACTGTATTTTTGTTCAAAATTGCGATACAAATGCAATTGGTTAGTTAAATCGGGACTTGAATGTTTAAAATTGATTAATGAGATATTTTACAATTACGCTGCGAATTTATAATTCCTTAAAAACCTAGAATTACTTATTCTAAATTGCATGTCGTTTCATTTAATATGGAATTTGCGCTTCTAATAATGTCATGAACATGTAATAATGATTTCATCATACGTCATTCTATATAAATAAAACTTAACGAATTCAATTGAAATGAAAATTAGAGCAACAATTAGTTGAGTAAAATTAACATGACGAAGAGCTTTTCAGAAAAGTAAACAATTTTATTGTAAATACCAATGCGATTATGTAACTATAGGAAAAATAAGTTTAATAATAAACACAAAAGTTTTGTTAATGTGAAAGGATAAACAAAAGTTTTAATAAATTATATACTATAGATAAGTATGAAACTGCCTGTTGTTTATAGAAGTGGAAAAAGAAAAGAAAAATATGTGGAGGTAAGATCGATGACAGTAAAAGGAGGTAATATGTATAGATCGGTTTTGTCTTCGTACTTCTAAATAGATATTTATAAAATGTTGTTCACCTCTGATGGTTGTCAGGTTGTGGCATTCAGAGTGCGGTTTAGCAAGAAATGCATTGACTCTTACCTGTGCCAGACCCAAATCTCAATGGACATTCCATTTACTGTGAAGCTATCGAAATTATTTCATTTCATACGAATATGGCCCTTCGGTAAAATATCATAGCCGTTTCAAATTATTACAAACCGTTTATAATTTGGGTTTGTTAATACCTGTCTACTATACAACCTTTAAACTCTAGAATTTTCTCGAACCAATTATTATCAATGGAATTTCTATCTTTCAAAAAGAGATTATTGGTTAAATTTAACAGTCCAACAAACATTGAATTAATTTGAAAATCCTTTACTTTAAAGAAAAAAAAAATTAAATTAAATGTTTTAAACATGACTATTTACAAATATACAAATGTAATTTATAGGTGAGTAAAGGTGTCAAATAAATGACTTACGCAAGAGTTCATACTATGAAAAACGAAAGTCGTTTAAAATGATCTAATTTAAACTAACACATGTCAAAAAATTGATGAATTTATTATTATTATTATAATACATAAAACATTTTTAAAGCCTTAAATGACTTTTAAAAATGTTTGTCAGCGACCGTGCTTACTGATGTATAAACTCTAATGGAAATTTAATAAAATCAATACATCTTTTTTCTTGATTCCATTTTTTAAAAATATAAAAAAAAACAAACGTATATTTCTTAATGGATCTATGTATAAAAAAAGATATGACGAAATGTTCTTTTTTTTTAAAAATGTAGTAATAATTGGTACTTCTTACATAGTATTTTTATTTGCAATATTAATAAGCAATTATTTATCAAACATTGGCAATCTCATAAGCATCTCATTTCTATAAGCAAAATTAAATAATACAAAAAGGAATTTATTAAAATTACGTAACAATAACGAAGAAAAAACTTGTTTTTCACTAGAAGCTTTATTTCATTTTTTATTATTAGCATTCACGTAATCCTTAGTGTCAGTAGGGGAGACCGGAGTTGGTTGGCTATAGGGGTAGGTTGCCTAATTCTTCTAACTAATCTGAGGTACGATACAACAAAATCTAACTTCGGCCAAAAGTTCGTTTTGATGGTTCCCTTTAACTATGCAGATCGCGACGTTACTACTATCACGCATGATAAAAAAGCTGTACTTATATTTATACAATAAAGAATGCATGTAAGTAAAATTTTCCGTACTACAATTTTTGGTGCAATACCTTCGGTTTAATTGAATGTTATTGGAAATTTGAATAATTTGTAAATTCGATGGAAAGTAAGCTTTATAAAATACACATAAAAATGTCTACTTTTATTTCTTCTGTATATGTTACGGTAAGTATGATGAATAGAAAGATGTAAATAATTATCTATCATTTTTAATAATTACCATAAGTAATTAATCAAATTTTTATATTGCAAAAATCAATGTTTGCAGAAGAAACGTTCGATTTTTTCCATCGATTTAATCGAATGTCTTTTAATCGATTAGTGTTTCACATCCCCAGGTTGGCTGACTTATTGCTCTGGGGCTGGTTGATTAGTTAGTTTTAATATGTGCGCAACATTTTGCTAAATTTGTGAAAACTGTAGTAAAGCTGATTTATTATTTAAATCTTAAATAATAATGATTTCCATATATCAACTGAGGTACAAATGAGGATTCTTGTACCAAAAAAATTGAAAACTTATTTTGTTTAGAATACATTTTCAATAAGAAAATTTTAATTTTTGTTACACATTAATTAAATAAGCAAATAAAAAAAAATAATAAACTTATAAACTATCAATTTTCAATTGATAAATTGCTTTTTTTTGAACTTTCGTTTTAAAATTTAACACTTGCTATTATTTAGGCCAACCTGCCTCAATTACATTGTCAACCTACCCAGAATAAGTGGTTGATAAACTAATTTTTCTTGTTCTATATCAGCAGTTCTACCATATGAAATTTCGATTTAAACGCTGACTTTGCAATATCAAAATAAATTTTATTTTATTTTTATAAAATTTCAAAAAATATCAAAGTTTAGAACTGAAATTTGAGCAACCATCCCTGGTTTCCCCTACTGATGATTTTGACGAATTCACAAATTTTAGATAAAACACCAAAAATTAATTCATTATTATCTCTCTTTTATTATTTTACCTTATTTACTTACATTACCTATACTGATGTAGGTACGGACTTATACAAAAATATGGAATACACTTCATCTAGTAATTAATACTTTTTATTAAAAAAAATGAATCTTAATCATAAATTTTAGCATCAAAAATATAATAACAAAAAAAAAATGAGATGAAAATACGATAATAAATTGCTATTAAATCTATAAACAATTTATTTCATAAAATCAAAAAAAAAATATTCTCAGTAAATATGTTTAAAGTCAAATTTACAGGTAATTTCATTATAATTATTATATTTTGAGTTACTAATTGCCTAGCGAAGCAATAATTTAAAATTGTCTTTAAACGTTAAGAAATAATAATGTATAAATTTGTACAATAAAAACTACCAACTGCACAGCACAGATATTTACGATTGCAAAAAAAAAATTAAAATAAAATGATTTTAATCAAAAGAAATTGTTGAAGTAATCAAAACCATAAAAAAGAAATAATTTATTTCATGAAGTCAAAGAAACTCGAAAAACGTTTGAATTTATTCATTCAATTTCCATTAGAAATAATTTGTTTGAACTCACGTTATATTTAATCAAAAGGAAGTCAAAGATAATCTATCAATCGTTTCTGAATTGCAGAAATAAAATTATTTTCCTACTCAACTTTTCGATTACTATTAAAAATCCCAAACTTTTTCAATTCAATAGAATATGTCTAATCATTTTCAAAAGCATCAGAATGTAGGTAGGTATATTGAATCGTTAATAACTTTTCGATTTTTTTTCTCATATATAAAAAAATGTGTAATCAATGAAATTAAGCTGACGAAAGATATTAATCACGCTCCTATTGAATTTAAGTTATATAATAAATTATTGTTTTACACCTACAGAAGTGTAAATAAAGTGGAATTAGGACGTAATTAGTTTTCTGTTCGTGTATTTAAATATTTTCAAATAATAAGGTTATAACATGCAAAAGTTAACTTCAGATTATGTAAAGTTTTATCGTAATTTGTCTATTGAGAAAAAACTAGAAATAAAAGTACATTTATGTCTATAAATAACTGACACAAAGGAAAATATATAATTAAATGAAAATGTGAAGAAAAAAAAACAACAAATATCTACCTAAGTTTTAAAGTTTGTTTTTTCAATTAAAACGTTCATGAAGTACATTGAAATTAATGATTGGTTACAATTAATTTTAATAAATAGATACATGTATGGTTTTTGTACACATTTAAAAAATGTTAAGTACTTCTTTGTAAAGAAATTCAAATAGGAAGCAAGACAATTAACTGCTGAAGAAATAAACACAAGTAAGAGTACACATTATAGCCTTGTAATTCATTGCGTCGTTATTATAGTTTATTATTCATTAAAAGATACATTCTATAAATAAATCTTGTCATAAAATGGGATATAACTTTTTGGCGATTCATCAATTTTTAACGCATGAAAAACTGGGATAAAGCAACTGCGGAAATTATGCTTCATTTTACTAAAAATTAAATTCTCGATACATTTTTTTTTATTTTCCACTATATGAATGATTGATTTCGCTGCATAAACACTCGTATCAATTTATACATAATATTTATTTAACAGATTCACATCGCTTTTTCTAACAGACAAATGGACAAATTTAGAGTAAATATTGGTAATAAGATCTCTCTCTGCTAGTATGCGTTAAATAACAGTTTTCGTTGACCTACATATTTGACTATAAGGCCAATTTTAATAAAATTTCCTATTGAAAAAGGCAGTTTCAATTAAATTTGTACTTTTTTATTGAAATGCATACACTGAATTAGAAACAACATTTCGAATGGTTGTTTCATATTGGAAAATATTTATATAATCTTTCTCAAGCCATATAATTACAGCTATGGAAACGAATCTACGCTGGAAAAATCCCATGGAAAATCACACTGTGGCGCTAAATAACAAACAACACGTATATTTATATTAATTATTTCTTCATCGATTTGCGGCTAGTATTACTTCAAAATATCCATTCATAATTTGTAATTATTTATTTTTATATATTACAAACAAATTGACTTGTAAACATAATTTAATGGTCATTTATTCAAAAAGTCAGCATTTAAAGGGGTTCTCCCGTGTGATGACTTAAAAAAATATTATTTTTTTTACATACACTGCTTTCTTTGTTTATATGTTTAGAATACGATGAATAAGTAACTTTATAAAAAGTTATGTCGTTCGAAAGATACAGTAGTCGTTAAATTGTAACCGCACTTAAAACCTTCAACTTCTCGTTACGATGTTAAAAATAGAACGTATCATACGGTGATATGTATACAACCTTTGAAAAAAAATGTTTAAAATTCTGAAATATTTGATTGTTTATAAGTATTGTTTCAACTGAATCGTAGTTTAAGTTGAAATGCATCCATTGTTATAATTATTTTTAATTATATTTACAAGAAATAACAGTTTACTTGAATATTCCTGTCACAATCTCTGAAATAAAATGCCTCAGCTGAGTCCGTTTGTCACGCATGCTCACTCACGTTGTTAGTGAGAAAGTGACATACTGAGAACCGAAGCGAATGTCCCTTGTAATTGTTGCGTATGATGTAAAAGAAGCAAAACAATCGATTTTTTGATAAGCCATCTCATTGTGCGGAATACATCCAGTGTTTTGTCACTATTATGATTTTATTCTACAAGTAAATGTTTTAGAGAGGAATACCTAAAATATGAATCCATTCTCTCTTATATTTATGTTGTTTAAATTATGAAATGGAGTATGTACTAAATACGTACGCATAGGTAAGGAAGGGTTGAATCCGTTTTTTTTCAAAACTGTATTTTTCACACTTGTCTTCTTCACATCTCGGGAACGGTTTGACCGACTGATATTCAATTTATAGAGTAGACTGAGCATATTATGTAGACGCATGGGATGAACAAAAATCATCAGAAATAATTCCAATATTTTTTAGAACAAAAACATTGTACAAAAAAAAAGCTATGTAGTTACAAATTTTTCTGCCGAAGTTTGCGAAAAATGCAATTTTTCGTATTTTCAATTGATCATAATTCACTCTTTGTTTATAAGCTTCAGAGCTGTCAGATACGTTGAAAAAGTATCTTAAGATACATTTAAGATACTTAAAAAATGATTTTTTTAGTTATTTTGTATAAAATGTATATACTAAGTTTTATAAAATATTAGGTAATGTAGGTAATCAGATAATTAATTTCTTATCTTTACTAATTAAAGGAAGAATAAATTATGGATGTCTAATCCTTTGTTACCAAAACATACTTTAAAAACGATAGAAGATAAATATAAGAGGCATAAATTGAATCTTACAAAAGAAAACAAAATAAAATTCTGTACCCAATCTCTTGGTATCACAGTATTGAAGTTACTTTTCGGTATCTTAGATACTTTTTAAATTACAAGATACAAATCCTTTTAAAAAGTATCTAAATATCTACGATACTAGTTACATTTAGCAAAAAATGAAGCAACTACGATACAGTTTCATAGATACTTTGAAGTAGCTAAGTCACTTCAAAGTAACTAAGATCCTTTTTTCTAATAGCTCTGATATAGACGGCATACATTTTTTCGAGACGGATGTCTTCTGAGCTCTATAATTTTCACATTCTACAAAAATTTCTGGCTAAAAATGTATATACATACGCATAAAGTAAATATAAACAAACGATAGACAAAGTTCTATCTTTTCGTTGGTCTACAAAAAAAATCCCCAAAAATGCTCAAAAAATAAATCGTCACACTCTTATCGTCGAACTCTCTTAAAAAAAATTTCAAACATTAAAAAAAATCTATCGTGATTGATTCCAAGAAAAAAATTAACGAATTTCTAATGAACGAACCATTAATAAAAGATTAAATTTCAGTGTAAAACATTTGAAGTACATAGTTTATTTTTCTATATTCTCGAGCTATAACAATAAGTGTATATATACAAAAAAAGCAACACTTAACCCTTCATATTAATGTGTATAAATTATTCATCATAGAAGTATCTGTGAAATGAATTTATAATTTAATTATCCGTTTAATATTGTTCGTTGTAGCCTGGAAATTTTTCATTCTTTATATTTGAATAAAAATATGAATTCTTCAACAAACGATTTACGTAAATGGAAATAATGATTAATATCTTATGCTTTTTTGCGTTCAATAAATTATTAATGATAATATTGATGTTACCAATTAAAATTGCAATTTTCAATTCTTTTCAATTGATAGGAAAAACATCATAACAATCCACTAATTGTTGGACTTATTATTATAATAAAGAGATAGGTCAAAGTTAAAGAGTTTAGAAAAGAGGAAAGAAAATATGCATAGATCAATTTTAATTTCATTTGCAACTAACAATTTGTTGTTCAAAAATGTTGTCCTTTCCTTTCTTTTTGTCCTCTGAAAATTCGCCCTTTTGACTGCAAATATTTTATTGTTTAACCTTAACCTTTTTATATATATTGTCATCAATTAACGAAACCATTTTCCTTGACTTGAGAAGGCGTAAACTGCTAAATCCGCATAAAAACAAGCTGAATAATCTCGAAATACGTAAGTATTTATCATAATGTATAAACATAATTTCGTTTACGCAAAAGATTTTGACTAGTTTGTTTATAAACAAATGTTTTCTTTACTAAATAAAAGATATATAGACAACTTTTTTTTATATGAATCTTTAAATTTACATATAAAAGTGTAGTTTAATTGATTGCGGCTCATTTAATTTTATTTATTTTACTTATCTAAAAATGAACAATTAAATCTAATGAATAGCTTCAATGAAAATAAGATAATTTTAACGATTTTAAAATACACAAATTGGAAACGTTTTTGTCTCAACAAAATTTATGTATAAAACGAATTTCAGACTAAATAAATAATTACTTTTTTGGTTGGAAGAGTTTTAAGTGTGTACGAATTTTATATAACTTTTAAATTGTACAGTTCGCAAAAAACGATTCTTTCTAGTTAGTTGGAAATTACTTATTATTTTAATTTTAAATATTCTCTCAAGCTTCATTTTTCTTGTGTTCATAACTTTTATTATTTTTATGTTGTACTAGTTGTTATATAAAGTGAAATAAAGGAGTTTTGTATCGATTTTAATTGAATTTTTGGTCAAAAGTAATACGTCGTTTACATTTTCAGCAAAATTTTTATTATGATTTATTTTATTATTCCCATTGTAGGGGAAAGTGAGGTAATTGTAGTCATCTAAGCAAAAGTTAAAAAATAAACAATTTAGGTTACAATTATTTATTTTTTTGGACATTAATCATCCTGTAGCTATTTGACTTTCCGTAATTACTAACAAATATTAAAAAAATGTACCTTTAGCCCGTTAAAATCACCTTTTTTAAAAAAATGCTACTTTCACTAATGAGAGCCATCACATAATACTCAACAAAATTAAACTTATTTTGATCAAATCAAAACTATAAAGAATCAACACAATATAAAATAAAACCTTTGGTGTCTCCCGTTTTCTTATTCGAGGCATCTAAAAACAAAATTAAACATTATTATATGACGGCGGAATGGGAGCGCCAGTAGTTCTCATTATAAGAATGGTACCATCTAGAAATATTAGATCTAACTTAAATAAAATAAACATCGCTTAATAATTTATCTTCCACTTTAATCCTAAAAGTTATGAAGTTACACATTTAATAGAAGCAAAATACAATAGATTAATAAAAGTTTTTAGATACTTAATTTGATTGCGAGATTTTCTTATAGAGATATCTAACAAAACTAACGTTAAGTTCAAATCATCGTCATGTACGCAGTACTGTACCGGCTAGCGGTGATCACGTGACATAACAGAATGTTCCCGAATCCGTTTGTGTCATTTTCGAGCGAATATTTTATTCTGATCTGTATAAACTGTAGTAGCTCCTGATAGGCGCTACTAAGGCACGATTCGAGGTCGACTTGTGATAGTACTGAGAATTACTATCAAGGTGGTCGAATCGCTAGCATCGATTTGTCTTTTCTTGGTTAGGGAAAGGAATTGGACTCGATCATTCCAAAGCAGATACGTAGTTTAAAAGTGACAGCAGAATGACAGACACAAAAATATTCAAAAGAAACTGATTTTTGTAAATTATTCAATACAATATTTAAAACATTGTAAAATAAGATGATCGAAACATTATGTTGCATTATAATTTTTTTTATATTTAAAGTAAAAATCAGTTTCAATACCTAGATATAAATGATAAATAGAAATATGCAATTAATAAATTGCTCAACACTGTAACAATGATTATAATTTACATTATTCGCCAAATTATGGTACTGTAATGAAAAATAAAGTCATTCGTTTCAAATTAAATCTACCGCTCAAACAAAAGCTTTTAGTTCAAAGAATCGGTGTTGATGGCACTTATCGGTGCTCATTGGTCATCATTGGTCTTATGCGAGTAGCGTCTACCAGAATGGCTCCCATTACCCCACGCTCACCTAATTCTTTAGGTATCAGATTTTATGACATTAAACATCGCACCGCTTTGGTCACATATAAATCATTTTAAGTATTCTACAGTTATAGGATTAAGTTCACTCGTTCAAATTCTTAAAATTCCAAATAAAAAGTATTATAAGTCTTCTTATAAAATTAAAAACTTTTGAATTTTTGTCCATTGGTTTTACAAATACAATTTGAAACTGCAAACTTTTTTGCTTTACTACTATAAAACGCTACACTTAAACTTCACTTATTCTAAGGACTTTTTTTTGTGATATACCCATATTCAGCTTCTATTATACGCAGGTACATATCTACTCACATGAACTTTATCCAAAATTTATCAAGAAACATTTTAGAAAGACATATAATTCAATGAAAAGAGTTTAAACAAGTCACAACTTTGAGGTCAAAAAGTTTTACGTAAATGTAGTCGGAAATTTTTGGAAAAAAATATTATTTGCATTTAGATGGTTGGTGATGATCCTTATAAAAATATATTTGGAACTAAAAGCATTACATGAATAAACAAGTGTTTATGTATATAGCTATATTGTAAATGTCACGATTCAAAATCAAAACCTTGGACACATGATTTCAAAAACAAGGTTGAGATCGTCAAGATAATCGAATTTTTTTAACGATAAGTCTATTTTTTATTTATTTTCATACCTGTGATAAGAAATCGTTAAAGAACAATATTAAATGTATGTTTACCAGTTGTAAATTTTGTATGGTGCCAATGAATTATATTTCAATGCTTATCAAAATCAATTTTAATTTTAAATGTAAATTTCATTCTTTCTTAAACGCAAATAAAATTAGAAATGAACGAATTTCTTTATTAAAAAATAATTTCCTCAAGCAATCAAATTCCAAATTTGCTTTTCTTATATCCATAATTGATTCATTTTCTTTTTTAAATGTATTTTATAATTATTAAAAAGGGTTATAATATCAAAATTGATTATTTTTCATTTTGTTTTCGTTGCTTTTGTATAAAAAAAATTAAATTAAATGTAATTCCATAACTTTAATTTTTAATTCAAAATTAACAATTTTGTATTTCCAAATTAGATGAATTCTAATAAATTTTGCTCAAACTCAAGAGTCGGTAATAAAATTTAGAAGTAAATTTTTCATTTTTTTTACCGATATTAAATTGAAAATGTGGAAAATATATTGAGATTTCCAATAAAACATTCATTATTCGGTTATTAAATTATCCAATTAACAAATTAAATTTCTTTCAAGAATAGAAATTTTAATAAATGAAAGAAGCGTCGTTTGATGTCTTCACCTAATTACGGCTTTCTTTTTTCTTAATTATTTTCAATGGGGTTGCAGACTTTATATTTTCATGAGCCATAATGTTTGCCAAAAAATCTATTTATTCTAATTACTCGCGACCCTTATTTCTTTTTCCAACATCAAACGCTTCAATCATCAAATGCGTCAAGTATTTTTCTATAAAAAGTTATTCAAATCAGCAATCGTCTTAAGATTAGGTTTTTTTTTATTTTTTATTTATTGATCAATAATTTAACAATCACAACCATATGAACTTGATTGACGTAAATAGGTACAATTTGGTTGAGTATTGAATGAATAAATTAACATTCATTAAGATCATTTTATACTGTCAAAAGATTTTTATTTTATATACTCATACATGAACCGATGAAATGAATTACACACATACATATTATTATTTATTTTTTTTATTCAAACACATTTTACTACCAGATTGACCATTAAAAATCAGTAATTTTAATAAGCAAGTAATTATTATTAAATTGCTGTATAAGTGTCACAGATATGGGTGAAAAAAAAATAATTAATATTTTTTTTCGTTAAGAATCTAAATTTCATATATGGAACAAATGTAAATGTCAATACATTATTATTATTATATTTTCAATTAAATTTAGTAAATATAAATATTCGATAATAATATATATATAGACACATATATTGTTTAGAAAAAAAATATATTTTTTACCTGAAATCATTAGTATGGATTTGGTTTTTAATGCAAAGTAAAAAAAAATGTAATTATTATCTACAGAACGTAAAATTCCTTAAATTGAGGTATTACATCGCAAGGTCAATATGATTATTTTATGATACTTAATTTTTTCCGTTTATGTTGTTTTTCAATTGAATATTAAATAATCTTGAGTAGATGTGTTTATTCAAGTATAATTAAAAACATTTTTAAATACATACATATGTACTAAAATCAAAATAATAATAACAAAGGTTATTTATCTATGCATGGTGGCAAAGACAATGACCAAAGAATGTAAACACAAAGGTGTGAGTGAAAGCCAAATATCATAATCCTTATATCAAATTTGAGCTAACTGATTGATGTCATTTGTTTCAACTGTCATTTCAATTTCATTCAATTGAAAATTCTTGTTAACTGTTGTGTCAGTGTTAGCTGTGAAAATTTTACGGATAGGTACTAATATTGTATTACTTAGCACCTAAATAATTGAAAACAAATTTTCAATGTTTCTTATAGAGAAAAATAATAGTTTGTTGTAATATATTCTCATAAAATTCAACGCGGATCCACCGTTGTAAGCAAGAAGAGCATGTCCACAGCCCTAATTGTTATGAAGTTCACATTAGGATTTTACCAGAGAAAAGAAGTTCATAAAGAAGTTAAATTTTAGGTTAAAAATGTGGGCGAAGATAGTGTATTATTCTATGATTTCAGTGTTACACAGTGAATCATAGTCAAATATTTCGCCCGTCAAATAATTCAATTTTTTAATTTTTTCGATTTTTGGGAAGCCGTGCTCACAACCATTATTGAAAGCTGTATTCGGGCGTATGAATCTGATATTCTTTCGAAGAAATAGATTACAATGACGTAAAATACATACTATTAAACACTAGTAACTACCCATGAAACATTCACAGCTAACACTGACTCAATTTACAAATGACAAAAATTAGCAATTGAAAGAAATCGAAATGACAATTGAAACAAATAACAACAATCAGTTAGTTCAAATTTGATACACTGATAATTATATTTGGTTTTCACTCACGCGTATGTGTTTACATTCTTTGTTCTCTGTCTTTTCCTATATAAATACCGAAATTTGGTTATTATTATATTGTTATTATGATTTTTTCAATCAAATTTACTGTATAATAATGGAGGGAAAAATAAAATCTAGAGCTCTTTTTTCCAAAAATCTGCACAAATGCAACACACTTATATCACAAATATTTAAATTCAACAATTTGAGTAAAAAAAAATATACAAATTTTAAGAAAATCAAAATGAGAAAATACCAATTAATTTTTTTTTCTCCTAATAAATTTTTAATTTTACTCCTGCGCCTCCACAGATGTGCGTCACTCCATAACACGGCAAATTGCGGGGGTGTTATCTATGTCACTGCTTAAAGGTAACAGGAATGACGCTTTATCTATTCTAATATTTCTATTTCGATTTGAATGCAAAAAATTATTCAAGAATATTTGTTTTAATAAATTGTTTCTACATATACTTCACTAATAAAATGTTGTAATTAGTAATTATGAACATTCTCATATATAGCGTTTTTGGTTTTAAAGTTTAGCGAATACAAAAAAAAATATCACTTATTTTCTAAGTATCGATTATAGTATTATAGTAAAATTTATTGACTCTATTCTAATTTAATATTTTGTGCACAGAATAACAATTGTAAGTGATCTCAGTATTTTTATAATTTGTTAAGGTACATCCATTTAAGTAAATTAATATAAGTAACTTTTGAAAATCGAAACTAATTCTAAGGAATATTTGTGATTTGGTACTTTGTTCGGGAATTTATTTTTTTAGTCAGGTTTTATGCACAAAACAAAATTTCTTAGATTTTTTTATTTATATTATTGTATTGATTCTATTAAAAGCAATTTATTTATTTTTTGAAGAAATTAAAAATTTCATACATGTACATTCAATTTTCTATCTGTATTTAAATCCCAATTTGAGAATTTGTAATTGTTCTTTAAAGTACTTAGTTAAATATAAGATTAGGAAAAGAACACTGTATTTCAATTAGTTGAAAATTTGCAAATATTTTTAATATTAATGCGATTCAATTAATTTTTTCCTATCAATTATGTAGAAGTATAGTATAGGTGTAAATAGGTATATCTACTTATATTTGTGTTTTAAATATAATGGAATCGCATTAAATTTTTCATTAGTCATCGCTAGTACAAGGAAACACAATTAAGAGTGTTAATAAGGATTTCATATCAATTTCTTCTTTTGCGATGAACTATGATAGTTACAGTTATATACCAGACATGAAGCTTTGCTTTACCGTTTATTAATTATGTATATGATTTCGCTCGTTCGAAATATTGTATGAATTATTATTATTCTAAACCTATTATTCACTATTCAGTGATAAGATAAATTTTTACCGTCAATGTTAATAATAAAATACAAATAATCCAAGACCTTGTGATTTAATTAAGTTTGTATAAGAAGATGAACATTTAAAAATAATTGTAAGAAATGTTACAGTTTTCTCTATTTTTTTTGAATGAAGTTTTCAAGGTAGGTAGTCAGCCTACAATAAAAAGTTTTAATTGAAAAAAAAAACGCTAACGTAGATTTTATTCAATGATCGTATGTTATTTTTGTGAGTCAAAAATCTATTGGTTCCCCACTAATCGTACGATATTTTATCGCATTAAAACTTTTTGTTGACTAACACTATGTTACCAATATGTATAAAGGTAAATGTAAATAATAGGTATGTGGCGTGAGTCAAATACGAGTACCTACACTTTGTGGCAAGTGCCAACAATTCAAATTTGGCACAGTATTATGTTTACCAGTTATTTTTATGTCCGCTTGAAAAAAAGAGCAAAAAAAAACAATAGAAAAATGAGGAAATAATAAAAATAAAGAGAGCATTTGCAAGAGAAATGATTTTCAATGATTGATTTTCTAGTGTTTTGTTCTACCCCATTCTGTATGTTATTTGACATGATATATGCAGACAGGATATGCTGAAATGCATCAAAGTAACGGAAATAGAATGACATTAGTTTCACTAAATTGTTAATTCTAATGTTAATTAAGATTGGAAGATGAATTAGGGTAATTCAAACTTTATTGATGCTGTCGAAAGTTTATATAATCTCTCAATTTCATACGATTAGTTGTTTAAATGAATTTTTATAAAAAAAATTATTATCGAATAAAAATCTTATTCAATTACCTAGTTTTAATAAGTAGGTACTTCATTGCAAAGATAAAAAATCAAAGAATTATTTTTATAAATTATTTCGAGAGTAAATATTATATAATAATATTGTTGAAAACTCTAAAATATTTGATAATACAAAAAAAAATAGCAAAAATAGAAATTTAGGCTCGATTGAGAAAAAAAAATGGTACCTTATACTTTCACCGGAAATTCAAAGGCATAACATCAATTAATTATCAACTGATAACTTTGATTTGATTATTGTAAAGCTACGAAAATGTTTCGTTAATATTTTTCCAGAACTTACCTGATAAAATAAATGCTGCAACAATAGTGTTTTTAAATCCAAACACCCAATTTTTGTAAATGTTGTTTACGTTTTGTATTTGCTTCATTGTCACAAAATTATTACACACAATACGGAATCGAAATTAACAACACAATTCAGTCTACCGTATAAGAATAAATATGATAATATTGTTTTTAGTTGAAACTATAGAAGTTCAATAGCATATCAACCACTAAAACGGAGAAACTTTCTTACTAAACCAAGCCTCGAAAAAATCTGGCAATATTTTTGTAAAACTTATTTCTCGTGGTGCTACGTTTAAATAACGTGTGTACGTATCTACAATAAAATATGCATGCAAATATTGTGATAACTTTTGAATTAATATCGAAAATAAACACGTGTGCGTTTGTCAGATTACGTAAAGCACGTGTATGTCGTGTTGGGGCAAGAGGTTGACTGCATCCAATACGATTGGAAGCCGAGTTGAAACTAACTAGAAACGTTAACAGCGACCGCTTGTTAGCTCTGTAAAAACGGAACACCACGTTGAGAGTGAATATTGAGTGTGGGCTATCTTTCTATATTCCACATGGACGAACACCAACCACGCACACATATGCATCCAGCTCTTTCGAATACCTGTGTATATCAGTGTAGATGCGAATAGTGAATGCAAGTTACGTGGAAGACACGTTGAATCGATGCATTCGCCGATAACCGTCATCACTAGGTAGATACACCTTTACGTGGGTCCGTCACTTTTTAGAACCGAACCCCACTATACTCGTACACATAATATCACGCCACCTAAAATGATTACACAATACGCACAATGTTCATTTTTCATATGTTATTACATCTCATTCACAGGTACATAAAACTTGAATTTTTTTTCATACCATTGGCGGCTTGTCCATAAAGGCAAAGGATACCACTACCTCATTGTACAAAAATTATAAATAAGCGATTACTTTAATTTTTAACAAATTTAGCCCTATTTTCAAACCTTCATACCTTTGATCTGAATAATACTGGAAAATTCAATAAAATTAAACTTTTTCGCTGACTTTGAACAGTTATACTGTTTATACAATATATGAGAAATACTGCCGCCTAATTTATGTAATATAATTTACAAAAGTAAACTATACACATAAATTTGAACTAAAGTTCAAACAAATACATATTTCAATTGCCAAGCAATTCTCATCAGTGGTCATCAAATAGTATTGAAATTATCCTCAAAAGGGTTTTTTGGAGAAAAAAAACAGAGTGTGTACTTATGTACGCGCGTGAAAAGTTGTACTCCTTTGGTATAGCTAAAAAAAAGTGTTTTTTCACTGCTGTAGCCTCTTTCGGCAGTGCCTAAACTGGCACACCAGTTGTAAGATTTGTGATTACTAAAATAAGATACAATTTTAAACACAAATTACTTTCCAGATCAAAATACATAATAAGAAAAGGTATGTGTTGCGGCAAGGACAAGGACAAGGACAAATAATATAAAGTTTTAAATTCACCCATGTTAGTGGGATACAAATGTAATAATTATTGCCTCAAAGGGCATAAGACGATAAATAGAAGGATATTTAGTTCATAATTTCAGGGTATGTTGGTACTATTAAGATACATTGATTCGGCAAGTTTCAGATCCTTATGTATTACCGTTTCTTCAAAAATCGAAAAAAGCTGAAAATCAGAATAAAAAAATTCTCAAAAACTTGTGAATCGATTAATTAGAATTTTGGATATGTTGTAGAGGTTGATAATGGTTTCTAGATAAAAAATTAAGAGCCATATCGGTTCATAAGATTCTTAAAAAAAGAGTGATTTTTCTTTTAATTTGAATTTTTAACCATGATACAATTTTGGTACAATTACGAAACTACTTTTTTTTTTGGATTCCCCATTCAATTTCCTTTTACTTATGTGTTTTTATATTTTAAAAAACGGTACGCCATATTGAAAAAAATTAAAAACCGATTTTTTTACACAAAAATGTAAATGTAAATGTAATAAGCAGAAACGAAGCCTACTCGATTACTATACGAGTACAAATAATAGAAAATATTAAAAACGATTGTTTCCTATTAAATGAATTCAATCATTAATATAAAAATTATTTGGCACTATTATGATTAATTCGGCATCAAGTGTTATTTTATAGACTAAGATTGCTGATCGGTGAGACGTTTTCGTTGATGCTCTCTCACTCTATTCTCATCCATTCCATGCATATTACAATTTGCAATCTTAATAGCATAGCGGTCTTAGTCTATAAGATAACATTTGATGCTGAATTAATCATAATAGTGCCAAATAATTTTTATATTAATGATTGAATTCATTTAATAGGAAACAATTGTTTTTAATATTTTCTATTATTTGTACTCGTGTAGTAATCGAGTAGGCTTCGTTTCTGCATATGTTCGTATTTTTGCAAATTTTGATTTTTCAATCCAAAGCGCATTTTGTTCTCAAAACTGTTGAACTATTACACTGAAGGAACGAAACAAAATATATATATATATATATATATATACATATATATATATATATATATATATATATATATATATATATATATATATATATATATATATATATTATTTTGGTATATTTTTAACGAAAATTTAATGCTCTACAAAATATGACATACTATGAATTTAGTCATTTCCTTATAATCGAACCTTGAACAACGATCTATTGTTACGATTTGATTTTTTGATTGTGGAATTATGTAGCCAATAAATGAATTCATATATAGAGCAAAATTTTAATATACCCACGAAAAAAATTAAATTCTCTACTAAAAGGGTTGCTAAACATTTTTAATAAGTTTACTTCTGTCGAAGTTATTGATGGTCAAATTTGCAGTTAAAATAAAAAGACACCTTTTATGCTATAAGCTGCATTTCTTTATATAAAAACTCTATGTTTTATACCAAAAATAATATTTATTTTATTGATAAAATCACAAAGAATATTTAAAATCATTATTTATTGAATTTCAATCACGCTTAGTAGTTAATTTTTTTACATAAATACTATTTACACTCCTCTTAGCAAATATTAAGTCAATAAATCGTTTTTTTAATAAACATCATTCGTTAATCATATTATATAGGTAAAATGTACATATATAATGTGAAAATCTTTTTGCCATAAAAATATTTTTTTACAATTGAACAAAAAGAACGGCTGATAGGAAAATAAAACCGGAATTTTTTTTGAACTTCAACTTTGAAACCTTTTTTGTAGAGCATTTGATTTCTTTCGAAAATATTTAAAAATTTTGTCTTGAATATTAATTCGTTCGTTAGTTCCAAAAGTAAAAAGGTAAAAATCAAAATGTAAAAACAGATCAATGTTCCAGACTCGATTATAATGAATCGGTTGGTCTCATGCAAATTTACAATATAACATTTTTTGTAGAGTATTCAATTTCCTTTAAGAATATACTCTATATTGTTTAATTCTGTCAGTGTGATGGTTCAAAACTTACAATAAAGAAAAAAGTGCGCTTTGTATTGAAAAATCAAAATTTTCGATAATAGACCTCTTAAAATCAATTATATTAAAGACTCAAAATTTCGGAATATTTTTTTTTGGTAATTTTAAACCATATTTTATATTAAATTAATTTTATTTTGCTGTTATAGATTTTTACTCAAACAATTTTTCTTTTGACGCCACTGATGAATATCTACCTAATACTCTTATAGGTACTTGCAATTAGTATTGAACATTTCATACAACTACTATTATAATTTATTCAACTTGCCACTTCTAGCACATGTATAAATTTATTAGTAAATATTTTTGCATTTTTATTCAAAGTGCAATAAACAAATTTCACAATTTTATTTTGTTCTCTACCACCCCTTCATTACTGCATAATAAAACAAACTCTCGTGACGTATGAATACGAAAATTGTATTTATTTTTAAGATCGTATTGTTTATTTTTACTAAACGATAAAATGATTCATCGATTCATTAAATAGTAATTAATGAAATATATAGCAATAAAACATATTCCAAGCATATTATTGAGAAGTTTGAAAAAAAATTGATAAGAACTTATTAATTTCTTATCGCTAAACGTGATTAAATCTTCTGAGGAATTTTTAATAATTATAAAATTATTACAAGTTTATGGTAAATGATATTGATAATACAAAGGATTTTAAAAAATGTAATAAAAATCACGACATTTGTTATCAACTAGGTTCACCTTAATTGACTTTTACTACAACGATTCGAGATTGTTTTTATTAACCATTTAACAACGGACTTTTATAATTCTAAGTAATTGAAATTGAATACTCTTAAGAATTTATAATTTTCCTATATTGTTCATGTCTTAGGCTTTAAATGAAAGAAATTTTCATAGAAATTTAATTCCATTGAAATTATCATTTTCTTTTTGGAAATAGTTTACGTTTGTGAAAAACCCATGTTTTCTTGGATATAAATTATTTTAGAGATAATGAAAAAAAATAAAAAGTAAAAATACTTCTTTAGTTAATTTCTAAAAAATTTCTAAAAAAAAATGGATCAAAGTTACACAACGAAACTAATGGTTTATATTTGGATACAAATACTAGATGAGTCATTTTTCAAAATTGTGACCTTAACAGAAAATTTGTATGTTTCGATGAATGAATAAAACAGGATATTATTCTAAAGACCTTCACGCGTAACTTTACAGTAGCCCTTTCTTTCGACCCAATTTTTCATAAAATTTTTTGATTGTTCAGGCCTTTATCTCATGAATGACAACTTCCATTTCATATTTCATGTCTCTGGATGGTTTCCACAACACTTATCCTTAACAGTATCCCTCACCAAGTAGTCCAACAATGGGATCAAATCGCAACTTCTTGGCGGTCAATTGACTGCAAAATTTCGGCAGAATATATGTTTTTCGAAAACATATTCAGTATGCTCAAATTCTCAGTAGATTGATTGTTATTAGCTTTGTGGCAAGTTACACCATCCTGTTGATATCAAACGCCGTTTTAGTTATTCTCTCCATTTTTTCGATACAAAAATTAATTGAGCATAGCACGGTAATGGTGATCATTTATGGTATTAGCGGCTTTTTGCTCATTTTCAAAGAAAAATGGTCTAATGTTACCACCATGCCAAAACCACACCAAACAGTAACTCTTTGTAGGGACGTTGACTTCAATAGTTATGTGTAAGTTTTCCGAGCACCAAATGCGACTATTTTGCTTATTTACATAGCCTCAAGGAGGAAAATGTGTTTAATTGGAAATTTTTCAGTTAAAAAGTTTATCTTCGACCAAACGATCTTCTGCTCATTGGGCGAACTCAAATGCCAAAAACGCATCGGGTGGTCATGAACCTTAAGTTTCACGAACCTTTGGTTCGTTCCTTAATTTAATTTTGTAATTTAACTTACGCAATACTCCTCAGACCAATGAAAGAAATGTTTTATTCTTCAACTCAATGACGAATTGATTTTTATGGATGTTTTTGCACACTCTGAGTAGCAGCGGTAGGTACTATTTAAGGATTTACAAACTAGAGGAGAGCGGGAATGGTTTTTTTATTCATTAATGATTCAGTTTAAAAATTACATACAGGTACGAGGGGGTTACTGAAACAAATACAAAAAATGCGTTACGTATGTAGTTTATGACCTGCCTCTTACATATTCATGTCGAACATAACATATACCAACCTATATACTTTAGTGGCAATACGAAAATAAAATTTGTGTATAGCAGGTACCGCTTAATTAGTTACTCTTAACTCTTATAGTTTTATTGATGGAGGGAGTTAATTTTTTAAAGTTAAATTTAACTAGAGTATTTTTTCAATACTTCTTTAATTTCTTGTTAATGAAGCAATCAATACCGATTGTTCAAAACTTTAACCTCTCTTATTATATTAATAATATAAATTCAACTGTAACAACTTCGATTAATTAATTTTTTATCGCCACTAGAAATAATCAACATCGGAATATAATGATATCAGATTGCAAAAAATATAGTAAAATTGTCGCACAACAGCAAAAGAGATTGCTAAAAGATATAATGTATTATTATATAATAAAAATCAATGTATTATTATAGATATTATAAGATGTCTTGACTTTGTTCGTGATTAGGTTCCTCATCATGTAAAATATGTAAAATAAATCACCAACAATACTTTCACATCTACTAAATGTAATAATGAACTTAAAGCATATATTAATATTCTTAATATTAACTAAAATTATATTATTGCGTATTAAATTTGTAACTCTTTGTACTATACATATTTTGGTTTATATAAAGTGTTAATCCCAAAACCATGTTTTTGTTTTGTTTAGATCAAATTAAACTTTCATACCCTCTTTATAAATTTGTTTGGTGTATCACTTTTTTATTTATTTCTTCGGATTACTTTAGTAGCAGTTCGATTAGTGCTAAATTATCTGGCTGGAAAAATTAATGCTAAGACATCTATACCAGAGGTGGGTAAACAATAAATTTTAGTTCTTTTAGTTGAAAATTTGTACTAAAATTTAACAGACAATGAAATTTTAATTTTAAATTAAATTTCCATTTATTCTACAACGGATATTTCTGATTCCCAAACAGTGCTTCTAATACTTCCTTCTACTCATTCTCTCTTTAAGGGGCTATATGGGTTTCAAGGCTTCATAAAATGATTTTTTTTACTATCTCATTATTTCTACAATATCTTTCTTAGATACAGTTTTGGGAAGCTCAGCGTGCCATAAGTATATCGGTGCATATCGGTATTACGTTTTTCTCGAAACAGTGTTTTCAAAGTGGGTTGTCAAAATTTCTCGAGAACTACTAAACCGATTTTAACGAAATTTTACACAGACTGTTCAAGGTATGATTCACAAGCACTTAGGTGAAGTATTTTTTTTTCGTTTAAACTATTTAAAAAAATTATGAGCAAATTTCACCGAAATTTGCATTTTTTGGTAAAAAGGCTTACCAAAAATCGATTTTTCACTTTTTTTTCTTTTCCTTGGTACAAGTTCTACAAAATATATATATATATATATATATTTTGGGCCGTATTTTTTCCCATAATTATATTACATTGACTAGTAGATCCGTGTGAAAACTGCCGTATAGATCAGGGGTGAGCAAACTTAATACTGGTATGATCGACATAATTTTTTCTTATTTAAACGCGATCAAATTCAACAAATGAAATAAAAAACAAATACATATTTAAATAGTTACATGAGTTTAATCGGGGGAAAAAATGGCCTATTTTCAAAAAAAAATTTGCATATAAAAATTAAATATTTTTTTTTACCCTTTTTATTGTCTTAAACACACACATTTGATAAAAAATTTCTGAAATTTTCATAGAAAATTATTTAAAAGGCCCCGCATTGCGATGTCATTTTCGGAGACCCTCCGGAAAAAAGGTGTGTTTGTGTTGGCAGTAGAACTTATGACAGGATCATGAGTGAAAATAGATAAAAAAGAAGTGAAAAAAAATACGTGTTTTAGTTAAGACTATAAACTAGAACTTGTACCAAGGAAAAGATGTATATAGAATACAATTAAAATATAATATGTATTCTATTATCAGACTATTGTCAGACATATTATATCAATCTAACCCAAATACATAAAATAATTCACATTTTCACAATTTAACTGTACTGCAATTATATATTTATAACTTTTATTACTTAAATGGTTAAAGTTACTGGTGTTATTTGATAAAGAAATAATTTTTCTTTTTCATATTGGTTTTAATTTTAGTAAAGTTAATTGTTTACCTATTCTGCGGCATTATCACTATAACTGAAGCTTATTTATAGCATTTTAGTTGATCAAAAATACCCAAAACTTTACATTTTTAATTCACTTATCTATATGGTTTGAAATTTATTAATTTAATGGTCAATGATAATAAATGCAATAAAAAATAGTCAACTTTGTTTGTTCAAAAATTTAAAAATGTTGCAATCAAAAATATACTCTCAACTACAAATGCATCTTTGGAGACAAATTTCATATATCTAATAGTAAAAAAAAACTTTAAAAATTTCGTAACATAAACGTACTCGTTTAATGAAAAAATATATATCTTTAATACTTAATTGATATAATCAGTTATTGATAAAACTTATATTGTTCAATATATAATCTATAGAATTGCTGTAAAAATTTATAGCTACTTGAAAATAATTCATACTTTTCTTTAATCTAAGTCACTAATCTTTTCTTGACTACAGACAAAAAAAGTGCATTTTCAATAAAAAAAAAAAGATTTGAGCAATTTTTTAAGTTTATATAGATTTAGATTTTCACATGGAAGCATATAATTTAAGTATAAATAATTTTTGGAGTATTTTTTATATCAATTTTAATAAAAGACATCATTTTTTTTAAAAAATCAAAACTCAAGCGGCTGTCTACGTTTAAACGGACGAAAAAAAATGGGTTCTTAGTTTGCAGGTATATTTTTTTACATTTTTTTTTTGTATGTACATATTACCAAACAACATTATTCACATTTTATTACTTCTTTTTTATTTAATAGAGTATGTATTGAGGTTGAACCCATTTAAATTAAAAAAAATTAAATCGTCTCCTGAGGGCTGAAAATAGGGGTTGATTGATGATTTGTTAACTAAATTTAAAATAAAATCGGTAAATTTTAACCGTTAAAATACGTCGATTCAAATAATTTTTGCACTATGATTTAATGGACCTTAAATTTTACATTACAAAAGTAATTTAAATCTGTTTTTAATACTTTCTCGCTCTTGGAAAATCATGGAGAACCGTATGTACAGGTAGCGGAATTTCGGCATAACGAATGTTGATTAAGAGTTCTCGAAAAAAAAATCATAACTTTTGTTTAAATAATTTTCTTGGAAAATTTTCGTGAAGCGTCTCACGTTTCCCAGATAATATAAGAATATACTTCGCTTGAATCGACTGATATTTTATTGCATTCCTTTAGCCGAGAAAAATATCAAAACGCGATGTATAGGTACAATGATCGTTTATGTAAATCTATCTTCACAAATCAGTTTGAATTTTCCGGAAAACTCATAAATTTTGTGAAACTGAATATTTGATACATTACACACTTAATAAACTTTAACTGATATTAACCAATTTAAAAAACAAACCAATTTTAACAAAAAAATGCATTTAAAAATATATAGTCTTAGAAAAATCAGTAAAAACTATAAAGGTCGGAAAATTTGGAAAAATCATTTTGGAATTTTCCGAAAACTTGGATCTAATGAAGGATCAAAATTTCGAGCTTATTTCAACCAACTCGATAGTTAAGAGAAGGTATACAAAGTATTTTTCAATCATCAGAAAATTTAAGAAAAGATATTTCCCCAAAATTTAAAAATAATATATTTTTTAACTAACAGATATTCAAAATAAAAACTTTATTGTTTAGAGTTTGATTAAAAGTCTTAATCGAATTTATCGCACATAAAAAATAAGTGGAAAGAAGCTAGTAAATCTTTGTCCAGGAAAATTGAAAAATATTTTTTTTACCAAAAAATTGGATCAATAACAAAAGAAGCTGGAAAGAAAAAAATTCAAAAAAAATAGTTTATTTAATTTTTTTATAGGGAGTTAGTTATCAAAATTAAAATGATTTTTTTTCATTTTTTCGATTTGATTTGATTTTGATAAACTTTAATGCATTTGATGTATTTAATCGTTAAATCATCATTAAATGACTTAATAGTAAATCAAAAAAAAAAAAATCGAAAAAGAACTTTTATTTTCGCATTATTTCGCCTGTACTTCCATTTCAAATGTTTGCAATTTCAAGTAGTTCCTCTCCATAATAATAAAAAAATCACAAATTGCTACAAAATTAATTAAAATCGGTTTTACAGTTTTTGATTAAAGAGTACCTACTCCTTATTCCAAAGGGAAGAAATCGAATAAAATGCGCTTATTTTTTTACTTAAATATATGATAACTTATTATTTTATTAATAACTATTAAAACTTTTTATAACTTTTTATTTCTCCAAATAACTTAAACGAACTTTACGAAATTATTTCTGAAGTATCAAGAAGTTCAAAACATTACATTAAAAATTAATTTGTTAAAAGATAGATAGCAGTTAAAGTTATTATTTAATGACCCTCAAATTTTTTTGGGAGTTTTGATATTTTTTTTCTTTTGTGATTACTTATTTTAAAATGAAATTAAAAATTGCTTACAGTCAGAAAATTACACAGAAATAATTATTGTTTGATATAAAAATTAAGAAAGAGGAAAATAATGAATAAAAAAAGTACATACATACTTACATTTAACTTTAATCACTGTTATAAAATGTAGAATTTGCTTATTATAGGTATTAATTTCAATAGTGTTAATTTACATGTGTCAATATAGGTTTGCATTTGTATGTTTTTCATTGGAATATTTTGTTTCTTATCATTTTTGTAAAATTATAATTATCGTTCTAAAATCTATTATAATTGCCAATATTATCATTAACTTTATGTTCAACCTTCACGTTTTATTTGAATATGGCAAATTGTTGTACCTACATTTGTAAAAATTCAAAGAGCATTTACACAAATGCCCTGCTTGACCTGTTATAGTAAACGTCACGATAAAACAAACTTACTTGAATTTTTTTTACATACATTTACATGTGATTTTATTAGTAATTAATGAATAGCTAACCTATTCATATACACTGTCGTATAATTGATTCGAAAAGGAAACTTTTATTTTTACTTTGTAGATAAAGAAAAAAGAAATAAGTAAATCCCTTAAATTGATACTTATGTATGTTATAAATTGAAAAATTCATACGAATTTAAGAAAAACATTTTCAATGTGACGTAAATCATTTGCGTGGTATGATTTTTAAACATGCGACAAATCGTGAATTCGTTATTTACACGCTACAGTTCTGCTCATTTGCGTTTATTTTCAATTTTTTTATTACCAAATATCTGAATACATTATCCTCATTTTTATTTCAGATATTTTTATGTCTGATAAATTGTGCATTTCGAAAATTTTTACACGAAATTAGTAGATTTCTACGGAAGAAATTCTAAATATTAAGACAACAAAGTCTCATTTGATAATGCTATTGATATTTCAGAATATAGATTTTCAGTTTATTTCTAAAATTACAATGCATTTTTGAATTAAAATGAATTTTTATTTTATGTTATAGAACTTCTTACGGATAGTTTGTATTATCATAACGATTTTTCCTTAGTTTTTTTTTTCGATTTCCTAAAATAGTAAGTACGTTGCTTTTATAATTTTATATCTTATTCTTTCCATTTTCATAAAAAAATATACAATTAAATTCAGAAACTTCCGTGAGATAAATTCAATTCGAAACAATTGACCCTGAAAGCAAAATTTGGAAATACATTATTCAATAAATGATTATCAAACGATGGAATCTTAAACTGTTTTAAGATAATCACAAAATATATTATAAATATTTGGTTCCGTGCTTTTAATCTAACACCTTATCTTTTACTATTCGTACTTTATTTTGTTTTGAAAACATACCCGTAAATTGATTTCCATTTGTGTATTTACCTAAATTTTTCGTTCACTATTGAAGAAAAAGATTGGTTTGGTAGGAAAAAATTAAATATAAATTTCACTAGTACAAACTTATCAGTAGGAAAATCAAGATGGTATCTAGTGTAGATATTTGATAGATTAATAATATAAACTAAATGAAAGAAAAAAGCACAACTTTATTTAATTAGTCATTGAGAAAAGGTTAACCTAAAGTAGCTGGAAAAACCAAATTATATTTATAAAAAAATATCTAAGGATATATAAAAAAAATTAATTTTGATATTGGCAAAACAAAGCTTTGGAAAATAATGTATTTTACTTTGAACTGAACAATTAAAAGGAGCCATTATGTAAGAAATCTTGGGAGGAAAGGATTTTCTTATTTGCACTATTTTTACTAACAAAAAAGAAATTGTTTTATCTTAAGGACATTCACAATGGCCAGTCCTTCTCAACCTAAGATAACTCTCTTTAGTCCCCAGAGCTGTCAAAGATAATTTGAGAAAGTATTGAGATACTAGATAAGTAATACATTAGATAACTTACTTTTTTAAAGTAATCTTTAGTAAGTAATACTCTGAAAAAAATAAACTTAAATACTTACCTTAAGTTACAAGATTCCTAAAAAAAAATTTTTTAGTTATTTTGTAAATTATCTATGTACTAAGTTTTGTAACATATTACGTAACGTTCTTTGTTAATCAGATAATGAATTTCTTATCTCTATTAATTTTTTTCTAATGTTATTTAAAGTCGCTTTAACTACCAAGTTTTTTAGCAATTCTAGGGTTTATAAAAGTTCGTAAATCAAGAAAAATCAAAAATCTGTTTGTTACGAGCTTCGAAACCAACACCTACCAGTTATAGAGTGGTCACCTTAACCACTTAATCATCATTAGGCTTTAACCCACTTCAAAATGATTAAAAATAATTAATAAAAAATATAAATTGAATCGTATAGAAAAAAATAATAAAATTGTATACTTTAACTATCGGTCTTAAAGTTACTTTTCGGTATCTAAGATACTTTTTAAACTATATGATATTCTTCATTTAAAAAATGTCTATGTATAAAATAAATTAGTTACTTTTTGTCAAAAAGTAAAGAAACTAAGTTACAAAATCTTAGATGCTTTAAAGTAACTATGATACTTCATTCTAATAGCTCTGTTTGTCCTACTTCCAACTACTACCAACCGATGGGAAATTGTTGGTAGACGTTTGTGAAAGAATTTGTTTCGTTTGGGACAAAAAGTTTAATGGTAATTAATAAATTACAGAAATGTAATTACCTGATGAATGATTTACTAAAAAATCATAAAATAGGGTTTTAAGTGATTTACGAAAACGAAAATTCAGGATTTTTTTAATAATATGGTAAAACTTAAAAACACGGAAATAACTAAAACAAAAATTAACTTCCCTCCCACTCAAAAAGCTAGAACAAAACGGGATTGATAAAGTTTTTTTTTTCTCTTTTTTTTGTATTTCTGCAAACTTTTCCAAGTAACCAAAAATCGAAAAAACATACCAAATGCTTTTTATACATGCATTTATAACGTTTGTGAAAATTAACTTTTCTCACATTAATTTTATAAACTGGATAATGTGAAATGGCACATTTTGTGTTTTTGAGGATTAAGCCAATATTTTCCACACTTCTCGTTTCAGCCAACTTCTTCAAATTACTAACAATGAAAACAATACTTTATACATAAAGTTTATGCGTTATTATCACATACGTTTTCATAATTTGTTAAGCAGGCCCTTCACGCTCCAACTTGTGGTGCGACTTTCGAAGTTGGATCTAAAGTCGAACCATGTGTGTTGTTGGATGTTGGATATTTAGTCGGATCATTTAGGCGATCCCACTAGAAGATCCACCTTGCAGTACTACAAGTCGGAGCGTGAATGGCCTGCTTTAAAGTTAAATGTTCTAACAATTATTTTTTCAAAGTTGGCATTGTGAATTGATAAATAACGGGTTTTTTAAGATTAAAAATCATTGTAAGAAAAGTTGGTTTTCATAAATGATGAAAATGTATGAACGTGTAAAAACATTACTCTTGAATATTCTTTCCATTGTTGCTTATTTGGAAAAAATTGGGTGAAATAAAAACTAAAATAATATAATAATTTCATAAATTCATTTTTTTCTTCATTTTTTGATTAAATTTTCGTAACTAATCAGTTACTACTAAACTATTTCGACACAAACCTCTATAAATGATTTCCCATCGATTGGTTAAAGACAATTTCGGAAATTTCAAACTTTGCAACTATAGTAGCTAATCAGCAGGTTATGCGAGAGTATCTAAAATTGCCAATAAGCTCTGACCCATTTTAAACATTTCTTAAAAAAAAAAAATGCCACCTCTATGGATATGACTATCATCTACCAATTCTCGAAATTTTAAAAAAAAGCCGTTAGTAAATTTAGAGAAATTTTCTTTATTAGAATCTGTCCCACTCCAAATCGTTTTTACGATAAATCTAAGACAATGTATGCTTTTACAAATATAAAACGTCTGACGCATATCAAATAGCTCGAGCTTTTCACTTAGTTTTCACTTATAATACCCATTTGTACAATTATTACATAACTAACGATATATTTGATCCTTTACCCTTCCAAATGGTTTATTATTACTCTAAAAGTTCAAAGATTTCGTTCATTGATGAAACCAATTTCATACAACTACAATTTCATGAAAATAGTTTTACTAAGAAATTAAAAGTGTATTTTAAGCAAATCTTTTACTATCTCTAATATATCTTAATTATAACCGAAAACAGTAAAAGGTATACGGGAATTTTTGCGAAAAGCTTTTTGTCAAGTTCCATAAGAGTTATAATTCCCTTCTTATGACAACAAGGAATTGAAAATAGTGAAAAAGAATTATTTCAGGTGAACTTAGTTTGAATTAAAGTGAAAGAAGAATTACATTCTTATAAAGTTAAAATCATTCATAATTGTTTCCTTATTTTTTAACATTGTCAATATTGTTATACAATATTTAGAATCAATAGACAATAAATTCTATAAGATATATTTTTCAATATATTCTTATTATTACAAAAAGAAGACAATTCAGGTTGTTGAAGAGCGATTTGTTTTTATTTAATGTTTTTTAATATCCAAATTAGCTACGTTTCGTTGCGCATCGTAACTTCATCAGGCTTCTATAAAAAATTAAATCAATTACAAAATGTTTCAATCATACATAAACTATATATAAATATATCATGTGTTTTATTATAATTTTGAAATTTATGTATGATTGACACATTCTGTAATTATTTTTTATAGACGCTTGATGAATTGATCAACTGAGATCTGGATTTTATCACTTATTATTACAGTTAATTTCAAATCTTTCGTATAATTAAACAAAAAATAAACTAAGGACAACCTGAAACAGTTTAAAACTAAGATAATCATAACTGAAATAATAAGAAACTTTAAAAAAAATGAAACCTGGTTTCAAGGAAACCTATTTTTCAAAACACCTAAAAGTTTAAGGAATCAAGGTGCAAGTTCCTATAAATATATTTCATATTGAATCGTTTGAAGAAAAGCAAGTTCGTATTTTACCAATTAGTTTGTTTTTTTGTGAATCAGATCTTAATGATTTGTTGTATTAAGGCCATAGGTCATACGTGTATATTCAAATTTTATAGGAACTAGTAGATCCAATAATATAAAGTATATTAAAATGTATTGTTTTCACTGTTCCTGTCATAATTGACCGGTATTTATAACTTTATTTTTTATAGAAGTTAAAACAAAAACTTTTACACTAAATTTTTCATTTAACTTTTACTATTACATATAAAATTAGTTATTCGATTATTTATTATCAATGCTAAAGGTTGAAATAAAAACTGAGATTAAAGTAGGCAACAAATAAATAACCTTGCGAATAATATTTAATCACCTTTTATTTAACAAACAATTCAAGTAATACGTCAAGTGGCATAAAAAAGTTTAAAAGCACTTACGTTAGAGCTCATTTTGTATATAGGAAAACATGTAAAAATCAGGAAAATATAAAATATTAAGTACGCATCCATATTTTAGTGACAATGGCAGAAAACAATAAAACCTTATAAATAATCGTAAAAAATTGTTGAAAAGATTATTTTCTTTTGACAATAACGTATGTTTTATTGAGGAAAACTTTTTTGTTGGTATTTGTTGCGCAAAGTATGGGAAAATTAAAACCTGATATAAAATAATGAGTTTTATTCGTAGGATCATACGTATATTGTAATTACGTAAAATTGTCATTTACGTGCGAATACAGATGATGTGAGTACAATATGCAAAAGAAATTGTTAAGAGTTCTTTCTAGGTCCTGAAAGAGCATATGTCTTTTATCTTAAACAAATTTAAAAGAAAAGTAACTTAATACCATATACCTTATATCTGATTGGTTTGACTAAAGGAAGAAAAATGTTTTTGGTAGATTTTTGATAAGGAAATCATATACTACATGGCTGTTTTTGTAGAGGTAGTCTTTTCTTAAACAGGAACTCAAATTAATAAAATAAAACTTAGTAACATTATGCTTTGATAATGACAGATTTAAATATTAAAATTTATTTCTTAATTTTTGATAGCTTTCTGAACGCGAACGAAAAATTTCCACCCATTGTCAGGTCTTAAATTAAAAATATTAGCATTTAAAATTTCCATTTTTACGCATGATTTATACATTTCTTACTAATTTATGTGGATTTTATTATCTTATAGTTTTAATTTTCTAATGATTTTTTTTATATTGAGAATTGACAGATAATAGATACGTGTATATTTTTGAAGCAAAATGCGAATGCAAGAAGCGGAATTTAATTTCTTGTAAAAAATGTTTAAAGTGGCTTAAGCTCTTATTAGCAATCTTAGACTCTGTTATTTAGAATTTCCAATATTTTCTTTCCCAATCGATGGGAAATCTTTTGTAAAGGTTTGAGAAAGAGTTCGATTCGATTGTAACAAAATAGTTTAGTAATAATTAATTAATAACGAAAACATACTTAACTAGTCAATAATATAGTAAAAAATTCACAAAATATGGTTTTAATTGAAATATACAATCGAAAATATTTTGAAACATAAAAACAAGAATGAACTCAACGAAAAAGAAATTTTCTCCACCCAAAAAAAAAAAGAAACTTATAAAATTATTTTTTTCTCTTATTTGTATTTTGGCCAATTTTTCTAAATAACTAATAATTGAAACAATGTTCCACTTACTTTCCACACGTACGTTATTTTTCATCTCAACTAACTTCTACAAATTATCAAAAACCAAAACGACATAAACATTAATACATACAGACATACATTTTTATCATTTGTGAAAACCAACTTTTCTAGCATTATTACAATATCATTAAAAAACGCGTCATTTATTAATTCACAACGCCAACTTTGAAAAGTTTGACTCCATTTTTTTAAGTTGGATAGAGGTTCTGTTTATTTTTATTTAAGTTGTTTCCTTATTTTTAAATTTTACAATATTATTTTAAAAAACCTTGTCTTTTCGTTTTTATGAAACACTTAAAACCTTATTTAATGCATTTCTTACCATATCATTCATTAGTTAATTGAATTTTTGTATTAATTAATTACCACTAAACTATCTTATCACAAACAAAACGTATTTTTTCACAACCGTCGACTAACGATTTCCTATCGATTGGCACAAATATATTTCGTAAAATTCAAAGTTTAAAATTTTTCTCGCTAATCGAAATTGTTAAAGGAACACAGCAGCATTATATTTAGGTCAATTTTGGCACTTATGCGCATAAGAAATAGAAAAATAGAGCGTTTTCGTAGTGTTTTAGTAGCAAGGACTCAATTAACTCTACAATATAAATTTTATAATAAGTAAATTATTTTCAAAAATTTAAGTTATAATTTGCTTTTTTGAATTCAAGGTTTGAAAAATTTATTATATTAATTATCTTTATAACTGTGTCTGTATTAATAATATAGTTTTCTTTATCATTACTGATAATTTTTCAGCGTAATATTTCAGAAAGAGTTAAATGGATATGTTGTTCAATGTTTATAAGTAAAAGAATTACAAAATTATTACCTCAACAAATCAAACACCTTGTATACATACGCAAATATAATAAAAATCCTTTGAAATTACTTATATATATATATATATTCATTATTTACTATTTTTTATTTATTTTCATATAATAGTAAGTTAAAAAAAATAAAGACGTATAAAATGTCTAAGAAATAGAATATTAGTTCCATTTTAAAAATCAATACTTCTAAAATAATATTGTTTATTTTCTCAAGCAAAAAATTAATCTCACTTGAGTGTTTCGATCACTTGAGTGATTCTTTGTATAAATTTGGTACAATAACTTTTATTTTCGGTAAACTTGGTACATTACTTTACTTTAAGAAACTTGGTAACATTACTTTATAGGTTGACGATCGGCTCAATAATAAATTAAATAATTTATTTTTTGTTCTATTTTTCAAAATTGTCAACAATAAAAACAATTTTGCCACTTTCATTGTTTTCATTGTTAAACTCACCGCCATCGCTTCAAATCAAAATTTGAACCTCATGGCCCTCTTGTTTCTTGAACCAAGTTTCTTAACAAATATTTTTAAAAAAAAGTATTAGTAACCTTACAAAGAGTCAAAGACTTATACTCCAAATCGATTCTGATTTTTATAATCTACTGCTTATATTTTCCACTTGTAAGTTATGCATTTTTGCAAAGGACTATTACAAAAGTTTAGTTCACGGCTTTGACACTGGAATCCAACCAAGGGTGGTTTCTAGCCTTAGAGGCAGATGCAAACTAGTTGGCGTAAGTGTAGACCTATGTTGGGCCAATTCAATCAAACTGAAACTAACTATAAAGGCATAAACTTAATGATATGTTAATAATTTAGAAATTATTTTCTACTTATTAAACGAGGAAAATAATTTTAATTAACCTATCGTTACTAAGAAGATTTATATTTTTTAAGTAGAATTTGAATTTACGTAGAAGGAAACCATTGGAAACTTTTAAAATTATGCCCTTTAAAGCTTTATTCTTTCTTTTAAAATATTATAAATACATTATAGAATATTTATCATCCAATGTTTGCAATAGCGCACAGTGTCGTTTATAGCTCAAACTTAAACATGAGTGGAAGAGAACACAATAGATATATCCCGAAAAACTCTGCATCATGCATCTGTAAAACATATGCAATTTTCGTATGAATATAGACTTTAATTAAATTTTTCTAAGCGATGTCAATTCATGTAATCCTGAAAAATGACATTTTCCATTTTCATAGTGTCGACATAAAGGTTGTAAACAATTTACCCTCCACATGATTAGAGCGATGACATTAACTTCAGTGCCCTTCTAAAAAGTGCATTAAACGTATCTAGTTATATATACATATATGCAAACTAATGCATACATGTAGGTTTATATTGGCATCGTAGGAATGAAAACTTTAACATAAATTTTATTATGAACGATCAACATTATATTTTGTACATTAAAAAGGAGTGGTATAGATTAAAAATAATTCAAATAACTTGTATTTGTGAATTTAATTTTGAGCTAAATTTTAAATAATAATTGTATTTTAAAATATATAAATTTATGATAATTAATCAACAATATGATAAATTTACTTAACACCATCTTAAGGCAAAATTTCCAACTTCAAATATTCTAAAAAAAAGTACTCTAAACTATTTTAGAGCAAAGAAAACAAAATAAAAATTATTTTCCTTCGATTAATCGTTTTGATTTTCGAGGTAAGGTGTGAGTGTTTGGGAAAAACAAGTAAAGACTAATTAACAAACACAAGGTCATAAGGTAATAACGTATGTCGATTAAGGAAATCTGTATTCCTTATTAGAAAACAAGAATTATTTGTGACTTATGGCAGTGTTCTGCAAAATTTTTATATTTAAGGCACATCTTGAATAAATCAACACTTTAGAAGTAGTGAATACTCAGTTTTTTATATGTACCCAAAAATATGCTATATCTATTTAGGAAAAATTAGTTTTTATGTTCGATTAGATGAAAGTTAATTTATTCGTAATTATACAAGGAAAATACTACAAGAGGAAAATAAGAGCTCATTTTTTTTGTATTAATATAGCTGCAAATGTTTCACTATCAATCTAAACTTTTCCTCTGGATCAGTAACCATAAATCTAAGCATAATTCTCAGCTATGTGTTGGTTTTAAGCAGCTTATAATTTTTTTCACAAAACTCAATTTTTTCACCACACACCAACTAGTAACCACGGTACACCAGTGTGCTGCAGTACATGCTTTGTGAAACACTGACTTATGGTATACCAGAATTTACACGATTTCAAGAATCTCCACCAGAATATTTCGGTACACATTAGAGTGGTAGCAATTAGATCCCTAAAGTTAGCCCCCCGACTTTCAATTTTCAAAACTTTTTTGCTAACTTCCTAACTTTAAGGAGTTGTTGCAATTGGTGTCACTTTTGAAATTATATATAAATACTAGCTGACCCGGCAAACTTCGTAGTGCCTAACAGGAATTGAACGTAGTGTTTTTTATGAACGAATATTTTAGCTAGTTTTAATTTATAATTTTAATAACAAACTAATACGAATACAATTATGAAGTTCAATATTTAATTAGAACAATATTATATAATAATATTATATTATGCAATGGGAGTAAAAATTATTAATAAAAAACAAAAATTAGTTAATTCAATGGCATGTCAACAATTCATTTAATTTATTGAAGCTATGAATTTTGGTGCATGCATTGCCCTCAGATTGATTCTCCTCATTGAAGTACGTTGCTATTACATGTACATACGATTTGTCAAATCAAATATCTTAAATATACTAAATAAAGTCAGGTTATTTAGATCATTTTTTAACTAAAAAATTACTGGACTGATTTTGATGATTAATGATTAGTTCAATTCACCATCGCTCCAAATAGCAGAGTAACTATTAACTATTATTAACTATTAACTATTAACATATCTTAATAATACACGGAAAAATATGAATAAAATCAGTTTTTAAATAATTAGGCTTGGAATTTTCCGTAGTTGGCAGTTCACGTGACCCACACTTTGATGTCAATGCTGGCAATTTCATACTGTCTGTAACTCTTTCTTAAAGGCATATAACGATAGTTATTGAAAGATCTATCTTCGCATTGACTCAATATGTTTTGAAAGCGCAATGATTTTATTGTTGGTGATTTCCCCCAAACAGTGCCAAGTATTCCAAGATAGAATTCTACCAATAAAATAAATACTTGCTTAAAATCATAAAATCTGTGGCACAATGTGAAGAAATTTCAGTTGGAGACATAAGGCATGCGTTGTGGAATGATCAATCTGCTGAAAAATTTCCCAAGCAAATGTTGAATATCGGTAATAACCATGTTCCTGTCAACGAATCGAGCGTATTGATTTCATTTCCTTCGAATTTTTGGGATTTCGTCTCATTCAAATTTTTTTACATAATTGCTAGCTTTTTCACAAAACCGCTGAATAATGTTTTAGTAAACTTAATTTGAATAAAAATTCAAACAATGAACACGGCCATTTATTAATTTCTTGGAGAAATCATCAGCAGAAGGATCGTTCAGCAATACAATTTTCTTGTTTTCTTCCATCTGAAGTTTATTAATATGGTACCAGATATTTGATAATTTAAAGCAAGCATTTATTTTATCGACAGCAGTCGATCCTTAATGTCTGAAGTCGTCCACTGTATGGAAATATTTAAAAACAATCAAATTAAACTCGAAAATGTAATTCGAATTGCAGAATAACTAATTTAGAAAAGTGTTTTCCAAACAATTTCTCGATATTGGTAATGGCAAAATTTCTGTTGACACATCACCTACATACATTACATTCTTTGCCAATTTTGTCACTTTACTAAATCAAAGACCGAACTCATCGAGAGGGTGTTCCCAAACTTGGTTACAAATTACAAAAATCATGTTTAGTTGAGAGAACGTGTTATATTGACCCCAAAAAACGTTGTCAACGAAAATGATATTAATGAAATAGATAATTCAGATTCAAAATAAGAAAACTGGCGAATTGGAGACCTGCAATTCGGTTGATTGCGTTACTAATAAAGATGATGTTTTCAATTATGGATAGAATTTTTAAATTCGCTGAAATTCTCCGGGTTACCGCCTCAGAATCCAATTAAAAATTGGATCAGTAATCCTTATGTTGTGGAATATATAGATCAACCACCTTTTGGTCATAACACCCGACTTGCGGTGAAAAAATTAATGAGCAACCTTATCGAAGTTACAAATTGAATTGAAAATACAAAGCAGAAGACATTTTGATTCCACATATCCCAATTTTCCGAACGACGTGTCGTGTGACTTTAATCGACTACAATTTTCTGCATTTTCAGATACCTCCGTAGTTTTTGACACAATTGCAAACACATTTTTGCAAACACATTTGCAAAAATGTGTCAAAATATATATATATATTTAAAAAAATTCTATTGGTGCCTGCGAAGGTTTGAGTTTTAAATGGCTTAATGCATTAATATATGTATAGTACAGTATGTGTGTCAAGTTTCAGATTTTTCCCACCAATATCATAAGTATGTGAAATAAATAACCAAAAACTTGGCAAAATACATGCATTTAGCCATTTAAAATTCAAACCTTCACAAACACCATTAGAAAATTTTTTAACGGTTTCAAACTTTTCACACATTGTTTTTTATATACCTCGAACTTTTTTTTACATGCGGGATTTAGAATTTCAAAATTGACCCAAATTGCGACTACCCTAGTACACATCTTGTGGGTTCAGTTGTTATAGCCAATATACATATTTCAGTATTCTTTTGACCCTTGTTTTACGACTTTAATAATGCGTCCCAAACGCGTGTCTTTATTTTCATACAGTAAAAATAGCTTTAAAATTAAAATATTTGTAGTTGCAAATCTTTCAATACAAACTATTAATCTATGTACCTGTTAATGATAGCACAAAACATTTTAGAACATATCGTTTGCAACTTAAAACAGTTAGTATTGAACCCAATCTACTACGTTTATTATTTTATGACTCAATAACTAACGTTGCTTAAACTTTTAATTTTTTTAAACAAAATAAAATCAAATATATTTTAGTCAATGTAATTTGTCAATGTATCTAATCACTTACTATTCTTCCTAGTTATTTTTCATAATGATAACTAATCAGTTAGTCAATTTGAAGAATTTTACAATGGATATAATACTACTTACATTAAAATGTAATCGAAAGGTTCTCCAAGCATACAAGGGTGCTTTTGCTTCCTCTTCTTCAGGAAGACAACTCAGGTATTCGCAGCTATAAAATAAACAACTTAAATATTGCAAATCGTAAGCAAGTACAAATTGGATACCCTGACAGCTTATTGAAGTAACTTCAATGGGAGGTACTTACGGTATGGTAATCTTTCTTCAACGTTCAAAAATGTGTATGTATCCAAAATTGTTTTTATATTCAAGCTTCACCTCATTGTACAAGAAAAATATAATCTCATTCACATATTTCAACTTACTACGACCTAACTAAAAAAACTTGGAAAGTTTTGGTTTAAGCAATCGAGTAATTTGGTTGATTATTTATTTTCTTATAAAATTAAGACACCTTTCATTTTTATTGAAAGTACCTAAAAATGCTAAATTTATGCATACAAAATTTATACCCAGTGTGGTTAAAGGGTTACAACGAGAATGATTTTTCAGCTTCTCAAATGTTTGAAAAATTTTGGTTTAAACTTCACAAAACTCTTCGAACTCAGCCTATTATTGTTGCAATGATTAAAAGTTGTATTGGACTTAAACCTTCAAACTTATCACTTGCAGACTTACAGCCTTGCGAAGGGTCACAAAACATCCTTTATGTATTTTTACGTAAATAGGTCATTCTAATCTAACACAAAATGCCAAAAATTTCATATTTGTAGCTAAAAAAAACTTTTCTAGAAGCTGACACTGATTAAAGTGACCTATTTTCGTAAAAATAAGAAGTGCCAATTTGCAATCCTTTGCAAGGCCGTAACTTCCGATGTAATTAGTTAAGATATTACATAGGCTCATTACAAATTTTAAGCACAGTGACAAAAAATTAGCTAAATCCGAGATTCCATACACAATCTTATGCCTTTCAAAAATTTAAAAAAAAATATAATTTCCCCATTATCCAAATTGATTTGAAACTTGTACTTTAGGTATGCGTCCATTTAAACATTAAATGGAAGATATAAAATTATATTTTGATTAAAAAAAGCTTCAATCAAACATGAACCTTTTAAATAAAAAAATTGTTAATTTCTTTTAAACTTTATCAAATTTTCAAACATTCTAAACCTTACAATCCTAGAAAGCTTTTTCATGTGTAAAAAATAGAAATCAGTAAAATCGGAAACGTAAATTTCAACGTAAGATTGCGTTGGTGTAGAATACTTCAAGATACTAACTCCTTGTTATTTTTTATTATTATTTACCGTCGCCTTATAACTGCAGAGGTCTTAGGATAATTAAAAATTCGTAAATTGAGAAATATTGAAAAATTGCTCCATTACGAAATTCGAACCCAACATCTACCAGTTTTGGAGCGGCCAGCTTGGCTACTCGGCCACTAGTAGACGACCTTAATTTTCTTTAAAAAAAATAGAAAAACAAATAAAAATTTAAGCTGTTTATTTGATCCTATCGATAATAGTGTATGGAGCAGAAAAAAAACAGTTATGCTTCTTTGCTGCAAATGTTCTGATAATTTAATACCATTAAAAGTTTAACATTTACTAAATCAAGAGGTATTAAGTGATATTTACCATAAACAACATTTATACAAACAAATGCATATTTGATATTTTCAATAAATGGAAATATAATTTTTCCTTAATTATTCTTTTTGGAAAGTCCAAGAAATTAGAAAATCCCGAATAACATTCTGTGCTCTAGATTATAAACTCAGATAATAGAATCATCTTTTACCGATTATTTAATTTGAATTTTTATACGCTTATGAATTTTTAGGCGAATATATTATTTATTATTATTTATAATAATAAATATATTATCTAAATATATATGAATATATTATTTAGGCGACAATTTGTTATTTCTCATAAAAAAAAAATGCTTTACGATTTATTCAAAAATTATGTACTGTACTAAAAAACAAAAAGTACCTATACTCATATGCTGGATTGGATTCTAAGGGTTAATCTTTAAATTTTGATCCATTAATTAAAAGTCAATGCTGTAAAACTACGTTCTCAATCAGCTCTTAAATATTTTTGAAATATTATATATTATAAATATAAAAATTTCCTATTTTTTCTAAATATTATTGTAACGTTAAATTAGTGAAAAATTGAAAAACAGAAAAATTTTGTTAATAAAAAATCTACAGAAAAACGCGTAACAATTTTTATACGTTACATTGAACCACGAATCAAACTCATGAACAAAAATGTGAAAAACTTGCATTCTTTATTAAATTTATTAGTGAATTTCGAATATTAATTACTTTCAACAATAAGGCATAATTAATATTAATTTTTCCTTTTACTTAATAGTAACCTTGACAATATAAGTTCAAAATGTTATTAAAAAAATTTCCTTATCATCTTAAATTATTATTTGAATACAAAAATATTATAGACCCAACCCATTTCTTTATTGTTTTTTTTTAATATAAAATTAAGCAAAAATAAAATTTCAGCACTGATTAATAAACGTAAATTTGAAATATAAAAACATTTTCCACAATACTATAAATATTTCCTACAATACTTGGAAACTTGGAATAAACACATGCAAAAGAAAATCTCTTATACTGACGGGTCACTCACGGCGTCAGGATCAGGTTGCATAGTATAGTATCGGACCAAACTATTTAACGTTAAGGACTCTGAATCAGTTTTCAATCTTCATCTGTGAAGCTATTGTCATTTCAAAAGCCCATGACCTCATCAATATAAACAACTCATCCCACAATTCAATAATATTTACGAACTTCAGATTCTATCTGGTTCTCATCTAAAGTTCTCATAGCGAAAATCAAAATATAATTTATGAGATTATGAATCAAATCATGGGATAAGAGTGTCTCTGATCAGGATTCTCAGCCACCAAGAAATAAAAGAAAAACGAAAAGGCTAAATCAGAAGCAAAAATAGCAGCGATCGAGGAAACTTGAAATCCCACACTGAAAACAAAAAAAGTTAAATCCAAAATAAAATCACTGAACCAATTGCAAACTATTAGAACGACCAATAAGGAATCATCCAACCTATTTACATTAAGTCCGCCAAACAACAATGGAAAAGCTTCTCATCCTTCCTGGAACAAGGAGTTGGTTATGGTACGGCTATGTTTTTAGTCCGATAACTGATGACAAATTTTGGGTAGGTGTTTTAGGCACGTTGAAATAATGAAAAAAGCATATTTATTAAAATGTGCGAATCTGGAACGTTAAGTCTGACCGATGAGACAAGGCACCTGTAGTTATATAAATTTTAAATATTTTTTGCGTGCAACAAAAGATATCTTTAAAGGAGTCTGATTATATTTAAGAACCACCCAAATAGTCTGGAATTTTTATTTTTGGGTTATATAAATCGAAAATATTTTTTTAATGTTTTTTATAAGATACAAAAAATATTTTAAGGTACCAAAAACATATGTTTTTGCTTCGCTTATTTTTTAACGAATATCATACGCTGCTCAGTAGTAAAATAACCGCAAACGCTTTGCCAGACTTAAAGTTTCAGATTTGCACATTTTGATAAATATGGTTTTTTCATTATTTTAACGTGGCTTAAACACCTATCCAAAATTCGTCATTAACTCTTGGACTAATAGGGCATACGAACTTAATAAGGCATAGCTACTTTATAAGCAAAAGCGACCAAGAAAAATTTTCGTATCGCTAACAAGTGCTTTACAGTCTCATCTTGCTTTAGTGTGAGGCCTACTTCCCACAAAGAACCCCTACCAATCTTCTTAGCACAATAGCATCCTCCCTGAACTTCTCCAAGGTATAAACAACATAATATCCTTCCTAAAAGAAGTTCAAATATAACACAAAATACAACGACATTTTGGAATCTTACGTCATTGATGACCCAATAGTTAGAAAATGACTCTAAAATAAGTGTGTGTGTGTACTGATGGACGTACGTAATAAATTATTCTAAGTTATAAATTCAAAAAATTGGATAAAATATAAACGAAGAAGTAGTCTTTTTCGTCGCTGGAAACCGGAAAGTTAATTTCCAAATTTCCAACCTTAAAAACTACTTTCGGTTGTTTCGGTTTTAAAAAGTATAGTTTGATCTCGCATAGTTTGGAATGGTTCATATTGTTTAGATAGAATAGATAGAATTTAGCCCAATTGGTCCATGCGCAGTTGCATTTTGTTTAGCTTAATCTAGAACCATATATTATTCAGTGAACGTTAATCCTTACTTCCGTAACAAACTTATTATTAACTCTCATGATGCACACAAAGAAGTATAATTTCAAAAAATATTAAAATTTACAGTTAAAATATACTGCCAATTATATTTTGTACAATCTTTTTTACACGGTTTTGTTTATCACATTTTAGAATAAAAATGATTCCACTTTTACACGATTTCATTCAAATTAGCACGATTAAAAAAATTTATTTGATTTGAATAGGAACGTGATAATGATGTACATAATATTGTAACAGAAAGAGACAAAGTCTGTCTCTCTCTGCGTCATACCGGCACGCGATTGGCTTAGTGACTTCTTTCTTTCTCCCACCAATACGAATGCACATATAGAATATTCGAGAAACGTCTAGTGAGTGATAGAACATAGGGAACATTGGAGATCATTCGAGAACGTTGGGTTGCGGGTATATAAGGGGTTCAGTTCGAACAAAATGTTCAGTTCAGTATCGAAGTTCAGTTTTGAATTTTCGTTACAACAAAGCGATTGTTATTTTATTGTGATCTAGATTATAAGTGATTATTGTCATTTGAGTGATGATTTTGACAAGTGTAATAAAAAAGTGATTGTTAAGTGTGAAAGTGATTATTTATTTCCAAAGAAGTTAAAGAACTAATAACGCGAACTCAATATAGTTTTGAGACGTCACGTTACAATATTTTGAGTGATACTGGGGATTTTGAACCCGTTTTACGCAAGCGATCGCATTGATATCTAATGATGATAACAAATGGAGCTATGTTATCTCCGTTTCCTTGCCTTCCTCAATTCTTCATTTATAAATTTTTGGTGATTTTTTATTGGTTTTCATTTATTTATTAATTGGATTGTGCACCTATTGTTTACAAATTAATATTGTTCTTTTGTACGAGTTTTCAGTTCCTTAACTTCTATAATTTTACATGTATGCTACTTATACTTTAAGATTTGAATTTCCTATTGTTTTTATGAAAGAAACTGTGCATTAATACACAAAAAAACAGAAATTTGACTTTTATGGAGACTCCCATTGATACTTTTTGTATGAATAATATATTTCAACTATTTTTACAGGGTTGCAAGATATGGAAATACGGAAATAAAATATTTTTTTCTATGTATTTCATAACTGGAACCTACTATGTAATAACAGAATTAGGTGAATAAATTTTATTTTAAATTAATTCGGATATTTTTTATTTTCTACATACAGATATATATTTGCTTTGACTAGAGGTATCCAACATGATTTTGTGAAGAATTAGATTTTTATTTCCGCAGAGGGCCAAACGAAATGTCTAGTAGTAAAGCGATAGCAATAATTATACATAGATGGCTTAAAATTTAACAAATTTTAGGACTGGATGAAGAACCTTCGTGGGTCGGATGGTGAACAGACCAGGCTTAGGCCATATTCACAATTAATCCACAAATTGCTCAAATACGGTTATTTGTTCGTTACATACAAAATCAATGATTGTGACGTCATATCTCAACGACTCTACCCGTTGATTTCTAATCGCACATAACACGTGTTAACATTGTTAGACAGGTCGTAAGCTACTTCTGTAAAATGCCCGTTTAAGTGTGATCGGAAAACATCGATGGACATCGAAAGGAACGACGTTTCTCGATCAAGAAATTTGACGTCAACATGTAAAGTGATTTGAAATTTGAACAATTCCTTATGTTTATGAAGATTCTGTTCATATATAGTATTTCCTTATACGTGTGGTCTACAATAATTTTCCTGCCAAGAAATTTCGAATTAATTACAACTAAATTGAACCAGAATTGAAAATTATAGCAACTTAAGATTGGTTTATCAAATCATTCTGTTGGCTCACAAACATTTTTTTTATTTAATTTTTTTTTTTTAATAAATTTTGTTGTACCTAATAAAACAGGTATAATAAAAGTTTATAATAAACAGTTAACAATAAAAGTTTTCAAAAAAATTTTAGCGAAAATTAATTTGTTGTTTTTGACAGTTAAAGTACAATAAAAAAACATTCCCATTCATGTATAATTCATGGTAGCCAATAATTGTATAATAGTATACTTAAAATAAGTTAAAATTAATTAATCATTAATTTCAGACGTATTGAACTGCGCCCTTGAAATTATTTTTTTCATGCTTGATACAGATGATTGACATGACAAATATTCATTTACCATGATAAAATTTTAATATACGAAGGTCAAAAAATCACTGGCTACGTTTTTATAAATTATAATTTGTAATTTAAAAATCGAAAGACTTTTTGTTTTCATCCATACATTAATCATTAAAAAAATGGTTATGTTTTTTAAAATTTTTGTTGAAATAAAAATTAAAAAATATAATAACTGCTAAGAAACTGTGCTACAAGAAGTACAATAATTTTTACTACCCATGACAGTATTTCTCAAAATGGGTTCCATTTTGCATCGAGTTCCACGAAACAAGTTGTTGCATAATTTTAAAATACTGGTAAAATAAATTACAACATTTTCATAAAAACTCATCCAACTATTATCTGAAATCGAATTTCTACTACTACTAATCCAGATTATAACAGCTTTTGGTATGGCATGGATTCCATGATCCGTGAAAACTTTCGTAAGGGTTCCATAAGAAAAAAATTTGAGAAACCCTGATCAATGATTTACAAAAGATATCTAAATAAAAATGGCAAATTGGAGTTCTTAATTAATACATGCAGATTACAGATATATGTATAACTTTATTAATTTTTATATCAACATCATTTTATTATAGATCTTCTAAAAGGCTTTTCGAATTAAATTATTTTTTTTAATTTAAAAGATTAAAAAAATAAATTAAAAAGGATAATACTGAAAATTGTTTTTATCCCAATGTAGGGCTTGGGAAACTTTTATTTTTTAAAGAAAAATTCAAAAAATTTCAGGTTTGGTAAGTTACTATCTAATATTCATCGTTTCGTAGCATTATTTACATTCATTTACAATCATTGTCATGTAAAAGCAATAATATCCTGCTCAAGAATATGATCCGCATTAAAAGCAAGTGGCAGACCAGATTTAGCCTGCGGGATAGCATTTAGGTAAACGAGATAACGTCTTCTTCCCATTTATACTTAAATATCGGAAACAATATAGTTTCCAAATTTTAAACTAAGGTATGGAACGACTTTTTTATATTTTTTACTAACAATCTTATTTCTAGCGCAGAGATCATCAGATTTTTTGCATTGCGAAAATTGTAACCAAAATATGAAAATATTTAAAAGTATTTAATAGGGTTGAGATTTGGATACACGGATAAAAATATAGGAAAAATTACAATAATACATCGTTTTTTTTTTGTTATTTATTATTGCAGTGCTGGACTCGAACAAACCTATTGTGATTTTTACTATGCGATATCATAAAAGTTACTTGTACATTAAAATAGTTAATGGATAAGTCCATACATACTCAAGTAGTGTCACTTGTATGCGTGTGTTTATTGAAAATCCACAAAGTAGAGGCAGAGATTTTAATAGTTCTGTTTCTTTTACTTGTATGTAGTATACCATAATTATATATTCATTTTCATTTACAGAGAAAGTTTAACAAGTTACTAGAAAAACAATCGCACATCGTACTTTTTGTTATGGTACTTATTACAGAAAATTGTCGTTATAATTACGATGTTACAACGAAACAACTCAAAAGTAAATAGTAAATTTTAAAATAGAATATTGGAAAGTCTAAGATAATGAAAGTCTGATCCTAGATTACGATGTTACATTGTAATTTTTACTATAATTTTTTCCATATATGTAAGAGAAAGGAAAGCAAAATAGACCCTGTAAGGAAACTTAATATTTCCCAAATTCTAACGATAACTCTGAATTAGTCATATAGCATTTAATAATATCCCATAATACCTGTTTGTGACTACTGTTTTACGAAAAAAAATTTTTTAATGTTTTGATATCAATTAACAATGGATTTTCAATTACCCTACAGATGGCAGCACAGGAGTTTAATTTTCTTAATACTTCTGTTTTTATAGAAATCAATCCATCCATTTAACTGTCCTCGTTTTTCCTGTGTGTGTTTTTTTTTTTTTGATTTATGCAACTTGGTGATCTAAGCACAACTGTTCAGTTATAATTTTCCAAATTTGAAATTTTCTTATGCTTGTAAAAAAGTTCGCAATTTTTAAAATTAGTAACATTCTATTCCTTTTGGATGATGGAATAACACCATACAATACTAAGTCGACTCGAAAACATTTTTTTCGATTGTGCAGTTGTTTCTCTTGGCATATCTACAAACTATATTAATCATAAATTAACCTGGGAAATTACTTTATCTAATAGTAAACCTGTATTAAAACTATTCAGTACTTTTTGAAATTTGCTTTCATAACTAGACAGGCACATTCAAATAGAACTCTGATTAGGATTCAATCGTATAATATATAATTCAAACTACTATTATAAATGCGAATGTGACTTTGTTGGTTTGTTTATTATACTTTCACGCTTAAACTATTCAACAGGTTATCATGAAATTTTGTACACGCATTGCTAAAAGTACAAAAAAGAACATAGGTACGATATATTTTATCAAGAAAAACACTATTGTTTCCGAAGGGCAAAATTTATTGATCTTCGGATCATTGCCGCTTGAGCAATTTAAATGAGCATTTCTTAGTTACGAATTTAACGCCATTTGGCATTCTAAGAAGTGAACTAACAAGTACTAATCCAATATTGTAATACTGGCGGGTAGCTCGCTATTCCTGTTTATAATTATTTATAATTTTTGTAGTTTTATAAACATTAAACATTATGTTCAGTGTTGTACTCGTACAGTCCCTGGCCATATTAATAGACTCGCTATTGGTTTTGTATAAAAACCTGAAGTAAGAGCTATTTTATTTTGGGTCCATATTTTTAATTGGGTTTAACTTTCCTGTACAAATTTTATTTATTCCGCTTATTACCAATTAGCGTGACCATAAATTATATTTACTAAAAAATAAATTTTTATCATCAAATTTATTTAACATCTTAATTATGGCGAGCTGAATTATCTAATATTTAATTGAAAGCCCATTTACTGATATTTAAGTTCCCATTCTGCACAGTATGCTGTCTATGTAGGACAATACCGTCTGTTGTATTTGTGAATGATCATTCCATAAATGAATATTTTTTCTAAGGGCTATTTTTCTGTTGTGACCATCTCCTTAGCTATTTTTTGTTTCAGCAGCTCTCACATATTTTCAATGAGTTTCAAATCAAGGCTATTATCCTGAAGTAGGGTAATAGGAATAATAAACAAGGTTTTACCCTTATCCAGAAAATATATTTCTTAAAAATCAATACAACTTTTTATAATGTAAAAAGTTAACCATATTAAATTTAATTTAGTAGAATATGTACATTTTGTATAAAATCTTATGTGCGTCTAATAATATGGCCAGGGACTGTATATCTTCTTACAGCAATAGTGCCTAACATCATCGCTTAATATACGAAAAACTCGTGTGCAAATCCCTCAATAACGTTCTTCTTTTTTCTTCAAAATTGTCACAAATAAAACCCGAAGTTTGCATAATCGTGTAGGGTATAATAAGATATTTTAATATTTATTCTAATACCAACAACGATTCTTTTATTTTCTAAAACTGCAAAAAGTAACTCAATATCTCATTAAGACCATAAAATTTCAATTATTTAAAATGATCAGATTTACTTTGACATGTTTTTAAATGATACTACTTGTTTTAATGTAGGTAGAGAACAAAATGTCAATAGAATAAAGCTTATTCACTAAATGTTCATTCAAAACTAATTTACTGCGTAACATGGTGATATTCCTATTTCCTTCTCATTGAGATTAACGAACCAAGTCGTGAATATGTTTTGATAACAAATTAAACTTATTGTTTGAACGACGTAATGTGAGACAAAAACGAGTGTTTAACAGGAAACACGTTGTATGCAACTTCCAGTAAATTAACAATGTCTCAATTGGTACACATTGACTATAACTTAAAAGAAATACTCCCAATTCATTTGGCTGAATAGCGTTAAACTCCACGTAGTCGATGTACAAATGTAATTAAATTAAAGCCACATATTGTGGGATTGACGAAGCCTTTTTCTTTAATTATACTTCTTCGTCGTCTTCCGTTAAGTGAGTTAAAGAATCAACTTCGCTACTCATGACCTTATTACATTCATTTCGTACATGACATTTGCTGTTGCTCTATTAAAAAAGGTGTTAACAATTGAACCTAACTCTAATACGATCCTATTTTATATTAACGTTTTCTTTTCCAGTAGGCGTATTCAGTTTTCGTGTTAAATACGCTTAAATGAAAATAATATCCCATTTTTAAAATTAGATAACATGGATCGGTTGTTCTTCGTTATCGTAGGAGTATTTAATTGATGCGCCAATTTAAAAATTTAACTTTCTTATTAGTAGATTCGTTCATCAAATAATTATAAAGATCCTTATATACTCATTAATCACAATTGTATGTAAGTACTATTATTACGATCGTTTAATTCATCAAAACATTTCTTTAAATATACACTAGGGAATTCACGAGATGAAAAATACCATAGATAAAAATTATAAAATAAGTTGTACTTAAATTCAACTTTGATGAAAAGTAAAAGTAAAAGAGAGATTAGAGAAAAATTAATAGAATTAGTTAGAACTACAGTTACTTTAACAAAACTTATATGTATTTATAAAAATAAAATAAAACATAAAAATTATATATCTAAATTTGGTAAAATATTTGAGTTTCATTATTTTGATTCGAATTGAATTGATGAATCATGTAAGATTAATTTTCAATTACCTATCACAAATATAATCAGTCGAAAATCAAGATTTGTTATAAAATTCAAAAACTCTTACATATATCTCTTATAAGAACATTCAATATTAAAAATGTATTAGACAGATAAGATAATGTGATCCATCGAAAGTCTGCTTCAAATTTATGTGCTATTGAAAATAAATTAGACCATAATAATATTCAAATATTCGAAGAACTTCGGTACGAACATGAAATGTTTTTACGTGTGTTTTTAACTTCCAAAAATTGATTTTTCAGTAACAGTATGGAACGTAATTACCGCTTAGCAATGCACAAATAAATTGAGGAACAATTAGAATGTTAATAAATTATGGGAGCTTATGTTATATTCATTAAACACTGATAAGGAAAATTAAGAGATCTAATGTAAATTAAGAAACTTCATCTGTTCGAACTCATTTATATTATATCGAAAAAAAACATGAATTATAATAAACTAGTTAAGGTAAAATTTTTAATTTTTTTTTTTGTTATTTATCGTCGCTTTATAACTTCTAACGTCTTTAGCGTAGCGACTCTAGGTTTAATAAAAATTCGTAAATCAAATAATATAGAAAATTGGCTTGATACGAGATTCGAACCCAACATCTCTCTTTGGAACAACCATCTTGACCACTCGGCCACCAGTAGGCTTTTTAATTTTCATTCATACTATATTCAAATTAATTAAATTTTGTACCTTTTGTTATAATTTCTTTAATTTTATAAATATCTACTAGCATTAATATTTCAACATAATATTTATTTTAATTAGGTTTTTGTACGTATTTTGCTTCTGCATGGCTTTAACAATGTTAAACCTAATTTGTACGTAATATAACGAACACCAAGGAATTCACGTTTTCTGATATGAATTTTATTGATAGGTTGCAGATCGATATATTTTAACAAAAAAAAAAAATGTTTGCAACTTGATGCAATGAATGGCTTTATAATAAAAATTTCTATTGTATCGAGTTTATGATTACACTAAACCAAATATTGTCCTACTCTTGTGCCAGAATATGCTGCTTTGTTTGATCGGTGAACAACAGCATTCAACAGAACTCATTTATGTATATCAAAAAACATTTTCAAGCACAATCGAACATAATCGAACAAAATACTCACTTCTGCGGAAAAAAAATTCCGTCTTCCGTTTGCCAAATTGAACTAAGTGAACTCGACACATTGGAATAAAGAGTTATGTAAAACGAGTCACACAATATCAGACTTGGTACGAATACGAAGATCCTTTTCATACACATATATCGTAAACGTTGGTATATAGTTTTTGCATATGGTTCAAAATAGTTTTCGTTATAGGTACCATCTCCAAACAAAAATTATTTCGCTGTTTTTTACGCAATGCAGTTCTATTAACCTTCCCGTTACGGTGTTGAAAATAGAACTTATGATACGATGATATGTATTTACACCAACATTTGAAAAAATTGTTTATAATTCTGAAACATTTGAATGTATATAAATATTGTTTCAACTTATCATAGTCTAAATTGAAATAGATCCAATATTATCGTTGTTATAATTACAATAAATATTATATTTATAGGAAATAACAGTTTATTTGAGTATTCCTGTCACAATCTCCGAAATGAAATATCTCAACTGAGCTCGTCTACCACGCATGCTCACTCACGTTGGTTATGAGAAAGAGACCGAAGCTAGTGTGCCTTATAACTGTTGTGTATGATGCGTAGGACGCAAAACTAACGCATGCGCAAAAATGTCCCATTCTAACCGAAGTTTGATTGAACTGGTAAATTAACGATGAATTTTTTGATAAGCCATCTCATTGTGCGGAATACATCCTGTTTTTGTTACTATTATGATTTTATTCTATGTGTTTATGTTTTAGGGAGGAATACCTTAAATATAAACTCACTGTCTTTTATATCTATACAGATATTTAAATTATTAAAGGTATGTACTAGAGAGAAAAACGACTCCAAAACTTAAGCATATTGTAAAAGCTCAATGTACTTTTAAGATAATTCTAGAATTTATAATTGTTTCTTTCTATAAAAAGTCAAACACCGAGTTCAAAGAGACAGAAATACTATATAAATAATATCCGTTACCGCTTAAAATTCAATTGTTCATTATTTATTTGTAAATACAAGAATAAATGTTGAAACAAATCCATTATATTTCAACCAGTAAAATGGTTTATGTTAAAATTACTTTTAAGTTTTAACAGATAAACCAAAACAAAATATTAATTAGCAACATTAAGTAATCATACCAAAATAATTGGCATGAAATATAAGTACTATTCTAGGTACCTACATAATAGAAGTTATTATACCAATGGCAATATGATATATAACAATTAACTTGAAAGAGATTATAACTCAAAAATCTATTATCTTCATTAAAAACTAAAAAATATACTAAATAATTAAAGAATAATAACCAACATAATACATATATAAAAACTAATAATAATAATAACTAAAAAAATATACAATGTTTTTTTTTCCAGAGCAGCAGATTTCGTCAACAACTCTAAGCCATTGTTGAGTTGTGAATGATAGAGTTTAACACGGAGTATACAAGGAGTTCGAACATAGTGTTTAAAAATTGGCATCAATTTGAGGTCCAGTACCGGTACTTTTCATCAAATAAAATACTTTTCACAAAGTACGCATTTGAATCATTGTGCGGAAACTGTTGTTGTTATTAGAAAATGTAAATTCAAATCTTCTGTACGATGGAAAATGTGTCAAGACATGGCGCTGTGACTAGAGTATCTGGAGTACTAACTTATGTTACCTTAGTTATCTTATAGAATATATAGCTTCGATTTAAGTTAGTATTGCAAACACACTAATGACGGCATCACATCTTGGCATATTTCCCATCATGCATTACAAGACTGAAATATCTTCTTAAGACTTTACGTACGTTCTAAATATTTGCGCTACTAGTGGCAGAAGAGAGAACTATGATCAGGGTGTGTTATTCTGTACATGAATATTGGGAAAAAGCTTTTACCGTTTGGACTCCTTGGATCTATACTCTGTGGATCTGAAGTAAAATTTGTTAAAAATTCTTTTTAGGAGTATTTCCAGCACTTTTGAAAACGAGAAAAGTAGATTTATTGATTTGTAGGGCTATTATAAATTTTTATAAATCCAAATTACGGCCACGAGTTATCATATTTAAATTTTGTCACCCTTTTTCGCACTGTTAGAAGAAGAATTCAAAAATCCGATCTAATCAGATACCTATATCATATAAGGGATGTACCCTCCAAATTTAACGACTCCACGATCAACGGCATAAGCTGTATGTTGATAGATCAATCAGTCAATCCGGAAAAATGATTTTAAATTAAATAAAGATATATTAATTGTGAGTATAAATATATTAATCAATAAACAGTTAAAGTATTTAATCGGTATTAGTAATGGTAATGGTTTATTGATGATAGTACACAATTATATTATGACATGATCAGTGGTCAAGTTTTCCAAAAATTGTCATTAAACCTGCAAAATTGTTACAACTGGGGTCGTAATATCAGAGCTTATAAAATGATGTTGCGATGGACATAATATTTTGGATAAGATAAAAATTAATTGAACTTTTTTTTGTTGAATGTATAACACATATTTTAAATTGACATCCGACAGCATGAGTGATTTTTTATCAATTTCCCCCTTTTCACTTTGCATATTTCAATTAAAATTGAAAATTTAATCGTTTCATTTTTCATTAATTCATTGTTTAAATTTACTGTTCTTTTTATGTATATTGTAAATTTTTGCAAAACCTAGTTGAAACACGTACTAAGTTAAAATAAACTTTTAATCAAACGTAAAAACAAACATCTCTTATCAAAATATATTAAGGTCTAATTAATTTTTAAATTAGGTATTTCAAAAATATTTTATTAAGAATGAAAATTCGAGACATTTTCAATATCATAAATTATATTTTTACTTTTAAATTTCTTATCATTTTTTTTTTACCTGTAGATACATGAATTTTGATAATTTCAAATGGATAAGGTATGTACATATATGGTATATCATACAACCATTTACTTTTGGCTTTACAACTAATAAAGATTTTTTAGGAACTTTTTATTACAAAAAAAAATAAGTTGATATTTCCTTTTTGTGATACAAACATAACAATTTCGATCCATGAAAATTATTTCTAAAATAATTCAAACTGTAAATGACGTAAGAACAGCTTAAAAGTCTTTTAGTTCAAAAAACAATAATTGGATAAGAATGACATACGCTGTAATATAATCAAGCGATTATTTACAAGTATTATTGTAGTACTCAAATTTTTAATCTAACAACCTAATATCATTAAAGTTTTCTAAAGGAATATTTACGTTCAATATTCAACCTTCGTAAAATTTACAATTTAATTTGAAAAAATATTACACTTTAAATAGCATTAAATGAAAAACTAATTATGTCTACAGAGTTAGAACTTAATTAAGAACTTTTGATTATTCTTTTCCATAGTTAGTTAATACTTATTTTTTAACAGCCTTTATAGTTGTCATTACTAAGGTAAAACAATCATAGGTAATTGACAGTTAAATTGGTTTTATTAAGAATTACTAGTACCTAAAGAAGTCGGGAAACCGATAAAACGTGTTGTACAAAAATAAAAATTCCCAAGAAACAAAGAGAATACAAATAATTGTTAAAAACTTATTTTGATTTGAGCAGCTATCTATAATATAGATGTAAGTATTTTAAATTAGCGTGTTATTCACAATTCCAATTTTGCGAGATTTTCTTTATATATAGGTATAGTACCTGAATGTCGGAGTTTATATAAATATTCACAGTGATTTATTTCGTTTACAAGATTGTTGACTGAAGTGAACTTAAAAAAGTCAAACATTGCAAATAAACACTTTCCATGTTGTAGAGCTGTAAAGTTAAGTTTACATTGACATCATTTACCTAACGCACATTCAATCAAGTGTAATTTGCAAACATGGCTCCAATACGTAGAAATTTTAAATCGTCAGTCAATTTATTTTAAGGGCTCCAAAAAGGATCGATGCAAACTCATCCCGTATTTTCTTAAAGACGAAGCTAGTGATTATGTCAATAAGAATATATAAACCAGTGTTTTCCAACTTTTTATATCCTATGATCCCCTTAAGCATTTTTCAAATTCTTGTTCAGTATTAGTATTAAAAGTTATGTAATTAACTTACCTCTCACGCAAGTGAAAATTGAAGAGAATTTTAGAAAAACCTAACAAACACCTAACTAAAATCTTCTACATATGTGCAATGCTCGCTCTTCTTCTTTTCCTTATTGGATGTCTTATGGTACCTATGTATGTTCACACATAAACTTTGATAATGTTGACAATTGAAGCAAAAGGAGCATACATACTCCAGGACAAAAATATTGCTCACAACTTTCGATACTTTATCCATTCATCCATGTATATAGCTGCGAGTATCAGTCATTATTTGTGTGTTCATTGAAGCAAATACAATTTTTACCTTTTTTTTATTAATGTGCTACAAATGTATGTACATATTGCTACAAATATGTGCAATGTTGTTACAAATATGAAAAATATTAAGAGCTTAAAGCTATCATTACTTTTTCATGAAAATAAAAGATTTCGCAAACAATAAAATGGGAAAAAATTGTATATTAGCATTAAAATTTTAATTGTTTCAACTTTTTTCACCTTGATATATGTAGGTGATATAAAATATTTACATATCGTTTGTATTCAATGTTATGATATGTAGTGATTTTTTAATTACCTTCATAGTAATAACTATTGATTTTAACGATAGTATTTTGTATCCCACTGTTTACATTTTTAAATTCGTACCGATTTTCCAAACACTACAAATTATTAATCTGAATCTGCATGAAGATTTATCAGTTTTCAATAACTTTAGGGACCCTATACTTTTGCTGAATGCTGTACACATACTTTTGTGATGTTTCATTTAATTTTATTAGTTTTAGTTTTTTACTTTTAGATTAATTATCTAATTTAATTAACTTGACCTTTAATTAATTTACAAGGTTATGTTTAAGTTTTAATATTTACTCATAGAAAAGTAAAATATCATTTACAATTCTATTTTTTTTTTCACCTTTGGTGTCATCTACAGCATACTGAAGATATCAACATAATAATAAGCAAACGAATATAATTACGTCGGCAAAGTCAGAGAACAAAAAACATATATAAACACATACGTGGAAGTGATAAAAAGAATATACGAATGAAAACTATATATAATAATCATTGACTCAAATTTGAATAAACTGACTTATCATTTGTCTCATTTCGATTTCATTCAATTGCCCATTTGACAATTATATCAACGTTCGCTATTAATATTTCACGGGAAGTTACTAATTATTTATATTGGTGTTTAAGGAACTTCGTTATCTGCTCACTTTGCTCACAAGCTTTGGCCTCCACTTCTCAATACTCTCACCCAATCAAGTTTTTGTCAATTTTCTTAAATAAAACTGTATTATATTCATGTAGAAGATCCCTAAAATATTTTCGTATGTCTTATTAATTAGCTATCTATCAGTTACGCAGTTATCTGACGCTTACGTACTAAGATAACAGTAGTCATTACAAAGCAGTTAGCGTATGCTAAAAATAAACAGTTTTTTTCAGAAATGTAAGCAATTCTAATGAGAAAACCAAAACTACAATATTAACAAATTTTGGTTTCAAATATATAATACAAGCCCTGTTAAAAAGATTATTTAAATTTCAATACGTTTTTTGAACAATATTAACAATGTGTGGCATTCTAATATGGTTCATAGAGAAATAAGTGATAAAGAGAATAAGTGATAAGAAGAGGTTTGTGCAAATGACAAAGACATAAATATGACCGGTATACAGATGCGTTACGAAAACGCTACGATCGGTATTTCATTTTTTACCATTAACTTCTATATGTTTCCACATATTTTCCTCTATTCCATATCGTATATTTTAGAATTTTTTATTTCGCTGCAACATCAAAAATATAATTGCTTATATTAATATATGAATAATAGCATAATTCAGATTCACTTCATTTAAAAATTGCGATTACTGAATATATTTTTAAAATTTTGAAATAGATTTCAATTGCATTTGTTTTTTGCCACGTTTTATAGTTTCACCTGACTACGTGACTCCGCCTTCAAACAGAATGAGGTCTACCCTCTTAAAAGTCACCAGGTAGCAATAACAAATTCGTAGCATACAGTTATTTTGTTTTTGATAAACGCCTTTCATTTTTTTTGTTAAAATTCAGCCAACTCTAGAGTTAAATTATTTTAAAATATTTTATATAATTTTTATAACAAAATGGGTACACTAAATGATTCTTGAAAATATAAAATAGATCAGTGGATCTTACCTAGAGTCCAATCGAACCTTAGGGGTTCGGTAAGTCAGTTTGGCGGAGGTCAAGAAACGTCCCCGACTCATAAGACCTATTTATAAATAAATACCAATGATTTTAATTTGAAAAAATTCAATATTTTATTTTTCCAATTAAGAAGGGTTCGGTGAATACGCTTATGAAACTTGTGGGTCTATAGCTTCAACAAGGTTAAGAACCACAGTAATAGATGCTACTTAAATTTTTATTTTGCTGCTATTGATGATTCTACTCTATATAAACAAATTCATCACTTCTGATAGAGCATAACAAAGAACACATGTACTTCGGTCTCATGTTTTGGCGGCGTTCAATCAGCTGTAGCATAAAATTCGAGGTCGTAGCAAAATTGCATTTCATAAACGTTGATGTTCAGAAAACGAATAACATTGTTTTAAACTGTTTAAAGGACTTTAAAACGTTAATTCCTTAAATATTTAAAAAAGTTTTTGATCCTTTTAACAGGAGAATAATCGTAAAAAAAAATATGTTCAGAATAATGTTTTTAATAAACTTCCCATAACTAGTATCGTTTCTACTTTTTTACCTGTACCTTTTTGAAATATCATAAGCCAGTCAAGATTTTGGTAGGTATTGTATTATTTATTTGTTATTTGTATTTTATTATTGAAACTGTGATACACATAAGAAGTAATGTGAGGAAAAGTGCCTTGAAATACTAATTTCGATATTTATTTTTCATTGCAACGTTATTTATCCAATTCATTTTAGTCTCTAGATTATCACAATTCTTCATATTCAATTTACACTGAGAAGCGAATATAATAGGACGTAAATATTTTAGTATCTTTTCAAATAAATTTCAGGAACTCTGGTGATCATATTTTCCACAAGAAACGTCTTTGTAGAGCAATATACTTAGTGCATTATATTTCATGTGGAAATTCTTTTATAACACAGAGAAACATCTCTTTTCAACGATTTTGTTTTGCTCTATTCTCCTTTTTTATTCATTTTACCTAAGTGTTAATATACTTTTAAAAAAAGTATAACGTATTGTATACAGAAGCTTTTTACTTTTAAGATTAACTTCATAACTTAATAGTTTATTTACAAACTAGAAGTTCATTTGAAATATTATAGAGTTAATTTATTGATATTACTCAAAAGAAAAATGCTTATAAATCATATCTAATATATATTTACTAATTGATAGTTAACATTGCTACATAACTTATATTTTATATTCACTCCTTTTATGTTTTAGCACTGGGTAAGAAATTTGTATCAAGTTGTATTTATTGAAAAACTAATAATGGGAACAGTATAATTAAAACAAAAAATTAAATAAAACATTACAATTTTAAGCCTTTCGAGAAGAAAAGTTTCAGATATTTACAAGTTGTATTATATCGCCTAGCAACAAATATAGATTTGACATATAACGTATACGGTTTTCTTCATTTTTTATTTATTTTTAATTTCAAATATGGATATTTTTTTCAATGCTGAATTTTTTGGAAAAGAAACTGAAGAAGAAAGAGATTTACGAAGATCATCACAGTTAATTTCAGATTATGACCCACATGACAACCGACCTCCCAGAGAATTTGTACCGTAACTAAATTGAATAAAAAAATGTTTGTACAAATATGACTTTTTCTTATGCTAGATTTTGGAGAACTATTCTTCGTTGCCTTAATGCTAGTCTCGGTACAAGTGTTTTAATCATTCCTCAAGCATTTATGCAAGCTGGATGGTTACTTGGTATAATTGGTGTTATAATAATTGGACTTTTTTCTTCGTACTTAACGCACAGAATGTCAAGAATATCATATCGTCTTTGCATAATACGAAGGAAAACATTTTTATCTTATGGAAAAACTATTTCGATAGCTTTTGAGAATGGTCCATTATTTTGCAGACATTTTGCCAACACTTTCATGTATTTTTTTTGAATCGATTAATAATGTTCAACAAAAGTCGGGAGGTATTTATTGTTTTTCTTTTCCAGGCACTTAACGAACTTTTTAATGATACTTGTTGAAGTAGGAAAAAGTTCTATATATCTTGTTTTCACTGCAATATCTATAAAAATCATTGTGGAAGAATATACTTTCTACTTGTTATCAATACGAGTTTATATACTAATCACATTTTTTCCGCTCGTTTTAATTGACTTAATTCAACTTTTAAGTTTCTTTCGTATTATGTCTACTGTTTCATACCTTTCAAAAATCGTATGTCATGTTTTAATTTTGTACCATATTTGTAATGAACCAATAGTCATATCAGATAAACCAAAGTTTGGTGAAATAGGCCAATATATATTTTTTATTGCTAAATGCTTATATGCTTTTCATATTAGCGATGTGGTTTGTATAAGTATCTACGTCAAATAAAATCAAATTATTAAACATAAAAAATCGTTCCAGGCATTACCATTAGAATATGATATGGAAAACCCAAAGAAGTTTGTTTCATTCGCCGGAGTCATAAATATCGTAACAGTTATCAATATAGTTTTTCTAACGACATTTGGATTTATTGGATACATGCGCTATGATTCAGAATGCCAAATTTCTATCACTTTTAATTTTCCGATGAATGATGCGTAATTCATTTTTCCTCTATTTTAGTTTCTTTGTTCACAATTAACAATTTAAATTTTTATTTCTTTAGGTTTGGTAATAGTGTGAAAATTTTAGCCGCCGTCGCTATTTATTTGCAGTTCTGGATGCCTTCTTATATAGCTTTTGATATTTTTTGGTATTGTTATATTCGACCACATGTTTGCCATAACACCAATAGAAATTTGGTTGTCTACAGAGTATTTATAAGAATAATTACCACATGTTTTTCTCGTAAGAGTAATTAAATTTTGTGCAAATGAAGGATTTTTTTTATTGAGATCATTTTTTTTCTTTAGTTATTCTAGCACTTGCAATTCCAAGTCTCTTTAATATTATAACGATAGTTGGTGCTCTATTAATACCTTTGTGTGGTATAGCTATTCCGGCATTGGCGGATCTTTCGTGTTTCTGGTATCAGTATGATGGAATAGAATATTGTTGGTCTCTGATGAAAACCATCGTTTTAATAGGATTTTCATTTACTCTTGCCATTTTAAGTATATATTTTACTATTATAGAATACAGAGATGTAGATGAGTATAGTTACTAGTAAAACAATAACAATTTAACAATACAGTTTAATGATTTAATGACAGTGGGCAGGTACAGTTCTTACACAGGAGCACTCGTAAAATGATAGAAGACTTTCCTCAACCGATCTACACAAGAAAAGTATTTTACAATAGCGATGGTTCAAGTGGAGGTCTGCGAGAAAATTTAGCCGCTTCGCAAAGAAATGTGGATTATAAAAGTTATAATGACTTTAGTCCTTTTTAGAACAGTCAGATCTGGCAAGTTTGGATTTTCGACTTTGTTTTTTATTTTATTCATTATTTTTTTGTTAATTCAATTCTAATATGATATAGTTTTCTCTTTCGGGGCTACATTTTCATTATGAGCCGACTTTTTCGCGATTAAAATTAAAAATAAAGTAGAAAATGTAACGTCGCTAGATTTGACTGTTCTAAAAGAGACTAGAGCTGTTATAATATATTTAATACTTAAAAAAATTGATTAGTAGTTCGCGGAATTTAAATTATGAAATTAGTGGTTCATGAATTTAAAACATTTGGCGACCGTTGATTTATAAAACGTAGTAAAAGTAACTTACAAAAAAGTGAAAAAAATTGAATCCATGATTGGATGCAGAAAATAGGTTTGAAAACAACGTTTTCAATAAAAGAACACGTTAAGGAAATCAGGAATTCAAAGTACCAGTTTTAAGAGCAACTGTTGTCGTGTGGTATGAAAGAGAAGGTGATTGACGAGCAGCTATAAAAAATTTAAAAACTCAATGGAAATATTTAAAGTATTAATTAGTGTCCGACCGAACTTTCAGTTTCGGCCTAGTTTCGGCTAAATATAAGTTTCGGCTTAGTTTTGGTTACGGCTGTCATCAATCCGAAACTACGACCGAAATTGAAACTGAATTCGTGAAAAAAAAATTTAAAAAATTATTGTTTTTCACTTATTATTAGTTTCTTCAATTATGAATACTGATAACTATCAGTTCATTAAAGTTTTGTTCAATATTATTTTTAATAGTTGTTTTCAGTTCGAAAGAAACCTGATCAAAGTTTAGAAGAAATTATTTTGTTTTTAAGATATAAGAAACAGTACTTTCTATTTTGTGGACCTAAACATATTAAATAAAAAGTAATTTTGTTTTGTATTTTTTGACATCATGGATGTCATTTAACAGTTCCTGAGCGATTTTCATGCGATGACATTTTAGAAAGAAGTTAGCAATTTTGGAACAAAATAGGCAAATAATTGTAAAAGAAAAAGCTTAAAATACTAAGTGGGAAGTGGATGACAATATCAAATTTGTTGGGAATATAATATGCACCCAATTAATAGAAAAAAATATATATCCGAAAATCGAATTTAATCGATTTTCACAAATTATAGGTCCTTTTCTAATTGTTTTGCTAATGACTGTTAATACCTGTAACCTAATCAAGGATAAAAAAAAACAATAAAACTGTTTTTTAAATGTCTTCACAAAACATCGTTTTTTGGTTTACTTGAATTGTAAAAATAGTAATATTAATCATGTACATTAATTCCTTTTTATTTAATCATTAAACTATCGACGATCATTCCTTCAATACCTAAAACTTTCAGAAGTCTCTTAAAAAATGTATTTTACGTTTGTTAAAAATAAGTTAATATTTTCCTCATCCTAAGTATCTATTTAAGCTCAAAATATTACGAATCAAAGGTAAGAAAATTTAAAATGCAAGAATAATTGATAAAATGCTTATATGATTTTATAATAAAATATAACATAGTAAACTTGTGTAAAATAAAATCTTTAAATATCATTTTAGTTTTAACTTATGATTTTCAACAAAGAAGCCATATAGGCAATCCACAGTACACCAATACTTTCACAGACTACATGTATTAATTTCGATTAATCTTAATGCTAATAGACTAAATTTGAACCATTTTTTAAAATATATAGGTTTTAATTCATTGTGTATTTAGTAAAAAATTAATTTATTATAAAAGTTAAATTTTTTAATAAAATATATTCACATTAAGAGAAAAATAAATCTTCCAAAATTCTAGATTGATGTAGGCAAATCGCGTAAGTGATTGAACACAAACTCGATTTGAAACTCAGTGGTTCAAATCTTCAAAAGGGAAATAATTTTTTCTTTTTAAAACTGCACCAAAATGATGAATTAGAACGACGGTCTACTGACAAATTATAGTGATTACGCTACGTTCTTCTGATTGGTGAAGTTTATTTTTTATTAATTAATAATACTACTGTTTTTTCCATTATAACAATTTATGATTCAAGAAATGTAATTCCTTATTATCTACCTATTAAGCCGTATATTCCACAAATGATGTCAGAAATTAATTTATATATGAGTAAGACTTAATATGACAAGTGTTTATGTATGTATTAATAGGCCCTTGTTAATTAAATTTAGGTGATTAAACCAAGAGTGTTATAGGTATATCCCCAACATACAACCCAACATTAATGGAGTTCTAGGAATACTTTTTTTACATTAAAACTTTATTATTATACATTTAAAATTTTATTATTTAGTTCTGGTAATCTTTTAATCAATTTTATATTTTTTAAATTACAAAATGGCAAATTAATGCATATGGAATCTGAAATTACGAATATTGACATACATGGTTTTCAAGATTACGCTAATTTTTGCTTCGTCGCTACATAGCGACAAATTTTATAATGAAATTTGTATTCTTTGAAGAATCGATTGTAATAGATGAATAATATTAAATAATTTGACGATCACTTTGAAGGTTCTGAACGATTTTTTATAGTTTTTCGAAAATAATAAAAAATGTAAACAAAACATTGTGTGTGAGAATATATGTGTATGTGTGCATTATGCATGTATGTATATTTATGTTTGCATACTCGAAAGTATGCAATATTTCGATGGACTGGTTCTAAGCACAGACGTAAATGCACCTCTTTAGAATTGTTATACCAAGAAAATTAAATTAAATTAAAAAAAAAGTGAAGTCGCTATGCAATTTAAACAAAAATTGGACAAATTAAAAAATAAACCATATAATTATCGGATTTCTGAAATTATAAATTCAATTATAAATAAAAACATTAAAGCTAATTAGTACTTAGAGACAATATAAATTAAATTGTCTTTTTAAATAAAGTTTTCTTTGCTTAAGAGAGCCAGGTTAACCTAATTTAAAGGCTTCAATAAGATACGAACCCTGATAAAATCAGAATTGAGGTGGTTTTTTAAATAAAAGATGTTATAAGTGCCTCTTTGTATAGTAATAAATAATAGCAGGTCATTGTTTGAAAAATTTTAATAAATTTTAAGAGAATAAAAACTAATTTGTTTTCAAAATTTTATTTTTTATCCCCTTTCGTCGCAAGATCTGCACAGTTGTGCGATTAATGCATTTAATCTAGCATATCTCATGAATGTATTAGTCCCAGCAGACTAATCCATACTAGTAATTTGGTGTTCAAAATCTACTAGGTAATTTAATGGTATTTCACCTTTGAAGTCTTTTTTTGGTCACTGTTGTCCAGTATGTTTAAGACAAGGTTGTTCAGAGATTCAGTTTTTCCAGTTTTTTTTTTATTTTTTTATCTCCTGTTTCATCGTTAGCGTTTCCGTATCCTAATGCATTTTGTTGTTAATCTAGCAGTGTTTTTGACTAAACCTTTGGAATATATGTTGAATTTGGAAGTAGTTCCCCATAACTGGATTCCATATATCCATATCGGTTTCTGCAAGATTTTGTAAATCAGTTTATTTTCCGTGGAAAGAATGGATGACTTCGCGAACAAACAATACATCCTTCTTTACATCCTATTTAAGTGCTCTCGTGTTGGATTTATAAGGTGGGTCCAAATAAGATCTCTATCAAGGTGCATACCCAGATATTTGATCATGTTTCTTTGTAGCAACATCAAGTTGTTAAGTTACTGGGGGTCATGTTCCTTTTAGTAAGGTAAAAGTAACGTGCACTGATTTCTTGGAGTTAACTTTTATTCTCCACTTTCTAGCCCATTCCTCGCCAAAACAAAATTGACTGTCTTTTTCTCTTCTTGAAGCAGGACCACGTTCTTTTTTCCTATAACTGTTTGCATTCTTGTGATGCAGAAATCCAGCGTTCGTACTATTTTTATTGAAATCTTCCTATTGGTTTTTGTGTGTTGTGCTTTTATATTTCGGAGGAGTTATATACCTTTATTTGTGGAATTGTACCCATTTTTCGTAAATAATCGTTGTATAAGTCATGAAACTGAACCAATGCTTAAATAGTCTTTAAGTTGAATTAAAAGTCAAAAATTATTTTCAGTAATGGTAAGGAACCCAAAACATTTTCAACATTGCAAAAAAATGTCTAATTACGACAAAAAATGTGCAAACTACTAAATAGTACTCATAAAATAATATTTTGTTTTATTTATATTTTTTTACTTTTTTTAGTTCTTATTATTCAAATTATAATCGATTATTGTGTTAACTTTAAAAAAATTATTTCATGTTTAGTTAATTTTTAAAAAAGCAAATTGTCAATAAATATGCGGTATTTATTTTCCCTTCTTTGCGTTTTAATAGCGTTAGAAAAGTCTTAATTGACAAATTTTGCAACATAACGTTGATTTATAAATGAGCTTAGGTGCTTTGAGTGACTCTGGTGGAGACACCGATACTTTATAAACATTCGGTTGGTGAAAATAGCGGTTCCATAAACCACAAACTCGGTGATCTGTGACTTGTGTCATTTGTCAGTTGGGGTTTGTGGTATACATTTGGAATGTCTAAAAGATAAACTAGATATCCTTACACTCGCTAATTCGTAATAACCCCCTTTCATCCAATATGTACTTCATTCACCTAGTAGAAAATTAAATACTGCAATCAAGGAAAACTATTAGGTAGTATTAAAAAACGAGAATATTATGAAATATATCTACTTTTATTGAATGATTAAGCCAGCGTAATTATTATATAAATATATTTACAGGCAAGAATTGAAGTTAATGTGAATATAAGTATGTTCGATTTGTACAAAAGGATAATTCTGTTAGTACCATTTCTTAAATTTAAAATCCAACCCTGCTTCAGTATCAAACTTGATAAAAGTGTGGGTAGTTTTAGTGAAATTTGTAATTATTCAAATTTTCTTCACAACATATTCAAAAAAATATATTTACTCATAATGAATAGAATAATTACAAAAATCAAAAACTCATTTTAGTTTTACATTGATGATTAGCACCTATTTAATTAAAATGATATTTTTACAGTATGTCTATGAAAAAATAAATTTATTTACATTTTAATTTGAATGTAAACTACAGTTATATGTTATTAGCTGGCAAACTTCACATTATACGAATTCTACATTTTACATTCATAGTTTATCATAGTAAAATAATTTTTTGAAATATTTTAATGAGTACGGAATTTTAAATGGATTATCTTATAAAAATGTGAAAAATAATTTTCATTATTATGTATTTATTCTTACACGCAGACGGTAGCAAAATGTATTTTTGCCAATTTGATTATTTCATTATATTTAATTAAAAATTTCTACCATTGGAAATCAAACTAAATTAAATGTAAATGTTTCCATTGTAAAAAGAAGTTTTCAAAAGTACGTGTATAAAATTTAAACATTTTTGTACATTTTTCACTTTTTAAAATATTTTTATAAAAGTTTTTACACCCGTAGTTTAAGCGTGTAGTTGATTGAAAATTTTCTAAAAATAAATTTTAAAAAATACACATACATTTTAAATTCTAGAGTAGGATTATTTTTTTCTAAACAAAAACATAAAGAAAAAAATATACTCAAACCAAAAATACCAATGTCAAAGTTATATTAATAATATTGCTTTTTGTATTAATTCATTTTTTTCTTAATATTTATTAAACTATTAAGAGAAATTCACACATAGGACACGAGAAATAGTATTAATTAACACTCAAAAGTAATTTTTCAATTCTCCAATGATAACTTATCTTGAGTAGATCTAATTCCGTTTTTGAAATATTAAGATAATCCATATATTCATATTTGTATTTTTTTTATATTGTCAATATTTTACATATCAAATATATAAATTAAATTTTTATTTTGTAAATACAGTATACGGTAGAAAGTTTTCTTAACGTTATTCTATTATTTTTTTAATTTTTCTTTTACTTGAAAGAGCACCTAAATAAAGTATTTTATATTTATATAAGCGTAGCAAAACAAAAAAGGAAACTTAAAAACATTTATTCATAGGATATAAAAAGAAATTAAAACACTTATTATTATTAAATTGTAACTTAAAATATTATTCTCAAATAATGGAACTATTTATTCAATGTTCTCATTTTATTAATAGATTTTCTATTTTCAATCTACTTTGATTGTTTATGACACTAGAAGAATTAAGACAATATATTCTAAACATAACAGATAAACCAATTCTTAGTTCTATTAAGCATTTTACGACCATAAATAAATGTTTGCCTTTGAACGAAAAAAACTATTCGTTTCGGCATTTGTGTAATATCAATTCTATTGTCATCGTTAGAGAACCTTATTTGTTTTGATCAATTCGAACAATATAGCGTATTTAAAATACAAAATTATTTTTACTTGGTAATCTTACCAAGAATAAAATAAATACTTTTGTCATATAATTTATTTATCAAATTATAAAATTTAAAAGAATTTTTTTAAACTTAAACTCATGGCTAATTTGAGACTAGGTAAATTAAAATCATTAACTTTTACTGTCCAATGATAAAAATAGAATAGATATTTTGCAACTATAAATCAAACTAGAAGTACATGGCTAAGTACGTTATTACACGAGTACAAATTGCACATTTGAAACGAAAAGAATCTTAACTACAAAACTGTACATTTACAGTAAATGTTTGTCAAACAGTATCTATTAATATATTTGTGCTTTGAGATATTTATTGGAGATTTAATGTAATATTAATAATTATATTTGTTTATAGGTAACAATCACTTAAATATTTGAAATCGTGACAGTGGTATATAAATTGATTACAATTATTACGAGAATATTGCAATGAATATTATTCTAAGCCATATAAGGCATATTACTACTATTCAACAAACAAAACACACTTATTGCAAACACATTAGTTATTAATATTTAACCAACAACTACAACACACAAAGTAGGAAACAGTTTATCTTGTATTGAAATTGTTTATATCAACTTGAACGATAAATTATGTAAGTACAAACGCACATCAAAAAATGAAAATTAATTCTATGTTGCCACCTGACTAAAACGGGAAAATAATTTAATAGTATACATAACAAGCACCAAAAAGTACATTTGAAACATTTATTTGAAATACTGTAGTTAATAGAAAGTTCACTACCAAATAAAATGTAGTTATTTTTTGCACAACACAAAAATAAGTTTAGTTTGGTTGTAATTTATATTTGCACATTATATTTTCTGGAGAAATCACTGAGTCAATGTACGGATATGGTTCAGTAGAATTGTGTTTATAGTTACTGCTATTGAAGCAAATGATTTTTAATTTCAAGCCCTTAATGGCAAGGGCCTGCTGTTATTCGATCACTGGTATGTTAGGTTCCATTGTTAAAGTTGTTGTAGTTGGATCGTAATAACCAGCACGATAATAAATATCGTTATTATCATAAATATACGCATAACGTTGCGGATCGGTTCCAAGTTTTTTCCTATATTCTAAAAATGGCAATACCTCACATTTGTGAGATATTGTTTGTACATCGTTTTCATCAATATGTGGTGATTCAAACAAGGCACCCTAAAACAAACAAAAGCTTAGCAAATGTGTACTAAGGTAAAATAAAAATCAAATGTTTACAGGATATTGCAAATTTAAAGGACCGCCAACAGTTTCTTCAGGGTGATAAAACCATTTTATTTTAACCACCATGCTGCTTCCCCATGACTCCCACATAGATTCGATTCTACCAATGTAAGGTCTATCTGGACGGCCTGTAGACAAGAATACTGCAGAATCTCCAACCTAGTGAAAAAATAGCAAATTTTTAATCTTATTACTTTGATTCATAGTTCAATTAAAAGTCTTACGGTGATAGTTTCCTTTCCGCGCTGTATGGACTTATAAAACTGCTTCCTCGCTCTTCCTTTGGCTCCCGGCCGCTTATATCCTTTCCCTGACCAACCCCATAGTTGTCTGGCAGGTAAGAAAGCTGCCATTTTACTTCGACTTTCTACTGACTCTTGACGTTCTCTTATTTTCTTTGATTTCTAAAGAAAAAATGAAATGATTTAAAAATTATTATTATACAAAATTGACAACATTAGTAGCATCAATATAAAACTAATTGACTTTACAGTTAATAACTTTATTAATTATAAAAAAATTTTTTTTATTAAATCGTTATCTTTTATTTGCAGTATTAAAAATATCTTGTAGAAAAAATTTTATGCAATAAACTGTAAAATTGACAAAAATAAAGTACGAGTTTAAGCACAAATATTGCAATGTGACGATTCACAATACTACTTGATGATCACTGAAGAAGATTGCTTAGTAATTGAAATATCTACGGAACAATAAGTCAACAAAATGTTCTGGACATTTATATACTTCAATATTTGTACTTAGTTTTCTTTGGTAAGCTGCATAAATTTAGGTAGTACAGTAAAATTTTGTATACTGTAAATACAGATAAAAAATATGTTATTACCTTCGTATTTTCCTCGATTTCTTCACATTTTTCTGGGTCTTCATTGTCTTCAAGTTCTTCTACTTGTTCAACTGGTTTCACTGCCATATTTTCGGAAACTATTTCATCTTTAATGGAAGACACAACTATTTCCGTATTTATTATTTTTTCTACGATTGTTGATTCTACACTTTTATCAGTTTCATCCGTATCCTTTTCTTTTTCTTTGTTTAAGTGGTGATGCTTCTTGTGTTTACGATGTTTTTTGTGATGTCTTCGATGTTTAGTCCGTTCGTCGTGCTTATGCTTTTTCTTTCGTCGTTTTTCATCACTGTTAAGTTGATCTTCTCGATACTTATCCTTGCGGTGTTTTTTAATTTTTTTCCTATCCTTTTTGTCACCCTTATGTTTTTTTGTTTCTTTTGAAGAAGAATTGCTGTCCGCACTTAAGCTGTCTTCGGTTTTTATGTTTTCACAGAATTGAGAAGATGTGACACTGGAACGACGATCTTCTCCAATACTGTTTGTCGAAGATTGACGTTTCCTTCTACTTAAGCTCAGCAGTGGATTAGGATCGTATTCTGTACAATTTAAAAATAACATATTAAAAGTTATGAAGGTACATTGCCTAAACTCATGTATTATACGTCTTATACTTTTAGACTGTTTAGACCAGTGGTTCTTAATCAAATTCCAGGGGTTCGGTGAGTCAGCCTCACAAGTTCGGCGGGAGTCAAGACACACCCCGACTCATCTGATTTAACTTTTAGGCATTTATGTATAAATACATACTTATGTTTTGACTTGAAAAAAATCAAATTCAATTTTTCCAATTAAGAAGAGTTCGTTGAATGCGCATATGAAAATGGTGAAGGTCACTACCTTCAATAAGATTAAGAACCACTGGTTTAGACTGTAACTATAGTTGGGAAATAAGCTATGATGATGAAAGTTTTACTCGTAAAAAACGAATTTCATGAGTTTACGCTTAGCTTTTTTTCCTCATGGAAATAACTTACCAACTATGGGATAGTCAGGTTGCAATAAGCGAATGTCATTGAGAGCAATAGTTCCATTATCACCATCATCAAACTCGACTACAACAAACTTTCCATCTAGTTCTGGATCTGGTGTTCCGGGCTCTGCGACTGTCCCCGGATATAAGCACCTATACTGCTGGCTCCAATATGCACAAAGACGTGTTCCCGGAAGAAGTTCGTCCGTACTTTCCGGAGATACTTCAACTATCTACACTTATGAAACTATTTATTAGTAAATGAACTTTATTTATATTAAAAATAATATGACAACTAGTTACAGATAACGTAAATTGATGTAGTTGATGAAATAAACATTTATCTGAATAAACAGTAACGTCATCGATATGAATCATTGCTTTTAACACCTTATTTTCATGTATTTTTATAAAGCATCTCTTGCAACAAAACATTAAAAAAAAAAAGATAAATAATTTACTTTATCAAACACATTTATTCACATTTAAGGACACTGCACTAATATGTATACAGGAACAATGATGAATAAATTAAAACACAAACATGCTAAATAAAAATTAGGTATGTTTAAATGTATGCAAAATTTATAAAGACTAATCTAAATTTTTTATTGTAAAAAGCATGCATAAAGAAATAATTGAAAGCGGTTACTTAAAACGTATCACAATTCTCATGTAAAAATAAATTAAGAGAACAGTAATTTAATATTAGCATGCTTATTAAAAAAAATACAATTTAAACTAATAATGAATATAAATTTAAGAATGAGTAGCTCATATTTAAATGACTGGTGTTAAATTTCTTGGACCCAACATATGTGTAGTATTTCATTACACTTAAAAGTGAATGCATTTTACACCTCCATTCTTTCATTATTTCTGATATTTTGAATAAATAAAATTTATTCTATTCAGATAAATGTTTTACATTCATTATTGGAAAAAATTGACTTCATATTTTCTTAATTGTTTTATCGAATTGGAAAACGCATCAAGGAACTTTGTATAGAATACGATATTTGTCCTTTTTGTATTTTAAAAAAAAATGCTATACAAGTTAACGAGCAATAAAATTGAGTTTGAATTAGGAATATTTTCAGCGAATTATTGTTTTTTTTTTTTTTTGATTGAATAATGTACATACTAATAACTTAATTAAAAAAATAAATAAAAAAATTGCAATTGTGAATTTTAATCAGTTATACCGGCGTTTCTCAAACTTTAAATCACGATTCAAAATTGGATATTGAAACTCAACTTTTTGAAACAAAAAGTATATGGAAAAATACAGAAATTATAGTTATGTTGTTTCAAATAAAACTATGTGGTTATTTTTGATCTTAATAATATTTCTTAAATAAGTTTTTTTTACATGTCTTTATAACAAGTAACTAAAATTTTATAAATTAAAATTTTGAAACTTCAAGTACTTGTACATTGCGAGAATGAAACCTGGATCTGCTGTCGTATATAAGAACAATAACCATCACTATACCATTAAGAAGAATTAACCTTACCCTAATTCATATAATTATACACAAAATGAATAATTATATTAATTGAAATTTATTTCTAAAATTTTGTATTGCTGTTTAAAAGAAAATAATGCAATAACATTCATTGGAGTAAAAAGTTTAATGAGTATGCATACTAAACTGTTTTCATTCTTCCAACTCTTCCTATTTTTAAAACGATACTTCTACAGAACTTTTCTTTATTATGTTTTATGGAGATAAGAACCTCCCCATGTTTCTTTGCCATGTTTCGAGCAAAAATTCATTTGAACCATCTCGCTGAAACTTGTATAGATCGCTTTTCATTGCATGGAAAAAAAATCCGGATCGGTCTCGTGTTTAAGAGTTTGAGAAACGCTGAGTTAGACCATTGAAGAACATTCAAAGTTATAAAATGTGGTACTACCGTTAAAAAAGTTATTACAATATTTCTTTTCTTTGAAGTTAATTGAATGATTAGTAAAAAACCATATGTATTTGTATAAGGAAACAATAACGAAACTCACCGCATCACGAAGTATCTCTTCTCGTGTCATGATATGTGGCCTGTTACCTCTTTCACCATCTAATGTAATTGCATAAATGTCCGGAGCTTGTATTGGGCTTAGAACACCAGCATAAAAAAGTCCACCCATTGAAGTTAGCACACGGACTTTGTCCATTTCTAAATGTTCTGGTGTTAAAACACAACGCATGTCTTTTTTCGTTTTTAATAGTTCCTCATTTATCTCTTTATTCTCCTTATCGTCACCTCCATTCTTCTGTTCCTGTTTGATGCTGTCTTCATCGCCACGTTCTTCCACATCCTTTTCTTCATCGGAGAAGATATCAGCTTGCCGGCTATACTCGCTCTCCAAATTTTCAGAATCGGGAGACCAATCGCTAACTTCATCTTCATCTGAAAATACTTTTACTGTTGGTTCTGCTTTTAATTTCGGTCGAATTTTGCTGCTATTATTTTTTTCTCGTTTCTTCGCTTTCTTTTCATTTGGTCGCTTTTTCGATCCAGATTTTTTACGCTCGGATTTCCTTTTCGGTTTAGGGCTGGGTGAATCTTCAATGTGATATCTTGGCGGACTTGAACTGGAATAGCTTTTATTCTGTGAATGTAAACGACTTTTAGCAGCTAATAAATATCCCACTAAACTTTTTGGTTTCTTAGCTACTATCATTTCAGTGGCTTCACACAAATCTGGTGTAAGCAACTTTTTAGGTCTTCCAATTTTACGTTTTTTAGATGAAGATACTTCTTCTAATTGTAATGAATTCGTGGAATCAAAATGAGAATGTCTTTTAAAAGATTCTTTTTTCTGGTAGTTGTTATTTATTGCGTGATTTAATTTTTCTAAGAAATTCTTATCACCAGTTGTTTTTAAAATTGGCGGTTTAAGAATGTCAGTCCGTGCTACTTTACAATCATTTGCTTTTTTCTGAAGAAATGGTGAATCTCGATCAGAGCCTGAGGATATGCTTTTTGATCGTTTATGTGCTTTTTTTGAATAACATGTACTTTCTTTTTGGCGCCTTAACTCCAGTTTTCTTTCGTTACATTTACGTTCCAATTCAGCCAATCGTATTCTCATGTCTTGTTCAAGAGCATTCATTTTGAGCCATTCTGTTTTCTTACAACATAATTTCAGATCCAACTTATCACTAGAATTGTCGGGTTCAGCATGGTAATTAGATTTATCACATGATACTTCATTTGAAGCTGGCGAAGACCAGCCTTGTCCATATTTAGACTCCAACCATTTCTCCACAAAATGTTCTTGCTTTATCAATGGATTATCTTCCATTTGACTGTCACAAATATCATCCTTCCTCTCAAACTCAAAATCACCTACTTTGAATTTCTTATTTCTTCCTTCTTGACTATAACGTTCCTCAAAACAACGCTTTAATTTTTTTGATTCACACACCATCACATTGCCATTTTCATTTTTTTCTGAATCTAATATACCGTCTTTCGTCTCTTCTTTGGATTTTTCCGTGACTTCTTCCATTATTCTTTGTTCAGCTAAAGCACACAGTAAAACTAAACCTCCTAAATCGCTATCCTGTTGGCACATATCATTATCAATGTCTTCATTTTCTTTTTTCTTTTTTAGTAAAGTTTGGTCAGTGTCACCTAAAGACATATCAGCAATCTTTTTAACCATTTCATCTCCGTTTTCATTAAACGTACTGTCTAGTTCTTCATTTTCTTCTTTGATTGCAATTGTGTTTATATTGTTTCTGTAAGTTTCAAACTCTACAATACTGTTGGAAAGTAGTTCTAAGCCACTTATGTCTACATTGTTGTCGGTTTTCGTCGTAGTAGAAACCACAGGATCATTTTCAGGTAAAGGTGAGTTGGATGGTTTATTTGAAGATGATTCAGGCTCCATAATTTCAACAATAGTTGCCGTAGACGTTGGTTCTGTCATGTATGGTACATGGGACACTATCGAAATTGGTATACAAGGTCTAACGTCTGTAAGTTGGGAAGTGATAGCAGTTGAAATTTGAATTGGTGGAATTTTAACATTATCATTTTTAGAGCAAACAATAGTGGTTGTGGATGGCACTTGTACTGGAAGCTTCATTTCATTTGTTTGAGATTCATCAGATATTGATAAATTTGAATTCAATTTTTGTAGTTCATTAGTCTTAGATTCTTGCATCATATCACTTGATGAAGTATCATCATTCAAATGATGACTGTTACTATCTTCTTCACTACAAATCGGAATATCGGTTTGATTGCTTGCATCCTGAACTCCAGGAAGTGTGTCTTCTAGTTCCGAATGAATACTAGATTCAGGAGGAGGTGTTAAACAGGTCACTGGAGATGTAGCCTGTGATCGGCAGATAGTTTCTGAAGTTAATGACGGTTGTGAAATTTGAATTAAATTGGTAGGATGTTGATAAAATACGTGCGTTGTTAATAACGGTGCGATAGTTTGTTCCGTAAACATTGTTCCCGTATTTGTAGCCATTGTTGAAACAGTTTGTAGAGTTTTTGTTGTTTGTTCTGGTGTTGAACAATCTGATTCAATTTTAATAAGTGTATGAGCTGGTAATGGTAATTTCCTTTTAGTCGTATCAGTCGTTAAAGCGACAAGTCTTGTACTATGCGTTTGAGTGTGCTGATGCAATGTTGTTGATGCTGTAGTTAAGTAATCTGATGTGGATGAGCCCAACAATTGTAAAGGTGCCAAAGGCGGTGGATGTATTGGTGGTATTATAACATGTGATGACGGTTGAGGGTACGATGGCCAAACGACAGTAGGTTGTATTTGATCTGAAAAGAAAACAATATTTAAAATTAATTAAGCACATAATTATCTTAGGTAGTTTCAATAACTCAATTATTATATATTTTATTCTAACAAGTGCTTAAAAATGCAAACTGTCTTACTAATGCAAAACACCAAAACACACTATTAGCTTACTGAATTCGATAAAATTTTGAATAAAGCCAAACACATTAGCAAAAAATATTTCAGCAGTTTTATATCAATAACAAATACTCCTAATACATACCGATTTGTTTTACTATTAATATAAAAGTACAAATACAAGTTCACATTTAAAAAAAACAAACTAAATTAATTTTGCCTGTTTCGAAACAACATGTTTAAATTCCATTAGTTAATCCAATCGTAAATTTTGAACAGTTCCCAATTGTAGACCGATGGCGCGATTAGTTAAACGTTATAACTAGACTTACCAAAACTAGTTGTTGGTATAAGTAGAAATTGTCCAGAACTTGGATCTCGGACAAGTTGAAAACCAACCGGTGGCATTGGAACTGGCAGCGGTAAAATTGGTTCAATCGGAACAGGCGCTACAGAAATATTAACTATGATGGAAAAATGTACAAGACGTATTAAAAACAAAAATAACAAAAAAAGAAGAAAGGAAGTACTAAGAGGAATTATGGTTTAAAAAATCACTATAGGTGATTACCTTCATTTTCGCTTGAGGTACTCAATAATTATAATAAGCATGCATAGGTATTTATAAAGAACCAAGTTTATCATGAAATAAATTAATTCACCAATATATTTTTAAAAAAATAAGTCGATTGATAATATCTACTTTTCAACGTACTGATCACAACTACAATTTGCAGCTTGATCACTAGACGGGCTAGTTTTAGAACATTAAAAACACTTTATTAATAACAGAATATTTTAAAGCTCAAAAGCTCAAATTCGACAATCTATTAATTACTTTAATTTTAATATTATAAAGTAGTGGTTCATAACCTGGGTTCAATCGAACCCTAGAGGTTCGGTAAGTCTCGCGGGTTCGCCGGAAGTAGAGATACACCCCCGACTATGTGTAAATATATGTACGTATATTTTGAACTTAAAAAAATCGTATTTTATTTTTATGATTAAGAAGGTTTCGGTTAATGTGCATATGAAACTGGCAAGGGTCACTACTTCCAACAAGATTAAGAACCACTGTTAGAAAGGTCATACTTGTTCACTTTTTTTTTCTAATTCACGAAATGTCGACTTCAGAGTTGTTTTTATTATTTTATTTCACAGAAACGAAAAAAAAAACGATGATTGATATCCATAATAGTATATACGCAACTCGGATGTTTTTTTTAGGTAGGGGTCGAAAAATGTCTTATCACTATACGCATCCTAAAGTTAGCCTCACACTTGCTGGCTTTTTATATGCTCTAATTTATATGATCTTGTTTTGATTTTTGTATATAAAAATAATACCTAAACGCATAAAAACTTAATTTTAATCTCCCACAAAATGAATATTGATTTTAAAATGTTTAATTTTTTTAAAAACCAACAAGTGGGGGTAAATTTTTTGTTTTCTGAAAGGCTGAAAAAATAAACCTAATTGTAGCGTTTCTTATTTCTAGTATCCGAGTAACATATTAAAAACCAATATGGAAACACTACTTACTGTCTTAAAAGAGTACTTGGTTTGGTGCTTGGTTTAACGACTTATTATAAAAATATGGAATAAATTTAGTACAAAAAAATGAAAAGTTTATGGATAGAACCTACTTATACGTTATGAATTTATATAAAAATTCAAGTGTGTTTACTATTACAGACAATATTTAAAAGAGTAATACAAATGTATACATACCTATACAATTTTATATTTTCATGTTACTTAATTAAATAAAACGTAAAGCTGTTGAAAAAAGGGAAACTTTTATAACTCAACTCTTTATTTAAAATAAAACCACACATTGGTGGAGTTCATTAATTAAAAATCAGACATGTGTTAAATATACTGGGACTTAACATATAGAATTTGTAAAAGGCGGGATTTCATTGCGGGAGTCTGATATGTATTTCTCACTCTTATTCAGAACTTTGTAGGTATACCTGCCCTATTTTAAAATATTTTTAACTAAATGAGATAAGTGCTCTTTAAAAAGAACGCTTGAAAAAAAAGAAATGTTGTTAATAGATAAAAAAGTATTGAAAGGAGTAAGAAGAAGAGCAATTAGTATTTTGCTTATTTTCTGGCATTAATTAATAAACTATTCTAAATTCTACACACATATTAACCCAAGTTTATGTTGAAATAAACAAATTAACCACAAAATTGCGAAACGCAGTAAATGATAAATTGATAAAGTTTAAATAGCGAGGAGTAGATATCTACAAGTTTCCTTTCAATATTGTTGACATAATTTTAACAACTATATTTTAACTCTATTTATACTTATACAGGTTAAAAAAAAATGTTCTATTTCATCTTTGACTATAAGGCCAAAAGTCTCAAGATCAGTCTAAAACATTTGTTACAATTCAAAAATAAAACAGTTACAATTTTTCATGGCGGTTGCTACATTATGGTAATCAGTTTTAAGCTTAGATTTTTTATTTCATACGTTCCCTTGACTTAAAAAGTAACTAAAATTGATTGTCTCGGAAAAATTACTCTATTTCATTGAAGATATGTTTTAAAATCATTTTAAAAAAAGTTTTATCAAGATTCATAAAAAAATGAAGCTGTTATCATACATGATGCACATTGAATAAGCAAGTTTGTCCATAAAAATGTTTACCTCATATATGCTTAAGTTTATTTGCTCTATTGCAAACTCACTTTTTCGATATTACCTACCTAATAAATTATCAAAATATCCTATTAATTGAAAAGGTTTTAGCAAGACTGGTCTAAGCTATAACCCATAAACATACCGAATGGAGTTGTAATGAGATTTCTTTACAATTTTTTTAAAAAATTAAATTTAATCAGCAAAATACCAACAGTGTATTTAGAATCGACGACTCCCTTTATTAGGGCATTTCTGATTAAGGATTAGGCTAAAATTATTTCTACACTATAACAAATGCACGAGAAGTAAAATAAAATAGATAAAAGTTCAAAGTTATAAAGAATAGATAAGAGACCAATAAAATAAACAGCAAATAATTAGAACTATAGTGTAAGTACTATACAGTTTACTCTAACAGAAAATTCAGTTTCAATCCTATTATTTTCTATCAACATAATTGCATTTGAAAAAGATCTATATCGATTTTCGGGCAAGTCCCCAAACGTTTAAATGACTTGTTCCTCAATTTATCTGGATATGATCAATCCTAACTTACTCAATAAATTGATGTAATTCTTTGTATGTCGAATAATGAGATTGCTTCTGCAGTCATTATTAAAATCCTATCATACCCTCTATTTCGTATATTAATCTAATACAACAAAAATTGAAAATACCGGCTCATGTGTACTTTAGCACACCCACAATCTGGCAATGTTGCATTTTCGACTTTGTTTTTAATTTAATTCGGGATTAAATCGGTCCATAATGAAAATTTAGCCACAAAAGAGAGAATTATACCATATTAGAATTGAATTAACAAAAATATCGCGAATTAAATTAAAAACAAAGTCGAAAATGCAATATTGCCAGATTGTGGGTGTGCTAAAGTACACATGAGCCAAAATACCTAACAAAAATTTAAAATTACCACATGTTAAGTTTGAAAACGGTTTAAAATTTAGGAAAAATTCCTCTGGGAAAAAATTTTTGAGGAAATTAGATTAAATTTAGAACATCTCATTCGAGATAATGTTATCATGGAAGAACCCTGATTATAGAATTCCAATTCGGTCTTGGGTTTGCTCCTGAAAGCCTTTTTTTAATTTTTATTACATGGCTGCACTTGCACCTTAGTGCATAGCTGCAGCTATCATAAAAGAATTCAAACTAATCTAAGGACGAAAAAGTATATACAAGTATTTCCAATATTTTAATCGGTTATTATATGATAAGTTTTCAACCTATCCTAATTCCATTGAAAAAATCTGCTGCAACTACAGTAACTTTTCTCTATTGATTTACAATTGTGTACAATTAATAAGGTAATTATTTTTGAACATCATTTTTGCAATCATCAGGCTATTTAATTTTTATTTTAAAAACCATTCATTCACTCTGTAATTAATGTAACAAAAAAAAAGGATATTTCAAATAAGCTGACAACTAAATTTTTGAAAGAATTGGAATTTTTGGTGTTATTATATTCATTAACATGACACCAAATTATATTTAAATTAGTATTTGAGATATTTATTCTCCAGATAACTCGGTTTTGGTTCAATTGGAGGATACGATTGTTAACATTTATTTATGAAATGATATAATTTTTGACAAAAATTGTAGGAAAAATTTTCATCGTTCAAACATATTTCTCGCTTTTACTAATTCCAAAACATTGACGAAGCAAACGTGTCTAAAAGTTATAGATGAAATATTTCGGAGTCTGAAATCGTAGATGTCACCCCATACTTAGATATATATTATCTGTTTCTGCTCTAATATTTTTTGATACAACCGTACTACCTAAATCATCACCTAAATACCGTTTGTATAATAAACTGCAGTTGGGCAATCAATTTGCATGTTACTAATAGTTTTCTTTATTTTTATATATAATTCTTTTTCTATATATAATTCTATATATATATATATATATATATATATATATATATATATATATATATAATTCTATATATTCTTTTTTATATATAATTCTTTTTCTTTATTTTTAAAGGTATTGTTAAATTTATTCATCACATACGCGAATAAATCGAATTTTTAATCAGCTTTCAAAAGTATCCAGAATCGACTTTATAACAAATGTTAAACAAAGATGTACCTATATAAAAATATTTCCAGAGGACTATTAACTTATTACCTATCAAATTACATTGAAATAAGGCTAAATCATAGAACAAAATTATGCACCTTTTTATAGTGCCTATAATCTTTAGATACTCTTCAGGAACTTTAGATAGCTGAAGCTACAAGCCTTACACGTTTAGATTTAAAGGTTTACATATTAACCATTAAAAATACTAAGTATAATTAATTTTATAGAAGTAGATACTTAATAAAATTGACGTCATTTTTTTATTTTGATGTAAGTATTTTTACTATGCCAGAGTTAGACTATAATTAAATTTAAACTATATTGGTGAATTATTTTTAATTTCAAACAGCAGATGACAATGTGCATCGAATAGATATACATATTTTTTAAATTTAATGCGTATCTAATTAACTAATCACACTCAAAGAACAAAAAAAAGTAATGAGTACTGTGGTGGTACACTAGTGTGGAATACTAAAGTTCATTGAACAAAATATATGAGCTAATAAACAAAGACAGCACTATTTGGACAATGCTAACGATGATGTAAGCGATTTTAAAACAAAGATAGATGGTTGCACATTCATTTAACTAACTACCATAAAAAGATTAAAACTACTTACCCGGATATTGCCATAAGGTAGGTGCGGTTAAGGCGGAGTTATGAGTTGGAGGAAGTGGCCATGATGCAATGCTGTTTGAACGATCTTCACCGCATTGAATTATTGGCCCACCCCCATTCGCTACGCCTACTGTCATGGCTGTTGCAACTGACGTTGAATCTAAACCATAAAATATGTTTAGAATTAGTAGATGACATTTCAAACGTTAAATTTAGTAACATACTAATAGTACCGCTATTTTTGACAGTTTTTACTTTGTACGAAATATATCTTTATTTCGATTTCACAGAATCATAGGATGTATAAATTTTTATTTGTTTTACTTACAAGAAAAGAGATTACCTTTATAATTTGCATAATTAGTACTCTGCATAAGTACTTAATGTTTCATTATGTTCGAAAAGAAAATATAATACCACCCACACTTTTTAGACCAGGCGGCTTCCATTAGGTAAATAGTCAATAAATGAGATTAAAAAAGGAAAAACCTTATATAATCTAGAAATAATGCTTTAGAATGATTACGGATTAAGAAAACGACACAAAAAGTTACTCTTTAAACAATATCGTTATTTTAAATCTTAAGCTCCTAAATTCAATTTTAATTAAGAATCTACATAAACAAATTGTTGCATAAAACTTTTATAAAAGTAAATTCTTTGCCACATAATATGAACTCATGTCTTTTGATTGATGATCACTCACAATGAATTTGCCTTTAAATTTTATTTAATTTGTATAAAGATAAGTTAAATATTAGTTAAATATTATTTGCAATACCTTTAATAAAGACCGAAATTAATAGTCAATTCATAGAGAAAATAACACATTTTCATTTTCGATCTTTTTGTAAAAATATCTCTGAAATACCCCTACAGTGAAATTGAATTATAATGATGAAGACATTGAAGGGATTTAATCTCTACAGCTGAAAATCTTTATGATTAAATAACATTGGAAGTATTAGATATTAAAAGTGCAGAATGAATTCTAGATGATAATGACGCCATAATTAAGTTCGACTGTTTTATACTTATACTTAGATAAATATTTCAATTTATTACGGCTAATAAATTAAGATTGATAGGTACCTACATACAATAGCTAATAAGAATGTTAGTTTTTCAGTTACCGAATAGGTACTGTAACTAATTGTTAGGTAATATCGTTAATAGAGTAGATATAGATAGTACAGTAGTAGGTATACCTATCGATATTTTAGTATCCAGGTATTTTCATTTACATTAGCTTTAAAACAAATAAGGGATCTTTAAAAACAAAGGTGGTGTATGTATAGAAATTGGAATGATACAATAAACAATTAAACAATCGTCCACCCTACTTGCTACATTTAATAAAGATATTGTATTCTCTTTTTCAAGCGAAAGGATGTTTTACTTAAATACACAAGTAGACAACAAACAATTGACGAAGCGTACCTAACGATTAGGTTGCAATTTTAATTACTTTCACCTCTTTTGTCCATTAAATGTTTAATATTTAAGTAGATATCAGCGTTTAATAAGTGAATATATGACTATATGAAACAGCTAAGATTTTTACAAAATCAATACTTACCAATATCTTTGATTTGATTAGTGGTTCCAATAGCAGTTGTAAGAAGACCATTTGAATGTTGTATTCCGGATGTTAACTCCTGTTGGAATCGTTGTCGGGCTACAGCGATACCCACTGGGATGGTACCGTTACCAGCTATATAAATGATACACACCATAAATAAAATTATATTCAAAATTAATTTTTATTATCACTAAATCATTTATTTCGTGCATTAGAAGATGATATTTGAGTTATTATGAACTTTGATTTCGTATGTTATTTAATTTATAAAACTAAACTATTTGATTTAAAAATATAATGAATGGTGTGTTTTTGATTACATTTTACATAATACAACTATTTCTTAGTTTCCTAATATATTTTTTATGCTCATTTTCATTAATCAAATAACCTATTCATAAATAAATTCTAAGCCAACAGTTATAAAATGCACTCAAACTTCATTTTTATCATTTTTATCATATTTTCAATATTCTATATTTTCTATATAAATCTGGCGTGCAAATCACTTATTCAAAGAATTAAATATTTGGCGTTAATTAACATATTGCATGCACCCCTAATATAAATATGAGTATTACGTTGCAGGTGTTACTATGTCATCAATTCAGAATAAAAGTATCGTCTTATAATTTTTTTTCAATTTTACTTTTTGTATCGACTACTCGTTTTATGTATTTAGATAATTAGATAAATAGTTCATCATTAATGAAATTAAAAAAATATATGTATACTTACTTGTGCAAGAACTTATGGTAGACATGGCGGAAGTTTGTACGATAGATGTTTCGATTTTGGTGGGTGAAGTGGCTTCAACCTTAACAAGAGTATTATTGCTTGTAGTTACTTCAGAGACTTGGCATGCAGGAGTCAAGGCCGGTTCTCGTTTTACTTGCAAAACGGCCGTTGTAGGTGTCCAAGATACAGGATTTGTTCTGCTACAGCCGCCGTCAAGAATTAATTTGTTTGATTTTACAGGCGAATGATTGTTATTAGTACTATTGTTGTTCGATCGACAACCACACATTCGTTTCGAAGTAATATTTTCAGTTTTTACTGACAATGGCATCAACGGGTTTCGATCCCATCGCTTCTCTTGTTCTTCGTTAAAAATTTTTGTGTTTTGATCGTCCTTTATAAAATTATTGTTGTGAAAATTATTGTTATTGTTCAATATTGTTTGATTGTTATAGTCAGAATGTTGAATAATAATGCTATTATTATTGAAACTCTTTGTCAGAAACTCCAAATGTGTCACTGGTAATGGAGAATACGGTGATCCAGGTGGAGGGGTTGGTGCACCAAATGTATAGCACCCTGTGGTCTCGGTAACTAAAAATTAAAAAAAAAATATTAAATGGTTGTATCAAACTTTAATATAAATTCACATTAAAGTTTTGTTTACTTGGCATTACAGGGTAACCAGTTATAAAACACTTGAAACATAAATTTCATTATTACATGTTTTAAATAAAATAGACAAACTTCCAATCACTAAAAAATATTTTTAATAAATAATTTCGATTGATATAATAAATAAAACCATACTATTCAATACAAGTAATGAGTTGAAAATTTTTATAGTTTTCGATTAAAAAAGAATTACTGAAACATTTAATAGAGTCGTATATTTTACTAAATAGCAGTGGAAGGAAAAGTTGACAGTTAGTAGGTAAGACTAGTCTTTCTTTTTCCGGTTCCGGCGTGAAACAAGCCACGAACATATCAACAATGTTGATATCAAATCTGAACATCAAATGCTTGGTGCAAAATATTCCATTTATTTATTTAAATAGACATTATCTATAAACGTAAAAAAATTACGAAAATTATTGACTACAATACTTAGTAGCATTTTATAAACTACACAGATATTTTTATTAATATTTCAGATATTTTATTTAGCGATATTTTCAAAGTTTTAAAGTTCATGTAATAAAGCAAATTTTCGCGAGTTGATCCGTTTTCATGTTACTTTTCAGCATTGCTTAGTGGGTTTCTATGAAACTTTACCATCCGATTTCAACATTTTATTATAATAACTGTTAAAAGTGATCCATAAACTATGGTTACTATGTTACAGACAATGATGCTTTCCCAAAATTTTACCACGGAGTTCGCATTCGCAGTTAATAAAGAAATTAAATTATTTAAAATATTTCCAAATAGCTACTTGATTTTCACTGTATTCTTTCAATTTGTTAAATAGGAAACCAACCATATTGTAACATAGGAAACTGTGTTTCAAATTTTAAATGGGTGGCCAATGAATTTTAAAAACACCAAATTTTATACGTTCTGCACTGTTAATCTGGTTCTTTTCCCTGTGATTATAATATTCATCAATGAAAACCTTTTTTTTCTGATTAAGAGGGAATTCGCACGAACTATGGGAATCGCCAAGATAGCATTTCTGGTTACAGGGTAAATGAATACAGTAATACCTCACTTAACGTTACCTCTGTTAACGATACCTTGCTATAACGTCATTTTGCTGGGAGACACGGTAATTTCCGTATTAATATACATTGCGTACGAAGCTATTAATTGTTTGGGTTGATGATATGGACCAACATCACATTCCAGTGAAGCAAATATTAGTTCAAAACAAAGCCATAAGTGTGTTAGCTTCTTAAAAGATCAAGAAGAAGGAAACAATGTAGAAAATTTTGTAGCATCATCAAAAATTTAATCATAGAGCTGGAATTTACAATATTCCTATAACGGGAAAGGGAGCTAATGCTGGGATAGAAAGAGCAAGCAAATTTCCGAAACAATTAAAAACTGTAATTGAAAGAAGTGGATATTCAACGTTGATGAAACGGGTCTATTTTGGAAACGTTTGTCATTTACATTAATATCACAAGAAATTTCAATTTGGTCAACTATCCCTATCAACCGCGAATATTTCTTCCTTCGTTAACGTTAAATCGTTTAACGTAAGATTCTTGAGAAACGCATCCCTAACATTAAACGAGGTATTATTGAATTTCAAAAACCCTGGGGTTATAAGCATACTGAAAGTATATTTTCATAATACTTAGGAAGTGTGTCAATGTTAATAAAATACTTCGATACTGGAAGTTTGAAATCTGTATTTCAATTGGTTATTGAGAAATAGGATAGTGTGGGAAAACAGAATTAAAAAAATCAGAATTGGTTGAATCAAATGATCTTAAAAATTATGTTTGTGGGCTTGATAAAAAACGTTAAAAATAACAACTATAGCTTTATAAAACTTATGAAAAATAATATTTTTATTTTATTTTTCTTTGACACCGATAGAGGTTTAGTACCCTTACGAAATTTTGAAACGGTCTTTAATAAAAAAAAAACACTAGTGTCAAATATCAGTTACTCTTATTTAACCAAAATAGATACAATATTATAACTGAAAAAAATAAATGAAAATAGTTTCCGATACAAGAATTTTCATTGTGTATACTGTTTTAAATTTTTTTTTTTAAATTATATTAACAAGAAAAATATTTTTTCACTAACTAGTGTTATATTAATGTTTCGAATGAAAAAATATTGCCTTTAAAGCAAAACAGGCCCTCAGAAGGAATAGATATATTAGTTCAAAAAAGACAAAGTGATTAGGCACAACGATCAAAAAATAAGCCCTATTCTAGAAGAAGGAAGAAATCAAAAAAGAGAATTTATTAAAAAACAAGGTATTTGAGAATTCTATTAAAATTAATGAATCATCAACCATTAATACACTTACGTTTATGTTGTGCGTGGTATGTGGTTGTGGGGGTGAATCGTCCTAACGATCCAGCGGGAGGAGTGTGAGAATAAAAAGTCCCCGCAGTAGAACCACCAAGTCCTCCTGGGAATACCGAATAAAGTCCGTACCGGCCAAGTGCTGTTGAAAAAAAAATATTTTACTGAACTACTTTCTAGTAATCAAAGGAGGAAAATAAAAGTTTTTTAAAGGTAATTTCCTTGAATTTTATAAATACATACAAGTGAGATAAAATTATGCCTTTATTATGTGGACTTCTTCTTGATCTGTTATGTGAGATTTGTTAAATGGGGCAATAGGGATCAAAAAATACTATAACTAATAGATAGTTAATAAAAATTCTGGATAGCCATTCCCTGGTTAACTTAAATTAATACTGATAATGACTTAAATTCAAACCAGTTGTCTCAGGAATTAAACGAACCACAGTTTGTTATCTTTAACGCTATTCTTAATAATATCCTAGTTCCTTGTAACTGTTCGAATTGTTGATAATCAATTTGAATGATTGAAAATGAAATAAGCAATACATTCTTTTCTAGTTCAAACAGTTTGATAAATACTGTAATAAGTTATTCATTATTTTGTTGCCCATAATATATCAGGATGATATGTGCAGGAGAAATACTCCTTTATTATTCTGGCCGTTCTCAGTTGAACTAATACCGATACTGTTGTCCAATATTACTAGTACTGTAATACAGTTTTCGATATAAAGATAATTATAAAAGAAACAAAATTGACTGTAGTTAAATATTTAAACTAAAGATGCCACGAATAATGATTTGACCAAATACTGAATAACGAATATTCGGCGAGTCTCTTGGCCGAAGCGCCGAATATTCGGCAGCACTTATTACCTTTTGTCGGTGATAGATTTAATGCTATCATTAGGTTTGATGTCAAAATGTGATTTGCAGATATTTTGTTTAGTAATCAATTGCTTTATCATATTTAGAATTAAAAGTTTGCATACTATATGTCAAACGGGTGATGATACTAAGAGTGAATATATCATATATTCCTTATTACTTAAATACATTTTTCAGTAAATTGTATTTTTTTTTATGATTTGGTATTTGAAGAGTATGCTATATTCCACAGGCCAAATATCACATAGTAGCCAAATATTTGTGGCATCTCCAATTTAAACTAAAAACAAATTTGTATATTTTTTGATATTTTTTGAAAACGCCTTAGTAAATGTTCTTTGATTCCAATAACAAGTAAATTACCTCACGCGAAATTATCCTATAGGCACGAAAAAATCGTATATTATTTAAAAAAAAAAGCAGCAATTTAAAAAATAAGCAGAAAGTTGTTAAGAAACATAAAACGGGTTAAAAGCCTCTACTGGTGGCCGAGTGGTCTAGATGGCCGCTCCAAAACTGGTAGGTGTTGGGTTCGAATCTGATTTCGAGCAAATTTTCGATATTTCTCAATTGACAGATTTTATCAACTCGCTTAAGTCGCTAAGACCTTTCCAGTTATAAAGCGATAGTGAATAACAATAAAAAAAAAAAACGTGTTAATTAATTTGTATGCTCTTTAGTACAGTTTCTCATACGGAATTATAATGAAATTGGTATTTCAACCATAAAAATAATTTTTAAGTACGTGACCTATTCCTATTAGGTGTTGTTCTTCTTTTTTAGCAACTAAAAAAAAATAAAAACAATGCAAAGTTGAAACTTTTATCTAACTATCGTAAATTTCAGAAATATACTATACAGCTAAGAGTTACATGTGTTCATTTCTAAATTTAAAGTTAACCGAGATAGAAACAAAAAAAAATAAATAAAACTTCCCTCATACAAAAACGTTTTATTTTTTAGTGGGTCTCATGAAAAATAAAACAGAAATTTTTTATTCTCATGTTTAGCTAAAGTACAAACACTGTTTTTTGTTTCGTTTGATACGAAATGAGATTCATAATAATTACTGAAAAATATATTTAATACGGTTTTTACCTTTCTATCTTGTTTTGCTTGTATTTACTACATAACCGTAAGAAATTAAAATAATTGTTAAAGTTAGAAAATAATAAATGACGATAACCACATCAAAAAACATCTTCTTCTTAAGCTTGGAATTGTTTATTTCGAGGTGGTCAATCCAATTGATCTCGCGAGCCACATACCTATAAAATTATATATATCCCCATATTAGATTTAGATGTGCAGATATTTTAATACTTTATTACTTTGGGGTTTTCACTACTTTGGCCAATATTTTGTAAAAGTGTGATAAATCTTGCGGGTCGGAAAAATGGTCAAGGAAGACCTCATGCGGCCTGCGCATAAATTACTACTAGTGTAATGCGTTATTTTAGCATATATAGAAATTAAATTAAAGTTATTACATGCAAAAACTTAGTTTGGAAATGTAGGAAGTCGGTACACAAACCTTAAAAAAGAACATACATTTTTAAAACTTATGCATTTATTTTTATTTTTTTTCAATGTTAATTATTTTTTCTTAAAAACGTTAATAAGTCCATAAGATCAGCTATCGGTAAAAAGAAGACGAATTTTAAAGTTATAATAAAAACAAATCAACATCCAGGAACTTATTACTTTCTTTACTGAAAGAAAAATGGTTCCCGAAATATAATAAAGCTTTCATTAAACTTTCAACAATAATCTGACATAATTTACTCATTAGATGATACTGTTCCAATTGATAACTATATTGGAATTATTAAAGACTATTTTTTCGATAATGGAAAAACTGTAAATTCAAAATACAGATGCTATTTTTATGAAACTATTATCAATTGATTGTTCTTGTATTTACTAATAAAGAAAATTTAAAATAGCAATTTAATAATAGTTATAGGGTATTAAGGACTACTGTACTGTAAGTATATTTTCATTACTTAATGTCTATCTTCTCTCTTAAATTCGACGATACGGGCAACAATTTTTTCTTTTCTTATATATGTTTGATTAATTTGTAACTGAGGCAATTAAAAATGTGCGGGTAATTTAAATAAATTAAGGATTATATTACTGCTGTTATCAAAATATTTTATTAATTATTTTGTCGCAACAAAGCTTTCAAAAATACGTCAATTGTACTCGTATCATTATTTAAAATAGAGTCTTTTTAGTCAAACATTATGTTTCGACTAAAGCTTTCTTTTACATTTTCAATTTGAGTTTAATGGCAATATTTAAGAAAATAATATTTGAGTGAAGGTATATTTATAAAATATGTTTGTATGAAATCTGAAATCGTATCTACTGTTATAGATATTATATATATTTACAGTTTCATTAAAATTCGATAGTTGGTTATTGGTAATCAATTTTTCTTTTATTTCCATTACTTTGATTGAATTGAAATTTTTCATGTTTATAATATGTACTTAAAACTGTATTACCTACTTGCTTACTTGAATAACGCCAAAGTTTAGGGAGAATTTACTCTTATCTACATAATTTTTGAAGAAATTGAATTGGGGATCAAATTATGATTAAAAGATTTGTAAAAAAGTCAGCGTATTTATATATTAATAAATTATACTTTTTAAAAACTTATAATCCTACGCACCAAATTTCATTATTAGGTAACATTCATAAAATACGTCACTCAAAATTACACCTCTTTAGATCCCCTTCATCTTCCTTCACATTTTTTGCAACCACCCCTATATAAGTATTATGTCACGAAAAATAGATCCCTGTAGATGACAAGGCTTATAAATTACACAGGTTGCCCCATTAGAAAAATAAATGACGTCATACGAAGAATTTTGAAATTTGAATCAGTCTGAAGATATGTATGAATTTCTTCTGAATACGTCAGGTGGCGCATGAGGCCACCTGTGTATTTTATAAACCTTGTGTAGATGACACATTAGGATTGATAGGTACTACACAAATTTTAATAATAAAAAAATATATATAATATGCACAAAACTTAAATGAATGATTTTCTATCGTAATAGAAAGATGAAATAAAAAAATAAAGTTTGATAGACTACTATCGATAAGCTTCCTTAGATCCCTCGGCTCCCTTATCACACTAAGCGACACCCCTCTCCTATTATATGGGAACATATTTTATGAATGATCCCTGACATATATTTAGATGAATTTTATTTTCATTGGGAATACGCTTACAATTTTGCTCATTTGTAAAACATATTAAATTATTTAAAAAATTATTTAAATCGTTATGTGTTCATAATCCATCTTTGTTCAAAATCTACTTCTGTGGAGTAAACCAAGATGTTTCAGAAGAAATTTAATCAGTTTTTATAATAAAACTGATTCAATAAGTATTTATAATTAATGATGGAATTTACAATGGACATTTTTTTAAACATACTTACCTACGCCTGGAGTCGAAACAAAAAAAATCACACATGCTAATTACTTCCAACAAATTGCAAGTGATACTATTCTGCAACTTACTATCCAACAGGATACAATAAATAAAAAGGTAAGTTTTTCGAATGTCAAACCTGAAAAATTCTGCGCATTGATGTCATCTCATGCATTAATTATTAAGGTTGTTAAGGGTAAGAATAAGTAATACTATAAAATTGTAATAATGGATTTTGAATTCATCAATATTCATGAAACAATGTTGTGGGGATGTTTGAACTTGGAGAAATAATCTAATCTAATGTTTAATCTAAAATCTGATATTCTAACGTGCGGATAATTTTAGAAATTTGTAGCACATACGTGTGTTCATTAACCTTTGTTTTATTATAAATTTATCGTTACAAACAGAAAATAAAATACTTCATTCTATAAAAAAAATAATTACAAATTCTTAACCAAAATAAAAATATGTTTAATAATTTTTCAATCAAACGATAACAACCATATCCACCTAAATTTTGCGAAGAAACGCAAATTTCATTATTTTTATTAGACCAGCTACATTCAAAACAGTAATTTCTTGATTTAAAAATCGATAAATTTTGGAAAAAGAAGTCACTAATGTTTAATTATATTAAAGTGTGAGATAAAACAAATTTAATAGTCATAAACTGGCATAAACTTAATCACAAAATTAAATTGTTTATACGATATCTACTACAAATACAATGGACATCATTGCTGGACATGGTTTCCATAATAATCAATCTTTTAAAAATGCTACTTAGTTTCAAAGTTGTCTCAACAAATTGGATGCTTAGGTTCCAGATAAAGTGCACATTTAATTTTCAAAGATACCATGCTAAAATGGCGGCTTAGAGTAGTGTTTCGCAAACTTTTGAAATCTGTGTGCTTCTATAATTTTCGAAACGCTGTATACTTCCCGTGAAAAAATTGTGACAAAAAATATATTTTAAGGGATATTCAGTGGTTACCCCAAAATATATTTTGCCACACCAAGCATAGTACCACCGTAAAAATACCCCTATTAAACCTTGCCTGTACTCCTCAGGGTAAGTGTACTACACTTTGAGAAACTCTGGTTTAGAGGAAAGCTTTTTGTTGAATAATAATGCATAGTTACATTAAGAAACAAAGACTGCAGAATGATATAGAAATACTTCTTATTTATTTATTTTTTTCGCAAATATTAACGGTATCATTAATGTAAGGATGAACTTTGCTTCCATTTAAAAATGTTTATTCTTTTTTTTCGACTATAAGGTATCTCCAATTTTTAGAAGTTGGTAATAAACGAGCAATGCAAAATACGAATCATTGGAACTCCGAAAGGTTACAACCATATTAGTTATCCTTTGTTCGGGATTGCTCATTCTTTAATTTTTTTTTATCTGGTGATTATTTATTGTAATGGTAATGAAAAATATCGTAATTTTGCAGCTCAAATAATAATCATAAACCGCACACCTCTGTTCATTCTATTGAGTATATATGAACATTTGTCACTGTCAACCTCGAAAATTCGCAATTTCCGTCTCTAATAAATTATTTTACTTTTAAAGTAAGTAAGTATATCGTTTGTTTTTGTCATCTATTGATTTTTTTATGAAAAATATAGTGCAAATATAAAAAATCCGATGTGAGAACTTTATGACTTCCTAGTACTCCGGTACAAATTTTTGTTACACCTGGAGTCGATTAAAATTAGAAAATGAAAAACAGATTGAAGTCTAATTTACTAAAAGAAATCCAAAAAATAACATTTATATTTTATCAAGTTGTAAAGTATAAACAAATGTATGCAGGTCTTTTAAGTTGTCAATTTTAATACACGACAAAAGTTAAAAAAATCAGTTTCCTGTTCTCTTAATTCGGATTTCGGTTCAACTAAAATAAAAAGAACTTAACTAGATGCTATACGCCTATATCAGTGATGGCGAACCTATGACCCATAGGTCAGACACTGACCCACTCAAGCTGTTTAAGTAACCTACGATGGCTAAGGAACCATTTGGTTGTTATAAGAAAGAGATTTCCATAGCACTTGCATTGCCCCATCTATGTATGTTTAACTTTGTGAGACGCTAACAGTCGCCATGCACATTAGTGACCCACGAGCTAATACTAAAAAAATCAGGATTAGGATAATTGTAAGGTTTATTTATGATAATATTGATAACGAGTTTAAAGCGCAGAAATGTAATATTGAGGATTCATGTTTAATTTTTTTTTTACCTCGAAATTGATTCGGCGATCTTATCTCTCTACCTGCCCCTTACATATGGACTAGCTGATCCCCGCAACTTCGTCTGCGTAACGTAAATGTAGATTATATTTTCTTCTTAGATTGGCTATTTGTAGTGGTAAATGAATATTTTTATTTTTCTTATTTGTTTTACGAAAAACATAATCATACTTAAAAACACTATTTTGTCGACATTAAAAAGACACACTTAATAAACTGTCGCTTAGAATAAAATAATTTTATGTAATGATCAATAAATTTTCAAAAAATATTTGTAAATATATTTAATGATTATGGTCTATTGCGTATACCTACGGTGAACCAAATAATCCGTAAATCAATCAGTACCCATACATAAAAAATATATCGTCAAGTTCAATAAAATCGGTCTTAATTGTGACTTAAAACAGTAAAAAGTTATCAAAATACTCGCGACAAAATAACAGAAGTTAAGGGTTTATATTTTGAATATTAGTAGGAATCCCATCTCACTGTTTCGATTCCCATATGAACCTTTTACACAAATCTATTACCCTCCTGCAATGTACAACACTACCGCGAAATTGAAATCTGTACAATTGTACGAAACCCAGTTCCTCCATAATCAAATATAACCATTGTGTATCTATACACTTATTATTAAAATATCTGATCAATTGCAACTATATAATTAAACCATATTGGATAGTCTCGAGTTCATCATAATAAGCGTTTGCAATTTACTTGCTTCAATTGCTTTTATTTCCCCCATCAGAGAAGAGAGACTTCTATGTATGAGTCTCTTCCAACGCAGGCGCTGTTATAATTTGCTTAGTTCACTTCAAATTTGTGCTTATGTAGACGGCGCTGACGGGTGATTTATTTTATGTACAGGGTGCTATCCACTATAAACAAATCACTGGAAACCGTGGAAACACTTTTTAATGTTTTGTATATCATTCTCTCGCACATTAAATCCTAAAGATTTAAGTGTTTTTTTCTTTTTTACTGTCGCTTTTTCGTTTCATCAAATTTCAAATCACAACGATGCTAAAGAAAGTTTTGCTTCAAAAAAAAATTAACAAAATTTGACCTACGTCTCAAAAAGGTTCGCTACCCCTGGCCTATATCAATACTTACTATTAGGTTATCCGGAAAGTTCGTGCCGCCAATTTCCTAGATGGCACAAAGATAAATCTACATTTTCCAAAAAAAGTTTATAAAACACAGTGGTAACTATATAATTTAACAATACTTAACCAAAATGTGTTACGACTTACGTACGAACTTTCCGGGCAACCATACAAAATAATTATTTAAGAATAAATTAAGCTAATAGTAAAAAAATCATTAAATATGGTCCGATCTCACAATCGAGTTATTAATTAAAAGGCAATCAACAATGATGTTATTAATTGCATTCCCAATTTAACTATTTTTTCATTTGATGTGGTTCGATATTTCAATGTTTGGAATTTAACATTTTTTTTTTGTCCAGAATATATTTTAATGGTCTTTGTAAGGTAGGAAGAAAAATAGCTTTAGAGTTCGAAATACAAAAAGTGACACAAACCTTCAGCAGACGAACTTATTGGGGCCCCAAAGTGTGATTGCTGGACGTGTTGATTCGGAGACGACGGAGGCCAGAGGGACGTGGCGGCTGTGCGATGCGTCCCTCCTCCCCCAAGTCCCCCCGCAGGGCTGCCCAGCATTACAGGCAGGCAGCAACAATCGCACCTCCCTGAAAAAAATAATTAATTTTAATAATTATACTTAACATTCACTCTTTTTTAACAAATAAACAACACATGCCTTCATTAAAAAATAAATGGAATATGAAAAAGTGATATAAATTTAATATAATGGGTATATTAAATAGATTTATTTATACTTTGCCCGAAATTTGGGCATAATAAAAGATCTTTTAAGTTTCTGTTCAAATGCATTGTAATAGTTATTTAATTTTTATATGCTTAACGTTTTTTTTTATATTTTTTGTACGCTGTTTGTTAATCGTTTCAAATAGCAGTTCCTATGCTAAGCGATTTACCCATTCAATATTTTTAATGTATCTAATCAAATTTTTATGTAAAACATTGTTGTAATTATTATCTCTATATTTTTGGCTTTCTCTAATAAGCTATCATAATATTATTTACGAATTGTAATAATTGGATGGTTCACTTGCCAAATCGATTACCTCCAGTAAACACAAAAAGGAGCAAAACGGTTCCTTTCACCACTGGCATATAATTTAACAATGAAGAACCAAATTAATATTGCTATTGAGTGGTATTATTCATTATTTTAATAGAAAAGTTAAAAAAAAATAAGAAAAATTAGATTTTTTCAAGAGTTTTGGCACTATAATTTTTATCTTTTCAAAAAGTGAAGTTAATCGATTTGGCAAAAGAGCCATCCAGTTATATATTTTTTTTATACAAAGAAATTGATTAGCTATTTAATGAAATGAAAAATTCAAGTGCAAAGTAAAGTAAATTTTTAAAATTTATTTTTTACTTTATTTAATATCACTTCAATCACTAGTCAATCATTATCGATTAAGATTATATGTTTTCCTGTTTACATAAATTTGGGGTTGCATAAAACGCGGTATATTTTGTTTTATATTTACTATGTGTAATAACCATACAAATAGTTAAATACAGTATATATAAGTAGTTATTACTTGTTAGTATTAAAGGTATCTATTATTTGCCTAAGACGCTCTTCCACTATATTTTATGGTGAAAAATAGGTGTTAGTGCTAGGCGTAATAAGCCATTTATGGTTTACGCTAGGGGAGTCAAAAGCTCAAAAGCTAACTTGGGTCAAACAAACAATGCTTTACTTTAGATGGGCCGCAAAAAAATAATATTCATAGTAACAAATATTTTGATTTTGAATGTACATTGATAAGTACTTTATTTATTTCCGAGTCACAATTAAATAAATTAATGGATAATAATATATGTCCTGTGACTCAAATTCTTCTTTATTACGACGCGTTTCAACAGTTTTTGGCTGTCATCATCAGGTAATGATTATTTTGTCAATTGTAAACAAATTTCATATAGGTTGTTTGTTTCATATAATTTATTATTAAGGATGTTATTTGGATCTAGTTTGTGTGCTTTGTATATTTCATATTCTTCTAGGGTGTTTATACGTGATCCTTTCTTTCATATATGTAGTGGCTTAAAACTTGTTTCGAAATTTAAGCATTGATGATTTTCGTCATAAAGGTGTTTTGTAAAATTTGAAGTTGTTGTTGAAGTAGGCTTCTTGGATGTATGTTCTTTATATCTTGTTCTGAAAGATCTTCCAGTTTGGCCAATGTAAAACTTTTCATAGGAACCACATTTAATTTTATATATTCCGGTTTTATTTTCCGTTGTAATTTTATTGTTCTCCAATGGTTTAAGAATTTTCATCAAAAATGGCTCGGATTATCAAGAAATTTCGGCACCCCTGATCCATATACATAAAAGTCAAATGTTCGTTTGTTTAAAATCGCAAATCTCCTCAAGTTCTTTACCAATAGTTTGAAATTTTTTATCCAACGTTATATTTATATAATCACTAGCGACATTTCTCAATATGCAGGTTTTTACTAAATCAGGAGGCTCTTTTGAGTCTCACATCAACAGGTACAACTAGAAATGCTGCAGCTTGTCAATGGGGGGGTATTATTATTTTCGCGCTAAAATCGATATTTTCAGAGATATGGTGATTTTTTTCAAAATATTATCGAAAAATTTGTATCTTGAAGGTAAATTACAATATATATAGCGAAGGGTGCCGCAGGTTACTAAGAAGGGTGTTTTACGATCATGTTTTACTAAGTTATTTTTTTAATTCAGAACCATAAGAAAAAAAATTAACTAATGCTGACCATGTATTGTTATTACTGTCACTTTTATTGGTAGGAATTAATAATAAAAAGAATATTTTTGGTTTTATAAATCAGTATCAATGTGTAGAATAATAGGTACATTTTATAATAACCAATGGTGATTGTGACTGATTAGGAATTGGTGAGTAATTTCAATAATCACAAATAGTATGTTTTAAATATAAACGCACAGGAATACAAAAGTGCATGGAAATCATAAATATTATCTGTATTAATTTGTTATATAAAATGAAAATTTAATTTATTACAGACAATATCAATGACCTTCAATTTATTTACAGCCAATTATAATATAGAGCGACAGGACAACATCTACCGGGGTTCAGCTAGTTTAAAAAAAATCTAATCTATCATACTACAATACTAATACTACATATACTAAAATCGGTCAAAATGTTAAATGCAATTTTAGTTTTTTATACACAATGTATCAAATTACGTTGATTTACTTATTTTTAATAGCTATATTATTTTAGGCATCAATTATTAAATTAAAAAAACAATAATTTGGGGTAAATATTTGCTTAAATATATTAGCAATTGCTACTAGCAAAATCGTTCTTAAAGGTATTTTATTTTGTACCATCTTAACTTAAATAATTCGTATTTTTCATAGTTTCTGAAATTAAGTGAATAATTTTTAATTTGAACCAAGTAATGACAAAATCTTTATGTTACTAGCACTTGATAAGAGATGGCAGAAATACTGACTTTTAAAGCTCATATTTGCATACTGCAAGTCCTTTTATTAGATTAATTTCATAAATTTGATACAATATTTACAATTTTTTCAAAGATAACTTTATAAATTAAATAGTAACCCGAGTAAAGATAGGTTTTCAAAATATTTAGCATATAGTATATTTACTATATATCATACAAAATACAAATAAAAAATAGTCATATCTATCTTAGCGTTTATAAAGTCGATAGAATTTTCATCTGCAGTATCTGTACCTTTAGTATTATAGTATTATTTCACTAATTAAAGAAGAAAAAACTTATTTCCCATACGATGAGATAATCGACATATTTCCCTTTATCACAATCTACAGCTTTATAAATGTTCGTTTTAATTTTGTCGTTATTGATTGATATTATCACCATCAATAGTGTATTTTTAGTGTAAAAAATTTTAAAAATAAATTACATTGTATTAAAGTTTTATTTATAAAATAATATTTCGTATATATTTATATTATTTTCAATACAATCCACACAAACCTAAATATACAAAAATACGCGTAAATTAAAGTAACAATAACACCGTCTGTAACGAAAGAGCTGACACAATTTTTCGAAACTCTACCCTTATAAATGTACATAATATATATGGTTGAATAGTTTCGAATTTTCGAGTATTGATCTCTTTTGTAGCGAAATAGAGGGACTAACAGATGTTGGAGAATTGGAGGATTTTCACATCATTAATCTATCAAATGTATTTCATCAAGTAATTGTAACTGTTTGGTGGTTTTCCATTAACAAACTTAAAAATTGACCCTTTGGAAACTACTTAAGCATTTGTGATTAAAATGTAATTTATTATTTTTAACATATAATTTGAACAAGCGTTTACATAGTAGATATAATTGTATAACGCCAATTTTGTAATAAACATAAACACAAATTAATAATCACTATTGAAAATGTAAATTATTTTGATTTATTATGTCTTAAGAAATTAGTTTTTCTGGACAATGTTCCGTAGTATTTTCTTTTTAAATGAGTTACAGATAAAACCACGATACGTAGGAAATATGTATTTGATAGTATTGAGGATATTGTTTGATTATTTATTGAAAGTAATTGTAAAATTAAAAAAGAAATTCAGCACTGGCAATGTTATTCAATTATTCTTTGAATTTTACAAACGAAAAAACGTGGGCAGCAAACTTAAATTACTTCCATTCGCTACAGTACTGTTTAAGATATCAAATTGCTGCATTAAAAACTGCACTAAGCTGTCACAAAGCTAACAAGATAGCAACTATATGAATGTTGAGTGTTTATCGAAAACAATGAAATAAAAACTTTAATTTCATATGTAACTGATAACTTTCTATAGAGTTGGCATTTGCTAATTTTGTATTTATTACTCATCAAAAATAAAATAAGGCTTTAAGAATATATAGGTACTAATAAAAAAAGTTGTTGCAATAAACATTTTGGTTTTTCATATGTAACTTATTTTTTACTTTATAAAAATTAGTATCAAAAATTAGAATAAAAGTACCTAATTTATATAGCTTCGCGGCTTAAAAACAACTATAGTCCAGTATTTTAATCGAATTTGGACTAAAATTTCCAAAATTAAAGTTTATTAACAATAAGCAATGATGACAATCTTGAAAAATTATCCTATATTCGAAAATATGTATATATTTTTTACAAAAAATTACATTTTCTACAGAAAATACACGTTTTAGTAGAATTAATAAATATTTTTGTTATTAATTTAAAAATTACGTCAAAATGCTTGAAAGTGTCACGACGTCACTTATGACGTCACGTTTGAGCACCAAACATAAGGTATACACTGGATCCTCATAAAATAATTTTGTGTTATTAAATGTGAAATAAGGTGTATGTATATAGGTAGTGTACGGGCAAAAAGATAATATATAAAAAAACACTCCTAATAAGCTATTTGAGTTAATTCCCCAAAAGAAAACTATACAAGCCAACTAGATTAAATTTATCAATTTGCGAGGCATGATTCAACAGCGATATATGGCTTAACAGTTACCTTTATTTTTTTGAAGATAATTTGGACGTAAGGTTTAATTTGTCTTGTACATTTTTTCTTCTGGTTATTTATCGTCGCTTTATAAATGTCAAGATTTTTAGCGACTCTAGGGTTGAATAAAAAACGGTAAATCAAGAAATATTGATAATTTGCTCGATACGAGGATCTAACCCAGCGCCAACCAGTTTTGGAGCGGTCACCTTGGTTAGTCGGCCACCAGTAGGCTTTTATAGACTCTAAAATAGTATGTGGTATAGACTATAGTGTTCATGTTTGAGATTTAAATTTAATAATAAATCATATTTTTTGAGATTACGTTTCATCTCGCACCACTGTTATCTTAATAAGCATTTTATTTGAACCTCAGGTGCCAAATGATATTGCAAATTATGTGGAATTTATTTATTTATTTGTTATAGGTCCGTATAAATCCGGGGTGTATTCTCACAAAATTTTAGTGTCAACCAGAACGAATAAAACGAACATCTCCAAAATCAATTCTCGGCAAACTGGAACTGTTTATCTTCATGAATTCTGCTTCCATCGTACGATCCTTGGCTTTGCTTTTATATCACAGAACTGAATAACTTAAGTATGGGTAAAATCTCTTGCTTAAATAATCCAAAACATTAGGAGGCTCAATCACTGCTCTAGCTGAATGTGGACGCTTGCGTCTTCAATAGAACGTGACGTTATGCGCTCTGACTGATGTTTCTGCATATTTTAACATTATTTTATAAATTTTCTATTTGGTAAAAACAGTCGTTAGAATACTTGGCTTCCTCGAAGTTACGTGTTCTTTTCTTGCCTTCCTTCAAAAACTTCTTCAATACTTAAGAAACAAGATGCATTTGATGATTCCAATGCATTAGCTTACTGAATTATGACGTCATTCACTCTGATTGATGTTCAGCGTATCCTGACGGATTTTCGTATTTTGTAGTTTTATTTTATCAAAGTAATTTTCAATATCGCGTGTTTTATATTCCCTGACTAAAGATTTATCAAATATAAATAAAATTTCAGTTATTTTTATTTCATGTCATCGTGCCTATTGTATTTAAGTAAAATATTCAAGCACTCTTAGAAAATAATGTCCAGAAATGAAAAAAATGTAACTTCAGTGAACTTTTTATAACGATTTGGGATAAAACCAAATCAAAAATGTAGATTTTGTTAATTTAAAAATAATTTACCTACCTATATCTTTCTGTTATATAAAAAACCTATTTGCCATGTTCGACATCTATTTTTAAAAATAAAAACATAATGACATTTTTTATAATTAAATTAACACCATATCTCATTAGTTCCAATAATATGACGAACGTTTTTTTAAAGAATAATTGTATTTCAAAAAGTCGTCTCAAAGATTCTTTCATTACATAACAAATAATTCCTTTTGAAACTTCAAGCCCAGATTCATCAAATTCATCGTATCGTGTTTTATTCAAATGCCTTGGGCAGTTCTTCTGAATTTTGTAGTGTAATGTGTAATTTTAACGATTAAGCGATGGTACGCATAATGTTTATACAGGTTTGAATTTTCCAGATCAATGGATTTATTTAAATAAGTGTTTTTTTTTTAAATAAATTGTGATTTGAAGAGTACTAATTATGAGGATTAAGTAAAATATTGTAATTTTGAAACGCAATAGGTAAAAATGATGGGTTTTAATTTTAAAAAAAAATTTATGTAGTGTAATTCGATTGACAATTTAAGTATAAATATTAAGTTTTTATTACCTTTATAAAGAATAGAGGAGTTGTCTAATGTTATTGAAGAAGATTTAGTTTTGATAAATTCAAATATCAATGGGATAGCGTGCGTTCCAATTGACTCTAGATAATGTGGATTGGATGATTCCTCTTTGTTATTCTAAACATGCAATGGAATTTCTTAGATCCACTTTGTCAAGACTTGTAAACTTTGTGTTCCGACATCAAACATTTATAATATAAAATAGAAACTGCTGGCGCCTTTACAATCATGTTCTTCCTACTTCACCGAGTTATTTATCTTCAAAAAGTGCATATTCACGCACTATTCCATAATAAACAGCTTTGTCTTATATAAAAAGGCCATTAATATTTCTGTAATAAAGTATAGGTGTATTTTCTATAAATATTTCATATTAATTTTCCTCTTATTTGTACTCGTATAATGAAATGAAAATTTTACGAAGACATTGTACTTTCTCTAAATGAAAGAATATAATGGGTACATTATTTAGGGAACCACCAACAATCGAAAGAGTCAACTTATGATATTCACTTTTAGAGTAGGTATTCTTTCAGTGACGATCGATGAGTATGTATCAATAATTAAATTTTCTTGTAAATCACAATGCATCATTCCCTAATCATTCTTTTCAAATAATGCATTAGTGTGACCCTATTTCAAGTCTTTATTGATCTAAAAGATCTAAAATTGTTTTTTTTCTAACCTATTATCATATTTTTGGTTCCCTGTATCTTAATTTGCGCTATTATTTATTTATTAAATTATGCATATTTATTTTTTAATAATGTCGGCGCATTATGAAACACAAACTCAATGTTGAGTGAAGCACGTGAAGATAGAAGTGAATAAGAAAAAAAAACACGAAAAATAAATAACAGGAAAAAAAACGAGATTAGCAATTTGTTAGTCAAAAAATCGGGTCCTTAAAAATTCGGACATGACTTAGTTATTTTTTCGGCCACTAGCAGCGCACTGTCGCTAAAAAACTTGACCAGTTTGACATACTAAATTTGCATTGATTGTTCACTTTTTTATTGTTATTCAAACTGAAACCAAAATTCTCAAAATATTACATTAATGTTTCTTTATATACTTGAATATCTTCAATATAAAATAAATTCATTATTATTTAATTCTACGTATGTTTAGAAAACAATTTTTCATTGAAACTATTTATCCCTTGTGAATTATAATATGAAAATACTTCTAGCGCTTATATTCATACTTGTATACTAAAGACACTAGAATTCTGTGCGCTATGCCTTCATTTCGTGGACGATTTTGTAATACAACGTTCGTTCTCTTGTCATTTATACTTCATGAAAAAACTTATCTAATATAAACTAAACTAGTAATGTTTTATGTAAATCTTAGAAAGCAGTATATTTGTAAAATAAAATAAAAATCCTATAACGTCGCAAGGAATTCTTAGTGCATCAAAAAATGAATCATCTGTTTCATATTTATTGATCAATAAAAGTATGATTCATTTTTTGTTGCACCAACATTATCATATTTTGTTGATACAATTAATACTTCATAAATAACTCATGATATTAACCTTGTACAGTAAACGATTGACAGACGATTTCTTTCCATGAGGAAACATAATACAATAATTAGAGTTCATTCCGCAAAAGTAACAACTTTTGCCGAACGATCGACAACGATCAGTTCAATTTAAAGTAAAACAATGCTAAAAAGTATACAACGTGAAGTTTTGTTCACAGATTTGGAAAAATGCGCTAGAGCTCGTAAAACCCAAGTAGTTGTATTAAAAATTTATTTCGTCAAAGTATATCATTTAGTTAGTATGAGATATATGTAAGTACTTACAATACATATTCAACCATTTCAGATTCATTTAAACTTACGTATTTTCTAATGTTAAGGGTTTGTACGTATATTATAAAAAAAATATACGTTGTTGGCAATCTGCGAAAAATGTGCTTAGTTGTGCATTTTTTAAAGTTGTTTTACATAGATAAATCAAGGTGTTTTCAAGAACTCATAATTTCCCTAACTTTCTAAATCAATTTCTTATTTTTCCACGCAATTTTCCGAATATATTGTTTTATACAAGAAAAAACAGAAAAGTAAAAGTAGCATAAATTAACAATGTGGTTCTTTCAAAGTGGTTATAGAATATGGGTATCAGTTTTATTTTTCCTAAGTATTCCTCTAATGGTTTTTAAGCATTTGAATGATAAAAATGGTCCTCAAAAAATCCTGTATAATAGATACATTAACTACAACATTTGAAAAAAAATGTTTAAAATTCTGAAATATATGAATGTTTATAAATATTGTTTCAGCTGATCATAGTTTAAGTTGAAATGCATCAAATATTATAACTGTTATTTATTATATTTACGAGACATAACATTTTACGTGAGCATTCCTGTCTTTTTCTTTCAAACAAAAAAATTTGCCAAGAAGTTACTAGATTTTCCAAATCTTGGACTTTCCAGTTTTCCAGGAATTTGACACATTGATTGCAATTGGATAAATAATACATTGAAATTGGCACAATGCAAATTTAATAACAACTCTTCTTTCAACTTGTAATTGAGAAAAACAGTTTTGGTTTTCTTTCGTATACGATGCTTTTCGTTGTGAGGTTTGTAAAATTCAAAACAGCGACTATCAAAAATTAAGCTTAAGACTTTGTAATTGCCGTTGATTATTAAAAGTAGAAAAAAATATGAACTACTTTATGTCTTAGTATTTGGGAAATTATTTTCATTTAAAGATATGAGAGTGAAAATTATTATTAGTATTAAATATGTGATACTTTATCATACTTTTAAATATTGTTGACATTGCATTTTAATGGTGAACGCTTTTAACACTAAAAAATTCTTCATTGCATATGACAGCGTATGATACGGTAAGCACTTAGCTGATTTTTTAATCTCAATGTTTAAAAAATTTTTTTTTTTCTATACAGGATAACTAGGATATATTTTAAAAACAAAAAGGAATGTTTTTTAAACCTAAAAATTAAAAAAGCGGGATTTTTAACGTTTCAAAAAATGGTGCAATAACTATATGCTATTGAAAAATTAATATATTTTTACCATTTTACATATTGAAATGGACTAAAGAGTAAAATAACTAATGAAGTATATAATTAAATGTTATAAATATTCAAGGCCACATTTCATGAAAATATTGTTTGGTACAAAATATTTCAATTTGAAACAATTACAAATCGTGAACTATTTAATAACTCACCCTTTTTACAGTCATCACTATGCGTTATATTTTTACACTATAATCAAATCAATTATTTTTGTTGCTTAAAAAAATATTTTCAAAATTCTACAATGTAATGTTCACCAAAGTTCTGATAGGAATGAAATATTTAATGCTTTGTTTGCAATCCAAACAATTACAACCCAACAATACGTACGTTACATTATAGAAATTTGAATAATTAAATTTGAATTTCAGTGATTATTAAGAAGAAAGAATCACAAATACAAAATTGAGAAAAACATTTCAAAAATTATAAATTCTTGATTTATTTTTATATTTGTAGCTTACATTTTATAAATTGGTAGCTAAGTAAAGCTATTTTAACCACATGAAAAAAATATAAAAAAAGTTTTATGTTTTAGTTTACAAGGTTGTAAAAGGAATAAGTATCTATTGATATATTAATTGACCTAATCATAATTAATAAATTACAAAGAGTAATTACCGATTGAAAAAAGTACTACCGATTGAATATTTTAATTAAAATGAATTTATAATACATGCGCTATATATTTAAGTGATGAATTATTAATTTAAATCAACTTCACCTAATATTTCTACCCATAAATATCAAAATTAAAATTGAAATTACTATTTTATAATACAGTAATGACTGAGTGTTGGCTACATTCATTAAAAAATTATGCATACAGAAATATTAAAATTTCCTCCAATAAATATGTATGTATAATGACTAGCTGGAGTAAATTTAACCAAGAGGTAGTATTAAAACTATTTTTGCATAATTTTATTTCATATAAATCTTATTTTATATCAAAGATCATGCGAAATAAAAATAAAAATGCAAATGTTTAGCAATTGTGGTAACAAATATAAAAGCTTAATTGACAATCACTTGCATTCATGCTTACTCTTCTACCGGAAAGGTAGAGTAATTGTTAAACTAAAATTTGCGATTGTTTATTTTACAGAAAATTTACTTTTTGAACGAATAAAATTATTCATATGAAAACAATAATAATACAAAGTGATTTCAAAAACAGCGAGGAAAATTAATGAAATGTATCGGTTGGAACTAAACATAAAATATATAATATGTACAGTGATGCTGGGAGAATTGCAATAGAATATTGTGGTAGCCGTTCTCTCTCGTGGGGGTGCTTGACAGTATGAATCATCCGTTGATATATAGGCACCCTTCCTTATTTAGCTACTACGCAACTCGTGATGCAACACTGTTCACCCTCACTGATTTAGCTCGTCTGGTTACATTTTGATGATTTCATTCGATCTACGTATATTTCGTTTTCAACTACGCAATAAAAACCGATGCTCAACACAAAGAACAATTTTAACCATTTCACTGCATTCTAACCATTCCACACATACCAAAACAATTGCTTTATAATTTATCATTGAATGTTCCTTCTGCTTCAGTTATTAATTTATTATTCTTAGAGGGTAATTAATATCTTTTATTTTTCCCCAAATCGTAATTAATTTTGCCGAAAAAGAAACTTACAAACTGAACTCAGACGGAAGACTATTTTTTGTTAACATTGAAACACTACTCTCTTATTATTTTGTATTGATTTCATATATCTACCTAAACAGTTCATAAACAAAATATAAATTACTAGATCATTTTAATTTTGGCATCATGAGTTTCTACAAAATCCAAAATCTAAGCTCTTCGTAACCTGAAAACTAATTTAACTGTCTACCTAAGAAGATATAATGAGAATATTTCGATAAGAAATATAAATAATTATAGTAGTATAATTTTTTTTTCTGATTGTTAGCAATAAACTTATCGCTATCTATATTTTTTAATCTCTTCGTTTTATTTGCAGAAATACATGCTTCATGACCATATATTATGGAGTAATTGTGAACACTGCGTGATTTTATATCGTGAGAGAAGTAATGAATTAAAATCAATTTGAAATCCTTTATTATTTACATATAATATACAAGTTGGTATATTTGGTGAAACGAACACCTAATGCTGAAATATATTATTTAACAGATATGGAACTATCCCATTGTATTAAAATCGTATAATTTTATTAATATTGTGAATTACAATAATAATAATAACATGGCAAATGCATTTTAAAATAAATAATTTATAAGAAAGAACATTATAGCTTCGTTGACTTTCAAAAATGACACCTAAATATCGTCTGTTTTCGACAAGAGTATTATAAGTCAAAAAACGCTAATTTTAAGATATTTGTGTAAATACATTTGAAAAGGGATTTTCTTTTATCTCGTAAAGTATCATAACGAAACTATATTTAGTTACCGCTAAATTGCATTTATGTCATTTTTTAAAGTTTGGCGTTTCATTATTACTTTTCAAGAATACTGACATATCTCTATACTTGTTTAACAATAGTGATGAAAGAAGCTCCGTTGATTTTATGCAAGAACGGCATATTTTGAAGTATGCCATTTTTCGCTTTAAACTTTCAGTAATAAATTGAATCAACAATAATATATAGGTCTTTCCGCTGAACACATTTTTTATTCTAATTAAATAAACCATTTGGATTGGTTAATTAACATTAAAAATAGGAAGACTACGGTTTTTACGGCGCTACGATTTGAAAGTTGAAGGTAGAATCTTATAGATCTCTACGAAATAAAACGAAAAGAAAAAATATTTTTTTCGACATCTCGCTAGTTTAAGAGATATCGATTCTTTAAAATTGTTTTTTTTTTTCACTCTTTAGATGGATATCTCTAGAATTGCAAAAAATTAATTGTTTATAACCACGGCTCCACCTATTAATTTTGTACCAAAAGAAGATATACATAAGGGATCTAGGGACGATATCGAAAAGTTTCTTTCTTTTTTTTTTATTATTATTTACGGTCGCCATATAACTACTAAGGTCTTTAGCGACTCTAGGGTAAATAAAAATTCGTAATCGAAAAATATTGAAAATATGGATCGAACCCAACACTTCGAATTTTGGAGCGGTCACTTTGACCACTCGACCACCAGTAGACTCTTTTAGTTTTATTTTGTCAAAATCTATAAGAATTCGCCTTCAGCTTTCAAATCGTAGCGCCATAAGAACCACAGTCTTAGCTTAAAAACTGTCTACTTCTTTGAAAAATTTGTTAATTTCATTTATAAAGATTTAAAACTAAATACCAAAAAAATACAGTATGCTTTTAAATAATGAAGTAGGGACACTTTTTCTTTAACTATAAAACTCAATGCGGTTTTTTAATAAAATTGTTCATGTTTGACTTGTGTCACTCTTGTTGAAAACCGATATGTAAAAATAGCTATGCGATTGCATATTTATTTGTGACATAAAAATATGATACATAATAATATATTTCTTGCAACCAATAACTTGACGAAGAAAATTTGTGATTTCCCTTATATAACGGAATCGGATTCTATCAAATGACATAAGTCACTCAATATCATCATTATACCATCAACTGGATTTTATAATTTTATATTTGGAATAAGTGCCTAGTTTTTCGAGATATCTGTTGTAAAAGATTTTCAATAGGTTGGTTCTTTTATTCGTTAAAAAGATCTTATTTAATTCACAATATTATAAAAATAAGATAATGACCAAAATTAATGCTGCTTGATAACACATGCGCTACATGTAGGGTTTAGGAACTTCTCTGTTCGTAAAAGGTAAGTACTTATTATTATTTTTTTATTTCTATTTCTATATTAATGAACAGTTTGAGTTTATAATAAAACGTCGCATATTATAAGCATTAGGGGGATTTGTTAAATATTTCATTTCCACCACTATTGAAAGATAGCATTCTATTCAACAAGGGTGCAGTAAAACTGTCAATCATTATTAATGATTATAGTATTGTGTAGTATTAATTCATTAATCTATTACGTTATTCGATCATTTTAGTTTTCAGCATTATATTATTTGTCTCTCTCTTCTGTCCTTTCACCTCGATGGGTTTGGTGATATCATCTTCCATGTTTCCTTGTCCCGTGCTAGATGAGCAGTTTCAGACAATGAATGACCAGTTAGCTCTTTTACACGATCAGGCCATCGTGTTGAGAATCTTCCTTTGTTATGTTTGCCTTCCACTTTTCCTTCAAATATAAGTGGTTCCATTTCTCCAGTTTTCCTAGCCATATGACCGAAGTACCGCAAGTAAGTCTTGTTTATTCTACTTATGAATCTATCTATCATATATATATATATCTATTAGGTTTTTGTAAAATAGATTTATTAATTCTTTCTTTCGTCCATGAGACTCTTAGTATGCGTCTTTAAGTTCATTATACATACCCGTAATTCTAAGGCTTCAATATTTTTTTATGCATTTTCTTAGGAACCAAACTTCACAGGCGTATTTGGTAATAGATCATATGCATGTTTTATTTATTTTTTTAATCTATAAAGAATATTATTAATACAAGGTAAAGCCAATGTCTAGTTAAGAAAACTTGTATTTTGGCAGAAAAGAAGATTAATTTTAATGAGCAAATGAAAGCCCAAAAATGATGGATGGATCTATAGGTCTTCTGTGACGTCATAGTACGCGTATAGTAGCCGACTATTATTGAACGGTAACCATAGAAACACTAATAATGTACACATTTTTTGACATTTTTCACTAAGAAAAACATTTTTGAACCCTAAGGATTGATGTAATTTTTTGTCCTTAAATGGTTTAAATATTTTTAGTATAATGTTTAAACGATTTAAACAACCTTTTCTTCTGTGTTTAAGTAAATTTGTCATAGGAAAACGGTCATAGGATTTTGAAGTTTCGTATTATGATGTCATTTTAATTGCCGAGTCAATAAGAACTCGTTTTAGGCACTTTAAATTTAATGATTTTGTTGCACTTTCTAATGAATATTACTTAATTTTATTAAGTAAAGTTAAAAAATAACAGCTTTATTAATTTTTGATATTAGTTTAGAACATTTTCTAAACATTTAAAATATTTTTTAGATCATGTGCATTAAGTGTAAGAGAAAAATCAGTGGTTTAGTTAGTTTTATTTTAGTATTTTTCTGGACGAATGTATTTTTTCATATATTCGTTAGTTTCGTCGTCGCTGTTTTAGCTATCGCTATACGCCATTTTTCGGTGTTACTGACTAGGATTCCTAGCTGATCTCTCTTGATCTTTGAGAATAAATCGCAACAATTTATTTCCTTAATTTCAGGTAAGTTATTACTTTGTCTCGCGCAACAATCATTATTTGTCAATAAATCAATGATTTACAGTTAACTTAAAATATAATTGATTACTTTATTTTTGATGTAGTTTTACAAACAAGATTAAATCAATACTTGCTAAACACTTTAATTTGAAACTTCAAACTTTCATGATGTTAAAATAAATTCATCTTCATATCTAATTTTATTTCATTTATATGATTTCCAAAAATATAAACGAATTATGACTTCAATTACATGAAATGTATTGGTTTAACGTAATTATATGAAACCTTTCCTAAAGCGGACATGTTCGCTAAACTTTGTGTTAGCGCCATATAATTACACTAAAACGATGCGATAAAAAATTGTCATAGACAATTATTTAAATGGTAAAAAATAATTAAAATAGGTAATAATAGTCAATGTTAATTTTGTAAAACAATTTTGAAGGCTAAATTCTTTAATATTGATAATATATCTCGATTTTGTTGTTTAGATCTACGTCTAGTTAATTTCATATTATCCAACTAATTAAACTAATTGAAAAATAAGAATAAATATAATAGCAATATTAATAAAACATCTTTGTTAAAGTTTGTTACTATTTCTGGTGTTCTGTTTTCTAATTTTTCTCATGAATATATAAATGAAGACAATTACTAGTTAATGTATAATATAGGTACATTAACTTCTTTGTGTATTTTTTATCTTTCAGTTCACTTATTGATTGCTTTTAGTCTTAGATAATTGAAAACTATTTAGCTTACGTATTTAATTGGCGAAATTTTTGAGTAAACCGTTCTCCCCAAGATTAAAACCGCGATTGTTTGCATATTTTTTACTTATAGGTTTTGTTTTTCAAGTAAAGCTACATAACTTCGATTTATAATATCAATAGAAAATATACTTTTACGTACACTTTTAAATACACTTTTCACAATCGAAACTCCAAAAAACAAAATAAGTTTTAAGTTGTATTTTTATTTTTTAAAAAAAGAAAATAAAATATCATTTGAAATATTACGTTTGTTGTTTATTTATAGAAAAGGTATTTAAAGATATTAATACTGCTAGGTACTTAATGATAAAACTAGCCCAGATTCAAGGGCTGGACAACACCGGCATAGTTAATTTCTTAAAATTTTATTAGTTAATTATGGAAAAAAAAGTTTAGAAAAGATTATACTTATAAATGATAGGCAGGGTTTCGATTTAAAATTATGTTTGATGAATATATATTGTAATATAAAGAGCAATAGTTATTATTCATTAATAAGAAAAAACAGTTGTAGAAATTGTATAAACTTAGTAAATTATATACAATTATATAGTCGTATGTTTATTTATTTTAGCCACATGAAATTCATTGTAAATGTAACTTTAAACCAGTTTAAATTTCTTTTAATGTACGCCATAATTAAAAATATTTACAACATTTTTAAAAATGAAAATTTATAAACAAAAAATTACTAAATTATAGAAGAAAAAATTTCCTTACAACAAAAGTATCAGCACTACGAAGTACCTTTTTAATTAATAATAAAATCAAATTAAATTTTAAAAACTTTCATCAATTTTTTTATATTTAAAAATATTAACAATTTTCCATAGTACATTTCCAGGTCCTTGGAAAGTAATTTTTGATAAATATTCATTTATTAAAATTTTCAAAGTTGGAAGCATCCCATCTTGCTCATTTCACTCAATAATCCTCACGCCACTTGCTTATTTCACTTGATAAGTTTTTACCATGTAAACTTACATGTATTGTTGCAATTCAGAAGGTCCTACTTTTAGTATTTCTTTTCAATTAATCCTAATTACCTATTAGATATAGTTGCACCTAACAACAGTCTTGTATACTGAGCGATCATGTGTCTCTTAACGCCAAAGCACATGAAGAAGAATTTAACATAATTAAACATATAACTGTAACCGACGGATACAACTGCACAAAAAATAATATTGAAATTTACTAAAAAATCATTTCTTCCAATTCTACTAAAAGAAAAGAAGATGTACATAAAATCAAGTTTCAATAATATATTTGGTACTACAATCGCCAACTTCTTGAAGAAAAATAATACTAACATTGCATTTTCGACAAACAACATCATGAAAATTTTTAAGCCATTGGAGAACAATCAAATTACATTGGAAAATAAAACCGAAATATATAAAATTAAATTTGGTTCATGTAACAAATTCTAGATTGGCCAATCTGGTAGATCTTTCGGGACTTGATATAAGGAACATACACCCAGAAAACCTAGTTCAAAAACATCTTCAAATTTTACGAAATATCTTTAAGACGAAAACTATGAATTTCGAAACAAACTTTAAGCCACTACATATTTACATGAAAAGAGCACATATGAACACTCTAGAAGAATATGAAATATATAAAGTTCACATACTGGATCCAACTAATATCCTTAACAACAAATTATTCAATACAAACACTATATATTTGTTGACATTTAGCACAATAAAACATTACCTGATGGCACCTGATGATGACAGCCAAAGACTGTTGAAACGCATCGTATTTACAAAAGAAATTGAGTTTTACGACATAAATAATAAGTCATTAATACCTATTACAGTTTCATCCCTCATGTGTCTCAAATTGACAACTAACGCTTACATACCATCAGATTATGAACATATGCTAAAAATCAACGATATTTTTCTTTGCAATGGGGGCGCTTCTAAGTCATTGATATGGCAATATCAACACCATTAGTTGATATTTACAGACGCTGCTCAGTATTGAAATAAAAAACGGACATGACAAAAAGACTTTTAGAAATTAGAAATATGAGAACAAAATATAAAAACAGAAAAATATAACTGAAGTTGCATTTATAACTGCTAATAAATGAACATAAGTGGTATGTATAAATACAATATATGATCAACGATTTTACTCTAACTATAATTTGGTCAACGTCTAAAATGTAAACTGTTTTAAAATGATACCCAAGGTAATTTTCTGAAATTAAATAATTTATTAAAATAACCACATGCAAAGTTCGAGGTTTTAATGTAACTTTCATGTCCATGAATTGAATATAAAATGAATATTTCTAAAGTAAGTTGTTTAAGATTTTTATTGAAATAAAAATTCGGACGGAAGCAGTTTTTGAATAATAGTTATACGAACAATATATTTACGTACATTCTGTCAATTGCATTTCCGTCGATTTAAAAGATTATGCCCTAACCAATTAACGTACTAAATAAGGCAACAAAATTGGGTAACAAGAAAATTAAAGCTATAAACTATAAAAAAAAATATATTGCAAAATCTTCTCAGGACATAATTTTACTATTATGTGTCACAAAATTGAAACTGTGAACAAAAAGGAATTGTTTAATTGTATCGTAATTATTTCATTCTCGTCAATTATTCCCGCTCTAAATACTTCTATATTTTATTGTATTATGTGCAAATGACAAACATGAGGGCCTACTATGAGTTTTGTAAAAGCTTTGAAGTAAACCAAGCTTCTTTTAAGGATAAACGATATTTTAGATTAGTAAAATTTAAACAAAAATACAATTCTACACATAAAACGTACAAGAGAGAAATTCAGAAGGTGAATAATTAACAACAATTGAAAAATTGGCACATAAAGAGAGAGAGAGAGAGAGAGAGAGGGGAAGGAAGTAGTATCTTTTGTTGTAAAGTTTACAGTTTATAAGTTCTGAGCTTAAACTAAACTATCATAATAACACCATGATATGATTTAAATAATTAAATAAATTAGGCAATTTTTTTAATAGAATCATTTATAATTTTCAGAATTTATTCTTTTTGTATATAACATATACATAAGTATAAAATTCAAAAAATTCTAAGTAAATCAAAACCATGCGAGTTTTCCACTATCCAAGAACCATAAAGTTTGAGATTTATAAAAAGCAAGACCTTCAAGTACAAATATAAGAACAAATTCGAAAATTATTAAATTTTAGTCATATCATATTTTTTTTTAATTATGATCTTAATTTGGAATTTGGCATCTATCTTTAATAATGTATGGAATATCAAATTTAAATGGATTAGCGTATCATTTCGAATTTTATATTTTACACTTAATAAATTTCTCGATTATATATTTACCTATGCATAAGCTGTTACCCCTCACTCCATTTGGGTGACACACTTTTAAATCGATATTGGGAAATCAGCGGGGAGTGTGGCTTCTCCTTGCGGCAGAAGCAGTTACTACTGTAAGACGCACGTTGATTTTTAAATCAACTGTCATATCTTAATATGAACGCATTTATTTACATCGTATTAAAATCTTCTTTTTTTTAAATGTCCGTAAACAGTTAAAATTTCTTTAAAAAAATTGCTCATTATGTTCCCTTTTAAGTTTGTCAAAATCTGTCAACGTTATAAAGCTTTTATAAAGCGTTATACAGGTAATTATGAAGTTATTTTACTTCAACTCAGCCATATAAACAGATAAGTATTAGTTGTCTGAACTCAACCTAATTGGAGTAGTTAATATTTCATCCGGCAGAGAGCGTATTGAGTGGAAGATTTCCCAATGAAACCAGTAAACCATGATTCTTGTGTGGCACTTGTGTCAATTTTGCATCAAACTAGTGTACCTAAATTTGGGTTTCAAAAACACAAAATATGTAAAGCTAGCTTGCAATAAACCTTGAAGAAAATAAGACGTAGAAAATTATCATAGTCATAAATCGGAATCATGAAATATTAACAAGTTTTATAATTATTTCCTTGAAACGAAATATTGTTTTCGTTGTCTATTGCATGTTTGTTTAATTTTTTCAATCAGATCTAATCGTATTTCATATTGACATTAAAGGGTTTAGGCATATTCAAGAAGCCGAATAGTTGATTCGGAATTAAAGCGTTGTTATTTCATAAGTAAAATTCAAGCTTTGAGAAAACGAAGTACGTACATTTCGGAATGTTAATTAGCACAATTAATCTGATAAAGACCATTTTCGAAATAAAATGCTATTGAGCTATCAAATAAGGATAAAAATGTGAAAACAACGATCAACCAATTTACTCATTTTACAATTTTGAGAACCGAAAAGTATTGAGAACAATAAAACAACAGTGACAAACGGTTTCAAATAAAAAAGTTCATTATTTGTTCGTTGTAGAATTGAGCCAAAGATCTATAAAATAAGCACACATTTATTTTCTATAACCGGTTTAAGACGCCTAATATCCTGTCCTCTTACATCACTGATGCTGACGCATCAATTTTTGACAATTTAAACGAAAGTAAAAAGATTTATATTATGAAAATAAAAAAAAATAGAAAAGTTATTTACATCTTAAATTTAATTTAAATTCTGTTAATTTTAATTTCGTATACTTCTATAAAAATAATTTCTGGCACCTAATAGTTAATTGTATTAAAATATGAAAATGTACCAAGATGCTAAATAGTTTCGAAAGACTTTTTTTTAATTCATTAAGTTATAAAATAGCAGAAACAATTTATCGTTTATTCTGGCTTATGTAATTAACTTACGTACCTATAAACTTAAAATCATTTACATGTTCAACACGTTTACAACTACTTTTAATTAAATTAAATTATAATATACCCACAAATAGATGGTTCGTTAAATATTATTACAATAATTCATACTCACTATTCGTAAAGGTATCATTTCAACGTTTCTTTTAGGTTAAGATGTATAAATAAACAAACCTGAAATTAAAAAAAAATCAATTAATCATATTCCGTTATAAGAAAATAATTTTTATATTAAAGTATCATTAGAAAACAGTTAAAAATTTAACATTAGATATGAATTGTGAAAAGTGTTTGTTATTCTGAGATGTATTATAGAGCCTACATGGAATAAATTGAACTGAAAAAAATTGTACAAAGTAAAGAACAGCTTCATGTTCTTATTTAAAGTCAAAGAAAAATATTATTGGTATAAAAAATTACAAGGAAAAAATCGTCTGTCAATTAGTAAATGCTTTGCTCAATCATAGAAAGAAGATTTATCTCTTTTTGCGTGGAAGTTTCCTTCTACTTGAAAGAATATTCTATTGTATTTACAATGCTTACGTGCCTATATTGATTGATCGTTAATCATTTTAACAAGCGATGCGATAGAAGAAATTTATTTATAAGAAAAATCAAAATTCATTTGGAGACATATCATGTTATATTAAAAAGAAAAAACAGCAAATATTACTTAATATTGATACATATAAGATTTATTACCATTTTTTATCAATTTAATTATTTCAAGGGGCATAACTATAATAACATTTTCCAATTAGATTTTAAATTCCTTTGCATTTTTTGATCTGTAGAAGTAATCCTTTTCATTTTTCTGAACAGAATCCCTAATAATTTGTTCCGTTTTAAGTTTTGAATGTATCGTAATATTTGATGACAGTTAATAGTAGTATAATAATATTAGAGACTCTTAATGGATTACATTTTTAATCCTCATATATTTATAGTGTTTCTAAGTTATTCACTATGTTATTTCCCATTTTCAGGGGATTCTGAAATTAGATTATCTGAGTAATTGGGTTAAAAACGAATAAAATTTCAATAACTTTTGAAGAAGTGAAATTGTATGGTGCATAATTATCTGGCTATAAAATCATGATACAAGCAAAAAACATACGGTTTTTTGATAAAACCTTTATCCTAGTAATATAATCAACTGATCATTATGAAATTTTTTATACACATTGATAGGGATACAGAAAAGTGCATAGAATACTTTAAATAAAAAAACAATAAAGTTTCCGAAGAACAAAAAAAATTGTTTAAATGACAAAAAAAGCAATTGAAACTAAAAACACCAGATCGCCTATGTAAAATATAGATGCACTTTGACTTTGTTATGCAATGGTCCTCAACTGTATTCCCGGGTATTATAGTGCCCGCTGACAATTTTACATGTGTCCCCGCCTTTCGGTTATTATAATAAATTTCTATTGGAAAAATATTGGAGTTTTCTTAATTTTTAATTCGCATCAATGAATTTATTAATAAAAATAAGTACTGCTTGCGAATTCGGTTCTTATCCTAGAATGTGATCTAAAACTCAAAACGGTTGGGGACCTTTTATGTAATAGAACGAGGTATCGGATCACATAATTAGGGCAGAATATATTTTGTAACAGATGATAAAAATCAGATCTCAGCTTTTATATTTTCTTAAATAAGAAGAAAATTCAGGTTATTTAAGATCTTTTTGTTTTTATATTTTTTATTTAATATTTTGTTATTCAATTAGCTACGTTTCGTTACTAATCGTAACTTCCTCAGGCTTCTTGATTTACAAAATTAAATGTTTTTAATTTAAATTCAATAAAAAAAAAATATTTAATTTTGTAAATGTTTAATTTAGAATTCTGAAATGATGATAAAAATACCTGTCAGCTAAAAAAACAGTTATCAAATTATTTTCTTTTCAATGATCTTTGACACTTATGTAAGGACATCAACGCGAGCGAAATCGGGGGTAAAAACTAAAAGCTATCAATTAATAATTGAAATGCAAATAGATTGTAACATATCGTTATGCAGAAAATTAGATAATAATATATAAACCGATATCTTTTTGAGGGATAACTAAACTAAATTCATTTGGAAATTCTTTTGCGTATCCAGAAAATCCAAAAAAAATACAGGCTACATGTATTTTCTACTACTTCGCAGGCTTTTTTATAAAGAAACCCATATTTTGTATCAATAATTAATTCCATATGGATTTCTTTTTGAATCATAAAAGTAATTTTCCTTTAAAGTATCTGTGTCCTTTTTTGAACAAGGCTATCTCCATCTATGTAATTATTTTTAATTTTTGATGTTAAGGTTTTCTTTGCCTCTGATTACTTAAAACATAATTGCAAAACCATAGTACTATATAAAACCAACTAAATCGGGAGTACCAGTTATTATTTTATAGAAATAATTTTTAATAATATACCCGGAAAAGAGCTTTCTCAAAAAGACAAAGAATAAACTAACACATTCAGAAATAAGAACAAAATAATTTTCAATTAAAAATTTAAATTATTTTCAAGATTTTACCCCAAATTATATATTTATAGTTTCAGAATAACAAAAATGTAACAACCATGTATGTTTATAATTTTACGTATTTCGTAGTAAAAAAAATTAATTTAGTTATTTGGGAAATTACTAACACCTATTGAGTTATGACCTCGATTGTATAATGTAAATGTAAATGAAAAGGGACATTTAGGAAAATACTCTCAATCGTTTATTATTAGCCTGTTATATAAGGATGTTAACAACGTGGGTATTAATATCATTAGCATTAAGTATAAAATGAAATAAAATTAATAAGAGCACAAAACAACAAATTTATTTTCAAATAGGCATATTGTAATAATAACATATGTCTAGGGAAGTATTACAGAATATTTAGATTTCAGATGTGATATATTTTCTTAGAATTATTTTACTCCAAAATATTATAAATTATGCTTAATATTAAAATAAGGGTTAGAAATAACGATTCTGAATTAGTTGAGAGTTCATTATTATCCCAAAGGAATATTTTAATTATGTGGTAGGTATAGTTGAATATTAAGGTCAAGAGTTGAATTACTTAGAAACGTTTTCCTTGTATTTTAATATGCAGAGTTCGTATGAGACTTATGGAATATAAAACCTTCATGTTTTCTCTAACTTTTTTAAACAAAACTATCAAAAGTAAAATATTATATGTTAAAGTTTACGGGGTTTGCAGAAAAACATTTATTCGTATGATAAGTCGTGTTGTTTAACAGTTAAAATTAATACGAAAAAAAGGTTTGGTATTACACAAAAATGTCAAAACAATAATTTAAAATATTTATATTTACTGATTCTTGGTGTTTGAAATCAATTAAGTTGATGTTTGAATTTTGAATGGTAAATTGAATTGAAAATATAAGACATCATTGATTTTTATCTCAAAATAGTTTAGTAGCTCTAAAGGACTCAACAAAGTCAAATTACATAAAACCATTAGGTTAAAAAAATGCAAGAAAATAGGAAATATAGGCTAAGTTATAAGTTTTTGTTAAGACTGTATAAAGTTTTTTTATTATCTGTTCAAAGGTTATCTCAATTGTTCGATTATTCAACCACAAAATTGGCCCACATAATGACGAGTTCAAGCTTAGGGAAACAAATTACAACCTATTAAGATTTATCAACAGTCTTTTAATTTCGGTTCAAATTTCTTTAAATGCTTGTATTTACACCTCTATATACTTTGAATTACAATATTTATTTATATTGACTACAATATTTAAAGCTGGTTTTCTTACATTTTAGATGGTGGCATTTATCTTCCAGATAAAAGTTTATTTGGAGGATAGACAAAACATGGGTGTTTTCACCTGAGAATAATGAACTATATAGGATACAAGATTTATTTAACAGATACATTTTTCAAGGGCGTAGCGTGCATTTTCGCCGTCCGGGATCAGCCGGACGTTTATCGCAACCTATTTTCATCATTAATAAAGAAAATTGGTAAAAAGTCAAATACCATTAATTCTATAATTATTTAAAAATGTACTCTTCGTTTTTTTCTCAAAGCGTAATCTTTTATACAATTATTATTATCAATATACCTTCACATGTGTCACCCGGGACCATACCCGATACTCCCCACACTACACAACTGAAAATTGTATTTATTATATAGGAACCTTAGAGATATTATAGTCTATGTATCCATGAGTACAAATACCGATCCATTAATGTGCTTAGTGTTTAGTTTAATGCTGCTTAGTAAAAATAACTGCCTATCTCTTAAAGATACTATAAATTCTAAGTTATTATTGCAGCCATATGACTAAAAACAATGCATATAACCGAAAAAATAACGTATAATAGTTCTTATTGAAACCAACTTTATGAGATCTAACACGTTTACTTTTACACTGCATAGTTCGAAATCTGCAGCGAATAGAGTGCATTATTTCCTTCTAAACATCGATATTTTCATAAGTGAAACATCAGAACATCAGAACATGATAAAATATCGATATAAAATATCGCTCCTTAAGAACGATGTATCATCGATGTTTTGGGTTTCAATATCGACATTAAAATATCGTTCATGAACGATGTATCGATGTTTGAAAAAATCATTGTATTGTTGGCAGCCCCTAAGGCCTATATATATCTCAACAACTTTTGTTATATTGAAAAACACATTAGAAACTTTTATCTCATTTTTAAAACTTATTAAACAATACTCCGTATGCTTACACCTTTACTTGAATTGGAATTTTTAGCACCCCTCATTTATTTGTATGGACCAACTTTGATATTTATTTCACTTCACCATCATATAAAAGTTCATAGAAAATACAAATCTTTTAATTTATATCCATATAGCGGCAATAAAGACGCGCATAAATATAATGGCACAAAGAGCAAAATGATAAACATTGCGTTCTTATCACTTAGTTATGAAACCCAGTAGTTCAAAAATATCGAGACAAGTAATTAATTAATTAAGTCAATAATTTAAACCAAATGTCCCTAAAAAACTGCAGGGAGATTTACAATTTTTTTTTTATATTGTCGTGAAATTTTCCTACGGAAGTAGGAACGATCCTTACAAAGAATTGTTGAGCCTCATTATTATATAACGGAGTCCCGGTTTCGATTTTTAATCGTATAATGGATAAATAAAAAATGTATTCATGCGATTAATAACAAAAAAAAAATAACTAAAACGTTCCACCTTTATACAAAAAAGACACGTCGTATACAAAAATAACTCAAAAAATCATTTTTTTGTCCACTGCATTCTAACGACTCTACCGTACCCCTATTGAGTATCCGTTTTGTTATCTCTGTTATCCCTCTTAAAAACATTAAGCTCCTTTAATTAACAGAGAATTCAAAGATTACCTAAATACTTATATAAAGATACATATAACTATTTTGATTTTTTTGACTATCGTGATATAATATATGAAGACAAGTTTTTAATTTAAAAAAAAACAACTTGTTTTAAGGATTGTATGGAGATACAATCGGAGACAAAGGTACATAAAAATAGAAATTCGTGAATAATTACGTCGTACAGCGTATCATGAGAGCAATAAATAGTTATAGACGAATAAATAATTAAAAAACTGTATTGTTTAAGAGAAAATCGGAAATTTCACCAAAATTTTAAACAAAATAAGAAAATATTATTGCTTCCATGCTCCTAAGTTATGAATTTAAAATTTGTTAATATGATTAAATCAAAAGTAAAACATTAAATTAGCATGTTGTTAAGACAATTATAACTAAAAAAAAATTAAATTAATAATTCAACATTATATAAAATAATGAAAATGTGACAACGCTGTCGAATTCATAGGTTGGCAGCGTTAGCAACTTTAATATGTTACTTTCACATTATGTGAGTGAGGATGCGCGACATGCTCAACATTTAGAAAATAAATTATTTGACATATTTCATCCTTTTCCGCTTTACACTGTGTACTCATGAGTTTGACAAAGTTAAATTATGCGTTTCATTATTATCTAACTAAATGTACTAACACAAGTTGTATTATATACAAGATGATACATCGCAACTGACGATAGTGTAGCCACGTTTTCTTATACACTTATTAATTAGAAATTTATCAAATTAAAATCACTTTTTCGGTTTGTTGTTTATTTGTTTTTATTCAAATAAATTTATGTAAAATTAGTTCCCTAAAGTTTAAACTACATGGTTTGAAAGATTGGGATGCCTGGTAACATTCTTTTTGCTAATGAAAATAAATTTTGTTTGTTCGATCACCGAGTCTCCATAAGATTACGTGTAAAATTAAAGTATTTTTAAATTGCAATAACTTTTTAACGACGTAGTAAGTCGCTTTAAAATTTTCACCAGTGCCTTAACATTGAATAAGAAACATTCTCCTAAATTTTTAGTTGTCTGGTAGCATTTTGATATACCTCCATAACATCCTTAATAAATACATTAAAACGATGAAAAGATTAATTAAAAATTTGGATAATCGCTAGTATTTCTACCAATAGAGTTTAATAATTACTAATGTATTTTTGTGTTATGTAAACACCAGTGGTTAGTATTATTTTATTACATTCAGTACACATAATAACATACATAGTACACATATGAATTATAAGAGACAGTAAAAGAATCGATGAAAAAGTGCTTGTTTAAGATATTGTGGGAGTAGAGGTATGTCGCGTAGTCTTAATGGACACTGACCACCAACACAGAGAGATAGCCGCTTCCAAGAAGCAATATCCAAAGGTTCAAAACGTTCGGAATACCAAGTGCCTACTTACAGCTACATAGCATTGTGTCAAACATGAAATCGAAACTCGTATTCGATATAAACACCATGGAAAGTTAGAGCAACATTTTTCTCTTTCACAAACCTTATGGATAAGCGCTTTGATTTTTTATGTACCTAATTGTAATAAAACTATTTCTAATAAAAGTATATATATATATATTATACATAAGCAATAAAAGCTAACGAATAGTTCAAATTAAAAAAAAATAATGCAGGACTTTTTATTACCTCCATGTCAATTATACTATGCACACAAATAAAACATACTTTTCGACAGACAAATGCTATAACGCTTATAATATTGCCGGATGTGAGATTTCAACTCATGTGCGACAGATAAATGACGGTTCAAACGATCATCGTTAAACGAACGTGTTTTAGTTTTATCTTATCATTGAAAAAATATTTCACTACTCATGAAAATCTTAGAGAGTATAATAAATTATAGAAAATTGATAAATCGATGACAACATTTTATATTAGATCATTCAGATTTTAAACATAAAATTAATAATTGAGGGGATAAAAAATACACATATTTAAGTAACAATGTATAAATAAAAATCAATTATGCCATCATTAAGTAATCAAATTTGATTGAATTGTCAAGAAATAGATTTCTATCAAAAAAAAACCTTTGATAATAGAAAGGTATATTATCCTTAATTCAAGATAAAGATTTATTTTTATTTTTATGACACTAAGTTTTTAAGTTAAATTGTTATATTTCGTATTTCCAAAACTTAAATTTAACGTTTATAAAATATAGAACTGTAAAAATCGGATAAAACTATTTATATACTTCAACCTTTTGTTTATAACTTTTTGAATTTTTGGTTATAAATTTTTGAAGTTATAATAAACCTTATACACATTTTTTTTAAATTTTTTAATCAATAAAGGATATTATTAATATGAGGAAAACCAATTTTTAGTTATGAAAAACTTATATTTTGGCAGAAAACGGAGTTTTAATTTTAATGAGCAAATGAGAGTCTGAAAACGATGTGTACTTATGGGTCCTCTTTGACGTCACAGTACGCATTAGTGCGCGTATTGAAACCGATATATAAACAAATCATTGAGCGATTCAAATAGAAACAGTAATAATTCACACAATTTTTGACATTTTTTTACAATTTTGCACCATGGAAAACATTTAATACCCTAAAAATAACTTCTTTTTGCTTACGAATAGAGGTTGTGTTGATTGTAAATGGTTTAAACCATTAACATAATGATTAAACGATTTAAACAACATTTCCCTTTGTTTTTAAGTACATTTATCATAGGAAAACGTCCATAAGATTTTGAACTTTTGAATCGTGACGTCATTTTAATGTCTGACCAATAGGAGCTCGTTTTAGGCATTCTGTATTTAACGCTTCTTTTGCGTAAATTTTTGAATAAATATTTCTTGAATTTTATCAATTAAAGTATAAAATTAATAGCTCTATTATTTTTGATATTAGTTTAGAACATTTTTAAAACATTCAATATTATTTTAAGATCATGTGCATTAGATCTATTCTTTAGGTGCAATACTAAAAACAGATCAGCGTGTATTTTTTTATATACAGCTTCAATTATAATGATACAAAATTTAATCTTGTGTTAATTAATACTATCTCATGTGTATGCGTTCGATAAGATATTCGAATGGTATTCAAACATCATTTTGCGAATATCAATGAAAATCAGCATTGGTTTCGTTATTGACAATAGATGTCTACTACTCTGTAATTTTAACTCTACGAACCTTACGATAGTTTTAGATTCAGCGTAGTTTCCACTAAAAATTTGTTTGGAAATATGCTTTAACAGACAACGATGTTAAAAAATAGTCTATTTAAAAAATCTAAAATTTATTGGCAAAAAAAAATTGTAAAAAAGAACATGTAAGATTAGTTTCAAATCTTAGTTTAACATTATACTGATAGTAACGTGAATTAAATCTACTAGGGGAAAAGTACTTAAGGTTCAACAAGCAATTTTTCAGTATTTCTCTGTTCACAAATATTTAGATTCTCCATCTGATTCTAGAGTCGCTGAAGATCTTAGTAGTTATGAAGCGACGGTAAATAACTAATGGAAAAAGGTAATTTTAATGAAGTAAATTTTAAAAAGAAAGAGGTTATCAAAATAATATATGTAGTCATTCAAATAAATCTCAAGAACCCATATTTGAAAAATAAAATTATGATACAAAGATGAGTAAACCTGTTTGTAACCCTTTCCCGGATATGAAGTGATCTATAAAATACGGCGCACGATTTGTGAAATTTTTAAATTTTTCCTCTGTCCCATGCAGGAACCGCTAGAATTGAAAGCCGCGGCTATGCTTGGACCTACACTTGGACCCTAACTTAGACAAACCTAGACAAGCTTGACCATGTCAATGATTAACCAAACTTGATCGAAAACTGGCAATCTTTACTGGCCAACTGAGCTTAGCCCAAGGTTAGGTTACTTAACTTTAACCATGCCAATGGTTAGCCAAGCTTGGATAATGACTAGGGAGTTGTGGGCCAACTTCAGCTATTCTCCAGTCACGAAGATTAAAGCAGGCCACTCTTACAGTTCAACTAGTCGGACTACTAGTTAGACCACTTAAATGATCCACTAGACATCCAACTTCCAACAACACCATTCACAGTCCGACTTTAGATCCAACTTCGAAAGTCGGACCACTAGTTGGACTGCAAATCGAAGCGTGAATGGCCTGCTTAAGTATGGCCCAGTTGTGTTAATGAAACTTGGCTCTGTTATCATTCCAAACTTTTACCAAGGCTGCGCCAAGATTGGGTTACAAGCTTGGTTCAGACTTCTGCTTAGTTGGGCTGCCTTAGTAGTAGGCACATCATACTTTCCTGCCTGGAATGTCACATTTAGTTATTAAATCGCTTTCCTACCAATTGATGCCATACTAAGGTAGGTATTTAAAAAATTATATTTCTTACAGATATTTTTGCCGTATTACTATCTAAATAGTACTGGTACAATAATAAAAGTTTTTGACGACTGATTCATGGACCAATGAAATTTTTTTTAAGAATTAATTGAAATGTTGTAACATCACAGCATTTAAAATCTCCGTAACCCTTTCTTTTCCAATCTTTGGAACCCTTTTATAAATTATATAAATGACGTAAGGTTTCTATTATCTAATTCATTCAAAAATTAAAGTGGTAAAGAAAAAACAATGAACGTTGGTAAGAAAAAAAGTTTTGTAAGTAAAGAGTTACTTTTTCTTTAAACGTTTTGATGTTAACTTTCCTCAAAGAATAAATAATAATGTAATAATATGATAGACCGAGGAAATTGAAGGTATGAGCCAGCTATATAAGATTGTTTATAAATTTATAAAATTTAACAATGTTATACTTTTTAAGTAAAATCAATATGACATAGGAAGTTAAAATATCAAACGAATTTTTTTACATCCAACGTTTGCAATATAAAATGTTATTTGTACAGCTAATGTCGCTACTTATTGAATGCATCATTCATCTGTAAATTTAATTATGTTTTATAGCATAACATGCGTAAAATGAGTTGAATTTATTACTTTTATTTTAATTTTTAATTTGAAACAATGCAACGCAGTTTATTTGATCCATTACATTGGACTTGATTATAGTCATAGATAATATTGTAAAAATATCGAATTCATAAAATTGATATTTAGATAAAATTTTAGCATTTAAAATGTAAATTTGTAGATTTTAAAATGAACGTTTTAACATTCATATGAGTCAATAGATAATCCGAAATGATTTGTGTGTGCACGACTAGGGATGGAATTATGGGGTAGAGGGTGGAGAGAATCGCGGGCTCAGTTTGGGTATAATGTTAGTTTTGGTTGAAAGGATGAAGATTGAAACCAGGACATTTCGGAGGGGTGTTGCGGGAAGAAGGAACTGTAGTGGTTCATATGAGGTGCACACGGGTCGATAGAGCGCGCGCTTGCAGCACCACCAGAGAGCGCAGCCAGACATTCCATGACCCGCACCGCCCCAACTAACCAAAGAGCCGTCGACAATCTTCCAAACGATCATTCCTGTTTTCGAGATGGAATCTGCACCACATACTTTTCTTATCCGGACGAATATTTTACTCAATAAATTTAAATAATTTTAGTATTTATCTAGATACATAAAATATTTCTGATCGATAATTTTCGTATTAATAAAACAATGCTTAAATGCGCAGTTTTTTTACTTATACAAATGGTGTTACAACAAAGCACGCAACTTCTATTTTCAACACCAGGAACAAGAAATGATGATAAAAAAATTAACAAAATATTTTAATGTTTACTCACTTAAATGTAATTTATAAAGCGTCGCTTGTAATATCTAATATATAGGTACATATGAGTTTATAAAGAATTATTTAAAATGTAGGTAATATAAACCTAAAAAGTATCTTTACTAATGAATTCGCATCCCAGATTCATGCGATATGTTTGCGTATCACGCAAAAACTACTGGATAGAATCTCATGATTTTTATTTCATTTTTCAGATACTTGATGTTTATGAAATATATCCTATTTTCATATTTCTTTTTAATATGAAGGATGTTATGGAGATACAATCGGACACAAAATTACATAAAAATAGAAATTCGTGAATAAAATTACGTCGTACAGCATACGAATAAATAGGGCGAAATTTAAAAAAAAACCGTACATAGTTCAAAAAAATCGGAAATTTCATCAAAAATTTGAAACAAATTAAGAAAAAATTAACAAAAAAAAAAGAAAAATTTTCACTAGCTTTTGAGACTGAATATGCCTTGATTTCAACTTAACAAATCAAAATATTATTGATTTGATGCTCATAAGTTATTAATGTAGAATTTTTTGATATAATTTAATCAAAAATAAAATATTAAATTAGCATATTTTTAAGACAATTATAACTAAAAAATAAAAACTAAACTAATAATTCAACATTATATAAAATAATGAAAACGTAATAATGCTGTCAAATTTATAAGTTGGCAGCGTTGACAACTTTAGTATGACTCTATCACATGATGTGAGTGAACATGCAAAATACGCTCAACATGTAGAAAATAAATGGTTCGACATATTTCATCCTTTTCCGCTTTACACTGTGTACTCATGAGTGTGACAAAGATAAATTAAGCGTTTCATTTTTATCTAACCAAATGTACTAACATAGCTTGTAGTATTAGGTGTACCGGAAAAGAATGTCGTTCTTAAACCAGTAGTCATTCAACTGACATTAATCTGCTTATAAGTTATTTCAAAGTGGTACTAAAGACATTTTATGACTAGAATAGTTTATCAACTTAGTAAAAATTACAAAATATTTTTTTATTCCGATATCTTTATTGAAATGGTAGGACCAAAACCCCAAAAGAATATAAATTCGGTATTGTATGCTTTTCGAGTTACACAAGATAGCGACGCAAAGTTGTTACAAAAAACATTTTCAATGTTTATCTAAGCACATTAGAAGTTAATTAAAGCCAAATGAGTTTTTTAAGCTCAAATTCGATAATTTTCATTTTTCCAACTAGTATCAACGAAATATGACAAAATATTTAACCAATAAAAAATTAAGAGGGGAAATGGTGTCAAATGTATACCAAAAAGTCGAAGAGCTGTCAAAAAATGCAAATCAAAAACTGTTAACAGATAAAATTCTATGCTGCAACACGGTAATGCAAGACCCCTCTGCAGAAGAAAAGCCATAGAAAAAACTAATTAATTAAGGAGGAGGTGATATTGTCGTTCCCACTATAATCGTCCAAAGTTATTTCATCGGATTTCTATTTATTTCAATCATTACCACATTTACTAAGTGATAAAAAAATTGAAAACTTAAGTGATGTTCAAAATGTAATTTTTTGATATTGTCCTTAGTAATCAATTGATTTTTACTAATATGGCATTAAAAATTTGCACATTAGATATCAAAACGTTGATACTATTGAGGCTGATTATATCATTGATTTAAAATCAAAAGTTGTAACAAAATTTTGTGTTATAATTGTATATTGAAAAAACGACAATACTTTCCCGTACCCCTAATATATACAAGACAGTACGTCTCAGCTGACGGCAGTTTTGTCGCACTTTTTTATGCACTTATTCATTTATCAAATAAAAACCACATTTTCGGTCTATTTAAAGTTTGTTTCTTAACCGTATAGTGAATTCAAATAAACTTAGTATCAAAATTAGTAACTTAAAGTTTAAACTAAAAATTTTGAAAGTTTGGGATGCCTGGTAGCATTTTTTTTGCTAATATAAATAAATTAAGTCTGTTCGATACTAAAACTTCATAAGATTACGTGTAAAATCCTAGTTTTTTTTTTTATATTGCAATAATTTTTTAACGACTTAATGAATCGCTTTAAAATTTTCACAGGTATTGTAGCATTGAATAAGGAATATTCTCTTAATTTTTTAGTTGTCTGGTAGCATTTTGACATACCTCCATAATATCCTTAAATAATTTATTTTTCAAGTTAACTTACAAGAAATATGTTCGAGTCGGGTTAGTTCTAAACGATGTTATTCCATACGGTTACAAGTGGAATATCACCAACCATAAGTTGGCGAAAATATAACCTTGAATCTATTTACTATAAATTTTATACAAATTATATTTAATGCTACGTAGCCAAGCTGAGGGCAGCTGAGGGTATTACGTAATACGTAAATAACTGAAAAATAAAAATATAGAAGCGTAGCTTATGCACGTTATACACGCTAAGTTTTTGTGACATTTTATAAAGTAAAATAAGCATTTACTTAATACTTAACATATTTGTGAGATTAATTTTGATCCGAATATATATAGATATATAATTATTAGTTTTGTTTCCCCAGTGATGATAGTAAAGAATTATATTTAAAAACTTTCAAAAGGAAAAAAAAACTTTGACATAGTTGTTTGTTTTAGGTAATTTGATCATCAAGAAAATAAAAAACTATTATAGTTATACGAAGAATTTCTCACAACATGAACATTGTTAAATTTTATAAATGCATGTCCAATATTTTTACTATATACAGCTGTTATATTTTGAAATCATGTGGTTGAAAAAGAAGCGAAGACAAAAAAGAGCCGTAAAATCGTTTTACTTGACTTATTTGAATACGTAAATATGTAGAATTTATACTTTCCCCGACAAAGACAAGGAAAATCTCAGAAAATAAGCTAGAAGCACTCATCGTTTTTGTGACTGTATTCTCTTATAACAAAATGTTTTATTTTATTTCATTTTGTGCAATATAAACTAAATACATACGTAATACCTACAGAAACGAATATCTACGTTTACTACGTCTTATAAAAACATGACAAAACTTTAAACTCTCAAGAGTCGTATTAGAATTGAAGAATATTTATTTTAAAAACTGTTACGTTTTTATTTATATGCATATATTTATGATATAATATAGGTAATAAATTAAAATATAACTTGTCTTAAATTTCCTCTCAATATTTTTCAAGTTATATTTACTTAAAATTGCTCGTATAAATACGGTCAATACTTAAACGTGCCACTTCATTAATTACGAACATAAAGATATTCCGACTTTTAAAATTTTTTTAATTGATATTTTCAATTGCTTTTTATTGCTGAACAACTTTTTGATTGAAACCGATATAACTTTTTTCAAGTATACCGTTAAGTACTCTCTTCAACGTTGTACTAGTCAAATTCTATACGAATTCTAAATATCTAAAGTCGAAATCTAATAATATATAATTCTAAGTTTATTCTGCATCTTCTTCCTGGTTTAAGATAAATACAATTACAGTTTTTGATGAAATTTAATTACAGTTTTTCAAGAATTTTTTCATTATATCGTGAAAGGAAAACAATCATCATTGAAATTTAAAAAAATGGTGCCAATTTCGGGTTGAGAGAAATAATTCCATCAAGAATAATTGAATGAAAAACTAAAAACCTTATATAGTTAAATTAATGTGCGTTTTTGAAATATGACCAAAAGCAATATTCAACAATTAAAACATTGATAACACAAAACATAATATTTTTTTTCAATTTCCTAACTTGGTTCTAAAACACTTTTCAAAATGTTTTAAGTTAAGCCTTTAAAGTGTCATCCATAAATTACGCCACGCATTCATGGAGGGAGAAGGAGTCAACAAAATGTGACATCGTGTGATAAGGGCTAGGGAAGGTCAAAAGCTTAGTGACGTGACAGGTTAAAATTTAAAATATTTCTCTAGTTTATTTTAATTGTTTCTAACTATAAAATTGAAAAAATCACCTATACCTAATAACAACAGGGGAGGGGTAATCGTAACATCGTGTCTATGACGTAATTTATAGATGGCCCGTCAGTGAATCTCATGTCTGTATACGAGTATGTATAAAATCTTAACTTTTTTTCTTGAATAAATTCAAGTAAATTCAAGAATAAATCGGTAGTGACCATTTATATTGTATTTTTTTTAAAAGTAAATGCAATGCCTTTCTCGTGTTCTTATATGAAGGTACAAAAACTTTGAATAAACTTGGTTAAAGCCGTTTTTTAATTTCTAAATAAAACTTAAAAACATAAAAACATAAAAATGAAAAAAGCCTACTAGTAGCCAAGTTCTCCAGAACTGACGGATTCGATCCTCGTATCGAGCAAATTTTCAATATTTCTCGGTTTCTGGATTTTACTAACCCTAGAGTCGCTAAAGATCTTATAGTAGTTATGAAACGACGATAAATAACAAATATTAAAAACAACAATTAACGATAATATGAAAGTAATAAGTAATAATAAGTAATAAGTATTTGATAAAATTGGAAAGGAGCATTAAAAAAGACAATATCCCACAGTTTCCAAATTCTTAGGGTGGAAACATACAATATTTTATTCCAGGCAATCCAATTAAATAGTCACCCAGTCGATGGTTAAAAATACATAAAGACATTAATTTAATAACTGTGTGTTCATCCTTATCTTTTTAAATGCATTTGTTTGATGTAAAAGTCCAAGCCACAAAGAATAAATTACAAAGAAACGAACGCTGTATTGCAAAGTCGTTCACGATATAAGGGTACAATGCAGAGGGCTCTAGTGGTAGTAATATACCAAGTTTATAGACGCTTAAAATATTTTCATAAAATTCACAAGGAATTAATAGTTTCAATGCAAAATTATTTTCTAAACGTAAGTAGAATTAAATAATAATAACTTTATGTTATATTAAAGATATTAAAGCATATGAAGATCATGAATATAATGTTTTCATAGCTTTGACTTTAGTTTGAACAACAATAAAACGAACAACCAATAACATTTCATTTAAATAACAAATTTTAAAAAGTTTTTTTTTTTTGCAGGCCTGTGTTATTGGCAATATATAATTCAATTTTTTGTGATGATTAAGAGAGGACTAGTCTTTTGTACCCGTTTTTATACGAATAACCTCTAGCCTACCTTCACCACCTTGCTGATATCAGCTCAAAAAACCCGAATTTTGATATGATCATTAAACGATAAGTAAAATGTATCTATGTGTAATGTATAGGTATACACCTAACCCAACGTGTTATTATAATAATAGGTAAATGATCTACCATATTTTTTGTTCTCCTGTTAATTTTTTTTTTCTTAAAATAAAACTGTAAAACTAGTGAAAGTAATAATTGTTCAACTTGATTCTGAAGAAAAAAAATGTAAGACAAAAAATAAAACGTATTTTGTTCTTATAGACCAATAAAAATATTCGTTATCCGATAACGTTATAAAAGAATTTTCTCAGTTTTAAAGTCGTGAAAGAATAAACGAAGATAGATGGACCACATACGGATTCTCTTAAACGTGTAGGCACCTCCCTCGAGAACTGTTTGTCGACCATATCTTGGTGTGCGTCCCGTTCCATTGTATTCGCGCATACAAATCAACTTTAAGTGCTTCATTTAGGTCCAAGAAAAGCAATAAAACATGCAATAAATAGTCATCGTTTCTGAATTATTGGTATCATCATTAATTTGGAAAGGCTTTAATCTTTTTTAGGTGTATGAATTTGTATTCAATAAAAATAATAATTTCTGGATTGAATAAAAAGCTAATTAATTTTAACAATTACTAAAAAGGTGCTAAAAATTGTGGAAAAAAGTACATATCAAATCAAAAAAATCCTAAAATTACTAAATAAAATGTGACATATATTGTCTTCTACTTTACAACCTTAGTATGCGAGCTAAAAGGTATTTGGTACCTTAATGCTGCGGCCGGACATAACAGAACATCACTTATAGAATTAAAAATATATATTCGCCGTGTATTTCGAAACTCGCGAATTTAATACTTGGCATGCGGGTGTATACCGCCGCCGACTTACGCGTGCAGTGGGTGTTTTTTCGTAAATTGCGCGGGAGTTTGATCAGTAAAATTGCAATAAATTGAAAACTACTTTGTTTTTCTGAAATATTATTATTTTTTTTTTATTTCACACTTAAATATATACCCTAAGATTATTTTAAGAAAAAAATACCATTTCTTACGTAAGTCCAAAAAAGACGACTTTGAAAGTTTTACTTCGTTAAATCTTACTACCCAGCACAATAAAGAAGACTAACTGAATGAATCACAGTTTAACAGGAAAAATATTTATACTTGATGTACAGTCCCTGGCCATATTATTAGATGCACTTAAGATTTTATACCAAATTTACATATTCTACTAAATTAAATTTAATATTATTTACTTTTTATACTATAAAAAGTTGTATTGATTTTTAAGAAATATATTTTCTAGATAAGGGTAAAGCCTTGTTTATTATCCCTCTTACCCTACTTTAGGATAATAGATATTATTTGAAATCCATTGAAAATATGTGGAAATTGCAGAAGAAAAAAGTAGCCTAATGGGTGGTCCCAACAGAAAAATATCCCTTAGAAAAGATATTCACGTATGGAATCATCAACCACAAATACCGCAAACGGTATTGACCTATATAGACAGCATACTGCGCAGAATGGGAACTTAAATATCAGTAAACGGGCTTTCAATTAAATATTTAAGACCTCAGCTCGCCATAATTAAGAAGATGTTTAATTAATTTGATGATAAAAATTTATTTTTAGTAATTATGATTTTTGATCATACTAGTTGGTAATAAATGTAATAAATAAAATTTGTACAGGAAAATTAAACCCAATCAAAAATATGGACCCAAAATAAAATAGCTCTTACTTCAGGTTTATACAAAACCTATAGTGCGTCTATATGGCCAGGGACTGTAGATTGGAAGCTGAAAGGTTCTAAAAGAGTAGAAAAAAAATAATTGAGATGCTGGTTTTTGAAAACTTCCTCGATACGAAAATCGAACCTAACACGTACCAGTTTTGGAGCGGTCACCTTTGATCCTGGTTTTATTGAAACTAAAAATCGACTACCTCAGTTTGAAGAACCCTTGCCAGGGTTAGAAAATGTTCAAGGAAAGAATTCAACCACGCGGACTAAATCTGTCGTCAGACAGAAAACCAAAAAAAGAAGCAGCACAAATCTACTAAATACTTATTTTTACGTGACCCGCGTTCTAGTGATAGACTACAAAGAACCCTAAAATTGGTGCCCGCATTCTACTAATTGTTAAAAACGAAGTCCTAAGAAATACATATCCTCAATACCCCAAAAAGCAAGTGTAATTGAATTTAAATGACATAAATATGACAGATTCTCTGTTGTCCATGTGGTATGCTTCGTCATACAAAAGTTTGATGTATTAACCTATATTCACTACAATATAGCACAAAACTATAACAAATATTAAAATAACACACCGTAATTTCTGTTATGCATTATTACAAGGCGGAATCTGAAATAACATTGCGTAGTTTTTACGATGTCGCATAGTAAATTTTATTTAAACGTTTCTTTACGGTGTTAAAAATTAATTATTAGTAACGTATAATACGTATTTACTACAATAATAGAAAAAAATGATTAAAATTCTGAAATATTTGAATTTTTATAAATGCTGTTTCCACTGATCATAGTTTTAGTTGAAATGCATCAATTTTTTGATAAATCATCTCATTGTGCGGAAAACATTCTGGTTTTTAACAATTATGATTTTATTCTATGTGTAATTGTTTGTTTTATATATTAAATAATTACCACACACAGTAGAAATGAACTTTATTATAATTGCAATATATGTTTTAATGCTGACAAAAATTATATCGGGTATATTATTATATTGATTACATCAAGTTAGCTATAACATTGTTTTATTAATAAAAAAGGCGTCAAATTCAAAATTAAACTTAACACTCCCCTGGAATTCAAGCCTTTTGAAACAAAACATAGTGAATGAATCCTTAATTATCTAACAACTACACTTATATTTATATTTTTCTTCCCTTTTTTTTACGTTAGAGAACTGTAAAGACACATTCCAAGTTTAGATCTAAGAAATTTAAATTTATCTCTAGACAGTGCCTTTGTGAGCACATCAGCGTTTTGAAGATCACTACTTACAAATTTCAATGTAATGATTTTCTGCTGATATTTTTCTTTGATGAAGTAATACTTAATTTCAATATGTTTACATCGTTTATGAAAGTTTATATTTTTGATAACACTGATAGCACTTTGACTGTCTAAATTTAAGCACAAAATGTCTTGATTGTATTCACCAATATCACTTAGTAGTTGCTTTATCCATATAGCCTCTTTGGTGGCGGCACAAGCAGCCATGAATTCTGCTTCCGTTGTGGATAACGCAACAGTTTGTTGTCTTGTACTGCACCAAGTTACAGCTGCCCCGTTTTTCATGAAAACATAGCCAGTGACTGAACGTCGAGTATCCATGTCATTTGCATAGTCGGCATCACTATAACCAGTTACTTCTGATGATTGTGCAGTGTGGAGGTAACATAGGCCGTACTCTTTGGAATCCTTTAAGTATTTGAAAATCCTCTTAACTGCGTGCCAATGTGTTTGGTTGTAATTGTTGAGAAATCGACTCACCAAACTGACAGCAAACATAATATCTGGTCGACTTACTATTGCCAGATGCATGAGAGAACCCACTGCTTCCCTGTATGGCATACTATTTTCTGGTTCTTTCTCTCCTTTTTGTAATTTCACATGTGGATCAACCGGAATACTGTTGGGATTGGCGTCATTCATGTTGAATTTATTTAACATTTGCTCTATATATTTAGTCTGATGTATAAAAATACAATTACTAAATCTTTCTATTTGCATCCCAACGAAATTGGTTGGTGTGTTAATAACTTTAATTTCAAATACAGATTTCATGTCTGCAATTATTTCCTTTAATACTAGCTCGTCTGTTGAAAACAACAATCCGTCGTCAACATAAAGACAAAGGTAGCATTTCTTTGTGTTAACTTGACTAACATAAACACATTGATCAGCGTTACTATTAACGAACCCAAACTTTTTCAGCACTGAATCAAATTTACTATTCCAACAACGTGGAGCTTGTTTTAACCCATATAGCGATTTGTTAAGTTTACATACCATATTTTTCTTGTACTGCAGTCCCTCTGGTGGAGTCATGAAAATGGTTTCTTCGAGTTCGCCGTATAAGAAAGCTGTTTTAACGTCGAGTTGAACAATTTTGAGATTATGCTGAACTGCTACTGATAGTAACAGACGAATGGAGTCGTATCTTACTGTCGGTGAGAATGTTTCCTGATAGTCAATGCCTGCAGTCTGTGCATATCCTTTAGCACAGAGTCTCGATTTATAACGTAGACCCGCTGGTTCATCTTTTATTCGGAACACCCACTTGCATCCAATTGTTTTGATTTTCGGGGGTTTTTCGACCAGTGTCCATGTATTATTTTTCTGATGAGCATCTAATTCTTCCTGAATGGACTTTTTCCATTTTTCTTTATTTGCTGAACTTATTGCTTCTTGATAAGTTACAGGAACATTTGACTGTATGTTTTCTTGTTGACAAAGATAAGTGTTTTCAGTTGACTCGCTTAAATTTTTCTTTGATTTATTTCTGGGTCTCAGTGTGATGTTTCTTGTTAAAGGAGTATCAAAACTAGTGTCAGGAACATAGTCACTATCTAAAATAGAGTTATTTATACATACACTATCACTCACTTCGGACGTGATGTCATCGGTTTCAGAGTCTCTTTTTGTAATTTCCTGGTGAATATTATCAGTTTCTATTTCAGTATTCAGTTTTACAGGAACATAGTTTCTTTTTACAGTAGACTCAAGAAATATAGCATCTCTACTTTTTATAACTTTTCTGGTATTTGGCATAAGAAATCGGTAACCCTTAGTGTGATCACAGTATCCAATGAAAATCATTTTCTGTGCCTTTGGATCCCATTTCTTACGTTTCTCTTGTGGTAGATGAACCATTGCTTCACAACCAAATATTCGCATATGTTTTACATTTGGTTTTTGACCAGACCACATTTCTTCAGGTGTTTTGTACGATAGAAACTTGGTCGGAGAACGGTTGATGATATAAGCGGCAGTATGTATTGCATCAGCCCAATACCGTTTTGGTAAGTTGGCATTTAGTAACATACACCTAGCTCGTTCAATGAGAGTCCTGTTCATACGTTCAGCAGTCCCGTTTTGTTCAGGTGTGTATGGAGTGGTTGTTTGGTGTATAATACCAGCATTTTTTAAATAATCTGAGAAACTTTTGTTGACATATTCCAAGCCGTTGTCGGTTCGAAGAATTTTTATTTGAGCATCCAGTTGTTTCTCGACCTCATTCCTGAATTCTTTGAATTTTTCTAAAGCATCTGACTTGTTCCGGAGAAAATACACATAGATTTTCTTTGAATAGTCATCAAGAAATGTAATAAAATACTTAGCACCTCCAAGTGTCTGTGTTTCCATTGGTCCACAAATGTCGGAGTGGATCATTTCTAATAGATTTTTAGTTCTGGAACCTTCACTTTTGAAAGGTAGTCGTGCCTGTTTACCTTCTTTACACGTTACACATGTCAGATTTTCTGATTTTGCTGAGAAAATTACATGATCAGTGTTTTCTGTCATTTTCTTTAAAGTATGAAAATTAAGGTGTCCCATTCTTTGGTGCCACAGGTAAGCATCTTGATTTTCAACATCGGACATGCATGCATAGCCTCCTTCGCGCATATTAAGCCGGTACATGTTGTTGCTAATACTCGCTGTTGCTACAATCTGACCTTGACTGTTCATAATAACACAGCCTGTTTTGTTAAATTTTACTTGGCCACCATTTCGTATAATCTGGCTCACGGACAGCAAATTAGTCGCAAGTTCTGGAACATACAGAACATTCCTAAACAGCACCTTATTTTCTATCCCATCATTATTATATATATCTAGGCTCACTTGTCCTGAGCATTGCACGGATAATTCTTTGTTGTCTGCAACCCTTATATTTCGAATACTAGGAGTTGTTTGATTTAAAAGCAAATTTTTATTTTTAGTCATATGTGAGGATGCACCAGAATCCACATACCAACAATTGTCTTGTGTAGATGTCGCAACAAACACGGCAGCATATGATGGACTACATTTCTTTTGTTGTGTACTCTTGTTTTTGGATTTGCATTCTGGACTTTTATGACCATATTTATTACAATTGTAGCATCTAGGACCCTTGAATGGCTTTTTATAATTTTTCTGGAATTTCTTGTTAACGGTAAAAGCAGTCGAGTCGTTTTCAGGTTGCCTAACATCATGTAATAATTTTGCTTTTACGGAATCAGAAGTTATCTTCATGCCGGAGCTTTCAATTGCAATTATCATTGGTTGATACGATTCAGGTAGACCGGAGAGCAGCAATGTACCGAGCCACTTATCATCCACTTTAAAACCAATGTTCCGAAGTTTATGAGCAGTACCTACTATTTTGCTCACATATTCTTCTACGTTTTGACATCCAGTAAGTGTGGTGTTGCAAAGATCACGCAGCAAACCAACGCGGCGTGTCAGCCCAGAGTCATCGAAGGCGGATGACAATTTGTCCCAGACTTCCTTAGCAGTGTTAGCTTCTTGAATGTGCACATAATTTATTGGATCTATCAGGAGAATAATTTTTGTTTTTGCTTTTAAGTCCTTTTTCACATTTATTCCACTGTCTGAATCTCGTTCGATGCACTCCCACAATTCTTCATGTTGTAGATATGTTTTGACCGCAAATTGCCAAGTTGCGTAATTTTCGCGACCAGTTAATTTTTCAATCAGAGTCATTTGATTATTTGAAGTCATTTTCACAAAATTTTCACAAAAGTTCAGACACGAATAAGACCACGTGAAATTTTAACAAAACGTCACAAACCGGATTTTAAGGTTGTGTTTTCTTTTAATAATATTTTCAGTTTTTCAAAGATAATTTTCCTCACTGCCTTTATTTTTGATTTATTCTGGACTATACTGGGCCCATAACCTGTTTGTTTTTATATATTAAATAATTACCACACACAGTAGAAATGAACTTTATTATAATTGCAATATATGTTTTAATGCTGACAAAAATTATATCGGGTATATTATTATATTGATTACATCAAGTTAGCTATAACATTGTTTTATTAATAAAAAAGGCGTCAAATTCAAAATTAAACTTAACAGTAATTTTAGGTAGGAATACTTAAAATATGAACCTACTGTCTTATATTTATAAGGATATTTAAATTATTAAAAGTAGTATGTACTAAATACACACCCGTAGGTACGCGAGAATTAACAAAGATTACTACTTTAAACGGTACACATTCTTATGTACTAGTACGCATGTGTTCGTTGAGAAGTCCGATTGTAGGAGTAGAAAGATAATAGTATTAGTAGTTCTGTCTCTTTTATTTGTATATAGTTTATGTATATATTCACTTGCTCTTACAGAAAACTTTCCAATGTAACATTGTAATATCGTAAAAATGTAAATGCACATAGTAAATTTTAAAATATAATATTGTAAAAACTAAGATAATGACAGTCTTGTTCCAGATACGCAGTCTCTAGATTACGATGTTACATCGCAATTTTTTCCATGTATTCTATAAAATTTTTCTATAGTAATAATTCTCTTTGAAATATTAAAATCAGCTTTATAAAATTACGAGCATAAATGTTTTATATTATTAAGAACCTTTAAATATGTCGAACAAAACATTTAAATTCAATAGTCAGCAGTATTTAACAATGTAAATGTACGAAATTTAAAGATTTCTGCTTTTCTTATACACTCGTTTTTTATTTACGCGGTATTTTCATTATGCGACAATTTACCTTGATTTACGCGGAGTTGATTAATGGGAACTCATTTTACGCAGTTTGATATATTATTCAGATATCGTAATAACCAGCAACTTCGTTTACGAAGTCTTAAATTTAAAGGTGAAGCTGCATCTTCTGATAAATCTGCAGCAGAATTTTCAGTTTTTTTTTTTGGAAGATATCCAACAGAACTTTTGTCACACAAAATGTAAGAATAAATATTATAACAGTGGCTTTGAGTTCTATAAAATTTATTATTAATGTAGTTAAATATTTTTTTGGTAATCTTATATGAAATATAGTTATAATATGTTCATATGTAAGTCGTTATGAGTTTCAAGACTTATACAAAAAATCCATCATTTTTGTTATTATGATTAACGCGATTTTAATTTCCGCAAATCAAATTCACGCGGAACGGATACTTCGCGTAAATCGAGGGACGAGTCTATCATGAACTACAAGTGAATAAAATGAATTGTTATTTGATAATGTTCTTGTTAAGCAACTTTTTGAGTTCTCCGTCTATTTTATTTTATATATTGTACGGTTGACCGAAAATCGATAAATTTTGGATTAAACCTCAACCGTTTTACCCGTGCGATCAAATTGGTCCAAAAAAAGTGCACCCGGTCTAATTTTTTATATATTATAGATCGATGTGACTTTTGGTTGGAAAAACAAGTAACTTTAAAAGCTGAAAATTGAATTAAATGATGCGTCAAATAAAAACGATAAGCACTTCTCTATTGAGAGAATCTTTGTTTTTCTCAACTTATTTCCTCTAAATTTTAAATGCTACAAGTAATGAATTAATATTATACTACAAATAGCTTGATTAAAAATTCTAAAAATAGAAAAAGAATTCTTTTGAAAAATGTTGTACATCCAATATGTTCTTAATGGTACGGAATTTTATGTTTTGTTGGACGATTTGCTTGTCAAAGTGATTCAGGTTTTGACACTAAACCAGAAAAAAATATAGGTCTTCATATTATAGTAAAGATATAATGTTCATATTTGACTTTAATTTAACTGGTTTTTCTGAACAATTTTTTGATATTCTCAGTTTATCAAAGAAAGAAAGTTGTTATAATCCCAAAAATAAGTAATTATATGATTTTTTTTACGAATCACTAAAATTTTACCATTCAGTTATCAATGATTGGTACATATCGTGAAGCATTTTACATCATACATCTTAGAAATGAAAATACATATTGAATTAATATTATAAGTCAGATGGTTGCTTACTTCAGCGTAACATAGATACATTTGAAATAAACGATTCACCTTCTCGTATTTCACAGTCGAATGCTAAAATATTATTTGATCGCTAAACTAAGATTTAGGTGCAAAACTGGCAGGTAGTCAACTTTTCATATTTTTTGACAGATATAATCCACCGTCTACGTTTACTAAAAGTAACATATGAACTGAACCGTAAAAAAGTTAATATTCTTTGAAAAAACGAAATGCTCTCTAAGCTTGACTATTTCGAATTTATTTTTGAGATAAACAAAACAAAAACCCTTCAATTCTATACAACAGTGTTTCTTAATCATTTTTGAACGACGATCTCCTTAAGCTTTTGCTACTTCGTATTTAATATAAACAATATTTTTTGATATTATTATTTATCGTCGCTTTATAAATGCCAGGGTTTTTAGCGATTCTAGGATTAAAAAAATGTATGGAGAAATATTAAAATTTATTCGATATTAAAATCGAACCAATCACCTACCAATTTTTGAGCGGCCACCTTAATTATTGGATTTACAACATTTAAAACATTTAATTAATCACTAAACAATTATATAACAAGTAATGCATATGAACTATTTAATATTGTTAGAATATTAGATTTTACTTAGACGCTAAATTAGACGTTAATTAGTGAGAATGTCTAAGCTATAAAGGATTCGAAAAAATATAACTTCATCATCTTCAAATTTAAACACTTTAACTGATTAGTGACATTCTTGTACTAAAACAAATCTATTTGATAAACTGCTAGAAAACAAAAATTCAGCAGTTTTTATTTTAAAATTATAATTTTGCGCAGGCCTTTAATTATATTATTGCTACGTCATTTGAAAGAAAATGATTTATTCTACCGGAAACTATGTTTTTTTTTTTTGTTAAGAGTTGACTAAAATTAAAATTTCTGACCTTTAGTGCTGTCGTGCAATAAGTTTCAATACCATAGCCGAGCTAAGAACTTTTTTCTGCTGATTCTACGTTCTTCTAGGATGGTGTTTATCTAGGTATTTCAAGAATCTTGGAAAGAATAATATTCTTGTAAGCAATAATGGAGAGAACTAAGGGGCCGTCGATAAATGGTTATGACATAAACAATTTTAAAACGCGAAATTGGAAACTACTTTTTTATGATAATTATTTCTTATCATAAAATTGAAAAGTTTATGACGTCACACCAAGGAGGAGGAGGTTTCAAAAATATGACCGCCTGTGACAATGGCGATTGAGGGGATGGAGAATAAAAGTCGTATAGTTTGTATGATATAATTTTTGGATGGCCCCTGAGCAGCCAAATCTATACTGAAGAAATCATTAATAAACAAAATAAAAAAAATTTGTTCAAAAAATTTAGACCCAAATTTAAGGGTTTAACACTTGTTACTCAATATTTGAGTTACAAGATACTTTTTTTTTTTTTGAAGCTTTATTTATTAATGAATTCATAACAATTATCTACTGTCTATTTAGAGTTTTCCAACGTAAAATACAAAACTATATAGACTGCACAACAGTTAACTCTTAGTTTATTATTTCAAAATTTGAATCGTGACTCTTCTTATATCTACTAAATATCTCATTTGTTAGTTCAGATAATTACGATTAGAATATTAAATGTTATGACTAATTACATTCAAATATCGTATACCTATACCTATACGTCAAAGGAAAATATATATGGATAGTTGAAATAAAAAAAAGGCTCTAAGAATTCTCATATCTACTAATGGGTATGTATAATGTTTACCTCTGCAATTTACGTTTTAAGTATTAATTTAGCAACCATTAAGTATATAATGAAGCTAAGTCGTATATAAAGATTGGTAGGAAAAAATTTCAAACAAAAATCCCAATCCGAAAATATCTATAGCCAAATTTCTTAAATGCATGTTGTTCCCATTTTCATACCAATCGTTTATGTTACGTGAGATTTTGTGTAGATATACAATGGTTAGATTGAGATAATAATTAGGACTTTTTTCCATCCTTTTTTGCATCATAAGGACAACAAATATTACAATTTTCTGACTAATATTTTTACAGTACAATTCCAAAGATCTTATTAGTATAAAAAAGATGCAACCGATATCTTTGGTTACATAATATATTTGATTTTTACAACGTTAAGACCAACTAGGTTCCATGGGTTAAGGGGTTAAGCTTTAAAAATGAGTTAAGGTTGAAAAATAACAACTTTAATATGGTAAATATTGAGTTCTTAATTAGCTCGTCATTGAAAGCTGAAATTGATTTTTCCATGATGAAAAAAATGTAGAATACGAACAAAGAAAATTATTCACATATTTTTTCATACCTAACTCTAAATTAATAACATCCTATAGTATTTTTTCTCTCTAAAGACTTAACAACTTTTTGCAAATATTAAAGAAAAAAACTATGTTAAAAAAATATATTCAGCTCAAGATAATGGTCACGTTGTACACTACAGAGAATCTTGAGCAGCAATCTCTAAATTTTTATATTCTATGCGCCTTTTAATGAAATTGTTGAGTGCTATTGTCAGATCATACGAATTTCAGTCACGTATAAAAGAATACATTTACTTCAATTCTTTTTGAAAATATCATTATTGGATGCGAAAAGGAAACAATGTGCCTACAGCGATTTCACTTTTTTTAGCGAAATTATTCACAAAACAAATTAGAAGAATTTCAAACAGTTAAACTAGTAATTCTGCTATGTATCAATGTACTTTTATGTATCTTTAAAAAAAACGGTTAATTACAGTCATTAATTAAATTATATTCTACTTTATGAAAAAATACACATTCTTACTTTTAAACAAAAAGCTTCACAAATAATTTCACTTACTATAAAAAATTTAACGCAATCATATGTTATGATAAATAATAATTCAATTGGCTTATTGTTGATAAGTCATGCGTTTGCACATTTCTATTATTTAATACAATTTTCCCGTATGAAAATTGAAATGAATTAATTTGAAACAAAATCATTTAAATTGTGCCTTAGCATCACCATCTTATGAAAATGTTATTAATCATAAAAATAGCAAGGCTGTTGAAACTGAAGGTGCTTTTTAGTGAAATAAATTTAAATTGCAAATTACTTAATTTCTATATTACTATTGTTTCACCTGTTTCATACAATAAAGGCGCTTTTGTTATAAAGCTGCATTTGTTTTTAAAAAGAATAATTCATCAAATTTTAACTTCATCAAAATTAAAACAAAAAAAAACAGTATGAATAATGCGTAATTTGTCTAGATAAATGCTAATTAATCTCATAAAAATACTTACACTTATGGAAAAACAGATTAAAATAAAAAATTGCTCATTAAAATATCAAAAGTTGTTTTAATATTTTTAAACTGATGTATATAAAAATGCACTAGTCCTTAATAACATTATGGCAAAATTGTTTTATTTTGGTATTTTTGCTTTCAAGTGAATTTATTGAGTAGAAAGTTGTGATTTTATGCTGACGCTTGACGCTGATTTCCACCGTTAAATTTGGTCACGTGGTATGTGGAAGCGACATCTAGATGAAAATCAAATTTGAGCATTAAATTGCAGCGTCAAGTGACACTGGTGAAATAAATTACTCTCAAATAAATAACAAGAAACGAAAGTCGAATTATCGATCTATGTTACTCCTTGACCTTTTGGAGTAAAGATATCTAGTTATAATAGTGTAAAATGTCCTGAACTGCTTATTAAACTGAAATATTTTTAGTTTTATCGCTGCCTTTTGTTCAGATGTCGCATTGCTCGAAATCATACCCCGTGACCAAATTTGACGCTGGAAAATAGCGTCAAGCGCTAGCATGAAACTGCACCATAAATAGGCATAATTAAAAAACAAAATAGTAAAATTCATTTTTTAAACCAAAAAAACAATAATTCTTTTAAAAATTATTTTTATTTTAAAGTATTAGAGAAAAAATATCGCTAAAATGGTTTTTCTTTCTTTTCATTATATTTACATAATAGACTATTTGACAGAGGAAAAATATATTATATTACTATTTTTTCTACATACATTTAAATTGGTTTCAATTAATAAAAAAAATGATGCATCATTTATTGAAAAAAAGAATAAATAATTTAAATTCCCTTAGCTACATCACGTGATCGGAAACGGTAAGGATTGGCTAAATTATTGATACGGTAACTTTTTAGAATTTATCATATTTTGGAACACATGAATTATTTTCACTGTATCCTTATGAACGTACTATACTCTATAGCAGGGGTGGCCAATTTAAATGATATTGCGTGTCACTTTTGAAATACAGCAAAATTTCATCGGCCACATATGAAATTTTACATCTCTATATTCGTTTTTATACATTATAAACATTTTTAATATATTGGTTTTCACCGCTTTGAGTATTATAAAAAAATTGTATTTTGTAGAAGTGTCAGGAATTTCGTAAGTCGGAAAAATTATTAAGGCGATCCTCAGACGGCCCGCGGGTTGACCACCCCTGTTCTACAGTGTTTATGTATAGAATAATATAGTATAGTAAATATACCCTGATATTAAACGTCACTCGTAGCATATTTTTTTAAATAAATTAGAATAAAAATAAAAACGTACTGGAAAATGCTAAAATACTAACCCTAACTTTTAGATAAAATACCAATATGTAATGTTTTTGATACTATAGTGTTTTGACTGTTTATTAAATAGTACATTATGATTTTTTTAAATAAATACTGGAAAAATACTAAATACTAAAACAATAAATACAAATCAGCGCTGAAAATAATAACTATTTGTGGGCTTGTTAAGCTATTGCGAATGTCGTAGTAATAGATTAAATATTGATTAAATTATTTTAAACTAATTGCGAAAATTTAGGCCACTGAATGTGAATTATTAATTAAATAATTATGGAACAAGGATAGATTGGTGGATCTTTTTCTGCAAGGTTTATAAAATACACAGGTGGCCTCATGGTGGCTACGTGATGGATACGTGACGTATCCAGAAGAAATTCGTACATGTCTTCAGACTGATAAATTTCAAAATTCTTCGTATGACGTCATTTTTTTTTTCTAATGGAGCAACCTGTGTAATTTACAAACCTTGCTTTTTCTGCCTGTTGAAGTTTAGTTTTTAAGACGATATAATTCATAAATCCAAAATTTCAATTCGCCTTCTTTTTTTTTTCTTGGAAGCTTCTAGTTCTCCTTCTACAACATCAAGTATGAATTATTTTCCTTTGATTCTTTAAGAATGTGACCCATAAAGAAAGACTTAAGCTTCAAATAAGAAATGTTGAAATAAATAAAATGTTGAAATGTTTTCATATTTTATATCCGTAAGTTAAGATAATAAAAAATATAGTATGAGAAACTATATATTCTCTAAAGTAAATCAACTTTTAAGAGAAAAAATAATACCTATATGGATGACGCACGTTAGAATTAGAGTTCGTAAATTGCGGTCCACTTGATTGTTGCCGCTGTCTATCTCTATAAAATACAATGCGACGCTACGCTCTTAAGCATCACTTATAAATTTGAGATAATTTATATAGGAACTATTCAAGTAGCCTCTCTTGCAATATGTAAATTTTCGTCGCAAATAATAGAAAAAAAAAATTCTCATGTTTATATTAAGACCACTTAATGAGTATAATTTAATTAAAACCAAAATTATATAAAGGGTTTATGAATACGTGTGTGCAACTTGTGTATCCAAACATTTTACATCCAATTATTTTGACAATTTTGTGGAAACAAATTTCAAAAAAAAAATGTTAACATATATTGAACATTTAAATAACTTTAAATGAGGCTCTGAAAATCCATGCTGATAATTTAGGTTAATCATAAATTGCGTAAGACACTTCCGGGGCCAAATGTTTTAATTTGTGGTTCTAGTTGAAATATCAAAAAATGGTAAAATTTGCCGTACGTAGTTCATTAGTTTTGGATTTCCAGTTTTTGATTTTTGAGTGACTACCAATTAAACTGTTATACTAATTTAGGGAATACCTATCCCCAAAGGTTATTGCTATCATGTAATAATTCTGTGAATTATTCACAATTTATCGTGCCTGTTTTATTAAAACACAGTTAATACGGACAAAATTGGATTGCTTATTCGTTTGTACTGAAATATTTTCTAGCTTTTAATATATTTTAGATTTTTTTTGCACCAAAATGTTAAATACATTTTTTGTTTACAAGTTTATAACACCTATAAACCTAATTTTAAAAATACCTAATTTTAGCTAAACATTAAAATAAATTATTATTACTAATTCAAATTCAAAATTATTATTACTAATTCAAACATCAAAAAATAAATGAAAAAGTGAAAAAGTCATTTTTTTATGTTAAGTTTATATGGTGCATGGATATACTATTTTAATCGATAATTTAATTGTATTTTAAATGTTAATTTGGAATTAAAGGTCTTATCTCCACAACCTATTAATTTAAATTAACAAAATCTTGTGAATTAGCTATAATTAGTCAATTAAATGTGTATAATTTAATTAACTAATCTAAACTTGTTCGGTATCACATAACATTAATATATTAAATTGATTTAGTTTACCTAAATAATATCTATTAAATATATTGAAACGATTAATTTATATCAATAAAAAGCATCAATTATTCCCATGAAATGCTTTTGTTAATTATCACATAAAAAAATAATAATCATAATTTAAATTATGAACGCATAATATTGATTGCCTACATTGATTTAAGTCTTGTGAATTTTAACACAGAAAGGTTGAATTAACTTTTGGTTGTACAAAAATAAAAAATGTTTACAAATTTACAAACAATAAGCCCACTTTTGATTGTTTCTCATTAGTTTTAGATATTCCTTTTTCATTTGGTCGATAACATATGATCTTTTGATTATTTAAAAACATGATTTTGCGGCTTTCGATTATTTAAATATTACCTACTTTTTATGACTTAATTCTTTGGATAGTTGTATGAAAATAGAATATACGCCCACGTAAATTAATGTGTGCCGTTATTATCATTTATTAAAGGATATGTTTTCCATCTCGAATATCGATTTAGTCTTTAAATGTCATGATTGTGAATGTTCTACTTTAAGAGTTAGTCATATTAAACCCATATATTTATTATATACTTGTAGTTCCTTATATAAATATTAGAGAAGAAATAAAATCAAAAATTTTAATTGTTAAACAACTTTTTCATTCTAATAATTCTATTTCAAAAAAAAAACATCGATTAACTAATTAATGTTTTGCTATTTGTCTACGTAGCTGCCTTTTTAAATACAGTATTGAATTATACCTTCGTAAAAGATGTCTATAAAGACATACCTACATAATAGTATAGATATATAAAAAACGTAATTATGTATAATAACTACTTTAATGTTTGTTATAAAGACAGTGACACTGATAAATGCAAAAATTTATTTCCCTTTGATATTAAATAAACAGCAGCAAAGTCATTTGAATTTTGAATGACACATTCGAACGATAAATTTTGTACGTCAAACACGTTCAACCCATTTTTAGCAAAAATATTTACATTATAGTTTATTCAAGCATATTTGGCAAGTAATTCGTTCCATTGGTCGGCAGATCTATTTTTAAGAAAAAAAAAATAGTTAGCCGGTCATTAAAAATTATATTTATAAAGATCTAAATAAAAATGTCGCAATTAGGACTGACAAATTAATCACTTTTAATAAATGGGAGATCTGAGGAAGTTGAAAACTCCCGCTGAAAACGTTGTACAAAAATTAATTAGTGTTCGATTCATTAATTTCTTCACGTTCCTGTAATTTTCTTCCAATTACCAAAATGTTTTGGGTAACAATCAATACAATGTTAGACAAATGTTGGTATATATACCGATAAAGATAGAGAACAAAGAATGGAACGCATACGTTTGAAATTACTGATTGTTGTCATTTGTTTCAACTGTCATTTTTAAGTTATGGGCTGTCAATATTTCACGGGTAGTTCCTAATAACATGTAATAGATAAAATATATATACAATTGTAGGATATCAATTATCAACATAAAATAAACTTTTTCAACAATATAATGGCAAATGTTTGACAGGTAGTAAATTGTATCAAATATCGTATTTGCTGATTATTATAATGCATAACCAAAGAGATATACCTACATCCCAATTGAGGTCAAAATATTAAAATTAACAAATTGTAAAAAATTGCAATATGCATTTGTGACCACATAAAATTTAATGATGATTTTTGAAATCGTTGAATTCATGATAACAAATCGTTTTTAATCATATAAATCGAAGAATTATTTAAATTTATTGAAACAAAAACTTCTATTTGTGTATATCTATTATCTATATGTGTAATGTGTATATATTACACACACTTACTTAGATAAATAACAAATCATCCATTTAAATTTTTGGTTTTTGTTCTGTTTCACAGAATGTAATTAAATTCGATTTTAGCGGTTTCTTGACTCAAAAAATAGTTTTAAACATTTCTATAAATATCTTTAACCATATAGCTTTAACCAAAATATACATTCATTGCAATGACAAATGGCTATAAAAGTTAAAATAATTCAGTTTATTCAATGTCGTTATCATCATTGTTGAAAATTCAGTAACTTTAACAAAAACGATATTTATTTCCCGAAGGAGATACTTTTGTATTGATTTCAGAGGAAACTTCACAAAAATTTAAGCAATTGCAAAGGAACAAAATCAACACGGACTTATTGCTTTTGACGATAGCGAACGCACCATCGCATAATTGTAGCCGAAGCTCAGATTTTTTTTTAAGGAAACCATTTGTAATGTTATCAATCTTCTCAAGTTCAATTTTTTTTCCTTTTTGGAAAGCGGTACTATATGTACATTGTACATATATGACTAATTGAATTATGGCTATATTCACCAGATAAATGGTTTATTTTCATATGAAAAACGTATGTTTATGTAAAATGAAATATGCCATTTTATACGTTAAAAACGAAGAAAATAAAGGTCGTTTAAATTATCACGTTCAGACCACCAATTCGAAGAAACTGTTAACAAAATCTTATTAACACGTTTATCGTTTCACGTCAAATTGTCATAATTTTTTTGATTGTTTGCAGTGTTCCTTGTATTGTATATTATAAACAAATACAAATAAGGATTCCAAAATAATATTCTGTATGGTATTCTAGTACCAACATTTTGGTGCCTTTAAATCTTTCTATTTTGTTTAAAAATATAAAAATGGACGTTAGGTTCCTTATGGTAACAACGTCACTGAAGTTTAGAACTCTGTTAGTTGTGTGAGTACTTTTTTTCTTTTGGTAAAAAAACAAAAAATATTCATAATTTTATAAATGTTAAATTCAGTCTCTACGTCTCTTTCTTATAGTTATAAAACTTTAAATATATAATTCACATATATAAAGACAAAGGTCGGCAAGTAAAATGAGTCGAATTTTCAGGGAACTAAAGAGTCGCACAATATGTCACATACATATGTAGAGGTTGTGGATTTTTAGGGAAAAATACCTACATCATACAAAAAGACGTGTTGTCGTTAAAAATAAAGTTAGTATAAGAAAATATTTTTTGAAAAATTGAGCTTTTTACGTAAGAATTTGTTAATTAAGGATAATTTCTTGTAGATAAACATAAAAAAAAACTAATGAAACACAATTCAGTTAAAAATTAAACAAATCTATATCTACTACGTATATGAGAAGGATGTTTCCAGCTGTAAAATTTATGCAAGGCTTTCATGTTTACAAAACAAAATTTATATATTCAAATAAGTGTAGATCTTACTACATGTAGGTATATGAAAATAGGAGAGATCTATGAATATATTTAAATACATTAAAATGCGAGTGTAGAATAAGCATTTTTATTAAAAGTATTTTCAATTACACACCAAAATATGAAAACAATTGGAAAATAGTTACGTTAGAAAGTCTAACAAAGTCTGTGAAATTGAAGTTTAAACTATTTAAGATGATTAAAACATAAATTGAAGTTAAATAAAAAAAATAAGGGAGTTCCGAATACATTATTGTCTTATCTGAAGAATGCTAGTGTATTATATAATACGTGTATATATATATATATACCTACTGGTATATATGTACGTTTGCATTGTATTTTAGCTGACATGGAACAATTCATACATCAATTGAATACAATGTAGAACCTGTCATATTCAGACTTGGAGTAAAATAGTTGGTTAGCAATGGCAATAGTACAATATATAACTCTTGAAGTTGATTGAACAGACTTAACTCTGTAGGAGGTTCAAAAATTACGTTTTTTTTTACAAAATTAGCAAACAAAATCCACTGATTCGAATTTTATTCTCTAGTCACAAAAATATCTAAATGTTAAATATCTCAACTGTTTTATCAAAAAGGTTGAAATGTTTAATTCTTAAACTATAACTTTAATCTATTGTATAAAAATCTAATCAGGAACTGGTGATCAGTTAGAATTGTAGTCGAACCATTAATTTCAGAAACGGTAAGAAGTAATAAATATTTATTTTTATAAAATTTTAATAATTTGGAATCTCTTTGGAAGTTTTTTTTTTAATAAAGGATGAAGTCTGAATTCGAAAATACCGTTGTACACTATTTACATCAGATTCTGCGATTGTAAATTGATAATGAGGGGATTTATTTTATTTTTTGTTGTGAAAATTTAAATATATATAAACCAATATTTCAAAAGATAAAATGTTTAAATTTTATTATGCAACAGATTGGTCTAGTTTACATTGAAATGAAACCTATGATTCGTAAGTAAAAATTTCTAAGACATTACACTTCGGAAAGATTTCAAAGTATTTAAGGTACATAGATAAATGAGAAATTTCAATAAGCGAAAACAATGAATGGTTTCATTAAATAAGTATTTCTTATTTAGGATTTTCTGAAGCAAGTTTCACATACTTGAATAACTTAAACTTTTACAGCTTGCAGTAGCCAAAATATTCATCATAATGGAAAATTATTAAAGGTAATGCAAAGTGTAAAGGAGTACGTCAAAAAGGCAATAGTTCCTCATCGTGGTTACAATATCTAAACATTATATTCAAAAATTTAATAGATATATGTTTTTTAATTAAAAAAAATGATTTATTTAAAGCGGTTCCTGCTTTTAAATAGATATTTTTTAAAAAGTCCTCAAGTTCCAATATCTAATTATTAAAATAAAGATATATTATACCGGCTGATAAGTTCCCGGTCTGACTTACTATATATAGCGCCACAAATTCAGAATTAATACTTTTTTTAGTAAGTACTAATCGACAAAAGAAAGTCGTAATAACTTTATGACTATTTGACTTATGAAAGTTATAGTGGTTTTACTAAAACATTTTTTTATTTTCAAAACAATGAAAAAAAATTAATGTGTTTATAGAACACTGCTTTTTAAAGGAAAAATACCTTTGAAACAAAAGTATGGTTTGATAAGTATTATACGGACTCAGTACCAGAAAAATCCACCATTATTGGCTGGTTTGCTGAATTTAAACGTAGTCGTACGAATACTTGCATCATTGCTTTGAACGTCCAAAAGAGATGATTATAAGTACCTGAAAAGAACAAAAAAAGTCAATAAAATAGTTTTGATAAACCGTAACGGGAAAGCAAAGAAGATAGACACTCTAAATCAGTGTTTTCTAACCTAGGGTGCGAAAAAGTATTTTTGGGGGTGAGGAAGAAGCCCCTAACAATATAAATTATGAAAATTTAGATAGTAAATTTCGCAAAAAATGTTTTTTCTAAACTAAAAAACCAAAAACATTTTTCTATGGAGTGCAAAAAACACAGCTCTATATTTTGTGTAAGAATTTGTCAATGAGAAAGCTGTTTTCGAAGTGTGTGCTAAAACAACAACGAGTTGATGATTCCGGGTATAGTTTGGAGCTGTTTCGAAGAAATAAATAGATTTTTTGCATCAATACGTAACGATGGATGAAACTTGGATCTATTAATATATATCAGAGCTAAATCGGCAGGGAGCTGAGTGAACAGCAGCTGATGAACTTCGCTAAAAGCGCGATAGAGTGCTGGCCACAGAGATGTAGTATAGAGTGCTTATGCTGTAATGTCATATATAACCAATGCTTTTTTCTTGGTCAAACGAATCAGATCAAATTTCAGAGATCCTATCTCTTTCTACCTATATTGCTATATTGACCATACCCATAGCATGAAATGAGCATCGTCTTACTACTGCTCCCAGACGACAGCAATTTCTGACCGAGTTCGTTGGAGTGAAATAATAGTTGCAGAGAGTATTTTGTATTATTTATTGATTGGTATTTTGTTTATTGACTACCTGGATAAAGGTAAGACAGTCAATACCGATTATTACATAGCACAACTAGGTTATTTGAACAAGGACATTTCGAAGAAACGACCCCATATGCAAAGAAAGATGAAGAACCCAGATGAACCCAGACAATAAATCGTGTCAAATCTTTGTTTATGGTAGCAAAGTTGCACAAATTACATTTTGAATTTCTTCTCTACCACCTACCCTATTTTCCTGACAAGACTCGTGCGTATAATTTTTTAAATAATTGTCTAATAATATTAATTTAAGCAATACAATAGTGTTTAATATGTTCAAAGACGAATTTAGAAAGAACACTGTACCTACCACTATTCTTGTAACGTTTTGTTACACATTCTTGACACATTTTTCATGCTCATTAAACACAAACTTTAATTAAAATATGGAATATTGAGTGAAAAATGAAAAACAGCTGTAGGTAATGTTTGCTGAAAATTTTTCTAAACGACAAAGATTATTCCTATCTAATAGCAGTAAATATTACGATATAATGTCCCTATAGGCATACGTATTATAAGTCTACAAACTACATTTTCTTATTTGGAAATAAAAATAAGATCTTTAGTTCCAATTTGTTTATTTTATATAGTGACCTTTTATTATACTATGTAGAAGTATAATTTTTGATCAACATTTTTGATAAAATTTAAATTCTAGCAAGGTTGAAATTAATTTCTCAAATCTTAGGTTTTAAAAAAAACATCCCGACAAATTGAGAACCTCCTCCTTTTTCTAAAGTCGTTTTCTGAGTTTATAACAGGGATTTAAATTAATTATTGAGCGTATGCTAATATTATAGTTTGTGAAATTTGGATGGTATTGGATGGTAGATGTAACCTGTACACTTGTTGCCACTAATGGCTACTTGTTTTACCAAAAAAAAAAAATATATATATATATATAAAAGTAATTTGAATATGCCCTTAAAATATAAACACAAAAAATTAGTATCTAATTTATATCTACAAAAAATATTTTTTTAGTACCGATTAAATAATTATCTATGTTTATTGCCAACACTGTTAACAGGATTGCCATTTTTTCGATTAAAGCGGGTCTTTAAACACTTATTTCTTATTTATACTCATTTTAAAGAAACAAAAGCGAAATTTGTATAATAAAAACAGAAAATATCATATAAGAGAACATTGTACAACTATCCATTTGCACTGATAAGGTGACACAATGTCGGCAATATATAGCGAAAATTTGAATATAAATATGCAATAAATTATGTTTATTAAATGATTTTTTTAAATTCTTGTATTATATTAAGGTATTATTAGAAAACCTTTTTAATTTCAGAAACTACTCTTTCTAAAATCGATAGACTACTCCTGATAAAAAAATACGAGAAGACAAACTTAATAATTAATATACAAACACAATTACACCCACTGTGAAATTTATCATTTATATGCAATTAATATGCAATTTTTATTTTCATGTTGTCATCAAATTCAGCATAACATAGCTTCAAATTAAATTGAATGATTTCTATTTTCTTAAACTCTTTATGAAACATTTGCTTCTACCGTCGGACAATTTTAAATTTATTTGGGAAAATTCATTATCCAAATGATCATTAAAAAGGGTATACGTGCTAAACATTAAAAATACGATCTTATATATTATGATTTTACTATCATTTTTGGAACGTTGCTGTAATATTTAGTGCCCCATTTGTGCACTTATGAGTTCTGTTGATTGAATTTTCCACTATTATACCTGAAGATAATTTCATTATGCCAACTGCTTCATAAAGTATATGTAATGTATATGTATATGTAAAGTATTGGTTGAGATGTTAGGCCCGATTTTTTTGCGTCTCTTTATTATTGTTGTGAAAACACAATGGTGAGCAATGTCATCATCATTATGTCAAGCCGAGCAAATTGATCGATTTTAAAAAGCGGAATATAGAGTGCTTTGCACAGGATATTGTATATTACACCACAATAGCAGAACATCTGGCATTACTGACTGTTAAGCAAATTCATACTTTAAATTAGCCACACCATTGCAAAATACACATTTGCAATTATTTTGTCGAATAAACCATATCCACATTTCTTTTTTTTTAAATCGATAAAGGACATTATTGATATGAGAAAAAATCAACATTTCGTTATGAAAAGTTTGAATTTGGCAGAAAAAAAAAGATATCCATTTTAATGAGCAAAAGGAAAGTCCCGAAACGATAAGTATGCTTACAGATCTTCTGTGACGTCACAGTACGCGTATTGAAACTGAAATATGAACAGATCATTGAGCGGTTACCATAGAAACACTGATTTACTCAATTTTTGACAATTTTTCGCTATGGAAAACATTTTTACACCCTAAAAACTTATAACAATATTTTCCTTAGACAAAGTTAGTGTAGTTTATAAATGGATTAAATCATTAACAAAATGTTTAAACGATTTAAACAATTTTTCCCTTTGTGTTTAAGTACCTTGGACATAGGAAAACATCTACGGAATTGAATTTTTAAGTTTCGAATTATAATATCATTTTAATGCCGGGCTAATAAGAGCTCGCCTTAGGCATTTAAAAAGTAACCATTTTTTTATATTTTCAAACGAATATTTCTTAAATTTTATGTAGTAAAGTTAAAAATTAACAGTTACATTATGCTTTAACATTAGTTTAGAGCATTTTCAAAATATTTAATATTATTTTTAGATCATGTATGTGCATTAAGTCTATTGTTTTAAAATGCCATCACCAGGATCTAATAATTTAAACATTAAATTTAATTATTTGAGGCCCAATGATGAATGAGTGGTCAAGGTGGCCGTTCCGAAACTAGAGCCGGATTCTAATCTCGTAAAGCACAAACTTTTAATATTTCTCAATTTACGGATCGCTAAAGTTGTTTAAGACTTATTTGTTGCTAAGCGAAAGTAAAAAAATCTTTAAATAATTATTTGACACTATTTTTAAAATAATCCTAAGATATACATCTAATAGTTTCGGTACATTAAATAATGTGCTTTTATACTATCTGGCTCCGCGTCTCATTCCCTGTTTTGTTTTTAATTCAATTCGCGATTTTGTTGTTAATTTAATTCTTGTACCATCTTATTTTCTCTTTTGTCGCTAAATTTTCATTACAGCAGATTTATTCGCAAATTGAATTAAAAACAGAGAATGAGACGTTGCCAGATTGTGACTGGGATAAAAGCTTCTTGTACTTGCCTTGAATAAGCAAGAAGCCAACTTCATGAAAGATTTGCATTAAAAGGTAATAATCTTCACAATTTTAGGTTAAATTTTTTGGACCTAGAGTGTCAAAAAATATAGTAATTTAGTAGATATAGTTGAATTAACAATGAATTGTTTAGCAAAAATTATCTATCGAATATCTTTTCGAAATTTATTTTTATTGAAAAATCTTTATTCAGAGAGTTCAACTCATTTAGATTTAGCGACAAAATTGAAACATACAGATCTGTCAAGTAAATTTTCAGGAGTGATTCCGATCGAAAAATTAACTATTACGTATAGCAGAAGCTCAGGACCTGGTGGTCAAAATGTCAACACTGTAAATACCAAGGTCGATCTTCGTTTTCATGTAGCGACAGCTCAATGGCTTGATCCAGAAATGCGAAAAGCTGTTCTTGAAAAAAACAAAACAAAGATTTCCAAAGATGGTTTTTTAATTATCCGAGCCGAGCTAACCCGATCCCAACAAATGAATCTAGCTGATGCTCTAGAAAAATTACGAGGTTTGATCAGAGCCGCGGCCACTCCACTACCAGAAAAAAAGTCAAAAACCGCAGCTGTAATCGCAAGAATTGAAAACAGCAATCGTGAACGGCTTTACACTAAACGACATCGATCCCAAATTAAATATTACCGCCAATGTCCTGACGTTTAATTGAAGGAAAAAAAAAGAAAATAACAACTCAAAAGCTATTAAAACAGTAACACTAAAAATGAAAATATATCATTCACCATACCGAAGAATTTAAGCCTAATCGTTAAATGGTATGGAAACTGGTTGGGAAGTCTGCGCCAAGTGCAACTCTCGCATTACTTATAGCCCTCCTGGTGAAATAATTTCATTAATACTGTGAGTTTAAAATAATTTCAATGTTATTTCATATATTATTCGAATAGAAAGTTATGTTTACTGTTTTAGTAATAAAAATCATTTAGTTTCAAATATAACCATTATATATACGTACACACATTATAGTTACTATTGTGTGAGCTATTAAAATAGTCAACACGCAATATCTTCAGGCCTTTTGTGTGCATGTATTATGAGTCCAACTTGGGTAGGTAAGTGTATAATTTGTAACACTCCTACATTTTAGTCAAATATTTTTATCATGTTAGGTTTGGTATTAAATTTGAAATGCAATTTCTGCAATCAAGTCTACAACAGACCAAAAATAACGACATATCTATCAAGAAATAAAATCTGTTGTCGTATTTATAACAAAATATTATCCTATTTGATCTCTATGAATAAATCGAGAGCAACATGTGGTTCTTGAACCACAAAATTAATCTGTCTTCGAAGTCAAGTTCAATCCGACAGATATAAAAATAAATAAGATATGAAATATTTCTTCTATTCATCAATATTGGTGATTCGTCTAAAGTGTTGAGAAATTAATCGTTTTTTATCGTTTAGGGAAGAAAAAAATCGTTCCAATTTTTATCTTTCGTAGACGTAAATTTTTGCAATAACAGTAAAATTCTTATTCTTATTAATGAAGCTATTTTTATTACCACTTATAAGTAACAATTAATAAACTGTTACTTATATAATAATAAAACACATATTTTTGCATGCTAAAATCTAATCAATGTAGTTTTATTTATAACTCAAAACTTAATGTTATGATCATCAATTATAAAAATTTAATAAAAATATATTATACATTATGTTCTAAAATAGGGATGGGCGAACCTTTTTGAGGCGTGGGTAAATTTTTTTTCATATTTTTTTAGTACTAGCTCTTGGGTCACTAATGTGCATGGCGCCCATTAGCGTTTCACAAGATGAAACAGAGAGGAGGCGATACAAGTGATATGGAAGTTTCTTTCTACAAACATAACAAACAAATGGTTGCCTAACCATCATGGGTCAGTGTTTGATCTACGGGTCATAGGTTCGCCATTACTGTTCTAGAAGATTAGATGTACCAATTGATTCAATGTTCTCCGATACCCAAGAAAAACTTTCTATTCCTTTGTACCAGGATTGAGAAGCCGAAGCACTGAGACAAGAAGTCGAGACATTTTGGAAAAATCAGATTCAGAACTAAAATATTTAATTTTACTGAAGTCAAATTCAGAATAATAGAAATATGCTAGCTCCTATTTTGAACAATTTTTTGTCAAAAACTTATAGCACATAATGAACCTTTGAAAAAGTATTTTTTGGCTTTACTTAGTTTTAATCGAGTCTCAATGTTATAAAATTAAAATTGAATTGATGTTTTATGGTAATGACCGTATGTTAAAATAATTTAAACTAGTAGGTTAAGTCAAAGATAGGGTAGAAAGACTAAGGTAAGAGACAAAGACTAAGGTAATATATAAGAAGGTATTCCAATCCTGCAATGCATGCTAGGAAATGTGTCAAGATATAGCGCCACCACAAATATGTCTGAAGTACTAACTTAAACCGAAACCATACTCTTGACTACTATGGACTTTTATGTAATGTAACTAATGGTGCTTAAGGAAATTTGAGTTAGTACTTCAGATACACTAGCAGCGACGTCTTATCTTGACATATTTCCCAATATGCATTGCCAAATTGGAAAACCTTTTTATAAACTATCATAATTCAGACCAGATCTCTAGCAATGAGGACATAATTTGAACGATGTGCAATGAAAGGGACAATTTTCAAATTTCCCACCTTAACCTAATCCCACCTTGGTTTTCTATTCTCCCAAAATTTAACCTTTCCATCTGCGACCAAATTGATAAAAAGGATATAACTTAATCAATCATATACCTAAACCTTTTCAATGATACGTCACACTAATTATTTACCGATATCATTGTAACAGATAACGTGGTGTGTCGTTACAAGTTACAAGGTCAGCTTCTCATTATTCACTTGTGAAACCTACGCTATTCTTAAAAGTTTGTGTATACTAAAAAACCATAAATAGAAAAAATAGCACTTAATTGCACAGATTTAACATTAGTAATCGACTAATGAGTTCAGACAGCAATGATAAAGTGATACAGAGCTGCCAAGATAAACTAACAACAATGGATAAAACAGCAGAAGTAACTATTGCATGGCAGACAAAAACGCCAAGATAGCAATCACAAGAGGATTGGAAAAATGTGATTAACAAATGTTCACAAGGACATCTTTCGGAAAAACATGAGCCCAAATAATGCTCTAAATGTGCCGAAATGCTGTCGGTTACCCACGCAATCGCATCATGTCTGACAACAACCCAATTAAGAGCAACACTGGGATAGCTCAGCGAAATGAGACATAACATGTTGAATTATATCAAATATCTCGGACCTGTGAAGTAGTGTCTGGAGACCATGACACTGCTGGATAACACCAGAGCATAAACTAAAACTCCAAAAAAGGTGCTAAGAACCAATCTGGTTGCACAACTCGAAAGAAATGTAAATAAAAGAAAACATAACTTAATATTTTTTGAACCAGAAAATTTTGAAACATTGACAGTATGCTACGATTCCACATTTAGAAAAAAAAACATAGTTTAATAAGAAGTATCTTTTAATCAAAAGTTTTTTTGTAACACTGTTTCTTTTTGAAAATTTAGTTTTATAAAATTTATTGCCAAATAAAATTTTAATTCTACAATTTAAGAAAATAAAATGATTACACTTAATATTGAATAGGAAAAAAATTTAAAAGATTTTCTATTTTCGGTCATAGTAACAAATTCAAGAAAATATATCTGCGAAAGATCTTCCACATAGTCAGTTAGTACGTTGTTAATTATCTTTGGTATGATTTCAATGGTAATATGTGTGGAATAAATGAAAGAAATTTTCTGCCCTAACATAAAACTGCACACATTAAATAGAAAATTTTCCATCGAATGTTTTTCATGCATGTTTAATACGAATCAACTAGGTCATGTAATTACATAAATACATACCCCTAAAGTCGAGTATAAAAGAAATAATCTACGGGAGAGACGACGGTAATAATAATGAGATTTTAAGCTTGTTCATTATTTTTCCATTACTGTTCTCAGAATATCCCACGTAACGAGTAAACTTCACATCCTTCTTTATTATTTTAAACTTTTACGTATCGGAAATTGCTGTTGCAATTATGATTAGCTTTTATTCTCTTATTAGGTTGTAAAACTGCATCCTATAACTAATTATTCTGTTTTTATTTTTACTATTTGTAGAAGTGTAATTAAATACCGCTATTTAGATAGATAGGATTTAAAATTAACATTAAATTAGTTAAATTATATTAGATATTCAAAAAATGCAAAAAATAACCTTGAATTTTTCCATTTTGATAGTTTTCTTTTTTTTTTCGAAAGCCAATGTAGTAGATTGTAGATTTTTTTTTTATATATATTAAATTTAGAATGATTAAAGGAATATTTTTTTGGTAATTATTCAAGGTAAACTAAAAACATCTTTGTAAAAATATCCTGACTAAAAGCACAACAACATCGTTAAAAACAATAACTAATTTAATTTTGTTCCTAATGTTTTCAAAGTACAAACTAATTAAACCTTTTATCCTAACATATAATTTTAATTAAACAATAATAACTGATATTAATTAAAACATATATTCTACTAATCTATTCCATACACATATATTTTCCACTATTAGGTGCACTTAGCATGTTTGTACATTAGTAGCTATAATTAGAATAGTTGTGCCTATACTCATTTAAAATGTTTTCCTTACATGAAAAAATGTAAGTAATAGTATTTTCAAAAACAAAAAAGTATTATAACAATAAAACTAAGGGATTGATTTTGGTAATAGGTAGGTACTTGAAAAGTGATAGATATTTAATTTTCAAATGATATATATTAAAAAAATCTGTTATTTTAGAGACAATTCTACCAACTTGTAATTTTCAATTTTTTCAGAAAATAACATAAAACTTTGATATTTTCCGTTAAAAAAATATTTTACTTTTGGCATTAATCTTGCAACTCAACGACTCCAAACTCCAGCTCTCTACTCCTCCAGTCCTAATAAAAAGTAAACTTTTTATATATTTTTTGAAACTTTAAAAACATGTTAACGGAAATGATATAAATAAATTAAAATTTGTATTACTTCCTAATTTGAAAATTAATATTGAACCATCTCAGGAAGATTAACCCATACCTACATTGTGTTTCGATATTTTTTTATTTTTATTGATAATTATCGTATAATTGTATAATTATTGAAATATACTAATCTATTAGTTATCTTATAATATTTATCTACAAACATAGTAACTTATTATTAGAAAAAGAATGTTAAATTGATCGACTATTAAAACATAAATTTTATAATTTTTGAAGCTTAATTTTAGGATTCTTTAACTGAATTTAGAGTATAAATATGACATTTATGTATAATTTTCAATATTATTTTTAATTAAATACGTTCTTTTAAAAGCTATTTCTTAAGATATAAAAATATATGTTCAATATTATTTTATAAGTTTTTATTGTTTTTTTTGTTCAATATCAAAAAATAAAGTTGTTCACATATGTCAGGAAAAACAGTGAATATTATTGATGATGCTTTATTTTATCAGGTGTTTTCATTGACAAATAAGTATAATAAAATATATATATTTTTTAAGAACATTCCATATTGTATATCAATGTTATTAAGAATTCATATTTGCTAAAAAAATATCTTTCTCAAACAACAGTTTAATATGGCAATTATTTTCATAAAAAAATATTTTTCCAGGATTCTATTTCTTCAAATGTTATTTTAATATGCGACTTATGATTTGTTACGTCCCAAAAAATGTTATTTAAAAAATTATCCACAAAGAAATACGTAGTTTGAGGTTTGTATTTTAACTGCATTACATCTAGTTAAGACTACATCTCATTTATAGTAAAGAACCCAATATTCGCGTTTTCGTATGGGTTACATAACAATATGTTTAATTTTGTTACTTTTCATGAAATGTGTGAATTCTTACAATTTTTCCTCGTAAAAATGTCTATACCCATGGGCTAATTTTGGTTAAATTCCGCTTTACGCCCCTTCGATTTATCGCCTTTGTTACTTCATAACAAGTCGATTATCAACACAAAGCATCTAATTTTCGATTATTTAAATTATGTTTTAATTTTTAGTAATTTTAACAAAGCTTCTTATGAACTTACATCTAGTTTTTAAATATATATATATATATATATATTATATACATTTAATTATAAGTTATTAATTTGAATAAATTTTTTCAAAGATGAATATAACTCATAGCTTTTTTTAATTATCACATATGATATTAACTTCTTTATTCCTAGCTTTGATTTCCTCGAAAATATCGATTAAATCGTCGTAATCTATTTCTTGTACTAATTGAAGTTCAATAGATAATAATGCTATGTTAGGACATTAAGTTTATTTTGGCTCAAACTTTTACGTTAGTAACTTTTTATCTTTTTTAAGTTAGAAAAGTATCTTTCCTCTGTTTATCAATGTAGCTCAAAAATACGTAAAACAATTTCAACATTAAGGTACACATCTCAAAGATTCCGTGAATGCAATATTTTCTGTATACTTTGTGCAGAGTGAATCTCTTCTAACCGGCAGGGGTGGGCAAACTTAATACTGGTATAATCGACAATATTTTTTGTTCTTTATATGCGATCGACTTCGAAAAAGAAGTTAAATTAAAATCAAATACATATTTAAAAAGAGAATGAGTAGAAGGGAGTATTACAAGCTTTATTTGGGAATCGGTAAAATCAGTTGTAGAATAAATGCATGTTGAATTTTAAATTAAAATTTCATTGTCTGCTAAACTTTTAGTACACATTTTCAATTAAAAGATTTGAAACTTACTTAAAAAATTATTTAAAATACCTGCGATCGATTGTCGACCTGTTTGCGATCGACTGTTTGCTCACTCATGTTCTAACGTTTGTAATTAATCTTTTAGTAGGTAATGTAAATGGGTGCATTGATTTACTAAGGTCTCATCTAAATCATCAGCATACTACTTTTTTTAAATAAGTACAACTTATTTCGACTACCAGGGTTCGCAAAGGATTTGAAATGTTCTAACAAAAATGAATCTAATTTAGTTATAATTTCTATGGTTCCTAAAAAATTACCATTATGGGGATTTCCAGTTTGTTCTGAACATCCCCGAAATGATAGTCTGGTTATAGCCAATGATTGAACAATTGAAAAATGTGATATAATAAATGCTATAATATGATATAATAAGTGCTTTTACTTCTTAAAACATTACAAACAATAAAACAATTATAATTCTTTCGTTTGTATATATCAAATCGTTACCTAAAACTTAAAAATGATGGAATCAAACAGGGTAGCTACTAAAAATATATACGCGTGTATCGAGTGGGTGATAGTGATAATGTGTGGCCTAAGTGATGGAAAAATTATACTGAACGAGTGTTACTTTAACTCATTTTTATTTGATCTTGTTGTGTCTGTCAATGTGGTAAACGTGGGCGTATTTTTTTTTTACTTAACAAATCTTATACCGTTCATCGTGTAAGAAAACGAACGAGTTAGAGGCAATTCATATCTTAAAATGTTTATAATACGAAACCATAAAGAAGTTAAGGTCACGTAAACTTTACTCTTTTGAAGAACTATTTTAAGAGAGCTGAATATGAATTCACAGTAATAATGTATAAAACATTCAAAATAAAGGATATGAAAGTCATATTTTACTTTCAAATCTAGTTACATAACGTTCTGAAATAAAATGAAGAAAAACCGCAATTTAAGTGATAAATTTGAACCAAATTTTTCAGTTCGTCATTAATGTAAAGAAACAGGTGTGATTTAACGATTAATTTGTCTAGTTCATAAATTTTCTGTGGATATCACAGCGAATACCACTTGCCAAACGTTTGGGTTTTAAAAGCCTAAACTTCAATTCAAGGCTATATTTTTTAAAGAAAATTTATTAGCCAAGATGAGAAACACTTTTTATCGATGCTCTGGTGCTCGAATGAATAAAATGATTATCTTAATTAAATTTTTTAATTCGTTTATTTGTTTAGCTTTTGATTTAAAAAGAAAAAGAAAAGAAAACCTGTTGCAAAACGTCTTTGAAAAAAGACACTAAAAGTATATATAAGAAACTTTTTGATTAATTAAGCTTCAGGTTTTTATCAAATGAAGGTTACTATATAATAGAACAGTATGGTAATAATTAATGGAATTTACGCAACAAGAAAGTTTCCAACTTGTTGGTCATTTTATTTGGAAATAAATTCTGAGTACAAAATTGAGCTTAGTGATCAACTTGTTTATATCTATGCATTTTTAATCATTTGTTCTATTTAGTTTAATAAACTACAATTTTTTTCACTCTTATATACTTATAACTATAGTTAACTCAAAAATAGCTTTTCCAAAAAACAGAGTTGCATAATTTAAATGTACAATTAAATCTCATCAATTAATTTTGCAATCTAAAAATCTTTCTAAAAAGTGACTAATAGTCGTTCCACAATTTCACAAACTCCTTAAAATTGACTTCCAATTTAGACGTTTACCCACGAAATATGAATACAAGGAGTCCGAAATTAATGTTAAAAAAATGGCATCAATTTGAAGTCCAGTATCGTCCAGCAGGTTATGAGAAATTTGGAACTTCCCTAGTAACAGCCATTTTAATCACCATACATCGGCAACGATGTTTGGATTAAGAAGAAGAAGAAGAAGACTGGTAGAGCGCTCTATTCTTCAAAAAGCACGCATTTGAATCATTACACGGAAAGTATTATTGTTATTACCAATTGTGAATTTCAATCTTCTGCTCGATGGAAAATGTGTCAAGTTGTGGCGCCGCCACAAGAGTGTCTAGTGTACTAACTTATGTTACCTTAATTACCATACAAAACAGCATAGTTTTAGTTTAAGTTAGTACTGTAAACACACTAATGACGGCACCACATCATAACATATTTCCCATCATGCATTTCAAAACTAGAATACCTTCTTAAAACCTGTTTTTCTCCCTTTTTGTTCTGGATGCCTCTCTTAAAACTTTAGTGACATTCGGTACGTTCTGAATATTTGCGCTGCAGAAAAAGGAACTAGTAAGTAGCAGAAAAGGGAACTATGCTTTGGGTGTATTATTATGTACATGAATATTATGAAAAAGCTTACACCGTCCGGACTCTTTGTATCTATACTCCGTGCACTTATTTTTCAATCCTATTCCGAGAGTATTCGTCAACTTGTTTTACGTCACATAAGTTTGAATGTAAAAAAAGTTAATGGCATTTCAGGTAGCAAACAAATTGAAATTTGATGAAATCGTACAAGAATGTGTTCGTCCAACTCTTTTTTCATATATAAAATTATTTGGTTCAAAGAAGTTGAGGCGAATATTTTCCCAATAGAAATCGTGTAGCAACCGTATAAATGAAAAGCCGGCCTAATTCAGTTCGAAAAATAGCCTTGTATGTATTTAAGGGTTAAGTATTTCATTTCGATAAGTAGCTCCTTCAGAATGACGATATTATTATGAACAAATAAGATGCTTGTAACAGTTACACAATATGTACTAAAACCGAAACACAACTTTAAAAATTTGGAAATTTATTACTTAAAATAATTAGTCAAAATGACTTTTAAACTACTAATTTTTCAATATATTTTTCAATTCGATCTCAAAAATGGAAAAGAAGGAATCTAATATAACTGTACATACGTTATTATATTTAAAATTTACTGCTTCACAACTCTTGATAGTTTAAAAATGAAAAACACCCTCAATTTAGAATTCTATGTGAAATAAAAGTTTTATGTATATTTTTAATGTTTTTGTTCGTTTAGTTCTTTAGTATAAATTAACCATTCTAATTATTTTTTTATAATATATTTAGCTACATTATACACTCGTAAAATAAACTTCAACATGGAATATCTGAGACAAATATGTTAGGGTGTAAAAGTTGCAAGTATATGACGCATATATTTTGTTCACACACCGAGGCTATCACGTAAAAATAACAAAAATGGTATTAAATGCAACACATCCATACACCTTATAATATCTATTGTATTTATACATAAATAAATGGGACTTATGTTTTAATTAGGAGAGTCCACTTGAAAATTGAAGCGAGTGGAAGTAATAGGAATGGAAGTAATAGTAATATGCTTTCGAGCTCCAAGCTTTAGCGGGCCTCTTAAAAAATTGAATAATTTATTATTAAAAGGTATATACAAAAATGCATTTATTTTATTTACTTACTCTTTTATTTTTGATGGTTTTTCTGTAGATGTGCATTACGTCTGTTCATAGAACCAAAAAAATTATAATATGTACAAAAACACAATTATATATTGAAAAAAAATAAATTTAAATATTACTTAACTAAACTACTTGATGTAATGGAAAATAATATTTATCTTAATTACAGTATGCCCGGTAAACCGAGATTTTTTATGTTTTATGAGATTATGAAGAGATTTATGGAAAATAAAATTTTTCATTTACTGATTTTCGTGATTTATTTATATACTGTCATTAACCTACGTTGAAAAATAATTTACCTTTTTATAAACAGTTTAAATGCTAGTAGGGAACTCTTAGTTGGAATTTACTTATGGATCTAAAAAATCTAGTTACGCCATTGCATCGATGTAAAATATCGAACCCTACATCAATATTTGTCGATACATCGCTTAAAAACATCGATGTTTTGTCAACATAGAATACTTTTCAGTTGAACGGAAAAAGTTCGCTGTCTTTAGTTCGGTACGTGTGAATGTATTGTCAGAACAATAGGGCTACACCAGTAGTGTAGTGCTATTGGTAGGTGTCATTTTACGCCACGCGATCTGGTGGACAAAAATATAACTACTTCAACTGTGCTTATTTCATTATTCAAAATGTTTTTACCACTTATGACGTTCTCGAATTTATTGAATCTTCCATAAAATCATTCAATCTCCATGAGTAAATTTCTATGACAGTAATAGTCGCCGTGAAGTATTTATTTAGTGCCGGTATAGTAGAATTGTCTGAGCGAGATAGATAGATCAAATATAGCTTTCTAAATGACACAAAATTTACCGACTAATAGAAATATTTTATTAGAATGTTAAACGATTACAACACAAAAAATAAATATTTATTAAAAATTTAATATGTATAAAAAAAACTTAATTTTAAAACTTTAACCAGTTAAAACCAATGCTGTTTAGGCAGATTACGCAGAAAAAAAAGTTTACTTAATTGTTTTTCTTTCGTTCTATTCCTCTGCTGGTCGACTATTTGTGCAGTCTTTGAGCATAAGCGTTCGGGAACAGAAGCCCCTACAATAACCAAGTATTTGAAACCAATTTATAAAGCTTAGGAATCTAAACTTATAGAACACCACTCCAGATTTCCAATCGATTTTCGTTGAGTTTTCTTCTACTGGACTTCCTAAATATATAGATAGTTAATCTCTACCGCTTGTTTCCTCTAGTTACTCACAAGTGTTACTATTTGTTACGTTTTTCATTAGAAATTAAAATAATTCAGAATGTTAAAATATATATTTTCATTAATCATTGTCATTGTTAGCCATAGTTATTTATTTCATTAAATCTACGCATAGAATAGAAAACTTTTTGTCAAAACATCGAATCAATACGATGTATCGTATTGTTAAGATTCGATGCATGGATGATTTATGTAAATATTTTTAGTTTCAATAGTAGTAACCGAGCTTTTGCAGTACTTTTAATTCGACATAAACTTAATGAAGCAACCGATCAATTTTTTCATGAAAAACGGTTTTAAATAAGAAACCCGCACTAAAAATTCAAAAAGGTAATAGGATAATACCAACTATTATTTTTGTAATTGAAACAATTAAGCTTTGAGTTAATTAATAGGTAGGTACTCGTAATACGTTTCGATGACTATTCAGAACTAAAAAGTTTTGTAGGAATAAATTGTTTTAATTACATACAATTTTGTAAAGATTTTATCGGTTTTATTTGCTTTGTTTTTTAATATTTTAATAAAATACGTATTTTTAATAAGTAAATATTTTCAGAATCATACTTTGGTTGAACAATTTCAGCTGTAATCTATCGGATACTTCAATATATTCCTGAAAGCTTTTTGAGCATTGTTATTCATAAATATTATCTAATTTTATTTAGATAAAATAAATATGAGTAAACCTATTCAAATGAAACCAATATTACATTAAGGTTTGATTTTCCAAAAATCAATTCCACATATCTACGAGCACACGTACAAATACCTACTTATACAATATCGAAATTAAAAATCTTGCCTTGGAGTTAAATTGCAACTTTTGTAAAAAGATGTCATGAATTTCAGTAAAAAGATAAATTAACTCGTTAAGCTTTAGGCTATATGGTTTATAATTATGGTGTTAGCTACACAATGTTTAATGGACAATGAGAGACGACTATTGTATTTTAATGAATTGCTTTGTAGCTCTTGATTGAAATTAAAATACGAAAGAGTTACCAAAGAAAATCAACTGTTGTCATAAAGAAAAAAACAATATTGTTTTACTTTAAAGACTTTGGTTTTTCCTTTCCTTGCTTGTAATTGATAGAGATATCTGCTTTATAGTTTAACATATATATACGTAATCTCAAATCCAAACCAAAATATTAGTAAAAATAATATTTTCGAACAATTATTCATATTTCTTTTAATTTTGCTAATTTATGTTTAGCTATGAGTAATAAAAATATCTAAGAATCGATTATTTATCTTTTTTATAATAATTCTTAGGAAACATAAATGTGTACATAGTTAAATCAAAAATAAATAGGTTATAAACTAAGTAAACGAATTTTGTCAAAATAGACAGAAAAGAATATTATTTTCTTTGACGATACAAAAAAAGAAGCTTATTTCACCCTTAAAAAATTAAATAAAAAAATCTATAATTTGAATTACTTTTATAATATTTATTAATTAATATGTAAGGATCTATATATTCTATGCGAATATATCATTCCTGACTATCATTTGCTACCATAGATTTAGCCAGACTCAATTTAATATAATGTATATTATACCAAAATTGACTCCATAAAAGCGTATATATATTGTTACAATGGTACTAACAGACATTAAAAATGATGTATTTTGATGATAATTACATAAATTAATGTGTGCATCATAATACCAGAATATAAAGTCATAGAATGTTGACATTTTGTGTTTCAACCATTTACAAATAAATCAATACACATAGTTGTTGTTTTTTTTTTGTACAACCAATGATTGTGATTAACGCCGTAGAAGCTCAATAAAATATTTTAAAAATTTTTAAACAAGCACAAAATGCCAAATTAAATATCTATAACTTATATTGTCTTACATTGTTTTTCATTGTTTATATTAAAAACGCAGATAAAACTTACTTAAAGCTCATTTTTATAAAAAGTTTTTATATATAATAAGCTCATTTTACATATAATATTTTTTATAAAACTTCATAAAAAAAGTTTTTAATCATTTTTTTGAAAAACATTTTGTAAGTGTATACTAGTCAAATTATTAAACGATTAAACTATATTTTTTGAATCGGGGTAATTTCGCTCGTTTCTTCTTAAAATATTCAACAATGAAAATGAGATTAAAACTTGTAATTACAAAAACTAAACAGATATGATATGTAATATGTAGAATAAACAAAGCATACTTGCGGTAGGCATTTCGGTTCTATCGAACTAGAGAAATTAAACTACTTATAGTTGAAAGAAAAGTATAAAGCAATCGTAGCAAACGAAGATTATCCTTAATAATGGAGTTTTTTTTAGCTTTTTGAATGTATTATTAACAATTTGCAACAATAATTTTATCAGCCTAATAGTGGCTGAGTGGTCAAGGTGACCGCTCCAAAACTGGTAGATGTTGGGTTTGAATGTCGTATTGAGTAAATTTTCGATATTTTTCGATTTACGGATTCTTATTAACCCTAGAGTCGCTAAAAACCTTCAGAAAGTGACGGTAAATAACAATAAAATTAAAAAAAATATCATCAAAAATAAATATTGCTCGTCATTTGACTGCATTGACTAATGATTGGGGATCCTTGTCTTACACGATGACTTCTGCCCTTATAAAGAAGTTGACTCACTGATCAGTATCAATGGATAGCGCACTATACAATAAGTGACAAAGCGTAGTAGCAATAATTGTAAGCGTCCTCTACGTGGGTACAAATTCGGAGTGAACTAAGCAAAATGCGAGAACTTTCGTTGGAAGCGTTGGAAGAGTGACTTATATATAGAAATCTCTCTTCTCTGAAGTGGCTAGGTTAACTAATGCTCGTAAAATGCAAGCGCTTGTTCCAAGCGCTTATTTGTGTGGAATGGGGCTTATCGGCACTCAATTGCCAGCTGTTATTTTTAGTTACCATAAAAATTGTACCCACGTAAACGGCGCTTCGTACTCCGCACTAGATTTTCTTCTATTTGATGACATATGCACGGTCAATCCATACATACATATCAATAAGCCGACTGGACACTAATTATCTGAAGAAGCACTTCTAGCACCAGAGAGGGTGATATGGAAGATATCACCAAACCCCTATGGATAGAAGGATAGAAAAAAAAAGAAATAAATTGCTTACAGAAACCCATTCCAATCAATTGCATTAAACTGGATTACTTCCAAGAATAACGAAAGAAAGCGACATTAATCCAAAAACGACTTTATGCCTTAAACTATAAATTTTATTCTATACTAAAGGAGTGTTCGAAAGTTAAAAGTATACATTTACAAAATGATTTTTCCGAATATAAAAATTCAGAAATTTTCGTTGGTAAAACTGAAATAAAAGAAACTACAAGAAAACATTGCTTTAATTTTTAAATATCAAAAATGAGAAGCAGTATGGTCTATCCTTTATAACTTTTAAAATCATAAAAAGAACATTTCTTTTTTGCTCTTTAAGAAGCTTCACTTTTTGGGATAACGGAGTGCATTAATATCAAACCTTTTCGAATACTTTAATATATGGTATTATTTTATATTTAGAACAACTATCCTAGGTAGGTACTACAATTTTGTTCAAATAAATAGTCAAATTGTGGTAAAACTCGTGGTAAATAAAAGATTTGAACAATAGGTGTCATTAGGGAAGTATAAGTAAAGAGCCAATACCCACATAATTTATTTTTTATAAAAGTTTCAATGAAATATTTGAATATCAAGAATATATGATTGTTAAATTCGTAACACAATGCCATTATTTGTTCAAGATTTAACTTGTCTGTATGAAAACGCATTATTCAAGTAGCTAAATATTCTACACACTTATTTTCTGTAAATAATTTGCCTCTAAATTTCATTGTTTTCTATAAGATGTAATGGGTTATAATGCGAATTCAAAAGCCAAAATTTGGAATAAAAATGATTTTATTAATATTATGTTATGAAGCAATGGAAAAGTAATTAATAAGTGCCTACCATTGTCTGAGTTTTACGTTGTTTTGAAATCAATATTCAATTTTTCTGTACCATTTTGATTCTAATAATATGATGCCTCATGATTTATAAAAGCGTCTAGGATTTAGGTACCAGAATAGGTATTTTTACTGTATCTTGCCTTTTAAAATTGTTCAATAATATAGAGTTGAGCAAATACGTATAAAAATAATTGAATTACACTTTACATGGTATTAAAGTATGTAACACTCACACTTTACAATTATACGAAGAACTAGTTTTTCCATGTTTGATTTTATAAGCAGTGTTGAATTACGTAACATAATGAATTAGTCATAAAAAAAATTAGAACGTGTAAAATTAAACAGGGCCAAATCGTTTGGAAAAAATTAAATATACACGGTATATGCGAATAGGGTTCAAATTTCTAGAGTAGCTTTAATAAGGATGTAGCTACCTTTGTAGGTGAAACAAAAAAAATGTCAATGTCTTAAGTGTAATGGAATTCTTTTATTAGAAAGGCAATAAAATGTCCTTGAAAATTTAATAAAAGGGTTAAAGCTGTATTGCATTTAAATGGAAGAAACCAAAGTGGAAATAAAAGATGAAAAGAAGAGTGGTGAAGGCTGAAGAGAACGGAAAGAATAAAAAAAAAAACAAAAAGAAAAGAATTGAAGCCGAAGCCAAGCCTTTACCTGTCAGTGGGCAGAAGTCCAGTGTCGATCAGGGGTCCATCGAGGTATAACAAACAGGTCTCCAGTTATGAGGCGGACTCGGCCGCTCCACGATATCGGGGAAAGTAGTTTTGATAGACGCCAGCGTACTCTTCGTTATTGAACTTTATGAACTGTACTATCAACTTTAAAATGTCACATGTCACTGTGGGAGTGACAGAGACAGCAAATATATTATTATTGTTGTTCACTCTTTTTACTAAAGCATACACTTATATGCCACTCTCAAATATGATGCACTTGTGCTGAATAACTTAATATTTTTCCTTTTTTCCGTAAGAAAAATCGTATTTCACTTTTGCCGTTTAGCGAGATTTGCTTCCAGTTGGCAACTGCTTCAGTGTTTTATGTTCTCGAACTGAAATCAAATAAATTTCGTTAGATTCGTTAACAAGCAAACCAATTTGATAATGCTATACAGGAAACAAATCTAAAAAAATATATTATTAGCTTCAACAGTACCTACTTATCTAACGTTTAATAATAAAAGTTGTATCATAAAAATATAACAAAAAATGACTACCTAATTTATAAAAATAAAACAAAACGGAAAATGTATTCAAGTAATTATGTCATACACAGAAGAAAAGTTTTAATCTCTATCATTATCTACTTATTACTACCATGTCGTAAATGCATGATTTTGAAATTGTTGAAAACCCCAAATCTGGAAACTAAAACTGTCTTTATCCTTCATTAACTTATAGATCCACAAAGTATTTCGTTTCTGCTAAAGCAATCGATTACTTCAGGGATGAGCAACTTTACTTTATTGCGGGCCAATTGATATATTAAAGCTTTTAAATGCCATATAAAATTTATGAATTGAAATTACTTGAATCACAGTTTAAACGTTAAAAATTAGACCGAATCAAAAAAAGGAAGTATAGTAATAAAAAAAGATATGTATTATTCTTCAATAATTCATTTTTTCTGAAGTACAGTTTATTATTTCAATTTATTAAGTTGTACTAATGCAGAAAGCAATTTTTAATACAAAAAACGAGAGTCAAAACAATTATTGAAATATGACTTAGTTTAAATATTAACATTAAAAAGGTAAATTGCATTTAACTCATATTTTCTGTGATAAAATAATCAATTACTTGTGGAAAAATAAAACTTTGACGGACCACTGTTTGCGCATCCCTGGATTACTTCATTTAACCTTGAAAACATTTAGACTGGAAAACCTTTAAAAACAATCACCCAAAGAAAAAATATTAAAAATCTTTTGAGTTATAAGGCATTGGGAATTTTCAATGAAAATATCTAATGACAATACTTCTGTTTCAAGCCTACCGGTGGCCGAGTGGTCTAGGTAGCCGCTCCAAAACTGGTAGGTTTTGAGTTCTCGTATCGAACAAATTTTCGATATTTCTCGATTACAGATTTTTAGAAATCGCCAATAAAAACCTTAGTAGCTATAATGCGATGGTAAATAACAATAAAAAATAGTTCTGTTACTTTTCTTTTTTAATTTAGAAAGTATCTATGAAACTTTAAACTAATTTAATTAATGTTTTAGATCAAATTTGCATTTTGATATTATTGGTTTAATGAATATCAATACCTTGAGTTACTTCAAACATAACCAGTACTTGTACACTGGTAAATAAATCAAACACAACAAGGTTCAAGTTTAAATTTTAATTATAGTGAGCCAGAAAACACGTGATTACGTTAAAGCGTCTCGATAAACAAGCAAATTTGATTTTTTTTAACCACATTTCGGCTTCTTTTTTTCTTTTAACGTTATAAAATGGCAACTTAGATGAAAACGGAAAAACATAACTCATAGCTAGTAAAGAGCGTTGGGAAGGTTTAGTCGGTTATAGTCGTAATTCCCTATCTTTTCCAAGTGTTTAAGGTATATGACTGCAAAATACCCTAGCAAATTCAGAAATATTTCATTCTTTTTACGTCTAAATGACGAAAAGCCAAAAAAATCTATTCATTCAAATTATTCAATTTATTCATTCAATATTATTTTAATTTTAAAAAACGAATAAATTTTCGATTAAATAAGTATTTTTTTTAAATTTTCACTTCAAAAGTTCATTAAATAGTCTATGATTTTTAAGAAAACTGCTAAAAGCGGAATACTTTTCACTAAGTTATGATTTCTTAAAATGAGCACATTGTCCCATATAACTGCTCCTTTGAATTTTTTCAATGTACCATTCCGACTAAATTTAAAAAAAATAATTTTGTTTACTTTTTTGACAACATTCCCTGACATTTCTAGGTTTCTCAGTAATATGGGTATCATAATCAAGGTCAATGAAGGTAATCGTGCATAGATCGATACATTATTTATTACAGAATAAAAAAGACCAATGCTTTGTTAATATATTCGACATAAACTTTGAGTTTTGATCTAGTCGACGATTCATTATCATCATTTATTTGAAGTATTTTATATATTTGACTTAAAATTCTTTCATTTTTATTCAAAAGAAGCAATATAGTTATTGATAACAGTTATTTCAAATATTTTTTGAGTAATAGTACGGAGAAAGAGAGGAAAAGAAATTGCAATTAAAAAAATAAAATTGAACCGTTCAAGATAGCAATAGTTGATAAAACCACAAACGTGAAAATTTATTAGACAAAACTTTTTAACAAACAATGGGTGTATAGTAAGTAGGTACATTTAATGAACTGGAAAATGTAAACATCAGCAAATCAATATCTCAATTATTCCAGAATCTATACTAAAATACCAACATTTAATTGTGTAGGTAATCTGTGAAATATTTGCATGGCAGAATAAAATTACATTGAATAAAAATTTAAAAAATAAAAATACTACGATTAAATCAAAAAGGTGGGAAAATAAATATCATAAAAGAATATATTTGAAATCATTTATTTGAGAAACGCTATTCCTTAGTTTCGATTTACCTTAAAACGAAATACTATGAATAGAATAAGACTAATATGAAAGGTGTTCTATATAATATACCTAATAGGTACTCCTAATTTTCATAAGTCTAAATATTTTTCCCTGTAATGAGTTTTTTTTTTTTTTTTTTGATAGTTAATAATGGAGTTGTACTTCCATGTTTAGTAAAACACTAACATCCTGTCGCTGATTTTGTTTATCTCCCCCGTACACTCACATCTGTAATTTATAGAAACGGAAATATGACGCAGGCAGTGATTGGTAATAACTAAACTAATGTATAATTATAAAATATTTATTTGAAAATCATCTTAGAAAAAAGTATTAAGGTAGTTTTTCAAAAAGAAAATTCAAAATTTGATTTTAAAGCAATAAGGTAAATCGAAAAATGTAAAGTTTCCAAATAAATAAGAAGTTTGGTTAGTGTAACTATTCGCTAAATCTTTATATTAATAGTTTAGGTATTTGAAAATCAGGTAAAAAATAAGATATACACAAAGATTTGTATACTTAAAGAAGATTTCAGAGATTGGAAGAGGAGATTGAAATGCTGTTTTTTTAAAATCTATTTTATTTATTAATTGAATATTCTCACAGAACAGTTAAAAAATAAAGTTCTAGAAAAAGAACTTTGCAAGGAGTAAACAAACCATTAAAAATGTTAATCATGAAATACACTGTCGACTACTGTTGACAAAATCAAAAAAAGGTATTATAAATTGTAACGCCCTTCGTTACTTTTAAAATTTATTAACTTGTAGTTTCAAAGCTTAGAAATTTTGGCCAATTGCTAGGGTTTGGATCCTCAGTGCAACGAGAAAAAAATGGGGGAAGAACTACTGGCACAAATATAAAAATTGAAAAAAGGAAACCGGCCGCGAGAAGTAGAGAAAAGTAACAATTATTTAATTAATTATTGGTGATGGCATCAAACGGTAGTTAAGGTAGGGAATATGTATTAAAGAAATGATTATTAAATATAATTTTACTGTTCTGGTGCACACCAATTAAAAATGTTATTTTCTGTCCAAAATTAAATTGTTTCATTCACACTCGAAATTTCAAGGAACACTACAAAAAGCGTTGCAAAATTCCGTTGAAACAATTGGTTTTTATCGAAGAAATTTGTGGAATGCAAGTAAATATAGAATATCGAAAACCAAAAGTGTCTCCAAATCAATAATGAAAAACATTTTTTTGTAAGCTCTGCCACTGAAAATGAACGATCGACCAATAAAAATAAGAAACATTTTGTCAAAACAAAATTCACGTGCAACAATAAGAATTTTTGATCAGAAAATTGAAAAAAAGATTGGAACCAAAACTGTGTGAAAACAGTAAGTAAAGTGCTATATTTTATCGAGTGGAAAACATGAAATTTTTGGAAACAAGAAAAGAAGTATCTAGAAAATTTTGATAAGTGGTATTGGAAATAAATGTATAAAACAACGGAAACCCTTAAATTAGGGAAAAGATTTAACCAAAATATAGTGGTCAGCAAATGAGGCACAAAAAAAATTTAATTGAAAGGATCACATTCTAAAAGAAAATGACCTTAACTGGCAGGCTTGATTGAACTTCAGAAAAGAAAACAAGAAGTATTCAAAATGAATTGGAATCCCAAATAGGGTCTAAGAACTAGAGATGCCACGAATATTTGGCTACTTTTTTAATGTTCAGAATTCAGCCAAATTCAGCATACTAATTGTATGTCGCTGAATAGTATGCCATATTCGACCGAATACCAAAATCCAAACCATCAAAAACAGAAAACACATTTTCCTCAAAAATTTGTTAAGGGGGCTAGAAAGTAGTGTCGTTTTCTTAAAATATCTGTAAATCATATTTTGAACATCATATACCAATCATACCTATTGATAATAATCATAGCATTAAACCTATCACCCGCGAAAAGTACTAAGTGTTCGGTCAAGAGACTCGCTGAATATTCGTGATTCGATATTTGGCCAAATCACTATTCATGGTATCTATTAAAAACGTTTCTGGGGACAGGCATGTGTCGATAAAAGTAAAACAAGCAGAGCAAATATCAAATGAGAAATGAACAGTATAACACATTTTTGTTGACGTTTTGGTTCTCAACGAAAATTTTTCTGAGAGTCTCTATAACAAAGATAAAATTTACCGTAATTTATAGATTTCATATTTATTAAACTATTTGGCAACTTAAAATTAATTTTGAAATGAGCTAGTTTTCCGTTCATTGTATTATAAAACATAAAGAATAAAATATGGCCTTTTAATTGAAATGATAACAGAAGCAACAGAAAGAATTGCCGTTGGTATGGTTGTGATTGGTTATGTTGTTTCGTTATACTTCTATAAATCTATCATGTGTCTATCGTGATATGCTATGGCATACAAGTTTTATTTTACATATTTTTCTAACATTTAATAAATTAAGTTTTTTTTTTTGTGAAAAAATATTTTTTACAGAATAACCAAATTACAACAAATGTTAATACAGAGATCAATATATTATTGATCTTAAAAGATCAACATTTTTAAATTCCATTGCTTAGAAAAAGTTGTGTGAAAACTTGAAAAATTATATCTAATTTAATTTTTTTTTAATCGATAGAGTGAATCTTTTGTAACACTTCAACAACACTTGTAACACTTCAAAAGGGTTGGTTAAAATGTAGGCTCAAAAGTATTATATGTATGAGACGATTTTATATCTACCAAATTATATTTTTTACGGTTTCAAAATTTGAATTTTGCACAAGAGTTTTCAATAATACATATAAGTATTGTAAATCTGATATCTAAATTGTATTAGAAAATTACATTTATTTGCCCAACAAATAAACCTATCTAATGTTTAATCATTTAAATTCAACCATACATTGACAGTCGAGCACATATACAGATATAAGTATCTAATAAAAGGAACCTATTATATTAGGTATACTTTCGAGAAATATTAAAATCCTTCATGTTCTTCATTAGCAAGTAAAACGGTTACTTCCATTTGTTAGAACTAATCAAATTGTTTATTCTCATAAATTTCGCAAAGTAAAACCCGTCGCTTTAGATAAATATTCTCGCGCATTTCCCACCTTTTGTCAATTTTAGTAGAAAGTTTTAAACGCCATACAAAATAATTTACGAGGTTGTTCAGCACTTTAAACTTTCAAGAACAAACTTCCACGAGCATTCTTGCACAGACAATTTTCATGGAGAAGGATGAGATTCTATTGCATAGAATTTTATTAGTTTTTATAACTCGATTGAATTTAAATAGCTCATTTATTAAAGTAAATAAAGCGCCATTGAGGAAGTTGAACTTTGAGATTTGTAATTTAACTATGAATTTATTTTATCAAATAAGCGGTTTACCCTATACCTTAAACACAATATATTTGGGTAAATGTATATTAGATGGCGTGAACGTGTGGGTATATATTGATGCTCCCCAAAGTTGATTTCTTTCAATGATAATTACATTACGTAGTTAATAATCATATTGAAAATACGAAGCAGTAATATAATGACTCTTAACATCTATTTAATTTTCATTGCATAATATGCCCGTGAGGGTATCATTTAATATACATACGTAGGTACGGTAAATAAAATGGCTTGAAGAAAATGTCGATGCGTTCATATTATCCTCATTGATAATTATAATTTTATTGTGAGCACACTTTTGTTGATTAGATATGAAATTTCGATGGTACCTAACTGCTCGTTAAATATCTTTCTTACATAAATCACAATTATTATCCCCAACACTTTAACTACGTCCAAGTATTTCAGTTGAAGATCTGTACCCACAAAAACGTATTCTTCAACATTGAATTCTGATCAATTAGATACTTTTTTACAAGATTTAAATTATAACCTTTGTGTGGAACTATAAAAATTCAAGATTATTATCAGTGGGAGTTCAAATTTGCAGACTACTAAAAAAATCAAAATCGTTTTGTTAATATCCTTCCTTTGAAACATAAAATGATGTGCCGAATGAACTGAAGATAAGATGAAAACCATCCGACGGACAGTTCTCTTGTTGTATCATCAATTTTGAAATCACAAATAAAATACATCTTGAAGCCACCGACCGTAAATTACACAGTAATTTTGTATATATATACAGCGTCGTTGGGCATCATAAAATTTTAAATTAAATTTAATATGAAAGTGGAGAGTATTAAAAAGGAAGATTTTTTGCTCCTAAAAGCTCAAATATAATTTCCCTTTCAACGTATAAATAATAAACAAACTAAAAGGTTCAAAGATACTACATATAATATTCAGGCATTGATTATAATTAACATTAAATTTATACAACACTAATTGCTCTATAGTGGGGAAAATTTCAACGTCTTACACTAGGCGTTGGGATATGATTTTGTAATATTAATATTAGATTATTCAAAAAAGTATTATTTTTTTTCCTAAATGAAAGACGATTTTTTCTTAGTGTATACATATTTTATTGGATTATATACAGTTCAATCTAGTTAAAAATCTTCCTATCGTTATTCTAGTAAAACAAATTTTTTGTTTTTTTGGCGACAAAAAATTGGTCCGGGTGATTTTTGATCCCTTATTTGCCGTAAAGGTTTTGTCATCTTAAAAATTTTGCAAAGACCGGAACCAATAATAATCTGAAGATGCCAGATCTGAAGAATATGATAGGTGTGGCATTGCATCTCATTAATGCTGCAAAAACTTTTGGCGAGTTACCAAAGTTGCATGGTAAAATCTGTACGTCAAGTATAAGAAGGTCAAAAATCATTTGGATCAGTTTTTGGCCATCAAAAAACAAAAATTTTATGAGTATGAAATCATGTTACTGTTAAAAAGATAGCAGAAGATATTGGATCAGAATGGACAATAGTTCAAAAAAATATCTATACATACACTTTGAGAAAGTCGTCCTTAATTCTCCCGAAAAAAACAAAATTACTTTTTGAACAACCTAATAATATCTACAATTTTATTATGATTAAAACTTTATAATATCTACTTTAAATATATACGTTACATGAAGTATATCTCTCAATTAAGTTATGTTTTTCAAAAATTGAACCGAAACCAAAGGTGCGTATAAGCCACCAAAAACAGAGTAACTTATGTATACAAATTCGTTCAAGTTACAAATCGTTATAACCAATAACTACTGTAATACATTTCTTTTTTCCATTATTGATTTTTTTCTTAGATTGGAGACCTGTAAAGTTTTTAATCTTTGGCACCATAAAATAGTTAACCTGGTTGAAGTATTCCTATTCTTGTTACGGAGAATATCTTTTATCCAAACTACTAAGGGATGCTTAGATATCGTTCATAAAATACGTCATTCAAAATTTCCTCTTCTTAAACCCCCGTCTTCCTTGTCACATTTTCTAAAATCCTCCTATAAATATAACGTCACGAAAGATAGACACCTCCGTACAAACATGAGTAAATATAACAAGCTCTAAGCTATTTTGGCGGAAATATAGATGTAAACATATTTACATTTATATTTGAAAATATAAAATAAATGAGTTTCTATTGTAACAGATATAAAAAACAATAAACGTGGAATGAAAAATTAAAATAAAATTACAGTAAAATTGTTTGAAGAAATGCAATCGTCACGTTTCCTTAGCCCCAGACCCCCTTGGCACACTAAGTGACACACCTCCCCCTTGTATGCGAACGTATTTTTTGAACGACCCCCTTACTTGTATTATTGGTTATATTTTTTGCGAAATTTTTGCTTTAAATTAGTATTTGGTTTCGGTTAAAATCTACCCACTTCTTGGATCCTAATTATGGCGTACACTGCAGATACTACCTGACAATATTTTATCAGATAGTGGCAAATAATCTTAAGCATAATTACGAGTTTTAATTCCAAAATTGACTCATATTTATAGCCCTAATTTCGTTTGACTAATGAAGTAATTAGTTCATGAATTAATTTAAAAATTGAAATTTATATTATTTTTTTTGCGAATCATTCGTTTATATGATATCTCATGCGAGTAATATAAGGTCTGAAAATCTAATTAAAATTTGAAGCGAGAAGTTTCGATTAAAAAGAATTTCGTTTATACAGGTGTCGCGATATGATAATTGCCGCCAGGTGACTCTTTAAGTGATAAACTACTATCGTTTATTCATTAGCACTTGTGACATTCATTCACCAAATAGATACGAACCAAATAAAAATAATGTAAGATAAAATAAAAACATTTTTTTGTATTTAATGTATTCAACAATACGTACATTTTTTTTCCAAAATCTAAATTTTAATGTGTAACTAGTAATTGATCTTTTTCCAAATCTATAATTTTACACTTTATCTCACTACTATTGCTTCAAATATAAACTATGTAACTATATTCCTCGAGTGTGACTTTTACGAAGAACTTAGAAGAACGAAACAGTGTTATTTATACAATATATAAAATATATTGAGACCTTATTATGTAATGTAATTTACAAAAGTAAAATATAATCATAAACTTGATCAAAAGTTCAAATAAATATTTTTGGACGTATTGCCCAGGTACGTATTTCGTTTGTCAAGCAATGTTCCTCAGTGGTTGTCAGTGGTCACCAAGAAGTATTGGATTAACTCATCATATAACAGTTATGGAGCGATCCAATACTACTTGGTGACCACTGAGGAACATTCCTTAACAATCGAAATACGTATATCTAGGCAATACGTCAAAAATATTTGTTTGAACTTTTGTTCAAGCTTATGATTATATTTTTGTAAATTATATAAAATAAATAAGACCACAATTTATTTTATGTGTTGTGTAAAAAGTATAACTGTTCAAAATCAGCAGAAAAAATCATATTTGAAACAGCGTTGAAAAATTATAAAATAAAACAAAGAAAAATACAAATATTTAAAACCGATTTTAATTCGGAATATATAAACTTAAAACTATTCGAAGGATGAATAAGGATAAATGAAAATTGAATATATTCGTATACTTTAACTATTTTTACTTTTTGTAATGCATTTTTACATTATATGTCACTTCAATTTTTATAGTTAAAAATGCTTACTATGCTTATTACTACTTACTATGCTTACTATTACTACATTATAATTTTTAAATCCTTGATTCAAAAAAAAAACTAGTTTTTTTTTCCTTCTCTTAAAATATTTTTTAAAGCAACAAAATTATTTTTATGTCAATTTTTTTTTAAGAAAAGATAATAGAAGATTAATTATTATGTAATTATCTACTTTATTTTTTTATTAAAATTTATATTGGTTGAAAAAGGATACAATGTTGAATGAGAAAATAAATGTAATTTTATAGTGAAGTATCTTGTGATGGCATTTCAATATTTTTTTTTTCACCAAAACTTATTACCTTGAATTATATGTTAATGAGTTTATAAATTAATTACTTCATAATTTATTGTTTATATCCTTAGCACCGAATATTTCAACCTATTACATCAAAAACCATTAAAAATGATATAACTTTTTTGCAAAATCAAAATACGAAAATGTTATTATATTCAAACTTAAAAATAAAACAATAAAAAACAAATTTAAATTATTTCTTTTATTATGTGATAGTACAATCTAGGCGTTGGCATATATACATAGTATATAGAGGGATGCCGTTGTTTCCTTCTAACAATATGAAAAGTTTGGTTTAAATATTTTCAACACAAAGGGCACAATCTAAGATTTTTAAAAATAATAATTGAAAACAATTTTTCGCCTCATGTCCCTTTTAGAAACGTCAATATCTGACAACGTTGCATTTTCTATTTTGTTTTTAATTTAATTCTCGATTTTGTTATTAATTCAATTGTAACATCGTATAATTTTCTCTTTTGCCGCTAAATTTTCCTTATTCGATTTATTTGCGAATTAAATTAAAACAAAGTAGAAAATGCTACATCACTAGTTATTAACGTCGCTAAAAGAGATATTGCTTCTTTAGACTTTTGGTAATTATTCTTGCTGACCATTTAGTTTAATCTTTTGTAAAAAAATGTATTTTGAAAAAATAAAGTCTTAAATTTGAAAAAAATAGATGTTTAGATTCAAGATTACAAACTATTTTTTTCTTTTGAACGTATCAAAATGTAATTATTAAAATCCAAATTAATTTGAATTAGTCCAGCGATTCTCAAACTTTGGGACATTCAACCCTAGAAGAGCGTTATAAATCTGTATAATCTGTATCTTCTCTACTTATGTTTAGCAGAGTTTTATATTTTTCATCTGAAGTAGGGACCGCAGAAAACCATCACGCGCATAAATAAATAACCAATAATTCAATTCAATGATTGTCGTTGTATGTAAGGGGTCGTGAAAAAAAATATAGTTGCAAACTATCGAAACAGTTTTGTGAAAATATTGAAAAATATTAGTCTTCTTACAATCTAACCGTTAATCTCGATTTTATCGTCATTTCCGTAAAAGCAATTACACGCAATTTCACAAGAAACAATAACGTAGGCGAAAAAAAGTACACAAATCGTAATTTTATGCAGTTTCTATACAATTAAAAATAAAAAAAAATATATTTTTTATATTTTCTATCAAATTCTATTGCAAACTTTTATCCTGGTACTACGTTTATACTTTATTGGTTTTTAAAGATCAACACATTAAAAACGATGATCTATTCGTCGTAAAGTTGATCAAACCTTTATTTTTATATTAGTAGTGATTTTATAAACAAACAAAACGATTCATCACATATCGATTACTCCGTTTCAATGAGAAACTTATGTTTACACTTTTCTATATCTTGACACATGATATTTTGTCATGTCCATTGAGGAACAAAACTTTATTTTATTAAATTTTAAAAATCTATTCCTCGTTTATTTGACATCCAAGGTTGTCGATCAACATTGTCGATATATTTTTAATGATTATATAATAAGTAAAAGTTAACATTTCAACTCCTAGAAAAAAGAACCTAAAATTATAAAACATATAGTTTTAAAATAAATTTGCATTAAGCACAAACCAATCAGATAAGAGAATAAGATTTATCGTACAAGTAATATGATTGGTCCATTGAAAAATTGAGCTATTCGTGTAAATTGTTAAATGATTCTCTCATCAGAGATGTAATATTATAAAATGTGTATGCTTCACTTATGTATCGTTATTATTGTTATTATTATTATTATTATATAGAAATAACGAACACGAACTTATTCAACACCGCCCATCGCTAACGGTCTCATTCGTCAGGAAGTTCTGCTCTAAGTCTTTGTTTGCTATTTTCATTCGAATTTGCTTTCGTGCAGCACGTGACAACTACATCAAAGATTAACGAAAATTATCTTAATTTCGAATGTCCTAGATTTGAATAAAATTAATGAAATTGATATACCAAAACATAACAATACCAAAATACAATAGTACAAAGTGGATCAACTATTGAGTTTTCTCAGTTAGTATCTATTAAAACGACTTAATTTAATAAATTATTCACTTCCTCAAATATTTCATACAAAATTACTCTCATAAATTTTATACTAAACCTTTACTGAGGAACTTAGGGGTGTTTGGGTTCTAAGTCATACTAAGTTATTTTAAGGTTAAAAATTGTTAACAATTATATTAATTAATAAAATACGTCTTTAACAGCATTCTTGTGTATGTAATATCTCGTAAATCTTTGCTTTAAGGGGTTATATGCAATTAGAATTTTCAAAAAATCGTTTTTTTTTTGTATTTTCGTAATAGTCCAAGAGCCCGCAACGACCAAACCTTCGTTATTTCATAAAAGCTGAAAGTTTATCTTCAACAGTGTCCTCAACAGTGGTAACTATCAACCACTATCGAGTATGAATGGTGATTACTTTGGCAAGTAACAATAAGAAAAGGTGTATAAAGAAAAAGCACATTTTCGTCGAAGTATGTTCAGTTTATATTTTATTTTTATATTTTCTTCGAAATAATATTAGATATCATATTCTTCATTGCCAGGTATTTGGTACGGTTTCAACCCCCTGCCAGACATCCCAAAACTGACATAACTGATTAATAGTAAAAATTGGTAATATAATGAAATTGAAATGACACTTGAAATCAATGACAACAATCAAGTAAGTTGAAATTTAAGACAATTATCTTTGGTTTTCACTCATACGTATGTGTTTACAATTTTTGTTCCCTGTCTTTGCCGATATATATATACATACGTTTAGAATAACGAAGGTCTAGCCGTTACGGGTGCTTGCTTTATAATATGCATGTATTAAAGAATATTCTCTGAAAATTTCAAACCGATCCAGTAAATATTTTTGGAGATAAACCTTTATTTGTAAGGACACTTCAGAACATTTTATTTATGAGTAAACTTCTTAAAACTTTAAACGCGTTTTTCTCAAAAAAGGCATTTTCAAAATTGGTAATTATGATATCTCAAAAGCGGCTGAACCGATAGTTGATGGAATAAGATTTCCAATAGTTATTTCTATTTTATTAAAGAATTTTTCACGAAAATTATGGTCAAGAAATTATTTTTTTTCTTTGCAAAGTCGCCATTTTCTCAAAAAATTTAATTTTGATTATTTCTTTATCATTTCGATCATTATCATGATTCATCTATCCAACTAGAAGAATCTATTTCTTTTTTGATTTCAAATAATCCATACCGAAGATACCGTGATCACCGCCAAACGCTTTTTTTTTTTTTTTTTTTTTTGGAGAATCTTTGGGATACCGTCTCTTTTTGGGAGCAATCAATAATTTTAAGCAATTTAAGTGTCATTAGTAACTTAAAAATAGACATGTCTGAATAATTAATACTTGCATTTGTTCAATAAAGTTCCTCTCCATAAAAGATTATTATTGTATAACCCCTTAATTGGAAAAAAACAATAATTGTAAAAAAAAAACTTAGTAAAACTATAATAATAAATGAAAAAAGATCAATATTAATTGTCCTTTAAATACTAACCTACCAATATTTATATCGCTAAAAGCTAAATAATTGGGTTTTCAGCATAAAACAAAGAACGGAAGATGATAACACAAATATATTAAATTTTATCGTTGGCATACTAAAAAAAGTACCAAACAAAACCAATTTAAGACATATGTAAAACCTTGTGAATAATTTTTACAAAAACATCTACTTAGACAAATATCAAATGAAAGTTTTTAAGGAATTGTGAGTTATAAAGTAAAAGTTATAAATTTCAAAACCGTTTTCCGTCTATTAAAGTTGAAAACAAAAAAAGCGGGTTAGAATTTATTTACTGATATTTGCTTTGTAAAAATCATGATTCGAGTCTTATCGGTTTGTTTAAAAGAATTATAACTTTACCATTTCCAATCGATAGTTCCGGACTTTCTTCGCTAAAATTGTAATTGCTAACGTACTATGTTTCTCAACGCAACTAAAGGTATACAAAAATCAGAAGAATTATTAAACAAACAGTTGATCATTTTTAAAACTAACATTAAATACCTATTATAATATAAACCATTGACTCCGGATACTATGAATTATACAACGATGGTGCTCAACTGGATTAATGCGAACTAAAACTAAATGCTACAAAGACTGCATTACGAATTAAATGAAAATTTAAATATTACATGTAAAAAACGTTAGATATTTAAATTAGTATCTTGACCAGCTATCTAATGTTTTATCTCTTTGGGATATGTTCAAACGCGAATGGAAATCACTAAAAACATCTAATGTTGTTAGTGAATTGTGTGTAAAAATGTTTATCTCAATATAGGTATGTGATTTAATTTGATTTATTGCAATCCTTGAAATTTCAATATTAACGCTAATATTAACGTCTCTGATCTTAATACAATTTGAAGTGGTTTTTTCATTGTCGATATACCTACGAATCGTATGAAAACAAAATTCAATGTATTTCAGTAAAGATTCACCGGAATAATCCAACAATCGAAAATGCTGCTGCCGGCGTACAATTGAACAACCAAAGGCTATTTTATGTTTATTCAATTTAATTTCATTGAGATTGTATTGGAAAGAAAAACTTAGAAGATATGTATAGGTATATCTACCTTTTTATCCACTACGAAGCATGTTGTAGTAATGTTGTATATGGTTTCTATTACGTTTTTTTTTCGATTTTTATCAGACTTTTAAACGCACCGAATGCCTTAAATCGAATGAACGAATAAACATGAAATAGCCTTAGTTCTCCTTACTATACTATGCTGGTAAGAAAAACAAAAACACAAAGATTAGTACCTATAAAGCAAATATTCTAGGAAGTCAGATAGTGAAGATATAAAATTGTTATCCATCTTTTCATATGTGTTTCTCAAAGAACCATAAGTTAAAATTTCAATTCCGGTGTTTCGATAATAAAATATTATAACTTTAAGTTATATAAGTACTAACCCAGAGGTCCCTAGTTGTTTGAATAGGGGAGCAATATTTATTTTTCAAAATAAATTTATTGTTGGGAATTGTTAATAATACATCCAAAAAATTAAAAACTTCAATATTTTTATTATAGTAACTCAGCGACGGTCATAATTAAATTGTCACAATTAAATCACTTATTAAATTGTGTTTTTCGGCAACAGTATTGCCACGATTTTAATTTGCGTCTATTTTTAAAACAAAACTGCAGCATATTTGTTTATATATCTGAACGGAATACATAAAACTATATGAAAAGAATTTAACTGTTTCAATTTATATTTTTGATGAAAATAAAAAAAAAAGTTTTGTTAAAAAAGTCAAAAATTAGACGACAGAAAATTCATTACTTTGGTCATTTTCAAGTAAATTTATGAAAGTATTGAATCGAGACATATAAACTATTTTTATATTAATGATTACCAACAGGCGACTCGGAAATTTTCAATAGCATTGCAAAGTTTTATCTACTGTCGCTTTTATGCATTTTATTTATTTAGAATTTTATCATTGAGGTCTTGTCCTCTTCATTATTAACGACGTCGAAAGTTTGAGTGTTAAATTAGAAAACTTATGTATGTTATCAGAACTTTTCAACTAATATAAATTCAGAAATAAAGTTTAGGAACCTTTTTATATCTTAGTTTTCATAATAGATCAACAATATTTGTCCTAGTCGCAGTCTAGAAGAGTGGGGCTTGAAATCAATGATTATTTATTTACAATTTCAGTTTAAATAAATTTTTAAATTCTATGAAGAATGTTATATTGCAGATAATTTTTTCACAAAGAAAATATATGATTTAATAGAAAAAGTATTTAATTTTTTCTCAGCAAACTTTATTTTATCAGTGAACTTTATTTTATTGTTTTTTAATGTGTACATTGACTATATTCTTTATATTTTAGAAAGAATAATGTTGAAATAAAATGTTTATAGTATATTTTAACTCTAGTTTACGAAATAGGATAAATCTGGAACTAGTCACATAGCTAAATTAACAATATTTTTTTGCTTTAAACTGATAATTCTCAAGTTAAATGCTAAAGAAGTTTTAAAAGCATAAAATGTCAACGCAAATTGATTTCCAGTACATTTAAATGAATAAAAACTTGAAATTTCGTTGGCAAAAAGCGAATATTCCGAACATTTACATCAGTTAACGGAATTGATATAATTTTTTTCAAATTTTCACAAATTTCACAGTCACTGGTTAACGTATTTCAAGCGTGACTTCTCTCGCTACAATCGCATTGACACAATTCATAATTATAAAAATTGCAGCAACGCGTAAAATATATTTAAATGATTGTACTCCGCTCATTAAAGTACAAATTCGATGGAATAATATAAAATCTTTTTTAAAGGAGCGCCAACTTTGTATGGACCGTATTATTCTTTTCACTAAGCAGGTGTTATATACTTGAAACTTCTTTAAAGCATGAAGGCGGAGCCCGCGGTATCACGGATGTGATAAATGCTAGTTCTTCCGAACCAACACACTTATAAGTATGCGTTGAACCGCTTGCAATCCCTCCCTTATCGACATTTTTAATTGGTTTTTGATATAATCCTACAGTCCAATGCAATAAGAAGAAAGATATATTTTTTAAGTAGTGTAATTATAAAAATAAAGCATCAACCGATATTCAATTAGTCATCAATGAAAATCATCGTATCTATTATAATAATCAAGCATTTTTTTTTTTGGAACCGACATTTAGTTTTTCAATTACTTAATTAAAATAAAAATAAATAACAAAAAAAAAACACTACATTATAGAATCACAGGGTATATTGTTACGAGATAGGAAAAGACACTTTTTCTCCCATTTTCCTGTATCATTTGAATTTGTATAACATTCTTGTGTTTCACAACATTTCACAATATTGAATACTTTTGCCTAGTCTTGATAAATTATTTTATATTTTTCGATCATTTTATTCTCTCAATAATATATTAGACTTAACTTAATAATAAATTTTATATGACAATAATTTTTGCAGTAATTGAGATATTTTTTCAGTTTAATTAAACAACTTTTAATTTTAGACGTTTCGTCAGTTAATTGCTGACTTCATCAAGCGATTTTTAATGATTAGTTGATTCTCATTTAATTCACAGTTTACGGTTGATTCTAACTATTGTTCAATTAAAATAACGTTCTTACCTATAGTTAGTACTAATTTCAAATGCCTAACATTAAAAATTAGGAGTAATACACAAAAATGTGCATTAGTATTACCCACAAGTGTATAGTTGTAAAAACTGAGTACAGTAATCCCCCGCTTGAAGGAAATTCGATATAACGGAAATCGTTAATTCAGTATCAAAATTTCGGTATACGGATGAAATATTCGCAATTACGGACAATATATGTATATTCTTTTATGTTTTGCTTACATTTTTTGTGAGGAATTTCAAAACTAAAATAATAAAAATATTTTTAGTACATAAATACAATTTATGCTTGGTTTTGTTGTACGGGGAATACCAAAATAGTTATCAAACGTTCTTACAAATTAGTATTTAATGGTATGCAGGACAGTGCAGGGTTAATTTATTTAAGCTCTATATTTAGTGTGAATCTACAATAAATTGGGTTCTTTTACGGGTATTTTTACTAGTTGGAACGCATCTATCACTTTCCAATAAAATCTCATAGTAATAGTAGTTTCGTTTAACGGATTTTCGATTTACGGAAAGTTTAAGAGGAACGATTCTGTTCGTAAAGCGGGGGCTTACTGTAATGTAAGAATCGCTAAATTGAATCAGTTCTAAACTTTTCACTTCAAATTTCGAGCATATTTTCTCAGGGATAATTTCCAGGAGGAATTTCCGTGGTGCTGTAATTTGACGAAGTACTTGAGTAAAACAGTTCAAAATAAAGAATAGAATATTTCGATATCATGCTTACCTTTCGAGATATCGATACTTAGTGATTTTAGTTTCGAGAGACTCATACTATAGATTACGCTTAAAACTACGTCTCTAATAGACTTTATTACTTTACTACTTTATGACACAAAAAGTACAAAAATTAACAACAAAGAATGAATAAAACTTTTTTTCGTAAGGTAAATAGAATATTTAAAATGGGAGTATAAAACCGGAGATGGGAAGTGTCGTTAAATGTAAAATAGTTCAAATACATTAGAGATCAATAAGTAGTAAATCAACAAAAAATCTGTAAAATACTTGCTAATTTTGTAGCGTATCCAATCCCAAAGGTAAAACCGCAACTGGGATTATGAAAAACAATAGAAAGCGGAACTTGATCTCAGAATAGAGAATATATAGTATGAGATGGTCTTAGCAAATTATAATTTGATGTGTAGTGGAGGCAATGAAACCTTGTGATAATGAAAAATAAGGGGGCTCAATTTCTTTATTTGCCAAACATTTCGTCAATTTTGACCGCTTTTGTAGAATAATCGCGGTAATATTAAATAAATTTAAAACTTTTGAAACTAAAATTTTAAGTATCAATATCTTAAAAAATAAACGAGATATTGAAAAATATCAATCTTCTTTTTCGTCTATTTTGGGCTGTTTCACCTAATGCATCGTTAAATCGCGACGCCACAGAAATCTTACCCATGTTTTTTTTTCTAATATTTTGAAAGAAGACAGCATGAGTGTAAAATGTAATATGAAGTCCAAAAGCCAGTGATCTATTATCTTTGTGTATTTCAAAAATCATGTAAGTTCATACTGTACCTACTGCACTTTAAAAGCCATTTCTATCAACTCTCTGCGACCGAAGTAAACTACCCCAAATTTAATCATCACTCCTTTAATTTTCAGATTGACATTTCACTCTTGCATGAATACATTTTTTGATCTGGGAAATTAATAGTACAATTTTGATGCATGCATTTTGCATTGTAATATAAAACTACTTTTTTTAATATAAAATTCAAAAACAAAATTCCACCACTAACAATGTACCAAAACAAAAAATGTATTCTAAAGAGAGGCCATTTCGATTAGAGTAGTTTAATGTAGCTGAAGAGAGCTGGAAGAAGTGATTTTTGTTGTTCAGCAGAAATAGAGAATTTAATTTTCATGACTTAAAATGATCAACGAAAATTAGTTACTGGATTTTAGACTATAAAGTATAATAGTTTTATTCCCATTTAAATTTTCTAGGAAATATTATGTTTGTCGGTTACTATAAAAATATTTTTTCCAACGAACCTATAAAGTTCAGAAATATCCATTTCTTTCAAATCTTTTTAAACTTCGTCAAGCAGAAAAATTACTACCGTATGTCTTGAAATAAATTTTGTCTTTAAAACTGCAACAACTCGTCAAATTTTTATTGCGTACTAATAAAAAAGATAATTAAAATATTAAAATTCATATCAAGATTTCCATATAGTTCACGAGTGAATTCACGATTAGTTACTGAAATTTATTATTCTTTGAAAAATGAAATACGTAAAAAAGGATTCAAATTATAACATTTTCCAGTATCATTTTATTTTGTTAATTTTCTATTTCACAATAAGTTTAATATTATGGTGCATTTTCATGTAATCACTTGTCGCTGTTTTCTAGCGAAAAATGTGGCACGTGACTAAAACGTAATAAGGGTACCAAAATTTGAGCGACAAATGGGGCTCTCTATCAAATGTCAATATACCAATATAACCACTTTCTTTTATAGGTATATGTATATAATTGCGAGAAATAAGTATTAATACTTGTTTGCAAACATTCAGCTCATGAATAATAAATGTACCGACTATAAACTCTTTTTGGAAATGTATTAATAAACAAAATCATAAATGGTGAATATGACATGTCTGGTAAAATCTGTAGAATCCGCCGAAATAGTTAAACAAAATTTAGCTTTATCGCTATTTTTTCTGGATGAATTTTAGTCACGTGACCACATTTTCCGCTAAAAACCAGCGACTAGCGACTACATGAAAATGCACCTTTATGCCTGGTTGTCCTATTCCAATGCTTTCTATCGTCGGTAAGGTTTAGATCAGTATAGCCTACTTCTTAATTAGAACAAAAATTTCAAATCCTTTCTCTTCCATTTTTTGAAGATCTTTTGTAACTCAGTATTTAAATTTTTTTTCTATATTATACTTTAACCAAGTTTTTTCTTGCCACTACGTCGTCCATGATTATTCTCTTTTCATCGATTCTTTCTCTAATTCTAACAAAAAAATAGTTATATTATCCGTTTGATCTTCTTCTTTTTTTTGCAGCAATCATTTTGAATCTCTAGATATTTTCATTTCTATTGCTTTTTGAGTTTAAGCTTCCCATTTATACAATGTAATGCTCTGTTCTTCATTACTACTGCTTGTCCTTGGTGTGTCAGTTCCAACGATTCAAAATAATAAAGTTCCAAAAATATTCTTTTAGTTCTTATTAGATGTGCGATATTTACAACAGTTAAGCGATCCTACATCTCTAATGAATTGTATGCCCTTGGAAGTAATAATTCCTATAGACTTCAAATGCGCCTCTTTTTCTTGCTTTACGTTTTTTTTTTTTCACATGTATATTTTCAGTTCTATTGTAAAATCTCATTATTTTTGGAATTTTTGAAAAAAAATTTCATCCCATAAGTTTCCTGATAATCAAAGAAAAAACATTATCTTTAATTCGTTTTCTTTTTTTGCCAACAGCATTAGGTAATTAGCGTATTAGATGGGTTTATAGATTTTGAAGCTTTTATTCTATTTCATATTCATTAAGAAACGTTATTAATTTATATATGTATACGCTTTGCTTATGGTAAGTCTAATGCATTATTTTTCGTATGAACTACAAATTTGATTTATTCAATATTATCAATATCTAACAAAAAATTGTCGGAAATATACTTTTTTTAAACTTTAAATTTATAAGATCTAACACCAGATCAAATTAGAATTTTGCTGTCTTAAATCTGTGTAGGCATCATTTTTTTTTCTACGTTGAACTTGAAATATTCTCCTACACACATTTCTTTTTTTAGATGTAAATATATAATTAAACATGTATGTATATACGGATATTGTATATGTTTAAAAAAGCTTTTTTATCTATAAGTAACGTTAAACTTCCAACTCATTAGAGTTTTAAAAATACTCATTGTTTTTAAAAGTACATTTTCATTAATAAAATTATTTGAAATGACTAAAATAAACATGGAAAAAATTAATTCTATCGGTAATTGGTTTATAGCTAATTATTTAATGAATAAACAATAAGTTCAAGAAAATGACATAAAACAATATACCTAATTTAAAACAATGTGACTACTTATGTTTATACTTGAAACAACCACTTTCCTATTTAAATGAGAGTATAATTTATTGAAATTGATTATATATTCATAAATATTAATGTCCTTTCATTATTGATTTTTTAATTACCAACTTCCATTCATATAAATTTGCATGATTCATTAAACTAAATTGACTATCTGAGTATAAAAATTAAGATGTACATTTTATATTAAACCAATGCTGTTATTAGAAAGAAATTTAAAAATAGAAAAACTGTACTAGTTTCACATATGTTTAATAATATATACCAGAAGTAGACATAAGGAAAGAGGAAGTAGACACAAATGCGGGGATAATCCTGAATTCTTATTGATTTTGGTTTTTAAATAGAATAACCCAAATTAATTTCATACTGTTACTGACAAGTGACAGCATATGTTGGTTGGTTGGTATATTAATTATTTTTATTAAGTTATTAACATTTTAACTTCTACATTGCATTTTTATGAATCATTATTTTCAAAAACAAAATGCAATGCGTAATACAAAATTTAATCATTCTAAATAGTTTGAGGTTTAGAAACTTATTTGTAAATCAAAAAGTGTTTTTTATAATAGCAGTATGGTTGATTATTAACCTGAGACTATTTTTATAGTTCTGATTTTGTAAATTACACAAAGAACCAATGATAGTGACGTCATATAGTGATGTTTTCTGATCGCTCGCATCGTGCATTTACTAAACGATTCACAGATCGCCAGCTACTGTTGCACAATGCACGTTTAAATGTGATTAGGAAACATCCATGAACATCGAAGGAACCAATTTTTCTTCATCATACTGTATGATGTCAGCATATGTAATACCCTTTGATTTTAATGACTTTCGCGCAGTTCATATACTTTACGGTTAATGGGACAATTCTTTTTTGGGTGCAATGCTACCCGCGAAACTTCGTGCAAAAACTTATTGGTGTTTTACTTTCCATTTAAAATTTATGAGTTAATTATGCTGCAAAACTAATAAGTGAAAGAAATAATTTTAGATGTTATATAACAATTGCAGTTGTAAACGAAGCTTTATATTTATCATACGGAGTGTAAAGGATAAAATAAGCATACCGTTTTTAGTCCGTTTTTTTTAGATTTGGGAAACGGTGGCGTAGTGTATGACTTCACCGCCGACCAGAAATTCGCCGCCCCCAATTTTCACCATTAGTCAAGAAAATTGGTAAAAATCAAATACCTTCAAATTTATTTTTTAAAAAATGTTCTCTTCGTGTTTTTCTCAAAGCAAAATCTTTTACGGAATTATCGATGTTAATACGCCGCCCGAAGTCATGGCCCTTTCGGCACCCACTACGTAACGTTACTGTTGCAAAAGAAAGATTATGATCTAAAAAAGACTGAAATCAAACTAAGGGTTACAATCTCAAAAGCGTAACACTCCCAAAAAATAAAAATATTTTTTTACATAATATAATGTTTTTCGCGTAGATTTTGAAAGTAGGCATCAATTGCAGATTGCTTGACATGCCTCTCGAAAAATTTATTAAAAATTACAATAATTAAACTTTTAAAATAAAAGTATAAGCTGCTTACTGCTACTCGAAAAATTTTCTTCAAAAATCCAAGGTAATAATGTAGTAATATGTACGAAATTACGTGTTCGTAATTATTCGCTTAACATCAAACAAAAATTAATTATTTTACATTTTTTTTTTTTTTTTTGATAGGTCAATAATTTAATGTAATGGTCAAAAATTGGTAACATTATTGCCCTGATCTAAAAAAAAAAGACAAGATTTTTTACTATAAAAACAGTTTATATCAAATTACTTCCATTTTTTTTTCAAGTGTTGTAAGTCTTCCTTTTTCCTTACGTATGTATGCAATCAGGATAATCAAAACATGATTAAAAAACTTATATTTAATTAAAATTCTGTTCTTTTGAATCATAGAAAAAACAGAGTGTAATTTTTTCCATTGTTTCATTAGAGGTCATTAATAAAATACGTTCGCATACAAGAGTATGAAAGGATATCACTTAGTGGGACAAGATGTAACAAGGAGATGTGGAACATGATGGTCCCAGTTCACTGAATTATTTTACTTCATTTTTTTTTCATTTTTCGGTTAAGATAGAGAGTGATTAGGTTTGTGCTTATCAGAATAAGATAACTACTTTTAGTATATTTTAGTCTCAATGACTTAAAACTTGCAATTGTTATTAGCAAGGTACTACTAGCTACTAATAATCTCTATGTTTCATACATGGGGATCTATCTTTCGTGATATATTATTTATAGAGAGCGGATGGTAGAAACAGTGATGCATAGTGATGAAGAGGGACAGAGATAAAGAGATGAAATTTTCATTGACATATTTTATGGATGGTCCCTTATCATATTATCTTACAAAATACCACCAAACGGATGAATATATAATATATATTATATATCTTTGCCGATATCAAATAAATGTAACATCAAACAATTTTCTTATATCTAACATTCTAAAAATCTCTTTATTTTAACATTATTTTAACGTTTTAAAAAGTATAACGACAAAATCTTTTCTACTCATTTCGTCTGTTGCTGACAACATATTTTACATAAAAAAATGCCAAAATTAATTTTGAAAAATAGCAAAACCCTATGTTAATAAGTTAGAAAATAATATATAAAGTTACAGACAAAAATTCCACATATCGCTTTGGGAACAATTACCATAAAGTTTTATTTTTATCAATATTTTCTAAATATCCTATCGTGTTGATAATTCAATTTATTTTATATATATGGTTATCTTTAGCAAACAATGAAGTTAACGAAACATATAAACCATTTCAGAGTAAAAAAAAAACGCTTAATAGTAAATTCGTGGAATTTTCTATAAACAAATCAAGTTCTTATAGAAATGTTTAGCATTTTTAGAATTATTTTTTGAAGCAAATTAAGCTGAGCCTACAACAAAATAAATGATGGGAATGAAATTTTTACTTGATATTTTTTATCTCAGATATTTGCAACGTTTTCAAATTTAGCGGACAAATCACAATGACAACAGTCAAGTTTTATGTTTCTCTTTCTTATTACACGTGATGTAGCTTTGGTTAACGAAATTAGAGACGTTTAAAACGTGTTTTCGAGAGACGATTGTATCGGTGAGTATTCTGTGCGAATGTTGGCTTTGCATATTTCTGAAGGACTCCTAATGGAATATTACTTCGTAGGTGCTGCTGTTGCAGATATTAAGATTTTTTTAACAACATAAGCTTTCAAAATAAAAAGCAACGAAAACCTTTTTATTAAATCAGAGAACAAGACGAATAGTTTTAAACTTGATGATATTTTTGCAAGAATACTTATTCATATATTATCCTAAATGGTCAAGTCTCACACTTACTCATATGGATATTGTAAGTAGGTATATATAAAAGCTAGTTTTTGAAAATTATTTTGCTAATTTCACAAATTTTAAACTACATCTAAGTGAAAAGAAAATATTTAATTGTTGTTTAAAAATTTAATTCAAATTTTTTAAATAAATTATTATAGGAGCCGCATATTGTTTCATTATCTGAACCAAAAAAAAGAAATATAACAACTTCTGTATCTTTGTAACAACTTCAAATATTAAAAAATCACTTTACCACCACATTTTCGCTATGTTAAGAAATCAATGTATGCAATTACGAAATAAACAAATTTTTAACCAACCAAACGGGATCTCCCCCTGAATTTTAATGCGTCATAAACTGGCAATTTAAACTTCCTCAGTTTAACCCTGGAGACCATGGAGATGATCTAAAATGATATGTTCCACTAGTTATTAAATAAAAAATCATTTATCTATGATAATATGAGAAAATTAAATTTACTTCCTTTTTCATTATTTTTCGGTGCACATTCCAAAATGTTTTTCAGAATGTTTACATTTTTGAAAATATTGTTTCTAGAGAAAAAATTCTTATACTATTTTTTTCAATAAATTATAATAAAAAATATGTCATAATAATCATACGTAAACGTATATAATACGTACATATGTACGTCGGTAAAGACAGGGAATAAGGAATGCAATACGTGTCAGTTGAGTTGTGAATATTTCACGGGTAGTTACTATTATGATGTAATAAAAAGAATTATATATTAGTTATAATAACAACTGAAAATGTATGAAAAACCTTATAAATGAAAAATGAATATCATATTCAATGTGGCAGAACAATAAGAACAAAGATTTGATGTAAACTTTCTTATCATGTTCTTAATATAAATTTCTATTTTCTGGTTAAGAAGATAAATTTTATGCTCGTTTCACGATATTTTGATACAATTCAAAATAAATTATTCCAACTTGATATTTTATCGTTTATAGGTTTGGGAATCAATTCACAAAACTATTTTCTTCCCGAAGTAGAATTTATTTAGTTTCAACCTGAAATAAACTGAATTAAAAATTGACTGTTCTATTTAAAACAGTTTAATTCTGACATTTGAAAAATATTTTTTATTCACACTAAAGAAGCATTACTTCTCACAATAAGTGATAGCCGTAAGAAATGTCGTTTATTTCATTATTAACCTAACAAAAGCATTGTCAGCATTATTTAAGATAATAATGTTTCAATCTTTATTTTCAGTTCATAATCAACAAGTAATAATGTCAGTTACAAATGCCTCAGATTAATCTATTTCTCCATTTTTAAATAGGTACCACATTACAGATTATTTTCGCTTAAAAAGGATGGAGTTTTGTCTGGAACATTTTGACTTTTTATTTACTAATCCGCCACCATATTGAAAAAAGGTATACATATATAAATAGTTTTGCTTTTTAGGTTGAAATTTTCCCTCGCATCTTGTTTCATATACCACATAAATATTAATGATATCAGCCTACCTAGTGGGAAGGAAGTATGTATACATATAACTTTACAATAAGTTATATTGTGTTGGTTTGTGTTTCTGAAATTTTCTTGAAAGCCTTAAACAAAAGACGTTAAAGAAAGCCTTTGTAATGTTTGTTAAATATAAAACTTGATAAACTTGTACGTGTTCGTGAGTGAAGCATATAAAAAGACATAAAAACAAGGAAAATGTGTAAAATAAAATTGATTATGCATACATTTTTAAAAGAGAAAAACTTCCATTTACCTATTTTGTTACAATGTAACTGGGCTTAAAGAAATTTTCAAATATTTAATAATTCAATTATAGTGTTAGAACTACCATTAACATTTTTCTATTTAATTGAGTTTTAAAGGTCTCGTATTATATGTTAGAACGGAAAGTAACATTGAGTCAAAAAAAATAAAAAATCAAATAAAATATCTATAGTAAAATATATACCTTCTATGTATTGAATTTATGAAAGTATTTTTTTTTTCATTTAATGTTAGAATTATTTGCATGCATCTTATATTAATAAATACTTAATTAGTAATCATCTAACGTCGGTGGTCGATGTGTAATTAATAGAATTTCGTCTACCCCTGGGCATATAGATTAGGACATTGGCTAACAACCGTATACCCGCGGGTACCATAGTACCCGCCGACCATTTTACATGTGCCCACCGCTTGATTACTAACTATAGCTATTTTTTATATATATAATTAATAATTCGCAATAGTAAATTAGTTTGGAAAATAAATATTACTCGCATTTCGGTTGACATCCTAGAATGTGCTATTAGTCTCAAAACGGTTGGATATCTCTGGATTAGGGTGTAAGAAAAACATTTCCTTTCTCTTTCCGTCAAACCAAGTTCAAAATTATTCTGTAGTTATACAAAAACGTCTACTGAATTTATTTTTTATTTTTCTCTTGCCAGGATTAGACGATACAAGAAGGAAAAATTCAACCACGCGGGAAACTGAATCTGCCATCAGGCAGAAAATAGACAAGAATAATGTAATCAACAGATTGCTCATCACATACTTTTACTTTGCCATGAGAAAAACATTTATTTACACAAAAATAGAATTAACTGTTTCTTCTGATTTTTATAACGGATCATACAAAAAATCTAAAAATCTTTAACAAAAAAGTTGGTTATGTTATTTCCTTAAATTGATTTGCTTGTTACATTTTAGTTGTGTTATTACTAAATATATATATTAAGGTGTGACCAAAAATATCGACTATTTTTGTAAAAGATATATCAAAAATATAATCCAGGATGGCAAAAAAATATTGTACAATTTTGAGCCTATAATATTGATATTAAGAGGGCTATCATCGCAATTTTCGATTTTTCAATCCAAAGCGCATTTTTCCTCAAAATGATTGAACAATCACACTAAAGAACTATACAAAGAAATTATATAAATAAGGAATTAAACAACACCTATTTTTAAGGAAATTCAATGCTCTACAAAAGTATTTAATTGTAAACTTTCGCCAGAACAACATTTTTCTTATAATCGAGCCTTGAACATTGATCTGTTTTTACGATTTGTTTTTTAATTTTGGATTTTTGTAGCAAATTGATACTCCAGACAATTTTTTTATATATTCTTAAAGGAAATCAAATGCTCTACAAAAAAGGTCTATTATCACTTTTTGATAAATTATCTTCTCTCACAGTAATTCAATTTGAATTATGCAACTTTGACCTTGAATAAGTTAGAGAAAAGTAATTTATCAAAAAATGTTATGAAAACTTTTTTGTAAAGCAATTGATTTCCTTTAAGTATATTGAAAAAATTTGCTCTAAATAATAATTCGTTTATAAGTTACAATATTCCAAAGTTAAGAATTCAAATCTTGGAAACAGATCAATATTCAAAGCTTGATTATAAGGAAACGGTTGGTCTAACGAAAATTTACAATTTGACATTTTTTGTAGGACATTTAATTTCCTTCAATTTTTAAGTGAGATGGTTAAAAAGTTTAGAGAAAAAAATGCGCTTTCGATTGAAAAATCGATAATTGCGATGATACATATATTAATATCAATATTAAAGGCTTGATATTTTAAAATATTTTTTGTTATCATTCTGGACAATACTTTTGCTATATTTTAAAAAAATAGCCGACTTTTTGGCCAAGTCTAATATTTGTACGTGTACCTAATATGTTGTTATAAAGTTTTCAATCCAAAAAATCTACTTTTTCATTATAAAAGTTTAGAACTAACGTTACAGAAATTAAGTGGCACCATTATATGATTTTTATCTACAAAAAACTATGTAAAGGTGTGCTTAAAGTTTAAACAAATTTTAAACATATGGAAAAAACATTAATCTCTATTGTGGAACGTTCAATTCCCTACAAAAATATGTTTGTAAGTCTTTTAAACAATTCATCGCTGTCTATTTATAATGACCAGAAAAAAATAAAAAACATTTTTTTCATATTTTTCTAATGCAAAACAACAAACGACGCAACCTCTAAATGATATTATTGAAATTTCCCAGATTTTAACAGACAAAGTTTCTTACCAAAAACTTTTGAACCTAAATACTTAAAGAAAAATAGTATTTTTTATTTATCGCAATACTTTATCGTATTTTAATGTTTGTTATGATAAAATATAAATTTATTAAAAGATCAAACAAAATCGGTATTTCTATCTTTTTATCCTCTTGGTAGACAAATATAAGACACTTTATTCATTCACAGCCACTCTATATTAAAAGTGAGAACGAGAATAAGTAGGAACAAATAAATAAACTTGAAACTTGTTTTTTCAGTTTTCAACTTGGGCATCCTCTCCCAGTAATAAAAGTACCTACCTATCCCATGTGTGTGATTCTCAACACTTGAATAACTTTTCTAAATCCGTGAAAAGTTAATTCGATTGAATGGCCAAGGAAACTTTTTCACAACTAATTTTTTATGCAAAACGAACTATCATAATTAAAACATTCTCATAATGTATAGAAATATTTAAGATTCTCACTTTTAAATTACATTCGTATACAAACGTATATAATATCGTCCGTATGAAAACAGGTTTTAAAGTCGGTCTTCTGCAAAACGAATAAAAAAACTTTAGTCAAAATACGTACGGTAGCCATTTGTAAGGTTAAATTTCTAACTCAAAGTTTAAAATTAGACTTGCGATATTCTCCAACAAACATTTGAAAAACTTTTTCGAATTTAACAAGTTTAAGAAAGTGTCTCGTCGTATAGCTACCGTATCTATTTTTAGAGTTATTGCTCCAAATAATAAATTCGATGAAATTCTTTAACAATACTTTGTTGTGCGACGAAAGAGGAAATCAAAAGCGAATTCATGAAAGTTCACTCATTTTTACATTTTGTTATTATAGGCAGTCAAAAAAAAATATAATCAACTTTTATGTCTATAAAGATTTTGCATAAATACCTATTTATGAATGCCCATTTTTCGGCTTGATTGTTCATTGAATTTATTCAAAAAAGAATCTATTCAATAATGTGAAAAACGTTAATTCTATCAATATAAATTATAATAGCATTATTTATGTACGTACTTAAACACTTTTCGTGGTAATTTTATAAATACAAGGTTCTTAGGTATCACCAAAACTTATAAGAACTATTTGAATTTCATTAGTTGATTTTACCGTTGATTGATTAGGTTGCGCTAAGCGTAATTTTCTTGAATACAAATTTACCTTTTTTATTAAAAACAATAGAAATAAATCACACAGTTGTCACTCCTTTTATGTAAGTGTGATGTTAAATATTTCTATAATCTATAGGCCATACTATCATTTCTAGAGGCTCAACATTTTCCATCCATTTAAGTATATATAGGCATTTATAGTTAGTTGCATCAAGTTATATAAAGCCATAATATGAAACAACGACAATCAATATTTGCTGAAACTTTTGACTTTTAAATTCAACTTCTATCACTTTCCAATATTTTCCTATCCTTATATATGAGCCGCTTAAAGCCAAAGTGGTGTAAGTCATAGTTTTGAATTTGAATTTTCTGCTTGTATTAGTTAAAACGATTCCTTGGAAAAGTGAAGTAAGACAAATATTCATTACATTGCCGGCAGATAGCTGGCCGAAACATCTCGTGCGTGGAATTTTTCGATAGCTATTTGGATAAAAGTTATATCTCCGAATCGCAGTAATATGACGTACATCAGTTTGGCTTTAAGCAGCTCATATATAATTATTCTGTATATGTGCTTGTACTGAATTGCTCCTAAATCGCTGGACCGATTTTGATGAAATTTGCTGTGAGAATAACCCTGAATGGTTAATATTAACAATTGGGCCCTATAGGTAAAAAGGGTGAAGCGTGAAGACAAACTTTGTCTGAATAACAATCGAAATTTCAAATGTAATAATTAAAAGGCCATTAAACAAAGCATTATTACCTCATATCTCTATACAAAATTTACATGCATACATATAAATAACATAGAAATGACAAAGTGTGTAATTATTGTAGAGTTTCAGATTCTCGATGATGCTAAATTGGTAAAAATATTCAGAGGACTAGAATCAAATAATAATCAGTCAAAACTCATGTCACTCAAAACGCATGTAATAAATAGTTTTGACTTATTATTATTTGATCCTAGTCCTCTGAATATTTTTACCAAAGTGTGAAATGTTTTGTTAATTAATATTGTCTGACTAAAATTAGATTTTACGACTGAAACCGAAACCGAATTTCGGTATCAGTCTCAGTTTCGGCCGAAATTGAAACTTCCATATAAGGTCATGTTTTCGTAGAAAAAGAAGTATATTAATATTAATCAATCTTTACGTTTAAAACCTATAGGTATTTATTATTCATTTAGTTCCTGATATTAAAGTTAATACAACTTATTATTTCAAATAAATTATATATGATTCTTAAAATAAAAGGTTGATTTGAAGCAAATATTCCTTTTGATATTGGTTACGAATAATATTAAAAAAAATAGTCTACTGGTGGTCGAGTGATCAAGATGGCCACTCCAAAACTGGTAGGTGTTGGGTTCGAGTCTTATAATCGAACCAATTTTTGATATTTCTTGATTTATATTTTTTTTTAACTCTAGAGTCACTAAAGACCTTGAAAGTTATAAGGCGACGGTAAATAATAATTGGAAAAAAGTTACGAAACAAAATTACTTTTTAGTAACTAAAATCTTTAGGTACTATATTTAGATACACAAATCAGAAAATACTTTTTCTTACATCCTAAAAACAAAATAATTGTTTCTAAACTTTGATAAAATTTTCTCATACTGAAAAGAAAATATAAAGGAGCTTCATAAAGCTACAACTATGTATTAAACATAGGTTTATTGAACTTAAAACTGATAATAATATCAGTATTCATAATTAAAGAATCTAATATGATAAGTGTGAAATAGTAATTTCTCAACATTTTCATCTCACGAATTCAGTTTCGGTCATAGTTTCGGCTTAACGACAGCCGAAACCGAAAATTTGGTCGGACACTACAATATAAAAATAATATCACCTTTTAAATAAATACATATCTATATTATTGATATAATAGATTCTAACGACTGTGTAATTAAATATTTAATCCCATTTTAGGGTGAGTACTTGTTTCAATTGTTTCTTCTTCCAAATTTACTGTCTTAAAATTTTTGTGTCAGTCTATACGTCTTTTTTTAACTAAAGAACGGATAAACTGATTTTTATGAAATTTGATATAATCCACTCACTAAAGACTACATATATATCATTACTAAAAATAATAAGGGTGTCTTCAACGTAAAGAAAGAATTTAGAAAAACCTTCTTATACATTTTTAATTTTAACTAAGTAATCGTTTTTAGTGATTACCTTATACCATTTTTGCTACGCGAACGAAAAGCCAACGTTCGGACTAAAACTAAAATTCTCACAATATTTTTACGTGATTCCATAACATTAACTTCACATTATCAAAAATGATTTCCCTAATCAACAGATGATGAAACTTTTCATAAGATTTATAAGCATTTCATCTCTAAAATAAATTGATTATTATTAACGGATACACTAATTCTTTATTTCCACATACCATAATGGATACAATTTCAAAAACGACCTCTGATAAGTTCAAATCCAGTTTAAAATGAAAATTATGAATACCGAATACCTACAATAAATGGAATAACAATTCAAACATATATTTTCACAAATTGTGTGAAAAACTATTATTAGTTGGATAAATGTAATATAGAACCCCAGATTGTTAAAAAAATTAACATACCTTTTTTATTGTTTCTTGACACGATGTGATTCGTCAAACTAAAGAAACCATCATATATTTTAGTAAGTATGCAGCTGTAGGTTTAAAAACACGGGGATATTATAAGTCGTCGTACCAATAAAAGTAAAAGTAGAATAATCTGACAAACTTATCAAATATAAGGATTATAAACCAAACATTAAAAATGCATTATATTACCAAAATGAAAAGCGAACAATAGGCCATAATATGCTCCATCCTAGTGTTTTAGAGGTCATAAAACTATTTTTCAATTAAAAAAATTGTTTACTCCGTTAGTTAAAATAAGTGAAAAGTATATATGAATATAATTTTGGTTCATATTTAAGTATGGGTCCGTCTACATAAATTTAAAGAATTTAAGGAAGTTCTCCCGTGTGACGGCCTGTTTCTTAAGCATATTTTTTGAGAAAGTTTTTGAGGACCAATAAACTTTGTGCTTTTTATCATGAATTTATATTTACTTTAAACGTATGTATATACATTTTTAACCAAAAACCTCTAATAGAACGTGAGTTATAGCCATCCGAAGACACGTCTCCAAAAAATGAACAACCACCCGCTCCACGATTTCGGCTGATTAGCGTATTATAAATATAAAAAACGGCGTTTTAATTTATAAGCTTAAAAGCCTGGAATACACTAGAATCAATTGAAAATATGGGAAATTGAATTTTTGGCAGACTTCTGAGGAAAAAGTTGCAATTCCACAGTTTTTTTTTTGTAATAGAAAAAAAAATAGAAATATTCGAAACTTTTCGATTATTTCAGTTCATTCCGTGCATCTATTTGCCCTGAACCTACCTTATAAAATGTAAGTCAATCGACCAAATGATCAAATAGTTCTCGAGATATGATAGAGAATAGTTGGGAAAACACAGTTTTGAGAAAAATCCGTCTAAAGTTTCAACATTTACAGTTAAAATTATAAAGACTATTTTTGTAACGACTGTATCTTTAAAATTTCTTCAAAAATTAAAAAATCACTTTACCATCATATTCTAGACGTGTTAAGGAAGCAATTTATGCAACCAGAAAAGAATTGATTTTTTCACCCATCACACGGGAGAATCCCTTTAATACAAAAATCGCTAATCCCAATTGACGACAAAGCAACTTGGTGTGACTAAGGGATGAAACAAGTTTGCCTTTTCTTCTTTATTTGACAAGAAAGATTCCTGCTGTTTTAAATAATTGCCCGGGCAAATTTTTTTTTGTTATCTACCTAAATTTAAAATTTTATGGTTCAGCATTGACTACAGTCTAGAACTATAAATTCCTAAAAATTTTATAACGCAGGTATTTATCTTCTGGGAAGTAAAAGTAAGGAATTAATGCTTTAAGAAAAAAAATTCTTGTATTAATTATAACTTTTATTATTTTACTTATTTTCGTATTATAATACTACAATAAAACATATAATAGTAACTATATTTGCTTATACGCAATGCTTAGACCCAGATAAATTAATCATTAATTTTAAATATAGAAATTTTAAAGTTTTATTAATTAGCCAATTATCATTATTATTATTCAAATAAAAGTTTTATTTATATTAGTCGTAGGAAATTAGCAGTAGACTCTTACTATGCCGATCATATCCGATCCAAATATAATTTAAAAATTAAACATTGTGAAATGTCACATAACATTTTTACAACTTTGGAGTCAAAATGGTTATAAATGAAAGTCGCTATTTTCATATATTACTAATCTTTTAATGTTCAAGAAAAAAAACTCGTTTTAGGCTTAAATTCCGAACAACTTTTCGTAAAGATTTAGAATTACTTAAACAGATTTAAGAAGCAACTTGTTATCTCCTCAATTAAACTTTTTTTCTTCATACAAGTGCAATTTTTGTACATCAAAAAGCCAATCAAATTACTTAGCTACTTAAAATCGAGAAAAATATATTTGCAAACCTTATAAACTATATTTTTCATCATTCGAATTCCGTATACATCCTCTGAATACTTTTTATTTTTTGGCAGTTTGCCATAGAATGTTACTATTACATATCTGGATGACCAACATAAGTTTTTACAAACAATCTAATGATGTTTACTGTTTTCCCCTAAGCCTTTTATTTCGGAACATATCTACGTTTTATTTTTCAAATCTCAAAAAAGTTTATTCATAAAAGAAAAAAAAAATGTTTCTTTTTGTTCATTCATACCAAAATTTGGTAAAAATGGGAGAAATGAAACTTTCCAACTAACATATAAGTTTACAATTAGTCGCTTTGACTCTTGTAAGATTAATTTATATCTACTAATAAATCTTAAAAAACATTTCTTTGAAGTTATCTATTTTAAGTAAGAAATCCTTTTCCCTTAAAAATATATATACAATATATTACAACCTACCTACAAAAAATAAACTAGAAATCTTGAATATTTTTGAAGGTTACTTAGTTTGGCTAAACTATCAGCTGTTCAATAATATTTTGGCAACTTGGAAAAGTGTATTTCAAGGAAACAATATTATGTATTTTGTAGGTATAATTATTATCGTTGTTTATAGAAAACCTTTAAAACGTTTTAGAGATCCATGAGATAAAATACCTAAACATAAACAATATTCAAAAACTTAAAACTGTTTATTTTCAACTCGTTTTTCTTCCCCTGATCCACATCATTCAAAAATAGTGTTTTTTTACTTGCCACTATCGCATTAAGGGTCGGCATTTTCACATCTAGATAGTGACATTTATCTTCCGGATAAAATTTTACTTGGTAGATAGAGAAAACACGAGTATTGCCACCGAAGAGAAATGATATGTGTACGATAAATATGAAACATTTATCTAATAGACAAATTTTTATCTATTAAATAACTATCTTATGGATATGGTCTATATACCCATGAGTGAAATTACCAGTCCGCAGTGGACTTTCCTTTGCTTTAAATGAATTGATATTTAATCATAAGGCAGTGAATTTAAAATTTCATCCTAAATAAAGATAACTACAATTCTTCGTACATTATTGTATATTGTTACAGAATAATTTAAATTATACCCTAAAAACAATTAATATATAAATCCTTGACGATAAAATATTTTATGGTTAAATATACATGAGCAAAGATATTTCCTCAATATTATTTCGTCACAAAATTATGAGTAAAAAGTATTGTTTATAAATATAAACAACATATACTATGAATTTGAAGAGTAAGAAAAGTTATACTCATATTAAACATTTTGTCATTTTGTTTTTGGATGCTAAGGAACGTTTTATCATTTCGCGTCACATAAATAATTCATTAGGAAAAAATAATTCTAATTTATTATTCCTATTCCTATTTTTATATAAAAAAATATCGAGGTACTATTTTAAATCCTACTATGTTTTATTTAACGAACTTTGGCTAATAACTTAATATTAGTTTTTAGATACATTATTTGAGATTCTATTATATTAAGTTATTTTTGTTAAAATGATTTCGGCATTCTGAGTTTAAACTGCGTAATTTCGCAGATAATAATTTGATGACATCTTCTATTGGAACTTTTTCGTAAATCTAAATCGCCTTGATATGTATAAAACGTTAAATAAGCCCTATCTAGTTCTTTAAAATGGGTTTTAATAAATATTATATATGCATAACTAAATATGTTTTTATTCTCTAATATTCATTAATCAGTTTATCGATGATTTTACGTTTATCAAAAGAAAACAAATAAAAATTGATAAATGAACCGAATTATTGAAAAAAGTCAACAAAAAAACGAGAATCAATGTAGTAATATAAAGAAAAAATTAGTGGATATGTTGTAGAATGAAAAGAAGTCATACTGAAGGTTCCAAAATAAAATATGAATGAGTGCAAGAAAAAAATGAAGAAAAAGAATTGAAAAACCCGATAATAATACGAATCCACTATTCCGACTTATAAAACTTTACCAGAACTGCGAAGAGGAAATAAGCCGCCCGAAAGACTAAAACAGTCTTAAAATAAAATGCGGAAAATAACAAAAAAGTTTTGCCTAGATAATTCTTATCCATAAAGTGTAATCATAAAAACAGTAAAAAACATTTACTGATTTATACTTTAGTTAATAATGATAGATAAATTTATCATTACGTTCAATAAAAGACTAAAAATAATAAAATAATTAGGCTCTCAGATTTAGTATAAATTATGTTGATAAAAAAAGAGTTGATTTTGTGATTATTTTATCATTAAAATTTAATGAATTCTTTAATTTAATTACTTAAGTGTAAAAAAAAAATGTTTCAATCATCTACATACTATTTCTCCAAATAGATTTACAATGGTTTTCAGTTTGGCCTAGATGTGTTCCTGGTGAAATTTGGGTAAGAAGTTGTGCTTTTGTTCGTAAAAGTTTCCATTGATATAATTATTATAAAAATGGCATTAAATTAGTCGTAAGGAATCAAAGAATTTAAAGTAATAGTAGGAGACAATATGTTTATAATTTCCGGGTAGTTTTCTGTAGTAACGTAAGAAATATACTGGTGACCCAGTTGCTTTTTCGATGTTAAAAAACTATTCGTCCTTATACAATTTCAAAAATATTTTGATCTTTCTGGGAAAAGCTATAATAAATGTAAGACCTTACTCCCATTGATTTACATGTCAAAGATCTCTCAAACAAAAATTTGTCTATATTTTCCCAGGCACGATTTTGGTGATTCCATATTTATTACAGATTGATGATCTAAATAAATTGAACTTTGTATTTATATAGTATATTTCGTAATGCTCGAACTACCTTAATGCAGGGAGAGGGGTGATTGAACCCATTATCTTCTTTGTACATTCTGCGCCTGTACTGATCGTGACTTTTGTTGAATGATATATTTTGGTACCCACTACAATTGAAAACTTTGGGTTGTGTACCGATTATTATCAATATTGTTTTTCAAATTTGAAATTCACGAAACTAATTTGCAGCAATTTCGAATAGGTACAAATAAATAAAGGTGGCACATCCTATGAATATTAGGGATTATAAGGATAGTTCGTTACTTATTTTTATTAAACCTAATAGTGTCAAATATTTTACTAATTACGAATAAAATAAGAATCAAAAGTTTATTTAGGGCGCATTTATTTCCTAAACGTGAGTAGAGTCAAGTGGCGCCGAGCTATAAATGTCTCTTCCAAATAAAACGCATTGAATGCAGGCGTCGTATTTTTGCACAAAGGCGCATGACTATCTAACGACGGCGCGCACTTATTCACAACTAAAAGAACCATTTTGGGAATAGAATGATGACCCCGGAATAGTACACATTATTTAAAAAAATTCTTTTTAACTCCAATCAATCATAAGTCAAATCCATTGCAAAGACAAAACTGTGAAGGGAAAAATTATTAAATTCAATATGACCTAAATACATACTAGTTTTTTTTAATCTAAACTTCATAATTAAAACGCAACAATTAAATTTGTTTAGTTTATTAACAATTTAACATCAACGGGTGAAAAATTTCCCGAAAAATAATGTCTAAAAATTCTGAATAAACTATCATAAAGATTTATTTTTAAGTGGGGAACAAGTTTTTTAATCTTCTACTATTTAGTGTGCATATCGCGTTTACTTATCCGACGGATTATATACAGACCCAGTCACCTTTAAGGTCTATCTTTTATTCGGTACACAAAATTCCATAACTATATTTTACATGTTTTGTACAATTTCATCTTTGTTTCAAAGTTTCATAAAAATGCATTAAAATCCCTGTATTTAATGCTGATTTTTCCATATTGTAGATCTTCAATAGGAATATTTTTAATAGACAAAAATCAATAAGTTTATTTTAAACCTAAAAGAGCTCAAACCGGAAGTTGAATTTAAAAGCTGCGACAGCAGGTATGAGTATAGAATTCAATTTACCCTACTATTAAATAATATTGGAATTTTTTTAAAATACCGTAAATACGCAATTGTATAAATATTAAGTTACTAATAAATATCTGTCAAGTTTTAAATGTAATAAGATATTTTTTTTACTTATGAATAGAAAAGAAACATAATCTTGTTTTAAAAATGCATACAAATAGATTTGGCTGTAGCTTAATTCTAGAAAGCTCTTTTTACCTTTCAAACGTTTTTATCCATAGGAATGTTGACTTATAAAAATCACTTAAACGAAAACACTCAGTGTACAAAAGTAAAATTTATTGTAAACGAGAGAAGTAAACAATAAAGAAACTTTTGTTTAACTTTTCACTTCCGAAATAATTTGTATGAATTTGGAAAACTTATGATTTTATTTTTAGGAAAGCACTGGAATCAAATATCACTGGCACAACTTTTTCAAATTGTTATAACACATTTTCCACGTAAATGCTTGACAATTATTGAAAAATTGCAAAATCGTTGACACAAAGGGAATTCTATAAGTAGGCAATAGAATTTTGATCAAACAAGGAAATACAACGAATCGCGTAGTATTAGCTCGGTTAGTTCCCCGCTTTGTACTGATGAGAAGAACGTTGAATCCGTCGGAGGAACGAGTTGGTGGCCTGCGTTTATTGCACTATTCGTGCGCTTCCGGGAGGGTACGAGCGCAGCCGATACCGCCCGCTGGTGGGTCTTTGTTACCCACCCAGTGAACAAACCCCCGGGCAGTTTGTTCTCGATACACACAATAACATTTGACGCATATATGTGAGCCCATAGCCACACACATACAACCACAACTCCATAATTTCCTTCCATACATTTTACACTCGGAATTATAATCAAAATCCATTTTTGTGGAACTTTACACCTCCTGACAACAGATACTCGGCTTTAACGTTATCTCGTTACGTTTCAAATGCTTCAAGAGAGGCGAATACTTTCGCTTAACGAGCTTGAAAAAGCCAACAGTAAATTATAAAGTCATAAGCTGCTCAATGAGATAAGTTTCTAATAACTATCATAAAAACGAGGTTCATTATTAATAGTAGCTATCAGTGGCGGCCTTGCAATCGTAACAAGGGAAGTAGTATTTACTTCGCTAAAGAAAAACTTAAAATATGCCTTCAAATTAACTATAAAACTTAAATATTTCTATTTAGCTGCGAGAATATGTCAATACATTTTCATTATAAAAACGCAATTTGATCAAATTTGGCCTCAACCTTCATCCTGGTAACAATTAGGACATATGTCCCTTCAAGGGTGGATTCAGGATTTTTTTCTGGGGGGGGGCACAGTATCATCTTTTATTTGCAAGTGCGTGAAAGGGATGCAACGAGAAAAACTCACAATTCCAGACAGAAATAGACTTGAGTTTCACTAATGTTCTTTCTGTCATTTTATTCATATATTTTAACAACTCTAATAATTTGATTTGCTTCTAAGTATGTACTATGATGGAATCTCTACAGTACACAAAAATACCGTGCGGGGACACTTGCCCCTGTGTCCCCCCTAAAATTCGCCCTTGTTGTCCTTAATCCATCTTCAATTGAATGCTTCTCTACAGTAACTTAGTGTCTCATGCAGGCATATACACCCAACCCTACTTCGCACAATCTTTTATACATGGCTAGAGGACTCGGTGATCTTCGTACCACCTAAAATTGAATTGCAATAATTAATGTCGGTAATATTACCACATTTTATTTATTAATATGGATATAATTAAATACTAATACTTGTAAGATTACTTTTAGTATACCTGTAAGAATATTGCACATATGCAAAATCCATATGCATAAAAAAATTCATAAAATCTCACTTATTCATGATCTTATAGACAAGCATAGATATTTCAATACATATTTTTATGTATTGGAAATAAATAAAAAAAAATATTTTAAATAAATAAAATACTGATCAATATTTTTATGTTTCACTGTTTGTCCCTTGAAATTGTATTGTTCTTTTGGCCAATTCGCTTCGAAGGTCACTATTAGTCAGGGACTGGATGCTTACTGGGAATGTTCCAGTTTTTTTCAGTACTTCCTTAAAAATGTTTTTTGATATTTTTATTTAATGCTTTAGTCCATAGTTAAGGTGGCTCACCTTACTGCATTAGTACAATATAGCTGTTTGGATGTGCTACATTAATGTCCCGATCTTATTCCAGTAATTATGTTTATCCTTTCTGTACTCTAGTTTGAAGTGAACCAAAGTTTTTAAGCCATCGAACGATGGGTAATATACTAGGTGTACCGGAAATGAATGTCATAAATGAAATGAAATGGTGCCAAATGTATGCTAGAAAGTCGAAGAGTTGTCAAATAATCCTAACCAATCTTAATCGATCGGCCAAATACCCAAAAATGTCCAACAACAGTTACGTAAAATGTTGCAACACTCTGCAACACGGTAATGCAAGAACCCTCTGCAGAAGAGGGAAGCTCTGGAAATAACTAATTAACTAAGGGGGAGGTGATATTGCCGTACCCATTATAATTGTCCAAAGTTATTTCATCGGATTTTTGTTTATTTTAATGTTTCTATTTATTTTTAATTTATTTAATTAATTTACTAAGGGGTAAAAAATGAAAGCTTAAGTGATGTTCAAAATGTATTATTTTTTTTTTGATATTGTCCTTAGTAATGAATTGATTTTTAATAATATGAGGTACTCCTTCCGGTACTCCTAATATTATGAGTTGTTTGATAAATTCGTTTCTCTTCCTTCGGTGTACTCTTTATTTCTTTGTACATATATTAACATTTTTTTAAATTTTAAAATTTTGATTGAAGGTTTAAACATGTTCCTTTTCAATTACAATGTTGACCCTCTTTGTGACCTGAAACCCATAATTGTTTTGGTGATTTTGTTTATCTTACAGAGTTACTGTTTCAAATTTTACAAATAATTTCAACCCTTCACTATTCTTTAGATTTCTTACGCATTTGCAAAATCAAAATAAAAAAATATATTCCTGAAATCCTATCACCATTTCGGCCATAGCTCTAGAAATATCAGCACGAAGAATATTGCAAAGAATGTTTATACAATACATAAAATATTTTGTGGTCCAATTTATGTAGAATTCTTTAATATTATAATATAATATGTATAATATAATATAATATATAACATAAGTTGAAACAAAAATATTTATGACTTATCGTTCAGATACGTATTTCGATTGCCAAGCAATTCCTCAGTGGCCATCAAGTAGTTTGGATCGCTCCGTGACTGCTTTGTGATGATTCACACACAAGTAGTGAATTGGTCATGAATATTGGTTCAGCAATTCTTCAGGTATAAATAGTCTAACTAACATGACTTTGTTTTTTATATACAGATTTTGAAATAACACGGTTCACCAATATACTTTTCTCACAACGGACGCTGGTCAGTTTATGCCCAGACAGTGATTTACGGGAAATACTCGAGTTTTATTATCACATTTTCCTTTATCTCATTGTTCTCGTCGCAGAATAGTTGCGAAAGTGATTTTTGTTGTTGGTGTTATATATCGTCACTTTATAACTGGCGAAGTTTTAGCGACTATTTGAATTAATAAAAAACTGTAAATCGAGAAATATTGAGAATTTGCTCGGTACAAGGTTTGAACTTGATACACAAATAGGCTACGTTTTGTCCGTAACTTCAACCCAAATTTTTATGTGTCGTATTTTTGTCCTTTTTTTCTAATAATAATATACAACTAATCTGGTTTTATTATTATTTTTGAACGATATTTTGAGAAAATATCAGAGTTTTTTCATCTTATACGATTTTTTAAGTTGTAGAACATATATACAAACTTTCCATAATTCGCATCTCTATATAGATTCCTCTAGCCAAGCCCTGCCCCACATACAGCTCGCGAACTTTGTTTTTAAGTCATCTATGTATACTATTAATTACTGCTTTTGCTTACTATTAAGTTTTTATATATGGTTTTTTATGGTTTTTATATATGGTTTAGTTTTTTTATATGTCTTTATAAGATTTTTACATGGTTTTCTAAAGATCGTATCTATCATGTGAAAAATAATTGAATGCAGATACACTATTTTGACAAATGCATAAAGAATTTGAGTTATCTATCATTTCACTGTTGTCAAACGTAAAGAAAATACGTTTTTTAGAGATTTCAACATTTTGGCTATTATACATTAGTTTCCTAACTAAATTACGATATAAAAAGGTTACTACGTGACTTTAAATTACTCTAATATAGTAAACTGCGGTTTGTGGTCGCTAAAAATGTTCAAATACAAATATATTAGGTACCTACTTTTTGCAAATTTGGTAGATATTGATTTGAAAACAACAATTTGTTATGAATTACTTATCATCCGAAATTGTTTTTTTTAGTAGTATTAATTTAATATCATAGAATTTTTTTTTATAATCCTCCATCCCATAAATATTTGTTACGAGCCGGCTGCTGGCTATAGGACATATCTTAACGTATCATTCTCTTATAAATGTTCCTTCATTATCTACGAAGACAAATGCCCATTAAAAAGAGTAAATATCTATAAACCAATTTAAAGATTCCTCAAAATATTTTATTATTTTAGAGGATTTTTGACCAGTTTTAAACTAAGTTTGTGTCACTTTGAATATCTATTATTCTAACTTTTAATTACCTACTTTTATTAGTGCTTCTTTCCTTAATGTGTAATTTTATCGTTTAATTTGGATCACATTTTATATTAATTTTTTTCTCGTGTTTTGAAATTTCCTTATTTTTCTCTGAGCAAAATTCTCAGCAAAATTGCCAGACTGTTCAACATGTTCTGCTTTAAAATGTCTTAAGAAAATTGCACTGATTTGTATAAAGCAATCTCTTACCCACGAATATAAAACCTTAAATCAATTACACTCGAATTTGTTTAATTGCAAAAATATGTTACTATTTAGTTCTATTTATTTCCACTTTCCTATAATAAATATAAAATATGTCCGATTGTTCAGGTTTTTATATTAAATATTATGAAAAGAATCAAATCATTTTTGAAGTTAAAAAGAGTTAATTAATAAGACATAAAAGTGTTAAACAAAGTTTTTGTCGTATTTAAACATCAAAATATATTTTTTTAGTTGTACCTATCAACTATATTGTATTACCGTTAAAGTATAAAAAATGTTAAAATATACACTAATAAGGCATTGTGAGTTAAATGCACCATTAAAACAAATCTTATGATGAAATTTATGGATTTATTTTTGGGGATTCGATTGTAGACAATGAATATTTACTTCGACATGGAATAGTTTGAAAATTTCTTCGAAACACTTCGCCGCTTTATACACCAGTGCTTCCCAAACTGTGGTACCTATTTCGCAAGAATTTGAAATAAGTTTAGGGGAACACGTGTGAGATCACATTTTTACTGCGCCTGATACAAGTAGTTGCAAGTAATCTCAAGTAGTTCAGACAACAGTACCACGCAAAAATTATAGTTCTCATTTTTTGTCTGGCTAAGCGTACCCAATGTTGCGATAGTTATAATATAAGTAGTACACAGTATATACAAGTTTAGGAAACACTGTTTTACGTGAATTATAGAAAATTTAGGTAAAAAAATTATTCCGAATTTCACATTTAAACCCACATGTAATCAACACTAGTGAGAAATAAACAATAGGTAAACAAAGTGTCTAATTTAAGTATCTATTAAAAAGATCTATTTATATTCAACTAAATATTAAATGAAATAGATTAGATTTTATATGTATATCTATTAGGCATATTATAATACTGAAAGGATTTAATTAATAAGTGAAATAATAGTCAAAAATAGTGCGAAATGTTGTAAGAAGTTACTGTATATTATACACGAACTTGTTAGTGTATACGTGTATAACGTCGATGTATATTTTGACAGTAATATATACACATTACACATATCGCGAGATTAAAGTCGTAATAAACCAAATAAGGTCAAAAACATATAATTTGAAGAAAATATTGGTCACAGATTTTATTTTATGAGGTTGTACATTATAGTGTGGCGATCAAATTTTGAAAAAATAAATAAAAATATGACTTGGTAGATTTTTCCAAACGAAAAATTTCTTTTTCTGATCAATAAAAGCCGTAAGTCCAAGATCAATTTCCATAATAATAATTTCGATAATATAATATAATTCGATAATAATAATATTAATTTCGATTTATTTTGCGTAAATTTTGCTTACAACGTCACAATGTGTTTGAATTTATTATCATCATAAGTCAACGTTAGCAACAACGTTTACACTAACAAAGTATTACAAAGCTTTGATTCCAATTTTGAAAAGTCGGAACTTCTGATTGATTTTTATCTACGATATCGACTCCGAAAATTTTTAAATCTGAGGTGAAGCTATCCTGTTTTTGTTAATAAAGAATAATTTATTATCTGAAAATTCATCAAATTCATTTATTTTTTTAACTAAATTATTGTTTTGTGGTTTTATAACTCAGACTTCTTAATTATATTTCTATTGTTATGGTAGACTTGCTCTTAACTTATGTATCTATAATTTCACCTGCGAATCCGATTCCGGTTCCAATTCCGATTCCAAAAAATCTAACTTTTAATTTTAGGTTTCAATAAACTCACCTCTGTAACATCTCGAAAACTAACTAGCAAAAGTAGCATTAACACATGACAGACCTACAGTAACTTCTTCGCACTGTTTTGGCTTTTATTTAAATTTTTAAATAAATTATTCTATTTTTTCTCATTTTTGTAGAAGTTACCAACATAATTGATAATGACTGAAAGGACATTTTCTTCTTCAGCGAAACAATATTCGCTTGAAATCTTGTGATAGTTATGTGTTTGACCTAAAGAGTGGAGAAGTGTGGTTTGGAAATTCCAACATTGCCTCAAAGGTCACTTTTGGCGAAAACTTTATTATATAATGTATCTGCTATAATAATATCTGCTTAACCGCTTACTGAGAGTGATTTTCTGTAGGTATACTTTATAAAACTTTATAAAACTACCAAGGTTAAGGTTAAGGGTCCATTCATTAATTACGTAAGAACAATTTTAGTGATTTTCAACACCCCTTATCCTTATGAAAGAATTCATAAGATTTCTCGAACTCCCACTCCCCTTTCTTACGTAAGATTTAAAATTTTAATAAGTATTTTTTTTCTACTAAGCAATAAAGACTTTTCAAATGGGACTTAAATTACATTGTAACATACACTATAAAATGAAGAAAGCCGTGAAGAATCCAAAATGAAATTAGATTTTTAAAATTAAATTTTGATTTAAAAAGTAAACACGTGAAAATGGGTTTCATCTTCTCTTCTCCACCAGAAAGACATGTAGAAATTTTCTTAAGTCCTCTTCCTCCTGAGTACTATTACATTATTAATGAATGGCCCCTTAAAGGAAACCGCAAAACGAAAAACATTGAAAGTTCGCTCGATACGAAAATCGAACCCAGCACCTACCAGTCCCATCACACATTTATGTGACCATTTAAAAAAAAAGGTTCAAGATCGTAGACTTTCACCTGTCAACCATGATCAACGTGTGAATGTTGTAAATAAAGAAAAGGGGGATATTCTCCAAAAGATTATTCAAAATTGAAAGTATACCTACGAACGCAATAAGGCAGAGTATTTAGATACTCTGCACACCTTTAGAGGTGTATCTCTATGACCTATATAAGGTGGCTATGTTTCTTTGGGTCCATCTTATTCCTTTTTTCGAACTACTAATTGTATTATTTTGTTTTTTATTTTCAGATCTTACTCAATACCTACAAAAAAGTGTTTGGTAGTTAAAAATTGGACTGTATATGATTTTCTTAAAATGATTATTTAATGTTCAATTGTCAGTTTTCATTACAAGGAAGCAAAACTTTTTTATTATAGTAGAATTGTTTAAGTGGAATAAAGTGCTAGGTTAATTTTGTTCTGGTATTTAGATTGAAATTGTAATGTAGTAACTGTTACAGGTAGAATAGTTTATTAACTCCTTCAAAATTTATTGAAATTTAAGTACCTATTAAAAATTGAGTAGATATAGCTATCTGCAATGGGTGTAGATCGCTAATGTTGCAATTAATTATTGTTAGTCTCTAAATGAATGAAAGTTCTTTGCTGTTTAAAACTAATTTTGATTTTTTCAATATTAGCAATATAATTAGTCTTCTTGATTCAATTTAGACCATTAGTATAGCGACCATAAATTAATTTTAATATTTTTAAATGCTTGCAATTTTTGAAAAATGTTAGAAATATATTACGTTCTTTAGTACGGAATTTTAATAACAAAAAACGATCGAAAATTTTGAAAACATATACAATAGAAAGCAGCTGTAGCTGTAGCCGTATTACCAAAAATTAGAATGAATTAATTGCCTGCGAACGAAGTGGTGGGTATTTACTAGTAAATTTAAAAAAAAATAAAAATTTTAATGTATTCTACATCATTTTTGCAAGAAATAAGCATTGTAAAAAAGTTAATTAAAAATATCTAATCTTACGAGTATATATGCAAACTTGGGGAAGATGTCCGTGTATGTTCGAGCCCTAGCTATACACGAACTGCGTAAAAGTTACAATGTGGTAGAGACTTTAAATATTCATGGCATTCAACATTTAAATTTCCCTTTCTTTTCAACTTTCCGTGATTGCGTTGTAAAATAGCGTTTCAAACATCCAGAGCTCTCCTCCTTTGTGATTCCTTTGTGACGTCACGTGAGTTAAAAGCTCCGACTAGGGGAGCTACGTTCACTTTTAAGGTTTCATGATTTTATTAAAGGACAATAATTTATAACAACGCACAATTCCAATTCAAGCTTATCAGTGTTTATTTTTTTGGCCTAATTGATTTAAAATCTAATTATTATTTTTTCGCAAAACCTTTCTTCATAATATTACAGGACAACTCTTGGAATATATCTTGCATATAAATTTTTATTTTGAGCGATGGTAAGGATATACATTTAATTCAGGAATGTAGTTATCAAAATGTAAAAAATAGAAGTGAAAACGAGTTTGTAATTCTATACTCAATACTATAATGATAAAATCACAATGATGCTATTGATAGATATTACGTCGAGCAATTAAGGAACAAGTAAGATTTTTTTTCTTGAACTCATTAAGTAAAAGAAGCTATAATCTATATAATTACATATTTATTAATTAATCTAATTAATGTTTCAATGAAATTTCGTTCAGAATAAACTTCTTAATCGTTTTTTATTCCAATAATGAAGCAAAATTAATATTAATCTAAAATAGAAACTTGAAACATTACAAAGTTTAAGTTATTGTTTTTTTAAGTCTTTAACTTATTGACGAATTGGCTTTTCAGTTTGGCTAATATGTATAAGCTAACCTTTATTAGTCAGATTCACTTGTCACCTGTTGGGGATTCCATCCCGCGATGGTCCCTACTCTGTGATATATTATTTGTTTTATATATTTTTATTTATTTCTTTGTTTCTATTTTTTTATATATTTGTCTTATTTTTTTTTCGGATTTATTAGAATTGTTAATATTTTTTTTTAAATATCTTAAGTGATATTATTTATAAGGTCCACGTATCTTTTGCGTTTTAGTCTCCTCTGTCCTCTCGGTGGTGGCCAGTTTATAAGGTTTTCTCTGACGGTAGGGTTTGTGTGTTCTTCGAACAAGTCACTTATCTTGGAATATCGTTTGGTCACTTCCTCCTCTGTCATCGTTATCAGCAAATCCTGGTGTAGTATGGAACCTCTTACGAACCAGGGGCAACCCGTCATTAGTCTCAGCATTCTTTTTTGTTAAGTTTGGATCCTTTTTATTTGGGTATCGGATGCTATACCCCAGAGTTCGCATCCGTAGGTCCAAATTGGTCGAATAACTTGAACGTAAATTGTTCCTTTTAGTGATAAAGCCAGAGCTTTGTTAGTTATCAACCATTTGAGTTGTCGTAGACAAGAGCGGAGCTGTACCAATATTTTGTTTATGTGAGCTTTCCATGTCAGTTTAGTATCCATCGAAAGTCCTAAGTATTTATTACTATCTGCTACTGGAACCACTCTTTTGTCCAGGATTATTAGTTGTTGTCTTGTTTTGGTTTTCAAGGTGAACTTTATGACTTTAGACTTATCAGGGTTCAGTCTAATTCTCCATTTTTTGCACCATTCTTCAGTTTTATTTGCGTGTGTTTGGACATTCTCCGCAGTTTTCCCACAGTCTCCTTTGCTCAATATAGCGACATCGTCTGCGAACTGTGCCAACATTATTGAGTCAGTTTTAGGAATGTCGTATGTGTACATTGTATACAAGAAAGGCCCCAATACGCTTCCTTGTCGGACTCCTGACAAGACTCTTCTTGTCGTGTAGTAAACGTTCTCGACTCGTACTCTAAAGACACGATCAGTGAGGTACGACTGGATGATTCGAAAGCTGGTGTCAGTCAGAGTCGGTTTCAACTTGCAAAGAAGTCCTTTATGCCAAACTTTGTCGAAGGCCTTCTCTGTGTCCACGAAAAGACCCAAGCAAACTTTTTTTTCTTCGTATGCTTCCAATATTTTCTTCGTGACTCGATGTAGCTAGAGGGGACAAGAGTGTTGGGATCTAAAACCATATTGCTCATTGGGTATATATTCAGCGGTTTGCTGGAGAAGGTGCGGTAATAGGAGTTTTTCAAAGATTTTCGAGAATATAGGAAGCAAGCTTATTGGTCTGTGATTTCCTGGATCCTTTTTGGGTTTGTTCGGTTTGTGGATCATTATGGCGATCGCTTTTTTCCAATGTTTAGGGAAATATGTTGTCCTAATAATAGCATTATATATTTGTGTCAATTGAACTATAGCCTTTCTTGGTAGTGCCTTGAGTAGAGGTTGTGTGATTAGATCAGTTCCGGGAGTTTTGTTTGGAGTTCTAAGTATTCCGTTGTAAATTTGTGCTGGAGTAAATTGCAAATTCAATGGACTTAAAACTAGTGGTTGTTGGAGCACTTCTGTTACCTTTGCCTCGTGTTCATAATCCGGGCTATTGTAAGTAGTGAACTGCTGCTGGACTACGTCAGCGAAGAGTTCAGCTTTTTCTTTTGTACTTGTGAACCATTTGTCGTTTTGTAGCAATGGATGTGAGAATGTCCTTTTTCTTGTCTCTGTTTTTACTTTCCTCCAGAATTTGTTATTTGTTTTATTCAAACTTTCTAGCTCCGTTTTTTGAGCTCGTTCTCGTTTCTCCTTTTTGGCGAGTTTGAGATCTTTTGTAGCTCGATTGTAGTCCTCTTTAAATGGTGGGTATTTAGTCTCTTCCCATCTATTTCTTGCCCTTTTTTTGACTAGGAGTAGTTGTCCAATGTAAGTTGACAGCCTATTGTTTCGTGGTCTTGGGGTGTTATTTTTCATACTACTAGAAAGCTTTGCAGCCACTTGAATGTTTCTTGTTAAAGTCGATACCGCTATGGCTATGTCTCTAGAGGTTTTAAGTGGGATGCCCAGGTTTTTAAACGTTTGCATGCATTCCCTGTATATTTTCCAATTAAAAGGATGTTGAATGAGGAATAGATTAGATTGTCTCTGAGTGTAATTCAGGTTTATGTTCATTATTACAGGATAATGATCAGAACTTAGTTCATATTTCACAAATGGTACCTCGGTAAAGTTCGCTATATTTTTTCCTATGTAAAAATCCAGAATATCTGGAACCATTTTTCCTTCTGGAAAATACGTGGGCTCGACTAAGTGCAACACTTCCAGTTGTAATCGTTGTATTATATCATAAAGCACCTGTCCTCTTGGATTTGCGACATTTGATCCGAAGTATTGATGTTTGCTGTTGAAGTCTCCTCCTAGCAAGTATTGTGCCCCCAGATTATTAAACATGTTTTTGAAATCTTCAGCTGTGATGCTATTATTTGGAGCTAAATAAAAGGATCCAACGTGATAGTCCCTTTGGTTTAGCTTAATTTCTACGAATAAAAATAATAAAATGTAATCAATTTTATTTTCCTTCGATTTTTCTCTGTTTCTGAATGAAAAAAAGAATAATTCAATAAAAATATTGAAGTAAAACATAATAACTGCTGTAACTATTGTAATTTGCCCTCAGAATAAACATTTTTTAATTAAGTTTGAGAAAAATCAGTATTTCTCTAAAAATATTAAATTTACCGCTAAAATAACGATATAAAACGTCTCATGAAAACCTGTTGAATTTTTCACTACACCAGTTGATGTGAGACTCTATTGAGTGTTTTAGTTTAATAAAAACATACACATATATGAAACAACATGGTGTAAAAATTTCTGGTAACCGTCCCATGATTTGTTTATATCTCGGTTTCAATACTGCGTACTGGGACGTCACAAGACCCATATTTATCGTTTTCGGACACTCATTTGCACATTGAAATTAAAACCTTTTTTTTCTGCCAAAATACAAGTTTTACATAATTGATTCCTCCTAATATTAATAATGTCCTTTATCAAATTAAAAAAAAAAAAAAACAATAAACAATAAACAAAATGTACATTTGGTCTATTGCCACAATTTATTATAATTAAAGTTACTTATAAAGTTACTTATCAGTCACTGTTAATTACCGTAGCATTTACCAATTACCTTGATATCGATTAATAAAACCTAAAATATTCTTTCATTATTAATGTCAACCAATAAAAATATTGAGTTATAATCAATATTAGTTCTTTTTGCTTTTTCCCTATGATTCTGAATTAAAAAACATATGACTTAATAAAAACATTTTCATCAAACAATAAAAACACGTATGATAACTTATCTTTAAACTATACAATTTTCAATTAAGTAGTGAGAAAAGTTGCTACATCTCTGAAAATAGCCGATTTTAACGTGAAAAGTACGAAATAAAACATTCGTAATTGACAACCGCAGCATTTTTTGCTGTACTGGTTGATGTGAGACTATACTGAATTTCTTGATTTAAATAATACTTGTGTGTATTTAAATATAACGTTGTCTAAAAATGTCATTACAATTGGCAAAGAAATTTAAGAGATTTGAGATTTTGAACAAAGGAACATTACATTTTTATAAACATTAGAATTGACTATTTTCATTTTTTTATATAGTAAGACCAATAAAAAGAAAACATTATTTGTTTATTTTTAAAAATATGTAAGTATTCTTTGAAAGTAGATAAATGTTATAAAATTTTATTTCAATTAAAAGCATTACAACATGTTTGCAATATTAAGATATCCTCCAATATTATTTACACCATTAAATACCTACCAACAGCTACTGAATCCATTTTTCCTGTTTTTCAAAACTGTTATTGAACATTTAAATAAGTGAAATTACTGGTAAACAATTAATATTAAACGTAATTAAAAAAGAACAAAAGTTTATTGAAACTTATCGGTGCTCTATGTGCTAGTAAAAATTATTCACGTTAATTTTAAGCCATCACCAACATGAAACGTTTACGCACATTAACACGCAAAGTAACATTTACGAGTTAGCTGAAATAATTAAAGCGGATGACATTCAACTTTAATGACCATCTGCTTTAATGACTGTACCAAACCAATTCTACTCTATAGCTACATAAAGTGTATATTATTATGTATATTATGATGATGCATAAAATAATTTTATTTCGAGATTATAAAAATGGTTCAAAAAATTCATAATCATAAAGTTTTTTCATTAATAAATAAAGGTTATCACAAACAATATATGTGTACCTAGGTAAATTTTGAAGTTGATAAGTGAGTAAATCAAAGAAGCCACTAGTTATGTAAAATACAAGTATATACGATTATATATCTATACGTATAGTATTTATTTGAATAATGAAATCAAATATTGTTATCGAAAATTGAGAAATCAATAAATAATCCAGTTCGTTAGATAAACAGTAAAACCTAAGCCACATCCATAAAATCTGTAGCAATATAGGTAGTATTATACTATTTTTGAAATTATTTTAAATTTTTTCAACTTATTCCTTAACATTCTTTATGAATAAAATTACTCATTTTATATAATAATTATTTCATGAAAGGTTAAACAAATTAATTAATAAATACCCTTTTTTCACAATTTGATCACATTTTTTCTCAAATATTTTCAATGTTCAAAACTTGTGCCGAACAAAATCGGTCGTTACATTTTTTAAGTTGATAAAAATCCTACATCTCCCAATAAAAATATTTTTAGTTGAAATTCCCTTTCCAACGACATAAAAATACCATATTGATTTGAACTGTGAAATTATTTTGCTTTAAAAGAAACTCATCTTATACGTGAGTATAGTCCCTAACTAAATAATAAACTATATATATATTTTTTTTATGTTTTGAACTAAGAATATAATACGTTAATATAATGAAAATACCACCCATTAAGATATTACTCTAGTCCAGTGTTTTTTAACCTTTTTAGTGAGCCGCATCCCTTTGAATCTAAGAAAGTCTTCGTTCTCCATTGAAAAATATGTTTTAGTTTCGAAAAATATATTTTTTGTGATATTTATTGAAAAATGAAATAATTCTTATTCTTAGAGGCTACTCCCGCACCTCAAGGGAAACAGGTATCACTGGTCAAGAGATACTACTTTAATCTTTCAAAGAAAAACAGTTTTTTTTATTGTTTTCATTTGTTACAATAGCAAAGCTCACACCATTATTTTGTTTACAAGATACTTCTTCTTCAGTGCAGGTTTTAGATACTTCATCTGTATGCAAATTGTTGCATCATCAGTTACAAAAACGGTGAAGGTTTAAGGTTAAAATGAGACTTCAGTTGGATTTGTGATGCCGAATTAGCATACTTTATAAAATCTTGAGAAATGCCTTTAAAATAAGATTAGCCCTTATTTCAGTAAATCAGACAAACGCATAATCTATTGGTATTGCAGGACATGAAATAGATGTGCATCTTCTAGCTAATAGAAGTGGGTAAAAGGGGAGTCTTTGGCGCCTTAAGCCCGGATTATTCGGCTAAGGAAAACAATCCCGACAGAAAACCTGGTCCTGCCAGTATATAGGTTGAACAGATGACTTGTAACCAACTTTCGTAAACTTTGATATTACTTACAGTACCAAAAAAAACCTCTGAATTTCAAAAATAGAGCAAAATAATCAAAAAATATGAGTAACAATGCCAAAGTAACTGCCAATCATACCAAAAAAGATCATTTGTAGTTTAATACCGACCTGGTGAAAAAATACCTATAACGAACGTAATCATGAACTCCAACTAATGATTCCCGAAAACAGCAAACATTCGTTCAGTTCTTGATTTTTTAAATATTTGTCATCATTCTTTATAAAAATGAAAGAAAATTCATAAAGGTTTTTTTTCTCTATGTAGTCTATGTAGTCTATATGTAGCGGTATATGAATGGAGTTCAATAACTTTTAAACGTTTAGGTACTCTAGAGTGAAATTACATGATATTATAACTTTCAAAATACCCTGAAAAGAAAAATCAATTGCAAAATACAAATTTATATTATACCAGTTATTCCAACCGTTGTCCAGATAACAAACCTTGCATCGGGACAGCAGTGCTGATCCGAAATCGTATAAAAACAATGTAATTTTGCACTGACCATTTGTCGCTTCGGTAATAAATGTTGATGTTCATTCAAACCACCTCGGTAGCCGCCCCTGGCTGCGGGGTTTATAACACGAAATCTCCACAGTGGGATTATTCATAAATATCCCCCTGAAGTAAACAACTTTGTGCCTGCAATGAACTGATTTCTTTATTATTTTAAACATTTTTTTCTCAGTAAATAATTTTTAAATTTCTTGTGGAAACTGTATCCATCCTTTTCTCTTTTGGAAAAAATGGAGTGCGGATTCTTAGCCCTTAATTAATCGCGCGGACACTAATTTCGTTTACGGTCGCATGGGATCAATTTTGACCCCAGTAAAAAAAAAAATAGTTTTGAAAAATATGTTTCCGTTAAAAGTATTTACCCAAGAAAATAAGTGAAATAAAAATAAATTAAAAATATGTTTTAAATAGCATGAATACACGTTAATACTTAATGATATAAGCCAAGTTCTTTTTTACATTGTACAATAATAAAAATAGTTAATATCACCTGTAAGTGTAAAAAGTCAAAACATGTATTCTCAGAATGTAGTTTGCGATTGAATTTTGACATAACGAGCATTTTTGGGAATTTTTTTTTCCTTTATTAGACAAAATTTCTGCGCTGAGATCCCTAGAGATTGTTCGTAATGTTCATTTTGGTTAACTATTGTTTAATTATGTAGTTACCATCACTGAGATGTAAGACTAGAGTGGTCGTGCTTTATAAGCTCCAAGTTAAATGTAACTTGTTATTGCCTCTCAATTTGCCGAATGCTCGTACCTCTTCTAGAGCATATTTCTACAAAATAAATTAATTAGACAAATGGAACATAGTAGAATAGTTCTTCATTATATTTTCGACATATTTATGACCAGGATCACTCTAGTTCTAGTCATACAGCTCCGTGGTTGTCACCCTGTTCTATAACCTGTATTCTTTTTTCAGACAACTTAAAAAAATTCGTCCTTCCAGAATCTCTCAAATTTTTAGTGACAAATTAAGTTTTATCTTTATAGTATACCACCTAACGAAAATCGACACGAACTTCCCGGGCAACGTAAGATTAGCTACTTCTTTGAGTAAATTTGACCTATTAGTGCATATTAATTCTCTTTTTTAATGATATTTTGTATATTATCTTTTAATTGTTCAATCCTTTTTTTTTGTCTACTATTTACAATACTAAGCTAATTGTCTTAAAAAACTGATTCTATTGAGCAATAGTTTTAAATTGTAAGTGTCTTTATATAGCAAATAACTATTACGTTCTTGAAACGGAGAAATTTTTCTGTGGAAATTTCCTTGCCTTTTTTTCTACATTGAAGTTTGAAAATATTTAATCACAAGTATTAATCCCATTTTCGTATACTTTTATGACAAGTTTTCCTGTATTTTTGGGGTTCGCCTTGATTTCAATTGACAAATATAAATAGGTACCTATAACATTTTTATGCTCCATCGATAACAAAATTAAGTTTTAATTTAGTATATAATAATTCAGGGACATAAAATAGAGTTGTATTTTTTATTGTATACATTTACCGGTGTTTTTAATAATGTTTTTATTTAAAAATCAGAATGTCGCAGAAAACGCCCAAAAATTAAAAGCAAATGTTATACTTAAGTACTTATTTAATATTTGTTTTTAACTACATCTCTAGTGTAATTTCATATCATTAATTGTGTGATATAAATAATGAAAAAGTAGTACAGCCTAATTATTTTTAAATCAATTAACTGAAGATAAAAATGTTACAGTTACACAACTTGGCTCTTATGGCGCAACTGGAAAATTGAATTTTGAATTATGAAAACTTATTGATCTCCATAATAAACTAATTTTAGGAAGGTATTAAGAATTTACAGAAATTATCTTTTTAGTTTTCGAGGTGTGAGACTAAACTTTTATTAGGGTCAAATTGACCCAACGCGACCCCTTACGAATTAACCCCTGCGTATGTTACTACACAAGATTCTACACATTAATTTGCCGAGGGCTAATTATAAACGAAAATCTTTTTATGTCCCGTAGGTGCTATCATCAAACACATATATAAAAGTAATTTCATGATGAGTTTTTTTTCAAAAACTTAGGCAGGTACTATACATATTAAATTCAAGATGGTTAAAAACTAGAGTTAGCGAAAAATTAATACTTCCGATTTCGGCTTAGCTAAATATACATTTATTATTCAATCTTAATTATTGATGTAATGTAATTATTGATATCTATCAGTGGTTTAGAATATATCTATTTGAAATCACTTTTGGAAAAAATAAGACAAACAATTAAAGTTGTAAACAAAATGTATCTTCTAAGTTTCTTAAAAACCCTTGGCAAATAAAATTATTCATTAAATATTAAAATAAATGGAAATTTTTGACCGTAAATTGTCAAATTAAATTTAAAAACTAAATCAATTTCAATTAACTCAAAGACTTAGCTTATCCATCTATCGTAAAGATTCAAAAACGCTTATCGTGCATCTTTACGATCATGTGAAAGTAGATATGGTAGATATCGCAGACTTCAACGATCATTTTAACGAAACCGTTTGTGTATGGTGCTGCCAGCTGTTGTTAATTAAAATATACTATTGAAGTATGGCGTACAATGGCGTAGACGGCGTACATGTAACCCTCACCCAATGGTGTGTCCTTTTACAATTTTACAACCAATCACTATGTTGTTTCATATTCACTTCTGACATGAATATTATTAATGATGGTTTTTTTATGAGCCATACTAAAAATTAGTATGGCCGCTAATGTTTAGCTATTAATTTCTGTTATTTTTAAAGTAACATTACCTATCCATTATGATTCTCGGAGGAGATGTAACTGAAATGTAAATAGGTACATATTTTATGTCCTTTAGAGTGCTAAGCCGTAGAAGACATGTAGAATCAATATATTAGTACGATTCAACTTTATAGGTACCTTTGCTTATTTAGCTTTCAATTATTTAACGTAGACGAAGGTCATATAAACGAATAAATAAAAAAATGTATGTCCATGGTGCCACAATATTCTGCTATAACAAATAAGTAGGTACCTACCCAAGGTTTGTAAATTACACAGGTTGCTCCATTAGAAAAAAAAATGACGTCATACGAAGAATTTTGAAATTGAATCAGTCTGAAGATATGTACGAATTTCTTCTGGATACGTAATGTAGCCACCATGAGGCCACCTGTGTATTTTACAAACCTTGGTACCTACCTACCTTTTTTATAGATTTAGTTACCTAAAACCTGTAGGTCTATTACGTAGTTTGCATTAATTTACAATTTTATATATAGGTAAATACACAAAATTAATATTTTTGTAGTGTCAGTGGCGGATTTACATCCAAAGTCGCCCTAGGCCCCATTCAATATTTCACCCTTTTTACTCCGTAACAAGTAGGCTATTAAGATAAAACAACTAATTTTCAAATCAAATACTTACGTTTTAAATTAATTTTGATTAGTTTTTTTTTCAAAACTTATGAATTAATATATAATTTTGTAAATATACTTTTTACTTATTAATTCCAATAATTTTTTCAAAGTTTTTAATACAATTCACAACTTTCTTTCAATTTCACAATTCTTTTTCAGTTTCGTTTAAGATGTTAATTTCTTCTCTCAAGCTTTGGTTTACGCAAAAATGCCAATTATATCACCGTAATTGATTTTTTGCACTAATTGAGCTTCAATAGATAATGAATCCTGGGTATCAAGTATATCTTCGCCAATACTTGCACATTAGTGTTTTTATCCGTTCCAGAATGAAAAAGGACTTTTCTCCTGAATAATGTGTTGCTTAGACTAAAAACAATGCGCAAAGCAATGTCAAAATTAGGGTATACATTTTTAAGATTCCGTGGATGCAATGTATACCAAATATCTTGTGCGAAGCGAATATCTTAATTATTTTATAATGATTCTTTAAGTAAATAATATTTGCGAATATACTCATCTATTAAGGTCTCTCCTAAATTGTCAGGATATTGTAATGGTTTAGATAAATACGACGTATTGCGACTACCACGCTTTGCATTGGACTTTAAATATTCTAAAAAAAATAAATCGAATTTAGCAAGAAGTTCTATGGTTCCTAAAAAATTATTATAGATATATTATAATCATTATAGAGATATTAATTTGATCTGAATGTTCCCGAAATGACAGTTCTCTAAATATCAGTGAATAAACAATTGAAATATGTAATATTTAAATAAATTGAAATGTAAATTCAACAAAATAAATATTTTATCTACTTTATTGAAGATGTGCTATACATTCATAGCGAAACAAGATTAAATCAATTTTTAAACTTGAGTTTCTTGTACATTATTTCGCCTCTAAAATGTTGGCGTTTCAAAAATTTTACCGCTCCTAAAATCATGCTGCCCTAGACCTTAGGCTTAAATCCATCCCTGCTAATAGCTAGTTAATAATTGTATAGGATGTTAAGATTACTAACAAAAATATTTCCTATATAAAAAATTTATTTTAAATAACTTAACACGATCTTAATATATGAAATTTGAGATTTTCTTCAAAGATGCACATTTGCATTTTTTGTCACGTACACTATTTACTGGTCTATTGGTCAATATATATTAGAAATTAGCCGATGCCGATGTACTCACGACTTTGTCAGCGTGACATAAAAGTATATCTACAGTGTTATTGAGGAATTTCTCTAACTATCGAAAAATACATATTTTACTTATTTCGATTCTCCTTCTCCAAAGAAAAATAATTCCCATAACTAAAAAATACCATTTTAACGTTTCTAAAAGTTTTTATAAACGTTTTTACAAAAATCTAAGAGACCTATGATGGTAGTTTTTCCCTTGAAAAGAACATCACTTGAGGTAATAATGTTGGTAGTAATTGTTAAACCATATGAATATCTCTTTAGGATAATAATGAAATAATATCCTGAAAATCATTCCCTCATTATATTCCAAACTTGAGAAAAGCACATTTTTGAATTTCAAATCCAAAATTTTTCAAAAAAAACTACAAACATAAACTTGAACAAAAGTTTAAGCAAATGAACGTATGGACGTATTGCCCAGATACGTATTTAGATTACCAATTTATCTTTCACAACGGTCATCAAGTGGCATTGGGTTGCTTCGTAACTGCTATGTGATGAGTTACAATTTTGAATGTCTAGCTTATAAGTTAATGAGACGAAATTCTCGTGGTCCTTGGAATAAGACTTCTATGGTAGTGGAGTAAGTACCGATTCGGCTCACTCAAATGGAATTTTATCAGGTCCATGCACTTAGTTGAGAAAAGACGTTAGAACCCGAATTCAATTCTCATCCAACAATTTCACCAAATTGTTCAAGAGCCTTACGATTTCTAGCCCTCTGAACCGTCGCCTCCACGTCTGATGAAAGGATATTCTACCCGTCATAACTTTCTCCCATTTTCTTGTTTCGAGCAAAAAAGTTGTTTAATACACGCTCTTTACTTAGGAAAAAGTTATTGTGGATTCAGGATGAATTTGCCACTAATAGTACAATAGCTGCCTAATACATTGCGTATCCCTTCAAAAAAAGACATTTTAAGATATTCTAAATGTTCAAAAAACCCAGTAAAAGTCGTTTAAACTTAAAGAAAGGCATTTTAATTGTAATAATTTCAGACTGCCACCAAATGCCTCCTAATTCTTTTTTTTTTAATAGGGACTAGTACATCACCGATTTTTGATTTGTATACAAGATTGTTAATCATACTTGTGGAATGGAAATCATCGTCCAGCAATTGTAACCTTTTTATCTCCTCGTACAATACCAGTAGATATTTTTGTTTACTTTCCCATGTCTTCTTCTGTCGCCGTTGTACGCGAATAAGTAGCTGAAGTAGCTCCTTACTGGATTTAATTATTGCCAATTTGTACCTATACCTAGTCAAAATTTCCAGACAGACCGAAGGTCGGAGAGATCGGTATTAATTTCCTTGCTTAGCGCTTCCACTTTCTATGATATCCTTCGTCTTAAAGGTGAAATTTCGACCTTATGCCGTGAACGTTAAATCCATATGTGTAAACTGATATCTAATATATCTGATATCTGATATTTACTTGCGAATTAAATTAAAAACAAAGTAAAATTGAAACGTTGCCAGATATTGATGTCGCTAAAAAGGACATGAACAAAAAAGGTAAAATAAACACTGAGAATTATTAAAGCTTATGGATCCATTCGCTTAACTCTTTTGTATGGTGATTATTGTAAAATATCGGTGCCCAATTTTAAGGTGATTCACAATTCGCTGTAGGTGCTTTTTCCCTGGGCTTTCAGAAATACTATTACTGATTCAACCCCCAAATCGCGGTGTATTATGCCATTTTTGTAGAATGATGCAGAATCTTTAATACTTGTGTCACCTTTTAACATATGTGATTTTTTTAGAAATTACATTACTACATTATTAAATTAAACTAAAACCTTATTACACATTTAAAAATTTATATAAGGAAATTGTTAAAACAACCAAAATTGAATGAAACATATTTGATTGCAGTACCTATCTTTAGACGGATAGAGGTATGAGGTATTTCTGGACGTATTTCTTTTGAATCAAGTGGAAGGTTAAATAAATCAACTAAGCTGTTTTCAATGTATTTTTATGAATTGTTTGATCATTTATTAAAATAATAGACTTTAAAGTATTATGTGCTTAAAAGCAGTACATTTATTATACCTACTTATATGCATAGAAGTCATTTTAAAATTTCGTTTCAATTAAATAAAGAAATCACTTTTTCATTAGCTTTATAGTGTCTTCCATTCTGAAGCTCATTTAAAATGAATTAAATATTTATTTTTCATTGAAGCCCATAATTCTTTTAAAAACTATATATATACCAATAAGTAACAAGGTGATAAAATATCATTTTAAAATTTTAACAGATCATTTTTTATAGAACAAATTTAAATTTAATTGTATTAATTAATAAAATGACGAGTGTATTAAAAATAGTTCGAAGTAAAATCGACAATTAATTCTTTTATAGATGTCTTCCGTGTTTTTCTTTCATATTTTATGGTACATACCGTACATACTTTACATAGGTACACTTCAATATTTTTGAAGTAATTGAGATTGGTTACTTAACTTTAAGACATTTACATACATTTTTAATTTTTATTGTTAACAAGCAAGCAATGGATTTAAATTTATATAATATGCGAACATTTTTCCAATTATTCTGCTAAGCCATTAATTCATCTTATATACAGTAAAACTGTAAGACTCGAATCAAATTTAAGACAAGAATATAAATAAAAAAGCCTACTAGTGGCCGAGTGGTCTAGATGACCGCTCTTAAATTGGTAGGTGTTGGGTTCGAATTTTGTATCGAGCAAATTTCCAATATTTCTCGATTTACGGAAATATATTAACGCTTGAGTCTAAAGTCGCTAAAAACCTTGGTAGTAATAAAGTGATGATAAATAACAATTTTAAAAAATATAAATAAAAATGACAGTATAAATATATTGCATTTGCATAATATGATAGATGCAGAGAAATTTAATACTATTATTTTTTTAATAAAGAGTTCCTACATTAAATGTACTCCAACACACATAGGTAGGTACATGTAAGTAGTCACTATAAAATTTGTATATTTGATTGCAAATAAATAACCCAAGATTAAAACTTAGGAAAAAATATGTACCTAAAAGCATAACGCTTTTTAAATATTTAAAAAAAAAACTCAGCATTTTTTAAGGAATGGTTATTGAAGTATCAAGTACTTGTATATACTACAGATTGGTACTCCAATTGATTTTTTCGCAATTATATAACTTGAAATCCATTAGATGTCATAACAGTTATACAACATTGATAACATTTATATTATATTCACTTTCCATTTGAATATTCATATTTATTTTTCATTTAAAAATTAACTACATACTTCATAGATGCTAAAATTTTAGATAATTCATATTTTATAATTAACTTAGAAGAATTATTTTAGATAACCACCCGTAGTAAATTGATTTGTTATTTTGGAATGACCAATTATAAAATTATTTAAGTTTTAATAAATATGTTAAGTATTTGTTTTTAATAAAGAAATAATAAAAATACTTGCATTTAATTTTAATTTTTCGCTTTTTTTTACTATTTTCATGGACAATTTTCGAAAAATATATATGGATATATATATAAGTATATTTATATTAGGTATATTAAATATATTTTTGTATTTACGTAAATTATACTTTAATGTAGTTATACATATACATATATCTTTTGAGGGCGGATCTGCAGCAGGCAAAATTTATTTCATATTTATTAAATAATAGCTAAAAATCTTTCTCTATATATTTTGTACATATAGCAAAAGATTTTTATGTTAGTCTTTGCATAATTCTTTCATCGCTTACATAAAGGCCTTTTCGGAAGTTTTAAATAATTTGAAGACAAATATATACAATTTAAGCAAATTCATTTCAGGTTTCTTTAAAAAAAATGTGATCAACAATTAAATAAGCTTTTGTGTGTTCTTATGATTAATATTATTTTACTGTCCTTTTTTTTAAATTTTTCAACATTGAAAATATAGATATTTACCTATAGAAATATTAAAAGTATTTTTTTAAAACCGGGTTGTAAACTACATTAGTTAAATTGTTTCTTAATTATCTATTATTATATCAATAAGTACATCAATTTGTAATTAAAAGTTCATGTGCTGTTTTAAAATGTTATAAATTTTTCTCAAAATTGAAGTTTCTCAGTTTATTTTTTTTTTAAATTTAATTTTATGTTTATAAAATAGTAAAATTTACCCTTATTAATATTGTTTCAGTGCGTTTTGATAGGTCCTATTAAATAATTTCTTATTTTTAGTGCAATCTAAATATTAACATAGCGAAAATGTGGTGTAGGTATGGTAAGTTTTTGAAAACCTAGGAATTTTATTTTCCTTAAAAATTATTTAACTAATAAAATGTTCTTTGCACCATTTTGCAAAAGTGTAAGCAAATAATAAGAAGCGGGAAGAAGATTCAAAGATGTATAGTTACATTTTTCAATAAAAAATAGTAAAATTAGATATATAGGTAATACTAAGAGAAAATCATTTGTCTTAAAGATAAAATTGTTTTTAATTTTGGAAGGAATTGACAATTAAAATATTGAGCTTAAAATAACGTACGTTTTAATTTGTATAAACATTAAAAATATAAATATTATTGAAAATACAGCTTTCAAATAGAATATAAAAAGTCAATTACAAATTATATGTGTCAATATAATAAAGCTGAGCAGTTTTCGAATAATTTTTTTCCAAATTAGAATGCATTTTTGAAATAGATTGGCACCAAAAGAATTTTTGCTTAGATTTTCAAAAATTAAATTACACATAGACAATAATGAAAAGATTGGCAACAAATCATTTGGCATTAATTAGCAAATAGAAGAATATAAAGGAGTAAAAAAAAAAATTATCATTATCAGTAAGATTACAATAAGTAGTTTTGGTCACATTTCATTTGAATTTTAAGGTACAATAATATTGATATAAAATAATGAATAGGTATAGTTATTGAAGTACAAATTTGTATCAAGTTGAATATTTTTTAATGTTATGTGATTATTATTTATTTATTTTTTGATAGGATGATGTAAAAATAATTAATTTTAGATTTTCTTTTATTTTTTTTTATCGGAATACCAGAATGGGAAACAAAAAATATTGACCCCAATTAAATATATATCTGGCTTAAGGATGTGACTTTGAGGTGAAAATATTGATTAATGAAAAATCGGGTCTTCTTTTTTCAATAATAATTGGTTAGGGAAAAATCAATCCTTCTTAAGAAAATAATCGGAATTGGAAAAATTGATTTTTTTCTATCATTTGGAAGAATATCTGCTTTTCTTTCTTCTGTACAGGATGCTTTAGCTCACAAATGTAATAAATGCACATTTTTGGAAAAATGTGTTAAATGTTAAATGCATCCATACAGCATTCAGATAAATATTGTTAATATATAGATACAGATGTTATAGGTAATAGATGCATAAAGATGTCACAAAACACAATTTTCAAATGTGTTAACAGCCTAAATAATATGTTTGTGCTGCAAATGTTAAAAGCACAGTTAAAATTTTATTTTCTGGACCTAACACGTCTGTGATCTAAAGTATCGATCTGTTACAGTCAGTGTGATAAAAAAATATTAATAATTACCAAAAACCGTGGGAAAAGTAAGTATTTTTACCATCTCGGTACTTCTTACCGCTCCACACACTCTGAATTCGGGAGAGCTGCGGACATAAAAATCGACAGGGAATAGAAAATAGATTCTTAATTAATTGGTTTTTTATAATGCTAGGATCAATTAGTAGAATCCATTTTTATAGAAGAAATAATCGATTCTTCCATCATCGATTATTTTTTTCATATCCCTAACCAGGCTCCGATTCCTCGAATAAATTTTTTATTTTATTTTTTTTCTACATAACCATTACCATAAAGACAAAAATAATATAATTTAATGCAATCGAAATGTTTGAAAGAAGAACTCGCAGATTTCGTAAATGAATTATTTGTAAGTGAGTCAGAGGTTTCCAACCCTAGCGAATTGTATATGTATAAAATCGAGTTACATATTAAGTATATCTATTGGTAAGAAAAAAGTAATATTTGAAGAAATATCTTTCGAGATAAAAGTTATTCGGGCAATCGAATTCGAGGAAATAATCGGGAATTAAACAGCATAATTATTTTATTTTTTGTACAATAATCGTCATTTTTGATTGAAGAAAATGCTCCTACCTAGTTATAATACATTTGTTAAGATTTTTTTTTATTTCTTACATACATAAGCACATTAGTCGCCGTGATACAAATAAATAAATCACTTTTTTATAGACTTGCCTTAAAGAATTTTAGTTCAATGGACCCGTGAATTATTCATAAAGTTGAAAATAAACTTAGTTTTAATACTTTCAATAAAAAGTTATATATCAATAATGTAATGGTCTATTTTCATACAGAAGAGTAATGTTTTTTTTAATTATCGCATAACTTCAACCCAAAAGTGATTAGAAAAAAGATAAACTTTTACAAAATAGTTTCTTTTTCAATAATTAATTTAATGCTAATTTAATTAAGTTTGGTTTTTATTTCAATATAAATACTTGGAAGTAGTTGTAAAGGAAGTAGAACCGAAAATGTCTAGTAATGCGTCAAAATCAAATGTAAATTAGTATAAATTGTTCCATAAATAAAGTAGAAATAAAAATAAGAAAGAAATTCTCTTCATATTTTCTCAATGTTTCAAATCTTTGGCCTAGAAATGCTTTAGGGATTGGAAGTTAGAAATGTTTTTTCTATAGTTGAATTTTCATTGATTTAATTTTTATAATTTACGAACATTTTATATTTGTGGACCAGAATTTTGAAATATTGAAAATCTTCTAAATATTTGTCTTTATGTAACTCTTACAACTTAGGAAGATATGAGCGTTTCTTTTAAATTTGGACATATTTTATGATCTTGATTTATGTAAGTTGTTAAAATTGTTAGTAATATAGGTAGATATATTTTAAATTTGTATAAAAATGTATAAAATATAAATAATATAAAATTTCCGTGTTTGTTTCATCAAAAAGACGTATATAGTTTATAAATAATCTTCATAAATATATGTAACAAGCTAAAGATTCATATTTTTTTCAATTTAAAATTTTTTATTTAGAAGGTTGCAAAACTTTGACTTATTCATAATTTATAGAAGAAAAAAAATAGCTTGAACTTGGCTGAGTGCTTCAATTTGACAAATATTCTACAAGAACGTAAGTATTTTGAATGTTCGTTTAGTTAACACATTCTCTTATTTTTCTATTAGGTATTGTTAATATAGATATTTCACATTTCTAAATCCAACGGTCTACGACATAAAGTCTTTTTTTTTAATCGACGTAGTAACAATACTTATCTAATGTCGCCTTTCAACAATTGGTAAATACATATAATATAATATATATTCAGAATATATAACTCTAACCTAAATAGTATAAGGCTGAGAGAAGCAACATTTTTTATGTCGTTTTTATATCTTTTTTTATCGTTTATCTGTGAGCGTTTTTCACTACGCATCATTTCCTGGACAAATCATTTCAGAATGTTGATTGTGGCCGTTATGCTCATTGTGGCATTGATGATTATGCAACGGTCCAACATGGCCATTGCTATTCCGATGATTATGGTTTTTTATAAGGACGTCTAATTCTGATGGCGACGTGACTACACCATCTTTCACTAAAATATCGATACTACTGACGCCTTGAGGTTGTTCCACCATTACTTGACTAGATTTTCTAGGGCAGTGAATACAACAACATCGGATTGCGGTTAAAGCTAAACCCAATGTTATCAACGAAGTTCCGGCTCCCATTAAATAAAACCTATGATCAGCTGCATCAGCTCCGGGTGTAAGCTGAACCAACCCCACAACTAGAACAATTGTGCCCAATAACAACGAACCAACGACCAATTGTAACGCCGACACCTGTAAATAAAGATTCAAAGTTAATTAAGTCTAATAATTTCAATTTGTCGTACCTACAATACTAAAAATAGATCCTTATATAAACGCATTATCAAATTAAAAAGGGTAGAATAATTTATTCTGGTGCCATTTGAAAAAGTAGATCACAGTTTAATTTACTTAATGTTTAGGGTAGTATATATTACACAACGTGTTATTCATTCTATTTCAGAGAAAATATTTTATTAAATTATCGAGTTTTTCTAAATACATGAAAATACAGATAAAGAGCTTTTATGCAACAGTAATATATATAAATATCATATTTCATGCTAAATTATAATACCGAAAAAAAACTTATGCATGCTTTTAAAATTATTCAGTGGCGTAGCGTTCGTTTTCGCCGCCCGGAGCTGACCGGAAATTCGTCATCGTCTATTTTCATCATTATAAAAAGCATTAGAAAACTTTTAAAGTGAATTATTTTAAATGTAATGATTTCAAAATGCCTTTTTTAACAGGGTAGTTAAAATAATTGGTAGAAGGTGAATTAGTTTTAAATTCTGTAATTTAAAAATGTACTTTAAATATGAAAAATGCATTCTTTGTGTTTTTCTGAAAACAATATCTTATATGGAGTTATAAATTTCAATATGCCGCCCTATTTTTTGTACGACCCAGGGCCATGACCCCCTTTACATCCACCACGCTTCGCTACTGAAATTATTGTCATACTTAGTAAGTTTGCATTGTATACAATACAACGTATACTCGTATATCTACATTATAAATTTAATGTTCGTACGTTTAATATCGGAAATTTTTTAAAATTCTTCACAGATCGTTTTAATTTTTTTACATAACTTTATATTTATAAACGCGCATGTTTTTATTATATCAGGAGACTTAATCGAGTTTCACATTAACAGGTACAGCGAAAGATGCTGCTGGTTATCCAGGGAGTTTTTATCATTATTTTTGCGTTAAAATCGATATTTTCAGAAATAAAGCGATTTTTCTCAAAACTTAATTAAAAAAAAGTGTAGTTAGTTGGCAATTTACAGTAGGTATTGCAAAGGGTTAATATGTATGTGGCGTTTAGAAACCAAACTAGATCAACAGATATTTCACGTAAAAGAAGGGTTAGTAAAAGGAAAAGCACTGGAGAACATATTTTCAGTTTAGGGCAATTCAGAGAAAAATACCGAGAGTTCAATATTTTAATGGTTGTCTTTTTCATGGATTATCAAAAAGCGTTTGATTGTATCCATTAAAAAATTTAGTGGGTGGTTCTACGTGCTAAAACACCTGATGGCCGAGTGGTCTAGGCAATCGCTTCCAAACTGTTAGGTCCGTTTAGGTTGTGTTAGGTCCGATTTTTGTATCAAACAAATTTTCGATATTTCTCGATTACGGGTTTTTATTAACTCTAGAGACGTTAAAGACCTTGGTAGTTAAAAAGCGACGGTGAATAACAATTAAAAAAATAAACAAAAGCCTCTACGCAGTAGCGTAGCGTGGTGGATGCAGGAAGAGTCATGACCCCGGGCGGCACATGAAAGTAGGGCGGAATATTGATATTGATAATTCCATATAATATTTTGCTTTAAGAATTTCAATGTAATATAAAGAGTAAATCAGGATGTGGTAGACCAAACAAATTAGCAGTGTTTTATTTTATTTATTCCAATTTGCAACGTTTCGTTTGTGTGATTTCAACTTCATCAGGCAACCTATGTGTAACAATTTTAAAAAACATTTAATTAAAATCATTATTAAAACCATATACTTTAAAATTTGCTTTAAAAAATAAATTAAAAAATTATTAAAATATGTACTTACGTTGTAATTGGATAAAAACACATAGTCACATAATTTAAAAAAAATCCTACGTTAGACTTCTGGTGAAACACACCGGAGTTAAAATTAAGTACTGGCATGTCAATTACAAGTAGCAATTTTTAAGTATATGGTTTTAATAATGATTTTAATTGAATGTTTTTTAAAATTGTTACGCATAGGTTGCCTCATAAAGTTGAAATCACACCGACGAAACGTTGCAAATTGGAATAAATAAAATAAAACACTGCTAATTAGTTTGGCCTACCACGTCTTGATTTATCCTTTATATTACATATCGATTTAGACCTGAAAGAATGGAAATTGAATTTCTATGTACTTTTTTATCGTACTAACTGCTAGAAATATTAATTATGCAGTTAATAAGTATATCCGTTAATGAATAGAATGTACGTCCTATGCTTCAATTTCTTTCTTAATTATAACGCGTTTCAACAGTTTTTGGGTGTTATCATCGGGTAATAATTATTTTGTCAGTTATAAACAAATTTCATATAGGTTGTTTGTTTTATATAATTTGTCGTTAAATGTTATTGGGATCTAGTTTTTGGGCGTTGTATATTTCATATTATTCTAGGGTGTTCATATGTGATCCTTTCTTGCAAATATGTAGTGGCTTAAAATTTGTTACCTGATGACGACAGCCAAAACCTGTTGAAACACATCATAATCAAGAAAGAAATTGAGTCATAGGATATACATTATTTTTCATTAACGGATATACATATTAACTGCATAATTAATATATCGACTATTAGTTGCTGCAAAAAAAGAAGTACAAAAAAGTTGAAGTAATATACAGTCCCTAACCAAATTATTAGACGCACTTAAGATTTTATACAAAATGTACATATTCTACTAAATTAAATTTATTATTGTTTACTTTCTGCATTATAAAAAGTTGTATTGATTTTTAAGAAATATATTTTCTGGATAAGGGTAAAACATTATTTACTGTCCCTATTATCCTACTTTAGGATAATAGCCTTGATTTGAAACCCATTGAAAATATATGGAAGAGATGGTCATAACAGATAAATAGTCCTTAGAAAAAATATTCACGTATGAAATCATCATCCACTAATACAGCAGACGGTATTGCCCTACATAGACAGCGCGGACTGCGCAGAATGGGAACTTAAATATTAGTAAACGGGCTTTCAATTAAATATTAAACAATTCAGCTCGCCATAATTAAGAAGATGTTTAATTAATTTGATGGTAAAAATTTATTTTTTATTAAATATGATTTTTGGTCACGCTAGTTGGTAATGTAATAAATAAAATTTGTACAGGAAAGTTAAACTCAATCAAAAATATGAACCCAAAATAAAGTAGTTGTTACTTCAGGCTTTATACAAAACCTATAGCGCGTCTATTAATATAGCCAGGGTCTGTATTTCAATTTTATTTCTTTCGTTTAAATTATTTTTTATTTACCTGCGGGAGAAGAAAAAGGATAAATATTTTATGAAATTATTTTAAAGGACATATTTTATTGCAAAGATTAATAAAATTGAATAAATGATTAAATAGTCTAAACAAACCTTGACGATTTTATTTCAAGCGAACGTTTTTCAATTTCAGCAAATATCAAAAGTGAAAAGAGATGTTTAAATATACAGGAGCTTTATTCAAAATGTGCTTTTGTCATACAATAATGTCATCTCACGCAAAACGAGGTCACGAAATCAATTCAATCGGCTCTCTTCTTTGAGATGGATACGAATGGCATCAAACAGATAAATTGCGAAAAAGAAAAAAATGAAAAACCTCGTACCTTTCCGCAAACGTAGTATTCAGGAAGTCTATCTACGTCAGGACTATGATTACCGCCTGGACTCGGTGTCGTGGAACAAGGGCTGTGTGGTGCCGGCCAAATACCACCCACATAAAGCTGGCTGGGTCGAGAGCAAAGTCCTCCCGGGTGGGCCTGATGGGTTCCGCTACTGCCTCCTCGTTTCTCCTGGCGACGTCTTTCGTGACGCACGGCCACCGCTGGCATTGCCCCGATCATCTTTTTCTTTTTTCCACTGGTTAATTATTCTGCAAAAGGTATTTTTTTCTTAATTACTCTACTTTTGATAATTAAAGTTTAAAACTCGGCTTGATTAAAAATGAACTGCTGTTTTTTTGTAGCGTAATTATTATATAGGTACGTAACTTCATTATAATTATTTAATTCTAAACTGATAATTTATCAACCAATAAATAATTTTCAATCTGACAAAAAAGAAAGCAAACTTACAACTAAACTAAGCTATCAAAATCTATTCAAGGCAATAGAATAATATGGACATTGTTTTCAAAGTTATAATTTATTAAAACATTTGTCACCATATCATAATGAAGTACTTTAAAATAAGAAATCTGACGTTCATTTTACACTAGCTAAAATATAACTATTTACTTTTATAAATTCAATCTTTTTTTATATTTAGTTTTTTTAGCAAACTTATGTTTCGAAAAGATTTATTTTTCATCGATTCATTTTTAGTTTGGGATATAGCAATATATTTTTTATTTATTTTTTGTCGTAAAATTTGATAAATTATTACAAAAGAAGTCATAAGATAATGCTAGAAATTTATTTCCTCTGAAAAGTTTTGTTAAATAGTTTCCTGAAAATCTTTCTTTTTCAAATAAGTTTTATAGATTTCGCTACTTAATTTTAAGAACGACTTCAAATTTGTCCAATAAATGCGGGTATTTCTATAATAAATATTGCTACATTTATACTATTTATGTTGACTGAATTCGTTGGATTTGTGTTGAAGACATGCAACAATAATTAATTTTGTATTCAAGTTTTATTTATTTAAATAACACTTCACACTTATTTACAATACAACAATAGTAAATTTAACTTTACTGTTGTCGTGTTTGGTTGATTTCTCCTATTCAATTCAGTATACATACAAAACTGTACTGTTCTGTCTTTATTGCGTCTGTACCTGGCCGTTAACTTCCTTACATAAGAAATCGGGTCTGTTGCAAGAATGTTCCAGAACTTTCTCTGATTTTCTATCTCTAGAAAATACCATCATAATTTTTAATGTTTAATTTTTTATCTTAAATAAATTTTCTCTTAGAAAACTCTGGCACAATTATTTATTTGCAACGCAACAATAGTAAATTTAACTTTACTGTTGTCGGGTTTGGTTTATTTTTAATTTCAATTCGATATTCATACAAAACTGTACTGTCCTGCTTTTACTGCGTCTGTACCTGGCCGTCAACCTCCTTATATAAGAAATCAGGCTTGTTGCGAGAATGTTCTGTAAATTTATCTTTCTCGGGTTTTCTATATCTAGAAAATACCATCATAATTTTAAGGGTCTACCTTTTATCTTAAACTAAAATCTTTTTTAGAAAATTCTAGATGATTCTCGATTCATTTGATCGTTCCCCTTTATTATTTTTCATGGTCCAGTAAGCATGTCCAGCGGATGGTCAGACACCAGGCCATACACACATTTAAACGTCTTAGGTTAGACAGGTTAGTCAGGACAATAAGACATGGAATTAATAGAATTATCAAAAAGATGAGTTAATGAGTCATCACATAGTTATATCTTGACACCGACTACAAAAATTAAGGGTTTCTAAAACATTTATACCTATATTACACTCTCGTTTTGCATATAAAATGTAATAGAACATAATAAATGCATTACGCAAACAATTTTGCATTCAGTACCACATTTAACTGATGATTACCAAATTTCAAATTATTGTCTTTTTCATACTTAATCGTATAATTTGCTTGTTATTCTTCTGAAAAATATTTTTATTTCGTGTAAGTTTGATTAATCAAAAAAAAAAAAATGACATGTCATCAAAATTTGGAATTTCGCTATCGATATTAGATCAAAAATAAACGATTTTCCCATTTAGACTTTTTGAAAAAAATACGAATACCAAAAATTGTACATATGTAATTTTTGTGACAAAAACTCAAATCTCTTCACTTTTCATCAAAATCAATAAGAAAAAACAATGATGTTTGAAGATCTAAATAACTCTAAAACATAATAATGTTCGCTAAGAAAATATTGCGCCAAATTTATAATTTTTCTTCAAGCATATTGTATTACTGAAGATGAAAAGGCTTTAATGTAAAAAGATTATCTTCATTATCATTTATTCAACAGATGGTTTTTCAAACAAACGTTTTTCCGAGACCTCTTCTTAATACAAAAATAAGTACTTATTTAAACTAATTTCTATGCACTTTTTAAAGAGATATACGTCAATAAAAGAGAAGATATTGAAAATCTATAACATTTTGTCGATTGTAAAAAACTCCCTGAAAACTTTGATTTCATTTGAAATTAAATCGGAAATAATCTCAGAAATAAACCTATCTCTTTAAGGAATAAATTTAGTGTTGAATAAATTCATTAATTGAATAAAAATACAATTACTTAATTAGTAGTTAAATGTACAGGTCCTTACCTTGTGATTTAATTGACTTTTTAAAAAAAAAGAGATTAGTTCTTAATAGCTTATAATTTTTGTTTAATTTTGAGACTTAAAATATTTTGAATTTCGACTGTCAGTTAAAGAAGACCTTAATTTCAATATCCCTATTAATAAAACTTTAAGATATGAATAGTTTGATATAAGGTACTTTTTTAAGTTGTTGCAGGTAAAGAAGTTGAATCGCTTTTTATGAGTGGAATGATTCTTTTTATTTGAATGTCGTTTGTAAAAATTATACATTTAAGGTTACAACGAAAAATTAAATATGTATTGGTTTCTTGAAGCTTAAAAGATGACCATTTTCCAATGAAACTTCAATAGTATGAATAATTTTTAAGTAAATGATTAGAATTATGTTTTATCTTTGGTTGCGAAAACTTAAAACGAAAATAGAAATATGTATCACTTAAAGCAACGAAATCTTAAAAATTGATATGAGCAATGCTGTTAGACAACTCCAATCAAAAAAAAATCGGATCCTGATATCATCCAGATAGACGAGAATAGCATTAAACTTTTGACAAACTCTTCAATAATCACTATTACGTCAACGGTAAAGGATCGACTAACCGTAAGTCATATTTAAAATGTGTAAAGATTTTTAAAGGTGCATTTCTCACTTAAAAGAATCAAAAGAATTGTCCTACAAATAGACTGAAACCCCAATTAAAAAATCCACATAGGAAAGCATCAATTTTTGTACTCTCATGTAGGAATCCACATTAAAGCATAGGTTAATATAGAAAATTGCAAAATATGAAATTATATGGGATCATATAGGAAATAAAGGGAGTGAGGGTTGTACGAAGTTACGTGATGCAACGAAATGCATCTATGAAGAGATAATAACAAATTAGTGTACAATAAAAAACATCAACCCTATTTTCAAATTCAAATTTAGATATTTTTGTCATCCGGTGACCTGAGATTGTAATAGTTATTTTCGATACATATGCGTAAAAAATGAGGAACTCTAGTTGACTCAAATTAAGGCACGAGTCTAAGGGACTGATACATACACTCGTGCTTCAATTTAAACCTACTAGAATATTTCACTTTATGGAAACAAATCGAAAATAGCTATAGTTCATAACGTCCATAACGTTGTGTATGGACTCCTATAGGAATCCTCATGAGAAGCCACATGAAGATCCACATAGGAACTCACATAAAAATTCTCATAAAAATCAATCTGAAAACACCACAGTAGAATCCTATTAATTGGCAGCGCCAAACAATATATGAACTAAAGTGGGCTGTTAGAATATATTTTCATATGTATGTTATTAGCGATTTGCAGAATACGAAGTATTTGTTATAAATAATTAAAAAAAATATCCACATAAAGAAATGTGTGACAAATTATATTGAAAGTAGTTTTGTAATTAAGTGAATTTAACCAAACATGTAAGTATAATTATTAAAAATATTGAAAAATGCAGTAAATATAAGGTTAAGTTCCGTAAATATGTGTTTGTAAAATATAAGTGACATCAATAAAATTTTAATTTTTACAAAACTTAAGTTTTGCTAAAGTTTACTTATCTCCGAATTGTTGATCTAATTGATAAAAATATAGTTGTGGATTATGGTACCTGCTACTTACTTTTGCCTTTTAACTGCAGTTATCCACCGATTTCTTTGATTTATTTTCCATTTAACCGTTGGAATTTTATAAATTTTACATTCGTTTTTTCTACTGATATTTTTACAATTCACAACAAAACTTTGGTGTCTCATTTTCGTCATATTTATTAAAATAAAATAAAAATTGGCACGTGCATTTGCTTACAATTTCATTAACAATAGCCCACTATAACACTTAAGCTGACCACTGGGAACGCTTGTGTCGATTTGACTTCCCCTATTATAGCTCCACACAAAGCGAATAGCGGAACAGCTTATGTTATTTAACAACAAATATTTTTTTTAAACCACTAAACTATAAAACTATGAAGCATTCAGTGCAATAAAACAATATCAAATCAAATTTCAGAATATGCGGAACCTTATGTCACCCAACATTTACGAATTCATTGTGTTCATTGTTTTTAGTAAACCCTATGCCAATGTAGATTATCTGAATTTATTGAATGATATTAATTTCTCGTCTAGTTATAATGAATGTATATTTCTTTTAAAAACTATGAAATATTTAGCCATGGAGTTGTATTGATTGAAAAAATATAGGCATTAAATCAAATTAGTAAAACGGCTGTTGTGAAAGAGAATTGTATAATAATAGGTAAAACGCTTTTTGACATCAATCATTTGATTTTGAATACCTTTCATAACCAGATGTTTGGTATATTAAATATTGAAGGATCCAATATTGGTAAGCTTATATCAAATTTGATTAATTTATTTTGATATAGATTATTGACAGCTTCATAGAACGTTTTTTTTATGAATATTGAATGAACTCCCCTTGAGTATTTACTTGAAAATTATAATTTCAAGAGAATACTTCCGTTTTCATGTACACCCAAATTTTAGTGTAAGTACCTATTAAATATTTTATCGAACAAAAGCTCTGAATATAGGTATTATCAATTAAAACTGTTAATTGATTTTTATTTTTTAATGCAATAAATTTCATGTTTTACGTAAAATTTATTACAGCTGTAAAATTGCATGATACACATTAATAAATGTAATTTATACATACATATTGGTGTTAGTAGCTACAACAATTATTATTTAATTAACAAATGTAATATTTTTTTTTAAATAAATGGACCCTCAGTAACTATTAACTTTAGTGAAACAAACATGCGCATTGAGTGTTCCGTACAAACATGTAGGTATCTAAATAGCTTATCCTTCTTGGGGTCTACTATATGAACTTTTGCCGGTATTTTTCGTATATGTTTAAAGTTTCCAATAAAACCAGACTGAATTTCAAAATCAGTTTTATGATTTCCTTGAATAATTTTAACAATCCCAACAACCGTAAATTTATTTCGACTTTGACGTTAAAACTTTTATGTTTGGCATTAAATAGAAATATCCTACAAAATAAAAAAAGGAAACCCCTATTAAATATTATATTTAATATATTATATATAAATATTATATTTAATAGGAAAATTTTTATTAGAGACATTGAAAAAGAATTTATCTTTTCCTTGAGAGCTTATGACTACGATAAAACAAGTAAATATTTATAGAATGGCGGTAGTTACGTTAAGCTAATATACTTTCCAGTAGTTTATAGTTAATCCAAACTCTAATCTTCTTGAGAAGATATTGTTTATTTAAGCTCTAATGATTTTATCTGTATCGACCAACACTTTATGGTCCCAGAGCTATCAATGTTGAAAAAAAAGTTTAAGAAAGCTGATTTTTGGATACAGTTAGACCATCGGTTTTTCGGTCAGCGTCCCTACGTCTCATATCTCAATAAAAAACATGATTTTCTTGTGACCATTTTAAATTTATTTTATTAGCAATACAAATAAGTTGCACACAAAGAAATGCAACTTGTATTACGCTGATCGAAAGACCAATAGAGTAGCTATATCCAAAAATCAGCATTTTTAAAATTCTTTTTTTTCAACGTTACTCGCTCTTATTCTATTAACGGTATAATATTAACTTCATCGTATGTCACTAAATTTATGAATGAAGTTGTTTTGAACTCGAGTAGATAGTGGGACAGTGGGTCAAAAAAGGGGATGGTTCATCAATTAATATTAAATTATAAAGTTTGAAAGTTCCGAGTGGTTATCCACTGTATCCATATTATTCGCCACAACTCCCGGTTGATCCCGGTTATCATCCATTTACAATCCAAAAACAAAATAATTATGACGACATAAATGAACACCATAATCGCATCATTAAAGTAAATCCGTTTTGGAAAATGTAGAACGTCTAATTCAACTGTTAAATATCTACTTATAATTAATTGACTCTTGATCGATTTTAGAAACTAAAGTGGATTCTTAAAAATCGATTTTTAAAAGGAAAAACCGATTCTCGAGTACATTAGAATCAATATTGCCATCTCTAATATCATTTTGGGAGGAAAAATAAGGACACAACGAAGGAAATGTTCGCCTATTAAAACTTGAAAAATAATTGCAATAAAATACCGAACATAAACTTCGTAATAGATAGGGGAGACCGGGTACAAAAGTAACAATTTGTACTTTTACCTTGATTTCTGGTTGGATGTTATTATTGTCATTAAATGAATATAACCACATATAAATTTAGTTTATGTTGTTCACAATAGTAACTCGATTTATTTAGTTATGGTGTGTTTTATATGAATAACACAGAGTTCAAAAAAAATTGTCAGTTGTTACTTTCGACCACGTAGGCGGATCGAAAGTAACACGTTGTGGGTCGAAAGTAAAAGACTGCTAAGGGTTGCTAATGAAAACATAGTACAAGTTAAATCAACAAATTACTTATTTAAAGACATTATATTAACGATATAAATCAAATTCAGCATTTTAAATACTCAAAAAATATATATTTTAAGGAAATTAATCAATAGAATGCCGCGCCAACGCATAAGAACTACTACATGAAGAACTACTGACACGGAAATGTATCGAAAACCATTCTATTGAAGTAGATATTCATAAAAATATGATGTTAGTAATAAAATCATTACGAGGACAAAAGTAACATATTACTTTTGTCAACTTTTGTGCCCTAGGGGGCTATGTTACTTTTGTACCCATTCTCATTTTTAATAAAACGTGTAATATAACCTTAAAACGGAACGTGCTAGACAAAAATGAATTTAAACAATGTACAATTTATCTAATCAAGAATGGATATGGAAACATTCGGATTACTATGATCCTTTTACGACTATGTAAACAATAAATAAGAAAACGTCGAAAAACTTACTTTTGGCTCGTTAAAACACATTTTGTCCTATTATATAACCTAACAACGCATTGCGCACGCGTCAACTTAATGCGATTGAGGGGGGTGCTTCTAGGCTATCACCTGATGGCAGCAAAACGATGTTCACCCATTGGATAAGCCTAGAAAGCATTTGTTACTTTCGACCTGCCTTTACTTTTGTACCCAGTCTCCCCTACTACAAATATAATTATTTATTGCAGTGGTACTGAAATAAAAATGAAATTTAAAAATAGAAGAAACAAACGATATTTGTTTTTAAGATATATTTGAGATAAAGTACGTCATTGATTTTATAAACTTTTTAAAAATGTAATGATTGTTCCTTAAATAACACATTTAGCATGCAAGCAATTATTTCATAATACATATTTTTTTTTACTTTTTAAATTGTGTAGTTAATTCAGAAGTTTGAAATTATTTTATTTTAAAATAGAATATCGAATCAAAGTAAATTGTGAACAATTGATTTAAGGCCTAAATGTTAAAGGTTGACATTTTTTTAAGTTAGGTACTAAAATTGCAATAAAATATATATTGGAGAAAAGATTCATCTTGTCCAATTCAATTATTTCAATAACATTATGCACCATATAAATACAACTAACATTCTTTCCTGCTACAAAAAATACTTCTTGTATAAATTTCCATAGTTTAAATTAAAATAAAAATTATAATAGTAATATAATTTGGAAAAAAAATTTTTTAAATAGTATAATGATTATAAAATTGTTAAACCTCTATTATCGTAGAGTATATATTATAACATAAATGAAACTTTGTTGTTAGTAGTCTTACTTTTATGTCGATTAAGTTGAAATGTTATAATTAATTCTATAATTTTTGGAATGTACTTATGTAAATCCAAAAAAAAAATCACTTTCTTCAAACATCAAAGGATGTAGTTTTAAATTATAATGGAATGATAAGTGTTTGTCAAAATAATTTTCTTATCAAATCACAACAAATATGTTGAAAACGAATGTTTCGAAGAATAAAAGTCAAATTTTTCAAGTAAATAAAATGTTACAGTTTTCATTGATTAGACTGGAAAGTTCGAATCAGTAGATACTCTTCCATCAACACTCATTTCATTAAATGTTTAAAGCTATAGATGTTTATTAAGCTAAAAATATTATGCATCTAATTTAATAATTTTAAGCATACCATACATAGTATAAAAATTTAGAATTTTTGAAAAATGTATATCATATGCTTATAAAATTAGTTCTAGATTTAGAAATAGCTTGAATGTTTAATTTAATTGTAAATGATGATTGTACAAATGCCAATAAATCCTTGACTCACGACAAATCTTGATAAGTTGTTTCATTTTATTAGAGTTTTTATTATATTTAATTCAAAATCAATGCTTTTTCAACTAATCAAAATTCGTTAAGACATATTTTTCTAATAATATAGGAATGTCTGAAGGTTCCGATATTCGATTATTTTTAATAGTCCTTATCATTTGAATTCCCTTTAAATTTTAGAGAGAAAAATATGCTTTTAATAAAAATTGCTACCCATAGGTATATGTTACTGTGAAATTTTATATTATTAAGTCAGTTTAATTAAATTATCTCATTTAAAAAATCTTCTGACATAATTAATAAGTTCAACATTGAACAATTATTATGTTGAATTGGTAAAGAATAGTTCGACGATTGTTTTACGTGAATCACAACAAAACATTTAATTCAGAAATTCATGAGAATTCGCAATTTAAGACCCACAAATAATCAGGTAACCAAAAATTATGTAAATACAAATAAACCAAATAGTTTCTCACTATTAGGAATTAAAAAAACAATGAATAAGTGAAGAGAAAACTAAAACATACAAAAAAGTTAATGTATACATTAACGTGAATGTACTAACGATAACACATATACCTATACATAGAGGACGGACGGGTTAGAAGAGTAAGTTAATTTTAAACAATAAATAATTATAAATATGCCCAAAAATAATAAAAATAATAATAGTTAAGCGTATGCATTTATGTCGGCAAAAACAGAGAACAAAGATTGTAAACATATACATGAGAGTTAAGCACAATAATTGTCTCAAATTTGAACTAACTGATTGGAGTTATGACTTCAACTATCATTTTAATTTCTTTCAATTGCCAATTGTTACTTGAGTTAGTATTGGGCTGTGGATATTTCACGGTAAGTTACTAGTAAATACATAATAGACGTAACTGATCAAAAAAAATTACTTATTTTATTAGTTCATGGCGGGAAAAATGAATACATACCTAGGTTGGCCAAAACGGATATTGAAAGTTAATCAAAGAAGACGTTAGGAAAATATGATCCTTATTCAATACAATAAAGTATTCAATCTTCGGATGAATGCATACCTTTTTGCATGAATGCATAGGTATAGGCAAAAGGACGACTTTTGCTGCATGGTTTTTGCTCTCAATTCTTTTTCGTGCTACGGAATAATTGTTCATGAATACAAATTTTTTAGATGTATTTAGACCATAACTAATGCATAACTTCATTATGAATAATAACTTTTTTACCCGTCCCTTACTTTGACGACAAACTATCAATCCAAAATGATGAAAAAAAAATCAAGATCTATATGTTTGTTATTCTTATATTGAAATAGAAATTTATTTAACATTTATCCAAGTATGTATAATAGTGAATGTGATAAAATAAACATGAAGTCAAGGGATGGTTTTATCGATTTTTTTATAATACATGTAATTATACTAGCTTATACCATCAGACAAAAAACATTAAAGTGAGAAAATGCATGTAAAACGTCAAGAGACACTTTTCTGATTCCTTCAATTAATCAAGTGCCGAACTAGAATAAATAATCTTTGGGCTTACCCTCTTCGTTTTACCCGTCGCCCCCTAACTTATAAAATGATAAATAGCTTTTTTCCCTAATTACATGCTACTCAACATTGTTTTTTTCAAAATAATGTTCAGCATTAACTGAGAACCATTAAGCCGATTTTGATGTATTGAAAACTCCTACCACAGTTACAAGTGGGTAGCCGTACGTTTATGTCTACATCTCTATTGCTCATAAATATTTTGAAAAAAATTGTTGAGTTTCAAAGCGTAACTAATTTTTGTTTTTCATCGTACTAAAGACATTTAAGAATTAGAACGATTCGTCAATTTGAAAAAAAAATAACAGATATTTATTATTCTAAAATTTATATTGGAGTGTTTAGACAAATGTCCGAAGGAATATAAATTCGGTGTTGTATGCTATTTGAGTTTTACAAAGTAGCGACGCAAGTTTGCTACCAAAATCATTTTTAATATTTATGCAAATACATTAGCTGTTCCTTACTACAGTTGTTAATATCATCGAATACCAGAACCCAACATAATTATTGATTATAGTTGCATAAAATGAATATTATTTGTGGCATTTGCAAAAACAACATTAAATTCTATTAGATCATTTTCATTGAATCTTTCCAGAGTTAATGTTTATAATATTTTTTATCTTTAATTCTATTTTTCTTTGATTTACATAATGATGTGCCGAATTGTTAAAAATGATGTATATTCTATATCTGCGAATACAATTACGAGTACGGATCATTAGTCTCTAGAGCCGTGTACACTTATACGATTACGGACCTGCAATTTTTCACTTTTACATAATGCTTTGCATTGTGAAATATGCTTCGATTTAGCTGTGCGGGTTTTGTCCAGGGCTATTAAACGATTTAAAGTAAACAATAAATATCCTTAAACAATTGTAGTACTGAAGGTATTTTACTAATATTTTAGTAATTTTACTAATATTATGGTATTTTACGATAATACGTGACGAATAGGCAGAGTAAAAAATTTGTGACAGAAGGTATTCTCAAAAGGACAAAGGCGCAATTTTTTTAAAAATTATCTTCAGAAAAAACATACCCAAGGGTATAATGTATTCTTAAAAGGAAACTCCGTTAACAAGAAATACTGACAGAATTACGTAGTTAGGTTCATCTTTATAAACGGTAACGAAAAAATTTAAACAAACTTTTTTTGAAAAGTGCATAAAAAGCCAAAAAGTAGTGTAATACAAACTCCAAATCAATTTTAAATATTTATAACAAATTGAATAGTGTTTCATTGCTGAAATTTCATCATCGTAGTGAAATTTAGTAACGAAAAGATCCGCCAAAAATTAATGAATATTCGCGAATATGAAAACGTATATTCGACACATCACTAGTTTTGAGCAATTTAAATTACATTCTTAAGTTTTTTATTAGAAATAATTAAATTTTACTATAATTTTAAGATATTTAAAATAATTTTTGGTCTTCATTTTCAATGAAATAGTTGAAAAACTATTAAGAAATATTAAGAACATAAAAACCTAATAAAGAAAAAATATCTTGAAATTTTAATAATCAATAATAAAGACGCTATTTTCTTAATACTAATGTGCAAATAATTTTAATATATTATGAATTTACGATTCTTTTATTTCTATTTTGAACATTTAAACTGAAATTTATATAGCGATATAGTGAATACTTATATCAAATTAAGTCTTTAGCACTTAATATTTTCTTCTCCAAATTTTCAGAATACTGGAAATTTCTGTCATTTTATGTTGAGAAACGATGAATCTCGTTCCATTGTCGGTTTAATATAAATATAGGTCACAAAAAGAAAGCTCCCTCATTTTAATTTGCATCGTTTTGTTTCTCGTGTTCTGAAAATAATTCGAACCAGCTAAAGCTACTATAAAATAAAGTTAAGCCCGAGGCACATTTTCTTTAATGTATAACGGAGCAGAAAATTCGCGAAAATGAAGAAAATATAGGTATGGTTTGTATGGTAACATCTACACACATAGTAGTGTTAATGGTACACATTCAGCTTCCATGTATTGTTCAATAGTACATTACGTTAGTTGAAGTAAAGAGAATAGTTTATTAACTTTGAAAAATTGAAAAAAGTTCTAGTTCGAAACTAGAGTAATACATTTAGCTTTAATATTATTTAGCTATGACATTTACTATAATTCTATTTTTACAAATTTATAAAAGCTTTATAGAGTAAAAAGGTATTTAATAGAAATAGAACTTTAGAACTTTTCGATAGTACGCATTTTCTCGTTTTTAAAGATTGGGTTATTTTCAAACAATTACACTATATTGACGGTGTTTTAGGCAATCGAAGTTATCAACCAAAAAATATTTTTAATAAGTGGACAAATTGTTTTTAGTGAATTGTGTAATTTTCATATAAAATTTATAGTAAAAGATTCAGAAGAGAAACCGTTATTTCCCTTCTGAAAGGCAATTACTATTGAAATATATTATTTTTAATATTAATCAGTTTGAAAATATATAATTAATGTGTAAGAATAGATAGATCGTTTCTTAAACTAAAATCGTATTTATGGTAATTCACACATGACACAATTTGCATAAAATAATAGCATGTCAAGAGTGTCAAGTGTAAAAATTATTATTAATATTTTTCATTAGAAGTATAATATTAGATATAGTACTTAAATTATGTTATCACATTTAAAAAAATACCAGCTAAAATCAATTTCAGATTTCGTGAGTTGAATCTTTAAATAATTTATACTTTCATTCGATCTAATAAAAGTAAACTGTAGGTTGCACATAAGGAAACACAATAGGTACATAAGCGTACTTAATTGCACTTAAATTTCAGTTGAATGTAAACTAAGATACTCAAAACTTACAAAATTATGCTTGTTTGGTCTTAGCCTAAAGTAAACCACTATAACATTTTGATTCAACGGTTTTTTAATAGTTAAAAAGAAAATTTTATTTGGGTAGTATTGTTGAATTTTTCCACCGTCAATAGGTTATGGATGACGAAAGGATAGTTTTCTTATCGTATAAGAAATAAGATTTTGTTAGTAATATGAGTTAAACAGGGAAAATAACGAGAGTAAGTAAGTATAGAAAGATAAATTTGTTTTGTGTAACTTACATCTAGAAAATATCAGCCTTAGCATTTCACAAAGATCACTTTTTTGAAAATTTAATGAAACTTACGTTTTTTAATTAAACATTATTATTAGAGTAAAATAAGCATAATATAGTATTAATTTTTGGAGTTTATTTTGCGACGTTGCATCACAGTAAGTATTTTGTTTGATTAATGATCAATCCATTAAATTAATTATTAACCAAGCAATATAGAAACAAAAATATTTCCAAACGAATGAAAAAAAGTCTAACCTTTTGTTGGTACGTATTTTATCGCTTAATAATCGCTCAAAACTTTTTATTATTATTAAAATACGTTCCTACTTTAACTACAGATTAAATTGGAAACTAATAATCAATTAAGTGGAAATAATAAAAATATTTAACAATACATGTATGTTCCTAAAAATATAAAATAACATTTAAGAAACAATTAACAAATTGAGAAGTAAGTCTGACTTCCATTTGAAGAAATACGATAGTAGAAAGCAAACCAAAATAAATAAATATTGTAATGATAATCGGAACATTTTGAGAAAGTGGATATCAGTATCAATTGAGAAAGATAATTTAAAACTTGTTACGATTTCATAAACGTTCAATAGTAGAGAACCCCTAAAAACAATGAAAAGTGGGAAATAACTGCGGAAATGCTGAAAAACGAAAGCCAGGAGCTGCATAAATCAATTATTATTATCCTAAATAAGTGCTTAGATGAGGGTCAAATACCGGATGCATGGCGTGAGGCCGAAAGTATGATATTGTATTAAATAACAGAGGGGAATCCACCGATTTGGAAAACTACAGCCCCATTAGTTTACTTCCTACGCTAGACAAGCTCCTGAGTAAAATATTTACGAAGCGATTAACCTATAAACTTGGACTTCTATCAGCCGGTAGAATATGCAAGGTTCAAAAAAGGCTTTTGCACACAAGACCATTTGCAGAAAAAAGCTCTCGCCTCTGTTAAAACATGAACGATTCGCGCATCAATGGACAGGGTCCAAATCGATTTCAGATTTTCCAAACTAATTCGAAATATACATCAAAGTTTCACAATGGATGTTATGCTGAAAGAAGACACGGAAACAGATCAGTAAACCGGAAGGAAATTAGGAAAGGTACTCAATACCACCCAAACTCTTGATATTAACACTAGAATATTCATTCAAGCAAATCAACTGGGGAGGAAGAGATGTGTCAATAGATGGCCAATACCTAAATCACCTACGATTTGCCGACGATATTGCACAGCAAAGCTCCAAAATATAATACATTAGTTAAACAGGGCTTTACGAAAAGCAATATTACAAATAAACTTGCAAAAAAACGAAGAAAACATAGTAATCCATTTAGATGAAAAAGGAGAGTACTCCTGAAACAAGTAAACAAATGGGCATACCTTGATCACACTATTAAACTAGGACATGAGAACCGAACGAGAACGAGAAGGATTGGTCTAACGTGGCCATTATTTGGAAAACTGAGCTTCATTCTACAAAACATAGAAAGTCCAATATATCTGAGGTCGGAAGTATTTGACTCTTGTATGGTATAAGTTTATTGAAATAAAAGATGCTTTTCTTTCTATTGTATATGTAACAGTAAGTGTGATGAATTGAAAATCATTAATAATAATTAAATATCATTATTAATAGTTATCAAAAGTCGTGGAAAAAGTAAATAGATAAGTACCAGTACATACTATCACCACTCATTACCGCTTTGGACTACTGTCTAAACGCGGGAGGGTTGCGGGCATAAAAATCGACAATGAACAAAAAAATCAATTCTTAATCGATTTTGTGTAATATTAGAATCTATTTTTTTAGAAGAAATAATTGATTTTTTCCATAAAAGGTTATTTTTTCATATCCCTAACCGAGATGGACGGATGACCGGGTGAACGTAGCTGACAAGAACTAGGTAGCTGGCTAAACCGAGAGGAATGGAGTGAAATCCTTTACCCAGGAGAAGAGCTCAGGAGACCGGGAGTAGTAGGAGCTTAGAAGATACTACAGAGATACTAAATTAAGATGAGATATCGATGAAATGCTGCCGAATTATTAAAATAACTGCTACATTCAATCAACCAATTACCCAAATGATTGTCTATTTTCAACATTAATAATACTGACTTTTGTTATAGCGAGCTATTTTCTAAGATTTTACTGAACGTTTATCAAAATGATATTAATGATAAAAATTCTAGATTTGAAACTATGACAGATCAACATTTATGAATATATTATGAAACATATTTTCTTCCCGTTTAAGTTGTCATATTTTTTAATTTATTTTCATTAAATATTAATAATCAACGCAAAAGATTGAAGACCTTTAAAATAGTATATGGAATAACCGAATTCTTCGAAAGTATATTACGACAATTGTGTAAATTATTTTTTTGCTCGTGTTTTATGAGCAATTTTTTGAATATTTTTTTTATTAATATAAGTAATTTAATGGATTTAATCAATGATAATTAATTATTAAGTGTAGGCAAGAAGAATATAGCACATTAACACATAGGTATATATTTATAAATGCATGCTATAGTTAACAGTGCAATTGTGCCACAATAGATTTTTTTAGTTGATTTTTTACGTATGCTGTTCACAATAGAAGGTAAAAATACGAGTATTTTATTTTCAAGCGAATTTTGTGCATTAAGAATAGAGGACATTTTTTTAATGTCGCATATTTGCAGATTTGAAACATGAAAAACGAATAGCTTACATTAATATTTTTATGGAAAAAATATTTTTGAGGTATTTTGAAAATTGGTAATTCAAATTATGATTAACTATTATATGGATCTAAATATTTGGGTTTGTTTGTGTTTTTTTTTAATTTTTATTATATATATTTTTTTTAATTTAAAAGATAAAATATTTTAGATATGCTTACATCTTAGAATTGTTATAATGGGGTCCGCGTCGAAAGTATTTACTTCAAATGATTTAGGTACCATACCTGCTCTTGTGAGATTGGTTTTCTATTCTTGAAGAATAATTTTTAATATCCTTTTCAGAAAATTCATTAGTGTAATATTAAAATGAAGCTTATATTTAGTTAAAACAGTAGGTACATTATATGAATTTACTTTCAAATATTCAAAATTTCATTTTGTTAAGTAAAATACGTAATTACGTGGATTAGCTTTTAGTTGATTTAAAACTTTATTATAAAGGTAACGTTTAAACATTTTCTTTTCAAATACGTATAAAAATCGAATTCACACCAAAATTTTTTGCTATTATAATAATAAAATAGAATGAATTGTAGTTATTTTTGGCAGCCTTCATAAACAGAGATATCATTTTCAATGTATCATGAATATTTTCCATATAACTAAAATTTATGAAAATAATAAAAATATTTTTTTTTGCTATCATCAACAAGAATTAAAAAAATAAAGTTTTAAATTGTTGTTAGGTGTATCAAAAGTTAGAAGAAACTTAGTGGTACGTTATAGTGACACCTATTAGGTTTAATTACGTTTAACAACACATTTAAAATTGATTAATAAAAATTAACAATACGTTTGACACTTAACACTGGTTCAAAAACGGTGAATTGACTGAAGCCACATTTTTCAAATATTAAATTCAAACTCTTCCTGAAATAATATAACGACCATTGTTTGCTATCAGATGTTGGGTTTCCGTTGGAGATCCGGTACTCAAACTGGCGGTGGTTGATTCGGAAATGGCTTCTTTGCATATCATTTCCATTCGACGACTTTCATCTTCTCCTTTTTCAAATGGATCTTCTTCCAGTATCTTTGTCAACGTGTGCTCGTTAGCCTCATCCAATTCATTCTCGATAATGTGGTGTACATGAGGATGGGAATGCGTGTGGGGATGCGTGTAAGTAGGTGGTGGGGAATGTATTCCTGGTAGGTCTTCCACAGGTGAAAAATCTGCGAATCCTCTTTCCAAATCTTCCTGTTTTTGTTGACGAGCCCGTCTGTGATGCTTTGTAGTTAAGACTCCGGTTTCAACGTCTCGTTCTAAACGATGTCCAGATCGTGAACGAGTTAGTTGTGTTTGTACGTAAGCATTTAAATCATCCTCCTCTTTTTTACTGATAATAAAATGAAGAACGACTAGGAATATTCCGACACCAATAGCAAAAGCTCCAGTCGCTACCAATTCGTTCCACCATTTATCGCTACTCCACGAGGACCAGTCATCTGGTAAAATTCCAGAGCATAATAGGAAAACTCCAAGTACTAAAAATACCACCCCTATATGAAGCATTCCAATGCTGGATACCACCTTTGAGTCACCAGCACTTCCATGACGTGGAGTACGTAATTTCGGTCGTCCATCCATACTGCAAATACTGTTGCGGGGAGATGTGAGACCTGATTCAGTTGAATGGGAACTAAATCTCCTTTCACGGGCCCGTTTTTGTTCATCTCGACGTTTTCGCTGGCGTTTGATCGCAAGAGCTGAATGAAGTCCTGCTGCGTGCATGGTTGATGGGATCCTTTAGAGTCCAGGAAAATGAACGGCTCCTCTTCTTCCTGCAACCCGAGGAAGATGATATCACTGCACTAGCACATATAGAGCACTGTGTGTTATAAATTTCACACAAATCGCACTGCACTTTAAGAAATGCACTGATCAATGAAAAATTATTTTCAAATATCGTAATTTATGGCTTGAAAACACGCATGCAACTATAACTTGTGAAAATGCAGAGGACTTTAAATTTTATCTGAAATGAACGAGTAAATATGAATGTGTTTCAATTAATACAATTTACTTTAATCTAAACAATTCTTGTTGATTAAAAAAATTAATTTTTATATTTGAACAATAAAAGGACTATTATTATAATATAAAGTACCTATTTAAAATAAAGTACTCTAATTATAACATAAATATTTTACAGAAAATAAAACATGAAAAAAGTAGCAAAAAATTCGAATTTTTAGATGCACGTCTCAATGTAGACTTTTCAGCAAGTGCTAGTTTTAATTAATTTTAATGAAATTGACTTTGATATGTTTTCAGAATTTTAATAGAAGTGATGATTAACATCGTCTGTTCTAATTACAAAATTCAATTATCATTTTTCACATAAGGAAATATTTGCAACTAACAATTACTCTTTTCAGAATAATAAATTGTAAGCAAAAAAAATAACATTTGAAAAATAAGTTGATACCTCTAAATTAAATAGGGATATTCGGCAAAAAATATTTTTATGAATGCTTATACGTTACCATTACAACTCAGAGATCGAAACATTAATTTCCTTATAACTTATGACCATTAGCCTATGTTTTATATTAGTGAATATTATTTTATTTCAATAGTGAATAGGTTACTGAAAGTTATGAAACAATTTGGTACCGAAAAAAATACAAAAAATTCTGCACTGATGGATCCGTACTAAATAAGCAATCAAAGTGGGCCATTATAACTAAAAAAATAACCAAAACTACTCCTGCAGGCTGAATGGTGGAAATTCAATTTTAATCTAGGAGGTTGTAGCACAATTATTAATACCTAAAAACATTAAAAAAAACTCAAAACGAAACCGTCAGTTATCTACTCGAATTCAGTATCATGCTTAAATGCTTTAAAAAGTCGGTATAATCCAGGTAGGAATTTATAACTGATCCAGATTTTAGTTATATTGAATTTTTTTTGTTCAATTATCTTGGTTGAATGGCGTTGACACTTGGTCAGCCTTGGACCAGGCTTGGTAATTATCAACTGACCGAAGACTAGCTCTGTTGTGTTGAGTATTGAGAGTTCCTTATATGGGAGTCAAAATAAGGTAATAATACACATATAAGAAAAACTAGACCATATGCTCAGAAACAAGTATCTAATAAAGCTAATCAGGATCTCTGGGCACCATGGGATAGACTACAAAGAGAAAGCGGACGAAGTTATAAAAAAGATAACTACCCAAGAACTGTTCGACCACTAAAAGCAGGCATTGACAGATTGGAAGAAACAAGTCAAAATTGAAATCTTAAAAATCTGGGACAGTATATGGAGGAATACACCTTAAAATTACTATTTTAAGAGATTCAGTCTAGGATATATCTCCAATCTCATCCATGTCAAGAAATCAATCAGTGGCTATAACGAGACTCAGAATAGGACATAGAAGGATAACGCATCAACAAATAATGCAGAGGGGGAGCCCTTACTACGACAAATTTGGAGAGATGCTTACCATTTATCATCTTCTAATAGACTGCACAGCCCTAGTCCACTGGAGGAAGAATTGTAGATTAGGATGTAACCTTAAGAATATGCTAAGCAACAGGGACTAAACAAGAAGGGCCAAACGTTTACGGAGTATGGATTTAAGGAGTCCGAACGGTTTAGGCTTTTTCACAATATTTATGTACACAATAACAGACCTAGATCATAGTTCTCTTTTCTGTCACTAACAGTGCAAGTATTCAGAACGTACTAAAGGTTACTAAGGTTTTAAGAAGGCATTCCAATGGAAGCTTGATAAAATGTGACGCCACCATTAGTATGTTTGCAGTACTAAAATCGAAACTTAAGTAAGTTAACTATGGTAACATAAGTCAACATAAGTTAACACTATTGTGGCAGCGCTATATCTTGGCATATTTTCCATTGGGCAGAAAATTAGAATTTACTGTTTTTAATAACAAAACCACTTTCTCCGTAATGATTCAAAATCGTACTTTGCAAAGTGAAGCGTACTCTACTGACACTGGACCTCAAATTAATGCCATTTTTTTAACATTACGTTCGGACTCCTTGTATCTATATTCCGCGATAGAGTTTTTGAAAGTGACCAGACTGCTTAATGAAATTTAAAGTGAGAGTGACTAATAACTAATTATTAATCATAATCAAATATAACTAAACAAAGGGGGCCAAAAAATAGAGTCAATCGATATTAAAATGCAAAAACCCAGTAAAAAATAAATATTAAGTCTAATTAAAAACCAATATTAACAATAAAACCAATTATAGAAATATAAGTGAACCGAATGTCGCAAAATAAGCAATGACGTTTAAGCGGCTTTAATCTGAAGAAAAAAAATTCTCTTTGTGTTTGAAGAAAAATATATATTAGCTTGTTCGGAAAGATTTTTTGTTTTTTTTGAGAAAATGAAAGACGATTTTTTATAGTGTATGTGAATTGTTGTCCCTTCTGGTTCAATATATTCTGCAATCTTCTAGTAGCTTAATTACACGCTTATTAAATGTTTGTTCTTTGATGGTAAAAAGCTGATCCAGGTGGTTTTTGACCTCTATACGTGCCGTCTAAAAAAGCTCATGCTTTAGATGTATGAAAGCTCATGCATGAGTTGTAATGTCACATCTACCATATTCTTTAGATCTGGCAACTTTAGATCCGGTCTCTACAAAAATTTGTAGACGGCAAAACCTTTATATCAAATGAGGGGGGTTAAAAATTACCTGAACCGCCTGAGTGCTTTGAAGTCAAAGAATAAAAATTTTTTGCTACTACCAAAAAGACGACAGACGGTATTGGATTAGATTGAACAAAAAATAATTCAATAAAATATTCATACACTATACGAAAATCGTCTTTCATTTTCCCAAAATAAAAAAAAATAAAAACATGAAATTACTTTCCGAACAACCTAACAGATGTGCCCACGAAGAATAAATAACAGATGGAACGAAATAGGCAATTCGTTAGTTCTTGGATCCTCAAAAATTTGGATAAGCTTAGTTATTTTTTCAGCCACTAATGGCAGCAATGTCGAGAGGGCACTTGATGTACTGAATTGTTATGGGCTGTTCGCGTTTTATTATCGTTATTCAAACTTAAGTTAAAGCTTTCAAAAGATTACAGGAAACAACACAATATGTTAATTGCGATTGTTTATTCTACTTTTTGTAATTTTAAAATTACAAAAAATAAAATAATAAAAATGTGACGTCGTTATATGTTCATTATCCATAAAACTATGAGCTTCTTATGAATAATATGAAAATTATTTTTGCGCTTATCTTTAAACGTGGTGTTACACTGACACTAGAGCCCTCTGCACCGTCTAATCATTTAGTGACCAATATTGTAATACATCGTTCGTTCTCATGTTACTTATACTTCGTGGACGTGCCCTGATTATCTCTGAGCCTTTTCTTTTAAGTTAACAACTCGTATCAATTATAGAAAACGATTATAAACCTAATAAAATCTTACGTATATACACATTAACATTCAAATGTATACAGATCTAGATACAAAGAATGTTAAAATATATACATTATAAATTTGTATAACAAGTCGAACGATAATCTAATGCGAACCTAAATTTGATTGAACCGAATAAAATCGTATATACAAAAAATATCTGCTTCTAATTTCTAATTAGTAAAATCTAATGGTTATTTAAAAAATGCTGGTTTAATTTTTTTCTATAACTATAGCGATTTAAAATTAATATAAATAGGAGTTTATCAAATTTAAAATGACTTCCAGAAAGCTTTGAAATGTTTTCTTAAATAAGGCAAAAACATATTTTGCTCATCCTAAATTTCAAGTTTATTTTTATTTCTTTCTTGCTATCAACTACCTTATTACGCAAACACGTATTCGACCATTTATTTTGCAAGTAACATCAAATCACAAGTTTCCAATTTATATTGTCAATTATTTTTTCTCACATTTTTGTAAAATTATGTATTTGTGTGTTATATATGGAAAATATAATGCGTGTGCTACGTTTTTTTTTTTAATTTCCATAAATTTTTATGATTAAAATAATAATGAACTTTTGTTCTTTTATTAAAATATACTAAAAATACAAGGGTAAAATATAATAATAGATGTGAAAAACAAATTAAATCGATTATTAAAATCTCATTAATATCCAAACAAAAATGTCTTCCGATTGGTTTTTAATTGCTTTTTCTATCTGTTCAGTTGATAATTTGCAGGGAAAAAATCAATTTATTTTTTTCATAATATAAGGGATGAATAATTGGTCATGAAAGGTAGAGTCAGAGAGTATTTAGATATTTATAAAGTCGACAATTTTATAGATCGTCCTTTAAAGCACTTTAAAACTAGCAATATAAAAAAGGTACACTTAATATAAAAAACTAAATTTAGCATAACAGAAACTAAGCAAATGCTAAAAAAAAACAATTTTTTAAAAATATCTTTGCAATGTTCGTCACTAAAGTTCCTGCTTAAATAAAATGTTATACTTCAAAGGTAAATAACCTGTGGTAATGATTAAGTCTACTTTGGAAATTTGAAAATCATTACGGATGGTAGATTGGAATAGCTACTATTTCCCAGATTTTTGAGGATCTAATGAACACATATTAGCAATCATTTATTTGACTAAGTTTCAAAAAAAGTTGGCACCTAATAGTTTTATTTCTTTGTCATTCTTTGAATATAAAGTTAATTTTCAAACAGTTAGTAGTTCAAAAGTTACACTGCAATAATTAATCAAACTATAAATATAAAAACTATAGCAAATTCTTTAGTGCCCAACTGAAACTAGTTTTTACGGCCCAAATCGAAACCGAATTTTGGCATCTGTCTCAGTTTCGGCTGAAACTTTCATATAAGGTCATGTTTTCGTAGAAAAAAAAGTTAATCATAATTAGTCAGTATTTACTTTTAAATCCTATAGGTATTGAATTGTCTATTGATTATCTAGAATAGTCTATTTAATAGTCTATTGAATTAACTAGAAATTGGATTGAATTGAATTTAATAGTCTATTGAATAGTCTATTTATTTAATCTCTTATATTTGAGCTAATCATTAACATAAAATATTATTAACATTTCTGATTTCAAATAAATTATATAAGCTGAAATAAGGGGTTGATTTGAAACAAAGGCATCTAATAGAAATTTTAATATTAGTTACGAATAAAGTAAAATAATAAAAATAGTTACAAAACAAAATTATTTTTTACCTTATATGTTTAGAAACACAAAATAGAAAGTATTCTTTCTTATATCTTAAAAACAAAATCTTCTAAACTTTGATCAGTTTTCTGTCGAACTGAAAAAAATTATTAAAGATAATATTAAACAAAATTTTAATGAATGTATAATTATCAGTATTCATAATTAAAGAATCAAATAATAAGTGAAAAACAATAATATTTAACATTTTTATGTCACGAATTCAGTTTCGATTTCGGTTGTAGTTTCGGCTTGACGACAGCCGAAACCGAAACGTTCTGTCGGACACTAAAATTCTTACAATTCCTGCAATTACTTTTACAGTAATTATTTCAAAGATGTTTTCTGGAATGTGTGCTTCTATTTATAATTTAAAACCCAGATATCATGTCGCAATACTCTAATCATTTTGAACCTTTATTATTTCAAATTTTGCAATGAAAAGGGGGAAATCTCTCAAGTGAAACGGTAAAAGCTAAAGTACTTTTTGAATTTTGACACCAATACGTATTCTCAAAATATAATGAGAAATGCAAATTGTGTTTGTAGAATTTCGACCCCAACAAATTAAAAACACGTTAATCAAACTTACAGGAAAATATGGCATACTGATAGGAAACTCACGTATGTAATACTAAACGTTTTGTTCATATGTAACATCAATAATTAATTCACACATTATGTACTATAATTTACTTCTATTAATTGAAAATATTGCGTTTATTGCATGAATGTCTTTGACAACTTTGACAAATGTAGCTCTTTTGGTATAATCGTCACAAAATAAAAAAAAATAACTATATCAAATTAACCAACTCTTAGTTTACCAAAATAGCATTTAGGATTTGGTCGCTGTGGTTCTACAAGTAATGGTTTACTGCAATTTAAATGCCTAATTAGAAAAACTCTTTACCGATTTTCGTCAACCATATGGAATGAGCAAAGAGTGGTCAGTTACATACACTATTTAGATACACTAACCAACTAAATAACCGAAACTGAAAAAAGATCGATCAAAATAGAGATTTTATTGAGTTGCAATCCCATTCATATACGCAACGTTAACATTTTTTAGTTATCTTTTTTTTACTGTTTTTTACCGTCGCTTGATAACTACTAAGGTCTTTAGCGACTCTAGGTTAAATAAAAATCCGTAAATCGAGACATATCAAAGTTTGTTCAATACATTCGAAACCAACACTTACTAGTTTTGGAGCGGTCATCTTGACCACTCGGCCACTAGTAGGCTTTCTAATAATCTCAATAATAGTAGACTCAATAATATTTTCACTTCTTCCTCCTCTATCCTGCAATTTTTATTCTTTCATAACTTAACCAAAGACCCTACATATTTCCATACTAAAAAAATAAAATAAATCAATAAAACGATATTCGTTTTAATAACTCATTAATGAGCAGACAATATTTTTTTAAAGCATATGATATTATAGGAGGGTGAAGAGGTGGGTTTGTAAAAACGAGTTAAAAATGTCTCTGTGGTTTATATTTAGATATTTTTGCAAAAACAAGCATCCATTTTGTTCATCTACAAAAAAATGCTGAAACATAATTAAAATAATTCAACAACCAGATTCTAAATATTAAACCATAAAAATTTGAGATAAATTTTTACGAGAAACTTTTCCCAGCGATGTCCGCTCACCTCGAATAATTGAGGTATTTACATATTAATAAATTGTATGGTAAAGTTTTTGCTTGCCTTGATATTAATTTTCACGTTTTAACGTTTTTTTTTAATTGATTTATAATTAATTTCAAAATAGCCTATTAAGTTTGCAGATGTTTAATATTCGGAAATTTATTGCGACGTTAAACAAATTATACTATATTGAGTTCCAAACCGAATACATATTATATAGACTATATATACATTCAAACTGTAAGTGCAAAGTGATAAATTGATTGGCTTGAGGCCAGTTTCATCTTGCCTATATTTTCTCTTCAACCTTAAGCTTTGGCTGATCGAAATGATGTTTTTCCAATCAAGTTTACTAATTTCAACGGTAAGTATATTTTCAATGATATATTATGCAAAAATAAATAACAGTTGCGATTATGTTTCTTGTTAACTTAATAAAATGTTTATTTTCTTATTCATAATGTTCATTTCACCTATATTGATTTATCTTAATGCTACAGGGAGAGTAAATTTCACTGTTGTAACATTTTTTGTTATTTTACGATAATGTTGGTACGACATTGTTTTTGTTTTACTTAAGAATGAAAATGATATATTTTTTGTTTATTTTTTTGACTTTTTTCCTTAATAATAAAACATTAACTTGACTTTTTTATTTAACAAAAAAAAAAAGTTGTTTTCTCAATTGTTTAACAACAAAGTTCAATAATACTTCAAGAATAATTGATTAAGGTATAGAAAAAGTTTACAAAAACTACTAATGGACGAGTGGTCTAGGTGGTCGCGCTAAAATTAGTAGATATTGGGTTCGAACTTCAAGATAACTAATTTTCTAATATTCCTTGGTTTCCATACTTTTATAAGCTCTAGTTGATTTTTTCGTTCCAACCTATTATAATTCCGGCGAAACTAAAAAGCTCAAAAAGTCAATCTTTAGTTCGATTTTGTTTTATTTCTTTTTAAAACTATAATGTGATTAAAATATTAAAAATAAATTTAGTTTTTGAGCTTATATTATACACATAATTTATTTATATGTTTTTAAACATAGAAAATAGTTTCTTGAGCAAGTTGTCTAAAAATTAAACCTTTGTTTGGTTGAGTTTGGTGTTTATTATTGATTAATTACACTATAACTATGATACAGAGACTAAAAATAGATGTTTATGGACTAATAATTGCTTAGGTACATTAACGGTCAGTCCTTTAGGGAAACGTTGTACCTATTTCTAAACAAAATATACAAATATTTATTGATAATGTTGATAAAATATGACATATAGGAGAAGCATAAATCATAAATTTACCACCTTTTTCAACAATAAAAGTTTTCTCATTTAAAATTGATTAGTTTGTTTGAAGAGTTGGAAGTTTGTCCTTCATTTTTTTCAAATTGTATCATCATTTAATATATTTCAAAATATGTGGTAATTATTAATTTTTTTAGTATATACTTTGTCACAAAAACCATTGAATTTAAGCAGGCAATATTAGAAAAGTTTCATGACCAAATTCGATCAAAACTGTAAGTTTCTCTTAGCATACCTTTTTTTAAAGCTTTTTAAGACCAATATGTAAGTTTTATATTTCATTTAAAATGTATCCATTTTATCCCTTATATTGTGCCTTGAACTATCAATATTAATCAATATATTTATCAGTCTATCATTATTTAATTTTTTTTATAATATGGTATTTACAGGGCTTTATAGGTAAAACCTCCTATACATAATTCGCAGGAACAAAGAATCACAAAGCCTACTGGTGGCCGAGTGGTCAAGGTGGCCACTTCAAAACTGGTAGGTGTTGGGTTTGAATCTCGTATCGAACAAATTTTATAGCGATATTTCTCGATTTACGGTTTTTTACTAACCCAAGAGTCACTAAAGACCTTGATAGTTATAAAGCGACGGTAAACAACAACTAAAAAAATGAATCACATAAGTAACAGTTAAAATTGCTTGACAACTTTTTTTGTATACATATTTAAGTCTAAGAAAACACAAGAATATGATCTTTAAGGTGTAAGTTTTCATCGACACGGTTATGCCACTATTAAAATATAAAACATCGTTAAAGTATATAGAAGTACAGCAGCGTATGAAGCCAATAAAAAGAAAATGTCGACGCAATAACCGTGTGTGCTATATTTTAAGAACCAATGGGACTCATTTTCTATTCTTTTTTTTTTGTCGCTTTAAAGCTTTAAGGTTTTTAGTAATTCAAGGGTTAATAAAAATCATAGACCGAAGAATATTGAAAATTTGCTCGATAGAGGATCAAACTTTGGACTTTTGAAGCGGCTATCTTGACCACTCGGTCGCCTACTTTTTACCTCTTAAAGATTCAAAATCTATTTGTCATTTGGTTCATATAGTAATTTCTCTTAGATTAACAAGAAATCCAAATTTCATAAACATAGCTGAAACAGTTATTGAAATATTTGGTCAAACAATCTGAAATTTTATCCCTGGCTGACTAACATACACATAGATAACAAATCTAGCCCACTTCCAGATCACTTAGAAAGTTGAAATTTTGCGTCTACCTTAATTGTCTGTGTACAAAGGACATAATAAGAAAACAATGATTTTTTACAATTTGAAATAGTTTCCAAGTAATCGCGATAGAACCAACTGGTGAACCGATTTCAGAAATGTCTATATATTGACAACGAGAGGTATAATCTCAGTTTAAAGTTAATCAAACGTACACTACTACTACAATGATTTCACTTCATTTTAGCGCTTCGTATCGTTGAAAGTAAGAACCACTGATAAGAACCATAAATACTAAAACTGCATGTCACGCCATCTCTACTTGTAGAAAGAAACCCTTTATTTTGAATAACGAAGCTTACGCTCTAATATTTCTGATGTTCAAGAAACTACAGAAAATAACATAGCAAAAAAATAATGTCTTTAGCATAAACGCAGGAAACATCACTTTTTAATGATGATTAATCGCTTTTTAAAAAGTACTGTTATTTCATCAAAAATATAAATGTGCAAATTGAGGCCAAGTTCAATCGTAAGAATATGCTTGATTATAGACTTCGTCGACAAAAAAATTTCAAGTTCTATCGATAAAACTGAATTTATGAGATATTTGGATATTGGGATTATTTTGATGGGACGTACTATTAAAACAGTGTTAATTATATTATCAACTACTACAAATTTTGAATTTCAAACTGTTTTTAGTAAACTACCTAGACCAGTTGTATTTAAGCTTTTAGTAGCCGCCGCTCCTAAAAATTATAGAATATTATTCGTACAAAAAAAAAAATCAAATGTAACAATAATACATAAATAATTTAAATAGCAAAACTGAAAACTAACACTTATTTGCCAAATTTTGTGAAACCTCACGTATTACAATAATTATGACAAAATTATCAATTATGTTACTTTTCATTTTGAAATAAAAACTTCTTTAGCATCGTTGTGACTTGAAATTCTATGAAACGAAAAAGCGACAGTAAAAAGAGAAACATAAAATCTATGAGATTTAACATGCAAAAGAATGAAGTAGGAAACATTAGTATTTCCTATGGATGTGCGCACCTGCGTATTACGCTATTTGAGAATAGTCATCATAGCAACCAATAACAACTATGTTAAATCGTTTATTGTAATTGTTTGCATAGTTATTTATTATTTTAATTATTTTAATAAAATTAATTTTCAAGTATGCCGAAAACGAATGCAGATTATTGTCTTGATTATCAAAAAAAGTAAAAAAAAAACAAGGCTATAAAGACGTCAAAAAGTTTAACAGAACGTATTCGTGAATTTTGTGCACGCAGAAAATCATTATTAAATTTGAAAAATAATAGTTCTACTATGTTTAATAATGACTCGACTGTGCAAAATAGTGAAAATAATGCTAGTCAGTACTTAATATTTTCTAATCGCATATTTCGTCCTTAATCATGAAGTTTCATTAAAATAAAAGTTAATTTAAAATTAATTCTGATATTACATATAATTTTTCAGGTGTCACTTAAGTGGATGTACAGCCAGCGAACTCCTTATCCACAATAAAGTTGCTCATTAAGAATTTCGTAAAAAACTTTTTAATAATATATTCGGTCATATGTGCTCCGTTTGTGAACGATTGTGGTTCCAAGGAGACTTAAAACCACCACGAGCAGGAAATGAAGATGAAGATGTTTTACGGTTAATGATTGAAAATTATAATGCAAGTGATAATATTTTACTGTGCAGTACGTGTTTCCAAGCAATCGAGAAGAATGTAGTTCCAACAATGTCCAAATACAATGGTTTCAAATATGAAAGGATACCTGCATCATTACCCTCACTGAATTTATTTCATACTACAGTTATCATAAGCTCTCGTATCATTTATCGAAAATGCAAAGTTTGATTCAGAATAAATTTATGTAATATATATGTAAATAAAACGTAAAATACGCTCTACAATCATCCTACTCATAACATTTTACATTCGTCTCAATTGATGTTCACCTTTTTTGAAGGTTTCACTTCATCGGCGTGTGAACTACACAATGCACACATGTGTTTTTTTTTTCAATTAGAATTTCTCAAATATTATGTTAAAAGCTGATAATTATGTGACAATTGGCAACACTTTGTGGCATTTATGGCCGATCACCAATCTCCAGTGACGGGATGATGAAAAATCAAGTATTGTGCTTCTATCCAAGATTAAAGTAAGCTTTTACAATGTACCTATGAGATCACCGTTACCGTTACATTTAATCATACATAATAATACATGTTTAAGAATAATGAGATATCATTAAATTTATCTATCACTTACATACGAATCGCTTATAAAAACTAGTAGCATATATTTTTTTTATTTCTTAAGGTATAAAAACTTAAAAAATTATTACATTTTCGCGTCTCTTCTGTTAAAAATCGCTGAGATAGACAACCAGAACAACAATAGAATGCACTTATACAGGTATCCACTTACCGGTACTAAAATTTGGTCATTTTAACAAGGCGTCAAATATAATATGTGCTAGAGAAATTCACTTGAGTTTTTTCAGTACGTTCAATAGCATAAAACAAACTCTCAACTTGATGACTTATGTTATCGTATCAAAAGAAATCAATAATCTTACTACAAGTTTAAGAAATATAAATATGGTTATGTGTATAAAATAAACCCTACTGTTGCTGCAGTTTATTATTTAAAATAATAATAAAAAGATTATTTTTTTTTAAAAAAAGTTTCTTACTGTTTTTAAAAAAGTAAAATTACTATTTAAATAATATTTTTTACAACATAAAAGCTTGAAAAATTTAATTAACATTTATCTTAAATAAATAGCTCTGTATAACTATTGTATAACGAACTCGTGTGGTGGAAAGTTAAAGATTTCTTTGTTGAAATAAAGTTTGTTGTCGCCTTTATTCTCTTCATTATTATGAAACCACTGACAATAAAGATTTAGTTAATATTTCCAGTAGCGTGTAATAATGCCTACAAGCTAATTCACTTATTTTTAGTTAAAGAAACACTTGAATTGAGAGATCTTGTCGTTGTAATAGAATGCACTTTTCTTTTGCTTTAGAAAGCTCACCATAAGCTTGAATACCATATATCCGTTTCTAAGATAACTAAAAGAATTAATGAAAATGTTTAATACAATACAATAATACAAACATAAAACAAGCATAAATATTTCTTTCAAAATATAAGCATCTTTTTAGCAGAGATATTTGTATGTATTGGTTAAAATACGTTTATGCAATGAAACGTATCAATTTATTGAAAATCAATGAATGTAAATACATTTCAGAGAAAAAATAAAATCGCTATAACGTATAACGATATGAACATTTATGTTTTATAAATTGAAGAAAATCAGAGGAAAAAATCAATATTAAATTATCTCTACCAAAAAGAAAAAAGAGAAAGATATAAAATTGATTTAACAATATATTTTTGAATTTAGAGTACATTTACTTTTATTAATTTTATTTAAAGGATAATTCAACATTCCCCTATTTTTCTGAGGGCAAAAAAATATAAAATGAAACTACTTTGAAATTAAGTTTGTACTTATGTAGGTACCGAAGAAATAAATAAAAAATATAATTAAAAAAATATATTATGTAATAAGTGTCACAATTAAATTTTCTATTTCCATCAAATACCAATACAAGCACGGAAAAAACAGTAATTGTTACCTACCCTTATAAATTGGATCAAACATAAATTTATGTTAGTACCTATTGGAAAATTTATTATCGTTACATTTTCCGATAATTGTACGTTATGTTGTAAAAGACAGTTTCCTGTTAGTAATTATTACATTGCTAATTGGTTATGGAAAATAAAACCTCTAGTTGTCATTAATATAGGTAGATAGGGTTAAACATGTTTTCTTTATATAAAGGAAAAGTGAGATAACTGTTATCAACACTTATCAATCTATATTATATAACCACAAATAAAAATAAAGTGCCGTAGGGGAAAATATACTTTTGATATTGGAACCCGTCGTTTTATAAGATTATCTCAGTTTCAGTTTCATAATATATTTGATGATGTCACTTTAATGTCAAAAATAATACAACTAAGCAGCAAAATGAGAAATAAAAACACTAAAAGCATTTCAACATTGTATGTTGTATATATACTATGCCTTTCATAAACTTTTGAAAAATTTCAGAGTATTTATTTATCATTCTTAAATCCTATTTTAATATTTCTACTTTCCTTATTTTTTCTCACTTTAGAGTTTAAAAAGAAAAATAACAGTATAAAGTTACACTTCCGTAGTAGAATATGAAAAGTAGAATCCTTATAATGCCTATTATAAATACACTAACGTTTAACACGTATTTTTATGTGTACTTTTTGTGGTGAAATTTCCAAAATCTTTCAACAAATTTTCAAATGGAAAGAGTAATTTGAAAGGAATGGACCAAAAATTGATTTTAAAAAAGAAAAACTGACTAAATTCGATTAAAAACCCTAAATTATCGAATAATCGAGTAATAGTTATTTAATTATCGGGTATCGAAAAAGACATAAATATACGAACTCACAAAATGGACGAACGCATTCGCTGTGTGCGTGTGTGACTGCAGCGCCAAACAAGATATGAACTACAGGAGGCTGTTAAAGTATGTTTTCTTATGCATGTTAATAACAATTTGCATAGTACAAAGTATTTGTTATAAATAATTAAAAAAATATCCAAATAAAGGAATATATGTGGTAACTTATATTGATTGTTGATTTGTGTTTAAGTAGATTTAACCAAAAATATGTAAATATAATTAATACAAATAACGATTAATGCAGTAGACATACGGTTAAGTTACTTTAATGAATATCAAATTCCAAAAATAATAGGAGACAAAGAAACAAATAATTATAAAATAATGAAATAGTTGTAGAAAAAAGTTCTTGCTAATAGTATTTAAAAATTGACAATTGAAAAAAATAGGCATTAATATATTAATTTATTTCTTTAATTTCTGACTACAATTTTTTTAAAATTTTTACAATAATTTAGCTCTATCCATGGATCCATGGATTAGTACTATCCTTATATATATATATATATATATATATATATATATATATATATATATATATATATAGTTCAATTAACATAGCGCCCAGAGTAGCCGACTTCCATTACAATATTTGTAACGCCAATTATTTTTCTCTCTCATGATACACCTAAAGAAGTGTAACTTCAAATATGAAAATAATATACTGTCTCCATTGCACCAAGGACGTCACTCATGGCCCAGTCAATATATCGATCGACAATAATAAATAATAAAATAAAAACCGATGCTAAATAAAAATAAGATAGGTAGAAAGTTAAAATTCCTTTTATAGTACAATCAAATCTGGCAACGTTACATTTTCAACTTTGTTTTTTATTCTATTCGTGATTTTTTTGTTAATTCAATTCTAATATGTATTAATTTTCTCTATTATGGCTACATTTTCATAATGAGCCGATTTTTTTGCGAATTAAATTAAAAACAAAGTAGAAAATGCAACGTCACTAGATTTGACTGTTCTAAAAGTGACTTGAGACAGGAAGAATTCGTTAAATGTTTTTTTTTAAACACTCTTTTTTTTGCTATTATTAAGCAAAATGCGTGTAATTATTACGATTGTACCACAATCAGGAAAATAGATAAAAAATTAACGACTATTCACTGCTTTCTTAATTGAGTTAGATAGTGCATTTTCAGGTTTGTCTTACTATACCGAGGTATACGTCGGCTATTTTGCTCCAAGATTCTCAAACAATTCTGGGATTCGAAAGAAGTATGTCTGTTTTTAAAGTTTTTATGTTTTATTCCAAATAAACCTATTAGTGGTTATTGGTTATTTTCGCACCCCACCTAAAGATAAACCTCTCATGTTTGACCCAAGTTAGTCTTTGAATTTGAAAGAAGTTATTTAAAGAAATTGCGGAAAAATAAGTTAGAGGTGGCAGACCAATGGTCAAACTAAAGAATGACAAAACTTCAGTGCAACAAAGGTCTAATACGTGAGATGTCGATAGATCTTGAGAAATGGAAAAAAAGGTTCAACTTAACTTTTTAATTTAAACCAATAGTTGATGGACTATGGCCTTTTGAAGTAGCAAAAAGTTTGTTCTTTTCTCGTTAACTTGTCAACGTGGTAGAAAACTAAAAATAAGTAGAACCTAAAAAATACTTTCAACAAAAATTGCTTTGAATAAAACATGTCGTTTAAGTTTTGAGACATGCAATATTTTTCGTTTACATTTTTTTTAAGTTTAGCGATTACATAAATAAATTCTGTTCTCAGAGAATATATTTGAAAAATACTACGATATATGGACTTCTCTGTGTTATAAATTATTTCTTTTTCAAATCAATCAACCTATAGAAGTATTACTTCACCGTTTTTTTATAAATACTGATTTCTTCATTAAGTCTGACCAAAAATCCGCTGAAAGTGCATGTTAGTCATCAAAAACAAATGAGTGTGTAAGTTACAGTGAATTTGTATTACCAGTGAAAATATATTAGATAGAGATACTATGTATTAGGTAGACCTTAGTGATTTAAAAAATAATTCACGGAGGGAAGGCCTATACACTGTCTCTATATACATACAGGCACTTCTATTATTTTTTAATTCGCTAAGGTCTACCTAATATATTAATATACCTAATATATCTACCTAACATATTTTCACCAGTGAGAATATATTCTAATATAAATTCACTGTATTATATACAAATACGTGCGATAATTGAATCATTAGCTGAAGAGCGAGTAATGGGAGATTGGGAACTATTATTACCACTACTGTATTGCCTATTATTCTTTGTGAACTTTTTTGGTTGAAAATTTAAATAATATTTGCTTCTTTATTTTATGGTGATCAACCGGATTAAAACGTCTTCAGCTTTGCTGTGAATGATGAAGGTTTTGTAGACCTAGAGTTTTTAATATTTTCATTATTAATTATTTTTACACTAACTGTTAAGAGTATTTTTGTTTAGAATTAGTAAAATTATTAAATTTTTATCATTGAATCATTGATTCTGATCCTTGCTTAAGCCTGACTAATGCTATAAGTACCTATGGTTAGGTATATTTAAAAAAATTTGTATATACTAGATGTGGAAATATGAAACCAGATTTTTGTCTTAAAAATAAGCATTTATTATTTCTAAATGAAAAAACTTATTTTATTGAAGATAATTCCCTCTATTAACTATACATTTTTACCATCGTTCTGACAATTTATTGATACCATAACAAACAAAAATTTCATTTTTGGAGCAAAACCCGTAATGGAGTCATTTTTGTAGATCTTTGTAAGATGTGAAGAGCTGCTCAACTAGTGCGTATCCCATCAGTCCACATAAATAATTAACTGAAGGATTCAAGTCTTGGAGTTAAGCTACATACGAAAGTATTTCCCAAATGGATATCCTAATCATATCTTTTACTCGACTTTCTGTGTGGCCAGGGGAATTATTATGCAGCGAAATCACTTTGTTTTGCCTATTTTGATATTCCAAGTCTTTTTCGCGCTAAAGCTTGGTTCAAGTCTACTATCACAAGTCGTTGTTGCATTACTATTCTCATCCAACAATTCTTATAGTTAAATGTCTTTCAAACTTTTTCGGTGCTCTTCTACGTTTTTCCCTCTCCAAGTCAATATCACCATTTTTAAATTTTTTTAAGCCCGTCAAAACACTGAGATTTCCTAAGAGTATGCCCAACTTTAACTTCAACAAGCATGCGATGAGATTCCACAGCTTTTTTTGTTTAAACGACAATGCTGTTGAAAATAAATCCTGTCCCTGAGTCGTACTTTTTGAACACAAAATTTGACATGTTCGACGCTATTAAAAACAATTAAGTCCTAGGATATATACACTTTTGAGAATTGAAAGTCTTTGTCAGCTATCAAAACAAAAACTTTCGTACTGAAATAGTTTGGCAGATCCTCTATAAGTAACTAGTATCACTTATTGACAAATTCTTATTTCATATTTACCCACATAGTATTCCATACTTTAAAAGATTTTTTATATTTTTAAATTATACTATTGTACCGTCAAAATGTAAAAATTAATGAATGATAATATATGTCCTATGATTCAATTTCTTTCTTTATTACCTGATGATGATAGCCAAAGACTATTGAAACGCGTCGTAATCAAGAAAAAAATTGAGTCATAGGACATATATTATTATTCATTAATTTATTAATTGTGATTCGGAAATAATAAATAAAATATTTATCAATGTTAAATATAAAAATTCATACTTTCATGTAGGTAAGTAATTCGCCTCAACCAAACCAAAACAAATTAGAGGGAAATATATTAGGAAGGTGAACCGTTTAAAAAAAATAATAGGACTTCAAATTTTAGCTGAAAATTCCAAATTCCTCAGGTGCTTGACTTGCACATGGAGTAACTATGATGAATCATTCTCAAACACTTTACAAGAACGAATTCGTGATCAACATAATACAAGAGTCTGAATTAAAAAATTATTGCAAGTTTTATTGCAGTTAATTTTAATTTAATTCGAAAATATTATAGTGGTAATAATTTCATTGTTATATTTTTGGGAATGACTAAAGAAAATATGTGATTATATGATCAAACAATTCAGAAAATTTCTTGACCAATCATTGTGCAAAATTGATTTAGTACTTAGAACACAAAATCACACAATATAATTTTTACTACATTTTTTGTGATTAGTAATTATTGTTTTCACTAATGCAAACTATAAAACTATTTTTAAATGTCAATTTATATGGTCAGCATGAATTGTAGTTTATGAAATGAAGTTAAAAAGTAGAATGAGTAATGAGTAGACAGGTAAATGTTTTTCTCTTTTTTGTGGAATATAATAAGATGCAAAGGTAAAAATAAGTGACAATTAATTTTTATTGGTGTAGTTATCTAGACACACACACACACATAGCTCATTTACATATCACAATACTAATAAGCCTCAATTTATTATATTTAATTTTTATTTAAATCATTTTTTTATTCCAATAAAACTCTTTCGTGTTTAAAGTTGAGATTAACAATATAGGTAACAAAAATAGAATTAAAATATCTTTGTCATGCGATTTTTCTGAAAGATTTTATAAAAAATACCTATTACAAAAGCATACCAAATGGCGTGCATTATTCGATTTATTTTTGCACTGAAAAGTTAGCGGTTATAATTTTTTTTCATTTCAATCGATAGTTGATAACCTTTCAAAAGATATATATGTCATGTATATGTATATGTCATGTTTTAAGGAAGATTTATGTTTGGAAATCTTCTGCACATTCAGCCATTTCTTTGGTGGATTTTTTGTATTGTAATAAATAGTAGATAGATAGTTAGGTTAAAGTTAGTAAGTTATTAAATGAAATCTTACAATTAAGCGTAAGTTGGCACAAAGATTATGAAATTTCATGAGATTTTTGTTAAATATAGTTTTGAAGTAAGTATACAATCTTCTTTAAAAATCTTATAAGCAAATTCAATTCTGCCATGTCATAATTGGGTTAAACTTTTATGCTAAATTAATTTGTAGATCGGAGCTGATATTTATTTTCAGTTGTTTCTGCTATTGTAATTGTATTATATATTTTGAAAATATTAAAAAATAGGTGATAAATTTAATTATAATGTGTCATTTTAGAACAGGAATTCCCAACTGGGGGTGCTCGCACCTCTTTGTTGTGAAGTAGTACCTATACTAGAAGGTGCGAAATAATATTTTCATTTTTATTTGGAATAAACTAAATAGTTGTAATAAAAAAAAGGTAGACTCATCCCAAATAAATAAATCCTTCATCATTTCCCTATATCTAAATAATATACGACAGATAACGATATATTGGAAGAAGATATAGAACTGCGAAACTATTGAACTCTTAGGATGGAATTTGAAAGCAATACGCGGGAGAAAAAAAACGATAGTAACATCTTAATCTAGGTCCAGATTTTCAATATCTTATTTAAAATTTCCTATTTACATTTAAATTTTTACGTTACAACGTCGTAATTATGACAATAATTGTCTGAAAATAGTAACATTTCACAAATTACAATATTTATATTGTTACCTTACGTGAGTGCAAGTGAATATACATATAAAACATATACAAGTATAAAAGACAGAACTGCTAATACCATCCCTACTTTCTAACTTCTCAATGAATACATGCATACGAGTGACTCTATTTAAGTAGGTATGAGGTTATACGTGGTTTTTTTCTATAAGCGTGTTGAAATCAGTCGAAGCGATCATTTATTGTTAACAACCAGAACAAATGAATCAATAAAAAATAATTGCTAAACGTTTTAAAGTCATAGTGATATTATATTGCAAACAAAATTTGAGTTCATGTAACAAATAGATGTAAATATATTACAATATAATATTACTTTCATGATAAATTTTTACAATTGATTTTTTGTATTTTTTTTCATTGTTGAAAATATTTTCAACCCATTATCTCAAATACATAATCTTCAATAATTAACTATTGACAATTTATATTTTTTTTCTAGCATAAAGACCTGGTCTGGATTAATACATATATTATATAAAATAACCATTATAATCGTGGAATAAAATATTGTGATAAATGAATAATTTGTCAAACACATTTGTCTCATTATTTGTAGCCTATATTATTAGTATTTTTTAGATTTCAGAATAAAAAAAATAACTGTCGAATTTAAGAAACTCTTTATTACCGACTAATGTTTTCTTTATTGAGTATTTTTTATTTGAAAAACGTAAAATTTACAGGACTGTGAATAGGACCGTTTAATGTTTCAAGTATTAATCTTTGTCAAATGAAATTTACGATGTGGCATTGTAAAAAGTATAAAACTTTAGTTCGAGTCCTGTACTCTAATATAATACATCAGATTTTACGATATTATTATTGTAATTTAAAATATTTTTTTTCGTGAAATTAATCCCAAATTTTATTATTTTTAAAGGTTTGTCAACAAACCTTGTTAATTTTTTGTTGAATGAGAAGGATTTCTAAGGTAAATTTCATATGTAAGGAAGTATGAAATCATCATTCTGAAGTTTGAATATTCGATTTCTTACAAAATTTTATGATTTTAGAGTATTTAAATCTAGATTATTAGGTTGATGGTAAGTTGGATTTTTTTGTAGAAAGATCATATAGAAATAGAAATCTAGCCGAAATTAAGATACCAAAGTCCCATATTTTCACATCAAGATAGTGATATTTTTCTTCCAGGTAAAATTGTTCCTGGAAGATATAGAAAATGTATTTTCGCCTAAGAATAGTGGTATGTGTAGGATTTATCTAACAAATAAATTTTTATCTATTAAATAACTATCTAAAGGGTATGGTCTATCTATACATGAGTGAAATATCAACTCTAAATAAAATAGGTAATATGGGTAAGTACTACAAAGGTTTTGTATCAGATACGAAATTTTTATGGTTTCGACTTGAATATCTCTCTTTTTAACGTTGACAGCTTTTACTCTTGCAGAAATTTTTGATTTTTACCTCTTTGTCATTATAAAATTTTCCTGATATTTGAATGGAAACATCAAATGTACCTATATTTTTAAACGAAATGCATAGAATGTTCAGAGGAATACTTGGCATTCTGATATGTGCTGATGATTTATTTCACAAGCAAATGTATCCAATTTTTCACACAAAAATATAAACAAACCGTTTCTTTACAAAGTACAACGACCAATTCTATAATTTATTTTCCAGCAAAGTGAAAAATGGGTAATTTTAATTATTCACAGACGTAAGCTCAACATGTGTGCATACGATTGAATGGTCTATTTAATTGTGGTAGGTATTTTTAACTTTAAGAGTAACAGGATGTCTGAAATCAAGTGCACAATAAAATATAAACGCGCGAAATATTTTTACCAAGACAAAAACAAGAATACCCCAAAAATTCGAAAAGGTGTTATTGTTTTTCATTTTCCATTCTACTATTCAATAATAATTTACAATTATATAACTCCAAATGTGAATTGATTTTTGTAAAAGAATATTTTACATGTCGTTATATCACAATAATAATAGGCAAAGGATATATGTATGTCAGCAAAGACAGAGAACAAAGATTGTAAATGATTGTAATATGAGTGAAATGCAATTATTGTTTCAAATTTGAAGTAACTGATTGTTGTTGTGGTTTCAACTGTCATATTTATTTCATTCAATAGACCATATGCAAATTTTTTGAATCGATAAAGGGCATTTTTATAATAAGATAAAAACAATTTTTAAATTTAAAAACTTGTATTTTGGCCGAAAAACAAGTTTTAATTTTAATGGGCTAATAAGAGTTCGAAAACGATAAGTGTGTTTCTGGGTCTTATGTGACATCACAGTACGCATCAGTACGCGTATTGAAACCGAGATATAAACAGATCATTGAGCGGTTACCCTATAAACAGTAAGCAAAACATTTTTATACCCTAAAAATTACTTTCAATTTTTATCCTTAGGAATAGAGGTTGTGTAGATTGTAAATGGTTTAAATCATTAACATAATACTTAAACGGCTTAAACAACTTTTTCGTTTGTGTTAAATTACATTTGTCATAGGTTAAGATCCATAGGATTTTGATGTTTTGTATTGTGATGTCATTTTAATTCCGGGCTAATAGGAACTCATTTTAGGTATTTTAAGTTTAACGATTGTTACGTGGTAATTTTTGTAGCTCATTATTGCCCTGACGAACATATTGTAGGTTTTACAATGCGACATCGTAATAATTACTTGATTGTAAAAATAGTTCATGTATAACATCGTACTTTTTGTTATAGTATTTATTACAAAAACTGTCGTTATAATAACGATGTTATAACGCAAATATTCAAAAATACAAATTCAATTTTAAAATACAATATTGCAAAGACTAAGTTAATGAAAATCTAAATCTAGATTACGATGTTACATTGTAATTTTAACTATATTTTTTCCATAATGAAATATTTATCAGCATTAATAACTGACATAAAAATTTGAAGTTCAAATAAAGAATACAAATAGTAATACAAGTAAACCACAAATAGTAAAAAATACATTTTTTTTAAAATCATGTCATAAAAGGTTACCTATTGGTTAGATGATGGAATTATAAATATAAATAACATATAATCAAAAAACGTAAGACTACATTAATATATACTATAAATCTTAAAAAGGAAATTTATACGGAAATGATCACACTGATGATTGAATAAGTTCATTGGTTTTAATTTCCTTATATCAGAATTCGAAAAATTGAATTGAAGCTTTACAAGTATTTATCTAATTTAGCCAATCAAGAACCAATCAAAGAAAAAAAATAGATTTAGAAAAATCATTTTTTTAATGGGTAATAAATTTACCAAAAAATGAACCATAATATGTATAAGTTTCCAAATGATTTCATAGCAATTTTCTTACTTATAATAGTTTTTCATAATACCATATGAAACATACGCTTATATTTTGTTATATTATTGATGTATATGTTAAAATTGTTTTTTTTTTAAACGTTATTTCAAAATTATGATGAAACAAACGTACAATATGGGTAATAAGTAGTTCTTTTTTTTCAAGATATCAACAGATTCTTTTAACTTGGAATATTTAAATTGTATTTTAAAAAGTATTTATTTACTTAATAAATTTAGATTATTGTTTTATTATCGTTCCAATCTCAACAGATGGTCTATTTTATATAGCCATATTTTAAAGAAAAAAATAAGTTGCTGCATTTATAAACCTCGATGAAAATGGGTCCGTTTTATATTATACAATCGATTATTAAAAGGATATACAAATTTTAATTTAATAACTTCATAAATTAAACGAATTGAGTATCAGATCAGTTTACAGTTTGGCAGTCAACAGATGGGCGTTCACGCAATACAAAATGAGGTAATTTCAAATTGCGCTGTAATCTTTTTTTGCGTAATAGCCTTTGACCTTTTATTACCAATGAAAATCGCTTAAGCTCGTTTACTTAAAAACAGGCTTTGGAAAAGATCTTTACAGAATTTTAGAAATGAAAAATAATATATATATAAAGAAATTTTAAGTTGTCTTTGTACTCACCAGTAATCAAGCAAATTTCCGTCTTTCGTCAAAATATTTACAACTGGTTGTTTCGAGTTCGCACAATGATACAACTTAAATTAATCATTTTAATGAAACTTAATTTGGTCAGAAGTCTCAAATTTATAATAGTTTATTAATATTTTTTTACAGGTAGGTATAAATATTGAACACAGTATAACAATGGATCCCGGTTTTTCCTTCAACTAGATGTTTAATATTTGTACATTGAAATTTGTTTAAAACTTTTATTTTTCACCAATCATTTTTGTGTTTTTCATCTCTGATTATTTTTAAATAATGAATGTTGCTCTCAATCTTACAAACAATGTTTACAAAGGAAAAAAGAAACATACAAATATCAACTTGTTTTTTATAGGTTTTAAATTGTGCTATTATTTATTTAGAAGAAATAATTGTGCATTTAAAAGAAATCACAGACTTTTAAGTTAAAATATTTAGATATAAAAAAGTTAAAATAATGCTATTTGTTTTTTTGCCAGATATCGAAACAACAAATCGGTTTTAATGAAAGCGTCTCCTTTTTAGTTTCATTAAATGATGTTTATTAATTCACATTGAATTAGAACGGATTGAATAATGATTTATTAAGCACTTTTTCACATATTGCATTTAGTGTATGTAATATTTGTTAGGAGCTGCACAGCTTTTCGTATGGTGTGTGCTTCGTGAAGTTCTTGAACGTTTTGTGTTCGCAGGTAAAACACTTCGAGTCCAACGACGCTTCCAGACGCCTTCTCTGTTAGCGGGTGAGCAAACGAACAAACGAACGACGAGTGGTTCCCCAAATTTCCGCTGCGTTCGATTGCGTTTCACTCGCTCTTATTGGCTTCGTATCATAAGATCGTATCAAACTATCTACAGCTGCTCCAGGAGTAGCCAATTTATGAAATTTCAATCAAACGATATAAACTATTAGGAAAATGAAAACAGTATTTGGTATTGACAATTGTTCCTTTTAAAATGTAAACTAAAATTTAAGTACATCTTTAAATTCGCTTATAATTGGCCTAGTTTCCATCAATAATACTTGGAGCTATCTTGTTCATAGTAAAAATAATAGGAAATCATATAATGGAATATAAAAGAATACCGCGTTTAAAGCGGAAAAAAAACTATATTTTATTGCTTAAAAAATATACAAATCTAATAAAAATACAAATATAAGAAGAAATTAACAAATCTAGACGCAGCAATTTCGGTCCTTCACACACTATGTATTTATTGTGAAAATGTGGTAAAATTACAAGTATGTAATTCGTAGATACTAATAAATCATATATATAAATTGACTATCTTGCCGTACGTCTGTGCAGAATAGGCTATGCGCATGCGCTTTGTTATCCCCACTTACACATTCAAAACGTTGGAAGGGATACTCACTAGCTAATGTATTTATTTGTGAATACGTATTTCGGATTTTCAGGTTTACAATATGTGAAAGCCAAAAATCATAATGCTCACTTATAAACTTAACTTAACTTTTTCAGATATATCTACTTAGAGTTTAAATTTTTAAGCAGACCCTAATTTTTTGTTTTAATAATAAATCAACTTTGTTTTATTTTTTTTTTTTTGTTAATGATTTTATCACTAGTTCAACATTACTTATTGTTATGCATAGTGTTGCTGTCGGGTACTTTGTTTTATATAAAGCAGTAATAACGTTTCGCTTTTAACGAACTTTGATTGATTATTAAATTTGAAATTTTGATTATTTATTAAACGTTATCCTTTACAAACTTTGCTACCGTTTTTCACTCTTTTAGGGAAGAAATTTTCAAAAACTCTTTCTTATTATATATCTGCATCGTATAAGGAAAACACTTTCCAAATTTCATCGACACAAATGTGGACTTATATTTGAAAATACAATGTAAAACGAAAAAAAAATAATGACCTTCTTTATGTTAGTTAACATGACTAAAAAGCTATTCGATTTCGCACATTTGGACGTTGTACCTACAAAATTGTTGGAAGTAGGTGGAAAACGTGGAAGTAAATTCGAATATTTTATTTATTTTAAATAACAATAATTGGTTTTCAAATTGTTCTAAATACCGAAAAAAAGTTAGTATCGAAGATTTTATATTTGAATTGACAGTGAAAAATATGCCAAAAAATTGGTACCTTAATGCTTTTCAGCCGAATATATAATTACTACAGATCACAACCATTGGTTCATAAAAAAATAGATTTTAAAAAGTTTGATTGTTGAAAAACAAACCAAAATTTAAAATCGCCTATTTGGTATAAGTACTACATAAGTATTAAACTTTCATACTAATTTAGTGAAATTACGTTATTTAAAATGTTATTATTAAAATGATATAATCAAAAACACTTATAGTTTATTTCTTAATTTAATTTTAGATAAACTTTTTTTATATTAACAACACTTTGATTATTAAATTTAAAATTTCGATTGTTGATTAACTCTAAATTATCTCATATTAAATATTTTATTGAGATATAACTTTAAGTTTTGAATGCAACGGGCAACTACTAGTTTTAGTATAATAGACCAAAAACGCATGACTTAAAATCAATTTTAAATATTTTAAAAATGTTTTTGGCTTTTATTAAAACATAATGTACTTAGCTGTTAATTTTTAACCTTACTAGATAAAATTCAAGAAATAGCCATTTAAAAATGCAAAAAACAATCGTTAAATTCAAAATGCCTAAATCGAGCTCTTATTGGTCTGGCATTAAAATGACATCTCAATACGAATCTTCAAAATCCTATTGATGTTTTCCTATGAGACTAACTTAAACACAAAGGGAAAGGTTGTTTAAATCTTCAATTTGTTGTAGTCCGAGGATTTTTTAGGATCTTTTATATTTAAATAATTTATATGTTTATATCTCGATATCAATACGCATACTGTTGCGTAGTATGACATCACAAAAAACCCATGAGCACACTTATCGCTTTCGGACTTTCATTTACTTATTAAAATTAAAACTTTTTTCTACCAAAATGCAAATCTTCCATAACTAAAAATATTTTTTTTTTCATAATAATAAGGGCTTATATTGATTAAAATAAATGTACATATGGTTCAATGATTTGTAGTATTAACAATACAAGAGTGCGATGTGCAAAACATCTAATATACCCTCTTTTTTAGAATGGATTTTAAGTAAATACACTTTTAAAAATACAAAAAGAGGTATATTTTGGAAATATCTTAATAGATAAATTATGCATTTCATAATTCCAAATTAATGAAACAATTGTTCTGGTCATTAAAATGTTTGAAATGCAAAAATAAATCGTTTTATTCAAAATGTATAAAACCATTTCCTATTGACCCGGCATTAAAATGACGTCACGATACAAAACTTCAAAACTCAAAGGATGTTTTCCTTGTACACAAATGTACTTAAACACAAAGGGAAATGTTGTTTAAATCGTTTAAACATTATGTTATTGATTTAAACCATTTACAATCAACACAACCTCTATTCTTAAAAAGAAAATTGGTGGCAATTTTTAGGGTATAAAAATATTTTCCATGGCAAAAAATTGTGTAAATTATTAGTGTCGTTATGGTAACCGCTTAATTGTCTGTTTATATTTCGGTTTCAGTATACGTACTGATGTGTACTGTGACGTCACAGATAACCTATAAACACACTTATAGTTTCCGATCTGTTATTTGTGCATTAAATTTAAAACGGTTTTTTCGGCCAAAATACAAGTTTTTCATAAGAAAAAATTGATATTTGCTCATATTAATAATATCCTGTATTGATTGAATAAATAATAAAAAGTTTGCATATATGTTCTGTGATCAATTTTTTTTATAATTGTCATTTACGTATTTCAGAACAATTGCTACACTAATAATGCGGTCATAGTTAAATTATCTATTACAACAAATTCTATTATATAATTTGTGGTGTGTGGAGATTCAATTGTTAACAATAAGAGTTCGATCGAATTTTTGGTTTCGGTACTAAATTTGCGTTTAGTTTCGATTTTGACAGGAAATCTGCCGAATTATGAGCGACACCAAAGTAATGATCGTAAACAGTCGTGAACCTTTGAAAGAATTTGGCATAGTATAAATTTATTATAGTGTCATTATTTCCTCAACCAAATGGATTTATTTCATTTTCATCTGTAACGAATTTTACCTGTTTACTAAGTAGATATCATTGATCAAAATGTACAAAGATCATATAAGAACATGATACTATCGATTTAAAAAGCAAAGTCGGTTTAATTACGAAACCAAAAGCAAAGTTCAATCATCAATTTTTTTTTTCGTCGAAAAATATTACCAAAAAACATCTACAAGCATAAATTTGCATAAAATTATCAATGATTTAACAATTATTGCATACTTTGTTCTAAAATAAACCTATCTGTTTTCTTACACTTGAGAAATTGTTCAGAACCAATTAATGAAATGAAAAATACAAATTCTACCAAATATGAATGGATATTAAGTATACGTAAAAATATACATAACGGTGTCATTTTAGCTCTTTTTTCACGCTTCCCTGATGTTAAACTTTTATGTATTTTAATAGGCTACAAGTTTAAATCTAGTAACCAATAAAGTTTTGAAATCATCACAGTTTACGGATTTTTATTAAGTTGGGAGATGCTTAAGACCCCAGTCTTTATAAAGCGGCAATAAATAACCATTAAAAGAAGTAGCAATATGATAAATAATCAGAAATATGATTAGTTATCAATATATTATTTTAGTACGTAAAAAGAGCTTTGATAGTCAATACGTGAAGCTTATTAGCTTTAAAATCTTCAATAACCTACTGGTAGCCGGGGAAGCAAGGTGGCTGATCCAAAACTGGCAGGAAATGAATATTTCTCGATTTACAGATTTTATTAACCATTGAATCGCTAAAAACATAAGCAGTTAGGTATAAAGCGACGATAAATAAAAATTGCAAAAAAAAAATTTCAAATTGTGTCAATTTATGCATTGCAATATGTTTATATAAGAGTTATATTTTTTTTAAGTAATATACTGATATGTGTAATTATTCATAAATATAAAAACTGTGGTCATAAAGAGATTCATATCGAACAATTTAATTAGGTATAAGATGAGACTTAGATATTGAGTATAGAAAGAATTAGAATGTACATTTTCACGTGATTTCTTGACTAGGAAAACTTTTCCATGTATAGTGCAAATATTTGTAGGTTTGCCAAATCATGTGAATAATCATTGAATTTAATTTTCAAGTTCTTCTGCCAATTATTTTATCAATGAAATAAAAATAACTTCTACCGCTACTTTTACTAATTTAATGAACGACTTTAATTGAAAAAATTGAAAATCGACCAAAAAGTTCAAATAAAAGTTTAGTATTTATTTTAATAAACGTGAAATGTATCTTTACAACTAAAATTTTTAATTATTATAATAATTTTTAATAATACAAACTTAAAAAAAATTGTAAATTTATTTTTGAACTGATGTAAATATGTCTACGTTTTAATAAAAATAAGATTAACTCTGTTACGTAAAAGTACATCGTTATTGAAACATGATGATATAAGTTCCTGCTCCCTCCGGGAGGAGAAGGATGGGATGTTTTTTATTTTGCACTAAGGTAAAAATGAAGATAGTAGCAATTTCGAACACAAGAATTGAAAAAATAAAATGGTTTGGTAAAAATTTAGAATTATGTTAAATTTTAAAATAAATCAAGAAATCTTAAATCATCCTCTACGTATAATCAAAAGACGTCGTTAATGATAAATTTATCCACTCGCACCTTCAGGCTACGTTTTCGTTTCATTAACTTGTTTAACCCACTGAACTGCAAGGCAACTGTTTACTATTTTAATTATAATAATAACAATAGCTTTTTTCGCGAAATATTATGCACTAGTAACTTCCCATGAAATAATTACATTCCAACACTGACATAGAACTAGCAAATGGTAAAAATTAGGTATCAAAAATGAGAAATCAAAATGATAGTTGAAACAAATGACAATGAACAATTGGTTAGTTCACATTTGAGACAACGATTGCATTTCATTTAACACGTATGTGTTTACAATCTTTGTTCTTTGTCTTTACTGACATTCATACCTACATATCGCACCCGTCGTAGAATAAAGGTACAACTCAAAAATTGAACTTGTTGAGAAATCGTTAATAAAGTTTTTGTTATATATGAAGTCCTCTAAAACAGACTGAACATTGGTAATACTTTACATGGTGGGGGAATATACTTGAGTTATACTTCTATTATACGTACAAAATAAACGGCTTCCTCAAGACTTGCAATTTTTGAGTTGTACCTCTATTCTACGACAGGTGCGATATATATATGTTTGCCATTATTATTATAAATGCTTCGATTATAAAATGTGTTTAAGCATTTTATTGATTTTATTTATATAAAAAACTGTCATGGTGGAATTAAAAAAAATCACTGCTGATCAGTAGCTATTTGTTAAAAACCAAACTTACCTTTTTAAACTATTTTTTTAAGTAACCATTTTTATTGAAACCGTCAAAACTATGAAAAAAATATTAACGATTTACAATGGAGCTCCTCAGTCTGTCTTGTTTGTTTTAAACTATAGCAGTTTAAAAAGAATGCAATGATAGTGACGTCATATAGTGACAATTTTATTAATTATTTTTCGATCATGCGCAGCGTGTATTATCACCAACTAAATCGATCAATCGCACCATATGATACCACCATATGTAATCGTGTTGATTTTAATGATTCAAATTAAATTATTGATTTGTTTAGTTTTTAATGGTTTTCTGAATATGGCATTTACTTGTTGCAACTTTATTGCATATTCTTTCATTAAAAAATAAAGCAGCTACCTTATTTGCTTCTGATATCTTAAAATTGTTCTTTGCTTGATTTTCAAAAATCAAATTTTATACGTGCCCCTAGTTCTCTTTTGCTCGACAGATGCGTTTCCAAAAAAATCGTGTAAGAAGAGAATCGGGTGTAGTTGTTAAAATGTTACAAGTATATTATATAATAACCACGATTTTATGATTGTGAAAATAAAAAAAAAAACGGGAGTAAAAAAAAATTTTAACAATATTTGTTATTTGCCAAATGTTAAGCTGTTGGAATGTTCAAAGATGAATAGAATTGAATTATTAAACATCTATCTCTTTATTTATTTCCCCTCCTGGCTTTTCTTAGTCTTCGTTTCTCTGTAAGCACATTCATGCTTAATTGAATATTAAATGACGAAACTATTCCCATACCTACAAATTATTATGATCTCCTCAAGTGCAGTGTGATGTTTAAGCTAACATCTTTGCCCCAATTTATCCAAACTTAGCCATCTGCCCTACATCTTAAAATTTGGTCTATTTTTAAAAACACTAGTCTGGCCTTCATCTTCATTATTTCAATACAAAGTTACTGTACTAGTGTACATAGTAGTAGGTACATACATTTCCATAATAAATAATGAAAACATCGTTTAGACAGCTTGTGACATTTTAATTTCTAGGAACTTTACCGTTTATTTGTTTCATTGGACAGTTTGAAGAAACAACTCACTTCCTTTTTTACTTTACGCATTTTATTTGTTGAAAACGTAAGCACTTTTATTTGTATGTATACAGAAATATACCATGAATATAAATACCTACAACAAATTGAATATCCTAAATATGTACCTCAGTCAAAAGATAAATCACCAAAGATCCGGAAATTCAAATGATGCCAAATGTTTGTATTAATCTTGTAATTGACATTTTATTTTAGTTTGAAATAAGTTATCTTTCAAGTTTTAAATCTTACGACACTGTCATATATTTTTCAGTTTATATAATATGATACTTTTTCATTTACCTGCATGTCTTCATTGGTTGAGACCTCATTTTTTTTTTTACTCCACTATAGTATATACAAATAAATTTATAAGTTAAAACTAACTTTCTTCGAAGACTAATCATGGAGACTAATCATTTCAGAATATATTATGTCACCAACATTTGTACATGATTTTTGATGTCATACTAATTTAGCGGCATTATGAAAAAATAATTAGACTGAAATTTTAATAAAATGATACCATGACGCTACAGTAGGAAGTTGCTGGCAAACGGTTAGTAAGAAACTTTAAGCTAATGAAAGCTCCCCGATTTTTGGGAGCGATTTACATAGTACTAAAAAACGCAATAAAGTCGACCGAGTTGACCGCTAGCACAGGTTTTTTTTAATATTCGGTAGGGGAAACCCAAGGTTTGTAAATTACACAGGTTGCTCCATTAGAAAAAAAATGACGTCATACGAAGAATTTTAAAATTGAATCAGTCTGAAGATATGTACGAATTTCTTCTGGATACGTCACGTAGCCCCCCTGAGGCCACTTGTGTATTTTATAAACCTTAAGGGAAACCAACTGCAATGATCGACGACGAAGTTAAAAAGTACCAGAAAGAGATCACAGTTGTAACAGGCACCTTCAGTCGTTATTTTATATTTAAAACATCGATATCGTCAAACTTAACATTTCAATTTTTATAGTTTGAGTCGTTTGAGCCATATCTATATTAATACCCAATAGTTTAAATACATTTAAAAGAACGGTCTTTTTTTGAAAATAATTTATGCAATACGTAAAATAATGTAAGAAAAGTCGAGTGATACATTATTTGCACCATAATTTTTTATATTTAAATTAAAAATCAGTTTCAATACATAAATATAAATGGGTAATAAATTTAAACAATTTATTTAGTTTTTACTTCGTCGTTATTTGTACATGCTGTAGGTACACGTAATTGACTATTTAGACAAATTGTATCTATTTCCAATTGACTGTTTATTGAAATCTATACATGATAGTTTATGAATATAATCCACTTCTATATGTTAAATGTTTTGATAACTATTTATCGAGCTAATGGCCCATGCTGTGTTGACAAACAGTTAATCCATATATGTAAGATACAAATTATGTATAAGTAGTCAATTGTGCATAATATTGTGAAATACTATACGGTATGTACAAATAGCCAATTGAGTATAAATACAAATAAAAAATATAAATAAATATAAAACAATATAAATGCATAAAAAGCCAATTTGACTCATGTCCTTTTCAGTGACATCAATATCTGGCAACGTCGCATTTTCTACTTTGTTTTTAAATTGATTCGCGAGTAAATTAGGTCATACTTAAAATTTACCAACAAAAGAGAAAATTATACGATATTACTGAATGAAAGAAGAGTAGAAAATGCGACGTTGCTAGATATTGATGTCGTTAAAAGGAACATAAGCCACTAATTTAATTTATTATATGAAAACTAATAACTTTCTGGGAAATATTCACAGCCCAAAACTGACAAATGGCAAAAATTGGCAATTTATTGAAAACGTAATGACAGTTGAACCCAATGACAACAATTAGTTAATTCAAAATTGAGACAATAATTTTTATTTAAAAATTGTATCATATTTTAGTTACCATAAAATCCTAATAACTGATGTACTATTTCAGGCACTACCAGAGTATGCTATAGCAGTGGATTAAAAACATTGTTTTAATTACGACAAATAAGTATAACTTCTCACGCGCGTACATTAGTAGATATACTGTTTTTTTTTAAATAAATCACTAAAAACTCAATAATTCAAATTTAGCATCTTTCTTCTATGGAAAAGCCGAATTAGGTAAAATTCGAAACAATTGTAATATTTTAGTCCAAATTCGAGGTTGACTAAATCGTTATAGACAAAACTCTAGATAAAAGTAAGTTCTAAAAACATGGACTTTATAGATAAAAAATACCCGATACTTTCTGTATCACCTGCGTGGTACACCATTAGGTAGATATAAAATCGATAAAGTGTGAATCAAAAATGTTTGAATAATGAAAATTTAACATTTTTGAACTTGTAAGCAGTGGCGTAACTAGATTTTTTAGACCCTGAAGCAAATTCCAACGACGGGACCCCTACTATCAATCTAACTGTTTATACAAAGGAAAGTTAATCTTTGAATTTAGTTAATAACAAAATAAAAAAAAATCAAAAGAATTAGGAAATGATTGATTTCATTTTCCACAAATCTTTTTATAATCTTATAAAACATAAAAAATCTTTCGATTTACCGGAAATATTGTCATTATGGTATTATTTTTAAATTTTTAAAAAAAAGTTTGATCTGTTGATCTGTTGAAAAGTTATGATCTGTTAGTATATGATCTATTTATATATTCATGATAAATAAATAAATTTCAAAAAGCTCTCTAAAGCATCGCTCTAGATGCTTCCCTGTAGCTACGCCTCTGCTTGGAAGATATAAATTTAATGAAAATTAAAAGTCAGGTTAACAATAACTGATTAGATTAGCTTATATAGATATTAGCTGTCGTCATATTTTCACAAACTTATATTTATTTTCATTATCATAGATTCTCAATGAAGAATTCAATTCCTTTTCAATGTTTCAAATACTTTTTTTTCTTATATTTCTTTTAACGGAGGTGTCCTGTGTTTTCAAACATTTTTTAGATTTCTTTTTTTGCGCACCATGAAAGATAGAACTTGAAACTTTTTATAATTTATTTATATTTTTTTAAGCGTATATTTATCAATTTTTAGCCAAAAGCTTCAGTAAAACGTAAGTTATAGCGATCCAAAGATACCCGTTTCGAAAAAATGAACGCTCCTTTTCTTCACGATTTCGGCTGATTGGCTTATGGGAAAAAAAGCGGTGCTTTAATCTGTAAACTTAAAAGCAAGGAATGAACTAGAATCAATTGAAAATATGGAAAATTGGATTTTTGGCAGACCTCTGAAGATGAAATTGCAATTTCACCCGTTTTATTGGTATGTTTTTGTTATATAAAAATAAAGATGTATTTGGAGTTTTTTATGATTTTAGTTCATTCCATGCGTCTACATGTGCTAAATTGAATTCAGTGGGTCAAACCGTTCTCGAGATATGATGGAGGAAAGTTAGAAAAATGCGTTCAAAGTTTCAAATACGGTTAAAATTAAAATGACTTGTATATCTGTATAACAACTTTATCTTTAAAATGACTTCAAAAAATCACTACACCCCCATATTCATGTTAAAAATCATTGTTCATATGTTAAAAATCAGTTTAGATATGCAAAAAAATTAACCCATCACACGGGAAAACACCCTTAATATCAAATTTAAAAGTTTTAACTACAAAACTGAAATATTCTTGTGGCTCATATGATTGTTCAAAAAGAACATTTAATATTTTTTCTTCCATAGCTTAACGAGTTAAGAAATAGACCATATAATTCTTAAGATAGGTATTAAATAAATTATTTGTTAAATAAATTTTAATAAATAAATATCATTTACATATAAATGTTACACATTTATCCTATACAAATCATTATTTTTTGGTTATATCTATCTTTCGGATAAAATTTTATCTGGAAGATAAATGTCTTTATCTAGATATATAAATACGCTCTAAACATCTATAAAAATGTATCTGTTAGATAAATCGTACACAAATCAATATTCTATGGTGAAAATATGCTAGATTTTTCTATCCTCTGGTAACGTTTCATCTAGAAGGTAAATGTGATTGATAGAAGGTAATTGATATTAAAAATATTTTTAAATATTTTTAATATCAAGTTTATCAATCATTGACTCAAATTTGAACTTGCTAATTATTGTCATTTGCTTCAATTACCATTTCAATTTCATTCAACTGTCAATTTTTGTCATTTATCAATTGTGGCTTATGTTGGCTGTGAATATTTTAGGGGCAGTTACTGTAAGTTAATATTAACTACAATCTACGCCTTAAAGAATACTAAACATGCTAACTTCAAAAAGTACTTAAAATTGACTCATTTTTATAAGCGCTTTTGAAGATAGGCAACAAAAGTTTTTTTTAAGTTTAATATTTAATTAAAGTTTAAATACTTTCTTGTTATTAAATTTAATGGCGGATTTATGCGTTGTTATCGAGAGTAAGTCGGTGCGCCAAAATTCAGCACGATAAAGTGCTGGGAAATAATTGAAAATAGGTTACTTGCTATTGTCCTATTACTATCATTTACATGTAATTTATAGGTACCTACATCAAAATAAGTAAAATATAAAAAATAGTAATTTTTTATAACAAATAAAGCATTTTATAATTGTTTGAAATATTCAACGATTTATTTAAGCCATAACTGTCGCTGTTGATATTATTGCACCATTGATTTAAAATAGTATACCTTTACAATGAGAATATTTCATGAGATTTTCATCTTATTAAATAAAAATCTCAGGAACTTCAAAAAGTGTACAATCTTTTACAAAGTAAACTTGTGTAAAAACGGGAGGAGTATACTTTTTTCTTGTAGAAAAGGTGGCGATTGATAAAAATTCGTGTTATTGTTCTAGAATAAGGATATCGATCCTTTTGCCTCCAAAATTACTTACTCTCTAGAGTTCGGTCGAATGATAAGTCAAATGAAATTTCCTCCTTTTTTATCTAAATTTATAGCTATGTATACTGTACATTTTATTCTTTTTTTTTATAGACTTGTAGAAGCATTAATAATGCACTTATGTCTAAAGCACGTAATACTGAAATATTTTTTTCCTGGTGGCATAATAGCATGCATATATAAAATAATTTGTAGACACCATGATGTCCGCCTACATAGGATTAAAAATCCCTGATTTAGACTTTAGTTCAATATTTATTTGAAGATAGAAAAATTTTAATTGTTGAATTCCAACCCAAATTCACAAATTTATTATTTTGAGCAATTCAAACGGTGCTAGAAAAATCTTTAAATTACCCAGTTGTATTCATTTTTATTAGAAATTTTGAAAATGAAATCAAATTAGGTAACTTTTCACATAGCCGTTACGGAGCGATCTAATACTACTTGATGACTACTGAGAATGATTACTTGACAATCGAAATACGTATCTGGGTAATACGTCAAAAATACACTTGTTTTAACTTTTGTTCAAACTTATGTTTATAGTTTACTTTTGTTAACTATATTACATAAATAAAACCACAACATATATTATATATTGTATAAATAATTTAAAAATGGAAACAAATTTGGACAACGTAAAATTTTTAAAGCTCATAAAACATTAAAAACGTTTCAACATTAAAAAGTTCAAGATAGAACAATTTTCATTTTTTCACCATAAATTACGGAAATTTTTTGATAAACATCCTTTGTTCTTGAACAAAGAACAAGTGTGTATATCTGGTTTCAAAATATTCAATTAAAATATTTAATTATTGAAAATTCAAACGAAAATAGAAAACCGATTGCTTTTCACACTAAATTACCTACTTATACAGTGGAAATAAAAAATACATAACAACTCATAGCTTCGTTTAAAATATCGTTGAATTTTAACTAAAATATTTATCTGGATATGATAGGAACAAAATGTTTTGCACTATAATGAATTGAAAGATTAGTTTATTTATCCTTTTATAATTTCAAAAATAATTTACTCAACAATTTAAAGAATATTGAGGTTTATCTATCTATTAATTTACTCGATATGTAATGAATAGTTCACTGTATCTACAAGTTAAAAATACATTATCTATGTTGAGGAAACTTTGAAATATTTGCTGAAAATTGAGTGGAAATTATGTGTATATTTTATGAGTAACATCTTTGCAAGTTATATTTGTTGTAATGTTTTGGTTTCAGTTTTATTGAAAGTGAATTTTCTGTGTTCTATTGATCGCAAAGAGGCGCGTCGGGACGCCGGTTGATTTTTACAATACGCATGCGTCTCTACGTGACACTACAACATACCGGGTGTTCTGTTGTAAACATATGTTCCAAAAATATAAGTACTACCTATAAGTATACTACATAACTATGTTATGCATGTCTGACTATTGTCCAAAGTCAGGGAAAAAAATTATCATTCGAAAAATGTAAATGAAACATAAATAAACATTTTTTTTTTGTTACTTTTTGTTTTAAATGTACTGCATGCCATTATACATGCAAACGTAAATGTAGGACCTATATGAAAAGTGACTTATAGCGTTAGGTATTTACAAAAAAAAAAATGTATAAAAAAATTCACACATAACTTTACAAATGAAATGTCGGTATTATTAAGTATAGCATTCAAAACGTGCGAACTTCGAATATGTGATAAATCTCAATCAGTTGTTTCACAATAACTTCCAAGTTGCAGAGAATATGATGCATTTCAAATCTTTTGTTTTATTTATGAGCAGCTTTTATCAACTTCGTGACTACAGAAAACTCATGAATGTGTATTACTCGATCAAAATACTTTTTTGTATTAATATGCAAAAGCTACACACAAGTTTTTTATTCAATTTAAAAGCTCAAATGTTGGAATTTTAAATTTTACAAGTTTTTATTTTAGTCTTTGTCATTGGAAAATGTTCCTATCTATATGCTTAATTTAATTCTAATTGTCCTTCGATGAAATTCTAAATAATTATTAATTAGGTTCTTAACACTAATGTCCGGTAGATGTCCATTAATGAATAGTTGAGTACCTGCTAATAGATATTTCCAAGTCACAAATTTCCCACCTTCCGAGAAATCTACCCCCTAAACCCTTTTTCTTTATTATGAATATTGGAGTAGTTAAAAAATGCAAATAATATTACGCTTGAATTTTATCACGGTATGACTCCACCAATACGTACATGTATTTTTACTAGTGTTCGACCGAAATTAGTTTTTATGGCCGAAACCGAATTTCGGCATCAGTATCAATTTCGGCCGAAACCAAAACTTCCATATAAGGTCATGTTTTCATAGAAAAAAAAGTTAATCATAATTTGTCAGTCCTTACTTTTAAAACCATTAGGTATTCATTAATCATTTAGTCCCCAATATTTGAGTTAATCACTAACATAACATAATATTATCATGTCTTATTTCAAATAAATTATTTATGCAGAAATAAGAGGTTGATTGGAAAGAAGTGCGCCTAATAATTCTTTTTAATATTCGTTACGAATAAAATGAAATAATAATAAAAAGGTACAAAACAAAATTACTTTTTACCTATTTATGTTTAGATATACAAAGAAGAAAGTACTCTTTCTTATATCTTAAAAACAAAATAATTTTGTTCTAAACTTTTATTAGTTTTCTTTCGAATTGAAAAAAGATATTAAAAATAATATTAGCAAAATATTAATGAACTAATACTTATCAGTATTCATAATTGAAAAATCAAATAATAAGTGAAAAACAATTTTTTTTTTACATTTAATCTCACGAATTCAGTTTCAGTTTCGGTCGTAGTTTCAGCTTGACAACAGCCGAAACCAAAACTAGACCGAAACTCGTTTTTCGGCCGAAACTAGGCCGAAATCGAAACCGAAAGTTCGGTCGAACACTAATTCTTATTCACGATGCTTTTAAGATGCGCTTATGAAGATATTTTTGGACAATCTAAAAATTAATGAAAGAGGAAGATTGGGTAATTACCATAAGTAAGAAAGTACTCCTAACATTCTTAATATGATTGAATAACAGTCACCCAACAGAAAAATAGTTAGGCCTTAACAATAGATTAGTTTGTTTTAAGTTTCGGATTGGATGTATCAAAATATCTACAATCGCAATTTTCATATCTAGATAGTGACATTTACCTTCTAGATGAAACGTTACCAGAGGATAGAAAAATCTAGCATATTTTCACCATAGAATATTGATTTGTGTACGATTTATCTAACAGATACATTTTTATAGATGTTTAGAGCGTATTTATATATCTAGATAAAGACATTTATCTTCCAGATAAAATTTTATCCGAAAGATAGATATAACCAAAAAATAATGATTTGTATAGGATAAATGTGTAACATTTATATGTAAATGATATTTATTTATTAAAATTTATTTAACAAATAATTTATTTAATACCTATCTTAAGAATTATATGGTCTATTTCTTAACTCGTTAAGCTATGGAAGAAAAAATATTAAATGTTCTTCATTTGATTTACCTTTCCATTGTTTTTGTAGTAGAACTGCCTCTACTACGGATGCAGGCTAATAAATTAAAATTAATGTAAGACTATCATATTTTGGCAATAACACAAGTCGTATTAACACAAGAGCGTATAACATAGTAGCGCTGGTCGTAAAAGCTACAATCAGAGCTGACAAATATGCTTTAGCAAAACATCAAAATACTAGATTTGTTAATTTTTTAAAAAGTTTAACAAGTAAATAAGTTACTTAAAGAATCAAGTTTATTTTTAAAAAAAGGAACTTAAACTCTTATCTTAAGTTACTTTTTATGATACTAAGAAATATACTTTTTTAGTTACTTTGTATATTACACATGTACTAAGTTTTATTATTTATTGGGTAAAGTATTTTAATCATCAGATAAAATATTTCTTATCTTCATTAACTTAGGAAAAAAAATATGTTTGCCTAATTCCCTGTAGATAGAAGCCACTATAATACGATAGAAAATTAATATGATAAGTACAAATTGAATCTTATAAAGCAAAACAAAATAAAATTTTGTACCTAATCTCTCAGTATCTAAGTTACTTTTTGGTATTTAAGAAACTTTTTTAGTTACTAGATACTGTTTCTTTTAAAAAGTATCTAAAGATACTAGCTACCTTTTGCCAAAAAATAAAGGAACTAAGATACAATAACTTAAATACTTTAAATTAACTAAAATACTTTTTTCTGACAGCTCTGGCTACAATAATAGTTAATTGTCATTGATTTCATTGATATTTACATCTTTACAACTCTTTATTTATATTTCATTATTTTAATTGCGAGAAACTCAAAATTTTATGGTATAACTTCAAAGTTAAGTAGAGGAGACCGGGTACAAACGTAACAATTTGTACTTTTACCTTGATTTCTGGCTGGGAGTTATTATTGCCATTAAATGAATACAACCATATATAAATTTAGTTTATGCTCTTCACAATAGTAAGTTGATTTATTAAATTATGGTGTGTTTTATATGAATAACACAGAGTTAAAAAAATTGTCTGACCACGTAGGCGTGTCGAAAGTAACAAGATTGCTAAGGGTTGCTAATGAAAACATAGTACAAGTTAAATCAACAAATTACCTATTTAAAGACTTTATATTAATGATATAAACCAAATTCAGCATTTTTAATACTCAAAAAATATATATTTTAAGGAAATGAATCAATATAATGCCACGACAACGCATAAGAACTACTGCATGAAGAACTACTGACACGTAAATGTATCGAAAACCATTCTATTGAAGTAAATATCGATAAAAATATGATGTTATTAATAAAATCATTACGAGGATAAAAGTAACATATTACTTTTGTACCCTAGAGGGCTATGTTACTTTTGTACCCATTCTCATTTTTAATAAAACGTGTAACATAACCTTAAAATGGAACGTGCTAGACAAAAATGAATTTAAACAATGTACAATTTATCTAATCAAGAATGGATATGCAAAAATTCGGATTGCTATGATCCTTTTACGACTATGTAAACAATAAATAAGAAAATGTTGAAAAACTTACTCTTGGCTCGTTAAACACATTACGTCCTATTATAAAACCTAAGAACGCATTGCGCACGCGTCGACTTAATGCGATTAAGGGGGGTGCTCTAAGCTATCACCTAATGGCAGCACAATGTTCGCCCATTGGATAAACCTAGAAAGCATTTGCTACTTTCGACTAGCCGTTACTTTTGTACCCAGTCTCCCCTATACCTCAATGAACAAATTCATGTCAAGAGTACACGAGTGCTATTGTATTAATATATTAATGTTAATATAGCATTTTCGTTACGTTAAAGTATACACATTTTAGAGCTATTGAAACTATGTATAACGACGTTTACTTACTGATTAATCAATATCTTAAAATAAATTTATACTTTAACGGTTGCTCATAAAAGTAAATTTAAACGTTCTCGTTTTCGTGTTTCCAGCTAACATTAAATAAATGATAAACAGTAATTCACAAAGAGTATGTAATTTATTGTAAGAAGCATTTAGACGCTTAAAAAGAGAGTTTATTCCAAAATGGCAATTACATTATTACAAAAGATATACTTTATTAATTGGACCGAATGAACTAGTAACAATTAAATTAATCTTTTAAAATACTAACATTATACGGTATAACTTTGCGATGTATAATCGTTTATTTTTTTTTTTAAATTTGATATGTCTTCTACTACAATAATTATAATTAAAAATGGTTAAACATTTTATATGAAATATTACGCTGGGAACATGATGTGGGATTTCAGTATGAAAGACATTCGACTGCACATAACAGTGTAGCCTACGCTAATTTGAAGACAAAGCTTTGATATTTCAACAGTTTGTAAATAAGAGTCATGAAGGAGGAATGCATTATATTATAATTTCTTAGAAAGACGTCTTAACTTCGCAAAAAGTTTTTACAAAACAGCGTTAAGTGATGTTATGTGTTAGCCCAGAGAAATATTTCCAACGTAAATTTAAAAGGAAGAATACAACAGAATATTTTACTTGTTCCTTAATCGTATTAATATTTTCCTACTTGAATGTAATACCTACCTTAATGTAATGATTAATTAACAGAATTTTCTTACATAACATTTGTAAAATAAAAAATTAAGAAGGAAAATGAACTGATGTGACATGGAATTTTATAAAAAAAATAGAAGTAAGGGGGCCAACTTTATAAATAAACATATTTTCCTAGTATCCTACTAATTTTTAGTAATAAATATGGTGGCAACAAAATTATTTTTTTAGTATAATAAAATGTAGAAGGATGCCAAATGCAGACTCATCTGGGGTACCCAGACAGGTAAGACCGATCCTGCTAGCCCTAAAGAACTTTGCGTTACAAACCCTGAAAAGTCTATTAAGCAAATTTTTCTGGGATTTGTAACGCAAAACGAAAGAAAATAAAAACCTTAATTTCGGGATCCAAACTTACGAAGCTATTTTACTGATGAGATAAATTGCAGCGTTGAAACCAAAGGTACCATCGCACTAAGGATATTTGTGCCAGTTGTAATAATCCAGTTGTAAATAAAGTTGTAATACAATGCGTCCAATCATAGAAGGTAAGTTAAGTGTGGACCTTTCTTACCAACATACATGATATAATTCATAGTTTAATTAAGAACTATGATATAGGAGGAAGTAGTTAAAAAAATATACAAAATCGTTAGAAAATTGGGGTTAAAATAGATTAAGGTGTTACATGTGTTTCACGGATTCAAAAAATTGATTTTTTTATTGTGTTATTAATTTTTACAACATTTCTTGATCATTTCTAAGTCTAAGTTTCCAAGACCATCCGAATAATAGTTTCGAAAATACCTTGAAGATGCCTTGGGAAACTCAGTGCATCGCAGGTATACCAGTTGAGCTGTTCGTCTATTGTCGCGTTTTTCTCGAAACTGTGTTTTTAAAGTCGATTGTCATGATTTTTTGAGAACTACTCAACCGATTTTGATGAAATTTAACACAAGTCTTTGGGATACAATTCTCAAGGACTTGGAAGACGAACTATTTTTCAACTACAATTATTTAAAAATTTGCATTGTTTGGTGAAAAGATCTGTTAAAAATTCAATTTTAACTTTTTTTTCCTTCGTTCAAGTTCTAGTTTATGGTCTTAACTAAAACATGTATTTTTTTTCACTTCGGATGATCCTATCATGAGTTCTGCTGTCAACGTGGACACACCTTTTTTCCGAAGGGTCACCGGAAATGACATCTCAATGACGGAATTTTAAATTATTTTCATCAAAAATTTCAGAAATTCTTTGTCAATTGTGCATGTTTAAGATAGTAAAAATATTAAATAAAATTTTTATTTTTATAGGGAAAAATTTTTTGAAAATAGACCGTCTTTTCCCCGATCAAACCCATGTAACCCTTTAAACACATAATTACAAAACGAGGGAAAAAAAATTGGTGATTTGTTTTCTAAGGTCGGAAATTCAGGAAAACGAAAAAAAATCCGTAGAACCAAACCAAACTTATTATCCTTGTTCGTTTGCAGTTTTATTCACCACAAAAAATCGGAACGTTGTGGTTGGTTTGTTTATGAGTCAAAGCTGTTTAATGGGGTTAAAAACCTCACAAATCAACCCTTAATGTAAAATTTTACCGTTAACTGTGATAAAAACATCGAGCTCTTTGCTTGAAAAATGTTAAGGTCACAAAATCAAGGGTATCAAAACCAGACGTTTTGATAAAATCTAGCCTATTGAAATTCTATCCATTAAAAAATCAGTATTGTACTTACTAACAAAATAAACTACTATTGTAATACAATATAAAAGTCTGTTTTTATTTTCTAAAAGCTTTCTGTGAACTACCATACACAACTTCCTGTAGGTAGCTATTGTTTTTAAAATTGTACACATTTATCTTTCTACTTTTAAATGTAAGTGTATACTTCCATTCCCATTATATTTCTTATATTTTCTTTTTTTTAATAAAAGCAAAAATTTATGTTTCCTCATTTTTTATTCTCAATTTTTAAAAAGGTTAACTATAAAACCCGAAGTGTCTGCACATAAGTACTGTGAAAAGTAAAACAATATGTAATGATACTCTTTTCAAGAAATTTTCACATTAATAGCTTTCCTTGAAATTTGAAGGAGGACGTGTAAATAAATAATTTGTTATTGATATTTTGTAAACATAGTATACGTAAAAGATAAACACATTTTTGCTTAACGTGTTTATCATTCCTGCAACTGACATATACTTTTTCACAAACCTAATCCTGTGACCTACATATTCTCGTCATCTTATCAAATACACAATATTTTCCAAGGAAGGAATTTTGCATTACAATTTCAGGCTCAAATTTTTATATAACTAATTGAATTTTCAAGCCTTACAACACTTTTATTGCTAATTTTAAATTTTAATTCCATCTTTCCATATTCAAAACAAAGAATTTGAGAAATTGAATTTTTATTTTTCAATTTCTTTATGACAAAAGATAATTGATCGATATAGTGATGCGTTAATTACAAATTACAATTAGGTACCATTAAATTCGAGCTTTAAAATTTTATTCCCTAATGAAATACACTTTATATTGATTAGATTCCCACAAGATTTAAAAAAGAAATGAAAAAGGCTATTTAATTATTTTTTTTATCTAAATATTTATTTTAAATAATACACCTAATTTAACTAAAAAGAAAAGGTTAAAATAATGGATGCATTTCTTTTTTTTATGAAGTTTAATCAAGTTTATGTACGAATACGTGAATTTCAAAGCTTTTGTTCATACGGACTGTTGAAATCAAAAGTAAATACGTTGCCAACAAATAACAACACTACAAAAACACATTAAGCTAAAAAAATATTGTCATAGTGAAAGCTTTCCAGCGAAAACGCATGAGCAATCAAGGATTTCCACTAAATAATGTAGTACCAAGGATTAATTAATTAAATTCAACGATAATTGTTTATCAGTGTCACACTTTATGAATATTAGTCAAAAATAACTATGCATTTTGATCTAATTATCAAATGAAGCAATGCGTTCGTTTTCACTGCAAAACAGTCAATATTGAACTCCCAACAGGAGGAGCTTCGAGTACGTTGCTCTCTTGAAGCTTTTGTCGTTAAAAATAAGGATTAAGAATGAGTATCAAAAGCTACTTAAATTCTGCTTTTATGACGTTACTAGGTTAATAGGTTGAATCAAAAAAGTCTAATACTTTTTTTTAAAAGATATATCAAAAATATTGTGAAATTTTGAGCTCTTAGTTTTGATTTTAGGAGGTCTATTATTGCAATTTTTGATTTTTCAATCCCAAACACATTCTTTTCTCAAATCTTTTAAACAATCTCATTGAAAGAATTAAACAACATAATGTATTCTTGAAGGAAATTGAATACTTACAAAAAATGTCCAATTGTAAATTTTCATCAGACCAACTGTTTCCGCATAATCAAGCATTGAACATTAATCTGTTTTTACGATTTAATTTTTTTACTTTGGAATATTGCAACTAGTGTACAAATTAATATTTAGAGCAAAATGTTTACATATTCTTAAAGGAAATTATTTTTTTTACAAAAAAAAACTCGTAAAATTTTTTGATCAATTTACTTTCTTAAAACTATTCAAGGCTAAAGCCAAGGTCAAACTTCAAACTTGACCTGAAATTACTTTGAGAGAAGTAAATTTATCCAAAAACCTTTTTTGTAGAGCGTTTAGTCTCCTTCGAAAATACATAAAAAATTTGCTCTTAAAATTAATTTGTTCATTAGTTACAATATTCCCAAGTTAAAAAATCAAATCGTATAAAGTATAAACCAATCAATGTTCAAGGTTCGATTATAAGGAAACGGTTGGTCGGACAAAACTTTACACTCAGATATGTTTTGTAAAACATTTAATTTCCATCAAGAATATACATTGCTTATTTTTTTCAATGTGATTGTTCAAAAGTTCTGAGAAAAAAATATTGATTTAGGAATGAAAAATCGGAAATTGCGATGATAGACTACTTAGTATCAAAATTAAGGGCTCGGAATTGCACAATTTTTTTTTGTCATCCTAAATAATATTTTTGACTTAATACTTTTTAAAAAATAGGTATTTTTGGACCAGGCTATTAGCCTACATAACAGTCAAAGATACTTTTTGAATGTATCTAGATGCTAGATAAGTTACTTTTATAAAAAGTATCCGAAGTTACTTTGGATATTTACTTACTTTTAGAACAAAAGAAATTAAACACTTTGATACTTTAAAAGATTTTTTTTAGTTACTTTGAATACTATACATGTACTAAATTTCGTAACTTATTAGGTAAAGATATTAGATTATTATGTAATGTAATGCTTTTCTTTATTAGTTTAAGAAAAAAAATAGTAAAAAAAATATTTCAAAAACCTCGCTTCTTAAGATAAAATACACTAAACAAGTAAAAAATAAATTTATGTACTAAATCCTCGTATCGATTGCATCGATATAAAGACAATATTAGCCAATTAATGAGAATAGTAAGCTATCTAGTTGTGCATCAAAGCGAGGGGTGCAATTCTGTTTACAATTTGGTAATATAAAATGCCCCTCGCTTTGATGCACAGCTAGATAGCTCACGATTCTAATTAATTGGCCAATATCGCCTTAATATCGATGATGCAATCGGTACGAAGATTCAGTTTGTAAATTTTTTTTTCCCTTTTTTAGTGCCTTTTACCAATAGAAGCGAGGTTTTAAAAATCTTTTTTAATATTTTGTATCTCCTTTTTTGTCATTCAATATATTTTCAATATCAATTTTATCAATCATTGTTTCAAATTTGAACTAACTGATTATTATCGTTTGTTTCAACTGTCATTTCGATTTCATTCAATTGCTAACTTTCCCATTTATCAATTGTGTTGGCTGGGAATATTTCACGAACAGTTACTTTAAGCTAATATTATCTATTATTTTCGCGATAAATTACACTAAACATACTAACTTTAAAAAGCACTTAAAATTGATTCACTTTTATATGTGCTCCTGAAAATAGGCAACCGGTATTTTATTTAAAGTTAAATACTTAATTAAAGTAGAACTACTTAGTGAATCTTGAATTTTACAACGTATTCATGCATTGTCATCAAGAATAAGCAGGTATGCAAAATTCAGCACAATAAAGTGCTGGGAAGTAGGTGAAAAAATAGATTATAAATTCCATACCTAATGGTAAACTAACAACAAAATGAGGTAAAAAATGCAAAATAAAAAAAAAGTTGTAGGTACATCTAACTCCCTGTGCACACAATACACTTAAACGCGTTAAAAGAATAATATAAGAGATCAATATAAATATTCCTTACTGCATACTTTATTTTTAGTTTTTTTTTTAGTATCTATGTTACTTTTCAGTACTTATTAAAGTTACTTAGATTACTGTTAGTTACAAGATACAGTTCTTTTTAGAATTTATCGAAGATACTATAATTATCCTTTACCAAAAAATAAAGGATCTAAGATGTTTCATGAAATCGAATACTATTTTATTGATATTAAATGTTCAACTTTTATTTTATTGCATGATCCCAGTTATAAAATTAAATTCAAAATTTCAATTTTATTTTTAATATGTACTTTGAAAATAATTTCTATCCTTTTATGTGTTAATTTATTTATGAGTTAAAGATCTAATGATATTGGTAATATCATTAATACTTTATTATTAATATTAAAACTTTGATGGCTACTAATGATAGTAGTCGTGTTGAACATCAGGTTGGATTAAGTTCCTTTGTTATATAATAAAAAAAATACAATTTATTTACATGCTTCTACTATATCTTTAACGATGATTTTTAAATTGTGCCTGCCACAATTATGTTTTTGAGCATTTGACTAATTTTTTTTTTTTGGAATATATTTCAACACATTAGCTTTATCATACCCGTAACACAATTTTCAATTCCTAAATCATTTTTTTTTATATAAAGAAATTATGTGATCTTTGATTCCCTTTGTAGAATGGCTTTCCGTTGAAACAAACCCCACAAATATCTCTTTTATTTCAAAACTTCGTCAATATAAAAGGGAATTAAAAGGGAACCTCGACAACCGTGGGCCCTAATGTGGTGTTTTTCATTGCTTTTCTGTAGCTGCGCCACTGTGCGGTACCCTCTATACAAGAGTAAAAAACAAATACTTCCAGCTCCATATTTCAATTTAAATCGTGTACAAAAAAAATTGAATAAAGTTTATATGTTCTCAAGATTATTTTAAGAACTTAATATTTTTTAAATTGATTTGAAAAATGCCAATATTTTCATTATCAAAATATGATGATAGTGTAGGTGTGTGTGTGTGTGTAGAATAAACATTTATTATGGACATTAAGGTCAGTCCGTAGAATTTGAGAAATTCCAATAATATTCCTTCCAAGTGAGCTATAAAAATTGATGAATGGAATTTTCTAATCAAAATATTGAAAAAGATTGCTTGAATTTCTAATGGTATTTGCTATAATGGAAATGTGAGCTTATATTTTCTATTTACGATCCTTCATACTGGAATATTTCCATACGGTAAATTACCTTATTGAAATTTGTTTGAATTGAGAAATGTATAATGCTTTAATTTAAAATTTACATTTCATTCAAATTTTATGTGTATTTTTTTCCGAAATATAAATATATCTTTTGTCATAATTTAAATATTTTCAAATTTAAATCATAGTTTAGAAAAAGTATATACTGGTTAGCAGAGCTGTCTGAAAAAAAGTATCTTAGTTATTTTAAAGTAACTTACTTACTTTGAACTATCTAAGATATTGTATCTTAGTTAATTTATTTTTTACCAAAAAGTAACTAATATCTTAGATACTTTTTAAAAAGAACTGTATCTTGTAACTTAAAAAATATCTTAGATACCGAAATACCGAGACATTAGGTGCACAATTTTATTTTGTTTAGTCCTACAAGATTCAATTGATACCTGTTACATTAATCTTTTATCGTTTTAATGTAGGTTGTGTTTACAGTGATTAGGACGTAAATACTTTCCTTTTTCTTAATTTAAAAAAAAATACATTATCTGATAATCTAAGAACTTTACCTATTATGTTCAAAACTTAATACAAACATAAAATGCAAATTAACTATAAAAGTAACTTTTTAATTATCGTAAGTGTAACTTTAAATAAGTATTTAACTTCCTTTTTTTAAGAGTAGCTAGAGATACCCAAAGTTATTTTCTTGAGAAAAGTAACTTATTTAGTATTTAGATACTTTTTGAAGCTACCTTTGACACTCTTATCATAATTAAAAATAAAGAATGAAAGAAGCAATATTCTTTTAAACCTTCTTTATTATGATATCCATTATCTAAACACAATACTTTAAAGTTAAATTTGTGGTGTTTGATTATTTTGAAATCTAAAATAGTTTAACAATTTTACGTTAATAAATTGATTAACTGACTTCATTCAAATAATAGTGTTGATCATTCCTGTTTATAAGTGGGCATGAAAGGTAAATACGATGTCCATTTCCATCTGAAAACAGGATAAAAACAATTATATTAAAAAAAAACTTTTATTGTCAAAGTATAAATCTAAGAACAGAGGAATGTAAAGAAATTTTTTTAATGAGAAATAGGGAAACCTCTTGAATTTAAATGAAGTGTAGGAAGGTAAAATGGATGAATAGATGTTACTGTAAACCTACACAATTTTAATTGTCGATTCATTGAAAAATTATTTACAGCAATTACACTGGCAATTGCTCTTCATGCTCCATAAGGTCGCTATAAAAAATGAACTATGTATCTGCAATTTATCACAATAAATGAAAATGGAAATATGAATAAATGAATAAATGAAAAGTTCATATTAAAATTTAAAGAGAAAACAAATGGAAAAATATTTTAATGGTTTTTCCATGATAATTGATATCCACTATTTTTACAACATTAATTTTTATAGATAAAATCTATACAGCTTTTTATAATACTGTTGAAGGATATTACATTTACGTTATTAAATAATACACACCTAAAATAGTATTTTTTTGAATGCATTTTCTAAATATTACTTTTCATTGCATATATCACTTGATATTGCTTTTTTTTCATAGTGCAACATCAAGTTAGTCTCAGATGCAGACCATGGCCTTCCAATTATAAAAAAGTGTACTTTTAATTCTAGTCTAGTTTTAAGACTTTAACTTTTTCGTAGGACTCATTGTATTAACATGAATTTAGGGGTGTGTGAAATTATCTATTATATAGTAGGTATATAGTTAAAATACCAGAATGAAAAACTATTAAAAAACTGTTTAATGGTTTTAAATTATCCAAGTAATGAGCAAGTTATATACCATACTCCTAATACCACTACCAGACATTCTCAAAGAGCTCTGAAAGTATTCAAAAATAATACCTATTCTATGACAGAATTAGTACAAAAGATAGGGGAAGGTAGTACGAAATGATCCCCTTAAGCGGGAATCGCTGTAAAATATATATTCTTCAAGATAAATCATAAATAAAGGCGATTACTACTAGTATATTTACCTATCTATCCAACTTTCATAACACTCAAAGCCAGAAATATATTTAGATTTCATTAAAGTATTTCTTTTTAAAAACCTTACATATAAATCATCTTGCACCTCTATGGGTGAGATGGTCCACCAGGTAGAGTTTGCTAACATAATCTACAAGCACGTGGCTATGTTCACGTGGCCTAAATACTTAAATGACTTAAATTAAGCATAATACATAATAGAAAGCCTCAAGAACAACATTTGCTCACGCCTCCACTACGATTTGATTGAGGGGGAGGAGGTCTAGAGCTATGTTTTACCAGTGAAATAAGCCAAATGGTGTTAGTGGTTTCAGCACAATCGCAAAAAAACATCTTACCCCAAGAGATACTCGTACTACTTTCCCTTATATGTTAACAAATTAGATTAATCGAAGTTTATTTCCTGGTTATATAGATGAATGAATTTAAAATTTATATTATCTTGATAAAATTCATATTTTTATTTCTCTTTTTAATTCGCAATCTGTCTCTAAAAAGTAAACAAATCTGCTAGATTTACGCGTTAAAGAGCGCATCATTTACTGAGATGCGCCTAATCCATCATTATCGAAATGATAACTTCAGGAAGAAGATCTGCTTCAATTTTGGCACTTGCTCACTGTTATCGAAAAGTGGGACAGCCAAATGACTATGAGATTTGAGAAGTGGGATGGTCGCCTAGATTAGTTTGGTAATTTTGGTAGAATCTGGTAATCTCCTACCTAACTGTGAACATCTCGAGATCCTTGTTTATGTCATGATTCGTAATGTACCATGGCGCATTCGGAATAAACGTAGTATTTTGAATTGAAATTTCTAGAGAATTTTGGTGTTCCAATCGCCGGTAACTCTCCAGAGTTCCAGAGTGCCGTGCGTCCAAAAGGACTTTAAGATGGGTTTGTCAATAATTAAATGGCGTCCAAGAACAGATACGAGTTGATGCCCAAGAATCATCAGTAATTTCTGACGGTGCTTCCCAGTTAAACATTTTTACTGAGTACGTGGTTTATCCTGTTTAGTGTCTCTCCTGTTTATAAACGTAATTTGAGTGAACTGTGTTTTGTTTACACCAATCTTCCACCTTTCAAGCCACTATTGGATCATAATCAGCGTATTCTGGAGCATTGCTGAAGCCATACGATGGTTGTTGTCGCTTGTCAGCATCGTAGTAATTAATATTAAATTTGTATATTTTGTATTCTCCAATTTTGACTTGATGAAGTTTTTTTGAAGGTATCTTTGGTTATACTCATACAATTTGCAAAAATGGCGAATTAGAGATCTTGCAAATTGCATGTCAACATAATTCATTCCATCATGTTCTAGGTATCTGCGAATGCAGAAAATCTGCTTACGTGCCATATATTAGACGGGTAAGCTAATGTCTAACATTAGTTTATCGTGAGACCGAACCAGACCATCGGCACTAACTACCATCCATTTAGATTAAGAGATTAAATCATCTAATATTTTTGCACATATAGACCTTTAAAATTTAAAATGATTCGCTTTCTTAATAACGCAAACTTGAGATAAACTTGTTTCAAACTTGTAGGGTCAGAATCCACTCCAATAATAACTTTTCAAGAGATCCGGCATCAAAGTATCGTGATTCTGCAAACCCGGCAACAAACCCTTCCTTTAGCTAACTTTCGAAGTCATCAGATATCGGAGTATCGTAAATTTGCGAACCCGGTTACCCTTCCAGTAATTTTTTTTTCCTTACAAGGACCTGAGAAGAAATATTTCCTTGTAATTGATTCCCTCTATTAACATATTAACATCCATTGGCAATACATCCCTCTTTGCCAATCATTAATTCCATCCCAAAGAAACGGGTTGAAATGATTTGAAAATTTACAAAATAAGTTTCCTCCATACAAAAATAGTGGATTATTTTGGACTTGAAGTACCTACATTGAGTTGAATGTTAATAATTTTGGTACATATTAATTACCATTGATTTTTATTCCGTATCAGTATGAATTTACTTGAAAGCAAAGATTTTTTTTTATTCACACCACAGAAGTACATAGGTATAATTTCTTTACATTAAGATGAATGATAGGTAATCAATAAAACGATCACGTGAGTTCAATAATAAACATAAGTGTTGTACGCTTTACATAATACTATTATGTAGCTACAATGGTAAGGTTTGTGTGATAAATAAAGTAGAGCTTCAAATTCAATTACAGATATTTGCAATTTGTTTTCATTTAAATATAAAATTGAAATTTATTGCATCGTTACCACTAAAAAATTGGTTTGATTGAAAATTATTTGCTTCAACTTATTTTCTAAATCCATTTTCAAACGTTTTAAAAAAATGTATTAAAAGTTAATAAAAATAAAAGTTCTCAGTTGATATATAACTTCCAGTTAGGCAATAAACACAAGTCAAGGGTTCAGCAATAAAAGAGTTTAATTGGTTTGATATATCATCATATTTTTTTGAGGAAATTTTTTAGTGATAATTAGGTTTGATATTATCTATTGGCAAGTGTCAGTGACGATCTGATGGACAAAAATATAACTACTGTAACTGTGTTTATTCCATTTTTACAATTTATTATTTTAGTTATTCAAACAAAACCAATTTTTGGTCAAAAAAGCTTGTATTTTGGCAAAAAAATATTTAATTACAATGAGCAAATATAAATCTGAAAGCGATATGTGACGTCACAGTACGCATATTGAAACCGAGATACAAACAGATCATTGAGAGTAATAAGTTTGAATGCCGGGCGCTGTGTCAACTTAACCCTACCAACGTTTTGAATGCGTAAGTGGGGATAACAGAGCGCATGCGTATAGTCTGAACGCACGGACGGCAAGATAGTCAATTTATATATAAGATTAGTACCTATAAATGATGAAATTAAATAGCGGTGCAATTTGTCGTTGCTTAAAATTGGGTAACTCCTTTATTTCGTGTATACAATATATAAAATATATTGCAGTCCAATTTATTAACATAAACTTGAACAGAAGTTCAAACAAAAAATTCATGACGTATTGCCCAGATACGTATTTCGATTGCCAAGCAATCTTCATCAGTGGTCATCAAGTAGTTTGGATCACTCCGTAACTGCTTTGTGATGATTCACAAAATAATCACGGATTGACCTCAATTTATATGTCGTTCCTTTCTCTTTTTGCGATGTGGTTATGGAGGGGGGTGTGTTCCCAAATTTCTTTACTTTCACCGAATCCTTCGTAAGCAACCCGAAAAGTGCCGAATATTGAATTGGACCATTTTCCCAATTTAGTACCTTCCCTTTTCTTTTAACAATTTCTATGCTTTCGAGTGCATCCAATCGGTTTATGCGTTGAACACTTTTTAGAAGTCTAGCTTCTGCAAATGTATGCCCTGTTTCCAGTGCATGTTCTGCCACACATGATTTTTCCACTCTTGCATCTTTAATGTTTGCCAGATGTTCCTTATACCTAACCCCTATTTGTCTTCTAGTCTGACCGACGTAGCTTTTATCACAGCCTGTGCAAGGGATTTCATAAATTCCTGATCTTTGTATGTTCGGAATTGTATCTTTAGAACTGTTGAAAAATCCACCCAACTTTTTGGTTGTATATCCAGCCTTTATTCCAAACTGTTTCCATATCCTTTCGATTTTTTGGGAAATCCCTGGATAATAAGTTAAAACAGACCAATGGTCTTCTGGTCCTTCCATCGTTCGTAATGTGGTTTCTGAGAGTTTTTTCCTCCAAAGAGCTCTTTTGAGGATTCTGTCTACAATTTTGGTAGAGTATCCATTAAAGGTCGCCACACCTTTAATGTATTCTAATTCTTTTGTAAACAGATTCTTTGCCAGAGGTACATTTACGAGTCGGTTTATCAAGGAATGGAAAACAGCCAGTTTATGGCTATTATGACATACGGATTCAGCCATAACATATCTATCTACATGTGTTGGTTTTCTGTAGATGTCAAAAACCAGGTTGCCCTGGTTTCTGGTTATTTTCAGGTCTAAGAATGGTAAACTACCATCTTTTTCTCTTTCTACCGTAAATGTTATGCCAGGCTGTATTGAGTTGAGATAATCCAAGAACTTGTCCGGATCTACTGTCCCTTCATCAAAAATAGCAAAAACGTCGTCAACATATCTGTACCAAACCCTAGGAAAATGATCACAATTTCGTTTCGCCTGCAGTTCGAAGTTGCTCATAAAAAGATTTGCCAAGAACGGTGACAAAGGATTGCCCATGGCTGTGACTTGCGACTGTCGGTAATATGAACCTCTAAATTGAAAAATAGTTTGGTTCATACAATGTTTTGTTAATCTGACATATTCATCTAACTCTGGTTGTGGGATATTATTCTTTTTTAACCAAACTTCTAACAAAACCATTGTTAAACTGATAGGAACACTAGGGAACAGAGCACTGACATCAAAAGATTTTTGATGTATGACCACAATTTATATACTTCATACATTTTTTTTACACAGTAAAAAGGAAAAGTAGACAAAAATTTGTGAAAAATAATTAATGAAAATATTTGAAAATGTAGTTGGGAGGGAGTTTATGGTAAATAAAATATTTGCATATATTTTAAGTCTTAAAAGTTTATATCTATTTTCCTAGAATTCAGATCTCTATGCAAGGAATCTTACATTTTCATCGAATAAAAAGAACTAACTAATTGTCTTTTTTATTATTGATTGGTAGATGTTAAATTGTTATCGAATCGCCCAGTAGACGCTGTTTTCTCATAAAATATTTATAATCTGTCAGCAATTAAATTAACCTACATTTTCCAAAAGTTACTAATTTTTTTTTGTTCGCAATTTGTGAGCTTTTTGAAAACCACAAGAAATTTATTATTTATTACACTTATATTAAATTTTACAATACGAAATGAAGAGTAAGTTAGACTAAATTAATAATTATTGTTCTTCATTGCTTTTTCATTACTATATACGTTACTCATAATTATTTTTATTTAACCGATCCATTAAATTTCACATATATGGAAATATTGGTAGTAAAAAATATTGTATATCTAGATTAATTTGTAAAAAAAATTTATGAAAGATTATTTTTGAAATCGAAATCCAACAGTTTATTTTAGAAGGTTCTCTACTTTTAGACATTTACGATATAATTGATAAATAACTTCCAGAAGGATAATAAGATATAAAGATAATTTATGCTCGCCAATTTCTTATGTTCATATCATACTACCTAAATGATGTTATGCCTCAGTGTTTGCACTTCTCACATAAGGGTGCAATTCACCAGAGAGGTACTTACTTCATTGAACACACTCAAGAAATACTCAAACTGAATGCTTTTTTATATATGACCTTAATGAAGAAGGATAGTGGATTTATTATCTAATAATTTTATCTCTGTTATAATTAAGATGGAAGTTATAAGCAATAAAAAATATAATCAATATTACCGTCTTATAAAGGACATTCCAACTGGAAAATCGTATGTGCTATATTCGTCAGAGGAATTTGAGTTGGGAGATTTTTTCAACGCCATTTCCTTTGCCCACGCATGAATTCCACGTTCTTCTGATGTACCTTCAAAATATTACATTGGCTTGTATGAGAAATTAATTTATTTATTAATCATAAAGTTTATATCATTAATCAAGGCCTTATCAGGAATTTCACAATAATATGAATAATTTACAGCTTAGTTAAATAATTACCAGTTTTCTATGTTGTACCAAGTATACGGAAAAAGTTATAGGGGAAATTGCAATCATATATCGTCATTTTTGTAATTCATTATTACTGTGCTGGACCTGTACGAATTATTGTAATTTTTATATTGGTATGTATATATGGATAGACTGTGCAATTGACGTAAAATAGAAATGAGAAAAACCTAGTGTAAGATAATAACATAAGAGAAGGTATTTCAATCCTGCAATACATTATGTGAAATGTGTCAATATGTGGCGTCGTCATTAGTGTGGCTAGAGTACTAACCTTGCCAGTTAGCATATAAGAACATAACACGAATACGATAACAGGAAAACGAACGAGATTGGCAATTTGTTAATTCTTGTGACCTCAAAATCTCGGACATAGAGTTAGTTATTTTTTCGGTCACTAGCGGCGCATTATCGCTAAAAACTGGACATTTACTGAATGTTTATGAGTTGTTCGCTTGTTGCCATTGTTATTAACCTCAATAATTCAAACTTAAGTCAGTATCTGTTAAAACTATTAAAATTGTCAAAAATACTATTGACACTAGCCCTCTGCACGGTGTCCTTATTTCATGGATGACTTTGCAATGCAGTGTTCGTTCTTCTGTCATTTATACTTCGTGGAACATAGTTTCGGTTAGTTAGTATTCTAGATACAATTGTGGCGGCGCCACATCTTGATATATTTCCCATCATGCATTGCAGTATTGGAATATCTTCTTTTAAATTACCTTAACCTAGTGTGACCTATGAAGTGCCATCTACGTACGCACATTTTTTATACTTACTAAAAACAACAGCTGGCGATTGAGTGCTGATAAGCACTAGCTAACACAAATAAGCGCTTGAATTTACTTCAACTGCCTACACCAAAGAAGAGAGATTTATACACATAAATTGGCATACTTGTCGTTTACTACGCTATGCATCCCTGTTAAAAAAGAGACATTTTAAAATCATTCCATTTAAAATGCCTTTAAATTCCTTTTTTTAACAGGAATGTGTTCGTTGAGAAGCCAGAGAGAATGGTCAAAGATATAAGTAGTTCTGTCTTTTTTTAATTGTCTGTGGTATATGTATATATTATTCACTTGCCCTTACATAAAAGTTTCCAATCTTTTTTGTTATGGTATATTACAAAAAACTGTCGTTATAATTACGATGATATAACGTAAAAATTCAAATGTACATAGTAAATTTTAAAATAGAATATTATAAAGACTAAAATAATGAAAGTCTAGTTCTAGATTACAAAATTTTTACTACTATATTATCTCGATAAAAGTTGAATTATTTAATCAGTTGGCCAAATTGAATATAGTAAACTGATAATTGCTTAACTGTTCTTTAAATTGTACCAAATTCCAGTGAAATCCATGTTAATTAATACATCAACGTTTTTATTCTCACCTGGAATGATATTATCTAAAAAACATCCCACGAAACCACCGACAAGAATAGAAGTGCTTAGCAAAACTGTTATTATGCTATCCAAAATTGAAAACCCAGTTTGAATCACACCAGGATTAGCAATCATCCACTGGCAAAGTACCATTGGAAAAAATATAGAAAATCCCAAAATATACAAATTTCTTGATGAATTCAAATCGATGTATTGTAGAGCTGACAGACCTTATAAATATAAAATAATATTTTCAATTAATCAATTATCGAGATAAAACTTTAATATTGAATTCTGGCAAACAAATAAATGTAAAATTATGTGCTGTATTATTGGGTGTTCTCGTATATTTTAGATACATGCTCATGAATTAACATACCAAAGGCTGAAATCATTCCAAACATAACGCAAAAAAGGCCTCCAACAACAGGTTCTGGTATAATAATAAACACTGCTCCAAATTTGTTGATTACCCCTTGGAGAATCATCAATAAGCAAGCCCATTGAATAACTCGACGACTCCCAACCTACATTATCAAATCAGAAACAATCGTTTAATAACAATTATAATAAAAGTTATTGGCAAATAAATTAATTGATAAAATTGATTTCCAATCTAAAGAACCATAGAGAATAATATAATATAATAAAACAACTTTCATCAAACTACTATATAATAAACTATATAAACTATAAACTATATAGTATGTTTTTAATCTGTTTAAAAATATGATTATTGATAAACTTCAAAACTGATGTAAGTCCCTTGTAAGCTCTCATCTCTTATTTGATCCCTCTTCGGAGATAGATTTCTAAAATCGTTATTAAACAATTATCTTATGATAAACCTCGTCATACTTAAAATTCAGTAACAAAATGGCAAAATTATACATGCCAACTCTCACCCTTTACTTAAACCTTTTAAAAGATAAATTTCCAAAATTCCACTTCATGCACTAATGTTTTACATAGATATCTAATACTTAAGACGGTATCATATTAAAACCAATATTAAGAGCTAACTACAATTGTTTATACTCGTAATATCTAAATAAAAAATTAAAAAGCCTGAACAGTTAATAATTTCATACTTAATTTCAGAAGTAAATTTTTAAGTGATAGTTATTTAAAGGATAGTTTATGAAGTTAAATATATTACACTTCTTTCAAAACACACAGATAACAGGCATTGAAACGCAGAGCCTGAAAGAAAATGTGTAAAAGTCTCATATATAATAAATATGTATATACCTTTGTAACTCCAATAGCGCCTACATTTTCCCCAAAGGTATTTGTTCCATTTCCACTTCCCCATAGTCCTGCCAGTATTGTTCCTAAGCCTTCCACCCCAATTCCTCTGTTTATTGCATGGACTGGAGGTGGAGGCGCATCTATGCATAATATTTTATTATTACATATTTTACAAAATTCTACCAAAAAGAATTTTTACTTTATTACGAAAGCTTATAGTCGTATATTTGAGAGGAGAATACACTACAACTAATATTGATATTAAATTATTTTTAATTGATGCAGTTGCTTCCTTAATTTGAGAAATGTAATAATAAAAGTTAGAAAAAATAACCATTAACTGCAATTATTAATATATAAAATAAATAATAGTATAATTCATGAAATATAATTTACAAAAATAAACTATAAACATAAATTTGATCAAAAGCACAAATAAATGTTTTTATGACTTATTGTCCCAGATATGTATTTCGGTTGCTAAGCGATCTTTCTAAGTAGTCATCACGTAAGATTGAATCTCTCCGAAATTGCTACGTTATGAGCCACCAAGAAGAGATCCACTACTTTGATAACCACTGATGAACCTTTATTGATAATCGAAATACATATCTGCGCAATACGTTTTAAATACATTTTGTTTGAGCTATTTGTCAAATTTATGTTAATAATTTTCTTTTATAAAATATATTTCATCAATTAGAATACAATATAATCTATATAATATATATGGTTTATACTTATACAGTATAGACATATAAATAAAAAATCTAAGTTTAATGCAATAATTGCTTAGTATATCTGTAAACATCAAAGGTATACAACAAATCGTCAGTGTTGGGATAAAAAATTTTCACATTTTTTTTTACAAAAAAATTTTCCCATTTTTTTTTTTTAAAAAATTTTTCCACAAAAATGCATATTTGTCCATTTTGGTTTGATGGTTTCATCGTTTATCTATAATTAATAGAAGTTTTATTGCACTACCTTGAGAGATGTTTAAATTTCAAGGCGTTTAATCAAGAAAATCTTCCTATACATGTAAATTACTTTCCCTGATTTTTCATAGAAAAATTTCTTTTATTCTAAAAGAAATATTTAATAAATGCAAATTAATTTTATAATGTATATAAAATGCAAAATAATTAATAAATGCTTAAAAGAAATAAATAAAATTATAGATTTAGTTTCTACCAAATAAACACAATATAAACAAATTAAATATTCGGCGACCATGTTACTCTAATTTTGTACATACATATCATCATAAGTTGATTTTAACTTGTTGGAAACATACTTAAATATGAAAAAAAAACACAAAACCTAATAGTTATTAGATATTTTATTCCGTAGCATTTGGGGTAGTTATTCAACTAGGTCAAAATATTTTACTGCTAATCTTAGTGTACTTTTACAGAAGTAAAATAATAACAAAGTTCATTATAACAAAAGGCACGAAATTAAATTAAATTTTCATCATATATATTAGAGTTATGACATAGTTTATGCTTTTTAAACCTATATAGAAACATTTGTAATAACATGATTGAAGTTGAATTTTATAATTTATAAACTATATATATGAGAGTTCAAAAGTGAACGTACCACACATCCGTGCTGTAGTTGGGTAGTAACTAATCGATTCTATAGTACAGGCGATTACTCCTGCAAGCATACCTAGAACACTGCTTAGACTTACTGTGGGTATTCCCCATTGACCTAGAACGCAATAATAATAATTATTCTATCTTAAGTAAACGATACTGGAAATGTAATAAGTTCTCAATACATGACGGCTGAATTCAGTTAAAGCAAATGGAAATATTTTCTTTTATAAAAGCTTCTCTATTTACATACACATATGTTAGGATAAAAATTTAAAAAAATATTTTCCTTAACTTAATATAACTAACCTGGATATGGAACTCTGAACCACAATGAATCTTCAAGTATGCGTAATTTTACATCTGTTCGAGCAGGATGATTCGGTGGAAAAACTCCCGTAATCGTCAACAAACCACAAAGACCCCACATGATCATAATCGTAAGTAATACCTTTAAAAGAAGCGGTTTTCATGTTAAGCATCACTAATGTAAATATCACTCCTAAATCCTTTTTCCATTCTTCCTTTTTTATATTCTTTTATAGATGCAAAACGTTTTACTTCAACTTCAAAAATGGAATTATACTTAATCTCATGAAAAGCTTATTGTTTTTTATTTTTAGTAGAGGTAGGTATTATGAGTAAGCCACATAAGCCATTTATTTAACTATTAGATATTTTATAATATTTAAAGATAAATAAGAACAGCTTCATTTATACTGAATTCAATATACTGAAATAATGCAATATTTTATTTTCAACTAATTTTTAAGTATTTTTTTGAAATTAAATAAATAGTATCGATTAAAATTGATCATTTTTTACACTTCAAAATTCTTAATTCAACAGTGGCAATATAACATTTTGACCCATAAAATATTCTTATATGTGACCAGATTTAAGAAATATGAAAACGATGTAAATTTCAATTTTAAACATGAGGACTAATACATATCAAGAATGGTATGGTGGCTGTAACCCAAAACTGGGCAAACTTAATATTGGTACGATAGACAATAATTTTTCTTATTTTCATGCGATCAACATCGAAAAATGGGTTAAATTAAAAACAAATACATATTTAAGAGTTTACATGTGTTTATTCGGGGGAAAAATGATCTATTTTTAAGATTTTTTTTTGCTTATAAAAATAAAATATTTTAATAAAACTTTTTACTGTCTTAAACATACACATTTAACAAAGAATTTCTGAATTTTTCATTGAAATATATTTAAAACTCCATCATTGCGACGTCATTTCTGATGACCCTTCGAAAGAAAGGTGTGTCTGCGTTGACAGCAGAACTCATTACAGAATCATCCGAGAAAATGAGTGAAAAAGAAGTGAAAAAATACGTATTTTAGGTAAGACCGTTAAGACCATAAACTAGAACTTGGACGAAGGGGAAAAAAGTGGAAAATTATTTTTACTATTTTTTTTTCAAAAGAATGCTAATTTCGGTGAAAGCTTTATATATTTTTTTAAATAGTTGTAATTGGAAAAAAATTCCTCATCCAAGTCCTTGTTAATTGTATCTCGAAGACCTGTGTAAAATTTAATCAAAATCGGTTTAAGTTTAATCGGTAAGTTTAAGTTTCATTGTCTGTTAAATTTTTAATACTCTTTCAATTAAAAAAATTGAAATTTACCTTAAAAATATTTAAAACCCCTGTGATCGACCGTTTGCGCAACCCTGTTGTAATCATTATAATAGCCTAGGGCGCCACTGTTTGGTGGTCAAAAGCAGAACAACCGGCAATACATAAAATACATAAAATACTGGAAACCACACAAAGGCAGGCCTATCTAGGTATCACTAGGGCCATGGACACCATCCTGACTACAGTTCTAGAAGTCAATCTGAATTTGACCTCCCCTCCTTCAATAAGTCAAGTAATTGATTATCCAAACTTCTGGTAATACAGAACTACATGAAAACCAAATTTAGACAAAGTGGCGAAAAAAAAATAAAGTAAAACTCAAGTAATATAGTATGGTCTAGCAATCAAGAAAAAGCGATACGGTAGGCCTTAGACTATAGAGAGTAAATCCCAGAAAACTATTAGTTTTAGATTTATGGAAAATTCTTACAGTATTTCAAGCAGAGGTATACCTATACGAAAACGTGAGAAGAAAAAAATACAATAATACAATAAGAATCTTCTCAGATAGCTAAGCCACAATTAAAACGATTGAATTTTACCAGACAAACTAAAAACTGGTCTGGGAATACAAAACCCTCTACACCCAGTTGGCAACATCCAACAAAGTAACATTTGCTTAGGTGCCAAGGTATTCTGGCATTAAAGATAACGAGGAAGTAGATGGGCTTATAAAAAGTAGACTTAAGTATGCCATTTATGGGTCTAGAACTGGATATGGGCCGATGTGCACAATATTAACTCAAATAGCATTTTGAACTAAAAATGAACAAATAAAATCCTAGAATAATTACTCTAAAGGTAAATTTTCCAAGGTTGCGATAAAGGATCCAGTGAAAGAATATAATAAAAGACTTCCGAACATAAGAAGAAAGAATACCAAAATGCTAGTGAATCTATTAATGGGACACTGCAATTTGAGAAAGCATCTCTGAACTATAGGGAGGAATACAGAGCAAGGTGATTGCAGGAAATGTAGTAAAGGGGAAAAGACTGCCTTCCACGTATTATTTAACTGGCCCATTTAAATGTCCATTGGACTGTCTACTAAGATTTATCTCAGAAACAGACCTGACCAATAAGAACTAGAAATAAAACTAGGGCGCCATAATCCTTTTAGGACACAGCGCGGAGGAACTCTTAAGAGAGGCCCCCAGAACAATGAAGAAGAAGAAGTTTTTTGTATGAAAATATAAAATAAAAATAAGAGACAGTGATTAAATTACAAAATAAAAACTGTTACATTATCTTTCTTTCAAACAATTGATTTCGAATGATTAAATCTACCTAGCATAAATAGACAAACGAAACTTAAGATAGCTATATTATAGCTATATTAATATGGCGTTCGTTTTCTATCAATCACGGTATGCACAGTACTACTATCTTCTAGTGTCTATCTTTGGCTATCTATAGAAATTTTATTTTATTAGAATTACTGAAATTTTATGAAAGCTGGACGAGTAAGTGGACACTGGGTATCCTGATATTTATTTATTTTTAACCTAAGGATTAATTCAAATGATATGAGGAGCAAAAACCATTTTACAATTACTTACCGGAAATAATTTAAACAATGGAAACCAATTAATTTGTAATCCTTGACCCTTGCGGTACAGCACTATCGGAATCTCAACTTTTGTCATGATTTGAGAAAATAAAGTTAAAAAAAATATTGTTCTGTAACATAAGATATAATAACAAATCATATAAAAATGCATACGGTATATGAGTAAGACAAAAGCATTGCAAACTATCCTTGCGACTTACCCAAAAGATATTCCCCAATGTTGTGATGCTGCTTCTGCGGCATTTTTAAACAACGATAACCCCACCAAAGACACTGTTGGAACTATAGTGAGTGGAGTAACAAATCTCAAAATATAACCAATTATTCCACAATATCCTATTAGTAATTGAAAAACGGCAGAGACTGCAATTGCACCACAAAGCTCTCGCATTCGAACCTAAAAATCATAAGTTTTTATGGAGCTGAAAATTTTTAAGACTAGTTTTCTTCATTATTACTTGCCAAACTTCAGTTAATTCCTCCGGGGATAAAAGATTTAATTTTTCTTCTGAAGGACATTGCCATTCGGGTAAATTAAGAATGGCTAAAGTAGGTACAAGGAAGGAAATTGTTCCACCTTGCACAATTGGTAATCTGCATCCAAATGTCACTTGCACATAAGTAACAATGCCTGTTACAAAAATCATTGTTGATATTATGTGACCTCGAGCTGGATCATCTTCTTTCATGCACAATGCAGGACACAAAATAAAAGGTATTGATACAATGGCTCCAATCATTGTTAAATAATGCTAAATTAAAAAAATAAGTATTATACTTGGTACATATTTTATAAATAACAATTCTAGAAACTATCTCACTTGTAATGCCATAAAAATACATAGATACCACGGAGGGACGTCATCAATTCCATAAGTAATATTGGATGTCTTGACTGTTTCTCCATTACAAATATTTTTATCATCAGCTTTTCTTGTTTCGTTGAAATTTGTGCATGTTGGTGTTATTTCTACTTCTCCAGCAACCTATACTAAGTATAATAATAATATCTATCTATAGAAATTTTAAAAGATGAACCGACATCAACAATGACGTAAAAATAAATACACAACCAATAAAGATTAATTATGATTAATTTCAGCTTTAAGTGACAAAAACGTATCTATGATTTACAAAAAATAGAAAAATCCTCTTATTAATTATCTAATTTTAGCATTTCGACGGTAGTTTGTCAACTTCATCAGAAAGATCAGTGTTGAAACAGTGTGAATTTCCCAAAGAAGCCATGGAATGAGTCCCGCGCGGTCGGCTAGAAAGAATGAATGATATTTCTTCATTTCAATATTCTTAAAATGTTCCTTCCCAAATAGGAAATACATTGGGAATGCCCAGGGTGTGCATCCAGCCTCGTTGGGCCTTGGAAAAACATGCTCAGTAAGGAAATCCCTCATAGTTCCAATAAAAATCCTATTGGAAAATCTTATTGCAAAAAAATAATATATTCATATCCATACATCCATTTTTCCCGATTAGGTTATACGTGGGAACACAGTGAGCAACCCCAACGTGGAAATTAAAAATTATTGTCAGTTTTACCCGATCGGATTCCCACCCAGGTTGGAATAACGTTTTTCATTGGGACATTACAGCAATTGCTCAATTAGGGCTGGACAAGGCTTTGCGTTACATCCATAGTTGCAACCCAAATAGGGTTTAATAAGGCTCATTTAAACATTTTTAATCAGGTTGTTTCACATATCATTCCTTATACCGATTAGCAAACAAAATTTTAAATTTAAATTTTTCTTTTTTTTTTGCCAATTAATGGGAAATTGTTCGTAGTGGTTTGTGAAAGAAACCGTTTCGATTGTGACAAAATTGTTTAGTAGTAATTAATTAACTACAAAAAATTAATTACTTAGTCATTAATATAGTAAAATGTTAAGAAAATAGAAATTCTAGCGACACATAATAGTAAAGAGCAGGACAATTTAGAAAACTATTGTTTAGTAATAAACAAGAAGAAAACTTATCAGAACCTCCACCCCAAACCAAAAAATTGGAGAAAGAAGAGGCATTTATGAATTTTTTTTTTCCTTAAATTATATTTTTACGAAATCTTCCAAAATAGTAAAAATGGAAACATAATTAAACACGCTTTTCACCAAAATATTTTCATTGTTTGTGAAAATAATTTTTCCTGCAGTAAATTTTTGAAGAATAGATATTATGTCAAATATAAAGTTTCGTGTTTTTGAAGACTTAGAAAATAGTTTCCACACTTTCCGACCCAGCAAACTCTTCCAAATCAACAAAAATTGAGACATATTGAACACAATTTTCACACATACATTTTCATCGTTTGTTAAAATCAACTTTACCTACAAAAAATTATTTAATACGTATATGTGAAGTAACAAACAAAGTGATTTTTAGGATTCGAATAATATTGTCCGCACTTTCCGATTGGATTAACTTTTACAAACTGCCACAGATCAAAACAACAATGAACAGGTTTTTTGTATTTACATTTTCATTTTTTGAGAAAATCAACTATTCCCACAAAAAATTATTGATTATTAAATATGTTGTAATACAATAAGTGTTTTTAAAATTCGAAAAGTTGATTTCACAAACGATGAAAATGTAATTGTAAAATGCGTGTTCTATGTTGTTTTGATTTGTCAGCTAGAAAAACTTGACTCAAAAATATAGAAAATATTTCTTGAATCCTAAGAAACACATTTCTCATATTTATATTCAATAATGTTTTTGTGGGAAAAGTTGATTTTCACAATTGATGTATGTGTAAAAATCGTGTTTAATATGTCTCAATTTTTGTTAATTTGGAAGAGTTTACTGGGTCGGAAAATGTGGAAAATATTTTTCAAGTCTTCAAAGACACGTTATCTTCTATTAAACACATTTTTATTCAAAAATTTGTTGTGGGACAAATTGATTTTCACAAACGAAAATACTTGGGTGAAAAGCGTGTTTAATTATGTCTCAATTTTTGTTATTTTGGAAAATTTTGTGAAAATAGAATTTAAGGAAAAAATAATTAATTTTTCGTAGTTATTTAATTACTACAAACTATTTTGTCACAATCGAAACGGTTTCTTTCACAAACCTCTACGAACGATTTCCCATTAATTGGCAAAAAAAAGTTATGGAAAATTTAAACTTAAAATTTTGTGGGCTAATCGGTATAGGGCTTGTTTTTTTATAGTATATAATTTCACCTGCTTTCTATGTATCCTTGTACCTTTTATGGCTAGTACAAACGCAATATGGATGATTAGTTACGCCTCCAATTTTCTTCAAGAAATATTGAGTTCATCATTACTGTGCTGATTTAATGCGTTATTTTTTTTGTGGCCTGATATAGTAAAGATTTTGATCTAGATGACCTGTACTTTTGTCATCCTCCTCATCCCTAAGAAAATATTCTGCGGGCGCCCATGATACTTTATATAAAGTTGGAGAGTAATCCAATGAAAGTTCCTCATTATATTTTCCTCTATCTTATTAACACTTATGTTTTTGTACTCATCGAAATCAATGATGTTAGGTTATTTTCTTTTAACAGTTGGCCAGTATGTAAGAGATCTACCCGATATACACTGCGATATACTTTCATTTATTACTGACAACATTGTTCTTCCTCTTGGTGTTGTTAATCTTGAACCTCATTGAGAAAATTTTGTGTCATAGTCCTCCGTTTATTAATTTATTTTATAATAATCCTTTTTTCTCAGTATACGTAATTCAATATTATTCAGCAAGTATAATCAAACAAAATTTTACAATTTTTTTTTATATTTGAATTTCTTTTTGACATATAAAAAATAACGAAAGTATTACTTTTAGTAATTCTGATATGGATTTTAAACTTCACTTAAAGTTCAATTTAAGGGGAATAAATTCGTAGAAATAGGTATAATAACGAATTTTATTCGTTCCAATTTCTGTGAATTATACACTCGTATTCTAATTACGTTTAGTTTATTTTCTTGATGAAACTTGAAAAATTAATGAAAGTTTTTAACAAAACGTAGGTAATGAAATAAAGAATTTTTGTGACCCTACCTGCCGACCTACCTACAATTTTAAAATTAAATTATTGAAGTACAAACTCATTCAATTTAAATAAATAATACTATCGAGTTTGAAATGATAGGAAAACATGAACTATAACTATGTCTACCAAATAAATACATTAAATTCATTGAAATAATAAATTTTGTGAAGTACTTACGATTTTGATTTCATTTAATTCATTGATTTCCATTGTATTTTGTAAGAATTCCTCTAAAAATTGTGGATTAATAAATATTCTTATAAACACTTATAACAACTTGTCTATATTCACAAAAATATAAAAGAACCAGTTGTTATCGACACTAATTGTTTATTATTTAACGCAAGACTGTAGTACCTACTTGCAAAATAATAAATGGCAATAAAGATAATCATGGAAAATTTCATCTTCAATGTGTTTATTTGAGAATTAGTAAGCAATATGAAAATGTTAAAGTAAAGTCAATAAGAATACATAAACTGCATATTCTAATTAAATTATATTCTCTAATTAATTATAGTGTATACAATTTTATCATGGTTCAATTTATTTAACACTATTCTCAATGAGCAAAAACTTATGGCGCTTGCATACGCTTACTTAGACATGTGTATTTAAAAAGCCTAGTTAAAGTAATAATAATAATAAAAATAAAAATAATAATAATTTGTTTAAATTTCCTTAATTTTATGCAATCATAAACTATGAGTTCATTTGATATCAACAATAAAGCATTCCCAAACACAACCTGGGTATTTTTATTTTTAAACTTCAACAAAAAAAAAATATTACGACAGCTCTTAATCCAAGTATAATAAGATAATATACATACCTGTGAATACTGGAAATAATTATGTTTTTCCACGAAAATATAAATAACAATTATTATCAGGAAAAATGCTTCAACTACAACCTTATTCCTAAAGAGGGTTTCCCCAATGCTTGAGATCAGTAGTATTAGGCATGATAATTTTGCTGATTGATTTATGGATTATTTGGTTCACGGTAGCCTACCTTAAGTATACCTACCGTAGGTTTACGCAATAGACCATGCTCATTAAATATATTTACAAATATTTTTTGAAAATTTATTGATCATTACATACAATTATTTTATTCTAAGCAACAGTTTATTAAGTGTGTCTTTTTAATGTTGACAAAATAGTGTTTTTGAGTATGATTATGTTTTTCGTAAAAGAAATAAGAAAAATAGAAATGTTCATAAGCCACTACAAATAGCAAATCTAAAAAGAAAATATAACCTACACCTACGTTACGCAGATGAAGTCACGGGGATCAGCTAGTATTAATATAAATCTCATAAATCTTTCTGAAATCTCTAATCGAAAAGATGCAGCAAAAGAAATTTAAAACTCTAACATTTATATAGTATGAAAGTTGCATATCTAAATTTTGTATTTATTATAAGTATTGAAAAAATACGTACTTTGTTGAAAATATTTATTTTAATAACAAATAAGTAAAAAATGATATTGAAAAAAACACATTTATATGATACTATAATTTCCTTGGCACATTAAAGTACCACTAAATAGCCGATAATATAAATTACCATCAAAATATGCACAGTATGGGAAATACAAGCAGTCTAAATCCAATTGATGTCCTGAACCAGCCATTTGCAATAAGAACTCAATATAACGTTGAGTGATTTGTTTATTAATATGATCGTACGTCTTGTTTCCTAAAAAATAAACAAAGAAAAATATAATGCATTGATCCAGAATTTATACTTTTACAGTGCAAAATTATTTTATCTTCTTGTACTAAGGGCAAGGAAGAGGAACTGAGTCGTTTCAACGGTCAATATTACTTCGACAGATTTTCATGAAAATATTCATATTTCGATGAAAATATCTACCTACTTGAAATATCCCTATATTAATTTTATCTAGTTTTTGTGTGACATATGTTTATAAGTATTTGTTCCATTTCTAAAAATGTGTTCAAATTTTAGAATGGTGTAATTTTTGTACTTATTTTAAATTTGAAACTATTATTGGTAAATATAAGAGAATGGCGAAAAAAGAGTAATAAAATATAATATAAATGGTAACGAAAATTATAATCAAGGGGTAAATTATTATATGCATAATAATATAAATTATATATTCTACAACAGTAGTGGGTAAACTGTGGCGCATGTGCCAAACTTGGTGCATAACATCCTTGCGTCCATTTATTGTTTTAAAATAGCGAAAAAAAAACCTAGCGAAATAGACTTGAAAGTTTCAATAAAGGTAATAAATGTTTGTATGGTGTAATAGATGTTGTTTTTATGTAATAATGAAATAGTTCAATAATGTAAATTTTGTTTATTTGTCCACGTCCAAACTGTAGTTCAGAGTTATATTCAGTAGCATCGGTTGGGTCCACACCAGTGATCACTCTCGACCATTATTTCTGACTATTGTAAAGTGATGTTCTAACAAACGTGAGTCTTTTGAAATGATGAAAATTAATTTTTTGAGTTCTATTGTTATTATTCCTTTTCCTCACATAAGCGAAGTAGATTCTATTCCCATCTTTATTTTATAACCCTTAATGTGAACATATAAAAGTAAAAAACAAATCCATGGGCTGTAGGCGCGTTTGAACTTTTCTGTGAAACAATTGATGCATGATATACAAAAGGTTGTCCACCTCTGTTCTACAAGTAATAAATACTTAAAACCAACACTGACAAGTGTTTTACGTATGTAGACTTCTAACTAAAACGATAAAAGATCATACAATTCAACTGTTTAAGTAAAATAATTTATAATAATTATTATAATATTATTTATAATAATTTTAAATATAATTTACAAAAGAAAACTTTAAATATAAATGTTTAACCAAAATTCAAACAAAATGTATTTATGACGTATTTCGATTGCCAAATAAACTTCATCAGTGGTCATTTTCCAAGTTAAGTGGTATTGGATCGCTCCATAGCTACGTCACTAGTAACTCATCAAGTAGCAGTTACGGCGCGATTTAGTACTACTTGATTACCCATTTATGGAGCTTGCTTTGCATTCGAAAAACGTATCTAGACAATACGTCATAAACACATTTTGTTTGAACTTTTCAAATTTATGTTTATAGTTAACTTTTAAAAATTATATTTCAAAAATTTGACTACAATATATTTTTTATACTGTTTAAACATTATATAGCTATTCAAAGGCAGCGAATATATCTAATAGATCGTGTAATTCAAGTTTAACATTTAAATTTATTTATTTATAAAAGAGCAGTTAAATTGTATAGACGCATCCATTTTTAGTAGATTCATATATTACATATAACCCTGCAGAATTGTATGATCAAAATATTATCAACAATTAAAGAACTCAATTCGATCGCAAAACAAGCCAAGCTAATTTTTCAGTATAATAATAATTCTTAGTTGAAAACTTGACTAAATTACTTTAAAACTACTCTAGTAATTAAATATTTTAGGTATTCACTTCAAAATCATTAAAACGAGTTTACTGCAATTACCTTTAGTTAGTTCATCTTTCCTCTGAGATAAACGTTCTGAACTTGAACTGCCATCTACTTAACAAGAAAGTGTAAAATTATCTTTAAATTATAAAATTACAAAAGTAGTTATACTTTTTGACGATGGACGACTTCTTTTACTGAATTTACTACTCTTACTGGATTTACTTCTTTTATTTTTGATTCCAGACAATGCATGAAGTCTTGCATACTCTTGATCATAAAATAGTGGACACTGATGTTTGTTTGATGTTTCACTATTTTTTTTGTTACAAAGTCCTGAACAAAACCATACTAAATGACACATTGGACAACGTATCAAGTAGCCTTTTGTCGTTAAACATTGAAAGCAGGCCCTATACCGCTTATGTTCTTTATCAACTTCTGCAGGCACAATTTTTACCATAGATTTAGTTTTTGGCGCCGAAGGTTCACACAAATATCCGACTAATTTTCCCAATCTAGTTTCCTCTTCTAATGGTTCTTCTTCCATTGGTTGCATTTTTGAAGATTTTGTATCCTCATGTTCTTGTTCAATTACAAATTCTAAGGTCTTTTCAACCTTTGCTGGTTGTAAACGTTCATGGGCGTCACCCATTTTTCGGAAAATATGAACAGCTTTTTCAAAATGTATATTGTTTCGAGTATGTTGCGGTAGTTTTTTCACTTCTTTAGGAACAGGTTCGGTGTATATTTTTCGCACTATATTGCCCTCAAATTGTTTGACTAAAGTTCGTTTTACAAGCTCCCGTAAATGAGATGTTAACTTATTTTCTTTTCTCTTTTTGCTAACTTCCTTTTTTCTATCCGAACTTTTTTTTGAAGTTGGAAAAATAGCATTTTGTTTCACTTTTTGACTCCGATTCAAAGCAAATTCATATGCATTCATATTTTCAGAGATATCTATGAGAGGATTTGCACCAAACTCGGTCAACAAATTCATTAGACTTATTGCTAAATCATAAGGTACAGCATCAATGTAGTCTTCATGCAATAGTAGTGTTAATGGTACTCCTAAATCGCCTGGTAATTCTTGATTTGGATCAACTCTTTCTGATGATAATAGTTCGTGAACTAGTTCTTTGTATCCTTTCACCATAGCAATAGATAATGGTGAATGACCCATAAATAAAAGATTCGGATTAGCTTTATTTTTCAGTAAAATATGGGCTAGTTTAAGTAAATGATTTCCATTTTCTTCTTCCACATCAGGACGCATACATAACATATGAAGTGGCGTTTTTCCTAAAACATCTGTCGTCGATAAACAATTTGATTCGCTAATAAGAGTTTTGTCTAAAGACGACCAAAAATTGGGAGATGCTCGTAAATTTGGATTAGCTTTATACTTGAGAAATAGTTCTGTTGCATTAGCCAAGAAAGGTGATGGGTCCATGGATAGAATGACATGAAGTGGTGTTAAGCCACCCTCATCATCTCTTGTCTTTGTGTTTGGATCGGCACCTGCTCGAAGCAACATTTCAATAATCTCTATATTTTTTGTGAATGTACCTAAGATAATTGGTGGAAAAGGTACATCGCCTACATTTGGATCAGCTCCTTTATATAATAGCAAAGCAATAGTTTCTTTAATTTTATCCAATTCATTTCTTTCAGCAATCAGAGCGTTAATTTTCGAATTTGCTCGGTCTACTTGTTTCCCACGCATTTTTTTCTTTGGAGACACTTTTTCTACTTTGTCTTTCTTTAAATGATCTTTAAGTTCTGTATTAAATATGTATTTACTTCTTTTGTCATTTTTGTCTCCATTATTCAGTCTTTCAGACAATTTGAGACTAGAATCACTTTTTAGGAATTGCGTAAATATATTAGATTTAGAGGGAAGACAATCAAAACTATCAATACTTAAATCAATGTTAAGAGAAGAAGTAGATGGTACATGTGTTGTTTTTAAATCAAAAACGTTATCATGTGATTGAGACTTACTCCATTCCGTTGAACATTGATCAAGATTTTTATAACTTTTTTCAGAAGATAAAAATGCGGTTTCCCAGTTCGAGACATTGTTTTGAACTGCTAAATATCGTAGTAAACTCATTGTTAATGGTGTTAAACCTTCGTCATTTAAATGGTTGAAATCAGCGCCAATTTTTGCAAGCGTCTTTATTGTGGAATAATGATCTTCATTTGCTGCATAAAAAAGTCCGCTATTACCTTTAGCGTCAGTAACATCTGGATGTACATTACCAATATTTAGTAAATATCGTAAAAAATTTGTTTGTCCTGTTGCACAATTATGTAAAAAACGTATACTATTTTCTTCATGCGTTCCAGGAGGTCTGAAACTTTTGCGATCACAAGCTAAAAGCTTATCAATTTTTCCAGCCAAATAACCCTCAGAGAATCTATTTTTAAACGTATGTTTTAATATTTCCATAGGTAATGTTCCATTATTCCATGCAATCAAATTTTTAATTGAAATTTTACGCACTCCTAGGTTACAATCAGACTTCTTTGATAAAACACCTTCTTTTTCATGAGAACCAAATTCTAAACTTTTCTTTTCACGAACTTCGGGCCAAACAACAACGTTAATGCTATCATTATCCCTATAAATGTTTCCATCGAATAAATCTTTATCAAAAAATAAACTTTTTGGATCTCGACAAGTATCGGAATAAAGCAAGTGTGACTGTGCTAAAATATCCTCATCTAACGTTGTATTTTTTGAAAGTTCTTTTAAAATTTGCATCGCTAAATCATCTTCTTTTGAAATTGGTACCAAGTGTTTGTAGCGCAAAAGCTTCGCTTTACCCGCGTGTGTTGTAGCTATCTTCGGAATTTTATCATCTTTTAATTTGCCGCAAAGTCTTCGTAGTTGTAAATTATCCCAAAAACCAACATCTTGGAGTCCATTGTTATATGTAAAAATGCCCGGTCCAAATCGTTTATTGTTTTTAAAGAGCCCTTCAAACAACTCCCCGCTTGAATATGATAATGTGCCATAACCGTCTCTATCATTTGCATACAACTGTCCTTCATAACTGGTTTCTTCATCTTTTAAATTTATCCATTTATATAACCCATTACCATGCTCGCAATCGTGAAAATAATTTCCTTCATAACTATTTTCTCCTAAAGGCAATTTCCAACAGCTACGTTCTAAATTTGTTTTACCTACTTCACTTGGATATGCATAGCACTGAATTTCAGCATGAGGTAGTTTTGGAACAATAAGACTATTAGCTTTCCAAATATTATCAATTGATTCCATTTATTACAATAAGTTTTTAGTACTTGATAAATACAAATATAAAAAGTACAATAAATATGCCCACATGATATCAATTTCTCTAATTAATACAAACAAGTTGCAGTTTAAGTATGCGATATTTTAATTTAAAATTTTTGTCAACACTTAAAAATTAGTTGTTGTTAATTAATGATATATATTTCCTTTGGTTTACAAAAATAAGCGTCAAATTATTAAGACTATTTTTGTTTTAATTTAAATAACAATAACTAGGTAACGATTAAGATAACATATTTGTCTATCGGTAATCATAAAGTACTATCGTATCTACACACATCAATGATTTTTCGATTGTTGCTTTCGACATTACTTTGATACATACATATTATATTATCTTCCCTCTGCTATTAAGTCAACGTGAAAGGTTTTATCTTTTATATATGCCAAAACATTGCTCCCTAAATGTAATGTCTAAATGCACCAGCAGAATCCGTAAGTGTTCCAGGTCTTCCAAGTGTACAATAATCCGTTCTTTAAAAATTAAGATATAAAAGAAATATTCTTAAACGATATTTTTTTTTAAATTTTGATTTTTAACAGACCAATGAAAATGAGAGTGGAGCAATTTTATAAAAGAACATTTTTAAAGAACGGACAATTTTATAAAAGAACTATTATCAAGAGTTGATATTTTGATTTTATAAAGCAAAATTCAATTCAACAATTATTTTTCTTAAAATCTGATTTTTTTAGGGACCAATGATTGTAGACCTGAAGCCACGACGAAATATACTGAAGCATTTAGGGAACAATTTGTTGCCATATATTTCAAGTAAAAGACAAGACCTTCACGCTATCTTTTCCAATTAAGAAAGCGGCATAAAATAAGATAGAACATTTAAAAATTAGAAATTCTTAATTAAAATTATATATTAAAGATTTTGAGTTTATTTTCTTATATCAGGATTTGAGCTTTTTTTCCTCCCCTATCTTCCACAATATCGAAATTTAACAACCTCCTTCTCTGTTTGATTTCATATTATGGCGCAAAAAATTAAATCTAAAATGAAAATGTCCTAAATTAACATTCTCGTTATATCATGTAGTGAATAAAATTTCTTATTTTAATTTTGTAATGCTAATTTTATTCGAAATATTTTGAAGAAACACCAAATATTATATAATTAATGCAAGTCAAAGATAAAAAAAAATAGAATAAAAAAATCCAAATTAAAAAATAAATCGTTTGATGATCATTAATCAATTTCATAAACATTTTTTTGTGCTGACCAACTTTTATTTTCATAACGATGCGAGAAACAAAGTCTTAGCTGATAAGTGGCCTTTGTTAATGTTATTGGTATTCCAATTGTTTTAACAATAGTCTAAAAGTTCTTACAATAAAGGAAAAATAAAGTTCGTTGTTAAAACATCGATATTAGAAAATAACTTTTACAGATGACCGTTGAAGATCAAAACTTTGCAAAATGTAATCAGACGATTAAATGTCTCTGGTTAAGACTTAAATTCCTTATATCTAAAAAGAAATGTACGTAAACTGTGATGTAAGAATGCTACAATTATTTGTGACATGTTCTTCAAAAATTCAAGAATCAGAACATGTCAATATCAAGCACATAATTGTAGCATTCTTATATTACAGTTTACGTACATTTCTTTTATAAAATTTATACTTTTTATTTTTATAAAATTTAAACTATTGAAAAATAGATATATTTTAAAATCATTACGTCTAGGAAATTAAAATTTATTGAAAATATCAGGCACAAACAGAGCTAGAACTATGAACTGCCTAAAATGAATACCCTGAAAGTTAGAAATTCAAAATACCTGCGATTTTGTTTTCTTATGTTTACTCAATATTTGATATTTTGCTGTGTTTTATTTTGCATCCAATACGCGATTGTTAAATTATGAAAAATTAAATTTTTAAATTGAACTTGAAATATTTAAATTTCAAAAATAGAACGCGATGTAAATCCTTAAAAAGGTAAATATTTATTAGTAGTTCATTTTAACGAAAACTTCAATACTAGTTTTTAATTTTCCACTGGTTAGTAATCAAAACTAAATCTTTAACAATAATCTTTAAAAATAGAGAACTACAGTATAATAATATGACTTCTGAATCAACATAATGCCTATCGTCGGTTTACAAATATAAGTGAACAAAATTTTCAAAGTTCAGTTCTGTAAACAACATAGTTTGTATTTAAACTTAAAAAACTGGTTTTTATATACTAATTAAATGTAATATAACAGAGACACTGTTTTTAACTTGATCACCTTTACCCGTATACCTCTCAGATGTAATAATAATTCAAAAATTATGATAGTATACTTTTAATAATATTTCTATACACATTGTTACAATATAATAAATAAAATTGATCTATAATAGAGATTGTACAATCGTTTGTAGAAAAGGTAAGTTAGCGATAATGATATTAGTAATCTAAGTTTGATCAATATTTGTCAAAAAAAATTTCGCCGATTCTTATATTAAAATTATATTATTCACCATTCAACGATTTATTAACCAAGTTTCCATTATTTTAAAGAAGGAAAATCGGTTTCCGAAAATACTTTCAAATTATTTTTACTTGAAGTTATTATAGAAGGGTTATATAAAATCGATTTTTCTTTAGGTTTTTTTGTTGGAGATCGATCAATGGAAATAATTCGTGTTGTATCCAGAAAGGAGTTGTTTTCCAAAGGCTTAAAAGCTATATTTTTAGTTTCTACTTCCTTACTCATATCAATAATTGGATTTTCAAATTTGGCAGCGATTCTACATTTTCTTGGTTTTCTCTCAATATCTACAAAAAATTTATTAGTTTTATTATGTTTGTTTTTAATCAAACGCTTCAAATGACTTATGTCGTATTGTACCATTTTTTTCTAATTTTGCATTTTCGGACCAATATTTTTCAACCACATTATTAGAATATCCGACACCACAAGCCTGAGAAAGTAAAAAAAAAAAAATATATAAAATGATCCTCATAAAAGTTCTTATTTGGGTTTTAATACCTCACGAATAGATTGCTGCACTTCATTTTGTATTAAATCTATTGGATAATTATTTTGATCAGAAAATTCTTGATTATATTGCATATCGTCCATAAAATGTAAATGTTTATGTTCAACTTTGGTTTCTTTTGGTAACAAATCATCCAACTTCCAACATTTTGCTGCTTCTGGGCAATAAAAGTCACTTAATTCATCAATATCGTCAAAATTTTCGTCCGGTTTTATTGAATCTGCCATCCTGAAAGCAATAATCAAAATTATGTTTCTTTATTAAATTAACTTCCATCTACTATTCCAAGTTTTTCCGACCATATTACTGCGATCTTTCGAAAATTATTGAAATAGGATGGATACGAACAACACATACAATCAATGAAGTCATTAAAAATAAACTATTTAAAATATAATTAACGAAAAAGAACCGTGCTTAATGTATTATTCTTACAAAATTTATTCGTAATTATAGGCATAAGGGTTACACGTTTGTCAAAACGTAATTAGATTTTAAGATGTAAACCGAATGGATTTAGTTGAAATTATTGATTACAAAATAAATAAATAATTCGAAATATGAGTTCAAGATTTTTTTTTATTTTTATCATCTACGTACAAAATTTCGATTGAAAAGTCAGTGTTTTACCTTAATTCCAAAAACAAACAACCAATAGTTAAAATGAAACTTTTCCAAAATAAACAATTATAAAATGAAATTACAAAAACATAAATAAGTTTTAAAAGAAATATCTCATCACAGTTTATCTCAGTTTGTCATTCTTCTAAGTTCTTTTGTAACTTCTGAAGTTCCGTCATCATTTTACACTTTTTACACATTTCACATGTTTCACATGTTTTTGTTGGTAAAAAATATTTTGCAGATTCCTACTTTTTCCACTATGTTCACAAATTAGTATTAATTTTAAAGTATAGGAAATAAGTAATTTATTTCAAGCCTTTCAAACCAGATTATCGTTATGAATTATGATCATTGTTTATTCGTCATTATTAAAGACAAGCAGGGCAAGTTTTCAGAGTATCATTTTTTCTCTTGTCTTTTTTGATCTAGCGCCCAACAATATCTCAGAAATACACAAAATTTATAATATAGATAAAATAGTTTCGGTACCATAATATACTATATGTTAAAAAAGGCGTTTAAAATTTAAATGTTTTTAAATGCCTTTAATACCTTTTTCGATCTTTTTTAAAAATAGGTTGCGTTCTAATAAGGTTGATAAGAAAATAAATGATAGAAAACCTGATATGGATGCAACAAAAAAGGAAAAAGGCAAAAAAGGAAAAAGACAAAAATATGGCTGATGACCAGACATGCTACGGAACGCTACGCATAAGTTGCATATTTTCGTTGCATTTTCTACTTTGTTTTTAATTTAATTCGCGAATAAATCGGCCTTAAATGAAAATTTAGCCACAAAAGAGAAAATTATACCATATGAGAATTGATTTAACAAAAAAAAAATACGAATTGAATAAAAAAAGTAGAAAATGCAGAAAATGCAGAAAAGGCATTGCCAGATTTGACGGTTCTAAAAGGGACATGAGCCTTTTTTATTTCGCTACAACATAAAAAATACAACTTTATTAATATATTTACAAATAATAACGAAATTAAGGTTCTATTAACTCCAAAACAACTTAGAACTAGAATATGTTCTAATATTTTTTTTAAAGTTTAAAAATTGATGCCAATTGAATTTGTATTTGCATCACGACGATCACGACTCCTCTTTCAAGTATGTATTTAGTTATGTTCTTTTCAAAAATCACCAGGTGGCAATAACAAATTTTTTTTTTTTTTTTGTGGACTTTTGTGTATTTTGCACCAGTTCAGCGGTGTGTCGCTATATCATGGTGGTGATGTCGGGCAATTGGTCTTTAGCGGCGTTTCAGTAGCTGGAGGAGTCGAACTTCATTCCTCTGTCTTTTGTATTTTTTGTATTTTTTATTTGTTGTTTGGTTTTTGATCTTGTGGTCAAACATCTACTACTTCTTGGAGCTCTTGTGGTAGTTTCCGCTTCAGCCTTCTATGTTTTATGGTTTCTCCCAAGCCTAGTTCTACTGCACTAGGACAATTTTCTAGGCCGTTAAGGAAGTTCCTTGTGAGTGCGGTTAGAAAGTCTTTTAAGTATGGAACGCTCATTTCATGATGGATTTGGTTGTTTCTCACATACCATGGAGCTTTGGTGATAATCCTCAAGACTCTATTTTGGAACACCTGTAGCTCATTATGATTTTTCTTTGAGGATGGAAGCCAGACTGCGCAAGAGTATGTGAGAAGTGGTCTAATGACTGATTTGTATATCATCAGTGAACATTCCATACTTAGACGAGACCTTCTGTTGATAAGTGGGTATAGTTGGATGAGTCGAGTGTTGGCTTCTCTGATTTTATTTGAGATGTGGTTTTGCCAGGTTAATTTCGAGTCCAGAAGTATACCCAAATATTTAACAGGCATTTTTTTCTCACACCACGGAATTTCCATGTGATCCAACACGATAGGCTCCAATTGGTTGGAGAAACGTCTTAGAGAGAAAATTTTTGCGACGCTTTTAGATGGATTTATGAGAATTTTCCATCTACTGAACCAGGAAGATAGGTGGTTGATAGACTGCTGGGTTTTCTGAACGGCCCTTTGAAGATCTTTGTCCAGGTTGAAGATGGCGATGTCATCCGCGTACATTGAGATTATGCAGTGGTCTGGTGACGGAAGGTCCGCAACGTACAGATTGAAGAGGATTGGACCCAGTACTGATCCCTGAGGTACCCCCGAGTGGATATGCTTTTCCTCTGATAGCTGATCGTCCATTTTGATTTGGAAGCATCGGTTGCTCAGAAATGAAGAAATTATGTTGTATAGATACTCTGGGGTATGATAGTTCTGAAGCTTTGTGAGTAGCCCTTGATGCCAAACTCGATCGAACGCTTGCGTCGCATCCAAGAACAAACCCACTGAGTATTTTTTTTCTTCAAAACCCCTTTCGATTATTTCTACTATTCTTAAGATTTGTTGCGAAGTGGAGTGGTGAGGCCTAAATCCAAATTGCGTGTTGGGTAGAATTTGGTTGAGTTCTATCCAAGTGTGAAGCCGTTGCTTGATGATTCTTTCGAATAACTTCGACAGTGTGCTGAGCAGGCTGATCGGCCGATAGCTTGTGATTTTATTTTTGGGTTTTGAGTTTTTATGGACAACAACTATGTGAGCTTTTTTCCAGGTGGAGGGAAAGTATCCTGTGCTTAGGCATAGATTAAAGATAGATGTAAGAAAGGATATTATTTTGTTTGGGCAGTTTTTTAGCATTGAATTAGTGATTTGATCGGGGCCAGGAGATTTTTTTGATTTTAGAGCCTTAATTTGTTGTTTCAATTCGGATGGAGTTACAAATTCTACTTGGTTCTCTGGGATTTGGAGATGATTATAGGAATTAGGGTCGGATTGTACGCAGGTTTGATTGAAGACCTTTCCAGAAAAGTTTGAAAATCCAGAACACTTATCCTTGATGGAGTCATATGTATGTCCTTCTTCTTGCAGAGAAGGGATTTGACTTTTTTTCTGTAAGATAGCTTTGGTTGTCTTCCATATTTGGTGGTCCTCTGGATGAATGTCTTCAAGATATTTTTGATAGTGGTTGTTGGTGAAGTTTTCCAGTTCCTTTCTCACAAGATGAACAAGATTATTAAATTCTCTTTTGTAAATCCGGTTTCTTGTTCTTTGCCACATGCGCCTCATTTTATTTTTTTCCTGGATCATTTTTTTTATTTTTATCGGAATATCCCTATAAGTAGAGTGTTGATTTCCTTTTTTATTAATATTCAGTTCAGATAATCTAGCTGCTTCGTTTATTGATTTTGTAATAATAGAAATTGATTCGTCTATGTTGTTTGGGTTTTGTAGAAGCAAATGAACCGGAAGGTTGGTACTTGTGAGAAGTTTTTTAAAAGTGTCCCAGCAGTGAAAACGGGTAAGGTTAGTTGCGGATTTATATCCTACTTTAACGTCCAGTACTGAGATTATCACTGGATTGTGGTCTGAGTCCAGTTCATCGATCACTTCCTGGCTCATGTGGTTGACAACGTCTTTCTGTACCATAATATCAAGAATGTCCGGCGTATGTTCTTGTCTGTAAGGGTAGTGGGTTGGTTTGTTTGGTGCACATACGATGAGTGAATTTTCAGATGCAGCTTTTCTTAGCTTAATACCGTTGGGATTTGTTTTAATACACCCCCAGGACGTATGTTTGCAGTTGAGATCACCAAGCAGGATGGTAGGACTTGACTCGTTGAAAAGTGTTGAAATTTCTAGTGTTTCTAGTCTGACGTTTGGTCTTTTGTAAGCGGCTATTATATTGATTGGTCTAATGGTTGATGACTCAATTTTGATCTTGACGGCCTCGATATTTAACATTGTTGGTAGGGTGACGTGATGATGTTCGATATTCTTTTTTATCAGTATGGCTACTCCTCCGGATGCAAAATCTGTTTCTCTGTCTTCTCTATGAATGATGTATCCCGCTACTTTGAATGTTTCATGATGTAGTAGATGCGTTTCCGAGATACAGGCTATGTCTACTCTGTGACGGTGTAGAAACTCGATGAAAGCGCTTCTTTTTTCCTTGATGCCGTCGGCATTCCAGTTGAGAAGGATAAGCATAGGAGTAGGAGGCATGATTTTTTTTTGCGTTTGGATTTAGTTGTTAGGTGAATGGGTGGTTAGAAAGGACATGAACATTGTTGTAATTTCTGGTAGGTGAGGACGTATGAGGTTGAGAATGAAGTTTACTACCATGGGGATAATGGTGCTTGTCTCGAATGGTATATGTGTTGAGTTTGGCTGAGTTTGCTCGGGTATTGTGCTGTTTGGTGCATTTATGGTGTGATGTTGAGAGGAAGAATTATTTTTTAACATGGACGCGTAAGAAGCGGGATTGATGTTTGGAACGGAATTCCTGTGATTTTGGATTTTGGGGGACTGGGTGTTTATATTTGATCGGGCGCTTCGGAACGAGTTTTTGTAATAGGGGCATCCTCTATAGTTTGCTGGGTGCGTACCCCCGCAGTTTACACATTTTGGCGGCTCTTCCGGCTTTTTATCACATTCGGTAAATTTGTGATGTTTATCGCACTTGACGCATCTGGCGTTTAGGCGACAATAATTTTTAGTGTGGCCGAAACGCTGACAATTGGTGCATTGTGGAGTATTTGGGTTTTTTCGGCGGGCCTCGACGTAGACCACTACTCTGTCCAGATGTTTTAGCTCAAAGATTTTGAGTCCTTCTTCTGTTTTTGGCATTAGCACAGCGCACAGTGGAGTTGGTTTTTTGTCTCTATTATGCAGTCTGGTTACGTTTATTACCGGGTAATTATTATTTTTTAGTATTTCCATAACTTCTTCTTCTTTCAACGAGTATGGAACGTTTCTGATGATAACAGATAGGTTATTGTTGGTCGGATTTTTGAATGTGTGGTAATTTATTTTATTTGTATCGTAGAATTTGGTCAAGTTGCGAAAGTCGTCGATTTTAGTAAGGTTTATTTTGAAAACATTTTTGTTTTTTTGCGAGACAGTGATATCTATGATTTGCAATTTTGTGATATCATCGACAAGCCTTTGGTAATTGTTAGCGTCGTGAACAAAGATTGGGGGAATTTTTATTGGGTTTTGCTCTGGCATTTCATTTTCTTCATCCTCGCTGGATGAGAGGACTTGATATCGGTTTTGTGTCGTTAATTTGGCGAATTTATTGTTTGTTGTTCGAACAGCAACAACTCGCTTGCGAGATTTAGCTTGGGTCCAGTGTTTCGCTAGTATTTCTGAATCGCTGTTGAGATCTGTGTCATTTTCCATTTTTGTTAAAGTAAAGAAAACTTGTACTCACCCGCACGGGTGAGGCCGGCGAGGCACACAGCTGTTGAACTGGCTAACTTTTGCACGTCGCAGTTTGATTCTTAGATTTCTGCAGCACACTTTTAATTTTTATTTGTGATGAGTTTTAAATGAATAACAATCAACAATTTGATACTCGTCCTCTCACTTTGCTGGTTAATCACCAATAACAAATTAATAGCATCAATTTATTTTATTTTTGATAAACGTCTTTTATTTACTTCGAGTAACTTCGATTAGCTTTAGAATTAAAATATTTCATGTAATTTTTGGAACAGGACATGCACATTTAGTGAATTTTCATTATATAAAAAGGATGCTAATTGAATTTGCATTTTGCCGCCATTAAGTGACTCCACCCAGCTCCACTTTCAAACCAGCAAATTGACAACTCCTGATAAAGTAAAACAAAGACAACATGTAACTCTATCTCATGATATCTTAGCGTATAATCAATATTTTCGTTGCATTTCCGCAATTTTGAAGTGGTAGAGGAAAAGGATTTGCAGGTATTTTGAGACTCAAAATCCTATAAATCGTTTAAAGATAATAAAAGCATTATCAATTTATTGATTTTAAAATGCCCCTAAATGCCTTTTTTAAACAGATAATAATTATACTATCCTTACTTTCTGTTTTCAATTGTTGTTTCAGTTATGTTTCTCTAGTTAATTGATTTAGGATATTTGACAACATTTATAGTGAAAATTTTTGTAATTCTACTACGCATTCGTAAAAGAAAACGTATTTCTCTTTATTTCACATTAAACTGTGTATAGTTTTTAGAAATTCCACGATAAATACTATGTCACTTTTTGAAATTTCAACGGAAACAAGAACGACTTGTGATTGGTTGCTACTCTAGTGATGTCATATGCAAGTAAATATGCCTTCCTTTTTTGATTGGTGTTCGCGCTTTAAATTTTCTAAGTTCTATATTCCATCTTTGAGCGACTATTGATTTAGTTTTCTGATACTTTTTTATAAAATCACACAAACACTTATGTGAAAGCATATTTTGAACCTTAAAATGCAGCCAAATTTTGTACGAGCTGATAATAGCGGCTTATAACCTAAGATAGATAGAAAATATATAGAGAATTACTTATTTATAACCATTTGTGTGCTTATTCATAGTTTTTGTAAAATCTCATTTCGAGCTATGTTGAAACAAACTTTAAAATAATCATATTTTTTGGGATTCGTTGGAATCGAAAGAAACAAGAGTTTTTGTAAACATATTTATACCTTGAGGCACTACACATTAAGCCATTCTATCCAATAAATTTGAAGAAAAATTACAAAACTTCTTTTAGCTGACGTAGTTAATTAATTAACTTATTTACTTGCAAATGACGTCACACGGCATCGCCGTTACAAAAATATCCTTTTTTGCACAGTTTTTGGATTTTAATCTTTAACGTTGAGTTTTGTTAAAACAGTATATTACCTGGAAATATAGATATACTATGTTAATTATAATGTTTATTGATATAGAATAATTAAAAACAATTTTCTAAAATTAGTTAAATAACTTGTTCAACCCTCTTAATAAAAAAATAATAGATTAATTTTCTTTTAATAAATTTAATAAATCTACAGATATCACATTCTTATTCAAAAAAGTGAAAATCTTTGAACAATAAGCATACAAATTAATGCTTCAACTGGAAAGATGTGAAGAAATGAAAATTCACAATTTTAATTTGTTTTTCTTATGCGATATATAAAATCCAGTCAACGTTTTGAACCTAATTTAAATTTTTCTTAATTGATCCTTAGACAATTACCTTTGGATTAACCTAAGGACAGTAAATACCGATTATTAAAATAATTAATAGAGAAGAGAATGATAACATATACCTAGGTGCTTTTTTCAGGGAAAAACCAAGATAAAAAATCATATTTAATTATCGAAGGATCAATTGTCGGGGATATTATTTTGTAGTGATAAATTGTGTGGGGATGTTTTGTTTGGGGATATTTTGTTGGGAGATTAGGACTTCTGATACCCCTTTTATAACGATAAGATTTTTGCGAACATTATTTTCTTTTCTTTTTTCAGAGCGAAATCATTCGCAATTTTCATCGTTTATTTTCTGTTTCATTCAAAATTTGTGAGATTTCCAGATTCAGAAAGGTTCTACTCGAGGGCATTCAGAAGAATAGTATATGGCACATATGTTACCCAAAAATCCGGATATGTTTTTCCATTTTCATCTCATTTAAGTGGATTTTTAATAAAGGCGAAAACTTTATCTTTACGTATTCTTGATATCTTTCCAGTCTTTTGCCAGGTTAAATTCATTGTTACATAACAATTTTGAATCAATAAAACAATTTTAAATGTTTCTATATAAATGTATTTGTTTAATTGAATTATACAAACAAATATACATTAAACGAAAAATATTATTCTTTCAAACAATACCAGCATCACTAGCTAGTTTATAAAACATTGAATTTTTATTCGTTAACAATGAATTTGGTGCATCAAATTCAATTACATTTCCTTTATCTAAAACCAAAACACGATCTGAGTCCATAATAGTATTTAAACGATGAGCTATTGTGAGAATAGTGCAATCTACAAATTCTGTTCGTATCGTTTTCTGAATCAGATTATCTGTTTCAAGATCAACTGCAGCTGTTGCTTCATCAAGGATTAATACTTTCGTTTTTCTTAGCAAAGCTCTAGCTAAACAAATTAGTTGTCTCTGCCCTACAGATAAATTTTCGCCACCTTCACTAATCTCATGATATAATCCAGTTGGTAAATCTATAATATTTTGAATTTATCTAGATAAATCAGATTTTGTTAAACATAGATTATTTAATAATACCCATAACAAAGCTTTTCAAGTGCGAATGTTCTAAAGCTTTCCAAACTTGATCGTCGGTATACGCTTCAAAAGGATCCAAATTAAGCCTCAAAGATCCCGAAAATAAAACTGGGTCTTGTGGAATAATAGTTAAACGTGAACGTAAACTATGTAGCCCTAAGTTTGAAATATTTATGTCATCAATAAAAATTGAACCGTGGGCTGCTTCCAGAATTCTGCAATAGTTTTAAAAGATAACTTAATTGTTACAATATAGTCCGTTAACTATTTACCTAAATAAAGCTAAAGTTAAACTTGATTTTCCTGCTCCAGTACGTCCGACGATTCCAATTTTTTCTCCACTTTCGACTTTAAATGTGATTCCTTGTAATATTAAATCCAAACCTGGTCGATATTGTACCGCATAGTTTTTGAATTCGAGAATACCTTTATCGGGCCAGCTTGGATTCGGATTTTTTTCTTCAATTTGCCATGAAGCTTCCTTAAATTCAATATAATTTTACTCCTAATAGAATTAAACTAAACGAAAATTTGAAACCTGAACTATATTACTATATTCTTCAACTCGTTCAACAGCGACAATATTTGTTTCAACTTCTGATATAATATGAACAACATAGTTGAGTCTATCAATAATCTGTAAAAAGTAAGAAATAGTAAATAGTTTCAGTAAATAGATGACTTTGCCATATAAGTATTACCTCCCAAGCATAATTAATAGATAATCCTAAAATTCCTGGATTAATGGTGTCTCTATCTAAAACTGCAAACAAGGCAGCGAAAAACAAAATTAAATTTCCAATGGTTTCAATTCGAAAAGCCAACCAGCGTGTAGCAATCAAACTTGGATAATGAAAAATTTGGTTGAATTCAACCTTTTTATCCGATTCGTTTATAAAACGTTCTTCTACATTAAAAGCTCGAATCAAAGTTGTCCCAGAAATACTTTCACTGAAATGAGAATAAATTGGTGAACGTGAAACTGCTTCCAGACGCTTTAGTTGACGCGATGTTTTTATATAAATTCGTTCCAACAAATAATAGGCGAAACCAATTGGCAATACAATGAAAGCGAAAGACGGTGTTGAAAAGCTTATTACCAATAAAGCGGCAAAAACCTAAAATAATGTTAAACAACTTAAATAAGCTTTTATTTTTAATTAGAACACAACAATACCTCCGAAAGACAAAATAGTGAGCTTGATATTTGTGTTGGCAATTTGGAATCCATTATATCTACATCTTTGGAAAATCGTGATACTATTCGACCTAATGGGGTTGTATCAAAGAACGACATGGGAGCTCGTAAAACTCTTTTGAGCATTAGTTCATGCATTGCACGAGTTGCATACCAGCAACCCAATAAGGGTAATAAATCAGTTAATACTGAGGAAAATGCTAAACAAAAAAAAATGATATCATAATTACTCAAGCAATTTAGAATTAGATAAAAAAAACTAGAATTCTAGAATTAAAAAAATCTAGAATAAAAAAAAATCAAGAAATCAAGAACTAGGTATTTAAGTAACAATCATCATACTAAATTTCTACTTATTTCAAGAAATACATTATTTACTAAGAATATACTTTTAATATTCTACCCATTTCTCCCTTAAATTATAAACCTAAAACTACAATATTTTCGAAATTTCAATATTTGAATCATATTTTCATAGTCACCCCCCCTCTTATACAATAACATTATATTGAATGATTAATTGATTACTTCTCATGAATGTTTGCTATTTCAATTATGAAGACAAAAAAATATTTCAGTCAAATGTACAAAAATATATCAAAGAGCCAAATTCCTAATACTAAACTTCTTTTAGAAAACTAAGGAAACTCATTAATATCAGCAATCCCATTGGAGTCACTAATAATTATTTAGTTATTGATTATTATTAATGGATAAATCATTGATTAATTAAGTATCTATTAAATACATTGTTCATATCTGTTATACCAACATTTACAGTAGTTTGTTTTCAAAATTCCGTAATAAAAACGAGACTCTGAGTCGTATGTTACATCCATTTTACTCAAAAACTGGTAACTATGTGATGCAAATTGGAAAAGGGATATTTTATGACCTGCTAGCTAAATACTCCAAAGAAATGTCGAAAAAAAATATAAAGAGTATCCCTAAAACTAAGGGATAAAAAAAAATTGAAAAATAATAATAATAAGCAATAAGCAATAAGAGTGAAAAAAAAAGTTGTAAGTTGTAAGATGTAAGATGTAAAAATTCTTTAAAGCGTTTTGAATAAAATATATCATATTACCTACTTTTGAGAAATATTTTCCGATGCATCCAAATTTTACTTCTTGATAATACCTTCTTTAGAATTTAGGTTTTTTAAAAAGTTTAGAAAAGCGTCCTAATATCATTTTCAATTGAAAACAGTTTAATGCTGTTCAAGCAGTATATAATAAAATTGATTTTAAATAATAAATAAATATAATTTCGGAATCTCGTCTAAAGATTCATCTTGGGATTACTATATACCTAATAAGATTTTTTTAATACATCTATATGGGAATTAAATTTGAAGAATGAATAATCAGTAATAACAACTCTATTAACAAACTTTTGACAGAGCAAGAGAATCTGAAGTACATGTAGAAAGGATCTTTCTTCTCACTTGTATACTACGAATTTTTTATTGCAAGGTTTGGAAAAATAAAAATAAATAAAACAACAATCAATAATAGGCTCATGTCCCGTTTAGGTCGGTCGAAATCTGGAAACGTTGTATTTTCGACTTTGTTTTTATTCTATTCACAATTTTTTTGTTAACTCAATTCTAATATGGTATAATTTTATTTTTTGGGACTAAATTTTTATTGTGGGTCGATTTATTCACGAATTAAATTAAAAACAAAGTAGAAAATGCAACGTTGCCTGATTTTGACCAACCGTAAAGGGATATAAACTCAAAAATGAACCATAATTAAGAGTTTGTCATTGTAGTTGTCATTGGCATTACTATCTTTATTGAATTATTAAGAGTAAAAAAGGCTCAAGTCCTTTTTAGAATAATCAAATCTGGCAACGTTAAATTTTCAATTTTGTTTTTTATTCTATTCGCGATTTTCTTCTTAATTCAATTTTAATATGATATATTTCTCTCTTTTGTGGCTTAATTTTCATTATGGACCGATTTATTCGACAATTAAATCAAAAATAAAGTTGAAAATGCAACGTTACTAGATTTGACTGTTCCAAAAGGCACTTGAACCTAAAAATATTTTGAGTAATTATAGCGTTTATTGAGTTTATTGGATTTATTGTATGGAAAATTTAGTATATGAGCATTACTTTACTAATGAAAAAGTATCTTAAGTTGAGCAACTAGGTATTTTCACCTAATATTAAAATACAGATGATTACTAGTATTAAATTTATTGAAAACTTCCCATTATAACGATGAACGTTACTCCACAGTATAGTACAATTTATTATCAAAGCTGCAAAGATAACTCATTTTGAAAAGTATCTAGATACTAAAGAAGTTACTTTTTTGAAAAGTATCCATAGTTTGAGTAACTAAGTACTTAAATGAACAACTCAAATACTTGTCTTAAGTTACCTTTTAAAGTACTTAAAAATATACTTTTTTAGATACTTTGTATACTATGTATGTACTAAGTTTCGTAACGTATTAAGTAAAATTGTTAGGCATTCATAAAATATATTTCTTATTCTTATTAATTTAGGAAAAAGAAAAGTATGCATGTCTAAATCACTGTAAACACATCACACTTAAAAAACAGTGGAAGATTAATTAATAATTAAATTGAATTTTATAAAACTAAAGAAAATAAAACTCTAAATGAAATAGAAAACTATATAAAAACATCAAAACATACCTGCAAGTTGAGTAAAATAGTTAAATTTTACCAAAACAAAAGAAAAATATTGTTTTATATTGTTTTATACGACCAGATAATAAGTTACCCCATTTAATTCTTAATTGCGTATTTTTTTAATAACTTTTTGTAAAATAGTATTTAAGTTACTTTTCGATATCTAAAATACTTTTTTTAAGTTACAAAATACAGTTCTTGTTAGAAAGTATCTAAGGTACTTATTACTTTTTGCAAAAAATAGAAACTAATATACAGTAACTTAGATACTTTAAAGAAACTAAGTTACTTCAAAGTAACTAAGGTACTTTCTATAGATTTTCTGACAGCTCTGTTCATTGTGCATGATCAGGTATGCATTTAGTTACTTAGCTAATTTTTTATTAAAATCTCAGAATATATATGTATTTTGTTTTATTTAATTTTATTTAAATGAATATATTTTTGAAATGATTCTTTACTTTGTATTTTATAATTTTTCAAAGCTCCCATTTAGAATACCCCGTTGGGGGGTCCCACAATTTGAGAATCATTAGTACATTTGAGAAATGGTTTTATCCAGGGGTATTCAACATGGTTTTGTGGAGGACCAGATTTAAGATTTTTATTTCCACAGTGGCCAAAGAAAATATCCAATAGTAAAGCGACAGCAATAATTATACAAAGATGGCAACAAATTTAAGAAGTTCGCGAGCTAAATGAAGATACTTCGGGGGACGGATATTGGACAGGCCTGCTCTAACCCACTAATAATTCATAGCATTGTGTACAATTGTTATATCAACAAAAAGCAAAAGAAGCAGTTTGAAGCAAAATAAAATTATTCAATAATTAAAGGACCCATTATTATTAAGCTGAAATTAACTTCCATAAAATTAGTATTGCACTTTTGGAATTTGTAAAAACTAATAAAGAAATATTTTAGTGGCTTTTTTTTTGCTCGGGAGTTTTGCAAGAAAAAACTTTATCGCTTACCTATTTTTCGAAAAAACGCTGTTTAGAAAATGCTTAATTTGGAGTATTTCTCAATTTATGAATTCTCCAAACAAATTTTGCAAATCATTAATTTTTTTTCCAAAACTCTTGAACGACAAAAACATACTGAAATATTTCGTAGGTTGTTTTACAAATTCCAAAAGTGTAATGCTAACTTGATGAACGTCTGAATTACCTTGTCCTATTCCTAAGACTCCATATACGCCAAGATATAAATCGTTTTTAGACGAACTGTTGCGATCATTAGACCAAACTGCTAACCATAAATTTCCTCCAATACTAAAAACTTCAAATGTTACATTGGCTAGTACTGCAAATATGCACAGAAATAAACCCATAGATTGAAAGTATTTTTTATAAACCTTCCATTTCACCTGAAATATAAAATGTATTTTCAACTATATGTTGGAGTATTCAAAATCATTATCAGAACGATTTTACGTTCCCCACTTCTGTTCGTTCTTCCTCAATTAATTTATTTTCCAATTTCATTTTCATTTTGTCCAACCGTGAAGAACTACCTTTGTAATCACTTGATCTTGATCTACGAAATGTGAAATCATCCTCAAAAGACGTTTCACTAACAGAAGCATGAGAACGAGAAAATTGCCGGGAAAGAATTTTCACATCTATGTTTTCAAGACTCAATGCCTGATCGGAGTAATCTGAAAACCGTTTTTAATCAAATTAATGAATTGCATTTACATTTTAATAGCAAATATATTACTTACCGAGTAAGTCTTCTTCATCAATATGTGCCTCCTCTTCATCGGTTTTTTGTGTGGTATGATCCAAAAATTCCGACAAAAATCCTTTGTCATCCATCAGTTGCAAGTAGTTTCCAGATTCAATAACAGTGCCATTTTTAAGTACAACAATTAAATCACTATCTGACAAATATGACACAGCATGTGTTACAAATACACGCGTTTTGTTTTTCAACATTCCGTTAGGACCAATAATTTTATCAAAAATATGTTTTCCTACGTGACTATCAACAGCACTCAAGGGGTCGTCAAAAAAATAAATGTCAGCATCGTTATATAAAGCCCGCGCCAAACTAATTCTTTGTTTTTGTCCTCCAGAAAGATTGATTCCCTTTTCTCCAATTTCCGTCATATCTTTACCAGATAGTATATTAAGATCAGCTTTTAAAGCACACGCCTCGATAACTTGGTTATACATTTTACGTTCGTAAGGTTTTCCAAACAAAATGTTGTCACGTACAGTTGCATTTTGAATCCAGGCTTGTTGTGTTACATAAGCAATACTACCCACTGTATTGACACGGCCATTCAATTTATTCATTTCTCCTAAAAAGGCTGATATTAAGCTACTTTTTCCAGAACCCACACCTCCAATAATAGTGACCAACATTCCTTTTTCAATTCTCATATTGATGTTGGATAGTTCAAATTGAGATCCCCATGAAAATGATCCATTTTCAATTAACAGAGGAACATCTGAAAATGTATTATTTTATTCTGGCTTAAAGAAAATATTAAGAAAAATATATAGAAGGGTAGCTTTCAAAATTACCTTCATTTTCATCATGTGTTACATTATTAGGATCAATTTCTTCAGCGTTCATGAATTTATTAATTCTTTTTAATCCTACGACTCCCTGAAATATTAATTTTAAAAAATAAATATAATTCATTACATATATTCAAGCAAAGATTTGATAGTAATAATAATAAAGAATGAAAACTTCGTGAAAATAAAACATATAATTTACATAATTTCCGAAATTAATATAGTTTTTGAAAGTAGAATTCAAACTATTTTTTTTAAATATTTTATTGAATTAAATACTTAAAATATACTATATTAAAGTTCGTCCCATTTAAATTAAAAAAGTCAAATTATCTCTTTGTTAAAAAAAGGCATTTTAAATGTTCAAAAATACCATTAGAAGTCGTTTAAAGGTATCAAAGACATTTTAAATGTAATGATTTCAAATTGCCTCTATATCTATGCCTTTTTTAACAGGGCTTCTAAGAGTAGAAAAATAGGGAAAAAAAGCCGTAAAAAAACATTAATTTATATCGTTTTTCTTTTTTAGATAAAGTATACATAGAAATTGGTCTCATGTAAATTAAAAAATTCAAACCAACTTCTAAGAATGGAAAATAAGGGATGATTGATTGTTAACTAAATTTTGAATAAAAATCCTTATTATTTAAATCTTAAATATACTTCGATTCGAAAAATTTTTACTCAAAGAACATTGACAAAAGTAATTTGAAAAAAATTTTAACATTTTCCCGCTCCCGAAAAATCATGGCAAAGCGTTTGTACACGTAGTGAAATTTCATCATTACAAACGCTTAACATTAAGGGTTTTTGAAGGTTCTTTAAGAAAAAGAAATTCTGCTTTTGGGTTTCAATAATTTTCTAAGTGATTTTTTTTCTTAGTCTTCATAAATTTCTTGGAATATAGAGAAAAAGTTCGTTTGGATCGACAGAATTTATAATATGCTTTAGCCGAGAGAAATAACAAAACGCGATGTTAACAGGGTTCTCTTTTGTGATGACCTATTTTTAAGATTTTTATTTTTTGAAGACCAATGAAAAGGGTAGAATTTTGAGTTTTTTATTATTTTTTTTATTTATTTGATCCAACTAGTAGTCCGACTAGCAGTACTGCAAGTCGGAGCGTGAATAGCCTGCTTTAAAATCATGAAATGAACTAGAGTCAATTGAAAATATGAAAAATTGAATTTTTGGGAGACTTCTGAAGAAAAAGTTGTAATTGCATGTTTTTTTTTGTTATAAAAAGAATACAAATATTCGGAATTTTTTGCTAATTTTTTAGTTCATGGGCTCTGTCTACCCTATAAATTTACCCTACAAAAGTCAATCGGTTAAACCGCCCTAGAAATAAAATGGAGACAAGTTTTGAAAACACAATTTTTAGTAAAATGCGTTTAAAGTTTCAAATACGGTTTAAATTACAACGTCTTGTAACGATTGTAATTTTATACTGACTTTATCATGAAAATTGAATCAAAAAATCAAAATATTTTAAAATTAAATAAAATGCTGGCTGTTGACCAGCATAAACTTTACGTTTTGATGATATTTATGTGATATTCATTTGAAATAATGAGTAAAATACATTTTAAAAGAGTTAAACAACAATATTTTTATGTCTCGACAACAGTTTTAACTATATTTGTAACAATATTGACTTTTAATGATCTATCATTCCCGAAAGGCAACGAAACGTCATGCGAAAATCAAATATAAATCATTAAGGAAAAAATTTATAATATATCTTTTAGCCCAAAAAAACCCTATGAAAATAACTAAAATAAATTAAGGAACGTGGTATATTTTTTATCAAAAATGTTAAAAATATACTTAATAGAGAAATAAATTACATTACTTGAATTAAAGTCGTTAGAAACATTGGCAAAATGTTGAGTGGATATCGAAGTATATTGAATAAATTGAGTGATACAAATGCTTTTTGAGCATCCAAAACATTATTTTCATCTAACAAGACGAAAGTAGCAAACGTTACTATTGACACCTGAAAAGTAAAAAAGAAAATTACTGTATGGATATTATAAGTTATGAAAATAGTATTTTATATTTCATACCAAAAACGGAGCACAAGACCACATAAATGCTGTAGTCGCTGTTAAATAGGCTGTTTTCTTCAAATATTTCAGCTCTTTATTTCGGATTTTTAAAACTTGTTCTTGATAACTATTTTCCCAGGCATACAATTTCAATATTTTCACAGCATTCAAAATTTCGTTGATTAATCTAACTCGTTTATCTTTATCTTTCATTTGTATTGTTTGCAATTTTTCAATTCTGCGAGCGATTAATGAATTAATTGGAACTAAGAGAATCATAACGGCAACACCTGACAATACAGCTGGTCCTAATAATTCCCATAAAAAGTACAAGGCTAAAGTTATTTCTAATGGAGCGATCCAAAGCAAATCCGAATAAATAGCTACATTCGCTACTCTTTCCGCATCAACTGCCATTAAATTGACAATATCTCCAATTGTGAATCCTTTTCGAGCGTTGTTTGATATCCGAAGAGTTTTACGGTATATGGCTGTAACTAGCACTGATCGAGTTCGAAATTCGACATTATATAAGTATTGATATCCTTTATTTAAATTTATCGTCAGTAATATTGAAGCAGTCCACATCAACAGAACGTAAAAAATACCATGCCAAAATGGTTCGTTTTTATCTTCGACAAAGTTTATCAAAAGTCTACAAATATTACAAAAAAAATTAAAATAACATTACAATTAAACTATTTTTATATGGTTGATTTGTTATAATGTTACTCAAAAATTTCTTTGATGCAAAAAATTTTATAAATCTTGGATACTGAGCATAAACATAAAGTGAAAAATACCCACAATTCTTTAAATTTTTCAATGGTGATTTAAAACAACTTCATAAGCTTCTACTAAACTGTTTATTCATGAAGCCAATATTAAGATTTCCAAGAAAATAAATAAAAGAACTTCATCAATCTAGATTGTTAACTTTCTTGAGATTTTTGAAAAAAATTATTAAAGCACCTAAACGATATACTGTTAGCGTAACTACTCCAACAAACCAATCTAAAAATCCAAAACTCTAGATTATAGAATTTAGATTATAACTAGATAAAAGAAATAGGTAAAAAGTGCTAAATATTTAGCAGTCCTTATTCTAAAGCAGTGCTTCTCAAACTTTTTCATATCACAGTATCCTAAATTGGAAGAAAAAATCCAAGACTCCTCTCTGCATAAGTTTTAGACTTAAGTGGCCAATACTACTTTATTTAAGTACCATTAATTATAATGCCTCATGTCCCTTTTAGATACAGGTCAAACTCTGACAACATTGCATTTTCTACTTTGTTTTTAATTTAATTCGCGAATAATTCGGCTCATAATGAAAATTTAGCCACAAAAGAGAAAAATATACAATATTAGAATTGAATTGACAAAAAAATCACGAATAAAATAAAAAACAAAGTAGAAAATGTAACGTTGTCAGATTTTGACTGATCTAAAAGGGAGAAGAGCCATTATAATTAATGATACTTAAATAAAGTAGGACTAGCCACTTAAGTCTAAAATTTTTGGGGATAGGAGGCTTGAATTTTTTTTATGATTTAGGGGTCATGGTATCAAAAAACTGGAAAAGCACTACTTTAGAACAAGGACTGCTAATTTTTTAGCAGTTTTTATCTATTTCTTATTTTAGTTATAAGCCATTATAATTATAGAAATATTTCGCGGCTTCCTGCCAAAAGCTCCAGGGCTTCAAGGAACCCCCTCCCCCCAATTTGAGAAGCCCAATTTTCGAAAACACATGTTCTCTTATTTATTTGCCCGTGTATTTTTATTAACAATTTTAACATAAGTTAAGATTATTAAGCCTTTATATTTTGAGTAACGCTATAACTTAAAATATTATTTAAAAAGAAGTGCATACTGAATAATTTTTGGGTTCATAAACAAAATTAATGACTTTATGATCAATAAAATGTAACCAGGAGTTGCAATTTTCCAGACTGTTTTCCACAAAGAAGGTAAAACTGATATATTTTTTTTCTTCTTGGAAGAATGTTGTCCAACTCTAAAAATAAAACAAATTAAAAACCATAATAATAAAGCCTTTGTTAGCTTTGGTTCATCAAATCAAGTTCCCGTTGTAGAAAATCAGACTATGTTTTTTATTGCCAAATTGAGCATATGTGAGTATAAGATATCCCAGATAAATGCTGTTATTTATAAATAAACAGACGTGAATATTCCTCATCCTTCGTGATTTCACATACGACTTTATTATTGTTAGTATCCAGACATATTTAAGACTGTATACTTGAAAAAAACATCAATGTTTTTATTTAATGTAAAATATCAAAACCCGGCATCGATGTTCATCGATTAATCGCTTAAAAACATCGAATACTTTTTTCGCTTTTACGTTCTGCGTAAAAAGTATTAAAAAATAAATATTAAAGATTTAATCTATCGAGAATTATTTTTAAGATTTTAACGCGTTAAGCCCAAAGCTGTCTCGGCAGATTTTGCAGAAACAAAGTTTACTTAATCGTTTTCGATTGACTATTTGAGCAGCTTTTGAAAATAAGCATTCGGATGGAACTAAAAAAATCTGCAATAGTCAAATATTTGAGGATATTTTTATAAAACATTGAAAACTAAAACTCCAAGTTTCCAATAGATTTTCGTTGAATCTTCCTCCTACTGAACCAAGGTTTATAAAATACACAGGTGGCCTCATGCGCTACGTGACGTATCCAGAAGAAATTCCTACATATCTTCAGACTGATTTAAATTTCAAAATTCTTCGTATGACGTCATTTTTTTTTCTAATGGAGCAACCTGTGTAATTTATAAACCTTGCTACTGGACTACGTAAATATATAGACCAAAGGTGGGCAACCTCCGGCCCGCGTAAGGGCTCAATCTGCCCCCTCAAAGCGTTTAAAAACAAGCTGGTTCTGTGCCAATCCCAAATAGAAAAAAATAATCTCTAGCATTTTCCAACATAATCAACTTATAAACACAATTATAATTCTCAAAAATCTGTACAAAACTCAATGATCTTTATTCGAAAAATCATGGAAACTACAATGGGTTGTAAATATGGAGCAAAAAAAGGATATAATTTTTATTGTGTTTTTGTTTGTACTTATCCAAGATATCCTGTTTGTCTATTTAATTGACCATTGATTAAAAGATGATCAATTTTAATCTACGAAAACATCCAAGCAGTAGTAAAACCACATCACTTTATAATTTTAACTTCATAATAATCATTTTTGTTTAAATTTGGCAGAAGTTATAAAAGTACAAGTATAGGTAATGTATATACCTACATTGACCGACTACATAAATAAATCATATTTGTCCTTAAATTTTAAACAAATAAAAACAAAGTTAGTGTCACTAAAATAGAATGATTTTCTTCAACGAAAGTTTCGTCTTTTATACAAGCAACCTAACAGCATATACCTACCTTGCTACGTTTTCATGCCAATGTTTTTGAAATATTGGCACTAATTCCTTACAACTATCTTCTGGTTTCATACTCCAAAGATCAGTCTGTATTAATGGTCTTTTGTAGCCTAACCAAACAACAGAATCAAACCAAAAATATACTAACTGGGACAAGTAACTACTCGTCAGTTCAGGAGAATCCTTTTGAAAAATTAAGTATTTTATTTTCAAAGATATTTGCATATTTGTTGAGAATCCATACTTTTCTTGTTAAATGTTCATCATTAATCCTTAGAGCCTGGTCAGCAAAACAATTTAACAAAAACAATAATACGACCAAAATATATTCTACTATATATTTGTAACGCCATATTGAAGTACAATCATTTGTAGTTATATTTAGGATTGTAGTTCTAAACTCAACTATTCCACAAAATGCAGCAAGAATCCAAAAGGTAAATAACGTGCCTGAAGTATTGATGCATTTTTTTTTATTATTTATGATTAAAACTAGTGATAACATCTAAAAAAGAATCATTTCAAAAAAATAAAAACTTTATAAAAATTAACAACTTACATAAGAAGCCAACTTTATAGCTGGCGTTGTAATGGAAACTAAATAAATGACATATATATCAAAAAATGCTAGTAATAAATCGCAAATTGTAATAATTATAAGAAGTATATTACAAATAACTTTTATAGTATTTCTCCATTTCCATTTTATAATTCTTGTTTTACTACGTGAAAGAAAATATAAATCAATTCCAGCGAATAACCATAACGTCGCACATGGAACCCATGCTAGAACGGTTTGTTGAAAACACCAAGTAAAATCTGGAGAATCTGTATTCCAAGTTATATTTAAGTCCTAAAAATAATTTCAATGTTTTTATTTCTTTATTTGAAACTATTAAAAATTAGATAGTTTTATGTGGATTACAAGTCCCTGTTACACAAAGACATTTAAAACTTAAAAAGTCTTTAAATGCCTTTAATAGTTTTTTTTAACATATTTATTAATTAGTTGCATTCGTTGCGTTCTAACAAAGTTGATAAAAAAATAAGTTATAGGAAAGTTGATATGTTTTAAAGGACAAAGACATAAATACGATCGGTAATCAGACATGCTACGAAACGGTACGCATCAGTTGTATATTAGTTGCATATTAATAGTGTTTGCATATTCTTTTCTATTTCATAGCGTATAATTAAGTTTTTTTTTTATTTCGCTACAACATCACTACAACACGCTACAACATAACTTTATGAATGTATTAATAAATATTAATGTAATTAAAATTCTATTAATTTCAAAACCACTAAGATTTGCGAATATGTACTAATAATTTTTTAATATTTAAAAATAGATCTCTATTGAATTTGTATTTTGCCGCATTTAATAGCACTGCTAATCTGACGACTCCTCCTTCAAATAGATTATGTTATGTTGTTTTTAAAACTTAGAGGGTAGCAATAATAATTTTGTAGCATGGATTTATTTTGTTTTTGATTAACGATTTTTATTTAATTTGAATAACTTACATTAGCTTTAAAAATAAATTATTTGAAAATATTTTATATAATTTTTGTAACAGAATTGAATTATTTTCGAAAATATAAAATAGATGCTATTTGAATTTGTATTTTTCCGCAATTAATGACTCCACCCAGTCCCGTCTTCAAAGAAGTAAATTCACAACTCCTAATAAAGAATAACAAAGACAACATATACCTCAATCTTATGATTTTTTAGCGTTCTACCAATATTGCAGTTGCGTTTCCGCTATTTTGAAGTGGTAGAGGAAAGACATTTAAAGGCATTTTGATGCTCAAATACCAGTCATTTGCCATAAGTAATTTAAAAATATTAAAGGTATTTTAAATGTAATGATTCCAAAATGCCATTTTTAACAAGGGTTGGGGATCGTTAATATATAATATTTGGCTCAGAAGAAAAGAACATTTACTGGTAAAGATTTTTTAACAACAGTCATTTATATATATAAAAGAAAGTCGTTAGTTACACTATCTATAACTCAAGAACGGCTGAACCTATTTGACTGAAAATTAGTATGGAGGTAGCTAAGAACTAGGGGAAGGACATAGGATACTTCTTACCTCATTCCCGTCGTTCCCGTGGGACGTGCCTTTTGTATGTAAATGTTTTATACATAATAAACACTTAATAGAATTATACGGTAATAGTACATTCGCTTACGTATCTGATATTCTAATGCTCACAATAAAAGAGACATGGGTTCGAATCCTAAAGTAACCTTTTTTTTATTTCTTTTTTTAACAAAATTGTTGAAAATAAATCCTTAGGGTTGCTCAATAAGGAAATATTAACGAAAAACGTAACAGTAGTAGTAAAAAAATAATTATATTAATAAAGCTTAAAGTAAATACGTTTTTAAGACCGTGCATACATAAAATCGTGTAATTATATATTTCCTCGGCCAGATGAAATTTTAATATTCGGTGTATTCCTTATAAGAAGTAGGCATGTGAAAAGATTTTTTTTGGAAAATTCCTACCCTAAAAGAGTGGGGTGATTAAGTTTCTTTGAGAAAAAGGAGAGTTAATCAACAATCGAAATTTTGAATTTACTAAGTGTAATTAATAAACAAATAATTAATTAATAATAAGTTTCTGTTTTTGTTATATAATTTTAACTACAGCATTTTAAATAACGTCATTTCACTTAATTAGTATGAAAGTTTAGGTAGTAGGTACTTATACCAAATACCATAGAGGCGGTTTTTAATTTTTGTTTGTTTTTCAACAATCAAACTTTTTAAAATCTAATTTTTATCAACCAATGATTGTGAACTGGAGCAATTATATATTCTGCTAAAAAGCATTATGGAAACAATTTTTTGTCATATAACAACAATTGGTTTTCAAATTGTTCTAAATACCGAAGAAGAGTTAGCATAGAAATATATATATATATTTATTGATGATAATGAAATATGACAAAAAATTGCTTCCATAATGCTTTTCTGCAGAATATATAATTGCTCCAGGTTGCAATCATCTATCTATTATTATAAAGAGGAAAGATTTGATTGTTTGTTTGCTTTGAAAAATCTTCGAAACTACTTGGCCGATTTGAAAAATTCTTTCACTGTTGGGAAGCTACACTATTTCCGGAGAACATAGGCTATATTAAATTTTCAAAAAAAAATAAGGATCCATACTAAAACTCCAATAATGTAACCCAAGGTCTGAAAAAAAGTACCAAAAAACATTCTTTTATCGCGTGCGCTGCGAAAACTATTGATTATAGAACAAAATAATGTACTACGATTTTGCAGAACATATTATTATCTACAAAAAATAGAGCAGCAGCATATGTCTAACTATTACAGTTATGTCACAATAAGTGTTTTTTCATTTTAAAAAATATATATAAATGCCACCGCTATAAAAGCTCTTTTATTTATACTTTGGGATTAATTATACGTTCATAGCGCATTCGCTTACGTATCTGACATTCTTATGCTCACAATAAAAGAGACGTGGGTTCGAATCTTACATTAGACTTTTTTTTTACAAAATTGTTTTTGGAAAAAGGTTCATTCGGGAATAGAAACAATGAGATGGGATTCCAACTAATATTCAAAAATCTAGACTCTTAATTTCTGTTATTTTGACGCGAGTATTTTGATAACTTTCGACTTTTTTTAGTCATAATTTAGACCGACTTTATTGGACTTGACGATTTTTTTATTTATGTATAAATACTGATTGATTTATGGATTATTTGGTTCACGGTAGGTATGCCTACCGACGGTATACGCAATTGAACATACTCTTATAAATATTTACAAACATATATTTATAAATATTTTTTGAAGTTTAATTGATGATTATATACAACTATTTTATTCTAAGCAACAGTTGATTAAATATGTCTCTTTAAAGTCGACAAAGCAGTGTTTTTAAGTATAATTATGTTTTTCGTAAAACAAATTAGAAAAATAAAAATTTTCACATACCACTACAAATAGCAAATCTAAAAAGAAAATATAATCTACACCTACGTTACACAGACGAAGTTGCGGGGATCAGCTAGTTACATATAGATGTAATAAACTTTGCAATTATTAACTTAGATATAGCACTTAAAGCGATTTAAATACTTTACTGGAAATCAGAAAAAAATGGTACAAGTATATTTTAGATAAGTCATTATCTGGAAGGTATTTTCCTTAGTTTAACTGAGCAATGTCTATCATTTACTAAAAAATCCATTGTGGTGAAACTTGTAAACGATGCTTCCTTTATTCCTTTCCCTCATTCTAAGGGTACATAAAATTTTTATGTAAATTTAAGATTAATAATAAAATTTAATTTGTCGTAAAAATTTGTAAGTTCTTCAATATACCTATAGAAGGTTCAGGGATTGGTTGAACAAATGAGAATGGAAAATAAGAAAGTTCTGCTTCTTACTCAGCCTTAAAAATGTATTGTTAGCTCTATAGTTTTGAAAAAGAAACATGGATTAAACTTATCTATATTGAATAAATATGTATGAAATCGCTCAAAGGTCTTTTATTCACAGCTTGATTGTTAACTTATTCTGTTAAAATCTATATTTATATTTGTATTTATATTGTTTACATTTATAATTGCTACACAAATATTAGGAAAAAAAACTTAAGCCAAAAAAAAAATAATTAGGTCTTGTAATTCCATCAAAACGTGTACGGTTTATTCTTTAGGCAAACTTTTTGAACTCATTTGTTTACAATACACTCATTGTACAGTGCAACTAGAATTGACCCCGAAACAGAGTAGCGTTATAAACAAATTAAAAATATATTAGAAGATTTGGCTGACTAAAATTCATTGAAATATAGTTTAAGCCAATGGTTCTTAACCGTGTTGGAGGTACTGAACCCACCAGTTTCATATGTGCATTCACCGAACTCTTCTTAATTGGAAAAATAAAATTTGCTTTTACAAATTAAAAACAAAGGTATATACGAAGAGGGAGCATCAGAAATCTTATAAGTCGGGTGTGTGTCGTGCCTTTCTCCGAACCTGAGAGACTGACTCACCGAGCTCCTGCAATCAAGGCTACCAAGGGCGGCTACATCTTCTCGATATTCTCCCTTATGAGCGCTAAAGCTTTCTAAAGAAACGGCAGTGGCTTCCCAAACTGATGGCGGGTGTCATTAAAAAGATCTCTAACTTAGTAGGTATAATAAACCATTACAAATATATGAATTATTTCTTTACAATTTCAATTATTTTATGACCTTGTTATTTAAAATACGAAAATATCAATACCATATTTTTTACAATTTTGGACACTCAATGATAATTAAAACTAAAATACACAATTTCTTCAACTACTCTATGTTAATATACACAATTTATAGTATGTACAATTTATATTATCTCTAATAACAAACAAGCATTTCCTAAACACAATAATTTACATTTTCTATCTTTATAAAAAATATCTTTTACAATCAAGTGTGTAAATAAAGGTACTCATAATCATATATTTTAAAACATTGTAGTAGTAAGGGAATAATTTAACTTTCAAAAAGCTATAAACTAATAAAACCAAGAATTTAAATAAGAAATTATCTCCGAAAGATATTATTTGAGAATAAAAATAAGGAAATAAAGTTTAATAGTTTAAATCAGAAATTTAAGTATCATATAAATTATAAAACAAAAGTAAAACAAAAGTGCAAAATATTGAAAAAAATTGTAAGATATTATTTTAAATTTTTTCTTTCGATAAACTAAAGGAAATTTATTTTTTATGTTGCATTATTCAGGCGACCATAATAAAAAAATATATTACTTTCAAGTGAGCTAATTATAAAAACATAGTTATTTTAAATATCTGTCACTTATCACTATTAGTTATCTTTTATATGCATTGCAGTTTAGCGTTAAGTTGAAACCATTACACTTCTTTAATTCGCTAATGTTTTAGTACTTTTAGTTACTGAAAACTGTTTGCTAAGTAAATATAATTTAGTAGTTTGTAAATTTAATTTATTATTATAGGCAATCATTTTAATTTCATATAATATTTTATCTGAAATTCGGACAAAAATCAAATATTGAATGAAAAAACGGGAAAACTGTTCACAAATCGGGAAATCAGATTTGGTCTCAAAAACTGAATAAAACTAGATAAATCGAATAGTATGGTGACGCTGGATATAGTAGAGTGCTAAATTTTAAACTTAGAAATCCGATCACATTAGTCGCTTTTAAAATAAGAAAGATGCACATTTTTTCAGTCCACTATCTTAAATGAATATATATATAATTGTTATATGTAGATAATCTAAAAAATGCAATTTCCTAATTTAGTGTTTCTTATTATTATTTTTTTTAAATTTAATTTTATAAAATTTAAATATTTGAGTATACCTACTTATCCCTACTTACTAATATTATATTATCCCTACTTATACTATCCCTATCCCTACTATATAACTATACTAATTATTTCTTATATTCTTTCAACCATAGGCGTAAATTACCATTCTTTTATTTTTATCTTCTTGATCATTAATGCTCAATAGACCTAATGCACATGATCTAAAAGTAATTTTAAAGTTTTAAAAATGCTCTAAATGAAAATCAAAACATAATGAAGCGTTTAATTTTTAACTTTACTTGATAAAATTTAAAAAATATTCATTTAAAAATGCAAAAAAATCGTTGAATCCAAACTACATATAACAATCTCCTGTTGACCCAGCATGACGTTAAAATGACGTCACAATACGACACTTCACTACACGAATGTATTTAAGCGCAAAGGGAAATGTTGTTTAAATCATTTAAACATTGCGTTACCGATTTAAACCATTTACAATCGACATAATTTATATTCCTAAGGAAAAAAAATATACTAATTTTTAGGACGTAAAAATGATTTTCATGGCGAAAAAATGTGAAAAATGCCAAAAATTATGTAATTTATTACTGTCGCTATGGTAACCACTCAATGATTTGTTTATATTTCGGTTTAAATACACGTACTGATGCGTACGGTGACGTCACAGAGGACCCATAAGCACACTTTTAGTTTCCGGACTGTCATTGGCTCGTTAAAATTAAAACTTCTTTTTCTGACAAAATACAAGTTTTTCATAACTAAAAATTGGTTTTTCCACTTATTAATAATGTCCTCTATCAATTAAAATAAAAATAAAAAATGTACATATGGTCTATTGCTTTATTTTGGAAAACTGAATTAAAATTTCTGAAGTGGAAGAAAAGTTATAAATTTAGTTTCGTTAGTAAATTTATTATTAGTTATCAAAAAATAATGTTCTCTATTTTATTTAGTTAAATGATTTGTGAGATATACGATTCTAAGGGTATTAAAAATATTGACCCCAAAAATTAGAAAATTTAAACGATATCAAAAATAGCTGACTTTTTAATCTTTAAGACCTATAATATAATAATGAAAAAAGAAGACTAAAAATAGAAAATTTATTTTCAAAAAAAAAATATCTTAAATATTAAGAATATAAATCATTTTAATCACTGTTATGTTAGATGAATTTTTATTGATAAGAATTTAAGTTTCTAAATTGAATAAACCTAATATTTAAAAACTCGAAAACTGAAAAATAAAAATTTCAGATTATAATTAATTAAGAAAATATTCTACTTCACAATAATATTTAATATTACACAAGTTATGTAATTATCTAAAGATATTCATTGATTTCATTTGAAATGAAGTTAAATATTCACTTTGACCTAGAAAACTTCTAACAATGTTATTTCATTATTTCAAAATAAATGTGTATAAGAATAACGTTGTAGGTGGTAGTATTTACACAGTTCAAAATTTGATGAAATTAACTTACCCAAAATGGTGATCCACAGAAATTATCCATTTCTATTTTTGCAAGTGAAAATAAACCAATAATGTTCAACGGGCAAATTTAATATGATAACACTTTTTATATCACATTTATTGTCGTCTGTTTTCCGGAGTAATTACATAGCTTACATAGTAATACACATTTATATACATAGGCAATATTTTTCGTATTGTGCAACTTGGCGTAACTAATAAATCATATTGTACAAGCATTTACCTATAAAATCCACCAAATGTTTTCTTATTAAGACAACGCTAAACTGTGCAATGATTCGCAACCTAACTGTGGAATATATTGTTTATTAAACAAAATAAACCAATTTAGATAGTAAGCGTAACACAAATTTGCGTGGCCTTGTTTAACTTTTACCCAAGAGATACTGAATATTTCAAAAAGTTAAATAACCTCATTCGAAGTTTTCATTCTCAATATCGACAAAATATATGAATTCTGCAAAACGAAGAATATACTTATCAACTCTTGCACATATTTAAAACATAAGTTTATATTTTATAAAAAGATAATAATTGAAAATGATTGGCTTCATAATTATAACTAATGATCACTGAACCAATACTGTATCAACTTCTTTCTTCAAAGACAGAATAAAGTTTCTCTTAATTTTACCATTTCTACACAGTACTAATATTTAGTTCAATCTTTCTTTGTTTAACTTATTTCAATATAATGAGATACTTCTAATATTAATCATTGTCAAGCTTAAAAACAAACATTTATCAACCAATTACCCATCCCTAATTTACTATAATATTATTTAAAACATTCGGGTATACCTAGGTACATCGATATGGTCGATACTTTTACCTAATTTTATGTTTTTATTTTTTATATGTATAATATGTAACTGAAGTAAAATTAACTATACATGCATATTTTTCAAAATAATATTTCATTGAAAATTATCTCTAACATGTGTCTACATCTCATTAAATATTTTTATGGTTTTGAAAAACAAATACGTACATTATAAGTCAGTACACATCTACAACATAAAATCATACATGTATATTAATTTTAAAAAACTATAAAATTATTTGTACTAATTTTATAAAGAAGTAATGCTTGTAAGTTTGGATAGAAGAGGTAGTCTATGGATCTACCGAATAATCTACTGATCTGATTTCAAAAATTCCTTCACTAGTACAAATTTAAATTATTTTCACTTCCTATATAGACTTTATTTTATTAACAATACTTCTAATTGTTGTTAAAAATGAACCATTCGAATTTACCTGTGACATACAGTGTGCGATGCACATTGAAAAAAAAATATTTGTTAAATTTTAATTTTATATATGACTATGAGTCACTTAAAACCAAAGTGGTGTAGATCATTGACAAAGCCATATTATTGCGATTCGGAGATATAATAACGTTTATCCAAATAGCTATTCGTTCTGGGTGAAGCCATGATAGGGAAAGCCAAATCGACACTAGCGTTCCCCGTGGTCAGTTTAAGTGTTATAGTGGGCTATTATTAATGAAATTGTATGCAAATAAACGTAATAATTTTTATTTTATTTTATTTTAATAAATATAATGAAAATGAGACACCAGAGTTGCTGTGTTATAAATTGTAAAGATACCAGCAGGAAAAACGATTGTAAATTTTATAAATTTTTGACAGCTAAATGAAAAATACGCCAAAAGAATCAGTGGAAAACTGCAGTTAGAAGGTAAAAGTAAGTAGTACCATAAGTTTTGTAAAAATTCAAAAGAAAGTTAAGCCAGTAATTAAAAAAATTAAATTGGCTCATATCCCTTTTAAAACTATCAAAATCTGGAAACGTTGATTTTCTACTTTGTTTTGTATTATATTCGTGATTTTTTTGTTAATTCAATTCTAATGTAATATAGTTTTCTCTTCGGTGACAAAATTTTAAATATGGGCCAATTTATTTACGAATTAAATTAAAAGCAAAGTAGAAAATGCAACGTTGCCAGATTTGATGATTCTAAAAGGAACATGAGCAATTAAATTTATAAATGCTTCTTTTTTTAAATATCAAATTTTAAATATTATTAGTAAAAATATTTGTATTTTATTTGTTTTTTTTTTACAACTTTAATTATTTTTTTTTATTTTTATTCATTGGCTTCTATTATTTTTGCGATTTGAGATAAATTAAATGAAACCTTATGTTTACTTCATTTTTCATTATTTTTAATAATATTTAATGAAGAAAACTCAGATTTTTTAAGATCTATTAGACGTTTTATATTTCAAATTCGCTACGTTTCGTTAGTTATCACAACTTCATCAGGCGTCTATAAAAATTAAACTAATTACAAAGTATGTCAAACATATATAAATTACAACATTATAAAATTGTACAATATGTTTATTAATAAATAGAAACTCATTATTTCAAACTATTACAAATATTTTAATATTCATACAAATAATTAAATGTAATCTCATGTGTACTTTAGTGTACTTTAGTATACCCACAATCTGGCAACGTTGCATTTTCGACTTTGTTTTTAATTTAATTCGCGATATTTTTGTTAATTCAATTCTAATATGGTATAATTCTCTCTTGTGCGGTTAAATTTTCATTATGGACCGATTTAATCGCGAATTAAATTATAAACAAAGTCGAAAATGCAACATTGCCAAATTGTGGGTGTGCTAAAGTACACATGAGCCTAAATGTATAATAAAATTAGTTAATGAAAATACCTTAGATTACAAAAACAAAATTCAAAATTATGTCTTATACCACTTTAGCTTTAAGCGGCTCATATATAATTCTTCTGTACGTGTGCTTGTCACTGAACTTCTCCTAAGCCGCCGAACCTATTCTGCTGAAATTTTCCGTATGTACTTAAATGTATTTGATGGTTTAGATTCAAAATTGGACCATATACGTGAAAAAGGTGAAAAGCGGTGACAAAATTTGTCTAATCAAAAATCGAAATTTCAAATTTAATAAACATTACCATTGCTTATCTCTACACAATATACAATCATTCAAATAAATAAAATTGAAGTATCAAAACGTGTGTAGTGTTTATAATGTAAAATATTACAACACCTGCTTACTAAATATACATTTCTATACTATTGATATATTAAATTCTAACCATTGTGAAATTTGTGGATTAGCAACAAGACATTGTTTAGAACGTAAAAATTAAACTAAAAGAGCTAACATAAAATCAAAAGAAATCAAAGAACAATTTTCTTCAAAGAATTCTGTTCATTCAACAATCGGAGAACTAGGTAAAATAAATGAAAATACGGAAATGAATAGTATAGCGTTAGACTGTAGACATTGAAAATATTGTAAACAACGAATTATCGATTAATGGAAAGTCGACTTAGTTGATTCTTAACGGATTAAATTTTATTATGTGTGTGTATTGTATATATCTTAGTCAGGTAAAGTGATTCTTAACCATTGACAAAATATTTTGTTTACTGTATTGATAAATTTGAAATTCGTGAAATTGTGGGATTGTTAATTCGTCAGTGTGATGATTATATAGTTTTTTTATTGTTGAAATTATACTAATTATATCAGCTAAAGGAAAACCCAATGTTCGGGCAGGATAACGTCTACCAGTTCCGCTAGTAAAGAATAAATTTCATAAAAACTATAACCATATAGGGTTCTGTAGGGTCCCGTTAGATGGACGTCAATCTAGCAAAAATCCTACAGGATAAAAACAGTGTGGAGTTGCAATTCCTTAATAACACTTAATACTAATATGTAATATGCTCTTAACTTCACCCTGGAACTGAGTGACCTGATGAACCTCAGAGAATTTGTTATAATGTGGATACGATTTTAGATAATTAAAGTTCTTATTTCTTAAGTTTATTATTTCTTAATAATGCAGTAAAACCTCTTTTACTCAAAAAAAATGTTTTACTTTCTTTTCAAGTTCCAAAACCTTAATCAGAACATCCTTGCGAGCCATTTTGGTACATATTTTACTTCCATAACTCGAAAAAATCTGTTACCTCTGTAACCTCTGTATCTTGAAACTTATCAATATTTAATTTTACAACCTTAACAACGATTATTTCAAAGTAATCATATTTATGACTGGAAGAAGAATAAGTTACCGACTTTAAAAATTTGCCAACAATGTACGTTATTGTTTTTTTTTTTTAGAAAACAATGTAGGATATACAATAAACATGATTATTACTCCCATAAAATGATAAAAAAACAGTATGTGTAGTCATGTACGCGCGTGAGAAGTTATACTTCTTTGGTATAGTTAACAAGATATTTTTAATCCACTGCCGTAGCTCCTTTCGGTATTGCCTAAACTGGCACACCATAAGTGGTTTGTGATTACTAAAATATGATACAGTTTTACACACAATTTACTTTTAATATCAAAATACATAATAAGAAAACATATATATTGCGGCAAAGACATGTACAAAGAATATAAAGTTTTAAGCACATGTGGAATACAAAGATAATAATTATTGTCTCAAATTTGAACTATCATGTCATTAGTTTCAACTGTTATTTCGATTTCATTCAATTGTTAATTTTAGCCATTTGTCAGTGTGTCAGTGTTGAGCTGTGAATATTTTACAGAAAGTTACTGGTTTTCAAATAAAATAATAAATTGGCTATTTATATATATGCTGTATGTATACACAGTTGGCTGTTTGTACTTTCTGTATAATATGTATACACATTTGGCTACTTATACAAAATGTATATTATATATTGCATGAATTTACCGTTTAACCGAATTAACAGCCTGTGTCACATGTTCGAAAAATACTTATCGAAAACATTTACCATAAGAGGTAGATTGTTGCCATAAAATATCATGTATAGATGTGTATAAACAATCCTAAATAGCAACGTCCTAAAAATTATATTAATACAATAGTAATTGTATATTTTATTTACCCATTTATATCGTTTATATCTGTGCATTGAAAATGATTTTTAATTCAAATATTGAAAAATATAGTGTTATATATTGTATTAATCGACTTTTATTACATTATTTTAAATATTGCATTGAATAACTTCAAAAATATATCTTTCTTTTAAATGCATTTTAATTCTCATAATAATAATAGGCAAACATTATGTAATATGTATACATATATATCGGCAAAACAGAGAACAAATATCGTAAGCACATGCGTGTGAGTGAAATACAATCATTGTCTCAAATTTGAACTAAATGATTGTTGCTATGCTTTCAACAGTCATTTTGTCAACAGTCAACTATCCACAACACTACAAACTCATGAAAATAATGGAAAAAAATGGAAACCGATGATTGTCCTATAAAAACAATGAATTGCAGAATTTCTTAAAAATTCTAAAATAGTTAAAATCAATCGTAATTCCAACAATTCAAATTTCCTTACGAAATCCACCTAAATAGAAATTTTCATACGTCGAAAACTCTATAGACTATAACTTGAATTTTTTGGCGTCTCCCTTAAAGTTCGACTTACAGGGGTTTTACTATAATGTATATGTATTTATGTTGCAAATGATACTTATTAGCCTCCAATTGAAAGTGCATCATATTTTCTGAATAATTTAAATTTTATACAATATTAATCATTCTTATAACAATTCTTAAATTACATTTTTTGTATATTACACGTTGAATGAAACCTAGAGAAATTAAATCGTACGAAATAAAGTATTTGCCCATACTTTATTTTTCTTATAAAGTATAAAGTACAATTACCCAAAATAATGTACAATACTTTATAATAAAATACGGTAGCATAAAATAATCCAAATCAACTAATAAAAACATAAATGATAAAAACAATAGAAACTAGTACATAGTATACTTTGTATACTTAAATGAATAAACCATTAATCTTCATCTTATGGTTAGTATCAAGTAGTGTAATTGTCAAAATATTTGTTACAATTAACAACAATTAAGTAATCATTAAACATGAACATCTTTATTTTGATACTTATTAATTATTGTTATTCGTATTTTCTTATAAATTTAATTCCTTAGGATAGAACGGAGTCTGAAAATTACAGCAGCGGATTGTGCATTTTTTTTTCAATAGTTACAATAAGTAGGTATATCCTCGAAATTATTTGCACTTTCAATTGTGGATTACAAAAAAATGTATAATACTAAAAATTGATTTAGTCTAATCTAAAGCTTGGAGTCTAGACAAGTGATGACCCGTAGGTCAGACAATGTCCCAGAAGATATTTTAAATGATCCATGATTTAAATGATCTATGAAGTATAAATAACAAGAGAACGAACGATATATTATCACTGAGTTATACTACCATATAAAGGCGACACAATGATAAATTTGATTTTTTTTTCGTCGAATCGTAGACCCCGCTTCCCCTGTCTCATCAATAAAACGGCCTAGAACAGCTATATTCAACCTTTTTTTCAACCGGGCCGCATTCCGATTTTTCCTTCTCTACGTGGGCCCCAACATATTTATAGTAAACTGTAATTATAACACAAAATTGGCCTATCTATCACCGGGGTGGTGAGCCGGCCGTTACGCTGGTATTGCGGTTTTTGCGTCAAGAATTGCAATGTGAGTGCAAGAAGTTATACTGGCAATACTGTTCCGCTTGTATTGATTTGCTAACCGACCGATTACAACCCAGGATAGATGTTGTTTATCCTGATTACAACCCAATATTGAGAACATGTCAAAAACAACACCAAATCAATTTTTGATTATAATATTTATTTTGGGTCGTACAGAACAGCTAAATGGGCTGCATGCGGCCCGCAGGTTGAGTATGGCTGAACTAGAACATAGAAGCAAAATTGTCATATAAAGAACATAGTCCAAGAAATAGTTCTAATGACAACGAGACAATGCTAATTACAAAAAAAGTTAAGAAAATGGGGAACCAACGAAGTTCATTTTCTTGTTGGCCAATCGATTTATAACCAAATCATCTCAATGCATACAACAGATACAACTCAGCATTTATTACAATTGTTTCACATCCTCATCCAATCATTTAACTTTATTAATCAATCGATTTACTTACTTGGCTCATTTCACTAGGCTCCATTCAACTCGTTTGTTCGGATTAATCACTCGATTTAACATTCAAATATTTAACTCTATTCATTCACTCGACTTTTAAATTAGATTCAATTCTTCGAGTTATCCACTCTACTCTTAAATTTTCATTCATCAATCTTATTTTATAAAAGTGAAAATGTTAAACTAAAAATTAGTCTAAAACAGATAAAGCCAATTTTTCAAAAACTACCTTTTATTTATTCAAATCAAAAATTATTTAGAATATTTTTGGACTACATTACTATATATTTTCAAAATTTACCACCATTTATGACCATTTAATTGACAAGTTAAATGGGGCGAGGGTAAACAAACCGTTTACAATTTAAGGAGCACATTTTTCGCGAACTATCGGTTTAAATAAAAATAAAAATTCGTTATCGTTCTTGAAGACTTGCCTAACGATACCTTGCATGCCTATATACACTAAAGACATCATAGCTCATTTTGTGAATCATCACATAGCACCTACGAGGCGATCCAATACTACATGATGACCACTGAGGAAGATTTCTTGACAATCGAAATACGTATCTGGACAATACGTCACAAATATTTTTGTTTGAACTTTTGTTCGAATTTATGTTTAGTTTGCTTTGGTAAATTATATTACATAAATAGGACCACAATATATTTTACATATTGTATAAACAGTATAACTGTTCAAAGTCAGCGAAAAAATCTAATTTGATTTGAATGCGTTTACAATTTAAGGAGTACATTTTTTACGAATTATTGGTTTAAATAAAAATTCGTTATCGTTTTTGAAGAGTTGTTATAGAACTGGTGTGCTACCTCGAACTGTTTTTTGTAATTTCTTTATTTCCCTAGCAGCTTGTAGACAACACCTTGCTCCCAAATTTCATCTTTTTAGTCTTATTATTTTTTGGGTAAAATATCTATAGCGGACATGATGAAACTATGGTTCTTTTTCAATACGAAACTACTGTACACCCTGAAAAATACCTTATACGTATGTTAAATAGTATGTACCCTAGATTGGACCATAAAAAGAGGCTATTTTTTAAAAAAATATAAAAAATATTGTTCAGGATGACAGAAATGAAATAATGTGAAATTTATAGCCCTTAATATTGATATTAAGAGGTCTATCAAAATGATTTTCGATTTTTCAATCCAAAGCGAATTTTTTTCTCAAAAGTTTTAAACCATCTCACTATAAGAATTGAACAACATATATTTTTGAAGGAAATTGAATGTTCTACAAAATATGTCTAATTGTAAATGTTCATCAAAACAACATTTCGTCATTTCGAAAACAACACGTTTTCTTATAATCAATCCATTATCATTGATCTGTTTTTACAATTTGATTTTTTAACTTTGCAATAATGTAACTAGTGAACGAATTGATATTCAAAGCAAAATGTTGATATATTCTCGAAGAAAATCAAATGCTCTACAAAAAAGATCTCATACATTTTTTGATAAATTTACTTCACTCAAAGTAATTCAGTCAATTATTCAACTTTGACCTAAAATAATTTTGAATGAAGTAAATTCATCAAAAAACGCTATGAAATCTTTTTTGTGGAGCGTTTGATTTTCTTCAAGAATATATAAACATTTTGCTATGGATATTAATTTGTTCATTAGTTAAAAATTTCAAATTTAAAAATTAAAATCGTAAAAATACATCAATATTCAGGGCTCGATAATAAAAAAACGTTTGGTCTAGCAAAAATATAAAAACGTTTTTTTGTAGAAAATTTAATTTCCTTCAAGAATATATGTTATTTAATTCTTTCAATGTGATGGTTTGAAAGTTTTAAGAAAAAAAAATGCGTTTTGGATTGAAAAATTAAAAAAAGGCGATGATAGAGTTCTTAATTTCAATATTAAAGGCTGAAAATTACACAATATTTTTGTTCTGTGGTCTTGAATAATATTTTCAAGATATTTTTTAAAAAATAGTCTATTTTTATGGTCCAGCCTAAAGCAATTTTTCTTAACAAAAAAAAAATACTTAATTGTTTTTTTTTTCGATTCGAATTTTGGTTTTTTAGGTACTTACATATACCATTTAAAAAAAAGAAACTTGTATGTTTTAAAAATTGTAATATTATATTTTTAACTTAAATTTACAAATCAAGATATTTTTATTCGCTTAAAATCTAATTTCAAAAACAAATTGTTTTTGCAGGTAAATTATTTTTCACTTACATTACGTATGCTTCTTACAAAACTATACAATATTATAAAAGTTTCAAACATCAGTTAATTTTGCTTTATTTTATCAATCACTTACATTTATTGTATTTCAATTTTAATTTTTTTAAACTCCTCGAGCTGTAAAATAAATAATTATTAGCATGAACTTTAACAATTGAAGAATCAGAAAATTAAAAAGCAGTAATAGTTTCTTTTTGGAAATTATAAAACCAAAGGCAACATTACGTCTAAAATGGCTTCTTTAGATTTACAATTTAAACAATTTTATATTTTATCATTTTCTCTTGAGCAAATTTCACGCCAGTTAAAATTCAACTGTTATAATATTGAGAAAAACTTTGCCAGAGATAGACAATGCTGGGGAGAAAAATTCAACCACGCGGGAAACTGAACCTGCCATGAGGCAGTAAAAAAATATTGGAAGACGAATAAAGAATATCGTATTTTGTTTGTATAAAATCATGGGAAGTTATGAGTTTTGGATCAGTAAACTTATATTTTAACTTGGGTATTGAAAATCCATGTGGGGTTTTATGTGGCCCTATACGGTTTTTTCTGAGTAAACCGATCCTGAATAAAGCAAAGATAAATTAAAGCTATCTAAACAATGCAAAAATATATATTTTAAATTATTTCGTTTCCTTTCAGTTATTTTATATATTTTATATTGTGGGTATTATATAATTTATTATTTTAATATAATATAACTATATTATACCTATTATAGTTATTATTTTATTCTTTATATTTAATTTAATACTTAAACAAAAAATATTACTGCTTTCTTTACATCTGAATCAACTTGTAAAACATACCCTTAGAACATATTTACTATCTTCGATAGTCTCAACAATGCTGTGATAATTTTCAATTAACTTTTGTAGGTTCAATTCTTTCATCTTTAAGCATTTTAAGTCCTCTTGATATTGTTTAAAGCCAGTTATTTTCTGATTGTTCTTATTTGAAAGTAATCTAAAAATCATTAAAATAATAATTAATACTAAACATAAACCAATCGAACCAAATACTTTTCAATATTATTCATTTCTTCGGTGAAGGCGGTTTCCATAATTTCAAGTTCATTTTTACAATTAGAAATCTCGTGTAAAATTTTTTGAAGATATTCTTCATCTTTTTTCTGATTTTCTATCCATTCGGCCATTTCTTTTTCTAAATTATTCGATTTAGTGTCACAAATAGATAACTTCTCTGCTTCCGTTCTAAAAAAGATAAATTAGTTAATAAATTTACAAAATAAAAAATGAGTTCTTACTTGAAAACTTTTAAGACAGAATAAAATTTGTCATTTAACGCAGATAATGTATTGTAATGTTCAGCGATATTTATTAATGTTGCTTTATCATTTTTCAAATCATGACAATTTTGTTTTTCTTCATGGTACTTCATTAATTGTGACTGGTATGTTTCTTGAAGTCGCTTTAGTTTTCTAAAAATAGGTAAGCTATAATTTGAAAGCTAATATTTAATGTATTTGTTTACATTTCAACTGTAGGAAAATCTTCAACAATTCCATTAGCAGCACGAACTTTGCCTTCTTCCAACTGTACGATTAATTCTCTATTAGTTGAAATTGCTACAGTCAAACTTTTTTCTTCAACATTTAAATTTTCAAGTTGTTTCGATAAATTTTTGACTTTTTCGGTAACTTTGTCTAAATCACTTTCTACTTGTCCAGAATTCGACTTTAACTGTAAAGAAAAAATCATTATTATGTAATACATTAGGTGATTCGGTCAAAGTTTCAGTTTTTTGAAATTATACTTCTTTAGGGTTATTTAGAAGTGCGATGTGGAATTATAAGAGTGAGGGGAATACGCTATGCTTATACATTGGGCGACTCAAGTCTCTTTTAGCACAGTCAAGTCTGGTAACGTTGCATTTTTACTTGGTTTTTTATTCTATTGGCGATTTTAAATTCTAAAGTGATATATTTTCTCTTTTGTGGCTAAATTTTCATTATAGACCGATTTATTCGCGAATTAAATTAAAAACAAATTAAAAAATGCAACGTTGCCAGATTTAACTGTACTAAAAGGGACTTGAGCCCATTGGATGTTGTAGGTATCTTTCGTTGCTACGTTGTGTATCTCTCAGCCACTTATTCAATCGGAGTGAATTTTAACGTAATTTTCTATCGTTACGTAGAAATATTTTGCTCAGAAATCTCCAAAGGTAGATGATTTTGGTATTGATCGATTTACATATTGAATATTTCACAGAATGCATTACTACTTTATCAGAAAAAGCTCTTCGCGGCGAAAAGAACTATCGCAAAGTGATTGTAATCACACCTAACTCTCTCCATTTACACTGGGTTAAGCGATTAAAAATTACTCTTTACGTTTTTTTTACTCCATTAATAAGCTCCAAATCGACTTAAAGTTTTACAGACACATGGCGCAAATAGTAAATTATCTACAGTATTAATTTCTATATTTTCTCATTAATTGTAATTTTCTTCTAAAATATATTAAGTGCAGCATGAGAAAGAAAAATAAATTTATTAGTCAGTTAAGGAAATTGATTTGGGTTGTTAATAAATTTCGTGATAAGTAATAAAATCGTCTGCTAGCCAAAGAGGTTAAATGACTAGAGTGAACGTACTCCATAAACCCCATGTTAAACTTAAACTTCCATTTCATTTTCCAAGTGATCGTACCCCTTCCAGAGCATATTTGTATAAAATTGTTCTAATTGTTTTAACGAAGAGAGGAGAGAATATATTTTGTACAAATATGCTGTGGAAGGGGTACGATCATTTGGAAAATTGAGGGGAAATAAAAGTTTAAATTTAACATGGCGTTTATGGAGCACGTTCACTCTAGTCATTTAACCTCTTTGGCTAGCAGACGATTTTATTACTTATCACGAAATTTATTTTAAACCTTTGTTTCCTACTAATTTTTTTTTCAATAAGTACTATTTTAATTTGAATAATAATTACCCAACAACATTGTTAACACATTAAATACGCTTAAGTAGGAAAGTAAATATAAATATTACAACGTTTTAATGTTATATCGCGTAAGCCAGTTGACCTAAGGAAGCTAGGGTACGACGCTCAGTACGACACGTATGTACTTTAATTCCTGTATCTCCTAAACTATTGCAGATCCCATTATGAAACTTCTGGTATATTATAAATATACTTTAGGATATGTTTTTAAATAAAAAATCAAAATGGTCGAAGTTACTGAAATTTTGATTTGAAAAGTTTACTTCCAGTTTTGGATATTAAAAAAAATTAAAATGTCCAGTTTTATTTTTTATTAAGAAAGAACAGTTCATTTTCTATTTAACCCGCCACATTTAATATTTTTAAAAAAAATAATTTAATTTTTTTTTTCAAAAACGACAATTCTTTAGAAGCGTATAACTTGGCAAATAATCATCATTCGAAAAAAAAATTTTGTGTCCACATTCATACTAACTAGAAGTACAATTATGCCAGATATGAACAAATTTCAGAACATCACTTTTTTTTCGCTGTCCGCTTCACGTGAAATGCCCCATAGAAGAAAAGGTTGGATTTTTGATCACATTTTGGATTTTTGTGGTAAATAGGTTCATAAGACTTTCATTCATGAAAAAAAGTTTTTCAAAAAGTGTAACATAACACCTTCATTCACTCGTGTCGTCAAGTTATTCGTTTAAATTTTAACCATTTTTTTTAAATTTATAAGTAACAATTAAAATATCAACAAAATATATTAAATCAATTTAATAATAGGCTAATATTGGTATATATTTTGTCGCCAAAGACAGAATAAGGAATGTAAACGTATACATGTGAATAAAAATTAAATTTAATGAGTGGCTAATGTCCCTTTTAAGTCGGTCAATATCTGGCAACGATGCATTTTCTAGTTTGTTTTTTATTCTATTCGCGATTTAATTCAGTACTAATTTGGTATAGTTCTCTCTTTTGTGGCTAAATTTTCATTATGAACCGATTTAATCGCGAATAAAATAAAAAACAAAGTAGAAAATGCAACGTTGCCAGATTGTGGATGTGCTAAAGTACACTTGTTCCCTATTATCCATTGATTGTACCTTTCTTCATCTTCTAAACAGCTTATAAACTCCTTTGTTAAATATGACTGATTTGATCTGAGAGAATCATTAATAGCTTAGTTGACTTGCTCTTCAGAGTTGAAAATATTTCTATTATTTTATTTTTTTTGCAATAAGACTCCAAATCTTGAGTTCTAAAGGGTAAGCTTTTCTGTTTCTTTCAAAACTTTATTAATAGAAAAATATTGTATGGTGAACCCACGAAGAATAGGTGAACCCAAAGAAAAAAAAAGTTCAAGTTCGTTAATTATTATTGGTTTCTTTCAGCGTGTAACGTTCCAGTCTATTAAATCCTATCACTCAGTGGAATTAAAACATTTCCGCTGACCTATTAAGTGATTCTTTTTTTCAGGATCTACCAAAAGATACCTCAAATATTTATGTTTATGTACACCCAACTTTTAATACACGGATGTTATGATTAACTATTCGTTCGAAAGTTCTTTACACCACAGCGATTCATTTTTTCTAATTTTATCTTTATAATAGGTACCAATAATTTCCAAGTAAATAGACAGCCAAATAATAACAGACAAATCAATATTGTTGAAATCCTCTTTGAAAAAGAATATCTTGCTTTTGCAATATTAAAAAAATGATTTAAGTCGCTTTTAAAACAGTCAAATCTGGCAACATTGCATTTTCTACTTTGTTTTTAATTTAATTTGCGAATCGGCCCATAATAAAAATGTCGCCGAAAGAGAAAATAATACCATATTAAAATTTAATTGAACGTTGCCAGATTTGACTGTTCTAAAAGGAACTTGAGTCCAAAGTTATTTGATATTAGAATTGAATTAACAAAAAATTACAATTTAAATGAAAAGCAAAAGAGAAAAAGCAACACTGCCAAATATTACGTCCCTAAAAGAGACATGAACCAAGCCAAAGGAAATTTTTTATTTGGAATTTTCGCTCCCGAAAATGAGATTTGTTTACTTTAATAACGTGAATAAATTGAAAAATAAATTATCTACTATCTTACTTATGAATATACTACTTAACGACATATATTATAGAATTTTACATAAATCAGATAGGGAACTTACGTGCATTATTTCTGCTTCTATTTCTTCACATTCTTTTTCAGTCGCGATACATTGCTGCTCGAGTGCTGCATTTCTATTAATCATTTCAACATTTTTTCTCTTTTCCTCTTCTAATTGGTCAAAAATATTTTGAGTATCATCTCTAAATTTTAGATAGAACAACAAAAAATTCAAAACGTGTTTTAACATCTTCAAAGTTTTTTTGGGGCCTATTCAAAAACGAATTAATAGTATTTAATTAAGAACTAAGTAAGCATACAAATTTACAAGGAAATAAAATATCCATTAAGCCAATTGGTACAACAAGGGCTTTTGAAGCTACAACATTAAAATGTGTACAAATGTTGTTTAAAACTATCCCTTTATCTAAACAACCATGTCTGGTGCATTGATCCGGTTGAACCTAGAAAATCAAATAATATTAGTTTATGACGGTGTAAAATATGTTTAACTAATCTTACTTTTATTAAAGACTGTACATCATCGACATCATGTCTAAAGAAAGTAATTATTTCAACACAAAACTTCTCCACAAATTCTTGAGTTGGATGCAATAACACATTCATATTTATAGGCACCTCGGGAAGAAATGTACTTGCAATATTAATAATTTCTTGTTTCGTTAAACTATTCATTTTTAATTATTTTAATCGTATTTTCTACAAATTAAAGTAAATAATAAGTCCAAAGCTTCAGAGAACACAAATTATAACAGACAGGAAAATTCGTTAAATTTGAATTGATTAAACTTACGTATTTAACCGAAAGAGCCGAAACATTACACGAAAAATAACGAACCGTGTAATCCACTAACTTACACCGTTGGCACCAGTAGACACCAGTTTACACTGATTTTATTATAAACTTCATAGAGTTCTACCAGATGTACCAGATATACCAGATAGTGGATTCATTTGCTGTCATTTGCATTGGTGAAAATGGTATGCAGTGGTATCAGGGCCTCCCAACTCCATGTTATAAGATTGAGGTACCAATTTTCCCAATATCATAGGTTTTATATCATTTTACTAGAGCAGTTTCACCGTTTGAGGGTACTAGTACAAAACCCGAAGCAAAGGAGTTATAGAAGTGATGGGACAACGGTGTTTTTGGTTTTTATCTTGGCTAACTTATATAATTTCAAGTACAGGATTGATAGATGGCTTAAAAATCTTTATATTTTGTATAGATAAGGTGAAAAAGATACATTTTTTTAATATAAAAATCTTTTTATTTCCTTAAATCATTACTACATTTATATTTTCGTTTTTATTTTTCATTTACAGCTTATTTTATATATAATCTTTACAACATCTCCAATTCTTTCAATTTATCAAACTATAATAATTGTATTTGTAACATTTACTTAATTTATATACAATTTTTAAAATCGAGAAATACCTCATATTGTACAAATCAACCATTTAAAATTTTCCAATGTAACATTCGCTTCATGAAACGAATTTTGTTAATTTTAAACATTGTTTACTCCTTTTCTATGATTACTTTCCTTTTCAAATCGTTAAAACATTATTTCTGTTACATATTTTTTTTACATTTCGGTATTCTTTGCATTTATATATATTTTTTTATATATAACATTTGAGCAATGTTTCCTTCTGATCTTACACATACATACTTCAATAAAACATTTGTTTTTTTTTTTTTTTTGTTACACACAGCAAGTAATTTCCTTAAAACTAGAATAAGCAGTTGTTGTATTTTGGACCGTTTTATTATTTTTCAGATGTTTTTTTACGTCGGTCAATCGCTTCCTTCAACCTTTTTGTTCACATTCAATGTCCATATTTCATATTAATTTTATATTTTATCCAAATAAGATTTTTTCTTTATTTAACACTTTCCTTTTATTATTATTTACTTATTTTTCCCCACATATCAACACCAACCGATTGTTGTTTAAATTTTATATCTTTTATATCATCATTGCCAACAGGTACCATTCATTCCTTCTTTCTGGTATAACCTTGGATCAGGCATGTCCGATTTTGAGAATTGTTTGAAATAGTTTGGTTCTGGTTTTTGAATGAACCATTTACTCGAATGTAATTTTTACGAAATTTTTTACAATATTGAGAAATCGATATTCATTTTCAAATATATTTTTATTTTAGGCTCAAATATAGGCAACGTTGTTCTTCCTACTTTGTTGTCATTTTAATTCGCGTATTATTATTACTTTATTTCTAATGTGTTATACTTTTCTCCTTTTGCTGCTAAATTTACATTATGAACCAATTTATTCGCGATTTTAATTAGAAACAAAGTCGAAAATGCAACGTTGCCAGATTGCAGTATGTTACAGATTGCAGTTGCAGTACTTGAGCTGTTATATTTATTAAGGGAAAAAATCTCCATCTACTACAATTTCAATATTTCAAAATGATCATTGACATTAAATGTAAAAATTTACGTAAACTTTCTTTCGAGTTAACAAAGAATTAAGAAATAATTTCGATAATATTTGTAAACAACTCTTTTCAGTTCTCTGAATCCGACGCGCCTGATTCGAGATTATACCCATTTTTTTAAATCCTTTTGCATTAAAAACTTTATAGGCATAATAATGTTTTCCTTCCTTAAAAATTTTTATCTTCACAAATTCATAAACAACTAGACAATTCGATTCCATTTCTCCAGAAATTAAAAAATAATTGATTATCTACATTTCTCTCTACTTAACTAAAGCACATGTCATAATGAATATGTTAAACACTTACAATTTTTCATATTATACAAAATTTAATTTCTATATGTTCGCTTTTTTTCATTCATATAAATTTTAAAACTTCTATCATTGTTACATTCCCCATATTATTCTCTTTACTTTTTGTTTTCCATTTCTCATACATTTTCTCTTGCTTATGTTTCTGTTTTTAAGGTATACCTATTTCTTCTTTCATTTTTACGTCTCCACTATTTTTTACTTTCCGACTAAAGTAAGACATAGATCTATTATTTTTAAATTTTCAAGTCATATTTCCAAAATAAAATAAATACAATTTTGATGCGGATATTTTCCTGACTACAATTACTTTCTAAAAAATTATATTCAATACTAATAACAAATACTTTATGCGTTTTGTGATATTTTACAAATTTTTTTACGATATTGTCGTTGTCTATGTTTTCTTTAAATTATAAAAACTTAATTACATTTTTTTGCCTATGTTCCTTATTATATTTCGTTTAACTTTCACAATTACTATTCGTAATGGAATTTGTCATAATTTCATTCCTTTTCCTACTTTCTTACATAAACAATTACTCACTTTACAATTACACACTTTTTCCAAATTGTAGACGTCCTCAATTGTGTTCTTTGTGTTGCGTTTTACACTGTCTGCCTCTACCGTTTTCAACTTTGTTCGTCAATCTGGGTTTCCTCGGTTTGCCACCCCACTGTACCGCCTGAAAAATATTGATTATTTCATATACTCATGTGAAACGATTTTTTTTTCCCATTTCTTTACCCATCTTCTTACCATTTACATTTCTCTCGCTGCTTTCCGATACTCCCCCGTAGTAGCTTTGCTATTTTGTTTGCTTCTTTGTTTTCCCTTCTTCACATTATCAAAATTTTTGATCTTCAGGAATTTTGTTTGCATCTGCAGAAAATTAATTATTTAACAACTCTAACAAGGAAAATACAAGCCCCAATTTACAAATCTCCTACAACTATAAAATCTATTTTATGTAATTGCAATTTTTAATTTGTTTTAATTTAACAACATGTTCTTCATATATTTTGTTTCTACATTTTTATCGCTACCAACAACTATTTTTTTAATTTTATACAACTACAAAAGAAACAAAAAATAATTTCATTATGTCGTAAAAACCAAAAATAAACCTCATTTCTATATTTTAAAACTATCATAATTTCTTTACTTTTTTCTTTATTTCGTTATTCTAAGGAAACAAAATCAAAAATCTACATCCCCCACTTTTACCATTTCTCAAACGCTTGCTTTTGGCCGGTCTTCTGGCTGCTTCGTGTTGATTTACTTGGCACAAACCCCGAATAAACTCAGTTCCAATTCTTGGACAGAGCACGTACTATAGATAGAAAAGGATACCGATATGGGGTGTTGCATGCATGTGCATATGTATGAGCGTATGTATGTGCGTATGTATGTGCGTTGTGTTCATACGATTTTGCTACTGCTTATTTTTTTATTTTCCTTGCTATTATTTGTTTCTCCAGTCCAAAGAACTAAATCTTCTTTCTGGTAAACAAATGATTGGCAATATCACAAAACTATATCGCTTTTACGCCACTTTTTTCGCTTATTTTACGGTAAATTGTTACTATTTTCGATAATTTTTAACAACACTTTTCACTTGCGATAACAATTTCTAACTGAAGCAAACAAAAAAGTTTCAACAAGCTTTCTAGTTACGATCGTTTCGCCTTCTCTTGGGGGTTGTGTTTGACAAAACGTGAAATGCGATTGGTTTAATCTGTACATTTGTGAAGAAGTAGGGACATTTCCCTTTTTTTAACTTTTTCTTTTCTATCATACATAACACCATATGTGTGCCTTTTGCTCTCTACTGTGTAACCGAGACAGGTAGCCAAATATATATAAGATTATCAAGATGAAACAATCCCTTCCTTTATCTTGTTAGTTCTGTGTATGCGTTGTGTATTTACAGACATATACATTCATCAAAACTTGCTTCGCGATTTTGGACCTTAATAAGTACCATTCGTGCGTCAAAGACAACTAATTAGGATAACAATTAGAGAAACAAGGTTGAACAATTTTATCATTATGCTTGTTTTTATCAAGGTTTATAAAATACACAGGCCTCATGGTGACTACGTGATGGATACGTCACGTATCCAGAAGAAATTCGTACTTATTTTCAGCTGATCAATTTCAAAATTCTTCTTATGACGTAATTTTTTTTTCTAATGGAGCAACCGGTGTAATTTACAAACCTTTTGTTCATATGGGTATGTCTTCCGTGTTTCTATGCGCTATGTTTTTCCTTTCCCCATTGAAACTGAAAATTTTAACAATAAAGTCACTTTTTACAAACACTTCTTCATCCTTTCTGGAGATTTTTTTTCTTAGATAACTATTTTTAATATAAATATGTTTACTTAGAACCCTATACCGATTAGCAAAGAAAATTTTAAAGTTTGAATTTCCTGAATTTTTTTCACCCAATCGATGGTAAATCGAAAAATAAGGCGATTATGATATAAAAATTTTCCTCTAATTCTTTTCTCCCAAAATTTTTCATCGTTTGTGAAAATCAAGTACCTAATCTCACAAAACTTTTTTTAAAATTTTATATGAAATAAAACATTAAGTGTTTATTTTAATTCGGATTTATTTTGCACACTTCCTGATTCAGCCAACTTTTATAAACTAGTAAAAATGTAAACAAAATATAAGATGGTTTCCACATAAAAATTTTCATCGATTGTGAAAATCAACTTATCCGACAAAAAAATTTGTAATACTTTTATGTATATTAGCACGTCAAGTGTTTATTTGCATTTTAAAAATATTTTACACACTTTCTAATCCAACCAACTTTTTCAAACTAACCAAACGTTGAACATCAATCACCAGGCGTTGCACACAAACATTTTCATCCTTTGTGAATATCAATTTTTTCTACAATAAATTTTTCATTTCTATATGTACACATTTAGGTACAACCCTAATAAAATTTAAAAACATTTTTCTCTGAATATTTTATTTCCACTAAACATTGCAATTTATATCTGTTAAGCCTCTTCAATTTAGTGTAGATTTTTACTACTCAAATTGGTTGTATCTGAAATTGTGTTAAATAATTTCCGAATTTCAATTAACAATTACTGTTCTATTTCATATTACTTTGCTTCAAACATTTTTTTTTTATTACTTTATTTTCACGAACGATGAAATAATTGGGAGAAAAGCGTGTTTTGTTATATTCCAATTTGGGAAAATGTTTTCCGAAAATTTAGGGAAACATATTTTTAGGAACTAAATTAATTTCTTCATTGCCTTTCCTTCCATTATTTTTTTGAGAGGGGGGGTCTTTCTTTTGCTTCTTTTTTTTACTTTAGTTTTCGGAAAATGTTTCCTATATTCTCCCGCCCTTTTTTTCCTACTTCCTTTAAATCTTTTTTTTTTCATTCTACTTCATCAATGACTAATTTATTTTGTTTTTTGCATTTCTTTCCGCTAAACTATTTTTCCTGAAACGAAACGGTTTCTTTTGCAAAGCTTGACGAACGATTTCCCGTCTATTGTCAAAAATAATTTTCGGTAAATTCACACTTTGGAATTTCTTACCTCATAGGGTGATATTTTCAACTATATTTTTTATTTATACGATAAATTTTTTCCATACTTTTCTATCTTGCAAACTTTTAAAAAATTTACAAAAATTTAAGCAATAATGTATATGTTTATCTTACATTTATTTTCCTTTAACATTTACTTTTTACCTTTAAACAATTTTCACTACACCTACTTTAACCAATACAATAAGTGTTCCTTTTTAACAAAAATTGTAAAAAAAAAGAAAATTGTTAGCAGAGTAGAACGTAGAAGTAAGAAAGTATGGATAATTGCAACATAACAGTAACATTACATTAAACTTTCAAATGCATCACTAATAGCCCACGAAAGATAAAAATATTTAACATTTATGGTAGTTATCTTATACCTAAAAGTGGAAGATATAATTAACCCTCTTGGAAAAACAAGTAACAGTACTAGTACAAAAAAGCCACATGTAAGGCATTGACAGAGTAAATGCGTACTTAAAAAAGTAACGGGAATAATGATTGTAAGTGAGGAATATTCTTAAAATTCAAAAGATATTTTAAAGAAATCCTATGAATAAAAATTGGTAACAAAAATAAAGATAAAATTTTTGGTTATCGTATTTGTTTTTCTTTATGAAAACAAAAATGAGGGTAGCAAAATATTGTGTCCGAAAATAATTTACATACAATGAAAAAGATAAAAAATAAAAGAGCAGTATGTGAAAAAGGAAATAGGAATTATTTTACTTTGTCGTTTTTATAAGGAACAAGTCGTTATTATAACAACGGTGATGTAACGCATTTGTAAATAATTCATAATCAAGTCGTCTAAATCGTATGTGACGTTCTTGCCCATGACCATTTATATTTGTAGAAATTATATCTTCCAGCTTGCTGGTGAATTTATTTTATTTTGTAAGTAAAGTTACAAAAGATTTATTTCACCCTAAGCCGATGAGTTTGTCACACAATCTCTTTGCCCAAAACCTGTTTTCTAAGCCCCCTTCGTGTGGCCTTGTATCTAAGTTATATCTGCCGTATCTACCTAAGTTTTATAGCCCTTGTGTAGGTAAGGCCGGCTGAACCACACACATATAGGCGCGTATAGGCCTGTGAGCGCCATCCAGTAATGAAGAAGAAAACATTCATTAGCATGCTCGTAATGGTGATTATGGTTCTAACACAAACTGGGAATCATAAATTTCACATTTCCGAACGAAGCCGATTGTTCTTCGTTTTTTAAACCAGTAGCACCAATTGTAATATAGGAAAAAATTAAAGTTTTACTTCGAAAATTCCGTCTTCTTCTACATGCTGTAATTTTATATATAGCTATCTTCTAATGGAACTTTGGTTATTTTAGGTGGCGGTATAGAGTTGGGAGGCCCTGAGTGGTATGCAGTTTAGTTGGGGAAAAATTTAGTTTGACAAGTTTTGATAACCTGTAATGGAATTTTAACTAATTAAATTGTATTATAACCAAGTGTTTTAATTACTTCTTAATTTATAAAATCAAGTTCCAAGATGAACAACATAAACAAAAAAAAAGTAATTTTCTTCTTAATAGAAACCACTTATCCAAGTGATAATGATGACGATTCTTCGGATAATAACAGTTTGAATGAAGAAAGCGATTCTTCATCCAATGATATTTTCATCGAAAATACTTATGATGATGAAAATGACCTATTATTTCCACCATTAATAGAATATCTAATGACGGGTAATAGAAAACAGCGAGTAGACAATTATCTAGCAGTAGTACACTCTTGGAGTGATTTAGAATTCAAAAAACATTTTCGATTATCATGAAATACTGCATATCATTTGATAGGTATGTATTAAAAACAATCGTGAAGTAAATATTAGTATTATTCCTTTCGTTTTGTCGCAGATGAATTGAAAAAATTAACATTTATTCCTGATCACAATTTTGGAATGAAACCAATCAGTGCTGAAATAAGTTTTTTGATATTTCTATGGTTCATGGCCAATACAGAACCATTGCGGAAAATTTCAAATATATTTGATGTTTCTATTTCATCAACATTTCGAGTGATTCGGCGTGTAACCAAATGGATTTTAACAAAATTGGATGATGTTATAAAATGGCCACAAACTAATAATGCGATAATGAATACTTGAGAAGGTTTTCGTTCCATAAAAAACATACCGAATGTTTTATGAGCGATTGATTGTACACATATAAGTATTTCAAAACCTTCTGTAAATTCAGCAGATTATTGTAACCGGAAAAAAATTCAATAAATCTGCAAGCTGTTGTTGATTCTAATATGAAATTTACAAATATTTACTGCGGTGAACCAGGATCTCTGCATGATGATCGAGTTTTACGAAGATCATCATTATATGAACAGTGTTGTAATAACAAAGGCGATATATTTCCAAACAATACTTTCTTGATTGCAAATTCTGCTTATCCATCCTTACCTTGGCTTGTTCCACCATTTCGTGATAATGGTCATTTAACTCCCCAACAAAGAGAATTCAATTATTTACATTCATCGTATGGCTGTGGAGAAAGTTTTTGGGAATTTGAAAAGCCCTTTTCGGCGAATCAAGTTTTTCAGTGAATACAAACAAATATCTTTCATAACAGAAGTTGTTACAGCTGCATGCATTTTGCACAATTATTGCATTGATGATCACGACTATTTTAATGACATTGAAGACGATATCATACATATTGAGAACTATTTAGAAGAACGTATGTACGAAGAACAAGACCAAAATAGACATTTTGCGGGAGATCGAAGACAAGCATTGTTTAGAGAGTTATTTTCTGATGCATAATTTCATCTAAAATTGTTCAGAGATTAACTGAAAAATAACAAACAATTGAGCTAGCAGGATTCTTCCGGAAACTGTTTAAAGTAGTTAACAGTATTCGTTAACATTATTTAAAAATAATGGTAATTTAAATTATTTAAAAATTTGAAAACACCTGTAATAATAACGAACATAATTATAAACAAAATGTAGAAGTGAATAAAAAGCAAATATTTGTAAAAAAATCAGTCTATTATTTTTTTGATAAAATCAACTTATCAAGTAAATAATTAACATATATAATAAAATAGAACAAATAAAACTAGTATTTTTTTAGTCATCTGAGTCTTCACTATCAGTACTATTTTAAAACTTTTTTTAACAATTTACATTTTTGTTTTTCAATATTTAACCTGTCTTTATGTTTATTTTCAAAAATTTAATTTTTTCTTTGGCTAGTTCTTTCTTTATTTTTATTTCTTTTTCTCGAACATCTAGCGCTCTTTTTTTTATTTCTGTATCCTTTTCTTTAGGCTTCAGGTACTTATTTAATTTTTCATCGCGCGTTTTTTGATTATCTTGAACATTTTTCAATAATTCGATATACTGGCTTTGTCGCTGGGTACGTTTCGATTTTTTTTATCACCTTCTATAATTACAGTACTTGTAGTAGTTTGAGGCAGTCCACCCGAAGATGGATTGCTTGTACTGCAGCTTGGTTCATCCAACTATCATTTTTTGATAAAATTGGAGAAGATATTGTTGCAGATAGCGGTACATTTTTTTTTTCTGAAAAATTTCTTCAAATTGTTGATGATTCAATTTGTCATGCGAGCTCTTCCAGTTTTTCTATTATTGTCTATGCACTCTTTTTATCTTGCTAGAAGACGGTTGAATTTCCATTTCACTTGGTTTTCCGTTTTCTGTAAACATTAATGAATTTATTTTAAAAATTATCTTTGATTAAAATTTAAAAATGTATTATCTGAATATTTAAATCTTTAAGACCGTCTGATATAGTTTTCCAAATTTTCGATTTGCGTCCAGAATCACTAAGCTAATTAAATTTTGCTTCATATATGGTGAGCATAGCCAAAGTTGCTTTCCTAGCCCAAACCGCGTCTATAATAGTTTTAATAATACTTATAAATAAAAGATTTTACCAGAAATAAATATTCTGCTGTGAAATATACAGTCATTCTACAGATATTCTACAGGGAAAAAAAATAAACTATAACGAGGAAGCTCTATCTTCAGTATAAACATTTCACTGTAGAAAAACTACGTGCGCACCATATTCATGTTCTCAATAACAAACCAAGATCATAGTTCTCTTTTCTGTCACTAACAGCGCAAGTATTCAGAACGAACCAAAGGTCACTAAGGTTTTAAGAACATATTCCAATCTTGCAATCCATGAAGCGAAATGCGTCAAGATGTAGCGCCACCCTTTTTTGCAGTATTAAGCTATGTACTTTTTGTAAGGTAACTATGGTAGCATAAGTTAGTACTCCAGTCACTCTTGTGGCAGCGCTATATCTTAACACACTTCCCATCGAACAGTAGATTGGAATTTACATTTTCTAACACGTCCCGTATAATGATTCAAATGCGTACTTTGTGAAGTGTAGCGCGCTCTACCTGAACCACTGGTACCGGACCTCCAATTGATACCATTTTTTTAACATTATGTTCGGACTCCTTGCAACTCCTTGTATCTATACTCCATGACGAAGTCCAAAATTATAATCCAGATTTTTTTTCCTTTTTTCTTGAGACTGCTTTATACATTTAATAACTTAAAATATAATGTAGTTAGTTAAGTATTTATTTAAAATTAATTAAAAAAATTTGCTGAAGAACTATGAGAGTTAGAAGATTTTTGCTATGCCTCTATTTTTTTCTTTTAGTATAGGTGATTTTGATGCTATTGCTTAAGTGAAATTAATATAATTTAAGAGGTCGCCGAGCTCAGAATCTTTCGTTTTAAATAAATACTTTAAAATTTATTACCTTACAAAATCGACACTCTATTGCAGTATTGTTTTTTCTAGAATTAATATTTATCATCAGGGTTTTCCAACCTCGAAATCTGTTTGACGATGTCGATCACCTACTAAGGCAAACCTATACATTTTAAGCGCTCAGCATCTACAATCAACAGATGCATTTATTACAGTATTATATGGTGTGGTATAATTCCATGAAAAACAATATTAAAAATGTCCAAATATTACTTTATTTTTTTTATTTCTTTATGTTTCGGAAACACATCTTCGGAAATTATACAGATTTAATCATCTTCATTAATTTGGCTTCAATGGTTGGTTAGACGATGGTGGTTTGAAGAGAAGCTTTGTGAAATGTTGTTTTTGAGACAATTCCATCGATGGCAAACTGATAGCTAAGGCCCTTTTGTATATATTTCTTTCTCAGCAACTTTACAAAGAAACTTTTTAAGTCCTTTACTACTACATTCATCGAGGAAGTCGTCGAAAATCAACATATTATCTTCATTGCTGGCTTCGTTCATTCACATTCCTGTTAAAAATTATGTTTAAAAAGTTTTCCAAATGTTTAAATTTAAAATGTTTCAAATAATTTTAATGCATTTTTTGAACATTAATAGTTTTGCTAAGAACTCGAATTTAAAGATATAGCTAATTAAACAACACCGAAACATGAAATAAGAGAACATAACTAAATCTGTTTGAAGACGAAGTCGTGGGGTTACTAAACGTAGCAAACTATAAATTCAATTAGGATCTATTTTTTAAATTTAATAAAGTTATTTAGAATTCGTTGTTTTAAAATGAATTGAATCCTAACAACGTTATTGTTTATAAAATTATATTCTTGATGGTATAACGAAATAAAATATTTACGGTATTAAATACAATATATGGAATATAGCACTTATGTTCCGGGACATCAATATCTGGCAACGTTGAATTTTTTTCATTTTATTTTATTTAATTCACAATTTTAACTCAAACCTAATATCGTATAATTTTCTCTTTTGATGATTATTGTTCATTATGACCCGATGAGTCCGATTTATTCGCAAATAAAATTAAAAACATAGTAGAAAATGAATGCAACGTTGCCAGATATTGCCATTCCTAAACGAGGCATGAACTAAATGTAGAACTTAATAGTAAAAAAAGAATCCGATCGTAGCATGTCTCTACGCCGATCACATTTATATCTTTTTTTCATACAACTATGTCGATTGTTTTTTTTTCGTCCCTCTTGTTTTGATTTTTATAAGCTCATGTTATTTTTTTTAAAATAATAATAGCCTGCGATAGCCGTACAATATCAGCTACGTAAAAGTTAGTTGCTAGTAAAAGTTTCATCAAAATTTGTTCAGCCATCTCGGAGATTAGCTGGAACAAGCAGACAGGCAAATAAAAACTCTAAAAAATGTTTTTTTTTTTTGGTTAAAGTACCATGTATACTTTGATACTTATTTAGTATAATGCAGTTATTTTGATATTACAAGCCAAAACTTCATTTTTATTAATATGTATAGATTTTGACTGAATAAAATAGAAAAAAGAATAGAAGATTAAGAAAATTAAGAAAATTAAAGATATTAATGTTTACATTCATGACCCAAGATTTTCAAAAAATATATTTACAAAAAGTCTGCATTTTTTTCAAGACACAAATCCTTTTGATTTCATTAAGATTATCAAGTATACACGCCATATCAACCTCTCCGATTCAACAATTTTTAGAGATGTTACTATTGTTTTTATCGAAATATTCTATACTCATTTCATCAAAAATTAAATGTTAGATTTAGGTCAACTCTCACCATTTCTACTTTGATGATCGCTGATTGAACTTCGTCTGGTTGTATGTCATCGCCTTTTTTTAGCCATATTGAAACCCTTCGACTGCAGGGTAACAGATTACCGAAAGTTGTTCTAATATATTCGAAGCATGCCGTCGAGTGTGAACGAACTTTTATTGCAAAGTCACGCAGCACCGAGCTGTATGGCAATTTTTGATTTCTATTCCGATTAACCAAATCCCTGAGTACAGCAGGCAAATCCTGAATAAGGAGAGAAAAGGTAAAATAAACATGCGATGTGTGTTATATTATTATTTTAATTTCTTTTTCTGTTACCTACATTTATAAACACTTTCTTAAGTACACGTATACTTTAGACCAGTACACCATTACAATCTTGCAATATCTCATTCTCTGTTTTGTTTTAATTCATTTCGCGAATAAACCGATCATAATGCAATTATAGATTTACTAGTAACTACCCATGCAATATTCACAGCCAATACTGATATTGATTCGCGAATTGAATTGAAAACAAAACAAAAACTTTAGACGTTGCTAATAGATTACACCGATTATACCTGGGTGATTCTCATCAAATTCCGAAATTAATTAGAAAAAAATGTATAACAAATATTTTTAAAAATTTGTTTTTTGTTGTTAATTTTGTAGTATTTGTGGAACTAGATTTTAACAATATAGTGGTCCCAAGAATAAAACTATTTTAGGCAAATTATAAGAATGATTTATAATTTTAAAAGTGAAGGAACGGTTTTTATGGACCATACCGTTATTGAATCGTGTCTGTTATTGTTTGATAGTGACCAAACAGTTTAGGTCCTAACAGTATTATTGTTACGTAAATATAACACTCCTCTATAAAGTATTGTTTGTTCTCCTGCACTGTTAAAATAAACTACTTCCATCTCTGCATTGTACTTACAGTAATAATTTTCACTAAAGTTAATAGGAATGATTTAAACTTGAAAAACTGATGAATTTAAGGATTAAATAAGCAAAGAAATAGAAAAAAAGTTAAGTTCGACTAGTTTAAAAGCCATTCATATACCGTCATTCCGTCGTTTCAACTTGAAATGAGGGAATAGCGATACGAAGTATAACTTAAAAAACCTTGGTACATAAACTTTTGTTATTTCTGAATTTTTGTGTAAGTTTACTCTCTCACAACCTACTTTACTGTGCAATTATTATAAAAATATACATTGTAAATACCGCTATTTTTCTTCAATGTAAAGGAATGACGACTGAAAATGTAATCTTGAAAAAATCTTCAATTTTTATTTTGGGACTGATACTTATTCACATGTAAGATGACTTAAATATGTGAAATAATTTATAGTATCGCCAACAATCAAAAATCGATGAGAGCCTTAATGAATGATTACATATGCGTTCATATATTGACTGTTAGTAAAAGTGTAAGGGAATGATTTCTTTTATGGGACACATAATATATTTAAAAACGTGTTCTTTAGTTTTCGTTCTAAACTAAAAAAGTTTCTAAACTAAAAGACTTAGTAGTTCAAAAATGTGCTAATCTCAAGTTTGGGACATAGTGAAGGAATGATTTTCAGGATATTATTTATTTATTATGCTATAGAGATATTCATATGGTTCAAAAATTATAACCACCACATTAGCCCAAGTAGTATTCTTTCCAAAAATAAAAAATACCATCATAGGTCGTTTAGATTTTTGTAAAAACTGAAAAGGTAAGAATTTCAATATTTCATGAGATTTATTCACCTGTACCTTTCCTTTTATAAATGATGTTATTAACCAAACACAAATCGAGCCTTGTTGAATATAAATATAAAAATTGTATCGTATAAAGTTTAAAAACTCACCAAGCTGGCTAACGCAACAGCTTTGTCGACCTCTTTGTTGAAATTGATTTGCTTTTTTTTTAAAAGTCTGGTTTGTTCCCTGCTTTTCATAAGTGCCCGTTGAAGTTTCACTATTTTCAAATTCTGGGTCCAATACAAACGTTGATGATACTTCCACAACTTATCTGATGCAAAATCTTCCCTCTTCAAACATACGCGCCTTTAAGTTAGAAAGAGACAAAATAAATACTTTCTTTAATAACGGTAAAAATTATAATTAAACGAACCTTTGTGGTTTTCTTTCTTCTTTTGTCGATGTTAAAACAGCGTTTGAATTTACGATCGATGGGATTCTCTGATCATAACTACAGAAAACATATATTACTTTATATGTATATACTGTATATAGTTTCCTTGATAATAAATATTAAAATCTACTAAGCCATATTCCTAATGATCCTTGATTATTCGCCATTGGAATCATTAATTACCACGGTTTGTTGGAAAAGATCGTATTTATACCTGCTGTCTACATCGATGGTCTCATTGATGAAGCTAGTTTTCACATCCTCTTGATGGTTGGGTATTGACCGTATTGATGGTTGTACAATGGATAAACGGTTTTTGGAAATCGGTTGCTGATTGACAAGAATGAGAGCGATACTCCCATCAAAGCAAGCTGACATACTTGGTTGACTTGGTTCATCAAATCTTTCAGCATTTGGTAACACATTGTGCTCCTCTACTTCCTGGACTTGCTGACTTACTGGAGAATTTTGGCAGACAGAGTCTTTCGAAATTGGGATTGCATTTTTTTTTAGACAACGTCGTTTTCCGATAATCAGAATATCATTTTTATCAAAATGGTCACTGCAAACTTGTGTTGTTCGTGCATGAATTGTATCTTTTGGAAAACCAAGAGCGATATTCCATTCTTCTGTGAGATTTTTGGGAAATCTAAGAGTTTATAAAGTTTTCAGTTACTATTTGTCGTGGTTTAAAAGAATTATAAATTAACACAAATTCTTTTTTAAATATACCTGAAATAACTGCGGTCTTTTTCCCATGGTAGGCAAGTCTTTTTGCAAACCTTACAAAAACTTGGCATTTAGAAAAATGAAAATAATTATGCGATATATACACAAAACTGCTGTAAACCCTTCAAACTTACAGCGCTTACAGCCCTTACAACTTTCACTCTCTTATTAGCTGTTGCTTTTGTTTTTTAGTTTTAAAAAAAGAACGCAAACTTTAATGGCACTGTTTATACTGGTTTATACCATTTACGCCAGTTTACGCTATTTACGTTTCTATCGTTTTAATTATTTTCTCTATAGGTGGCGTTAGCACACCCTGGCAGTTGTTAGTCAACGTTCTTCATCGTTAATATGATAGATACCAGAAAATAAATTTAACTACTTTTATATTATATAATATTTCAACTTTAAATTAATTAAAATAAATTTGATTTAATAGTGCCCTTGATTGTTACTTAAACAATTCTCTTAAGATAAATCTCTATATAAACAAATAAAATGATATCTATTCCTGGTTCGGTGCCTTCCGGCATTCCGGATAAAAATTGGCAACCGCCATACGTAGAAATAAATACAACGTAAGTAATTTAAAATACGATCAATTAACTGTCTTTAAATTTTTATTAATTACTTTTTTTAGAATGGGGGACATTGTTTTCGAACTATATTGGAAACACGCACCTAACACATGTCGCAACTTTGCCGAATTAATTCGTCGTGGTTATTATAACAATACAAAATTTCATAGAATTATTAGAGATTTCATGATTCAAGGAGGAGATCCTACTGGCACTGGAAAAGGGGGCACTTCTATTTACGGGCCAAGTTTCAAAGATGAAATCCATTCCGATTTGAAACATACTGGAGCTGGAATTCTTTCTATGGCGAATTCAGGTCCTGATACAAATGGATCTCAGTTTTTTGTTACTTTAGTACCTACACAATGGTTGGATGGAAAACATACTATTTTTGGACGAGTTTATTCGGGAATGGAAGTTATTAAGCGAATAGGACTTGTAGAATGCGACAAAAATGACAGGCCGGTCGATGAAATAAAAATTTTAAGGGGTAAAATTTTAAAAGAATAAATTGCCATTTTAATAATAAAACCTATATGTAATTATTGTATCAATAATTAATTAATATAAATTATATATTCATTTTTTAATCTTCTGTTTTTGAAGTCAGTTAAAAATAATGATTTAATATTTCCTTATTTTAGTTTTTTAATATAGCATTATTATTCTGCAAAACCATAAAACTAGAATAAGAAAATCTTGGTTTATCTTCAAAGGCTTATTAGGAATTTTAAACTATTTTTTTTTTGTCAATACGGAAAGAAGAAACTAGGGAATTAAATTCTAAGACAAATACTCTCTGATATTTTATTTCATCGGATATATCTTAATTTACAATTAAACAAAGTAATGAAGTATTTTGCGGAAAGATACACTTGAGGAACTTTGGAAAAATATAACTATTTATTTTTGTAAAATTTAAACTACTACGTATATATACGAAATCTGTATAACGAAGAACATATGTACATACGAAACAACGTATCAAATAAGCACTAAGAGTTCATTTTAAGTTAAAAAAACGCTGAAAAGAATTTTGTCGTAGAAATTTCATATTCTTTGTTTTTATATTTAATTCTTAATTTTTAACATTTTATATAAGTGAAAACAATGTATCGCTTTCGAAATATTTCAAATTTTTACATAAGATAATTAATCCATCTTTTCTTGTTTTAAATGGCTATGGAAGCCTCACTTTGTTTTTTTTTTTGGGAAATTATTTTCTGCATGCTCTTTATAATTTTTTCTTGAACTGACGCAAATTGTAGAAAAGTTTCGTAAGCTTCATCGCTCACAAAAAGATCTCGGCATATTTTTTTCATTTTATTGTTCCAAATAAATTGATAATAACGTGTTTTGCTTATTGATTTCTGCGTTTGCCTGAAATTGTAATTTTTAATTAGTAACTATGCATTTCTATATTTTTGGTAGTCAAATTTATATATATATAACAGGGAGACCATAGAGAAATAATTTTAAAATTTTAAGTTTTCTTGGATATTTGTTTTATTTTCCAAGACTTAAAAATCTTATTTATATTCGCCATATATTTGAAGGTTTGATTAAAGTAGTTTTTGTGTATTGTTTTAAATTAGACTTGTGCAACGAAAAATTGTTCACTAGTCTTTTTTAAACATAAAATATTTACCTCTCTAACTAATATGATCGCACATTAAATTTCCTTTTTACCAAATGCTGATATAAATTCAACAATATTAGTAGTAAAAAAGTGACTTTTAACTTATTCCCAACATTTCAGCGATTAACTATAATTTAGTGAACAAAAAAAAAACTTAATTGAAGCTCTAGAAAATTTATAAAATTCAAAAACACAATTTTTAGATAAAATTTATAAAAATTATTGTACTTGTCCTCGTGGTGAAATTTTGAACTTAATTTTTCATCACATGTGGAATAGAACCCAAAAATACCATTGGTTAAGAAATTTATGAATAGTTAATATGAGGTCATCAGGATAACTCCTATAGTTCTCAATCATTTGGATCAAACTTGGTACACTTATCACACTTATTCTTCGAAAGATTACCTTGAACGAGATTAAAGATGAACAAAATCAGAGTACTAGTTTAGAAATGGTAGTCATTTAGTTTTGAAATTTATAAAATTCAATATGAAATGAAATTCTCTGATATTTCCTGATTGAATTAAATTCTCTGCAATTCTAGGTTTTCTATGTCTATGGTCAACCTGTATAATAAGTAAAAAAAAAGTATATTACCTCTCCTTAGCTTTAGGTAACTTTTTTTCAGTAGCTACACTTGACCTTGACTTCGGACTATCAACATTTTCGACATTACATATTATATTGGTGTCGTTTTCATCTTCATTTAATATCCTGGAACAAAGAAATGATTAACGTCAGAATTAGGTGTAATTTTATCAATTGACCAGTACGAAAAAAAAATGAAAAATTGACCCACCTGTCCAGTTTATTGTAGGAATGTTCGGTTTCAATTGTCATTAGTTCTTCGACGATATCCGTTGGATCCCCAAAAATCAAATTTTCTGTTTCTGACTCTATAGTTATATACTCACATTCAGAGATCTCAATTTGATCATCTTGAGTATCTACTATGATTGAAGCAGACTCTATGTGATCGTTTGTTACAAGCAAATTTATACTTTCATTGTTGGATATATGATACGGTATCGCATCTTTTGTTAGAGTTTTATTTTTGTTTAAAACAGTATCAGCAAAACAATTTTTCGAAAAATGGTCAGAACATATAAATAAAGTTTTTCTACTTTCCGCCTTATCAATCTCCAATACCTCGATCCATTTCTTTTTTAAATCGTCATTTTTTGGTAAGCTAAAATAAAATGTTTCATTGGATAAGTGTTCATTTTTCTCGCTTGTTTTTCCCAGTGTCTACCCTGTTCAAAAAAGGCAATTTGAAATCATTACATTTAAAATGTTTTTTATAACTTTAAACGATTTCTAATGGGGTTTTTGAACATTAAAAATTTACAACTGTGTACTTTTCTATTACAGGCATATCAGCTTTCCTATCACTTATTTCTCTCTAAATCTCATTAGAATGCAACCTACTGTGAAAAATGTTCAAAAAGTTATTAAAGGCATTTCAAAATTTTTAAAATTTAAATTCCTTGTTTTAACAGGGTAGGTTATCCCTAAGACATTCTGCAATAAACTTTACATACAACATAGTTATTAAAAGAAATGTTGTTTCAAATTATCTGTTGCATATTGCCAGTGTCCGACCGAAACCGAAACTTCCATATAGTCATATTTTCGTAGAAAAAAAAGGTAATCCTAATTATTCAGTCTTTACTTTTATATCGTATAGGTATTTATTAATCATGTAGTCCCTAATATTTGAGCTAATCCTTAACATAACATGTTAATATCATTTCTTATTTAAATGACGATTTTTGCTGAAATAAGGGGTGAATTTGAAAGAAATGCACCTAATATTACTTTTAAACCTAATTTACTTTTATGTAATAAAATTACTTTTTACCTAATATGTTTAGGTACACAAAATAGAAAGTACTCTTTCTCATATCTTAAAAACAAAATAATTTCTTCTAAACTTTGGTCAGGTTTCTTTCTAACTGAAAAAAAATATTAAAGATAATATTAAACAAAATTTTAATGAACTGATTTTTAATGTTATCAGTATTCATAATTGAAGAATCAAATAATAAGTGAAAAACAACAAATTTTTTAACATTTTTATCTCACGAATTCGGTTTCGGTCGTAGTTCGGGCTTGACGACAGTCGAAACTCGTTTTTTGGCCGAAACCGGAAGTTCGGTCGGACACTATATATTGCATATTTTATTCATAAAAAGATCAAGAACTTATTAATAAAAGTATAATTTACCAATGATAACTTCGATCTTCGTAAGGACTATACCGTTTTTTACAAACATAACAAACTTTCCCCATGTTAAATAATGATTTTATACAAACATTTATGAAATACAAATGAACAAATACGACAAAACCATTCACAATAACAAATATATTAGGTCCATTCTTTTCCTGTTCCTATTTCCCCTATTTCCCAATCAGGAAGAATAGTGACAAGGAGTTCCAGGAAATCCAACGCGACTAAAGGGAATAACTTTTAATCCTTCAAATCAGTTCAAATAGTGAATTGTAATGACTGGTGATGAACATTGATGAATAAATTTCTCCCTGTTCCATCACTTCTATCGCTTTTATCCTTACTGATCCTTACGATTACTTCTGATCTTGACAGTTAGCAGATGACAATTAAGGTTATGTCATATGTCACATATGTTTTGATTATTTTTTCACTGACATTAGTCACATTAATTAGCGAAAGATGAAAATGTTGCATTTTGAAATGTAATATTTTAAGTATATAAGTATAAAGTGGAACATAGTAATTACACTTATAATAATTTATTACTCAATGATCATTTAATTTCCGTTTACTTACTTATTTTTTCATTATGCGGTTCAAAGTGATGACAAATTCAACTTGAACGATAATGAAAACATTGCTTTTATGGTTCATTTTAAATTCGAAAGGTATTAAGCTTTGATTCCATAATGGCTATCAGTGTCCATAAATTGACAAACAACCCAACGGCGGCATGGCGCGAAATATCACAAACCCAACGAGTGATTAAAGTAAATGTAAAGCCTCCGAAACTTCCTGTGGCAACAGATAAGTTACGAATTGTTTGTATGAGTGATACACATTCACTGACACCGCACATAAAATTTGATATTCCTGATGGCGATGTTTTTATCCATGCTGGCGATTTTACACGCTGTGGTGGCCTCGAGGAAGTGCAGGACTTCAACGAATGGCTGGGAAAACTACCACATAAGCACAAAATTGTTATTGCTGGAAATCATGAGCTTAGTTTCGATACCAGTTTTACACATCCATTTCAAAATAAATCAAATGAAAGAAATACACATTGTGGACAAAGTTTATTCGACAATTTACCCACGTTAGGAATGTCCAAGGACCACATTTCTGAAGCTATTAAAGTAGTTAACATTAAAGAAAATCTTACAAACTGCACGTATTTAGAAGATTCAACAATTACTATTGATGGCATCAATTTTTATGGCTCACCCTGGTAAATATCAAAACTTAACAAAAGAGTATATAAAAGTATTGAATAATATTGTTTTGGTAGGCAACCGGAATTTTGTAAATGGGCTTTTAATTTGCCCAGAGGGAAGGAGTGTTTGAAAAAATGGAATTTAATACCAAATGAGACTGATGTTTTAATTACGCACACACCACCTGTTGGCCATGGGGATTTATGTTGTTCAGGGGTACGTGCTGGCTGTGTAGAACTTTTATCAACTGTACAGGAGAGAGTATGTCCAAAATACCACGTTTTTGGTCATATTCATGAAGGTAATTTCCTAGCGACTTATTCATTGTCGTATTCCCCAATAGAGAAAAAAAGTTGGCTCAAGTTCTTTTTAGAACAGTCAAATCTGACAACGTTGCATTTTTAATTTAATTCGCGAATAAATTGGTCCAAAATGAAAATTTAATTACAAAAAAAAAGTATACCGTATAAGAATTTAATTAACAAAAAAAGAACAAAATACAGTATGCAGCGTTGCCAGATTTGACTGTTTTAAAAGGGACTTAAGCCATCTTTTTTATTTCGCTACAATATCAAAAATACAACTTTACGAATGTATTTATGAATAATAACGTAAATAAAATTGTATTAATTTCAAAACAACGAAGAATTGAGAATATTTACGAATAGTTCAATATTTTGATGGTTCTTTTCCATAGTTTAGTAATTATTTATGTTCTTTTTTTAAGTTTTTTTTTTTAATTTGATGAAAGTATTGATTCTCGTTGTATTCATACGTTTCCCTCTGTGTGATTTCATTCGTTTGCTGTATGTCAGTTAAAGTTAGATGCAACATTCGGCAAATTATACAATGATCTTTTCTGCTGCATATAGAATCGCGTCAGTTCATCATTAATATTTCATCCAACTTTAAATGTTCTACACTAAGTTAATGAAATCGTACAAAAGGATTATTGGCAGACAACAAATTCAGCTTTTTTGTCTTTTTGGAATGTGTAATCATTATCATGGATGGGGTCTAGGCATTGATATTTAGGAAAAATTTACAAGGATTTTGTATTGCTTAACAAAGGAGCGTTTATGGTTTTAAATAAATTCAGAACTAATTTCTAATCGACTAAACTGCTTACCTCTGAAATTCATTATTAACTATTGAATACTTATTCATAGAATTCATTATCATATAAATAACTCGTAACTACCCGTGAAATATTCACAGCAAACACTGGCACAATATCAGTTATTTGAGGTAATGATTATTTTTTTTGGTTTTCACTCACTTTTATGTACATTATTTCTTCTCTGTTTTTACCGACATACGTACATACATAATATATGGATGATTGTCACTAAATTTCGAAATTAGATACAAAAAACATTTATAAAAATTTATAAATCTATAAAAAAATATTTTTAATTTTTTTTTTTTGTCAATTTTGTAGTAATTGTGTAACTAGATTTTACCAATATAGTGGTCCTCAGAAAAAGTTTATTTTATACGAATTATAAGGATGATTTATAATTTTGAAAATGAGGGATTGCTTTTTATAGGCCATACCGTCAATGAATCATGTCTGTTATTGTTTGATAGAGAGCAAAAAGTTTGGGCTCTAACAGTATCATTGTTACGTAAATATAATATTTCTCTCTAAAGTGTTATTTGTTGTCTTGCCTCGTCAAAATGAACTACTTCAATCTCTGTATTGTACTTACAGCAATAGTTTTCGCTAAAGTCAATATGAATGATATTCTCATCTTTAAACAGGAGAAATCGGTGAATTTAAGGGTTAAATAAGCAAAGAAATAGAAAAAAGTCAAGTTCGACTAGTTTTCAAGCCATTACCTAATATGTCATTCCGTCGTTTCAACTTGAAATGAGGGAATAGCGATACGAAGTATAACTTAAAAAATCTTGGTACATAAACTTTTGTTATCTCTGAATTTTTGTGTAAGTTTACTCTCTCACAACCTACTTTACTGTGCAATTATTATAAAAATATACATTGTAAATACCGCTATTTTTCTTCAATGTAAAGGAATGACGACTGAAAATGTAATCTTGAAAAAATCTTAAATTTTTATTTTGGGACTGATACTTATTCACATGTAAGATGACTTAAATATGTGAAATAATTTATAGTATCGCCAACAATCAAAAATCGATGAGAGCCTTAATGAATGATTATATATGCGTTCATATATCGACTGTTAGTAAAAGTATAAGGGAATGATTTTATTTAAAAATAAAAATTATCAAAAATGAACTTAGCAGATTAACGCTTTAACCAGACGATAAATACGTTTGTCTATCATTATTATGCTCCATTGACTTTTGTTATTTCTCAAATGCACGAATAATTTATACTTACAGAGATCAAATTTTCTTTTGTTTGCTATTTTTTTTAAGTTTCTAATTATTTTAATAATTTTTTAACAGTATTTTTTTAATTTCTAGGCTATGGTGTGTCAAGTGATGGAAAAATTATTTACATTAATGCTTCTACCTGTGATTTAAATTATTTACCAAATAACCATCCGATAGTTTTCGACATATCGTTACCAATAGGGATGGCTAAAACCTAAAAGTATTTCTACCCTTTATACTTAAAAGAACATGAAATTCTGTAGATATAACTAACTAGTTTTATCAATTTATAGTGAAACTTTGGTAATCAACGAATTTTTTTCATATTTTTATAAATTATACTGTCGATTTTTGCACTGCAAGCATAATTTATAATTAAGATTCTTTTTTCATACAATTTATAATTATTTATCATAAACACATTTTAAACTGTATTTTACTATGGTCAAAGAAAGAATAAAATAGAAACAAAATAAATGGCTAATGTTTTATTTCATATTTAAAACGATTGACAAATTATTTTCACAATCTGAAAAATGCCAGTCTTTTGAAAAGTACAAACAAAATAATTATTTCAATCAAGTTATCTCATAATTCTCTGTACATGTAAATATTTCAAATAAGCGAAATGTCTTTTAATCTTCGTACTATCACAATCTATGAAAAATAAAACAAAATTAGAGACTTGTTAATTAGCTTGAGGTTTAATTAATTAAGTGTACAAGGATTTACTTCTTAAGAAATTATGTTCTGCTACACGATTAATGTTTTTTTTTTTTTCACTTATGTATAATTTCACTAATAAGAATTATTAATCAACAATTTTTAAGAGATTTAAACATGTGCTATTTTTATACATGTAATAAAAATAATTGAAGCAATAGAAGGAAATTAATTAGGACGTATTTTATGATTTCATTGCATTTAAAATATACATTATATAAATGTAATGAAAGTAATTTTTTCGTTTATAATTATTTGTAACATTATATCTAAAAAAACAAACAAGATATTGTAAACCGAAATCTTGTTGGTGTATGTATATTCTTCTTTTTTTTAATAAGGAACATTTGAAAATAGATATGACACTGATTCGCCATTATGAGTTCTTCGTACAGCTTCCGCAAACATCATTGAGACGTCAATACACTAAAAATATAACAGGAATTAAATAAGTATACCCAAGAGAAATGATAACTTCAATGGTTTTATATTTTTTTTAAATGATAGGTATAATCACAGGAATTTATACAGTTTACCAATTCAAATTCAAATAATTTATTTGTAACGTTTTGTCAACTAATTGATGATTTTATCAGGCGAAATTTAAAAATAAAGTCATAAATTAATTTCAAACTGTAACGATCTTTGCAATTAATCCTTTCATTCACCCAAGGACATGAGTAATATTAAAGTATTGTATACCAAGCTATAAACTCAAATCAAGCAAAGAAATTAATCTTTTAAAATCTATTGCCGATAAGAAACGATAATAATATAAGTAGTATAATAATATAATAAAAGAGTAGAAGGAAAACTTCAAAAAAAAAAGATGAAATGAGAAAATTGATATAGTGAGAAAAACTAATATAAAACAGATCGAGATTCAATTTTCGTATTATGGCCATTTCGCTTCGATTTTTCCTTTACTAGACAATTTAATTTTCAAGTTTAGCAGACAAAAGAAGTTATCACTACAAGAAAAATGTACACAAAAGAAATTAAGTATACCTGGCACTTAGGACAGTCCTTCATATGTTCGTCTTGCGGAATGGTGTTTGTTACAACCACAGCTTCGAAATGGGCATTATTTATTCGTGAAATAGCTGGTCCCGAAAAAATTCCATGGGTTAAAATGGCATAGACTTTCGTAGCACCAGCTTCAATCAATTTTTCGGCAGCATGGCAAATTGTTCCACAAGTGTCTGCCATATCATCAACTAAAATTGCTACTCGATCTTTAACATCACCGACCAACACCATTGAAGCAACCTCATTAGCCTTTTTTCGTTCTTTGTGAATTAAGGCAAATTCAACATTTAAACGATCTGCAATTGACGTAACACGTTTCGCACCACCAGCGTCGGGTGATACTATAATGCTATTAGGCCATTCAACTATATTTTCTTTGATCCATTTGAGAACAGCAGGTTCAGCATATAAGTTATCCACAGGTATATCAAAAAATCCTTGGATTTGAGATGCATGTAAATCCATTGTAATAATATGGTCCGCGCCAGCGACTGATAACATATTTGCAACCAATTTGGCTGATATTGGTGCTCTGCTCTGGAATCAAAAATGAAAAAATACTTTACAATACATTAACTAATTTCAATATACTTCAGCATGCAATTTAATGTTTAGTCATTAAAATTGTTTAAAATAAACCATGCTTTTAGTATTTTCTTAGTAAAAATATAAGTTCAACGAAACTCTTAAATAGTTTTTTTTTAATTAACGAAACAAAACAAGCCAAATTGTAAAAATTACAAGGAAATGTTAACGAATTTTACTTTTTAATAAGTATTAGGCAACTTGTACTGTTAGTTAAAAATGTTTAGCAGTTTATTAAATGATTTGATGAAATTAATACGAAAAGGAATTGTAATATTACGAAGGATATAAAAATAAAATGTTTTATACTCACGAATTTTGTAAATATAAAAACGAATTTTTATTGTATAAATATGTTACCGTTAAAATATGAAAATCGTTATTATATAGATTAATAAGGCAATGTAATATTATCCATTAGGGGGCATTCATTAATTACTCCCCGCTTGGTAAAATTTCGTGAGGTTTTGCACAACCCCATCCCCCAATATCCCGTAAGATTTGTTTATGAGTTAATCTATGTTTCGAATACATTAGATTTATTTAAAAAAAAAAAAACAATTTTAAAAAATTACGTGATATTTGCCAAGACCATCCTCTCTCTCACGTGAGATTGTGTGAGAATTTGCTCAACACCCCTCCCCCCTAAACGCCTCACGTAATTAATGTATGCCCCCTTATTATGACAAATATGTTATGTAATTTGATGTTGGGGGATTCGATTGTGAACAATGAACATTTTGTACCCATATTAAATAGTCTGACAATTATATTGAACGGTTTTTCGTCGTTCAACGACGAATTACATTTATTAGTTAAGTAATATTCTTATTTTCGTTATTTTTGCACAGAAATAGAAGCACTCGAATACAAAATGTATTCTATACTACAGAATTTGGCGAAATTTTATTTTTTTTTATTAAAATTATGCAAATTGCGAAATAATACTTTTTCGAGATATCATGGATAAGGATTTAAAAATATGGGTCTTTTAAAATAACAAATCATGTATTTATATCTAATGAATGGTATTCAAAGTTTGGTAGCCGCAATCAATGGCATGCAGGTGATGCTGTCAAAGCAGACGGAAATCCTTGAGCGACTATCGAGACCAGGAACGAACTAATAATCGTGGCTTGGAATGCCAATGGAATCATGAACCATAGGCTGGAATTAAGAGTGGTTCTTGAGTACTCATTGCGTAGATGTGGCATTAATATCGGAAACTCACCTCACTAGCAAGAATAGATTCAAGATTGCAGGTTACACGTGCTATTGTAACAATAACACAGACGACAAACCAAGAGGTGGAACGACTGTATTGATAAGGAGCCGCATAAAACACCATCCTATCAATACATTTCTACTCCAATCGATTGATGCTACAGCTATTCAACTCAATCTCCGTAAATGCAAAGTGAACGTGGTTTCTGTATATTGCCCTCCAAACGAAAAAACAACTACTTCGGATTTTACCAATCTTTTTAAGCAACTTGGAGAACGGTTTATCGCTGCGGGCGACTATAATGCCAAATCTCCGCAATGGGGCTCGAGGCTAACATCACCAAGAGGAAAGAACCTCTTGGCTTCAATAAATGCTAATTCACTGCAATGCATTTCTGGTGGCTCTCCTACCTATTGGCCAACTGACAATAGAAAAATTCCTGATATCATCGATTTTGCAGTTTACAAAGGTATCAGCAGTAGCAGAGTTGAAGCCAAAACAATCCATGAACTTTCATCAGACCACTCCCCAACAATTTACAAACTTTATGAATCATGCCATGATACTCCACCTACAAATAGGCTGACAAACGAAACCACCAACTGGAAGATCTTTAAAAATGTTTTCAATAATTCTTTCAATGAAAACTTTAGACTGGGAAATACAGACGATATAGACCAAGCCATACAGTATCTCACCTGTTCCATCTGTGAAGCTGCGACTCAGGCTACCACCTATCAAACTAACAACAGAGTCTGTCGATTTACGTCACAGTCTTACAATCAGGTAGTTCTACACCTAGTTCAGGAAAAAAGAGCCGCCAAAAAAGAGTGGTTAAAATCTAGGTCACCCAGAGCAAAAGCTTTGTTAAACAAGGCCACGAAACAACTGAAAAATGCACTTCATCAGCATACCAATGAAAAATTTCAGGAGTTTATGGCGAATGTTGACAACACGCAAGCGACAGGCTATTCCTTGTGAAAACTTTCAAAAGAAATAAAAAGACCTATTCTGGCACACTCACCTCTACGCAATCCTTCAGGAGGTTGGTTTGAGTCAGATGATGAAAAGGCTGAGGCTTTTGCCCAACATCTGGCAGAGGTGTTTACGCCTAAAATGGCCACTAATCCAACTGTCGTACCAGGCTTCCAGTACAAAGTAAACAGTTGCTGTAAGCCACTAAGGGTTAGCTTCTTGTCGCTTGTAAAAAAAATAAAGTACCTCAAAACAGGCAAAGCTCCAGGAGTGGGTATGATAACCACCAAACTAATAAAAGAACTCCCTAATAAAGGTAAGAGAGGAATTTTATTCATTTTTAACGCTATCTTAAAATTTAGCTACTTCCCACCCATCTGGAAAGAGGCCAAAATAATAGTCATTCCTAAACCTGGAAAGGATACTACTAAACTGGAATCCTACAGACCGATTAGTTTGCTACCTGTTCTGTCAAAACTCTTTGAGAGGTTGCTGCTTGACAGGCTAAACCCAGTACTGAGGTTAAAAGGTATAGTGCCGGATCACCAATTTGGATTTCGGGCAAAACACAGCACTATAGAACAGGTTCACCGTCTAACAAACTATATTGAAAAGGCGTTGGATCAAAAAAAATACTGCGCCGGTGTCTTTCTAGATGTGGCTCAGGCCTTCGATCGCGTTTGGCGTCAGGGGCTCAAGTATAAACGGTCGTGTCACCTACCACCAAATCTATTTAACATCCTTGAAAGCTACCTAAGCAATCGAACCTTTCATGTACAATATAAAACAGCTTTAAGCCAGAAGTACAATATCTCAGCAGGAGTTCCTCAAGGTAGTGTTCTTGGACCAACACTGTACATTATTTTCACAGCCGATCTCCCTTGGGACAAAAACATCATGACGGCGACATTTGCGGATGACACGGCAGTGCTATACGCGAGTCCCAATTCGCTCATTGCCACGAGGGAGTTGCAGGCCCATGTTGATAAGATTTGCGAGTGGGCAAACAAGTGGGGCATTGGAATAAATGAGACCAAGTCTAAACTGGTCACATTCACCTTAAGGCCAAAGTCATGCGGGCCCACAACAATAAATGATCATAGGCTCACAAATACTGACGTAGTGAGATACTTAGGATTTTATTTGGATCGGCGGCTGAACTGGAGGGCGCATATAAATAAAAAAGCAGCTCAGTTGAAAATCCTCCAACGCCAAATTAACTGGTTGGTGGCAAAAAGCTCAGCTCTTGACTTATCTTCCAAAGTATTGATCTACAAGCAAATATTGAGACCAACATGGGCTTATGGAGCACAACTATGGGGGACTGCAAAACTCAGTAATATAAGGATTATCGAGAGGTGCCAGGCACGGATTCTGAGATCTTTTCTGGGAGTGGGAAGATACGTTAAGAATGAAGTAATCCTAAGAGACCTGAATATCGAAACTGTGATAAATTATATTATGAAATTAAAAAATAAATATGTGGAACGAGTGGGACTTCACCCGAACGATCTAGCCGTTCAAGCTATTAAACAACCCGCGTTAAAGAGACTAAAAAGAAATGATTTTAATTCAATTTAATATTTTACGAATGTGCAATATTTTGAACGTGTGTGAGAAATCAACTAACTTAGCATTAAGTGTATATGTTCTACTAACGTACTGTTTATGATTTAATTTATTTTGGTTTTAATTTTTATGTATATTTAGTTCCTATTCTCTGGTTGACATTGGTCAACTAGATATTATATTTAGATTAATATAAGAGTTGTAATATTTTAGGCTAGGAACCATTTGGGTTCAATTCCTATAATAAAAACACAAAGTTATTAACAAAAAAAAAAAAAAATGTATTTATAGGTATTCGAAAAAAAATATGGGCCTTTTAAAATGACAAATAATGGATTTATAAGCATTCGAAACAAACCACAAAGAGATTTTTGAGGAAAGTTACGGAATAATAAATAAGTATGTAATTCAAATAATTTCCAATTATCCGAATTTAAAAATAAAAATATCTTGAAAGAATTAAGTGAGTGTCAAAAAGTTACGATGTAATGTGTATTTCATACATTAACGAGTTAATGAATGTATTCTTCAATGGTAACATATTGTATGAAATTTTTACTATGAGTGTAGTTTAGGCTATTATTAAATTTCGACTATTGTTAATTTTGATTAAGTTTTTATATTATAAAAAATCATATTTAAACAAAATCAAAGTTTTTTAACGTGTAAATGAGAGTTAGAAAACGATCGCCTATGGTCTCTGTAATTTCACAGTGCAATAGTTGATACCAGACATATAATAAACGATAAAAATAAAAAATATTTTCCAGATAATCCATAACAGAAAACATGTATACCCTAAAAATACCCACAAAATTATTGTTTATGGTATAAGGGTTAATTGCGTTTGCAAAAAACTCAGTTTTTCGTCAATCATTTCAGTACAGAGTTTTTCCTTACAAAGTACATGGTTTAGTTTGAAAAGAAAAGGTAATGAAAAACTATGTTTTCTTAAACGAAACTATGACTATCGAAAAATCTTGTAAACAATTTTCTAATGATTCTATTTTTTTTAATTATTTTAAAACCCATTAACTAACAATAATTTTTAACAAAAAACTTGATTTTTATAATCAGAATGTGCCTGCAATTTGAAGTTAAGTTTAGTTATCTTTTTTTAATAGTTCAAAAACAAATAATGTTTCATTTTTTATACCTAAAATTAAAAATTTATTGTATAAAATCTTGTTTTTCACCAACGGTAAAATATGTTTTCTGAATACAGTATAAGTTAATACATAACTAATTCTGAGGATATATATTTGCTGAAATGAAAAAAAGTGGATTTTGATTGCTTAAAACCATATTTTATATAAGAACATATTCATTTTCCTAAAGAAAAATTATTTTCAAAAACGTTCAAACTATATTAACTCCTATATTCGATAGAGTAGTTAACATTTTAATGAGAGTATGAAAATTTTGGATAACATGAAAATTAAAGAAAAAACGTACGGCTTCATGTTAATAGTTTTGATATTTAAAATTACGAAATATAAAAAGGAATTGTTTGTAGAAAAAATTTAACTGAACATTTGTATTTGTGCAGACAGTTATATTCTCTACAATTTTTGTTTATCACACTTTTCAATTAATATTTAAGTACAGGTGGAATTAATGGGGACTTTTGATCTTCCATTTTTAATAGCGTATCTAATTCTATACCAATTTTCAGTCCTATACGAACTATTTAAGTTGAAACGTCTATTTTGACTGGATTATTTTATGTTATACGCCAGATATTTTGGGTAAAGATTGAAAGGATTTTTTCGCTGGAAAAATTTCTGATGTAATCTAATACAAAATTGTCGTTACTTAGAACTTCTATTTTTAAACAAAGAAGTTTTAGCATATAGAGGATTGAGGGGTATCTCTTGGTTGGAGGAAAAAATATTTTAATTCATACTTCTTAAATAATTCCCAATTTTAGCCAATACAAAACCCTAGTAAAAAACCAATATTCGACATTTGATACTTATTTTTTTAGAAATAAAAATCATTGTTCAAAACTTGGAAACTTTTTAAATTACAAATAAAAAATGTACTATCTTTAAAGAGTGTCTTTATGGATAGTACTTTTCTTTATGAAATTGCAATTAACTTATTTTGGTTATTACAATTTACCTACAAATTTAAAGTACTACAAAATTTTGATTTCAAATTACAGGTAAATTTTTCTTTAAAACAATAATGGTATTACAGTCGCGATATTTACGAAGGTTAGGTAAAATGTAAAATATGATGTTTAATCTTAAGCGAACGAATGCCGCCATACTCGGGACATTATAAATATTTTAAAAAAAAATGTTGATAATATTATCTATAAACAATATTAGCAGAATTTCATTCTATTCGCATACATTTACAAGGGATTGTTTCACTGTTTCACTCAAATATTTTATATCGATACCTTAGAGCACACGTGTGCTATGTCCATATTTTACGAGTTATACTATGAATAAATAGAAAAGTGGTTCAAGAATTAGAAAAATTTATTTGTAATATTTTTTTTACAAACCATAAAATTAGTCAATATCAAAAGACATTGAGTTGGATTACTAGAGTTATACACGTATCAAAACTTTACAAAAGTATTAATTAATTAAAACAATTTTACAAAAGTAGTAAGGAACGGACATAGTTCATTTGTGCTCTAAGGTATCGATATACTGCACTTGAAGAAAATTCCGCTCGGATATCCATCTTTGAAGACGGGAATTCAAAGAGCTGGTAATTTTTTGGAATACATTGATTCCAAGTTTTCACTGCACTTTATAGAAGAACAATGTATTTCGGTAGAAGAACCAATAGTTTAGTTTAAGGGCAAAATCGGCTTCATTAACTATTATCCCATAAAATCAACTAAATGGAGTATAAGAATTTATGTTTTAACTGATTCAAAATCTGGATATGTCCATTCTATTCTGCTGTACTATGGTTTTATAACAACGGAAAATCTTCCTAAAATTTTTTCTTTAGTATCCTTTTGTATGGATATATCTGTTCATATACTACCTACTATTACTGAAAGCTTCCATAAAATTCAAGAGAAATGCAATCGTTCGTTAAGGGCTAAAATTGTGTAAAAATTTTATTGTTTTATACTTCTATTATTATTATTAGTGGTTATTTATCACTACTTTATAACTGCTTGGGCCTTTAACGACTTTAAAGTTTATAAAAATCTTAAAATCGAGAAATATTAAGAAACTTTCTCATCATGAGATTCACACCCAACAGTTACCATTTTTTGAAAAGACTTCCTTAACTAATCGTTTATCAGTCGACTATATTTTATAATACAAATAATTAAAATAGGAATTTTCAAATTTCGAAGTGAGATTTTCCATCTTTCTCTGTTTAAATCGGTGTCTATAATCAAAGTCAACGTTCGTTTTCCAATTTAGATATCCTCCTCCGAATGGAAGGTAGATTTTACCATGGGAAACACTGCCCTAAAACAAAACTAATTTTGCAAAGTTTACATTGGCACAAAATTTTTCACTCTGATAAACTATTCAATTTTTTAGGATGGTTTTTTAAAAAAGAATGTCATGGAACAACTTTCCTAAATTTATTATTCTGAAGCTGGATTGTGTTTCTTTATTCATATTTGTATTACTATTTTGAATCTTTACTTACTAAAAACTATTATGTATGTTAGTAATGCAAACAGTAAGTATGTAATTATATATTTTTAGTTTCACATCATGTGAAACTATGATTTTATGCATTTTATCATATTAATTTCTTTACCTTATAAACATTGCTGAGTTAAAAACACGCAAACAATATAAAAGTACAGACAAATGTTAGGAAAAAAATAATAAAAATTGTAATAGAAAATTCAAGTATTTGTTACCTACTTGATAAAATTGGATTTTAATTTTATCAAATTATTTGCTCCATACTTTTATTCAATTCGAATCAAAAACCATGCTATATCTACCAGTAATTGGTTATTTACATAAAATATCCTCAAGTTAGTTAAATAAAAACTACATCACATCTTATTAAGTAATGACCCATCATTCCATATTTTCAATGATTAATTTGAAAACTAAAAAAATCAGAAGAAAAAAAAAAGTGATTTTTTTGTATAAATTTTGTGTAACTATTTCAATGATAAATTGAATACAGTTGTAGTTTGTATTTTTTATAACATTTCAAATATTTGAAAAACAGTAGCCATTATAGTAGTTCCTGTTTAATATTTCTAGTAAGGGCAAAATATCATTAATCACAACACAATTCAAATTCAACTAGTAACTATATTTCTTTTCTCTGTAGTACTTACAACGAAAAGGAAATCCGTGTTTCCACCCAAATACTGTAATTTATAAAAAATCTCTTCTATTTAATATGTTTGGATATCAGTATACTTTTAACAAAGACAATATTTTCAACTATAAACACAATTTTTGGTTTGAACCTTTTTTAAGTTTAGCTTTTTTAGAACATTTTGATCTTCATTCAAATTATTGTATTAAGAAGCATCCTAGTCCTCAACTAAAGTTTGAGTCCCCGAGTCAGACATACATTTTCCCTGAAAATATAACTTGAAAAATTGATCTAATCTTTATTAAAACAATATACATAAGCAATTCTTGATGTGATCTACGATTAATATGTTATTTTCAATGTGTTGTGCCCAACAAATATCGTCTCATATTTGATTAAAATCATTTTGTACTATAGAATAATTTTGTGAAAATATCAATAATTGAAGGATAATTTTGACCCGATAAAATACCAAAAGATTATCTTATTGCATTTCTTATTTTATTATTGCATTAATATTTCAGTTTTAGAATCTTAGATCCGGAGTTCAAAAATCGAGGAACTTTAGAAATTTTTGTTTTATTGACTAAAAAATGTTTCAAGTCAAATTAATTTTTTTCACTGACTTTGAACAGTTATAATGTTTAAACAATAAATAAAATATATTGTGATCTCATTTGTGTAATATAATTTACAAAAATAAACTAAACCTTACTTCTGATACATATTTTGATTACCAAGTAAGTAAGGCAATGTAAGCAATTGTAGCCTGTACGAGATTTGGGTTCAGCATCTACCAGCTTTGGTGCGTCCATCTTGAACACTCATCCACCAGTAGGTTTTACTGATTTAATTTGAAAACCTGATTTTTATAAAAAAAAACTCTCATCTCAAGAATCCATGAGTATAAGCAGCACGCAATATCGATAATCTTTATATATCGTATATAAAATCAAACGTTGTTCAAATTTATGTTTATAGCTTATTTTTGTAAAATATATTACATAAATTAGATCAAATTATATTTTAGGTATTGTTTAAAGAAAAAAACTTTTATGTTAGGAAAATAACTATTTTATTGAAGCCTAAAGCATCAGAATAATTTCATAATTTCAAGTTTCAATAAAAGAAATAATTACAATCCTGCATGACGATGAATAAGCATATAAATTCTTATCTCACATGCCTTTAAGATGAAAGTATTAATACATAACTATTGAAATTTTAAATCGTTTAAACGAAAAACATTAAAACCGACTTAAATCTAGCTGCTAAAATTGTATTTACATTACACGTATCATATTACGATAAGAAAATTAATTATGCATAGTATACATTTGCTGAATAAAAATTTATAATATCAAGAACAAAACTAGAAAAAAGAAGCTTCATTGATAAAATATTTCATTATTATTTCAATAGTTTTACCATAAATAAGTCATTATTCAGAAAATGATATTTCTCATGTAGGTAATAAAACTCTCGGTTGATAAAACTTCATAACTCAAATTGAGTGTCAAAAAGTAACATTTTTTTATAATATAAAGTATTTCATTAATTTTGTTTATAGACCAAGTTCTAGATAGTCTATCTAACCTTTCAAAGTTTATCTGTTTTACGATGCATTAACTAATCTTAATGTTTTAAACAAAAAACAATGGAAAATATTTTTATATTGCTAGCATTTATGAAAATATATGAATAATAATAAGAAAAATTATTCGACCGACGCGGGCGATCAAAAGATAAAACTATTCATTGATTTTTCTGGTAAACCTTAATAAGTTCTAAATTATAATAACAATTTCTTTTGTAATTTGAACCGAAAAAAATATTTATATAATACGTTACCTCTTTAACTTGAAAAAAGTGAGTCATTTTAAAAAATATATCAATAAAACCAATAAAAGTATTTCTTAACATTTTCGGATTTTTTTCACACAATTTTTTCTTAGAAACACTTAATCGTTATATAAAAGCTAGAATGATTCCTTTGTGAAGACATTCATATAAAAAATATAGATTTTTTGAAAGTTTAAATAACGGAAACATTCATTTATTGAAATCCAAATTAAATTCGCATACCTTTTTACGATTAAATTTCTGAACTGATTTTGATAAAATTTGATAATGAAAAACAAAAATTATTATTTTTTCTGAAGTTTGGCTTCATATTGATTCAGCACAAAATTTATGAACTACTAAATTTAGTTTTTCGTCAAAAATAAAAAATATCTTTTAAAATTTTAGACTATAGTAAGATGTAATTCAAACTGATAATTGCTCAGGTGTGTGAAACTTTTCAAATATATTTTAGAACTTAAATATTTTTTTATTGATATTTAACGTCGCATTATAACTGCCCAGGTCTTGAACATTTCTAGGGTTAGTAAAAATCTGTAAATCACGAAATATCGAAAATTTGACCGATACGAAATTCAAACCCAATATCTACCGGTTTTCGAGCAACCACCTTGCCCATTCAGTATTGTTTTTGAGCAATTTTATCACCATTTGTATGTAGTTTAGTTCAATACAGTTATCCGGTTTAAATTTTACATTTCAATATTAATATATTTGAAAAAGAGGCCAAATTAAATAAGCAGTTAGAACGGATTAAGACCAAATATTTTCTGATTTTAAAAGCGTTACCTATAATTACAATTTCGACTTTTTATTTCATAGATCTAACGCCGCTCATTTAACTTTGGTATTTCGAATTTTTCCACAATCATTTCCATATTTTATTCTCCCAAAAGTGTTTTTTCGCGGTCATTTTATATTGACTAAGTCAATAGTGACCAACTCGCGGACTTTGGGCCGCAAGAAGCCCGCCGTGACCATTTTTCATCATAATTTTGCAAAATAATATCCAAAGTAGTGAAAACCTAGATATGTATTAAAAAATGTCTACAGTACATATATCTAAATCTATTATGGAAATATAAAATTTTAAAAGGACAAAATATACAAGAGAAATTTTTTTTAGCTCTTTCCTAATTATTTTTTTTTTTTGAATATTCTTCTTGATAATTTTAATACAAGTAGATTTTATACAAGTTACTATCTTCTAACGTTACATTGTCTATTATGTTTTTAATTCAATTCGCGAATTTGTACAATTCAACTTTAGCATCGTCTATATTATCTTTTGTTACTAAATTTTCATTATAGTGGCTTTACTCGTTAACCCAATTAAAAACAAAATAGAGAATGAGAATTTACTAGATAGTAACTTGTATAGAAACTAATTGCATCATATATTTCCTTAACGGCTCTAGTGTTAATAAAACTTCGTAAACTAAGAAATATTGAAAACTACCTCATCACGAAACTCGCAAGCACTAAAACTTTTTCATATATTTTAATAAAAGCTTTATTAACAATACAATTCATATGGAAATAAAAATTATTGAAAATATTGAGAAATTTTAATATGAAGATGAAAAAAACTGAAAAATATACATTTAGTAAATGAAATTTTGGAAAAAAAAACAATCAAAAAATTATACCAAGTTGACAAGTTGACTAAATGGTCAAGTCGAAAACAAATCATCTGCGAAATTATATAATCTTTCGTATTGAAATATTGAAAAAATAATATACTTTTGAATTATTAGACAAGTGCATAATTATTATATTATTAAAAGTGCATATTATTAAAATAAGTATTTTGTTTATTTCAATATGTAATTCTTATGACTAATTGATATTTCAAAATCGAACAGTTATTATAAAATAATTGCTAGTTGTATTTATTAATTAAATCCATGACAAACCAGCAAGAAAACAAATAGTTGACGAATTTCATCAAAATTTGGCTCAATTAAATTATTACTCAATAGTTAATATGTTGAACACAACATTTAAATTAATAGATTTATTTTAAGAAATTTTAATTCATCCATAGCAAATGTTGGCAATGACAAAGTATTCTAAAGAAGAAAATACTCAATTAACTAATCATTAAAAAAATACTCGGCCCAGCGCTAACAAATACACAAAATATGGCGGTGTATTCGGGCGCCTCTTCGAAGGGGGGCGCCGTCATGAGCTTCAAAACGCCTAATAATTGCCTAGAATCTAGATTTTGAAAATTTTAGTTTTGCGTTTGAATAAACAATAATCAACAATCAAACAATAATCAGTTGTTGTTCACAATAAGTTGAAATGTATAGAAAATTAAATTACTCAAAACGCATAGAAGAAGTAGGTATATTTTGGGGTAATATCTAAGCAGTTTATTTTTACTATTAACGATGCAGCTAAAATAAATGAGGATACAATTTTACTATTATTCAAGAAATAGTTAAGTTAACATCACTCCAAAAATCAACCCCAAAAAAAGTAGCTCATATCCTTTTTAGAACCGTAAAATCTGGCAATATTGCATTTTCTACTTTTTATTATTCTATTCGCGATCTGTTTGTTAATTTTCAACTCCAATGTGGTATAATTTTCTCTTTTATGGTTAAATTTTCATTGTGAGTCGATTTATTCGCGATTTAAATTAAAAGCAAAGTAGAAAATGCAACGTTGTCAGATATTGATGTCGCTAAAAGAGATATGAACCCTCCTACTGATCGCAAACCAGGATCCCTTACGCTAAATTTTTGAAAACACGTTTTTCCACATTTGTCTAAGCATTTATCTGGTACTTTGTGACTAACTCGTTAAATATATGGCAGTAGATAATTAGTGCAATAACTTTGTCATTTACAACTCTTTAAAAAAAAGTAACAAACATTATACTCAACATATTATTTCAATTGAAGAGCGTTGATTTCTGATATCGTTTCTCTTAATAGATGAAATTGCGATATATCTGATAACTGAGAGATGTTGCATTTACTTCTGCGCAGCTTCTTTTAGGTTCTAATTAGTGACCAAATAAAGTTATTTGAAATTGCCAGAACTATTTTTTTTAATTATTGTTTTATCAAGTTTCAGTATCGTATGTGTACTGGAAAAATAATTAGCGTTCAAAGGTCAAAGAACATTTTCGGATCGGTTTATTTGCGTCTAGTTGTTTTCCAGTACATTTGAATTTTCAACATCTACAAATGTAATTTAAACTAGTCTTTATTTTCAATGAATTTGATAACGTAGTTTAATATGCAAATTAAAAAAATAGTTCTAAAAACTACTCTGTCAGAAAAACATATTTAGAAACTTATTTTATTGAACACTAATTTTTGGCCTTCAATTTTACTTTTTTTTTTCGTGTTTTCAAAAGATATAGGTGTCTCTTTTAGAAACATTAAAAGCTGGCAACGTTGATTTTCTATTCCATCTTTTATTCAATTCGCGATTTTTTAACTATTCACCTATCGTATAATTTTCTCTGCTGTTACTAGATTTTTATTATTGGTCGATTTATTCGCGAAGTTAAAAACAGAATAGAAAACTAAGCTTTGCCAGATTTTAGCGTCTTTATAAAGGATCTGTATCCATTAAAAACATTTTCGTAATGGTTTCACTGTTCTTATATTCTTTTTATCCTTTACTTGTAACTACCCGTGAAATATTCACAGCCATCACTGACAACAACTAAGAAAAACGTCAAATATTGGTATTGACAATTGAATGAAATCTAAATGATAGTTGAAACAAATGACAACAATCAGTTAATTCAAATTTGAGACAGCGATTATTATGATGATACATACACTCGTATGTGTACTTTCTTTGTCTCTTCCCGCATACTTACATAAACATTTGCCTCATTTTATTTTGACCAGTAGCTACCCGTGCAACACGGGTAGTTCAAACATAAGACAATGATTATTATATTTCATTTTCACTCACACGTATGTGTCGATCTATATGCAATCTGCATTCTTTGTTCTCTTTTTTTGCCGACATACATACATATGCCTATTATTATATGGATGATATCTCTAAGGTAAACTTTCTGAATTTATTGCGCTTTTTAGGACTATTAACTTTGAACTACCAGCGTTGAAAATTGTTAATACCTCAAAGGATAATGTACTTATAAAAAGCTTCTATCTCGAAACATGGTTCGAAAATCGTCACATGTTTGTTACTAATTTTCTCTGCTATAATTATTAGTTAATATTTGGTAATCATTTCAAGTTTGGTTTAAATGAAAAAAATAATTAAAGAAGAACACTCATTTCATTACCATTTACCAAGTTCAAAATTATTATGAGGAATATTTTGATGCAATACATATAAAGTTTCGTCCTTAATAATTTTTGATCCGCTTAAATATTGAATAAGTTGTAATATTTTTAGGTGTTAATTGTAGGCAACTAATTAGTTACCAAAATTCGTTGAAGTCAACCGTTGTAAATATGTTGATCATTTCGAGAATCAGTCACTGGAGTTTCTGACAGCCAAAAAGTAATACTTAAAGTACATTTTTTTCACAATAAGAAAAAAAATAACAGAATTCTCAATACGGAAACATAAAAAAATATATATAAGTGCAACTTCCACAAAATGTGATTCAGAATTTCACAACTGCACATAAAAAACATTGCATCTAAGCTTCCTGGTGAATACCAATTGTAGAAAATTAATCCTGTTTCATCCTTTGTATGATCGATTCTAAATAAGTCATAATTTCTTAGCTTTACAGTTGAACGAAATGAAAATATTGGACCAAATATTTTACTTTGATTCTCATTCTCTATATAATAACTTTTAACGTACATGCGTTTATTTCGTTGTAATAATTAGTTGTAATGATTTTAATCTATTAATCGGTTATTAAGCTAGTAACATGCAAACATTATTTTATAAAGTTAGTTCATATAAATATGATAAAATTATTTCCACAAACAAAAGCAAAATTTATAACTTGTAGTTTTAAAAAAAAAATTATCTTCTTTTCCCACAAATAATAAAGGTCATAACAATCCAAGTTACCGCAAACATATTCTGTTTTCATAAATGAATGATAATACAAATCAATGAAACATGATTTTGCACATATAGCAATTGAAAACAAAATCCCAAAAAAAAAAAAAACAAAAATATCCGCCACATTTAAAGATAAAAATTGCTAGGCAGAATGTTTAGTTAATAATTTTTAAAAAAAAAATTGAAAAGTTCAATTGCCATTTCGTTTTGAATGGATATTTTAATAACTAAACTTAGTAAAAACCCATTTTGAGCACTTATTAATTATTTTTTACCCTGAATTTCCATTCGTATGATTTGAACACCTTCTGCTTTAGACTGTTTGGACTATCACCATTTCCTGTCTAAAAAATTATTTTCATAATGTCATTTACTTCCCTCACAGAGATTAACGATTTCAAATATGTAATTAAATTTAAATTCTTAGCCATAACCATTAGTACGATTTAAAGCCAGTGCATATTCAAAACTTAATGTTTAAAAAATATATATAAAAAGCAAAAAAGCATTGTAAGCTCTTATTTCCTAATATTTGCAAAATTTATACTTCGTGTAAGCTTGAAATAACCAATTTTAAAATTCCAAAAATGTAAAATGCTAAACCATAAAAAATCGTATTTTAAATACTTTTCAAACATATACTATTATTTTTAACAATGAATTCTTTAAAATGTGCTAATATGGTAAATGTGGTGTTAACCTATTCACCTTCACACAACAAATATTTTATCTACAAATTTGAAACACGTGATTTTTTTTTACTTCCACTCCAAAAAATCTACTTATCTATAAGTGGATAGAAATTAAAGAGTACCGACAATTTTCATATTAATCATACTAATGAAAATAAATATCACGAAATTTTTAGATTGAGGGATTGCTTGATTTTCATTTAAACCATTGTTAGCTATTCAAAAAAAAAACCTATATCTCCACTATTTGTTGGTTTATTTAAAATAATCAATATTGATTAAATGAGGAATATAAAAGTCAAATTTTATTTTATTATTAATATATTACAGTTAGAAATTTTTAAAAGTATTTTTTTTTATTTCAAGTAAATTGCTATATTTTCATATATTTTTAAATGAAATATAAGAGTTAGACGAAATTACTAAAATTATTACTAAAATTTTACTTGTAAAGTGAGATAGTTACTCTGCTACAAGGCATAAATGTACGGTTTTCTTCTATGGTCTCATTTCAATAAAACTTACGCATATTGCATAGTGATTGGAATTATTATCGTTTTTTGGAACTATAAATTATTCAGTGATTCAGTATTTGTAATTTAAGAATAATTATTTAGCGACGTTTCGTAATATACTATTATTCCTTAAAACATTCAGATTCAAAAAAAAAAATATGAAACATTACAAAATTATTATTCTATATTATGTTACAATTTTATTAGAACAAGAGCCCGCGACGACCAGACCTTCGTTATTTTATAAAAGCTGAACGTTATCCCCAAATATGAAGTTAAGTGATGGTTACTTTGGCAGGTAACAGGTAGCAAAGGTGTATAAAATAGAAGATCATTTTCGTCAAAGTATAAATGCCAGATTTTTTATACTTTTCTCGGAATAATAGTAGAAATCACATCCTCCATTGCCAGACATTTAGCACGGTTTCAACCCACTGCCGGACATTCTTTAACTTTAATAAATTATAATTTTAATTACGCCATGGTATAAAAGCTCAATTAAATACGTTACTTGGGCAACTATCAAAAGTTGTTACCTGAGTAGTGAAGACAGTTTTGCTAGTTTTTACATTTTACCAGACGCATTGAAATCTAATGAAAAATTAGTTTCATTATATAAATATCTAACTTATATAAGGTAAGAAATATTATATATTATAAGCTCAGTAACTCTCTCACATCAGCTTGCATATACTGCTTCGCACCTGCACCGACAACTAGCACCTAGCAAGATGTAAAAACTATCAAAACTGTCCGACTACTAAGGTAACATCTTCTGATAGTTGCCCAAGTAACATATATAATTCAGCTTTTATAATATGATGTAAGTAAAATTATAATTTATTAAAGTTAAAGAATGTCCGGCAGGGGGTTGAAACCGTACTAGGTGTCTGGCAATGGAGGATGTGATCTGTAACATTATTCCGAAAAAAAATAAACAAAAACTGACTTTTATACTTTGACAAAAGTGAAATTCTATTTTATACACCTCTGTTACTTGTTATTTACTAAAGTAACCACCATCCAAACTCCATAGTCGTTGATCGTTCTTATCTGTGTTGGAGACATACGCAGAAAAATTCTCAGCTTATAAAATAACGAAGGTCTGACCGTCACTGATTCTTGAGGTATATTCTATTAGTAAAAAAAAATTAACATTTTTTTCTCAACCATTTTTCACTTTATTTAAAATCATTTTTTATATTAATATAATTTCGGGACTGAAAAAAATTCTTTACGAGTTTTTTTTTCTATAGAAGAAAGGTTACCAAATTTTAAAACTCCAAATTCGGGACGCTATTGTACTCATTTTTTAAAATCTCAGAATAATTGATTTATAAAATACAAATTTAAGCTCAATAGCGAAACTATTTTTTATATTTTTTTCTTCATTTTTGAAAAAAATGAAAATGATTCAACTGAATTTTTTAAAACTTTAAGTTTAACTAGTTGATTAATTCAGAAATTGAAATGGGCTCAAACTAATCACTTTTGAAGCTGTAGTCCGGTAAAAATTATAAATCGATTTTTTGTATCTGTATATAGATAGATCGATACACCCGCCCAATGCATTTAAACTTTTACATTCCATTTTGTATACTGAGGTATAACTATTTAGCTACAATCTATAGCACAAGCTATAGACTCGAGTTCAAACAATGAGCTGTAAGATATTGGAACGATTCTGAAGATTCGGGACCTAAAGGTAGTCACCTGAGACCACCATAAATGAAATTAAACCATAAAATTTAATTTCTTTGGGTCTCGTTTGCATTTTTATCATTGTTTTGCATTTATAATTTTTAAACATCTATAAACCCATGAAGTTCTCAAGTAGGTACAGCAGTGAATCAAAATGCATAAAGACGCAACTCTTGTATAACATGTTATCGTTGAAGTATAAAAACCATTAATATGTGCACTAGTACGATAGTTTCAAGTAAATTATTCATTTCAACAAAAATTTCAAAGTAATTTACGGTGTTTGGGGATTATATTGTGAATGATAAACAATTTTTTAAAAGATTTTTATGTGAATTTTTCTCGCTGAATTATCAATAATTTATCTTAAAAATTTACAAGAATTTGTGGTTTAAAATCTACAAATATCGGTTTAATAAAAAATCATGTAAGCGAATAATTAAACAAAACAATTTCTATAACGGTAATATGATTAAAAAGAGCTTATTACAAAGGAAAGTCTAAAAGTTGTATGAAAAAAATTACCTATATTACATACTAACGAGTTAGTGTAACATTAACGTGATTGTATACTTTAACGATAACATGTATAATAGTATGTACGATTTATTACTTTAATTTAAATACCAATTAACTATCTAAATATTTCTCAATGTGATCCAACATCAATATACAAATGCTTACTTCTGGTTACTGATAAATAGGCTATGTTTGAATAAAAAATATTGTCTTAGAATTAAATAATTCATACTTGAATAAATAGAAAGGCTGACGTAGAAATTTAATTAATATACTAAGAAGACTGAACACGAAACAAATATAATTTTAAAATCAATTTATAATAGAAAAATTAAGCCTTCAAATCTTCCAAGTACAAGGCTATTTGATAATATATTATATTGATCAAACGAATTGGGTATACAGCAAGTTAAGTATCTAACACAATTATGCAAATAAATGAAGAAATCGGATTTATTTTATTTAAAAAAAATATGCTTAAATGATTCACAACTTATTTAAAAATAATTGCGATGTATCAAACTAAACCTCTATATTATTTTTTTTCATATTCGAGGGCATCTAACTTAATGTCAAATTATTGCCCAACAAAAAATTAAATCATTTTCTAAAATAAAATATTGGCACCTAAATCACTGTTGAATATTTTATGATTACGATAATAATATTAAAATTACGAAATAGAAACAAGCAAATCTAAATTCATAAATTATTTAAGGTGTTTATATAACATAGATGCACTTATTGCGGGAGAAATTTTAGCTAATAATAATTTGAATTATCTAAATCGTACTATGGTGATGGACTAATAAACATATTAAGACTAAATTATACATTATTACTCTTATAAAATACATTTTCATTGATTGCATTATTAATGAAATAAATGTGGCTTATGGATTTTAAATGTTGAACATTTCTTTTAATCAAGATATCAGGCATTAAGCGATTTTTATTACATAAAATACAAATCGGACATAAATCGACTTTTAAGACAAAAGGTTGGGACATCATAATAAGTAAAATTGTGCATTACTAATAGATGCAAATGTACGAGTAATAAAAAATAGAAAATACTTAAAGGAAAAAAAGACAAATTATCACACTTGAAAAAATCAAAAATTATGTAATCTTACCTTATCCTTTTTGTCTTGTCGAGCGTAAGGGAAACAAGGTATCACAGCCGTAACTCTACTCGCCGATGCTATTTTGCATGCATTGATCATAATCAATAATTCCATTAAATTATCGTTTATTTCACCACAGCCTGATTGGACGATATATACATCTTCGCCTCGAACGGATTCGCCTATTTCCACGCTAAAATTTTAAAAAATAGTTTTATTTCCCCTATCTCAATCTGAAATAAGTTACACATAAGTTTTATAAAAATTTTGAGAAAATCACCTTCCAGAAAAAGCAAAAAAAAAAACAGAAAAATTTTAAAAATTAACGAATAAGTGCGAACGATAATGCGAATCTAATCCCCTGAATGCGAGTCTAACTCACACACCGAAGATAAGTACAATATTGTAGGTATTCATATAGTTTGACCATTACGGAAAGCACGATCCAAATATTTTTGTCACTTTTTTTTCAAGTATGTTTTAATTTTCCCAACAAAACCAATATCAATTTCAAAAACAATTTCTAGATGATTTTTTTCCATAATAATAAGAACCACAAATTAATTCGACTCTGGCTTTTATTAGACACAATGTTAAGGAATTTTATTTTAAGAAAAAACAAGTATTTTTGTAGTCAATTTACAGTTAATCCCAATTCTAATTTTCTTGAGGTTCTTTTTTATTAAAACTAAACTATAAAGGGTTCCTCTTTTCGATTATGAAAACCCCGAGTTCGACTCACTTTCATATTGACTTAATCGTGTGCCACGTAAATGGAGCTGAAGATATCAGCTAATTTACTTTAATAATCATAAAATACATTATGTACAATGTTGTAGGCATTTTCTCATTTAAGGCAAGCTATATCTATCCTAGAATAGCTATACTTTACCGGTGAGTACTAATATTTTCTACTAGAGAATGTCTGAAAAAAATCAGGAGAGCTTTATTTGACAGATCTCTGACTTTAACTGTGTAGGACACCATTAAATCTCTTGAAAATTAGTAAATAATCTGTACAGAATACTTTAATCCAAAATTTTGAGCAAACGTTCGAGTTAATTCCAGAACACAAAACAGTAGATATATGAGAAATTTAAAGAGAAGAATATATGAAAAATTACCAATTTTCCACTCTTTTCTCCAATGCGAATCAAAATCCAATACATATTAATGTACGATTAATTTTGTATCTTTTGAAAAACAAGTTTTTAAAATGTATACATTTTTTTTACGAAAAGTGTTCATTAAGAGATATTTTAATATATTATAATATATATATTATAATAGTGAGTTGGGTTCGATTCTCGTATCGAGAAAATTTCAATCAATATTTCTCGATTACGGATTTTTATTAACCCTAGAGTCGCTGAAGACCTTAGGGGGCCTAATAATAATTACGTGAGACGTTTAGGGGGAAGGGTGTGAACAAAATCTCACACAATATCACGTGGGGGAGAAGATGGTCTAGGTAAATATCTCGTCATTTTTTAAAGGTGTACTTTCAAATAAATCGAAGCACAGATGTATATTGCACGTACTTGCATTTAAAAAACCCACGTGATATTAAGGAAGGGGGTCGAGCAAAACCTCAAGAAAACTTACCAAGGGGGAAGGGCAGATCGAAAAATAGCTACAATTGTCTCACGTAATTAATGGATGCCCCCTTACTAGTTATAAAGTGAAATAATAATTAAAAAAACAGTGAATTCAGAACTTTAAAATATATTTTTTTTAGTTTTAAAAAGTAGTAATCTATGTTTAGAGTTAATATAAATTCGTAAATTCGAAACTTGAAAATTTTTCCCCTTATGAGATTCAAAGCCAGTACCTATAAACGTATCAATCTTGATCCCCCGACAAAATATCCTCCAACAAAACATCACGAAAACAAAATATCCCCGACAATTGATCCTTTTATTATTATTAATAACTCATTTGTTTGTATCTTGGTTTTTGCTAAAAAAACTGTTAATGCCAAAAACTATACACAAGGAGTTCAGGGGCGAAGCACTATTTCAAAAAATAATTGCAATGCGTGTTTAATTACAGCCCGATTTCACCGCGAATTAAAATAGAAATAACATAGAAATGCGACGTTTTTAGATACTAGTGTCGCTAAAAGGGACTTTTAGTAGGCTTCGCCTTTGCACCCTTTGTGTAGTTTTTAGCACAACAAAAATAGGTTTCAAAATCCATCTAAAAAAGAGGAAAAAACCGATATCTTGTAAAAATAGCGAAATACCAAAAAAAAAAAATTTCTTTTCGTTTTACTTCGTCGAGATCATTAAGAATCCGTCCTCAAATCATAGCATCGGAAGAACCGTAGTCTTGCCAAATATTCCGTTGTTGGGATATCTTTTGGGATATATTTTGTCAGATTTTTTGTCGTAAGGATAGGGGATTTTGTCCGCGGATATTTTGACTTAGTCCCCTTTTAGATCCACCAAATCTGGCAACGTTGCATTTTTTACTTTGCATTTTCAACCCTATTATGGAACCCCTAAAAGTTTCTAAGTGGCCACCTTGATCACTCGTCCGTTAATAAGTTGGCTCTATTGTTTGGCTATATTTTCATGGTATAATCTATAATAATTGGTATATAATTATGATAACCAAAAATCGATAATTTTTATTTAGTGAAATTCACTTGTAGCCCCACGAAAAAAAAACATTGGTACGTAGTAGTGAATGCATAGTAACAATATTTTGTTAGATATTAGATTTTTTTCAAGTTTATTATTTTTATCAGTATTTGTTAAGTTATTTTCATTATTATAATTTTAATTATAATGTAGCAAATATGAAAAAAAAAAACTATTTTGATTACCCTAGGATGGGAATAAAAAGTATATCTTATTTGTTGTAATAACAGCTCCATTAATAAAAATCATTTAAAAATACCCGGCATGAATTTGTTTACTGTTATACGTAAGGGGAAAACCGTATGATTTAAAAAAAAATATCCATACGTAATGTGTACAATTTTAACAGGTTGTTGTTTACAATGTAGAGCGCATGATGAAATAGGACCGAAAGGAATTGTTCGCAATGGTTAATTTTAACTAATTATTAATGTACTTATTTTTTTATTTACTTTCAAGGTTACCAAAAAAATAGGTCAAATTAGGACGTAAAATCGTTTTAACGTCATCTGGAATTTCATAAACCTTGTGCATCAATTTTCAAGACGGTCTGTCCTAAATTATTTTACAAACGTGATTTTCCCCAACCATGAGTAGCACATTTGTTAAAAAAGCCTGCGGGCAAAAAATTTTTACCTGCCAAATTCGCAGAATAATTAATGGGTTCTGATAACCGTAAGTCAAAATAAGAAGAAAAGAAAATAGAAATCACCAATGAAATTTCGGAAAAAATATTTTGCAATGAATTCATTAAAAATTAAAACAATAATAATAGTAATTATATTGATATAAATATGAAGGCGAAAATTAATTTATATTTGTTTATGAAGGATTTATTTTCTATTTCTGATTTATTGATTATTTTCGATGGTTTGTGAGGTATTTGAATTCGTTTAGAGCAGCAATAAAGATTAGGAAAACAAATATTTTAATTCTACATGCGATATTTATGTGAATAGAATTAATTTGAAAGCGGTTAATTTTGAATTTTTTAACATTGAAAATAGCGAAGTAGACAGTGTCTGTCATACACTTAAGAAAAATATGAGGCAAAAATAGTTTATGATTGCAAAAATCAATCGATTAATAGCACTTAATTCTTCTAACACATGCGAAAAACGAAAATAAACAAGTAGAAATTACTATTAGTGGCGCTTACCATGTTTCCAAATTGCTGAACTTTTTTGTGACTACTTTGCCCAAATCGATTCCCAGACGATCAACAATCCGCTGGGCAAGATCAGGATGCGATGTCCCACTAAAGACCTTTATATTCGGCATTCTGCTATGAATAGCTGGTTTTGATTTTTCCAAGTTCGCTCTTAACAAACTCTTGGCACGCACGGGTTCAGATAACACGGGCATTACTGTAAAACAAGCGGATATTGAACATGGTAGGAACGCAATGCGCTTGCGCGCACATAAACAATATATTTTTAAATAAGCGAGGGAATCACACGTCTGAAATTAAATATCTCAAATTCTATAATTATCAAAAAAAAATAACAAAAACAATAAAACAAAAATAATCAACTGTAACTACACCTACCAACTTCTTCATTTTTTTCGTTTTGATTTTCCATTTAAAATCGATTTTAAAATAAGTTTATAAATTTCAATTCGTTAAAAAATTACTCAATTATATATAAGAAAACACTAAACTAATAAGAAATATCTTTATACCATATAGAATTCATGAGTACTTTAATTCCATTTTATTGATATAAAACCAACATCAAATGTTGTGAAAGACTTTTGACCTTTTGATATGAAAAAAATTATCAATCAAAATTGGTTGTCAACAAAATAACGTCATTTGTTTTTAACTATATATAATATGATGATACATATTTAAAACTCTTGCTTGCTTTATTTATTTGATAATGGTTTTGGTTCAATTAATGTTAATCAGCATAAGAAAAAAAACAACAAAATTGCTAAAATAAATAGTTTGTTTCTAATACATAGGAAAAGTACCATCTCGGAAAATTTATATGCAAAAAATAAGTTAATATTTCGTTCGCGAACATTATTTTATGCTTACAGTAAATGCTACTGAATTCAAATTTCGTAACAACAAAATTTCAAATTTTCTTTGTTTTTACGAATTTTTACTAAAGAAGCATCCATTAAGTACGTGAGACAATTTTAGTTGTTTTTCACCCATCCGCTTGAGCAAGATTTAGTGAGGTTTTGCTCAACCTCCTACCGCTCCTACCTTAATATCCCGTGAAAGTTTTTATGAGTTAATCTATGCTTCGACTACATTAGGTTTATTTAAAATTACAATTTTAAAGATTGTGAGATTGTATGAGATTTTGCTCTTAAACTCCTCGCGTAACTAATGGATGCCCCCTAATTCAGAGTCGCTAAAAACGTAGGGTAAAAAGGGTAAATAGGAATAATAAAAAAATAATATATACAACAATCAGTTAATTAAATTATTTTTTATTTACTATTTAACTTAGTCACATAATTTTTTTCAAATACTTTATTTACAGAGTCAGTAAAATAACTTTCAGATAAAGAATATGTTGTAAGTAATTCTTTTTCGTATGCTTGTGCCTGTTCATCTTCCATGACTTTCCTTAAATCTTTACTTTTAATGGATATCCTGAAATATTAAACCTTAATTAAAAATAAACATCTTAAATTAATGGATTCGAAACTAATGGTAAGAAATAAAATATCTCGCTTATATTAGGCAATTGCACTAAAAAGTAAAAAATAAATTTTTGTACATCAAAGTGAGAGATGTTCCCTATTAACAAATTTAAACAAAATTGCTCCCCTCGCTTTAATTGAAATAAAAAATATATATTTTTTACTTTTTCATGGAATTTATCAATACAAACGAGGTTTTTAAAATATTTTTATTGGATAAAGTCCCTTTTAGAACAGTCAAATCTGACAACGTTGCATTTTCGACTTTGCTTATAATTTAATTCGCAAATAAATCGGTCCATAATGAAAATTTATCTATAAAAAAGGAAAGTATACCATATTAGAACTGAACTGACAAAAAAATCACGAAAATAAAAAACCAAGTACAAAAAGCAACGTTACCATGAAGGAACATGAGCCTTTTTATTATCTACCTTTTTATTTTTCAGATATTTTAATATTAATTTATGCATGTTCATATTGATGAGCTTTGAGGGTAGGCAACATGTGTTTTTTCTTTATGTGTAAAGTTAAAATTCATACATTATAATCGAGATTAAGTAGGTGTGTCAAAATTTAGCACGATAAAGTGCTGAGAAGTAAGTGAAAAATGAGATTATAAGTTCCGTACCTTACAAACGTTACAAACTAACAAAAAAGTGATCTATTAGAAAAGAGATAGAAGAGGTTAAATATTCGATTATTATTTCAAATAAGAGGACATAATAACACGAATATTGAATACTATAAACATTTCTAAGGCCTAGTACCCAGAAAGCAGAATTTGTTAAAACTCGTTAAAGAACAATGAAAGTTTCTATTTTCAGGATGTTTGGTAGTCGGGGAAATCTGGAAAGTTGGAGAAATTAATTGAATTGTGATAAAAGTCAGGACAAGCAGGAAAATTGACAACAAAAACCTAAAAAAAAAATATCTTCTTATTTTGATCAAAAAGATATCGACTTTATCGTTTACAAGCATATTATACACAGAATCTGTACGATCTGTACATTGACTAATAAGTTTAATAAACTATATATGGAAAATCACCACACAATCTTTAATAGCAAAATTGTTCAAATTATCTAGTAGAAGTTTTCATCATGACCCTTTTAGCAACGTTAATTAACTTTACATTTTCTACTTTGTTTTTAATTTAGTTCACAATTCCTTTTTTCAAACCTACCAATGTATAATTTCCTCTTTTATTACTAAATTTTGATTATGGTTCGAGTTATTTATGAATTATATTAAAAAAATAAAGTAGAAAATGCGATATTGCCAAATATTGACATCGCTAAAGGGAATATAAACTAAGTTTTTTTACTTATAAGGTCAGAGAAAAGAGCGAATCGTGGTCTGGAAAATCAGGGACTTATTAAATTTATTAAAGACACTGTATTAAAAAAAACCGGACACTCTTGTTTTCTTCAACTCATTGAAAATTTAAAAGTGATCATAACAACTTGGATTGAACATTGAGGACGTTTAATTAAAAGCATAATTGAACTGCTCAACGTTTGTTAACATACAATCGACCGAGATTAGTCCAGATCGCTTTATAAACTTCAAATCCTAATCAACACACTTTAAAGCACACAATTGATTCAACGGATTTAAGTGTTTTTTGTTCTTTTTCCCCATAGTACTCGGGAAAATATTTATGATTATAGTGACTTTTGAAATTGTGTATCAACCATAAACTATATTTTTTAGGGTTTCATAACAACCTCATAATTTCGTTATGTCCATTTGTCACAGTAATTTTACTTAAGGGTTATTCTATTATAAAAATTAAATTTGAATGAAAGATGTATTCTATGAATCGCTACAATAGTGTGAAAAACAACGGTAGAAAAGTTTGAGGCAACACACCATTCCTATAATTGACGGGTAAAAAAATTAAACAACGTAAACATGTCGGATATCAGTAAATTGATTAAGAAGTTTCACAATATTATTTTTCATTTCAACCAATAGTTCGTAAGATATGTGATCCCAAAATTGTAAGAAGTTTGTTTCATTCCCATTCAAATTTTCAACAATAAGGTGAAAAGTTTTGAATAAAATTATGCTAATAATTATGTTAATGCTAATAATTATTATGCTAATAATAAGTATGCTAATCTATGTTATACATGAAATGACTACTCTTTTTATTTTTTGATATACAAATATTAAATTGTCCAATATCAACAGTTGTTCATCATAATGATCGAGTATTAAGGATACGTTTTATAAATATGTTATACAAAACAAATACTTACAATTTTATAAGTATATAACCAAGAAATTTGTAATGTTTCGGTTTAAACAAAATATTTTTCGCCGTTAAAGAGAACGTATTAACAATATTACGTATTTCCGGATTTATTTCAAAATTAGGAAATCGCAACTCTGCTAGAATTTCTGAAACTCTGAAATAATAATAAAAATATGTATCACTGAAGAAAAAAAAGGAAATATTAAACAAACATTTTTATTAAAGTTGTAGACAAAATATTGCGACGGAGAGCATTTTGTGAACGTTTTTCACTTAACGGTAATACTGTCGGAATTTCTTCAAAACTTTCAGCAGTGTCAATTTTATTTTCCGCAACGTTTATTTCCTCAGATTCGATTTCCAACTTTCCCTGGAAAAAACTTCGCACTTTTATCTCAAGTAAGGCATTATCTCTTTCCAAAACATTGAAATCTGGTACTGGCTTCAAAGATTGAGCTGTTATTTTACTATCGAATTTATTGTCTTCCAGTTCTAATAAATTCAGCTTTTTATTTAAATTTTGATATTCTCGACTTTCATTTATGTTGGATTCCTTTGATAAATTCATTTCAACGGGTATCAATGATTTGATTTTACTCTCATTCAAATATAACAGAGTTTTTATAGTAATCCATTCTTGCATACAACTTTCAACATATGTAACAGTATTGAAATCGGAATCGGTCTTCAAAAATTTGGATTCTTTTGGTTTTTCTTCAACAATTACTGAAGGTGGTATATCAATCAATTGAATTTTTCTTGTATTGCTGGGTCGTTCTTTGATTTCTTTAACGATCGCTTCGACATTATCAAGGTTTTTAGACTTTTTGTCTTTTTTCACTTTCGGTTTCTCATATGAATCTATTGATGGTTGTTCGTAAATTTCATCTCTTAAATTTAGTTTTTCTAGTGTTTCTAACAAATTTATATCGTCAACTACATCATTTACTAATTCACCGTGAATATCTTTTAGAGTACTTGATGGTTCCATTTCTATTTTACAAGTTCCCAAATCAACTTCTGCGCCAATATAACCTCTGAATTAAATAATTGAATTATAAATAAATAATTTATTATCAATCGATTTATTATAACATTAAACGTACTTTGTTGTTTCAGGTAAAAGTTTAAATTCAGGAAGTTCTTCTTTGTCACGTAACCACAAGGGGCTTGAAAGCATTTGTTCTTTGATAAAAATCAATGCTTTGTAACACTGATTGCTGCAAAAATTCTGTTCCCAAAACATATTTTTTGAGTAATATACACAAATATTTTAGAGACACAAACCTAATCTGAGTAACGCTAATGAATACAATGATAACTAATGTTACTTTAATTACATGTTAAAACACAACTACTACATACTTTTCGTTCCGTTAAATCGAAAACTTTGTTGTTTTGGGTGCAAATAGCATATTTTTGACGTGGTGTGGTTCCTAGATAGTTTGGACAAACAGGATATCCACATTGCTTAAGAAGAGCTCGTTCTTCTACAGCATCTTGCAAATGACTTGGACTCAAGAACCTTAACTATAATTTTTTGCACTAATATAAATGTATTTCATTTGATAAGTCGTAATCGCAAGCTGACAGATATACTCACACAATAAATAAAAGAATTCTTAGGAACAGGATTTTCTAAAAGGCGTTCAACTATTTGCAATGCTCGCTGATCACATTCACGTTTCTTTATTAAAGCTTGCTTTATTTCATCTTGGCTGTAAATTGGACATTATATGATGATAAATAATATTTTAGTATATTATATGACCTTACCTCATATTTTTAACATTTTGAGTTTTCGATTTTTCTTTAGATGTTTTACTTTTTTCCATTTTTTAATTGTTTTTGACAGCTAATAATTATAATCAGTTTTCATTCAATGCAGCTGCGCACAATGGACAAATGGAAATGACCCGCAAATAGAAACCTATAGATTCTAGAAACGAAATTGAATTACTAAAACGCTAAAGCTTATTTGAGCTTTTTAAAAAGTTCTCAGTTCATGTTCCTTGGCATCCCTTGAGGCCCTTATCCTCCTTTTAGGGGCGGTAATATCTAACGTTGCATTTTCTACTTTGTTTTTAATATAATTCACGATTTTTTGAACTCAATTTTATTAAAATATAATTTTCTCAACAAATTCTCACATTTTCATTCGTAAATTCATGCAAATTTTTAATTAAAAAAAATCACATTAGAACTTCGGTCATTTTGTCGAAAAACTACAATTTTGCATTTGATATTTTAAGACAGGATAACATTTAAGCCAACATTTGTGATAGTTATGCGATGAAACGTACTCTTTGTTTTTAAACACCCTTAATAAAATTTTTAGGTTCAGCTCGGTAAACGATATCGTTTTTTAAAACTTTAAGACCGCGTATATTTTAACTATAAAATATTCAAAATAAAAATAAATTTCATCGCCCTAATAAAAATTTATAATAACTTCACCCCTCTAAATTGGTTTGATTTCGAATTATAAAACCATGCAAAGAATCACGTATAAATAAATAAATCGATACGGTAGATAAAAAATGTATACTTTCCTTTTTTCAAGATTTTATTAATAAAAACAAACACATCTGATATTTTATTCATTATCAAATTTATTTGGAAGCTGACTAAATTTTAATATTTTTGTTATTAACAATGTAAATGAATATAAATCATACTGTTTAAAAAATAAATTTCACACTTGAATTTTAATTCAATAATCATAAAGAATTAATAATTAAATTTACATAAATTTAAAAAACATATTAGAAAAAAAAAGTATAATGTTATGTTGTAATTAATTTTCAGTTATATAATTCTTTTTGAAATTTATGGAATCACCTTCTTATGTCATTGTTCCAAAAACTGGATTGTGTCGACATATGCTTGGACCATATTCTTCATAGTCTTTCTTAGTATGACAAACTTGATAAAATTCAGGCTGTAAAGGAACAAAAATAGTAACATTTTTTTGGTATTTTTATTTTTCTTGCAAGTAAAACATACCGTCGATGCAAGCATACTACCACCAAACCAAACAGCGTATCTCTGCATATGATGAGAAATAACTTGAACATCGATAGGTTTGGGCTAAATTGTAAAAATATTATTATTTTACAGTTTTATATTTAAACATTGTTGTCTTACCTTGATTCTGCCGCCACTTAAATTTTCACTTAATTTTAATCGAGCGTCAACAGTACGTTTTATATCACGCTGAAGTCGTCTTCCGAAATCTCTAAACATTGTTGAACCACCCGATAAAACAATATTATTGTAAAGTGGTCTTCGTACATCAATAGGGCAATTTTGTATCACAGTATCAACAATCTCTGATAATGGTGTATTAAAATCTGGATTTGAAAACTCAGGATGAAAGAAAATTTCGGGGCCGAGAAAGCGTTCATAACCAACATCGACAGTAAAAGGATTTCTTGTGACGGCATTGATGCCATCATATTTTTTCATCCACTTCGATGGATCAGCATCATATTTAGCAAACTCTTTTGCAATATCAGGACAAATATAGCAATGTCGTTCTTTAATGGCTTTTGCAGTTTCTAATGATTGTTCTGGTGGAATGCCAACTTCTCGTTCTCGAAGTAATGACTGAATAAAGTACGTAATATTTCTTCCGGCAATTGGAATGTGTTTTATACAACTCCCTATAACATATCCTTCAGCCTGAAATTTTTATTTTTTTTAAATCAAATCGTAATTTATGAATTTATTGTATTTTTTACCACAGGAATAACATGAGTAACACCATCTCCACTATCTACAACAATTCCTGTTAGAGTACGATCAGTAATATTTCGTGAAGCCCAACTGGCAGCTAATGCAAGAACAGCTTGAACAGCAATGTATAAGCCGGGCACATTAAATGATTCAAACATAATTTCAGCGGTGTACTCTCTATTTTCAGGTGTATTCAATGGGGGTTCAGTCAAAAGAAAGTAATGGTCTTCAGGCTCTGCACGCAAATACTTAAAAATGCATTGCTCAAGAAATCGTTCCATTAAATCCCAATCTTCCACCAAACCATGCCGAACTGGGTACTAAAAGTTTAAAAGTTAATAAATGTTCATATTTTATTTCTTACATAAAGAAGTAATTGAAATACTTTAACAGCATAACCGGTAGCATCAAATGCTTCATCTCCAATGAAAAAATCTAAATCCTCAACCCCTTTTGTTAGTCGTCGACTTGATTGATCTCCAACTTTGGCAGTTTCTTTAATAGCAATCGCTGAAGGAATTATGAATTGCGGTTCTTTATTAGCCGCAAAACCTAATTTTGTGTACCTAAAAACATCGCAAAAAGGGCGTGTACATACATAATATTTTAAGTAACATAAAACTATTCTGTAATAACTACAACAAAAGTTGTATTTTTTTGGCTTTAAAATATAATTTATTATAATTAAATTCTAAAATAAATATGTACTTTTAAAAAAAAACATAAAAACTTACCCCGTTCCAACATCGATGACACATGCAGGTAAAATACCATCCATTTTTTATGAATTTTACGGTGAAAAAAGCCTAATAATACTATGAAAGTTGTAAATTCTGTAGCCAAATAACACTTAATACTATACTTATAAATAAAATTTAATAAAAATCCATGAAAGTTAAGTAATTTGCTGTTAAATCGGTTAAGTAGTCAATCAACTTGACCAGGCTTGACACATTCCCAGTATTTCGTGAACAACTTCATGGCAGCGAGCAATACATGGGGTCATTTCCTTAAAAAGAGAGAAAAACCAATACAAATATAGTTGGAAAAACAAGGTAAAATTACTAAACAGAAGTTAGGTAGATACAGGGCCCGTTTACTCAATGTTATAAGAAATCGTAGAAATGTCCAAAATGCTTTCGCTGGATTTTGATTAGAATTTGGTTAGCGAATTGAAAGTGTTTGCTTGGTTAAATTTATGACATCAATTTAGGAATTTTGCATAGTTTTTCAAGAAAAGTGAAAATTTATAAATGTTATAAACCAATTCATTACTGAAAGGATACATTGTACCAAACTATTTTTAAAACTTAAATAATTATAGTTAAATCTATCATGTATTAATCTATTTCGATTTTGGATACTTTAAAAATCTATTTTTTATTATTAAATGTATGCAATTTAGTGTAACTGGTATAACTCATTTGAGTGAAAAAGTGTTAATTGGTCTTTCGATAAATTTTGAAAAAAATACTGCATAATGGACGACGAATATGAAGAACGTGGATGGAGTGGAGATATGATTGACGAAGAGGTTTATATGGCATTACTTAATTTTTGATTTGTTTTGTTCAATGGTTGCTTCATTTTTTAGTCGGATGGTCCTGAAGAAGCGATGGAAAATCCGGCTGAAGTGTTGGAAGAATGTATGAAAAATTTCACGACAGCAGATTATATCATGGAACCTGGAATATTTACCCAATTGAAACGATACTTTCAAGCTGGTGGAAACCCAGTTCAAGTTATAGAGCAACTATCATTAAATTATTGTGCTACTGCTCAGCTGGCAAATATGTTAGCCGAATGGCTCATTTTAGGAGGTAATATTTTCCATTGAGTGAATCAAAAAATGTTTTAATTAAAATCTGTGGTAGCAACTTATATCTGGTTGTCTTATATCAGTTGTAGTACGTCCTTGTTAGCAAAAAATTATTTCTACTTTGTATTTTCCATAGAATTATCTTAAACTTTACTTTTTTGAACACTAATATAACTTAAAAAACCGTGTGTGTACTTATGTACTCGTCTGAGAAGTTATAATTGTTTGGTATAATTAAAAAGATATTTTCAATCCACTATTGTAGCTTCTCCTGATAATGCCTGAACTGGCACACCAGTTGTAAGTTGTTTGTAATTACTAAAATATGATACAATTTTAAACACTAATTACATTCAATATCAAAATACATAATAAAAAAACGTATGTGTTGCGACAAAGACAAGGATAAAGGATATAAAGTTGTAAACACATCCCTTTGAGTGGAATACAAAGGTAATAATTATTGTCTCAAATTTGAACTATCATGTCATTAGTTTCAACTGTCATTTCGATTTCATTCAATTGTTAATTTTAGCCATTTGTCAGTTGTGTCAGTATTGAGCTGTGATTATTTCACGGAAAGTTACTGGTTTTCAAACAAAAGATTAAATTGGCTATTTATACATAGATACTGTACGTACACACAGTTGGCTGTTTGTTCATTCTGTATAATATGTATACCCATTTGGCTACTTATACAAAATGTATACATACTTTAGTTCATGATTGATAATGATAGTGCACGATTTCCACGTATTGTATTAAAGTTTGATAGTCTACATTAACATAAAATTTTTCCATCGGTCGACAATCAAAAATTATGACGCTAAGCCCCCATATTTCCAGTATTGTCCAGTATACAGTATCCATTACTAGGTTGAATAAATGTTTTATTTTTTTCTAGGAATAAAAGTTACCGAAGTTCAAGCGATGGTTGAAAATCATCTAAAAGACATGATTTTGAAAACATTTGATCCAAAAAAAGCAGATACAATTTTCACTGAAGAAGGAGAAACTCCTGCTTGGCTTACAGAAATGATAGAGCATCCAACTTGGAGGTCGTTAATTTATCGATTAGCCGAAGAATACCCTGACTGTTTAATGCTTAATTTTACGATCAAAGTAATACGGTATTTAAACAATTAATGAACAATAGTAAACTTCTTATTGTGATTCATAGTTGATTTCTGATGCTGGATTCCAAGGAGAAATTACAAGTATATCGACAGCAGCACAACAAATAGAAGTATTTTCACGTGTTTTAAAAACAGCGATTATTGGATTTTTAGAAAATAAAGAAAATTGGCAACAGAGTATCCAAGAATGTGCGGTAGTTATTTTTTTTTAAATTTAGTGGGATAACCTTTTATTTTATAAAATTATTAATTAAATATTTGTTGTAGAAAATGGTTTGTCACGGACAACATACATATGTGTACAGTCAAGTACTAATTCAAGTTTTAGCCAGAGAAGTGAAAGGAGGATCAAGCATGAAACGATTATCACAAGAAATTACGAAATGTGCTTTACAAAAGTAAGCAATATTTAAATGGTTACATTTATGTCTTTTTGTCAAAATCGGTGGACTGCATGCTTACAATTTGCGCAAACGAGCAGAATTTATACTTTCGCGAATAATGAGATTTTTAAAAAACCGCAAATTTAAACTTACGTATTTACTAATACTGAAACTCCCGCAAATTATAAAAACCTTTATCCTTAACTACGAATTAAAAACAGTGACATAGACAGTGTAATTTAAAATCTATATTTTTGATCCAATCAACTTTCATTGTAGTACCGAATGCATAAAGTTCGTGCGCTTTTGCACATACGCACTAAATAATCCAGCGACTTTGACAAAGAGACGTAAGTAATCATAACGTAACTTACTAATTTATTTTAGTCGACATGATGTTACACCAATCACAATGGCTTTAAATGGAGCTGCAGCATACCCTCAAGCTTGCCAAGCTCTGTCATCAATGTTATCAAGAAACACTCTTAATCCTGCTGATATAACAGTTTTATACAGAAATTATTCAGCAAGTGATCCTCCACCGATTGATTTGCTCCGTACTCCACAATTTTTAGGTATCAAAAAATAAAATATTAATTTAAATACATTGTCTACATCTTTTTTATTTTAGAATTATTGGTTGATTCATTGTTTAAACCTGGAGTTAAATTAAATCCCGAACACAAATCAAAGTACATATTTCTGTTAGCTTATGCAGCTAGTGTTTGTGAAACTCCTGTAAAAAAGAATCCTCAAAAGAAAAATATTAATAAAGAAGAACTTAAATCGACAATGCAAGCTATTGAAACTGTACATACTTTATGTAATGTAAATAAGGGTTCTTCAGAATTAATGGCCGAACTTGGTAATCTTTATCAATGTATCAGGTATTGTTGCATTTATGACCAAATTTACATAATATGATTTTAATATATTTACTTTTCATAGATTTCCTGTAGTTTCTGTGGGTATTTCAAGATGGGTTGAATGCTTGGTTACTGAAGCGAGTTATTTTAAATTATCAACGGAACATTGCCCAATTCACTTAGCTTTATTAGATGAAGTGGTTACATGTCATCCACTTCTACACCCTAAAATTTTAGAACTTTTAGTTCGGCTGTTTGAATCAAAACAAGATGAATTGGAAATTCTTGTTCAGGTCAGTATTGTTTATAAGTATACAATTTTGTAGTGTTTTTTATATCAAATAAATATGTCTATTACTATTACCGTAACATCAGTCACAATAGAACATTGATAAAACCTTAGAGGGTTTTACCGTTTGGGCGTCTGTTTTTAAGCATTTTTTCTAAGGACTATGCAAAGTCTCTAGTAGAACGTGAGTTATAGTGCTCCAAAAACACCAGTCTCAAAAAATCAAAAACAAAGTAGAAAATGAAACGTTGCCAGATTTTGACCAACCAAAAAAAGACAAGAGATCTATTTCTAAAAATTAAATTTTTATTGAGACAGAAATATTTCATTTAAAATTAAAAATTGTATTTCCAAAATTCAATTATCATAGAAATAAACTATTCATTTAGGGCCGGCATTTCCACTTATAGATAGATAGACCATATCCATAAGGTAATTATTTAATAGATAAATTCTGTATATATCACTATTCTGTGAAAATACGTATTTTTCTGTATTGGTCGGATAAAATTATATCCAATAGATGAATATTGCTACCTAAATGTGAAAATGTCGGTCTTGAGTCCGTCACTGGTAGACGGTGTTTATCTTTTATCTAAGGTAATCTTCGGTATGAACTGAAACAACTGTACAGTACTGAATAATATCATAAGTTAACGCCATATAGTACGTAGATTCCTTATCTCCTTTATCGAAAAGAGTGGTAGTTACGTCAAAATAACTGTTAAACTCATTCATCTAAGATAATATTAATTTTGGTAAATAAATTGTACTAATTTATTTTTATATATTTAATGATTTTAGTTGGAAATGAGAAAAATGGTATTGGATCGAATGGTTAATTTACTTTGTTCCGGCTGTGTAGTACCCGTTGTAAAATATATAAAACAATGCTGGCAAAAGGGAGATACCGATATTTCATTGATAAGATATTTTGTGACAGAGGTAAATTTTTTTTTTGATTATAAATTAATTACATACATTTTACTTTAAAACTTGTATCCATAGGTACTCGAAGCTGTATCACCCCCCTATAGTTCCGAATTTGTTAATTTATTTATGCCATTAGTAGAAAACGATGAAATTACCGGAACAATGAGAGGAGATGGAGAAAATGATCTAGTTTCTGAATTCATAGGTATTTTTTTTTATTTTGTGGTAAATATACGAAAATTATAATGAAAAAAAATAATTTTATTTATTTTCTTTTAGTGTATTGTAAGGGCAATTATATGATTGTATAAAAAAATACACAACATATGACAGTAAAACATTTTTTATTATCTATTTTAAAAATAAAAGAAACATTTATTCTAAGAATAAAAAAATGAACAAAAATATTTTTATATTTTAGTTACAAATTATGTAATATACTTAATTTAATATATTATTATTAAAATTAATTTTACTCATCATTTCCTTTTGATTTTTTCTTTTTCTTCTTTTTTTCTGAAGTTGGTGTTTCAGGTTCCATTTGTTCTTCGGGAATGTCTTCACTAATTGACTTTTTCTTCTTCTTCTCTTTTTTTATTTCTACTTCAGGAGTTTCGGGTTCACTCTTGACTTCAATTTCATCTATGCTTGACTTGTTTTTCTTTTTCTTCTTCTTCTTTTCCCCTGGTGTATCATCTAGTTGTACATTTTCCATTTGTGATTCAATTTCTTCTGGTTCAGTTTTAATTTTCTTCTTTTTCTTTTTCGGTGATTCAGACGTACTGGCAACTGGTTCAGGATTTTCTTCAGTATCTGGTTCGGTTTTTACAAATGCATCCGTGAATGTACGTTTGCTTCCGGGTAAAGTGGAATCTTCACCCGTTGGATAATGCAATATTTGACTTTTCGCGTGATATTTTTCAAATTTTACTTTCGCTTTTCCTGATCCGCTAAGTTTGCGTATGTTTCCTTCTTCAAGAATTCGTAAGCGGGATTCAAGTTTTGCTTTATGCTCCGCTCCGAATGTGTACGATCCATCTTCGCCGAGAGCATCAACTCGAGTGGCCAATGAAGCTTTAGCAGCAAGCATTCGAGACATTTTACCTTTGTTTTTAGTACTTGCTTGACCAACTAGTGATGCATGATAAATTAAACCATATTTGGGTGTATCTTTTTTTGTTTTCAACGCTCGGAAAAGCGCTTTTTCAGCGCCAAGTATTTGCAAAGTAGAAGCAGGATGTTTAGCTAAATTAATCAATGATCCAGCTTGAGCTATGAGACGAGCTCCGACCAATTCACTGACTAACACTGTTAAATTTGGAGCCATAGCCATCATTCTGGAACGCAAATAGTCATATAACTGAGCTCTGTAGTTTAACATTTCAACAATTTCATTGCACAAATGCTTAATATTCAAAATATCATCTTCAGAAATTTCAGTTCCCATTGATATTTCAGCAGCTTCTTTTACGCGAGCTTCAACATCTTCCGGTAAAATATCCGACAAATCTTCGTTAGCAGTATTATCTCTGGTTCCAATTTTCATAACAGTTTTAACAAACACCACATTGTCTGTAATAAGTTTTCCTAATTCAGGAAAATGCCAACCATACCACTCACGACATCGCATTGTATAATTATTCAATTCTTTATCTAAATCGTCCAACAAATTAACAGCCTGAACAATCATTGTATCAATTTTATCAGGAGAAAATTTTAATTTATATCGAGATAACGAATGAGCCAAACCTAATGCCATGGCGGTCATTTCTTTTTTGGGTAATCCCGCCAATAAGCTGTCCATTTGGGAACGAATGCATCTCATTAGTTCCTGGACTGATGAATTTGAAACACATTGCAAATTAAATTTTTCTTTTATAGCCGAACCCAATTTTGCATCTGCTACTAATAACTGTTCTTGAAGATCTTTGCAGATATGCTTTTTAATTACTTTTTTTAAAGATTTGCATATTTTTCCTTCAACAGCCGCAGTTGTTGCCGCCAAAGCCTCAGTTGTGTCAGCAAATTTTTCGAAATGTTTCAGTTTTAGTCTAAAAACAAAAATTTTCATTAGTATAACTTAGTAAACTTGAGACTAGCTAATTTAATATTTGAGCCGTTTATTTTGAAAATGGCCTAAATCCATTTCAAAGACAGTTCATACAACAACTTTTAATTTGCTGATAGACCAGAATATGCTGATATCTGTACTATTAAATTAATACAAATTATATTGAAATGATATTCGTTTTCGACCCACTAATACTAACTTCTTTGATTGTGAAATTTATGTATTTTTTGTTACAATAAATAGTAGCTATATGAACTATTCTTGAAATGGACTTAGGCCACTTTCACAATAAACGATTCATTTCTCGGTTTACGAATTTTTATTAACGCTACAGTCGCTAAGATCAGTTATAAAGCGACGGTGAAAAACCAATATAAATAATGTAAATTATCTTTTATTATTTAATTGGTAAGAAAATGTAGAATAAAACTATTTCTTTCGATTTTAGAATTAACAATATTGTATAAAATAATAAACAAAATTAAAGCTAGAGGAAACAATAGAGTACCGTTCCCAGTAGGGATTAGAATTTTTTTAAAATGGCGGTAGCAGCTACATTGATAGAATGGGGGGAAGCATTTAAAAGATGTTTATAATGTTATTTTTTTCGGAAATCATTATATGAACTACTACGGAGCGAGGGAGGAGTGATTCATAAAAACTTGAAAATCTTTGAAAACTAGCAAATTTTTGAAACTTTAGCTGACGAAACTTGTAGCAGAATCATTAATTTTAAAGCGAATTATTTATTTAATAAAATATTTATTGTTATGCTCGTATGTTTTCAAATTAAAATTGATGGTCTAAAACCCCAGAAAAAAAACAAATATTTGCCTGAAATTCTTATATTACGAGATCTTTCTACAGTAAGAAAAAAATAGGAAACGAAGGTTTAAATTTGACCAAGGCTAATTAAAACTCCATTAAGATAATTGCTCCGTTCACGATGGAAACGCTATCTGACGACTGCACTAAATTATGCTCGACAATTGTGGGGATTGTGGAGCATGTTTATTTACAACAAGAGCATAAGACACATAACCTAACGAAATTTCGACCACCATTAGCGCTGGGATCGATTAAGTTGTCCCCACTATGACTTCGTCCCCGGTGAATAAATAAAAACTATAAAAGCTTTATGTACTACCTATTATGGTTTTTTTTTTAGAAGAAAATGGCGCGTGTATTTGATAAACTGATAAATACACGCCTTTTTTGAAGTGGCAATGTTGCATTTTAAATCGTATAACCGAGACAAACGTTTTTGATGAACCACAAAGAATTTTTGTCCGCACCAACTTATTATAATAAATACGCATAAAACCGAAACATAGAAATGAATATGAACCAAGTAAACTTCCGAGTGCAACGCGTGCTCAAAAAATAGTATTTTTTTAATGGACTAATTGTATGAACTTTTTAATAATTTTCATTCTCAAACAACATAAAATTTTGTATAGAATATCCGTCTTTTTTTTTAATGTTACTTTAGACTCAAATGTTAAAATGGCAAATATAAGACTTATTATAATTATTTTATAATTTATTTATTATTAATCATTCAATATCCTATTGGTGGTCGAGTGGCCGCTCCAAAACTGGTAAGTGCTGGGTTCGACTCGTATTAAGCAAATTTTCGATATTTCTTGATTTACGATTTTTTATTAACTCTAAAGTCACTAAAAACCTACAGTTATAAAGCGACCATAAATATAAAAAAAAAATATTAAATTTCTAGATTAGGAGTAGGCGACCCGTGTGTTACATGAGATCCACCTTGACTATATGTCCGTCCCGCGAGATTTATTACACTTTACAAAATATTTATACATTTTATAATGGCCAAAGTGTGAAAACAAATGTATTAAAAATATCTACAGTGTATCTAAATTTAATATTGAGAATTGGAGATATTTATATAAGTTTATACGTAGCCCACGTAATTATGATCCATTTCTAAAGTGGTCCTTAGTATCATTTGGGTTTGTTATCCCTGTTCTAGATAATTAAGTATAAATATCAAAAGAAAAATATTGTAAATTAATATAACTTGATTAAACTTAGTAGAAATTTGGCTTGACGAAGAAACAAACAAGAGACAAAACCTCTAATATTTTTGAAAAATATCTTTCTAATTATTTCCCTTTTTATCCCAAAAGTAGTTAAGGTTTTTCATGGCTTTATACGTAATTTTGATTTAATTTTTCCCATAAGAACAATTTTCTTTTATGAAAATATATCAATATATATGTATTTAATATTATTTCTGGGTTTCGGTTATTCAAGTTCTCAAATATAAGTATGTTTTTCTAGTCGCTAGATATTTTTCAGACTTCAGCCAACATTTCTGATATTTGAGTGGATAATTAATTTTAATCCCTTAGAGTAAAGCACTTGGTTCAGGGAGGGTTGCATTCTTTAACAATTAAGAAATTATTCTTTCAATCTTCACTCTCTTTTCCTCAAATTAACAAGTAAAGGTTTTTTTTATTGATATTGAATGGTTTGTAAAGACTTTTAATTTTTTTAATTCGAATTATATCTTTGTTTGAACTGGGATTGTAAAATGTTCTTATGTTTTTTTCAATTCTTTCTTTACCATTGCCAATTACATCGAAAAAATAATAGTACAAGCTGTTCTTTTTCATGGAGAAATTAGTATATACCAGTATGTACATATTGAAAAGTTTAATAAAATTATATCCCTTATGTTAAAATTCTCTTAAAGCCTTACATTTTACTAGCAGCTTCTGGTGTTTCGAAATCATAATACAAATTGTCGGATTCTGCAAGTTTTTTATCGTCTAAAAGCTACAATAGAAAAAATATTAATATTAAATTTCGGCTTTTACCACGTGTTTCAGTAAGGTTAATTTTCAACTATATTTTTTAAAATACCTTAAAGACAGCGTAGCCTGCCGAAGTTTCAAAAAGGACCAGCATTTTTGAAACTTATATTTGATTAAAGTATTTGCTTCGGACGTTAATCAGGTTTATTTTAATCGAAAATCATTCAAATGATTCAAATCTATTCAACTAACTTGCCATAAGTTCTTTTCTCGCATGCACTCGCACGACTCGCTCCACTGTACTCGCATTGAAAAACACGTTCGACGCAGTTAAGTAAAATGAGCGTACTGATCGTAAAATTTTACATCCTTTTCTATCGCTTTTGTTTATTATCATCAGCCACTGTTGTGTATGCACTAGTACGCTCTCTTACTGAATCAGTTTCTCAATACTCATTTTAAGAGTGATTTGCTTAGAAGTTTTATTTATCTAAAAATTTTGAAATCTTATTAAGATTATTATTAATATTTTTCCAGCTCAATTTTAGTTTTTTTTAAACATTTTTTTTATTTGAAAATGCCTATTTTCTTGATTTAGTGATTTCCTTAAATTGTAAGTAAAAGTATTTCAAATGTACCGCGAATATTCCTTCACTTTACAGTCATTGGCCAATTGTAAATACCGTAAATACAAACAAAACTATTGGTTAATACAGCTTTAGTTACATATAGGTACCCAGAGGGCATTGCAGTCATCAAAGTTAAAAACGTTTTATTTCAAAAACTTTAAAATTGTCATTTACATTGACAGTTAACCGGCGTCATTTTTTGTTGTTATTGCCCTAACATTGTTCATTATGACGATAAATAATACTTCACACATTAAGGTAAGAAGCTAGAAATACGTGAAATGTTGTTTACAAATTTATAGTCATTATAATTTTCAGTACATCAATTTAGCCTTAAAAAACAATCGAGTTAAAACTTTTTCGAAATGGCCATACTCTGCAGAAAGTAAATGTTCTGTCGAAAATGTGAGTATACATTTGTAAATTGTTAGAAAATCAAAAAAAAAATTGTGTTTACAATTAAATTTAGATGGCGAACGCTGGATGGGTTATGGTCGGTAACAGTGAAGATATTGCTGCTGAATGTCCTTTTTGTCTACTACAGTTAGATGCCTGGGAGGAGGATGATGACCCATGGTTCGAACATAATAAACGCCGAAAAGATTGTCCTTATATTAAATTGGGAAAGCATTCTGATGAAGTTACCCCGCACACAGTGGGTGAAATTTACGATTTAATGATCGAGGTACACAAAAACGAGGTAGCGAAAAAGCAAAAACTAATGATGAAATCTTTGGAAGAATTATTCGAAAAAACGATGAAAGGAAGAAAAAAAGGGAACAAATAATCTTAAATTTTTTATTATAATTTATTATACAGCGATCATTGTAACCAAATGGTAATATCAATTAATTTGTAACAAACGTGTGTAATTTTATTAAAGATTTTAATTCTTCAGCTTTCTCAATTTTTTCAACTGCAACAGCCATTGCTTCCTTCTGATTTTTAAATTCTCCGTTAAATGTTTTCAATTTAAAAAACAAAATATCTAACTGCTAAAAGTATTAACATCTTATTAATTTAAACAATGAATCTTCATATAAGAAAAATCACTTACCGTATTTATAAATTGAGTCGCTAACTTAATTGAAGAATCTAATTCTGATTGATCTTGATCATCTTTCTCCATGTTTAATCCAAAGGACGCTGACAACGATTTTTGACTTCAAACAAATTGATACTATGCTACTGCACATGCGTCATTTCAATTTTGACATTTATTCGAAAATCTAATAATGTATTATAACCAAAATTGTATTTAGTAGTTTTAAATATTTCTATTCGATTTCTAAAAATTATAGTTATAAGTAATGGATGAGATACTATCTTCTACCCAAAAAGTATCAAGCACTTCTTTAGATCATGCTCAAAAATATTCAAATGAAAAAAATTATGGTCGTGCATTTGCTCATTATCTTGTTTATGTTGAATTACGTCCAGAAGAACGTGGAAAAGTGGAGACAGACTTTGTCGATGTTACATTAAAATGGTCAGACCATTTGCGAATACGAAAACGTAACGACAACTGCTTATCATGTCTTCATCAAGCTCTGGAATATTATCCCCAAAATGATACCTTACTTGCCAATTTATGCAATTATCTGTTCGAGTATGACAATTTACCACTTCTTCCTACTTTACTTATATTGATTCATTTACACTTTGATTACAGATTAGACCAAATAGATATTGCTTTTAATTATTTATCGGCGATTCCAACAAATAAAGTTCATGTACAAATTATCAAAATGTTAGATTATACTAAAAATAAATTGGTTGATCGTTGGCACTATCGTATGCTTAATGACAAAGAACGAAACTCAGCATTTAAAAAAGCGATTGAAAAAAAGTTAACAAAAGGATATGATACCGTTTTAGACATTGGAACTGGAACAGGAATATTTAGTATGTTTGCAGCGAAAAATAAATATTCTAAAAGAGTTTATGCTTGCGATTATTCTAAAACTATGATAGATATGGCTGCAGAAATCGCCAAAGCTAATCAGTGTGACAACAAAATTAGTTTTCTACACCAATTGTCAACAGATATAAAAATAAGCGATGATTTTCCCGAAAAAGTTAAACTGATTGTCTCGGAAATTTTTGATGCCGCAGTTTTTGGTGAAGGAGTTATTCCAACTTTGGTCCATGCATGGGATGGATTACTTGAAAAAAGTCCAATGGGAAAAATAATCCCAGCTAGCGTGGAGATAAGTATAATAGGAATCGAATGCCCAGAATTAATGTTGAAGCATCGTGTTCAAACACGAGAAATTGAAGAATTAAATTTACAAAATTTTAATATCATCAACATAGAACATGAATCATATGACACTGAAACTTTTAAGAATATTAAAAACTACAAGTGCATTACAACTTCAACAAATCGCTGGATAATAGATTTTAGCAATATTAATCTTCTCAAGAAACTATTAAATGGTGAAAAGTTTGAGCAAAAATTAGCTTTAAGAACCGAAGGCAAAATTGAAGCCTTCTTACTTTGGTTCAAGCTAAATTTAGACGATGAAATATCAATTGAAACTCGGCCATGTTCAGACAATAAAATTGAATGTTGGGATCAAGCCATTTTTTATTTAGATGAATCGATTCAAGTACCTTCTTCACCAAACATACATATAGCTCTATCTCTTCAAGAAAATATTTTAAAAATACATCCTTTGCGTTCGAACAAAAACTCAAATTTACTACAATATAAAGTTTCTGCTCAATGTGTTCGATTTCTAAACGATAAATTATGTCTAAAAGCTATACAAAAGACAGTGCAATATTTGACGAAAAAATTTTCGGATAATATAGTAAACATTTTAGATTTATCACCCTTTCCTTACCTTGGATTACTACTATTGAAAACCGGAAAAGTTCAAAGTTTAACGTGTAAAATTAATACAGACTCTGAAATAGGGCTAATCAATCAGATTTGTGAATTAAATAATTGCCATTCAAATATAAGATTTATTGAAGACACTTCTGAATGTTATAATTATAAATTTGATATTATCTACGTTAATGTTGTGAATTTAACAGGCGATTTAAACCAAAAAGATCTAAACAGCCTTCCACAATTACGGCGACTTTTGAAACCCGGAGGTGTATTCTTACCATCATATATTTCTCTGTATGCTTCTATTATTGAAATGCCCTGGTTTCATACCGTCTCAGAAGTATCAGATGAAAATGTATTTAAGTATAAAATAGCGGAATTTATTAATCGATACAAGGTATGATTGTTGTGCTTTTTTAAAAGGTAATTTATCCAATTTTCGTTTTTAAATTTTAGGTAACGGAACAATTAGATTTCAAAATAAATGATTTGGAGTACAAAGCTTTATCAGAAAACATTCATTTGATGCAATTTGATTTGACCCAAAGTAACTCAGAAGAACAAGAAACTTTATTGGACGTCATTATAAATCAAGATGGAAATGCTCATGCTATTTTATATTGGTTTGAAATAAATCTACTTGGCAATATTTATAACACCGGTCAAACTAATCCAAATTCTTTTGTTAATAATGCTGCATTTTTAATAAGTCCCTCTCTTAGATTGATACGAAACGAACAAGTTAAATTTAAAGTTCAGGAGGCTAATGGACTAATACATATATCGGTTATTGATTAATGTTAAATAAAAAAGACTGATAAAAAATTGTATATTGTCCAAATAAAGAAAATTTATAAAACTAACATAGGTCTACTGAAAAACATTTACAGGAACATGCTGTCACTGGACATTCAGAATGATCTCTGCAACAAAAATAAAAAAGTATTAGTAGCAATTACTTTTAACTAGATTTTAATCTAGATCATAGACCTTAAATACACGAACTACTAAAACGCCATCATTTGTTGAACACATATTAGAGCTCATAATAATACGTCTTATGGTTACAACTATATAATGATGTTTACCAATCGAAGGCAACGTAAGTACTATATATTAAAACTAAATACTTTATAAGAGAATAAACCTGTAAAGACAAGCGTTGAACCAAATATTTAATTAGGGCTTTATTTAGTCGATGCAAAGAAAAATAATGGTTCGTGTTCTTTTTAGCGACATATCGTCTATAGCTGGTAATGTTGCATTTTCTACTTTGTTTTTAATTTAATTTGTGAATAAATTGGACCATAATGAAAATTTAGCCGCAAAAGAGAATATTATGCCATATTAGAACTGCATTAACGAAAAAGTCGTGAACTAAATAAAAAAATAAAATAGAAAATGAAACGTTGCTAAAAGGGGGACATGGACAAAAATAATCAGAAATATATTTCCCTAATATAATCGACAAAAAAATCAGGTCTTCTGGGTCAATATTTTATAGTCTTTGATTAAAACTAATTTATTATCAGTTAACAATGTTCAACCCACGTTAAAGTGCTATCGGAAAACATCGGAGGAGCTGATGTTGCACGATAATACAACATAGATATATAAGTATTTGAGAACATTTTGAAAATTTTTCATACTGTCTTTCAGTAGGCATTTTTTTAAAATCAATTAGGAAGTATCAAATACATTTTTTCTTGCAAATATATTCAGAAGTTTCGTTTAAGTATAAAAAACACATATTAAAATCTAAGTTTTAAGAATTTACATAGCAAACTTTTTTATTTTTGTTAAGGATAACAGGAAAAATAGTTTTTTCTTCTTTTAATTTGAATAGTTAGCCAACAAATTGTCACAAAAATCTACGAAGACATTTTTATAGAAAATTGAACGCTCTACAAAAATATGGATTCTACGATATGTTTTTTGATAAGCTTGTTTGAAAATGATTCTAATTTTAATCGTTTCATTAACTAGCATATTAAAGTAAATATTACACAATCTTTATTTTAATACTTCGGTTAAATTTGGAACATATTAACTTATCAAAAAAAAAACTTTTATAGAATAATCGATTCCCAACAAAACTTTGTATAATTAGCTACAAAAATTTGAAGATAATGTAACGTTCAACAGTCTATTTATGTACGAAACGAAAAATTTCTTTACAACTATAATAGAAGAATAAATTATTTGAAACTACCAATAAACTGTAACTAAGCTAAATCACTACTAAATTTAAGTGCAATACAGTGATATTTGTTTGCAACAATAAAATGTTTACTAATTTAAAAGTGAAACATGATACTTTTACTTCGATTTCACTACGATTCATTACTTTCTGATAGACTTTACAATGACTTATGACGAACTATCATCGATACTGCTCTTTTTACTAACTAAAACCGACCCTTTTTAGATAATTCTAAAGAGCCATAAATTATCCCTTTCTATTTTCTGCAATATGAACTTCTAATCAAAAAAAATCCTAACAATTTGGTGACATATGGTTTATAACTCTTCTAGAACAATTCGTCCATGAGCTGGTTAGGGAACTTATTGTGGTGTCGGGCCACCACAATACTAAAACCATTTCCCCATATTATTCTTCTGGAAAAAGTGCTACACGTAATCTTTAAATGCTAATATTAAAAGCTTGAATTTTAACAAATGCTTTTTTATATCTAAAAAACTCTAACTTATTAGAAAGAAAAAAATGAAACTAGAAACATAAGATGGAAAATCGTGATTTACTGGTACGTGATTTACTAAATGGTTAGAGCATTCAGAAGTATTTCAGTTACAGCAAAAAAATATATATATGGTAAATAACTTAAAATGTACATTATATAGACAATAACGAGCAAAAATTTGTTATCTTACTTAAACCAATGAGTCATATGTTCAGCATGTCCTCCATGTCGGCACAATTGGCACCAAGTAAACCAAGAGGAATATTCTACCATTTTGTTATTTTCCGCATCACTTTTACCTAAATGTTCCGAATATGAAGGGCAACTCGACGCGGTCCCCATATGCATCAAACATATTGCACATCGTGGTAATGGTTTTCGACAATTCGGACAAGATGATAACTACGAAAAATTCTTTAAAATTATATTAAAAATTTTAAGAGAAATATACCTTCAATTTATTTGCACTAGAACCTAAGCGAGCAAAAGGACCTCGGCCTCTATTAAATGCTTGCATATATGCGGATATACTTTTTCCACAATAATGACAAGAAACGTATACTTGTTGTGGTGGTTTTTCTGATCCACTGAATTCTATATCAAATAAAGCTCTTTGATGCCATAATTGCCAAGAATCCAATAAAGTCCGATAACTAAAATAATTTTCAATAAATTAATGCTGGAATGTTAGCAATACATACATAAAAAAATAATATTTACATTGCATATGTAAAAATAACTCTGTACCTGAGAGCTATAGTATCTTAAGTCATCTTAAGTACAAATTAGTTATTTTACAATGCATACTATCTTAAGTGCACTTTTGATAATTTTGACTTTCAGTATGACAAGGACTTGAGATAATTTTTGTTTTAATAAATTATAGCTCACTAATATAAGAAATTAACCGTTTGGTTTTAAACAATTATCTTAACTTTGTTAAGATTGAACGCTAAAACCCGAAAAATTATCTTACTTGATTCTCAACAAAAACAAAACTTTAGATGACTTTAGATATTGGCTAAATTGTAACAAAGAGAGAGAATTGGAAGTATAGAAGTAAGAATTTTTTTTCTCACTCGTAAAAGAAAATTTCATTGTAAAGTTTGCATAATTCAAAGAGCAACAATAAAATTGTATTAGTAATATAATTATGACTTGGTCATTGTCTTTCTAATTATAATTATTTTTTTTTGTGAATATTAAAAATAAAAATAATATAAAAAAATATAAAGATATAAAATAAGAAAATTTTAAAAAATTTCAAACCTGATTATCCATTCTTGAACTGCATCATTTTGAAGTAAATTAGTGGGAAATGCCCGAGCCACAATCAAACATACACTTTGAACATCACCGGTTCGGTCCAAATACTTTTGTAGAACAGTTAAGCCTTCCATAGTCGTTCCTTTGAAAAATAAAACATATTTCATTAATGAATCAGAAAAATTTAACAACTATCAACAATATCTAACCTGTTAATAATAATCCAGACAAATTTCCTTCTTCTGTTAATGCTACAGTTAATTGTATCAAATAATCATTAAGTAGATAATCAGGTAAAAACAAACAAGCAAATGCGACTCGATCTTCAACAGCTACTCCTGTTTCGGACTATTATTTTAAACAAAAAATATATTTCCATTAAGTTTAAGTTAAAATAAATTTAAAAATTTGAAAGAATACACAGTGAAATAAAAATGGTTCAGACAGGTTCATTATTAATTGTTATAAATCTCATGAGAACTATGAGAATTTTATTTAGTATCATTGTTAAACAAGTAGCTATTGCAATACCTGTGATTTTCTTTCAAACCAAATTTTTATTAAGGAACTTCTTACCAAAACATCATCATAAGATTCAGAGTCACAAGTTAAAAAAGCAAAAAGTGCTCTCAAGTAAGGATCGTCTAAGAGTTTGATGGACGATTGGCAGAATGTTCTCCACATTGAATTTGGTTCGTCTGTAAAACCTGATAAAGCCATTGCGACAATACTTAAATTTGAATTGTTTAACTTTTCAGCTCCTTTATTTAATATATCAATTCCTAAACGAATATGCAAATTAAAAACGGCAATTGCTGCTGCTTTTGAGTACATGTTTTCTAATTCGTATTTTTCCAAAAATAATTTTAAATTAGATGGTTGTTTTTGGATGTTCCATCCGCACAAACTTAAACCATAAACTCTTTCGTCACTTCTACAAATTGAAAATTATTCACGAGTTTTAATTATTCGAGGTCAATTAAATGTAATATTTCTTTACCTAAATATTTTTCGGTTGGAATTAGAAGTACTATTTTCTAAATCAAACCATGAAATATTTTCAAAAGTTGTATTGCAAAACGTTGAACCAGGACTGTTTTCAAATTTAAGTACAGATCGAACACCTGGATGTTTCAAACCATCAGTTGAGTACACTTTGGTAGGAGCTTCTTCAACTAAACTTTTGCTTAAGTATAGCCAGTTCCATAGTAGTTTTAACATGGGATCATCCACCAAATCTCCATTTTTCCATAAATCAGGCTAAAATAATCAATTTTTAAAAAAAAAATATAAAAATTTTAACATTACAATAATAAATAAACACACTTTCAAACCGTATTCTTTTAAAGCTCGCTGCTTCATTTTATTTGAAATATCATCAATTACATTGGAAGTTGGGTCTTTTGAATTCACTAACTTTAAAGTTCGTTTTCCGTGTGTCCAAACAAAATCAGTACTTGGGCTCCAATTCAACGTGATTCGTTCAAAAACTGTATAATCTGTTATTTCACCTGGACAATTAAAATATTTATATTATAATATTTCAAACTATTAAAAACAGTTGTTGGTATCTAAACACTTAAAATTCTCAACGTTACAGTAATTAATTATAACAGTAGTGGGAATTTGGATAGAAGAAAACATCATTATCTCTTTATCAAAGTATAGTGGACTGAAGTACGTAGTTATGGCATCCCTGTTAAAAAAAGGCATTTCAAATGTTCAAAAACCCCATTAGAAATCGTTTAAAGTTATTAAAGGCTTTTTAAATGTAATGATTTCAAAATACCTCTAAATGCCTTTTTTTAACAGGTATGCGAAAACTTGAGAACTTTATAAATTCGAGACTGTAATGGGAGTGCATTGTTGTAAATGCATTTGAATCAAAAATATTTTAAAAGAATAAAGGTGTTTCGGCTAAATAAAATCTACTTTCGCACATACAAGCTAAATCAGGGGTGTCCAATATGATTTTGTAAAGGGTTAGATTTAAGATTATTATTTCCTCAGCGGGTCAACGAAAATGTCCAATAGTAAAGCAATAACAATAACTATACATAGATGGTTTAAAATTTAACAAGTTCGCGGGTCGGACAATGGGCCGTGCGTCGTATGTTGGATTAGCCTGCGCTAAATAGTCCACTGACTTTGATAAAAAAAGCTATTAGTTCTTATAGTTTAGAATATACCATTAAATGCTACAGTATTGTTTGTTTTAATAATAATGAAATCTCAAAATATTTTCTCTTTCAGTTATTACGAAAACCTAAGCGGCCTATGATGGTAATTTTTCCTTGAAAAGAGCATTACTTAGGCTAATGGTGTTGGTTAAAATTTATGAATTATAAAATGAATAATAAAATTTGAATATCTCTATAGAATAATAAATAAATCGTACCCTGAAAATCATTTCATCACTATGTCTCAAACTTAAGAATAGCACATTTTGGAAATTTGAAATCAAAAACTTTTCAAATTTTTTTTTGCGAATTTGAGTAATCGATTGATTAAGAACACAATAGATTTTCAAAAATCTTTTGAATTTGGAATGAAAAATAGAGAATTAATTATTAAATATAATTATATGTGTTCCATAAAATAGAATCATTCCCTAGCACTTTTACGAACAGTCGATATATACACATCAGCGATCATTCTTGAACACTCTAATCGATTTTTGATTGTTGGCAATACTATCAATTATTTCACCTATTTAAGTCATCTTACATGTGAATAAGTATCTGTCCCAAAATAAAAATATGAAATTTTTTTCAAGATTACATTTTCAGTCGCCATTCCTTCACATTGTAGAAAAATAGAGGTATTTACTATATCTTAATAATAATTGCACAGTAAAGTAGGTTGTCAGAAACAGTAAACTTTAACAAAAATCCAGATATAACAAAGTTTATGAACTAAGATTTTTTAAGTTATAGTTCAATTCGTCATTCCCTCACTTTAAAACAAGGAAATGGAAATTTATGAGGTAACGACCTTTAAACTAGTTGAAGTTGACTATTTTTTTATTTCATTGCTTATTTAATACTTAAATTTACCATTTTTCATGTTTAAAGATGAGAACATCATTCCTATTAAGCCTGGTGAAATTTATTGCTATAAGTATAATGCAAAGATACAAGTAGTTCATTTTGACGGAGCAGGACAATAAATAACACTTCACAGAGGAGTATTATATTTACGTAGCAATGATACTATTAGGGCCCTAACTTTTTACTCTCTATCAAACAATAACAAACACGATTCAAAGACGGTATGACCGATATGACCTATAAAAACTATTCCTTTATTTTCAAAATTATAAATCATCCTTATAATTCGTCTAAAATTAATTTATTCTGGGGATCACTATATTGGTAAAATCAAGTTACACAAACACCAAAAAGTTTACAAAAAAAAGTTATAATTTTTTTTGCTACCTAATTTTGGAATTTAATGAGAATTATCCATAAACGTGTTATAACCGATATCCGAAGGTGTATTTTATTCGAGTAAATGCATCAAATATACACTTATCGATACTTTGATAAAACAAGTATGATTTTAAATAATTCCAGTTAATTCTACTTCTTACCTGCTGCTCCAATAGTTATAAGGCGATTATCATGGTTTGGATGCCAAGAAAACGAAGTGATTATATGTTGGGATCCAGGAGATACACTACGTTCAAGTATTGATTGCTCTAATTCATCATTGGCAACAGCCGTATGTTGAATGTCGTGTAAATATATTAACGGACTATCTTTTTGCAACGAACCTAATAAATTATTTCTATAAAAATGAATATATTAATGAAATTTCCAAAAGAACTTCTAAAAAAATATAGCAAGGCAATAGAAACTCTGTATTCTTTTAAAGGGTGAGGTGTTGTCAACTAATTTTATTGCTTCTGAATTTGATATAATTAATGACTTTCAATTTCTATGAAAGCGTTAGTAGTTGATAATTAAAGAACTAGAAACATATATTAGTGCAGAAATTAAATAATTTAAAATAAATGCCACACAAATATAAAATAAATAAATAATTTATACTTAATGATAATCATATTGATGACTTTGTATGCAACACTAAATTTTCCGATTTTGTTGTGGTTTCTTATAATATTTTAATTAGGGCTTAGAACTCGGCTTATAAGCAAACAATGTTCGTAGATTATTTTATAAAAAAAAACGAAACCAAAGGATTAGAAAATCCAAAATGTTATGTTTCGTTTTCTATTAATTTTGGTATTCCCATTAAAATAAATATTTTAAATATACTACAACCACGTTGAATTTGAGCTGCTTTTATTTTAAAAACTGCATTATTACAATAATTAAATTGTAATGAATGATCTTAATCGTTAGTAATGGAAAACTTGCACTTAACTACTACCAATTGGGATTTAAAAAGATTTAATGACCATATCTATCTGTGAAACCATAAAGATATTATACATAGAGCTGACAAGTGCGACAAGCGATTTTCAGCTATTTCAATTCTTCACTTCTTTACGTTCCCTCGAGGAAAAAGAAAAAAGCACGACTACGTCACTTTCCTCTGCTTAAAACAATTGAGGAAAACTTAAACTTATTACAGCTCTATGTATTAACTTTTCTTTAGTCGTTATAAATACTCAATTCGTAATGATACATATTCGTAAATATTCCAAATTCTCATTAATTCATATTATAACAATTAAAAACTATTTATAGTTTAAAACGATCTTTTTAACAAAAATCATTATCATAATGAAAAGTTACCAAAAAATATGTAGAACGCACATTCTCAATGAATGTACACTGTACATCTTATTTTAGGCTCAAATGAAATTTACCTAATCAAAAATAAAAATCTAGAAACTATAAATATTAATTTTTAATCCAATTTCCAGATAAAAATTTGTTTTCAAATGTCTTTATTCCAAATTAAAGTTTTTTAAATGTTTCGTTTGTGTGTTGGTTTTTGAACTCACGAATGGCCGAACCCATTTTGGTGATATTTGAAATGAAGGTAAACTAGATTATTCTACTTACTAAAAATTGTATATCATTACATAAGAAAATAAATGTAATATATCCTCTTCATTTAACTGAGAGATAAAAAAAATCAACATACATAATCATGTGGGTTATCATTGAGTAGGTCTTTAAAAATTAATACGTCTCGTTTTTTATTCACGATATTGGATATTTTTACTAGAGAAAACTTTTGGTCTCACAAATGTCACCTAAACACTTACGCAAACACTGAAGGGGTGTATTTATTAGTAAGTAAAAATTCTACATTCTACAGCAAAAGTTGTAGACAAAATGAAAATAAAGTTTAATAAATATTTAAAATTAGCGGACATTACGAAAAGATTAGAATTATGAACCGCTGAAAAAGTTTGGTTGGTAATCGAAATACGTACACGAATCAATACACGAAGAAATATTTTCAGACATTTTTTAACATTTTTGTTTTAAATGGATTATTATGATAAAATTAAATTTTTCATAAACCGTCTTTTTAAACATGAATATGAGGAATGAATAATATAAAAATGGCATTTTTTGAAAGTTAAATTTTTTTTTGTTTAAAATGTAACTATTCATTTTGTCCACAATTTTCAATGGTATTAATTTGTGAAAACATACCTTGTAGGACACCATAAAACTGTTTGAACCGGCTTTGCTTGGTATGAGGTTAAAATCGGCTTATCAAAATTTCTTGTATCCCAAACATAGATTTGATTATCGAAAAATGATGCAATTTGACGATCATTGAACGGATTAATAGTACATCCGTATACTGCAGTAGTCGTCGTTGAATTAGCTATTTTAATTTGATCTAAATATATTAAGACGTTAATTTTAAGATTTGTAATTTGTAAAGAATTCGTAATGCAATAACCACCTCTTAAATCTATCAATTTTAAATGTTTTATATTCATTCCTATAACTAATGATCGCGATTGCGATCGAAACCAAGCCAAAGAATGAGCGATTTCAGCCATTCCTATTTCAGCGATAGGTCTAGCAAACTCCATAGCTGGAGATACGTGATGGTAATGGGTAGAGTTCGTTGAATTTCCATTTCCTCGCGAATTATTACTGCTTTCGGTTGCATAAGGACACTTTAGTATGTCCCATAACATAACACAATAGTCAGATCTATCTCTATTTAGAGCAGCCACTATTAAATTGTTGTCTATTTGATTCCAAGCTACAGCATTGCATTGTCGAGCATGACGAGGGACTATAGAATAAATCAATATTTAATTTAATTTATTTAAACTAATATTATGATTTTACCGAAGTCTTTGCCGACAAGTCCTAAAGTATCATAAGGACTTGGTCCGAAAGTAGTGAGCACTACTTTACCATTAGCCTGGCCAACAGCTAAAAGTAAATCAGAGCTTTGTTGTGGATGAATGTCCACGCATTTCACATATTGATGGCTGGAATTTGTGGCGAGAAGATCAATGCCGGTGTTTCGCGATACTTTAATGGCTAAAATTTATAAAGTTAATTCTATCTTTGATGTGATCAAATTTGAAATTTTATACTTGAGTTTGTTAGAGGTTTGACTTCATACAAATAGATTTCAGTTCCCCACGAAATAAATTTGTTGGAATCAAAAGGTGACCACAGTATTTCTGGCTTAATACCACTCATATTATATTTTTAATAATAACATTGGAATAAGTAGAATGGCTTTAGTTAATTATATTATATTATTTATTGTAATTTTTTTGAGAAGCTTTGACACGTGAAATGTCAAATGTCAGAACATTTTACGCAATTTGACGTAAGAATGTTTTGGTCGTTTATTTAGTTAATTTTGATCGAGTTGGTAGGTGCCGTTGGTGCACTTAATTGTATACCTACAAAATTTTATTCTCATTGATTCATATTTTTATCTACTCATTGTTATCAATTGTGTATAATTACTAATTATGAGTCTTATGATTCAGAACTGCAGTCTGATGAGAAATTTTCATTAGTATCCAAAGCATACAAATTTGTAAATACAAATTTTTAAATGTTGTACACTGCGCATCTAATCTCTTCTAGCGCTTCTTCTCCAGTGCTAATACAGGCCATATGGGTGTTTTGAAATTTCACGATCTAATTTAAAAAACGTATACTGCGTATACCTTGGTCAAGTGTTACTCCTCTCGACTGTTGAGAATTTATACCCTTTTATTTTTTTTATAAACAAGAGTTAATGCGGTGATTTCAATTTCCTAAAATAAGAAAAAATATACACGTATCCTCCCTGATAAAAAAGGCATTTAGAGGCATTTTGAAATCATTACATTTAAAATGCCTTTAATAACTTTAAACGACTTCTAATGGCTTCTTAGGAGTCACTCATTAATTACGTGAGGTGTTTAGGGGAAGGGGGCGTCGAGCAAAATCTCACACCAAATTTTACTGAGAAGGGAGGGCGTGTGGGAAAAATAACTAAAATTGTCTCTCGTAATTAATGGATGTCCCCTAAAAAGTTTTTGGAGCATTTAAAATGCTTTTAAATGCCTTTTTTAACAGGGATGTCATGAATTACTTTCAGGAAAAACCTGTCCTGGATACACATGTCAATAAACCCTTAACAATATGGCTACCAGAAACAAGCTTAATTTAGTCTTCTAATGGGTTTCCTGAACATTTAAAATGCCTTTTTAACAGGGAAGGCATTGATAAGAACCGCAACATCAAGAGATAATAATTGTAATAATATACATTTCTCACGGTCGAAATAAGTTAGACATAACAACAATTTCTTATTTAATAGAATAATATAATAATAACATTTATTCCACAAATCAACCTTAAAAAAATACAAATTTGCAAACTTTTCAAATTTAAATAAAATTATTAAAAAAGCATAAACTTAAAAACGCTGAAAACTTAAGTACCTAGTAATTATTATTGTAGGGTTTCAAGTCCCATTTAGCACAATCAAATCTGGCAACGTTGTATTTTCCACTTTGTTTTTTATTCTATTTGTGATTTTTTTTTGTTAATTCAATTCTAATATGGTATTATTTTCTCATTTATGGCTAAATTTTCAGTAGAGGCCGATTTATTCGCGAATTAAATTAAAAACAGAGTAAAAAATGAAATGTTGCCAGATTTAATTGCGTTAAAAGGGACTTGAGCCATTATAGGAATGCAAAAAGTTAGTGGGTTGATAAATTTCAATGAAGTGTCACATACCTTAGACATGTGTATGTGTGTGGCTTAGTGTCTGACCTACTGCTGGGCGTGCTGACTAAACTATGAAAAAATAAGTAAGGGTTAACGGTCCGTACAATGAATTGAGGATATTCTAAAGTGTTCTATGAAATTTTAAATTAGAACAAAAAGGATAGACAATAAAAATTTGGGTGGCGTTTTCTAGAAATCGAAAACAGGTACAGACAATAAGAAACAGAATATGTACCACTATACTGTACTATGATGAAAGGGTAAATAAAGAACATCTATAACTGAACTGGTACAGACAGTAGAGTACAGTTTTGTGTATCGAATTGAATGTTAAAAATAGACCGAACGCGGCAGAAGTTAATTTAACTGTTGATGCATTGTAAATAAATGTGTGTAGTTTAATTAAATAAATAAAACGTGTGTATAAAATAAAATATGTCTTAAACACAAATCCAATGAACTCAGTCAACAAAAAATAATAAAAACGTAACAATCTCATTTTTTAAAATTTTTAATTATGAAATTTCAAAAATATTATAACAATGTATTCAGGTAATTGTAAATCATTCCGTATATAATAATTATTTGTTGTGTCAATTAAGATAAACGAAATAAAAATAGAATTACTATATGAAACTTATTTTTGAAAGTGAGACGATCAAATAAATTCGTAATCTCGGGTTTATAAAATTGCTTTTTAGATGCTAAATTAATTTTATTTAATTTTTTACATCCTGATATGTGCAATGAACAATGAACCTTTTCCTCACCAACTAATTGATCTTTAATTCCTTATACATTTTTTAAATTAAGATATTTTTAAAATTAAAAAAAATATTTGCTTTAGTTTTTGTTATATTAAAATTAAGGATTTAAAGCCATACCTACTCGGCTAGTAGATAATATACAGTATATAATATAGAAGATCAAATTCTTTCGTTAAATGTATACAACTGACAATGAAAATATTAATACACGTTTTCTAATTAAACTTGCATAATTTAATAAAACACAAGGTAAAGTTCAAATCGTGCAAATTGGATTATAATAAAACTTCCAGTTTATTTTAGAACAATTAACTATGATATTTGTTGAATATTCATATATCCAAACTTAAAAAAATATACTGCGGTATTAATATTAAAGCTAAACAACAAAAAAAATTTTCATCCTTTTTATATCAACAGATTTGGTAAGATATAAATAAAATACTTTAAGTTTCATATCCTATGGTCTATATAATATCTTATATCAAACTTCTATTAAAGTTGTTTATACTCTCGATACTGTCGCTTGGCGACTCTCTAAGGGTTCCTGCAGTAAATAGAGAAATAAAATTTTACTCGTTATGGAAATCAGGGGATTTAAACATAGAAACTTTAAATATACCGTAAATGGGTGAACCGGAAAAGAATGTTGTTTTTTCAATATACAATTAAAACACAAAACTTTGTTACAATTATTGATTTTAAATCAATAATATAATCAGCCTCATAGTATCAACGTTTTGACATCTAGTGTGCCAAATATTAATGCCATATTAATAAAAATTAATTGATTAGCAAGGAAAATATCAAAAAAATACATTTTGAACATTACTTAAGCGTTCAATTTGTCTACCACTTAGTAAATGTGGTAACGATTGAAATAAATAGAAATCTGATGAAATAACTTTCGACGATTATAGTAGGTACGGTAATATCACTTCCTTCTTAATTAATTAGTTTTTCCCATCAGGGCTTTTCTTCTACAGAGAACTCTTTCATTACCGTGTTGCAGCATAGAATTTTTACTGTTAATAGTTTTTGGACACTTTTGGGTATTTGGCCGATCGATTAAGATTGATTAGGATTATTTGTCAGCTGTTTGATTTTCTGACATACATTTGGCCCCATTTCCCCCCGTAACTTTTAATTGGTTAAATTTTTTGTCATATTTCGTTGGTTCCAGTTGGAGAAAAGAAAATTATCGATTTCGAAATTAAAAAAACTTATTTGGGATTAATATCCATCTAATGCACTTAGATAAACATTGAAAATGTTTTTAGTAACAGCTGTACGTTGCTACCCTGTGAAACTCGATAAGCATACAATACCGAATTTATATTCTTTCGGGTTTTTGGTCTTACCATTTCAATATAAATTTTTGAATAAAAAATATTTTGTAATTTTTACTCAGTTGATAAATTACTCTAATCATAAAATGTCTTTAGTGCCACTTTGAAATACTTATAAGCAGATAAATGGCAATTGGATGACTATTGGTTTAAAAACGACATTCTTTCTCGGTACACCTAATATTTAAGGTATATACACTACATGTATATATGTACATAGTGTTATTTACTTATTAAATGGATATTTATATTTTTTTATTTAAACAACTTCATTTGAAGTTATTTTTCTATGTAGAAAGTTTTGGCATACTTTTAAATTAAATTTCCAAGTCTATATCGGAAGAGGTAATAAAATATTTAAAAATCTTAAACAAAACAAGAAACAAACAGATTTATACAATAATTAATGTTAATTAAAAGAAAATTCTCACGCAACAACAATAAAATACCACGCCTCAACTAGAATTTCTTTTCATTCAATTATAATATGTATTCTACAATAGTTAGAGATCAAATCGAAAAATTGAAGCGACGAAGCAGCGGGAAAATCTAAATTGAAATAAGTGCATACAATTTTGAAACCAATCGTGTGAAATATAGGTAAACAACAATATATGGAGAACAATTGCCTATGGATGATGCTTTAAGCGGATATTAACGACGCGAGCCGAGTAGGTTTATTTAATGTTTGGATTTTTATGAAATTAAAGAGATGGAAAAGGCCAATACTCATGTGTGATACGGGTGATACGTGTATGAGACATAAACGCTCAAAATTTGATTTCGAATACTCCTTAAAACCATAGATAATAAAAGCCGTATGTAAATTACAAACTGTTAAATGACTCAATTCGTAAGTTGATTATTAATTATTTTTGTTCTAATTTTGTGAATGTAATCGTAACTGAAAGAACTGTAAATTGTTCAAGTATTGTACATGTTATTATATTAATTTCATTTAAAAGTTAATTTTTTTAAATTGTCATTTCAGTTGAAACAAATTAATTAACCTAACGTTGCATAGCTCTGCATCGAATTGTGTGAGTAGCACAAACTATTTGCCACTGCACCCAATTGTTTTAAATTTGAAGTATTCGAAAAGGAATATTTGAAAATGTCGAAAAAGACAGCTGTGCAGCCTGCTTTGCACAAAGTAATTATGGTTGGAAGTGGAGGAGTTGGAAAATCAGCATTAACATTGCAATTCATGTACGATGAATTCGTTGAAGATTATGAACCAACGAAAGCCGATTCGTATCGAAAAAAGGTCGTTCTCGATGGTGAAGAAGTTCAAATTGATATATTAGACACTGCCGGCCAAGAAGACTATGCTGCTATCCGTGATAATTATTTCCGAAGCGGTGAAGGCTTTTTATGTGTTTTTTCAATAACCGAGGATGACAGTTTCCAAGCCACTCAAGAGTTTAGGTCAGTATTTACACTATAACTGTATCGACTTGGAAAACCTGATTTTTATTTTGTAGGGAACAAATATTGCGTGTGAAAAACGACGAAAACATTCCATTTTTGTTGGTTGGAAATAAGAGTGATTTGGATGAAAAACGTAAAGTTACCTTAGCTGAAGCAAATAGCCGAGCACAACAATGGAATGTTCCGTATGTGGAAACCTCTGCCAAAACGAGAGATAATGTTGATAAGGTATTCTCGAAAAATCATATGCAATTTTCTAAAAATAAAAATGATGATTTGAAAAAAATACAAATATTGAGATTTGCTTAAAATATTGTTTCGGTATTGAGTACACTCGGGCCTCGTTTAACACGGTTGTGTGGTTCCACAGAAACCTCGTGTAGTAAAAATCCTTGTTATACAAGGTTTAAAGTTCATACAAAATTAGGCTTTGCGTCCCAAAATTTTATTTTATATAAATATGTATCGGTAATAAGCGATTATCTGCTTTTAGCGTTTAAATCTTTACGTATTTCTTTATAAGGTTGTGAAAATCTGTTGTGATTCCCTCTTGAGTTTTGAACTTTCCATTACATGATCCTTTTTAATAAAGAAAAAAATAGTGTGTGTACTTATGTTGGCGCGTGAAATATTATACTGTTTTAGTATAGTTAAAATATGTTTGTAATCCACTGCGGTAGCCTCTTTCGGTAGTGCCTGAACTGACACACCAGTTATAAGATTTGTGATTACTAAAATATGATACAATTTTAAACGTATGTCTTGCGGCAAAGACAAGGACCAAGAATATAAAGTTTCAAATATATCCATGTTAGTGGAATACAAATATAATAGTTATTGGCTAAAATTTGAACTATCATGTCATTAGTGTCAACTGTAATTTCGATTTCATTATTTCATTTAATTGCTAATTTTAGCAAATTTGTCAGTTAGGTTAGTGTTGGGCTGTGAATATTTCTCAGAATCGGATCCTCGTATCGAGCCAAACGGATTTTATTAACCTTAGAGTCGCTAAAAGACCTTAGTAGTTATAAAGCGACGGTAAATAACAATTTAAAAAAAAGAGAAAATCATACCATATGAGAATTAAATTAACAAAAAAATCGTCAATAGAATAAAAAACAAAGTAAAAATACAACGTTGCCAAATTTGACTGTACTAAAAAGAATTTGAGTCCAAATACATATTTAAGGGGTTACTTGGCTTTAAACGGGGAAAAATGGCCTATTTTTAAGAAATTTTTTCCTTATGAAAAATAAAATATTTTAAAAACAAACATATTTGGCAAAGAATTTCTGAAATTTTCGTTGAAAATAATTCAATACTCCATCACGTTATTTCTGGTGACCCTTCGAAAAAAAGGTGTGTTCGCGTTGACAGCAGAACTCATAACTGGAACATCCGTGAAAATAAGTGAAAAAATTACGTGTTTTAGTTAAGACCATTCAAAATATAAACTAGAACTTGGACGAAGGGAAAGAAGTGAAAAATGGATTTTTGGTAAACATTTTTACAAAAAAATCCGATGAAATTAGCTCTACGTTTTTATTAAAAGAGTTGTCGATGAAAAAAATCGCTCGTTCAAGTCCTTGTGAATTGTATCTCAAAGACCTGTTTAAAATTTCATCAAAATCGGTTGAATAGTTCTCGAGAAATCTTAACAACTGATTTTGAAAACACAGTTTCGAAAAAAACGCAACAATAGACGAGCAGCTACACCGATATACCTGCGGTATGCTGAGCTTCCCAAGGCTCTCCGAAACTATTTTTCGGATGAACTTGAAAATTTAGGACAATATTCTAGAGATGCTGTAGAAATTAATAAGATAATAAAAAAATCTTTTTTTTTTTTGAAGCCATGACACCTATGTAACCTTTTAAAGAGAGAATGAGTAGAAGGAAGTAATAGAAGTACTATTTGGGAATCAATAATGTCCGTCATAGAAGAGATGCGTGTTTAAATTTAAATTCAAGTTTCATTGTCTGTTCAAATTTTAGCTCATATTTCCAATTAAGAGAATTGAAATTTACCTAAAAATTATTTAAAATGCCTGCGATCGAATGTCGACCTGTTCGCGATCGACCATTTGCCCACTCCTGAATCCTGATATACAAGATGACATATCTCGTATTGTATATTATCGGCGAGTAGTACTGACATGGATACTAGCAAAAAGAGATACTACGGTTCTTCCGGCGCCATGATTTGAATTTGACGGATTCTTTCATTTGGACCCCTTATGTAAAGTTTTTTAGTACAAAAAATATAGGAGTAGCCACAAGCCATAGTTGAAAACAATAAACTTTTTTTTAAATCTTGAGAAATCCGTTTAAAAAGATGAAAAAAAATCATTTTTCAATTTTTACGTATTGATATCTCGTTAATTAAGCGAGTTGTCGAAAAAATGTGTACCTTCTTTTCGTTTTTATTCGTCGAGACCTATAAGAATCCGTCTTCAAAATGAGGTGCCGGAAAACCGTGGTTCTGCCTAGCAGAATAAACAGGGTAACGGATGACAGTGTTTCAAAGTCTCTTGATTAAAAATATACAAAACCGAATTTCGCACGTGTTTGGGGACAAAGTGATGAAATCTTTGCTAAATGAAAAGCAAAAGCAAATGTGGATACCATCAAAACCAGATTTACGAATAACCGGCAAATATTGGAATTAAATAAAAATATTTAAAAAAGATTTCAAAAACTTCGCTTATAATGATAAAATGCACTAAAAATTAAAAAATAAATGATTGAACTGAATCTTAGTACCTATTCCACCATCGATATTAGCCAAGTAATGAAAATCGTAAGCTATCTAGTTGTGCATCAAAACAAGGGATGTAATTTTGTTTACAATTTAAAAATATGGATCGCCCCTCGCTTTGATACGCAACTAGATAGTTTGAGATTCACAATAATTGGGTAATATCGCCTAAGTATCGATAGAGCAATTGATAATAAGATTCAGTTCATAAATTTATTTTTTACCTTTTCAGTGTGTTTTATCAATGCTAGCGAGGATGTTAAAATCTTTTAAAAAAAAAATTTTATTCTTTTCAGTCATTCAATATATTTTTAACATCAATTTTCTCAACCATTGTCTCAAATTGAGATCAATAGATGACATCTCAAATATGGCATTGCCATGCAAAATATCACTTTATACTGTATTGCGGTGGAGCCTAGCCCCCTCTCTTCTTAAAAACATTTATTTTAATTATAGAACTACCAACTACTAGCAAGAATTTATAATGCTATAATTAATACTTATAACAATTTATCTGCCATAAATGTCTTTATCTTCGCTGCACTCGGGGTCAGATTAACTATTTTCATATCTAAGACTAATTTACGAAAAAAGTTGAATAATGCAATATATTTTGTTTGGCTATAAAACAAACAAATCTTGAAATACAACATAGACTATATATTAGTTTTCTAATTTTCTTCAATACCCTCAAAATTGTGGATAGTTTCATCAAAATAATGGTAATTTTACTGTTAATAACTGGTACTAATAAAACTTCAATAGTCAAAATTTTAAAAGCCCTAGGATTTTTAATCACGTAGATTATCTACTTTGGGCTACAGTTTATCACAAATATAATAGTAGGTTGGAAATATTGTAACCAGTATACTATTTTTTTTGAAAATTACATTTTACAATATGTATAAGCCCACTAGCTTTGTTTGTTTACGAATAAAAGTTAGGGGAAGGATCTTATGGAACGTGGTATAGTTGAATACACCATTTTGAAATAATGGAAAACAGTCACTTTTTCGAAATTTCCCATGCCTTAAAACATTATATGCTTCAATAAAAATATTTGTAGAAATAAGGAAAACTTATAATCATGGGAAAAAGTTTTATCTAATTTATAGTCAGTTTCACTGCATATTTTCCGAACTACAAATTTTCCAATTGAATCGAATTTACATTCGTGATTTCGAAACGGCATACTTACTTCAAGTTCTATAGTTTCCTCTGGTTACGAAAACGTTCTTCCATTTCATTTAAATATATTTTTATAGATGACCCATAAAATTTAGTAAATTCAGCATATTTGACTTGGTAGATGATTTCAAATTCAAAAATTATAGAAACAATATATGAAGTTTTGATTTAAATACTTTTTTAAGTACTTGGAAAATTGTTCATTCTTGATTTCCATTAATTGAATTTTTTTTTTCTTTCATAGGTTTTTTATGATTTAATGCGAGAAATTCGTTCACGAAAAATGGAGGAAAATAAATCGAGTAATGGTCGAGGGAAAGATAAGTGTAAGAGAAAGAAAATGAAATGTATAATTCTCTAGATCAAAAATTTCGTGTACTTAACAAGCTGCTATCATCACCATTCTAACGTACTATATTTATTATATTTGGTATCTTTTAAGATTTTATTCTGTCCATCATTTCTTTACTTTATTCTCCGATTTTTAAAAATATTGTATGAATATTGTAAAAAAATCAGTTGCTTTTACATTTTATTATAATAATATTTATATATATATATATGCTAACATTTATTTGTTCTTTCTATTTTTGTTGCCAAAAATTTTTGTTGTTTGATATAAAAATTCGGTAAAGAATTTTCAAAATCGAAATAAAAAATTGTATGTAAACAATTATGAAATATTGGCTTAGATTTATAAGATAATTATAGATACATGTGGTTCTTATAAATCATTTTATTAGAAGCACATTGCACTGTGTACAAATCGCTTTTATGCTTTTCAAGAATAAATTTTTTTCAAAATTAATACAATGAACAACCGCAATATGACAGTTCCAATTTTATTATTTTATTGCAGCATTTTTTGTATATAATCACATCCATAATTATCCGTAGTTACCTTATTTATGTAAAATTTTGAATCTGAACCAAAAGACTAAACTTTAAATAATATTCAAAAATCATTTTATATGATTCTCTGGTCATTCACCTCAGGTTTTTACATTTCTAAACTAATTAAATAAATTAACTATTTAAATAAATAACTGAGAAATTTTTAATATAGCAAAGAAAATCGAATATTTTCTAAAAATAAATAAGGGCATTTTTATATATGTAGTCATATTTACATAAATAAGATAAATTTAAATAAAATTTGTCTAAAAATTAAGATTCATTTTTTTATTATATCTTGAAAAATGTCTTGGGATAAAATATATATCTTCAAGTTTTGCATTTTATTTTTATTATAATTTATAAATAAAATAAAACTTAACAAATTATATGCGAAATAAAACGGATTTATTTTTTAATGTATGTATGGAAATAAAAAGGTAAGTCAGTCCTTTCTTTTTATAATCAATGAAAAAAAATTTTAGTTGAATATTTATAACGGATTACTTTAGATTGGATTAAAATTTTAAAAAAAATATAACTCAATACCTACAAATGAATGATAAATTTTTAGAAAAATGAAATTCAACAAAATTATGACTATAACACATAAGAATTAAAATCTAAAAGTGTTACTAAATAAAACCTATTTTAAAGCAACGTAAAGGAATAGAATTATTTAAAGGTATAAAAGAATGTGATCAATATGATTCATAGTAAGTATAGGGGTACTACGGTTACTATGTATCCTGCAGAACAGAGAAAATTGTTCCTGTTAAAAAAAAGCATTTTTAAATGTAATGATTTCAAAATGCCTTTTTTTAACAGGGATCCTATTCTTTCGGCTTGGTTAATAATTATTGAAAGCACTCTAAAACTTTTATAGCATCAAAAAATCATTATAACGACAAATGATATTACATTAAAATAATCTGGAATTGAGGATTTGTATTTATGTATAAAATATTTTGTGATCTTATTTATATAATATAATTTACAAAAGAAAATAGAAACATAAATTTGAACAAAAACTCAAGTATATTTTTGACGTATTGCCCAGATACGCATTTCGGTTGCAAAGCAAACTTCCTTAGTGGTCATCAAGAGTATTAGATCGCGGGAGGAAGTTGCTTGGCAATCGAAATCTGGTATCTGGGCAATACGTTAAACATCCATTTGGTTGAGCTGTTTTGTTCAAATTTATGTTTATAGTTTTTTTTTTGTAAATTATATTACATACATAAATAAGATCGCAATATATAAGTTGTATAAACAGCATAACTGTTCAAAGTCAGCGAAAAAAATCTAATTTAATAGAGGATTTGTCTTATTGCTAGAAAACTTTGTTAAAAAGTGTTTTAGAACAAAGTAATTAAAAAACGAATTAAAATATTTAGAAGAAAAATAATGCTATTAATAATGAATATTATTAAAAGACATCATATTAATCTCTTATTTTATGGTAACAATTTCAGTTCAGCGACATAAAAAATCCAACACTTTCCTCGCTTTTGAGTTCTTTATACGAATTGTTAAAATACAATTGCATATTTGTCGTATTTATTTTTTTTCTTTTTTTAAATTTTTATTCCCTGAAACAAAAATCTCGTGAAATCTATTTAAATTGTGAAATAGTACCTTCTTACCGTCTTTTTCTATTTTTTAGAAGCCTTTTCTTAGAGTTCCTCAGCTCGAAAAGGACTATTGTTATCCATTATTATTTTTAATTCTAATTAATCAAATTTGCTTCTATGAAAAATTTTAACATACTTACGTTTAAGTCCCTAGGTATTGTTCCCATTATACGTCCAGGTGATCTTAGAAAACTGGTATATCTCAGCCAAATGGGATATAAAAGTTGTTTTTCTTCCTTTCCATATTTCTTACATACATTTGATTGAGTATTAATTTCAATAATATGAAAATTAACTTTTACTTTAATAAAACGTACATGCACTAGCAACTATACAAACACGTATTTTAATAATTAAAAATCAAAAAAAGAAAGGGTCTAGTTCTTCAAATGCTTCCTCCCCCTATTAGTTCGGAGAAAATACTGCTCAAGTTTCTGCTCGAGTTCTTGATCACACTGATCTAAAATTTAAAAAAATAACTTCTTGTTACGAAAAAGTAATATAAGGCTCTTAAAAATGCACTTATATTAGTGTGTCCTAAAATCACTTACAGGCATATTTAATCATATAAACTATTTCAAATTACAATATTTCTTTTGGTACCGGTTCCGAAATTTTTAAGCTGAACATTTAAACCGCTGTTGAAGTTGTGTTCATTTTTTATATTTTGATTATATATCACTGAAATTCGTAGTTAGTGCAGTGTTACAGTAAGTAGCCTAAGTACCCTCAGGGGTACGAAAAAAGTTAAGTAAGGACATGCGCTATACTATATTTTGGCTGCGTTTGGTGCAACAAGAGGTTCAGACAAGTCATATAAAAATTTTATAAAAGATGCAAAGATGTCAACATTTTAAGAAACGTTAATCTAGCCAATTTAGCGAACCATTGAAATCTTCGGATTTTTTAAAACGCCTTTAGATTTCTTTAACAGTTGGGTTCAAATTTCTTCTTAGCACAGTCAAATCTGGCAATGATGCATTTTCTACTTTATTTTTTATTCTATTCGCGATTTTTTGTTAATTCAATTCTAATATGGTACACTTTTCTCTTTTGTAGCAAAATTGTTGGAACGAGTGTACTTTAGCACACCCACAATCTGGCAACGTTGCATTTTCGACTTTGTTTTTAATTTAATTCGCAATTAAATCGATCCATAATGAAAATTAAGCCACAAAAGATAGAATTATACCATATTAGAATTGAATTAACAAAAATATCGCAAATTAAATTAAAAACAAAGTCGAAAATGCAACGTTGCCAGATTGTAAGTGTGCTAAAATACACTTGAGCCAAAATTTTATTATAAACCGATTTACTTGATATAAAAAAAAAGTATAAAATGCAACGTTGCGAGATTAGACTGTGCCTAAACTAAAACTCGAAATTTTGTTATTGAAGTGATAAATAAGGTAAGTAAGAATTTCCAACTTTTAAAGGAATGGGGGGGGGATATACCAGAATTTATACATGCACATACATAACACTATATAAAAAAAAACAAACGAAAAACACATTCACACATTCTCAATTATACTTCCTTTTAAAATTTTCAATTACTTTGACTCTACAAGTATTCATTAATCCAAATAAGATTTTTTCGCTGACTTTGAACAGTTATACTGTGTATACAATATATAAAATATATTGCAGTTCAATTTATGTAGTATAATTTAACACAATAATATACAAAATCAATACAATAATATACAAATTTAATATAATAATATACAAATTTAATATAATAATATATAAACTCAATATAATAATATTTAAAAAATCATACCTCCAACATAAATTTGAACAGAAGTTCAAACAAAAATATTCGTGACGTATTACCCAGATACGTATTTCGATTGCCAAGCAATCTTCATCAGTGGTCATCGAGTAGCTTGGATCACTCCGTAACTTCTATGTGATGATTCACCACATAGAATCATCACATAGAAGTTACGGAGTGATCCAAGCTACTCGATGACCACTGATGAAGATTGCTTGGCAATCGAAATACGTATCTGGGTAATACGTCACGAATATTTTTGTTTGAACTTCTGTTCAAATTTATGTTGGAGGTATGATTTTTTAAATATTATTATATTGAGTTTATATATTATTATATTAAATTTGTATATTATTATATTAAATTTGTATATTATTGTATTGATTTTGTATATTATTGTGTTAAATTATACTACATAAATTGAACTGCAATATATTTTATATATTGTATACAAAGTATTCATTAATTTTTGCTGTCTATTTTTAGTATTAATGAATAATTTACATAAAGTTATTATAATCAAAAGTACAACCTATGATCATGAGCGTAGCCAGGTACAGGCAAATGGTAGTTGTTGTCCTCTAGGACTTACCCCAGGACGAATCTATGTATGTTGAGTGTACATAGAGATATTGTACAATATTTGTAAATAAAGAAAAAAAGTGAGCTAAATCATAAGACAAACTATATTATACTATAATGTTTTGTAAAAATAAATTTCTTTTGTAACATTATTAATTTTTCTCATTTCCTTTTCTATCGCTCAATATATCCATATTTTAGTTATTACGCTATAACACGTACGGAGAATTGTAGCAGAATGTATAACTTTTGATTTCCTAGTAAACCGGTAAAATATAATCGATTTTTATAAAACTGCTTTTCCTTTTTAGGACAGTTCAAAACTACTCATTTAAGTTATTAAAATATGTTTACAAAAATCATTAGGAATACAAGTATGCTGATGAAATCAAAATTTACAATACATTAATAAAAAAAAATGTTTCGAAATTTATTTTTAGTAGATTCTTTTTTATTTAAATATATATTTGAACTTATATAAATTATTATAATTTAAAAGAAGCAAATTTCAACATTAATGACTGCATTGAAAAATTTCCTTTAGTCTTATATTTCTCTTTAAATAACTTAATTTTATTAGTACTCTTTTAATTTTTACAAAAACAAGTAAAAACTGAAAATTAATAACGCTGTTTTAAAATTAAGTTTAATAAGATTTATATCTAAACCAAGGAACTCTTGAAAATATTCTCTTTTTTTCATTCGGAAGCAATCTATTTCACATTTTTCAATATACATACAGCCATATGTTTTTGTTTTAATTCAAATATAAACGAGGATACAAAAAGTTCATACGTTTATATTTGTATTTAATAGTATAACTTCGTTAAATCTTTCAGTGCATGACATATTGATTTGGTTGAATCAGATCTGGAAAAAATGTTTTATTTTATATATAGAAGTCAATGATATTATAATAAATAATTACCGTATAACAGAGACATGAAAATCAAGCAACTGATTCCGAGTAACTGTAATACATCCACCACTACTTTCTGTAGGTAAAGATTGAAGTGATTGTTCTAACCAAGTGTTAAAAGCTTTTGGATCAGCATTCATAAGTTCCAGAAGAACATCAGCAACATCCGATAACATATGAGATTGTAAATAAAAAATACTTGCATAAATCAAGTTATTCACCAAAGTCTGTGCGTTTTGCTGTAATATACTTTGTACAGCTGTTCTTCGTAACTCAAAATCTGGACGCAATTCATGATTGCGACCTGCATGTATTAAATCACAAAAAAATTTCATAACCGATGCATTAGCATCTCGATGGTCTAAACTACATGCAAGTAATGCACATTGTACGATCGCCGGCAGTGCAGGACTTTGTAAAAACATAACAGAATTACGTTGTAAAAATCGAGTACACAATCGGAAAAAGTCATCAACTGTTTCCGGATGATTTTTTAATCCATTTTCTTCTTGTAACCGATCGAACGTGGGCTGAATAAACGCAGAGAGCATTTCTAATAAAATTGGTACACATGCCATATCAACAGCATATTCATCCACAAGAATGCTCCCCAAATATAAATAACAAGAATGTTTATGTAGTGAGTACAATCGAGTCATTTGCTCGACTAAGGGTTGAACTAAATACACCCCTTGTTTACCTACACATCGTATAGCATATCGTAAACATCTGCAACATCTTTCCATAATTCTTAAATCCGACTGATATTTATCACAAACTTTTGATAATAGAGGCCACATATCACCTATAACAGTTTGGCATGGATGAACCTTGCCATTTTGAACCTTAACATTGGTATTTCTAAATATTGAAGATAAACGATCCAACCAAATAACTGGGTCGGATTTTGTACCTCTAACGGGAATTATATCGTTTTCAACCAATTCCATTAATGGATTGGATTGTAGAAGACATAATTCCTTCATTGCCTGAGGTAATTGCTCAAAAGGCATACAGCTAACTATATCTGCAACTCCTTTTAAAAGGCCTGTGACTTGTTCGTTTGTAACAGAAAATGAGTCTACTTGACGTAAAATTTGAAGAAGACCAACAAAATGCGTGGGCATATGTAGTTTACAAGCTGTACAAATACTTTGCAATGCCATTGCAGCTGCTCCAGCTATTCCTGTACATTGTAAACTATATAACAAAAAATTTAATATCGGTTCTAGAGACGATGAATGTTTATCAATCCATTCACATAATTCTCCAATTAAAAGTACGGATGTATATCGAACTGCAGGATGAGTATTGGGAGGTAAACTTAATATAGCTTCAACGACTTTTGGAACAATTTCATTTTCCTCCCTGAAATGAAAATTAATATAAAAATGGTAGTCACATCAAAACCAAAATTTTAGTTATCTAAAATATCGATAAAACCTAATTTTCTTAAATGTAACAAGGTTTTGTATTGCAAAACAATGTTTTTAAATATGTTCACTAAAAGAGCAAAAGGCTAATTACATAAGTATTAATAGTTATTGTATTTTTTAGTATTAAAATAAAAAATATAAAAAAACAATTAGAACAAAAATAGTTATGTGTTGAAAAACGTAAATTGATTTTAAAAGCAATGAACAAAAAATAGGAAATATTTCAAATATTGATGGACACATGATCTCAAATAGTTTGATCCTGAAACATCGGCTCTTAGGTACTTGATCAAAATTTCTTGATTGCACTTAAACTCGCATTGCACAGCAAAAGATAAAAATATGTCAGTTAGTCGTATACGTGTTAAGTGCGATTTGTTTTTAAAATTGTTTCTTTTTTATTGAAATTCAACTAAAAATTAATCATTTTAAATTTACGAGTGCTACAACGGAAACGACCGAAGTTCACGGGCAAGTGACGTCGATGTTCTTTCGCTGTCTATTGCTATGTACCATATGTACCGAGTGTCTGATCGAAACTAGTTTTTACGGCCGAAACCGAGGCCCGAAGCCAATAACTTTTTTTATATCGAAAATGGTACTACCAGATCTCTCACTACGAGCTCTGGCGTCGTTTTATCTTCCGTTGGTAGGGAAAACGATTTCGACCGAAAAACCCAGTTTCAATGGGACACTAACACAAAATTTTTATTATTTTAAGTGTCTTAAAAAATAATACATACAAAAATGTAAAAATTTTAATTTTTTTTTTGATATCGCAATATGTATAAAACGATACCATTAACAATTACGTGTTTGCCTTTTGAATAAATTTCAATTTTAAGAAAATTTTATCGTTATTTCAGATACAAAATGATATTTATATGTATATTTTGATAAATGATATTTATACTTATATGTATCTTTCGAGTTGTGAAATGGATAGCTCACTTGCCAAATCGATTAACTTATTAAACAAAAAATAAAAACAATTTCAAATTTTACTAGCTACCATGTGTTATTCTTGAAGATAAAAAAATATATATAAGAAACTAGCTGATATCCGCGCCTTCGTATGCGTAACATAAGTGTTGGTTTTATTTTCTTTTTAGATTTGCTATTTGTCGTGGTATATGGAAATTTTTATTTTGTATATTTCTTTTACGAAGGAAAATACACGATTTGCACGGTTTTAAAAACGTATTTACTATAAGCTTCATTACTATTCCTTTTTCATTAATATTTTCTTATTGATCAACTCTCGAGGTTTATAAAGAACAATTTTACAAAAATAAAAAAAAAAGTTAGCGTAAGATTTGAACCCATGTCTCTTTAATTATAGTATTATAGCAGCAGGTATGTACACTAATGCCTTATTAACACATTCATAAATGTTATTATGTTTGTTTGTATATAAAAATGTTTGTATTTCAAAGAAATGATTTTTTTGTACTCCAAAATGAATTTACTGTGCCAGTTATTCGTTTAACGAAAAATATTAATTTGTAACTTTTAAATAATTTTTCAACGATATATAACTCGCCTGTCTAAAATATATTTTTTTTCATGCTTCAGTTGTTACGTAGGGGATAATTTCTATTATTATTTTTAAGGCATGTTAAATAGCCTAATGTGAGTGGGTAATTATGTTCTATATTAAGTTTCCAAGTTTCATTAAATTCGGTTGTTTCGTTCTTTAGTTATAAAAAGACACACAGACAGATAGATAAAAATTTTAAAAATATTTAATTTGGAATAAGGGCTTCTTGAAACAAATATTGACCCTAAAATTAAAAAGTACAAATAGACGTAAGAATTTTATGTGTTGGCATAGATTAAGAGGATAAGACTAAACCTAGTGCTTTTACACTAAAATTTATAATTTTTCCAAAAAAAAAAAGCTAATCGATGTGGTAAATACAGCATCCAATGTGTCGTAAAACTTTGTAAACCTAAGTTTTACGTGAAATATTTGAATCTATTTAAAAACGTAACTTCGAAAAATTATGTTTATTTGATGTTTAATTCGCATAGTACGTAGTACTCGAGAGATACATGTTTTACAATATGATTTTATATAGACTTACGGAAGGATATTTTTGGCAACAGCTTGCATTATAAATAACGCAGCTTCAGTTCGGTCCCATGTAACATCAGGTGCTTGAAGACTTAAAAACATTTGTCGAAAACAATTGCTGCTCCCAACGATAAATACAACGTCTTTAATAAGTTCGGAAACTTTTTGTCGAAAATCTTTAAAATCATCACCGTCTTCCAATAAACTTTCATGATCGGTTTCTATTTGAGCATGACGGCACAGTGCATTAACTAACCGATCGATATAAGGTCTAAATATTTCAATTAAGGCATCACTGTTTCTTTGGTACAATTCCTCACTGAGTCTGTACCATAAATTAAATGTAATTTCTGCAACCTCGTATTCATGATGACCAACACACGCAAGCACGACATCTAATACCTTGATGCCGTAAAATTGATTTGTTTCATTCGTCTGACGAATCATTCTTTCTAGTAAAGATTCGCCGAGTTCCGTAAATATACGACAATAGTTGATAGATTTTTCTTGATATTCATTCGCTACCGACATATGATAAGTTTCTTCCAAGCCCATAATGGCAATAAACATTTGCTGTTCGAGGTTTTCCACATTATTTTCTTCTAAAGATTGAACGAGAACGCAGACACAGTCAGCTGCAGCATCATGTAAAGAGGTGGCTACTTGGTGGTTGGTGAGAACTTGAAATGCTTTAATTAAAACAACATTTTCAACGATATTATCTAATTTGATGGCATTGACTGAAATCCAAGATGTGAAACATCGTAAAATTTTTACATCAATTGCAATATTATCGTTACTATTTGTAAGACACACACGGAGTAATTCACTAACTGTTGGAGCACATGCACTTAACTCAACGAGAACATTAGTTCTTCGGTTTGCTCCAAGTCGTAATGACCGAGAGCACACTTCTTCAGGCATTACTGTTAATATTTCTAACAATGGCCAAATAACTGACGGTGAAAATTTGCTAATTAAATCTAGAACCGGCTTTTCCCAAGATGCCATTTGTAAAGCTAAATCCGCTAATGCTAAGCATAGCTGTGTGACAATAATTGAATTGGTTGCTTCATTTATTTGACTAATATGATCTAATAGTGAATCCCGTAGCGAGAAATGTGCTTCTGCAGGCAGTTCATGAAACGAATGTTGAATTTTCGTTCTCATAGTTTGTGCAGCAAAATAACACGACTCCAAATCCCGTTTCTCTCGTAACATTTCATCAGCTATTTTCCACGAGTAAACCTGAACAAGAAGCGTTTCTTTAGTTGAAAATATTGAAATTTACTTAATTATGAATGCATAACCAAAGTAATATCAAATCACTTACAGATTTTTGTAATTCGCCCAACCATTTAGATGCGGTTTCTTTTTCCGTTGGATTGGGATTTTTGTACAATGTATTAACTGCCTGGTACACGACGTCAATTTGTGGTGCTTGATCCATATTTTTAATTAGATATTATTAAATGAAATTATCGATCCATAAAACTTTCGTCTGTCAAAAATTGTAATAAGCATGAGAGCGATGAGTGCTTCTTGAAATCAAATTGTCTTGTCGTTTATTGCCAACCTAAATTGTAGGAAACTACTATCAAATCTAAAAGTTCCTATTGGTTTAATTTTCCCAATTTTCCCATTAGCCACAGTCCACTTGTATATCCTACGATCATTTTTATTTTCTATCCTCCTTTCTCCAAATATATTCAACAGTCTACTACTGCAGTTTTGTATCGTAAAAATCTGTAATCACGCTTCAAATATTCCTAAAGTTAAAGTCAAAGGACCGTAGTTTTGGTGTACATCAAAATTGATCAAAATCAACATAACTTAAATCAAGAATATTAAGTTCATTAAGTTATTAAAAATATTTAAAAATGTTAAGCATATTAAAATAACGTAACAATGAATTGGAAAACCATACATACTACTCAAGAAGGTCCTGCAAACGCGTTAGCGTTAAATAAGGATTATTCTCAAGTAGTAATTGCCGGAAGAAATGGTATGAAATCTATGTGGAACTAATCATTTCAATATAACATTTTCCTCTTTATATTTCAGTGTTTAAAGTTTTCCATATTAAAGAAGATGAGTTTATTGAACATTGCAATTTACGTGTTGGAAAGAATTTGAATTTAAATTTCTCCTGTAATGATGTCGCTTGGAACAACATTGATGGTATATTTTTTTTCTAATAAATTTATTTGCTTGTATTATTTCTGTTCTGTATTATAAAACTGAATCAGAGAATTTATCTTAGAAGTGTGAACTTCCTAGATTGTTGCGAACCTCATATTAAAACAAAAATCAATGTTTCATTGGTAATTTCGACTTATTCAGGTTATTGTTGTCAATAACTGATATCACTGTATTTGGTTCATATACCAAAGATTTTTCGTTTAGTTCAACTGAACCTATCTTTTGAAATTCTATTAACAACCAAATAGATTGCAATAATAATTTAGAAACACCTGAAGAAATCAGAATAAGAATAAAAACATTAGTCTCTGTGTTAAGTAATGATCGTTGTTTTTATTTAACGTCCACACTGGTAGGATTAATCTTACTATTTAATTTTAGTTTTAAGACTCCATAATCTTGACATTAGCATTACTAAACAAATCATTAATTTTAAAGGATTATCTTCGTTAGGGTTTTTCATTTAATACATTAGTTCTATACTACTTACTTTTTTATCTTGAAACCCTTCAAGAGAACAATTTAATAGATGAAAGGGGTAATTCAAAAAGTAACTTATCCAGAGTTTAAGTTTATCATGTAGCAATTAACATATTATGTTTATGTTGAAAAGCATAAGAGTATTAGAAACGCTTTTGCTTAATGGAATACTTATTTAAAAATATTGGAAAACACTGTGTTCCTTTTTTTTGCTTTTTAAAAAACTAATTAACATCGAAATTGAATCCTATCAAACTATTTTCTCTATTAGGAATATAGTTTTTTAAGCGAATAAATAATCTAAGTACACAATTCCAAATTTTGCATTACCAATATTAGGTCATATTAGTAACTTTGTTAACTTTCCCACCAGTTATCCTCAGTATCCTGTACTAAAAAGCATTTTTTTCCAAATAAATATCCATGTAATAGTAAATAAAGCTTTAAAATAATTAAAATTGATACCAAGTGTTAATACTCTTGATTCTAAGGCTCATGTCTCTTGTAGGGGTGTCAATATTTGGAAACATTGCATTTCTACTTTGTTTTTAATCTAATTTGCAAATAACTTATATCATTTAACAACAAAAGAGAAAATTATACAATATTAAAATTGAATTAACAAGAGAATCGTGAATAGAATAGAAAATTCAACGTTGCTAGATATTAACGTCCCTAAAAGGAAGATGAATTGCAAAATTAACAGTCCTAATTCCTAACGCAAAATTAATATTCCTAAAGGAATTTTTTTTAGTAATTTTCAAGAAGCAAATATAGCTTTCTTCTTTTTTTATTAAAAACTTATAATAAAAGATTTATCGAAGTAGATTTATTTCGATTTTGTTACATTGAATTGACATTATTTATTGATATATTATTAATAAAGAGTCAATTATAGTAAGTTTTTTTAATTAAAATTAATAATAAATAAGCCAATGCTAAACCTAAAAACAAGACTAAATGCCTAATCCCAATCGAAAGATATTATTTTTTGTGGATTAGAAAACTTAGCTTGTTACTATTGTCTGCATGGCATCTATACATAAGTCGCATACTTCAAAAACGATAAATTGTAGAAAGTTACAATTTTCTTTTTAAGTTTATTGTAGTATCGAATTGTGTATCTTTTTTTTTGTTTGAAATCAACTGGTTCAAATATAATACCATATAAATTTTGGCACAGTAATTTTAATTATAATATTTCACATCTGTTCTCAATAATCTCTGTTCTTTCAGTAATGTATAATAAGTGGTACTTGTTTTCATTGATTTCAGTTTTATATTATTATTATTAGAAGATAAAAAGATAAACTGCGGAAAATATGCACTTTTCACTTACGTACTAGATAAGGCTTGTCCAACATCTCGACTTCGCGTCTACATCGCGACTCCAACGACTCGCAAAGGCTTTTTATCCAATCCGTAAGCTTGGTAAATTTTAAGCCATCTACGTATAATTATTGCTATTGCTTTACTATTGAACATTTTCTTTAGCCCTCTACGAGAATAAAAATCTTAAATCTGGCCCTCCACAAAATCATGTTGGACACCCTTACACTAAATGCTTAGCTATAGATTTGTAGATTATTGAGATTTTTAAATTCGATAGAGAAACGAGACCATTTTTATAAATAAAATCCTAATAGAAGTTATGTTTATGAAATACATTAATATTGAAAGATTATGAAAAATATAAAAATTCTGTAAGGAAACAATCATAATGGTTCCATTGACGGAACTTTTTAGTTTTTGAATTTTAACTTTTGGTGAATCGTACTTATGAAATTTGATATTAAAAGAAATATATTTTTTGATGATTATGATTCTAAAATAATTTCAATATAGTGAGACATAAATGTATGCCCGAGTACAAGGAAGTTATGTAATACACAAATAATATTTTCAACATTTTTGACTTAAGTTTATTATTGAAATTCAACTTTAACAAAGAAGTAATTTAAGGGACATTAGTCCATTTTATGGTGAGATTGTGTCTCCACTTCATGTGGTACCCAAAATGGTGCCTTCACCAAAAAAAAAAAATATCAGTTATATACTTGTGTGGCTTTAACGTATAACGATGAATTCTGTATAAGGGGGCATCCATTAATTGCGTGAGGTGTTTAGGTGTTGAGCAAAATCTCGCATAATCTCACGTGAGAAAGAGGATGGTCTCTGCAAATATCACGTAATTTTTAAAGTTATTTTTTTAAATAAGTTTAATGTAATTGAAGCATAGATTAACTCATTTACATTACAAATACACATTATGAAAAATCTCATATAATATTACGGGAGGGGGCGAGCAAAACGTCACGAAATCTTACAAGGGGGGATGGCAGGTCGAAAAATAGCTAAAATTGTCTCGCGTAATTAATGAATGCCCCCTAAGGATTGACATTACCTTTAATTTAACGAAATAGGGTTCATTATTCAATACCAATCCAATACTCTACAATCTACCTTCTACGGAATTCAACGTCAAACGTTGAAGCAAACAATCAATTCGCCGGATTCTGTGAATCCATTAGATTTAGGAATTTTATTTTTAATAATGTCGTTTATTAAACATAGAGACTTGGTACTTCCAAAACAAAACAAATTCTAAATATTTATCCATACTTGAAAATATCTCCTTATTTTTATTTTACCTAATATATCGAATTTAATATTTTAGATACCATACTAGCTACTGCTGCGACAAATGGAGCCGTTGTAGTTTGGAATTTAAATAAGCAAGGACGATCGAAGCAGTATCATGTTTTTAACGACCACACTCGTACAGTCAATAAAGTTAATTTTCATATGAGCGAGGCTCCATTACTTATTTCTGGTTCTCAAGATGGAACTATGAAATGTTTCGATTTGAGGCAGAAAAAGGCTATAAAAACATACTTAAGCAATACAGAAAGTGTACGAGATGTTCAATTTAGTCCTCACAATTGGCACATGTTTGCTGCGGTCTCAGAAAATGGAAATGTCCAATTGTGGGACATTCGAAAGGCTGATAGATGTGTTCAGGGGTACACAGCTCACAGTGGTCCAATTTTTGCCTGTGATTGGCACCCAGAAATGACATGGCTTGCCACAGCAAGTCGAGACAAAACAATTAAGGTGCTAAAATTTTCTTTAATAAAATATCCCAAAATTAAAAGAAATTATCATTTTAGGTTTGGGATTTAACGGGAAATAAACCAACTTTGGAACAAACTATTCACACAATTGCTTCGGTTGGACACGTTAAATGGAGACCACAAAGAAAGTTTCACTTAGCTAGTTGTGCTCTTGTAGTCGATTGTAGTATTAATGTTTGGGATATACGTCGACCTTATATACCATTTGCCTCATTTGAGGAGCATAAAGATGTTGCTACTGGTGTAGCATGGAAAGGCAATCCTCATTGTTTCCTTTCCACAAGTCGAGTAAACTACAAATTAAATTTAGTGAATTATATCAATATTGAAATATTTTTTTGTAGGACAATACTTTATATCGTCATGTTTTTTCGGATGCCATTCGACCTGACAGTAAAGCAAATGTTCAAGGAATATCTTTAAATAATAAAGGAGATATCGTTTATGCTTGCAAAGTTAATACATTTCAATCTAATAATAAATCGACGGGGTATATAAAATAATAATACCACAATTGATTAAATTAGTATTAATTTATATTAACTATTTATAGGAAATCAAAGTTCAATAGTGAAGATTTTCATCGTGCTTCCAGTACATTGCACCGCTTTACAAATAAATTAGCTGGGCAAGACACATTTTATAAATGTGCTACAAATTATTTATTACAAGGGAAAACATTATCAGAAATGTGTGAACATAATGCGGCTGTAGCTAAAGAACTTGGAAAGCATCATGTAAAATATTTTTGTTACTATTGAAATAATTATAACCCTAGAACCCGCAATGACTAGACCTTCATTATTTTATAAAAACTGAAAATTGTCTTCAGCAAGTCTTTAACACAGGCAAGAAGTAAAAATTTTCAAAACTGTCCCGGTCTCGACGATAAAATTTTTGGATAGTTGTCCAAGTAACATATAAAATTCAGTGCCTATTCTATGACGTAAGTAAAATTATAATTTATTAAAGCTTAGGGATGTCTGACAGAGGGTTGAAATCGTGCGTCTGGTAATGGAAGATGTGATTTCTAATATTATTCTTAAAAAAATATAAAAAACTGGCCTTTATACTTTGACGAAAGTAAGCTTCTATTTTATACACCTTTGCTACCTGTTAGCTGCCAAAGTAACCACCATTACTTCCATAGTCGCTGATCGTTTTTGATCGTTACTTGTGTTGGAGATATGCGCAGAGAAATTGTAAACTTTTATAAAATAACAAAGGTCTGGTCGTCGCGGGCTTTTGCTTTATTAATTTAATGAAAGAATTTTTTGCAAAAATATAAATGAAATACAAACATTGATATGTATATATGATAAACCGTGCCACGAAATATAAATGATAGGAGAACGAATGCTATATTGCAAAGTCGTCCACGAAATGAGGGCATAGTGCACGTAAACAGCGCTTGCAGTTACTGCTAGTGTGGCTTGTCATTTACTGTACAGCGGACTATCCATTTATACAGATTAGTGAATGCAAACTATTAATTGACCAAAGTACGATGTTTTATTTCCGAAAGCAAGCACTTGCAGAGGTTAAAAATTGATGATAATACATCGTGCTATACGCACGTAACCCACAATTTTATTCTTTACATCAGTTACATCATAATTTATAATATTTTAAATTAAAAGTATTATTTTTTTTTAATTTTTAAGGTCTATGTAGTATGGAACGTAATCCGAACATTGTATGGAAAAGAATCGAAATCTTTAACTGATTGTCGTGAAGATATTTCCTATCCAAATAGTCAATTAACCGTTAATTCAAATATGAATTACGATCATTATCAAACCGTGTCAGAAACTGATCAATATTCAATGAAAGAAGGAGAAACACCCATTGGTGGTTACAGCGATGATACAGAAAATGATGAATTTAATGAGACAAATGAAAAAAAATCAGTGCGATTGAACGGTTTAACAAATTTAACGTCTTATCAACCTGGAGCTTTAGCACCCCGAGGAGATTTTATATTTGGTGAGAATGAACTTGATAACGAATTTGATAGAATGAGTTCTGGTATTGGATTGAAAATGTCCCAAATGCAAAATGATAATCAAGACTGGACATTGCCTAACGAAGCTTTTGCACTTCGACATGAATTACAAGACCGTTCTCCTCCACCGGAACAGTTTCCGAATATTCCTCCGGAACTGCATGAAGATACACCAACTGTTACTGTCGAAGATCAACCGCCCTCATTATTGACCGTTTCCGGAGTTCCAACAATTGTTCCGTGGGATCCTAGTCAGATTGTCGTTGAAGCATTAAAATATCATGCCACCATGAGCGATGTTCAAACAGCTGTATCCGTTTTGCTAGTGCTAGGAGACTATCGTCCAAGTTATAAAATTCTTGACGAAGCTATTCAAGAACAATGGATGTTGGGATATATAGATCAATTGGCGCAACATCGATTGTGGGATGTTGCTGCTCAATTAATAAAACTTTCTTGGATACCTAGTGTTAATCAACTAAATCAGCAATCAACTACGATTTATACATGTTGTGGAAAATGTTCAAAACCTTTAAATCGCTCAGGGTGGATTTGTGACCGTTGTCATTCTACTGATTGCGCTATGTGTAGCATTTGTCATCAAATAGTTAAAGGGTTGTATGTTTGGTGTCAAGGATGTTCCCATGGAGGACATCTATTGCATATAAAGCAATGGATCGGAAAAAATAAATATTGCCCAACAGGCTGTGGACATATGTGCGAATATAGTTAATTTTAATTCAACTTATATCTGTTACCGTTAAGATATACATTCACTTTAATTCTTCCCTAATTTATTTTAGCTTACACTTCACTTAATCTTAGGTAATACAAAACATTTTTAAATTAATTTTGTCGTTGTTACGCAAATACTTGTTTTACATTTTCGATGATCTATTCAGAAAGACGAAAAATCGTTCAAAGCAATCAATACTAGTACCAGGGATTGCAATATTCGGTACTATTTAAATTTTAATACCGGTAGTAGGAATTTTAGAAAAACAAAGAAACCACAAGCGTTTCTTTCAACGTCTTTAATTTCAACTTTGTATTTAGAGCCTAGTTAATTTTACCCGTTAGAGCGACAAAAACAAAAACGTATACTATTTTGCTATCATGGCGATCTCAGAACATAAAATGGAAATAATTCAAAAAAATTCTAGTAAATACCGAAAAAACGGTATATAAACTTGTGAATACCAGTATTACAAAATTGTATAAATGGCTCAAAATACCGGTAATCGGTATCCCGGTATTGCAAACCCTAACCGGTACCAAACGTTCATTTTTTGCAATCAATCCCAAAGCACCAAATATTAAATTAAAAAAAATATTGAAAAGGAAAGTCGGTTGAAGATTAAAGCTTCTACCAAACTATCTAAAGATTTATTTTATTGCCCAGAAGCAGCAATATCCTAAACAATTAAAATAATTAACATAAATTATAAGAATATTAAAAATTCATTATTTAGAGAAATCACATCATATGTAGCAAACATAAAAACGCTCGAAATTGGTTGATTATCATAAGGTCAAAGGCCTGAAACTCTTCAAATTTTCAATCAACAAAGTCAAGAAAATAAAAAAAGTCTTATAATATTGATTGTTGCAATCCTCCGCCACCATATTCCCAATGAACGATACACAAGTCGTGTGCGTTTGTATAAGTTAGTATATTTTTGGGGGCTAACACTAGTCTTCGAATTCGGTTGTTTTTTAAATGAAAAGCTTCGGCCGGAACCTTTTGAAATATATACTTTAACTAGCACAGCCCTGTTAATGTATAAATTAAGGTTTTTAATATTTTAACGGTAACATTTCAAAAACAATAATAATAGCTTCTTATTCTGTGAAAAGTGAAAATAGTTACAGTTTTAAAAGATAAACAGTTTTTCAATATTCGTATCAAATGTTTTATTCAATTATTTAATATTAGTGTATATATATATATATATATATATATATATATATATATATATATATATATATATATAACTTCGTACAATTAAAACAATTATGTAAATAGATAACAAAGTTTAAATTATAATTTTTAATTTTGTAACATTGTTCTAAACCCTTCGTGTATAAAACTTTAATTTTAATTTATTTGTTGAAAAAGTGTGATTGTTAAAAATATATTATAACTATTTTATATATTTAATAAAAATGAATGTACATAATTAATTATTTGACTATCTTAAAAAAGGTATATAAAATAAAATACTGAAAATACTTAAGTTTTTATGTAAACTCACTATCACTATTAGATAGAAGAAATTTTGTCTTACAATTATTTTGTCAAAATTACTTTCATTTCATTTTTGAAATTTTATCTTTATTTCTACCATTTAAACAGAAAATAATGTTGTGTAATTGATGTTAGTTACGTATTTTTTGATATCGAGGCATCTCAAGGCAACGTTTTATTGCTATATTACTCCCTAGGTTGAGCTGAAAATTTCAACCGCGATTAATAAGCCGGAAATTTATTATTTTCTGTTGTTTTACTTAAACCGGGTTCAGAAATCGGAAAGAAAGAGAATATCTTTTATTTATCAATTTATTAGCCATTCTTTTTAATTTTTAACCAAAATTAAAAGAAAACTTTTTATTTTGAAGGCATCTAAATATTTTTTGATAAAAGCAAAAAGTGCAGCAAATTGTTAGAAATTTTCTTAAAAAAATATCTATAAAATAAGGGAAGCGTTATAAAAAATCGATCAATTGAATCGTGTTCGATTTGTTCATATATACCTGTTGTTTCTAAAGCAACAAAATATCAACATCAGTTTACCTGCCATTGATTATTTCGCTAACTCAAAACGATTCTAAAGTAACCATGACAAAATAGTTGCATGACTAAAAAGTCACCTATACCCAATCGGTATTCTTTTAGTCTAACGATTTGTAAAGCAATACTTGGCAGCATTTTTAAATGATCCCAACTGTGTTATTAATTTCGATCCAACTCGCTTGATTTCATCAATTACAAGTTATCACAATGCTTAACTTAATGGACGTTGATATTAGATTTTTTTTTGTCCCAGATGATTAAAACTATAAGTTACAATTTGCTTTTATATTTGGACAAAAATTTAATAATAATTGGAGCGATCATTTCCGGGGAATTATTATGCACATCGTGATTTCCTTCTACAATTTTAACAACACAAGACTTATTTTTCTTAAGCTCTTTAAGAAACACATTCTGTTGATTGAAAATACCAATATCAATGGTTTCGCGAGCTAAAATGAATAAATGTTGAAAGTGATTTTTCCTTTTGATAAGCTTTAATAAGTACTGAGAACTAAATGGTTCTCGAAAGAAATTTTTCAAACGTTGATCATTTGAAAATCTATATTGGTCGTTTCCTAAATAAACTAATTTTCGTTCTAAAAGTGCTTCAGCACCTTCAAGAGATATGTACGTAGGTCTTCCATTTCTAGAACGTTCTAAAGCCTCCTCATACGTATACGATGGTGGTTTCTTGGTTGCTAATTTTTCTTCAATCACTGTGAATTTAGATATTTTTTCTGCATAATACTTTGAAAAATAGTCTGCTTCAATTGGTAGAGTATTTACTGTATCTAGACTTATAAATTTCTCTATGTGATTAGGAAAAACTGCAGCAAAAACCATACCAATTTGGCCTCCTAAACTGTGAGCCATAATTGTGCATTTTTTCCATTGGAAATAGTCATAAATTAATTTAACTGATACTACCCAATCAAAAAATTTGATTGATAGATTTGGAGGAAAATGAGACGATTTTCCATGACCAGGCAAATCAATGCCAATATAATAATACTCATATGGTAGAAGTTGAATAAGACGATTAAACGTGCCTGCGTTATCATCTAGTCCATGCAAGCATAATATTGGAGGATTTTTTTTCGAACCCCAAGTTTTTCCTACAAAGTAAAAATAAAGTAATTAACAATTTGCGTATTAATTATTGAGTAAATTTCAGGTAATATTATATTTCTTGTTTGCTAACCTGCGATATGACCCCAAGGAACTGGAATTGATATTTCATTTATTTCGAGAGACATTTTTGGATTATTTTGAGTGAACTTTGTACCGTTTGTACCACTCGCACTACACTTTCCGCATGCCACTAGGAATTAAATTTGCAAATATACTTTCATTTTTTATCGGTTCCTTTTTTATAGAGTTTCTATAGTGTGACGTTATACGTTATATTGTACAAAATACAAAGTTCAAATAATTTATAAGTTTCTACAATTTCATATCTTTTTTATGAAAGAAGTGGAAAAAAATTATGAAAAGAAATCAAGATTTAGTTAACGTAAAACATTATAATCATTATAATTATTAAAATACATGTTGAGATGATTACATGCACTAAACAATCCAAGGCTACTTAGTACGTTTTTAGTTCAAATTAGTTATAGGTACGTAAAATTACGCAAAATGAGTGTAATTTTTAATTGATATTTCATTATTAACTCTCAACTAAATATTGGAGAATCAAGATGCTTGCAGTCATTAATCCGTTACCTTTAAGTATATAATACAAAAAAACAACATAAGTATTGGATTCCTACATTATTAAATTGTAATTTATATGTAAAACATATATAATATAGATTAATACTGATACAGCTTAAAAGTTATATCACTGACCAAGTTTCATGTCTTTTACACATGTAAACCTATTTGATCGGAGCCTTTGTATTGTAAGACGCAACCATCTTAAAACGAAAAGTTACAAGGATTGTCATACAGCGACCGCATAACTCTTAATATTACTGCATAGATCGTTTATACAATGTATTGGTTCAATAATTCGGAAGGTGACTTACTAAAATTGTTACTTCTCTGGGATTTATCACTAGCAAATTAATGCAAAATAAATGGAATGATTTATCTTCACATTAAAAAAACGAATAAGGAATAACACACTTAAACAAGTAGTTTCCAAGTTAATTCTTTATTACATACATTTATTTAAAATGTGTCCATAGGAGAAATACGGCGAATAAAAAAAATGAACATTGAATAAGATTTACATTTAAAATTTAAGAACATTTAAGATTCACATACAGATTAATATACTCAATGGTGGAGGCGAAGAAGTAAATGCACTAACATTTCTTCATCTGCAATACTAGTTTCCTGTTAAAAAAAGGTATTTTACATGGAATGATTTCAAAATGCCTAAATAACTTTAAACGACTTCTAACGGGTTTTTTAAACACTTAAAATGCCTTTTTTAACAGGGTTTCAATGCTTTAAAAGTTATTCTGTGAATTAAAATGATCACCGATCAATTAATTGTTAATAATATTTTCTCAAAATTATTTCTCATCCATTAATTTCATTATTATTTTTTAGTTGAAGAATAGATACGGAGCTTATTTTCTTTTTAGGTCGGTCAATGTCTGGCAACGTTGCATTTTCTTTGTTTGTAATTTAATTCGCGAATAAATCGGTCCAAAATAAAAATTTAGCCACCAAGTAGAAAATTATTCCATATTAGAATTGAATTAACAAAAAAATCGTAAATAGAATAAAAACAAAATAGAAAATGCAACGTTGCAAAATATTGACCGATTTAAAAATCATGAACCGATACGGGATCATAATTCGTAGCTACCGTTACTAGATGCTCTTATTTTCCATTTTTAAATGAAAATTTAGGGATTTGATCTCCCACCATGTGATGGTCGACAAAATAAAGCGTTTTATTACTGTTATGATTGATGGTGAGATTCATGTATACTTTAGCAATATCAAAATCTGGCAAATTTGCATTTTTCACTTTTATTTTTAATTTCATTTGCGATTTTTTTATTAATTCAATTCTAATATCGTATAATATTCTCTTTTGTTGTTAATTTTTCACTATGATCCGATTTATTCGCCAAAAAAATAAAAAAAAAAGTGGAAAATATAACGTCGTTAAAAAATACATCGTATCATGAACCGATGGTAATTACCTAGATTTTTCATTTGGCAATATTTTAGAAGTTTCGGATATTTTTGTTGAAAAAATTGGAAAAAACCTTGATTTTGGCAAAAATCTCACCTTCCGTTGGACTTTCCACTATGTTAACCGCCAACATTTAAACCTCGTAAGGATTTTGCAAATTAATTATTTGCTAATGTATTCCATGATAATATAATTCCAAATATTTATTATTTAATAGTCTTTATAAAATATAATAACATTAATAAGGATAGTTAATTATTAAATAATGTATCTTCTTGTCGAATGTATTCTCCGATATCTGCTTCATGAAAACAAACTACTGATAAAGGATCTGCATGTTTGCAATCAGCTGTGGATTTTGCCGCAACTCCAAACCCTTTAAAAAGAATAGTGGTTTAAAACATACAATTACACAGGTGTTATAAATGAAAATTGAAAGAGTTTATATTATTATACCTCCAGATGTTAGAATTAAAAGTTTAACTCTCTTAAAAAAATATGTATATTTCCTAGTGATGTATATAAGAAATTGTAAAGTAAATTAAATTTTAAACCTGAGTTCAATCTTTAATATAGATGGGTACTATCTTTAAACTGACTTGGTACTTATTTCGGCTCAAGTCCCTTTTAGATCGGTTAGTATCTGGCAACGTTGCATTTTCTACTTTGTTTAATTCAATTCTAATATGGTATAATTTTCTCTTTTGTGACTAAATTTTCATTATGGGTCGATTTATTTGCGATTTAAATTAAAAACAAAGTAGAAAATGCAACGCTGCCAGATATTGACCGACCTAAAGAGACTGATAAAAATAGTTACCTAGTGGTAAATCTGCCATGCTAAAAACAACAACTCCAGCATACTGAGGAGTATTTTCAGTTATTCTTCCGAGACCAGACTTCGGTACATTATGACCGTAAATGAATTGTTGTTCCGCAGATTGTTTAAGCCAAATTTTGTGCTAAAATAATTGAAATAATTTATTGAATTATTATTTACTATTTCTTCTTCGAAAAATGTACCTGACTATATGGAGCTATGTGATGTAAAGCAGTAATATGTAATTTAAATTTATTTGATTTTGAAAATTTTCCAAAGCATGTCCCTGCTGATATCATGGCATCCTGAGTAAGTGTTGTTGCTAAGCCCAGAATCCTTTCCGGTATGTAAAACACTCGATTTTTTAATTCTCGGAAACAATGAGGATCATCTGAACGACAAATTAAATTCTGAACATTTGGCCCAATACTGAAAATTAATGTAAGATAATAATTAAAGTTGCTTCGATAATATGTTTTATAATTTTACGAACTATTTTGTTAACTTTTCAAAGAAAATTTTTGTACGTTCTTCAGTTAATTGCCTCATGTTAGGTTATGTTAAAAGTAAACTCCGTAAATTCGGTAAATTCATACATTTGAAACACGTGCATGAATTGAATGAAAAATTCAAAGTTTATAAATTACACAGGTTCCCTCATTAGAAAAAAAAATTACGTCATACGAAGAATTTTGAAATTTGGATCAGTCTGAAGATATGTACAAATTTCTTCGGTATACGTCACGTAGCGTATGAGGCCACCTGTGTATTTTATAAACCTTGTGAAAAAATCGCGACATTAACTTCTACGACAAGAGAGATAGGAGTTCAGTAACAGCGAATGGAAGAAAAAGATATAAAATACTCCACTTCAGTGTAGTTCAGTGGTTCGAACCAATAGAATACATTCTACATAGCGTAAACGATCCATAAAGCGCGCTAAAGTTTTAAAACTATAATTTCACAGGCCTTTATACTGTCTACATTATTTTAATTTATTTTTAGATTTAATAAAACAATGCCACATAAAGTCTATAAATTATTAAAATATATATTTCATAGGTTATTAACTTAAAAAATATTTTTCCTGAAAGCGGGATAATGAATATTTTTTTTATTTGGTCATTTATAACCTCTACACATATCATTACTATGAATTTTTGCTAAAATTAATTAACCAATCAAAATTTGCAGTGGAAACTAAAAAAAAAAGAACAAGATATTGAAAAAGTTTTAAATGCAATTCATACGTCTACATAAACATTTAAAAGTTGATAAAATTTAAAGTGGTTAATATTTTGTCATTTTATAAAAAAATATATTTTTTTTAACTATGTTTTGAGAAAAACTTTCCAAAATTATATTTGATATTACTGAATTTTGATGTTTTTCTAATAAAAACAAAAATAATTGATGACAGTTTAAGTTTTCCAAAATAAATAAACTATTTGACATTGTTCAGTTTGAAAATGAATATCTTTATATTTGTTTCAATATGTGTGTAATAAATCTTCTAAGAACAATGCAAATGCATAAATTAAGCAGTGATTTGGTAATAGTATTTAATTCGATATTTTTTATTCAATAAAGCAACTAAATATTATTTGCATATATATTATGTATTAATAAATATATTTTGCATGTGAAGATCCCAAAATATTACAAACCTAAAATCCGAGACATAAAACATGTTCGTATGCATAACTGTGATGAACTACTTGCAATTTTCACTATCGGGGAAACATTAGGAAATGGTTGTTTTGGAACAGTAGTAAAAGCCGTTGAGAAAAAAACTAAGATCAGTTGGGCAGTCAAAATTATTAATAAAGCAACAGTAAGTCTTATTTTATTCATACTACTTTAATACATTTTAAATTTATCTTTACTTTTAGATTGGAACCGATCGTTATAGATCAATTGAACGGGAAATTTATATACTAAAAATAGTCAGCCATCCTAATATTATTTATCTGGATCGTGTATATGAATCTCCCAAGAAAATATATTTACTTATAGAAATATGCCATGAAGAATTAATGAAAAAATTTAGAGAAGAAAAAAAGTTTTCCGAAGATAAAAGTCGATATATTATTAAGCAATTGGCTTCAGCGATCGCTTATTTACATAAAAATCGTAATACTCTTCTCTTTTTTATTTTAAGAATATTAAGATCATTTCACGCGTATACCTATTTTATTTTCTATTCGGTCGCTACCAGAATCAATAGCGACTCGTTTTTATATTTATGTGAGTAAAATGGGTTGACGAAAATTTCCAATAGCGATTAAATAGATACGAACGTTTATGCATGAAAATGGGTCTAAGGTTGTTATATTTTTGAATCATTATAAAAAAAATATCTCCAAATTATAACTTCATTACGAAATCTTTGTGCCATGCAATTATGGAAGCGTGGCAAATTCGTCCGTTAAAGTTCCTTAAATATGAGATATCAGAGGCGGACTTAAGCACTACAAAAATAATGATGAAAAAATATGAAAATCCTTAAAACAATGAATTAAAAAAGTTTTGCTTCTAGTTAACTGATCTTCATCTGATTCATTTATTTTTTATTATGATAATGTGGATTTAAAAATACCTTTGGAAGATCGTTAATTAAAAGAAAATTTTCTTTCATCCAAAGATATTTTTTATTATTAATTATTTGAGGAAAACTAGTTTTCCTATCTGTATGTACGTAACGTATAGATAGGGAGGTTGTTTGTCGCCTAAAGGCACCTGGCCAAAGGTGTGCTCTTAGTTATACCTATCTCTTTTAGTCTGCGAAAAAAATAAGGTTCTTAGTTCGACAAGTATATTATTTTTATTTGTATGTAGGACCAGTCGACGATTGCTCAATTTTAATACCTATTTTTTTATTCAAGAAGCTATACATCGAAATTAATCTCAAGCAAATTTAAAAAATTAAATTGTCTTTTAAAGAAAAACAAGGATTACTGAAGCGCTTGTAAAAAAAATTGAAATAAAATCAATTACTCCTGCTAAGAAAAGCATTAAAAGGCATTTTAAAATCATTAAATTTAAAATGCCTTGAATAACTTTAAACGAGTTTTAATGGTTTTTTTTAACATTTAAAATGCCTTCTTTAACAGGAACCTCAACCATAAAAATACGTTCCTTCTAAAAACGTTTTCACAAAGATTTTGAAGTTCTCAAGGATTTTACAAAAGTATTCTAATTTGAAATTATTTTTAGCATTTTTCCACTCCAAGAAAATTGTGGAAAACCGTTTGTAACGATTTTTATTATTTTGGAAAATTTTAGGAAAATAAAATTTAAGGAAAAAAAATAATTTCATAATTGCCTTTCTTTTTCTTTTCGAGAGGGGAGGAGGTTCTGTTTAGTTTTATTTAATTTTTTTTAGTTTCCTAAATTTTCCTACATTTTTGTCATTGTATGTTGCTAAAAACCTTATTTTCTTAATATTTTACTATATCAATGACTAATTAATTAATTTTTCGTAATTAATTAATTACCGCTAAACTATTTTGTCACGAACGAAACGGTTTCTTTCACAAACCTTTACGAACGATTTCCCATCGATTGGCAAAAAATTTCGGAAAATTCATACTTTAAAATTTTGTTGGCTAATCGGTATAGGGTAACAAATTAAGTAGGTAGTAGCCAGTATACCTCAGCTTCTAGAAATTGAAAAATAAAAACTTTCTAACAAAAAATAAAACCAACAAAAAAAGGAACTAAAAATCGAAAAGATTAAAAAACTGTTTTAATCTAAATAATTAAGCTTCCAAAATCAATGAAACTGAGTAATTTTTAGTCGGCGCGCCAAACAAATAATCAATAACAATTATTAAAATATTTGGTAACTAAATTGATTTGATTATATTTTTTTTAATTATTATTTATCGTCGCTTTATAACTACTAAGGTCCTTTAGCGACTCTAGGGTTAATTAAATCCGTTACCGAGAAATATTGAAAATTTGGTTGATACGAGGATCGAACCCACTACCTACTAGTTTTGGAGCGGTCACCTAAACCACTCGGCTACCAGTAGGCTTTGATTATAAATTATTAAAATACATAAAATTAATACTCAAAGAAAAAAAATGTTCAAAACTCATACTAGGTCTCCTATATAATCGCGGGGTATAGTAAATTGACTTTCAATTGTCATCATTCTATACTTAAAATAATTAACTTGTGCGTTTAATAATTTGGCGCCGACCCAAAATTAGTTTTATTAATTTGGGAACTTAGATACTCCGATTAAACATTTTTTTTTATTTTCGCTTTTCAGTTCCATTTTTCGTCGGTTTTATTTTGTTATTAAAAAATTTGGCTTAAGTCTCTTTTAACGATATCAATATCTAGCAGCATTGCATTTTCTGCTTTATTTTTAATTTAAGTCTTTAAACTTTGATTCTGATATCGTATGTTTTTCTCTTTATTGTTGCTCAATTTTCGTTATGGCTCAATTTATTCGTGAAATAAATTAAGAACATAGTAGAAAATGGAACTTTGCCTGATATTGATATCACTAAGAAGGACTTCAGCCGAATTAAGTATTTTTAACTTCTTCCCTCACTCTTAATTTAAAAAAAAATGAGTTCTTTTAAAAATAAGAAATACATAAAGGAAACTGCGGCTAAGTCAATAATGGATACTTTAAAAATTTAAGTAACATCAACAGTTACATTTCGAAATTTTAATTCAATTTTTGAAATGTAACAATACAAGAAATAAAATAACCGCTCTTTTAACACTGTCGGTCCTACTGAGTTGTGATCATCAATGATTTTTAATTGATCGCTTATTACACATTTAGTTGTATACCTCAGTGATAGTGAACTCATTTGTAATGTGTTATTGCCACAGTTTTATAAATAAAAGTTTCAAAATACCGTGATATTAGTGCACTTTCTTTTTCAATGTAAGTCATTTTAACTATACGAGTTTAATTATAAAAAATAACAAACCAAATTTGAAAATGTATTCAATTTTAATTAGTTTCATTATTTTCAATTTCCCTCAAATAGTTCGTTATATAATAATAATTCGTAATTTTTTATTTAAATTTGAAACGTAGATAGCACTAGCAGTGTTATTACAATATCTATTATTTTAAAATTGTCATTTACCGTTGCTTTTTAACTACTAAGGTTTTTAGCGACTCTAGGGTTTTAAAAACTCCATAATCAAGAAATATTGAAAAAATTTTCGATACGAGGGTCGAACCCAACACCTATCGGTTTTGGAGCGGTTACCTTTACCACTCAGCCATCGGTAGGCTTACGATACGTATTGTTTTTCATTTAATAATTCCCAGTTTAATTAAATGAAACTTATAAAAACTATAATTTTACGGGTTTGAAAATAAGTAATTCCTAAAATGACACTTAAATTATAATCAATATTAAAGTCAATATAAATAGTATTCAATAACTTTGATCTTCTGAAGATTACATTGCGTATATGACATATTTTATATCATTTACGCAATATATTATCCTGTATAGTTTGTATTAGGTACATTACAAATATTGACAATTGCGTAAATATTGATATAGTTTTCACTTCTTCAGCTTAATTAGTTTTTGAGATATATATTACTTTGAATAATAGTTATGCGGGTGGCCATTTTTGACCATATCTCAAGGTCAAAGGGAAATTCGCTCGCGAAGTGTATATACATGTTTCTACATCAAGTCGATATTAAAGCATAAGTTTCGATATAGGTTCCCATTTGAGGGCAAACTCGCCATACTGATTTGGCTAAGCCCCTTAGTATATTTCTGAAAAAAATAAAACCATGTTAGCGACTACTTAAACTAAGGATTAGTCAAGGTTTATAAAATACACAGGTGGCCTCATGGTGGCTACGTGACGTATCCAGAAGAAATTCGTACATATCTTCAGACTGATTCAATTTCGAAATTCTTCGTATGACGTCATATTTTTTTTCTAATGGAGCAACGTGTGTAATTTACAAACCTTGAGGATTAGTAACTTGCGTCTTGCGAGCCGCATGCGTCTCAGTAGAATCATATTTCTGGCTCTTGTGTTGTTTAATAGACTATTGAAAAATTAACTATAATATTGCAATTGCTAAAATAGACTTTCACGTCGAGGAAAAATGGCTCTTAACTGCGGAAAGGTTGCCAGCCCCTGACTTAGTCCAATGAACCTCATCGGAATACCTCCAAATATTTTTTTAATGAATTTTAGTAGTGCATCGAATAGAAAATATGTTTACGACTTTATGCTTCTTCTTATATTTTGTAAAATTTATATTTTTATGTTACTCGAAAAATTATTTTAATTTTTAAGTAATATTAATCGATTACATACAAATGAAATAATATGTTAAATTTTTTCTCACTGCGCATTAACGAAAATTATTTTAAGTAATAATTGCGTGACAAAACATATCATGTTTATGTTTTTTAAATTAATTTAATTTACTGTATTGGGAAAATCATATTTCCTAAAGATATATTTGTAAGTTCATAAATTTCGATGTAGGAAATAGGAGAACAAAAAAAAATACAAAAATCGATAAACGAGGTGCCTCCTTTGTGCAACTGTACATCATCACTTGTATGCTTTTTTTATTGTTAATTACCGTCACTTTATAACTATCGAGATCTTTAGTGTGACTCTAGGGTTAATAAAATTCGTATATCATGAAATATCGAAAATTTGCTTAATACGAGATTCGAATCCAACATTTACCAGTATGGAGTAGCCACCTAGACCACTCGGCCACCGCTTTGTGTGCTTTTGGGCTTCATAATTTCCAGAGCCGGTACTGCTAAAATTTCATACCGTAATATTCAATAAAATGTTTAAGTTTTTCAGAGATCTACTTTTTTTGATAATTAATTTTTTATAACGATCTTATATACCTACCCTTTATGACCATCAATTATAAAAACGAATTGAGTTATACCTACAATAACGAAACAAAAAAATATTCTCTTATAATTTTACTAATAAAACATCTGTAATGATTTACGGTGTGTTTATTCGTTTTTCATTGAATAATACATTATGTTTTCAATTAAATTAAAGAAGATACTGACCTGTACTGTATCGGGAATAGAAAACCGGGACGAATGACAACCCTAAGGTTGGTAGAGGGGTTCTTTTCTTTCATAAACCTCTTATTCTCTTATCTCTTTTTCGAAAGTAAAAAAAAAACAGTTCCCTTAATATTTATGTACATATACTTCTTTATTGAGATAAATAATCTAAATCTATAAAAAACATTCTTTTACGTGTAGGTTCTTAAAAATTAATAGCTCAAAAAGAAATCTTGGAAAAATGAGAACTATTATCTAAACAAATCTAATGATGTTATTAATAGTAAATTTTGAATAAAATATTTCAGTTTTAGTTACAAATGTTCTGTGCTTTCAACCCTCGAAAAAATATTATGTATCTAAGTTATATTTAACAAACATAAATCCTTATAATAATCTAATAAAAATAATTATATATATTTGTAATATTAATATTACGTTAAATTATTTACTTAAAGTAGAAATATGTTTTTTTCGTAGAAATCATTCACCGAGATTTGAAACTAGAAAACATTTTACTTGCCGAAAACCCGGGAAATAGCCGTGACAATTTATATATTAAAGTGGCGGATTTTGGCTTGGGAATAATAAAACCCGGAATGGGAATTGAAGATATGCTGCACGATTGTTGTGGAACGTTAACTTACATGGGTATAAAAACCCGAAATTACGACCGTCGCTTAATTTGTATCTAATCCATATTAATATTAATTTTTAGCTCCTGAAATGTTATCGAAAAGTTACAATCAGCAATGTGATATATGGTCGATGGGTATAATTATGTATTTGATGCTCAGTGGTACATTTCCGTTTTTTTCACGTGAAGAACAAGATTTGATATATGATATTAAAAATAATGACCCAGATTATTCTAAAATTGATATTGGTTCGGAAGGAATTCATTTACTTAATAAAATGCTCATTAAAAATCCTGCACTAAGAATTCAAGCAAGTGAAATTGAATCTCACCCTTGGATATTAAATATTAGTATGTCTCAAAGTTCTCCAACTAATGTACTTGATATGATGCATGAATGGAAAGCAGATTTATTGGTAAATAGATGAAAATATATGTAATTATCTAATTTTAAGCATATAGCTGTAGGTTTTTAAGTAGTACCAAACGTACTATCATTTGTGGAGGGAACATTTTAGGTATTGTATCAGTGTGCAGTATTGATAAAATGTTTGAAGGTTACTCCGGTTACAGCTTCCTTTTCCCCCTTCAGTAGCTATCTTATATCCAAAAGTGGAAATTATTGATTAGATGCGTAGAATACCACTTTGAAAGTGTCCACTCACTCTTTCGAAATTCCAACGTATTGTTTGTTGCAGACTCCACTTGGAGATGAATGCGATTGGATTACGTTCAAAGAAAAGAAAACTTCTGAACAGTCTTTTTTAGAGAAAAGAGAAAATCACAAGACCCGTAGAAAATTGGAATCCGTAATAGATTTGCAAAAAAATCAAACTTATCCTATAACAATTGAATATACCCGTGTGCAGCCTAATGAAGAAGATTATTGCAGTTCCATTAGAGCAATTAGTGAAGAACTAAGACGAATTGCACTTAGCTATCAACCAAGCAACTGTAACTCAACAATAATATCCTCATCTATGTCCAATGAAAAACGACATGCTTGTTGCAGTTACAAATCTTGTGATGATTTCTTATCAATTTCTCGCTCTGAAAAAATTAAGAAGCAGCTTAACTCTACAAACGATTTGAACTTGTAGATATTTAGTGAAAAGTTCTTGAGGGTTTTATCTTCAACAGGAATCGACACAATAGCAACCGATTAAATGTAACAAAACATATTTTGTAATATACATAAGTATACAGCAAATAGGATTGTAATACTGAAGTAGTTTCTGTTTGTATTTGATTCATTATCAACTGGTTAAAATTCACTTATTTTTTATATTAACATCATATTTTATAAAGTATTAAAAAAATGAATAATTTTAAGTAGACTTTTTTTGTTTTAAACATTTGGTTTGTGTTGTAATAAAAATATTGAGCCAAGCCATTTGTTTATGACAACAGTAGTAATTTACGTATGCAAATAACTGAATGGAATGACATACGACGTTAAGAACATGAGTGCACGTGGAAGAATGCGGGTATACGAAAATACGTACTTAAGTTCGTTGGAAAATTTTCGATTCAAATATTCCCGACCTGGATTTCCAATAAGTACGAATTGCTTATGTATTCACATTCTTAGCAACAGTGGAGGTAATCAAACGTGAACTCGTATTCCTGTCGAGATGTGTAATTTAAAAAAAAATATATATAATTACATTCCTCATACATACAAATCACATGAATAGACTACACTGTTCTACGAGCAACACCAATCGGGCTGGCGTATAACAGCGTTTGCTATACTACGATTTATTGCGTTTGCTGCTGTGAAATACAACGAACGATACAACTTTTTTTTTAATTTTATTTTGTTATTTTACTAAAGATATACAATTTATCGATCTAATCGTTCGATATCAACAACACCAGCAACCGATAATGGTATCGAATGATTACAAGTAAATTGATATTGTAATTACTTATTTTTACTTAAATATTCTTGGGGAAATTTTATTATTTTTTTTTGTACAGTTAAAATTTTCGGGTTTTTTTCTTAATTTTCATAGTTATTTTTTTCAAAGCCAAATTTAAAACTCAAAAACATTACTTAGTCTAAAATTAGAACTATTTTACACAAAATTGGACATATTGTTACAAATGATGGTAGAATTATATTTTATACGTCATTGTTCCTTTCAAATAAATATTTTAAGGGATCATTCTAGATGCGTAAGTGGCGGTCCGACCTCAATCGATGACACTTGTGGGTGAAGATTTGATTGTATGATGGATCCGTATACCGAATGCTTCACAACATTTGACACACAAGATATATTTATAAATTATATTACTGTTGAACCACCATTTAGTTATTTAAATAATTAGTTTATTTTTAATTAAAAAAAAAAACTTTCGACACACTCAAAAGGTTAAACGAAAATCTAGAGATAGTCGTGGCAAAATATTTGTGTTAAATGTTATGATTATAATATGAAAAATATGCTATTCGTGTACTTTATATATTACAAATTAAAAAAGAACAATTTTTAATAAAAATTGGGAAAACAGTATTTTAATACAATTAAAAAAAAATGAAAATTACAAGAAAATCTGCCAACAAGTAGCCCCAGATTTTCTAAATGAGATGCTTATCGACTTATAAGCACATTAAGAGTCTGTCATCATTGTCTCTTGTTTTAACGCATTCACACAATGCACCAGTATTATTCGTCTTCATCTTCTTCTTCGCCATTTACTTCGCCTTCAATATCTTCCTCTTCCGCGTCTAAAAATTAATATTTACTTCAACTACAATTAACAAAATTAAATGTAAAACATACCTTCACCGTCAAGTTCTTCTTCCTCTCCTTCGGGGATGTCATCTTCTTCTTCGTCGTCTTCTTCTCCTTCTACTTCTTCCTCGTCTTCAATATCTTCAGGATCAGATCCTGCTCCATTTTCTTCTTTCTTCGCTTTTTTCACATCGTCTGTTTTATCCTGTTAAACAATTGTTTCGCCATTAATATTTAAAAATACATTTATTTACACTAAAACTTTATCAACATAATATTTTTACAATGATTTTATTTATGAAAAAATGGATAAGATATTCTTAAATGCTCTGAATATGCAATGTTAAAAGGTCAACATGTTATTTAAGCTATTTCTTCTAATTAAATCCCATTTCATAGTAGTGTAATTCTTTTCTATTTTTATTTATGATTCAGTGGTTTTATTAAAATATACAAACCTGTTGTGATACGAAATCGAAACTAAGTTTGTATCCATACATATTCTCGTTGAAGAAAAATTGTTGTATCGCTTTAGAAAAAGAACTATTGAAAAGATGACAAAGACCAAACTACAATTACATTTAACGCGCTTGCGCTAATTGCACTACAACTTACCAATCAATCACGTTATTACAAATCTATTCAATATTTGGTAATAGAAATTAAAAAAAAATAAATGTGTAAGAAATAACGAATTCCAATAAAACATTTTCTGATTAATAAAGATTATGCAAAGAATTCATAGTAAACGATAATAATTCAAACAAGCATTGGTAACGGAGTGTTTTATGTAAACAATTCGTAAAAAATATAAAAATGGGGGAATGAATTGAATATATATGCAAAAAATTAAAAAAGTTCATAAACAAACATAAATGGAACGGAAATATGCTCAATTTACTCTGATAGCGTTTATTTAAAGATATTATCAAAAGACCGCCATGTTCAAGAAAGTTAGCTTAGCCTCCTACAGGGACGCCGTAGTAAACTATGGCGGGACGCCATCAACCACCATGTTTTGTATGATTTAATACAAAATTTAATAAATTTTACAAACAAAATGCTACATATTTTCAAACAATATAGCTAAAACTAAACATAAAAGATATTTTTAATGGAGGACTAGTGGAAGCGTTACTTTTATTTAGGAAGCGTGTGACGCTCAGCCATAAACACATGGCTACTTAAGTGCTATATATAGTTTTACCATAATATTTAACTAATTTACTAAAAAAAACTTGACGATTTCAACAAAATAGTTGATGCCTATCAACTTTTTACGTAAGTAACTAATATTAAGCAATTTTTAAAAATGGATGCAAAAAATTTGTGTAAATGAAACCAACCTCTGCCGCTCGCTTCGTTCCTTTGATTTCACATTTTCCGTCCGCTTTGTCATTGTCGGCTACTTTCTCCAACGCGACGTCGCTGTTTTCTTTAGCACTCATTGTTATAAATTGTGATTATTTTTTTTTATTTAACAATAAAAAAATCGCTATCAGGACAGATGCGGATGCAAAGACTACCAAACGCACAACTGACCGGCAAACACCTCGCTTTGTTCAAAAACGAAGATGGCGCCTCTGTAACCAAGGTCCTCTTTGATTGGTTCATTCACCGGTTTTTTGATTTACGCTTTTATTATGAGTGAAAATTTCACAGAAAGTTAATTACTTATTTAAATGGTGAAATAAAATCAAAACACGACAATTGAATTAATTTTTGACAATTTTGGAAAAAAATTTGTAATTCGATCGAGGGGTTCGAGAGTATGATTGTGAATCTATGTTGAATGGAGGGGGAGATTAGAATTTAAAAGCGCTTTTAGTTGTATCAACCTACCGCTAGGTGCCTGGTTCCACATGAAGAAATGATTCAACCTGAATAAATAAAACGGAGGGAAAGTTTTATTTTACTCTTTCAATAAAAAATTCAGACTAAGCCATGCCCTTGACTTTATAATTATCATCGTAATAGTTCTCAAATTTGTATCATTCATTTCAAGTCGCTTGTATAAGGTTTATTTTCATATTTCCGTCTTATTAAGCAAATGAGGGGGGAATACTTTCAGGTAACGCTATGTGAAAGTGTGGCATTCATCAAGAAAATTGAACTTCCAAAGGGTCGGGGGGCAGGAATACTTCGTTCACGTCCACTTCTCACGTCGTTTGCGTGTTATTTTAGACAATTTTTTCCTGCAATAAATGCTTTGCTTAGTGTTTTTTTTTTTTTTTACGGCGATAACACTAGCTGACAGGAAATGCAAAAGAAATTATTGTCGAACAGATCCTATATTTCGTATAATTATCTAATAAGATATGGTATGGATACGCCATAAGGAAAGAAGCGGATATTTCCCTTCCATTCAAGTTTACAAAATTTTAATAAATTGGAACTTTATCCTTGGACCAATCACAACGGTACACACAGTTCTCCTTGCATCTAATTGGTCTATTAAAACCACAAAACAAAAGTAGAAAAACACTATTCAATTTTAGGTGGCAAATAAATTATATGGAAATTTCGGCTTAACGAAAATTATTTTTCAGCTTCTTCACCTATGCAAAAACCACTTTATTATTCAACATCAAGTTTTATTTTGATAATTGTTGTTCTTTTTTAATTATTTTTTATATTAATCTTCTTTAAAAAAGCCTTAAAAATTAAATGCTAATGTTTAATCAAAAAACGTTAAGTTGTATCACATAATGTACCTAATTAATCATATTTATGTTATTTTACTTTTTAAAATTCAGTTTTATACTGTCTAGCTTCTAGAACATAAATAATCAGTAACTAAGCAATAAACAGATAGTAAAAAATTCACCAAGAGATTACTCGTATTATAAGTCGAAAAGTTTTCGCTTTTGCTGCAAAGCTTATCATTTAACTATTACTATTCCTCTTCCAATGTGAAACTTATTTCACATGAAGATGAAGTGAATAATATATATTATGCGATATAAAATCAAACATTTTGATGTAATCTTTTACAAGGTTACTAATTACATTGATCTCTATTCTTCTCCTTGTCTTCATCATTTCAAATTCCTACTCGTCATCCTTTTTTAACAAGTCGTTTCACTCAAATCATAATCCGCCATTAAAAATATATTTTTCGTTTTTTTCCAAAGACGCATCATCAAAATCAATAATAAAACAATATATTCTATATTTAGATTAAACTACTTCGATATTTAATATTTAGTATTTAAAAATACTTAATCGTATCAGGGAAAAAATAATATATTTAAAACTTCCGTTTTAAAGCTAGTAAAAGTTAGTAGTAAGAAATAATTCATTTCATTTGAATTATTTCAAATTTTTTACAAAGCTTATGAGTAAATAATAAAGAATTGCTAAATCAACGATTTTCAAAAGCATCTCAACATTATTAATCATAAAATAGCTTTAAGTTTTTTCACCTCAAATCGTTACGCATTACTTTTTAAATAGCTTCAGTATTTGCCGTGCATAGCAGCACTGGTTAAAATCGATAAGCCTTTTAACAAATGCGCGAAATTCAAATTTCATAAGTATAAACAGATATGTACGAGCTACGAGTACACATAGTTTAATATTGAAGTTTATTTGTTCAAAACAATAATTATAAAATTTCGTATTTTATTGCTTTGCTTTGCTAAATTTGATTGAATGGTATCATTTTTGTTTAGTAAATTAATTTCTTTAAATTTTCCATCCTCATTTCATATGGATTAAAAATGTGTAAAAATTTAAAATTGTTATTAAATTTTTATACGCAAATTATTAATTTTCAACAAACCATTCTTACCTTTTTTTTGTAGCTAGTCGCAAATGTAGTTATAAAGAAAACAATAAAATTTACAAATGTACTTACGGTCGTAGAAAACAACATAATTTTTCTTAAATCTGGAGCTTATAAACGTTGAGGTAACACTACGTTTAATAATAATATTTCGTGTTCGACTTGTGTGAATCCTATTGTTTTATTTTAACCGTATTAATTAAAAACTAATAACAATTTGGCTTTTTGTAATTATGAAGAAATACGATAGAAATTTCTTTCGTTGGATTCATGAGCCCAGATTTGATGACATTAAATAAATATATAGAAATGAGAGTAGCTAATGATTTAACTGGGTATTCCTAACGTTCTTCTAACAATTTGTTCAGCTATTCGATTGAATTCAGCCCTATCTTCTCGCCACATTTTTGCTGCATCCACGTTTGCTCCACTTTCGTCGTTTGGTTCTAAACAAATAAAGTATTATTAAATATAAAATATTAGTAAAAAAATATATTGAAAAAATGTTCATTTAGTTAATTTATCAAAAATTTAATAAATATTTTGATTGGAACATAAATGGAAATATAAAACACAGATTACCATTAAAATATACATACGAGCAGACGATAATTACGTTCATGTATACAGTAATTAGCCAATGAATTAATTAATGTATTAACTTATTCGTAGTGTTTTTGGGTTATATTTCACTTACTATTATTCTTTTTATGTCAGTTAATCGAAAACTAATAATTTTCTTTTGGGTTCTTACAATTTTTCAGTACAATCGCTCTTCGTAGGCTTTAAGCCGCGAATTCACAGATTTGTTGTTTATATTTTTGTGATACACGACAAACGTGTAGAACGACAAAAAGGCGTTCGAAACAATTGTCAAACTATTCCGTAATGGTAAAAAGGTTCATAGCCACAATTGAATTCTCAAATATCATAAATTGCATAATAAGATTAGATATAATGGATAGTATAATTGACACTCCCTTAATAGTGTATACTTAAAAACAGTGTTCCTACTTTAACCGTAACATATATATGAAATACTATGTAATAGTCTGAAGTACAACATTTTAGATGTGCAAAAGTAGAGTTTTTGGTTTTTAAATTTTTTTAAAATCTTCCGTCTTGCTCTAAACTGAAACTGTCAATATTATTCGGGAATTATTCTATTTAAATATCAAGAAAAAAATAATAAAACTTGATTCTCAAGTTACAGTATGACAATCTCTTAACTATTTTGAATCAATCGATCGAATTCTGATTTATTTTAATTTTTCAAAAATTACCATAAATGATTCTCAAGTTTCTAATCAAAATTATTGCCCTAGGAATTTGTACACCTTTATGATTTGAAATTAATACAATTTAATTTAAGATGGGCCATAAAATTATTTTTCTTTTTGATACACGTAAGATAGTTTGTAACACACAAGATGTGTGGATAATTTGACTGCAGTTATCATCGAATTTTCATTAAATTATATATCACATCCTTTTTAGACCCTTTTTAAATTATTAAACAAATGATCGCTCATAACAGGATCCTTACGAAAGTATAGCTGTTATCCAGATGAGTGATTTAGCGGTATATGTCTTCCCATAGAAAAAAACTGTTGAAACCCGTTGAACTGCTTATTTGCTTCAACGTATACCGTTGAGGTTCATAGAGCGATCATCACCGATTGGATTGGACGTTGAGTAATTTAAAGGTATGACCAATTGCTCGATAAGCCTTAACAGCAAACGTCGATGTAAACAAGCAATCCAACTAGTTTTGACATGTTTTTCTTTAGGTTTAGCTTTGAAAAAAAAAACAAATGAAATTCAAAATCAATATTTACTTACTAGATCAAAGCTGGTGATATCTCTTTGGAAAGCTTTGATAATTTTAAAGTTCCTTTGGTTCCACATTTAGCAACACTTAGAGGTAAACACTTTGCATCCTTCAGTAAACCTCAAATTTGTAGATACACGTCGCAAGGTAAGAATTAAAATCTCCCAGTAGGACGATTAAAGTTGTGGGAAAGTTGAAATTTTGACAGTGATAAGTATCATAATAGTTGACGGATTAATACGAACGCTTATATTGAGTGTCTCTTGACCCCAGAGAATTGAGAATGTACCAAAGTCTATATGGACTTACGTTCATAGTACAAATCAAAAAAGTAGCTTAATATAAATAAACAATATAAAGCAATCACACATACTGTGTTCTGATTAATTGTTAACTGCAGATACTACTAAACATGTTGAGTTAATCAGTGAAAAAAAAATGTTGCTAAATTTCTACAATCGGCTAATCAGGTAGTGAAAATGTCAATTGCAGTGTTATCTACCACCAAATCTATTAAGATATAAGTTTTTTTGGCTTAACGGCCTTTACTCATACCATTGATAGTATTTTTTCCAGAATGTATTTTTTTTTTTATAATTTCCATTCAAAATACTTATTAAATGAAAATTTCGTAGTCTTTTTGAAGCGATTACGAACATAAATTAAAAAAAAGTATAGCAAAAAGAAAAAAGTAAAAAGAATAGTAACAACTAGCACCCAGAGAAAAAAATATTCAAGATCGTTGAATTGAGTATTTACTTCAACGTATAACTTTTATTTTTATAAAACTATCGCAACCGATCAGATTGACCTCTGAGTAGTTCCAGAGAAAACAGACTTATGTAGAAGTTCAGTTCTGTGTAAAAAATGTGGACGAAGTTTGCGCTAACCAGTCAGTAAATCTCAGAACTTCGGTTAGCCGATCACTAGTTATCGCTATATAATTGGCCAAACCTTTAGGAAATATATAAGAAGGTATTCTAGTCTTGCAATGCATGATGGAAAATGCTTCTAAATGTGGCGCCACCATAAGTGTGTATAAAATTCTAACTTTAACCAAAACTATGGCCTTTTATGTTAAAGGTTAAAGTTAGTATTCCAGGCACACTTGTGGCGGTGCTACACCTGTAGACATCTTCCCATCATGCATTGCAAAATTGGAATACCTTCTTATACATTACTTTAAACAGAGAAGATAGACATATCGCACCTTTCGTGCAAGTTTTGAGTTAACAACAGTTTTACAATGAGGAAGCCGTCTATTTTGTACGTAGAATAAAAGGATAACTCTAGTATATTCCCCCACCACGTAAGGTATTATCAAAGTTCACTCTGTTTTAGAAAACTCCACATATAACAAGAACTTTAATAACGATTTCTGGACAAGTTTAATTTTTATGTTGTACATTTACTTTAAGATGGATGCGATATGTAGAAGTTCAAGTGATATGGATGAAGTTTGAGCTAAAAATAGTTTTAGAGGCATTTTGAAACAATTACATTTAAAATGCCTTTCATAACTTTAAACGACTTCTAATGGGTTTTTTGAACATTTAAAGTGCCTTTTTTAACAGAGTAAATCTCAGAACTTCGGTTAGCTGATCACTAATTGTTGTACAAAATTACTTTTGGTCAAGGCTAATTTCGTACAGCGACAACTAGTGGTCGGCTAACCGAAGCTCTGATATTTACCAACAGATTAGTCCAAACTTCATCCACATTTTTAGCACAGAATTGAAGTTCTATGTTATGTCTATACAAGTCTCTTTTCTCGGTATCTTGAATTTAGATAAAAGACGCAAATCAAAGCTCAATCCGATCAGTTATGAAATTCAACGTCATACGTTGCATACAAGCAATATTTATTTCTCTGCGCAATATTTAGTATAAACTTCATATTTGATTTACCTGCTAACATACTAACAACTGATAGAAGAATTTTTTCAACACTTTGAACAGGAGACCACCGTTCTGCACTCGACTCATATCCCATAGGATCATCTCCCGGTGCATGTAAAATCGATATACAAACGCGTCCATCAGCGTAAACTAGGCGTATAATTATCATTCTTTTAACAAAAATTGTTAAAATATTTTTACATTAAAGAAATAGCTTTTATACTTACTATTAGGATGAAACATTTCACATGTGAACTGCATTTTCGGCGGACTTAGAGGATAGTCGGGAGGAAATACTAATTTTGCAGGAAATACACCACCTTCAAAACACGTTCCTTCAGGTCCACTAGAATTACAAAATAAAAGAAGATAGTATAATTGCTACATTATGTTTAGGTTTTCCATACGTAATTAAAGCCTCCCATTCAAAAAAATTCTCTTCATTTATTGGCCCGGCTATGATTCCTTCAGGAGGATTTAATGTCAATTCTAAAAAGAGCATTTTTTCTCTTATACACAAATTTTATTAATTAGTGGAAAATAAATACGTTTATATTCTGCCATAAGTCGTCGCAGTGCTGATCCAGCCATTATTTAGTAATTTTTTTTTAAATGAATATTAGAGAATATCAATGGTGAAAATAATTTCAAAAACTAAACATTGTTAACATATTTGAACAAATTACATTTTATTTTAAACATTGAATCAGATATGAAACTCAATACTGCACAAAATCAGGAGATTTTCATTGTCATTATAAGTCAGTCATCATCATCTGTTTTAATCCACTGAACTAAAAATTTAAGGAAATATCTGTCTATATCTGTCGCTGTCGTCGCCGTAAAAAAGAAATGTTATTTTACATGTTTTCATTTAAAAGATTTGTATTTTTATGAGTAAATAATAAATAAAAGAGTATTTTTTTAAAGTTGTAATAATTTTATTAATCTTTATTAGGAAATATGAACCATGAATATAATGTATCACGTATATCACAAATACGCAATATGCGCCATTATGCGAAAGGTACGAAACATACGAAATATACATGTTTATTATTTTATTTTGGTTAAATTTTATTAAATATATAGTTTACAATTAGATTTCAAATGAGTCAAATAAACAAAAGTACATTGCTTAATTTCAAGAAACATTTGTACTTAGGTATATATTTTAGAAAAATCTAAAAGAATAAGCAATTTTCTTGAACTGCATATTCCTCTTTATTTTACCAATAGGGAAAGCAGGAAAACAATTCCATAGATACCGTTGGATACCATAGAGCTAAAGACCGTTACTAAACACAAAACATGAATGTGCATTAGAATGCCTTAGGAATATTGTTAATTTATTTTTATTTTTTCAATAATTTATTGTAACTAACGTTAAAATTTTTAATGAAATAATTTTACATTATTTTTTGGTAAGTAAAATCTTAAAGTAATATGCTTTTTGAGATGATTATGTCTCATTGACGTAATGTATTGATGTACGTAACCATGAAAATAGGAACCCGGTAGTACAATAAATGACAATAGATATTTATGTAAATATTTTATATTATTTAATTAAAATAAACTGCTTTATAGTTATAGGAAACTTCTCTTATATTGCTAATAAATTTGATAGTAATAATAGAACAACTCATTGAGTTTTAATCCGAAAAAAATAAAATAACAAACAAAAAAAATGTGCACCTTTATACTTACACCCACTTACACCTATAGTTTGCAACGGTTATTGTACATTATTTTTAAGTTCTATATTTACCTTAATATTTGTAAAGTCAGCTATACATTTTATAGAACTAAAAACTTAAAAAAATTACAAACTGTAGTTATTTTTATAACTTAGCTTAAGACACTCGGACAGCTTTAGAACTACCTTAATGAAAATATTGTAAAATTATTATGGTAGGTTGTTGTTAAGCTAGATGACAAGGTAAAATTGTTATTGTTATATCGGAAACAATATAAGTTTCCAAAACTAATTTTATTAGGAACTTTACTGTTTTTATTTTGCGTCCATAAAAAAGAAATACAATATTTCAATATAATCATATTACTCAACTTTCTATTTACTTTTATGCTAAATTAGGCAATTAATAATACAGTACTGTTTTTAAAGGTATTGCAAAAGTAAATAACGTACCCTAATAGTCACACAAAAGTATTTACTGTCTAGCTATACTCAGGGCCGGATTATCGCAGAAACAACTGAAATAAATACTTAGAACCCGGTTTCTAATACGACCTTTTTGTCTTCTTTGAAAAGATTTGTAAATCAGATAATTTCTTTTGAGATTTTTTTTCAGACAGTGAAAACGTAGTTTCCTCATGTAATTTGTAATCCATGGAAAGTTTCTTTTAAATATTAGCATAATAGTCTAAGAACCAGTGATCAATTTTCTTTGATTATTTTAAAAGTGACTTCATCCCACTGAGATGTATAACTAGAGTAAAATTGGTCATAAAGCTGCCCAAAATATAATGAATACCATCGGGCCCCTACTTTCTTATCTTTTTTTAGGGTCCACCGGGCCAGCTTCTTTTTTTGTATCAAAAATGGTAAAATAATGGCATATGATAAGACTTCTGTACAGAAAATGGCGAGATCACAGCGATGATTGCTGTTATCTCGCTCTCACTTTTAAACTTTGTATCGGTTCGTGTCTCTTACTAACGAAAGATAAAACGACGCTAGCACTTATAGTGATAGGTCCGGTAGTACCATTTTGAATACAGAAAAAGAAAAAAATAGTTTCGGTCGGACACTACTCTTGTTCTTACTTAGCGCTCTCTCGTGGCCGTCGTTAGAACTGTTCCACTCTGGTCAATATGCCGATTTAGAGAGGGGAGAGTATATTTTGTGCAATTGGTCTATGGAAGGAGGACGAGCTCCCGGAAAATTGAGGGGAAATGAAAATTTATATTTAACATTAGGCTTATAGAGCATGTTCACTCTAGTCATACATCTCAGTGGTTCATCCTCTATATCCATTGAACATTATACCATTGAAAAGTCTATACCATTACCTCTATATCATTGAAAAATCACTTCTGTATACAACTGTGGCCATGGTAAACTACCCTAAATTTCTCTACCTCCCCCTCTCTCTAATTCTCAGGTTGCCATGTAGCTATCTCACTAGCACTTGTAGGAATTCATTCTGACAAACTGTTTGTGATAGAATTTTATTCTTAAATTTTACATTATAGTATAAAATGTGCAATTTATGGAATTCCTCAAAGAATGATTCGCCAGAATATAAACTATATCCGTACGATTGTAAGTGAGACAGTTGTATGGAAACCTATGGATTAAAGGCAGAACAGTAAATTTGGAGTAGTTTACTGCGGCCGAAGAGGTCTGGTAGAGGAGACTTAATGTTCAGAAGGTATAGAGGATGTACTGTATGAATTTTAATGACTTAAAATGAGGAAATAAAACCGGAGAATAGCTCTATAATGATATAAATAAAATATACAGACTGTTTTAAAAAAATATTAATGGAAAATATACAATTTTTGGCTATCAAGCAAAGAGCTGAAGAAGCGGGGGGGGGGGGGGGGGGCATTTTTTTAAATAAAATGTTTTTGGTTGGTTTACTGTAGAATAACTGTTAATTTTCTTCTACACTTGTCCGAAATTTTCTGTTTAAAGACATGGCAATAAATAATTAGCACAAATTGTTTTTTAAGGTCTAATTTTTTTTAATTATTTTATGGTAGAAAATCAAAAAAAGAAACAAAAATTATTATCCATCACTTTTCAGATGACGTAATGAGATACAGGTATTTGTAACGATATTGTTAATACGAACTAATTGTAAGATAACTGAAAAGTCATTACATTAAACTTCTTTTTACTTTGAACCTTGATCATTTCCAAGTACATCTACCTAGTTAATGCATATTTTCATGTTTTATTTATCCATTGAAATAAAATAAAACCTAAGTAAACTATGATAAATTTATAGAGAAGCATAAATTAATTCGTTGAAATTTTAAAATTACGATTTAAAGATTGTTTGACTATATCTATATTTAACAAAGGAAAGTTTTCTATATCATAGTAAAAGTGTGCAAGTTATTTAAATAAATTATCTTCCTAAGTTTTAAACATAATTTTTATTCTTATTTTTTCTTCATTTTGCTGACGTGATTGTTTTATAAAATATGGTTTCTTTATAAATAGGTTCCACAGTATACTGTAGACAAAAACAAAAGCAAATAATTGTGTTATGTACGACGCTGCTGGTCTAGTTCCTGCTCGGTTTTTGATTTTGATTGCTCACATTTGTATTTCGGGAACATTGTTATGGAGCAATCAGGAGATGGCGATGGCGTGCCTTCCATCCTCCAGCCACTCAACAACAGTGGTATCAGGGCAACAATTTCAGTAAGTGAATGATGTTTTACCCGATTATTATTTGTTCCTGTTATGATAAAAACTTAAATACACATTTGTAATGTAGAATATATATTATTATAAGTGCCGATTTACAATTTCATTTTAAAAATAGTATTGTTACTTAAATTTTAATTGATATTTTGTTTTTGTAAATATATTAAAATTATTACTTAGGTATTATCAGTTTAAATTTAGTTTAATATCTAAACGTTAGATAGATATAGAAAGTCTGTCTATGTTAGTTTATTTGAGGGTTATTAAGGTCGCTATGTTCTTATTGCTTTTCGAATTAAATTTAAGTTTAACAATAAGTATATACAAAAAATACATTTTTTCAAATGACTATTATAAAATATTAGCAATAATTATTAGCAATATTAGCAAATAAAGCAATGAACCAGCCTTTGAAAGAATATTCTAAAGGAGTCGTAAGCCAGATATCTCTAAATAGTTTAGGTGTTGATTGTTCGATAAATGAATATTCCAGAAAAGATAAAATTATTTTTTTATGGCCTTTTTGGAATTATTTAGAAAGGGTTGGTTTTAGTAGAAAAAGAAGCATCGATGCAGCAAACTCAGTTAAAAAAATTAGTTAGTAAAAAGGCTGTGAAAGTAGAGTCAAACTAAAAATCTCAAGTTTCATTTTAAATTAGTAAATAATCAATTTTTTAAATAAATATTAGTGTATTGTAATTATTAATTATTTTTAGCCCATAGTGTATCCCGGTGCACATGCAACAAAATTCCGAAAAAAAAAATACAATACTTAAAAGTTATAGGTGTAATTTCGAAATAAATTAAAAATAATTTTTTTTTATTTATTTTCAAGCTTAGAATATAGAACTATCGGAGATCTGAGTAGGGCGGGAGGTTGACAAGGAAAACTGAACATATCCTAAAAAAGTTATATTAATAAAGAATAATCTAAAACTGTTTCATGTTTGGGCTTATATATTTTTCTTTATTTGTTATCACTTCATTTTTATCCCATTAGAAAGTTTATATGTAAAGTTTTATTATAAGGAAGTATTAGAAAAATGGAACGGGATGGGCTTCTAATATCGTTTGAATAGTTAGGTTACAATCCAAAATGTTCAAAATATACTTTTCCAAGTGCAGAATTTTCCAATTGTATAAGTATATTTTAATCATTTTGAAGTATTATGTTTTTTTAATTGTTATTTATCGTCGCTTTATAATTACCAAAGTTTTTAGCGACTTTAGTGTTAATAAAATTCCGTAAATGGGGAAATATCCAAAATTTGCTCGACACGAAGATTAAACCCAACATCTATTAGTTTTGGAGCGGTCACCTTGATCACTCGGTCACTAGTAGGTTACCATCAATGTTATTTTTGATCATTTGTTATTTTCAAAAAATATTTTTGCGATAATAATATTTTTTTTAGATGGTATTTATATTTTTGTGATAACATGACTCAAATTTACTTTCATTGTATTTTCTCCTTCTTAGCGACTATCGTACGAAGTAGGTATTATTATGATAAGAAATAATTAGTGCTTAATTACATTAATTAGTTTTCAAAACTCTATTAAGGAACTGATTATTGGCATAGATATTTTACTGGAAAATGGAACTTACTTTTTTAAAGTAAGTAAGGTGTAATTTCTACTAAGCATAATTTGACAATATTACCTATATTTATAAATATAATTTAGTATTTAATATTAATTATTCTCATTGTCTGTTTTAATTGGATGAAAAAATGAAATTATAAAATTTTAAATTTTGTTATGAACCAAGAACAGTGATTAATTTTCTTTCGTCATTTTAAAACTCAAGAAAATTTACATAGTACCTCTTCTATACCTTCTGAACATTAGAAATAACTTCTGATATAACCCTTTCAGGCCCCCCTATCCGATTGGGTTAAACTACCTCAAAATTTAACGACTTTGTAGGCATTTCACGTAAAAATCTTTAAATAGATTCTCATCGTTTTCTATCCGTTCATTTCTCATAAATAAAATTTTGCCATTTTTTAAAAATGAAAGTTATTTTCACATTCTTATGTAATATCGGATAGTTGATTTTTAAATTATAATTACATATAAGCTTAATCGCTGCACCTATGCGTGTGTTGTACTCAATTTTTGAAAATATTTAAGACTTATTTTATGTTTGATAAATGAAGTGGCGGGTATCAGTTAGTTGAAAATATAAAAGGCCGTATAATTTATTTGCTACAATGTGGTTTGCTGGAAACTTTAGAATTTTGGAAGTGAAGTGAATTTTTGGGTTTTTCCGACTAATAAAATTAATTAATTTTTGTTCACATTTCCACTACTTGCCTGTTTAAAATTTCATGGTGAATCGTTTTTTTTTTTGATGTTTACTAATAAAAGTATCACTAATAATTGATTTAACGCAAAAATAGTTTCCACTTAATTTTAATTATTATTATGTAGACTGAGGATATTGTCAGTTTATAAACCAGTTTTGTTGAAAATAAATCTATCAGTTGAAAACTTTTAATATTTGTTTACTTTAGCTTAAAAAAACAGTGAATTCAATTCGGTGTTAGCATTATCAGTTTCTAAGAAGTTATTGTTTTTACTTTGGTTTCTGTTAGCACGATTATTTATAGTATGGAAAAATTATAAGGCTTATCGAGAATCATTTGAAACATAAACATTTTCTAATATATTACTGTTATTATTTATAAAATGGAAAAAGTACGTTTTGTTATTTTAATGAATATCTGTGATAATTATCAAATTAAAGTTAATAAAGAAGTATACCGCATTTTTTTCAAGTAATTTAAATAGTACTTATATAAATATATGCTTTATATGATATATTATATAAATATATGGTAAAAAATTAGCTCTTGTTTGTTTTAAGGACATCAAAATCTGGCAACGTTGGATTTTCTACTTTGTTTTTAAATTTATTCGCGAATATATCAACCCATTATGTAAATTTAGCAGCAAAAGCAAAAACTATACCATATTAGAATTGAATTAACGAAAAAATCACTAATAGAATAAAAAAGCAAAGTAGAAAAACCAACGTTGCCAGATTTTGACCGACCTAGAAGAGACATGAGTTAAAGAATCATAACAAACTATTTCAAAAATATATGACAATAACTTAACAGTCAAAGTTCGGTTCATGTCCCTTATATTAATGATTATTTTAAAACAATAATTACCTGATGATGACAGCCAAAAACTGTTGAAACGCGCCGTAATCAAAAAATAAATCGAATCATAGAACATACATTATTATTCATTAATTTATATACATATTCTTAAAATATATAGAATATAAACAAATGATAAAAAACCCAAAGTTCTATCTTTCCTTTGGTCCTTAAAAAAACCCCGAAAAATGCTTAAAAAATAAGCCCGCCTACGGAAGGACCTCCTTAAATCAAGAGTTCTTAAGCTTTTCTGAGCTATTAATCTCTTTAAAAAACATAAATTCTTAGTAAAACTCCCTTGTCTTACAATATGTAGTGCATTATACCAATTTATTGAAAAGGGGAGAAATAATGGATAATAATATATATAAGTCTTTGAGATTCAATTAAATTTCTTTATTACGACGCGTTTCGACAGTTTTTGACTGTCATCATCAGGTAATTACCTGATAATTAATTTATTGTGATTCGGAAGTAAATAAAATACGTATCAATGTTAAAAAGGGAGAAATAATACCAAATTAAACGGTATCAACTCTTTCTTGATTCAGCCCTGTTTTGTAGGTGTAGCCACTGCTACACATACTTTGAAAATTCCACCATTCACTGGAGGGACGACACTGTTCCCGCAGGAATCCACTGCTTTAAGAAATTGAACAACTCTGTAATAAAACTTTTTTTTTCAAAATAAGGAATCCAGTTTCGATTCATCATTGGTTGAAGAGGAAATATTTATTGCTTTTTTTAAATTATTAAAATTAAGATACTTATTTTATACTCCTATATTCTATATTTAGGCTAATTTTTATTTTGGTCTCACTATGAAATTACTTCAAATTTTGATTATTCTTAACCTATCGAATTTGCAATATTTAAATCTTCCCCAAATATAAACATTAAATGCACTTGAAATAAACAGATAGTAGTCTATAAAATTAACGACTTGAAATAAATCTTTTGATATGCACGTGGGAAATTGTCGCATGCTAGATAACATTTAATTTTTAAGTTATTTCTTAGATTAAGTTATTTACTACTAGTTTATTATTTCATTCCCAATATCATATGATATTTGTTAATGATTTGAGCAGCAATTAAAAACTTTTTCATAATTGGATATTAAACAATCGAACCAATACTTTCTTTCGTATCCTGTAGTAATGAAAAACAATACAAAGTTTCTTTGAACAATTAATTTAATTAACAATTTATTACGAAATTATTGTTAAAGCTCGTGTATTTCATGCAAGTGATATATATATATATTTAAAATTTTAAATAAAAAAAATCTTTTGTATAATATTCAGTGAAAAATAAGTCATGAATTACTTAAAACGTAATGTTACGAGTAACTAGAAAATAAATTCAAGGGTCAATTCATTGCAATGTGATCATTCTCAATGACAAAAGTTCAGATATTGATAAAAACTTTCTTATGTTCTGTTGTAACCCCTAATTTATGATAATTGCTGTTACTTATCTAAACTAAGTCTTTGTTAACACATTTGGTATAACTTTATATTAAAAATTAAGAACCTATCTTTAATTGGAATAGCATAGGTAGCTTACTAAGTTCGCAGTTAGTTTATAGATATGAATATTTGCTAAATTGTGATAAGTACAAATATTTTAAAATATTATAGTAATTGAGAGATAAAAGTTTGGCCCATGTCCTTTTTAGTGACGTCAATATCTGGCAACGTCGCCTTTTTTGCTATGTTTATAATTAAAATCGTATTTTTTTATTATTTCATTTCTAATGTCGTATATTTTTCTCTTTTGTTACTAGATTTTTATTATGACCCAATTTATTCGCGAATAAAATTAAAAACAAAGCAGAAAATGCAAGGTGGGCAGATTGACGTCGCTAAAAGGGACTAGAAAAGCCGAAATTTTGATACCCATATATATATATATATATATATATATATATATATATATATATATATGTTGTAATATTTTTGACAGTTATTCATATTTAACGGGTTCGTTAAGGATTTCTGTTAGGACATACAACAATACACCTATTGCAAAAATTTCACTGTTTATAACTGATTATATATCTAGCTGGCTATTTATATTTGACTGGCTCTACTCATAATCGAAACCTTTTTATAGTGGTTTAGACCTTCCAGAATTTTTGATATTTCGATCTCGCTAGAACACTTTTTATTGTCCAATTTTATTATCCTTTATGCTTTCTCTTTTGAAGACCTCCACAGAAATTCGTCTATTTACTTTTATGGCTCACGCAGCAGAGAGCCGTCTGAATGTAAGACCCCATATGTAAAGATATATGGGAAATGTGAAAATAGTAAACATTTATTTTTTAATTTGATAAATTTCGATGTTTACTTGGTAGATTTTTACGTTAAATATTTAATTGTAACATAAAAATAATGCAAAATACCGACAACAATTTATTCGTATTTTATTGAATGTAAGGAACTATCTTGAATATAGGGAAATATTTATAATAATATGATTCATCTTTTGCTTCTTTCACATTTTTTTTTGTTTTTAAATTACCTAACTCTTCTGTCTTTTTTTTGCTCATTTATTTATTTCACTTTGTGTGATTATTAATCAATGTTTGTCTATGCTTTTTTGTGTTTAATATAGATTGATGGTGGGATTGAGTTTGACTTTGGGACTAATTGGTTTTGAATTGATAACTTTCCTGACTGGCATTACTATGTTTCATTCAACATCTGCATTAACATGTATCCTTTTCATTGAAAATACAAAATCAAAATTATTGATTTATATATTGTAAATAGAACATCTTATAGTATGTTTAAAAAGAGAAGGATATTTGACAGACGTGTAATTTGTGCAGAAGTTGCATCTCGTGAATGCTTTGCAATCAAAAGCAAGTGCAACAATGTTAGTCAAATGTCTTTTACTTTTCACACATACTATATTAATTTTTTTTTGAAATATCACTACAAAAACTTGATTTAAGAAGACTATTATCAATAGCATAAAGTTGATTATGTTCTTTAATTTATTGTGGCGAGTGGTGTAATAGATCATAAACATTTTTTATTGATTATACGGATTAATTTTTTATTGCAACGCAATATTATGAAACCATTGTATTTTGTATTAATTCATCTGTCACAAAAATATTATGAAGAAGACTGAAATTGTAGTAGACAGTACAGAACAAGACAAAACAGAACATTAAATACAAATCTCAATACACATTTACCAAATGTAAATTTAAAAAAATACAGTTATAGAACTTACGTATATCGTAAAAAAAATCTGTTTTGTTATACAATTAGACCAAAAATTTCAGCCACACATTAGTGTTTTAGTCTGACATGAAAAATTGATCGCTTATAATACTATTTAAATCACTTGCATATTGATAATTTATTGACGTCAAACGTATAATATTATGTTTATTATTCGTGATCAATAAAAATGGGCAATAGCAAGGGTATTTAAAATGCATTTTTTGTGAGCTCGTATAGTTTTTTAAATGTTTTATTTTATTGTAACCCTTCAATATACCATAGTTCTATTCTTAAGATGGACTTATAAAATATGTTAGTTAAATTTTTATTACAGTTTATCATTTTCCATTTTTAGAGGACTTGTTGAAGATAGTTATGGACAGTTAAAAATTATTTCATTTCTTACGATTTAAACAAAAAATCATTTTTTTTTAGTTTATCTGTAACATTTTTAACTGTCGAAAATTTTCAATGTTTTATCTGTTATTATCAATTTCTAAAGGAAATAAAAGTTTATGTCTTTCTATAATCATGTTACAGATTATTCAACAGAATTGAATTACATTTACGAATTAAGGAGATAATTGAAAGATTTATTTAAAACGGGCGATGGTATCATTACTATTTTTTTCGACAATAAAAGATATCAAATAACTTCAATTTTTTATATTTTATATAATATATTGTATAAGGTTTACACTAGTTTCAATGTTGTGTTTATCAATACCCACATTAATGTAGATAAAATTCAGTTGTTTTTAATTTTTTATGAAAGAAATATTCGAAAAATTTAATACAATAGATATTAACATAAAATGTTTAGTTTATATATTTGAAGCAATGAAATTTTAAAATGAATATAAGCCTTTAAAACCGCGTGCTCCTAGTCAGTCGCAATTGAGCAATCGGTGCATGAAGAGTTTGGTGTAAATTTGCTATGTGAATATTATTGTATTGTTACTAATGCTGTAAAATACGCAATTAGTATAAAAAAAGGTTTTCTTTAAATTATTAATTTGAAGTTCTGAACTTACTGCTTAATAATGGAGTTGACAATGGTTAGTAAAAAATATTTAATACTATATTTTTGTGATATCAATTTACCATAAGGAAATTTATTTAAAGCTCTCGTTCATTAAATTTTCAATTATTTTTTATAATCTTAACGTTTTAAAGTACGAACATCATGAATTTTTTTACTTTTACTTATACTTTAAAATTCTACAATTCATAATTCAGTAGCAATAAAAATGAATTAGTTCATGAGGTTCATGGGTCATTCATAACAATAATATTATTAGTGAATTTGAATTTTGCAAAGCTATAATATTTGCAAAATTATAATCCAATTTTTTCAATTTAAACTGCTTATTTCAATATTTTCATCAACTTAATTGTTTCCTTTCAAAAAAAAAAAACATTTTCATGCCTTCTTACCTATAATGCATTTTAGGGCTCATGTTCCTTGTAGGGACGTCAAAATTTGGCAACGTTGAATTTTCCATTTTTTAAAATTTAATTCGTAAAATAACAGTTTTCAACATATTTTAACCTATTAAAATTGAATTAACACAAAAACCGCGAATAGAATATAAAACAATGCAGAAAATGAAACATTGCCTAATTTTAATGTCCTTTAAAGGAATAAGAGCCCATTTTAGTAATCTGTAATAATGTAATTAATTCAAATGTTTTATTTTAATCAAGTTCAAAGTTTTTTATTGTACAAAGTATCCTTAACAAAAATTCTTAGCTATATGCGGACATGGCAGTGCATCTATTTTGTTAGTATACTTTTTGCTGGACAATTGGCAATGTGGATGGTTTTGGTGGCTATTTGGAATAAGCTCTGTTCTACCTGCGCTTGTTGACGTCTTTGCCATCATTCAATTCATTTTTCATCAAAAATAATCCGTTTATTATAATATATAAATGCTTTCATTATAAGCTTTAGTTCAATATAATAATTGTTAGTTTCAACGTTCACCTAAATTATGAAATAATGCACACTTTAATCATTAGAACTATCATAAGACTAATATTTTTAACAATATTTTTGTATATGATTTATTAAAATAAACTAACTATTAAGTAATTTAACAAAATACAAATGCTGATTTATTTTAAGTGCCTATTTATTTTGGTCGCTGGATCCTTTGAATAAATACCCATTAAATAGGACATGATAAAGAGCGTTATTAAATCTAGAACCGAATTATTTTTTTTTAGATTGTACGCACATTCTTCTACTATGATTATTTTTGTTATTTCAAATCAAAAAAATATAATATTGCTAAACAAAGGTATCAATCATTCATTTCATCTTTTAACACTACATTAAACGATTTAAAATATTATCTTTCTATTTTTTATGTTGAAAATAAAAAATCAGTGGATAAAATCTTCAATATTCAAATTTCTGAAAATTTGTATACTATCAATACAGAGTTGAAACATTTTCCAAATAGTAGTATTTGAAATGCAAAATACTAAATACAAAATGTCTATTTCCTTTTTGTATTTAAATACTTTTTTTAGAAAAAAAGAAATATTTAATTTGAATTATCTTTTAGAACATATTTGGCATTTGCAAAATACTTTTTCATTAAATTTGTAAACACCAATAAATTAATGTGGCGAAGATAGTTTTTTTTATCAATATGACAAACTAAAAGTTTAGTTTTATCAGAATAAATTATATATAATTTTCGTTCCAGTAAACTTCTTTTATTTATCTTTCATATTCTGCATTTCTTTTTGAAATTCGTTATTCTAAAGTATATATTTTTTTCTCATGTTCCTTTTGGCGACAAATATCTTGAAACTTTCTATTTTCTACTTTGTTTTTAATTTCATTCGCGATTTTTTTGTTAGTTCAATTATAGTATCGTATAATTATTTCTTTTTTGGTTAAATTTTTATTATGGTCCACGATGTATTCGCGAATTAAAATAAAAACAGTTTAGAAAATACAATGTTGGCAGATATTAACGTTCCTAAAAGAGACATGAGCCTATCTGTTTAAAAAAATAGTGTATGACGTGATATAGTGATGACATATTAGTAAACACGAAGCCACGCTTAAATCAAATGCTAGTGCCATCTTTTGAGGCACGGATCTGAATTAAACTATACATACATACATATCTATTCATATTTTTGCTAGAGTTTTTCGTATGACTGGTAAATGGTTTTGTCTATACAAGCAACGTTGCCAGATTTTTTTAAAATCAATGATTGTGATTTAAAATCAAAAGTTATAACAAAATTTTGTGTTTTAATTGTATATTAAAAAACAATAATACTTTTCGGTCCCCTTAATATATAAAATCCGCTGTTGTAGCTGTACTAAAAATATCGAATTACGTTTTATTCTTTTTATAGTCTGATTTGAATCACTCAGAGGAAAAAAAGGAAGCGCGTAAGGATGGATGGACCTTTCTTTTGATTTTGGCAGGTGTATCAACTTGCCTAGGAGCAGCTATGTCTTGTGGTTGGGGAATAGGAGTAATCAATTCACCAGCAGAGGTACGTTATCAAAAGTTAAAAAAATATAGTTTCTAAACTTGTTTTTCAATATTTTTTTACTTTTATTAAAGATTATTCAAGATTTTTGCAATAACTCGATTTATCATACATACGGAGTGGAGTTATCAAAGCCTGGCTTAAATTTGTTATGGTCAATTGTTGTGTCAATTTTCATTGTTGGTGGTGTTACTGGATCATTGACCGGTGCTTGGGTGGCTAATAAAGTTGGACGCAAAGGCAGTCTCATTGGTGCCAATATTTTATTGATTTTGGCGGCGGTACTGTTTTTGGCTTGTAAAAGTTTTGGGTCTGTTGAGCTTTTGATTCTCGGACGCCTTATTATTGGTTTAGCAGGAGGTTTTATAATTTTTTTTAATTCATTGTTTGTATTTTTGCTGAAAATCAATATTTTTTAGGTCTCACCACTAGTGTTATGCCTATGTATTTAACAGAATTGGCACCGATAGCTTTACGTGGCATTATGGGTGTACTATGTCCTTTGGGTTTAACATTTGGAGTGTTCTTTAGTCAAATATTTGGCCTTAAATTTATATTGGGTAGATTTTAAAATATAATTAAAATATAATTAAATTATATTTACGTTTTATTTAATTTTGTTCAAATTTTTAGGTGGGGTGGACTCTTGGCATTATCTTCTCTCTTTTTACGTTGTATTTGTCGTAATGTCTTTATTTGCATATCCATTTTTACCAGAAAGTCCTAAGTACTTGTATGTAATATGTAATCAACCAAACGTAGCTATACGAGGTGCAAACATATCAAACTTTTTCTCAATATTCACTCTTGTTGTATATATATGAATATAAATAATTTTTTGTTTTTCTTTTAATAACAGAAATGTCACGATTGCTTAATAAAGAAGCTAATGAATTAGTGGAAGAAATTGAGGCATTACAAATTTCACAAAGGATTGAAGAGGCTGGAGGAACTTGGAGCATAAAACGAGTATTAAAAGATCCATCTCTGCGGTTACCACTTATGTTAGTTTGTGCTTTGCAAGCTGGACAACAATGTAGTGGAATCAATGCTGTGAGTTTTGCGGTTATTTATTTAAATACGATAAATTTATATTTTTATTTTATTTTAGGTTTTCTATTATTCGTTATCTATATTCAAGTCAGCAGGATTGTCAGACGAAGGAAGTCAATATGCAAATATTGGAGCTGGTGCTGTTAACTTTCTAGTCGCCGTTCTTGTAATGCCTTTAATGTTTCATACAGGGCGAAGAGTCTTAGCTCAATTTAGTTGTATCACTGCCGCATTCTTTTTATGTGTTCTTGCGTTATCCATTACATATATTGTAATTTTCAGTTATATCATTTAAGTGATTAGTAACGGTTATATTAATTTGTATATTCTTTTTTTTAGAATGCCACTAGTTGGATGCCATATATTTGCATTGTAGCAGTATTAGCATACGTCTTTTTCTATGGATTGGGCTTAGGGCCTATTCCATATTTTATTGGATCAGAACTGTTTGAAGTGGGTCCTCGACCTGCCGCTATGGCTTTGGGTAGTATGTCTAACTGGGCTGGAAACTTTATGGTAGGCATGACATTTCCAACATTACAATTATTTATTGGCCCATTTTCGTTCTTCATTTTCGCAACAATTGTATTGTTTCTATTTATCTTTCTACGGTAAGAAATTTTGATTTTACTTTAAAAAACAAATCTTTGTTACACATGATCACAGTTGCTTTCATTAAAGCTTAAACTGTTGAGTTAATAGCTTAAACAAATAAAAATAATAAATTATAGCCCATAGTTTCTCAACCTTTTTATATCCGCGGACAACCCAAAAATCCAAAAATGTTTTGCGGAACAACAATATACAAATAAAATAATAAGTATTTATATAATTGAGTTTTTATTCCAAAAATTTATATGAAGTTAAAAGTGAGTCTTTAGGTGCATTTTCATGGTGTCGCTAGTCGTTAGTTTCTAGCGAAAAATGTGGTCACGTGACTAAAATGTAACATTTGCGCCAAAATTTGAGCAATAAAATTTTCGCTAGAAACAAGTGACTAGCAATTGCATGAAAATGTACCATTTTCGAGTATAAGATGGATTTACCTGCGATGAGCAAATGACTCATACATTTGTATAGGACTATTTAGAAATCTTATTTAATCGAATACATTAGAAATCGAATACAAAACAGATGTGAAACCACCGGTTGAGAAACTAGGCTCTAGCCCTTATATCTGTACATGCACAGAAAAAATTGACAGAAGTCATATAAGCCCAAAAGATTAAAAGAAGCCAAATTCATCTCCCAAAAAAATGCGTTCTGTGGTGAACAAGTAGGTGTGATCGGTGAATTTGATATAAGAAGAAATTAACGAAACCGTAAACTTGACAAAACTATTTCGGATTATCTCCCTTTCAGAGACATCAATATCTGACAACGTTGTATTTTCTCCATGGTTTTTAACTTAATTCGCGATTTTTTTCTCCTTTGTGGCTAAATATTCATTATGGCCCGATTTATTTGTGAATTAAATTAAAAAAGAAAGTAGAAAACGCGATGTTGCCAGATATTGGCGCCCCTAAAAGGGATATAAGCTACTATTTCGTCGTTTAACTACTTCTTTTTTGTTCCGGGACTCTCTGCCAAGAGTTCCTCGGTGCTGCGTCTTGAAAGGACTATTGTATCGATTGTATCCAGATTTGTTTCTAGTTTCAATTGGTCAGGTTTGCTTCTGGGATAAATTGTAGTAGACAAATTGAATCTTTGTTTATTAAATAAGAAGACAATTCAGGTTGTTTAAGATCGGTTTTTTTATTGAATATTTTTTAATATTCAAATTAGCTATGTTTCGTTACGTATCGTAAATTCATTAGGTTTCTTGAATCACAAAAATATAATAGTTTCAATTTAAATTCAATAAATAAACTGAATTATATTATTCAATAAATAAATTTATTTATTGAATTTAAATTGAAACTATTAAAAATATTAAATATATTCCTGTAAATTCCTACAATCATTTTTATATTATTTTTTCTGAAATTCGTAACTTTTTTCCTTTTTTAATTTTAAGATTTTATCTTATAGACTAGACAATTATATATCCACTTTACGATCTTATTACCTTTTTTTTTATTTTTCGAGTCCTCGCAATCACGCCCAGTCTTTACTACCGCAAAATGCGAAATTTGTAAGGAATGGACTCTAACACCATCTATAAAATTCTCAAAATGAATATTCAATTTAAAAAAGAGTTTTCCTTTAATATTTTCAGTGTTTTTCTTGCATCGAAAGCAGAAACATACAATTATATTTAAAATAGTTTTTAAGAAAAGAAAATCCATAACTGCAAAAACAGGTTTCCTAAGCCATGAAAATTAGATGAACCTTCTAAAAAATAAATTCTTACTCAAAATACCCGAAAGTATTAAAAAATTCTATAGTGAAATACAATTATTATCAGAGGGATTTTCCTCCTTTTGGGTTAATTATTCATATAAGCTCAACACAACTTGCCTGGCCGGACTTTAAGTAATCCAGATTTCTGTCATTTTTTCCACATGTAATGTGCAGATGGTTGAAAGTTTAAGCGTGACATTGTAAAATTGATTGGATTTTTTAATTATTACCTAATGGTTTTCTCCAATAAGAATAATTTTTTTTAGAATTTATTTACCTGAAACTAATGGTCGTGATATTGGTGAAATTGCTCAATTATGTAGCCAAGGATTGAAATCTCGTCCATTGGATCCAACTTCCCAACAAAAAGAAAATTTAAATCCCGTTAAAGTGTAAATTATATTTTCAAGGCGAGAACAGTTGCTTTCTTAACTGTTCTACTTTAAATGATCAATATATTCCTTCTGTTTTAAATTATTTCTCGGCATATACTTTATCGTTACTCCGAATATTAAATAAGAAAAAATATAAATGACAAAAAAGTAAAACCAAAAAAAAAGTTATATATTTGCTAACAATGTTATAATAATCCTTGTTCAAAAGTATTATTATTATTGTTTTTTTTTTTGGTTTTAATTTTTAAAACAACTAATTTTAACTATTATAAATTAGTAAATATATTTATACTAAAAAGAATAACTTCCTCTAACTAACACAATTTATTGGTATTTATTGTATTTTAAATCAATTGAAACTATTTTCAAATTGTTTCAATGAAAATCTCAGTTTCTATAGTTCATGTTTGTACATATTGTATATTATGACCTAAATATTTATAATGATATAAAAACGATCTACTATTTATTTAAAAAATTATCGAGCTTATTTAAGAAAAATATCTGTTGTAAAAATTGATACATACATATAACAGAAGTATAACATATACAAAATATTTCTTTAGGTGCTACACATACGCTACAGCATATATATTTGAGTTTTCACCCTGTTCCTAGCTGTTTCGAAATCAGTCATTGGTATAAACTTTTTAGCAAAAAAAATTAATACTACTATAATTTGGGAGCTAATTATTGAAAATATAATTTTTACGCTATACCAATCGCAGCGCTTGTTAGATATTTTTTTTTGATTTTTGAGGTCTTTATATTTTTTAATTCATTGCTCATAATTGCTCTTATAAATAATGTGTATCGATCTAAAATAAAAGTTCAACAAAAGTTTAGACTTTGGTTCATTTTCGTCACTATGCGTTAATCGCGAAAACTTTTACTCAAGCAATTATCTGAAGGATACACTATTATTATATCGCCGAAATTATATTTAATAATAAAATACAAAACTATATTTATGAGGACAAAACATTATTTGCCAAAAAAGAAGATTTTATGTATCGCTCAGTAATACTCAGTAATACCGGTTTTTATTGTTTTTATTTGTAAGATGTACTTGTTGATTAATTAAATTTAAGTAAATATTTTTTATGTTTTATATATATACATTGGAACGAAGTTCCTTATCGTCCGTTATACTCTAGATACTTGGTGAATGAGAATAGAACCGAAAAAAGTGTAAAACGTATACTGTCTCGACAATTTTACGTTACGACCACGTATTCAGTACAGTAATTATTTGGTATATGTGCGTTTCTGTTTACAAGCATATGTCTTTATAAGTACATATTTTAGGTATCTTAGTATATTTATGTTAATAAAAAAGAGAGGAACCCCAGGTCAGATCCACCGTAATAAAATGTTCATTTTCATAAGTTTTTGACAAAAATCTTAAACTCATTAATTCCTATTTTATTAGTGTTCTTTCAGTTCTTTCTGTTGTATTTTTCGTTTATATACCTAACTCCTTTCAAATTTTCTTATTTAATATGTCTCCAGAACAGTCCCAATCAGGCAACGTTGCACTTTCGCCTTTGTTTTTTATTCTTTTCGCGATTTTTTCTTAATTCAATACTAATATGGTATACTTTTCTCTTTTGTGGCTAAATTTTCATTATGCACCGAATTATTTGCCAATTAAATTAAACACAAAGTCGAAAATTCAACGTTGCTAGATTTGACTGTTCTAAAAGGAATTTGAGTCAAAAAAGTAAAGAAATAAATAAAAATGATGCATCACGAAGCATAAATTATTCTGTTGTTTCTTTACAGTTTATACACATAAATTAGTGCATATTACGTAAGTTTTAACAAAAAAAATAATAATAAGTTTTTATCAAATTATATTAATACTAATGTCATAATTTTTTAATGAAGACTATAAACTATTTTATATTCTTATCGTTTATTAATATCCAATACAAAATTATTTTCTATTTGTTTAAGTTCATCCCAAAACATAAGGCAAAGCACGGTGTGAGGTCCCAATCGCAAGTAGCTTGGTCCAATTCCTTTGTAAAAGCCATAAAAGCTTTCTTTTTTCCAAACTTTAATCACACAGTCCATATATCCATTGTATAACAATCCTTTGCCATTAGGTCCGACTCCTAAAAAATAATAATCTCATAGTGAATTATATTAACATAATCTATTTTTGATTTTATTTATGCTCTTTGGTTTTTATTTTCTTTTTGATAGGGATTTTTAAGATATGTAGAGATCTACGGAAGCAGACCCATGAAGTGATACAATACCTACAAGTAATGCTCCACAATGGCCAAATATCAAATGGTCACATTTATTTATAAGTGGTACCCTGTAGAAAGGTTGAAAGGTCTGGGCTGTTAAAAGCAGTATTTAAAAGGTAAATAAATTATTTTATAAGTATGTCTTCAGAGTTATAAACTAGTATTTTTTTCCAGGAAAACATTAATTTGAGAAAATTAAATCATATTATTCAAAAATAAAAATGCTCATAATACTTATTAGTGTATTATTAAAAGAGTTAATAAATTTTATTTAACTAAGGGAGTAGTTTTATTTATACCATTAAAAATGCATTATATTTCAGATTTTATACTACAGAATCGTTACTAGTAATTTGGGTGCTTATGGGTAAGAATAAATATGACACCTATTCTTACTTTTATTATTAAAAAATAAAGAAAGTTCAAAATATTTTTGATGATGTTTTTATTAAATTGGTGCCTATAATAAGATCACATCGGCATACCACTCTGATGACTATGGTTACGACTGTGAATTTTATATACCTAAGTAAACTATGGTCTAAACCAGGGGTGGTTAATCCGCGGCACGAAGACCGCATGAGGCCCACTTGAACCATTTTTCCGGCCGCGAGCTTGATACACTTGCAAAATATATTTACACACCCGATAGCGACATTATGCATAACAATAGATTGTTAAACTAGTGATAAAATTATTAACACAAAAAATTAGTATTTTATAACGGTTAAAATAGTGAAAACCAATGTCAAAAATGTGTACAGTGTATTCAAATCAAATATTGAGGAATTGGGGATATATAATTTTATATGTGACCCGTGTAGTAATGACCCATTTCGAAAGTGGCCCGTAGTATTTGGGTTGGCCACCCCTGCTCTAAACTCTAGAGAAAATTAATTAAAACAGTTTGATACTATCTAATTTGATATAGGTAGCAGTTAAACAAGTGTGGACAAACGATACAACAAATTTGATTAGTACGATTAGTTCTAGCTGGTACTAGCAAAATTTTATAAAAAAAAAAATGAAATCCATTGACTCACATTAACCGGGGTCATTCTAGTTATAATGTTATGTGTAGAATATAAATACATGGAATGAATAAAATTTGGAACAGGTATATACTTTAGTGACCAGTGCAATCTGGCAACGTTTCATTAATACTTTCACGGCAAAGTACACAAAGTCAAAACCGATTACAATACCATTGTGCTGGTCAAACTCCAGTTTAATTTTATATTCGTTACGTGCAAATGCATGGAAGTTTTGGCGTAACTTATTGTTCAAATATTAATAAACATTAATGTTGCATTTGCAAGGATCTATGTTATACTTTACCCTGGTTATATAAACGAGTTGTAACCAAATCAAATGGAGTCATAATAACGGATAATGCAATTCCACCAATCATAGAAGCCATAAAGCTAGTAATTAAGGGTTGATTCTTGAAAAATCCTTTATTTTCAAGCCACTCTTTGGTGATTACAAACGATGTCAACTGTGCTGGACCACCTATTGCAGCTCTTGACATTATTGCTGTTCCTCCTCGCCATAGGCCTACAGTTATTAATTTGATTAAATCTTCTTAACTCTTATAGTATTTTTCGTCAATTACCAGTGATTCCTTGTTTGGAATAAACTTCTTTTAATCCGGACATCATTCCATTATACTTATGTTGATGTCCTACTGCAACTGCGCTAGCTGATTTAGACTGTAAATGAGTTTTAACTAAGAAAAAAGGACTAGACGCAAAAGAACCAACAACTGCTCCTATAGATCCAAAGCCTATACTTTTCCAAAGTATAGTATTTCCATTTTTGTCTAATATTAAACCATTTACTTCGCCCAGTTGATATATTCCTAATCTAAAAATAAAGTGTTTTTTCTATTTTCGAAATCAATTATTTACTTGCTGCAGTAATTGGAATGGATGTTTGTAATAGTTTAATGTAAATTATAATAGTTAAAGGTAATTATTTTCTTTTCCATATTTTACAATTGTAGAATAAAAAATGATCAACATATTACAATCGGCCATACAATCGGCGATTTATTGATTACTGTAAATCAATTTTAGTAAAGATTAGTCAAATTCAATACTTTTTATCGTTAAATTAGCAAAAAATAAGAGTCATATTGTTTCTTATTGTATGAGATTGCGCAATTTTTAATTTTTACCTCCTATATTTTTGAACTATAAAGCAATTTAGGGAAGCGGTCACATTCTATAGAAATCGTTCCATTGGTTTTATTTTTAAATCCCTTTTAAATACCTCAGCTGTTAGTTTAAAAGGAAGTGAATGGGTATTATTTAAAAAGAGAAGTCACCTTAAACCGTTTAGGAAAAACTGTACCCATAAGGCAGGTATTAAGCCACTTTGGAGGGCTAATATTCCATCTGCTTTAACTATTGTATACACAGCATGGGGTACATTGCGGTAGTGTCTCGCATGTTGGCCTCTAGCTTGCAATTCACCCTGCAATTGTAGTCTGGTTTTTATTACCTCCAGTGGATTGGTGAAAAAGCATGCACCCATTGCAGCTACACCCCCTAGTACAAACTCCATGTTTTAACGGACTTGTCTGTAAAATTATTATATTAAAATTACTAAAACTATTATAATACTTTTGATTATTATTATATAATTAGACAAATACTTAACGAAAACAATTGTGACGGAAATTATAAAATAGTGTTTTTTTCATTATTTAAAGTAAATCTAGTTTCAATGCCACAAAGTAAAAATATATTTTGAAGAGAATGTTAGGTATTTAGTCTTCTTAAGATTTATGTTACTAAATAAAATTATTTTACTTAATGATTAACGACATATGATATATACTTAATGACTGATGATATACTTAATTAAAATTAACGACATTTCATTATCGGTTGCATCATACGTATTTAAGTAACGGAAGTATGAGAGAAATTATAATACCAAAAGTGATTTAACAATGAAAAACAATATTAAAATGTCTACTAAAGATGGTTTTCAAAAAGTTAATGGTTAATAACATATATATTTACTATTAGTTCGAAATTCACTTTTATATTTTTTTGGTATTCTTTATATTTAAGTTCTTGTAGTAATCAACTTGATATCTTCATTAATTCTGGTTAACATTTAATTAACCAAAATAAATTCATAATGTTTTAAGTATACAAAGAAACATAATTTATCTACATTAAGTTAAATTTTGGCATAAGTTGATTATTATGAATTGCTAAGTTTTATTATGTAAAAAACATGTACCTACATTATATCTACAAAAACAATAATTAATTCAAAGTTATATTCCTACATTATACCAACCTGCTAATTTTTAGTAGTGTTGAGGGAAGTTGTGCGTAAAAAAATTAAAATCATCACAAAGTAATGAAATAAATGTTGTTTTTATCTAAAAATTAAAGATTTTTTTTTCCTAATGTTATCTAAAAGGTCAGGTACTAAAAACTGTTGTAATCATTTTAACGATTATAAATCACGCTAATATCTTGATAACAACTGTTAGGTAAATAATTAACCACTTTTATAAAAATGACAAAATTGAAATAATAAATTATTACAAATTAGACATGTGAATTACAGAATAATATTGGTGACACAATTTAAATTTCTATGCCCAACGATTTGGACATGTGCCACATAAAGTTAAAGTAACAATTATAATAGATATATGCGATATATGTACCTATTTGTAAATATGTTACAGTCTTAAAAATAATATCATTAGGTAATGTAATACCTATTCGTTATTAGTGCAGATATAATAATCGTTCTGTATTCATTCACTTGCACTTGTATTTTAAATATTGCAACGATTCTAACCAACTATATGTAACAGCTAAGTTTTAAGTAAGAGGATGGGTTCTAAGGAGAGGAGCGATAGAGGTTCTTCTAAATAATTACCTATTTTTATTTCACTTGATTTATGATTTATTCACTTTGTGGGTATAGAGTACAAGGAAATGTTTGTTTGTTTTTTAAATTACGATGAAAAATTTATAATATCTTTAATTTCATGTAAAGCACTTTAAAATTTACAATTATCATAACAGTGTTTATTTACTGTATTTAGAGGTATATTTATAAATTACAAAAGGCAAATTTTACCTTTTTTACATCGCTCTATCTTCCTATAGCTGCTATGAATGACTCCTTCGGATCAACTTAGATATCAGATAGTCAAAACTCTACTATGTAATATATCGACTTCTAACGTCTGTCTTTGTTGAACTAATCTTTTTTGAAAAAGCCCTTACCCCGAATTAAATATTTAATAATTTTTTGCTGATTGGTGTCCGAATAGTCAAGATAGCCGCTCTAAAATTGATAGGTGCTTGGTTCAATTCTCGTATCGAGCAAATTTTCAATATTTCTGGGTTTACGGTTTTTATTATAAAATGTATAAAACACTAGAATCGCTATAAACCTTGGCAGTTATACAGCGACGATAAATAATAAAAAAATGTTGTTCTATCTGTTTTTTTTTTTAATAGAGAATGGATGAACCGATTTTAATATTTGGTATTAATATATAAAATATCCCTTATGATAGGGTATATCGGGTATATATCATTAGATAAAAATAATAATAGAAGGTATCTTCTACGTAAAATTTAGGAATGAAAAAAAATCAATACACATAATCATATGGTATATCGTTGGAAAGGACTTTAAAATTATTAAATAGGTTTCCGTACAATGGTAGATGTATCAGGAGAAAATACAGTTGCATTTATAGGTGAGTGTAAAATTTGTAGACTCCTACAAAAAATGTGTAATTTCGAATTACGTATACTACTGTTACGTATAACTCCTGAACTCAAGAGAATTAAAAAAATACTACTCTCAATTTCGTGAAATAAAATTAGTATCGTCCTTAGCAACAAAAAAGAACACTACTCTGGAGCTGGGGGGTTCTATTTTGAATGTGTGTAGATAATTTTTTTGAAGAATCCAAATTAAAACGTGGTACAGTATACGTCAATTGTGTAATAAACTCGATACATATTATTATGATATGATTGTATAATTGAAATTCAAATATGTATACATATTGTTATGCAGTTGTTGAATATGTTATATATATATGACTTATTATATATGACTTCTATCTCTCTCCCACCAATGCGAATGTACATATAGATTATTCTAGAAACATCTAGTAGGTGGTGGAACGTTGGCGAACATTGGAGTATATTCTAGAATATTGGGTTGCGGGTATATAAGGCGCTCAGTTCAAGACAGTTGACAGTTCTGTACGGAAGTTCAGATTTGAATTTCCGTTACAACAAAGCGATTATTAGTGTGATTTAAATTAAAAGTGATTATTGGCATTTAAGTGATTGTTTTGACAAGTGTAATTTAGCTTGAGGGGGCAGAAGCTGGCTAGTTGTTCCCATGCCCCAAGCATCCAACTAAAAATCTCGCAAGTATCGTGCGGAGAGAACAGCCTCGTATTAGATGGAAAAGTGGCGGGTAGAAAACCCTGTGAAAAATATCAAAAACTTTTATAGAGATAAGTTATAGGAAAAAAGGTGCTCTAAAAAAAGGCCCTATAAAAGTTTCTCATAAAATTGATGGTTGCGTCAAAAAATTGAAAAAATATTAAAATTTCTCTTTAGTTCAACTTTGACCTCGAATAACTTTTGAAGGGATAAATATATCAAAAACTTGTAAGAGACCTTTTTGGTTGATCGTTCAATTTTCTACAAGAATATACCTTGGTCATTCCGAAATATTGTCACCAACGTGAGCTATACAATTCCAAAGTGCAAGAGAATATTGTTTCCATGTTATTTAAATGGAAAATCGAAATTTGCGATGCGGCACCTCTTAATATTAATAAGAGCTTAAACTTTCACAGGATTTTTTTGTCATTCCCAACAATATTTTCGATATAATTAAGAAAAAAAAATTAAGTTGTTATATTATAAGATGTATTTTTGAAACATGAACTAGTTTTTTTGTTGAAAAAATATAAAAACACACAAATATAACAGTAGACGGCAAATTAAATAAAAATGTATCAGTCTATCAATAATCATACTTTATGCACAATAAGCAGGCGAAATCTCGAGTATTTAGCTAGTAATTCTGTAAATGGGTAGAATCTTTTGAATACAAGCCTCCTATGTATACATACCTCCTTACTTTTGTAATTATCTTTTTGATAACTGTACTACAAATAACCATATGTGGATCATAATTTTCTACAACAAAAGTTATTATTATTATGTTCCAGAAGTTGTTTTTTTCAATTGTATTCTTAAATAAACAAAACTATTTTACATTGATTTTAGGGCTGTGGTATCATTGATATTGATATAGATTGATTTATGGTCGAATTTTTACATTTTTCTGTACAAAAAGTTGATTGAAGAAATAAATGGACAAAATATAATGAATCGGACTTTTCTTACATGTACTTGCCTAGTTAATAATTAAAAGTTAAGATTTAATTTATTATTTTTCCTTAGTATCCTAAAAGAAAACTTACTCTTTCTCTAGTTTTCTGATCAAATTTTGGGCCTTTTAGTTTAATATAATAGAAAAACAATTAAAGGAAAATATTTTCTCCAAGTTTGAAAAAATAATTGACCATTTTTATCCAAGAAGGATTAGTAGGGGATATATTACAATCTCTTTGGATATATCACCTTTACTTCTATGGTATAGGAGGCCATGAGGGAAATTAATCATTGCCAAGTATCAACTTCTATTCAACAGTCATTGTGAAAGATTTTAACGGATTTTATTGTTAAATTCCAAAATATTTTAATATCTTCTGCATATATAAAATGATTTAATTTGGAAACGTTCCCTAGTGGCATTTTAAAAAATTGGGGTAAGATAAAAATATCTTAATCCATACTAAATTATCAAATATATTTTTAGGTAAAATTGGGCATATGAAATATGTCTTTTTCGAATTCACGAAAACATGTTCGAAATGATTTAGTAAAAACACCGAAGAAAAATATTCAGGTTTATTTTGTTAAAAAAATATTTCAACGCTATTAAGTATAATTTTCTTAATTTTTAATAGATTCCAGCGATTAATTATTTACGCCAATTAGGAATAAAATTAGGCCAAACTATTGGAGAGGGTTCATATTGTAAAGTGAAAATCGCTTTATGTTACGATAAAAAATCAAAACAGTTTACTCATCGATTTGCTTGTAAAATGATTGACAAGCAACGAGCAAGTTCGGACTTTATTAATAAATTTTTACCGCGAGAATTGAAGTAAATAATATCGATATTTCAGTGATTCCCGACATCACGATTTAACAATGGATTTTTGTAAAATACAAAATTTCGTTTCGTTTTTTTAAGAAAATAATTTATTCAGATTATTAAAACAGTTGGCACGAAACCAGTTGGATAATTCGCCGGGATCGGGAGATCTAGGCTCACTTAATGTACGAAAATTCATACATGTAATACCTACCGTTTATTACAGCATAATCGTGACGTCGGTATCATTAATTTACTCCCTTTTGATTTGGTTTGATAATTTATTGCAGTATTGTTTGTTCCATTAAACACCCCCATATTGTCAGTGTACTGTATGCTTTAGAATTACATGAAAGAGTATATATATTTATGGATTTATGTGAAAAAGGCGACTTACTAGAATTTGTGCGAAATAATGGAGCATTATATGAACATAAAGCAAAACGATATTTTAAGTATTTTATTGAAATTTAATCATTCGATTTGTATTTAGTTTTTAAAAATTGGTATTTTAGGCAAATGGTTTCAGCCATAGATTATCTTCATTCTAAAGACATTGCCCACAGGGATTTAAAATGCGAAAACATTCTTTTAACGTCAAAGGATAATATTAAAATAGGCGATTTTGGTTTTGCTCGAATGTGTCGTGATCCATTTTCAAATACACGTGTTTTGTCCCAAACGTTTTGCGGTTCTGCAGCTTATGCTGCTCCTGAAGTTCTACAAGGCATTGCTTACAATCCAAAAATGTACGATGTTTGGTCTTTGGGGTGCATTTTATTTATAATGCTGTTTGCGTCCATGCCTTTCGATGATAGCGATATTCAAAAAATGCTTCGAATTCAGAAAAATCGTTTACTAGAATTCCCCATAAATGTCGAGCAATGCATCACAAAGCCGTGTCGAAAATTAATTATGTAAGTTTTTTGAAATAAATTTCTTAAAAATATCATTCAAATTAAAATATCTAGGCATCTTCTTGAACCTGATATTACTAGAAGAGCGACTATAAAACAAACTGCAACATCAAATTGGTTACGTGAAAAGCAAAAATCTGTTTAGACATCAAATCATATAATTCATTTTTATTGTCATTTTAATAGTAAATTAATGTTATTTGTTATTACTTACAATTCCTTTGTTTAAAAATTAAATAAATGGTATTATTTAATTGTTATTTATCAATACATAATTAATGAGAATGTTTAACTCTTTGAACTAATTAATGTAGCATTTCCAACTTGGTTTGACTGGAGTTTATCTATTTCCGTTTTAAACGTAGCTATCGTTTCCTTAAATATCTTTAATCGTTCTTTAAGTGTAGTATTATCATTTCTAATTTTTGTTTTTGCCTCCAAAATATCTTTTAGTGTTTTTTCTTTGCGCTCTTCAACTAAAAAAGAAAAAGTTAGAAAATAAACTAAATAGATGTTGTATCTGCATTTTTAGTAATACATTGTGTTCAAAAAATGTTCTTGTTTCTACGAGTATTGAAAAACATGTGTAAATAGTAATTGTATAATATTTTAAAACAAAAAACAATTAAAATTGTATTCCTGGATTTTTTTTTCTATTAACTTAATTAATTTTTTTTTATCTTCATAATATAACATCTCTTTCGATACAAAAACTAAAGCGTTGCAATCACCTGTTTAATCTGTTGTCTGAATATTGTTTATTTCAATTTTTAAACACTATTTTTTGAACGCAATACCTTAATGATATACAGATAATTTACATTTTTTATCAAAAATATTTTTGAAACGGGGACCTACTCGTTATCCCCCTCCCCTTTACAGAAGTAAAAATTTATTTCTGGTCATACATGTTTTTCTTTGCTCTTTAAAATACTTAAAAATATCAAAAAACTGCACATCTAAATGAAAAAAAAAATTTGAATACGTGAAATTTGATTAAAAGTCAATTTTATATTGCAAGTAAAAAATAAGTACGTAAAAGATCTTTGAATTGTATTACTTTTTTTATCTATCCCTTTTCCAACAATTTGCCTTATGTCTTAAACCTAGAACTGTCTAAGTTACAAAATTCATATCGAAATGCATTTAGTTGATATTTCATAGTTAAAAAAATCAATTAAATACGTAAAGTTGAAATACACTGCTTGATGTAAAAATTCATAACGTAAAGGAATGTGATTGAATCTATTTACCGCCACCTTTTGAATCTTGAGCATATCATAGAATACCAGTTAATAATGAGTGCCATTTAATTATATATATTTTGATAAACCATGAAACAAATAATCTTAACACCAAAATAATATCAGTAATATTAATCTTACATTCAGTTTCATGTTGCCACTGCTCTTGACTCGGAATAGGTTTTGTATTTGTTAACAAATGTTGCATCAATTGTGTAGGGTCTTGAAACACAATTTCATCATAAGATTCCGAAACTAAACTTTTATTTGCGTCGGTCGAGGTATTTGAAGGAGGGTTGGCCGATGAATCACGATTTGATGAATGAAATAATTTTAAAATATGATACATGGTAGTCTAAAACAAGCAGTTAAATAAAAATAACATATCTAATATCAGATATAACTAGCATTTATACAAGTCACTATCTGATATTGTTTCATTCTCTTTTGTACTATTTAATTTAATTCGCGAACTAATTAGTTATAATGCAACAAAAAAGAAAATTCGACTATACCAGAAATGAATTAGCAACAAAATCACGAACAAATTTGTGAATTGAATTAATAATACAATAGAGAATAAGATTTCGCCAGATAGTTACTTGTATCGAATATCATGGTTAAAGATATTACCGGTCGTTCGTTCGGATCGTGAAAATAAATTTTTATAACAATTTCAAATTCACCCCATCCTGTTTCGGATACTTCGTATGGTGGTTTGGTAATTATTCGGTTGGGGTTTGTATAACTTTCGTGTAACTTAAAATGAACTTTTTTAATGTATGTTGACATATCTTCGTTGGTGTATGGTTTGACGTAAACCGTCCATTTATGAGTGTGACCATCTTCTTCACGCTTTTTTCCAAAATAGCGAGCGATATTTCCATAGACAATAGGTTTCACGATACAAACCCCCTGTAACAAATTATTGTTTTGTTTTAATTAATAGTAATATTCAACTAGACAATTGTTTTACTTTAATTCGTCCTCCTGAATCAGGTCCAAAATCAGTTGGTAATGAACTCATTTAAATAAATATTAATTCTTATTTTATTTTGAATTTCCGTTCCGGCCTAAGTAGTTTGTAAATAAAAATGACAACTAATTACAATAAGCGCCAGCTGGCGGCAATCATAGACTTTATTGAACTTCACCGTTAACTTGCTTTCTGCTGCCATCTGCTGCTTTCTTAAATCGCTAAATCCACCAAATTTGCTAAAAGAGAGTCGCAATAATACGAGAAAAAGTGATAAAAGAAAGACATACATATTTAAAAAGTAGGTTGGTAGTGTTTTTAAACAACATAAAGAACTGAAATAATTCTACATTATTTCTAATACAAATTAACTTCGTTTTTGTCCGATAAGTCCGATCAGGCCCGATTGATTCGATATCTTCAAGAACTTCAAACTTCTACGGCAACTACCGGCATTGCAAATATTTTCAACATTGCCGGTATTAGTAGTGAACTTTAATCGCTATTATTGTTTCAAATTTAATTTAATACTATGTTACTTTAAGTTGCTTTAAGTCATAAGTAATCATCAGTATGGTAGTTCCTTTTAAATAGTGAAATTACATCGACGAATTAGAAATAAATGAAAAATTTGTAAATAACCTACACGACTTACACACATACTTCAAAAATGTTTCCAAGCATGTGGGTGATTGATGAATTAACGTTTTATTTACTTTTACCCCTGAGTTGGGTAGCAGTATTTGTTTTAACGAAAAAATACGGGTATGTTTATTGTATTTTTCAGTCTATTTTAAATCTTTATTAATATGCATTTAATTTTATCGATAAAAATAGAAAAAAGGTTCCTCTGGTTTTAAACTGTTGGTCCTGCAACAAATGGTCTATAATTGAATTTCAACACAAAAATGCTTGGTACTGCCCTCGTTGTGATCAATACAATGGATTTACAAACGTAAGTTTACTTAAGTGAAAATTAAATAAGATTTTATCGTGGAATTACGACCGTTGCCTAAAACAGTAAACATTACTTAAGTGGAGCACAAAATTAATTTTCCTTATATCATTGCAATGTTTATTTTTATCTATTTTATTAATTGAAGTTACGTCTTTTTTAGAAATTTATAGTAAACGAGGAATTCAAATACGTGATTTTATTCTGCTCGTCTATATGACACAAATTTTTTTCAAAGAAACTATTGGTACTATTATATGAAATTTGGAGGAAAGTTGTTTTATAGTACTATAATAATAATAATTTTATCTAAACATTAAAGAAAGATGAAGTAACTTATTTACATTAAAATTTAATGAGATAAGCTTAAGTTGTAAAAAGCTTGTTTCCTCCCTTCAACGTTTCAACTATACTAAATTAAAGTAGTAGAACCTAAAAATACTACCTAATGAAAATTAGTTGAGTGAAATCCAAACTAAGCAGTTTAACTTGAATTCAAATCTTACATGATTTTTGTAAAGACAAAATATAACTTAAGAGTTATTATACAGTCAATAGATCTAATGCACATGTTCTAAAATAATTTTAAATGGTATAATTTTTTCTAAATTACATCAAAACATAATGCAGTTGTTAAATTTTTGATTTTAAAATTTAAGAAATATTTATTAAGATATACAAAAAAAATTATTAAGTTCATAATGCCAGACGACCTCTTAATGGTCTGTCATTAAAATAACGTCACAGTACAGAAATTTCCAAACCCCACAGATGTTTTCTTATAACAAATGTATTTAGACACAAATAGTAAGGCTGTTTAAATCATTTATCCAAACTATTAATGATTTAAACCAGGGAAGAGCAACCTACCCAAACATACCCTCAAAAATGGTCCAAATACCTTTCTGGTGTCGATTTTTATTTTTATTGTCCTATGACATTATGCACTTTTCACTTTGGTCAACATTTTTGAACTATCGGAAAATTATTTATTATACTTTTCTCCAAATTAGATATAATTTGATTAATTGCGAAAATAAAATTTTCCTTAAAAACTTGTTACAAATTCATATACCATTCATAAGTTTTTTTTTTAAACTCCAAATTGCAATTGTAGTTTGATCGTTTGGAAATACAGTTTTTCTTATTTGTATTACAAAGTTCAGCATTGAAATGATCCAATGAAGAGCTTAGTTTTTGCATACACTAAACCCAATTAACCTCTATTCCATAGTAAAAAAATAGAGTAATTTTTAGGATAGAAAAATGTGACAAATTGCGTACATTATTATTGTTTTTATGATAACCGCCCAATGATCTGTTTATATCTCGGTTTCAATAAATGGACTGTGACGTCACAGAGGACCTATAAATTTTTCAGAATTAAAAGTTGGTTTTCCACATAATGCCCTTTATCGATTACAAAAGAATGTACATATGGCCTATTCATTACGAATTTTGAAAGGATTCCTCGTAATCTTTCAGTTCGTCTCGCCTCAGTAATGTGTTTGACTAAATACTTATTCAAAAATCTTCAAAAAATTTTAGCATTGGATAGAATTAAAATAGTTGGAAAGATTTATGTAAATTTTCTCATATCTATTTTCTTAAAGAAACATTTGTTGAAAATAGTACTTCGTTTTTTTTTTTTTAATTTTAAAGTTATACTCCTAAAAAATAATTAAATCATTTTACTAATAAATAACATTAGGCTCTTAAATGGTAACTACATATATACTTGGCTAAAAAAATTAATTGCATTTAAGGATGGAGAATATAACAAGGACTTAGTGGAAACCGATGAAGATTGTCTTAGTGATGAAGAAACTCAAATTAATGTTGAGTTTTCTAATGGATTATGTTTCGCTTGTAATCAGAAATTGAAAATGAAAACCCAACAGTTAGCCGATTTTATTCCTTCATCTGATAAAAATTTTGATCAGGAAATTGAAAACTACAAGTGAGTATATTACTTTAAAATTATTCATCTGATTCTAAACTGTTACTAATATGTATATTTTTTCTTTTTAGATTAAGCTTAGATAAGTTGTACGATCTTTGTTTTAAATGTAAAAGTCACGTGCGAAAGACTTTAAACAATCAAAAATCCTGGCTGTTACGCACTCAGCAATTTTATGTTTACAAATCGTTAGATAAGAACCAATCTTGGTTTAAAAGCGTTACAAATTTTATAAATATTTTACTGTGCATTTTTTCCGTTTGCGATTTATTAGGAACTATATCGAAAGTGAAATTTGGTAACTTAATACAAATAGCTAATCATTTTGAAAAGTTTGACTTTAGGTTAATAGATTTTTCTGTGTTTAATTTTATTTTCTTTGGTATTGAAACTAGTTTTATTGCTAGTGCCTTGCAAGTATTAATTGCCATTAAGAATCACAGTGCTTATTTTTCTCTGTACGGTGGATTTTCTCAATTGTTAATATTTATTTTGAACCAAAATATCATATTGCAAGAATTGTGTTTTTGTTTCCCATGGCTTATATCTATTTATTTAAAAAATGAGTCGTTGAAAAATGTTATAATGATTAATTTCGCTCAGGTATGAATTATTACAAAAAAATATTTTATCTATTTTTAATCATATTATTTTTTCAGATTTTTGTATCTTTATCATTGCTAGTCATATCATTTTTGAAAGTGAAAAAATCTTTTAAAAATAGTCCCAGTCACAAATCACCAGAAAATTATAATGGAAACTCAACAATCGCAAATCAAATGAATGATAGCATTGGTAAAAAAGCTCAAAAATGTGAAAGTTTGTTTGAAGCTTCTCCAGATGATGACCTAAAGAAAGTATTCAAAGAAGCTTGTCATTTAAATCCACCATCTCCGCGTTGTATAACTCCAGTTTATCAGCATATGTTTGGCGAAAAACCGATTTTATTACCAACGCCCAAATCGAATTTTTCTACAGAATCGTACAATACAGAATCTGCAATGAATTCACCAGAAGCATTAAAAATTACTAACGACTTACAAACATTGAAAATCAGTTGGAACCAGATGAAGAAAAAAATTAATAAAAACAATGGATTTATGGTATCTAAACAATATAATGAATCAAACGTATCAGAAATATTTCGCCCCAAATCAAAAATAACGCTATCGCCACCAAGATTACAAAATGTGGTGAAAACATCTTGGGTCTCTAATGGATGTTGGAAAAATCCAAAAACAGCTACAAGTCAAAAGAATCTAATTAACGACTTTCCATCGTACGGACCAACTAATTTAAGTCGATCATCTAGTCAAAGTAGTGGTTTTGGATCTCAATGCACAGACAATTCGAATCAATTAAATAATTCCGCAAATTCAAGTCATTCATCCCGCGAAAGTTCGATTTGCGATGAATTTGATCGTGCATCAATATTTTCAGAACCAGCTTATTATCTAAACTCAAGTTTCAATATTTTGGCTCTTAATAAACCAGCAGTCAAATCATTTAAAAGTACCACGTTGGATGGTTATTCTTCGATTCTTGCAAATGATTCAAGAATCACTAAGCCAAACATAAAAAATAATTGTTTAGTCTTTAGTCAATGTTACGAAAACAAACCACAAATGATGTTTCAACGTCAACATTCGTGGAATGGTCAACCAAATGTTTCCAACACATTTACTCCAATATCAGATACCAATGCATACGTCTCTTCACATTTAAATAACGTTTATAATTTTAACAATTTTTCGGAAGGTCTGTGATAGTTAAGCTTAAAAAAATGATTTTGATTAATTAATTACTTGACATTGTTTATAATTAAACTTAATACTTAAACTGTTTATAAAAATTTAATATTATTTTTTTTTGTAAAATATTAAAATAATTTTTAGTACAAAACTTTTTAATGATTCGATCCTTTTAAAAAACTGCGGAACAAGTTTTAGTGTATGGGCTTGGTTTTGGGTTTCGTGGTAAAATTGTAATTAGTTTCCCACGTAAGCGCATTTGAAGAAGATTGATGGGTTCAAGAGAGGATGAATTTTCTCGAGGCTTAGCAAGTCGATTTTTTTCGTAACCATCAATTGGTGGAGGTGTGAAATGATCACGGTATTCACTGTTCGACAGTTCTTTCGTTTCATTTGTCCATCTATCTTTATAGTATTCTTTCAAGCCAAATTGCGTAATATTACCAAAATTTTCAATGAGTGGTTTATTTGGATGTACGCGATAACTCAAGTCATAAGTTGTTGAGAAGTTATCATGGAATTTGTATTCATTATGATCAATCAGAATTCTTGGTCCACTTCCCTAAAAATATTTCAAGACTTATAAATATTGTATACTGTCTAACCGAACTTTTAGTTTCGATATTAAATTGAAGTTTCAGCAAAAAATCTGCCGCAACAGAAATTATATTAGTATATTTGTAACGATACCGATGATCATAAATTATTAATTGTAACTTTATTTCAATAACTAAATGTATTATCATGGAAAATGGAATAAGTCTTATTCTATTTTCTTCTGATATAAAAACTAATTTCGGTCGGACACTGAATGGTTAAAGAAATCGATTGGAACAAATTTATAACTAAGACGTTTTTGAAGTTATACTTCTTTGGCGGCGTTATGAAAATATGATCAGACTGAATTTTTAATAAAGGTTACGCCAAATGCTACAGCTGGAAGTCGCTTGCAAACGGTTAGCGAGAAACTTCAAACCGGTGAAAGTTGACCGATTTTTGGGAGCGATTTTCAAAGTACTAAATTAACTAAAATAAAAAACTATTAATCGATCCCAGCGCTCACATATGTTTTTCATTTGTCGGAAAGGGAAACGATCTGGGCTCGATCGTCCCGAACAATCCCGAACCAAATACGAAGTTTAAAAGTTAAAGCTCACTTGTATTTTTATTTAGAACACAGACATCGTCGAACAAAATATTTTCAAATTTTACAGTTAAAACAATATCCATATAATATACAAATAGTAATTTCCCGTAAAATATTCACCGCCCAATTGACACAACTAACAAGTAGTAACAATTGGCAATTAGTTGAATGAAACCAAAATGACTGTAGAAAACCAAAGTGACAATCATTCAGTTCGAATTTGAGATAATGGTTGTATTTCATTCATACCTATGTGTTTACAATATTTATTCTCTGCCTTTGCTGGCATATATGCATACATATTTCATACGTTTGCCTATTATTATTATGAGAGTTGAAATATATTTAAAAGAAAGATATTTTTTTGAAATTCAATGCAATATTAAAAATAATGTAAGAAAAGTCGATTGATTTATACGATTATATTTTTCTATATTTAAATTAAAAATCAGTTTCAATACATAGATATGAATCAATAAATGGGTAAATAAAATATACAATTATTATTGTATTAATATAATTTTTAGGATATCGCTATTTAGGATTGTTTATAAATATCTATATATGATATTTTATGGTAACAATTTACTTCTATATGGTAAATGTTTTCGATAAGTATTTTTCGAACATGTGGCTCATGCTGTATTGATAAACGGTTAATTCATATAATATGAAATATACATTTTGTGTAAGTAGCCAAATGTGTGTACATATTATACAGAATGTACAAACAGCCAACTGTGTATACATATAGTATCTATGTATAAATGGTCAGTTTAATATTTTATTTGAAAACCAGTAACTTTCCGTGCAATATTCACAGTCCAACATACAGCTGATAAATGGCTAAAATTAGCAGTTGAAAGAAATCGAATTGACAGTTGAAACTAATGACATGATTTGGACAGTAATTATTAAATTTGTATTCCACTCACATATGTGTGCTTAAAAGTTTTTATTCTTTGTACTCGTCTTTGCCGCAACACATACGTTTGCATATTATGTATTTTGATATTAAAATTGTATCATATTTTAGTTTTCACAAACCACTTATAACTGCTGTGTCAGTTCAAGCACTACCGGAAGAGGCTACGGCAGTGGATTGAAAACATCTTTTTAATTATATCAAAGAAGTATAACTTCTCGCGTGTACATAAGTATACAAACCGTTTTTTTTAAATAAAATAATGGAGTAGAAAATAACTTAATTTCAAACATTTTATACAATTAAAACGGACGTCACAATCTGAGTATATCATAAGATAGTAATTTAAATTGAGAAAATTTCTTCGTTTTCTCATTGCACTTTTCTGTTTATTGAGAAATTGTATTATAAAAGAAATTTCTCCTCAATACTTACAATCATATTTATTCTCAAATCCCACATTACGCTCGGATCATGTTTTGGTGGTTGTGGAGGGCGATAATCCATAAGGTAAGTTGTACACCGAAAGACAGGTTGAGGAACATATTTAACAGTATCTTCAAACCAATTCCCAAGAAGAACTCCGTCACTGTATGCTTTTTCATACTAAAATTATTGTTACATGCAATGAAAATCTATACTGATTTGTATTATGATGTAACATACATTTTTATAATCTCGAGACATTTTTTTAAATAAAAAAATAAATTCTGTGAAATAGATAACTACTATTTTTTAAATGATAATAAATGTCATAGTAAAATTTATTATTAGTCGGTAACTGTAATCAATAGAATTTCAAAAATGTTTTTTTAATTCCAGCGTAATAAAATTATATTATAAACAAATTTATTTTATATTTTTTTTTTCTTAAGTATTATACTTTAATAATAATTTTGAGTTATAAAAAAGTGTGCTTGTATACTGATGGACGCACGTAATAAGTTAGATTTACTTTTTTGTAAAAGTCTAGTTTTTCTCAGAAAGTAAGTTTCAATCGTTCTTGTTTTACAAATAGAATTTTAAACAGAATTTGTATGGTTATAATTATAGAATACTTGTAGCTACCCGTGAAATATTCACAGCGAACACGGACACAACTAACAAAAATAGTCCAAATGATTATTATGTTTGGTTTTCTCTCACACATATGCGGTTGCATTCTTAGTTATCTGTCTTTGTCGACATATATACGACCATTTGCCTATTATTACCAATTATTACATTGATTTTTTTAAATTATTTTAAATGGTATAATTTTAAAAAAATTGGTAAAAATTTAAACGAATAGTTTATTAGTTGTCTAAAAAAATTTAAAAAAATAAGTAGCTTTTATTCTTAAAAAACATAGATTTTTTTGCGTAGTTGGATTGGTTCATATTTTCGATATAACAGAAATTACTCGATTGGGCACATGCGCAGTTGTATATTGTTTAGTTCAAATCAGATTTGTGCACTGTTCAGTGAACATAACAGCTCAAACCAACTTCTGTAACACCATTTATTTTTTCATGATGCCTTCAAAGAAGTACAACTTCTAATCTGTTCAAGATCGTTGCATCACTTGTTTGATTCAATGTATATATTAGTTCAATATATTCGCTGCGGAGTCATCAGTTTGAACTTTGTTGCTCGCTAATGATAATAAACAAAACTATGTGTAAATTAGAAATATTTTACTTAAAGTAAAATTTGTTTCAATAGGTAATTCCTGTAAATTAAATGAATATACCTTTTGGATTTCTCATACATTTTGTAAATAACGCTTCTGTGTTATACCCAATAGTTATATATACTTTATAATATTTAAAACGAACGATATTTGTTTAGGTAATATAAGTAATATGTAGGTTATTATAAGAAATAGTAATATGTATATAAAATAATGCTTATAAGTTAAGCAAAGTTGTTAAGAGCTGCTGTGACGAAATTCTGAAAGACCATTTACGACCCTATTCCCTGTATTCTTTCACGAAGCCTTACATTCATCAAAATAAATGTCAGATATGAACACACAATAACAATCTTTGGCTCAAGTTCCTTTTAGAGCAGTCAAATATGGCAACGTTGCATTTTCTACTTTGTTTTTAATTTAATTCACGAATAAATCGATCCATAATAAAAATTTAGCCACAAAAGAAAAAAGTATATCATATTAGAAATGAATTAACAAAAAAATCACGAAAAGAATAAAAAACAAAGTAGAAAATGCATCGTTGCCAGATTTGACTTTTCTAAAAGCGACTTGACTCAATCTTGTTTACATAATAGATATATCATAATATACGATTGCAATGTAATATTTATAAATTAAAAAAAAACATGTATTTTTTTCCATTAGATGAATGTTATTAAATACCATGTAAAATCACACATATAAATATTAACTATTTAAGTTCATTGGTTCTTCATTGTTCGTTTTCGTTTCGTTTTCATTGAGATTTTCTGAAGGTGCACTATTTGCTTTTTGTTTATTAATTATTGTAGCCAAATATTTGTATCGCAGAATACATTCCTCCTGAAATTTACAAATGTATCATTTGAATTATGAATTTATTAAAAATCTTTGAAATATGTCAATTACTTTCGTTTTATCCGGAACTGATTTCGATATTTTATCCCATCGATCTGCAACAGATCCTTTCGGATATTTTAAAAGAGCGTTTTCCAATGCTTTTTGTTGCGTTTGTGTCCATGCACTATTGGCGACTTCAGTTTCCACATTCTTTTTTGTCTTCACTTTTTTCGGAACTTCAACAACAATTGTTGGACTTTCCTGCGTTTTCGTTGATGGTTTCAGTGATAAATTTTTTATTTTTGCTGCCATAAATGTGATTTCAGGAGCTGGGCTAAATTATAAGAATGATAATTAATTGATTGATTACTTATTAAATAATTAGGGAATACGTACCGATTCATTATTTCGGCAATTCTTTCCCAACGGTCTGTTGTTCCTGGTGGATATTTATTTACTAGTCGAATTAATTCATCTAAATCATCATCACCCCAAAAACCTCCACTTATGGGTGGTGGCTTTGTTTCTTTTATAACGGGTTCGTCTACCGGATCTAAAAAGCATCCCTCATCCTCATAGTTACGTTCTGATACGACAAATTGAGGTTTTCTTCTTCGAGGATATTTTATTTCATGTGAGAATTTCTTTTCTTCTAATTCCTCCTGTTCTTCAATTCTAAGAGTACATAAAATACATTAAGTCCCATTAAGAAAAAAAAAAACAAATATAGCCTTACTCTTGTTGTTTTTTTAATTTCCTTCGCTCGTTTTCTTCAGCTATAAAAGAATAAATTGCTTTGATAGCATAAGGAATACTAACTATAGAGGTAAATATTAATTTTGGTATTTGCACAGGTAAAGTATTTTTCAAACTTGGCTTCAAAATTTCATTCTCTGGTTCTAGTTCTGGTTTGTTCATATTTTGTTTTATTGTTTTCTTTTGAGCCTTTTTAATTTTGGTTTTTCGTTGGGATTCCTAAAATAATTCAGTTATCATGTAAATGAAAAAAATCATAAGATATATGAAATAAGAATTCATACCAGAGTGAGTTTTTGTTCGAAATATGAAGCCCAGCCAACAATATACTGACCAACTGATATCATTACAAAAAGAATGATGAACATTTCCAAAAGACCCATTTTGCGAACATGTCTGTAGTAATAAACTGCAGATTTCCAATTAGGTAAACCATTTTGTAATACTTGGTCATATTTTTCTCGTTTTACAGGATCTTTTAATACATCATATATGGCGACTAAGTGTCGAAATTGAATCTCTGCATCGGGTGCATCATTCTTATCGGGATGTAAAATAAGAGAAAAGCTTCGAAAAGCTTTTCGTATCGCTGTTGCATTAGCATCCTATAAATAGTAAAGATTTCAATCTAAACTCTATTCAACCTTCTGGTAACATACTTGAGGCAAATCCAGAAAAGAATAAAAGTTTTTATTTACTTCCTCAACCAAATCAAATATAACTAAATCATCTTCATCCCAACAAAACCCAAAATCAATTTGTGTTACCAAGAGAAAATAAAAAATATAATTGTTACGATATAAAACCATTAGAAATAATTTAAATTGTATGTATTTACGTAAAATTGGCTAAATAAATTAAGAGGTACTGATTTTGCAACGTTTCAATGCTTTTGACAGCGCGGCACATGTCCATTGACAGATAAAGCTAGAAATGGTCGAAATCATTGAATTGGTGGGGGAAGCATTATTATTGAAAGAGCGGAAATTTGAAAAACGGTTGGTTTGTTCAACTTATATCAATTTAATTAAATCATGGAAATCATTTTATGTTGTTTTCCAATCAAAAGAGGAAAAAAATGATTAATTTATTTATTTGATTAAATAGCTATAAATCATTGAGTTGGTTGTCTTCCTCACGTTTCTCCACAGTCTTTATTTTAGAATTACATACTAACGTAACAATCAATAATTATGTATTAAAAGTTAATTTTTAAGATAAAGGCAAATATTTAATAGATAGATAATTTATTATGAATTCAATTTTGTATGATTTCATAATTCGTATACATTTTTTCTCAGAATGCAATTTTGGTAACTGTGATTGTCGCTGGATACGTTGAATCCGTTGGATACTATAAGAATGCTAAGAACCATACAAACCAATTAAAATGATTTTAAATGATTAAAATGAAGTTAAAACTTTTTATATAGGTAGAAGGATAGAAGACAAAATACTATTTTGCAACTCATTGATGCTTTGCAATATTCAGAATGAGTACGTTTATTTTATTTGGTTTCTTCTTTTTATTTTTATATAGATAGCGCAGGAAATTATTTTAAAAAATGGAAACTCAAACGAGTGTTCACTTTTATTGAGAACCATTCATCCGACTTTTAATAAAACTTGATCTATTTTATTGCCAATTTGGCAATTAATGGAAAAATATTGAAATTTTCAAAGTGAAGTGAGTTACACAAAAAAGAGAAAATAATTTAGGAAGTCGATTCTTCGTACCATGATGCATAACGTTGACTTATAAAGTACAAGACGTTGCCCAAGACAGAATGTTCTTTCTGGAGTCCTCTACTTTAAATAGACCATATGAATATTGGTAAAGAATATTACTAAGTAAAGAAAAATCAATTTTTAGTCCTACAAAAATTTATATTTTGGTGGAAATAAAGTTTTAATATTAATTATCAAATGAGAGTTCGAAAACGAAGAGTGCGTTTATTGGTTTCTTCTGACGTCATAGTCCATTTATTGAAAACGAGATATAAACAGATTATGAAGTGGTTGTCATAAGAGCAATAATATTCCGCCGCAGAAAACATTTTTACACCCTAAAAACTACTTTTAGTTCTTTTTTTATGGTATAGAGGTTAATAGGTTGTAGTGTATGCAAAAACTAATCTTTTTATTTCATTAATCATTTCAATACTGAGTCTTTTAACACAAGTAAAGAAAATTACTTTTCCAAACGATCAAACTATAATTGCTATTTGTAGCTATATCCAGTAAATAATTTTCTAAAGATTTGAAAAATATTGACTAGGGTGGAAAATTAGGAAAATTATTTAATTTTTTTTAAAAACCTTGAGTCATTTATTTTTAAGGAAAACTTTACTTTCGCAATCTACAAAATTATATCTGAAATTTGAAGAAAAGTATAATAAATAATTTTTTGATAGTTCAAAGATTTTGCCTAAGGCGAAAAATGCAGAGAAAGCCACAGGACGATAACAATGAAAAATTGACCCCCAGAAAGGTATTTGGAGAATTTTTGGAGGATATGATGGTACTAAAATGAGTTCATACTCCAAGTTTTCATACTCCAGCTTTTGCGAATAAATCGAAAAAAATGATAAAAAGGAAAAAAAAATCGCAACAATGAGTGAACCAATTTGATTAATATTTAGACATATTATGATATATATGAAGGACACACTCAGAAAAATAACAGCCTTTAAATTTCATTATAACTATTTGAAGCAGATGATTTATTTATTTCTCTGCTCAGTGACTAAACGTGAAATGATTTCTAAAGGGTAAAATAACATTCTTTTTCTTTAAAATATTTACGTAATAAAATAGCTATGGCCACATTAAATTTTAAATATTGTAAATGGTTTGAATTATTAACATTTTGTATAAATGATTTAAAGAACCTTCTACTTGTGTTTAAATACATTTGTTATAGGAAAACATCAGTGGGAGTTTGATTATTCTGTACTGTGACGCCATTTTTATGCTGGACCAATCTGAGCTCGTTTTAGATAATATGAATTTAACGATTTTTTTTTGTATTTCTTAATAAATATTTCTTAGATTTTAAAATAAGAAATTAACTATATTTTGATATTAGTTTAGAATGTTTTAAAATTATTTTGAGAAAATGCGCAATAGGTCCATTAAAACGGATGTGAAATATAAAATTGAGTTTATATGAGTAGTTATTATATTTTCATGCGCTGTAAATGTTCAATTTTTGGATGTTGCCTTATACATGTACTATAAGGTATTATTTCTTGCCAAATTTCATGATTTAGCGTAAACACTACGAGCTTTTGCTTTACTTACGTGGATCAAAATCAGTCAAAAGTGTTACATAAGTCATAAATGATTGCAATTTTCGATTGAATTAACTCAGAAGCTTGATTTTACATCTTATATATTAAGATTGCTGATCGTTGAAACGTTTTCGTTAGTGCGAAGAAAAAGTCTCTCTCACTCCATCCGCATCCACTCCATACATATTACAACTTGCGTTGTATTTACAACTAAGCTCAACAGATCTCGCTCACTAAGTCGTCTCCACCATAATTGCATTTCATTGTAGTTAAAGCAGCTGATCTCTGTCCGCAACACTTTCCGTTAGGATGTAGCCTAACGGGTTCTACACAAGTAGCTTTATAAGATCGCAGATTTTCGAATGCGATATTACTTTCAAATTGATACTCAATAAGACCTTGAGAAAAAGGGCTTGACAAACAAATGGACAACGATGTGGTCCTATAAGGCAAGAGTTCCTTTGTTATAGCAATACCTTTAACTATTTCTTTTTTAAACATTTCTAATATAGCTTTATGTGGGATTCCTTTTTTGACCCAGCTGGAGGAAGAGATCCTATTTTATACCAACATTTATTTTGATCTTTTAGTCATCCTGAAGTTTATATTTTCATTTAACCAGGATTTGGTTTAATTTCTCGTATTATTGCTCAAGAAACAGAAAAAAATGAAACATTTGGAACTTTAGGGATAATTCATGCTATATTAGCTATTGGTTTACTAGGATTTACAGTTTGAGCTCGTCATATATTTACAGTAGGTATTTTTTTTAGGTTTTTTTCCTTTACAGAACCTATTGTGACTGAATCATGTACGGGAACTCAAAAATTAGGTGAAATAACGTTGAGAATTATGTATTTAGATTTTTCAAAACTAACTACTTTCAAAATTAAAAAAAGTCATTCCTTGAAATAAAAAAATGGATTGCTTTCCTTGTATACTTGAACTTTTCCTTATTTGAGTAAAAATAACACAAAGTATGTCAAGAGACTTTCTTAGACAGGATTTTTTTTCATTAAATGAAGGAAAGAAATAAATCTAAATAACGTTAGTTTTTGAAATTGTAAGATATTTTATGTATTCTTTTTAAAATAAATAAATTAAAGAAAAACAATGTTTTCCTTATATATCGATAGGAAAGTTATATATCGATAGTACATATATGGAACTGATATGAATATTATATTGTTAAATTGTATATTATTTTAAGGTATTGATCAATGTTTAAATAAGCGAGAGGCTTGCTGAAAAATGATAATATACGGTTAATTTACTTTGTTCGTTTTCTCATCATTCTTAAACGACGTCAATGGGACAAGTAAAATTGTATTCAGCCATTGTCTTTGTATTTGTTTTTTTGGATGGAACGTATGCGGATACACTTTCATGAAAATAATGTATGTATATGTACCAGTGGCGTCTTTGTGTAAGTAGGAATGTGAGTTTCGACGCTATGCTGCTTGAGCGTCTCGGCGCTCTCTCCCTATATACCAATCAAGTGACAGTAGCAATCGCAGACAAACGTAGAGCTTTCAAGCTCGTGTTTATAAACGTAAAATAATGTTGTCCATACCAAATATATCGAATTTATTTCAATTATTTAACTGCAACACTTCCTTAGTGCAATGTGTGTGAAAACAATATTTCACCAATCTGCATTTGGATTACTTTGTCATACGATACATGTGAGTTGTTTAAAACATCCTAATTTCATCTTTTGTATTGAAATCAATTTCCTTTCCATCACAATAGAGATAATACGAAGCTTTGAACATATCTTTATATATTAATTTTATTTTTCATCTTTTGTAATTTAAACATTATTGATTTTCTCTTTATTATGAAATTTGTAGGCACTAAACTGTTTAATAAAATAAAAAAAAAAAACAAATAATTATAAAAATTACATTTTCAATTTATGTGCTTGTAAAAAGCTTTATACTGTGCCAATAAAATGTTTATGTAAAACAACAAAAATAAGCTATTTCTCGGATGTAGCAATTATTTTACTGGAGGTTTTTCAGAAAACAAAGAACATTCTTTCTTTTTTTTTTTTGGGAAATCTGCTGAAAAATTTCCTCTGAATCATCATGACAATAACATTTTCAAACTTCATCAACTTTTTACAAATTCTTGAACAAAAAAGCAAATCCTTTTAATTCACTCAGTACTTTTCATGAGGATATTTTTCAATTTACCTAGTTTAAATAATTTCTAAATTTAGTTATATTTTAATAATGTTTTTTTTTAGTAATGTATTTACTAAATACTTTCTCATAATTTTAAAACTAACTTCATAACTTTTGAAAAAAACAATGTTCTACTTTTATTAGAAATAAACGAGAATGGTAATAATTTAATTGAAATTTAAATATAAAATAATAAAATAAATGATATTTAAAAAAACAGTCAAATGAAAGCTAAATTATACACAGTGAAGGGAACAAAGTTCTTGTTGGGGTACAAAACCCAAAAATAGTGCATAAAGGAAAATATTCTCTGTATCAAAAGTATATAAACAACTTATCTTACTTAACTGTTTTTAAATTAAAATGAAGAATGCTTGCTATTTTTTCATAATTTCCCTAATTTATTATTTAGTCAATAATTTCACTATATAGCGATTCGATCAAATTTCACATATCAAATTTCTACATAGGGCCAATGGGACCAGAGCTGTCAGAAAAAAGGATCTTAGTTACTTTCAAGTATATTAGAGACTGTATCTTAGTTCCTTTATTATTTGGGAACAAGTAACTAGTATCTTAGATACTTTTTAAAGGGAACTTATATAACTATATCTTGTACCTTAAAAAGAAACTTAGACCAAGATACCGAGAGATTAGATACCGAGTTTTATTTTATTTTGTTCTATAAGATTCAATTTATACTTCTTATATTAGTCTTCCATGGTTTTTAAAGTGTGTCGTGTTTACAAGGAAATAGACATATTTTCCTTTTTCCGAAAATAAATTCAGGATAAGAAGAACATTATCTGATTACCTAATACGTTACGAAACTTAGTACATACATACTATTCAATGTAATTAAAAAGTATATTTTTAAGAATCTTAAAAGTAACTTAATATAAGCACTTTAAATTTATTTTTTTAAGAGTAACTTGACACCCTGAGTAACTTCGGATACTTTTTAAGAAAAAAAACTTATCTAGTATCTAGATACTTTCCAAAAGTATCTTTGGCAGTTCTGAACGGAGCCAATAGTCTCTAAGTAAATTAGTTGTAACAATATACGACTAATACAAATTTCTAATGATTTTGTTTTTACCATTTGACTAAGGAACCCACTTCACTACGGAAAAGATGGAAAATGTCTATTTCAATATTTTTCAAGCAAACTATTTTTTTTAAATTTGATACTAAAGAAATAGTTAAGATATCTTAATTTTAACTCATTGCGGAAAGCAATTATTTTGTTTCTTATAAACATTTTCCAAAAGCAATAATTTCAAGCTGAAAGCAGCTAAGGTTTTTTTCTCTATAGTACATAGCGAATAGTACGCGCTATAGTACATATAGTACATCGCTATAGTTTACACTATTATATTGTCTATAATCATCACTAGCAGATTTGGATGCATCACTTAACTTTCTTTTATATTTTATATATTAAAAACGAGTGCAATAAAATTGGTTACAACTGTGAGTTTTGTTCAGATACGAATACGAAATTTTGATTGGAAAGAGGAGGATTACGTTTGGCCAATTTTAACGACGCTAAAATCTGCTAAAATCTGGCAACGTTGAATTTTTTGACTTTGTTTTTAATTTAATTTGCGAATATATCGAGCCATAATGAAATTTAGCGACAAAGAAAGAAAATTATACGATATTACTATAGTTGAATTTACAAAAAAAATCACGAATTAAATGAAAACATGGTAAAAAATACAACGTCGCTAGATATTGCCGTCGCTAAAAGGGACATGTGCCCATATGTATTTTATGAAAATATTATACAAAATATTGGTTCATGTATATTTTAATGACGTCAAAATCTAATGGCTTTGTGTTTTTCATTTTATTTTTCATTTAGTTGACGAATAAATTGGACTATAATGAAAATTTAGCGACAAAAGAGAAAATTATACGATATTGAATTGAATTAACAAAAAAATCGCAAATTAAATTAAAAAACGAGTAGAAATGCAACGTTTTTAGATATTGATGCTGCTTAAATATACATGAACCCATATATTTACTGGAAAAAATTCCTAATGTGAAAAACTGAGTATTTCGTTGTTAAAAAAAGTATAGGTTTTTGTTAACTTTTGAAAAATATTAACATTTTTACACCAACGGAGATCTAAATTTATTAGACCACTGAAAATCCATTGAAACATCTATTAATACTAGTTGAGAAATTATGTTTTTTTAAACGTCATTTTCTTAAAATTAACAATTTTAAGGTAGGTCACTTTTTTAGTAAAGGTGTGATATGTATGTCGGTAAAGACCGAGAACAAAGAGTGTATTCAAACGTGTGCGTAAAAAGCAAGTAGGTATAATAATCATATTTTCAAATTTGAATTAACTGACTGTTGTCATTTGTTGTCAACTGTCTTAATTTTTTTTGTTAATTGTTGTTGGCTGTGAATATTTCACGAGTAGCTACTAGTTAATAATATTCACGAAGTGAATAATTTTAAAAAAACAGTATGAATTATGGAAATATGAAATGTTTTTGATGATATTTATTCACCAATTCATTATTTGATATATGTAAGTTGTTTGACATAAATGGAGTGTCCACTGACATCTACCTACCTACTATAATACATATATCTGTTTTTCTTTTGCTACTTTTGCAACTTTATGACATGCAATAAATGTATTAGGTGTCTATTATTCATAAGGATATATTACTTAAAAAATTATAAACTCTAGTGTTAAATGAATTAGTCTAGTTAAAGTATAAACTTAATAACTGTATCCCCATAATCAAATACAGGCATCTCTTATATTAAGCTTCAGGCTTATTTTCAAATCACTTTTTACGAATAGATTCTTATAGTAAGATATAATATCCAATTGTTTAATTGTAAGAGAAGATTTATTTCAATGGTTCATTGAAAACATGAAATTCATTGAATTCATTGAAAATTTCAAAAGGAAGAGGCAAAAAAAGGAATGACGGGAATGCCATTCTGAAACGAAAAGACCTCTAGCTTTTTTATTTCAAGCGCTCTCGACTAATTGTTAATTAAGCATTGTAGCGATGTACCAAAAGTGCACTAATTGTAGAGGGATGAAGCACCTATCTGATTAATTAATAACAATCAATTTGAAAATACAACTGATGAAAAAACTACAAAAGACTTTTAATCACAGATTTTCATATTCTAACTATCCTAGTTTATCCTTATTCGTTACATTTAGTCATTCTGTATGTTTATTTTACTACGAGATACAAATTGTGCAACTCAAAATGAACTTTTTTAAGCTGCCTACTTTTTTAATTTACTTTAAAGCTATATAAACCTAAATTGTAAGACAACGTTTAATGTGTAAATATCTACTTTAAAAAAGTTTAAAGCTTTTAATGCACGCATTGTCGCAAAATTTAGATTTGGTTATAATTACTTCGAGGTTGTATTCTTTGTACTTTCATAGTGCAATTTGTAGTCATGTAAGCTAACTATGAAATAAATTTATTCCAGTTTAGAAAATTACCATTAACCATTAGTGCGTTATTTGAATTTTTTCTCTTTATTATGACCGCTATTAATAAATTATAAGTAATTAAGTTTCATCTCGTGACAAAAACCATTTAATAAGGTTTTTAATCTAGTTTCCAACTTCTGTCACTTAACAACATATAAGAACTTGTCGGAAAATGTATGTATAGGTTCTAATACATGTACACTAGAGGACTCGGTGAACTTGCCGCCACCAAAAGTTAAACTGCGAAAAATAATTGATATCGGTCATATTACCCTCTTTTTAATTATTAATATGGATATAATTAAATGCACATACTTATGTTTGATTTGGTTTAATTATAACAATTTAAATGCGTTTTTTAAGTATGCATTTTGTTTTACATATTTAGATCTATATCTATATGAACATTGAACATATTAAAACCCATATGCATTCAAAAATATTATATAAAATCTTACTTATTAATGAGTTTTTAGACATAAATAGATATTTTCAAACACATTTTTATTTTTGACTATTTGTGTCTCTCGAAATTGTATTATTCTTTTGGCTAATTTGCTCCTAATGTCGCTATTAGTTAAGGACTGGATGCACTGGAGGCTTACTGGGAATGTCCCTGTTTTCCTAGTACTTCTTAAAGCAGAATATTTGTTTGTTTGTTTTTTACTACTTGACACTTCAGCGCATGGTTAAGGTGTCCCACCTTTCTGCATTACTACAATTTAGCTTTTTAAATGTGCTAAAATGCCCCGATTTTATTCTGGTAATTATTTTTATACCTTTTGTGCTATAGTTTGGAGTGAACCATAGTCTTTTAGCCATCGTACGATGTATAATATATTAGGAGTTGTATGATGAATTAGTTTATCTTCTTTTGGTATACTCTTCTTGGTATATATCAAGACGAGTATATATTGATATTTTTTCAGATTTTGAAATGACGAAGACAGGTTTAAACATGTTTCTTTTAAATTAATTTGTCGACTCCTTTGAGACCCTCTTTGTGACCTGATATCCATACAAGTTTTGGTGATTTTGATTATCTTGTAATTGTTTAGTCCTGGTTCTGATTTTATAAATTTCTATCCTTTCACTTCCCTTTACAATTCTTCCACATTTTCTTAGTATAAAAAATATTCTTGAAATCCTATCACCATTTTGGCCATAATTCTATAAATATCAGCACGAAAAATATTACGAAGATTGGTTTTATTTTATTGACTTATTGGAAACATTAGATCTTTTAGGTCGTGACATTGTTCAAAATAAAATTCTCACAATAAGATTTATTAATAACACTCACACAAAATATAAATTAAATTTATTAAATTATTGATTTGACACTTAAATTCAATAAATAAAAAAGTCAAATTCAAACGATTGCTATGCTTTTTTCACAAACCACCATCAATAGTTGCAAATAATCACAAATAATGTATATGTGTGCATGACGTAAGCAAATTTATTCATAATTTTCCAGATATTTGAAAGGTTGTTCTGTTAATCTAAGCGTAGATAAATCCAATTAATAATAGATCATAAAAATTGGTCCAGTCTTTTTTCAGTTATAAATATTTAACTAGCACGACTTTATTTTTTGTACATAGACATAAAGATTTATATATTTACACTTTTTTTATAAATGAATTACGATTAAAACCAATATATTTAAAAAAAATCAATGAACTAAAGATTAAATCTAATAAAATTTAATTATATAACTTTTCATATTTATACGATTTATATATTTAAGCAGAAGGGTTCTGCATCTTTTTCTACATTTTTTAAAGAAAACCTAACTTGAACTATATTTTATACCTAAGTAATAAATTTGAGAATATAGCAGAATGAGTGTTGAACTGTATCCTATGCACGTGGGTAATAGGTCGGTGGTAGTTGATTTACATCATTTACATTGAAGCATATAAATTATCAAGGTCTGGAAAAATATAAATCTAACTTTATCTGTGATCTAAAAAATGAAAAAATGTGACGGGAAGAAACGAAAAACTTAGTAAAAGAAATTTTTTCTTTAGAAAAATACATTACAGAATTTGTAACGACCTTTTAAATGAATATATTTATTAATATCTAGGTTATTAAATAACTAAAATGTCTCCATTAAAGTTACTTACCTCGCTATAAAAACTAATTTTCATGGAAATTTGACTTATAGGATACGTACTGTATTGTAATTGAAATGTAAGGGAATATTTGTATGAAAGTTAAACAATTTATTATTTCTTAAAAAAAATCTTCATATTTTATAATAGATTTTGTTTTCGGTTTAATGAACTGTTAGGTAAATGTTTATAAATTAAATTTTGGATAATTACTCGACTTTGACTCTGGTAAACTTTCGCATCAATTAATAAGTTGTTCAGTTGAACTTGTTTCAGAAAATTTTTATTTAATTGTTTTTTAAAATTGTTAATTTATGATCGTAAACAATTTCCAATACTTATGAATTTTTTGATATAGCTACTGTTCAAAAATTTAGATATGACCGATATGACTACCAAATAATATGTTATACTGAAACGTAGGTATGTTATATAGACAGTATAGAGAATAACAGAACGTAGAAAATTAAATTTGAATAATTAATATCTATCAAAATTATATCATAAAATTGAATAAATAAAGCATTTAAATAATTAGTTATGACTTTATTTAATTTTTAAAATAATTAAAATCGATAGCCGCAGTCACCCAAGGGAACTATTCTCTTATAGCTCTGGCACTTCGACCCAGTTTATATCCTACCTAGTTATCCTTGCGTATAAATAAATACTGAAATAATCATTTAATCTCATTTAGTACCAATTATATTTAAATATCTCTATATTTTCTGTTAAAAATATGCTTCTAATTGTAAAATTTTTAAAAACTAAAAATTCAAATTGAAAATAAAAAGTTAACGTCAATGAGGAAAAAAACAATATAAAATGATAAATTTTAATATTAACGTAGCTTAAAAATTATTGTCAGAATTAACTTTACCAAAGGTTGTTCCTTGGATTTTACTGATATTCAGGCTAGATAATTTGTTCTAAAGTATAAGCTGAAAAAATCGTAGTTAAATAGCTTAGTAATATTCTTTCGCGAAAAATGAATAAGATTAAGGCCATAAATTACTACTATAGAAATTGTGCATCTGATACAAAATTTCTATGGTACGTGACCAATGTATATATGTCTCCCTTTTCATCGTTGACACATTTTATTCTTACACTACGTTTTCATGAGTTTTCTCTGATATAATGCTGCTATACTGCGTAATGCTTTTGTAAAAAATACAAAAAAAAAGAGTGGGATTTGTAGAAGATACTTTCCTAGTTTTTATCCTATATTTTTGTAACTATTATTTACCGTCGCTATATAACTACTAAGGTCTTCAGTGACTCTAGAGTTAATGCAAATCCGTAATCGAGAAATATCGAAAATTTGCTTTATACGAAGATTGAACCCAAAACCTACCAACATGGAAGCGGATACTTAAATTACTCGGCCACCAGTAGGCTATTATCCTATATTTGCATTAAAAATGCTTAGAGAAACGAAAAAAGTTACTTTAAAATGAAAACATCACTCTTACATATCTATCCCTATTAAAAAAAGTCCACATATGAATCCATGTGGATTCTTATGTGGTGTTTTCGGATGGATTCCTATATTTGTTTATAATTATTTATAATTTTATAATAGATTTCGTATGTTAAGTCCTACGTAGCTAATGTAGTTTCCCATGTGGATTTCTATGTGGTTTTTATAATAATTTATAAAGGAATATCAAATAATTTCCACATGGATTTTCTCATAGTAATTTAAAAATATTCATACAAAAATACTCTCATAGTAATTATTAAAATAACCAACTCGAAATTATTTTATTGTTTATTTATTTTTATATATTTAGCTATGGAATGTAAAATTAAGTTTGTCCTCCAGTTTTAATTAAATGGTTAAATGTCGCAAAGGACATTGCCATTTTCTACCTACGTCAAATATATTTTGCCTTTAATAATATTTAAAAGTGTGTTTAAAACAATGGAAAATGAAAGAAATATGATTTCCAACACATTTAACGCGAATGTTCCCTTTGAAATTATGGAAATATATGAAGGTTCATGGCGTTGATGGGAAAAATGAAAGTTTAGCGCATAATATCTTGAAATCTCGGGTTATCGGTTATATTTTTGTATTGTTTGCTAACTGGAAATATTATCTCTAGCCTTTCTTATCTTTATTTCCCTTATGAATCCTGATAAATCCATGCTTTCCTATGTAATTTCCCACAGAAACCCATTCTTTCTCAGATGGTTTCCTAAATAAATCCACACAAACCAATCCATATGAATTCATAAGAATTTATGTGGATTTTTTGATAGGAGCGTTTCTGCTCTTCAAATTTCAAATTAAAACTCCTCATACTTCAATTATCAAATAAAGCGTATTAAAAAGCGTTCTAATAACTTTTTTTTTCGTATGGAGCTTTAAAATTTAACACTCTTAGGCAGTAGTTTATATTGGCCCCACAGTAAATTTGCCTCTGTAAGTTAGTATCCCTGTTAAAAAAAGGCATTCTAATGTTCAAAAAACCCATTAGAAACCATTTTTAGTCGTTTAAAGTTATTAAAAGCATTTTAAATGTAATGATTTCAAAATGCTTCTAAATTTCTTTTCTTAACAGGGATATTTATTCGTAATTAGCCTTCATACATAGAAAAATTTAAATTACTCAGATCTAATACGCTCTTTTCCTAATACCCAGTTTTTCTTTTTAAGGGTAAGCGATTTTTAAAACTTATTAAATACTTGTTTGAAAAAAATAGTTTTTGTAGAAATAAAAATACTAAATAAGAAGACAATTCAAGTTGTTTAAGATCGTTTTTTTTTATTTAATATTTTTTAATATTCAAATTAGCTACGTTTCGTTACGTACAGTAACTTCATCAGACTTTTTGAATCACAAAAAATATAATAGTTTCAATTTAAATTCAATAAATAAAAAAAAAATTGTGATTCAAGAAGCCTGATGAAGTTACGATACGTAACGAAACGTAGCTAATTTGAATGTTAAAAATATTAAATAAAAAAAACGATCTTAAACAACCTGAATTGTCTTCTTATTTAATAAAAGCTGAGATCTGAATTTTATCATCTAATAAAAATACTATTTCATAAAATAAAATATGAAAACAGATTTTGGAACCGAACCTACTAGTGGCTGAGTGGTGAAGGTGGCTGCTCCAAGACTGGTAGGTGTTAGGTTCAATCTTTATTAACCCTAGAGTCACTATAGACCTTAGTAGTTGTAAAGCGTTTATAAAGCGACGGTGAATAACCAAAAAAAAACCATTTTGGAACAGACAAACAAAAATGATTGATAGATAAAGATCTTATTTTTTAAAATTTGGTAAGTTTTGTCAACCCCAGTACCTATTGTTTACTTAGCATATAATTTTCCCGAGGATACTGGATTGATAGATTTGAATATATGAAAATTTTATAGATTGTTTTAATGGATTTTATATCACTTTCTTTAAGTATTTCATTTAATAATGAATCTAAACAGAGCACACTGTTTCAAGGTTCGTTTTACATGCAATGTATGACCTAAATTATAAATTTCAATTTATTAATTATTTTAACCACAACTCCATTCTCAATTAAAGTGCTTTTACGAAAAGAAAAATGACCATGTAGTTAAAATTATGCAAGTTAAAACTATGAAATTATTCTCTATTAATTTTTAAGGGTATTAAATAACTAATTATATAGTGTTCCATTACAGTATAGGCACAAATATTATGATCGTAAAAATGATTCGTTTATTTCCCGTTTATATTGAACTGCATTGAACTAACTTTAAGCGATAATTTACACAAATACGTTAAGGTTAATGAATGAATTTGATTGTTTAAATTCATTGTACCTATACCAATATCAAATTATATAAATTGAATATTTTTAAACATTTCATTTTATATTCTGATAATCAAATTCTTATGCTTTGTCTTGATTTTATCTCTGAAAATTGAATGAGACATCATTATTAATGCAACTTGTTTTAAAATTTGAAGACTCAAATTTTTTTCAATAACTAATGAGACTAATTAAAGACATTGTTTTAATATAACTTATATTCAACAATTTTAGCACAGAATTAATTAACATTACGTATTAGATTTAATTTATGAGTGTTTTAATTTTAAAGCTTGGTATGTAACAAAATACGTAAGATAGGTTTAAGCTAATGATAACATCATTATTTTATAATACCCTTTTCACTTTGATATAAGAGTAGAGTTTTTATGTTGGCAAATAGCTAAAAACAGTTCTGTTGGTACTGCAACCTTAATTAGGTATAACTAATTAATACTCCTATAGGTAAGATGAAATAAATTATGGAGCTATAAATGTACATTTATATTATGTAAAGTTTCATATTTCTTATTATTTATTTTCTGAAAATCCCAGTCGACCAATGTTTTTGACAAATTATATTATTCTGAGACAAGTAGCTTTTGTATAGCCGTTTAAATGATAGAGATGGTATACCATCTCGAATATATAATACCATATAAAAGATCATATGTATATTGTTTTTTAGTTTTTTAATCAATACATGACATTATTAATATGAGAAAAAATCAATTTTTAGTAATGATTTTTTTTTATTTTGGCAGAAAAAAAGTTTTAATTTCAATGAGCAAATGAAAGTCCGAAAACGCTAAGTGTGTTTATGGGTCTGTTGTGACGTCAAAGTACATATCATACGCGTATATACAGGTATTGAAACTGAGATATAAACTAATTATTTTTGAATAGATGTTTTAGTAGTGAGTGCTATTCTAGATTTCAATTTTCCAGTAGGGTATTGGATGGTATTGGAGGTACCAAAACAAAAACCTCAGTAAACAAGCTCATTCCGATTGGCACAACAGTTTGAAGTCTCAATTTCACTTTTCCCAATTTTACATCAGCAATGGAATAAGAAACTATAGCTAGGCTTAGAGTAAAAGTTATATGTAATACATTGAGACTAAGGTATGGAATCCGACGGGAAAGAAAAGTGTTTTTATATTTATCTCTGTATTTGTTTTCCTCTTTTGCTTTGGAAAATCGTGAATTCTTGATGTAGAAAATTGAAAATAATATTTAATTTAAATGTAACTGCCTAAAGTCGGACTTGATTTCAAAAGTTAGAATTTAGACCAAGCTTTTCTATATCAATGACACCAATATTCAATTGCTACTCAATAAGTGTCTAAAAAGAGAAGAAATGAATCCTAGTTATAATAAAAATGGTATCTATAAAGACATTAAAAAATTATACAGAATTGAATTATAAAATTTATAAACGGCAAAATTCCGCAAATGAAAAAAAGAAATCCTTTGTTAAAGATGTCGAGACGTTAAAATACTGTCTGCATAATGAATAATTTAATTAAATGAAACGTAGATAGGAATAGGTTTGAATGAATTGCATTGTCAACGTTTTTGTACTAAAATCATTTTTTTTTACAATAATTGCACTAGTGACTACTTCACGTTTTCCAAATGAAATTATCATTTATATTCTGTGCGACAATGCAATACTATATAATAATGCATATTATATAATGTGCGATTATATTCATATAATCTTCAATTCTGTTTTTCAGCTTTTGCAAAATTATTCATTAAAATATTACCGATTGTTTCATTGCAACTTTTAACAGTTCCTTGTTAAAACAACGATTGAGATTTTAACTATTGTATTCCTGAATCCTAAATATTTATTGTTGGACAATTTTTCTGATAAAATTACATTTTCGATAATTTCAACATCAATTTGCTTATAAGTTGTCGTCTTAGAAAAAAGATCATGTCACCAATAGAATTTGAATAGATACTTTCGATTGTAATTTACCTTCATTCTATATAGCCACTGGAGCATATTATATTAAGTAAAAATAATAATATATAACATATGTATAGCCTACAAAATATGCCTTATAAATTCTTAAAATAAATAATAAAGCTACTATTACGTTTTGGCAAAGCAAAATATTTAATCAAATCAATACAGTAAAAGGCAAATGTTGGTATGTCGGCAAAGACAGAGCACAAATAATGTATACAAATACGTGTGAATTAAAACCAAATGTACTAATCATTGTCTCAAATTACAGCTAACTGATTGTTGTCATTTGTTTCAACTATCATTTCGATTTCGTTCAATTGTCAATGTTAGTCAATTGAAAGTTGTTAAAGTATCAGCTGTGAATATTTCACGGGTAGCTACTAGTATGTTAGTATATATATATAGTAGCTACTAGTATATTAGAGACTAATTTATGTTCACGATTTATCTATTTAAGCTAAAAATTGGTGTTTATCTATTTACTTATTGCAAACTTAATTAAAATAAGGTAAAACTACAAGTAAAAGATATTAGAATTGTTTTTTTGCATTCGGTAACAATAACTAACCAGCAAATAGGAATTCAATACTTTGCAAGGGCAAAAAATTATTGTGAGTTACTGATTTCGATCGAATTGAAGATTACACGTCGTGGTGGTATTCAACGAACTCAATTCGCTTCGTTAATAATATTCAATTCATGTTAGTAATTTTCAAATATCGATAATATTAAAGTTCTTCACAGCAATATCTTGGACTTACTAGAAAACTATTTATCTATAATTTGATAAAGTTGCAAAGCAATAAGAAGAAAAATTTTATAAATAATTTTAAAATTATTTATAAAATTTCTATTAAAAGTTTTATTGCTTTTACAAACTTATCATCCTTCATATAAGCCAATAAAAACCCAGTACTCATTTTTTAAGTAAAATATTTATTGTTAAAATAAATATTCATTTCAATGATTATTGTAGATACTCTTCGATTAAATTTAAGTATTAAGGTATGGAAAATAGTACAAATAATGAGACACTCATGGTTATGAGGAAATTGAAATTTCAGAAATAAAACTGTCAATATCGGAAAATACTTATTGCTTTTATGCTAATTTAATTAAAAATAAAACATTTTTCTATCCCAACCTTCGTTTATCGTTACTTTATGATTGAAATACTGTGTAGGTAATTATATACCATAGGAATACTTAGATTGTTGTTTTAGTAATTAAGAAAGCTTTCAATAAGATTTACACAACGAAGTAATATTCTAAAGTGTCAATCATCTGAACATTATATTGAGTGATTGTTTGACATATTTAAACTTTTCAAGCAAAAATGATTAGAGTTGAGTGTTGTCAATACCACGAGTAGGGTAGGTAGGTACTTCAAACTTGATATTAAAACATACATTTACTTTGCATATTGGAATACTTATATGCACTTATTATTTAAAGCTTTTATAAAAGGCTAGTTTCACTTTTCATACTTTACATATTATGTAAAATACAAGTATAATTCGAAAAGATTTTTATGATTTATTAAGAAACTTTTAATAAAAAAAATGTATATAAAATAATTATGCAATATTTTCAAATTTTTCAAATACCAAATCACTAGGCGAATGGCGAATTGTCTTTCTGGCGCCAGACCAGCTGCCGCCTCAAGTAACCTACAAAAAAGAGGGAAATGAGGAAAATCAAGAGTACGCGCAAAGCGTTACATACTATCCATACTTTGTACTGTTCAATATATTATTCTATCATTAGTTTTGTACATATTTATCTTATGAATTTATGCACACTTGAAATAAATATATACTAATCATTTTGTTTTACAATAACCCGTACAATATTATTTATATAATACATAAATTGATAACAAATAAACGATAAATTTTTCCCCCTTTGTATGGAAGTTTATATGGAAAAAATAAAAAATTGTAATAAAACTTTTATTAAATTATTGAGAATACAGTTCTTTTTAAATATAAACGTTACAGTCAAAGTAATTATTGTTATTATTATTACTAGATGACATATTCGATAGTTATTCGTAATCAGTATTAATGATTATCGTAGCAAATGTTGTCATAATAACTTCAAGTATTTTATTCAATAAAGAATTCGAAGCTTTCCCTCTTAGATGTTATCAGATGTTATTATAAAAAATATTAATATTTTTTTATTGTTATTTTACGTCACTTTATAATTACTAAGGTTTTTAATTATTCTAGGGTTAATAAAAACCCGTAAATTGAGAAATATCGAAAATTTGCTCAATACGGAATTCGAATCCAATACTTATAAGTTTTTTTTATTGTTATATATCGTCAGTTTATAACAACTAACGTCTTTAGCAACTCTGGGGTTAATAAAAATCCGTAATCGAGAAATATCGAAAATTTGCTCGATATGAAGATCAAGCCCAAATATAGGTTTTTTATTAAAGTTGTTATTTACCGTCGCTTTATAACTTCTAAGGTCTTTAGCAACTGTAGAATTAATAAAATTCCGTAAATCGAGAAATATTGAAAATTTTCTTGATACGAAATTCGAACCCAGTACCTACTTTTGGTACCCAGTACTAGTTTTGGAGCCGTCATCTAGACTATTCGGCCACCAGTAGGCTTAAATATAAATTTTGGAGTGATCACTTTGACCATTTGGCCACCAGTAGGCTATGTGAATTATTATTTTATATTAACATAAAATTAACGATATTTTTTTTCAATTTTTATAATTAAATTTCATTATAACATTAGAAATTTTGGAAAATTTATCGTAGACAATTATGAACTAAATAAAATTTAATAACTTTAATTTTTCTACTATTGTAGGACTAATGAGAATTAATACTTTATAGATTTTACAGAAGGTAGTATTAACTTTTTTTTTTCTACGAACACATGATCTTCTACGGAAGTTTCGGTTTCAGCTGAAACTGAGATTGATGCCAAAATTCGGTTTCGGCCGTAAAAACTAGTTTCGGTTGAACACTACTTAGTATTTTAAAACTAGTTTTTAAATTTGCTTTCTAAATTTTTGAAAAGGATTAACTTTAAATAGAAAGTCAATTTGATATTGCAATCAGAAAAAAAACAGTAGTGATCTTTGAATCTTTTAGAAAAATTATTTGATCCATCCTCTGTTACACTTAACTGATACACAAAGTAAATAGACACTGCTATGTCATTATGGTAAGTACATTTAAGTATAGGTGACGGAAATATGAGATATAGATTTACATAGTTTGGGTACCACCCACTCAAATGCATAATAGCAATTTTCTCCACGTAGGACGATTTTATAATACATACCCTATGATAAAAATAATATTGATTGTCATGACGAGTAATTGATTTTTTGTGAATGGTTCACATAGCATGATGAATCTATCTATCTATTTACCGCATGCATTTATTGATTCAAATTTCGATAGGATAAAATACTAATGAAAATTTCGCTACAATTAAATTTGGGCATCAAAAATATTTATAATCAAACCATATATTTTTGGGTACATATTCTTACGTATTCTAGGTAGATACAGTTTAAAGAAGTAATAAAAACCATTTTTCGAACCATCTAAAATTGATTTAAATTTTATATTATTTAATTGAAAATTATATAATAATAATAAATTAATTAGTAAATACTAATGAAAATATAATTTCCAGTTAAATTATACTATCTTTTTGTAGTACCTACGCTGATTACATCATAGTTTTACTATATTTTACTGTGTTCATACACCTAAAGCTATCTAAAAATGTCCTTTTATTTCAGATTAAAGAAAAAATATGCGATGGAGACTGTTACTGTTCCAAATCTATAATATGCTCTACAAAACGTTGTTATTGCACTAAAAAAAGAGTGATCTCGGAGGCTTTGGTTGAATGCGGTCACAAAGTGGCTGAAGTTTATAAGGCACAACTATTTAGGTTCACTAAAGTTTATGGCTATTGGAACACAACTCTTATTGCCAGTACACTGGTATTTTTGGGCATTATTGGCTGCATGTACAGCAGCCATTATTTGCTTATGTGCCTTATGGAGACGTCGAAATCTCTGGATGTGCTGTCACGATTATGGTCAAGATCGAAGATCTGAACCAGATTCCAATGGTTCATGCTATGCACCACCCCAATATAGCAGGTTAGCAATTAAACATTGAAACAATATTTTACTAGGCACCTAATATTGATCTTAATTAATACTTGTAGTTCCTACATTAATTGATTCAACTCTTGTGAATTTACATCTATTTCTATTTCTCATAAATATTAGGGAATATATAGATTTTTTTCCCACAACTCTTGAACAACATTTTTGATTTATTGCCCAGATACGTATTTCGATTGCCAAGCAATCTTCCTCAGTGGTGATTAAGTAGTTTTGGACTGTTCCGTAACTACTATATAGTGACTTATCACAATGTGTGACTCATCACATGGCAGTTACGGAGCGATCCAAAACTACTTGATCACTACTGAGAAAGATTGCTGAGTAATCAAAATACGTATCTGGGCAAAGCATCAAAAATAAATGTATTTGAACTTTTCTTCAAATTTGAGTTTATATGTTACTTTGGTAAATTATATTACGCAAATAAGACCAAAATACATTATGTATTTTGGAAATAAATAATTATAGTTCGGATTATCCGTGTTTTCCGATAATCCGTGCCACCTTTTCCCAACAGTAGCCCGAATAATCGGGAGTTTATTTCACTCCCACATTATACGCATTTGATTATTTGTTTTAGATGCAGTTCTTTTCATCATGCTCCACCTCCCTATTCAGAAGTTACTACAAAACCAGATATGTATCCATTGGTAATTAGTTATTCATTGGGATGCGATGGAAACAATATTAAAACACCTCCGGCTAGTTTTTTGATGGTTCAATATTTTCGAAATTATATTTATCAACCAGCAGAAACCCTATCCGCTGCAAGCACAGTAGATTCTCTCAACTCCAGTTTTATATACAACGTCAACAATGAGGTTTTTTGATTTATTATTGATTTTAAATACTTTCAAGAACTGATCAAATCTTATATTTTTAGGCAAACACTATAATTCCACCGGCTTATTCATGCACAGGAAGCTTAGATGAGTGTACAATGCCTGAAAATGATTTGAACCTTACTATCCCGAAACAAGACCAACAGATTACAAATCATATTTTCCGTTCAAGGTCAACTAGTCCTAGTGAAAATTCCGAATTGAAATGCCAAGCAGAAATTTCAAGGCCGCATTATTTGCAAGCTACGTCCTCAGTGCATCATTCTAAAATTTCGTGCAACGACAATAACAACTATTCACACCCGTCACAGGAGCCACAAGGCGTATTGTTGGCTCATAACTCCCATTGTAGTAATCCACGAAGTCCATCAATTGGTGAGATTGTTACGAAAACTAACAAAGACGTCTTTCTACCTGCCTCTAAAAGCTTTGTAAATAATTTATGTAAATCACAAACTACTAATAGTTTCTTAGTTGAACCAAGTAATTTAAATACCAACGAAAATTCGTTACACGTGCAAAATTATAGTAAAAAATGTGATAACAAAAAGATTTGTGTCGAAGAATCACTAATATCAACTACGGAACAAGATGATATTCGTCAAAATTCATCAAACATGAAACACCATCGAAGCAGTAAATCTTCAAATCCTTCACAACACTTATCAGAGTTTAGCAGTCACATCGATTTTGATCCGCAAAATAGCTTAGACCGTAGTTACAGCGTAGCGAATAGCATTACTGGATCGGATATTAGTAGTTTAGCTAATTTAGGCACACCAGATTCACCACCACGTGCCACAAGTCCCACAATCGAAATTCGTGAATTATTAGACAAAATTCAACAACTGCCTCATCCAGCGGATGAAATGTCTACAATAGGGACCTCGTTATCAACCCCATCGACAAGTAAAACTCAAGTTCCTTTGCGAACAAAACGGTATTTTATGCGTAATAAGATAAAAACTATGTATATGCCCCTTAGCAAAACCAAACAATCATCCAATAAGAACATTTTCGAGGGTTCAAAATCTAAAAATTGGTTATCAAGATCAGCTCCAACAACTCCATGTGCAAATTTCATCCCTTCTTTTCCAGCACAACGAAAAGGATCAAATCATGGAAGTCGTAGAGAGTCAAAACTTGAGGATTCTAGCCCTTTGTTATTAGAGCACGACAATTCTGATGACGAAAGAAAACCAGAATGCGTATAGTTTCTTGTTGGTTTTAAATAGTAGATGCAGTACACTGTACTCTGAAAATACAAGATAAATACATAGGCGTACTTCAAAATTAATGTTTTATGTTATTTGCCTTTTGTAATTTACCAGTGACCATAGGGGCACTAAAATGAGTACATAATACATCTCCCAATACATGATTTCTCAAAATTGAAAATTGTACCAAGTCTTAATTAAAAAATCTAATATACTTTTTATACCATGTATACCAATGTCCTTATTTTGGTTCTTCAAAAGCCACAATTATTGTTGTCCCTATTACTTCAATTATTTCATAATTAGTAAAGGTCCTCCTCATGAGACATACAATCTTATACGTGATTCTTTTACGATTGCTCAAGAAAATGGAGGCCAAGTAGCTTCGGGATTTTTGGTTACAGAAAGACGTTTCCTCTTTGGGACTTTGGAGAAAATTTAAATCTATAGTTTTAAAAAGAATAATTAAGTTGGTAATTAAAATAAAACGTAAATTTTGATTTACGCCTCTGTATACTCGCAGTATAATACAATATTACTCGTCTTTATCAAAACAAATTTTTGATTTTTGACAATAAAATAATTTGTTTCTAACGAAAAACAGCTACAATTGAGCTGTATGCAAGCAGTAGAAACTCAATTAAAAATAGAGCAAATTGATACAAACTAATGAAATTATCTACTAACTAAAGTTTCTGAGTAATTTTGGTCTTTAGAAAAGCATATATTCATGTTAAAGATTATTACATTTAAAAATTATTTTATTTTTATTAAAGGCAAGTTATATTTGACGGAGGTGAAAAACGACAATATCATTTGCGATATTTGATTGTTTAATTAACACTGGAGGACAAACTTAATTTTACGTTTCATAATTTAATATATGAAAATAAATAAATAACTAAAATTAATTTCTGGTTAGTTATTAACAGTGCTGTTCTATAAAATTTTATGGGAAAATACTGTGAAAATCCATATGTAAATCATTTAATATTCCTAAGTGAATTCTTATAGAAATCTACATGGATTCCTATGTGGATTTTTTTGATAGGATAGAGATCTAATTCGACTGTTAGATATCGAAAGAAAAAGTAGGTTAAAACCTAAGTAGCCTCAGAGGAAATCGAATATATTTACTATGAATCCATTTACTATGAGTTCATCGATAAATTTTATAATTCACATATAGTTCAGGAGGCAACGATGACTGACAAAAAAGATGGGAAGTTGGTCAAAGTACGAAATATATTTTTTCTATTCTATATAAGGATATGAATTAAATAAAAACCATTAGTTGATAATTTGCACATTGGCTCATTTTTTATTAATTTTTTGAATATATGAGGCTGCATAAAGTGTAATTAAGAACTGAACAATTTATCTATCTTCTATCTATTATTATAAAGAGGAAAGATTTGATTGTTTGTTTGCTTTGAATAGTCTCCGAAATTACTTGACCGATTTGAAAACTTCTTTCACTGTTGGGAAGCTACACTATTTCCGGTGAACATGGGCTATATTAAATTTTCAAAAAAGTTAAGGATCCATACTAAAACTCCAAAATTGTAACCCCAAGGTCTGAAAAAATTACCAAAAAACATTATTTTATCGCTTGCGCTGCGAAAACTATTGGTTATAGACAAAATAATTTACTACAATTTTGTAGAATATATCATTATCTACAAAAAATAAAGTCATATGTCTAACTATTATAGTTATGTCCCAATAAGTGTTTTTTCATTATAAAAAATTTACATAAATGCCACCGTTATAAAAGCTCTATTATTTATACTTTGGGATTAATCCTTATCAAAATAAATGACTTCATATTTAAGTTTGCTTCAATACCATTATATAACTTTTTGAGTTATTCAATTTGAACATTCCATTCGAAAGATATCACAAGTTTTAAAATGCTAGTTATTTGAAAAATGTCGCATGGTCACCCCATTTTACTTATAATTAAGACCAACTTTATTGAACTTGGCGATATTTTTTATTTATGTATAAATGCTGATTGATTTACAGATTATTTGGTCTACGGTAGGTATACCTACCGTAGCTATACGTAATAGACATACTCTTTTTAGATATTTATAAATATTTTTTGAAAATTAATTGATTATTACATAGAACAATTTTATTCTTTGCAACAGTTTATTAAATGTGTTGTTTTAAAGTTGACGAAATAGTGTTTTTAAATATGATTATGTTTTTCGTAAACGAAATAAGAAAAATAAAAATGTTCATATACCACAACAAATAGCAAAGCTAAAAAGAAAATATAATCTACACCTACGTTACGCAGACGAAGTTGCGGGGATCAGCTAGTATGGAAATATATACTTCAAAAAACACTGGGAATTACTATTAAAAAGATTGGTCCACATAAAAATTTAAGAAAGTAATTTAACTCAAAGTTAAGTACCGTACTTAATTCCCACTTAAACAATTCTAAACTAAATTTCTATAAAATACTAACATAATACACTTCCACTTTCCAGAGCAGTACCTATTAACTTTATTAACTAATTGTGGTATAGTTAACTTAATAAGCCCCGGGTTTTATTTAGTAAGCTGCAGCTTACAACTGTTTCGACTTCGAAGCCCGCAGCACTTAAATTTTTATCAAAATTTAGATTTGAATTTCAAAACTTGGCAAAATCACTTCAGTTATGTAATTTTATCTGTAGTACCTACCTATATGGAAAACTCTTAAATAAAACTGAAATTTCAATATAAATATCAGAAATCAGATATTTGTTCTGTTTATCTGTAGGTACTTCTATATAATGTTATAATCTTTAACTGTGAATACAATTGAATCACTTTTTTGGAAGCATTCAATAGAATAAATACAATATTAAATTAACTTGGTGCTATAATAGTTTCAAAAGGTCAATTTTACCATGAAAAATATAACAAAGAAAATTTCAGAGACATTCGTCTTAATTGACAATCGAAAATTAAAAAAATGGCTTCTTCACTTAAAAGCTTTATAATTATTTTTATAGTATTAATCACAAAATGTTAAAAAATAAGCAGTATTAAAAAAATATTTTTACCAGAAAATATTCTTTATTTTAAGCAGTTTGATTAGAATATGAGAACTGCAAACAATAAAATTTATATTTTGGAAATCATATATGAATTGAATTATAAAAAGTAGTGGCGATAAAATGAAGGTTTTATGAAAATAAATAAATGTAATATGCCTATGAATAGTGATAAAGAAAATGTATATGTATTGTAGATTAGTATTATTCGTGAAATGGAAAATTGCAAAAAGTATTATGTATAGAAAATATTAATTATACTTTGTGTCAAAATCGAAATTAAATTTGCATTTACTCTTTAATTATATATTGTTCGCCAAAGGGTGTTTTCATTCTAACATTAATACTCTTAGGATATGAACATAAATAAGATATTTTATGCTTAATAAGTAGAATTTTGTTCTTGTTTTTATATTTTATTTCAGTAAGTTATATGCCCAATTTGATGTAGCTATATTTATTTGCTGGGTAAGTGGACCATTATTTCACTAATTGATGTTTGTTGAAACCTAAAAACAGCTATCAAATTCGATATATCATTTCTCATTTTGATAAATTAGTTTAGTAAAATTTATATTTAATTATTTTACAAAGAAATTATTTTCTTTCTAAAAAAAGTTTTACTTTTTTGCTAAAACTTCCATTTTTAGCAATTAAAAATATGTCTAAGGCAATTCTTCTGGTTTCTTTACATAAGTAGTAATCAAATTTCTTAACATCAAGTCTTTAGTAATATAAAATATATAAGTGCAACTAATTGCGATTCAATACTGAATCGCATAAATGAAATTATTATAACATATTAATTAAATTTGGAATTGTAAGTTAAATTAATTTAACATTTTATACATTTTTACAATATTATTTTATAAGTCTTCCGACTATTTTAAAATGGGATTGTATATATCAAACAAGTAATTAACTTAATTACTTAAGCACGTGGGATTTCAGAAGAATTGTACATAATTTGTATTTTCAAAAAAACATTTTCGGTCATTTCTCCCAATTTCCATAAATGGCCAAGTTTTCGATTTTTATCTCTGAATGATTTTTTCTCCGACAGAATTTTATCAAAATTATTATTTTTTTTATTCGTTGGGGTGAAAAAAATCTGGCTCATTTACTACAGCGAATTTGGATTATTACTTATTCAACAATTGCAACAAATACAGCAAATTAAGTTATAACTGCTTTATAATATATATTAAAGCTTGCGACACATATTTACAAACAGGCATCACATATTCAAATCGAAAATAGTTTTTAAATTTTGGGAAAAAAATTGTTGAGGAAATGGTCATTTTCGGGAATAGGACTTGGGGAAATAACCAGAAAACTGGTTTGATTTAAATTAAAAGTATATTTCATAAGCTTTTAGCACGCATAATTTAGCACAAATTTCAGTTTAACGTGAACATAACTTATTAAAAACTATGTGCAATTGTATATAACTTGTTAGTAGTGTTTAAATAAATAGTTTGAATACTAATTAATTGCTTTGTTGAAATTATGAAAGCAACTCGTTATAACCATACGAATTATTATATGTAATACGATAATTTAAATTAATGTATTTATTAACTTAATTATTTATAGGTTTGAAAATATATTTATACATACTATACTTTATAATTACAATTAAAACTAAAACTTTGTTTTTTTTTTTTTTAATTTTGGTTTTTCGTGAACATTTAAAAAATATTTTTTGAGAAGTTGTTTCAAAATAATTTTTCATAATGAAAAATATACCAATGTAATTGTTGAATAAAATTTTGTTTCAACAGTAATAATCAGTGTTTCCTTTAACTAAAAGTTTCTGTCGCTGAGATTGTTATACTGTTATACTAATGAACACCATCGGCCTCCCACTTCCATACCTTTTTTTAAATCAGCGCTCCCTCGTGACCGTCGTTAGAACTGTTCTCCTCTGGTCCATATACCGATTAAGAGAGGAGAGAATATACTTTGTACAAATGTGCAGCGAAAGGGGCACGAGCAATCGGCAAATTGAGGGAAAATGACAATTTAGCTCATGTCCCTTTTAGCAACATTAATATCTGGCAATGTTGCATTTTCTACTTTATTTTTAATTTAATTCGTAAATAAATGTGAAAAATAATCCTTGAATTTCCGATTTATGGATTTTTATTAACTCTAGAATCGCTTAAGACCCTTGGCAGTTATTAAGCGACGGTAAATAACAATAACAATAAAAAAATCGAAAAATTTGTGGCTAACAAATTATTGCATTTGAAATTTTGATGTTCATTTCCTTTCAAGGAACATTGGTGGTTATGCCAAGTTAAATTCAATCTAAGACAGCAATCATTATATAACAGCGCAACCAATTAAAGTGATGAAAATTAATTCGTAAATTTGTGGCTCAAAGTTTTCCGCATTATAAATTTGTTGTTCATATTCTTCTAAGGAAAAACTAGACCAAGCCATTAATAATTTCTTCGATTGAAACGTGCTGACCAGAGCCACATTACTGTATTATTATACACATGCCTGTGTATAATAATGCCTGTGTACTGTATTATTATAATATAATCTTTAACACCATATGACAAAGAGCAAATGCGGTTCCGAGAACCGCATGTGCCTCTTCAATGCGTCAAGTGCGGCTCCTATCAAAGTTTTAGAATATCCATAACTTATTTACGACACATTGTTTTATTAGTACCTATAATTTTTAGAGATTGTTCTTAGATTTTAATATTAAATATAGTTTTATGATATAGATTTCTGTTATACTTGATTCTTATTATATTTGAATTTTATTACTAAAATTTTGAAATAATTACTTTCTTTTTCATAAGTCTATTTTTATATTTATATTTTATAACGATATTGTTTCCAATTTGTTAAATTTTTTATCTTGTGAAAATAAGCAATTATAACATGTTTATGGCTTTTAAAAGAATATTAAAAACTGGATTACGGCTTCCTTAGACGCCATTTGTGCCCACTCCTGCCATATGACCTCATAGAAGACCTAGAAGACTAAGTCGTTAAAAACGAATTAAAACCGTTTTGTAACGGTTATTTTTCGTTTAGATTTATTTGAAAAAGTTTGCAATTTTACTTCTTAAAAATTTATTATTCAAAATTACTTGAGGTTTACATTTTCTTTCTTATTTACTTATTATAATTTACAACAAATTATCAGTTTATGTTTATTTATTAATTGAAACCAAATTATGTATCACTGTCTTGTGATTTTTTATTTTTGTGTGTAAACAGATGTCTACTTAAATTGGTCTTATGAAAGTATGATTTATCTACGAAGAAAAGTGTTATAACTAAATTGATCAATTCACAAAGTAATCTTCTTGCTTTCACTTACCACAAATGTCACAAGCATAAGGTTTTTTCTCATTAAGAATAGACTGATATGAGCTCGGCGTACTTAACTTTTCTGAAACATAACAATTAAATAATATTATTTTAATTTTATATGCCTTTACTTGTCACGAAAATGTGGAATATAAAATTGCATTTAATAAATATTGTTTTACCATGAGTTCTTTGATGCCTCCTTAAGTTATTAGCTCGATTAAACGATTTTTCTAAACAAAAATTATACTTTTAATTTTTGATTATGATTCTTTTGTTATTACTTACTACAAATATTGCAAACGTAAGGTTTCTCACCAGAATGAAGTAATTTGTGTGAATTCATAGTAGAAGTAGAAGAAAATGCTCTATCTGAAATAAAAACCATGTTTTACTTCGCTTTTAAAACCAAAGATGCCATTAAAGCTTACTACAAATATCACATATGTATGGTCTTTTACCAGTATGAAGCAATTTATGCCTTTTTAAATTGCTATGATGGTTAAATGTTTTGCCTAAAAAAATACGAAGTTTGTATATTGGATATTAATAATTAATTTTTTTTTTTAATATCGCTTACTACAAATACTGCAAGCATGCGGCTTCTTATCAGTATGATTTAGTTTATGCTGTGCTAGGAGACTTGGTCGAAGAAATGATTTATCTAAAATCATGATGTGATTCCCTTTAATAGTTTTGTGTCAAAATTCATAGTTATGCTCTATTAAATTTCGTAAAAATTTAAAAGTCAAGATACTAATCATAGTATAGAAAAATTTAAATTCTACTGTTTTGTTAACACTTACAACAAATATCACAGACGTAAGGTTTTTCATGAGTATGAATCAACTTATGAGTTGCCAAACTACTGGGTTGATGAAATGATTTATCTAAAATTAAAAATTGTTAATGTAAATATAGTTTAAGTTAAGATTACATAATTTATAAATAAGAATAAAATATGTTTGTAAAATAACTTACTACAAATATCGCAATAATAAGATTTCTCTTCTTTGTGAAGCAATTTATGATTCTCTAAATAACATTCACGAAGAAAATTTTTATCTGAAATAAATAAAAAAATATTTTAATAGTTTTGCTTTTTTTACACAAAAACAGCTTAATTTCACTGCCAAATATTAACACCCACAATACGTAATAATCGTGTAATAAATTTGAAAAATATTTAAAAATAATAAATAGACAGTATTATTTTAACTACTGCTAAAGTTAGTCATCACAAATAAAAAAAATCTTGGCTTAAATTCCAATTCAAAAAATGGTTTATTTTCCACTTATATTAAATTTAGAGCGGAAACATGGAAGATGCTATTGAACCTTATACTAATTACAATTTTTCATATTTTAAAGACAACTATTATAATAATAAGCCATATGCACATTCTTTTAATCGATAAATGACATTATTAAAGTGAGGAAAATCCAATTTTTAGTTCTGAAAGTTTTTTATTTTGGTTAGAGAAAAAGTTTTAATTTTCATTAACAAATGAGAGTACGAAAACGATGGGTGCGCCTATGAGTCCTTTGTGACGTCACAGTCCATATATTGAAACCGACTTTTAAATGGATAGTTAAGAGGTTATCATAAAAACAATAATAATTTACACAATTTTTCACATTTGCCGTCAAATAAAACAATTTTCTACCCTAAAAATTACTCTCAATTTTTCTATGGAACAGAGGTTAATTGTGTTTAGGATATGTAAAAACTAAACTTTTCACTAATTGTTCATCAAGTCGAATACGTCAATACGTCCATACTCCAAGTTTCAGCATTCTATGTCTGTTTATTTGTGAATACATTGAAAAAGAACTAATCAGAAAAAAAAATTCTCAACAATAAGTGAACTAATTTGACTAAAATTTGGACATTTTATGAAAGTATATTACAAAGGTTATACTCGGAAAAAATAACATAATTTAATCTTCATTATAATTATTTGAAGCAGATGATTTCTCTACTTATCTAGTCTAATTGATCTGGTGACTAATTGTAAAGGATAAAATAACATAATTTTTCTGTAAAAAATTAACAAAGTGTAATAAGTACCTATGACCACACTAAATTTCAAATATTGTAAATGGTTTCAATCATTAACGTTTATTTTGAACCAAATAAGAGACACTTATATAGAAGTTCAATTATGTGTTAAAAATGTGGATGAAGTTTGTATTACTGTGTCAGTAAATCTCACTGCTTCGATTAGCAGACCACTAGTTGCCGCTAGTTGTCGCTGTACAAAATTACATTCGGCCAAGGTTAATTTTATACAGTGACAATTAGTGGTCGACTAACCCAACCTCTGAGATTTATCCACAGAGTAGCCCAAACTTCGTCCATATCAATTGAACTTTTATATTAGTCTCTATTCTTTGGTTTAAATCAGTGATTCCCAAAGTGGTCTATATCGACCACTAGGGGTCTATGATAACCTGCAAGGGGTCTACGTCAACGAAAAAAATTTGGGGGTCCATGAAATTAAAATGGGGGTCCACGATAGTAGATCTCAACACATACACTGATAGTACCTATTTACTTACATCATACTATCTTATAATATCAAGCCATATACATTTTTTATAAAAGTACCTATGAAGTTATAAAAGTACCTATGTTTTTACTTTAAGGTTTTAATACTAAACTTCACTGCAGTTACAAATTTACAGGAAATCAATATCAGGTAAGTAGGGGGTCTACCCAACATGGAAAAACATGGCAAGGGGTCTACGACACAAAAAAGTTTGGAGAACTCTGGTTTAAACAATTGAAGCAATTTTACTATTTGTGTTTAAACACAATTGTTATAGGAAAACGTAAGTGGAATTTTGAAGTTTCTGTACTGTGACGTCATTTTAATGCCAGACCAATACAAGCTCGTTTTAGGCATTTTGAATTTAACGTTGTTTTTTTTGCAATTTTAAATTATTATTTCTTAGATTTTATCAAGTGAAGTTAAAAATTAACAGCTACATTATGTATTGATGTTAGTTTGCAACATTTTTAAACCATTTAAAATTATTTTTCGATCATGTAGGTCATAGATCTCAATACAGTTTTATTTTTAGTACTCCAAATAATTTATAATATGTTTGTGTGATTATCCTATATTCATTGTTTTATACTAGAAATTTTATGTTTTTTTAGTCAAGTAAAAGTTGAAAAAGCAAAATTGCTTGTTTTCTAATCGACTTATTCTATTGGTTTCTTATATTTGAATCATTACTATGATAATTTTGTTTGAATTATTTCTGTTATTATTTTCTTGTAATAATTACAATCCTAGAGCATTCAAATAATAAAACATACATATAATATGTAAAGTAATATATTTCCTGGTAAAAAATTGAATTTTAGAAAATATTATTTCAAATTTATCTCTATGGATAATTATTGTTTTAAGAACATAATTATTTGAGAAAAATAAAATTGTCTTTGAAACTTACGGCAAATATTACAGCTATATTCCTTTTTACCATTATGGATTAACATATGTGTAGTTAAATTATTCTTCCAACTAAATGAATTACCTTAAATAAAATTTCAAAACTTTTTAATATTTGTTTATAAAAAGAATAATTTCGTATCACTTACCACAAACGTCACAAGAATATACCTTTTCTTTATTATGAGTGAGAGAATGTTCTTGTAAAAGTTTTGTAGTTTTAAAGCCTTTTTGGCAAATTTGACAAATAAAAATTTTTTTCTGGGAAAGTTGTGTTGTATTACCTTGTAATGAAAATGATTCATCTGAAAAATAAATCAAACAATTACAATCTCATCTCAAATTTAAATCAAAATATGGAAACATATAACTTCAGTATTTTTTTAAAGATATTTACATTGTTTTGTTACATATTCACGGTTTTTTTGTAGCGAGATTTTTAAGTAATAACGTGGTTTGAATACTTAAATAATTGTTACCTATGGATAATAGTTCAACATGTGCATTTCTACAGGATGTACCTAAGTTGTTTTAATTTTTATTCTAAAATAACAAGAAACGCCTTTAAATATTTCAACTTTATTTTTCTACCGTCCCAATCTTTTTGACTCATAGATTTGACTAAGAATTGTTTTACCAATGGCATATCCTCAAGCTAGAAATGCCACTAGCGTTATTTTGACACCAGAAAATCGCTCACCAAACATTCTCTGTTAAAAAAGGTATTTAGGGGCATTTTGAAATCATTACATTTCAAATATCTTTAAACGACATCTAATGGATTTTTTGAACATTAAAGTGGCTTAAAATGCATTTCCCCTACCACTTCGAAATGGCGGAAATGTAACTGAAATATTGATTGAACGCTAAGAAATTATGAGATAGAGGTATATGTTATCTCATTACTATTCTATCAGAAGTTGTCAATTTGTTTCTGGGACGGCGAACTGGAGCAATCATTAATGGTGGTAAAATACAAATTTAGCATCTTTTTTTTCGAAAATCATTTAGTGTACGCATCACAGAGGCATAGTGTAAAGGACTCATGTTTAATTGTTTTTGATCCCGTATTCGATTCGGAAGTCCTATCTCTCTCTCCAAATGTCTTTTCACTTTAATGAACTCGGTCAAAGCACCGTCCCTCCAAAACATCAATATTATTTGTAATAAAATTAATGAATGACAATTTCAAATCATTTTACATTAACAGCCTCAACATTAGTTGGCAATAGTAATCTAGCACTGTACAAAACAGTACTATAATAGCAGAGAAGAGAGACTTATATAGAAGTTCAATTCATATGGAACATCAAAACTGATCAAAACATGATCTAGTATTTCTAAAAGAAACTAATAGATGGCATTGTAATGCAAAATATCACTTTGCGTTGTATTGAGGAGGAGCCTAACCCCTTCTATTCTTGAAAACATTATGTTTTGAATATCATCGATGTAGCTCAATATATCGATTTAGTTTACATATAGGATTGAAATATTTGTATAAGATGAAATATTAATAATAATTTAGCTGTATTAGATTTTTATTGTTACTTAATTAAAATACGATAATTTCATGATGATATTAGAGTTTCATTTCAAATTTAAATTCCCTCCTTTATTTACGTATGCGCTTTGAAATTTAAAGGCGTGGCCAAGTACGGTTTCGTACAGCGCCAACTAAGGTCTGTAATGCAGAACTACCGGCCCAAGCGCCTTTTTCGTTAACGTGATCATTGAAGTTCTATATAAGTCTCTCTTCTCTGATAATAGTATAATAGTCAGCGTCAGTGGATAGCAGTAGATAGATGAATATTTCATGTAATGCGCATGAGCAACATAGCTAAACAGAGATAGAATCTCCAAATTTTTATTTAAAATATTGAGTCATGAAGATCTCATTGGTTCCATACAACATGAGCAATCTACAATGCATCTCTGTGGTGCGCATCTTATTACAAAAAAATATGTAAAATATTGACTCATGTATATTTGGGCGACGTCAAAATCAAGCGACATTGTATTTTCCACTTTGTTTTTAATCTAATTCGCGAATAAATCGGGCGACAATGAAAATTTAGTAACAAACGAAAAAAGTATACGATATTGATTTGAATTAACAAAAAAATTAAAAACAATGTAGAAAATCCAACGTTGTCAGATTTTGACATCATTAAAATATACAGGAACCTTAATATTTACAAATAATTTATTTCTAAAACCAATCGAAGATTCCCTACATTATTAACCTTAAAAGATTCCCTCTAGAAAGGTGAAACCGCATAAAATGGGTCTCGCGTAAATCGAAGGACGAGTGTATAAACAATGTACTTGTTTTACGCGATTTTCTGGAACCTTTCCCTTACTTTATATGAACTTGAAGTTTCGGTTTATGCGAATTTTTATTTTCTTGAACCCATCTTCCGTTTTTATATGAACTCGAAGTCTCGATTTATGCGGTTTCGATTTACGCGTTTTCTCTTGGAACATATCTGTCGCATAAATCAAAGGAGTGTTCATTTATGAAGTTGTATTTTTGATGTTATAGCAAAATAAAAAAAGACTTAAATATACTATAATTATATTAGTGAAAATGTATAGAAGTCAATGGTAAAAAATATGCAACTGATGCGTAGCGTTTTGTAGCATGACTGATCACAGGGCAAATTTCTGTCTGTCCGTTTTTGTTATATGCATATCAGCTTTTCTATCAACTTTGTTAGAATGCAACCTATTGATAAAAATACTCAAAAAAGATATTAAAGGCATTTGAAAACATTTAAATGTTATATACTTTGGTTTAACAGGGTTGTGTACAATGAAATAGCGAAGGAAGAATTTTAGGACATGTTTAAAAAATATATATCGTGAAAGCCACCACAGTTTTCTTATGAATCTAAAAAGCACCAGTATGTTCGGAAATACTAAATTTTGACTAAAAGGTTTAAAGGAGAACACTACTGCAAAACTTTTGTGTTGTCTTTCATTAAAGTATAATATCTTTTCAAAAATAACTGGGTCAAATTTGAAATCGAAAGTCTACAACTAACTGAATTATAGTTATTTAGGGGCTGATTACCTTCTTTATCTTTTAAAGCTTCTCTATCAATGTTTGAGTCTGCATCCTTATTTGTGTTCACCGTAATTGGGATTTGTGTTTCGTATTCTGTATTAGATAGTAAATCGTCTTCAGAATGACTGCTTTCCAAAACTTGGATTTCATCTACATTCGAACCACAATTTTTATTCAAATCATTTTTAATTTCAAGAATTTGTGATTCGTCCAACTCAATATTTGTTGCGGATAACAAATTGTCTTCAAGTTTTATGTTTTGTTCACTCTCATGAATCTTATCCAAGTCCACTTCATCAATATTATCGTTTTCGATCAAGGGATCATCAAATATTTGTTCTAAATCATTTTCCCAACTGTCGTCTTGTTTGATATTATCTTCTGGTAATATTTGTGAGGACGTTGTTAATTCGCAATTTGGACTGGAACTTGAAATTTTTATTGCATCTTCTACTTGTTCACATATCGTTTTAAATTCGAAACAATATTGAATTTTCGCTACACAAATGAAGCATAAACTTCTGTGAAGGTTTGTAGTATCTGTAATCTTTAAAATATCTACGATATTTACGTATCTTTACACTTGCTATCCTTATTATACTTACAGTCAAGAAACCTAAATTTTGTAGTACTTGTGCTACGGAAAAATCATAACCAGTTAAGACTTCTAGTAAGGAAATCATTATTTTATTATCTCGAAAACAAATAAAACATTTTTCACCTTCCTTAGCATTTGACATTTTTAAAAAATTGACTTAATTATTTTCAAGCCGTTTTTTTAAATACATAAAAGTGTTATAAATACAATAACATAAGATTGAGGTTATTTATTTTCACTTATGTTGACTTATGTCAATCTCCGCAAGAAACTTTTCTTTCAGTTACCATTCAGATACACATAGGTATATGATGTACATACCACTAATTATGTACATAGATAACATAGGAGATGTATGGTACATTGGGTAAAAGTGGATCCCTTTTTTTAAGCAGTGCAGTGTATGACTAAATAAATAATATCTGCAATTAAATCAATATATAAGGGGAACCGGAAAGTATTGTCGTTTTTTCAATAAACAATAAAAACAAAAAATTTTGTTACAACTTTTGATTTTAAGTCAATGATATAATTGGATATAATCGATATAATCAGTCTCAATTGTATTAACGTTTTGGCATTTAGTGTCCAAATTTTTAACGCCATATTAGTAAAAATCAATTGATTACTAAGGACAATATCAAAAAATTAAATTTTGAACATCACTAGAGCTTTCAATTTTTTACCATTTAGTAAATGTGGTAACGATTGAACTAAGTAGAAATCCGATGAAATAACTTTGGACGATTACAGTGGGTACGACTATATCACCTCCCTCTTAATTAATTAGTTTTTCCCAGGGTTTTTCTTCTGGAAATTGAAATTGTTTTTAGTAACAACTTTGCGTTGCTATCCTGTGAAACTCGAAGCAAGAAGCAAACAACACTGAATTTATATTCTTTCGGGTTTTTGATTCTACTATTTCAATATAGATTTCAGAATAAAAAATATTTTGTAATTTTTACTAAGTTGATAAATTACTCTAATCATAAAATGTCTTTAGAACCACTATGAAACAACTTATAAACATATAAATGGTAATTGAATGACCATTGGTTTAAAAACGACATTTTTTCCCAGTACAACTAATATTAGTATCTTTAAAAATTGGGAAATGATCCACTGTGACCCGGGAGTTAGTCAATTTGAATCAACTCACTATGGATGGATGACTGAATCAATTGGGAAATCTGGATCTTTGTAAAAAAACGGGTATGTCATTAAAGCCCTGTCAGGAGCTAAATTCTTTACGGTTTTTCTTCGACTGCAATTTTATTTTGAAAAAATGTGCATCTTTTTCAAAGCAAATTATGCCAAGGAACGAATTAAATCAAAATATTTCATTTAAAATTCTAGAAAAAGTATTAATTTATTGATAATTATATACAAAACAAGTAACTTCCCGTGAAATATTCGCATCCCAACATTGATGCAACTGTCAAATAACTTCCTGACAAATCTTATTTTTTAATTATTCAGTAATATTAAACGTTATAACAGTTAATTAGTCAAATAATATTAATTTAGCGCACTAATCAGATTTTAAATTGTAAACAAAAAAGAAATGTTTATTATAGTGTCGAGTTGTTTTTAAAAAAATATTTTCATCTAGTAGTTATTTGAAAATAAAATACTTTTAACGCTCCAATCACAATTCATTTAACTACATACACTACCATAGAAATGGAGTACTACATCTGACTACATCTTTAAATTATCGCTAAATGCGAGTATACTGCTGCAGTAGTAATAAATGTAAATAAATCGTTATGTGCGTAGTAGTGTGAAGCTAGATTGGATGCGGCGCAATAGGTAGCTGTCGAATGTCGTATAAGTCGTACAATACTTGATCGTATCCAATCGTATTGGTCGTATTATTCGTAGTACTGCCGTTCGTAAACTGTCGTAATTAGAATTATTGTAAGTAGAGTTGTGTTCCATTGATATCCATCGTATCCATCATGGATGATATCTACAAAAAATTCTGGGTAGAATTTTTCGAATTGTACAGAGAGAATAGATGTTTATGGGATGTAAAATGCAAAGACTATTCCAATAAGGTTGAAAGAACAAGAGGTTATGATATTTTATTAAATAAATTCAGAGAGAGATTTCCAAATGCAACAACAAGATCAATGAAGAAAAAAATAAACAACTTAAGGACATCTTTTAGACGTGAACTCAGAAAGGTAAAAATGCTAATTGTACAGCTATTAATTATTATCTAATGTATAAAATAACTATAAAATTATTTATAATAACTAATAAAAAGATTTTTCACCATTTTTTAGATTTTCTTCTCAAGTACTATATTTTTTTTGCATTAAAAACTTGTAAGAGAATTTTTAGAGTTTTTAGCGTTCATAAAGCTATCAAAAGTAACGTAAAATTAGCTAAAAACACGTACTGTATAGAAAGAAAGGCTTATATCGCGTATACTATTATATATGTCGCAGGCTTTTTTTGGCGATCTATAGCTATCCAAGGATAGCTTAAAATTCAAACCTATAAATTTCCATTTCCGAAAGTTAACTAAATGTACATTTATAATTTTTTTCTTTTCGTATTGTAGTTTATTTTTTTATGACCAAAATAAGTAGTTTTGAATCCAATGAAAATGAAATAGTTATTCAGCAAATATTGTAAAAAATGGTGACAAAATGGTAATTTTCATACCCAAATTTCAAAAACTTCCTTAAGTAGATAAATGTTTATTTTTTTATTTGCTAATAATAATACGATTATTTCTTATATAGGTTGCAGATTCTAAAGACTCAAAAACCGGAGAGGTTTATGAGCCTTCTTTATGGTATTTTGATCAATTACTTTTCATTGCCGAAAGTGAAATAGAAAGAAAAGAACAATCAAATGATGAGGAAGCGGATGTGGATATTGTATTGGAACCAGTTACGGTAAATTTTAAAAAGTTAAAGTTTTTTGGATTTTATTAAAACAATAATCAAATTATATTTTTTTATTAACAAAATCTTTCAACATAATATACTTTTCCAACTAACAATGATTTTACAATTGTTATTTAAGCAAGGCTTTTAATAAAAATAAGGCAATAAACATTTTTTCGAACTTTTGATTTACAAGGGTTACTTTTTCCAGTTAGAACTTCTGACTTAAATCCCTTTTAGCACATTCAAATCTGACAATATTGTATTTTCTACTTTGTTTTTTATTCTATTCGTGATTTTTTTATTAATTCAATTCCTATATGGTATAATTTTTTCAGACTAAATCTTCATTAGGGGTTGATTTATTCGCGAATTAAATTAAAAACAAAGTAGAAAATGGAACTTTGCCAGCTTTGACTGTACTAAAAGGGACTTGAGCCCAAATATATATTTAAACTTTTTATCTTTCAAAACTAACCGTCGCTTCGTTAGCATTTTATATACTTGCAAAACATAAGAAACTTTTTCCATCATATCGTCAGCATTGATATATACAATTATTTGTTTCAACCATTAGTTGTTTCATAAAATTTGCTAACACTTGGTTTTACTTTTTAATGTTTTTTTTTAATGTTTTAGGATACATTCTTTAAAGAAGAAAATGAAGACTCATCTTTGTGTTTATCCAATACTCCTGTTAGTGTCGAAGAATTTCCAATGGATGAAGAAAATTTCATTTCCCAACAAGTATTCACTTCACAATTGAATAACACCAATATTGTTTTAACGCCCGAAGACAGGCCCCGAAAAAAGTTACGAAAAAGAGTCTACAATCGACAAACGCAAAAAAGTGTTTTGAAAGAAAAAAAGTTAGCTTTTTATGATGTTGCTAAAAAAGTTTTATCTGTTCAAGAAAACACCGATGATGAATTTAATGTGATCGGTAAAAGATTTGCTTTTCAACTAAAAAAATTGGATGATAACCAGAGGCTAATTGCGGAAAAGTTATGGTCAGATATATTTTTCTATGGAGCACAGGGAAAACTTGAATTAGACTGTACAATAAATTTCCCATCAAAGGCTGTGCAACAGCCTTAAACGTAATACAACTATGACCTATCAAATGCATTAATTTCAAAAAATTCAATAGCTATTTGTATTTCTGACCGTTTATTGTGATGTATTTATAATACAGTATTCAAGGACAAGATTTTCATCGATGTCAAGAGCTCTTCTAGGAATCAAATCGTTTCGGAATGGAATCAAATTTTAAAATACATCCTTAGGTGTAGCGTGGTGATGGGGATGTTGATATCCCACCTCGAGTGTCACTTTTTTGGGTGGCAAAATACCACAAGTGGATATTAATGAGTTCTTCATTTTTACAGTGTATATATGTATATATTAAATTCTAGTCAAGAAAATTAATTAATAAAAAAAGTATATATAACTAGAATGCTTTTTGCTATGGTATATTTCTAATTTAAAGAATATATGTTCTGTAATATATTTAAATAAAATTTCATTCATTCCTATTTTTCAATAATTCTATTTCATATGCACGTCTTTTATCCACAGTGGTGAATTAAGTTAAATATAGTAAAAACTAAATAGAAAATGATATGTCGCCAGATTTTGACGCTTCTGTAACCCAGATTGTACCAGTCGTAACGATTTAAAGCAGGGGTGGCCAACTCGCGGATCCCATGCCTTCCTGGCCCGCGAAATTCATCAAATTTTTACAAAATGTATTATATATTTCTTTGCAATGTACATTTTATATCAATTATCATTGTTATTATATTATCTATGTTTGCTTGTAATAATAACAGGAAACACAATAAGGCTGGTATTTCATTTTAGCGACATAAGTATCTGGCAACGTTATATTTTCTACTTTGTTTTTCATTTAATTCACGAATAAATCCGAACCAAAATGAATATTTATCAACAAAACACAAAACAGACAGTTATAAAATATTAGAATTAAATTAACAAAAAAAATCGCAAATTGAATGAAAAAAATTTAGAAAATACAACGTTGCCAGATATTAATGTCGCCAAAAGGGACATGAGCCCACAATAATAATAACTCATTATGTTTCAATTTTTCACTGCAAAAAATGTCTACAATATATTTAAATCTTATATGGGAAAATATAATTTCATGTGGTTCACAGATTTTGATGCATTTCTAGAGTAGTTTACAAGATCATTTGAGGGCCCATGTCCCTTTTAGGTCGGTCAAAGTTTGGCAACGTTGCATTTTCTAGATTGTTTTTAATTTATTTCGCGAATAAATCGGCCTATGATGAAAATTTAGCCAAAAGAGAAAATTATACCATATTCGAATTGAATTAACAAAAAAATCATATATAGAATAAAAATCAAATTAGAAAATACAACGTTGTTAGACTGACCGACCTAAATGGGACATGAACCCATCCCTGTAAGAAAGGCATTTAAAATGTTCGAAAAACCTATTAGGAGTCATTTAAGTTGTTGAAGCCATTTTAAATGTAATGATTTCAAAATGCCTCTAAATGTCTTTTATCAGGGATTTGGGTTGGCCAGGCGTAGTTTAAAGTATACCTGTGTCGATTCATTCAATAGTATTTATAAATGCTGGCAGAGTTTCAAAAAGACATAACTTTTGACGAAGTTTTTTTTCTATGGCTCATGTCCCTTTTAACGTCAATATCTTGCAAAGTTTCATTTTCTATTTTGGTTTTGAAATTATTCGCAATTTTGCTGTTGGTTCTATTCTAATATTGTATATTTTTCTTTTTTGTTCTTAAATTTTCATTATGACTCGATTTATTCGCGAATTAAATGAAAAAGAAAGTAGAGAATTAACCGTTGTCAGATTTTGATGTTACTAAAAGGGACATGAGTCTTTCCCAAAGTCCTGAACGAATGGTATTGTCTGATATAATTGATCTACTTTAAGATATATTTACTTACATAATTTCAACGACCCGAAATTTGAATATATTCACAATAGAAATAATTTGCGTGACTAACATGGCTATACTATATACCCAACAAACATAATAACGATTTATAATGCATAATAACCATAATAAGTACTAACGGTGCTAACTGGTGCTAACAATACTAACGATACATATAAAAGGTTCATTTCGCATGAGGGGCAGTTGCCCCCCTTGGCATCCCAGGCTACGCCCATGTTTGTTTGCGTTTAAATTGGAAGCAATTCTAACCTAACCATTATTTTTATAATCGTTATTAATAAGATTGTAATTAGTAGATAATTACACCAGTTAAACACATACCGATTACATCGATTATATTATATTATTTGATTTGTAAAAATGAATAAGTTTTAAAATAAAATAATAATTTTAGTTATTAATAACATAAATTTGTTTATACAGCCATAAATAGCTTTATATTCCCCACCGTAAGACGAAATCTTAAAATAACTTGAAAGTTATAAATCCATACCCGTGTCTGCATTACCCCAGGCACGGTTTTCAAATTAAAAATACATTTTCAAATAGTGGATTACAGTTTTTTAATTCATAAATTAATAGTTATAGAAAATAATTGTTTCATTTTGGTCCCATAAAGACACAATTTTATAATGGCCTTAGTAGAGAAGTCCAAAAATATATTTTTTGGATTTATGTCCATTGCAAGTTTTATTGTTATTTTTTATTCTACGGGATTATTAATTTTATTTTTATCTAATCCTGTTAATCACCATCCTAAAGCGATTGAAATTCAAGCTCAAAATTGTAAGTTTTGTAATAAATCAATTTATGTACTCAAAATTACTTTATTATCAAAATAACTTTTATACATTTTTTTTATTAGATGTCCGTTTTGAAGATGTTATTTGGGCGTTATTTGTCAATTCCGTTTTAATTTCTGCGTTTATTTTACAACACTCTTTGATGGCACTTCCAATGATTAAAGATTTATTCGTAAAGTTTCACTTAACACCAATTCAAAGAAGTATTTATGTTTTTGGTACATCCATATCAATTTATGTAAATATATTTATTTGGTTAATGCTAAAAGGATTAAACGTAAATCAATTTATTTTTCATTTAAGGTTTTAATGGCATACTGGAATTTCATCCCTAATTATATTTTCTGGCAAATTGATGCTACTGAAGGCGTTTTTTGGTGGTTGTTTGTTACCGTGCATAGCTTATCATGGTCGTTGATTTATGGCGGTGTTCTGATTTTAGATATAACAGAACTAATGGGCTTAAAACAAGTAATTTTTTAAATATTTATTATTTAAAGTGAAATTTTACTGAGTTTTAAACTACGGTTTCGGCCGAAAAATTAAAAGCGCAAAAACTTACGAACTTTTACGAATACCCTTGAATGTATAGTTCGTTGAAGAGTAGGTGGTGGGGTAGTGTTACTGTCATTACTACAGTACCTACTATAGCACCTATATTAATATTTACGATACCTATTTTCTTTTAAAAACTTTTTTGAAAATTAAAGAAATTCTGCAGTCATTGGGCTTCCGCGATGACTAATTAAGTTATAATTTTAGTTTTTACTCTTTTGTGACCTCTATATGTTTAGTTGTGTAGCTATTTTTATAGATATTTTTGATTCAAATGAGTAAAATCAAAGAACCTCTGACTTCGGCCGAAGTTTTAGTTCTAGTAAGACCGAATAATTGGCTTCAGTCAAAAACTGACCTTTGGTCAACCTTAGTGACTACGTTAATTTATAGTGCATTTTCAGCAGTTCATAAAACGTTTTTACATTTATAACTATGTACATTTAGACATCAAGAATAAGTTAAAAAAATAATCCTGAGAGAAAAAACTGATCTAATGTATTGAGATAAGTATTTCGATTACCAAGCAATCCTCAGTGGTTATAAAGTAATATTAGATCTTTCTATAACTGCTATGTGATGAATCACAAATATGTTCTCAAAGAACACCATATGTTCTTTATAACTAATTCCGATTTGTATTTTGTTTGACCGCCGAGACTTTTATGATAGTCAGTTCAGGGAATTTAAAAAATCCCAGCCTTTTGTAGTTCCGAAATTTTATCTTTATAACTTTTGAAAAACCCATCCAATTTTTTTGCCTTGTATATCATGCCATGGTAGAAAAGATGATATTTTGCTATTTTTAGGTAAAAAGTCAAAAATGCATTTTGTTCATAATTTAATTTTGTAAATTATATTACATAAATTAGACCAGACCTGCTCAAACTGGGAGGCGTGGCCCCCTAGGGGACCCTGAAATACTACCAGGGAGCCGCGAAATATTTTAATAATAATAATAAATGACACACAAATTAAGTATTCTGGGTCACCAAAGTCTAAAATTTTTGGAAAAACGAGAACCTTGATTTTTTTTTGGATTTAGGACGTCGTGGTATGATAAAGTTTGAAAAAACTCTATTAGTCCACAATATATTTCATAATGTATTGTTTAAAAATTATCATAATTGATTATGGTTCAAAAGTTTTAGATTCTTAGCGGTATTAGAGTTGCTAATGATTTATTAAATCAAAAACCAAAGTTCGCTCCTCACAATATTGGAATTTAAAGTTCTAAAGTTTCATTGTTAGGAAATATTTCCAACTTGACTCTTTATTGGGTTGTCATTTATACTGTTTACCTAATTTGAACTTAGCTTTGTTAAAAAATATATTTAGAGGCATTGTGAAATCATTATATTTAAATTGTCTTCATTAACTTGAAACGATTTCTAATGGGTTTTTTGAACATTAAAAATACTTTTCTTTAACAGAGCCCACATAATGAATGGTCATAAAAATTGTTTGAAGTTGTTTTGAAGAAGTATAAATTTAAAAAAAATGGCACCTTAATAGTAGTAATGCGTTTATCAAAAAAATATCGGAAGTTTTTAATACAGTTGAATATAGCTTGTAATTGGAAAAAACACTTCTTGTAGTAACTGAAAAATGACTCACTTTTCCTATTTTTAGGTTTATTATCGACTTTTGAATCTAGCAGACCCTCTTCTTTACAAATCAGAGGATTTACGTAAATTGTATTTGAGCATGCGTCATCCAGGTTTACTGGCTCTTTTGGTAATATTTTGGATATATCCTGTGATGAGGTATTTATTAATTTTACAAATCTTAGTTAATAATTTCTGTTTTAAAAACATTTTTCATTTTTTTTAGTTTGGATCGTTTACTTCTTTCTGTAATACTGACTCTATATATAACGTTTCGATGGTCCACCAATGATAATGATATAAATTATATGCATTTACAATTAATACGTAAAAAAGCATCTTTATTTTAAATTTGAGTTTTATAAATTTATTTGGTACTATAATTTAAGATTTTTATAACGGTAATTAAAAAATAAACAAAAATATGAAGATAATATTTTTTTTCAAGTTTTTATTGAGCTCAACCATATCCTATAATACAAGAAATTAATATTACATTTTGGGATTTGTTTGTATTTTACAGGACATGTAGAGCTATTAAATACAAAAGGTTGGTGGCTCTTTATCGATTTGATTTGGCGACACGTTCTAATTCGTCCTTTTTCTTGATAGCATAAGAGTTAGAGGAACCCTAAAAAAAAAGAAAAAAAATATTGAAATATGTACAATGCAGCACGGAAAAAACTGTTATACATAAAATTGATTTTATTTCGTCTAAGAACAAAATAAATAATAAATTATATGTATGTTTTCTTTTGTCCTAAAGCGAAACCAAAGAATAATTTAAATACTACTCTGGCATTAGATAGGACATAAATGCAGAAAAAATTTAAAAATTACCCGAGCAGCATTGATAAGTTCATCAGCTACACATTCAGCAATTGTTTTGATGTTTCTGAAAGCAGCTTCTCGTGCACCAGTACATAATAACCAAATAGCTTGGTTTACACGTCGTAAGGGTGAAACGTCCACGGCTTGTCGTCTTACAGTACCAGCACGTCCAATACGAGTGGAATCTTCACGAGGTCCAGAATTAATAATAGCTGTGACCAAAATCTGGAATAAGCATATGATTGTGAATAAAATATTTCAAATAACTTAGTCAAAGTCGTTGATTACTATTCAACTTCAGATAATAATTGTATCAACAAGATTTATTCTGCCAAGAGGTGTCAGAAAAAAAATAGTTTCATCATGTAAAAGAATTTGAAAGTTTAAATTAGATACATAACTTTCAATTAATGAATTATATACAGCAGTTTATCGCAATTTTTCGTTCATCGAGAGGTCTAATTTCGTTATACCTTTTTAAATTTATTCCTTTTATTTTTCCGACTTAAAGTGAAGAATTTTTTTGCTCGACCTAGTTCTTATTTATAATAATTTTCTTATCCAAAATCGATGAAGATAAATAATTTTTCACCTTGATGAATTTATAATAATTATTTCTTTAAAGTAAAATGATCTATGCTTTTTATCGAAATACACAAGAGCAACAGGGTGAAAATACATTTGGAGTTTTTTTTTTTTAATAAATCACTAAATTAAAAAAAATATTTTCAACGATTTTAGCTGATAAAATATTTTCAGTTATAACAACGGAGATCTTCTTTATTGTCCTGGGGGCCTCCCCTAAAAATTCCTCCGCGCTGCGTCCTAGAAGGACTATTTACGCCCCAGCAAAACGAAAATTAAAGGAACAAATTAGAAAATGCTTAGAGAAGTTTGGATAATTTTTTAAATTGAATATACCCAATTCACTTTTTAAATACGAAAAAAAAAACGATAAACCGCAGACCTAATAGATCCGATTATTTACCTGTAATGGATTTTCTCCTGTTAATAAGTGGATAATTTCGAATGCATGTTTAACAATTCGAACTGCCATTAGTTTTTTGCCGTTATTTCGCCCGTGCATCATTAAAGAATTTGTTAAACGTTCCACAATTGGACATTGTGCTTTACGGAATCGTTTTGCTGCATATCGACCAGCTGAGTGAGGTAAATATTTAGCATTTTTTTCTTTTACTGCAATGTAATCCTGGAAAACAATAAATTTAAATTAAAATGCGTTACTTTGACTTTCGTATTTAATGTTTTTTGTTCTTAAGCCATCAGATATATTTAATCAACAATACTTTATTCTGTAGAGGTGTCAGAATAATGTGGTAATCATCATAGATATCAATTATTGCTAAGTAAATTAAAAAAGAAAGAAATATATCATACCTGTAAAGACATATCAGAAACTTGAACATCATCACAGCTCCATCGACCGAAGAGTTTAATTTCTGGAAGTTCTGCTGGTTGAGCTAAACCAACAGTATCCGTTATAATTGGCTTATCAAACATTTCGTACTCCATATCGGCGGATAACTAAAATGAAATAAAAAACAAAAACGTTAAAATTATACTTTCTTAGTAAAAATGCAATAAGTAAAACATGCTCGGTAAGCTGCTGAATAAACACGTGTTATTAACCTTAAAGTATTGTTAAGATAAAAAACAGTAATGGAACAGAATTAGTTTTAAAATAATGTTGAAAAGTTTGAGAACATTCAAACATAATCTCTGAATGATTTAATAAATAATGTTATAATAATTACCTATAATATTAACTATTTGCCGATATCTTGTGGTTCACGAACCATTTACAGCCGGAAAAGGATATGGCCGCCGTGTCACAGTGGAACAATCATTTTATTTTTGCGCATGTGCACATTATTCGGATACGTTTAATGAATTTAATTTAATTTTTTGAACTCCTGTCCAAAATTGTGATAAAAATAACTGAAGAAGGAAACATGAAATTCAATTCAAAATATTTTATGTTAAAGAAATATATTTCGCATTAGGAGTTGTTGATAGATTGCATAAATTAGTTAAATTATAAGTAACATTGGCAATATGGCAATCATGGTAAATTTTTACTAAAATATGAAATATATTCGTTATTAATTACTTTTGCATGCATTGAAAATTAAATTCTTTCGTTAAATTTGTATTATATTATTTTAGCTTCTTTTATAGTTAAATTTAAAACATATTTTTTAAAATAAAATGTTATTCTCTTTAGTCGCGCGGTATTTTAAACTTCATTCATTACCCGAACTGTTACGAAGGCGTTGATTTCCGGAAATATATTTACGACGAAATACGACGCAATACGACGTTTGCTGCATAGGCTGCTAAAAAGCATCAGCTAAAGTTGAATGCGTTGAATGTATATGACAGATTATAATTATTAATTAATTTGATAAGGAATTCGTTGTAATTAAATATTGAAACGTGTAAAAAATTGTGAGACAAGTATTTTCCGTAAACTACAGAAATCCTTATATGGTTTTATTTAAAAATATGACTTTTTAAACATAAAAAATGACTCAGTTTTTACCACCGAATTTATTGGCGTTATTTGCTCCTCGTGATCCTATTCCGTATCTGCCACCTCCAAATAAGTTGCCACATGAAAAAAAGCAACGAGGCTATGTTGGCGTTGGAAATTTCTTAGAAGCATTTGAGGTATTTCTGTAAATATTATGTTCTATATTTTTATAATAATCGATATTTGGGCAGGATCCGAAGGATACTCCTCCACCGACTAGAGTTGAAACTCGTGAAGAACGCCTAGAAAGACGTCGTAGGGAACGTGCTGAACAAGTAGCTTATAAGCTAGAACAAGAAATTGCTGTGTGGGACCCAAATTCATGTCCCAATGCTACAGGAGATCCTTTTAAAACTTTATTTGTGGCTCGAATTGTAAGTATATAAAATGGTAATTTATACATTTATTTGGATTCAATTGTTGATTGTGAACATTTTTTTTAGAATTATGATACTTCAGAATCAAAATTGCGGAGAGAATTTGAAGTATACGGAACTATTAAAAAGGTATTTAAAAATTAAGCATTTTTTTTTTGAAATTGCAATTTCCATCACAATGAAATCTAAATTGGATATGTCAATAAGGGCTATCCAATTTCGAGTGGCCCAACGGTTGCTATAAATGAAACTGCGGTTGTAAGGACTAGATAAATTTTAGGATATTTCTCTTCAACAACGGTTCATTTATCGTTGGTCTAGAAGTGATTTATTTGTGTATATTTTTAAGTATATTTTTTGTGTATATTTCTATATTTTAACTAACTTCGTGAGTTACCTTAGATTGGTCAGTTCTTAAGAAAAATGATATCCATGATTTTAGTAAAAATTATATTTCTGTAGTTTTGAATTTTATTAGGAAAAAAGGTAATTGAAGTTTTATAATCTAATTAAAAATATTAGATTCTAACCAATTGATGATAAGAAGTTGATACAAAAATTAAGCATTAAAAATGAATAGTAATATTTTTTTTATATCGATCTGTAAGTATTTTTTTTCGAAATTAATGACATATTTGTACGCGTCTTATTTTATAATTATCGCAATCCCTCGTCAAAAATTGTAATTTGTTGTCACATTAATGTTTCAATCGTAGGTTGTACCAAGTACAACCGAAATATAGTGCAAACCATAGCCCCATCAAAGGGGATTCTAAGGTTCGTGCGGTGTCACGATTTGGAGACAATTATAGATCTCGACGAAATAAAACGAAAAGAAAATACAATTTTTCAATATCTCGAGATTGATCTTTTGGCTTATGTCCGTTTTAGCTCCGTCAAAATCGGGCAACATTTCATTTTCTACTTTCATTCAATTGTAATACCGTGTAATTTTATCTTTTGTTGATAAATTTTTATATGGCTCGATTTATTCACGAATTAAGTTTAAAAAACGATGTTTGGACTAATGTACGTGCGTGAGAAGTTATACTTATTTGTCTTAATTGAAAAAAAAATGTTTTTAGTCCGCTGCCATAGCATATTCCGTTAGTGACTGAAATGGTACATCAATTATTTGAAGTTTGTGATAACTAAAATATGATACAATTTTTAACGCAATTTTTACTTTTAATGTCAATATAATAGGCAAATATATGTATGGGGGCAAAGACAGAGAACAAAATATGTAATCACATACATGTGTGTGTAATACAGAGATAATATATAATTATTTTCAACTAACTGATTGTTGCTATTGGTTTCAACCAAAGAGATTGTATAACTAATAAAAGAGATTGTCATACAATCTCTTTGGTTCTAACTGTCATTTCGCTTTCATTCAATCGTCTTTTTTTTGCTTCTTGTCAATGTTGGGCTGTGAATGTTTCCCAGAAAAATACTAGTTTTTTAATAATAGATTAAATTGGTGAGTCATGTTCCTTTTAGTGACATCAATATCTGGGAACGTTGCATTTTCTACCTTGTTTTTATTAATGCAATTCTAATATCGTAAAATTTGCTACTTTGTTGATAAATTTTCATTATGGCCTGATTTATTCGCGAATCAATTTTAAAGCATAGTAAAAAATACAATGTTGCCAGATGTAGATGTCGTTAAAAAGGACATGAGCCAAATTTGTTATTTATATATACTGTCTAGTATTTCAAAATATTATATACAATTGACTACATATACAAAGTTGTATTTTTATTTTTGCTTTTTTTCGTCAAGATCTATCAGAATCCATTTTCAAATAGTAGCGCCGCACGAATTATAGTATTCCACTTTTTGGCTGTACCATGCAGAACAAATGATTAAGACTACAGTGTCACAAAAAGTTGCATTTTTTTTTTTTGACGAGGGATTGATGTCGCTAAAGGGACCTAACCGACCCTTTTTTCTGTGAAGAAGAAATCGTATGATTTGAGTATAGATATTTTGTAAAATAAGTAAGATATCGAAAAATATTGTTTCTCTTCGGTTTTTTTTTTTTCGTCGAGTTCTATAAGAATCTGTCTTCAAATCATGGCGCCGCACGTACCGTAGTCTTGCCTCATCAAATTCTCGTACCACTAAGGGGTATGCATACCACACCTTGTGGTATAATACTGCATATAATATAATAATACTGCACTAGCAGATATTAAACCTGTAGAAACAATTAAATTTACTCTTTTCTGAGTTCCGTAACTTAGCCCTAGCCAACCCAATCGTCTTTGCGGCCGCATTATATCTAAGTTTCATTAACATGATATTGAAAACAAAAATTATGAATACGGTTAACATATTTTGTGTGGAATCGTGAATTCCGCCTGGTTTTCTATACCTTAAATTAATAGTTTCGAAAATCGGAAAATATATTTTATTGAATTTCATAAGACATATTTAATTTTAGATTGCTGTTATACACAATACAATAAATGGTAAACCTCGAGGCTACGCTTTCATCGAGTATGAACATGAACGAGACATGCACTGTAAGTATTTTTATTCAATTCTAAAAAAAACGTTAGTTTTTGTAATAGTTTCTTTTCAAAACGTACTTGTCTCGATAATTTTAAATAGTTTTAATTGGATATTTAATAATTAATATTTTTAATTCTATATTTTATGGTAAGTACTTAATACTAGGGAATTATATTAATTATTAGCTTTTCAGTGTCAAAAATATTTAAAACAAATCGGGATTTTGTACAAGTTTATAATACATATCGTACGATATGAGTTAACACGAAAACACGATGAGAAACAATTGTAGTGAAAGATTAGTGTTCTTTTTACTTTTTGGACTTAAAAAAATGTTTTCTACATTTTGATTTTTTTAATAGTTGTTTTTTCTTTTACACTAACAATTTTCAACATTCGTAATTACATGTAGTAAAACTGGTGTATATTGTTGATGAAACATGTTGATTAATGCAAGGTTCTTTGTTTATACAGTACAGATGTAACAGTAATGCTCCCGAGCCCATACAGTGAGGCTTCACTTAACCCACATGCCCAAATCTCTGCATTTGCCTGACTATAAATAGGTTTGTATGTTTGGTAAGAAACCCTACATACAACAAAAGAAAATATTGAAAAAAATGAAAACGTAATAGAAAATGCAGGTTCTGTAATGGTAAATGACATAATTCAAACTGGTTTTGTTCAATTGATTATTTTCACAATTCGTTTTCTTTTCAATTGCATATTGAAAACATTCGAATTCATTCTGACTTTAGTTCTTGCAAACTTAACATTTAGTCAGAATGCATTCGATAAGTTTTTATTGTCAATTTTCAAAAAAGAATTGGTGAAAATAACTAACGAAAAACTATTATCTGAATTGAATTTAATTTCCAAAATGCATTTTTATCGAATTTAGTCAGGGTTGTGCGAATGTTGATACTGAAGTCCTTGGTATTTGTTGTAAATGTTTTAGTTTTATTTAACCTTTTTCCTATTGATGTGATGCAACGCTTACTTAGTTAATATATTTTTATAACTATACTTTGTTTTAAGTTATATGGGTAGGCTCCATTATTATTATGGTTAATTTTTACCTGTGGGTTGCTTTTCTTTATTTAATACTTTTTAAGAAAGAATTCAAAATGAATACATACTTCTTTTGTTTCATAATAATTCTACCAGATGTCGAATTCAATTTCAATTATACCAGAAGAGTAAAAATACACAATCAAAATAGATTATTGGTTACCTTTTTAAGTAGAAAATTAGTTGGTAATGTTTTAAATTTGTGTTTCGGTTACGTCTCTTAAAAATTCGATAGGTAATAAGCTAACAAGGTAGTTTTCGATCGTCATTGCTAAATTGCATGATGATTTGAAAAGTCTCTTTTTTAGAAGAAAATGTCCAAATTTCCCGTTTAATTTTTGCACCAAAGAGTTTTATTTACTTTTGTTTTTTTTTTCAAAGAATTAACATTAGTATTCCAAATTGTTTATATGTTCATTCATAGATACCTAATTCTATTTTTTCTCAACCACTTTTTGGTACTTCAAGAACTGAACAATCATTATTATCCAGGAGGATCACTGACCTGGAAAACCTAGAATTGTCAGGGAATTTCATTGTAACATTTTAAATATATATTCCAATGAACTTTCTTATATATTTATTTCTACCGTGAAATTTGCTATCAAGTAATTGTAACTAATATATTTTATTTTCCTGTTTCAAAAATCAAGAAATTTTTAGTTTCACAGGATTAATCAAATTACAATTGCCATTAACATTGCCATAAAACGCTTTATCGATAGAGTTTCTATTTTCATCGATCCGACCCATTATGGGTACTGAAAACAGTAGAGGTAGAAGATCAAACGTCCCCAACTTCCCTTTTTTTACTACAACCCGCGTAGTGACCTAATCGAATGTAGGTGATTTTTAAGTGCTACTCTGAATAAGATCAAAATTATTTTGTTTTTAAAATTAGGTGTGTTATGTATATTAATTTACATTCTCAAGTCTACCAGTGAACAAGCGGATCATTATAGCCGCTCTAAAACTACTTGGTATTAAGTTTCGAATTTTTATTAATTCTAGAATCGGTAAAGATCTTAACTGTTATAAAATCATGGCAAATAGTTATTAAAAAATACATTATCCAATACTTACATTTCTGTTTCTGGTTTGGTACGGTATTAATGCTATTTTGGAAATAAATTTTATTCGTTGAATAATTCGCCGGTAAAGTATACACATATATTTACAATTTATGAAATCGGTATATTAAATAATAAAATTGCGCTCACGTAAGTAATTGCGCACCAGGTAAAATGACTGGATATCTTTCAACAATCGCGATTTTTTCAACAAATTGTTCACAATAAATAACGTAAGCTCATTAAAAACAATGCGTAAGTAAACGTTGGGTAGGTATTTTGTATTTCAATCTCTTTAAAAAAAAAAAAAAAACTAAACAATTTCTCCTACTTAATTTTAATATCCGCGAATTATTTTTTTTCTATTTTAATAACTCGAAATTTGTATTGTCGTGGGCATTATTTTAACTTATTTAAAATTTTAGAATGAGGCGAGTTAAAACGCGAGTTATAAAATTTCGATTAGCTAATAAACAGTGGTTAGTAGCAATGGAGTCTTGAAATAAAAATAATTTATGGAAGGGCCAGTTATAAAAAAAAAATATTTTGTGTCAGGCTATTTTAAATTTTTAAATACTTTTTTTTATTTACTTGTAAATCTTCTAGGAAATATATTTTAGATTCAGCTGTTAGTGCAGATGAACGGGTTCACTATTTATTTTGGTTTTTAACTTCAAGACAATAAAAACGTTTTCCAAATTTATTTTTTACCAAGTTTTTTGTGACTATTAGTATTAAACTGCACGTTTTTATTGTCTCTTAAAAATTTATTTCATTTTCACGTATTTTGGAAACAATGAATGATAGATTAGAAATTATGTATTGTGTGTATCAAATAAGTTATCTATGCTTTGTATTTTCAGCCGCGTATAAACATGCCGATGGTAAGAAGATTGATGGTCGACGTGTCTTAGTGGATGTTGAACGAGCAAGAACAGTCAAAGGATGGTTACCACGTAAATTAGGTTTGTATTTTTCAACTCAAAACTTAACCTTTTCATAAAATAAAGTCAATTAATAAAAAAATAAAATCAATTAGCAGGTTTTTATCTAATATACTCACCCAAACTTATAGCTTGATGTACCCAGAGCTTTCAAAGATAGTTTTGCAAAATATTAATCACAGTAATTAGAAAAAAGTATCTTAGTTACTTTAAAGTAACTAAGTTACTGTACCTCATAACTTGAAGACGTATTTTAGATATCTAAAAGTAACTTAGATACGAAGATACCGAAAGATTAAATACTAAATTTTATTTTAGGCTCATGTCCCTTTTAGGCCAGTCAAAATGTGGCTACGTTGTATTTTCTATGATACATTGTTTTTAATTTAATTCGCCAATAAATCAGTCCATAATGAAAATTTAGCCCAAAAGAGATAATTACACCATATTAGAATTGAATTAACAAAAAAAAAAAACGCGAATTAAATAAAAAAAAAAGTAGAAAATGCCAGTTTTTAACCGAGCTAAAAAGGACACGAGCCTTATTTTATTTTGTTCTATAAGATTCAATATCATATACCTCATATATAATCTTTTATAATTTTTAATAGTGTATTGTTTTAACGGAGGATTAGACGTAGGTACTATCTTTTATCCCAAATTAATAAAGGTAAAAAATACATTATCTGATACATTACCTAAAAACTTTAATAATACGCTACAAAACTTAGTATATGAGCACAAAGAGAATTTAGCACTCATGCAAAGTAACAAAAACATGATTTTTTAAGAATCTTAAAACGTAGCTTAAGATCAGTATTTAAGTTCTTTTTTAAGAGTAACTAGATACCTAAGGTAACAACTTCGAATACTATTTGAAAAAGTTATTTATCTAGTATCTAGATACTTTCTTAAAGTATTTTTAAAAGCTCTGCTTACAGCTAATTTGAGTAATATAAAATTAAAACAGCTAAAATTTGCCAAAAAAAAAAAATCCCAAAGTAAACATTATTTTGTAACATCAGATAGTCAGATATTCTACTTTTTTATTATGTACTTTATTTTTAGCTACCTTTTTTATCTTAGATACTTTTCGGTATCTAAGATACTTTTTTAAGTTACAAGATACAGTTCTTTTTAAAAAGTATTTAAAATACTAATTACTTTTTGGCAAAAAATAAAGTAACTTAGATATTTTTTTTAAAAACTAAGAATTTTTTTCTGACAACTCTATAAGTAACCAGTTATTTGAAGAGTTAAACTGTACGTCGATATATTTTCTGGGAACTACTACCCAAAGAAAAAAAATGTTTGAGTCCAATGAATTGTTAAATTGTTTTAACGTACAACATTGAATTTCATAAATCAATTGGAAATAACATTGGTCAAGGAATGTAATTTCGTTAAATTAAATATATCGTTGCACTGTTTAACGATTGTCAACGTTTAATCTGATCTCTCTATGAAATTTAACATCACAGAATGGAGATAACAATCAATTCAAGGGACTTCAACAATTTTTTTTCTGACCGGTACCTATAAACCTATATGTAAAATTTCAAAAATGTTTATCTTTTTTTCATTCAATTGAAATTTATCTTTACATTTTTGTTGATGTGAATTATAATTCTTGACTACAAAAATCACAGAATGCTCATTACCTCAACAGGTTTCTGGTTTATCGTTTTTTTTTTATTTCTCGAGGCACGAGAATTCTTGATTAAGTTTACTTGAGTATCTCGAAAAATTTTGAAGTTTTTACTAAAACACCATGGTATCCTCAAATTTTTGTTTTATTACAAATTAAACTTTATAGTTAAGATTAATTAAATCAAATGGTAAATTTTAAGTTACCATAAAATACACTTATTTAATTAACAAATCCATATTATATTTATTTAATTAATAAACCAACAAAATTACTACTTAGTACATTTTTGGATAACATTAAAATTGTTTTTAACAAATTAAACTAAATGTGTCTTTTACATTCATAAATATTACATTAATAATATCACAGTCTTTTGATTAAGCAAATCATAATTAACTTTCAATACTATTTTTTTACTTTAAGTATACAATCCCTGGCTATATTAATAGACGCGCTATAGGTTTGGTATAAAACCTGAAGTAAGAGCTATTTTATTTTGAGTCCATTTTTTTTATTTTGTTTAACTTTCCTGTACAAATTTTATTTATTACGCTTATTACCAACTAACGTGACCAAAAATCATATTTAAAAAAATATTTTTTAGCATCAAATTAATTAATCATCTTCTTAATTATGGCGAGCTGAATTGTTTGATATTTAATTGAAAGCCCAATTACTGATATTTAAGTTCTCATTCTGTGCCGTATACTGTCTATGTAGGACAATACCGTCTGCTGTATTTGGGGATGATGATTCCATACGTGAATATTTTTTCTAAGGACTATTTTTTGTTATGACTACCTCTTTAGCTACTTTTTTTTCAGCAACTTCTAAATATTTTCAATGGGTTTCAAATCAAGGTTATTATCGTAAAGTAGAGTTATAGGGATAATAAACAAGGGTTTCCCTTATCCAGAAAATATATTTCTTAAAAATCATTACAATAATGTAAAAAGTTAACCATATTATTTAATTAAGTAGAATATGTACATTTTATATAAAATCTTAAATGCGTTTAACAATATGGCCAAAAACTGTAGTATGCTAACTAAAACTAAACCAGTACCCCTTCCTTGTAAAATAGGCTTTCAAGAATACAAGAGCATTAACAGCATCATTTATTAAGAGGTTCCTTATTTTACTAATAATATTTCTCGATAACGAGAAAACACGCTCATTTTTCGTCGATATTGACTTAATCGGCGTTACAGCTTTGTATATTACATAGTATTTTTTCAAGAATAGGCGTTAGTTGTCCATTTCTCGAGGTGTTGAGTATTTTTTCTTCTCTCGACTAAAGACAAATTTCTCGAGAATTTTAGACTAAAAACTACTCACCTGACTTTGTCGTATCATCGTCTCATTATATTTTTTTAAAATTATTATTGTTTAATCCGGAGATTTATAAACTGCAACTTAATTAACATGAAAACAATTTCCAGGAGGAGGATTAGGAGGTACTAGACGTGGAGGTCCTGAAGTAAACATCAAACATTCTGGTCGTGAAGACAATGAGCGTGAACGAGAACGTTATCGTTTGGAACGTGAACGTGAAGAACGAGGACTGGGAGGTGTTCACCGTGAACGTGACCGCGATCGTGATCGAGATCGGGTGATAGGTTCAATTCGTGGAAGTAGTGGCGAACGGAGGCGATCAAGAAGTCGAGAACGACGTGAACGACGTCGATCTCGTTCTCGGTCGCGTGATCGTAAACGTAGACGTAGTCGTGAACGTGTACGTGATCCCGATATTGAAGAAGTCGAACGTTCTAGAGATCGAGATCGGTAATGTTTCATTTTTTTACTAATGCCAATAAAATTAATGTAACATTTATTTCAGCGATCGTGATCGTGATAGAGAACGCAAACGTAGACGTTCTCGGTCAAGAGATAAAGACCGAAAACGTGAAAAACGTGAAAGAGATAGAGAACGTAAAGATCGCGGCGATAGATTGGATTATATCAAAACTGATGAAGATGGAGAAATGATTCGCATTAAAGAAGAACCAATGGATGGTAAGTTGAAATAACTAGAAATTAATTATTGCAAATTATTTATCGTTCTCGTTATCAAATGTATTTAAAACGAGATTAAATAATTTGCATATAGTATTTAAATTAAAGAAATATCAGGGCCATATTTCGAAAGTACCGACTTTTTGGTAGTATATATTTCTTACATTTTTAACTAACTGAAAAATTTGTTATGTAATTGGTATGTATTTATTTATTTTTCTTTGTCTAGATTATCCCGAATATGCACAGTATCAACAACAAAACTATGATTCATCCAATGTTAAGTATGAAACAGTCGATGAAAAGAAGTTCGTACCAAATGAAAATAACGGTGATACGAATTATGAAAGCTACGAAGAAGGGGAAGCTTATTAATATTTAGATATATTGTATTTTTGGAAAATTTCATTATAATTTTTGATTAGAAGTAAGAATACATAAATAGTTGTAATATTAGATCATTTCTTCAGTGAAATTTTCTTTTGTAATCTGAAAATTGATTTTATTGCATTAAAATATTTGGCATAATAACTGTTAATTTTTTAACGATTTTGATTAACTGCTCAATTATGAATAGCTTAAATTGCTATAGGAAGGATAGGAAGGAGAATTGGTAGTCAAGGAAAAAAATAAACTGAATATAGTAGAAAATATATATAAACTATAAATTTCAACACTTTCAACAATTACTTTATAACTATTAATGTTTGACACGTATTTCAAAGCAAGATTTCAATGTAGTGTAAAACTGTTAGTATGCTCTTGTCTTATTTTCGGAATACGTGTTTTCTAGTTGACACTATTGTTTTTTTTTCACTTATTGTTAGTCTAAGAGTATGTTTACGCTAGGAGGACTACCTTCCATATCGAACGTGCACTGATTATGGACTTGTATAGCAATTTTCGTTTTAAGGCGGTTCTTCTGTGTGTTGGGTTTATAAAATCGATTTTTTTGCATTTATTGCTTCCATAAGATGATAGTAAAGTGATTCTTTTTTAAAATTTGAAATCGTTATAAAGATATAAAGACGTAGAAATTGCTATAATTTTTGATCGTATTTAAAACTTTAAACGCGTTTTTCTTGAGAACGGTTTGATCGAATGATTTCCAATTTATAGGATAGATTCAGGGACATGTAGACGTATGGAATGAGCTAAAATCATCGAAAAATTTCGTATATTTCTGTATTATTTTTACTACAAAAACAACAAAAAAATCGTGAAATTACAACTTTTTCTTCAGTAGTGCGCCAAAAATCTTTTTTTTTCATATTTTCAATTGTGAAGATCGTGGAGACAATGAGTGTTCATTTTTCGAGATGGGTGTTTTCGGAGCGCTATAACTCATGTTCTACTGGAGATTTTTTGCTAAAAAATTATATATATACGCTTAAAATAAATATAAACAAATGATAAAAAATCGAAAGTTTTGTCTTCATTGGTCCTCAAAAAAAAAGCTTCAAAAACAGACTCCCACTCGAGAGAACCCCCTTAACTGTCTCTTATCAGCTGAGCTGAAAAAGAGAAATTTGATTCACATAACGATCCTGCCTCCACTACTAGAGTTACATTTTCTTTTACTATTCACTTCTTAATTTTGTAGGAAATTAAATTGTCAAGATGTATTTTTTTCTACAAAAATATAATTGAAATAAAGGAAAATGACGTATTTTTTTTTCAACCGGTGAATGTGTTACACTATATTATAAAGACCGTTATAGGCTAGTATAAAGCCATGCTAGATAAATTATCCATTATAAAAAAATCTTAATGTAATTTGTAGTGTTGGGGATTAAATTGTAAACTGTGATAATTTTGAACTACTTTTATTCGTTCTATGTAAAACAAAAAATTCTTAGTTTATCTCTTTAAGACCTTAAGAGCGGTTAAATCGGAATTAGAACAAAGTAATAACTGAAATGAAAGCTAAAAATTAAATGTTTATTTGAGATTAACGCCTATGTATACTTTAACGGTTAACTGTACTATTTTATAGTGGCAATATTTGAAAATCATTTTGAACATCATTTAATTTTTAAATTTTTTACCACTTAGTAGATGTTGTAACGATTGAAACAACTTTGGACGAATATGGTGGCTAGGCAATATCCCCTCCCTTAGATTATTTTTTTTCCAGGGCTTTTCTTGCTTGTTATCGTGTTGCAGAATATAATTTTCTCTGTTGACAGTTTTTGAAAACTTGTGTTTGGTTGATTGGCCAACATTGATAAGGAATAATTGACTGCTCTTGGACTGTCTGATATGGATTTGGTACCACTTCCTACCTTAATGTCTTATTGTTTAAGATTTTTGTTCTTCTTTGTTGGTATCAGTTGGAGAGCTGAAAATTATCGAGCTCAAACTCAAAAAACTAGTTTGTCATTAATGAACATCTAATGCACTTGGATAAATATTGATAATGTTTTTGATAACAATCTTGCGTTATTACTCTGGGAAACTCGAAGAGCGTACAATACCGAATTTGTATTCTTTCATATTTTTGGTCTTATTTGGTCTTCAATATAGGTTTCGGAATAAAAAGAAATGTATTTTTTTATGAGTCAACAAGTCACTCTAATCATAAAATGTCTTTAGTATCACTTTGAAATAACTTATAAGCAGATAAATGGCAATTGGAATATTATAGATTCAAAAACGGCATTACTTTCCGATCCTCCTAATATTAATGCCTGCGTACGCATATAACTGGAATGTGTAACATTTTCAAATTGTATATCGTTAGAGCAGAACGCGTGATTGAAAGCTAGTACTTATCTTTTTTTAAATAGTTTTGTTGTTTTCAGAACTTTAATTGCTCAATTATTTTATTAAAAACACTGCTAAATAGTTTACCTATATATGTGTAATATATAATGTAAAACATTTTCGTTTTTCATCACTAGTTTTGGTTTAACATTTTTTTCCCTAAGAGCAAATGTGATTTTTCCAAAAAAATCACATTTTCATTTTTCGTAAAATCTCAACGCCCAAAAATATTTTTCCAGATTTTAAATGTCTTTCCTAAAATATATTTTCACAATACAACTACGATTTACGATATCGTTCGTTCACGGTTATCGATTCTTTAAAGAAGAAAGTTTTCTTAATTAATATAATTTGTATAATTTAACTGTCTTATGTTTTGTAACTGACATTTGAAATGAAAGAATTCAAATATTTGGAAAAGTTTCAATATATGCATTTGAGTTAAAAAATATTCAAATAAGGTATTATAGGTTTTTGAGTTGTTCTAACAGTCGGTTATTTCTTGTTTTGTAAACGAAAATTGGCTTTTATACACAATCCCGAAATTGATTGCACTATTTGAATGGAAAATCGGTGAAATAATGTCAGATTCTGCAATTACCCAAAATTTTATTAACTGTAGTAGAAAGCCAGTCATGAAATTTTATAACATTTGTCTTTTTTTTGATAATTAAAGCAATGCCGTATACATATTAATATGATTTATTAATTTATGCCATTGATTCCTTTGAATCAATATTTTTTTATTTTCAGTTTTTATTTTTCATGTTTTAGAATCATATTGTTTAACTTATTCTATAAATCATATTAGTTTTAAAAAAACTAAAATGTCCAAAGGCAAACGTGTGAAAAACAATAAAAAAGAAGCAAATCAACGTCGGAAACAGGAGGGTGAGGTTGATAAAAAAGAAAAATGTGATGAAGGTGAATTGAAAAATATATCACCATTGGATGGTGGCACGTTATATACATTATTCAAAACTGAAGAACAACAGGAACTGAAAAATATCTTTAATGTACAAGATTTGGTAATTGTAATGTATAATTAATGAGGCCAAGTTCCTTCTTTTGATATTTGAATATTTGCAGACCGACGTACCACTGTTGATGGGTGCTGTAGTTTTGGGAAAATTTGATATCATAAAGAAGCTGCTTAAAGAAGGGCACGATGTTGACATAAAAATGGTATTTGTAAAAACTCTTAAATGTTAAATTTTGCTGAAAATATATTATTTAAATAGGGAAATGTCACATCTTTGATGTGGGCAATAAGGAACAAACATTTAGAGATAATTGATTGTTTGATTTCTCGTGGTGCTGATATTAATTTAGCTGATAACAATGGAGACAATGCCGTTTTACTAGCGATTGATAATAATTCCTGGAATGAATCAGAGTTTATTGACTTTTGGAATGCAATAAAAGATAATTTAATTGATATGAACTATGCAAATAAATCAGGCAATACTGTACTGCATCTTACCATAAAACGTCAATGGAGAATGTTTTTAGAATTGTTGCTAGAAAGTCGGGTATTTTAAATATTTCAAATATTAAAAATTTATTTTCAATATTAATTTTGATAATGTACACAGTTAAATGTAAATCTAGTCAATACAAAGGGTGTAACACCTTTAATGATGGCTGGGGCTCGATGCAACGAAAATCTTGTCTCTTTGCTTTTACGATATGGTGCTGATGTTTCTCGAGAAGACGAACGGGGCTGCACCGCCCTTTGTTATGCAATTGCTTATGTTATCCAGAAACGTTTAGAACAACCAAATGCAGCTTTAGAGTTGTTAGTAAACGCAATAAATACAAATGAACTCGGATATTCGACCGAAGACTATGTCCGAAGAAGAATTGATATAATCGTTTCTTCCCCGAATGATTCAAAGGATTCAGATCATGTTATACTGTCTGTGATTTTACCAATCATATCATTTTTTGTACGTCACATCAAATCGGGTTTAGAAATGCTACTAGAATTAAATATTTTCGCTCGACTACGAGATGCTGTTGAGAAAAATATTGATAATCTCAATTATGTCAGTGCAATATTGTCGTGCATTTTCGAACTGGTGCGTTATTGTGAATGTTGTGTTGGGAATAGTTTATCATCGATAACGGAAGAGAAATTGATGGAAAAGTTTGTTGTTACCGGTGGAGCCGACTTATGTTTATGGGTTCTTTTAAGGTTTTCGTTTTTTTTTTTCAATTTGATTCGAATTTTGAAAGTAAAACCTTTGTTTTTAGATATGGTTTAACTCCAAACAGTGGTTGGTTGGTAGCTTCTGCTTTAATGCCACTATTTGTCGCTTGCACAAGTGAAGGCAAATCTCGAATATGGCTTCAAATGCACTATGAAACAGTTTTACCTTTTTATCAACAATTTCTTGAAATGTGTGTCGTATCATTCGATTTTACATCTGATGAATATCATATGAAATTAGTATGTTAACTTAAAATAAGTACTTCGTTAGCACCTTCGAATCATAGTTACTAATTCTCGCACTTGTTCTTACCCAAATAATTATTAGAGCAAGAACCCGTGATGGTCAGATTTTTGTTATTTTATAAAAGCTGAAAATTTCGAATAAAAGCTTAGTTTCATGCTAGTATAAAGGTCAGGTTTTTATACCTTCTTCGGAATAATATTAGAAATCACATCCTCCATTGCCAGATACGTAGCACGATCTCAGTCCCCTGCCAAACATCCCTAAACTTTAATAAATCAACATAATGACAGGTAAAAGTATGTGCGTATGTCGGTAAAGACATAACAAAAATTCTAAACATATACGTGTGAGTGGAAACCACAACTGTCTCAAATTTGAACTAATTGATTGTTGTCATTGGTTTCAACTGTCATTTCGATTTCATTCAATTGATTTTTACCAATTGCCAGTTGTGTTATTTTAGGGGTGTCTAGCAAGATGTTGAAACCGTATTAAGTGTTTGGCAATGGAGGATGTGATTTCTAATATTATTCCGAAGAAAGTATGAAAAAACTGACGTTTATACTTGCATGAAACTAAGCTTTTATGTTTTTTATTTTATACTCTTTTGCTAACTGTTCTCTGCCGAAGTAACAACCATCCAAACTCCACAGTCGCTAATTGTTCTTACCTATGTAGGAGACATTCATAGAAAATTATTCAGCTTTTATAAAATAACGAAGGCTCTTAGGCTATATAGTTTAATTTAAATTTAGTTACTCAAGCTCGGAAAAGTGTAAAATTTCAAATGTTATAATATGCATCAAATAGTTTTTAACAGGAGCTTTACACTTGTCCGAGCTTGAAGTGCTAAATTTAAATTAAACCATATAATGACGATTGTTGTAATAAGTTGTTCCATAAGTTTCTGCATTTGTTTACGTTTAATGAATACACAATATTTACTGTTTAGATATGATTTATTTTAGTATATAAGAACCCTTTTGATTTACCTTCTTTCATTTCTCAGGAAACGCCATTACGCCTTTTTTTCAACATTTTTGTGTTTTGAACCAATAATAATCCTGGGGATGCGATTTTCATTTGATTTTCTGTATTCTGCATATTTATTTCTTCTTTTTATCCTTAAAAAATATCTTTTTTCAATAAGCTCTTTAAATCCATTAGCGAAATAAAATTGCCCCTTCAAAATTATTTGTGGTCCAAAATACAACTGTTTTGGAAAGAAGGCAAAATGAGATTTTTTCAGAGATGAAAGAAGGTAATAAAGCAAGAGTTCTTATATAACAAAATAAATAATATTTAAACAGTAACTATTGCATATTCGTTTCATATTAGAAAAAGGATAGAAACTTATGGGACAACCTAATACAATGTAAAACTAAGAAATGATGTAATGCGATATTTAGAACCAAAAAGATATGAAAATAACGTTGACAAACATTAACAACCAAATCGGTTTTAAATACTGTGTCAACATTATGTCTAAGTCCTCAACGACCACACAAAATGTGTATTGATACATATTCAAAACTCTCATTAATTGATTTAATGAGAGTAATTGATTTACGCTTATTGATTTAACGATTAAACAACGGTTTAAATACCGCCGTTTGTCAGCCATACATAAGAGCAATTGTGATGTCATAATTCGCACTTTTACTAGAAGAGTAAGAGTAAAAAAAAGAGAGAGAATATAATTTTTCAAACTCATAGTACTAATAGCTTTTAATGGATATTTAATTAAGTTTTATCAAATGCTATAAGAATATATTTCAAGTAAAATTAGTAAAACACCATCAGTGATCTAATAAGTTAACGTTTTTGTTGAAGTAAAAATTTAAATTTCAAAAGTTAACAAAAACTACTAACGATATGTTCAATATTTTATGTTAAAACTTTTTCTAGTAAAATGTGAATGTTTTTTTTCACGGAAAGGGTCACTTTCCTTCACTTAGGTCACTCTTTCAGTAAAGGTGTGATATAATGACGATTCTACCTGACGTTTTCTAATCTTACAAATCGTATATTATTATAGTACAACTGGTTAGACTAAATTTTAGTACAAATCTATCATACAGTTTAAGAAGAGATTGTTAGGCTAAAGGACCAAAAAAACTATGAGATACCAACTGGTGTCTTTCGCCCTCCCAAAGAACTTGAAGATTGACAGTATATATTAGTCTGTATCCATTGTTAATCACATACGATTTTTCCGCTGACTTTGAACAGTTATACTGTTTACACAATATATAGAATATATTGTGGTCTAATTTATGTAGTATAATTTTATATAATAATATATAAAAATCATACCATAAATATAAATTTGAACAGAAATTTAAACAAAAATATTTGTAGCGTATTACCCAGATACGTATTTCGATTGCCAAGCAAACTTCCTCAGTGGCCAAAAGTAGTTTGGATCGCTCCGTAAATGCTTTGTGATGATTCACTTCGTGAATTCACGAATATTTTTGTTTGAACTTCTGTTCAAATTTACGTTTATGGTATGATTTCTATATATTATTATATTAAATTACACTACATAAATTGGATCCTAATATATTCTATATATTGTATGAACTGTATCGATGTTTTAGATCGCTATTTTGTATTGCAGGTGCTATTTTGCATGTAATAATAATTGGTTCCAATTTTAAAACAACACAACGTTATAAGTAGCTCGTTTTTATCGTACGGTCTAAGAGTTTACATCAATTTTTCATTATTTTATCAATTAGCACACAATTGGGGGAAATAGGTGGAAATAGGAAATAGGGGAATAGGTGAGCTTAAAGATATTGAAAAATTGTTGAAAGTTTCGTCGCTCTGTTTTCATCACATGTGATGTGAAATAGACGGGTTTCATAACTTTTTAATCCTTAAGCCACTAATAATAAGTTTTTATATTTGCGGTTAGTTATAGATCCTGGATAAAATTTATCTCTTTTGGTTGTACTATACTATATGCAGCATATGGAATTGTAAAATATCAGGTGTATGGGAACAAACGCCCTAAATTAATCTAAATTAGATTATATTAAAGAGCCGGAATATGTTTCAATTAAATATGTCATGTACATGAGAAATGAGCGACTGTACATAAATAATTTACCATTGTATCGAAGATGCTAATATATTGGTGTTAAGGAAGTTAAAGCATTAATGTTATAAATTTTATTTTTGTAGATGAAGCGTAGAATTCGGTTTTTCCGCACTCTTATGCAAAAATTGCAAAATGGTGAGAATATAACAAATTCAACACATTTAGTAAAAAAGCCAGATAGTCCTCCAATGAAATTATATAGTATGTTATTTAAAGATAAAGGAGACAATTTTGAGGCAAATTCATCACAACAACCCTATTCACATTCATCAACAATCAGTAAAATTGAGCATCAAAAATCCGTAACACTAGACGAATACTTAATAAGCCAAGAAAAGCAACGAACTGAATCAAAAACTAACAATAAACGTATGAAACGGAAAACAAAAGCATGGAAAGCTAAAGTAGCAAAAATACGTAGCACTGATGTTGCCGAGCGCAATACAACAAAAATAGAATCGTCTCAAGACATGGATAAAGTAAAAAGTGGTACAAAATATGACAGTAACAATGATAGTAATGCTCATGAAAATTGTTCCGTGAAAATTGTTTCAATCAAGTGTTCTGGTGATTGTACAAATGATGGAGCAAGACAGTGTTCATCTGGAAGAAATGATCAGTTGATTAATGAAGAAACAGTGAAGATAGATTTAAAATTGGAACCAGAATCGTCTTGTGATGGATCGATTAGTGAAGCGGAAAGTGAGGACAGGAATTTGAAATTAAAAGGAAGTCCAGATCAAAATTTAATGCCACTTAATGATGATATTGAAACAGCTTTAGCCCCCACAATTGGATATTTGTCCTCACTTTTTGAAGAAATTATATTACGTTACGAACAACATTGGCAGCGTGATCGAGCACTCGGTTATCCAGATTTTCATGGCAACAGTGGTGAAATGGATTCCGTACTAACCGGAACACGAGAGGAACAAGTCGAAACATTGAGCAATATTTTAATGCAACTAGAAATCATTTATTTGTCGCGACTTCGAGAGAAATTTTCTGAAGTCATAGCACAAATAATGCAAATGGCTTATGACCGAGATAAGAGGTACCAAAGAGTGGTTGAGCAACTTTATATGACATTACTTAATCACGAAATTCGAGGAGAGACAGCTTTAACGGAGGGATTAAAGAAACAATCTTATTTTGAACTCATCGAAAATGTGTTACCCAACAAACTAGCGAATGATGATAATATTTCATTTTTTAATTCGGAAAAGTGTGGCAAAATGGACGAATATTTACGCGAAACGGAGGAGGAGTACGTGCAACAAATGATTTATTTATCAAAAACTCAATCTTATCCAAGCCAAGCAGAAATAGATGAGGTCAAAAGAAAAACTGAAGAATGTGCATATCATCTGGTGGAATCTGTTGAAAAATTATTGGAATCAAATAGTTCTATCAGTAGTAAAGATGATTCTGAATCAGAACATACTTTCGATGAATTGTTTCCCTACTCTGCTGAAACATCTGTTGAAGAAAGCCAAACATTTCAAACCGCTGAAAATAAACGAGAAGATGCTGAAAACAGTATGACTAAGACTAAATCACATGAACCAAATCCGAACAACTTTTTCAACATTCTTTCGCATAGTAAAGGACGCCGTTCAAAATCAACTGATGAAAACGCAGAGACTTGTTCGGTCAACATACAATCTCAAGTCTTTAATCCATCTTCATCAATTTCAATGCCAAATAATTCGTTTTGGAAACAGACGAATTTAATACAGGAACAACCAACTACACCAGCTTACATGAGCCGTTGGGATTCGGCTATTACAAATTTGAGAAATTTGAGCAATTTGAACATCTTAGGTTGTGGAGAGTTGCGTTCATGTCCTTCTAGTGGAAGAGTGCATTTTATTATTTCATCAGGTGGTAATTTTGGCGACGTTGAAATCGGTTTAGATTTGCATGCTCGTGCTTTAGCAGTAAAACGAATATCCAAACAAAATAATACAGTCTGTAAAATATTAAAAGCTGCCATGAATCCATTGCTTGGGTTGCGTCACAAGCATTTGCTGCACTATGCAGTTTGTGAATATGATGACACACAGTTGATAATAGCTTCACCGTTGTGTGAATATAATATGGGTGAATATTTAATGTATTTAAAGTGTAATAATACGTTGATGTCTACAGCTAATGGCTTAGCTCGGCAACTTTTGATTGGTTTGAGATACTTACATGATCGGTCTACACCTATAGTTCACGGCAATTTAAAACCATCTAACGTTCTCATAGATTCCCAAGGTGTATTAAAACTAGCTGAGTTTGGAGTTTATCGAGCGTTATACCAAAGTGTAAGACCCCCAAAGTCTTCAGTTATTTGGTTTGCTCGTGAAACATATGAACATTATGAAAAATCGTCAATTATGTCTTGCACGGTTTATTCTGATATTCAAGTAGCTGGGATGCTAATGCACTTCATCATAACGGGAGGATTGCATCCGTTTGGAATAGTAGCTGAGGATATTTTAGAAAATATTGTTCGCGGAAAATACGACTTGAAGACAGTGGGATGTGATTTGATAGATTTAATATCGTGGATGCTTATATATGATCCAACTGAAAGACCTAATGTGACTCAAATTTTATCGTAAGTTGATGATAAATAACCGAATTTATTCTATAGAACTACCGAGTTTTGACATTTTTTACTGTTCATTAGTTAAGAGCTATTTCACACATACGTTCACTTCTGTTCGGAAACAAGTTATCCACATTTTTTTTTTGGGTTCAAGTCCCTTTTAGGTCGGTCAATATGTGGCAACGTTGTATTTTCTGCTTTGCTTTATTTTATTATTTTATTCGCGAGTTTTTTGTTACTTCAATTTTAATATGGTATAGTTTTCTCTTTTGTGGCTAAATTTTCATTATGGGCCGATTTATAAGCAAATTAATTTAAAAACAAAGTAGAAAATACAACGTTACCAGATATTGACCGATCTAAAAGGGATTAGAGCTATTTTTTTAACGTTGTTCGTACGAGGAATGAAATTTAAAGCGGAATTTGATATATTGAGTTGGCCCATAAGTTTCTTTCTATTCTTTAACATGAAATGAAGACACAATATGTACTGTTTAGAATATTATTACCTTTGTTAAATAATATAAGAGCCTTTACTACTATATAACTATATAAGAGCCTTTTTATCTCTCAGGAAGCCTCTTTACGCTTTTTTTCCAAAATTGCTGTTTGGGCAAAAATAATCCTGAAGGTGCAATTTTATTTTGCCGATGGATTTAAAGCATTTATCGTGATGAGAACTTTCTAAGACCATTAAGAAATAAGAAGTAGTGTCCGACCGAAACTAGTTTTAACGACCGAAACCGAATTTCAATATCAGTCTGTTTTGGCCGAAACTTTAACTTCCACATAAAGTCATGTTTTCGTAGAAAAAAAGTTACTGAGTCAGTCTTTATTTTTAAATCCTATAGATTCACTATATATTCCGAGGATAGTTGTTGGAGCGGGCAAATGAGTTAATACTGTTTGTTTCACGTTTCGTAATGATTTATTGCGTCTTCAGGCGCTCAAAACACGCAATATTAACTTCGTTATATGTAATGATTGCCTTGCCATATTACTATTGTTTGTAGTAAGTTTAAATAGTAACTTTTTAGTAACTTGTACATTTGAATTTAAAAACTTATGAAATTAAATTAAAAAAAAAATAAAATAAAATTCATACACATTGAGTGCATGTCAGATGATTAGGATAATTGGTAGCTTACACTGAATTTGACTACCTCCTCCCTGATCGTCGCCATTTCCTTTTGTATGTTAAAATTATTGATATACCATGAGGTACCTGTGATCAATCCAATTACCTTAGACTGTAACCTTTGAATGATATTAATTTTGGAGCTGCTAGCAGTTTCCCATAATTGTATCCCGTACGTTCAGACCTGTTTTATTACGGTTTTATATATCAACAGTCTACTGTCCAGGGAGAGGTCCGATTTATTTTTCAACAGCCACCCCAGTCTGTAAATAATATCTTAAACAGTAAATATTGTGCATTCATTTCAAACTTACAAAAGGAAAAAAATCGGGGGAGAAATAAGACAGCTTAATATGAATAGTCTTTTTAAAATACAAAGAAACAATAATATCAATTTTTTTTTGTATTTTGTTCAAAATAGTACATTAAAAAATAATGCATATAAAAAGAACGATTGAAAAGAAGAAGAACGTCACGATTGAGTCAGTTTCCAAAAATAAGTGTTAGAAAATAAAGAGTGTATTTTTACTAAAATCACAACCTTACGTTAAGTTCAAAAAATGTATAGAAACGTAGTTTAACAAATTGCAAGAAAATTGAAGTCGGAAATGTCTTACAAAGATTTTTTTTAAATAAATTTCAGGGAAAATGTTTTTCCTTAAATTTTCAGGTCCAAAAGATGCCCTTGACTTTCAATCTTTCAAAAATTCTGGTTAACCTGAGAACATTTGGTCAACTCGTTTTATCCTCAAAGCTTCTGTGTGTAAAGAGTTGAACGAATAATCTTGCAAGGTCTCAATTCGGTCGTTATCAGAAATGTTAACTCATGTTTATTCCCACGTTATGTGGCTAAAACGGTTTACAATACTTTCTAATAGCGACCGACAGACACGAACGTATATTTATGAAAACGCTTTATCGCACAAAAATTTAAAAAAAATAATTTGAAAACAAGTCAAAAGTTTTATGTAAACGATTTAGAAACACACTAGAAGTTTTCAATTGAAGAAAATATTTATATTAATATTATTAAAATAGGCATGTTTATTTTTGGGATTCCGAACGTAAATGGAGATTTTTGTTAGCGTGTGCAGGAATCACTCAGCATGGATCACCTGTGCCCGTGTCCTTAAATCACTTGCATTCATGCCTTGACGTATCTGCAGCCCGAGATCATATTAAGGGAGATTGGGTTTCAGTCGTGAAAAGTAAATTTCCTAGCCTGAGAATTCCGGAAAATACGTTTTCTGACACGCCCACGGGATTATTACGCTTTTTGAGAGAATGCACCGAAGAAAGGCAATTAAACAATCGATCTTTGGGTGGAATTGACTTACAGAATTTTTTCATTGAATCATTCCCTGCTTTGCCATTGTCTTTATTCAGGTATGATTTTTATTTTACAAAAAGAATTTACTCAAAACTATTTTACTATTACTATGATCACAGTTTTTCTTTATATCTGCTTAGTGAAATTAAACATGCTATAAACTACCCTTGATTCTTCAGTACTTTCAGTTTTGGTATTCTTTTTTTAATGTTAGATGGGTTAGATGTCTAAAATTTTGCCTAACTAAAATGATCAAAGTTAAGTGCAAATCGAAAATAAAACTAAAGTCTTAGTACATACAGTACATGAATTGCACATAAGCATAAGGAATCATTAAAATTTTGTTCACCACAGATGGTGACCTCATATAGTGAGGTCGTTAAAGATTGGTTCTTCCGATGTTTCCCGATTGTACTTTGGTCGTTCGAACACTGTAGCGAACAAACATTATCATACAAAACATTTCCCTGGAGTTAGAGGGAATGAGTTCGATCCCTTCTATAACTTTAATGCATTGTCTGGATTATCTTCCAGCTCCAAAGAAATGTTTTGTATGAGGATGTTTGTTCGCTACATTGTGCGGCCAGCCCCAAATGCACGTTGCTCTAAAATATCTATTAATTATGCCAACGTTGGATGTAATCGGGAAATTTCAAGTAAAGTTATCGGCTCATGTCTTTTTTAGAGACGCCAATATTTGGCAATGTTGCAATTTCTACCTCTTTTAATTTTATTAGCAACAAAATAGAAAATTATACGATATTAGAGTTTAATGAATAAAACAATCGCAAGTTAAATTAAAAATAAGGAGAAAATTCAACGTTGAAAATTCAATATTGACGTCCCTTAATGGGGCATGAGCCGAATTGTCACTATATGACGTCATTATGATCGTTCTTATGTGTGGTCGATAATAGTGGTCTTCAAAAAGTTGATACATGTATTGCTTGACCTAAGAATAAGGGAACAATATTTGATATGATCCAAATTACGTTAAAAACGAATAGTTTGTAACCAGTGTTTTTAAAACCTTAATTTTTATTTGAAAAAGTTTTATTCTCTGCTAATTGCGAGTTATATGCGCCCAATAATTGCCAAATTATCAAATATTATGCTTTATGACATCTTAAAAACAAAGTTAAAAGCGATTCATAATTTGCGGTGTTATATTTAATACCCTTATCAGCGATATTTAATTGGCTAATTTAGTATTTTTTTAAGAGCCCATATTAAAATATAAATACCTAATTGAGATGAAAGCTATGTTATTTAAACTGTTGATTGTTTTCTATCTTATTTTAGATTTAACTTCTCACTGTCATTTATGAGTACATCTTTAATATTACGTTTACTAGATCTTCCGTTAAAAAATGAATACTTGATTTTAAAAGTGGATTTAAATATGTTTTTGAATACTTCTTTCATACCTTCAAAACGTAAATAGAAAAATCATACTGCATTGTTTTAGGAAGCAGAGAATGTGATTCAATTAAAATTGGTTTAAATCTATATCGAAATAATTTAATCTAGGGAAACCAAAACTGATTTCTTTTATCATTTCTTTTTTATAATTCGATAAAAAAAATGAAAAAAAGATAATTTAAAAATAAAATGATAATTTTGGCTTGAAACAAAAAAACAGATAAATAAAATAGTACAGATAAAGAATAATGAAAATATATTTTTTTATTTTTAGATTACTAGAAACATCCGAATGGTTAAAACATCCAGTTTTTTCACCGTTTACAGCGGCAACTAATTAAAAAAAATAATAAATGCCAAAAAAAGATATGAATTTTCGTTGAAAAGCCTTTTATAAAAATTATACATTAGTCAAATGATATTTTTTAATTTAAAGTTATTGTTATATATTTACATTTTATTTTTAAGCCATGTTCCTACAATATTTCTATTATAAATTTTTTCATGTTTAATTTAATATTTTGCTTGTTTTATTCATTGATATGAAATGAAATTCAGTACTAATGTTAATGTAAAATACCAATTTATTGTTTGCATAATAAAATATATTAAAATTGAAAATTAAGGAACTTATTTGCCTAAAGAAATAAAAACATGCGTTTGTTAATAACTAAAATGTGTTTTTTCAAATTATATTTATTAAATTAGATAAGTATTACATTATTAACACAAGCGTATATTTCGTTAAATTTAAAATTTTATATTCAGTCAACATTTTATATAAATAATTCTTTTTTCTTTGGTACACTTTTAACTATTTAATTATAAAATTAATATAATAAGATATAGTCAGCATCAATATCTTCGGTACTTGTGCATCAAATCGATATTGCACATAAAATAAATTAATTGGTGAGCTCAATCCACATTCTTATACACCAGTTAATTAAAATAAAAGCGAAGATTGGTTTGAAAATATCCTCATATTTATAATTACTCTTAACTTTTACAAACTTGAAAATGGTTTAACGATTGTAAATTTTACCAGTATTTAGTGTTTTTATCCATTCTTTTATCAGCCTAGGATAGTACTTAAAAGTTCATTAGATTAAGAAATTCGCTGTTTTCAATAATACAAAATTCAAATTAACGATGACTATTTAATTCACCTTGTAACTGATATGGGTAATGGTATGGCTTTTTTTTCATTACATTTAAGTGAATGCTTATTTTAAATTATAGTCTTGTAAACTGGTTTGTGCATAATAGTTGGGTATATACATTTTATAAGTCCAATTTCATGGAAAGTTTAGTGTTTATTTCAGTCACTAAAAAAGAGTGGCTCTACCGCGCGGTGAAAAGTGATTTTACTTTATGGCACAGTGTACTCAGTGTACAGTCCTGTATACAAGACCATGCATTAAATCAGAGGTCCCCACTTGTTTTGAACTTAAGAGCATACAAAATAGTCAACGGGCATCATGGTACCCGTGGGCATACGGTTGGGAACCACTGCATTAAATAATTTGGTAATTTTACAGTATATGAGCTTCTATTAAAAAAATCGTAATTTACAAAATATTCAGACTACTTAAAATGTATTCCGGTGCCGGAATAAATTATTACAAAAAAAAAAACAATCACGAAAAACTAAAAAGCGTAACCTATTTCCGTTACAAAAATCATAGCGCCCATTTTGATTTATTTCTCATGTCACGCCTAAAAAAGTATAACTTCCAAACATGCTATTATTGTTAAATCTTTGGTCGTTTAATTAAGGTAGGTTAGTAAAATTTAGCTTTTAATTCGCCAATTAATTTTTGGTCGTTTAAAACCTTTTGATAACAAACAAATTTAGTTAAATTTTATAGCAGTATCATTAATTTACTGCACCGGAAGTTTTAAAGGAAACATGTATTTATTAACAATTTTAAAACAAACCTTAAGTGCTCAATTCGCACAAACAAATACATTTAGTTTTTAAGTGGTAATAGACTCAGGGAAAATTAATTTCAAGAAATATGAATCTATTTTTTCTAAAGCCACTTTATTTGAAAACCATGAAAAGTAATCGACTAATGTTCTAAAATTAAGTTTTAAGAGGTCTCATTTATCGTGTGATTAAACAAGTACATTAGTCTATCGGTGGCCGAGTGGTCAAAGTGTTCGCTTCAAAACTGGTAAGAACTGGGTTTGATCCTCGTATCGAGTAAATTTTCAATATTTCTCGAATTACGTTTTTTTTATTAACACCAGAGTCGCTAAAAACTTTGGCCATATAAAGCGACGATATAATAACAAAAACAAACACATCATCTTCGTCATAGGACACGATGAAATTGCAGAAAAATGGTTCCCTATTTGTGTACCCACGGAGTGTGTACCAGTGAATTTACTAATTTTGTGCTCCTATGATTTTTTAACAGGAGCCCTTGTACTGTAAAATTATTATTGATTTAAATATTCTATGCTTTTTTATATGTAACATATATTTTTTATTCTTGTCATGCGACTATTTTTTTATTATTAAATTAAGAGAGAAAATATACACATTAATGAAGGAATTGATGTGTTTTATTACTTAGTTACGTTCGGTTATTTCTTTTACATTAAAATTTTTTAAACATAATATTATTTACAAAAGCCAGGCGTTAAGATTTCTTTTACGAACTGATAAAAAAAATATAGGAAAAGTAAATAATTTTAGTTCTAACAAAAAAATATCGGAAAGTAATCATATACACACAAATTGATTAAATTTATCTTAACCGAAGAAGTTATTGTAAACGTTGTTTATATTCTTATTTATGAGCAGTAATTATCGTTGGATCAGAAAAAAATTGCATAGAAAATAAATTATATTTAAAATTCTGACTATTAACCAAAAAATAAATTACTGTGGTAGTCAAATATATAAATAATTTTTGATATATGAAAAATATTTTTTAAAATTATTTATACTATACCACCACGGCTTTTGCCTCAGATCGGCTTTCCGGTAATGGTGGACAATCACTCCACGTTTCAGTCAATGGATCGTAACATTCAACTGCAGAAATTGTTATTTGATCTCTAAAGAAGTTAAAATCGTGAGTTTGATCACCACCGATAACATATAAAAGTCCATCAACAGCAGCTACAGCTGGACCGGCTCTTGCTATTTTCATATTAGGAATTGAGCTCCATTTGTTCTGAAAATGTAATCGGTGGAAATAATAATATTAAGATATTTATATTTAATCTTACTTCTTTGAAAGAGTATCTTTCAACTGACTCTAAAACTTCATAGTGAGTGCTCATGCCACCAACTACGTACAAGTAACCATCGAAAACTGTGTAACCCATTTGAGATCTTGGAATTTTCATCCTTGGTAATTTGGTCCACTCGTTGGTGACAGGATTATAACTCAGCAAATCTGGTAAATGCCGTCGGGAATGAGAACATCCTCCGACAATATAAATGAGACCTTCGTGTGAAACAACTCCCATACTAAAACGGGGTTCTGGACAATTTGCAGATAGTTGCCATTTGTTCGTCATAGGATCATATCGTTCGATGGAACCATCAATATCTTCACCAATCCAACCACCAATTGCGTATAGATAACCGTTCAATGCGCACATTCCGAATTCGCACCTAGGTACAATTAATGGAGCTATAATTGTCCACTTTTCTTCTTGTGGATCGTAACATTCGGCATTTGCAAGAATTCGAGATTCTTGTTCACCACCAACAACATAAATTTTTCCATTTAGTGTTGCAACTCCTGGTAAAATTCGACTTTTTTTTATAGGAGGCGTTTTACCCCATTTTCTATAAAATTAAAGCATACAAAAATTATTTTTATTTCGTACAAATTTGATTTAGGTATATTTCAGTTGGATTTACCTCCTAAACGTATCAAATTTTTCTACAGATTCTAAAGTTGATTCGGTTGTTCGATTCCATCCGGTAGTAATTTCTCGTTTTGACCCTCCAATTACGTAAATATCTTTTTTGGCTCTTAATCGGGGATGCATGTGTAAAGGTACAAGTGAACCTTTTTTACTAATCAAATCTTTACGAATTGATCGTAGTGCTACTTTTAAGGATCCATCTGTACATTCTTCAATACTTCTTTCTAACAGACGAATTGGAAGTAATGAGACTCGAACATATCGTAATACTTCAAATACGTAAGGTCTTCGTTGTAAAATATCTTGAGTGATCCAACGAACAGCAGCTTGGAATACCTAATAATATAATTTACTATGTTGTAGAATAAATTTTATAGTTATTATACAGGTTGGTTCATTTAACAAGAGACAACGATACAATTTAATGGAAACAACTCAATGTTACAAAAAAGGAAACCTTTTTTTTTTAAACAAAAGTTATCCAATGTTGTGATGGGTGAATTATAACGTTTCAGAGAAAAAATTTATATTTGCATCTTTTTGCGAAAATGTCTTAAAAATAAAAATGCAAAATTCATTAGTTTAAAAAATATAGTTAACCCTGAAAAAGATTTTTAACATTTAGCCAAGGTGAAGAATGAAAGTAATTACATGTTTCTTCCACAGCATTCTGTACATTTTATTCAAGCTTTTCTTTAAAAAAATCTGCTTTTTGTGATATGAAGCTATCATAATTTAAATTTACCATCCTTGTAGGTATAATAAATTAAAACTTTTCCGTTAAAGTATAGAAATTGCTTAAGGTATACATTAATTTCTACGAACTTAAAATCAATTAAATAATTAAATACTTTTAATCTAAGCTTGTTGAAAATTATTTGGATTATTTTTATTTCCACAACTTTTGATTAAACTCTGTTTTGTAGGTATTTCGCAAATTCTGTATGATTTAACTTTAGTTTTTAATGGCTTATATGGGAAAAGAATGGTTTAAAATGATTGAAATATTCATAATTTACAATTGAATTCTTAAACACCATTATATATTGGATATTACAACTATATTTACAAATTTTGTTGTAAATTATACTTCAACTACGGGTCACCAGGATTAAGTTTGGAGTGCCTCAACAGTTCAACACTGCAGCCTTAGACTTAATGCGTTCTCTACTTCAACCAACAGCGCTTTGTTAATATTTACATTAGCGTTTTTCATACTTTAACGATAAGGTGTACGTTGCATTTGATATTTTTAGTATAAAAAATTTAAGCCTAATATTCAAAAATGAAAATAAGTAATTTAATAGCTTACTTGAAATTCTGAATCCACTTGTAAATCTTCAGACATTAAGAATTGCATTAACTGTTCTTTGGGGAGTTCGTAAAATTCCTCTTCATTGCAAATATTTGGGAAATGGGTTTCGATGTATTCCACAGCAGCTTTAGTTAACATTTCAAAATTATGGCCTTCGGCAAATCTATGCGTTTAAAACATAAAACAATAATATGTAAAGAAATATGTTTGGTAATTGATTTCTTTAGTTCTACCGATAAATTCCAACAGCATTTGTCGCATGTAATTCACGTTTCAAATATTCTGTACAACCCTTAACAACCTCTTGAAGTTCTAGCATATCTGCAGCGATCATTAATTCTTGCACATTGTATTGGTCAATATGTATTTCGCCTGTATAAATAAATTCTATTACGACATCAAGAATTCGAGCTGAAATTGAATGTAGTTCTATAGAAGATTGCTGCTGTTCACACAATCCTCCTGTGAACATAGCATGAAAATAAGGACTAGAAGCTGCTAGCACTGCGCGATGAGCCTGAAAAATAAGCAGAGTGTAAAATATGAATAGCATGTTTAGTGATCCATAAATCTGATATATGATAGCATACGCAATAATTTTTCAGAATTTGAGAGTTAAAAAAATGATAAAAGTATTAAGTATCAAGTACTCAAATAAAGGAAACAGAATAATAAAGATACCACTAGCAGAGAACCATTAATTATTATTAATATATTTAATATTTAATCGACGAAAAAAAATAAGACTTTTTTTTGTATGGATGACCAGCTAGCATTGTTCAAATAATTACCGATTTTAATATTTTTTTTTGTTTTATAGGATATATGTACAATGTACATATATTGAAGCTGGTCCCATTTAAATAAAAAAAATCAAATATTCTTTTAAGGGTGAAAAAATAGGGAATGATTGATGAATTGTAAACTAAACTTGGAATAAAATTCATTGTTTTAGCCATAAACATACAGCGTTTTTGAAAATTTCTCCTCTGATAAATACATTGTAGTTGATTTCACGCAAATTTAAAAATTCAAATCATCTTCTAAGGGCTGAAAAATAAGGATTGGTTGATGACTTATAAACTAAATTTGGAATAAAATTCATTATCTCAACACAAAAAAAAAACGACGTATATTCAAAATATTTTTGCACGAAAATGTTAAAGTCCTAAAGTACCTTATAAAAGAAATTTGAAACTAGTTTCAATATTTTCCCATTCCAGGAAAATAGTTGAAAACCGTTTGTGTAGAAAGCGAAATTACGTCATTACGAACGCTCACTAAGGACCCTCGAAGACTTTTTGTTTAAAGGGCTCTGTCTTTTCCATCACAGCTTTCCCGGAAAACAGAAGAAGATAAAAATAACAAAATACAAGACTGAAATTTCAGGAAAATTCAAATTTTTTTCCAAAACTGAATAATTGAAGATAAACACTTACTAAATCCTAATTATACTAATTATAGCATAACTAAATTTACAACCTTGTATATATAGCCAATCGAAAATACAGAACAAATTTAACAAAAATATACGTTTTGGAAAAACAAATCACTCTGGAATTTTCCGAAAACTTATATTGAGCGACGCTTTAAAATTTCTAACTTATCCTGAATATTTCGATAGCAAAGCAAGATATACTAAATATTTTCCAACTGTCGGAAAATTGAGAAAAAAATATTGTTAAAAAATTAGAAAGATATTTTTTTGGATTAAATGATATTCTTAATTAAAATTGCATTTGCAGAGAGCTCGATTAAAGATTTATCGTAGGTACTTCATTGAATTTTTCGAAAAATATAGTAAAGTATATGTTGTACATACAAGCACATAGATAAAAATTGAATAGGTACCCAATAGCTAGTAAATCGCAGCCATTAAAAATATAAACTTTTAACAATAAGTAGAAACCCATTCAAAGAAGTAACTAAGAAATAAAAAATGACTCAAGTCCTTTTTAGCATACTCAAATCTGGCAACGTCGCATTTTCGACTTTATTTATTAATCTTTTCGTGATTTTTTTGTTAATTCAATTCTAATATGGTATACTTTTCTCTTTTGTGACTAAATTTCCATTATGAACCGATTTATTCGCGAATTAAAATAAAAACAAAGTCGAAAATGCAATGTCGCTAGATTTGATTGTGCTAAAAGGGACTTGAGCTAAAAAATATAAAAAAAAAAGTTTTAATCTGGACGTTTAGTTTTCAAACATTATATAAGTCGGCACCAAACAAAAAATTAACAATAATTATCAATATGTTTAAAATAAATAACAAAAAATATTGTACAAAACTCACACTAGGTTTTGGAAACTAATTACAAGATATTGTAAACTATGCTTCATGCTTCTTGTCATCATTTCATGTTTTAAATAATTAATTTGTGTTTTTGATACTTTAGCTGACTTTGGCGCCAACTCAAAATTAGTTAGTTTAATTAGTTTGGAAGCTTAAATATTAAAACTATTTATTTTTTATTTTTCGCTTTTCAATTTATTGTTGAGTCGGTGTTATTATTTGTTGAAATATATTTTTTAATGCATTTTCAGATATAGAAATAACAAGTCGGTTATATTTTTCGAAAAAAAAAATCTAGTGTTATTATGTATGTTATTATGTTTTATATAGAGTATAAAAATAGAAGGCCAAAGGACCATGTGTTATTATACAATAAGATTTTTTTATCTTACTTTCACTTCATGGGTTTTTCATCATGCTTTTTCTACCATTTTTGTGACGCACGGCGGGTATTCTTTTTTTTTGCTTTATAATTTTGGTGTTATCTTGAATTAATGCAGTATCGTGCGCATATGGCATATATATCAGCTCTATGAATAGCTTTTAGCATACATATACCAATTGTTAACATAATAAATATTATTATTTATTTTGAAATTTTACTGCTCAAAAAAATATAGCCTATCAAAAGTTGTATTGAGCCTAGCTCTTTAAATGGTTCCCATAATTTATCCAGTTGGCGCTCGCAATTTTTAAAGGATCAGTAGCATTAGTAGTGTGGCATTTTAAACATATGAAAAAAAAGGCCTTGAGATTGAGATTATTGCCGTTTCTTCCAAAAAAGAAAAGTATAACAATGATCTATTATTGAATTTAACAACTGAGGTCTTTTATTTTTTTTATGGTAAATAAAACTCCTTTACCAGTAACATTATTTTATAAAAAAAATAGTTTTCAAATTTTTCGGGTAGTTTTTTCCAAACCATTTTCCTAATTTGCTGACATTCTTTTGCTATCCAATTATGAGTTTATGTTCAAAATTTCAACTCTCTAGTTCAATGGTACCCAACTAACTGCCTGCGGGCATCATGATCATTTTACATGAGCCCGCCATCGAGTTACTATGATAAAAATATCGAATTTTTGTTTGCTTTTTGTCAATGTGTTAACAGTTCGCAACAATTAATTTATTTTGTAAAATAAATATTACTCGATAACATTCTACTGATATCTACTGCTGTAGCTCATCGGAAAGTGGGTTGAAATACAAAATTCTACCTACACACAGAGCTGTCAAAGATATTTCAAGAAAGTATCTAGATAAGTTACTTTTTTAATAATTATCAGAAGTAACTTTGGGTATCTAGTCATTCTTAAAAAGAGGAATTCAAAATGAGGGCACAGTGCAGAGGACTCTAGTGTCAATAGTATACAAGTATGAACATGAGCGCCAGAAACATTTTCATATAATTTACAAGAGACCAATAATTTCAATGGAAAATTATTTCTAAACATAATAAAGAATTAAATAATAATTAATTTATGTTATATTAAAGGTATTAAATTACATGAAGAACATGAATGTAGCATTTTGACAGTTTTAGCCTCAGTTTGAATTACAATAACAAAAAAGCAAACAACCAATAACAATTTAGTACATAAAATTGGTCATGTTTCTTAGCGATAATGCGCTACTGGTGACCGAAAAAATAACTAAACCATGTCTGAATTTTTGAGGACACGTGAACTAACAAATTGCTTATCTCGTTCGTTCTCCTGTTATCTATTCTTCGTGATGCTAACCAGGGCCCGTTCACTCCATATTAATGAGGCGGGGCTCATAACTACTGATTCTAGTGTAGTTTTAGTAACTTTTTTGCTTAGATTGATCTGAACTAGTACAGACTGGAAAGTAAAGTTTATGGTTGCGGTTCTGATCTTGAATAATTCAAAATTTAGAATATTTGTAACTGTTAATGATATTCTCAGAGGTATGAAATTAAAAAAAGAAGAAATAAACAACTTTTAATAATTTTTTTTTATTAACAATAGTAAAAATAACTTATACAATTAAACAAATAAAAACAATATTTACAGATTATAAATTAAAACAGGATAAAATGTACATAAATCAATATAAAAAATAAGATCAGAATATAAGACAATAATATTATAAAGACCTTAAGTTTAACTATTATAAATTAATGCACATAATTCAATAATTTACAATTTCACAGTTGTTACAATATTTCATTACATCTTCGTCATAAGACATGTATAAACATTGAAATTTTAATTAATTACATAAAATAGTATAAACATTATTCATAATATACAAAATCAGATCGTTATTAAATTAAATAATAGAAATTTCTGTACATGTATAATACAGAACGATATAATCTCTGAATGTCTGTTTCCCAATCTTGCTTTTTATACACTTCGCAAATTAAATGATTATGACAAATTAATTTACATCAATTAAAGAAAAAAAATCACAATGCAAAGATAAGTATGCAATACACGAATAAAGAACAACTGAAAACCACTGCTATCATCGACTTCTGCGTTGGTGCCTAGTTCGGTAATTTCTTGCATTTAGCAGAGGTGTGTCATTCGAATGTAATTCTTGTCTGTTGTTTAAGCCACATAACTCCCTATTTATTCTGTTGCAGTAATTGTTTATAGTTGTTGTAATTGCTGATTTTACAAATGTTTCTGAAAATATTTCTTTATGTTCATCGCAAATGTAGTTATTAAATGAATCATATTGCATTGCATATTTGAAAATTATTTTTCCTATGTGCTTTTGTTCGAATTTTGAGTGCAAAATGTTTAACGTTAAAGAATTTAGTATATTAAAAATTACCAGTAGATATTCTGTGGGGTTGGAATTTTGTTCAATTTGTGGTGTATTAGAATTTATTGAAATTAACGTCTTACAATTTTGGCAGTTCTTGATATCGGCAGGTATTTTTTGAGCTAAAACACTAACGACTGCTTTATTTGCCGATATTTCTAAGTCGGATAACTCTATTTCGTAATATTCAGGAGGGGGGATTTCTAAGGTTTGTAAAGGGTCTACTTCGAGAGAAACAATAGGGTTTATAGGTTTGAATAAATTTTGAAAACTGGTTAAATAACTATTTCTATCGGTCATGCAATTAGAACCCACAGATGTTTGGGAAGTCAAATTTTGGAACAATAATTTTTTATAATAATAAACAAAATTTTGAGCACTCGGATTTGGGTTGTTCCTGCCATATCCTCGAATCATACTGAAAAAGTTTTCTATAGTGTCTTGGTTAAACCGTTTAGTATAAATTTTTGTACCTTGCATGCCATAAATGTCTCTGAGGGTTCTGTATACACTTTTGAATGACTGTAATGTCCGCCCCCAATTTAATAACGTTTGACTTCTTGGTCTGCGTTGTGCAGTACTGTTTCCATCTTCGTTTATAAATTTTGCCTCTTTCAACGTATCAATGCAAGACTCCCAAAAATGTAAGTGTTTGTCAGAAATGAAATTATCTAAATTTAAAATAGATTTCTTTGTCTGAGGTGAACTGTTCACACTGTCGAATAAATTGTTGAAAAACAAAAGTACTTCTCCCGTTTCTTTTGCATCAGATGTTATATTCGAAGAATTACTTAACATAATCATAATACTAGCTAAAGAATAGCTAAAAATTTGGGTAGCAAATTTAACTTTCATCTTTGGGATTTTATCTGGGATAATATGTTTCTGTGTTAATTTCGGTAAGGGAGATATACCATCAGAATTGTTTTTAGCAAAATCGTAAGTCGCTACAACATGTGCCCATTTTGCCGTTTTATTATCCAAGAGTAGATTTTTTTTCAATAAATTATTCCTAACACATTTAATTAGGTGAGGAGGATCATAGAAAGGAAATATTTCTTTTTCATTTATTTTAAAAGAACTTTGACCAGTTGCCTGATTTTGTGAACTATTATCATTTGAGGCCTGAATAAGTGCTTTTATGGCAGAATAATTGTTTTGTGCTTGGTCACAAATTGTACCCCTTACGTAAAATCCAGCATTTTGTAAGTGAGTTACAACTTCTGTAATATATTTTTTTAATTGAATTGCTTTCATAGCACTTTGTACAAAGTAAAAAGCTACAGGCTGTTTATAACTGTAAAAAATTCCTTGAACCATAAAGCAAAGGACATGATCTGCATAATTTTTTGTTCTTTTATCTCCCATATCCTCAACCCCAATGATTAAGTCTTTAGTGGGTATATACTTGACTCCTACTGCAAGGGACATTTCATCGAACGTCAATAAACATTCTTTAATTTTACTATCGGAGGCAGAAGCTAAAAGATCTTTCAAATTTTCAAATATGTTCTCATTTATTCCTGTTTGTAAGTCTACCAAAGGCATGTATCGCTGTATTGTGGATAATGACGGCATTCCTAATTCTCCTGCCCAAAAACTATATGACTTCCTTGAAACCTTACTCGATAAGCACATAGACATTTTTTTAAAACTATTCGTGTATCGCATACCTCTGTTTGATTTGTTTGTTTTTTTTTTATTTACTTGATGTAATATTATTTGTTGAAGTAGGGTGGGGAAATTGTATTCTTGAAAGATATTTTTTAGTATTGAAAGTTTGTCGTTCAAAGTTCTACAATGTGGTAAAGCTTTTTTCTTTTTTTCTTCATTATATTTTTTTTTTAAAATTTTATATTTCTTACGAATTTGATTTAATTTGTCAGACAACGATTTGTTGGATTGTTCGGAATGTTGTGGTTGTAAGTCAGGGGAATTACTTCCGCCAGGAGACCCATCTTGAATGTCAGGGACGAAAACTGCTCCGGAGTCTGCTTCAGCTGCAATAGATATATTTTATAATTTAGTAAAAAAAAATTTAGTGAACTGAAATTTGAACAAAGTATGAAATTCATCTAACTCTAATTCTTCTTTTTTTATTGTTACTCGGAAATAAATGAAATATTTATCAATGTTATTCATTTATCAATATAATTCATCTGTTTCATCTATATGTAGTTGCTGTGTCGCATGTCTTTGATCTTAAACTAAATTGTTTGGGCCATCATAAAACACTGTCGTCAAATCTACCATCTATTTACAATAATGTCATATAATTAAAAGTTTGCAAAACATTGTAAAAGTGAGGACAAACTCTCACTTATCCTTCTCATAAAACCTGCCGCCATCCTCAATAAACTTAATCCCTGTTCAAAGCATCCTACCGCCCCAAGAAAAGGTACAATTCAACCACTTCTCCAATCCTCATTACCAAATTTTCCCGCCAAAATAATCTACACCCACTAATCTGAATGTACCAACCCTGTAACACTTCTTCCTATCATCCAAAAGTTATCCTTAAGGTCCAACCGCCCAAAAAAAGTATAAAAACCTATACATTTTTTAATTCACATATACTTGATATAGTTGCTTTTTTAACATATAGTTGACATATTTGACAAAGTTGATATTCTAAGACATATCGTCAAAACTTGTATATTTTACAATAAACATTATTGTTATAAAGAAATTTTATTATTGCTTCATGCAATTTTTTCGTTGAAAACCACAACCTGGTTTTTAATATTATATCCGAGGCAAAACAGTCGCGGATCGAACAGTAGTATTACAGGTGCTTGCGCATAATTTCATTCTTACTTTGTGTATGTTTTCTATATTTTGCCTATAAAAATATATAAAAAATTATAAGTCGTTGATATTATAAATGAATGAAAATGTACAAAGTAAAATGTAATGCATTATAATAAAATTAATAAGCGGAATTTACATGGGGTACTTTAAATAAACCACATTGCCACTGTCAGGTTAGCACCCGACTTTTACAAATAAAAAATTAAAAGATATTTTTAGTTTGACTTTGGTTTTATCTCGATTATACCAATTGTACAATCGAGTACAATTTGTAAAAATCGTTAGCCCCCCAATGTCATATTTTTCAAAAACAAATATGACTATAGATGGCCATTCAAACGCAGAATATTGAACCGAAAAAATTTTGTTCCTTGCTTTAATCCAAAAAAAGTTTTCAGCGATTTTGTGAATGCACTTTTTCCATTGTTGAACTTTATAAAGAGTGTAATTTTTTTTCTATTATAATATTACCAAAATTTATTACAGTGGAATTTAGGTGTTGAACCATAAAAGAAATGTACCGAAAAAAAAATTGGTTTTAACTTAACCCGAACAATAGTTATTTAGGTTTTTGTAAATGTAATTTGACTCTAATTACTCCGTTGTTAAATTTGAAAAATGATCATACTTTTTATTCTGTTGTAGAAAAAAGATGTTTTTTCGGTACAATAAAGTAAAAAGAAAAGTAAATCTAAAAATATATAGTTACAATTTCAATTTCTAAAAGTGGGGTGCTAACTTTATAGAAGTTACAACAATAACAGTTCAATATGTACTGCAACAACACATATTTATTCCTCTTACGAATATCATCATATCAACAACTCTTAAAAGAGTAATCAACAATCAAAAAACTGTCATCCATGTTGACCCCCTGAGAGAGCTCGACATATAAATTTCTCAGTCTGTTTCTATTCTTTACATTGAAGTTTCATATTTGCTATTTCTTTTCCTCTCATGAAAAAAACCATCAACGGAGAAAGATTTTTACCATCAAACTCCGTTTCACTCTAACTTCTTTCTTCGGCGTTACTTCGTACTCTACACGCATACAAAGAATTATCGCACACAGACGAGACGAAGCCGAATATTTACGTTCAAAACGCACATAGTAATAAGGAAGAGAAAATTTTTCTAAGTCCAAAAACGTAAAATTTGTCTATCTCTGTTCCGTACGGTCCCCTGAAAAACCGTCGACTTAAGAATTTCGACAACTCAGAAATTGTAAGATTGTGAACTCTAAAAGGCCATAAATAAACATTGCTTGACAACAATTAAATTTGAAAGGGGAGAATCCAAGATTCTCCGAAAGTATTTGGAAACAGAGATATAAGACGTTTTTGGCTGTTGAAATGATTAGCTTTCTCATCCTTATGTGTGCAATTTGTTCCAATATTGGATGCGTCAAGTCTGTGTGTGATAATTCTTTATATGCGTGTAGAGTAAGAAGTAACGCCGAAGAAATAAGTAAGAGTGAGACGGACAAATAAGGAAACTTATACTCTTTGCTAGTTAAAAAGTAATAAAATGACTTAAAAATATATAAAATGTATTTCTTTTCAATAGGCTTCTTATGTTATTATTTTTAAATAGCAAAATAAACTTAAACATAAAAATGTAAGCCTAATTAAAGAAGTGAATATAATTTGCAATTGCAACAATAAAAATGAAATACCCATCATGTAAGCAGAACAGGAGTGAATAAATGATTAATAAAGTATTATCCATCAATTAATTTCATTGCAATTATTTTGTCTGTTCGTTTTTTTTTTCTTGTTCTTAAACTTTAGGAGACATTTATTTCACAATGGTAATAATTGTAGGCAAAACATTCATACATACACAAAATTTTGATTAAAGATTAAAGATGAACTACTGCGTAAGTTGAGAGAAAAAGAGTGCTGTATGGTGAATTCGAAATGTTTACCGAACTTATCGAACTACTAGGTTTTATTAAAAATGAAAAAATAGATAATATTTGAAATTAAAATAAGTTTTACGTTATCAAAAACAGGAATTGTAAATCATTTAAAAAAAAAACAATATGCAAATTAGAATCCGAAAATATTTAAACATGAGGATACTCGGATTACAATGCCGTTTTGTAACAGGTAGTGGTATTGAGTGAAGAAAGCAGTCTCAATTTTTATGAGCTATACAAATGTAGATAATTTGCCTAATGCTGAAACATCTTTAAGCATTTTCTTCGCTTATAACAAATAAACTTGTGAAACGAAAGAAAAGAAGAAAATAAAAGAAATTTAAAAAGCAATTCGATTTAAACAGAATTGAAAGTTGAAACTATATAAATATATATTTGAAAAGAAAGGAGGTGTCTTCATATAATGACGTATTTTACCCACGGACTTTGTCGCCTAAGTAATTATTATTTTCATATTTTATAGCGTAACTTAAAAAACAAACCTGGTAAATGTAACGTTGGGAAAGCATGTCGCAGTAATCTGTTCTGGAAACTGTAACAGTCCGGTGTGAAATGTCGGTGGCAAATTCTCTTCGCGGTAACATTGTCCAAAGTTATAGTCGGATTGTTGATTGCATTAATCCATTGTTGGATGGTGTAATCGCTGGAGTTTTTTTCCTTGCATGGTATTCGATGTAGAGGTGTATAAGCACCACAAAGGGGTACGGAACACATTCGTGGCATTGTAAATATTGAAAAATAAACGTATATTAAAAACCAAAAATAGAATTGTTAATAAAAGTACACAGAAATTAGCAAAACTTATAACACTGTTACTTGTTCATGCATAATTGTATATTCTATTGCATATGCAAAGAAAAAGAAATATATAACAACTGAACACTACTTAGTATCTGTTGGAAAAGCAACTAGATCAAGTATATGAGAATGACAAAATTTACAGGTTTTTATACTTTTTTTGGGAGGTTGGACCTTAAGGATAAATTTTGGATGATAGGAAGAAGTGTTACAGGGTTGGTACATTCAGATTAGTGGGTGTAATTATTTTGGCGGGAAAATTTGGTAATGAGGATTGGAGAAGTGGTTGAATTGTACCTTTTCTTGTGGCGGTAGGATGCTTTGAACAGGGATTAAGTTTATTGAGGATGGCGGCAGGTTTTATGAGAAGGATAAGTGAGAGTTTGTCCTCACTTTTACAATGTTTTGCAAACTTTTAATTATATGACATTATTGTAAATAGATGGTAGATTTGGCGACAGTGTTTTATGATGGCCCAAACAATTTAGTTTAAGATCAAAGACATGCGACACAGAAGTATCTAAACATAGGAAACTAACACGTAGAAACTAAAGATATAATAAAGCCACTAAATAAAAGTACTGTCTTCGTCTGGTAATTTTATTTTGCATACTACATAATTTATTAACTTCGATAGTTTGGTTAATTTTTATAAAAGAAGTATTAGATACTGTAATTTAGGATCTTCATTTTAATGAATAATAATACCGTTTTAATGTCATATTTCTCAGGATAGTCCTAAAATATGAATGATTTTTAGTTGCGAGTAATACGCGTAATTTATGTAAATATTTTTCATTTTACTTTCTGCTTTGAATATTGTTTTTCATTTTAATAAATGTACTAATAATGTTATCTGGCTTTTTTATGTTTATTTCCAAAATTCTCCGTATATCTTAGTTGCGAATTAAAATTGATTATTACTACATTTTATTATACAAAACAAAAAATACTGTAAGTTACATACGTATTAAACTAAAGCGACTAAAGCCAACTAAAGCTATGGATACACATTTTAAAAATCTAATAATAAGTGAAAACAATTAATTAATAATTACAATTTTTAGTAGTTAATATACCTACATAGGAATACAATTGTTTATTAGGATAAAGAAAATAAAAAATACTACATCATAAAAGAATTGAACTGTAGCTATCTTTTACTATACCTTCTTCGTTGGAGAACGCATTTATTCTTTATTTATTTGTTAATCACGTTTTTATTTAATTTCGCAATAAATTTACAATTACTGAAACACAATAATCTTAAATTCAAATATGCTCATCTACCGCGTTTATATTTTGTAAATGCGTAATGGTGATTATTGCGTCAGCCTCGTTAGCTTCCATTTTAACATAATGGTGTCGTTTCAAGACAAGTTTTAATATGAAAAAAATCCCCTTGCTTGCTTTCAAGAAGTTCATGTTTTTACCGACCGATTGTGAGAAATTACCTAACATGCTTAACATGAAGTAATTCACAAATTTGTGATTTTTTTTCTCACAACATAGCCAACCGTAAAATAGAGGAATGTTAAATACCTATTCGTCATTTCATTTCTCTTTTTTAACATTGACATTTATATAGCTCCTTCTTGCTTTGGCCCCAATACAAATCTAAATGTCCCATTAAGTGAACGGGCCCTGATGCTAACTAACAAAGTTAGTACTCTAGACACACTTGTGGCGGCACCACATCTTGACACATTTCCCATCATGCATTGCAGGATTTGAATATCTTCTTATATATAATTTTATTCTAATATTGTTAAATGATCCCAAAGGGTCTATGTAAACCACTTTAACAACCCCTGCTTTAAAGTACTAAAAAGTTACTTAAAAGAAACTATGTTCTTTTTTCTGACAGCTCTGCTCGCACAAAGAGAATAAGTTTTTAATATTGTTTAAAAAAATTTGAATAAAATTTTTGAACTTTAGCAACCATAAAAAGCAAAACAGGAATCATTTTTTTTTACCGTTTAAAAAAACACAAATTGTAGTAATGACTCAATATAACTAAAAAAAAAATAAATAAAATAAACAAAAAATACTCAAGCTAGTCTTGTAATTATTTATCGTACAAATTTGACTCAAGGGTCAATTTTGCGGTCTAATTTCCTACATTGATATAAAAATGCTAAAAAAAGGATATATCCTCGTGTTCTGGTAAAATTTTTTTAGGAACAAGTTTTAGACATAACAAAGAAAATTCACAATTGAATAGGGCTTGTTTTAACAAAAGATGTTTTTTTTTTGTTTTTAATTGTAAACTTTTTATTATTGCCGAAAGGAATAATCTATATTTTTGGTTTGTGTCTTCAATTTTTTTTTTATCATAGAAATATTTTATACGCTTTATATTTTATCTGTTTATTTTTATTTCGTTTATCTTAATTGTCTAATTGTCTAATTGGTAAATTTATGTTTTACTAGTCTTATCTTTCCATGCATTACTTGATACAATTAGCCTTTTCATATGTAAAGAATAAATGATTTTCAAGATATAATGTTAAGCATTAATTTACATTTCGTTTTTAATATTCTTAAAGTAAGGATAATAGTTAAGACAATTTATTAATATTAAAAATTTAAATTATTTAAAAAAATAAATATTGCACTTTTGGTAGGTCATAAAAGAAAGTGTTAGGAAAATAAAAAGTTACCTTCACTAATTTTCCGTCTGCGATAATTTCCACATCGCAAAATCGCGTGTTTCGTCGCAGGGCGTTGAGGTTTTTTAATACTTTTGGTGCATAATATCGACATGTGTAATATTGTTCATTGTCCATTTGAGAATTAGCTAATATTGGCATGGTTAATGTATTACTATGAATATTATTGCAGTTATTATTTGCTAATGCAATTTCACTGGAGTGGCGATTTGAACCATTCAATGGTGGCATTTTATTTGTTATTACTTAATTACGTTATGTTCAATTGAATTAACTATTTGTTCACATCACTTGATTGGAAATTGTTCACTTGAATAATTTGCAATTAGCGTTTGTTCACAATTTATTCTAATTGTCTAGAATTTTCTCACAGTTTGACATAAATAAGACTGGAGGCGAGTCGGAGAATCAGACAAGAATGACAGCCACTGTAGAAAACCCATCGTGCGCGTTTGACGTCACTCCCAAGTCCAACACATATTATCAATTACAATGGCATAAATCACACAAATTCTCACTATACTTTACATTTGTTATATTTGTTTATGAGAGGAAAACTGTTTTCGTCTTTCATATCTAATCTTTCATTGTATTTTTAAAAAGTAGTCATTGACACAAACAATAATAGTCAATTTTAAGCTTCAGCCAGTAAAATGTGTATTAGGTAGATATATTGTATAAAACAAATATTCGATAAGCACTGGGAAAAAACATATACAACAAACCATAAAGTTTGAAAGGTCATTACCCGCTTTATGACAATATTACCTATAATTAAATCCAATTAAAATAGAGATTTTTTACTTAAATATTATCATCTCTGCTCACATTTCCAAATACATTTTTTTTTTAATTCAAAATATTTAAGTAAAAATTATCTTTTAAAATAAAAATCGAATGTATTACATAAATTTCTTCCTTCAAGTACATATTGTTGTTCTACCTGAGACTGGACTAGAGATTTTTTGCCCAAAGGCCAATTAAATGCCTATTATAACTTTTTGGGTGCGATTTCAATGTACGCCGAAAAAGGTGAAAATCACATCAAAAAAGTTTGAATTAACGCCAGATAACAAAGAGAACAGTTCTTTTATAATAAGCACAGGAAAATATTATATTGGACATCTATGTATGAAAAAACAGCTAAAATAGTTATTTAACAGCATTAAAATTTACTTTACAGCTATATAATGTAAAATTATTTTAAATATGAACAACAACATCTAAATATTATACCCGCCAATTTAAAAGTCAAATTAAAAAGGTTTTTTTGATTATAAATTAAAATTCATAAATTGATATTAATATTAATATACCTAGCAAATTTATCAGTTTATAATTATTTAACAAAATGGATTTTACAAACGTAAAATAATAAACAAGCTTTTGTAAGAGCAGCAGCACTTTTCGTAGAAAAGCGGAAAGAAACATTTCTGGAATTTATTAATTATTTCAATATTACGTGGCTAAAATGATATCAAAATTGGTTCGATGATGCAGCATTTGACTATCTAAGTGCAAACAATGGGATTGAATCTACCAATTCCATAATTAAAAAAGAATACACATTAAGAGATCATTACCTGTTTCTCAATTTTAAGATATATTAAATGATTTACTAATTAAATGGTCTATGGACAGAAACCAGAAATCCAGAGCTGCAGAGCTACAAATTTTTTTCTGTGAAACCAACATTTACTTTAAAGAATGGACCGAATCTTATCATTGGATATTGCAAAACAAAAAAATAATAAAAGTGCATAACACATAGGTACCAAGGGCGGATTTAGGGTGGGGGGCACGGGGCACGTGTCCCCCAGCGTATTTTTGTGTACTGTGGAGATTCCATAACAGTACATACTTAGAAGCAAATCAAATTATTAAGTTGTGAAAATATATGAATAAAATAACAGAAAAAACATTAATTAAACATTAGTCTATGGCTGGAATGGCGATTTTTTTTCGTGATCCCTTTCACACTCTTGTAAATGAAAGATTATATTGTACTCCCCCCAGAAAAAAATCCTGATTCCGCCCTTGATAGGTACTATGTATATTGTATGTACTTCAAATTGTATGTAACTTCAGAATTGGTAACTAAATATATTATAAGTGCAAGCATACATTGGGTCTTCTAATCCGTTTGAAAAAAAAAATGAAGTCTTTGAAAAAGTTAATTGTATTCCTTTAGGACAAAAACTTAAATGTGGGCGCCCATCAAAAGCAACTACTTATTTGACCTCAAAATGTACGATACTTGACGTTTTTAATTCTCTTTTGAACATGCTCGTGCTGTCGTTTTATACTTAATTTATGCGTCTATTTGATCTATTTTGGAGCTAAATGTTTAAATCTGGCGTACAAATCACCTATTTAAAAATTTAAATATCTGGCGTTAATTAACATATTTTAACGTGCACTTATATGTACCCCTAACGCCCCTAACTTTGTTAATCCTTTTTAACAATAGGTTGCATTTTAACAACATTGATAGAAAAATAAGTGATAGAAAAGCTCATATGCAGGTAACAAAAAGGGACAAAGACATTGTGATATAGCCAGTGATCACACATGGTACAGAACGCTACGCATCAGTTGTATATTTTTTACCATTGTATTCTATAACAATGGTGGGCAAATCGTCGATCCTGAATAGGTTGGCAGTCGATCGCAGGCATTTTAAATAATTTTTAAGGTAAATTTCAATTCTTTTAATTAAAAGTGTGTACTAAAAATTAAGTAGTCAATGAAACTTTAATTTAAAATTAAATACGCATCAATTCTACAACGGATATTACTGATTCCCCAATTAGTGCTTCTAATACTTCCTTCTACTCATACTTTCTTTAAGAGGTTACATGGGTGACACGGCTTCAAAAAAATAGTTTTTTATTATCTAAATATTTTTTATAATATCTCTAGAATATTTTCTTAAATTTTTTAGTTGATCCGAGTAATAGTTTCAAAATACAGCCTTGGGAAGCTTAGCACGCCGCAAGTATATCGGTGGAGCTGCTTGTCTATTGTCACGCTTTTCTCGAAACTGTTTTCAAAGTTGGTTATCAAGATTTTTCGAGAACTACTAAACCAACCTTGTTGAAATTTTCCACAGGTCTTCGGGATACAATTCATAGGACTTGAAGGATTTTTTTTCAGTTACAACTATTTAAAAAAACATATAGAACTAATTTTACTGAAATTGCATTTTTATGTAAAAATGTTTATAAAAAACTCATTTTTCATTTATGTTTTTCCTTCGTCCAAGGTCTAGTTTATAGTCTTAACGATCTGAATCTTAATGATCCTGATCTTAATGATCCTGTTATGAGTTCTACGGCCAACGCTCCAACACTCCTTTTTCCGAAGGGTCACCTGAAATGGCATCACAATGGCGGAGCTTTAAGTATTTTTCTACGAAAATTTCAGAATTTCTTCTCAACGTGTATATTTAAGACAATAAAAAGTTTAAATATTGTATTTTTTTAAATGGAAAAAATTGTTGAAAATAGACCTTTTGTCCCCGATTAAACCCATGTAACCCTTAAATATTTATTTGTTTTTAATATAACCCATTTTTCGAAGTCGAACGCGTATAAATAAGAAAAATAATTGTCGATCATACCAGTATGAAGTTTGCCCACTCCTGTTATGTTTCCAGATATTCTATTCCTCGGAGTATAAATACCAGGAGCCCGAACGTAATGTTAAAAAAATGGCATCAAGTTATATGTTATCATCGAGATTGACAAAATTGAGTACGATATAGTGTTGGGATGTCGGTGAAAAATGAGATTATAAGTTTCGTACCTATCTTATAAATAAGTTAACAACAAAGTGACCTAATAGTAGCGAGATGAAAAGGATGCTAATTGAATTTGTGTATTGCCGCCGTGAATGGCTCCACATGGCTCCGTCCTCAAAGAAGCAAACTGATAACTTCTGATAGACTATAACAAAGACAACATATATCTATCTCTATCCCATTATTTCTTAGCGTTCAATCAATATTTCAGTAGCATTTCTGTCATTTTGAGGTGGAGATGAAAAGGCATTTACAGGCATTTTAATGTTCAAAAAATTCTGTAGATTTTTTTTTTAACTTATTGGAACCATTTTAAATATATTGATTTCAAAATGCTTTTTTTTAAAAAAGATTTCATGTAATCGTTTCAGATAATAACATACCATGAACAAATTTTTATTGTAATTGTTTGTTCAAAAAGTTTCCGTATTCTATTTTGTTTCGCTTTGAAAGTGCTAATCACGTTTTATACCAATGTGATGTAAACAAACCAGTCATAACTTATATTTTCGGCTCGTGTCCCTTTTAAGACATCAATATCTGGCAACGTTGCGTTTTCTACTTTGTTTTTAATTTAGTTTTCGATTTTTTTGTTAATTCAATTCTAATATCGGATAATTTTCTCTTTTGTTGCTGAATTTTCATTATGGCCCTATTGATTCGCGAATGAATTTAAAAACTGGGGAACAACATATGGACATGAGTCGTATTTTAATATATGTATATTGTATATACCTATGAACAAAAAACTGCAATAATCAATTACTACGTTAATCACTACTACGTTCAGTAACTTTTAACTAAATTGTAACCAATTTGTATATGAAAAGAGTTTCCAATTTTAAAATATATTAAATATAATTAATTTTGAATTTACTGCTTATTAGGATGTATTTATATTAATTAAATATTTAATTAAAAAACATGTACATATATATTATCTATATTTAAAAATGTTGGTATGTGTTTTTATAAGGAGTTAAAATTAAACTGAAATACAATGTACAATGTGTCCATAAAACATAAAATAATTTTAATTCTGTCTAAATGTTTATAATGTGTATAAAGTAATTATCTAAATCAACCCATGAAGAAAGCACTAACAATTACGAGCAACGTTTCTTAATAAGACTAAATTATTAAAATCATATAACGACCTAAACGTAATTATGGCACCACTTGTGTCACTTGTTTAATTATTTAAAGACAAGAGTCTATAACATTTGCTTGACCCTCATAATGTAATGTTGAAATTTTTGCTATATTGTTTCATGTGAATAATTTAGAAAATTGTTATATTAGAATGATTGCACGTCTAATGAGAAACGAGTGGTAGAGTAGCCTAGTCTGAAACTGGCAGGTAGTGTCTGACCAAAACTTGTGTTTTCAACCGAAACCGAGCTTAAGCTCTGCTTTACTTATTTATTATTTTTTACATTTGGACTAATTATGAATACCTCATTATAAATAAATAGTATAGTTAAATCCATATCAAGGGCAATTTATTTCTTAGTTGAAATAAAGACAAATAATAAATTTATACTACGTTGGAGTTTTTAACATATCGATCGTATCCGAAGACCACACGAAAGTTCCCGAATGTAATTTTGGTTTTTGTTGTAGTTTCGACATATTTTCTGCGAGACTCAAAATTAATGTTTCCAATTAAGTGCCAAAACCGAAACTGCATTGGTTACACATTATTAGCAGGTACTGAACTCGAATTTCGGGATTAGCAAATTTTCTTAAATTTCTCGGCTTAAGAATTTTTATAAATCCTACAGTCGCTTAAGACAATTGCAGTTGCATCGCAAAGATTTTAAACGATTTTAATGGCAAAATAGAATACAATTTCAATGCACACATAGTAACCCTTGTTTTCTAGCATGAATTTTCCAGAGAGATTGTGAAAAATCGTGTTATTTCTGTAGTTGCTAAAGTCAAAATTTGTACGACTTATTTTATTAAAAAAAATATATTCATTCTATTCTTTTACTTTCACTACATTATTTTTCAAAATTGTCCACTTTATAATTAAAAAATTATTGGAACGGAGATGAATTTTTCACAATTCTAGAAGTGTATATCTTTCTAATTATGAGTTAAATAAAAAAAATATTTTAATTTTTAATCGGATGTTATGTTGCCCTATTTTTTCGAATTTGTTCTATAATCTACACCATTGTAAAGCGGTTCCTAAGAAAAACCTTGTTTTCAAATTTAATTTACATTATTCTAATAGTCTTCAAAGAAAATGGATGTACCAAATCATACGAACAAAATAAAACTATAAAACATTGTTTCTGCCATTTGGCTACGGACCCCTAAAAAGTAACAAACAATTTAATGAAAAAAAAAACGATTATATATGATATTTTATTGATGCAGCGTAGGAACAAATATATTGAAAAGTGCTTCAATTATAACTTGACCTTATCATGATACTATCAGCTAAAATTATGAACTAAAAAGAATTAAAATAAAAACTATTTCAAAAATCACAACATCAATAATAAGATAACAAAATTATATATTATATGCAATATGCATGTTTTTATATTTAAAAATCTTAAGTGACTCTTTTTATATTTTAAATCATTGGTAATAGAATATATATCTTGCGTCATCCCTTTAATAATAATTTACAATTGATTTAAAATATAATTCAATTATAATGTTTTTTTAAACATAGAGTAAATGTAACATTATTTATTTATTTATTTTTTTCTACTTAAAATACGTTGCTCTCATTATTTGAAGAAAAAAAAAAATTTTTTTTAAATGGGTCAAGTTATCTTCTAATAAGATAAGTTCTTTTAAATATTTTCTTTTTTAAGAGGTCATTAATATTTTTTTGATAAAATTTTAATATTTTATATAGGTTAATGTCTACTGAAAGTAATACGAGTACAAAATAAAGGTATTTATTTATTTGTTTTTATTTTTTTTAGTGATAATAGCTAATATTTTTCTCACAAAAAAATGCCTGTAAAACATATGTAATCTTTGAAAAGAAAAATTAGTAAATAACAAGAGTATTAAATTTATGAATCAACTTTTTTTAAAAGTGAATAAAGACAATTATATTTTAGATACGCTAACAATAATATTTGTGAACTATGAAAGTAAATGTAAAATAAATAAATAATTTATTAAAAAAGAATGTAAACTTAATTGATTAATTTTTAAGGAATATGATTTTTAGTTTCTTTGTGATTTTAGAATAGTAAATCTTACAATAAAATGAAATATTTGAAAAAGTAATTATTGACCTTAACGATAACCAATTTAGCGAGTTACGTTCAAAATCATGTATTGGTTTAATGCACAAACGATTTATAAGTTATCAAAAAGATCTCCATTGAGCTGGTTACGTTATTCTTCAAGGCCTCTTAAAGATGCCTTGAAAAGATATCTTAAAGCCAACATTTTAGATAGGACCTAAATACTTTTATTTTGAAACATCATAAAGTTATCAACTCTGTATTAAAATTTTGAAGGTTTTTTTTTTTTATTATTTATAAGAAAAATATAGCTTTAATGATAGTAATAATTGCAAAACTCGTATAAAGTTACGGAAAAGTAATTTGAAAAGTTTGAAGTGAGTGGCGCATTTTTGGACCCGAATTGATCACCAGCATGTATTGGAGCTAACTTTTTATTACACCTTCGATTAAATTTCTGGTTGCTGAATTTCATTCTTTCTTCATATAGTTTTAATATTAAAAAAAAAATCAAATCATCTTTTGCCAATAGATGGGAAATTGTTTGTGGAGGTTTGTGAAAGAATTCGTTTCATTTGTACCGAAATAGTGTAGTAGTAATTAATTAATTACGAAAATTAATTATAAAATTAATAATTAAATTAACTATTTAATAATGTAGTAATAAATTCTTAAAATAGAGTTTTAAGTGACCTACAAAATTGAAAATAAAGGAAATTTTGAAAAAATACATTATAGTAATAAAATAACTCAAAGAAAAAGTAACAGTCTCCTCCTTTCAAAGAAAGGAATTTATACATTTTTTTAGCTATTTTATACTTCAGCTAACTTTTCAAACTACCAAAACAAAAACAAAAAAACAAAAAGGTAATCCTTACGGTTTCACCAGATATATTATCGTTTTTGACAATTAGCTTTTCTCACTAATTTTTACCATTAACAATGTGAAGTAACATATTTGTTTTTGAGGATTCAGAAATCATTTTGCATACTTTCCGTCTCAGTCAAATTTTTCAAATACTTTTGGCAGGCGTATAAAATGTTGATTCGATTTTCGGTAATTTGGTAAAGTTTTTGAGGGTACGAAAAGTGTGCAAAGATTCTATCTCAATTTTTTTCAATCTTCAAAGATATTTTATCATTTCTTCAAAAAATGTATAAGGGAAAAGCATATGGAAAGCTCTTTCGTTTTTTGGTAGATTGGAAAAGCTTGTTGATGTAATAATGAAGAGGAAAAATTGTAAAATGTAAAAACATTTAATTCTTATTACACAAAAAAATTGAATTGAAATTTGGAATAAAAATCAGTTTTGTAACTATTCTCAACTAGGTTCAAGTACCTACAACGAGACAAATAGAAGGGTGATAATAAAATTTGTATATTTCCCGTAATCCCAGAAAATCAGGAATACAAAATAAATAATCCATGTACTAAACCAAGAGACTGTGTTGGCTGAAAAAACTTTGGATTAAGTTAGAACAAGAAATTAGAACAAAAAAGTATATTGGTGACAGGGCAGTCAAATATACTTTTGGAAAGTATTTAGATCAGTGGTTTTTAACCTGGGTTTAATCGAACCCCAGAAACTCAGTGAGTCAGTCTCGCGGGCTAGGTGGATATCCCATTTTAATGGGTTTGTGCTTTTTGTACACCTATGTTTAAATATTTACCTACGTTGCATATGTTAAAAATAATAATATTTTATTTTTTTACTTAAGAAGGGTTGGATGAATGCGCATATGAAACTAGTTGGGATCAATACCTACAACAAGGTTAAAAACCACTGATTTAGATAAGGTATTCTTTTAAAAAAAATAATCGAATTTATTTTAGATATCTGGAAATTCTAAAAAATAGACTTATCTTAAATGACTTTTTAAGATACTTAAAAATATGAATTTTTAGTTATCTTGTATTTTACGATATGTATGTACTAAGTTTTGCAATGTATTAGGTAAAGTTATTAAATAATTAGATAATGAATTTTTTATCTTTATAAAGAAAATTGAAAATATGTTTTGATGTCTTTATACATTGTTCTATTTTTTTTAGAGTTTTATTTTGTTTTGTTCTATAAAAATCAATTTAAACCTCTTATATTAATCTTCTATCGTTTTTAAAGTGTGTTGTGTTTACAGGGGCATAGCTTCTGTAAAAATTATATCACAAAGTAGAAATTACTTCTACAATAAAGTAGTCAGGAATCCCATTTTATTGTTTCCTGCTTGCTTCTTTTTTAGTTGATTTTTGTATTCTTAAATATTTTTTTGGATTCTAAGATACTTTTTTAGGTTACAAGATACAGTTCTTTTTAAAAAGTATCTAAGATACTAGTTACTTTTTGCCAAAAAATAAAGGAGTTAAGATATAGTAACTTAGTTCACTTTGAAGTTACTTCAAAGTAATTACCAACGGCGGATTTAAGGGGGATGGGGGCATCGGGGCACGTGCCCCCCACGGTATTTTTGTGTACTGTGGAGATTCCATAACAGTACATACTTAGAAGCAAATCAAATTATTAAGTTGTTAAAATATTTGAATAAAATAACAGAAAGAATATTAGTGAAACTCTAATCTACTTCTGGCTGGAATGGCGATTTTTTTTCGTTGTAAACCTTTCACGCACTTGCAAATGAAAGATGATATTGTCCCCCCCCAGAAAAAAACCCTGAATCCGCCCTTGATAACTACGATACTTTTTTCTGGCATTTTTGATTGATTATCCTTGTTCTTCTAAAGAGTGGGGAGCGTTGGGAGTATTCGGTTCTCTTTTAGTCTATATTTGAGTATAATATTTTAAACTTCAGTATATTTTCCCAATAAGTTCCACAGTTTTCTTTTGTGTAAAGTTTTTATAAAGTAAAAAATTTCTAATGGTCGTTTCAGTTTGACAACCGGTTAAAAAGTTTCGGGTGTCTAAAAATTGACCGAATTCTATTAACTAAAATATGTACTAAAATATGCATAATGTATATCAAATTTCTCCCTCCCCCATTTTCACTATACTTTTTCCCTGTAGACCCTCCCCCAACTAAAAATGGAAATGGATTTTACTGTATACATTTAAGTTGATTTAATTTATATTTGGAAAAAGTAAACTGTAATTCAAATTATTGATTCACGACTCAAATATTATAAACTAATCTATTGTTTTGTAAAAAAAATATTTTAGGTGGAAAAAAAATTAATATTTCAAAAAATCATTTGTTTATTCTGTTAGCAATTAATGTACCTAATTGATGTTTTTATTTTTAATTATCATCGCTATGAAATGACATAACAATTCATCTGCGAGTGTTTGTTGGTGTTAGTATACTATACTTCGTAAACACACCTAGCGAGAAGTGCATTGAAATATTGATTTTATAAAGATTTGGTTCTTAATAGGTTGGGTTGGAACGCGTCAAACACACTTCTATTAATATAGCTACGTATGAGTAAATTTTTAATAATTTCCCATTAATTTTTGTTTAAAACAGTAATTGTAGGTACTTTTCAATCATAAACCATAATTACTCTTAATTGTACCTATAAAGTGCTTCCAATTCATTACTTAGTATTTATTTTAATTTATTTATTTTTTGATAAAATTAACTTTTGAAGGCTAAGAAAAATAATTGCATTAACAGTAAAATTTGCGATTTTTCAATTAAATTAGTCGAAAACAGAAATCTTGTATGAATGTATTTCGTGATTGTATAAGACTAGTTAATTTCTTGTTATATAAGTAACGAGGGTTGCCTATAAGTTGAAAATATGAAATTTAGTGACGTCATTAAGGTCATTAGTATACTGGAAGTGGAAGAAGACTGTGACATTGAACTTGTTAGAATCAACGATCCAAAGGTTAGACTGAATAGGTTTTTTTTATTGCGGTATTATTTTAGCGGAATAATAAAATAAATTAACAATATAGTAACAAAGTTTATTAATTAGCGACCGTTCCTTTGAATATAGTATATAAAAAATGCAATATTTCCATTACTTATTGTGATATATAAAAATATTAGGAATTTAAGCAGTACCATAGGCAGCAATTAACTTTTGTACTTGAGCAATATAAGCTTCTTGGGCGGCGACTTTGCTCATCCCTTTTTTAGAATTCCATGCGTCCCATTTAGCTTTACCTTTTAAATCAAGCATACCCGGTCGATCTAAAAAAAATTATTGGGATAAAATTTGGGAAGTTTATGGGGATATTTCACATGTAAACCTGTATTAACATCGCCAACCGACCCTTGCTTGAAAAGGGCATATAGTTCTAGTAGTTCTTCGTTTGTTGGTTTGGCTTTTAGATTTTTGACATCCTCGGCGGCTTTATTGAAATTCTACAACGAAAAATACATCGTTCATATTATTGTATTTATAACTTATTGTATGAAAATAGATTGTGAAAAATACCTCTTCCAAAGACATGGTTTGTGCGTGTTTATTTTAAACTGAAATGAAACAAAATTTCATAAATTAAGTTATATATTAAGAGTGATTGGAAAAATTGCCGATAACTGCTTAATTATTTTATGGGAGATAATTGTTTTGTATTTCACATACCTAATTTAAGAAGATAACTCAGAAAATAATTTTATTTGTGGAATAAACGTTGTGAAGCGCACGAGGGAAATGACTGGTCAAAACTGAAACACTGTGAACCGAACGAAACTAAACTGACACATCAGCGGATCAAATACCTCTCATTCGTTCGCCCTGACTTATGAACGATTCGCGTAGCGTTAGACAAAGAGCACCGATTCCGAATAAAGTGCGAAGTTTAATCCATTCGCATTTCATACTATTACAATATATTTACATTTGCAAGTGATTATTTGATAAGAAATGCACTAATGCTTTGTAGATATTTGCAAAAGGTAAAAATACAAATCAAATCTTATATTTTCAGGAAATTAGGAATAAAAGTTATACGACCAATAATATATTTTCTGCGAAAAATTATATTTTGATTTGGCGCATCAATAATTTATTAATGTTTGTTTAAGTTTTACAGCTAAAATTGCAGTGGAAACGTAAAGTTGTATACATTTTTGTGACCTCTTTTATATACTTTGTTTAAGAAAGTTATATTTTACCAATTTTATTTCAAGCATTACTAATTATTTATAACTGTAAAATTGTATATATCATTATGAAGGTAATAATTTTCAAATAGGTAAAACATAAAATTTAATGTTTTACTTCATTACATAATATAAAATAATACCTAAGAGGATATGTATACCTGTCTACGTGTGAAATATCTATGTTTATTAATAAATTTCAGATATTTTTTTTTTTTAGATTAAATTTGATTTTATGAAGTTGTACAATATTTCACATGGGTGTTTTTAAAATATTACAAAGTTTATAGATTAAGTTTAGCTAATCTAAAATATGATAAATAAATAACATAAATCACTTTCAATAAATGATCAATTACAATATGTTAATCGTAAATCAATAAAAAAATATGTATGTAAAAATATAGGTTCTATTGCAGTTGCCCACTAGATAATTCCTCACACGAAAATTGCCTACTAGCATTGTTGCTGACACGAAAGTTGTCCACACAGAAATTCACTCACAGAGAAAATTCCTCTCACAGAAATTAACGCACAATGATGTATCGTCACATAAAAAATAACCAACAGGAAAAAGTATTTATTTTATTTATTATTTAATTGAATTTTATTTTAATAACTAGCTGATCCCCGCGACTTCGTCTGCGTAACGTAGGTGTAGATTATATTTTCTTTTTTAAATTTGCTATTTGTAGTGGTATATGAAAATTATTATTTTTCTTATTTCTTTTACGAAAACCATAATCACACTTAAAAACACTATTTTGTCAACTTTAAAAATACACATTTAATAAACTGTTACTTAGAATAAAATAGTTGTATATAATGATCAATTAATTTTCAAAAAATAATTATAAATATCTAAAAAGTATCTAAAAAAACCACATACCTACGGTAGGTATACCTACCGTGAATCAACTAATCCGTAAATCAATCAGCATCTATTCATAAATAAAAACTATCGTTAAGTTCCATAAAGTCAGTCATAATTATAACTTAACACAGTCAAACGTTATCAAAACACTCGCCTAGATATTTAGAATGGTAGTAAAAATCACACTTCATTGTCTCGACTCTCGAATGAACCCTTTTCTCGAAACTATTTCACAATTTACTAAACTACCACGAAATTAAAATTTGTTCAATTGCACAAAACCCAGTTCCTCCATAATCAAGTATAACCATTATGTATCTATGCACTTATTATTAAAATATCTGAATTTCAACTATATAATTAAACCATTTTCTTTTAGTTCACCGAATTTCTCGCTACTCGATATTCGCTCACTTATGTATTTATTTGTGAATACGTATTTCGGATTTTTAGGTTTACAATATGTGAAAGCCAAAAAACTTAATGCTCACTTATGAACTTAACCTTTTTCATATATATATATATATATATATATATATATATATATGTTCGTAATAGGCGCAACGTTTTATCGCTTAAAATAAAACAATGTTGATTTATTATTAGATTCAAAAACGTAGGATCTGTTTAAAAATTTAAACTCTATTATTTAGATATATATATATATATATATATCTTATTTATTTAGATATATATATATATATATATATATATATATATCTAAATAATAGAGTTTAAATTTTTAAACAGATCCTACGTTTTTGAATCTAATAATAAATCAACATTGTTTTATTTTAAGCGATAAAACGTTGCGCCTATTACGAACATATTTTGATAATTAAATTTGAAATTTCGATTGTTTGATAGGCGTTATGCCGTACTAACTTTGCCACCATTTTTCACTTTTTTAGGGGAGAAATTAACAAAAACCCTTTCTTATTATATATCTGCATCGTATAAGGAAAACATTTCCAAATTTCATCGACAAAAATATCCTTTTATTTGGAAAATACAATGTAAAACGAAAAAACTTATGACCTTCTTTATTTTGATCATCATTACTAAAAAGCAATTCGATTTCGCACATTTAGACGTTGTACATACAAAATTGTTGGAAACAGGTAGAAAGCGTGGAAGGAAATAAGAATATTTTATATATTTTCAAGAACAATAATCGATTTTCAAATTTTTCTGAATACCGAAGAAAAGTTAGTTTGGAAGATTTTATATTTTGATTGATAATGAAATATATGACAAAAAATTGCTCCCTTAATGTTTTTCAGCAGAATAAATAATTGCTCCAGGTCACAACCATTGGTTCATAAAAATTAGATTTTAAAAAGTTTGATTGTTGAAAAACAAACAAAAATTAAAAATCGGTTTGTTAGTATAAGTACTACATATACTTTCATACTAATTTAGTGAAATAACGTTATTTAAAACGTTGTTACTAAAATGATATAACAAAAACAGAAACTTATAATTAATAATTTATTTATTAATTGCACTTATTAAATTCAAAATTTCGATTGTTGATCAACTTAACATTTTCTCATACAAGCTTAGTCACCCCTTTTACTCTTTTAGGGTAGGAATTTTCAAAAAAAAATTCTTATCAGTTGTCTACTTCTTAAAAGGAATACATCGAATATTAAAATTTCATCAGTCAGAGGCGATATATAAATACAGGATTTTATGTATGCACGGTTTTAAAAACGTATTTACTTTAAGTTTAATTACTATTATTATTATTACTACTACTACTTTTATTTTTTTTTAGTTAATATTTCAATATTGAGTAACTCTAAAGGTCTATTTACAACAATTTTGTAAAAAATAAAAATAAAAAAAAAAGTTTGCTGTAAGATCCGAACCCACGTCTTTATAATTAGGAGGATCAGAATGTCAGAAACTTAAGCCATTACGCTATTAACATCAAGTATTTATTGTACATATATAAAGGTTTATATTTCAAAGAGGCAATTTTTTGTAATTTAAATTGGGCTTACTGTGTTTTTTATCAGTTCAACTAAAAATATTTTTACAGATTATTTTCAAACTTTAAATTACCTTTTCAATGATATATAACTCACCGGTCTAGTGTAAAAATTTATGTTTTCATACCTAGGGAATACCTTCCCTTATTATTTTTTTGGAATGATAAGTAGCCTATAGTCTGTGGGAAAGTGTGTTGTATCTTATTACCAAATTTCATTAAATTTGGTTGTTCCGTTCTTTAGTTAAATCGGGACACACAGACAGACAGAAAAAAATTTTAAAAATGTTAAATTCGGAATAAGGGCCTCTTGAAACAAATATTGACCCTAAAATTGGGTTCAAAACCGAAATGTACAGACAGACGCAAGAATTTTATATATTAGTATAGATATAGATAAGCTTGTTATAGACTACTAACCTATTTGAAGAAAAAAGTCTTGTTTTTATAAATTTAAAAAAATAATAAAGGCTAATGTCCTCTTTAATGTCGTCAATGCTTGGCAACGTTTTAGATTCTACTTTGTCTTTAAATTAATTCGTGATTTTTTTATTAATTCAACGTTATATCGTAATTTTATATAATAAAATATCGTTATACTAACAATACTATTGCAATATTAATAATATAATAACCTTATATATTAAAGGAGCTATTCTTGTATGTATGTATGTGTTTTGGTTTTTAAAAACGGCTCTAACGATTTTGATGAAAGTTTGAAATTTAATAGGATTTTGTTTTAAAAGTTTATCTGTAAAGTTGTGTTCTATGGAAAAACACAAATTTCCACGAAAAACGTAAATAAAAATAAAAAATATTTTGCGCCATCTGTTGCACATAATGAATATAATCTGTGCTGCTTTGAATATAGACTAATATATTTTCTACAGCTAATTTCAAATTTTATTCAAATATGTGTCCGTTAAATATTTTTATTATAAAAAACAATCTATTCCTGAGTTGCATTGTCAAAACAATTTTAAAATTTTGGATTTCGGCTTTTAGGTTTGCATTTTTTTAAAATTATTATCTCTATAGTCAACTTTAATAACTAAAATAAATAATAATAATTATTGATCTTTATAATACGTGTTAAATATCTTTCGTTTGTATATCTAATACTTCCACATAGCCAAAACATATTTGAAAGAAATTTTAAACCGAGTTGAACTCGGTCGTCCAGGTAATAATAAATTAAATATGAAATATTTTTCCCTTGTGGATTAATTTGCATGTGAGGGTATATCATTGTGCGTTGATTTTTGTGTGAGGAACTTTTTATGTGGGCAACTTTCATATGAACATTAATGTTAGTGGGCAAATTTCGTGTCAAGATTTTTATATTAGTAGTACGCGATCCGACATAAGAAATATATACCCTCATCTGTTACTTATTAGTGATAAGAAATAAATGATAGATAATATTCATATTGATACATTGCAAATAGGTCGCTATCATATGTTGTCATATTTAATAATGAGGAAAATTTTCATATAAGAACTCGTTTCATCATTGTCTATCTGCTATCACATGGAGTTGCTCACGTAACGCATCTCTGTCACTCTTACCACTCGCCTTAAAAATTTACACCTAAAATTTAGGCAACTATGAACTAGATTAAAACTACTTATTTTAAAAGCTTGGGATGTCTGGTAGCATTTAATTTTGCTAATAAAAATAAATTTAGTCTGTTCAATCACCGAATCTCCATAAGGTTACGTGTAAAATCATAGTCTTTTTAAATTGCAATAACTTTTTGACAACGTAGTGAATTGCTTTAAAATTTTCACAAATATTTTAGCGTTAAATAAGAAACCATCTATTTAGTTTTTAGTTGCCTGGTAGCATTTTGACATACCTCTATAACATCCTTAATCAGGAGATTCAGTCGAGTCTCACATTTTCAGGTAGGTACAACGAAGGGTTCTACGGGTTATCAAGGGAGGTTTTTTATGGTGATTTTTAGAGATATAGCGATTTTTCTTTAAACTTGATTGAGAAATTTATATCTTGAAAGTAAGTTGCAATAAGTACAGCATAGGATGCTGCGGGTAGCTGAGGGGAGTACTTTTAATGATTGACGAATATTTTTTTATTTAATTTTTGTTTTTAATTTAGAATGATAAGGATAATGAAATGGAACTAATACTAACTATGTTTCATTATTTTAATTGATAGAAATTAATAATCAGAAGAATATTTTTGGTTTTATGAATCGAAATTGATATGCAGAGTAATTGATAAACTACTCTGCAAATTGATAAATTGATAAATCAAGAATAATTAGTACATTTTAAATGTAAGCGTAAAGGAATCTTAAATATTAACTTTATTAATATTTGTTATATAAAATATAACTTTAATTTATTATTGAAGATATAAATAAAAGTTAATTTATTTGTTTCAGCTTTGATAATATAGAATGACAGGAATGTCTACCGGGCACTACCGGGTTCAACTAGGTTTATAATAAATAATCTTTTAATCTGACATATATCGAAGCAAAAATATAGAAATTGAAACATCGATGTTTCAAAATAATTACTCATCTTTTCATTAATGCAAAATTAATAACAAAACAATAAAAAATAGTAGAAGATTTTATGGTTGGAGATTGTATTAGGTAAGTGCAATAATTATATTTTTTATTTAATTTATAAACGAATACATTTACGTCAGTGTTGTATTTTTTCTAAATAATTATTGTAATTAATTTCAAAGTATTGACTTGCTTCTTGAGACATTGATAGAAAAGAACAGAAACAAATCTGAGAAATAATAATTTTTTTATTATGAGAATCGTTATCAAAATGTACTTATTTCCAATAAAATTATTCTTTTTTAGTGTTAGAAAACTCACCTTCAATTTTGTACTCTTGTTTTTTTATGAACTGTTACCTATCATTGGGAAGGTTGTCAATAAAATGAATACGTCAAAATAATTTTTTTTTGTAATTTCAAGGATGCAACACATTTAGCATTATACACATAATAAATATAAAATTAAATAGACAATATAGTTGAATTTATGTAAAAATATTCGTAGAAAAATTGCGGTCAAGTAGAAATTATTATTTATATTTGTACATTATGGTTGGTTTTTGAAAAAATATTTGGATTTTTTTCAATCATTAAAAATTGAGAACTAAACATTTAATGTATTTTTTTTTTCGATAAAAAAGTAATATTTGTTCAGGTTTTTTATTTGAAATTAAAAAATCACATTAAGTATTTACCATTGAATAAAATTTCATGTATCATGACTATTTCAAATAATATTTATTTAGTTAATAATTTAGGTACATAGGGATAGATAATGTTGATTGGAAGTTGCTACTATCTATAGATAGAAAATTTATATAGGTGTGTAGAAGAATCTAAAATATAATACGTATACGGTATAGTACAATATTTTTGTTAAAAGTATATTGCATGAATAAGCGTTTTTTCCTTTGGTCACATAATTATATGATTTCAATGCTATCAATGTGAATTTCAAAATAACATTGCAATAACTTTTCATTACACCTATATATGTGGGCATTAATTTGCTGCAGACATAATATGTACATAAATTGTTTGTACCTTATTAAGAATTGCAAATAAATGGTTTTAGATTTACAAAAATTAAAAATTACTTTACAAGAATGCAACGAATCATCGAAATGATATAAGAATTTTAAATAAGAAATACACATCAAGGGATCTATTTTAACAACTAATTCACATAAAGAGTTAGTATTATTATTTTTCTACAAATATACCTTAATATATTAAATATTCTAAATATGTATCAGCTCTTTGATGGTAAATTTACTATCCTCTGAATATATAATAAATATACCAAATATTACCAAATATATCCTTAAGAAAACTATTTAAAAGATAAAAATGTAACAGCTAGATAAATTATACACATTTATCCTACATATAGTACTACTGTTAGATGAAAATACGTATGTTTTCTTTGTCTTCCGGATAAAATTTTACTTGAAAGATAAATGCCATTATCTAAAAATGTAAATACCGGCCCTTATTAAAAAAAGCATATTTCATTAATTAATTTAAATACTATTTTATTTTATGTCTAATGTTTACTAGTTATTTATTTAACCATGGTCTTACACTAGAGCACTTCTTCTCAAACTAGGGAGCCCGGCTTCCTAAGAAGTCGTGGAGCTCCTGCCAGAAAACCGTGAAATATTTCTATAATAATAAAACTAATGGTACATAATTAAACAACTGTTGGTTACTAAGGCCTAAAATTTCTGGAAAAGGGAGCTATAGTTTTTTTTTTTGAATTAAGGGGCTGTGATATAAAAAAGTTTGACTACTACTGCAATAGCACATTATTACTAATAAAAAATGTAGGCAGTAGCGTAGCGTGATGAGTGCATAAGGAGGGTAGAAATGGCCCCCGGTGGCACATGAAAATGGGGCGTTGTACTGACATCGGTAATAACATAAAAGATTTTGCTTTGAGAAAAATCGAAGGGTATATTTTTAAGTAATTAAAGTATTTAACTTTTTACCAATTTTTTTGACCAATAATGAAAATAGGGGGCGGCGATTTTCTGGTCGGCCCAGAGCAGTAAAAATGCACGCTACGCCACTGAGTGTAGTTTTAACACTAATAAACACTAAAATGAATATTTATGTACACAAAAATTATAAGAATTTTAAATTGACTTTCAATCATATGACATAACAATGATTTCCCCACAATTATTCACTCAGAACTTTACGAACGTAAGGAATTGCAGATTTGGACTTGCATTCGTGAGAATTTTGATTTAAGGGAAAGAAGGATAGATAGTAAAAATTAGATTCGAATATGCCAAAGATGGAACAATCGGGAAAATCAAACATTCTGGAGCATGTCTGAACCACTATAAAACAGGTTGGTTGTAGGTGGAGAATAATCAGTTACAAATTAGTTATAATTACTTATCAGTTAGCAATTAGAGTTTAATAGAGAGATAAACGATTGTTATAAATAAATAAATAAGTGTATAGGGAGAAATTAATAAACGTTTGTGTAATAACATATTTTTTTTTATTGTTGTATGTCCAAAACCACAAATCCAAGCGAAACAGTCAAATATAACGAAAGTAAAAACGTAAGAGTATAATGTACATTGCACATTAAGTTGATCATTTGTGAATAATATTTTCGTAATATAACATTGCTTGCTTGATATTGTAGTCAAAACGATAGTTATCGTAAAATGGGGTTATCTGCATAAGAATTAAAAGAAATTACTTTGCAAATTACCCATTTCATATTTTTTATAATTCTTATTTTAATATTAGCTTATATTTCTATTGTTTTTAATGATTTCTTGATTGAGTTCATAAATGAACTATACTAAACAATATATAAGTTTCCTTCACCTTAATAATTTATTTCTGAGAAAAAATCATAATCAAAAACAATACAAAAAATTTCATTGCAGCAGTATTTCAAAACGATATTTATGTACATTAAATTTCTAGATAAAATTACTAATGAAAGAACTTTCTTATTACTGTAAACTACTTATTAAATTGCAATTGAAATACTTTAGTAAATGCGTAATTTTCTTACATCCATAAAGTGACATTTATTTTCTAGATTAAATATTATCCTGAGGAGTGAGAAAACATACGTATTTTAATCTAAAAATAGTTACATGCGTATGATAAATGTGTAGGATTTATTTATTAGATCGGGACGAAGTCGGGACTTTTAAACTGTAGGTATATCTACTGGCTCCAACTCCCAAAATTTTTTTGGTGAATAGATACACTTAAATTTTTTACCTGTGGTAAAGTTTTAAAGTCATAAAATTTTTAAATTGGTGTAGGATTGTTACAATTTATCAATAAAAAAATAGTCAAAAGTTATGATAATTTAGATCAAAGTTGGAGTTTTAGTTAAAATATAAAGCTAGTTTTCAACCCTTTTATGAATATTTTATGATTAATATTTGAACCTCCACAATGATAGGCTTTTATTTGTTCTTGAAGTTTAGACTTCTATAACCTTTCGATAAGAGAATGTATTTGAAATGATGAATATGTTCTCATATCTACAAAAATTATTATTTTATCTACATATATCAATGAAGTAGTAGATTAGTTTAAATAATTTTCAAAATGTATATTTTTTTGGTTTTAAATATTTATTTAAAATACTTATTAGTTCTTTGTCGGACTATTATAAAAAAAAACTGGTATACACATACCAGTTTTTACCATACTTCTCGACGCGCGTGAAAAGTTATACTTATCAGGCGTAGTTAAAAAAATATTTTTAATCCTCTGTCATAGTATCTTTCGGTATTGCCTGAAATGGCATGTCAGTTATTAGTAGTTTGTGGTAATTAAACTATGATACCATTGTTAAAACAATTTTTGCTTTTAATATCAATATAATAGAGTAGGCAAATAATATAGAGCATATGAAGAATGGGCAAGAATATAAACACTTAAATTTGAATGAATTTCAGTGTATCTAACACAAATATATTTATCGTATTAATTTTAAACGAACTGATTGTTGTCATTGGTTTCAACTGTCATTTCGTTTTTATTGAAATGTCAATTTTTGCTATTTGTCAGTGTTGGGCTGTGAATATTTCCCAGAAAGTTACTAATTTTCAAATAATAGATTAAATTGGCGGTTCATGTCCCTTTTAGCGACATCAATATCTGGCAACGTTGCATTTTCTCCTTTTTTTACTTTACTTCTATTACTTACGTTGTTGTTAGTTTGTACGGCACGGAGCTTATAATCTCATTTTTCACCTGCTTCATAGCACTTTATCGTGCTGAATTTTGAAACAACTGCTTACTCTCGATGACAACACATGAATCCGTTGTAAAGTTTAATAACCACCAAGCATTTATACATTGATTAAATATTTACCTTTGAAAAGAACTCCGATTGCTTACCTACACAGGCACATATCAACGTGAGTCAATTTAATGGCAATCGAAATAGCAGTTGAAAAAACGACAACAATCAGTAAGTTAAAATTTTAGACAATAACTGACAAAATTGATACTAAAAATACATTGAAAAACTAGTAAAAAGGGGAAATTAAAAATACTAAAAAAATATTTCAAAACCTCACGACTTATAAAATACACTTAAAAGGGAAAAAAATAATTTATTAACTGAATCTTCGTACCGATTGCACCATCGATATTAAAGCAATATAAGCCGACTAATGAGAATCATTAGCTATCAAGTTGTGTATCAAAGCGAGGGGTGCGTTTGGTTATGTGGAACACCCCTCACATTGATGTACAACTAGATAGCTAACGATTCTCATTAGTAGGCTTATTTTGTCTTAATATTGATGGTGCAATCGGTACGAAGATTCAGTAAGTAAATATATTTTTTCTTTTTTAATGTATTTCATCAATAGAAGTGAGGTTTTTAAAATCTTTTTTTATTTTCATACAATTCGCGATCTTTTGTTAATTATATTCTATTATCGTATAATTTGCTTTTTTCTTAGTAAATTTTCATTATTGCCTGATTTAGATACGAATCAAACTAAAAACAAAGTAAAAAATTCAACGTCGCCTCTTGAACGTGGGAAAATTTCAATTTCACAAACGATGAAATGCATTGCTGAAAAGTGTATTCAGAGTTGTTCCGATTTATGTTAATTTGGAAAATTAGTCAAATTTCGAAATTTAGCACGATAAAATACTACGAAGCAGGTGAAAAATGAGATTATAACCTCCGTACCTTACAAACAAACAACAAACTGAGTTAATAAAAGCAAAATAAAAAAAGGAAAAAATGCAACGTTGTCAGATATTGATGTCGCTAAAAGAGATATGAGCGGCTAATATAATCTATTATTTGAAAATTCGTAATTTTTTGGGAAATATTCACAGCCCAACACTGACAAATAGCAAAAATTGACAATTCAATGAAAATGAAATGACAGTGAAACCAATGACAACAATCAGTTAGTTCAAAATTATGACAATAATTATATTTATATTAGATAACACTGACATTCACTCAAATTTAAGTGTTCATTTTCTTTGTACTCTGCTAGCCCGCCATACTATTCACACATTCTTTTATAGGATTTTTATGCTCAGAATTTTTAGTGAGATTTAAATTCTTTTTTAAATTACTTTTCAACAAAAATTTAGGCATAAGATTTTTAACAATTAGCTCAGGATACATTTTTTTCCTCTTTTCAAGTGATTTTTAGCCGTTTTTATAAACCTTGAATCGGTATAGGGTAAACTTAGGTATAGCGAAAAACAAAAATGGTATGGTAGATGCTTATTTTATTATTGTATGTATTGTATTGAATTGTACTGTATTGTATTGTATGTAATTATTGAATTTGCGTGAAATTTTAAATAATAGTTGATGTAATTACGTCGTTGTGTTCTTTAATACAGAAAAAGTAAAAATTATTTTATGCATAGGTTTTCATCATCATTGTAGCCTTGTTCACATAAGCCTCCATAGCCTCTTCCATTTTCATGCCTTTTCTTGAATTCCAAGCTTCCCATTTTTGTTTTGATTCCATGTCATTTGCAGGTTGTCCTTTGCAATCACCAAGAGTTGCTTGTTTAAATAAAGAATAAAGCTCCAACATGTCAGAATTTGGTGGCCGCTTGGTCATTTTACGAATATTTTCACATGCAGTTTTGAATTGCTATAAAATAAAACAGAAAAAAATGATTAAAACATTGATTAAAATTAAAAAAACATACCTCATTCATTGTTATTTGAAGTTGTGAACGAAGGGTTAAGAAGAAAAAATGACTTTGAAGATGAATCGTTTTAAGAAATCCTTTTATATGGGCGAGAAAATATCATAAAGGGTATAAAGCTATTATTGTGTGAGCAGTAATTGTGTAATAAAAAAATTGGATTATTGTTAAGTCATAAAAAAATGTTGCAAATTAATTGCACCAAAATTTATTTTTAAAAATTGATGATTTTTTTTTGGTTTTAGTGTATAAATTCAACAGATTTACACTAGAAAAATTTAAGATGTAGCTCACTATGTGTTTCTAATCTTTTCTTAATAGTAATCAAAAACGAAGTTTATAATTTTTTGATGGAAAAGTGGATTGGTAAGGAAGCGTATTCGTTAAAAGTTGAACTAAAAATTATATTTCGTTTGGTTAAATAAATGAATTTTATGGCGTTCGGTTAGATTAGAGGTAGACGATAATTGTAAAAAAAGAATAATTTTATTCTTTGTCATAGAAACCCGACGTTTTATAACATTTTTTTTATGTCAAATGCCAAATTATTTTCGAAGTGCACTTTATTTTGTCTGAGTTTAATTACTCTAAAATTAAAGATAACATTATGTTTTTATAAATCATTCAAAATTTCAAGTTGTAAAATATTTTCTTCAGCTTAATGCAGACATTGGTTTTTAGTACTGATTTCTGGAGGCGTAAGAGGTTCCTATGATATATCTTCAAGTATACTTCAGCACTACCCAGTTACTATTTCAATCAATCATGTTTTTTTCATTTTTATCGTCGTTTTATGATATTTAATTAACGTATTTAGCGATTCCAGGGTTAATTAAAATTCATAATTTGAGAATATTGAAAATTTGCCCGTTACAAGATTCGAATCCAGAACTTTACAGTTTTGGAGCATCCATCTTGACTTCTCCAGCATTAAGCTTAATGATATTGTTTTCTAAGATATGTCTCTTAAGCCAACTAGTTGAACCCTTATGGGTTTTTCCTAGCACTTGTGTCCAGATAATTGGGAGTGTTCCGAGCCAAATATAAGTCAAATGGAACATAAAAGACAATTTCCTCTTCTTCCTACATATTCTGTATTCACATGGAAATGTATTTATCCTATTAATGCAGAGAGGTTTCTTCAGAAAACAAAATCTCTTTAGAAGGTTATAAAGAATTCTAATTTTTTCCTTCCTAGAAGTCTTTTTATTATATTACACCACAGAATCCTAGGATCCGACTGAAACTAGTTTTTTCGGTCGAAACTCGGGGCCCGAAGCCAATTATTTTTTCTGTATTGAAAATACTGTACCGGACTTCTCACTACGAAAGCTGGCGTCGTTTTATCTTCCATTGGTAGGAGGTATTTTCGGTAAATATTTCCGTTCCATGGATTTTGAAGAGATTGTAGAAGACAAAACTTTAGTTTTCAACGTTAGTTTTGGAATTTTTGTTCTTCATGAGCCTATATTTGGAAAACTGAATAAGTGATTTAAAAAATAAAACATACTTTCAAACATTTATTTTACTTATCTACCCATACCTTACTGGAATGCACTATATACTACATCACAGTGCATAAACATAGTATTTATTTCACACCACTGAGATTGTATGATTAGAGTGAACGTGTTCCATAAACCCCATGTTAAATTTAAATTGTCATTTCTCCTCAATTAATCGAGTGCTCGTACCCCTTTTACGACATATTTGTACAAAATATATTTTCTTTTCTTTAAGTCAATATCTGGAAAATAGAGTGGAATAATTCTAACGACGATCACGAGAGAGCGCTGATTTAAACATTAAAAAAAAATAAGATAGTGGGGGTCCGATGACATTCATCATATTTGATGAAATGAATTGAATGAAATAAATCCTTTGGCTTTAGTTTCGATTTGATCAATATATTTTTGAAATACTGCGTTAATTACTGTTTTTGATCTCGTTATTGATATGATATGATCGTTGTATATTTTTAAAATAAATTTGATGTCCACAAACTCAATCAAAGAGATCGTTGCATCAAATGAAATATTTACATTAAAATCTCCACTTAAAACCATTGAAATTTGATCTTGATAAGAATTTGCGATACCTTTTGTGTGTATTTTATCAAATCTTCGTAAATGAACTATTTCCGATCTTTTTAGTCTTGTTTTCTTTTTTTCATTTTTGATAATCCCGAAAATATTCTGCATTCGATTTTGGCGTAACAGAAAAATGATTTTATTTAAATAATGAGATATTTAAATGTAAAAATACACAATTCACCGCGGTTGTTAGGACGACTATATTTATCAGCATTATACGCAGGCGCTGTTTTCTATCACACTCCACCGTATGTTAAATTTCAGAGATTTCTATACGTTTATCTCTTTTAAGTGTCGGCTTTTCGTATAACGAAATTTCAAGTCACAACAATGATAAAAAAGTGGACTTAAAGGATGTAAATCCATATACTCATTATTAATTTAGCGACGTTTCGGTCCTTTATTTGACTTTCAACTAAATTATGGATACAACCAATTTATCGAATGAAAAAAAAGATTTCACTTAGAAAAAAACAAAACAATAATGTAGCTATTTTTATTGCCATTTTAAGTACACTTATTTTAAATAAGAAGTCTCAATTCTAAGGAAAGCTCTACTTATTACATGATGATTGGTATAGGTTGTTTTCCGGAATGCACTGTTAGTAGGTACTATAAAATATCAAGTCATTCAGTATACTGAAAAACCGTACTTTTGTAGATTTTCTCAATGATCTATTTTACTACCAAGATACTCAGAAATTACCGATAAAGACATTGATACGTGATAAAAAGGAATAAAGACTCTGTGTAATATGGAGTCAACTAAAGCCATAATTCAGTATACTTTGTAGTATTTTCAGTACATTTCGAAAGATAAACATAATATTATAGGAATAATACTACCAACAATCTATATAACTGAATATCCCAAACTTTCTTTTATTTGAGTGTAATTGCTTTTCTGTTTTTCGAATACTGTAGTATTCTTTTAAATGATATTTATCAAAATACGGTCTTTTCTTTACAATAAACTTCCAATGTAATATTTCACCAATCAAACAACACGAACTAATAACATAACCAATTCCCATTACAACTAAAGCTCCGTACATTTTCTTTAAATTCATTGTAGCCTTTAATGCGGTATCACTTTGTGGTGCTTCGGCATTTAAAATTGGTGACATTACATTACCGAGCCACTTTTCAATGAGGCCAGCTTCAATTATTCGTCGTAGAATTTCATCTACTTTTGGTTTAAGAGGTGAATTTTTTTGTAAACCTATAGAAATAGGCATGTGAATTGCACATTCACTCATGATATGAACATTGTGTGAGTTATCTTCCGAGTGGTATGTCGAATTTGAGCTTGTATCATTATCGTTTTGTTGATACTGGAATGAGTTACTTTGTCGTTGAATACTAAGCGCTTTTAAAAAATATATATTTTCATAAAAGGCAAATTTTCCAGTTGAGACTCGTGCCACTGCTTCTTCAGGGTTTTCGATCGACACGAAATGTTCTCCGATTTTTTGACCAACTGGATCTAAAGATGTACGGAAAAAGTCTTTAATTTGATCTCCCCAACCTCCGCATTCAATTTTACTATGTGCCAATTGCTCAAGAGTATCAATAGTAACACTTTTTATATGGAAAAAAATTAGAAATAATAAAAACAATTTAAATTTTGTTCCAATTTGAGGTATCTTACCGTGGCGGTGGATTTGCCAATATTGCAATCATACTGGCTCTATAAGCGACAACAATCAAAATGCAATAAAGCCAATACCATCCAGTTAACATTCGAATTGACCATCCTGTTGGTAATTTTGGCAATGATACCACCAATAACATTCCAAAAGTGTAGAGAAAACTGTTGTTTAGATTTCCAAACAAGTATAAACCCTCAATCTTTTGTTCTGGTTTATAATCTTTTTTAACTGGATAGTAATTATCTAAAACATCATAACTTTTTTTAGTGGTAGTTGTCGGTTCTACTTCTTTTACCATATCTTTAATTTCAGCTTCCTTCACTTCTATGTAATGATGGAATTTTGCTAAAAAATGAAATATGAATCCACCCAAACATAGTCCAATTATAACTCCTACCCACATATATAACCTAAAAGAGATATTTTTATACAACTGTTACATAACTTTGCTTTCTTAAAATTAATTTACTTAAAAGGAAGGATTAAAGTTTTCCAAGAGTTATCAGTTAACGATTCGGGTGTTAAAAATGTTAAACATTCTGTCGTATAGGGAATTGTAAGATCCATTAATTCTAAATGATACGGAGTATAGTGAAAATCTCCCAAAGCGATATCTGACTGTTTTTCTACAATTTCTCCAAGAAGTCCATTGAAAATTCCATTTGGCTGTTTCCTTCCCCATTTCTCTTCGTATGAATTTGGTGTTTCGTAGATATTTGCGTTGAAATTCATAGTTTTCGCTAAGGTACGGACTATCTGCAGATAAACAATCTTTATAATTATTTGTTTTTCATCATTGAAAAAAATAAGTATTGTAATTTGTTTAACATTTAGTAATTGATATCAGATTTGAACTTGTTAAGTAGTTCAGCCATTATCAATCTATTTGACCGGATTTGTTCCTCAGTAAGTTGAACATTATTATTACAGAAGCCATATTTTTTTATTTCTTGAAAAATAATTAACGTAATATTGGTATCCGACTTCTAGAGGACACAAAACCACATGAAAACCAATTTCAATTTTGAAATTCTTTTTAAGACCAAGATAAGTTAAAGAAATGATTAGCAGAAGAAAAACAAAATAAATCAGAATGTCATAATAGTATGGTTCACTGTTGGATCAAAGACAAACAATAGGGTAGGGGCTGGAATATGGGGAGCAAATCTCAGGAAACAAATAATCGTAGGCCTATAAGAAATATATAAAGCCTATCCCTATAAGAAAATGAGAGCAGAAAATATTACAACAAAACGAAAAAAATCTTCTCAGATAGCTAAGCCGCAATTAAAACGCTCGAGCCTTATCAGCAGAACTGTAAGGTAGTTTGAGAATACCAAACACTCCTCATCCAGATGGCGACATCTAGCCAAGTAACATTTGCTACGGTTCCGGGGTTCTCTGGTATCAAAGGTAACAAGGAGGTAGACGAAATTGCAAGGGTAGGCTCAAGTATGCCATTTATGATTCTATAATCGGCTATAAGAGTGTCATTGTGGACAACACTAAACCAAATAGCCGATTGAACTTAAGGTAGATAAGTAAAATCTTAAAATAATTACTCAGGAGACAAATTCTCAAATGATATGATAAAGAAACCTCTGAAAGAACGTAACAAGACTTCTAAATCTAGGAAGGAAGGACACCAAAATGTTGGTGTAGGTCTTTAAGAAGACACCGCAATTTGAGAAAGCTTGTCTAAACTATAGGGGGAAATACAGAGTCAAGTGCATGCAGGAAATGTGATGGGGAAGAGGAAACTGCCTACAACATACAACGTACTATACTGCTCATCTATGACTCAGTCTTTTTAGCTTTTTTGGCCCAACCGAACATGAGCTGGGAAATATACACAAAGATCCAATTGATTGTCTGCTGAGATTTATCTCAGAAACCTGATCAAAGGAAACTAGAAACAAAGTTGGGTCGCAATAGTTCTTACAGAACGTAGTGCTAAGGAACTCTTAGCAGAGGCCCCCAGTACAAAGAAGAAGAAAAAAAAGAATGCTACTTTTTTTAAATATATTTCAAAACGCTTATTTTTACGAAAGTTCTTTTGGATTTAAGGAAAGATTAAACGTCTTAAAATTTGTTGATATTATTAAAAATTAAAACTTACGATAGCTTTAAAATATTAAATTTGGATAAAAATTATATGACGTTACAGTTTAGATTTACGATTTTTATTTCCGCAGTGAGTATAGGAAATGTCTATTAGTAAATGGCAGTAGTAATGGGCGATTCTCATCAAATTTCGAAATTAGGTAGAAAAAAATTTATATAAAATATTTGTAATAATTGGTTTTTTTTTTTTTTTTTTTTTTTGCCAATTTTGTAGTATTTGTGTAACTAAATTTTACCAATATAGTGGTCTCCAGAACAAGCTTATTTTAGATGCATTATAAGAATGGTTTGTAATTTTGAAAGTGAGGAAATGGATTTTATAGGTCATTACCATATTACCCATTATTTCATATATCGTAATTTCCTCGATTCAATTTGAAATGAGGGAATGACGAAACGAAATGCAACATTAAAATATTTTGGAACATAAACTTTTGTTTCATTTGAATTTTTGTAGAAGTTTACTGCCTCAGACAACCTACTTTACAGTGCAATTATTATTAACATTTAGTAAATACCTCTATTTCTCTACAATGTGAGAGAATGACGACTAAAAATGTTTTGCATAGATGGCTTAAACAATTTAACAAGTTCGCGGGCCATATTTTGAACAACCCTGGTTTAGATCTTTAGCAGGTGACGATTAAAATTTTTGTTAAAAATTATAAAAAACTACAAAAAGTAATTCTCTTATCAAATGTGCTAGAGTTTTCACAATATTCTTCACTCTATTCAAAAATATTTTTTTAAATTTTATATATATTCGAATATTGAGTTAGATATGAAGAAAATACTCCATAACACCTATATCATATACTTATGAAATATATTACTAGATATCAATTTATTTTGTGCAAAGATTTTACATCTACAAGTAGGGATTTACCTCTGTTTCTAAACCATAAAAAGTCAATTTTTGTTCTGTAACATTTTCAGTAGATTCATCAAATTTTCTTCTAATCAGAACTGCTGGTATATGTGGATACATAGGAATTTTCAATGTTTGGCCTTTCAAATCAATTATTTTATCCACAAAGAATGTAGCATTTGATCGAAATTTTCCTGACTTCCAAATATCTATCCTTTTTGGAACTAAGACTCCACGAATTGGTGAGGGAAATGGTACGGTCGAAAGTTCGTACCAAGCCATAGACTTATTACTATTTTCTTGAACCATACGATTTTGAAATCGTCGTATAAAAATCACATTTACAATTCTTGTCCATAGATAATGCAAATCGCGATGAAATAAACGAAAATCATGCCACAATATGAAATTGGAACGAGTGTTTATCACACGATACCTGCAATTTGGATAATAATTAATATTGTATTGAAAACATGAAAATTGTTCAATTTTAACCGATCCCCGAAAATCAAGAATCTTGAAAGTTGAATTCCGTTGGCGAATAGGATCAAATAAGTCTTACATCCTTCATTTTTAATTTTCCGTATTACTTTCAATGATTGATAATTAGGAGATTTTAAATCCTCATAGTCTTTTACGTGAACCTAACATTAACATTACCTATTATACATGATTTTATTAAAAAAAATCTATCTTTATATTACCATAAAATATGAAATATTTCCTCCAATTTTTAGTAAAATTTTCTTTTGAAAAACATCTATATAATAATCGTCTGTGATAACCGAAAGACATTTTTGATCAGTTTCATTAAATGATTTACTTAAAATTTCTACTATTAAATTCTCTATTTCCAAATGAGAATTATAATCGTTCAGAGTAAAATTGTTAGTTTTGAGGCTGTGAATTAATTTTAAATTAATTAAAATAAAGATTTTGAGCACTTTTCTCAAGTTTCTTACCCGTTTTTAGCACAAACAAAAGAAGTAATAAATCCGAAAATTGTGATTAAAGTTATGTTTCCATAAATCATGGTTTGTAACTATTTAGAATTAAAAAATAAATATTTTTTAGATCAAAGCTTATTAATCATTAAAAAGTTTTCTGGCAGGTAATTTTCTTCGCTGTGAAAAGTTCAAGGGATTAAAGCATGTCAATCATTAGAAAAACTAGGAACAAGTAATTGGAATGGACAAGTAACAGTAAATTATTTTGTATAGCACGTCAGCCCATTTTCTTTTACATTGACATATTGGAGTAGGTCAAAAGTTAAATTATTTTTTTTTCGATAAAACTTACAATTCATTATTTTGTTTTTAAAAGTAACCGGTCTGCTAAATAAAACTAAAAGTGAAAGTGACTAAATACTAAATAATACGAACTAATTATAAACAAATATGACTAAATAAAGGTGGGCGACAAATATAGTCCACTATATCCACATCCAAAATCAACTATACAAATATAAGTGGACCGATAGTCGCGAACTGACCACTGATGTTTAAACGACTTTAATTTAAATTCAAAAAATCGGCCAGATTTCACCTACTTGAATCGTTCTTTCTCGCTAACCGTTTGCGATCAACTTCATACTGTAGCGTCAAAGCGTCATTTTTTAAAAATTCACTCAATTTTTTTTTTCATAGCACCGGTAAAGAAGTATAACTTAAAAAAAACAGAAGATGTTGAAAAATCAAAAGTGTTTACTTTTTTCTTCTATTTTGTATAAAAACGCAAACAAAAAAGATAATTAAGTACACTCGGTTCTCTTTTTATGAGTCCTATTTTTATGCGGTTATGAAGTTATGCGGTTTATAGGTTTAAGATTTCTTCTTAAAATAACTATTTTAATTGTACCTATTGTCTCCTGCTACGGTGAGCGTCAAGGATAATTCTAAAAAAAAATTGTTAAAAGAGACAAATTTTTTTATTCAAACATAGGTAGCAGGAATATATTAAGATTATATTTTTCCAAAAATTAATAAACTTGTCTATCACTGATAACGTTTACATAAAAATATAAATAAGTATTTAAGAAAAAATATAATAATCCTAATTATTTTTTTGAAATTGAATAAACCTTTTTTAATGCATTTTTCGGTATTAATGCATTTATAATTAATAGATTTAGTTCTACACGGTATTAAAAAAATATAAAATGTATTCTTTGTTTTCAAACGTTGTCTAGACTTTTTTTGGATGATTTTTTTCATGCACTGTGGAACGAATCTAATTCAGAAAAGGAGAACCGGGTGTATCATTTATTTATTCCAAACACAAACTGTTATTTTTTTCTCCGTAATAGTTATAGTTTAGAAACGATTTTTCCATCTATATACGTTTTCCAGTTTTTAATATCTTTCCACCAAATAGGTCTTTCAAACGTTTCTGTATTGTTGAACAATGATGACTGTAAGTGTTTATAAATCTGAAAACATTGAGTATTTTAAAATTAAAAACAATTTGTTGTAATCATAGAATACTTGTCCATCCGAATTCCCTAAAATAGAATTAACGCCAAAATCAGGAGGAGCAATAACATCAACTAATGATATGGCGTCTGGTTTAATTTGTTCGCAAAGTAAAATAATTGCTTCTCGTTGCAATACAACAAAAGATGGCCCCTTTAAGTAACCACCTTCATACAAAGTGGGAACATGCTTATCCAGAGACCATAAAGCATATAAGGAGAACAGTTTTGATAATATCGCATTATTATTGCTATCACTGCAGTGCTTGATTTTTTGGTAAAAAATATTCAAAGTAATGTACTGAAAAAAAAAGAATTAAAGGAATGATGTATGTAATTAACAATCTGATAATACTTGAAAATATGCCACAGATAATGGGTATGCGTGATAAATTTGACTTTGATTTTTGGCATCGAATGAATTTAGTTTTAGGCTTTTTATTCTTTTGTTAGTTTTATCTAATAGCCAAACAATTAACCATCGATATGTGCTAAGAATATCTGTAAAAGAAAATATTTTACGAGAATTAGTTATGTTAATTGTAACGCCTATAAATAAATTTATTAATTTACTTTCAGGGTTTAATACGTCTTGTAAGGTATTCGGTGTATACGATTTGAATAATATATCTTTTTCGTTTAAAAAATCAACAGTTTCAAACGGAGAGTCTACAGAACTGCCATCATGTTCTAATTTCGATTGCCACAATTTTAGTAACCAATTACTAGCTTGTTGTAGCAATAATGTGTTATCGCCTTCGAATGTGCACATAGCATCTACAGTAGTACGAATATCTCCAAGGGCTGAACCTATTGTTATTTTATTTTTAAAAATTTGTAATTACACAACAGTTATTAATAAAAAATTGAATACTCTTTAAATATCCATGTCCCCCACAAGCCTCGCGACATTCCTGGATAGCATCTCTAGTTATCCAGCCGGTATAAGCTTTTCCAGCAGATGATAAAGCATGTAGCTCGGATGTGCGACTTAACATGTCCCACTCATTCTTATTTGTCGATAAATTATCCAAATGACTTTGAATCTTTTCTACTAGATGGGACGAGACAAAGTTGAAAATAATCGCAGCACTTAAGAAAGGAAAAAGTCTCCATTGTTGAGTGGGATATTCCAGTACTGGTAGCTCTTCTTTATTTTTTGGTCCAAATTGTTTTCTTACTGCAGAATATCTAATAGCAATTGTAATTGCTTGGATTAAGTATTGAGTGTTGAAAGCGACTAGCCATAATCTTCCTGAAAGAAGCGTCGAAGAAAACATTATCATTGTTGAAACGAGTGATTCAGTCTTTTTGAAATTTCCTTCGGGAGTAACATCGGAAAATTTATTTAGTAAGTTTTCTCTTGGTAGTCTATAGTTTTTAAACATAACAAAACCATTATCAATACCATTGAAGCCAATTTTTTCGCCTACATCTCCAACGATGAGATCTTTCAGTGGTTCGAATGTTTGTGAATTTCTTATCGGTACCACAAATGCATGTAATCCATGATCAATTCCATCAGGAGTAATACGCCTAGCATATAAACATGCATGTGTTGCCGTTTTGCCTATAATTTATTCATTAATTTAAAAAATAATGACCAAATAACATATTCATACTTATTTATACCTAGTCCCCCGATCCAGAATTTTGCGGCCTCAAAATTTGAACTATTTAAAACAAATTCTTCGGTCTCTGGATCATATGTCGCGGATGTTTGCATTTTTTTCGTGTTCGATCCATGCCCAACTTCCGTTAGAGCAAAACAACCAATTATATTACCTTTCTCACAATCTTCTATAAATTTTCGATGACGTTCTGTTCCTAGTTTTTTTACGGTTCCCAAAAACAGGCCGAAATTAGCTCCATACTTCATTCCAGAAGATGGATTACAGATACCCGCAATTAGGTGAATATTGATTTCATCTCTTACAGATTGTAGTTGAAGAGATTTGGTTAACCCTCGCAATTGATACATTTGTTTCGTGCATATTTTTCTTTGAATATTCAACGAAAGTGTTGTTTTTGGATGGTGAAAATTGGGATTTGACTGAAAGAAATCCCAAATTTTTTGCTAAAAGAGAATAAAAATAAATTTCAGTTGATTTTTTTGTGATGATTTATTAATATTTATATGATTGTAAAACTAAAATGTTACCTTTAGTCGAATAGTATCTTCTGATTCAAAAAACAGTTTCATTTTTTTCCAATCAAAAGTAGCCTGATTTCTGTAACGATCCAAAGGGCCAGGTGGAAAGTTTTTCAACAATTCCATTTTTTCTGTTTATTTTTATTACAGGGAAATGTTATTTTAAATACCTATAACAATTTTTTTTTATACTCAAGTTGATCCATTAATATTTATGCGACACTAAATTTGGTGACAATGATTCGACAATTTATGTGAATTAATATTTTGTCTATATTATCATGCATGGATATTGAATATCTATAAACTGAGGCAGTTACCTAAATCGTTGAATGAACGTTGAATGAATTATAATTGTTACATTTGATGATGCAACGACGTTCTCATAACTCACTTTTGATCTATTATTGAAGAAACCGCCCCTTATATAGTCTGTTAACAATCGGCGTTATTAAACTGTTTATTGTCAACTGTTTTTTATTAACAAAACAGCAGGGACCCTTTTACTACATGATATTCTTTAACACAGTTTCGCTTTAACACAATAACAGAATTACAGACAGTTCAATACAACATTAGAATTTATTAAGCCAATCGGAGGCGAAAGTTTCGTGGATATTGCAATTGAGGATGTTGAAGACTTGTTAGGGGAAGAAGACATTGGCCAAACGGATTTGGTCAATGTAGAAATCGATTCCGAGAACTAGCACGAATGAAGATTGTACAGTTCATAATTTAAAAAAATTCAAAAGAGAACTATTAGACTGTCTAGGTCAATACTGAAAAATTTACCAAAACCTGGTAAAAACTAGCGTCCAAAATATGATTACAGATTTTTTAAAGAGGGGAGCAGATGGGAAAACTTTAAATGAACAAAAGAGTTCAGATAGTGAAAATGGTATCTTTTCACCGAAAAAACATACTCGGTTTATTAGATTATCAGTTTTCGGAACATAATCCCCTTTTTTGTACTGTAGATTTTATAAAACTTAACATTTTCTAGGAATCTATTTATCCGGATAGAAAAGGGTAAAATTTAGCTACTGACAATTAAGTTGCTGCTTAATTACCCATAATTTTTTTAATAGCTTTAGTTTGAAAAAAAACATAAAAATTCAATACAATTTATATTTAATTGTAGTGTTGAAGGAGCAGATCCCATTTTTTATTGGTGATGGATTCGGCAAATTGACGCTCAACATGTGGATTTGTAGTATCGTGGTGAAAGGGTTGAAATAGTCAGCAAGTATTCAAGCTATTAGGCTTTTGCCCTCTTGCATAGTCACTAGTAAAGCCTGGTTAGTGAAATTTGATGGTCTACTTGTTCTTAAATTGTCCTTCAATTTGGTATTTCCTAATTTGAAACATGTAAATTACTCTCGACATATTTTAGATTGGGGAATTAAAAAATCATTTCGTAGATTCTACTTACAATTCATTTTCAGGGCTTAATATATTCATTTTTCTAATTATGAATTATTATTAATGATCAAAAACTGCATATTGATGATCAAAATATCTAAAAATCTTCTCAAAAATGGGAAATAGTCAAAATTAAAACTTCAAATACCAATAACTAACTTCAAAAACAAAATTACAAAAGCTATGTATGAAAGTCATTTTTGAGTTTAATACTATGAATGATTAATTTGATTGTAATACTATGGCTAGATGTTATACTTCATGGTTCAATAAAAGAACTAAAAAAATAATAATTCTCTCCACAAATTCGCTCCAGTATTGCCTGATGACCACTGACGAAGGTTGCTTGGCAATCATAATGCAAATCTGGAGTGAAACATCATCAATACTGTAACGTGATGTCTCAAAACTGCATTGAGTTCGCGTTATAAGTTCTTTTATTTCTTTGGAAATAAATAGTCGTTTTAAAACTTGTCAAGACAACAATCAAATGACAATAATCGCTTATAGTCAAAACCACAGTAAAATAAGAATCGCTTTGTTGTCGCGTATACGGAAATTCAAAACTGATCTCCAAAACTGAACTGAACTCTCGCCCGAACCTAGCCCCGTATATATCCGTAACCCAACGTTCTAGTATGTTCTCCCGTTTGCTAGACATTTCTAGAATTTTCTCTGTGCATTCAGGTTGGTGGGAGAGAGAAAGAAATCACTAAGCCAAATGCGTGCCGGCATGGCACAAGGAAAGACAGACTTCGTCCTTTTCTGTTACAATACATTTTGTTTGAACTTTAATTCAAAAGTATGATTATAGTTTTAGGCTGTAATCAGTAGTGTAGCTACTTAGGGGCTAGGCGGGACAGTGCCCCGGGGCCCTCAAGCTCAGGGGGATCTCGAATCCTGACCAGAAATCTCGATCGAACTAAACTTTTGGAAATTCAGTTGTAAGTTCACCAACTATTTAAGAAAATAATGAGCAAATATGGAGTGGTTGAATGCGACCTAACAGAAGTATTTACAGCAATGTTATTATTCTTTACAATTCCTGTCACTTCTGGAACAGTTGAAAGGTCACTAAGCAAATTAAAAATAATAAAAAATTATTTAAGAAATAATATGGGTCAAACTCAACTCCGATATTTATCGCTAATAGCAATTGAAAACAAAACCGGATCAAGCCTGGATTTAAACGAAGTCATTGATACTTATGCGAAAACTAAAGCTAGGAAAAAATTGCAAATATAATTGTTATTTAGTCAGTTGGTAGGCCCGACCTTTATATAATAAACCCTTGAATTTTATATATTTCGTTTTATTAGCCAAACCGACACCAAGTATTAATTGTAATTTATGTTGTTACTATTTAATACTTTTATTACCTGCCCTGCAGTGCACAAAAAAGAGCTTAAGTAGCTTAGCATTTTTAAAGAATTTGTATATTTCATATTTTTATTTGATAAAACCCAATCAGTTTACATAGCAGAGAGGCCCCATTTTTTAATTTTCCCCAGGGCCCTAGGTTACCTAGCTACGCCTCTGGCTGTAATATATTTTTATACTGTTTTTTTTTCAATATAAACTGTTAAAAGTCACCGAAAAACATTTATTTTAATCTATATTTAATAGCTTAATGAATAATAATAAAACAGAAATTGATTAAACATATATTGATAAAATGATATATTCTATAAAGCATATAAAAAATTAACACTGATAAGATAGATAAGGAACTATATCGCAAACACAAACTTATATATTTTTTTTCATTTTAGTTACAGTTTTGAAACGATTTTTCCATCTATATACGTTTTCCAGTTTTTAATATCTTTCCACCAAATAGGTCTCTCAAACGTTTCTGGATTATTGAACAATGATGACTGTAAATGTTTATAAATCTGAAAACATTGAGTATTTTAAAATTAAAAACAATTTGTTGTAATCATAGAATACTTGTCCATCCGAATTCCCTAAAATAGAATTAACGCCAAAATCAGGAGGAGCAATAACATCAACTAATGATATGGCGTCTGGTTTAATTTGTTCGCATAGTAAAATAATTGCCTCTCGTTGCAATACAACAAAGGATGGCCCCTTTAAGTAACCACCTTCATACAAAGTGGGAACATGCTTATCCAGAGACCATAACGCATACAAGGAAAACAGTTTTAATAATATAGCTTTAATATTGATGTCATCGTATGGCTCAACTTTTTTATGAAACATCTTCAAAATAACGTACTAGAAAAAAGAATAAATTTAAATTATACATATAAAACAATGATGCATATCTTTAAAAGTCTGGTGATACCTGAAAATATGCCACAGATAATGGGTATGCGTGATAAATTTGACTTTGGTTTTTGGCATCGAATGAATTTAGTTTTAGGCTTTTTATCCTTTTGTTAGTTTTATCTAATAGCCAAACAATTAACCATCGATATATGCTAAGAATATCTGTAAAAGAAAATATTTTACGAGAATTAGTTATGTTAATTGTAACGCCTATAAATAAATTTATTAATTTACTTTCAGGGTTTAATACGTCTTGTAAGGTATTCGGTGTATACGATTTGAATAATATATCTTTTTCGTTTAAAAAATCAACAGTTTCAAACGGAGAGTCTACAGAACTGCCATCATGTTCTAATTTCGATTGCCACAATTTTAGTAACCAATTACTAGCTTGTTGTAGCAATACTGTATTTTCGCCATCGAATGTGCACATAGCATCTACAGTAGTACGAATATCTCCAAGGGCTGAACCTATTGTTATTTTATTTTTAAAAATTTTCAATTACACAACAGTTATTAATAAATTGAATACTTTTTAAATATCCATGTCCCCCACAAGCCTCGCGACATTCCTGAATAGCATCTCTAGTTAACCAGCCTGTATAAGATTTTCCAGCAGATGACAAAGCATGCAACTCGGATGTGCGACTTAACATGTCCCACTCGTCCTTATTTGTCGATAAATTATCCAAATGATTCTGAATTATTTCTCCCAGATGGGACGAGACAAAATTGAAAATAATCGCAGCACTTAAGTAAGGAAATAGTCTCCATTGTTGAGTGGGATATTCCAGTACTGGTAGCTCTTCTTTATTTTTTGGTCCAAATTGTTTTCTTGCTGCTGAATATCTAATGGCAATCGTAATTGCTTGGGTCAAATATTGAGTATTTAGTGCAACTAACCATAACCTTCCTGAAAGAAGAGTCGAAGAAAACATTATCATTGTTGAAACGAGTGATTCAGTCTTTATGAAATTTCCTTCGGGAGTAACATCGGAAAATTTATTTAGCAAGTTTTCTCTGGGAAGTCTATAGTTTTTAAATATTAAAAAACCATTATCGATGCCATTTAAGCCAATTTTTTCGCCTACATCCCCAACAATGAGGTCTTTCAATGGTTCGAATGTTTGAGGATCTCTTATCGGTACCACAAATGCATGTAAACCGTGATCAGTTCCATCGGGAGTTATAAGTTTAGCATATAAACATGCATGTGTTGCCGTTTTGCCTATAATGTACATTATTCGTCAATTTTAAAATTATAAAATAACATACATATTTATATCTATTCACACCTAGTCCCCCGATCCAGAATTTTGCGGCCTCAAAATCTGAACTATTTAAAACAAATTCTTTGGTCTTGGGATCATATGTCGCTGTTGTCTGCATTTTTTTCGTATTTGATCCATGCCCAACTTCTGTTAAAGCAAAACAGCCAAGTATATTACCTTTTTCGCAATCTTCTATAAATTTTTGATGACGCTCTGTTCCTAGTTGCTTAACAGTTCCCAAAAACATGCCAAAATTAACTCCATACTTCATTCCAGAAGATGGATTATAAATATTCGCAATTAGGTGAGCATCGACTTCATCTTTCACAGATTGTAGTTGAAGAGATTTGTTTAATCCTCGCAATTGAAACATTTGTTCCATACAAATTTTCCTCTGATCATTCAATAAAGGTGTGGTTTTTGGATGATGAAAATTGGGATTTGATTGATAAAAATTCCAAATTTTTTGCTAAAGAAAAATAAAAATAAATTGCATTTGTTTTTTTTTTTGTGTAGTGATTTCTTAATATTTATATGATTGTAAACCAAAAATGTTACCTTTAGTCGAATAGTATCTTCTGATTCAAAAAACAGTTTCATTTTTTTCCAATCAAAAGTAGCCTGATTTCTGTAACGATCCAAAGGGCCAGGTGGAAAATTTTTCAACAATTCCATTTTTTCTGTTTATTTCTTTTTATTGGAAAATGATATTTTAAATGTAAGAAACTTTTTTATAAATATTTTACTCAAGCATTTATGCAACACTAAGTTTGGTGACAATGATTCGACAACTTATATGAATAAATATTTTTCTACATTAACATGCATGGATATTGAATACCCACAGCCACAGTCAGTTAAATATTGCTATAGACTCTTAAGCTAAGAACACGAAATACAGGTTTGCTAAATATTTTTAATTAAAACTTTTTCTATATATTGTTTAATATTTGCAATAAAAATGTCGATTGTTTAAAGGCCAAAAGTGTATTAATACATTGGAATTTTTCAATTTTTTTGTCTGAATGGTATTATTATCGAAATATTTAAACCTTTTAATTGACCTTTACTTATTTGATTTTTTTGCATTTAAGCCATTAGGGTGTTTTTGTGGCATTTAAATTTTTATTACTTCCTCATTACCCCTCTCAGTTATCTTCAATTCAGAGGTCATTCTGTATCGAAGTCATTGTACGTTTCCAGTATTACCCTATGAGTCATTAATATAAGTATGATTCTTATAAACAGGAACATTTATGATAATTTTGATAAATCAAAAACCTATTCTTTATTCCAAAGCTACACAATAAGCCTTTTTTGAGTTTTGTAAAAATGGTAGGTACTTTAAAAGAATCATATTTTCAATAGGAATGAAAATAACAGAATTGTATTAACTAAGCATGATTAACGAAAATATTAACTATAGCGTCTCAAAGTTTTCGATTTAAGTATTATAAAAAAAAAACTAAGAAAATATTACTTTGGGACAGTGCTGATTGTTTTATTGCATCAAAAAGCTTCTTAATTTATTGATAAAAAATATAAATTCCTTATATGCTCCTGGTTTGACAGAAGGGTCAATTGAAAATTGTACGAATGAGTAAAAATTGTGGACAATTCAGGTGATCGTCATTTTGTTGGTAATTATGCCAGCTAAGTTATTTTTAATAGTAATAAATGTTTATGCACTACGCTTCCATGTAGCGTAATAATTATTTCATTATCTACGTATTCGGAGCAAAAAGATGGAACCATTACGTACAAGCATAATAATAATCGATTTTTGACATCGGATGGCAACTAATTAAAAAGTATGTAAAAAAAGAAGGTGGTTTTTCGGTACTTGTATCCCAAAGAGTATTCTCATTTTTTTTAATGAAATCAAAACTCATGTGGTACACCAATTTGTTGATATCACGTGGAAGAACTTATATACAAATATCCTAGATTATTACTATGAAAGATTAATCGTGTATGAAACCACTATTGACAAGTTTAATGTCGACGCTATATAAATAAAACTAAAATAAAATACTCCTCTTCTTGCCTATGGTCTTATATGTTTGTAGAATTCCAAAATATACATATTATAGTGCCAGAAGACTAAGGCAGAAAATAATAATACCTAAGTCGCTCCTTAGAAAGAGATGAAATATTGTCGAGTTGTCGAACATTCAACAATCAACTGTCGATTAACCAAGAAAACTCCGTTACAAACGATGAAGTTAGTTAAAGTACCGAAGTTTCAAAATAGATGTTTGAAAACGTAGTTGTTAAATTGCAAATGCAATGCTATACAAGGAACTAATAAAGTGTTTTAATTATTAGTTGTTCGAAATCAAAGAACCCGAAAACGTGAACTCAATATAGATTTGAGGAAATTCCGTACAAAAATTGTATTTTTAACATAAAAGTAATTAATTAACACCTAATAAGCATTTAATAAATTATATATGTAAAAATTGCTGATCGATGAGACGTGGTGCTGAGAAATCCTTCTCTCTCACTCCATCCGCATCCATTCCATGCATATTACAATTTGCATTGTACTTGAACTACTAAGCTCAACAGCAACAACTCTCGCTCTTTCACTCTTCTCCACGAAAATTGCATTTCGTTGTAGGTAGAGCAACTGATGGAAAATTAGTTAGAAACTAAAAATTGCTTTTGTAAAAGCAATAAAAACGATAAGTAAAATTCTATTTATTCCTCAAATGAAAATAAATATACGAATTTTTCCGATAGGATGGAACCAAACGGGTTATTCACTAGACTATATTAATCATACAACATATATATTTTTTCTTTACATTATAATTTTAATTATAATTTAGATACTATTTTTTCATCTGTATATGCTTTCCAATTTTTAATATCTTTCCACCAATTTGGTCTTTGAAGCGTTTCTGGATTACTAAACAATGACGATTCCAAATGTTTATAAATCTGAAAACAAGTCAAAGAATAAACAAAAATCTTTTGTTGAAGTTTATAGATTACCTGTCCATCAGAATTCCCTAAAATAGAGTTAACACCAAAATCAGGGGGAGCAATGACATCAACTAACGAAATGGCGTCCTGTTTCATTTGTTCACATAATAAAATAATTGCTTCCCGTTGCAATACTACAAAACGCGCCCCTTTAATATATCCACCTTCATACAAGGTGGGAATATGCTTTTCAAGAGACCATAATGCAAATAAAGAGAATATTTTTGATAGTATTGCTTTAATATCGATATCATTGCAGTGCTCGATTTTTTTGTAAAAAATCTTCAAAATAATGTGCTGAAAAGAAAAGAATCAAAGAAGCAATGATGCATGTAATTAAAATCTGATAATACCTGAAAGTATGCCACAGATAATGGATATGCGTGATAAACTTGACTTTGATTTTTGGCATCGAACGAATTTAATTTTAAGCTTTTTACCCTTTTGTTAGTTTTATCTAACAACCAAATGATCAACCATTGATATGTGCTTAGAATGTCTGTGAATGAAAGTATATTTTTATGAATTAATGTCTTAATTTCTGGCAAGTTTTCTTTCTATCGTTAAGTCTATTTACTTTTAGGGTTTAAAATGTCTTGTATGGAATTAGGAGAAAACGTTTTTAAGAGGGTATCTTTATCATTCAAAAAGTCAACCGTTTCATATGGGGAATCCACAGTACTGTTGTGTTCAATTTTCGATTGCCACAACTTCAATAACCAATTACTAGCTTGTTGTATTAATACAGTATTTTCTCCATCAACGGTACACATTGCATCTACAGTAGTGCGAAGATTTCCAAGAGCTGAACCTAAAATTTAAATACATCAGTAAACTCAAATAAGTTTCCATTTTAAGATAATACTTTTTAAAAATCCATGTCCTCCACAACCTTCGCGGCATTCCTGTATGGCATCTCTTGTTAACCACCCAGTATAAGCTTTCCCAGCAGATGATAAGGCATGAAGTTCAGCTGTGCGACTTAGCAAATCCCAATCATCATTTTTTTTCGCTACAGTATCCACATGACTTTGGACCATTTCTCTCAGGTGAGAAGAAGAATAATTAAGAATGATCGCAGCACTTAAGTAAGGAAAGAGTCTCCATTGTTGAGTGGGATATTCCAATACTGGCAACTCTTCTTCATTATTCGGACCAAATTGTTTCCTAGTGGCGGAATATCTAATAGCAATCGTAATAGCTTGACTTAAATATTGACTGCCTAATGCTACTAGCCATAATCTGGCCGAGAGTAAAGTTGCTGAAAACGTTATCATGGTAGAAACTAATGATTCTGTCATTACGTATTTTCCTTTGGGAGTAACATCGGAAAATTTATTTAGTAAGTTTTCTCTTGGTAGTCTATAGTTTTTAAACATTATGAAACCGTTATCCACACCATTAAGGTCAATTTTTTCACCTACATCTCCAACAATGAGATCCTTCAATGGTTCGAATGTTTGTGGATCTCGTATCGGTACCACAAATGCGTGTAATCCATGATCAGTTCCATCAGGAGTAATAAGCCTAGCATATAAACATGCATGTGTTGCCGTTTTGCCTATATAATAATTTATTCATTAATTTAAAAAAAATGACCAAATAACATATTTATATTTATTTATACCTAGTCCCCCGATCCAGAATTTTGCGGCCTCAAAATCTGAACTATTTAAAACAAATTCTTCAGTCGCTGGATCATATGTCGCTGTTGTTTGCATTTTTTTCGTGTTCGATCCATGCCCAACTTCCGTTAGAGCAAAACAACCAATTATATTACCTTTCTCACAATCTGCAATAAACTTTTGATGATATTTCGTTCCCAGCCGTCTTACAGTTCCCAAAAACATGCCGAAATTAACTCCATACTTCATTCCAGTTGATGGATTAATAACATTTGCAATTAGCTGAAGATCAACTTCTTCTTTAGCAGAAAGAGGTTGTAGTGATTGAATTAATCGCCGCAATTGAAACATTTGTTCGGTGCATATTTTCCGTTGATCACTCAAAGAGGGCGTAACTTTGGAGTGATGAAAAATTGGAGTCGATTGAAAAATATTCCAGACTTTCAACTAAAATATTTTTTAGTTAGTTCTGTTGTATTTAGACAAAGTTTGATGTTAAAAATCATTACCTTGAAACGAATTGTATTTTCCGATTCAAAAAATAGTTTCATTTTTTTCCAATCAAAAGATGATTTGTTTCTGTAGCGATCCAATGGACCAGACGGATAATCTTTCAACAATTCCATAATTAACGATTTTCTAATACGTGTATATTGATGTCATTTAAATATAACGAATTAAGATCTTTTTACGACATGAAGCACTTTAACGACTAGGGTAATTGACACACTGTACAAATGAATAAAATTCCTTATGAATATAAATGTAAAGATAACCACAAATTGTAGGTACAATAAAATGATTCAAGATGATTAAGGCAGTAAGTACACTGTTTACTTGGTTTTCAATTTATGTACTTTGTATTTTGTTGAGTTATTTAAACAGATATTTCGATTTTCTTGAAGGTCAAGATTGAAATTAATACTCATACTAGTAATAATTTCTTTCTGTTGGCGTAAAGTTCTATTAATATAAAAATATTCAGACCTTTCAATCTGACCTCTAGGGATTTGATTTGAAAATATGTTTTTATTAAATAAATAACATTATTAATATTTTAAAATTCAGTTACGTTTGCCGGTTTTTTAAATAAGAGAATACAAGTTGCATATTGTTTTTTTTTCATTTGATATGTAATGTATGTAATGATATGTAATTTGTAAGTAATGTAATCAATTAACAAATAAGAATTAATTTGTAATAAGTTTTACATAATTTTTTGAATATCCAAAGATATAATAAGATATATGCAAAAAAAAATGTAAATCAAGTCAAATTGCTGATTAAAAATTAATTGAATGAACAATGGAGGTAATGTTTTTCTGAAGAGAAGGGACGTTGTCGCTAACTCATACACACCTTAAACCCCTTAAAATTTTTAAAAATTAGATAATAGAACCAACAAAAGGGAGAATATCTTTATAATCTTATTAGTTAAGCTCCCAAAGTAACGTAAATAACAAATTTTGAGTTGATGCCAAGCTATCCAATTATGAATTAATTATTTCAAGCATAAACGGGAAAAAAAGTATATCAAAATTTACAATAATAATATCGTAAACTCTGCTGTATTACATTAGAGTACAGGACCTGAACTGACGTATCCTATACCGATTAGTCAACAAAATTTTAAAGTTTTAATTTTCCAATTTTTTTTACCAATCGATGGGAAATCGTTCATAGAGGTATGTGAAAGAAATCATTTCATTTGTGACAAAATAGTTTAGCAGTAACTAAATAATTACGAAAAATTAATTATTAAGCCATTGATATAGTAAAATGTTAAGAAAATAGAGTTTTTAGCGACATACAATAGCAAAAATGAAAGAAAATTTAGAAAACTGTTGTTTGAAAATATTTTTTTTTTATTTAAAAATTATTGTCTACAAAACTCTAGTATAATATGCAATATGTACACAAAATAAAATAAAATAAATGAAAATAAATAAAAAAGAAAATTATAGAAAACTTAACATAAATAACTTAACTCCCAAGAAATTGGAAAAAAGGCATTTATTAAATTATTTCTTTCCTAAGTAATATTTTCAGAAAATTTTCAAAAATAACAAAATCAAGGCATGATTAAACACGCCTTCCACCTAAATATTTTTATCGTTTATGAAAATCAATTTTTCCCACAAAAAATGTTTGAATCCTAAAAAACACTTACCAACACTTATTTAGTGTGTTACTTCGCATATTTATATTCTAAAATTTTTGAAGGAAAAATTTATTTTCACAAACGATAAAATTATTTGGATGAAAAGTGTGTTTAATTATGTCTCGATTTTTGTCATTCTGGAATATTTTGTGAAAGTATAATTTAGGGAAAAAATTATTTCATAAATGCCTTTTTTTCTCCAACTTTTTGAGTTGGAGGGGAGCTTCTGTTTAGTTTTCTTTAATTTTTCTTCTTTATTCATTTATAAACAACAGTTTTTTAAATTTTCCTTCATTTTTTGTTATTATAAGTTGCTTAAAAAGTTTTTCCTTAACATTTTACTATATCAATGACTGAATAGTCAATGTTTCGTAATTAATTAATTACTACTAAACTATTTTGCCACAAACGAAATTGTATCTTTTACAAACTTCTTCGAACGATATCCCATCGATTGGAAAAAAAAAGTTTTGGAAAATTCAAACTTTAAAATTTGTTGGCTAATATGTATAGGGTACAAACAATCAACAAACTTAATAATTAATTTACACTAACTTAAACGCTAAACAACAATCAGTGCCCTATTTGCCCCTTGCTTTGGCGTTCATACTGGATCCACACATCACTTCTCGTTCGGACACCCAGGCTTCGTTTTCCGCCCTCTACTCGAAGGATTGGAAGTCTAAATTGGTGAAAATACACATATAAATAAGTAATGTTAGTAATTATATGCATAGTGATTTTATTAAATTCACAAATCCAGTACAAACCCTTGTCAAAAAACGTTAACAAACACATCGAAAAAACGTTACAATTTTACAATATAGACCAGGAAGTTTAAGAAAATGAGAATAAAATAAAGTTAAATGAAGTTTGATTTTTAAACAAAATAAAAATAATATTTTAAATTAGGCGTAACGAAAATGTGTTCTTGGACTGATACGACGAACAATTGTCCAAATTAATATTTTTATTTTAACGATAATTAATAAAGTTTTTGTTTTCTCGTTTTACCTGTATTGATACTTTTTATCCATTCTCTATCTGAGTACCTATATTGTACTTTCAACATGTATACGTTAATTTATTTACTATCTTTATGATAAAAACCTTATAAAGTTATCAACAATGGAAATTTTTCATAGATACTATAAAACAAAAACAAGTTTACATTTTGCTTATCTTGATTCAACAACCCGAATTCATTTCTAAATAAAAGTTTTAAGTCTTTTCATATTTTTTTTTGAATGTATATTTTTTTTCTACTTATTAATTTTTTCTATCTCGAGCAGTGGCGTAGTTATAGGGAAGTAAGTGGAAAAAACGCTATTTGCCCCCCGGCTTTTAATTCCTCTTTTAATTTCCTTATATATTAGTAAGGTTTTCAATGGAAGAGAATTCTGCAGAACAAATTATAGGTAAAATTATAGCTATTGAGGATAAAGAAGCAAGTCAATTAAACACGAAGAATCTACTTGATACTGGAACTTGATGCTGGAAAATCAAGATGAAAAATCATTGATACATATATGTTTCATTTAATATAACTATTTCAGTCATAGAGGCCCTGTAGTTTGAACTTGCTTATGGGCCTAAAAAAACTAGCTACGTTACTGATCTCGAGGCTTTATTTTCTTTTATAAGGATGAATCTGTTTTTTATGGCTAATTAATTATAGATCCATATCAGAAAAACATTTTGAATATTACTATCTACTAATAATTACTTCATGAACTCATAGATACGTTGTAATTAACAAAATAGTGTAACTTAAAAGACCGGAAATTATTAGTATTAAGTCTACGTTTCCATGCTAAAGAACTCGTTAGTGTGTATGATCTCACACGTGCTTTGCCGATTAGTTGATTTCTAGTTTAATCATATTTGAAGTGGTCATATATCTAATTAATATAATTAATTATCTACATTGATGATTAGTGAATGTTATTTCTGGCTATCCAGGAACAAGATAATTTTGAATTTATCAGTAAAAGTCAAAATCCTATTTTAGGTGTTATAGAACCTATTCAGGAAGCATAATCTTGTCAAAACATTTAATTCAACAAAGACGGAATCTTTATTTATAAGAAGTTCTTTGATAACAATTACATGTTGGCAATCTGAATGATTATACCCACCTTCGACAGAACTATAGTTTTTTTTTCGTTAGTTAATTTTGTGCTGTTAGGAATCTAGTTTTCATTAATTACTCAAACCTTTTTTCGTACTTAAAATGGCATTGTTGCAAAATTTACATCATAGCAATTGTCAATGAATATCTTTTTGGCTCATGTCCTTAAAAGGGACGTTAAAATCCAGTAACGTTGCATTTTTTACTTTGTTTTCAAATTAATTCGCGAATAAATCGGGCTAAAATGAAAATGTAGTTGCAGAAGAGAAAATTACACAATATTAGAATTGAATTAGCAAATTGAACTAGCAAAAGAAGCGCGAATTAAGTTAAAAACAAAGTAGAAAATTCAACGTCGCTAGTTTTTTACATCGCTTAAGGATTTTCTCTTCATTTATTTAGTATAATTGGTTTAGTTTGAAATGGAAAACACTAACAATATTTGTCATTGTTGCAACTGATTATACTACAAGTCTATCCGTGAAAGAAGCAACATCAAATAAATAAATAAAAATATGTTTTATTCCTAAACAGAATTGTCTCTTATCTAATTTTTATAATTATATACTATACTAAATTTTAAAATTGTCAGAAATAGGGGAAGTTCAGGCATAGTGAATAGCCCGGACAAAGTGAATATCCTACAATATTTCGAAATGGCTCAAGCGAATTTGTCTGTCGTAGGCTACGTGATCCGTCGTCCATTCCTCAATCGTAAACAAACAGAGCTAGCGTAAGGTGACCCGTTGTTGGACAAAAAAATAGTTAAAATAAATAAGTGATACTTTGTTACGATATTCCAAGGTAAGTATTTTCATAATTACTCATGTACATGTGATGTTACTGTTTTGCCTTGTTTGTATTTTCAAAGTGTATGTTTTCTTGTTGAATTACTGCAAGTTTTATGGAGATATTGTTTTTGGATTTGGTTGTAGGTAAGGTTTGGTTCACCAAGTACCTATTGGGCAAAGAGAATACGGGCAAAGTGGATAATATAGTATAGCGATTTCAATTTACCTGGTAGGCTTTCTGATCAATGGCTTTCATTTATAATTCTATAGATGGTTTACAAATATAAAAAGAAAACTAATCAAGCCAAATGGAGTGAGGATGTTATGATGCTTGCGATAGCAGACTGTAATGCTGGTATTCCAGTGAAAACGACAGCAAGAAAATATGGTTTACCTTATGCTACTTTGTATAGGCATTGGAAAAAAGGTAGTTCTACTGCTCAGCTTGGCCGTTTTCGCAAGGTTTTTAACAACGAACAGGAGAACGATCTACAATCGTATTTGCTGACAATTAAGTAGCTATATATCTATCATTAATTTCATTCTTCTTTCATTAATTTCGTTATTTTTTCTTTAATTTATCATGTGTTCACTTTGCCCTATGATCCTATCCACTTTACCCGGTTGGTTGGGCAAAGTGGATAGCTGTACCATTTGAATATTGTTAGTAATTTTAAGTAAAATATTGATGTTACCAAATTTTTGATGATTATATTAAAAATCATAATAAATACTTATTCATACTCAGCAATTGTTTTGTTTCTATGTTTATACGTTTTCTTGCTAAAGGTCATTAAAGCTTAAGGTGTCCACTTTGCCCGGACTTCCCCTATATGCTAATTACCTTATTTAATGATTGATACCTAAATTTTTACATCGGAGAATAAAATACGATTTCTTTTTGGCATAATACGCCAAACTAAATACAAACAAAAACAATAGAGAAGAAAGATCTAGTACACATCCAGTAGGAATTCAGGAGTGGTTTATTAAACGTAAAAGCTATTATTAAATTCAATTACATACACTATTTACAATAAAATATTGCCGCGGACTCAAGATTTTATTTCAACAGAAATGGATGTGTATGTGTGTGATCTGACGTCTGAGCTCCCGCTGAGCACCAGGTGCTTAGCAATACCGATGCTTTGCTGATCCGCACGCAGTAAAATGTAAAATGTAAAGTGTAAAAGTAAAGAAAAGGATAATAAAACGAACAATGGAAAAGAATGAGACATGTTCTCGAATGTTCTAAATCGATATATTTCTTGATTCGCTTGGAATAGAACTATTGAGAAAGGGAAAGTGCCAGAAGGTTTGAGCCCATATATAAGGGGTTGATAAACAGGTACAGTTTATTAAATAGTTAACATCGAACAATTACAAGTGAGAAGTGCACTGTTGAAATAAACGATTATTGAATTGTAAATAAGTATGTGTAATGGTGTTAAATTAATTCATAAACGTGTGTATAAAATAGCCCATCAATGTGAATAATGTTAAAAATATTTTTTACTTAGTATATTTGAAACAATTTATTTGATTTTTCAAATAACAAAATCTATAAACTCAACACATTCCTAATTCAATAGTAAACAGTGTATATACTTATATATATTATGCCCTTATCTGTTTTTTCCATAAGTATCGTTACTAGTATATTTCTGCGTCACACCTATAATTTAGAAACTTGTTTTTCATGTACATATGTTTTCCATGTATTAATTTCGTTCCACCATATAGGTCTGCCAAAAGTTTCTGGATCGTTATATAAAGATGACTGTAAATGCTTATAAATCTGAAAACATAGAGTATTTCAAAATCAAATACAATCGGTTGTAGTCAAAGAATACCTGACCATCCGCATTTCCCAAAATAGAGTTAACTCCAAAATCAGGAGGAGCAATGACATCAACTAATGAGATTGCGTCTGGTTTAATTTGTTCGCATAGCAAAATGATGGCTTCTCGTTGTAATACAACGAAAGATGGCTCTTTTAAGTATCCACCTTCATACAGAGTGGGAACATGTTTATCAAGAGACCATAATGCAAATAAGGAGAAGAGTTTAAATAGTATTGTCTTATTATTGATATCATCACAATGTTCAATTTTTTCGTAAAATATTTTTAAAATAACATACTGTAAGCCAACCAAGTATTGATATTTAAAATCAAATAAGAATAATATAGTTTAAAATCAACGGCATGATTACCTGAAAATAAGCCACAGATAAGGGGTATGCGTGGTAAACTTGGATTTGGTTTTTGGCATCGAAAGAATTTAATTTTAGGCTCTTACACCTCTTATGGGTCTTATCTAATAACCAAACAATTAACCATCGATAGGTACTCAATAGGTCTGCGAAAGAACATTTTTTTAGATGAATTAATACATCAATAGTGAATTCTATGAGTGAATATACCTTCCGGATTTAATATATCCTGCAAGGAATCGGGTCTGTATGTTTTTAATAGGATATCTTTTTCATTTAAAAAATCAACTGTATTATATGGCGAATAAATAGTTGTATTTTGTTTAATTTTCGATTGCCACAACTTCAATAACCAATTACTTGCTTGTTGTATTAATACCGTGTTATCCCCTTCTACCGTACATACTGCGTCTACAGCATTATGAAGATCTCCAAAAGCGGAACCTGAAAGTTAAACTTTTGATAAAAAAGACAAACTTTTTTCGTCAATTTATATACTTTTTAAGTAGCCATGTCCTCCGCAAGCTTCTCGACATGTCTGTATAGCATCTCTAGTTAACCAACTGGTATACGCTTTTCCCGCAGAAGACAAAGCATGAAGTTCAGAGATGCCAATTAACAAGATTTTTTCATTTTTATTTTTCGATAAAGGTCCCAAATGATTATGAGTAATATCTCTCAAATGAGATGAAATAAAATTGAAAATGAATGCAGCACTTAAGTAAGGAAAAAGTCTCCATTGTTGAGTGGGATACTCCAATATTGGTAGCTCTTCATTTTTCGGACCAAACTGTTTCCTTGATGCTGAATATCTAATAGCAATCGTAATTGCTTGAATTAAATATTGGCTACCTACGGCAACTAACCATAATCTTGAGGAAAGTAGTGTTGAAAAAAATATTATCATGGTCGAAAAGAGTGATTCTGTTTGTACATATTTTCCTTCGGGTGTTACATCGGAAAGTCTATTTAATAAGTTTTCTCTTCGTAGTTTATAATTTTTGAACATTACAAAACCATTATCAACGCCATTCAAGCCATTTTTTTCGCCTAAGTCTCCAACAATGAGATTTTTTAATGGTTCGAATGTTTGTGGATCTCTTATCGGTACCACAAATGCATGCAATCCATGATCTACTCCATCAGGAGTAATAAGTCTAGCATATAAACATGCATGCGTTGCCGTTTTGCCTATATTGTAAATTAATCATTAATTTAAAAATGATCAAATAACAAATTTGTATTTAACTATACCTAGCCCTCCGATCCAAAATTTTGCGGCCTCAAAATCTGAACTATTTAAGACAAATTCTTCGGTCTCTGGATCATATGTCGCTGTTGTTTGCATATTTTTCGTATTTGATCCATGTCCAACTTCTGTTAGAGCAAAACAGCCAAGTATATTACCTTTTTCGCAGTCTTCAATGAATTTCTGATGACGTTCCGTTCCTAGTTGTTTGACAGTGCCCAAGAAAATTCGGAAAAGTAAATCATATTTCATTCCAGTAGATGCACTATTTACATATGCAATTAACTGGATATCGGCTTCGTCTGTTATCGACAATGGTTGCAGTGACTGGACCAATCGTCTCAATTGAAACATTTGTTCGGTGCATATTTTCCTTTGGTCATTCATTAAAGGTGTCGTTTTTGGATGTTGGAAAACAGTATTCGATTGTAAAAAACTCCAAACTTTAAACTAAAGTAAAATGAAGTGAAAAATATTTATATGTCTTATTTATCGAAGAGTATCAATAAATTAAATGTAACGTTTAAAAAATATTACTTTTAAGCGAATAGTGTCTTCTGATTCAAAAAACAGCTTCATTTTTTTCCAATCAAAAGATGCCTGGTTTCTGTAACGATCCAAAGGACCAGGGGGAAAATCTTCTAATAATTCCATATTTATACTGCAATTTTCATAGGGAAAATTAATTTTATTTGAATATATTGAACATAACATTTGTGTTTGAATTAAATTCCTCATGCAATAAATTATTAGATTAGAAACTACTAATTTTTTTTTTCTATTTTTTTTACCATCAATACTTACAGTTTGTACGATTAAGGGTTTTGAGAAAATGAACTTTATAACAGTTTACTATTTATTAAGGGTTTAATTTTTAACAATTCAAAAACAATTTTTTATTATTTGTGGATCTAGATAGAAAATGTTTGTAGGTTTCTTCCTCTTAGCCAGAAATGCAGTTAATATACTCCGACCTTCTTGACCTGACCTTTATTTATCTATTGAATTTAGGAATTAATTTTTAAGCTGGTTTGATTTAGTAATAATGGTGTGAAACCTTATAATTATTTTCTGGAATTTATTTATTCCAAATTTTTCTGTAAAGTTTTTTTTTGACTATTCTTTCTTAATATTTATATTTCATTTAAAAAATTAATTGTTTTTTATCATCAAATTTGAACAGATCTATAGCCGTCAACTTTAGAATATATAGTAGTATAAAAGTTCAATACCGGTATTCGATATTTTTTCGATCTTAATACTGAAATACCGGAATTAATACCGATAGTAGGATCAAAATAAGATTTTTTCGCAGACTTTGAACAATTATACTGTGTATACAATATATAGAATATACTGCGGTCCAATTTATGTAGTATAATTTAAAATAATAAAATATAAAAATCATAACATAAACATAAATTTGAACAGAAATTCTAACAAAAATATTTGTGACGTATTGCCCAGATACTTGATAACCACTAAGGAAGGTTGCTTGGCATTCGAAATACGTATCTGGGCAATACGTCACAAATATTTTTGTTTGAACTTCTGTTCAAATTTATGTTTATTATGTTTATGATATGTATGGTATGGTATCTTTATGGTTATATCGGTATTGCAATCTCTGGTTAGAACGTTTCCCCACATATTTACCTATTTGTTATTTAATTTTAGAATTTTATTCTTGTCTACTCAGATTAACTACACAAGATTATAAATGTAAACAGAATCAGTTTTAGGGTTTTGAGAGCACCGGACAAAACAGGTTCTGGCGCCTTTTTATACAACAATATTAGCAAATTTGCTACAAATCAGAAAAGAATAGCAAAAAAAGGAAAACTTATTTTTTGAATTGGTGCCCTGGGTAGCTACCCAACTTGCCTGCTTCTTTATTCACTTCTGTATGTAAAAATAGTTGGTAGAATTGTCTACGTGGTTTCATCAGGTCTCGATTCAGTCGTTATAAAAAATTTCATCAACTCTTTTTACACACATAAACCTATGTGGTTGGAATGAGTAGACGATACGGTAAACGTAGAAGTGTAAAAATGCTCTGATTTTTAGATGTAGAATATGTTCTTCAGTTGACAGTTAAATATGTGAAATTATTATTAGAAAACTCGACTTTCCTTTCAATTAATTTTCACGAAAAAAAATATAACAGAAAATAAATTAAAACATTCCTTATTCAATATATTTTTACGCTGATTTTAAGTAATCAACAATGTATGCAAGTATATGACTATAAGAAAAGTATTTATTAAAATACACCTTTTATATGGTATAATTTACTAAAGAAGAAACTGGAAATAATAACTATAAATATTGCTAATCAAATTTTTTTCGTTGACTTTGAAAACTATATTACGAACATAAAATTTTATTCCAGAACAAATTTTATAAAATATATAATTTACTGAAAGTAAACCAGATTCATAAACCTTCAATAATGCTAGAAAAAAGTAAGAAACAAAATTGCAGTATATTGTATACCTCATATACCTCAGGTATGTACTTCTATTACCAAAAAACAATTTCTTTTCAGTGGTTCAGATCATACGTAATTCAGATGATTTGAATTCATTAAATAGTATTTGTGGGGAGGGTAAGTACTACTTAATGACCACTGATCATTGCTTGACAACCGAAATACGTATCCCTAGCAATCAGAGGGCGGATTAGATGTTGAGAAAGCCCTAGGCAAGTACCTCATCGACGTCCCTCTAGTGACTATATTTTATACATTTTAATTAGTACTAATACTTAGTAGAAAAATTGATGACTAATTGGCATTACTACATTTGTAGTGAAAATTACTTTAAGTTGGAATTAGTATTTCTTTACTTACACAATTAATATTAGGTATAGAAGTATATTTTTCCAGCGCTTAAGACGCCCCTTTTTGTGGCTTCGTGACACGTGCTTAATTTACTTTACAGATATTTAATTTCTGTATGTTATGAACATATTTTAACATTAGGTCAATATTTATGACTAAAATGTGCTTTTGATAAATCATATATCATAAAAATTAGACTGCAATATTTTTTTCTATATTGTAGATATACGGAGCAAACTTGTTTTAAATGTATAAACTCTAGATACGTATCTTGATTACCAAGTGTTTATCATATTGAATCATCGTATATATCCAGATTGCTCGTCGGTGAGACGTTTTCGTTGGTGCGGAGAAATAGACTCTCACTCCATCCACATATATTCAATGCATATCTTGCTCAATCACTGTTCTCCACCAAAATTGCATTTCGTTGTAGTTAAAACAGCTGATCTCTGTCCGTAATACTTTCCGATAGGATGGAGCCTTACGGGTTCTACACTAGTTATAATATAAGAATAGTGATCAAGCGATTGAATTTATCTGCATTTGTGTATATTGCTAAACGAAGAATTTTTTGATCTATTTAATCTTTCTTAATCTATTATTCATTTACAAAATACCTCCTCTTATCATATTGTAGTGATTGAAAACATTAACATTTTTAAATAAATCAATACTTCTTTTAAACATAAAGAAAAAACGTAGGATGAAGGTCAATGTTAAACAAAGTCAATGTTAATAACGATAAGAAAATTAACTGTCTAGTCATAAATGACAAGAAAATTTAACTGAATAGACTAAATTCAGAGAGAAAATGAATTTATGTTTGATGTTGCAGAAAAAAATCTGGAAAGACTCAAGAAAAAAATCGAATATTGGACTTATTAAAGAAAGGAATGAATGGCCTTGTTAAGAACGGCTGGACCAAAAAGAATCAGTATTGTAAAGAAAAGCCCATCCGAGCAGAAAATTAAACCTGCTTTTAGACAGACCACAGAAAAAAGTTAATACAGATATAAGTTAGATCGGTAAAATCTGACATCTTCTCATTTTTTAATTTGTTTTAAATTTAATTCGAGAATAGATCAGCGATAGTGAAAATTTAGCTACACCAAAGAAAATGATGTATCACCAAATTGTATCGATATCAAAGTATACTTGTTCCAAAGAACTAAGTTTCTTTTAAGTTGTAAAAAAATGTTTAGTACATTAAGTAAAAAAATAAAAATAAATTTGCATTGCATCGATTTTTACTTTAAAATATTAAAAATAAAAACATATAAACAGTATTTGTAATGCACATTAAAATATGAATTTTTATTTCCTTTGATAATAATGCATTATGTGTAAGACATATTGAGCAATTTGTCCATTATAGTTCAATGTGCTCCTGGTTGTTATTATTAATCTCCATATTCCATTTAAGATCATCTTTTGCAAACCATTCTTCATACACTTGAACCGGATCAATCATCCAGTGCTTATGAAAAGAAATTGGTTTGTCGGTCATTAAATATTTTTTAGCATAATCTAACGGTCTCGCCTAAAAATATGAATTTCAATTATTAAATAAATTTGAACTAAAATTAAGTTTGCATTGTACCTGATGAAACATTGGGGAATGTACAATTGAAATATTTAATTGAGCTAAACAAACTCCAAACAAATACATATCATCTGGAGTTGTATGAGATGGACAGTCACAAGCCTTAAATGCTACCAACTCTTCAACTGCTTTTTTACTTAAAACTACACCACCACCCCCTGTGATGTAATTGAAACCTTCAGAATTTGGCTTTAATACATCATAACCGTACCTTTGACCAAGGGCAATTTTTTCAGATGGATTAAAACAAGAGAGATATTCATTCAATTTTGCAACACTGAAAAGAAAAGTAAATATTAAAATGATTTTGTATTAGATTAAAGACATCAGTATTCTGAGAGTTCTAAACATAGGCATTCTTTTAGGCAGTATTTCTATCCATTTTATCCAATGTGAATCAATGAATAAATATTTAAAGCCTAATACACATTAGTAGACATGTTGCGCAAATTTAGTCTCTGAGGCGTGTCTCAGATTGTTTCCATAGACATATCAATAGACAAATCCTCGTCTACGAATCTGTCGTAAGACCAAAAATTGCAGGCCCAAAGTCTCCCGATCGGTATGGGAGACTTTAGGAGACAATATGCAACGTTAGACATGTTGCGCAACATTTTCAGTGTGGACATTACTCTTGTCTATTGGAGAGCCGCGTCCATTGATCTGTATAAATGGATAGCGTACTGTACAGTAAACGACAAGCCGCGCTAAAAGCAGCTGCCAGCGCCGTTTATGTAGACACATATTTGAACTAAACTAAACAAAATACAACAGTGCCTGTGTTGGAAGAGAGATTTACATACACTGCACCCGTCGTAGAATAATCGTACAACTCAAAAATTGAACTTGTCGAGTAATCGATAATAAAGTTCTTGTTTTATATAGAGTTCTCTAAAACAGACTGAACATTGGTAATACCTTACGTGGTTGGGGAATATACTTGAGTTACTCATCTATTCTACGTACAAAATAGACGGCTTCCTCATTGTAAAACTGATGTTAACTCAAAACTTGCAATTTTTGAGTTGTACTTCTGTTCTACGATAGGTGCGATATGTCTCTCTTCTCTAGTGTGAGCAACTGAAACAAACGAAATAAGTAAAATGCTAGTGCTTATTTGCATAAGTTGGTGCTCATCGGTGCTTAATTCCCAGCTGTTGTTTTAGTTACCATAAAATACTGTACCTACGTAGACGGCGCTTCGTACGCCACACTAGATTTTTCTTATTTCTATTTGACGTCATATCGTCTATAGACAAATCGCGCAACATGGTTTACTAGTGTGTACTAGACTTAGCACAGTATCGTGACAGAAATTTGTTTAGTTTAATGTTAATTGTTTAAAAATAAAACCGAGATCAGGTCCTATAATGTATGGAGTCCTATGATGGCTATGATGTCCTATGATGTATAGTCCTATGAAATTAGTTCCTAATCTTAACACTTTCTTATGAAATAATTTTAAACTCTAAAAAATATCGTTTCCTATAGTGTTTCACTTAAAAGTATCTACACATATTAATGATGGAGAAACACATTGAGCCTGAGTTTGCAGTATTGAAGCCCTTCAAACCTTATTCAGGTGAACCATAGAGAATTAATTAATGACTAAAGATATTTGTAGCATGACACTGGTGTAATATAAATTATTATAAACTAATTTGTAAGCTTACAAATTACCTAAAAATGGTGTCATCGTCTACAATAACAACCCATTGGATTTCTCCTTCTTTGGTAAATTTTGAAATATGAACTAAAATTTCTTTGGTTTTTTCACAATGTCCTTTTTTAACGTTCGGTGTGTGTTGTTTAAAAGATGGAATTGATGGATCTAAAAATGAGAAAAATAATACTAAATTGAACAATTGAAATAGAATACATTTTTAACATCATACCATTTATATCACTAAAATATCCAACTTTTTTAATATATTTTCCCCATGTACTTTTTATTACCGGAATTCGTGTTTTATGAAAACTTTTACACGTTTTAATTGCATAGTAAATATTATTATTGTTTGTTAATTTATTCTAAAAAATTATTGATTTTAAAATTACTGTAAAGTGATAAAAATTTATAATCTTACACATTTTTTAAAAGGTAATACATAAGTAGCACAGTTTTCAGAGTTTTCAATACAGAATCGATGATTATGTTTGAAATTTACACCATTTCCTTTATTCCACACAAATAAGGCAAATTCATGAGAAATGTCTATAGAAAAGTCAATTTTTAAATCACTTAATTCATTTATATATCGGTCTACTAAACTAAAATCAAAACAAAAAATCAATTTGAATATCACATCAAAGCAGAGACACTTTACTGGTTATATAACTTCTTTGATAATACAAATCCAGACGCTAAGTTCGGATATTTAAATAGAGTAGAATTTTCATAAAACGCATAATGATGAACAATCGTTGGTTCTTCATCGTATAATTCTTGACCAAACCAAATTTCTTGTTTACTATCATAATTAGCAAGAGTATTTTGTAAATTTTCTAAATTAACTCTAGTACGCTCTTCACATATTAATATCCAAGAAAAATTTGTCACTTTTGAAAATTTCGGTAATAACGGTAAAATCGTCCAATCGTTAATGTAATTTGATGAAATATTGTATTTTGTGAGCTAGAAAATATTCATTAATCAATTTAAATTAAATGCAAAAACTTAAAAAAATTGAAACTTACCTTCGCATTTTTTAAATCAAGTTGATCATTTAAATTTTTAATGAGATCATTTGTAAGTGTTTGATGATAATCGGAGTTTTGACTTATTACAACAATTAAAAGGTCATGTATACTTATAATTTCTAAAAAGAAACAATAAATTAGTATTGGTTTAAAATATAATCGTTAAAAAGAGTATAAGTAATTGTTAATAATAAGGTTTAAACTTGCTGGCGAATTAGGATTTTCGTTAATTTATTTTTTTACCATATGGCGTATCGTTACGGAAACTTTGCGGAAAATCTGTATCATTATTTATAAAAATTTACAATAAGTATAAAAATAAATAATTCATAATTTTTCTCGAAGAGTATCAAAGTAATACCTATTTTTCTATTATTAATTACGTAATTAACTTAAAATTACCACCCTGGTAACTTCTAAAGTTATCAAATGAAGTTTTCACATATATTGTCGATTCAATATTAACTGACAAAATGCTTTTTTTTATTTTTTTACTTATTTTAATTTTTATTATTTGAAAGTGTGCTAAAATAAAAAATAACTTCTTTAATTTAATTGTTATTTACCGTCACAACTACCAACGTCTTTAGCGCCTCTAGGATTAATAAAAATTCGTAAATCGAGAAATACTGGAAATTTGCTCAATACGAGATTCAAACCCAAATATAAAAGTTTGTTATTAGCTAAATGTATTAGTAAGGTCTGAAGTTTTCAGAATCTGAAAATTTATTAAAAATCTGTTTAACTGGCCCAGAGCCAGAGAGAGGTGATTAGCAAGGTATGCTAAACATCAGAACATTAATCCAAAAAACATTCTGAAACTCCAAATTACATAGATCAATCACAGATTTTGTGGGATCCTAAAAGTCTTTCTTCCGACCCTGAGTGGACTGCTTCTGTATATTGAGTATAGGATTTATACAAAAACATAATTTTTAACAAACCAGTTTTAAAATTTTTGATATCAAAAATAGAATAAGAAAAACATTTTATTTTATTTATGTAAAACAATAAAAAACGAAATCAATATCAAAGTCAAAGTATAAAAAAGTAAATTAGTATTACACATAATATTTAAATTTATTTCAGTGATTTTTTTAAGACAATAGGATCTTAAGAAACATAAAAACATCCACTAAACGGTGGCTAAGTGTTATTATTTTAGACATACTATTGCCTGAAATTGAAAATACTCGTTCACTAGCCACTAAGCTGGGTTTTATTCCATTTAACCAAGATACAAAATAAATTGAGATCTAAATTATGTAACATAATTTACAAAGAGACTTTTGAACAAAAACTCAAATCAAATGTATTTTTGCCGTATTGCTCTTGATACGTATTTTGATTGCCAAACAGTTGGATCTCTCTGTAGAAATCCAATACTATTCTACTTGGTGACCACAGAAAATGATTGCTTCAAAATCGAAATACGAATAGAGGCTAGTACGTTAAAAATAAATTTCGCTTGAGCTTTTTTTTTAAATTTATGTTTATTTTACTTTTATTAATTTTATTACATAGTTTAAACCACAATATATTTTATATATAATTTAAACAGTATAACAGTTCAAAGTCAGTGAAAAAATCTAATTTGACTTGATTTTATAGTTTTCAGGGTATCAAATAAGAGTTCTTTTAAAGTTCATTCATTCCTTGCCTTAAACAATGAAAATTCAGCTTTCAGTATCTTTGACTTTGGAAGTTTTTCTTCACAGTCTTCAAGAAACTTATGTAGTATGGGTCTTCTTTGGATCGTTTTTAGTAGAATTTGAAAATAACTAATTTTAGAGTCAAAATAGTATCTTCCAGATAACGCAATAATTTCCGGTTTTTAAGCTAAAGAAAGTACACTAGTTTACCCAGTTTTCAAACGTGACAAAATTATTGAAAGAACCGGATTTGAAAAACAGTAAATTCCTAAGATTGTTTAAGCAGGAACCTGACAAACTAATACCAATTTACTACTATAACATGAAAATAATAATCTTATCAAAATTCGAAACGATTCGAAATATGATGTCTATAACATTTTATTTTTATCATGTAGTATTAACAGTGTTAACTCTTGGTCGAAAAAAGAAACGAATAGAAGATATTCATAGAAAGATGTATCTTCTACTCTTGTATTTTTTCAACAATTGGAAACCCACGATTTTAACGTACCAATTAAAACCCAACGATTGTAATGAAAATAAGAGACATGCACTATTTTTTATTTTTTTTAGAATTTATTGTGCAATATAGATGACTTATAATCCTTATATTATTTTTTTCGAACGAATAAGTATAATTGATTAAGTCACATTAATAATAATAAACAATGTTATTTTTTAGAACGACTGTCTTACTTTAAATTAAACACATATTTTATCTCTACATATTACAGATAGTTAATTGTAGAATAATAAAAAAATACTGCTTCTAGTTTGTGTACACATTTTTTTAAAGATAAAAAGATGGCACGTGTGTATAAGTATTACAAAATTGTAGGTAGGTGTTTCCAACATGTCGTCTACATACCACAAAGTAAAATGTTTTAGTTTCCTTTAAAATTAAAGATGATATGTTTAAGCTATCTGAAGCTGTCTTATAACTAGTTATTAGTCGAAAAAATACGTTAAACTTGTTCAAATCGTTTTTATTACTATTCAGAGCCATCGCATATGAATGTCCAGACTTTGCATCGCACAAAGGCACTTCGTGAAAAAGGCGTCTCACCGATAGCTTTTTACATTTTTAATCATCATAAAATTTGAAAAATTATAATTGATATACTTCTTTTTACAAATATTGAATGATGTTATGAAGATGTCAAAACTCAATTTTACATAAAGACGCCTTAAACTCATGTGGCATCTCTCTTACTAATAACACAAGAAAATTGCTGGTATTCATAAAAGATAATTAAATAAAGAAATTGTAAAATGTTCGATAAGAAATAGGTCTTTTTGTCTTAAAATAATAATCAATATGAAAGAATAATCAACTTATTTTAGGACTCTAAAGTTCAGATTTTAAAAATCGCTCTAAAAATTTGCAATTTCGATTCCGATCTCTAAGAAAATTATCATCAGGGATTATAGGTTTCTATCTATCATAATCAGATAATAGTTTGACATTTCCATACAGAAAAAACTTCTACTTCCTAAAACTGAAGGGTACATCGTCGGTTTTTCCAATCAGGATATCCGCTCATTCAGACATTCCGTAAGAAAAAATATTTGAAATTTTTCAAGACTTTCATAGTTTGAACATCCCCATAAAAATAATATTAAAGGAACCGTATTTTTGGAAAAGTGTAAATTTGAAAATTGAATCCTATTTAATATTACAAGTGTACATATATGTTGCGATATTGCCCAACTTTAGATGCCAATCAAAGTGAATCAGAGAAGACAATTTGTAAGTTATTGGCGATATGATATAATTAGTCTAGAAGAGTTTTCGCAAATTTAATTTTTACGTAACACGTCGCAATTTGGGTAAATTTTAAAGTGAAAATTTTTCCTAACTACGATGTGCACATGCACTCAAACATAACACATGTATTGTTAAATGGCCTCAAGTCCCTTTTAGCACAGTCAAATCTGGCAATATTGCTTTATTTACTTTGTTTTTAATTTAATTCACGAATAAATCGGTCCATAATGAAAATTTAGCTACAAAAGATAAAATTATACCATATTAGAATTGATTTAACAAAAAATCGCGAATAAAATAAAAAACAAAGTAGAAAATACAACGTTGCCAGATTTGGCTATGCTAAAAGGGTATACCCCCAGTAGTAACAGTACCGGCAGTACATTTAACGGCTCAAGTCCCTTTTAGCATAGCCAAATCTGGCAACGTTGTATTTTCTACTTTGTTTTTTATTTTATTCGCGAATTTTTGTTAAATCAATTCTAATATGGTATAATTTTATTATACATTTAACATCATTCAGCACTACACACTAAATTAAAGGCATTTCAGAAGATATTCTACAAAGGAATAGCCACATAGTATAAAGAGGGACATCATATAGTACTGTTAATACATTTCACCATCAGTTTTATTGTGAGAAAGAAATCAAAAAGGACGAAATTGGGTAAAAGTACGGTTATTCTCATAAAAAAGAAGAAAGAATAAGGCCACGATTTTATGGAGGTACTATAAGAAATGAAACTTTTTCCATATATTTATTGTTTTTATAAATTGGACAATAAGTATTATGAAAATAAAATACTGCCTTCCTCTAAATATTTGTGTGAAGGTGTTTTAGAATTGATGCATTAGGTACATTAATACCTAACTCTAACTGGTTACTTTCTGGTAACTGACTTTTACCGTATAACACTTTTTATGCGGTATATACGTTCCTTGGAAAATCATACAATAATCATGCGACTTATGGTAAATTTGAAGTTGTTCAACAACTTTGAAAAATAACTTCAGAAAAAAGTTAAATATTTTCCCAAAAAAATATAATTTAATTCATTTTTATTACAAAAAAAAAAAATAACTAAAGTACAGTAAAAGTTCAGCTCATGCGTAAATACAACTTGAAAATTTGATTTTAAATTATGAATAAAAATAAAAGTTCTCTACAACTATTCTGCAACTAAGCTAAGTTGAAATACAACGAGACAAAGAAAAAACTGATAATAAAAATCAAGGATTCACATAATTAAACAATATATGTTGTAGACTAAGTCACTATGTGGGCTTACACCAACCAACTTGTGATTACACTATCAAAATAAAGTTTACTCTTTTTCGGATTAGTGTCAGAATAAGAAATTCGTGAAAAAAGTGTACTAGTGGTACCAGTGATAAACCGTGTTATTTAAAAATCGCGTAAAATAGAGTTAGTTCTACACTTAGTTTTTACCTCGGTCAAGAGAAGTTAATCTAAAATAAATATGGCAGGACATTCGTTTGGAATCCGTTATCCCCAAAATGCTCTGCAGGCTCATTTTGGGAAATGAAAAAAATAAATAACACTAAAGTAAATTATTGGAAGAATGTTATCAGTCATTTGTTTTGAACAAATAATTCATAAATGTTTAAAAACTTCATTAATATCTCAAACGTTCCAATCTATTGAAAAAGCAACAATTCAAAACGTAATTTCAATCCGTAATAATCTCAATCAGGGGCGGAAGCTGATTTGGATAAATGTTGGCTTTATCTTCAAAATAGGCGCCCATACAGGCAAGGGACAATGAACGCCCCTGAATTAACAAAACTTCATTATTTTATTAAAACTGCTATAAAAATATGACTCATGAGCGTATTTTCTTTGGTCACAAGTCTCTATTATTATATATAATAATCCCCCGCCATACAGACAGAATATGTTTCCCATAAACTATCCGTAAATCGAAAATTCGTTAAACACAACTGGTATTACTATATATAATAACGCATCTAACATTTTCCAATAGAATCTCATGATTCTCCTTAATGAGTAAAAATACCCGTAACAGAACCCAATTTTATTATAGAATCACACTAACTTTTGATAAAAATTTTGAAATTTCCCATAACAAAACTGTATTAATGTAATAAAAAATATTTTTTAATTTATTTTAAAGATTCCTCACAAAAAATGAGAGCAAAACAGAAAAAAATATACATAAATTGTCCGTAATTGCGAATATTTCATCTGTATACCGACATTTTGATACTTGATTAGCCATGTCCGTAATATCGAATTTCCGTTCAGCGCGCGTCCGTAAAGCGGGGAACTACTGTACCAATGTAAATACAATTTTATGATTTTGAAACTGTTTATGTATGAAATTAATATATATATATATATATATATATATATATATATATATATATATATATATATATATATATTCTATTAATAATTATTTATATTCTCTGTTTTTAGGATTTTTTTATATTTGTACAACACGTTTCATCGGTTTCCGAACATCTTCAAGTACTAATATAATTCTAAATATAACATAGTTCTATAGTACAAAAATAAAGAATTATATTAGTACCTGAAGAAGTCGAGAAATTGATGAAACGTGTTGAACAAAAATTAAAAAACAATAAACAAAAATCTGAAAAAAAGAGAATATAAGTAATTATTAAACTATGGAAAAGCACCATCAAAATATTCTATTAATATGTATTGAGATTCAAAAAAAAAAATACAATTTAACAGCACTGTGTTAAAAATAAGATTATGAGTTGGAGTCAGTATAAAAGGCGATGGCTCCGTTTCCAGCTCTGTTAACAATAAATAAGCTAGCTCCGGCTCTTTGGCTTCAGCTCTTCAGCCCTAATTTTAATACAGTCAAAAGGTATATTACGTTTTTGTTATACTTAGGTGAAACCTAACGATATTACTAACAAAAGTTTGTTTTTATATTTATCCATGGTTGTCCACAGTTATTATTGATTTAATAACTTCTTTCCATGGTAACATATATGTTTCAAATTATCTACTTATGTCAACTTATGTATTGTCAAAAATATCACGACATCGTTCTAAAATTCAATGAAACCGGTAAAAGTAAAATTTCCTTTTAATTCTATTGTTAAAACTATAACTATCAATTAATTATAAGGCAATTACAATTCTTGTAGGTAAAACCATGCCAACATGCTTTAAATTAAAATTAGTAATATTAATCACCAAATTAAGCGACAAAAATTAATAATCAATTACCTATTGCCAAATATAATTGAAAAAATACTGGCATAAACTGTAATATGGCTATAATATTGATTTTCATTTCCTCATCCACAGATGATTCACTTTTTTAAATATTTGTCAAAAAATAAGATAAATTAAGTAAACGTTAAAAGTAACGATTGATACATTTGATGAATAATATTAGAATTTAAAAAATATGTATTATAATAAGTGAATTAACTTCGATTTGGAAAATTTAGTACATATATTATGAAAAATTTTATTAAAATTTCGAATGATAACTAAATGCTTGTTTTTTAAATGTTTTACAGCTGACTGTAATTCGGAAACAGCTTCGCAATATTTCGTTTAACATCGACAATTTAAATGATGTCAAATTGAAATGCATATCGAAATGAAAACATGACATTTTGATGTGTGGTTATGGAATTAATAAGCCGGTGTTTCTAATTCGATTTCAAACGGACTTAGTTTTCTTGAACACTATTAGTTTTTATTGGTTATCTGTTTATTTATATTTTATTATTTCTATGCTTATGTTGTTTGTGTTTAAGTGTTCTTAGCCGTACAGTTAATTAACGTACATTAACCTAAAAATATGATCATTAGAAGTATACTTTTAATATGCTATGTACTTCAATTAAACATATTGTTAGTACGAGGAGTGCAGTCCAGTGTTATTTATGCAATTAATGCCGGAGGTGACGCACATACGGATAGTTTCGGAATACATTTCGAAAAAGATCCACTGCATAACAAAATTGGCACTTCTTCCGACTATGGCAAGCAATTGTTAATAGGCCGAGTTCATCCCAGTGATCAAATATTGTATCAAACAGAACGTTATCATCACAATACTTTCGGATATGATATTCCAATACCGGGTGATGGCGATTACGTTTTAGTACTCAAATTCTGCGAAGTATATTTTAATGCAGCTAACATGAAAGTATTTGATGTTGTGTTGAACGGTGATCACACAATTGTTCCTGATTTGGACATTTTTGATAGAGTCGGACGTGGCGTAGCCCACGATGAATATATTCCTTTTAGCATTGTGAAAGGGCGTCTTTACTACAATGAAGAAGAGTCGGACATACGTGGCGGAAAAATACGTGTGGAATTTATCAAAGGCTATAGAGATAATCCAAAAATAAACGCCCTCTACGTAGTTCGAGGTAAATTAGACAATGTACCAAAACTGCCGCCGCTCTATTCGGAACCTGAAGTCGAAGAACAACGTGAAGAAGTTGAAGAAAAGCCTGCAAAAAACCGCCGTCCCAGTGGTCCAAAACACCCCGACCCATATTCAGTAGATGATTCATCAATTATGTTACCTGTGTTCGTTGCTATTGGTGCTTTCATACCAATATTGTTTTGCTTATGCAAACTTTGATTTGCTTTCATTTTCCGTTTTGATCTTTTAGTCATAATTAAACTTACCTATTCACTATCCGAAGCAAATAACTCAATCGTAATTGATTACCTTTGTTATCACAATTGCCTCTCATGTTAATTAAGAAAATTGTTAATGTTTCTGAAAACACATAGATTTTAATTGTTACTAGATTAGGCAGCCAATAAAATTGGATCATTTTAGAATAATTATTTGGTGCCTATTACAAATTACATAATAAGACAAGGTCGCTATTATTTCTCTAAATGTTATTATTTCACTCATGCAAACAATCAAAGATAACACAATTTTGTATCTTAATAAATAATTACATGTTAATATTTTGTATTTATTGACTTTAAGATATGAAAAAAGACATCTAAATTTATTTCAAACGATGCACTAATTTTAAATATTTTGTGTCATAGAAAGATGTAATTTAAAAGAAAAACGACCGTGCCATTCAAAAATTACAATCAACTTGAATAATGGTACTAATGAATCAATAAAATCAAACTTATACTTTATTACTTATTATTCAATAAGTTTTAATTAAAACGAAATGGTTTTATCATAAATTTTAGTAGCACTTTTTTCTGCTATAGTTAAATCAAACAATTTTTAATATTTGTTCCAAGTATCTACATCGTGATATGATTAATGAAAATAAGCATTTTGTAAAAAAGCAGTAACATACGATATTTCGTAAATTATCAACTAAGAACTAACACAGTTTTATAAAGTAAGATATATAAAGTATGCTTTTTTTTTAAATTTGAATGGTTAATATTTTTTAAATTTTGATTGAAAGATAAATTTTGAAAAGTACATGTTTAAATAAAAATGTATTTTTTGAATTAATAAAATTATGAAATACAAAATTAAGCTTACTTGTAAATGTTTTTTATTGTGTGCAATAATTTTAATATTTTTAGTAGGCTTGTTTCTTTTTATCTAATCATGTTACTAAGGTTGATAATTACAGCCGTATCTTACATTTGAGAAAGTAACGTTATCTAAGCGAATTCTACTACCGCTTATCAAGTTTGTCTTAGGTAGTAGAGTATGTTTAGAGAATTTACTACGCCACGTTTAAATGTAAGGTGCAACTGTGAATAAACTACTAAGTCCACTATGGAAGTAATTTGTCAAAATTTGTTAAGTACTTTGTTACAATAAATATTGTATATAATTACGTGATAGAGTATATCAATATAACGTTATAAACTTTTTTTTATTTTGCAATAAACTTTTTTTCAATTTTCTGTATTCATGAGTTTTTTTAGTAGTGTTGAACTAATACTAAGCTTTATAATTTACACGAATACCTCTTACACAAACCTTTGAAACGTTCGACCCATATTTGAATGAGAAAATATATTTACTTATTTTTTAGTAGGTTTGTCAGTTTCTATCAAAACTAATTTTTTTTTTTTGGTAGTTTTAGCGCCATGGTAACATTTCAATAGGAACTTGTTTTTTTATAAGTACAATAAATACGTTCACAATAATTTTAAAAACTTGAGACGCGGAAGGAGAATTGTTAATTAAATAATTTATTTAAACAATAAGCTGATTTAACATTTTGAAGGTATTATGGACAAACTCTAAATTGATGGGATATTTAATTAATTTTTACACAGAATTCAATCTGGAAAATTAAAAATATATATTTATCTAATTGTAAGTAGAGATTTTTAGATAGGAATAGATAAAATAAACCAAATTTACTGTATTTTAATAATGTATCGATAATATCTCATACACAAAAGTATGAAAATTATGGTTCACTCGATTAGAATTACTAACAATCTATCTTGCCGTAAAGTTTTGAACTTAATAAGTCGTTTTTGTCGAATTTGTACCAAAGAATAAAATTTTTCATATATCTTGTAAAAAAAAAATATAGCCCGGCTAACAGTTTAGTAAAAAATAGGGATGCTAGACTAAAAATGTTAATGTTTATTATTCAAACCCCTTCGAGTAAAAGCAAAGTTATACCTTAGATTCATATATAAATTATAGACGAAAATAAAATTTATAAAAACGGTTTTTATAGGTTGCCAAATCAGTAAGTTTTTCATTATTTATTTATCAGTAAGTTCCATACCCAGGCGTTAATTAAAAAGATTTTGTTCGTAAACCGATTCCCCACTTTTTTGGCGGGTACCGCTTGGATTATAGAAAATTGTGTAGAATTTTCTTAATATTGTTTGAAAATAACAATTATCTATAAACTCTATATGTACAACAATGACAAATTTCAAAATAAAGGGTATAGGTATTAGGATGTTAATTAGGGTGTAAAAATTTCCCAGATGACAATTTAACTTTTAGTTCATTGTTATGGCTGAACCGACTTTAATAACATTTTAATATGTTATAGGAACGTTTCAAGTCATCTTAAATACAGTGTCAATCTAATAGGATTATAAATTCCAGTAAAAAAAAACCAGTAAAAATTGAATTTTATGATTAAGATAGTAATATGGGTATTATTAAATAATAATTTATTAAAATATATTACCTTCCTTATTTTTTTTAACGTAATCGTAGTAGTACGTTATACTGTAAAAAAAGTACTTTTTAAATGCTATATTTCATATGTTATCATCTTTGAACTTTATAATGATATTATAAGATGTTTTTTCGCTAATACTTATAAAAATATTCAGTCACATCATATATGGAATCGACAGATTTAATTTTCTAAGGATAACATTATTAATTAAAGTATGATGATCAATTAATATTAATTGTTTAAATGTATTTTTTTAATTATGAGATCTATAGTTCGAAAACTATTTGGTAATAAAAGTAGGAAATTAGGCTAATCAAAATAGGTTGATATTAGAGGCGTACCGAACAATACTGTGTACTTGCAGCTCTCGGCTTCGCTCGTATGTAATAGTATAATATAAACGGCATAAACTACAATAGTATAAACGGCTCACAAGTGTACTATTGGCATAAAGCTCTTAATTTTAACAAAAAATGAAAAAAATATGAATTTTTAATTTGATTAAAGCAATAAATTTAAAAATAATATTAAATTATTTTCTGGTGTATATAAAATCACTTTCATAAGTTAAATTGATAAATAATTTATTTAACTTAATTACATAACTTTTGCAATATTAAAAAAAAATCGAATTTAGTATCAAGTTATATCTACTTAAAATTAAAGTGGAAATATGAAAATAGATTTATATATAGGTAACTGAGAACTGTGAGGTATTGATATTTTAAGACTATTTAAAAACATAGTTTTAATAAAATTTTTGTACATGTTATTTTAATACTTTAAACGTTTCTTATAGAGATAACATCACCCATACATGTGATCAATAAATTTACTACTATCAAATGCTTATGGTTATAATCAGTTCTTCTACTTAAATAAAATAATTTACAACAAATAGTACAAACATTTATAAGAAGTTAAACTATTATAATTTGGAATAAAATAAGAACCATTCGGTGGAATCTATAAATATGTATTTCGATTACCAAGTAATTGTCATCAGTGAAATGATTACATTTCTTTGATTGATATTAAGTGTCGTTTAATTTTATGAATTTCATTTTTGTATTTCGTTCCAATACTAACGATTAAACTTTGAATTGCAATAGAAAACTTTCCATTTCTTAGGTAACATTTATTCCTAATATATTAGTTGGTAACGCTACAACTCTTGTTTCAGGTGCTATTTTGTGGATTATTTCGAAATAGTTATCGAAGGTACTTAAAATTATTTATTCCATAAACGATACTTGCTTGTTATTCGAGAAATGAATTTGAATCAAATCATCTGAGATTATTTTTGATTAAAGTTTCTAACTATATTTTCGTATAGTTTTCATTGTTTTCGTAGATTTTATTAAATTTGAGTGTACTTATTATTCGGTTTAAAATGGATGAAAAAAATATTTTTATTAATATTAAGTTCTAGTTAGCTTCACAAGCTATAAAATAAATAGTATTTACTCATATAGGTATAACAATTAGGTAATTTTTAAAATTACATAGAATGGTAGCAATACAAATATTTTTCTTTGAGGAGCTGAAAACAATATACCTTTGTCTAGTTTGTTTATAGATATTACAACTCCTACGACACTATAATAAACTTTATCAACTTTATTCACCAATTTTTACGAAAATAAATTGGAGTTTTAAACTGATACAGAAATATTATTTGTCCATTCTAGTTATTTATATTAAATGCAGTTCATGTTTTTATGGAATATTTAAGCAATAATCAAACATTCTTTAAAAGTATATAGGTCTAGAAGAATATATCATTATAATAAAATTTAAATTTTTGATAACTCAATATTGACGTTACTTTTTTCTGTTGTGGTGGTAATATTTTCAGTTGTTTCATCTATTTTAAAAGTGCTATAGATAAAGCGTTTTAAGGCATAACGAAAATCGCGAAGATGGTAAGCATATAAGAACGGATTCACCGCTGAATTAAGATGAGATAATGCTATGCAAGTGTTAATCAAGGCAAGGGGTACATAACAATCATGACAAAAAGCTTGGGTTACATTGATTCCAAACAAAGGAAGCCAACAAATTAGAAAGAAGAACACAATTACAGCTAAATTCTTTGTCGCTTTTACTTCTTTTTTCTGGGCAGGTCCAAAAACTCGTAGTATGTTGCTGTTAGTAGATTTTCTTTCACTATTTGGATTTAGTATTTCTGTTTTCTCGATCTAAAAAAAATGAATTTAATGAAGAAAGGCAGTAAATTTAAAATTAAAACTAATATCCATTTACAATAGTTTTACATATTAATATTTTTATGTGTTGATGTGCATACGAGTACTTACTTGTCTCCATATTACAAAGTATATGTGTGTGTAAAATATAATTAGGAATATCGATGGTGTCATTATAACGGAAAAGAATATGAATAAAAGATAGTTCGAGTCGATTATTTTAGTAAAAAGGCATAATTGATGTATTTCTTCGCCACCATTATGCCATCCCATCAACGGTAAAAATCCAATAAGACTTCCTCCAATCCAACAAATCGTGATTATTACTAAAATAAAAAAAAGTTAATAATAAAAAACAAATATTACTTTTCAGAGGAAAATACTTCCAAAAAAATGTTTAAAAAACAAAAAAAATGAAGTATCTTTAGACCCGTTTTACATTTATACTTTTTTATTGTTCTATCAGACAATATATATAATAGTTTCTACCCAACCATTTAAAATCCCAATCAGTACACCGACAATTTGGACAAAAAATGCTTGGTGTAAAATAAAAAAATTCAACGATATTTTGTTAGTAAGAAGTTATAAGTAATGTAATCATTACTTTTAGCCCCCCTTTCTATATACATATATAAAATAAACCCGATTTCCTAAACGAGAACAAAAATGATTGGTTTTCGCCTATAGACTGAATGATATATTAATAGTATCTTTTATCAGTTATATCATACATAGTTATGTAACAATTGCGTCTGTAACTGCAATATATCGTCTAAGGTTAAATTTAGCCTCCTTAATATTAGCACAGGCATACAAGGATATTATATATTTTTAACTTTTAGTTAACATCAGCAGCTTATTATTATTTTTTAAAAATTCACAAAACGCTTCAGTTGTTCCGTTTAAGCATAAATAAATGATCACATTGGTAATAATATCCATATAGCATTGGTTTTCCTTAGCTTTCCTCGAAAATTAAAAAACAAAATAACATAGTATTTAATGAAAAATTGCTAACATGGGGTCGTTTTCTTAAAGTTTGTCATTTGCCAGTTGGCTGTCAATAATTCACGAGTAGCTATTTGTATTTTCTGATTATAATGATGCAAATTCTGTTAAGAACTCTAGTTACAAAACAAAAACTGTTGAAACTTATTTCGAGAAAAAAACTAAACTTTAACAAAGAAGTATAGCTTCTTAGGCTTCTTACGTGCGTTCGTAAGTATAAATGCACTTTTTAAATCCTTTTTCAAGTAGGTAAACTTTTGATAGGATTAATTTTTTACTTTTATTATATATATTGAAGGTTCAATAATAGAAACAATGAAAAAATGAATCAATTAAACTCAAACACATCAAAATCGGTTGAAAAGTTCACACTGTAAGCATTTGCATTTTTTTCAAAGACTACATTTAATTACATATTGTTGTATCTGTACTAAAAATAGTTGTAATAATATATTATATTATTATTTGGATGGTTCTGTTCCATAGTTTATAATAATTTATATTATCCTTATTTTTCTACAACATGCTCGATCGGTTTTCCAACTTCGGCAGATACTAATATAATTCTTTATAACACAATTTAACTGTCGTAGGTATTTGACAGTTAAGTATTGTGTTATAAAGAGTTAAATTAATACCTGACGAAGTCGGGAATTCGATGAAATGTGTTGTACAAAAATAAAAGAAAATCCTAATAATAGAGAATATAAATTATTATATTATATTAACATACGTTGAAGTTAAACCATACATAGACATTATGTAAACATTAAGTTCTTCGCACTATTTTGAGCTTTTGTAAATAGTATAAACTGAAAGTATAAAATAAACTTTGTTTGTTTATAAACAAAAAGTGTTATTATAAACTGCAATGCTAATTATTTCTTAAAATAAATTTCAATCGTAAATGAGTGGATTTTCTGTAAGCCTTAATAGCTTTTTATTATATTAAGGTTACGATTAAAAATAAATAGCTGATTACTTTAAGTGACTTATTGTATTGTTGCGTTTGTATATATACTTTCTATAACTGAATGGAATCGTAAGCCAAGATTTTAAAATTCAAGGAAAGTCAAAAATAAATTGTATGCTCCATAAACATAAACTCTAAACAGTTTGGTCTTTAATTTTTCATAATTTTTTTCTTCCTATGTAATTTTACCTGAAACATTAAATAATTTAATTTTTTGTAATAAAAATATAATTACGTTGTAACTGTAAAATAAGTGTAAAATATACTTTGAAGTTTTATCAAAAGACAATGCATAAGTATAGAATGATTTATATACCGCATCCTGTTGTTTCTTTGGTATTGTAATGCTTAGCTTTTTGGTATCTGGCGTTCTAATATCTATACCAGGGGTGGGAAAACTTAATACTGGTATGATCGATAATGATTTTTCTTGATTACACGCGCGATTGACTTTGAAAAATGAGTTAAATTAAAAACAAATACATATTTAAGAGTTTTAATTGGGGTAAAAATGGTCTATTTTCAACAATTTTTTTTCATATAAAAATTTAAAATATTTTATTGAAATTTCTTCAAAATCTTAAACATACACATTTGATAAAGAATTTTTGAAATTTTCGTAGAAAAATATTTAAAACTCCGTCATTGCGACGTCATTTCCGGTGACCCATCGGAAAAAAGATGTGCCCGCGTTGACAGCAGAACTCATTCGTGGAAATAAGTGAAAAAAAGTATATTAGTTAAGGCTGTTTAGACCTTAAACTAGATTTTGGACTAAGGAAAAAAAGTGAAAAATGTATATTTGGTAAACATTTTACAAAAAATGCAAATTTCGGTGAAATTTACTTTATATTTTTTTATATAGTTGTAATTGAAAAAAAAATCGCTGTCCAAGTCTTTATGAATTGTATGTCAATGACCTTTGTAAAATTTCATCAAAATCGGTTGAATAGTTCTCGAGAAGTCTAGACAACGAATTTTGAAAACACAGCTTCGAGAAAAAGAAGATAATATACGAGCACCTGCACCAACATACCTGCGGTATGTTGAGCTCCTCAAGGCTGTATTTCCGAAATTATTACTCGAATCAACTTGAAAATTTAGGATAATATAGATACTAGAGATGTAAAAATTAATAAAATAATTTAAAAAAAGATTTATGAAGCCGTGAAACCTATGTAATCTCTTAAAGAGAAAATGAATAAAAGGAAATATTAGAAAGCACTATTTGGAAATCAGTAATATCCATTGTAGAATAGATGCGTGTTTAATTTTAAATTCAACTTTCATTGCCTGTTAAATTTTTTATAACATAATTTCAACTAAAAGAATTGAAATTTACCCAAAACGTTAAAAAAGCTTAAAATGCCTGAGATCGACCGTTTGCCCACCCTTGATCTATAGTAAAGCTTAAATAATAAAAAAAATTAAAGTAGCACATTTTATGAGCTTTGACACCTGGGCCACTTAAATATTTTTGTTGTTCCAGATTATTACGCCTAAATATTTCCAAAAGTATAAATAAAACGCCTTAAATGATCACATTGATTATATTTCATTTAAATATGCCTTCTTTAAATAAAAGTTCTTTCATAAATGGAAGAAAAAAGTTATATTTAAAGCAGCAGTAAAGAAATGTTACAAAAAATAAACTTACGAATTGCAGTCTTTGTACGTGCTGTCCGAGAGTATTCCAGAGGATATAAAATTGCCCAATATCTATCAATAGACACAGCCAATAAACACAATATCGAAATAACACATAAAACAATGAGTAACGACAGTGTTATTAAACAAGCGTACAAATTCGTGGGCAATCCGATAGAAGATAATACTGCGAACGGAATTCCCAGTAATCCGATTAGAAAATCAGCGATTGCTAAAGCCATGATATAGTAGTTTGTTCTTCGGCGAAGTTTTTTTTCATGGAAAAATACATAGATAATCATAGCGTTGCCCAATACAGCTGTGATCGCGACACATAATTCAAATATCGTATAGGGAATATCGAGTAGCTCCCAAGGGTTGTCCGGAGCAATCCACTGAGTAAAATTGCTTGACTCATTCATTTTATTGTTATACAATTATTTTTACAATTTTGATTGATTTTCCGATAATTTTCCTTTGTTTTTTATTCTTATTATGATTCACAATTAAAATTCACTATTTTATACTACAAATTATGTTTAGATAGAAACTAAGTATATTGTTAAATTAAAATTAAAATATTTATCAAAATTGTATAATGTTATTGTAGTGACCAGTTAGATGACTATACGAAGAATGCATTTGGACAAAAAATTATAGTTACGATAAATTAAGGATAAACCAAAATGATAAGTGTCAGGGGAATTCCATTATGGTCGACGGACATTTATCGGAAATAGTGACAAATACAAAGTTTATTGTTAATTAGTTGATTAAACAGAGGATGCTGAACTTTTCTTGATTTTCATTGAAAAATAAGCACTACATTTTTACTTTCCACTTCATTCTTTGCTCTCATTTAATTATAAACTACAATGTGTTATCGTTGCAAATTATTTCAAACACTTCAACGATATGTTGGCTTCTAAATTTTTGATAATAGTTTTTATGTTTCAATTTAAATTAAAATGAATTTGATGCATTCGTTTTTATATTATCTAATGTTTTTATAATTGAAACTGAATCTTTTTTAAATTTGATTGGTCAGCATATTTATTACATCAGTACCTACTGATGCATAGATACTTGGGGGGTAAGATGAATTTAAGAAAAAAAATAATTAAATTTAGCAAAGAAACAACGTATTTTGTTGTCATATCATAAAATAATTATGTATAATTAAAACAAAAATATGAATTTATATTGAGACTGGACATTTTTAAAATAGTAGATATCCAAATATTATAGTTTTAGTCATTATGAATATATATAAAAACATTTTTATTTTAATAAATTATTTGTAACCTTAAAAGCGACCAATAAAAAAAAACTGGGAAAATCGTCAACAAAAAATGGGTTAAACTTCAAAACAGTATAATTTTGTACCATCTATAACCAATGTTTCTAGTTACTTATATACTTATATAGGTACTTACGCTCATATAAAGAGTCGATGTTAAAGCCGGTCCAGCGTTTTGCACAATCTTTTGTGTGCACAATTCAACACTTTGCAGATAAAACGTTGCGTGTAGATTGGAAAATGTGCAGTTTTGAATCCGGCACGTTTTTGACGGCACAGTTGCAGCGATAATTGAATTAAAGAGCATAGATGTCCATGAACTGTGCGGACAAGTCGGTGCGTTCAGACGGTAGCACCATTTTTCGATTCATTTTTTTCTCAGTTTAAACTTTAAAGTATTACTGTTCTCATACAATTATTTTTTTGATATGATATGCGCTATTACTAGTTCCAATAAATATAAGAATACATAAGAATACGTGTTTATGTCCAATCTCAAGTAGTTTCGCCAATCATAAGGTTTGTAGCGGCTCGGTCTCAATAATCAAATAAAGATTATTGTAACACAGAAATTAAATTCCTGGCTTCCAATTGCCCCAAAATTTTCAACTAACCAACATAGGAAAGGACAATATTAGTAAGGCCTAAAACAAGAGAGATCAGTGGGGATTCCATAGGGCTCTTAATTTTCACCATCTCTCATCAACATATATTGCCAAAACATTCCACTAATGATAATATTCTTACGGTTCAATATGCAGATGATATTGAATTTCTGCAAATCTCTAGGATCATCCGAAGCTACACTACGGAACTCAACAAATTCATTCTGTTAGTACTCGATTGGTATTAGAAGTGGAGATTCGACATCAACCCAACTAAATCCATCACCTTCTCTCGCCGTATGCGTAAGCCTCCTAAGCTCATCGTGAACGGACACTCCATCAACTGGAGCAAGACTATTGATGCCTTAGTTAGTCCGAAGCACGTCTTCGACAACCCAAAGGTTTCTCAGATCACTAAGAAGCGAGTCTTCAATGCCATCATCAAAAGTATTTACACCTATACCATTCCTATGTGGGGCTCCGCCAGCCCAAACATGATCCAAAAGCTGAACAACACATATATGCGGGGACTGTGCTCCATCTTAGACTTTCCATGGTTTGCTCGTAACAAATAAAACCTCCTGGAACCAAACTTCCCTCTATTCCCGAGGCATTCCTCTCTATTTCAAATGCAAGAAAATCAACCGTCTTAGAAAGCCTAGCCTTCTGATTTCCTAAATATCTTGATTTTGTCTAGCTTCGCCTGGTGCCATTTATTTTGCCTCTGCTGTCAGTGTCCTGCAAATCCTTTGCTGGAAGTTCTTCATCACTTGGCTTATAACCTAAATGGTTGGTAACTAATAAGGTGGGAGTTTTAGTAGGTAGGCGCTGTATGCGAATCCGACATTACCATATACGATTGACGTATACATTTTGCTCTGTAGGGGCATTTTAAGTTTCTTTTATTATGACTTACCGTATATTTAACATTCTAACCCCTCTTCCTTAAAATTGGCATTCTATTGTCTGTCGATAGAAGAATTTCAAAGGGTACTCGCTCATTAATGTATTTATTTGTGAATACGTATTTCGGATTTTCAGGTTTACAATTTGTGCGAACCAAAAAACTTTATGCTCACTTATAAACTTAACTTAGCCTTTTTCAGATATACCTATCTCCCTGAGTTTAAAATTTTAAGCAGACCCTTAGTGATACCCTTAGTTATTGTTTCAAATAGTAAACTAACTTTGTTTTATATTAAGTGATAAAAACATTTCGTCTTTAACGGCACTTTGACTATGAAATTTGAAATTTCGATTGTTAGACGTTATCACGTACAAACTTTGCCACTATTTTTGACTCTTTTAGGGGAGGAATTTTCAAAAACTCTTTCTTATTATATATCTGCATCGTATAAGGTAAACACTTTCCAAATTTTATCGACACAAATGTGCACTTATATTTGAAAATACAAATGTACAGAATTACAAAATGTAATAAAATTACAGAATGTACAAAATTAAAATGTACAGATAGCGTAAGAATTTTATATATTAGTATAGATATTTCTTAAAACAAACGATTAATCGTTATAGTGGAAGCTGCTAGCTATCTAAATTACACCCTTTTGTTAGAATGTATAAACTCATTACTGGTATAAAGTATAAAAATTACATACTTGCAAAGATATTTTGTGTAAGGGTTTTCAATCAAGGAATATACGTAATAGTACTCAGAACTGAATTATAGTCAGTATACCTATAAAACGTTTTTCAGAAGAATTTTCATCAAGCGAGAATAACAATGAATAACAGATCCCAACTTGGTTTATAAAAATCAATATAAAATTTATCAAAGTGAAAAAAACGGAATTGTCAAATATGATGATAATTCAATTAGTACATGATATTTCAAAATTTATCAACATTGATATAAATTTTAGTTCTAGTCATTGTTTTTCATATAGGGTCAGTTACGATACTAGAGTTTATTGTTATTATTAATAGTAGCAACACTTTCTCCTTTAAAACATTAACAAAATGAAATTGGTTTTAAAAATTGCTTTCGTTTTAGCCCTTCTGGGAGCAGCTATCGATGCTTTCAAACATTCTCAGGTAAGTCTTTTTATTTTCCACTAAAAAAATGATAAGATTTTTCTCTATACTAGGAATTGTTCCAAGAATTTATTCGAAAATATGGTCGTCAATATAAATCGTTAGCAGAACATCAGATGCGTTATGAAGCTTTCGTGAAAAATCTAGAAAGATCCAAGCAACTACAAGAAACCGAACAAGGAAGTGCCATTTACGGAGTTAATAAATTCTCTGATTTTACCGATAACGAGTTTCGTGCATTAACAGGCTTATTACCAAGTCCTAAACATCATTTTGTGGTTCCTAAGCCTTCACCCTGGCCAGCTTCTATTCCAGATAGTTTTGATTGGAGATCAGAAAACGTTGTTACTGAAATCAAAAATCAGGATCCTTGCGGAAATTGTTGGGCATTTTCAGCTGTTGGTAAATGCAATGAAGTATAGTTATTTAATAGATTTGTTCCACTAAATTATTTTTTTTAGCCAATATTGAAGGGCAATACGCAATCAAATATGGAAATCTTGTTTCATTCTCAGAACAAGAGTTAACTGATTGTGATAATGGTGATGGGCATTGCAATGGTGGTGGTTGGCCATATAATGCCTACCAGTATGTTCTCTTAATATGTTATGTTGCTTTATAATTTCTGAAATTATATTAAACACGTTTAAAACCATAACATGATTTCAGGGCAATCATAAACTTAGGAGGTCTAGAATCTGAAGCAGATTACCCTTACCTTGGTAAAAACGAACAATGCAAATTTGATCCTTCGAAAGTGGTAGTGCAGTTAAGTGGTGCACTTAATTTAACCCATGACGAAACGGAATTGGCTGATTGGTTATATAACAATGGTCCTATTAGTGTCCTTATCAACTCAGAACTCTTCCTCACTTATACTGAAGGAGTTATAAATAATGACAATTGCAAAGGAGGCATATATTTGGATCATGCTGTTACTCTAATTGGATATGGCACTGAAATCCGTAAGACTAACATTCACGAACCTTGCTCTCTTTAATTTTATTGCTTTTTTTGTTTTCAGACCTCGATTATTGGATCATCAAAAATTCATGGGGTGCAGATTGGGGTGAAGGAGGATACGTCCGTGTAGCTCGAGGTGTTGACATGTGTGGGGTCGCTGAAGTACCTACCAGCGCTATCGTTGCTTAGCTTAGTGTTCAATTTTTTCATAATTATGGTTTATACTATTAATTCAGAATAAACTGTTTGTAACCGTTGCTAGCCGACACCCTCGACTTCGTTAGCGTGTTACAATATATGCATTATAAATATTATTGAATAGTTGAATTGACTTTCGACAAATACATACTTTGATTATTTCAATTTTCCATTCTTAAATAAAAATAATGTCTATATTAATAGTATCAGGATCACGGGTAATTGGAGATACAGCTAAATTAATTTAAACAATTATTGATTTGCAACGTTTCGTCTTTATTATTAAGACTTTATCAGGCTCTTAATAATAAAGACGAAACGTTACAAATCAATAAAAATTGTAATTTATTACATCCTGCGCTTGTTATTGAAAGTGTATTAATGATAACAGCCATAGTAAAGGATGGATCCAAATTGGACTAATAGAATCCAATTTATCGAACCTTCAATATACAGATAGAGAAAAATTGTGTTTTATATATGAGATGCTTAAAGCTAAAGTGGTGTGTAAGTCATATTATAGCGATTTGGAGATGTAATAACTTTTATCCAAATGGCTGTCGAATAACCATACGAAGTTTTCGCCAGCTATCTACCGGCATAGTAATGAAGCTTTAACCAGCTTTAACTTACTTCACTTTTCTAATAAACAGTTAATTGTCGAATGAATCGTTTCTGCTGATTAAAGCAGAAAATTAAAATTAAAAATTATGATTATGATTTACACCACTTCGGCTCATAAAGTATAAATATAAAGTATAATATATAAAAATATAGTATGGATTTATAGCATATTTGTATGGCATAATATAGGGCACTGGTTCTTAATCTGGGATCAATCGAACCCTAGAGGTTCGGTGAGTCAGTCTCGCGGGTTCAGCTGGTTCTTAATGGCTATGTTCATTTTGAGCCCCTATGTATTAATATATACCTATGTGACCTATGTTTTGAATTTGAAAAAAACATATTTTATTTTTCCAATTAAGAAGGATACGATGAATGCGCATATGAAATTGATGAGGATCAGTACCTCTAATAAGTTTAAGAACCACTGATATAAAGTATCAAGAGATATCAAATACTTTGAAAAAGTATCTGAAGTTACTTTGGGGATCTAGTTACTTTTGAAAAGAATACTTATCTCAAGTATTAAGATCTTTAGTATTCTTATAACTTAAATACTTTTCTTTTAATTACTTTTGAAATATTTAAAAAGTTACTTTTTAGTTACTTTTTATAAAATATATGTAATTTCGTTACGAGTTAAAGGTAAAATTCTTAAATAATCTGATTATGTATTTCTTATCTTTATTGACTTAGGAAAAAGTTCTTTAAAGTAACTGAGATACTTTTTTCTGACAGCTTTAAGTATATATTGTAAACAGCTCATTTCAACAATTGAGTGATTTTTGAAATCTGTTATTATTAACGTTTAGAATGCTTCCTAAAATGTATTTTCATCTTGGTTTATATTTTATATTTTCATTTGTATTTCCAATATTGCCGGGTATTTTTAATTTTCTCTACTTACAGCTATTTCTGGCTATTATCAACTATTTAAGGATAGTTACGCAACAAAACATCGAAATATGTAACAACAGTAAGGGAAAGTTTATTTATTTAAATTACATTTCTCTTCTAAAAAAAAAATCCCATACAAAATTCAAATTTCATAACCGTTCTTTAATCCTTAAGTAGTTTTCAATTTATGAAGCGTCAAGGTTGCCAAACTTTTTTAATAATCGACCCTTTTTTTACTCACATAATTTATACACCTCATTTATACTCACCTATTTATACCTATATTTATTACCAATACACCTATTTTTTGGTAAAAATTAATGTTAAAGCAGTTATAAATTATTCAAGAAATTTATATATACAGTTAAGTTTGTGTTATTCGTAAATTAAGAATTGATTTTCTTCGACCCTCAACCGATCTTCTAGATCAAATCAAGCCCCCTAATAGTATTAAATCGACTCCAAGGGGTCTATATCGACTACTTTAGCGACCTCTGATGTAGAGGAAAGTGTGAATTAATTTACATAGGTCATCATAGTCAATTAGTGAATTTTACAACCTAGACTGAATTTCGGTATCAGTCTCAGTTTCGGCTGAAACCAAAACTTCCATACAAGGTCATGCTTTCGTAGGAAAAAATGTTAATCATTATTAGGTAGTTTTTACTTTTAAACCCTATAGGTATTTTTTATTCATTTAGTCTCTTATATTTGAGTTAATCATTACTTAACATACTATTATCATTTATCACTTCTTATTTCAAATAAAGTATTTATGCCAAGGGAATGATTTGAAAGAAATGCATTTAATATATATTTTTATTAGTTAGGAAAAGTTAATTAGTTAACAGTTTAACTTTTAATAGACAATTAGTAACGAATACTATAACATAAAAAAAGTTACAAAACGAAATTCTTTTTTATCTTATATGCTTAGGCACACAAAACAGAAAGCGCTTTTTTTACATCTCAAAAAAACAATTTCTTCTAAACATTGGCCACTTTCTCTTAAGCTGAAAAAAAAATTATAGAAAATATTTAAAATAATTTTAATGACCTAATAGACTTTATCAGCATTCATAATTGAAGGATCTAATGTTATAAGAGAAAAACAATATTTCAACATTTTCATCTCACGAATTCAGTTTCGGTCGTAGTTTCAGCTTGACGATAACCGAAACCGAAACTGTTTTTTTTTGCCAAAACTACGCCTTTTGTCGATACAAATAAAAACATATAATAGCTCACTACAATTACATTTTTTCTTACTTTTCAATCACAAGAGGTGCAACAAAGAGTAGAAATGTTTATTTTTTAAATCTTTTGGATATTCATATAGTCATAGATACATGTGAACACTTAACAAGGCATTTTTGAGATATTGGCCTTATTTTTATTTAAGAATAAAAATTTGGGGAATTGAAATACTCAAGATATTAATTGCCAAAAGTCAATTAAACTATTCAATAATATTTTTAACCAATATATCATAATACGGTAATGAAATCACAGGTATCGGCTAGTATCAACAATAATCAGTTTATTCAGAATTAATGGTATAAATCATAGTTATATGAAGAAAATGAACAATAAGTTAAGCAACGATAGCGCTGGTAGGTACCTCAGCGACTCCGCACATATCAACTCCTCGAGCTACACGGACGTACCCTTCTTCACCGTAATCTGTACCCCATGAATTTTTGATGATCCAATAATCGAGGTCTGAAAACAAAAATTGCAATAAAATTAAAAGGATCTAGATTCGTCAATGTTGGTCTTACTGTTTTCAGTGCCATATCCAACTATAGCGACAGAATGATCCAAATATATGCCTCCTTTGCATTTGTCATAATTAATAATTCCATTAATATAATAGAGGAAGGGTTGTGAGTTGACAACTACACTAATAGGACCATTATTATACAACCAATCAGCCAATTCCGTTTCGTCTTGGGTTAAGTTGAGTGCGCTACTTAATTGCACTACCACTTTCGAAGGATCAAATTTGCATTGATCGTCTATACCCAGGTAAGGGTAATCTGCTTCAGATTCTATACCACCCAAGTTTATTACTGACCTGTAATCATATTACGGTTTTTAATATAATTTCATTAAATGCAAAGAGATCATACTGGTAGGCTTTATACGGCCATTCAAAGCCATCACAATGCCTATCAACATTGTCACAATCAATTAGTTCTTGTTCTGAGAATGAAACGAGATTTCCATATTTAATTGCGTATTGCCCTTCAATATTGGCTAAAAAATAATTTAGTTGAGCAAATGTTGGAAAAAGTAACATTTTGTTATATCTACCAACAGCTGAAAATACTCCACTATTTCCGCAAGAATCTTGATCTTTGACTTTAGTAACAACGTTTGCAGATCTCCAATCAAAATAATCGGGAATAGAAGCTGGCCAGGGTGAAGGTTTGGGAACCACAAAATGATGTTTAGGACTTGATAATAAGCCTTTTAATGCACGAAACTCGTTATCGGTAAAATCAGAGAATTTATTAACTCCGTAAATGGCGCTTCCTTGTTCGGTTTCTTGTAGTTGCTTGGATCTTCCTAGATTTTTTACGAAAGCTTCATAACGCATCTGATGTTCTGCTAACGATTTATATTGACGACCATATTTTCGAATGAATTCTTGGAACAATTCCTAGTATAGAGAAAAATCTTATCATTTTTTTAGTGGAAAATAAAAAGACTTACCTGAGAATGTTCGAAAGCATCGATAGCTGCTCCCAGAAGGGCTAAAACGAAAGCAATTTTTAAAACCAATTTCATTTTGTTAATATTCTTAAGGATTTTTTTTTAAAAAAAAAATGTTAATATAGTAAGTGAATCCTATATGAAAAACTGAAAAAAATAACCCAAATTAAGCTTTATATCAATGTTGATAAAATTCGAATTATCATTTACTAATTGAATTATCATCATATTTTACAAATGAGTTATTTTTATATCGAAAAATTTTATGATAATTATGATAAATCCATTAAAAAGTTTTTTTGATATTATTTAAATATGATCAAAAATTCTTGATATACGTATATCTAATATTTTTTATATTTCGGTTATGACTATTGTTATCTATATTACTTGGCCTAATATCCCTTTACAAAATGTCTTGGTAAGTTTGTAATCATTATACCTATACCAGTGATGCCGGTAGGTACAATATACATTCCAATAAAGAGGTGCGAGCTGTAGATGCTACCCTGAAAAATCGTTTTCACTGTATTAATACACTTTTGTTTTTACGAGATATAATAATATAGTTACGCTTTTAACTTGTATTTATATTAACGGGTTCGTTTGAATTTGTGTTTCAGGACATGCGACAATTACAAATTCATTTCATCATCCAAAAGTTTCTTTTTTTCATACTACACACTTATTTAATTATTTACAACAATCGTTTATCTCTACATTTAACTTATTACTGATTGTAACTGACTTATAATTGATTTATATCTGATTTATAACTGATTGTCCTTCAACTGTAGTCAACTTCGTTTATTGTGACTCAGACATATTCGAGAAGATACAACCTCCAGATTGTTCCATTTCTGGCATATTCGATCCTAATTTTTATTGTCTATCCTTTTTTATCTTAAATCAAAAACCTTCCAAGAAACTTCTGGAACATCTTTCATCTCATTATGCCTGATCGCTCCCTCTGTTTTTATTTTCATGGTTCGATGAGAATACTGGAGTTCGCTAGATGCAAGGCTTATGCACATATAACATGGACATATATACTTAAATCGCCGAAATTTTACAGTGTATTACTCAGAGATAGTCCTATAATGGTATAAACTTATAAAGGTAAACTTATAATGTGTTGGTGTACACAAAGCATGCAAATGCAAGTCAGCGTACATTGTTGGTACACTCTGGATCAGAGAGTTGAAAAACTCACCCAAAATTTTGAGTCTAGGTTTTGAATAGCAAAAGTAATTTTTGTGCACCTTTTCTGGCCAAGAAAAGCCTCACGATAAGAAAGAGCTTTGTATCCTATTAGCTGGTTGCCTCGACTACGTCTGCGTGGTGTTTGTGTTGGTAATATTTTTTTTAGATTTGCTGTTTGTCGTGGTGTATAGAAATTTTAATTAAGTTATATATGTAATTTTTTCGAAAAATATATTTATAAAAAAAATCAGCTTTAACATCTTTAAAAAGACACAATTAATAAACTTTTGCTTTAAAAAAAGTCGTTAGTGATTTTTAACTAACTTTTAAAGAAATAAACGTTGGCATTCTACAGGATTATGTAAATTGATAATGCGTATGTCATACGTCGACCTATTGTAAGTCAAATTATTGGCAAATCAATCAATTATGCATAAATAAAAGTCTGAAGTTGAAATATGATTTTACACAAACATAAATTTCGAAAATGCGTAATAATATTGGATTTCAATATACTTAAGAATTGTATCTTTCCTTTAATTTGTAGATTTATAAGTAAAATAAATTAAATTTTCATACATAATATTAACGACAATAAAGTAATCGGAGAAACTGGCGCTGAAGATATATGTTCCTCAGCAGCAATTTTCATGTTGACTGCAGTCGGAAGAGCTGTAACTGTATAGTTTCACTTTCCTTCTACTTTCAAGCGAAGTTAATGATTTGATTGTTTTTTCCATAGTTAGTTAAGAATTATTTATATATTTTTTGTTCTTGAATTTTTTTTTTCCTTTTTTTTTCGTTTTGTACAACACGTTTCATCAGTTTCCGAACTTCTTCAGGTACTAATTAGATAATAATACTTCTTAATAACCCCAGTTTAACAGTCAATTACCTGTGATCTTACCTAGGTAATTGCAATTATAAAGCTTGTTACGACGTATCTCAGTCGTAATAATTTGATACTTAATTCCAATTTAATTATTTAATCTCAAAATCGAATTGAATATACACAATTTAAATTTTAGTTTCAGTCGTTTTATTCATCATGTTTTTTATTTTTATTTGACACGTATCTCACTAATGTTTTTCTTCATCCAATGGTCCTCTTTATCTAAGATGGTAATTTCATTAAACATAAACTGATAGCCCTAATAAAAATAGTGAAATGATAAAGCTAATAATAATTTGTTTTATTTCATTCAACAGTTAAGCTTTAACATCCAACAATTAATAACATTTTGTATCTTAAAACTTAAAATTGTTAATGTTCCTAAACAAGTTATTTAGTTACAAATAAATATTAATAAACTTTTATATTTTGTTCCTAAGATATGTTCCTCATAAACAATTATAAATATGTAATAATTCTATTTTCCACCCATTATTATTACACTGCATTATTTGTTTTTAAATCGAAGCAATTCGTTAGGTCTGAATACACCTTTTTCCGTGATAATTCCTGTTATTAAGTCATTAGGTGTAACATCAAACGCTGGATTCCAACAACGAATACCTATAATACATTAAAATTTAGTATTTAAACAATTTCAATATTTCTATCGAATAATTAATACCGTTTGCTGCAATACGCTGTCCTCCAATATGAGTCATTTCATGTTCCGGACGTTCTTCAATGACAATCTGTTCTCCACTTGGAATGTTAAAATCGATAGAAGTAAATGGGGCGCATACATAAAATGCAACATTATGATATTTTGCCAACACTGAAATTTGATAAGTTCCAATTTTGTTTGCTGTGTCTCCATTAGCAGCGACCTACAATTACCCTTAATTTATATAAAATATGTATTCACTAAAATTCAAAAAAGAGATTACACGATCAGCTCCAACCACTACAGCTGTTATATTTCTTTGACGCATTAATGCAGCGACCATACTGTCCACTATCAAGGTAGCCGGAATTTTTTCATAAACAAGTTCGTAAGCCGTTAATCTAGCGCCTTGATTGTACGGTCTTGTTTCGGTACAATAGACATGTTCTATAAAATATATAAGTGTGACTTTATTTATTTTTTTTTTTTGATACAAGTATCAACCTAATCGTTTTCTTTGATGTAAACTTCTTATGACTCCAAGAGCTGTTCCATATCCAGCTGTAGCTAACGATCCCGTATTACAGTGTGTTAATACTCGCACTGAAGTTTCCGATGAAAGATTGCGTAAAATATCTTCAGCGCCAGCTTCTCCGATTGCTTTATTGTCGTTAATATCTTTTATTAACATTTCTTCTATTTTACTTATAAACCTAAAAATTAAAGGAAAAATTCAAATTTTTAATTATGTTTAATATTGAAGTTCTGAATTAATGCCTTGATTTTAATTCCTCCACTGTTAAGTTCTCATTTTTTTGTAATGCGGTGCAAAATGCGATAAGTTCATCAGTAGCAATTTTCATGTTGACTGCAGTTGGACGAGCTGTAATTAAGTAGTTTAACTTTTCTTCTATTTTCTGGCATAGTTCTATTTTGTTGGAATAATTTGTTTTATTTAATTCAACTGCTAAACTTAAACATCCAACAATAGCGATCGCAGGAGCTCCACGAACCTATGCAACAATTATTTGTAACAATTAAAAAATATTTATTAAAATACGACAAAATTTCCTTTTTTCTTTCCAAGTTTGGTTAAGTTTTAAAAGATGCCTTTGAAAATATTTTCCGATAGCAATTATAAATTAGTAATTTAGTAGTTGCTCATTATTTTATACCTCATAAGTATAATATGGGAAAACTGTTTTTGTTTTCTCTGTTTGTATAAATGCCCAACGAGGTATTATACAAAGAACATACAAACATTTTTTTTAAATGAGTGCTCTACAAAAAGGTCTTTGTATTTTTCGTTGATAAATTCACTTTTATGAAAATTTTCCAAACTTTCTAGCTATGCTATTATACAGTACATTGTAGTAGATGAGGGGGTAGACTTATAATGCTATCACTGTTTATATTATAGTCAATTCTAAACTTGAATGTTAAGCAACCAAAGAAATTGTTGTTATTAAAGTTTTAGTACCCTTGATATTGCTATATTTATACTATTTATGTTGACTGTTTAAAGAAATTCAGCAATAATGAAATTTATGCACAAGATTTAATTATTTAAATGACACTTCACTCTTATTTATTTACAATCCAACAATAGTTAAATTAACTGTTATGTTTGATTTATTTTTACCGTTCAATTCAGTATACAAAATTGTACTTTATAGTTTGTACCTGGCCATCAACCTCCTTATATAAGAACTCAGGTATGTTGCGAGAATGTTCTGGAATCTATGGACGCGAGAAATTTCCCTTTCTCGTGTTTTCAATTTCTAAAAAATACCACCCTTATGTTTTCTGACTAATTTTTTATCTTTAATTATTTATACGACTAACAATGGGATAAAAAAAAATCTTTCTTTGGCTTGACGGTGGGTTCTTCTTATCGTAATAATTATAATGCTGCAAATTCAGTTAAGAACTATTAAGAACTTTAGCTACAAGAACGGTTGAAACTTATTTCCAGAAAAAAAAAACTAAACTTTTACAAAGAAGTATAACTTTTTACGTGCAAACGTAAAAATGTGTACTTTATAAGTACACATATACTTTTTTTTTAAATTTTATAATAATCGTCCTACATCAAACCCTTATTGTAGCTAAAACCCATTAAGCCATTGCTGTCTGCATTACTTCTAAACTTGGGTAAAAGTTTTATCAAACGTAAAGCATTGGTAATCCAACTGGACGCCGTTCAATTTTTAAACATAACAACTTGTTTTGTGAAATAGCTAACAATTTTGTAAAATTTACTGTCCATTTACATACTGAATTTACAATTCATCTGCGACATGTACAGTATGACCACTATGGCACTGATCTTTAATACAATTGTTTTGTAAAAACTAATCAAGTATGGTAAATATAATGAACAAAAGTTTATCAAACAAGGTCAAATAAAAAACAATAACAAATAAAAACACAGATCTTTTATGGCCAAAATCAGCTAAAAGTAAAACATTGTCTTAAAGCAGATTGTCAGTATTAAGGTTTGTCAAATTTTAAATGCCTAAATATATTAATGTGAAAATTTCCTTGCTGGCGAAAACTAAGAATTTCAAAAAAATCAATTTACTGCAATCAAAGATCACGTACAATATTGGTATAGGTGATATCCGGTGTAATGGAAACAAAGAAGTTAGATGAGCAACATTTCAATGTTATTATTAAGCAAGGTTTAAAAATTACACAGGTTGCCCCATTTGAAAAAAAAATACGTCATACGAAGAATTTTGAAATTTGAATCAGTCTGAAGATATATACGAATTTCTTCTGGAAACGTCACGTAGCGCATGAGGCTACCTGTGTATTTTATAAACCTTGATTATTAAGTACTATAATTTTTACACGCTTTTTTTATATCCTAACAAAACATCGAAATTTTTTTGGAACAAGAAAAAACTTTTCACAGATCTTTATGTTACCACTAAAAAGAAAAATAATTTTGCTACATACTTGCATTTGATGAATTGCACTCCAGCCGTCCTTAACATCATCGATTGAAATGTACTTCGTTTCTAAAGGAAGTAATAACTGATCGAGAATTTCTAATTTCTTATTTTCGTACTTAATAGATTGTAACGTCGACATGATTTTACTATTGTGAAGGTACTTTGTTAAACAATTTATTAAACGAGTAGAAGGACAGTTCAATTTATTCCATCTATCACAACACACAACAGTTATAATTCTCCGAATCAATGCGGAAAATCCAAGTTTACAAACGCTATTTATAAACAAGACGAGACGATAAGAAAATTACAATAACCTTGTCTGATTACATTAGTTTCCTTCAAATTTGCTAGTTGGTGGTTGAAAAAATCAAATTTACCAAACAAAATGTAATTAAGTTTAATTATTTAAAGTAAAATATTTTTTTCAATACACTTTTACATAATAATTGATCAAAAATAAACATGCAGCAATTCTCATATCTTATTTATAAAATTACATGAAAGTTTCAAAATAGTAATGTATATCGATGTGTGAGTGTGTTTCTTCTAGATTAGATGATTGTATGTATTTATAAGCATTGAGCGGTTTAACATTATTTGATATAACTTCCATTATTTAACACGAAGATAAAAAAATCGTGGAAAGATATCTTCTATATTTATTTTGTATTATTATTATTTAATAAATTTGTTATTAAAAAAAATAATGAAATGAATATTAATTTCAAGTTAAGGAAAATAAGATGGTCTGAAATCATTTTTAAATTTTGCGTAGTTATACTTATAGAACAAAAAGAAGCTTAAAAATCCAAACCAATAATAAAAATCAAATGTTTGAGTTAATGCTAAGAGCTATTTCACACTCATACATTTTTTTTTGTGTTATCGAGAATAGAAAACAAACTTACAAGAGTGAAATGGCTCTTATAATTACATTTGTGTTGGAATCTCCATAATTCGAATCCCAAAGGACAACTCGTTTATTTGAAATATAGAAGTAATTGAATTTTGGAGGTATTTGAATTATGAAGTAACTTCGTATGTAATGAAATTAAAGGGATTAATGGAAAGGGAAAACGGACTACGAAAGGGAAAACGCTTGCATAAAATTAAAAAAGAAAATCTTTTAAAAAATTCGAATTGTAACTAACTATTATTTTAACTAAATATTACAAATAAACAAAGAATAAAAAATTAATAAAATCATAGAATAAAGAGACATTAAATGATTTCTTAATGCTTCTAATTGATCCGTTTTGTCTTACTCTTAAGGCTAAATTCTAATTTATATAGTAAACTGTTTCCCTAATTCAGGTTCGTATTTATTTACACGTTTCTATTGTTAATTGTTACGATCTATACTGTCGTAAATTTTCATGTGTCTCGTATTTCCACTAAACAAAGTTAAAAAAAATCTTAAATTTCCCATAATTTAAAATATTATTTAAAAATAATTAGAAAACCTGCAAAATTATAACAGAAATAGGAAACTTAATTACTCTAGATCTAGAAAAAAATTGATAATTGAAAGTTATTTATCAAATGATATTCGCCACCCAGATTCCAAATAATAAAATATCTTAAATTTTCCCTCATATTTAAGTTCTTCATAATAGATTCATAAATTCGTTTTTATGAACTTATCGAAAAATTTTAAACTCTTCTCATTTTTCGCATGTGAAAAATGACGTTAATGGCTTTGTTAAACTCAGTTTTGTTAAACTGTTTTGTTAAACTGCTTAAAAAACAATTTTGTTAAACTCTTAAAGTTTCCATTAGTTATGATGACAACTTTCGAAAAACTATCCTGTAATCTTCGCTAGATCTGCCGTAACACAACTGTTCAAAATATGGAAAGACCGCAACATATTAAAAGCTACTAAAATCAGATTGGTTGGTACACTGATTTTTCCTATCTTCTCCTACGCTTCGGAAACGTGGACTATCCGTGTAGCTGATCGGTGACGAATTGTTGCCTTCGAAATGTGGGTCTGGAGGAGAATGCTACGGATCCCATGGACGGCTAAAAGAACTAATGTCTCTGTCTTGAACGAAGTTAAGCCAGTCCAAAGATTCTCTTCACTGCCGTATGGACGAATCCTCAGGTTTTTCGGACATATCACGCGCCACGAGACCATGGAAAAGCTAATGGTACAAGGACGACCTGAAGGGAAAAGAAAACGAGGGCGATCACCGACCCGTTGGACAGAAGTGGTGGAAAAGCTCGTTGATTTGAGTTTCGCGTCCGCAACGCGACAGGCAAAAGAGCGTAATCATTGGAGAAGGACCATCCAACAGGTTCTGAGAAACCTGGAACTCCCCACGTGACAGCCATTTTTTAATCGCCGTACATCGGCAGTGATGTTGGATTAAGAAGAATCTTCGAAAAAGAATTTTTTTTGTAGAATTAACGGACTTAATAGGAAAATTCATCCTAAAACGCTTGGAAGTGTCATGACGTCACCTGTGACATCACGGTTGTAATTCAAACATATACAGACTAGATGGACTAGATACTCATTGAATAATTTTGTATTATTAAGTATAAATTCAAAACTGTATAGGCGATGTGTGGTCCTTTAGCGTAGTAATACATCAATAAAACTTCAAAGGAATTATTGAAATCTTGAAAAATTCAATTAAACCTATAATTTTTAAAAAGTGCATATGATATAATTTTTCTCAAAAAATGCTCACTTTTATTAGCACACAACTTCTTCTATTCTTAAGCCAGGGTATAAAAATTCCTACTCCAAAAATCGTATACTCTCATCGACGATGGACCGAAAAGAAAGTTCTTATAAATTTCTTTTTATTAAGGTTCTTTTTATTTCTTTATATTTCTTTTTAATATTGATGAATTCCACTGTGCCAACATTTTCATTCTCAACTAATGATGGATAAATATTTTCTTGGAATATATTGAAAGCAGAAAACACGTTTTGCCTATCAAACGTATCGTTTTGTTCTATCAATCGTCAAAAAGAATGAAATAGTAATGAAAACAGCAATAATATCAGGCCTCTTGACTTGGCTATTTCCACCACTAGACATCGAAAATGTGGTATTAGGGCTAAATATACGACAAAAAAGTTGAGTGGGTTTTTCAAAAATGGTAAGGCTAAAATTTTTTCTACAAAAGTCAGGAATTTTTTGAAATCTCCTGCACTGGCTATGATCAAAACTACGTCGGTAAAACTGGGCACACACCACCTTCCTTCCACCATCCCAAAAAGAGAAAGGCTTGCCATATAAATTGAGATCGATTTGGTCTTTTTGACTCATCACATAGCGATTACGGAGCGATTCATTAATATTTTTTGACTACTAATAAAATTTGTTTGGCAATCGAAATACGTATCTGGGTAATACGACACTTATACTTTTTGTTTGAACTGTTGGATACATTTATAGTTTACTTTTGTAAATAATATTACTTAATTGAACTCCATTACAATTTAAATAATGTTTATGCAGTACCTACACACTGTTCAAAAACTAACTGGTAGCCGAATGGTCAAGGTAACTGTTCCAAAACGAGTAGTTGTTGGGTTCGATCCTTGTATCGAGAGAATTTTTTATTTTTCTCGATTACGGATTTTTTAACGCTAGAGCCGCTAAAGACCTTACTTGTAATAGAATGATAGAAAATTAAAAATTAAAAAAAAATGTCCAAAGTCAGCGAAAACTGCTAGTTGACTTTAAATGAAGTATGTTTTAATGGTTTGATAGGAAATTTTTGGTTAACTTAATGTAAAATTACTGGTGTTCTTTTGTCTGCCCTGATTTGGGACAACCCGTAATTGTTTGATGAAAATGAAAGTTAAATAACACTTTAATTAACACATTTCAGCATTTTGATAAATATTATTTATTTTATTGACAAATAATATTTAGGTATTTAAATCATCGGCTCAAGTCTCTATTAACATAGTCAAATCAGGTAACGTTGAATTTTTTATTTTGTTTTTTATTCTATTTTTATTCTATTCGCGATTTTTTTTTTTGTTAATTTAATTCTAATACGGAATAATTTTCTCTACTAAGGTTAAATTTTCATTATGGACCGAGTTATTCGCGAATTAAATTAAAAATTAAGCAAAAAATACAATGTTGCCAGATTTGACTGTGATAAAAGGGGCTTAAGTCAAATCATCAATAACACTAAACAGTTTAGAAATTTCTACGAAATCATTTTGATTAAATCAATTTTCAACAAATTAAAAATATACAAATACAAATTTCTATATCAAAATAAACAAGTCTTTACTATATTGTTGCTGACTTAGAACATCAAAAGTTCTAACAATGAGGTTGGAGTGAGACGAAAGATGTTCCAGAATATTGTCCGAGAGACTCAAATTTTGGATAGAAAGAGATAGTAAAAAGAAATCGTTCAAATGTACGAAAACTATATAGAAACTTCCAGAATAAGCAAATTGGTATATAAAAGACAATTGACCGTCGATAATGATCAGGATGAATAGTTACCAGTTACAGTAAAACAGTGACTAATTACAGTTCGAAATAAATCATGGTAACCGTTAAAGTAATTGATATAAAATAAGCAAATACGTGTGTGTAGTGTGAAATAATAAACGTGTGAAATAATAAACGAAATAATAAAATAATTTTTTTGTTCTTATAAATCCTGAAACATAAATCCGAACGAATCTGTCAAAATAAATTAAAGTAAAAACGTAACAATATAATTGTTTTTCTTACATAAACAATAAACTGTTCTTGATAATAGCATTACCTACGTTTTCCAGAGAATAAAATAAGTTCAGAATAATAAGATTTTGCGTATCTACTAAAGTACAATTTTAATTGAAAGAGTATTAATTATTTTACGAGAACTTACATTTCTCTACGCCCAGCTATAGCACAATTTATTTCACCCTTCATTTTCTTTTCTATTAAAATAAATCTTGACTTGTTCTTGATGCAATTTAATTAATTTTGATGTAAGGAGGAAATTAGATATAATTATAACTAAGCTTATAATCTCACAAAATTAATTTTCTTTTTAAGAGAATAAATTAAAAGATAAGAATTTGATTTTTTCGTCTTAAAAAGTAAATATATTGTTGAGAGGTAAATAATAAGAAAAATATGATATTATATAATTATAAAACTATTAAAATATGTTGGGTTTTTCTAAATTTTTTCGAATTATCGTTTAAATCATTTTTCATTTTGTATGTAGGCATGCTTATGACACGTAAATACAACGACAAAAGCTCTCAATGCGTTGGAAACAAAAGCGTTGTAATAATTTTCAAGTGTATATAACTAACGACGAATGTTTGGCGTGTAAATGAAAGATATATTGATATGAACAATCAGCACTGGAGAACTGAACTATATTATTTGAGACTCCGGTTTCAGCTCCAGAGCTATTATTTTTGAACTTAAACTCCAGCTCCGGAGTCAATGTTTAGCTCCGGCTCTGATTCTAATTCCGCTCTAAATTGTTATAACTTATGAGTTAATTTTTTATGATTATAATTCTATATTATAAAACATCAATTTAAATGCCTTAGGTATATAAGCATTGCGATTGGCTTAATGTATGAAGTTTCAATAAAATGAGTTTTAAGTATTAACTGAATTAATTAATTAATAATAATGTACATATGTCCTATGACTCAATTTCTTTCTTGATTACGACGCGTTTCAACAGTTTTTGGCTGTCATCATCAGGTAATGATAATTATAATATTAAAGAAAATTGCGGTTTTTACTTGATAAATTAATAAGTCTATGAGAAAGTGCAGCAGTACTGTGGTTAGCTGAGACCCACCGTCTTGTACAATATACAAGCTGTGGTATTACATTTGGTTAGATAAAAATGAAACGCATACTTTATCTTTGTCACACTCATGAGTACACAGTATAAAGCAGAAAAGGATGATATGTCTAATAATTTATTTTCTAAATACTGCGCATGTCGCGCATGTTCATTTACATCATGTGAGAGATATATATTAAAGTTTCCAATACTGCCAACCTATAAATACGGTAGCATTATCACATTTTCATTATTTTATATAATGTTGAATTATTAATTTAATTGTTATTTTTCAGTTATAATTGTCTTAAAAACATGCTAATGAATGTTTTATTTATGATTTAATCATATTAAAAAACTTTACATTCTTATAACTTATGAGCATCAAATCAATAACATTTTGATTTGTAAAGTTGAAATCAAAGTATGTATATTCAATCCCAAAAGAAGGTTAAACATTTTCTATATTTTTGTTTTTTCTTATTTTGTTTAAATTTTTTGGTGAAATTACCGATTTCTCTTAAGCTATATATTTTTTTTAATATCGACCTATTTATTCGCCTCATGGTATGCTATACGACGTAATTATTCACGAATTTCTATTTTTATGTACTTTTGTCTCCGATTGTATCTCCATAACATTCTTAAACATTAAATTTTTAGAAACTGTAACCAGTTGATGGCTTTAAATGATGACTTTTTGCTAAAATACATATTTTAGCTTCAGGTCTTTTCAGATCTCTCAGTTAGCTTTAACTTTCAGCTCCAGCTCTTCCGTCTCCTCTCTGCGTACAAATATAAAATTCAATTATGATTTAACTTGATTTAATTTCGATTCCACCCATACCCGCCAGTATTTCAAACTTTTATATCAAATTCGGTACGATTTCCGATAGACTATTATTTCGGATACCTCCTAGTTTTGATTATGACTACTAAGTTCCATGATATATCTACTTTCTGATAGGTTCCGTATATCTCTGAACATATGAGTAATATAATTATTTCTAAGAGTCGGTATTTTCACATTTAGATAGTAACATTTATTTGTTAGAAAAACAAATATCTGAGGGATAGATAAGGCATGCATATTTTCACCTAAGAACAATTATATTATATGTGTTGGATAAATATGTCAAGTTTATCTAGCATATATTTTTTTATCTTTTAAGTAACTATCTTAAGGATATAGTCTATCTATCCATGAGTGAAAGTGTCGGCCATTAAAATGATAGTATATTAATAAACAATGTTCATAATAAAGTTAAACTGATTAGTTTAATTCTCCGTTTTGATTAGTTTGATTAGTTTAGTATAATTTTTTTTCTTTAATTTTGGTTGTGTTAATTCTAAGTAATAATTAAAAATATTTTTTTTTAATATTTATAAAATATTTAATTAAAAATAATTTAGTTTTTTAAAATACTTATAAGAATACTTACCAAATGTTTTTCACACTTAATTAAACCATACCACAAAGTTTTAATGATTTACAGGGCACCTGTTGTCAAACATTGATAAAGACAATAGAATTTGATGTACTTTACATTTATAATTTTGATTTCACTTATATTTTTCAACTTAATTAAGAAATAATTCATTCTTATTTCAAATATCTTTCTTAAGTAGTTTTACAAGATAAATAAACTATTCGAGTTTTCAGAAAATAATTTTATTGATACCGAAAACAGATTAAAAATTTGATGTAAGCTTTAAATTCTGGAAGTATATTGAATATTGATAAAAATATATTTGTATTCTTTGGTTTTAAATAATAAACATTTTAATGTACATATTATGGTATATGGCAACTACTGTACCTACTATACAGAAAGTGCTAAAGAATCGTTATGTACAATGTGCAATGTGTATAATGTAGATACATGCATTATGTACTAGGTACAAATCAGAAAAAATATAAACAAATGTATGTTTAGGAATAACATGTAATTATTATAGTATTTATTAAGTATTTAGTATTTATAATTTATATTTGATATAACTATAATTTACACCTACATGATCATGTATCAATCATTAACATTACCTCTTTCTTTTGTTGAGGTAACTAAAATATAAATACATTATTTTTTTTAATACATTTAGATATTTTAATAAGATCCCATGATTAGCTTTCATGCCTTTTCAACAACAATTTCGTATATAATACATTAAAGATACAATTCTTAACATGTTAATAACCCAATTTGGAGGTAAGACTTTCAATAAAATTATATAATTATATATTATATAGAAAATGGTGTTAAATTATCGACACAAATATTTAAAACATCACTTTACATACATTTTATGACTACTAGATAGGTATAACATATATAGTTGCTCTCAGAAACACAAAGTAAACCAAGTAAACACAAATTTTTAAGCCTAAATTTTATATATCCGCACACAAAAATTGCAAAACATTGATCAGCAAAGGACCCAGAGTTTTGACTATAATTAAAATTAAAAATAAGCATAAATTGTATTTAAAATTTCACAAATATTAAAAGCACTACGCAATAAACATGTATAAATTTCGCATTTATTACAACAATAAACACATAAATCCTAATTGTTTATTTTAAATTACAATATATTGGAACAATAAATAGCCAGATATAGATTTAATTATTTAAAAGTATTAGGAATTGGTTTGGTCCAGGATTAGGTATCTATAGAAAAAACAAATTGAAAATTATTTTATGGTTTTAAAACAAGATTTTTACATATTTTTCTAACTTTTTAGCTTATAATTTGAAAAAATAAATTAATTATTTATATCCTAACATTAAAATAAAAAAAAACTAATATTATTTCATGAATGTTTTGGTAAAATGAGGTTTTGGTAAAATAGTAGTTGGTCAATAATTGGTTTAATAATTACTACTTCTTAGAATAGAATAATAATAAATTCTCTCCTGAATACAAAATTTCGCTGCATAGTTTAGGAAAAAAGAACAGAAAGAGTTCACTCGCTATATATCAATTGGTGTTGTTTTTTCTTCAATTTGTTCCGAAAAGTTTTAATATTTAGATCAATAGTTCTTATCCAGGGTTCAATCGAACCCCAGGGGTTAGGTGAGTCAGTCTCGCAGGCTCGGCGAGTTCCTAATGGTTTTGTTCATTTTGTGTGCTTATGTAAAAATAATATATTTCTACAATATACCTTCATTTTGAATTTGAAAAAATCATATTTTCTTTTTCTAATTAAGAAGGGTTCGGTGAATGCGCATATGAAACTGAAGGGGGTCAGTACTTCTAGCGCGGTTAAGAACCAGATTTAGAATACCAATTTCAATAAAGTTGCAACGATTATTTTGTTGCAATATTAAAATTTAATTTTAAAGATATTTTTGGTGTTACGGTTGTATGAAACTAAAAATGACTAGCACATAATTAATTTTCCGTATTTTTTTTTTCAATTTTACCGATCTAATGGCTGTATCCAAGTATATAGGGCACACAGTTGGAAAGAGAATGAATCAGAGTAGTTTTAAAAAGATCCGAATCTTTTAGTTTTTTTTCATATCAAAATTGCAATAGATATTGAAATTTTTTGAAACAATTACGTACCACAAAAAACAAAATCTTGGAATCCAAAAATGTGTTTTTGGATACGAGATGACCAGCTTCTCTTCTGTTTTTTTTGCGATAAACCACGCATTAAATATCAGTATATGGTAAAATGGTCCTTCATAGGAGTGTTTTCGACTGTTTGTGTTCCCAAGGGCTTAAAAGCTTTTAAATTAATACTTAAAAATCCCATTAAAATTTACGTTTTTAATGTCAACTCATTGTCAGATAATCTCCATTGGCACCAAAGTTTCTTCTGGGAATAATATCCGAGGGAAAAAATATTTTTGTTACTTGAAACTTTATATTAGAAGTCGTTGACGAAAAAAAAATAGTAATAATAAAAATTATCTATTTGTTTTAGTAGAGAATTTATCGTTCCACAAGAGTGTTTTTAAATTTTTGCTAAAATTACTGATTCAAAAGTTATTTATGGCTTTTAAAGATTTCTTCAAAGTATATTTTGTTATATTGTTATAACATATTTACAATTTTTATTATGTTAATTATATAATTACAAAATGTACATTGTTCAACAAAATTAATTATTTATTACGATAAATTAAATATATTGTAATACAGTGCAATAAAATACAAAAGATTATTCTTAAGAATTCCTTTATTTAAGGTAAATTCATTACATTAATTTAAAACTTCATTATATCAAAAACTAAAATAGTATTTTATTACCTACCATTTATCGATATTGAAAACCATTCGAAAATAATTTCAAAAATAATCAGTCCCTTTAATATTGTCACTGAGAAACTTTTCGGAAAAATTTATAATATCAGTTTTCATTAAAATTTAGTAGTTTCATCAAAGATTACATTTTATCATCTTTATTAGTACCATTCAAAATTAATACGTAGTGTTGACTTAGGGAAGAGTTTTTTTCATTATTAGTGATATTCATATTAGCTCTAGTAATAGTTAATCACTAATCTAGTACCTAATAATCACTTTAGGCTCTTTCGGTTAAAAATTCTCAAATAAAGCTACAAGAGCTTACAACAGTTTTAAACTGTTCGCAAAAAACTAATGCCAATTTATTGCGACTTATCGCAATTTATTGCAAATTTAATCACTTCTTCTTCTTTAGGTGTCATAACCGTTACGATTGTTGACTATAATGTTTTTATTGGATAGTATATTAATTATCGTTATTTTATTTACTACATCCCGGAACAGTTGTGTTGAACAATTGCCGAATTATGTCCTTAAATTCTCCAGCCAGAATGTTGTTTTTCTATCTACCTTTCTTTTCCCCATAATTTTCCCTTGAATTATGGGGTTTATTGAGACATTTTTTTTTTGGATATCTCAGAACATGACCAAACTATTCAAGTTTCAGTTGATTTTTGAGCCGCCGTAATATTTCTTCATTCGATACTTAATCCACTCATCGAACTTTCAGAATTCTTCAGTACGTCCACAACTCGAAAGTTTCTATTCTTTTCAGTATGGTGTTTGTTACTCTTCACACTTCTACATTGTACGGAAGCACTGGGAAAATATAAAATCAATATTACCAATCGATTTTAATATTACAATAAATCGACTAATTAAGATTGATTTTTCTGTTCACTGTCGATTTTCACGTTCGCAACTCTCTCGAGTCCAGATAGCAGTCCGAAGCGGTTAGGAGTACCGGAATGGAAAAAAATACTTATTTTTTCCACGATTTTTCCTAATTATTAGTTATGGTAGATAATAGTTAATAATTTTCAACTCATCAAACTTGCTGTAACATTTACAGAAGAAAGAAAGGCAGGGATTCTTTAAAATAATACGAAAAACTCGATTTTTCCAAATCCAATTCCTTTTTTTACGAAAAAAAAAACATTTTTACCAAATCGATTATTATTGAAAAAAAATTCCGATTTTGGATTAATCGATTTTTTCCCCTCAATGTCACATCTCTAGTGGTCAACGCTCAGGTAGTAACTTATTCCCTCTATGGTAAAATTCTTACGATTTTGATTCAAAATATTCAGTCAAGACATTTTTGTGATACTCTTCATTACTGAATTATTTTCTAAGAAGAAAATTTTGCAAAAACAAAACAAATGATAATCAGAAGGGGCAATAACAGAAGAATATGCAGGTTGAGATGAGAACTTCTCATCCCATCTGGCGTAGTTTTTCCGCCATAATTCTTGCAATATGAGGTTGTGCAATATCTAATGCGTTACATAATCGTTTTCGTGTATCGTAGTAGTATGTGTAAAATAATTGCATTTAAAAACCGATTGGTAAAATCGATTTTAATAGAAGGAATAATCGATTTTGTCCATAATAGATTATTTTTTTCATATTCTTATTGGACCCAAATAGTTTAAAGCAATGGAAACTATATCGTTGATTTAATTCTTTTATTTTTGTTTAGTTAAATTAGTTTGAAAGATGTTTTAGAAAACAACAAAAATTATTACTAATCCTGAATTAGTTAATATATTTTACTACAAAACTAGAACTGATTATTTTGTAATCTTGCTTCAAATTATTAACAATTTTATAAAAATTAAACTTTGACAATGAATAACTTTTGGACCAGTAGGCTTAGCAAAAAATGATAAGACTTTTTCGTAAAGTATCAAATTCTCTACAAAAATATATTTTTCTAATTATTGTTAATTTGTGGATGTTTGATATTAATACTTTTCCGCTTTTGAGTGAATACTGTAGTCGATTCGTTTTTACATACCTTTCTAAACTTATATGTGTAAAAAACGACGCTAGTACTCCATAGAACTAAATAATAATAACCCATAAGGGTGAAACAGTCTTTATTTGTCAACGACTTACAAAATATCAAAGAGCCAAAGAAATTTTTTCAATGTATGTCATAAAATACTTTGCTGGAAAAGCAAATCATCAGAGCTCAAACTTTCAGCTTTGTAATGTAAAATTATTGAATTTGACTAGATTTTAGTATACTTTTTATATACCATAGAAATACGAGTATATTACTGAGATAATTAGATTTTTTAATTTATTCATCTGAACTATGTCTATGAACTTTTGTAAAATATTTACCATCTCCAAAACTAACAATTGGACTAACGTTTGTTGATGGATCTTTGGAATCAATTGACGAACTACTTGACGTGTATTTACCACAACTTTGGGTTCTTTTCTTCAACTTTCTAATTTTATTCATTGTCATCTGAGTATTTTGGTTAAATGGTGTCAAAAAACTTAATTGGAGTGGTTCTTTATGAAAATGAGACTCAGGTCCCGATACATCGGAATAATCACTATGGAATTCTGAATCAATAAGAAATATTGATTTGGATAGCTGAGGCGAAGACGTCGAAAGATTTATATGGATATTTTTTGGAATGATTTGTTTAGTGTCATTGTTAGAAACGAAATTGTTATTTTTTAAATACTCTAAATTATCGGACAATATTTTATTGATGTTCAATTCAAAGCTGTTGTTTGAGGATTTATTTTTATTAGGTGTGGTTGGTTGGGAATCGGAGAAAAACACATCATCATCACCATTTCCATCAGACAGTTTGTGTTCTTCTGAAATGTAACCATTATTGATGAGGCTACCACTTTTACTTATGCTAATTCTGGAATTGTCATTTTTCTCCTCTGAATCTTTAGTCACATACTCTTTGGAATTTTCTTCAGTAACGGATGATACCTCTTTGATGTGCCACATTTCTCTGCTATTAGCATGAAGATTTTGTTTATCGGGAACAGTTGGTGAGTTGAGTCTAGACCGAAATCCAATTCGGCTTGGTGCAATAAAGGAAGAGGTGGCATTTTTGATAGCGATTCGCTGCCGATTCATTGGAGAATCTAAATATCCAATTGTTTGACTTCCTGAACGCCAAGATGGTGGTCGTTGATAACTATAATTGAAATTACTCGACGCCAAAGACGGACGATTATTACGATCAAACATATTGATTACTGGTTCTTCATGTATTCCCGCCATTGTACAGAGTAAATGTTTTAACGCTGCCCGAAAATCACGAAGATGATACGCATACAGTAAAGGATTTCCGGCAGAGTTAACATGAGACAAAATTATACAAAAATTCATAATCAATGGTGGTACAGGGCAACTATTGCAGAATGCTTGCACACAATTGATTGTATATAGAGGCATCCAGCATAATATAAAAAAGAATACGATAATAGATAAATTTTGAGTAGCTTTTACTTCACGCTTCTGATTTGGTCCTAATACGCGCAACATTAAGCCACTACTTCCACCTCGAAGAGATATTCCTCGCTGACCAGGTCCTGGATCCATGGTAACAATTTGTTTTAGCTAAAAAATAAAATAAATAAAATCTAATGACTTAAGTGTTTAAAGTATGATTTCAAAATCAAACCTGTTTCACAATAACGATGTAAATATGTGTATAAAATATCAATAACAGGATGGATGGTGTTATAATTGTGGCAAAGTATAAAAAAACAAGATAACTGTAATCCATTACTTCGACAAATAAACATTGATTATCCACTTGATCTCCTCCGCGATGCCATCCCAAAAGTGGTAAAAAGCCAACTATTGTGCCCGCAAACCAGCAAATGCTGATAATAACTGAAAACAAATAAAAATTAATTATTATTTTATCAAGGTCTTCTTCAGTTTAAATACTTAAAATTATAACCACAAGCAATTTATTTTAAAGTATTAATGACTATCAAGTTGAGAAAATTATTCTTATTAATAGTTAGTCAATAATAATTAAGTAATAAAAATTATTTTTCATCGTGGTATTGAAAGTTAAAGCTTTAAGGATGTTTTATTGCATAATACAAGGACCAAATGAAATCAAAGACTCCTTATTTGATAACATTGATGCAGTGCCTGATATGTCAAAAAAACGGAAAACATGGATTTATGTGGATTTATAAGAAATCTACAAAGGAAATCAGAGATTTATATGGATTCATATAGAAATCCACATAAAGCATGGATTTATTTGAATTCATATAAAACTCATAAGAATTCATCCAAAAACACTATATAGGAATCCAACTTAGACTCCTATGTCGAATTTCAAAAAGTAATTATATATTCTGGTAACATAAATTTATCAAAGTTTGAATTTAATGCTTTGTATTATGTTTATATATTATTATGTGTTATATAAGAGTGCATACACTCATCCCTCGATTTATGCGGTATATACGTTCCAAGAGAAAACGCGTAAATCGAGACTTTGAATTCATATAAAAAGGGAGATGGGTTCCAGAACACCGTGTGAAACGAGTACATTGTATATACACATATATTTGGATAGAAAAGAAAATTTAATACTAATAAAGAATCCGGAGGCAACACTTCTTCAAATAGCTATTTCGTTTTTTTTTTTAAATTATACGAACAGTAGATTCATTCATTCCAAAAGTTTTTACAAGAGATGCAAAACTTTCACCTTTCTGGAGGGAATCCAGGATTCGAATCTTCATATTCAAACAGATTGTGTTTCTTTTCTTCCTTAAAATAAGAGTTAGTTAGAATAGTTAAAAATTAGTTAAATAAGAGTTGACATTTCTAGGGTAAAAAATACATAATTATTTGCGGTATAAAGAAGACAACATCCATAGTAAAATGGTTGAATAGTTTTCAAATGTACATACATAATTTTTAATATTTCTTTTAATTATATTATAAACAAGCAAAATTTTGAGCAAACACCTAGAACACCTAGAAGTTTGGGTAATCTGATGCAACATACGTGTTAGTGGGACACGTGCCACAAAGTATGCAAGTATGATTTTTAAAAAATGTGTTTTTTTTCTAAACGCGTAAACGTAAAACCGCGTAAAATGGGTACCGCGTAAAATGGGTACCGCGTAAATCGAAGGATGAGAGTATATATTTTAGTCAATAGATATCCCACGAAAATCATAACTGTGACAAGAGGACTAAAATCTTATATACTTATGTACTTTACATTTATGCCCTAATTTTTCATAAACGTACTTAATTCATGAAATTATAAATACAGGTATAAGCTATTTTTGGGTAAATATTTTCTGATATGCAAAAATCGAAGTGTATTTACCAAATATTAATTTAGTTACGAGGTGAAGGTTAACTAGCTTAAGTAGCTTAAGATGATTCGTGTAAATATATACACTGTGAGTTACCTTATACTAATATACGTAAATGCCGTGCGTCTTAATGCATTAGATTCGTAGACATATTGTAATTTCCCTATCAAGAAAAACATATGGGAAAAAATTGATAGCTTTTTCGTTGGTTTGAAAATAACTAAATCGTAAAAACACTTAACTTCAGATTTCATGAATTTGCTCTCAAATGCTAAAGGGTTATTATTTTTCATTATTTTTGCAACAATTAAACTTCAGTAATAACAATAATGAAAATTATTTTTCCCTCTTAAGTTTCGTTAAAAAGCATTGAGTCAAAACAAACTTCTAAAAGTTTTCTTTCTGTAAATAAAAATTTTATCGAAACCGGATCTACGTTTCGGTGATTAGCCTGAACAAACAATTAATAATTATAATTAATATTGTTAATAATTAATATTTGGCAACGTAGTTAAGGTAATTGCTATACGACTAATGCGAACTTTACGCTCAAATTCAATGACTAGCAACGTTTTATGTATCACAATCAATCAATCTCCGTTTACCGAAATATTAAAAATCATTGTCGCTAAAGACTTCGTTCTTACAAAAGGAAACAAATATATTTAGTTGCAAAAAATAGCTTACTAATTAGCATTACTACTTAAAGTATGACTTATTTGTTATTTGTTTCCGAAAAGTGCATATTTCTAAGAATTATAAAGTTTTATTATAACACAAATCGCAACTCAACGAATTCGTTTCGATTAATATTTATAATTGCAAATATTATCAAAACATTTTTTTCACTTTTGTCAGATTTTAAAGTTAAAAATTAATCTAGATAAATCATAATTTACTATGACCCAGGAATAAATTAACACAATTTAACAATGTATACATGTTTACGGGATAAAATAAATTATTGTTTGTCACTAACTAACATCTTTAAGATTATTACAAGACTATGAGTAATTGTAGGTAAGTTTGTAATTGTAAGATTATAAGTTTAACGAACTTGTTATTAAAAGTTTATATAAATTTAATTAACTAACTAGTATAGGTACTGATAGGTACATAAGCTTAAATGAAATATGAATATAATTAAAACACAAGCTTATCTTAACAAGAGTTTGCAAAGAATGATTACTAATTCCCATTTTGTAACTAAATGTTATTTTCGCCGTAAATCTAGGTATATAATTGTATATTTAAGAGTTTTTGATTATATTTTAGAAAACATAAATCTCATCTCGTTTTTTTTTATGTAACCTACTGTTACTATCTGTAAATAAAATAATTATTTTTCATAATATTTTAGTGAAATGTGCATAAAAAATCAAAGAAATAATTTCAGAGTATTAAAAATTGCTTATTTTTTTAAAAATTTATAATTTATTAGAATTTTTGGCATAAGAAAGTACTCACTTTAAATAAAAATGAGCTATTAATTAAAAACTAAGCTACCATTAATTAAAATTTGTTTAACACCATCACATCAAAATGAAAAAGTGTGTTCAATGTTGGGTTTTTTCCCACCTAGTATATGAAGAAGTCCAAGCCAAATAAAAACACGATATTGTTTTTATTCATAATTGAATTAACCAATATTTGTTTTTGATTCAGTAAAACAAATATACTTAAAAAAATAAAAAAATAAGAAAAATAAGTTATGAACACTATCTTAAAGTAAATTTGCATGCCAACTGTGAATAAGAAAGAAAAAAATATTTGTTTTCCCTCGCTAGAAAAAAATAAAATCAAAATGTAAGATTTTTGAGAAAATCGTCCGCATTCTTTAAAAGCAAAACAAATGTAAATCGTAATAATTTTAATTGAAAAATATGTTCTATCAAGATTAAACACTAGTATAAGTTGGTATAAGTTATCCATTTTTGACACTTGTTAGTTATATCAGTGTTGGGCTGTGAATATTTCACGGGTAGCGACAAGTACTTTATAATTACAATGTTTCAAACTCTGTTAAGAGTTCTAAGTATAAGTATAGCCCCAACAAAACTGTCTGGCTTTTTGTAATTAAAATCTTAAATATTCAATTAATAAGCTGTTCAAATTTCAGAGTGAATCAAACACTTCATTTTGTATTAAAAAAAATCAACTTTGGGGGGCATTAATTATATATAAACCCCTTCAAAAATGTTTGCCATCTTGGATTCTGACTTAAAATTACCTAAAATTTCGATTAACGTTTGTTGGCCTGTGAATCAAACACTTTTTTTGGCTTATATTTTATTACACCTTTCACCCATGTGCAGTACCTGGTGTCCCGGGTTGGGTTATGCAAACACAGGTATTCCTACTTCTCATCCTATAAATACTATCCTTACAAAATTTCAAGGTGCATCAAACACTTCATGAAACTTGTGTTACTGGCTCTTGGACTATTAGTTCACTCCGAATTTGTACCCACGTAGACGGCACTTGCAGTTACTTCTAATACGGCTTGTCATTTACTGTACAGCGGGCTATCCATTTATACAGATTTGTGATCGTAATAGTCCATAACGTCTGTTCAATTTTATGCTCTTAAGTCGTGTGTTAAGGTTCCATGTCATTTGGTTGTCAATATGAAAGCCTAGATATTTAATTTCTTTAGTAGTTGGTAGTTCATCACTTTGAAATACAAAGGAGAGCATTTTTGTCTCTTCAATATAAACGCTATTTGTGAGGATTTGGTTGGATTTTATTTTATAAGCCAATTTTGACATCAAGGTATAATGAGCTCAAGGTGTTGCTGAACTTTGGTATTTACTTGATTGATATCCAGATCAGTAACAAGAATCACTGTCATCAGCGTATGTTGTAATTAAGTTATCTGGATGGGTAGGTATATCAGAAGTGTAAATTGTAAAGAGGATTCGTCCGAGCATGCTTCCTTGTGGAACCCTCCGCCTGAATTTATGTGAGGGTAGACAATTCTGTACCACAGGTACCACATCTCACTCTGACGCAGCGATCGGAAAGATAAGATTTCAATATCAAGAAATACTGAATCGGAAGGATAGTCTTTAGTTTGTGTAGAAATCCAAGACATCCAAGAACGCTCCTAAGCAAGATTGCTTCCATTCTAGTGGGTTCGGCGGCTAAAAAAAAGTTTGGAAACACTAATTCGATAAATTTTGAAATACAGGGATTGCCTGTTAAACAACGACATAAAATGCAGATGTTATGCATTTCTGAAGAAATATAAGACCATACCACTACATTTATTATAGGTAAAGTATATTTACACTTGTCATGTATGGGACATAGTATATGGATAATGTACCTGTGCTATAAAATTTAACAAATGACAATTAAGAAAACCAATTTCAAAAAATTTTCCTAACAATCACCAATCATCATCCACATAGGCATTGTCTTCTTCTTCATCATAACCATCATTTGCTTTAGCTTCTTGATAAAATTGATACTCTGATATCAAATCTCGCATATTAGACTCAGCTTCTGTGAATTCTCTTTCATCCATTCCCTCACCTGTATACCAATGTATAAAAGCTTTACGACGGAACATTGCCGAAAATTGATTGCCAATTCGCTTAAACAATTCTTGAATAGATGTGGTATTTCCAATGAACGTACCAGACATTCGCAATCCCCGTGGTGGTATATCACAAACAGCCGATTTGATATTATTTGGAATCCATTCGACGAAATACGTACTGTTCTTATTTTGAATATTCATCATTTGTTCATCAACTTCTCTCATTGACATTCGCCCGCGAAATATAACTGCAGCTGTTAAATACCGACCTCGTCGAGGATCACAAGCAGCCATCAAATTTTTCGCATCAAACAATTGCTGCGACAATTCTGGAACAGTAATGTTACGATAAGGTGTGTTTCCTCGAGAAGTCAACGGTGCAAAGCCGGGAACGAAAAAATGTAAGCGAGGAAACGGAACCATATTTGTTAGAATTTTTCGTAAATCTGCATTTAGTTGACCAGGAAAACGGAAGCAAGTCGTTACACCAGACATAACACAGGAAATTAAATGATTTAAATCCATTAAAGTCGGGCCTGATAATTTCAAAGTGTTTGTACAAACATCGTAAAGAGCCTCATTGTCTAAAATATATGTTTCATCAGTATTTTCAACCAGGTGATGAATTGACAGTGTCGCATTATATGGCTCTACAACTGTTTCCGATACCTTTGGACTCGGAATGATCGAAAATGTTTCAATAATTCGATCTGGATATTCCTCTCGAATTTTTCCAATCAATAAACACCCCATTCCAGCACCGGTTCCTCCCCCCAGTCCGTGAACAATTTGAAATCCTTGCAAACAATCGCAACCTTCTGCTTCTTTACGAGTAACGTCCAAAACGGTATCACAAAGTTCAGCTCCTTCTGTGTAGTGGCCTTTGGCCCAATTATTTGCAGCTCCAAATTGACCAGATACAAAACTATCTGGTCGAAATACTTGCCCATACGGTCCTGACCTAACTGAATCCATTGTGCTGGGTTCTAAATCGACCATGATGGCGCGAGGTACATATCGACCTCGAGATGCTTCATTGAAATACACATTTATTCGTTCCAATTGTAAATCGGTATCACCATGCCACTGGCCATTAGGATAAACACCATGTTCATCACATATAATTTCCCAAAACTAAACTAAGAGGGCTTAGAATTTTGTCTTCAAAAATCAATCGTTTTACTTACTTTTGAACCAATTTGATTTCCACATTGTCCGATTTGAATATGAACTATTTCACGCATTTTTCATTAAATTTTGAACTTTCTTCCAAATTTTTAATTTATTAAATATGTTTCAACAAAAATTTCTTATGTCCTTTCTAAATCAATTTTAATTTTGGAATTATCATTAAACAACTGCAAAGTGTCAAAATTTACAGTGACTAAATATTCATCATACTGTAATTGACATCAATTCATACATTTTTATTTATTAATACTTTCTACTTTCAGTTATGGATTTCAGAATTTTTGTTTTAAATACGATAGTTTGCTACACAAGTCCAGAGATGTGTAAAATAGTTTAAAAAATGTATTTGAATACAAAATGTAAATACTTTTTATATTTTCTATTTCAAATACAAAATATTATACAAAATAGTTTTTCTTTTTTTATTCAAAATTCTAAATGAAAAATACCTATTTCCAAAATACTTTCTTAAAAGTTTTTAACTTTCTTTATGTTATTAGATTTTTATTTAAACAAAAGATCAATTACTTTTACTGTTAATCTCACTTCCAACATCCATTTTTATATCTTTAAAACAATGTTTTAATATCATTTATACTGAAAAACTAGGGACCTACTATCCATACTATACTCGCTATATTACACGAGCGTCATACATTGCGTACCTACACGAAACTTTTTTTTTTGATTTAGTGGTCTAAAAATAGAATATTACAGATGACTACAGAACAGTTCACTCCATTCAGGCCAGTATTGTCTTTGCCCTTTACATGATCCCATGATTCCCCCATTCCGGTGAACAGTTGATCTCGAATATTCAAAAGCTAAACAGCTTTAAATAATTTTATCTTTCAAATTTAAATCTGCAACCTGTTGTTCAATACATAAGTTGACATAGGTATTCTGTCTTATCCAAATTTATTGTGCAACCTCAAATTTCAAATTCTTTTCTCAGCTTCCTTATCATAAAGATATCATCCAAATTCAGTCCAATTCAATTTTGGATGGATGTGAAGTACATTATAATGAAGTAAAATTTCTAATAAAACCAAAATCAAAACTTGATAAAATTACCTTGTGCTTATAAAGAAATAGCTGTAGTAATTTAGGGTAGATATTTTCATTCATGGTTAGATAGACCATATCCTCAAGATAATTATTTATTAGATAAAAAAATTATCTGTTAGATAAATCCTACGCATATATCCTCAACTTGTTTTTAGGTGAAAAACTGCATGTTTTCTCTATCTTCCAGATAAAATTTTATCTGCAAGACAAATACACAATCTAGATGCATAAATACTACATTGAGAGATACTACGTTGAGAGCATATGGAAGCAACATTTATGTGATTGAGGGCCGGCATTTTCACAATTTGACAGTGATATTTATTTTTTAGATAAAATTTTAACCGGAGGATAGAGAACGCATGCGTATTTTCATCAAAAAATAGCGATATTTTCAGGATTTATCCAAACTGATAATTTTTTGTCTACTAAATGACTATCTTAAGAACATGATCTATCCATAAGTGAACGTATCCGTCTCTTAAACACGCAGAATATAGGATACTTAATTTTAATTTTTCGATTAATCTTATGGTTTGAATTTTTCAAAAGTAAACATTATATAGTTAGTTTTTTAGCCCAACTAGTGAAAAAAATATAGAAAACGAGGACAAATAGGTCAACATTAGGTCAACAGTTTCGAGATTATTTCGAAAACAAGATTGATCAAGGTTTGTCAAAAAATAGATATGTCGGTATCCTGAATCAAAGAAGTCCTGTTTCATCTGTTACATTAGGTTAATAAGAGCATATTGATAATCTAAACAATGAGCAATATTTAAATACATATAAGGGGCCATCCATAAATAACGTCACACGTTCCAGGGAGAAGGAAGTTAACGAATTGTGATATCGTGAGGAAGCAAAATTTGTTACCTTACATATTAAAAATGAAAATATTTGTCTGTTTTATTTTAATTATTTCTAATTATAAAAACATATGACATCACATCAAAGGGGAGTAGGGTAAAAAAATCGTCAAATTTGTGTGGTCCCATTTAGTATGAATCTAATAACTTACATGGTATGTACTCAATAACGTAGAAATACGTTTTAACTAATTTGATTCTAAAATGCAAAGTTTTTTTCATATGTCTTCGAAACTCCTATAAATTTTAACCATTTATGAGATACAATGTAATGCAGTTATTGAAACCGTTTTTTCCTAGAAAATGAAAATGGTAATTAAAACCTTGCTCCAATTGTGCTTTTAGCGTACATCTACATAGATATAATATTATATTGTTGAATGCATTACAATATGAGACTATCAACAAGTGCTTAGTTTTATCCTAGACTGTAATATCGTTTTCGTGTGGTACATAAAGTGTGTAATAGGATAATATTTACTTCGATATCGCGTGCTGCACTTATAAGTTCAATGTTAATTAATTATCTTGATGCAATACTTTTCATTACTAACCCTCATACTGAAATTCAATTTAATATTTCTAATGATTATTTGCCATCGATGATATTAGAGGTACCTATATGCATACGAGTAGAGATACAGGTAAATAATACAACTAAAAGACGTACATAATATATGCTTTCCATATAGGTAAGAAATAAAAAAATCAAAAACCTATCATAAAGGTACCGACCACAAATAAAATTATCATATTTTTCAATATTCTTATCTAAGTGAATGCAAATTTTTGAAAATAAAATTCATTGAAGCAACGCTATAATAAATTTATTTTGATAACTTGGAATTTGTATGAATAAACGCAATATAAAATAGGGCACGTCATCCTTGTGCATATACCGTTATCCTTATCGAAATCATATCATTTTACATGCAGAATACAAATATTTTGAATAATTTCTGGGTAGATACCTTTCTACATACGATTCAAGTTATTTTACTTTCAATTATATGATGACATGAAAATATTATTATCAGTTACTTCCCAACCAACCCTTTAAGTTTTTAATGTAAACTTCATCCTTGGCCTGTATTGAAACCAATTCATGGAACAAACGTTATTATACCAAATAAATAAGTACATCCTAATGAAATGCTAAATTTAACTTAGGCAATAAATTTCTTAAATAATTATTATGAGTCATGTAAGACAACAGGTAAAACGTAAGAATTATAATCGAAACTACTTTGAATAGAAGATTGCTTTTTATCACGCATATTTAATAAACTCAAACAAATTGTAGGTATTTAAACGTAAAAATTTTACCTACCAAATAATCGTTACATTTAAGGTGCAGGCTTTATGTAAGCTTTACTTACTTTACTTGTGGAATAAAATGCACGTATTTTAAGGCATTGAATTATTATAGCAAAACAAAGTTACGCAAGTAGGTAGTTATATGAACAATTTAAATCGACACTTGGCGTTGTCAAGCCATCTAACGTCGAAATAATCCAGAAATAACAAATTCTTAGATCTCTCATCAGAGTCAAAAACGACATAATATACCACTATCTAGGGTATTTATAAATGGATAAGGTGATAAATACCTAAAATGAATTAATATTTTACAGAAACCGCATTGAGCAAATGACTTAAGCCAAGGGCAGATTTAAGACTTTTTTCTAGGGGGGGGGCACAACATCATCTTTCATTTGCAAGTGCGTGAAAGGAATCACGAAAAAAAATCGTAATTCCAGCCAAAAATAGACTAGAGTTTCACTAATGTTCTTTGTGTTATTTTATTAATATATTTTAACAATTTTAATAATTTGATTTGCTTCTAAGTATGTTCTGTTATAAAATCTCCACAGTACACAAAAACACCCTAAATCCGCCCTTGACTTAAGCGATTGGGCTCTTTAGTTTTTATTAAATCTTAATGTTTATTTTATCATTTTTGTCTTTTTATATCCCATCCAATATTTGAATTTAATGGGTTAATATTTTTCAATTTATTTTAATACGATTTAACCATCGTTATGAAGCAGCCGACATGGCTGCAAAGAGGTCACAATAAAAGATCTTGATTGAAGGCTGGAACCGTCAGTGAAAGACCTACAAATACTATGACAATAGAGACAGTGGGATGCATGAGTAATTCTGGAAAAGCCAACCTCAACATTTTTTTTCAGGTTAGTGACTCTACAATGAAGAAGAGCCCCTTCGGGAGTTTCCCACGAAAGGAGCAGGTGCCACTACGTAGACTGAGGATGAGGTACACCCGAATGATTTAGTTATATTTTCCAAAAACTACTAGTATGCTTCACCAAGATTAGTTGATGACTATGGGTACGTACATACATTATTAGCTTTCAGAAAGAAGTATTTGTTTTAAATTTAAGATATGAATAATAGGTAGCCCAAAGTATATATTGTTTTGTGTAAAATGCCCGTTTTGCCAAGTATATGTTACATATTAAATGGTTAAATACATTATATTCACCTACTGAAATATACATTATTATGACATTTTGTGCTTGCAATACCTTTGCTCCTAGTCAAATCACAAACTTCAAATTTTAGGTGCAAACAGTACTATAATGAGGTGATATTTCAGATTTTTATCTGGTCCCCCACCAGAGATATTAAGCTCAGAAAATTGCAAATTTTGAAAATTTCCAAATTTTGTTATTTTTTATTTTAAAAAGGCTTCAAGTCTCAGACTTCAAATTTTGTTTTTGAATACAACTAGTACCTATTTGTTTGTAAAAAATGTTTTAACGTGTAGACTCTTTCTCTTCATTCACAATCTTTCTGTGAAAATTGGAGTTTTTACAAATGAGAGCTAAAAAATTAGGTTGAAATTTCATCCCTTAAGATTTAGAATAACATTAAGGTGTAAACGTCTCATTACAACTTTATAGCTTATATTTTCATGAACACGCTACTTTTAGTTTCATTTTGATAGGACAAATAGGGCCTGAGATAATCAAGTTTCCGCAAACCGTTAAAAGTGCGAAAATGTCTGCGCCTAGTAAAACTAATATGGTCACCACCGGAAAGCTAAAAACAATAAAATTAAAATAATGATGAATTTGATCTACCAACATGTTGGGGTGACAGCAAAAATAAAATTCAGAATTAAAAAAAATAGTCAAGCGACCAGTGCTGGACCGACTGAATTGGACTGATCCTATGTGATTAAATTCAGAGTTGTGAAATATACTTTTTGATACCAGATAAGCTACTTTTTTAAAAAGTATTCGAAGTTACCTTGGTTTCTAGTTACTCTTAAAAACTTAAAAAAAGTACTTAAATACTTATCTTACGATACTTTTTTACTTACTTTGTATATTTTGTAGGAATGTACAAAGTTTCGTAAAACGTATTAGGTAAAGTTGTTAGGTAATCGGATAGTATACTTCTTACCTTTAATACTTAAAGATAGAGGAAAGTATATATGGATGGAGCCTAACGGATTCGACACTAGTTGTATCTTAATTAAATACTTCTCACTGTCTAATTCTCAGTATCTCATTAAATTAGTATCAAAGATCCTAATTACTTTTTGCTAAGAATCCTAGTTATTTGTTGATACTTGTAACTAAATGTATCTATGTAACTAAATGTAAAACTAAAAGTAACTAAAATACTTTTTCTGGCAGCTCTGATTATATTATTTAGTATTGTTAACAATCATTAATATTCTGCCCTTTTATACAATTGTTATGGCATTTATATAAAATTATATTTATGTTCAATGAATGTTATATGGATTGAAGTTAGGGTAAATGAATATATCGTATATATTTACTTTGATGGTATTTTAAATTCTCAGCTTTTGGAATAATTCTCTTGCCCTTACTCAAGAAACTAATGTTGAAATTATTAATTTAAGAAGTTTAATATCTTAAGAATTTTAAGTCAAAATTTAAAAAAAAATCTATACTTGTAGATATTATGTTGATTGATTTCAATAACTTTATTGGGCTTTCACCTTTATTTACCAGTTGTGGTTCGTATTTAAAAAAATAATAAAAAAAACTTTTCTTTGTATATCTCAATAATGTAATTTTCCTAAATAATTAATATCGATATAAGAAACATACAGACGGTTAGTAAATAATAACTAATATACTTCAATTTCTAACTAATACGACTAATTTGCAAAATAGTAGTGTATTGTTACGTTTTTAAATTTTATTTTTATTTTATGGGTTCATTTGGATTTGTGTTTAAGGACATACAACAATAGCAAGTTTATTTTAATACACAAACGTTTCTTTATTTCACACTTCATACTTATTTATTTACTAACAATAATCGTTTATTTATTTATCTAACACTATAACTGATTCATAACTTTTATAACTGATACACACATACATTTAAATTTTAGGTATGTAGCAGTATTTTTCTTTATTAATAATGGAACAACCCTTATTAATAGTGAACTGTACCATTTTAATGTGTAGAATGTAGAACCTTTCTACACGACACTTATTATACCGACGGTGTGGTCTAATTGAAACTCCTAGTTTTAATTTAATTTCGAATAAAGGTTGCTTTCCATCTTTCCCGTTAGTAAAATTAGTTTTAATGAGTTACATTTTTTATAGTTTGGCTAAGATATATAGCAAAGTAAGGAAAAATAATATAAATAAAAATGTCCTTTTACTGTGAATCCATAGTCTATACATAATACTCGTAAAATAAATCAACGATTGAATTTATATATAAATTATCATCAAAGCTTTGATATTATATAAATAAACAAGCTAATGACAATATAAATTCATAGAAAAAAAATCTAATTTTAGTAACTAATAATTTTTTCGTACTAACTTTTATTCAACTGGTTTATAAAATTTATTTTACTATGTTATTTCTATAATTCAATCGTAAAATGAATATTCTATTTAAAGAGAAGTTCTTCAAATAAGACCTTACCACTTCGTGTTCACGGATGTTATATTCTGTTGGAAATTCCTAACATTCTATATACAACTCCCAAGTTCAAATGCAAATGTAAATAATGCTGTAATAGAAAACAAATACCGGAACTTAATGTACGATTGTGGTTGTTTAGTAAATTACCTACACTACCATTTTACGATTCCTAAACTATTATTTCGTTTAGCATTGTTTGTAATTGAGCTTTATAGAATCATAGTGATTCAATTAATATAATATATCGTCAAGATTAATGTTATACAGTAAATTCACATGTACAACATGTTTTGTAAGTTTTATTGATCTATTAATAATATTAATATTAATATCTCAATATTAGATATCTGCGACAAGAACTTAATTAAAAAAAAATAGTTTCATTGTTAGCATTACCATTAAAGTAATGAATGAAAAATTATGTTAATTAAATGATATTTTTGTCATTACTCCTAATTTGTATTTTTTTATCATAACTTTAACTAAAGTTTTATATTATAAAAAGTAAAAACTATTTTTCACTTGCTTTAAATTATTTTTAATCAACAATAAACAAATTAAGTAAAAACCGTTAACTTTCAATGCCTAAATTACACTATTAACAATTAATAAAATGAATTACATCCTCGACGTTAAGATCCCGTTGCATGATGTCATTCCTGATATACCGACCAGGTGTCCGAAGAATTTTACTTTTGCATCTTTTGATCATTTCAATGTTGCTGGGCTTTTCTACGGTACAGAGTCGGACCCCATATGCCCACGTTGGTCTGAGCACTATCTTGTAGAGCAGGGTCAAATTCAAAAGCATACTTGGACCAAATAAACAATACTTAACTTTAAGTGGGCAGCTAAAAAAGAAAGAATTAATGTTCGTAAAAACAAATATTTTTATTTTGAATAGTACATTGTAGTAAACATTGTATAAAGTTAAATTATTGTTTATGTCTTGATACTTGACATCTCTTCTCTACTACTATCTTTCCTATTTCGGCAGAAATTTTATTGGCCGATACTGCTTTCAAAATTAACCCAACGTTAGCGTTATTAATACAGTTTAGTATAGTTTGTAAATAAAGTTTATCATAATTTTATATGCGGATTTCGTTTCAAAATTCACATTTTTATTTTATTTTTACTTTGTGTCGGATGTATTAACTGAGCCGCAAAAATGATCATCTCAGGCCTGTTTTTGCCTGTCATCCAAGTGATCCTACGGTGCAGTGCTATAATCTGAGCGACCTTCTTGTTAATGTGGATTTTTCAGTTAAGGCGTTGAGCTTTTTAATGTTAATTATAGCATTTTTGCTACAGAAGTCTTTGAAAAATTCAACACACTATCCAAATATAATAACCAAATAGAAAATTTCCTTAATACAGCTGATTACCTCCATTTTTCACTAAAAGCTATGTACCAAGATCGTCCAAATCTTCTTCTTCTTCTGCATTTTCTCCTTACGAGTCTGCCGTTTTTGCCATCCACAATTCTCTAATTTTCCAATTCCTCCTTTCTTAGATCTTTCTTTGCCATAACTATGTAAGTTTTCCCTCGTAGAGCTGGTCTTCCTCTTCATTTATTTCCTAGAGATTCCCTATTTAATACTTAATTCTCTTTTTAGCCATTTGCGATCCTATATTCTTTGTCATAGAGCATTTACGTCGTTCATTCGTTGCCACATTTCTTCTGTTCTTATTTTATCATTTCTTATGACTTTTAAAAATCGTCTTAAATAGTCTTATTCCACTGTTCTTATTTTTTTCTGATGATTGTTGTCATTGGCCAAATTTCTGCTTCGTACAAAACTCTACTTAGGATTATACTTTGAATATATCAAAGCTGAATATACGATATAGGATATGAATTATGTTATACAAAGCACGTAACATTTAAACATGAACATGTAAGTTCTAGTACGAAACTTTTGTATTAAAATTTGACCCAAAACGAATTATTATTCGTTATGATTTTATCCTATTTTTGTACCGTTAAAGTGACAACGAAACTTAAGTAGGTAAAAATTTATCCTATAAATCTTTATCCTAATAGTATTTTTGTTTTTAGTAAAACTCTGCTTCTATTACTGTACCTTCTGGTTAGAACCTCTGTAACTGAGATTTGTTTAATTCTTTTTAATAATTATTTACAATTTAAATAAAAATATAAATAGTGAGCCAAAAATTTCTTAAAAAAAGTATATAATAATCTAATTATGAAAACTGGCAAATGAAAAAAAAATACTGCATAACTATGCTCTCTAATTAATGGCATTTTAGCATATTAATTTTTTTTTTTTAAATTATTTGATGTTTTTAAATTCGTATGCACTAAAATATTTAGGTAAGCATAAGGGAAAACAAGGAAATCAATTTCATTGAGAAAGTTAATAATCTGCTTAACATAGATAAACATTAAATTAATTTTAAAAATATTAAATCTAAGATTTAATTTCCATAAAAAAATTTTTGAATAAAATTAATTTATCTAGAAATTATTGTTTTAGTTGTTTAGAAAAAACATTTGTTGAGATAAAAGCAAGAATCGCTAGATTAATATAAAGTTTTTACCAATATTGCAATCAATATATTGTATGAGTGTGTGATGTGTATACATGTAAGTTCATAATACATATTTGGGTGAACAGATATTAAGAAAAAGATACCTACTTTTAAAAATATATTACATGCGGCATGTGTGAGTATTTTTTATTTCTACGTTAAAAAAAGGTAATATCGAAGCAATATTTGATAACTTTCTCAACGCAATTTTTTTTAAAAAAAAGGAATTAGTTATTAAATTGTTAAAGTTTTATTCCATTCAAAATTTTTTGGAAGTTAAAGTTTTTTGCCATTTTTACTTTTTACTGATTTTATAAAGCTCATTATTGCATGCAGCGTATTTTACCATCTAACAAAAAACAGTTAGTGAAATGAAAGTAAATATAAAATATGAGAATGCTTCTTGATATTTTTGAAGTAAATGCATAAATATTTAAACAAAATGTGGTTAATTGGTGTAAAATAATAAATGTACCAATTAAATGAATAAAGCAGTTTAATAAGTTAAAAATAAAAAGCACTTGTGAGCCTACTGGTGACCGAGTGGCAAAGTGGCTGCTCCAAAACTGTTGGATTCGCATCTCATATCGAGAAAATTTTTCATATTTCTCAATGTACAAATTTTTATAATCTCTAGAGTTATTAAAGACCTTTAGTAGTTATAACGCGATGATAAATAACAATAAAAAAGCACTTTTATTTAAAATATTTCTGTTTCATTTAGCTTTGGTTTTACCGAATGGACTAAGTGAGCTATTGGTCTGCTTGTAACTTCCAAGACCCATTCTATTTTTATACTTTGAAATTTAAAAAAAAATCATTTAATTTTTCAAAAATTTATGAAAAAGCTCCCATATTACCAGCGTAACTTAGGCTCTCACTCAATGTAGTAGTAGACTACAATGTCGTAGTTCATAGAAATAGTAAAGCTAAATATATATGCATTATACATATGCATCTTACAAATAAATTTTATTTGGTAAATAGTATTTTAAAATGCTAAAATATTAAGAGGTCATGCCTAATTAGAATTTTCAAATATTCGATTATTTTTGTTGCATTTTTCGATTATACACATATTTAATTATATTCTCTGAAAATTTAAATTTGCTCCGAGTAATAGTAAAACTCTATTTCAGTTGAAGCTACAAGTGAATATTTTACAGTGTTAATCCGGTAAACAAGGACTTGGTTTTAAAATTGTAATACTGTGTGGTAAATGTAACCTCGTACCGTAAACTCTTGTGGCTTTTGAATAGATGACGTATGTAGGTAAGGTAAAAAAAAAGTTAATTAAGTGTAAATCGAAATAAGTAAAATGTCTCTTAAAACTTTAAAACGCTTTTTTCTCGAAACGGTGTTTTCAAAGTCGGTGAGGAAAATTTCTCCGAAACGGTTAGACCGATCGTCTTCAAATTTATATACAATCTTCTTAAATATTTTCCTCAGGTAACTTTAAAATGTGATTTTTTTCAAAAAAAACGATTTTTTTTTGAGAAGGCGCCATTTTGTCAAAAATCAAAAATTTTCACCTTTCCTTTATTCATTATCTGTATTAATCTATCCTTAAAAATAAATCATTCGGTTTTTTCGATTTCAGATAATTTGCACCAGAGATATCTTCCTCACCGCTAGACACCTTTTTGCAGAGATCCTGCAGGAGATCGTCTACTAGAAAAAGGAAACTAAATATTTTTAAAAATAAAATGTAGGATCTTAAAACACGATAAATTCTGTAAATGTAAATGTTTTTGATGTATTTATATAAAAAAAGGCCTCTTCACAAAAATTTCCGGAAAAAACACGTTTTTTTAGACCTACAACTAGGCATAACTCCTTATAACTCCTTATATATATGTTTAGACAGACTAATCTCAATTTTTTCGTATTTAGTAAATAAATTAAAACTATGAATTTTAGGTTTTATTTTATTTTTCTATACTTAGTAAATAATATACTTTCTTTAGTAGACAACTTTCTTGTGTTAATGTTTTATACCTACTACATATTTCCTATTTTGAAACTTAGGAACAATAGGATAATATAAATGTAAATGAACGAGCTTTTCCTTCGATCAGTGTCATAACTTTTTTTTATTATGACATATTCAATGAATTATGTTGTCACTTGGCAGATGGAACAGTCAAAAAGAAATTGAATTCTATCTTCTTTCGATTTCGGAAAATATATTAACAGCCACATAATATTATAACAAATATTTTTGAATTTTTATTTACTGAACTGTGAAGATAAAACTCATAAACATTTAAGTTGCCTTTATATTGTAACCATACTCATAGATATGAGTTATAGAACAGTCATATTAATAAAGAATAAACCTTTTATTGTCAATGAAAACTTATTGCCTTCAGCTTAAAATATAAAATTCTGGTATTTAAAATTGTACAAAAAATTGACGATACTGGCCAAAATTGGTATTAAAATTGGTATTTCTCTCTAAGAGTTTCGCTCTAAGTATCTAAGTAAGGATAATGTCCTCTTCCTCCTCCTCCTAAGTGTCATTTCTCTTGAGGTAGGCGGTTAATATGGAGATACATACGTCACTAACCGTCAACCATATATAATGTGAAAAAGAAAGTAGTTAACCCCTTTTGTTGACTAGAATTTAGTCCTTTTTTGTGTGGAAGCACATGAAGGCTGAAGTTTTAGAAAAATATCTACATATACAAAAATTATAATTACACATATGAAATAAATAACGGTTCATATGTCAATGTTTTTCGAAAGTGATTACCTTATCAAGGTGATTGATATATTAAGTTTTATACCATGAAAAATTTACAAACATCTTAACTTTTTGGTACGTTAAAGCTTTATCGTTGAATTTGTATAGCAATACCTATATATCGTATAATGTTGTAGAAAGACTCAAACTGACAAAAAAATGATTATCGAATAAAAAAATAACATTTACCTAATAAACCAGTTTCATTCTTTGGAGTTCGAAAAACTTCTATCAAAAACGCTTTAATCGTAAATTCCCAAGCGCTTGCGAATACACTGTGAAAGGAAAAAATCAATAATCTATAAAAAATATAAACTTAATAAAATTATCAAAACTGTAAAAAATAATTACAGTTATATTTTAACTTTTAGGGCTGATATTTTCACTTATGGATAGGTAGACTATATCCTTTTGATATCGACACCAGGAGTAGACAAACTTAATACTGGTGTGATCGACCAAAACTTTTCTTATTTATATGCGATCGATTCAAAAAATTAATAAAATTAAAAACAAACTCAAATTTAAAGATGAAGAAAGAATGAGTGAAGAATGTGGTCAAAGCATTATTTGGGAATCAGTAATATCCACTGTAGAGTAGAAGCGTGTTTAATTTCTAATTCAAGTTTCATTGTCGGCTAAATTTTAAGTACATATTTTCAATTAAAAGATTTGAAATGTACCTAAAAAAATTTTTAAAATGCCTGCGATCGACTGTTGACCTGTTCGCGATCGACCGTTTACCCACCTGATCTACACGGAAAACAAATTCAATAAAATAGACCTACAGAATCTTAGTCTTTACTATGTACATTTGAATTTTTATATTATTACATCGTAATTATAACGACAGTTCTCTGTAATGAATACCTTAACAAAAAGTACGATATTACAATGATTTTTTTTCTATAAGTGCAAGTGAATATATGCAGATATCATGAACAAGTAAAAGAGACAGAACTTCTCATACCATTCTTTCAACCCCTCCTTAGGTTACCTGACTTCTCAACGAACACATGCGTAAAGTCCTGTAAACATTATTAGACAAGTATCCTAGTAAACATAGAGTATGACTAAAAAATTACTTTTTAAATTATTATTTTTTTTATTATTTGAGAAAAGTTATATCTATTAATAATATTTCAGTAAAAATCTACTGCAGATTAATTTCGTGATCAATTTTTTCACAAAAGTTAGTTTTCCAACAAATTTTACTATTCCAATGCCATTGAAGCAGTAATTTTCATGAAAATGAAATAAGAAGGGAAACTAATAAGCACAGCTAGGATGTGTGGAAAATTTAATGTATTAAGTAAACTGTACTTCAATTTATCATTATTACCTCAAATAATTTCAGAACTTTCATTAATTCATTAAGTTATGATAATTTCATTATTTTTTTGTTGTTATCATTAGAATGTTGATACTACTGAGTTGTACCATAGAGATGACTTCATCATAAGTTGGTAAACGAGAAATTTAATCTCATCGGACCCCCACTTTCTTACCTCGTGGCAGACATATGGAACTCTTCTAAATATGTTCATATGTAAGCTATGACAAGTTTTCCTCTAGTTCTATCCCGTCTTAAAAAGGGGAGCATATAATTTATACAAAAATGCTGTGGAAAAGGACCGACAACTCGACAAATTGAAGGGAAAAGCTTTCAAACTTAACATTTACACTGGGCTTATGTAGTAAGTTGGTTTTATGGTGTAACTTATAGATTGATACCTTATTTTACTACAATTTGCTTCCTTAGAAGCAAATTATGCGTGATTTTGTTTATTGAACTGTTAGTTTTCGGCCAATTTGAACATGGAGAAAAAATTATCAGTAACTTTCTTTTTATTTTCTCTGAGGAAAGGTGCTGAAGCTCAAAAAAAAATATATTGTTGATGTTGGTTGCTAATATTTACACATCCGATTGCAGGTATCTATATTGATGTGTTTCAGATTTCCTTTAGGTTAATTCATCACTTTAAACTTTATGGTCTTCAATAAAATAAAGTTATTGCCAACTAGCTGATCCCCGCAATTTCGTCTGCGTAACGTAGGTGTAGATTATGTTTTCTTTTCAAATTTTCCATTTGTAGTGGTATATGAAAATTTTTATTTTTCATATTTCTTTTACGAAAAACATAATCATACTTAAAAACACTATTTTGTCAACTTTAAAAAGACACATTTAATAAACTGTTGCAAAGAATAAAATTGTTCTATGTAATAATCAATTGATTTTCAAAAAATATAAATATCTAAAAAGAGGATGTCTACTGCGTATAGCTACGGTAGGTATACCTACCGTAGACCGAATAATCTGTTAATTAATCAGCATCTATAAATAAATAAAAAAATATCGCCAAGTTCAATAAAGTTGGTCTTAATTATAAGTAAAGAGCGGTGACCATGCGATATTTTTCAAATAACTTACATTTTTAAACTTGTGATATCTTTCGAATGGAATGTTCAAATTGAATAACTCAAAAAGTTATATAATGGTATTGAAGCAAACTTAAATATGAACTCATTTATTTTGATAAAGATTAATCCCAAAGAATAAATAAAAGAGCTTTTAAAATGGTGGCATTTATATATATTTTTTAAAATAAAAAAACATTTATTGTGACATAACTATAATAGTTAGACATATGCTGTCGCTCTATTTTTTGTAGATAATGATATGTTCTGCAAAATCGTACTACATTATTTTGTTCTATAACCAATAGTTTTCGCAGCGCACGCAATAAAAGAATGTTTTTTCGTAATTTTTTCAGACCTTGGGTTACATTATTGGAGTTTTAGTATGGATTCTTAACTTTTTTGAAAATTTAATATAGTCTATGTTCACCGGAAATAGTGTAGCTTCCCAACAGTGAAAGAATTTTTCAAATCGGTCAAGTGGTTTCGGAGCCTATTCAAAGCAAACAAACAATCAAATCTTTCCTCTTTATAATAATAGATATGAAAAGTCAATATGCTATCTTGACACGCTAGGAGGTCTAAGTCCTCTAAGCTATCTTCGTTGACCCCCCGGTAACGACCAATGCTACTGAATACATAGGGTACAATTTCCATTAGTATTAAATACATTTTTTTTAAGTTGGTTGTATTAAAGTTAATAAAAAAAATAATTAGTTGAAATATTAAAACTATTTAAGTAGTTATCCTGACAAAATTAAAATAGTTTAAAAGTACATTTCAATATATCCCTATACCAAACAAAATGTAAAAACGAATAATTTTCTACCACAAACAGCTTTTTAAGATTTGCAAAGATTCGCAAATTTCAAACATATGAGATTCAGGAATCCTCAAAATATATATTTCCTTAAAAATATTGTAACCAATTGTTTTCGCGTTTAAAATACAACTTTATACAGACTTATGGACGCGGTATATGAAAGTAAAAAGACAAATATCAATTCAATATTTGAATAGATGATAAAAATGTAAGCATAGATATAATTTGACTTACGTACAACAGAATAAAACTTGTAAGCTTTTTTGGCTTTTTACCGCTTTAGTGATCGGTATTTATCTACACCTACTTATCTAAAAGGGATAGTAATCTTCAGTTTGAATGATCTGTGATAAATAATTATAATTTTGTACTCTTTTTATTATTTTTTTAAATTTAAGAATTAAGAATAAAAATTTAGACAGTAGTAGACAGTACATTATATTTTAGAACTTTATATTTTCAAACAACTGAACAATGCTTGAAACCATTATGGGAAAATAAAACACTATTGATAAAACCATTGAACTTCTACTGAATAAAACATGAAATCGATGGAATGAAAGTAAAATACTTTAGTTGAACGCTACACTTCAACTACTCGAAATTGTTGAAAAAGTTGAGACGAATTTTAAACTCCATTTTGTAAGAAATAAAAAATGTTTATTTTCTTTCAACATCACAGAAAAGTTTATGGTACTCTATAAAATACATAAAATGAAATAATTTTCTTAACGTAATTTATAATGAATCTAATTTATAAATAATTTGCATATACGTAATAATTAACGTAATTATGTTTAGTATACCGAACAATAAGTGCAGGCTTCCAGCAATATTTTATTAGTTAAATAAGAAATTCGACACCGAATACTTCCCGAATGTTCTTAAGTTTTACATAAATTATATAAAGCTATTTAATATACTTTAAATTTGTCAATGCTCAACATTAAATTGGCATCAGAAGAAGCAAGAAAAATTAAATTCTTACAAAATAAGTTTCTAATCATGCGTTATCTATATCTACAAGTATATAGGAAAATGAACATGTATATAGTGATCATATAAGAAGCGTTTAATTATTATGTGAGTTAAGCTTTGAAGCTTAAAATATAATCAATTTACAAAGAGGTGCATTTGGCAGATACCTATATTTCTTATCATCTTCTGCAAATCAAATAATTCCTTACATACATATAAGATATAGATACAATTAAATTGAATTTAATATAGTAAATTCTTAAGTTCATAAGACAAACGAATATGTTCAGAAACAAATAAGTATTATTTACTTTGAACTGTTAAACTTATTGGGTTTCATAGTTCATTTTCCGTTAATTGAAATTATAATTATCGGTTTTCTTGTTTCCAATAAGGAAGAATATGTCACAATAATATCTTAACGTTTTGTTATTTAATTATATTTATGACTTTACTAACAATACACGTTTTCTGCAGAAAATTAATCCTCGTCGAAGTAAATATTTTCTCTTAATTACTATTAATGAAACTTTAGAAATCGTGCAAAGAATAATATCTTCTCAACACTTAGCATCATTTTTTCTCGGTGTTGAATTATAAACGTATAATGCGATTGATAACATATTTCAAATGACATTTTGTAGTAAATTTAAATAACAGTTTGGCCAGGATATTATGTTTGGAAGAAGGAAATTAACCAGATGTATATAAATATAAATGGGAAATATATTTTTGTCTTGTTTCGTTTTAAATTTATATTTGATGTTATTTAATTGAATCCACGTTGCTTTATATACTCACATGTTTCTATAATACTTAATTTCAACTTTAAGTGTAATGTTCTAGTAAAATTGTAAATATACTTTATAGTATAAAATATTATTGTTATTAGCGTAATATATATGTTATATATCGCAAAAATTATTTAGAAATGCTAAATATTAATAAGTCGAATACGACTTACGAATTTCGGCGTTTACAAGCCAGATGTCAAGAATCAATCCAATAATTTGTTAATGTACGAACATCTAACGACTACTGAATGCACTTGCATCTGCTATTCGAAAGAAGCATCGAATATAACTCTCAATGAATCTGCACTAGACAAAAATAATGAGCTGTTTAATAACAGATTGCTCAATTGGGATCTTATTAGGGGATTGCCCAATTAGAACCCGAAAGGGATTTGTACTGCATTCCAAAAGAAAACCACTCGAAAATTTTTAGTCAGGATGTTCGTAGCATAAAAATCGAATATGAAGCAAAATGGAAACATTGTCTTCAAAATATTTGAAGAATATTTGCAGTTTTAATTTTCAATTTTTAATCTATACGACACGTATACATATCTATTATTGATGGACATGGTTTATCTAGCTAGTTATATAGTTGATTAGACAAAATTTTAAATTTCTTAATCAAAGTACCGTTATAGACGAAACGTTTTATCACTTAGAATAAAACAAAGTTGGTTTATTATTAAAAACAAAAACTTAGGGCAACTTAGGGTCTGCTTAAAAATTTAATTCTGATAAATATATATATATATATATATATATATATATATATATATATATATATATATATATATATATATCTATATATATCTGAAAAAGATTAAGTAAAGTTTAGTTAAGTAAACCTGAAAATCTGAAATAATTACATTAGTGAGCGAGTACTCCTTGAAATTCGGCAAACTAAAAGAAAATACTTACCGATATTTTTGTGAACTAAAATTAGTGGCCCCTATCGACAGCGAAAGAGTGACAATTTAAAGAGGGAAGGGGGTGTTCAGAGTGTTAAATATACGGTAAGTCATAATGATAAATGAAATTTATAATGCGCTTCCAGAGCAAAAGCATACCCCAAATCGTGTATGGTGAACTCGAGACTGTCCAATTTGTTTTGGTTATATAGTTGAAATTCATATATTTTAATAATAAGTGTATAGACACATAATGGTTATAGTTGATTATGGAGGAACTGGGTTTCGTGCAATTGTACAAATTAAATTTCGCGGTAGTGTTGTATATTGCAGTAGTTTAATAGTTTTGGGAAAAAAGTTCATTCGAGAATCGAGACAGTGAGATAGGATTCCTAATAATATTCAAACATCTAGACCCGTAACTTCTGATATTTTGACGCGAGTATTTTGGAAACTTTTGACTATTTTAAGTCATAATTAAGACCGAATTTATTGAATTTGACGATATTTTTTATTTATGTATAGATACTGATTGATTTACGGAGTATTTGGTTCACGGTAGGTATACCTACCGTAGGTATACGCAATTGAACATACTCTTTTTAGATATTTAGAAATATTTTTTGAAAATTATTTGATCACTACATACCACTATTTTAGTGACTTAGTGATTAACGTATTTATACGGGGGGGAGGGGTACGTGCCTCCCCCCGGGTATTTTTGTGTTTTGTAGAGATTCCATAACAGTACATACCTAAAAACAAATCAAATTATTAAAGTTGTGAAAGTATATGAATAAAGTAACAGAAAAAACATTAGTGAAACTTTAGTCTATTTCTGGCTGGAATTGCGATTTTTTTTCGTGATCCCTTTTACGCTCTTGCAAATGAAAGATGATATTGTCCCCCCCCCCGAGAAAAAAATCCTGAATCCGCCCTTGAATATTAGTTAACTTTAAATGTAAAATCGTTTGTCCTGACTGACAGTCTGGTCGTAGAGACGTGAAGTTTGAAGGAAGTGTTCCTTATACTATATGATGGAGACATTTGGTATGAAACGAATTTTAAAAACTCCTTTCCGAAAAAGGTGATAATGGTTCTCAAAGGGATCAACAGTTTAAATTTCAAATTTTATAACCGAAGTATCACTAAACACGAAACATTAAATTATTTTTTATTTCTTAAAAAGTACAAATCTGTGAACAGTTTAATGCATACGAGTGATGCTGTAAACTATCCTGTGGAGTTCCTTAATACACTTAATCCACATAGCCTTCCGTCTCATACACTTATCCTGAAAGTGGATGCTCCAGTAATGCTACTCCCAAATCTAATCCACCAAAGTTATGCGATGAAAATCGAACCAGGGTGTGTGTAAAAGCCTGGCATAAAAACTTGGTAGAGGCCACTATATTTGCCTGGTGCATTTGAGGTAAATCAGTGTTTATACTACGGATACCACTTATACCGTCAGAGACTCCATTCTAGTTTAAAGCCTGCAGTTACCCCTAAAGTTGTGTTTTGTTATGAACTTATGACCCTAAATAACGCATAGGATCAATCACTGAAACCAGTAGGAATCGATCTGAGGAGGAAGTGCTTACCACATGATCGATTTTATGTGGCTTACTCAACAGTGAATGTGACTTTTCGTTACTATGTTAGCACTTGATGGGAAAACCTGGAGTGTCATATGTAAAAAGATACTTTAAATGAGTACTCTCGGTTCTCTTTTTATAATATGTAGGTAGATACGTTCCACAGGAATAAGCATAAAAAACTTACACAAAAAAGACACATGTTCGATACATTCCATAATTTTTTAAAACCGCATAAAACTAAATCAATGAGTTATAACATACCAAAAAAGCATAAAAAAAGTTTACTAAACAGAAAAATAATTAGTTTTATCACATTCCTTCTTAAATTTTCATTTATATTTTTATAAAATGGCTAACAAAATCATAGAAAAGTTTATTGAATTTCTAAAAAATATAATCTTAACATACTTCTTCTAAATTTACATATAAAAATTTTAGATTTTACTATTCCTCTAGCGAAGTGGGTGGGTGATGCCAAATTTAAAATATTATCATTCATTTACTCTTATGAAACGTATTGCACAAATTCATTTTAAATTCGGTTTTTTGATTGAAGAAAATAAAAGGTGCGCAATTGATGTGTTTTGCTAAATTGTAATTGTTATGTCCTCGTTCAAATAATCAAGTTACACTGTAATTTTCATTAAAAATTCTTTGTATAAAAAATACAATGACCTTCTGACCCTGGAGACAAGTGAGTATACAAGGATAAAATTAATGTATTATACAGTACTTAATTGGTTGTAACTTTTTAGCAAGAGCATATGTTAAAAAATGATTTGCTTTTCTTTTTCAGTTTTTCATGAAGAAACAGAAAAAAAAATCAAAAAATTAAATTGAATTAAAGATCTACGAATATAAATCTTATCCGTTTGCTGTAACTATTTTGTTTTTTCAAAGCTGCAAAGTTCTACATTAAATTTTTCTTTAATTAAGAGAAGAGTTTCAATTAAAATTAACACCATCCGCCATCCACCATCCATATAGAAACTAATAAAATGCCTCCCGTTGACAGTGGTTGTTAATTGTCACAGTCCTCGAAGAAAGTTGAGACCAACTTGTCACTTCTTGTTATATAACAGATTATATATTTGCCAAAGACCAAGGGCGGTCAGGACAAAATATTTGGCGTCACTCGACGGACTAGTCCTTTGGGAGATGTTAATTATTCTCTAATATCCAACAGAAAATAACAAAATTGATCGCCTGCAATTAATATAGATTTTCTTCTCTACAATGTAGCATTATTTAATTAGAAACGCGTATATTACTTTTTTTTTTAATTGTCTTCTCTGCTTATTTCCTACAATTTTTTAAAATTTCAATGGCTCGATATTACTTTGGTAGTAAATTATAAATTCAAAATAAAAAATAAATCAATTCTTTTTTTTTTTAAATTATCATAAAAATATATTGACCATTTGTATTCATATGTTTCTATCATTTAACTTTTTCATTAAACTTTATAAACAGATTGTAATTTTGGTTATAAATAGACCAACTGAATTGAGTATATTAGTTAGAATATTTTAGTCTGTATCTGATAAACTCGAGGGAAGATTTTGTCAAGAGATAATTCGAATAAAAAATGTAGCACTCAGACTATGGACTATAGACTACACAAATTGTTCAGACTGATTTTTCAATGAAAGATAAATCACGAAAAACAAATATATTTCTAAATTTTAAAATTAAATAAATCAATAAACTAAATGCTTCTAAGATGTTTGATAAACAAAATCGTTTGATACACTAAAACTTTTTTCAATACTGAAAGAATTGGTCCTTCAACGATTAACCTCGAAGAACCAGGGTATAACTTTTTTTAATTGGTTCTATAATATTCAAATTGGCACTATATCTTCTTTCAAATTTTATATTTTTAAGTTTGGATAATTAAACTTATCAAAATATTCCATTTGATAATCAGAAAAACATTATGGAAATACAGTAATATAATGAAAACTATTTATTAAAGATCTGTCGTTTAATGTTATGGTATTTTTAAATTAACTGTTACTAGTAGCTACCCATAACATATTCCAGCCAACACACATAACTGACAAATAACAAAAATTGACAATTGAATGAAATTGAAATGACAGTTGAAACGTTAGACAATAATCAGTTAATTTAAAATTAGCACAAATATGTTAAATAAATTTAATGTATCCATAAAGCATTCAGATGTATATTGTTAATATTCACAGATGTTCACATATGTTATAAGTAACAGATGACTAGTGACGTCACAAGACACAAATTTTAAATCTATTTACTGCTTAAAAATAAAATTTCTGTGCTGAAAATGTTGTAAGCGCACTACTACTGTAAACTGTTACAATTTTATTTTCAGCACTTAACAGATCTTTAGTATTCAGACACAAATGTGTTTACATTCTTTGTTCTCTATCATACCTACATGTATAATATATATGTTTGCTTTTTATTATATTGACTCGTATACTAGTTCTTAACATGGATTCAATCGAACCTCAGGGGATGGGTGAGTCAGTCTCGCGGGTTCAACAAAGGTCAAAATACACCCCCGGCTCATATAACCTATGAATTAATACAGGATCCGTCAGAAAGAAAGCATGTTTTTCAAATGGGTAAAACAGTCAAAATAAGTGCGAAAAAAAATTATTAATCAAAATACTCAGAAATACATACTATTTTTTCAGTAAAACAAAATTCAAGATCTGAAAACTATGCCGGCCATATGGTCTCCTTGAGCCAAAATGCAGGAATCAAGCCTCTCCCCAAATGAGTCCATTGCGTCGGCCAGCATCTGTGCTGGAATTTGAGTTACTACTCTTCTTATTTCCTCCTTCAAATCGAAGAGGGTACCTGAAATCTAAAGTGTACGAAAACAAGCCTCGGACCCTCTTCGATTTAAAGAAGGAAATAAGAAGAGTAGTAACTCAAATTCCAGCACAGATGCTGGCCGACGCAATGGACTCATTTTGGAAGAGGCTTGATTCCTGCATTTTGGCTCAAGGGAAATATATACTACTGTATATATCTATATTTTGAGTTTCAAAAAAGCATATTCTATTTTTCCAACTGTTAAGGGTTCGGTAAATGAGTATATGGAACTAGTTAAGAACCACTGAACTAATGGTTCTCAGTGAAATATTTACAACCAATACTGACACAATAACAGTAATACAATTAAATCAATTTATTAAAGGTCTATCGTTTGATATTATGGTATTTTTAAAATAACTATTTTTAATAACTGCCCGTGAAATATTCAAAGCTAACACTAATGCAACGAGAGACTAATGACAAAAATTTGGCAATTGAATGAAATAGAAATAACAGTTGAAACAAATGACAACAATCAGTTAGTTCAGTTTGAGACAAAAATTAATATATTTGGTGTGCACTCACACGTATATAATTAAATAGCGTGTTAATTCTCTGTCTTTGCCGACATATTCGTATGCAATATATGTATAAATATACGTTTGCCTATTATTGTATTCATAAGTTTATTCATTGCTTAATTGTAACACTATAAATAATTAAAAACTATAAGGACTAAAAATAAATTGAATATATTTAGTAAATACATAAAATATATTAGAAATCAATTACAAAACTGAAATATTTACTACTAAATCGAAAAAAATTTCATAGCTTTAAATTAATAAATTAATCTTATATATGTATATTAATTCGAAAAACATAACATTCCACTAATTATCCAAAAATAGAATATTAATTTTCTTTAACTATATATACACGTTATACACCTTAATGGCTAAATGAAACTTTAGAATTTTTGTGACTCACTAATTATGTTTTTGTAAACTGATACAGTTTTACGTAAGATACTTTTAATTTGATACAATATTTTGTCATAAAAATATGTAAAAATAGAAAACAAAATACTCACTTTTGAGATGAGAAATTCTTAGAAAATATATTTACTTTTCATAATCAAATAAATTGTGGATACCTACTGATATTTTTTTTAAATCCACTACCATTTATTCTATAAATAAAAATAATGAAGCCGTTTTATCAAATCTTATATTATGGTATTCAAACTAAAAATCGTTACGTTAATAACATTGGAATTTTCATAGGATAAAATAAAAAATATAGATATCAATTATGTCAGATATTTACTCAGGTTTCTCAAGTGAAAACGTAAGGAATATATTCCTGGGGCAAAATCATCAAAACATATTATATAAGAAAAGAACTTTAAAATTAAACAGACTGAGTAAGAAAAAAACTATAAAAGCTATATAAGTTCTATAAATTTTTTTGTCAATTAAAAAATGTCATTTCATATGTCCCTCTTATAATACATATAAATATATAATCTCTTATAAATGCTCCTACTTGGAATTCCAGGAAATCCAATTCAATTTGTGAAAGATTTACATTAGTATAAGCCGGAGAATTTCATCATAATATCGCGTTTTACTATACATACAATGGATCTAAATATTTATCGACCCATAAGCAAAGTTTTCTTTGATTTGCTGGAAAACTATTGATGGTGCAGGAAAATTTTTTACTTAGAAAATTATTAAAAGAAAAAGACAGAAGCCTTTCTTAAAGAAAATCCTCGAAAACCCTTAATGAGCGTCCGTAATAATGAAATTCCGCCACCCGTTCAAACGGGTTTCCACGATATTCCAAGAACGAAAAATATTTGAAATTGTTTCTAACTATTGTTTGAAAATCAATAATGACCTTAAAATTTTTGTGAAAAAAAATTAGCATCGCGTGTACATAGTGTACAGTCGCATCATAGTGTCCAAGCCATCAATCATCCCCTATTTTTCCATCTTTAAAAGAATATTTGATTTTTTTTTATTTAAACTGGACCAACTTCATGCCGTAAAAAATAAACGTTTCGAATTGAGATGCTACTTTTTCAAAATCAAAAATTACTTCGTTTAAAAATTAAAAATTCATGAAATTTAAGATTTAATTTCTGAATTTTATCACCTTTATAATAAAAATCAATTACTTGATATAATGGCGTATGAAGATTACCATTTAAATCTTAAAATAAATAGCTTTAAAAGTAAAATATTTAAGTACAATTAATTGATAAAAATTAAACATATGAAAAAAGACAAAGAAAAGAAAAATGTTTTGAAGATTAAAAACGGATTTAATACAATGAATATTTCTATAGATAACTTAATACGACGTGTTCGAGTGGCAAACATGAATACTTGCAAACTTTGTGCTTTTTGTTGAGAGGGAAAAGTGCAGCAATTATTTAAGAAAAAAAAATACTTTATAGGAAATATGAAAACTACATTCCAAGTAGGTAACCGAAGATAATGGAAAAAAAACTTACCAATAGCGGTTTTCGTACGAACAGTCCTTGAGTATCCCATTGGATATAGTATCGCCCAGTAACGATCCACAGAAACGGCGACCAAACAAAAAATAGAAATTGTGCAAAGCACCACTAACAATGACACAGTAAGTAAGCAGGCATACAAGTTATGAGGTAATCCAACAGAAGCTAGAACAGCAAAAGGAATTCCTAACAGTCCAACCAAAAAGTCAGCACTTGCTAAGGACACTATGTAGTAATTAGTTCTTCGACGCAACTTTTTCTCTTTCCGAAAAACATGAATAACCATTGCATTACCAATGATTGCGACCAGTGCAACAATCCCTTCACAAACTGCATAGGGAACATTCAATTTATCCCACGGGCTATCTGTTATAATCCACTCGGTATAATTATCCAAAGTGAAATTCATTATTTTTCTACTCCCGTAATTTGATTGATTGTTTCATAAACAATTTATTTATATTTTTAAGTATACGTTCGTAATTTCAAATGAATCACGGCTGCTAATTTTTTGTTATTATCAAATTTTAAATATTGACACATTTTTATGTTGATTTATTCACACTTTTAGAATGTTTACACAGTGTATCATTTGACTAATTTAAGAAAATTATTTATATTTTTCTCAAAAATTGAGATCAAAAAATCAAGACACTCACACCATATTGCTCAAATCACAAAACTCAGCTACTTTCGATTTCGAGGCTGTAAGCTGTAACAAAAAATAAATAAATTTATTAATGAATGAGTTTATTGAATTTATTTTTATAATACACAAAGCAAATTTTCGATTAAATATTTTTTCAAGTTTAAAATCTAAACATCCGGGTTTTGCATTTTTTTTCTGAGTCATAATTGTTTCATTTCTGTTTCATTGTTAGAATACAAAAATATGAAACAATATTTTCTTTTCTAACATTAAGTTAACTAAAAATTATCCCCTTATTTTAAAACTAACGTAGAGGACCCGGTGAACTTCGTACTACCTAAAATTGATTTGCGAAAATTGATTCATTGAAATTGGTAATATTGGCACATTTTTAATTACTAATATGAACGTAAATATAAAAAAATACATAAATTTTTATGCTTTAACAAACTTAGTGCGTTTTTTAAATATATATTTTATTTTATATACGATTCATACCTATATGAACATTGAACATATTTAAACTCATATGTATACAAAAATTGATAAAATCTCACTTTTTTATGAGTTTTAAGACATATATAGTTATTTCTAAATACATTTTCTTAGATGTTTTAATTATTCTAAGCTATAATTCTATAAGATCATGTTAATCAGTCAACCCGAGGGGTGGGCAAACGATCGATCACGAATAGGTCAACAATCGATAGCAGGCATTTTAAATAATAAACAATAAATAATGTTTATGGTAAATTTCAATTCTTTTAATTGGAAGTGTGTACTAAAAATTTACCAAACAATGAAACTTTAATTTAAAATTAAACACGCATCTATTCTGCAACGAATTTTACGGTTTTTCAGATAGTGCTACCAGTACTTCTTTTTAATCATTATCTCTTTAAAGGGTTACAAGGGTTTTAGGGCTTAAAAAAATTGTTTTTTTATTATCTTATTAATTTCAACAACATCTCTCGAATATTGTCCTAAATTTTTAAGTTAATCCAAATAATAGTTTCGGAGATACAATCTTGGTAAGCTCAGCACGCCGCAAGTATATCGGTGCAGCTGCTTGTTTATTGTCGCATTTTTATCTAAAGTGTGTTTTCAAAGCCAGTTGTCAGGATTTCTCGAGAACTACTCAACCGATTTTGATAAAAGTTTACCCAAGTCTTCAGGATACAATTCACAAGTACTTGGACTAAGGTTTTTTTTCAATTACAACTATTTAAAAAAATATAGAGCAAATATCACCGAAATTTTTACCAAAAATCTAACAATAATTATTTTGTTTCTTGTTAGGATTTCCCATTTGCATATTCATTGGGCCTTAATTTGGATTTTTTTATTTGGCATGGTTTATGGGAACCTAATGAGCATTATTTATACAATCTCAAAGTAATTTCCAATCAGGTAGTTACGTTTAAAAAAAAAGTAAATATATATGTGATAAACATACTTAAGTAACAGTAGCTAATTACTTTACTAAATGATCTCTTATAAGCAGGCCATTCACGCTCCGACTTGCAGTCCAACTTGTGATTCGATTTTCGAAGTTGGATGGACCGTGAATGGTGTTGTTGGAAGTTGGATGTCTAGTTGGACTAGTCGGATCATTTAGCCGATCCAACAAATAGTCCGACTAGTTGGACTGCAAGTCGGAGCGTGAATGGCCTGCTTTAGTTACTAATGTACGTTCCGAATCCAAAATATTTTTTTACATACAATACGAATACAAAATAGTAATTGTGCAGTAGAAATAAAGGTTCACCTTAAAAGTAAACTTTCATAATAAATTCAATTAGTAAATTAGTAAAAAATTGAAAATTGAAACAAAAAATAATGATTGAATCGAAAAGGTTATACTGAGTGTCGTGGATAATCGTATAAAGCATAGATTTAGCATTGAATATAATATAATTTTAGAGTGACATATGTAAATTTTCTTTTTTGTTTATATTCAAAAAAAATTCAACCACTTGATCATAGCATGTTTCTAAGTATTAAAAGTTTAAATATTTATACCATGAACAATATTTTTTAAAAATCCATCGCGTTTAATTTTCGCTTTGACATTTTAGTATTCAATACTGGTAATCATACCATGTCTTTTTTGATATAGCTTTAACGAGCTTTACTAGGTTCAACTCAGTAATTGTCATTTTAATTAACCAGTTTTTAAGTAAAAAAAATACTTTTATTCTCTTTAAACTTGCTGAGGTTATCATCGGGAATAAATTTAAATTTTCTTCTGATCTGATAAACACAAAACCTAGATATCTAATCTTTCTAGAATCTAGATCAACCTTATCCAACATATGGCTCGCGAAGACTCTTCATACGACCCGTAAACTTGTTAAACTTTAAGTCATCTATTTATCTTAATTATTGCTATTGCTTTACTTTTTTACATTTTCTTTGATCCACTTCGAAAATAAAAATTTTAAATTTTGATCTCCACAAAATAATGTTGAGCACCACTGATCAAGATGCTTAACTCCACAAATGGATTTTTTCGGATATGTATATTCTAATGTTTATCTACAATAATTCAGATACAGTAATAAATGTCACAATGATTAATCAATTGAATGCAACTGATAAATGAACCAATAAAATATTATAGTTTTACATAAATTTTCCTCCATCAACTTTGAATGACATCATCTTTGAAAATTCACTTAAATTGAAAAGCTAACTATGAAAATTTCTGGTTGAATATTTTTAAAACTAAAATCCGAACAACAATAAAAATTGTAAATGATTAAAAGTAACTGTAAGAACTCTCTAGAAAACATAAAAAACCAAGTCCTTTATTAAGGCATTTACGGGCTTATGCAATCACATATAGGTAGGTGCCTACCATATTTAGGAGACTTTGGATCAAACTTCATAATTATCCATCCTTAGAGAAAAATAAACGATCAAATAAAAGATTTAAACAATTTGTAACCTCGAAATATATCGTACAGCAAAAATACGAGTATTTTGCACCTTTATTGTTGAGATAAAGTAGAAACTTTCTGTAGGTATTCCCAAGATATTACAAAAAAGTTTTTTTTTTCTCCACCCTAATATACAATCAAACTCCACATAATATATTGAGCAAATAAACAGAAAATAAAAGCTGATTACTGTTGGAAGTTTTTTTTCAAGTTTATTTGAGTTTAACTAATTTTTTATCTGAACGTGATTTATACATGAGATAAAATAGGAATGATTAATTCATTTATTTTCGGTTATATCCGTTGCTTGAAGTTTATCAGATTCTTAAACATTAGATACATCTCATTTCGTTTCTTACTACTAAATATTAATTATAAAAACTGTAGAAAACAGATTATTCGAAACTCAAAAAGTGAACTTAAATGTGTTAAATATGCAAGTTCACTGGTAGGTAGGTACTATTTCAATCATATAAATATTTCAAGAAAACTGAATAAACCAATGATTCTTAACCTTGTAGGAAGTACTGAGCCCTACTCGTTTCATATTTGCATTCATTGAGCCCTTCTTAATTGGAAAAATAAAATATGATTTTTTTCAAATTCAAAATAAGTATTCTTTTGTGAGTGCGTCTTGATCTCCGCCAAACCCGTGAGACTGACTCACCAAACTTCGCGGGTTCGACCAAACACAGGTTAAGAACGACTGGAATAAATTTTGTCTATTTATTAGAACCACATAAACAGAGGTAAGCAGAGTCAAAGATTGTATTTTACTTATTGATTCTGAACTTATCTATATGCACATTGTAGAATATTTTCGCGTAAGCACAAATTTATTTGAAAGTTGAAAATAATAAAAACGCAAATTTGCTTCAACTTATCTTTTATTTAAATGAGATCAAACTATTTACAGGAAAATTTTATTTTATTTTACGTTACACTTAGGTAGTAGTTCAAAAGAAAAACACATTTTGTTCTCATTAATTTAATTTAAATAAAAAATAAAAAAGCAGAAGTAGCACTTTTGTACTATGTGGCATTGAACTCAAGTAATTTTGAAGCTTTAAATACTTTTCAAATGAAAAACATATTGTTGCAGTTTAAATTTCTCAGTACTTACCAAAAAGATTTCAAAAACTTATTTTAATCTATATTAATTATTTTTTAGAATTATTTTCATTAAATTTAGCATTAAATCTAATACTTTGGAAACAATATTAGTCATATGTATATAAAAGAACTCACAATCAAGAATAAATCCCCGTTAAAGAAAAAACATTGAAAAACTAAATAAAAATTAAAAACGTTTAATGAGCTTTTTGACCATTACAAAAAAAGCAAAGACTACAGACATAACGAAAATGCCACAATCGATTGCTTATTTTTACCATTAACTTCTTTATGTTTCCATATATAGTTTTATATTTCATACCGCCTATATTTAAGTATTTTTTTTTTATCTGTAACATCAAAAAAAAAATCGTATCAAACTCGTAGCATTGATTTATTCAGTTTTTGATAAACGCTTTTCATTTACTTCTAATAACTTTGATTAGCTTTAAAGTTAAATTATTTGAAAATATTTTGTAACACGATGTATACACTGAATGATTTTTGAAAATATAAATACTGATCTCTGAACAGTAAACAATTCTGAATTGAACTAAACAAATTATAACTGCGCATGTGCCCAATCAGGTAACTTCTTATACATGCAAAATATGAACCAAGCCAATACTATACGAGGTAATTATGTGTTTCTTAAAACCAAAAGTAATTTCTATGTTTTGAAATTTTGAAAATCAGTTTTCCGATTCCCAATCAACTGTTTGTTTAAATTTTAACCAAAATTATTAATTTATAATTGAGTTAAAGTTATTATAAATTTTATAGCTTAATGGCAAAATAATGTCTAATAAAAGACAAAATAACGTTGTAATATATATCGCCAAAGACAGGGAACAAAGAATGTATTTAAATTTTAAAACATACGTGTGACTCAAAATCAAATTTGTCTCAAATTTGAACTAAATGATTATTGTCATTTGTTTTAACTGTCGTTTCCGTTTCATTCAATTGTCAACTTTTGTCATTTTTCAGTTGAGTCAGTGTTGACTGTGAATATTTCACGGGTAGCTACTAGTATTACTAGTGTCTTGTAATTATAACGATCTTGTTAAGAACTTGATCTATAAAACAAAACGGATGAAACTTATTCTTCGAGAAAAACAAGACTATTTAAGTTATTTAAGAAGTAAAACTTCTTACGTCCATCACATACCTACACACACATTCTTTTTTTTTAAATCTTTTTTGCTACTTACATTTGAATGCCTCTATTTCCTATTTCCATTATATTAATACAAAATATTCTTTTACAAGTTTGTCCCTCTTAATTATGAGAATCAAATTTGCTTATCATAATATTCATTGAATACTTATTTTATAAAATAAAGTATTAAATAGTTCAGTTACAAATTTATAACAAAAGATGTTAACTACATTTATTGGTTATTTTGTATTATTTTGTAACTTTTACAATTTTTCTAGTTTTGTTGTAAAGTACAAAAACAAAATACGAAACAAAGCAGTAAAAAAAGCATAAATATATTTTCATGATAGTTATAAATATCATATTATTATATTCAACTAAAAAAAATGTCCTTTGTATTTTAGTTAAACTTGGAATAAAAAGTTTTTTTCAATAGAACTACTGTAGATGAAACGTTTTTGTGACGGAAGTTTTAATTTTTTATTACCATCGCGATTTATTTCCATGTTAAACTTTAAATTTATAAAAAAAATGTAAGCGTTACTGCGTTATATAACTTGTTTCTGATAGCTATGATAGCCAAAAGATTAAACGAGATTATTCTAACAAAAACCAATATTAAATTTGAAAATTATTTCCTCAGATTAAAAGTCCAAGTAAAAATTGTTATAAGTTTACTTATTACTTCTTTCTTACGTGACATTTCTGCTATAACAAATTTTTATTGAGTTTAATCGCCTAATCACTATAACAAGTCCTTATAAAAGTTTTTCAATCTAAAAAGTTTGAAACAAATTGGCTAAGCTTTTACTCCCTACAAGCCCTTATTATTATATTTTCAATTGAGCAAAACACAAGTTGCATTTTTATTTGCTTCAAATAATAGTTTCAGTATAAAAAATAAAAATAATTGCCAAGCTATCAAATCTATTAGTTATGGGTTTTTCTCAGACTTACATTTATAAAATCCAATAAATTTTAAGATTTGTATGATTCTATTCTGCTGGTAGTTAATTTTTTAATAAAGAAATCATATATAAAATGAATGCTTATAACGAGGCAAATGCACATTGATGCATTTTACTAAGATTGCATTTATATTGAATCGCATAAGAATAAGATTATTACGGTTTAATTTATTTGTACACATTCAAGGCTAAACTCATCTATTTATTAACAATTGTGAATGCAACTGATTTTGATATAATAAAGCTCCCATTTTGAATAGATGGAAGCTGTTATTTTTTAATTTAAACCTTGAAATGCATGAATGCAAATGAGTGACATTGTAATAAAATAGTACTTAAGGTTTTTTTATTTGATTTACTATCTCATGAAATCACAAATTGAGTTGTAAATTGAGTTAAAAAAATATTTTTGACAATTACGCGAGTATCAAATAATCAGTTTAAAAATAGAAAGGTCATTTGTATTCAGGTCTTATTTTAAAGCAGGTGTTTTCAATCGTCTAGTTTATTTGTGGATAATGTTTAGTCTAAAAATGTCAACAAATAAAACACTAACAAAAATAAACCCTTTTATAAAAATAAATCAGTTTATTGTGCTTTTCACGATAAATATTTCCAAATGTTTTTAACACGTCAGCATCTGCACTTTATTCACTAATTGTAAGGAGTATTAAAAATTATTTTTGAATGTACTTCTGGTGAAAATTATTTAAGAAAAACGATCTATGATTAAAACTGCGCTACCATAATAGCATCAGTAGTTGGCGTGTAACTTTGTTAACTTTAGTGTAATTTATAGCGATTGGTATTTGGTACTGATAAGCTATTGGTTTGACTATTTGGTTTGGTACTGATATGCATGACGCATATATTTTCAAAAACTAACGATAGGCTTTCTATACTATCCGCAATTTTATAGTTTATTGGAATCCTATGGGGTAATGGTTACGTCTCTTATGTCTTAGGTATTTACCCGAAGATGCAACTATATGAGTCGTTTCTTTTGAAAGATCTCTTTTTCACATTATACCAACCAGTAAAGTTTTAAAGTTTGAATTTTCCAAATATTCTTTTGTCAATTGATGAATAACCTTTGGTAAAGGTTGTGATATAATCCGTTTTGTTTGTATCAAAATAGTTAAGTGGCAATTAATTAATTTAAAAAAAAATAACTATTCAATGATGTAGAACAAAATCATAAAATAGGATTTTAAATTACATATAAGAAAAAAGCAGGAATTAAATATATTTTACAGAAAATATTGTACAGTATTAAGAAAAGAAATAAAACTAGAAATGTTAACAAAACCACCCTCCCAATCCAAAAAAAAAGAAGTTTATACGCTTATTTATTTTTTTCTAACTTTAATTTTAGCCAACTTTTCCAAATTACCAAAGACTAAAACATATTCCACACGATTTTCACACATAAATTTTCATCGTTTATCGTTTGTGAAAATCAAAGTTGACTAAGACGGAAAGTGTGAAACATATTTTCTGAATTCTCAAAAACACGTAGAGGCTCGTTATTTCACACCATATTTAAAAAAAATATTGAGAAAAGTTGATTTTCAACAATGAAAAATCAAACAAAGAAAATGTACGAAAATGCTATTTAAGTTTTCCTTTTTAATTAATTAATTCTAAACTATTTTGTCACAAACGAAACGGATACTTTTATAAACCTCTACAAACGAATTATTCATCGATTGGAAAAAGAAAACTGCGAAAAACTCAATCTTTAAATGTTAAGGTTTAAAATTTTGATTTAAAATCGATGCCTCTATATAAATGAAATAGATTCTTATAACTTTCAAAGAAAACCTTATATAGTTGCCTCATTAGTCGCATCTACGGGTGGATTACATAAGATATAAGACGTAACCATCATTTTATAGAATCCCAACAAACTATAACTGTAGTTAGAATAGTAGCGCTGTCGTTAATATTTACAAGTATATGTGTCATGCATATAAGCCATTGAGCATAGATACGGAGTCCGAACGTAATTTTAAAAAAGTTGTATCAATTTGAGGTCCTGTACCGGTAGAGCGCGCTACACTTCACAAAGTACGCGTTTAAATCAATACGCGGGAAGTGTTGTTGTTATTAAAAACAATAAATTTCAATCTTCTGCACGATGGAAAAATATGTCAAGATATGGCGCTGTCACAAGAGTATCTAAAATACTAACTTCTACTACCTTATCTTACATAAGTTTCGATTTAAGTTAGTACTGCAAACACTAACGGCGGCGCCACATCTTGATACATTTCCCGGTATAAGCTTGGATCAGGAACGTCGAAATTTGAGAATTGTTTTTGAATGGTTTCGATATTATTCCTGTAGGTATTGTTCACTCGAATGCTTCTTGTACGTAAATTTTGATATGTCAGAAATAAAGTAGTGATTGTTATTTTCAATTATGTATTTATATTGTATTATGTAAAATTAAATTTTCTAAGTAAAGTCTACTTTGGGCAAGTACACTTCAGCACACCCACAATTTGGCAAGGTTGCATTTTCGACTTTGTTTTAATTTAATTCGCGATTAAATCGGGCCATAATAAATATAACCGTCGCTTCTTCATTTCTGGCTTGTCAAAGTTTACGTACATATTGCATTCGAGTGAACAATACGTACCCATTCGGAATAGTTACCTACAGTTCGGAATATCTCGACGTTCCTGATCCAAGCTTATACCCATTTCCCTTTATGCATTGCAAGATTATAATACCTTTTCAAAACCTTAGTAGCCTTAGGTAAGTTCTGAATAGTTGCGCTGTTAGTGACAGAAAAGAGAACTATGGTTCGGGTCTGTTATTATATATACATGAATATTGTGAAAAAGCTTTTACCGTTCGGACCCTTTGTATCTATACTCCGTGCCTATAGCTATCAGTACTAAGTATCAATAGCAATAAATTACATTAATGTAAAAAAGTTACACGTCAACTACTGATGCTGTTACGGTTGCGCTGTTTTGTTCATAGATATTTTTTTAAATAGTTGTATCACACGAATTTTTTTCTAGAGAAGTTAGTTCAAAAATAAGTTCACTATTCCTTACGATTACTAATAAAAAAAAAATAAAAAAACACAATAAATTTTTAAATTTAATTATTTTAAATATCTTTGTATAGTGTTTTTGAGGATTCATATTTTAATAATTTACACAATTTCAGTTTTAGCCAACTTTTCCAAATTATTATAAATCAAAACAACACTTTTGAAGCTTTGCACTAAAGGTTCATTTCAACGTTTGTGAAATTAACTCTGCTCACAATAAATTTTTACAGTCGACCATGTGAAATATCTCATTCCGTGTTTTCGAGGATTCAGCTAATGTATTCCATACTTTCCGTCTCAGCCAACTTTGATTTTCATGAACAATGAAAATGATAAATATGGGAAGAGAGTTAAAGAATACAATTGGCACAATTGGGCCTCGGATAATTTTAATTATTTTATTTCTACTATATAATTTCATTTTCTTGGCGCCATCAAAACATTATTACGTATAGTTACAGTTTACAAATATTGTTAACTTATTATTGCTAAACCCTGTCAAATTTCTATAAATTTCTAAACCCTAAAAGAAAAGCACTTATTTGGAACCAATTTTCTGAACCATACATCAAACAAATCGATCGAAAATTTCCTTTCCGAAATCAATTTTCAGAATCTGTGAATAATAGAAGCAACTTATTTTATTACCTAGGTACTTGTTTTAAAAAATATCCCAATCATTTTCTTAGTATGCCAATATTCACCATTCAAATTAAATCAACTTAATTTTCTCGTTATCTGTATAGAATTCGTTTGAAAAATATTTGAAAGTTATTGAAAATTGATTGCTTATATTTTGTACATATTTTATTCTTTTGTAGTAATCAACTCGATTTGATTAGCTTCTATCAATATTTTACATACTATATGACCTAGAATTTTTTTACTACAATTTAAAATAAAATTTTAAATAAATATTTACAATCACCTGAAGCGTTAAGTTTGCAGTAGATAAAACATAAACATATAGCTGTATTTACTTTGAACAGTTTACAAGCTAAAATCTAGAAACTAGATAAATAAATCCTTTCTATCTCCCACAAATGAAACCAAACTTTGAAAACTTCTAGGATAATGCAAACATATATGTCTTGATGCCTTTATTTTTTGTCTATTAACATATTTTATTCTAAATGAATTATCTTTATTAAGCTTTTAAGATATGTCAAATATTACGAAGAATTTAATATTTCAATCTGAATTGACGAAAAATAAAGACCAAAATTATTTTTATCCCTATCGCAAAAGTTGAAATTATTCTTTAGAAAATTTATTTTCTTGGCGAAAAGGAACTTTTTGTATTATGTATAGATTCTGTATAAGTCATTGACATAAAAAGGTTATACTATCTAAATTCTTCTGTGATTTGATCATTGACATTGATTATTATTAGATTGAAAAAGAAAACTACTATTTCATCTTTTCCCAAGGGATTTATATATTTTATTTATGTCATATTTATTGAACTTTCATGAAAGTGTTCTCAATATCTATTTCTGAGTTAACTTATAAATATAATTCGATTAATAAAAAAATATGTTGATTTTAAGCAAATAAAATTCATTATGTTAACTTAAAAAATAGTTTTTTATTATTTTTCCTTGTTTATACATAAATTAATAATTTACCAATAGAATCATAGTATACCACATTCACATTTTTTTAAACCGATCAAGGACATTATTAAAGCGAGAAAAATCAATTTTTAGTTCTGAAAAACTTATATTTTGGCAGAAAAAAATTGATATTAATGAGCAAATGAGAGTCCAAAAACAATGGATTCACTTATGAGTTTTCTATGACGTCACAGTCCATTTATTGAAACTTTTAAGAAATAAACAAATAATTGAGCGGTTATCATAAAAACAATGATAATTTACACAATATTTCACCTTTCCCACTCAGGAATACGTTTTTGTACCATAAAAATTAGGTACTCTCATTTTTTTCTATCGAATAGAGGTTAACTGTGATTATTGTAAATAATGACTAAGCGTTTTATTAATTACTGACCGATCCCCGCGACTTCGTCTGCGTAGGTATAGATTATATTTTCTTTTTAAATTTACTATTTGTAGTGGTATATGAAAAATTTTATTTTTCTTATTTATTTTACGAAAAACATAATCATACTTAGAAACACTATTTTGTCGACTTTAAAAAGACACATTTAATACACTGTTGTTTAGAATAAAATAGTTGTATATAATAATCATTTAATTTTCAAAAAATATTCATAAATATCTAAAAATAGTATGTCTATTGCGTATATCTACGGTAGGTATATCTACCGTGAACCAAATAATCCACAAATCATTCAGCATCTATACATAAATAAAAAATATCGTCAAGTTCAATAAACATCATTATGTTTTAATATTAGTAAAGACAATTGTAAATTATTTTAAGAACATGTGCCTTAGGTACCATATAAAAAATTTAAAAACTGATTAATAAGACAATTAACTCTTTGATTGTTAAATTTTCAGTGTAGGTACCTACATAGTTAGACTAATTACACATTCTGCAAGTAGCATCAATAAAGGATGGAGAAGTAATATTTTCTGTGATGACCGGATATAAATAATGCAAATGACAATAATAACAATTGATAATATCAGATTGTAAAAGGGTAACTTGGTGGTTAGTTGAATATGACTGATTAACCGATTTATATGAAGCCGCTTGAATCACACTCTATGCATATTTATCACTATTTAATGAACACTAATAACAACCTCATTTGACTGATCAGTTTCGTTTGTTCATCATAAGTCAACTGAAAATGCTTCGTAAGCAAATTTACAGCAGCTAATCAAAGTCATGAGTGCACTTTAATCTCAAAGTAAAACAATACCGCTAATTAATATTAAAAAGAAAAAATATGTAGGTAAAAATATTTATTATGTTCTACGTAAAATATTAGAGGTACTTTTGCACCTCTAAATTTTTATTTCAAATAAAAAAAATGTATTGTAAATTTTTCGTAAAACAATTTGGTGTTTGAACACAAATTTAATCTAAATCATTTCAGCTCAATGACTCCTTAAACGTGCCATTTTATTTTCTTCCTTTTCTTGACAGCTATCTTAAAAAATGACTTTGGACACATATCACGCGACATAATACTACGTGAAAAAAATATAAACGAAGCGTGAATAAAAAATTGATATTTAAGGAAAAAATTTGATACTTTTTTTGAACAATTTTTCGAACTGATGATTTCAAACGCATCTATCATCTATCGTATATTCATTCTCCATAATGTTGATTACTTTTTTTTTTAGAACGGAAATTATAGTTCTTTAGTAAATGACACAATTTCGGCAGTGATTTAATAAATTTGATTTTGTTTTCATTATATTTAGCCGGCTTGATGTTGCGAACCTCAACAACAAGGTTGGTTTTATTTTTAAAAATTAAATTATTTTTTTTACTTTTAATGGTGATATTTAAAATCAAATACAAGAATTTTCTTCTTTATCAAAAAAAATCAGGTCTGACATTACTTAATTTAGCCCAACCGCTAATGTTATAATCATAATTGTTAAAAACTCGATGGAAACAAAAATCTATATGCGTTAATATTTAACTTTTTTTAATTCCATTATTAGAAAGCGAAACAGAGAGTTAAAATATATTTTCGAAATACTAACTTTTTGACTTTGAACTTCAAAAATTTTCCACTTATTATAAAGCACTAAAAATAAAATAAAAAATAAAAAAAAATATCCTTTTTTTGAAGTGAAAACTTCTTTAGAATCATTGTGACTTGAAATTTCATGAAACGAAAAAGCGACAGTTAAAAAAGATAAACATATAAATATATATGATTTAACGAACGAGAGAATGAGATAGAAAACCTTATAGTGTTTCTTATGTATGTGAACGCCTGCGTATTACGCTCCTTGGGAATAATCGTCCTTACAACCGTGGTGAAATGTGTATTGTTTGTATAAACATTTCATTATTTTAATAAAAACATTTTTAAAGTATGTCGAAAAAGAATGCAGAATATTATCGTGATTATCGAAAAAAAAAGAAAACAAGACTAAAAAGACCGCAAAAAAAAATAAAATATAAATTGTAAGGAAATTTGTTTACAACTGACAAAATAAGCATTACCTGATGATGACAACTAAAAATTGTTGAAATGCGTCGTATTAAAGAAGAAATTGAGTCATAGGACATACATTATTATTCATTAATTTATTAATTGTAACTAAATAAAATATTTATCAATGTTAAAATTCATAATTTAAATCTCACGAACCAATAAAAGGATTTTTTAAGTGTTAAATATATTAAAATAAATATAATCCAAATTTCTCTGTAGATCAGTGAAATTTTCTTGCGGACCACCACCTTTGACTTAAAGGATTTATTCTGAATTAAAATAATTGTATAGGTATTTAAGGCATTCATTGCTAATTATCGTTAGTTCTATGACTTTAAATAGCTATACCTCAAATGGAAAACTATTAACAATAATGGGTTTTTTGATAAATAAAATGCCATTACTTTTTACATTAATGTGCGCATTAAATCGGTATTATGTACTGATCTAAAAGAAGGAAGTATAAAATATTTACGAAATTAACTTAATAACTTGATATGTAATGAACAATATCATGGTTATATAGCTTTAAAATATTTATTACTGCAATACTTATTTATACGAGAAGAACATATTTTCATTTTTAAAGTTTTAATATTTATGAACTGTTAGAGGAATATTCTTTGCGATAAAAAATTCAACTTTCATTATTTTTGAATTCATGGGCTGAAAGTTAGTAACAATAAGCCTTATTTCGCTAAAGCGCTTACATAGTTTACCTAACCAAAAAAATACCATTTTAAAAGTTTGATTCTTAAGAGAAAAAAAGAAATGGAAAATAAAACTAAAGTTTTTACATAAAGGCAATGTTTAAGGTGTCAAAAAAAGTACTTAATAGCACTTTACAAGAATCATATAGAAAATAATATTACTTATTCATAACTTATAAAATGTACATTTGGGTAGAAAAAGATTTTACATTGTGTTACATATATCTCTTTACAACAGATACAATTTTCGTAAAACTTTAAGCAAAACAGTTTTTCATAAATTCAGAAAATATATGCAATATATATCAGACAAATAAGTATTTGTAATTCAAAAATTTGGTATAACGACGGCAAAGTAGCAAAAAATTGTTTGTCTCAATTCTAATCAATCGTTGTGATCCACTTAATTATTTTCTTTCTGTAAATTATACTTTTTAAATTTGAAGTCTTTAATGACTGTGGTAGTTTATTATAATATTTAATTGCTATATATTTTGAGTTTTTCTGAGATATGCTTTTATTTATCTTTGGTAATTGGAAGGGTTTGGCCCTGACTTTGCCGTTATAATTGTTATACCTACTCATCTTTACAATAACAATAGTGATAACATAATGACTTTGCAATATATTTATTCTTAATACCCAGTATTGGTGTATTATCATTTTTATTACTCAAAAATCTAATTAATTTGTTTTGTATTTTGCCAATATCTTTGTTACATTCTTGTAACTACCTCCTCCCCAAACAGTACTACCATAGTTTACAATACTCTCAAATACTTTATCATCTATACTTTATCATGTACTTACATGTATTTTAAGCGTATGTATATAATTTTTTAGCTAAAAATCTTTAATCAAACATGAGTTATAGCCAGCCCCCACTTTAGGGGCGGAAAATTTCAGGGGCGGCATTTTGTCATATTTGATATAAAATATGAACAAAAATGTAAAAAAAACTTTGATGAATATTAATTTCTATATGAATTTTAAAGTTAATATTTAAATATTGTTTTTAACAAAAAAAAATCTAATCCTATTTAAAAACACTACCAAAAGAGCGTTTAATTAACATTAATGTGTGTCAAAGATATGTAGATAATTCGCGCTCCGCGTTAAACTTCTAGGGCGCTGCGTAAATTAGTTGAAACATGATTGAAACAAGAATGCTCTGGAATTTGAAATATTGCAGTAAATTCATGCACTGACTTGCCTATTTCATTCAATTATAAATGGATGTCTTATTCAATAAGTACATTATTTTTGCTTCCTAAAGCATCATAATAGTAACAAGTGCAAGTTTAATTTTTGTTATTTAAAGTTATTTGAGTTTTTGGAAATATATTTATCTAACATTTTTAAAGTTCAGAGTGTTTTGTTAATTTTTAAAGGTAAGTGGCCTATTACTTTGAAATAAATATAAAAATTATTTAGATACAAGTTTTATAAATTATAAGATAGAGCAAGATAGTATGTAAGATAGAGCAAATGACTCTTGTAATTCGATATGTTTCGATTAATAACGAATCTAATGAGATTGAAATTAAAATTAATGAAAGTTTTTTGGGTTTCCTTCCAATTGAAAGGTCTACTGGAAAACAAATGTCTGAAATTATAATTTGAGAACTAAATGATTTGGGTTTAAATATACAGGACATTAGAGGCCAAGGATATGATAACGGGGCCCATACGAAAGATGATAAATCTGGAGTGCAATCTAGAATTAAAACTTTAAATTCGCGAGCATTTTATGTTCCATGCAGTAGTCACTCTTTAATTCTAGTAGTTAATGATATGGCAAAAGCATCTTTAGAAACAGCTAATTTTTTCAATATGGTTCAAAAAATTTATTTATTTTTTTCCGTATCAACGTTTCGGTGGGTAATACTTTTAAAACATGTTAAAGGATTAACTCTGAAACAATTAAGTGACACTAGATGGGAGAGCAGGATAGAGGCACTAAAACCTCTAAGATTTCAGATGGGCGATATATACGATGCTTTGCTAAATATTTATGAAAATCAAGAAATTGATAATTTGGTAAGAGACGAAGCCTTGAGTTTATTAAATTGTATCAAACAGTTTAAGTTTTTGTGTTCCGTCGTTGTTTGGTATAAAATTTTAAACTGTATTAATCCAATAAGCAAATTGATACAAACAAAAGATTTTGATTTGGCATCTGCACTTGTTCTTTTAGAAAATTGTAAAAAATATTTTATAGATCTACGATCGGACAAGTCATTTAATGAAACTATTGTTGATGCAAGACAATTAGCTGACGATATAGACGTTGAGGCGAAATTTGAATCTACAACACCCCGTTACCGCGTAAGAAGGCAGAACACCATTTTTTCTTATGAATCACGAGATACGCCTATCGAAGATCCCAAAGAAAAATATAAAATAGAGTTTTTCTATTTCACTATTGATCAGGCTATAAATGCGCTCGATACTAGATTTGAGCAAATTAGACATCATAGTGAATATTTTCAATTCTTGTACAATATATACGATTTAAAATTGATGTCTAAAGAAACGCTAATAAAGCTTTGTACTGATCTAGAAACTGTTCTAACTGATGGTGATTTCGTTGATATAAACGGGTTAGAATTAGCAGAAGAAATTTTAGCAGTTTCGGCTTTTTTGGGAAAAAAAGAAAACGCAACCAGTGTCTTAAAATTAATCACCCAACTAACTTTGCGCCCAATCTTTTGCTAACAATTCCGATCAGTGTAGTAAGTGGGGAACGAAGTTTTTCGAAATTGAAATTAATTAAGAATTACTTACGTTCAACTACAACGCAAAATAGACTCAATGGTTTAGCGATTTTAGCAATCGAGCACGAAATTGCGGATCAAATACATTTAAAAAATGTTATAAAAAACTTTGCTGAACTTAAGTAAGAAAAAAACATTTCTTGTAACTTTTGTGTTTACTATATTACATATTTATAGATATATTATTCAAATCCATTTGGTTTTTTGTTAAAAAAATATGTTTTCAAAAAATTAAAAATTTTGTGATATTGAAACTCTGTGTTTTTGCAACCTTGAAGGGGCGGCATTTTCTCTTCTTGCCCAGGGCGGCAAATTTGCTAGAGCGGGGCCTGGTTATAGCGATCCAAAAACACCCGTGTTGAAAAGATGGACGTTTACTGTCTCCACGATTTCGACTAATTGGCTTATCTCAAATAAAAAAATGGCATTTTAATTTATAAGCTTAAAAGCATGGAACAAAGTAGAATTAATTGAAAATAGCGAAAATTGAATTTTTGGTAGACTTCTGAAGAAAAAGTTTCAAATTTACAATTTTCTCTTTGTTATATTTTTGCTATAAACAAATTGAAATATTCGGAATTTTTCTTAAATTTTAGTTCATTCCATACATCTACATATGCTCAGTCTTGCTTATAAATTGGAATTCAGTTGGTCAAACCATTCTTATTGATATAGGTAAGTTTGAAAAATCCAATTTTAAAAAATCATCTCACCATCACATTTTAGACATGTTAATTCAATTTATGCAAAAAAAGAAAAACAATTTTTTGTAACTCATCACACGGAAGAACCCCCTTAATAATAATTTTCCCACTGTAGGCAGTACCGTATTTAGACAATGCGCTATGATCTCAAATACGTAGAGGTTAAACAGGTTCCATAATTTATATATAATTATAAATAATTCACAATATAATTATGATAATTTCACAATATTTCTTCTCGTAAGCATCCATTAAGGTAAATCTGGCAATAACTATAGAAATTTGAAAGATTTTTGGAAATACTTTTCAAGAGGAGATTTTTCAGCAATAATTTTTCCACATTTCTATTGGGAAAGTATTCGTCAATTCATTTTAAACCGCATAAATTTATGAGTGTAAAAAATATATACAGTTGGCGACATTTCAGTTAGCTATATCTATACGTGTTTAAAAAGATTTGGTGACAATATTTTCTCAATAAAAATAGAATAGGAAACATATGAGTGAGAAGACAATCTTAAGAATAATTTTATTGTCCATTTTTATATAACTTTTGTTTGGTAAATATTTGATTCGTTCTTAATTGTTTTATACCAAAGTCATAACTGTTTTATCTCTAATTGTTACGCTTCTTTTCATTGGATACTAAAACATTTTCTTATACTCAAGATAGGATCCTCTTCACCTGATCGAAACAGCGACAAATCCAATTTCTCTTGTGTCAACAAAACAAACCACTCACCAAAAGAAAAGGAAAATTTACTCAATGCTTTGTCAATATCATTATTTTTTATCAATTCAATCAAAACTTGCCGAATATGTTACTTTATCATTTAGACATTTATGATTTAACCACAATTAAATACTAAGGAACTGAATAAATAATTCTGTAACTCGTATGTGTATTTTTATGTAATATATATTAAATGTTATTTTATCAATTTATGGTTTTCAGCAATGCTAATATGAAGAAAAATTTATAAGCAAACACGAATCACTGATTTTGGCGAACTTTAATTTCAAACTTCCGAGTCTGTCAACAATGTCACACACATCAAACGAGTTATTTTCTAATTTTAAAACATTTAACAGTGATCAACTGAAATTATGATAATATTATGTCATTCAAACGATTAAATTTCTACAATTCTAGAGCATTCTTAACTATTTTTTCTGTACCAATCCAATGTCAAAAATTTACAAAATGAAACATCAATACGCCTATATATTTTGTATGTTTTATACTTGCATAACCTTTAATACTGTTTAAGCATTGTGAAGATAACGTATATTGTTGTCTAATTTATGCAATTTATCTCATTTGACTCATAGTTAACTATAAATATAAATGTAAAAAAAGGCTGAAACAAAATGTACTTTAGACGTATTGTGTCTACACATGTATTTCAATTGACAAGCAGTCTTCATCAGTGGTTATCAAGTAGTATTGTAACTCACCGTAACTGCTATGTGACCGATCATAGTTTTTCTACAGGGACATTTCATGCATCTGGTAAATTGTAAAAACTATCAAAACTGTTCGGCTACTAAGATAACATCTTTTGATAGTTGCTCAAGTAACATATTTCAAATTCAGCTTTTATACTATGACGTAATAAGTATAATTATAATTTATTAAAGTTTACGGATGTCTGGCAGGGGGTTGAAATCGTACTGAGTGTCTGGCAATAGAAGATGCAATTCCTAATAATTTTCCAAAGAAATTATTAAAAAACTGGCTTTTATAATTTAACGAAATTGGGCTACTATTTTATACATCTTTACTACCTGTTACCTGCCAAAGTAACCATTAATCATACTCCACAATTTCTGATCATTTTTACATGTGTTTGGGACATGCGCAGAGAAACTTTCAACTTTTAGAAAATAACGAAGGTCTGGCCGTTGCGGGTTATTGCTTCATTAGCAATCAATTGATTTTTACTAATTTTTCATTAAAAATATGCACACTAAATGTTGATGATATTGAGGATGACTGTATCATTGATATGAAATTAAAATTTATTTCAAAAGTCTGGTTTTAATTTTATGTTAAAAAAATCAAATTATTTTCCGGTCCCCCTATTACTACAATCCAACTGTCGTTGTACTCGACATCACCAGAACCTAATTGAACAACAATTCGTTTACATTCTTCAATACATTTATTTACAAATTTTAGTAAAGGTAGTGTGTTAATATGAAACAGGACTATTATTTTCTGTAAGCTTTTATTACTTCTAAACGGGAATACTTACTTTATTAAAAATAATTCCCTCTATTAACTATACATCTTTGAAAATTTGTGAATACCATGCCAAAAAAATTGATCATCTCTCGAGTCATTTTTATAGATTTTCGTAAGATGTGAATTGCTGCTCAGCAAGTGCGTAAAGAGCCAAGTCTAGGGAGTAAGCCGTATGCAAAAATATTTCCAAACTGAGTTTCTCAATCAATATCCTTCACTCGTTTTTCTAAGTGGCCAGGGGAATTATCATACAACCATATCACTTTGTATTGCCTATTTTGATTCTGGTCATTTTTCGCGCTAAAGCTTAGTTCAAATCTACTATCGCAAGTTGTTATTCTTTTTGACTACCATATCCAACAACTTTAACAATTCGATGTCTTTAAACTTTAACGTCGATATCGCAATTTTCAATTTTTTAAATTACTTAAAATCCAAAGATTTCCGAAGAGTGTGCTCAACGTAAGCTTTGGCAAGCATTCGATGCGATTCCGCAGTAGTAGTTGTTTAGATGGTAATAAAAAGTAATCCTGTCCGCGAATCATACTTTTTAGGCACAAAACTCGATATATTCAAAAGCTATTAAAAATGATGAAGTCGCAGGAAATTTACACTTTTTCTAATTGAAAATCTTGATCAAATATCAAAAATAAATCCTCAATGACATGGTTTGTCAAACCCTCAATTGGCTGCTACTACTCCTTAGTGGCAATTACGGTTTCATATTAACACACCTGTAAAATAGATAAATAAATTTTGTATTACGTTTTCATTTTTGCTTAAAAAACTAAACAATTTCATCTCATAAAATTATGATCCAAAACGTTTCCTTTCTTTTTATTTCTTTTGGTATTATATTATTCTTTTATTATCGGAATATTAAAAGCAATATATTATTTATTTTGTGCTAAATGAATTTTAATCAAATCAAACATCTGTCGCTTCTTTGTACCTATCTATAAAAGAAAGTTTCATAAAAGTTATAATACATTAATTTCTCCCTTTTTTATTAGGTTGTTTAAGGATAAGAACTTGGTGTTAATAACAAAAACAATGAAACCCCTCAAATAAAATTTTCCTACGAAGATGAAAAATAATCTCATTTTTTCAAATTTCTTTTTTTTTTCAATTTATAATTACTAAATTATAAATCAAAACTGTCTCAAATAAATTAGAAATAGATTAGTTAAAACGTTTTGTAAATTATGAAAACAAAAATTTCAAAACTCCAACATCATTTTATTTCTGCTTCAAAATTTAGTTCAAGAATAATTAACAAAGAAAAATTCTTCTTGAATATTTTAAAATAAACTATTTATAAAATAGCTAAATGACAACATTTAAAAATTTTAAAAGATACATTAATTAAAACTCGGTTTTCATTTCTGTCATAGAACTTTGAAGATAACATTGAAGAATTTATTAGTGTTGCACTTTGAGTAAAATCGTAACGTAAAATTAAAAGAAAATATTTATAGACGCCTACAAGTTCATTTCGTAAGATTCAAAATTACTACTCAGCTAGTCTCCATAATTTCTTTTGCACAAAAATAACGGTAATATTTATTTAAATTAACTAAACCTTCATTAATTAATGAAAGTTCAAAAGGCAAAAAATATTATTTTATTTAAAGATTTAAAGATATGTCTATTTATAAATTAATCATAAAAAAGATTTAAGCACCCGCATAGATTTGCTATCAATTTATTATAACATAAAATTTCATTAATTGGGTATTTATATTCCGGGGAGCATTAGGTACATAAAAGTTTAATTGAAAAATACAAAAGCGAATCGTAAAATATTGTCATTACTATTACGAGATGAAAAAAACAAATAATCGTACATATAAGGTTAAGGTAAATTAAAAAAATATTATTTTATTAATCTTATTTTTTCAAGTAGTTAGTTATAAAACTAATAAAGAAATCGATTAAATGCATGTCGAACCAGGCACAGTGAAGGTATTCGTATTGAAAAATTAATGCTATTCTTTGAACACATACTCTCTCAACTTGATAAAAATAAAAAATATTTTACACAAAAATACCTCTTTGTATCATTTTTACCACTTAATTTTTTTCCAAAATTTTTTTAAAGCAAGTAACAGAGGAAAACTTTTTACGACTTTAGAAACGCATAGCTTACCAATTATTAGTTTACTTTCTAATGGTTAAGCAGTTATTCAGGCCTATGTACAGGTTTTCTACATACCTCTAGGTACATACATAGTGTAATATATAAATAAGTATACGTATTGTTGCGGACTCAAAATTTGAGTTGAAAAGATATGAATGTGTGACCTGATGTCTGAGCTCCTGTAGAGCGCCAGGTATTTGATAATACCGATGCTTTGCATGCGTGCTCAATGAAGCGTGCAAAAGTAAACAAAAGAATGGTATAAAATGGAACAATTGAATAAAATGAGGCATATTCGAGAATAATCGAAATCTGTTTTTTTTTCTAGACATATCTAGAACACCTTCAATTCTTATTATTTTCATTACCTGCCCTTTTTGTCTTAAGACAAAATTCCAGAAAGTCTGAGCCTATATAGGATATAAGGGGTTGACAAACAGGTATAATTAGCTAACAACGGAAAATTAATTAGTTAACAACGAACAGTTTCAAATGACAACACAAACTGTTGAAATAGATGACTGTTGAATGCTAAATAAATACGTGCAATAATGTTAAATATATAAATAAACGAGTGTATAAAGTAAAGTGTTGTCTTAAAACACAAATCCAAAGATCCCGTCAATATAAATAGTTAAAATCGTAACAGTATTAAATGTGTGTATGAATATATGTGTTGCATACCAGGTAAAAATAAATAAATAAAGAACATATGTAAAATGGTATTTTATTTTGAAGGATAACTTCTTGATGACTTAGAAATTTGAAAGATTCATGTTTCGAGTCTTCGTGGGTTATCTTGTTTTTGGTATTGAAAATTTTGTCAAACTTTTAGTCTTTCTAATATATTTCAACTCTTTTATCGGTGGAGTCGACAGCCCCAAACATTATTCGTAACGCATTTGACTTTTTTTTACATTTAAATTTTTGGATGAGATATACACTGACAAATTTTTTTTTTTTCACCGTCCGCTATGAAATCCGTACTAATTTGAATCATTCCTAATAATGAGTTACTCATATATCTTAAATATAAAAAAGTTTTTTACGTCTTTAGAGATAAAACATCTCATCTACCATAAAATGAAAACGTCATAGTGATACTTTTATTTTTAATTTTTAAAAACGTATTCGACCTACACGATTGTGAAACTAAAGGTATTTGAATCTTCACTTATATCTAATCTTAAAGGGTCCCTAAATGCGTTTTTCATAAATAATTATATAAATTCTATTTTTGGTAGAAAAATCGATTTCCACTAATTTTTGTGGAAATCAGCAAAACTGTTCTTGAACTATGAATTACAGCCAAATGGTAGGACAATTTTTTTTAAAATAGTACCTAAATTAAAAAAAAATAGTAATGAGATTAAAATTAAAATCAATTCATATCACATAAATTTTACAAATTTATTTGACTTATAAGAAAAATTGGCTTATAGATAGTATTTATTTTCTCAAGCAAAAAATTAGTCTCACTTGAGTGTTTCGATTACTTGAGTGATTCTTTGTGGAAAATTTGGTACAATAACTTTATTTTTGACAAACTTGGTACAATAACTTTACTTTTGAGAAACTTGGTACAATAACTTTACAAGTCGACGATCGGCTCAATAATGATTAATAATTTGTTATTTGTTCTATTTTCAATATTGTTAACAATGAAAATAATTTTGCTCTTTTTCATTGTTTTCACTATTAAATTCATTGCCATCGTTCCAAATCAAATTTTGAATTTCATAACCATCTGGTGATTTGAACCAAGTTTCTTAACAGATAGTTTACATTTTTTTCTTAACAATGTTATTACGGTGAAAAAGTTATTAAAATATGAATATTTTCCATACATAATCTAACAAGTGTAAGTGTTTTTAAACTACTCTGCATACACAATGACAAAAATATTTATTTAAAAAATTGACGCTATTAATAGTCAACTCAAAAATTAGATCCAATATGAAATACATTCCTAAGTTTAGATTTACATATTATTATTAATGAACGATTTTCGCAAATTGACAAGATAAAATATATTTATATTTTTTAAAGTTCTTTGAAAAAAATCAAAAGCCCGAAATATTACAGACAAATTTTTTTTTGGTGTTTATGTTTGGTGAAAGTTTAAAAATACTCCGTTTATGTAAGAAATAAAAAAATAAAAACGGCCTATTTTAAAAGAAAAAAATTTATACAAAATATTGTATTGAAAGCTTGCGCAACTTATTTTCCCTTCAATGTTTATTTGTTTGTATATTTGTATACAATTTTACAACTTAAAAGTTTTAAATGTTCATAAAATTAAGTGTTCTTTCATCCATACTCTAAGTTCAAAATTTTCGAATGATTCATGAAAAATATTATAATACAATAAAACAAAAAAATAAGATCAAAAATAAAGTAAATAGACAAGAATATAAACGGGGGTTAAAACCAAAATCAAAATTTTTACAATAGACCTAATGTCCATGATCTCAAAATAATTTAAAACGTTTTGAAAATGTTCTAAACCAATATTAAAACATAACGTAGCTGTTATTTTTTAACTTTACTTGATAAATTTAAAAAAAAATATTCATTTAAAAATGTAAAAAAAATCGTTAAATTCAAAATGCCTAAAACGATCTCCTATTGGCCTGACATTAAAATGACGTCACAATACGAAACTTCAAAACCTCATGGACGTTTTTCTATGACAAATGTACTTTAATACAAAGGGAAAGGTTGTTTAAATCGTTTAAATATTATCTTAATGATTTAAACCATTTACATCCTGCACAACCTCTATTCCTAAGGAAAAAATTGATAGTAATTTTTAGATAAAGAAGACAATTCAGGTTACTTAAGATCTATTTTAAATAATTGTGAAAATTATTACTGTTTCTATGGAAACCACTCAATGATTTGTTTATATCTCAGTTTCACTGCGCGTACTGATGCGTACTGTGACGTCATAGGAAACCCATACGCACACTTATCGTTTTCGGAATCCCATTTGCTCATTAAAATTAAAACCTTCTTTTGCCAAAGTAGAAGTTTTCTATAACTAAAAATTGGTTTTTCATCATATTAATAATTTCTTATATCAATCAAAAAAAAAAAAAAAATACGGTACATATGGTCTAATTGTTTAAGCAAATAAAAATGAAAATATTCTGAAAAAGTGTATACGGTGTTGTGATATTTATACAGGTGCTTCATTTCATTTCTGAGTTACGACTATCACCTTCCAAAATTATTTATTTTTAAAAATTTTATAATTTAATAAAATTTCAACAAAAAAGTGAAAAGCAAAAAAAAAATACTAGGTTAAACTTTTTTAGCCTTTTCGTTTCTACGCTTACTAGGCACGGTCCTGCTTATTATTATTTATATTTACTCTATTTCTTTGCTTTTTAAATTTCACGATAAATGTCGAATTCATTGTTTAAACAATATATATAATCTATTATTGTCTAATTTATGAATTAATTTCTGAATAGGTTTCACACGAAAAATTTGCTAAAAGGAAATAGAAATGGGAACACCCCCACCCCCATAACAACTATCGCAAAAAGAGAAAAGCTCGACGTATAAATTGAATTCAATCTTCGATGACATCGTAACTCCTGACATAGTAATTATGGAGCAATCCAGTACTACTTAATAATCACTGATGACGATCGCTTGCCAATCGAAATACGTATCTGAGTAATATGTCATAAATACATTTTGTTTACTCAAATTTAAGTTTATAGTATACTTTTGTAAATTATGTTTCATAAATTTGTCTAAAATAAATTTTATATATTCTTTAAACAGTATAAACTGTTCAAAATCAGCAAAAAAAAACTAATTGGTTAACAAATTTTGTGAATATGTTTTGTATTATATCTTTAGATATACATAATCAATAAAAATCTTCCTAAAAGATCGTTTAATAAAGTTGAACAACATAATTATATTTTTTTAAAATAATACATCATCATTTAATTTTCTTATTTAGAATTTTCAATTTATTACTTTATTTAAAATTTTGATCATAAATGTTGACAAACTGATTTTACAATAACTACCTATATACTTATTTTCACATTTACCGATCGCTATCATATTAAAAATTATTTCACACATTATGATCGAAATGACGTTTTTTCACAAAGCATTAATTAGAACTAATATATCATATGATGTTGATATCATTAAACCTTACTGAAAATGATGTTCCTGATAATTTATTTTCAATGTCGTTAAATATATATTTCTAAATGAAAAACACGTATACCCATTTTTAGAACTAAATGCTTAATAAGCCTTAAGTTAACAATTAGATAAGATTTTCACTTTAACCATATACATTTTTTTCTGCAACGATGAAATTCTCAAATTTATAATTTAGTAGATATTTAAACATGAAAAATAAAACAGAACAATGATACAAGCATTAGTTGTACTTCCTATTGTATTTTTATTTTTTTTTTTAAAGCCTAGATTACTTTCTTGTACTCAATATATATAAAACGTATAGTTATATGGTCAAACAGTATATTGCGGGTAAAAGTTCATACCCTTTTTATTTTCAAAAAGGCAAAGAAGGGCAATAACTTACTACAGAAAATCAGAAATGTGTTAGTGGAAAATTAATGTATTTAAGAAAAAAACATGTAATGTGATTTGTTTAAATTCATTTTTTAAAAAATATCCTAGCCCTCACAAAAAAATCCTTTTAAGGACATTTTTGATGAGAGGAGTAAACTAAAAATATACATTAACGTTAATAATCTTTTATTTTTTATTAATAATTCCTTTGAATCGTTCCGATGCAACCGTTTTTTATTATTGGCTTTTCCCAATTAGACCCAACCTGGTATAAAATTGAGAATAACAGAAAATATTTTTTCATTTCCATTCAATTTCAGTAAAAACTGACTAACGTTTTTTCTTTTCACATTGGGTTTTCCTATCAATCTCAGAAAAACTGAGAATAATTGTTTTGCTCGTATCGGCCAGGTATCCCACAACACCTCTAATTTTCTTAATGCTTTATAGCGCATTTTCTAAAAATAAAATTCGATAAAATATTTTTTTCTCAAAATTTAATACCTAGGTAGAATAACATTATAAATGTAAAATAATCATAATTAACAAAAATAAAAAATAAAATTATTGAAAATTCTAAAAGACTAAAAAAGTACCCCAAAATGTCTTTTTCTAGTTCAACTTTACTGGCATATTATGAAGAAAGTTTTGCTGTTTTAATACAGATATTGAAAAAAATATGTTTCGGCGATTCTCACCAAGTTCTGAAATTAGGTAGGAAAAAAATATAAAAGAATATTTTTGAAAAATTGATTATTTTGTCAATTTTGTAGTATTTGTGGAACTAGATTTTACCCATATAGTGGTCCCCAGAAAAAACTTACTTTAGATGAATTATGAATATGATTTATAATTTTGAAAGTAAGGTAATGGTTTTTATAAGCTATACTGGCTATACCGTTATTGAATCGTGTATGTTATGATTTAATAGAGAGCAAAAAGTTTGGATCCTAACAATAGCATTGTTACGTTAATGAAATACTTCTCTGTAAAGTATTATTTGTTGTTTTGTCCCATCAAAATGAACTACTTATAGGTATCTCTGTTTTGTACTTGCAACAATAATTTTCACTAAAGTCAATATAAATGATGTTCTCATCTTTAAGCAAGAAAAAACGATGAATTTAAGAATTGAATAAGCAAAAAAGTAAAAAAATCAAGTTCTACTTACTAGTTTAAAAGTTATTACCCCATATACTGTCATTCCCTCGTTTCAATTTGAAGTGAGGGAATGACGGTGAGGAAATGACGAATTGAACTATAACTAAAAAATCTTGGTAGATACATAAACTTTTGTTATGTTTGATTTTTTGTGCAAGTTTACTGTCCCTGATGACCTATTTAACTGTGCAATTATTATTAAGATAAAGTAAATATCAGGACCGATCCTAAGGTGTGGACCACCCATGTGTAAAGATCTAATATGTCGCCCCTCTAGAGATTTTTTCGGGAAATGCAAAACATGTCAATTTTTAAACGAATTTTCAATTTTAATCAACGATAATGCAGCTACGATTGGCTGTTGGTGGGAATGCCCTCTCTATGTTTTTTGCTTGATCCTTCTACTGATTTTCGACCATCCAGCTGTGATTGGCTGTTCGTGGCGACACCCATTCTCGTTTTTCTTCACGATTCTTCCATTGATTTTCAACCATCCAGCTGTAATTGGCTGTTGGTAGGAACGTCCTCTCTACGTTTTCTTCAAGGTTCAAATACGTTACATTTTCTTTAACCCCCATTGTTACATTTAATTATTGAAACATTTCATAGCGCTCAATATGTATACCTTTAAAAAGACGTGTCGTTGTCTCGGAAGCGTCTTGAATACTATTTAAATTCCAATATTCAATTTTTTGTTTTTCAGTTCCTTTTATCGTCGGCTTAATCAAAGAACTATTTAAAGGTCAGAATCTTTATTCGAAAAAATTAGTTTGAGTGAACTATAAAGGGCCTATGGCCCCTTACATTGGTCGCTCGCGTGCGATGCACACCTTACCCTGCATCCCTGCTAGGATAAGCCCTGTAAATACCTCTATTTTTTTCAATATGAGGAAATGACGATTGAAAATGCAATCTTGAAATAATTTTCACATTTTTTTTGGACAGATTCTCGGACACATGAAAAATGACTTAAATAGTATTGCTAACTATCCAAAATCGATGAGCCTTCATGAATGATTAGTGATGCGTTCATATATCGACTGTTAGTAAAGATGTGAAAGAATGATTTTCTTTCATGGGACACATATAAAACATATATTTGAAAACGTTTTCTTTACTTTTCATTTCAAATTCAAAAGATTTTTGAAAATTTTATTGTGTTTTTAATAGATTAGTACAATTAGTAAACAATTTTTTTGAAAAATTTTTGTTTTAAAAGCTTAACAATGTGCCAATCTTAAGCTTGGGACATAGTAAGAGAATGATTTTCAGAGTACTATGTATTTATTATTTTATAGAGATACTAGATGATCCCCGCGACTTCGTCTGCGTAACGTAGGTGTAGATTATATTTTCTTTTCAGATTTGATATTTGTAGTGATATATGAACGATTTTATTTTTCTTATTTCTATTACGAAAAACATAACCATACTTAAAAACACTATTTTGCCGACTTGAAAAAGACACATTTAATAAACTGTTGCAAAGAATAAAATAGTTCTATGTAATAATCAATTCATTTCTAAAAAAAATATTTATATATGTCTAAAAAGAGTATGTTCAATTGTGTATACCAACGGTAGGTGTACCTACCGTGAATCAAATAATCCGTAAATCAATCAGCATCTATACGTAAATAAAATATATCGCCAAGTTCAATAAAGTCGGTCTTAATTATGAGTAAAAAAGTTGAAAGTTATCAAAATACTCGCGTCAAAATAACAGAAGTTAAGGGTCTAGATTTTTGAATATTAGTAGGAATTCCATCTCACTGTCTCGATTCCCAAATGAACCTTTTTCCAAAAACTATTACACTATTGCAATGTACAACACAACCGCGAAATTGAAATTTGTACAATTGCACGAAACCCAATTCTTCTGGAGCGCTATGAACATATAATTACAATAATTATTTAATATGTATAAAAACATTTATATTTCAAAAAGGCAATTTTTTGCACTTTAAATTAAATTACTGTGCTTTTTATTAGTTCAACTAAAAATATTAATACAGATCATTTTTTAACTTTTAAATACCTTTCCAATGATATATAACTTGCCTGTCTAAAGTAAAATATTTTTTTTCCTCCCTCAGTTTTTACGTAGGGTATACATTCCCTTATTATTTTTAAGGAAAGGTAAGTAGCCTAACGTGTGTGGATAATTGTGTTGTATCTTAATATAAGGTTTCATTAAATTCGGTTATTCCGTTCTTTAGTTAAATCACCAGCGCACGCAATGTAAGAAAGTTTTTTGGTAATTTTTTCACACATTATTGAAGTTTTAGTGTGGATCCCTAACTTTTTTGAAAATTTAATATAGGCCATGTTCACCGGAAATAGTGTAGCTTCCCAACAGTGAAAGAATTTTTCAAATCGGTTAAGTAGTTTCAGAGCCTATTCAAAGCAAACAAACAATCAAATCTTTCCTCTTTATAATAGTAAAAGATTCATATGGTACAAAAATTATAACCAACACCATTAGCCCAAATAATGTTCTTTTTAAGAAAAAAAATTTAAAAACGGAAAGAACAAGAATTTAAATATTTCGTGAGAATTACCCATTTATTTACCGGAAATTTGCGTTCAATCCAAATAAATGTTTAGAACTATATATAAATTGTTTAGTGAGCAAAAAATGTTTTCCTTAACTCGCTAACTTTCTTAAAAATCGTATATTCATACTTATCAAATTCAAAAATTAATTTTTAACTACAATTTTGTATACCTTCTAATACTAATAATTAAATTAATGAATTATAAACGCATACTTACATGAACTTATATTATCGTTATAAACACACATTAATTTATAGACACTTATGAACTTGCAAGTTATTAAGTTGATAATACAGACAATATATTAATTTATATTGGTGATTCAACAGTTAATGTAGTAGTGTGGATGCCCAACGATGAAAAAAAGCTCTCGATAATAGAAACCACACGTAGAATACACTGGCTACACACTGCGATCTACGAACACGTAAAGTAGCTACGTGAATCTGAAGTTGAGAAACGCAAGAAGTTCCGAAAGAGAATGAGCATGTGGGTGGTGAAACGTCGCTAGCATACACAGCTTTAACTGCGACGCCGTTTCATACTGATTCATGCGTTTTTGCGCCAAGCGTCTGATAGGTACGAACAATTTTCCCTCATCTCTTTTATCTACTGTTTAAAGTTAACTACCTATATCTACTATTTCATTCCCATCAATTTTCTTTAATCTTTTTATTAAACAAATCGTTTCATATTATGCCGAACTTTATCCGTTAATTTTACAGTCAATAACAAATAGACTCTTCAGTGGCTTGAACCATTACTATCCAATTAAATTTTTATATGTACATTTAAGTCATCTGAAAATCTACGTTTAATTTTAGCTTAATAATATTAATCTATGATTATTTTTTTTTTCATTATCTTAATTGGGATACTATCCAATACTACTCTGCCAATTTAGTGGCCTAATTACACCTTTATTAGATATCATTTCTTAACTAAAAGAAAATTATTTAATATTTATTTTTAAATAGCTGGTCCTGGTGACTTCATTTTTATTAAATAATAATAATTTGTCAATAATGACAGAAATATTGTTCGACTTTATTAACAAGTATGAAATATAAGAATCGTTTCATAATCTTTTTTTTACAACAGCTTTTTTACGCCTTTGGAAGAGAATAATTTTTTCAAAACAATAATACAATAATAAAACTAATATAACGACTACCGAAACCTCAAATCAGTCAAATATTATTACAGCATTAAATTTAAAATTAAGAAAAAAGTTAAAACGAGCATTTTTAATTTAAAATGAATCCACGTAAAAAGTTGCAATTCTTTGTAAAAGTCTAGTGTTTTTTCTAGAAATAAGTTTCAATTGTTCTTGTTTAATAACTAGAGTTCTGAATAGTATTTACGTCACTATAATTATAAAATACTAGTAGCTACCCGTGAAATATTGACAGTTAACAATGGCACAAGTGACAAATGACGAAAATTGTCAATTGAATGAAACCGAAATGACAAAATTTATGAACAGACTAAATTATTTTTATTAACAAAAAAAAAATACTACCAGACATCCCAAACTTTCAAAATATGAAGCTTAAACTTTAAGATACTAATTTTGCATAAATTAATTTGAATTCACTGCACGGTTTTGAAGTAACAAATTAAAAACAGACGGAAAATGTGGTTTTTACTTGATAAATTAATAAGTATATAAAAAGTGCGGCAACCTTTCGGCGGCAACACTGTCGTCAGCTGAGACATACCATCTTAAATATATTACAAGCTCTTTTAGAATATTTGATGATAGTGCAAGCTGTGTTAGTACATGAAACCCACAATTTATCTTTATCACACTCATGAGTACACAGTATAAAGCGAAAAAGGATGAAATATGTCAAATAATTTGTTTTCAAAATGTTGAGTAGGTCGCGCATACTCACTCACATCATGTAAGAGAGACATACTAAAGTTGCTAATGCTGCCAACCTATAAACTCAACAGCGTTATCACTTTTTCATTATTTTATATAATAATGAATTATTAAATTAATTTTTATTTTTTAGTTATAATTGTCTTAAAAACGTACTAATTTAATGTTTTATTTATGGTTTAATCATATTAAAAATTTCAATCATAACTTAAGATTATCAAATCAATAATATTTCAATTTGTTAAATTTAAATCAAGGCATATTCAGTTCCAAAAGTTAGTTAAAAATTTTCTATACTTTCGTTTTTTCTTATTTTGTTTAAAACTTCTGATTTTCTCTCATTCTATATACAGTTTTTTAAGTATCGATCTATTTATTCACCTCATAGTATGCTATACAACATAATTATTCACGAATTTCTAATTTTATGTAAACAGAAATTGAACAAGTTCAAGATAATTATACTTATTATTATGAGGGTGCAAAAATTAAACTGCAGTTCTCAAAAAAGTTTAGAAATTTTGACTCTTAATTTATTAATTATTAAAAAAACACAGTATTATAGAATATTATGAAGCATATATGTTACCTTTTATTTATCAATTTAAGATAGTAGACTTAAAGGGAGTGTTTTTCCTTTGATTTGAAAAACACTTTTTTATTGATTAAGTTTCGCAAAATTTGGTTTCAGTCAGTGGCAGACAGTGGCATAGCCTGCGATTTCGCCGCCCCTTATTATCATCATTAGCCAAAACATTGATAAAAAAATACCTTTAAATTCTTTAATTATTTAAAAATGTACTCTTCGTATTTTTCTATAAACAATATATTTTATGGAATTATAAATGTCAAAATGCCGCCTTATTTTCATGTACCGTCCGAGGCTATGGCCCCCTCTACACCCACCACGCTATACTACTGGTTTCAGGCGTAAATTTAATATATTTATGATGTTTACAATATTTATAAATTTGGCAACAAAAAGAATAAAATAATTTCCTACAACGGAATCTCCCTTCACAAGTAAATTTATAGTTTAAACTAGTGAATAACCCGTTAAGCTCCATGCTCACGAAAAAATGCATATATTTATATTTATTTGAGGAATAAACATAACTTTATTTACCATTTTTATTGTTTTTACAAAAGCAATTTTTAGTTTTTAAAAATTAATAATTTTTTAAAAAGTTTCAAAAATTTGAGAAATCAATTATAAACCATGAACATTTTGTGTCGGTATTAAATAGCTGGAAGATTGTTTTAGGCACCTTTTCGCCTTTCTTCGTAAATCATAAAAAATGTAAGTAAAACTTTAATTATAAATTGCGGTTTAAATCCTTTACAGAGAGGTTTAATCAAAAAAATCAAAAAGTTTATATTTAACCAAATAGTTTTCGATTATCTGAGATTAAAAAAAAATAATGAGTGTAATGAAAATTGAAAATAGTGTACAGAAGTCAATATAACACATTAACTTGTTAGTGCATATACGGTAGAGTTTATGCGTATTTTAACGATCTTAACATTAACTCTTTTTTTTATTTTTGGTAAAAAAAAAACAACAAAACCACTAAAAATGGCTGTATCATAATTCAACTTCTTCCTTTAAATAAAAAAAAATCAGATGGAAGATAATTCAGACTTATTTTTTATTTTTCAATCTAGTAGGATTAGAAACAAAATGTACATCTGGAAATTTTTATAAAATGTACTGAAGTTAAATTTATTTAGTGAAGGTTAACACATTTTGAGAAATAAGGTAATGGCAAACACAACTTCCCCACCGACTTATGACAGCCCAAATAGTGCTAGAACCATAAATATTAGAGCCCAAACTGAACAAATGTTACACAATGCTGTAGTTATGACACAAATGGCTATGGAACTCAAAGAACGAACCAGTGCTGGCGAAAAATATGTATGCTATTTACGAACTTTGGCTGTTAGGGCTGGAAAAGTGTTAACAACAATGCAAAACTCAGGGCGATCATTTTTGTTGCTTGCACAGAAACTATGTATGTCAGCGGTCAAAACAATAGATGCCGTACCAGCTCCAGATCAAATGATTTATAATATTAAAGTTGAATATGAACGGCTTTTAAATATTTTAGAAAAAGAATTGACCGAAATTGAAGATATTGAAAGTGTTGAGACAGCATTGAATAATGATGTTGGTAATGTGAGTCTACAGACCATAACCGATAGCATTCGTTATCTTGAAGCAAAACAAAAACTAGCCGAAAGTAATTACTTACCTCTTACTAACAGCACAAAAAGTGTTAAATCAGAAGTGGATGAAAAGTATCCAGAAAATTGGTCTCGAGAATCTTTGATCGACATAAACAGCGTTGTAAATTTACCTCCTGTACCTGAAGATATATTCACAAGCTTCAATAAGCCTATTAGAACATCGAGTATGTCTTCATTAAAAAATTTAAGAAAAGTAAAATTATATTTACAACGTGCAGCAAACACGTCCGATGATGATGATGAAAGTGAATGTGATGAGCAGGAGTTAAGTACTTTTTTAGAGTCTACAATATGTAAATTATCGTGACATAACAGAACACTATGAACCCTTTAACGCAAAGTAGATTGGTACTGTGAACCTTGCGAATTTAAAAATATACTGTACGGAGATACTTACATTTCATACCACCAGACAATCTTGAACGACCTGATGAAATGTTCTGTTGTGACATACAACCACGACTTATTTTGAATCAAATATTAAGTTAAATACTTCAATAATGATTTTTTTTACTTACAGGGTGATTCATCTTTGATACAAGGTGATTTACAACGAACAGGAACAAACAAAAGTGGAGTTTTAGGGAATATAACTGAAGAAGCAGTCCAAGATTAACACACCATTACTTATGAAGTTTAATATACTGTAAATGTAAAAAATTGACAAAATATTTTAATATATAAATTATTGACACATAGCATTGAAAACATTTTGTTTTTCATACATATTTATTCGTTATTTTCATCTAAAAGACGCATTATGCATAGTTGTATCGTTTACGTTAATGAAAGTAATTTCCTTAGTAAACAAAGCTTTTACTATGATTATAAAACTAAAAAACATTATCAGTAACATAGCAATTGTTATCGATTTGAATCCCATTAAGCTGCCAAGTACGAAGCTAATTAAAATGTATGATACCATTTTATAACTAGCAAATGTGCGGAAACTAAGTCGAGGTGGTAATAGTCGCTCTCGACGCGGAGAAACGCCTCCATATTGAGATTTTTCATACACAAAAATTAGTTTCGGAGGATGAATTATTTGTCGTGCAATTCGGCCACAGAAATCATTTCGATGATACAATGAAATCATTTGGTTTCCAAACTAAAAAAATATTTTTATCAATATAAATAATATAAAATAAGTTATACAATTACATTCTCGTTTATTTTTTCCGCCGTCATACGCAATATTGTTACTAAAAATCCCCATTCTGTTGATCCAACAGGTAACATATCGGGATCACCTTCGTAACGGATAGTTGATGCTCTTTTTCGTACTTCCATAGGAGTTAACGACATATTTAAGCTTGCATTCAATGGGGAATTTAATGAATGTTCAGACTGCATTTCTTCTTGGGTATTTTGTGTTACATAACTTTGATTAAGATTTAACTACAATTCATAAATACAATTTTTGAAAGATATAGTAAGAAAGAAAATATCGTAACTCTCACGTTAAAAATACGCTTTAAATATTCTAAAGCAAGATCCAAATAAACAGGAACATTTTTACGTTCTTCTAATGTAAATTCATCGTTACTGTCGAAATCAAAGATAAACCAAGATTTTATTGATCCCAAAAATCCTTTTTGTTCTTCATTCATTTTTTCCTGTTTCGCATTAATAGCTAATTTTACCGCCGAAGCGGCTTGCTCTAAAGCATAAGCTAATTGCAGTACTTCAGAAGCCGGGGGATTGGTGAACATTGGTTTGTAATAAAAATCATGACCTTCCAGTTCAAACATTTGTTGGCGAACAATAGCTGTCCACTTGTTCGTTTTAGTAGGAGTTGATTGGTTCAAAGTTTCATTCCCAAAACCGTCATTGTTGAATGACTTTTTAAATGAATTGTCTTGGTAAAAATGTATTGAGTTTGAGTTCAATTGTGACATGTTGGTATTAGGAGTGTTGGTAGACCAATTACTTGTTGGCGACAATGGTGGTAACGATGATGTCCAACCATTATTATAAGAGTGCGATGGAGAATGATTTCTGTTGTCAATACAACTTTCTATTTCTTGTAACATTGGCACTAAATTGGGTTGTGAAAAAACCTTTAAAAAAATTAGCAAATAAGTTTATTTCGCATTATATTAAATTAAATTATGAATATGTTTTAGAGTCTCAGATTTCTTAGATAAACTACTCAAATGCCTCAATTTGCTGGTTATGCAAAGTAACAATGATAATGGCGTCATATAGTAATGGATTTACTTGGTGTTATCGAAAACACAAAACACGTATTAACAACAACTAACCAACTATCAGCTACTGCTGAGCAACGCGCGATTGAATGTAAGTTTCGGGGAACATTTAAAAGCATCAAAAGAACCGATGTTTCTCTATTCCATGTTACTATATGAGGTTATTATCGGTGGCCACCAAGACTTCAATGGTTACCTATGCTTATTTGTACTGTACGGCTATAAGCTTACAAAAATATATTAACCAATTCAGTTATCTAGAAATAAATGACGCAACATAAATATTATACCAAATATTAAACCAATGTCCAAAAAAGTTTTTAACGCAATACTCTAAATGTGCATTTCGATTACCGAGCAACTTTCAGTGCTCCAATGATCAACACATAATATTGGATCTCCTCGCAACCCGCTCCAACTCCTGCAATGTGACGATTTACTCGTAAATTCATTCATGAAACATTACACTGCAGTTGCGGAGAGATCCAATACCACTTTATGATATATGGACCATCTAAGTTTGCTTAGTAATCGAAATACGTATCTGAATCATTACATCGAGAAATCAAAAGTTTCAGACACTAGCTTTAATATTTTTGTTTTAATTTAAGGCTTAATTTCAAGAGATACAAACAAATATTTTCGAGATATGAGATGTTCATTGTTCATCTATAAAACGTAAAAACATAAGAGTTTTAAAATTAAGTATGCTTACTTTAGTTACTCGAAATATCATTACAGCGTTTTTCGGGCTACTTAAATCAATCCTTAAGAAACGTGGTAGTAATTGTTGGAAAATTATAGTATAAGCTAATAAATTATCAGCCATAAACTTCAAATATTCCCGATCAACCTTTGGGTTTGGATTGTTAACATCATTTTTCTCTTTTAAATTCCTAATAAAAAAATATATGTAAATTTGCAAAAATTATAGGATAATTCATAATAATACTTTTGCAGTACAGTGTAATCTCCTGTATAACGCCAAGGTTGGATGAAACTAAACCAAAGCTCTAAAACTAGACGAAATGATCCATCTAACGGCCAACGGTGTATCAAATGCCTTAAAAACGCATACATTTTTCCTTGGAACATAGGCAAAGCAATTTTCTTCAATTCACTCATTGGAGACAGATCCATTTTTCCACTTGCAATAAAAGCATGAAGTTGCTTTACAAGTGATCTTATAATTCGTACGTATTCAGCTGTTGGTAATTCATTCTTAAAAAAAAACAATATTAATCAATTACTTTTCCATATTGCATAAATATATTACCAGCGATTGTTTGGGCAAAGAGTAAGTAGTTTGGTTATTAAATTGATCAAAATTCAACCAAAGATCAATCATAACTTGCAAAACAGTTTCACTTCGCCATATTTCACCCCGAGGATGCTGTTGACAATTTTGTTGTAAAGCACTTATTTCAAGTGTCGCTGTATGTAAAACTTGAGGCAGAAATAATTTCGAAACCCGCGGATTTCTTGAAAAAAAATTGAAGAAATTAATAAGGGAAATCAAAAATTTAAATTGTCTTTATCAAACCTATTTGGCACTTGTAAGTGTTTCACGATCGGATTTTTTCCTGTGAAATGAGAAGGGACATGGGGTAAAGGAATAGGATTATTTGGATCAGAGGGAAGAAAATGAATTAGGTAGTTACAGCAAAGCATGTAATATACGGTGTCCCATGTGTTCCACGAAGAGGCAATCATATTTCTTTGCTGCCACGGAGAAATTAAATGCCAAGCGAAGTTGAAAATGTAAAAGTCAAAAGGGTCTAACAACATGTTAAGGAATCAATTTATCTTTTAGTATTTAACTCATATATCTTTGCAACTATATCTAATAAATTTATTATTGCTAAAAGTTTTCTTCTTCATAATAACACCTGATGTAATAGCGTATGTTTAACACTTGTTTCATAATACCCAAAACGTACCCAAAACTCTTCTCTCTAGTATTAACACTCATAATTAAACTTATACTAACTAATAAACAGTACGTAATTAAAAAAATACGAGATATACACAACTATGACCATTCTAAGTCATCACTCTATTTCCTACTTCCTAATGCAAGCTAAGCCCCGCGCCTAGGTCCGTAATAAATGTTAAACAGAATATAAATTTTATTATATATTTTAAAAGGATACTCAATTTAAGGCAAACTAGTTGTTTCATTTGCATATCAAAACATAAAATGTCGTTATAAAATGGTGGAATATGTCCATTTTCAAGATTAGTTCTTATTTTCACCTGAAACAGAATCAATAAATTCTTTAAAGTTCTCATTAAATTTATAAATGTTTAATATGCATTACCGGCAAATGATCTAAGCTATAGTCATATTTATGCGAACTTTCACCAAGTAGCTTATATATTAACCGGAAAACCGGTCCAAAAGGATTTAGAAAATCAACAATAATTTTGAAATCACGCGGATTGGATTCGGATGTAATTGTGCGTAGTCCCCATCCTAGTGAGGATGGCGTCCCGAATATATGATTAATTAATGTAGGAAAGATTGTCTGTAAATCTTTAGGTTGTGCACGATCGAATAACATTGATAATTCATTACATCTTATCGGTATAGGACTATTTAATGCTTGATAAAATCTTGACTGAAATAAAACAAAACTTTTACGTTAAACAATATTTGTAGACAAACTTTAGTAATACACTACCATAAATTTATTCTCTTCGGGAGCTTGGAAATTCTTCATTTTGTAATACATCATTAAAATTTGTCAATGTTTTACTTAAAATATTTCATAGTTAAAATAAGAATTAAGCCACTTTTTTGCAAAACGAGTGTTTGGTTATATTTTTGAAATGACAGTTAGTTCCAGTTAGTTCTAAAAATAGACGGATGCGGCGAAGGCGACAGACAACGACAGATGTCTCTGAAACATAATCTTCCATCCTATTCTGTGGTTTTGACCACGGGCTGTTAACTCTCTAAGAATAGCCCAACTTGTTAGGATAATTGTGGAATAGCTGTATTGAGTGTTTACTGCAGGTAGAAAGAGATAGAAATTCCGAAATTCTATCTCTTTCTACCTGCAGCAATCACTCTATACAGCTATTCCACAATTATCCTACCCAGTTTGGCTATCCTTGTCTCGTTTTTGAGAGTTAACATCCCGTGGTTTTGACGCACAGTTTCCTATCATTGTTAAATAATAACACATTCGAAATATTCACCAATATTCACTATAAAACAGGTAATGCAGGTAACTACACGTACTACACGGAAACAAGCTGACCGAAGCCTCAGTCTCCGCAACGAAATTTGAAAAATAACTAATTTAAAAAATGATATAAATTTGAGTCTCAAAATTTTAAAACCAATACTGTATTAAATAAAGAAATAAATTGGTTTCTTTTGTAGCTATTTTTTAATCCAAATTTCTGTTGATATTTATTTTTGATTAAAATGTTTTTTTAAATAAGGAGGATTGTTGAAAATCTTAATCATTTTTATAGATTCCAATAATAAATAAGAATAAATTCATTAATCTGTTATTAAAACTACATTATAAAATTTCCCTGTAAATATAGCTTAGATAGCTACTACCTATTATACTAGCTACCCTAGCTACTATACCTACTATACTATACTACCGTATAAAGTATAGCTAATTATAATGGTAAATAATTCACTGATATTTTCCCCAAGAGGCATCAGACCTTCACTATACTACCGCAGCTGCTGTAGCTAATATATTTGGTTCATTAGAACGATTAGAACAAATAAAAATTGAAAAATGGGCACAGTTATACTTTAAACTAACACCAACCAGTATAATCTACCATCTGATATCGTTTTGTTTTCTCTTTTATCACTAAATATATTATACACTCAGTTCTCTTTTAAGCGGTTTATATTTCAAAAAGATTCTTTTTTTAAATAACAATTTTAACTTGTTAAAAGGCTAATTTTTTTGTTTCCGGATATCGCTTCTTGCTTGGTAAGTATCAAGGATAATTCTAAAAAAAATGTGAAAAAAAAATAAACTTTTTTTGTAAAATTTTATATTAATTAATTTAGAAGCAATACGTTAAGATTATACTTTTCTGAAATTTAATAAACGTTACTATTACTGTTAACGTTTTTATAAAAATATAAATGAATATTTTAAAAGGAAGGTCAATTATTTTTCAGATTTAATAAACTTTTCTTATGCGATTTTCGGTAAATTGTAACTCGTTGATTTAGTTTTATGCAGATTTAAACAATTATGGAACGTATTCTTTATTTTCATACGTGTGTCTAGACTTTTTTTGTGCAATTTTTTATGCGTTTTCCTGTAGAGCGAATCTACCGCATAAAAAGATAATCGAGTGTACCTGGTGTACCTAGACTTATTTGCAAGTTAAATTAAAATGATTTAAGTATACCTAAACTATATTTTTTCCGGTTATGCAAAATACCAAAACAAAAATTTGCTACCAATAATTTTCCAGTATGAAAATTTTAAGGGAAACAACTATATAAGAACCTATGGGTTAAAGAGAGAACACTAGGTATCGGGTCATAGGGTAGAATGAAAATTTAGTATTTAGAAGGCACAAAAAAGAAAATTTTACTATATTAGAATTGAATTAACAAAAAAATCGCGAATAGAATTAAAAAGCAAAGTACTTAATGCCACGTTGCCAGATTTTGATCGATCTAATAAGAACATCAGGCCGAGTTTCAATATTTTTTTCTTATAATACTGAAATATTTCGTGGGCCCCTGGCAGAAGTTTCAGAGCCTCCTAGGGAGCCTCCCCCCCAGTTTGAAATGCTCTGGTCAGTTCTGGTACAGAGAATATATTTTGTGAATTTTTCACCAAAATTGATTATTTTAAAACAAAAAATTGCACTCTTGACTTTTAAAATGTTCCTCTACAAATTTTCAACTAAAGTTACAAAGGAGCATCGATTACATATCTGATTTGTATGTGGTTATGATTTCATAATCCAAAAATTTTTAATATAAATACAGGCTTAGCAGTTTTCAATATTTTTTGGTAAAGGATAAAATGTTTTGAAAAATTAATAATAATACAAATAAATCTTCCAAAAAATATTATTTTTATTTATTATCGTTTGTAAACTTTATTTTATTTAATGTTGCAAAAACAACTTATAAACCCGTGTTCACATTCCCACGAATGTGACGCATTCTTGCGACACAAAATATATGTTCCTTATGTTCGTAAATATATACGTTCCATATCATAACATACTATTCCTGTTAAAAAAAGCATTTAGAGGTATTTTGAAATCATTACATTTAAAATACCTTTAATAACATTAAACGACTTCTAATGGGTTTTTGAACATTTAAAATGTCTTTAAATGCATTTTTTAACGGATATGACAAGCATTCATAAATGTAAATTTACCTTTATGATAAATGCTTTAAAAATTATATATATATACTTATTCTCAAAAATTAAAAGTTAATGGCAATTAGTAAGAAAAAAAATCAGTAAGCAAAGCAAGTATAATAAATTAATTAGAAGGGATACATCGTGTTACATAAAAATTTAGCGTAAAATAAATGTAAACCTCATATATAACTTAAAATTTGAAATCTTAAAAATGATTTCGACTTTTAATTTATGGAGAAATGTGGAAGCATAATTATTTAAAATCGATTAAGAATATTTATTTAATCAATTTACAACTTTTCCTTAACGTATCCGTATGCAGTTATCTTAGTGTATGTGGCACAAATATCATTTCTAACAATCTACTAAATGGAATAAACACAAAGGAATAACTGTTGACTATTACTGATGAAAATTCTTTTAAATTCATTTTCTTTTAGATAAGCAAACAAAAAAGGGGGGGGTTGTTGAGTTTAGATTATAATTAACTTTTGAAAGATTATAAGAAAGAATATTTGTACTACAAGATCAATACACATATTGAAATAGTTAATACTCATTATTCAAAATCAGTGATAGACATTTTAGGATTTTTGGTTGATTTTTAGTTTAAAAACAGTAAGCCAGTTTTCGGATAGTTTATTAACAGAAAACAAAGTTTATTTTATTTGGAACTAATTAACTTATACAAACTATTTTTATTTGTAATAAAATAAAAAAAGAGGGAAAAATTAGCACCAAATTGTTCACCGGTTTTCAGTTAGCAATTTGTATGAACATAATTTGATTGTCTTGAGAATTTGTTAAAAAATTTGATGCATTAACATCGGTATTTTTCACAGCACTTATCAAACTTCGAATATGTGACTCCTGCTGACATGAAAAGTTATTTTTTATAATTTCTTTAGAACTTGATTCGAGTAGATCATCTGATGTGGCGCTTAATGAGGTTTCCTCTAAGTTTATTGGTATAAATTCTAGGTGAAATGTATTGTCTTTATCACCTTCAATTATTTGAATCACTCTCTTAGAATCAGAATGATCTGAATCGGCTGTTGTTTCCTCTGTGTTGTTTAGAATTATTATATTTGATTGTTCCAGTTTCGGTTTTTTATGAGTTTTTGTTTTAGATATTAGTCGATTTCGTGTTATTTTTTTAACGTTGCTTCTATCAATATCAACTTGGTAACCAACTGGAAGTAACTCCATGTCTTCTAGTGATTCCAAACTTTCTTCATTTCTTGTAACACAATTTCTAAAATATAGTTCACTTAACTTAGGTGACATACTCTCGCCGTATAGTTCCATGTTACGGATAGGGTTTCCAAACAACTTCACACATCCACAATAAATACGTTTCATTTGAGTTTTCGTTTCTGGTGCTAAATCAAGACTTTTCACTATATCAGAAGAGTTTAGTAACTGTTGCTTGAAAACCATTGGATTGATTTTAGTTTCTGAGTCCATTGTCAACTTTTTCCGGTTGATTTTATTTAAATAATTTGGATTGTTCAAAAGATTTTTGTATGTATTAGGTGCTACTCGAAAATTTCGTTTTGGTTTTTCAGGTTCTATCGGAACTGCTCGTACCACTTTCCCTCCATAAACAATAAGTTTAGGTTCTTTCTTTTCTTCAACTGAATTTTCTTCAATGTCTTCAGGTTCCACCGAATCCATTTTAACCGCATCTTCCATAATCACATCAGATTCACAAATAGTTTCCTGCACAATTTCGGTGTCTTCAATGTCATCTTCTTTGGATACCAAAATAGTTTGATCGGAAAGCGCTAAATTTTCTACCGGACAATAAAATGTTTCTTCTCCGTTTTCATCGATTACACTTATAATCGTATTATCGTCAATATTAGATTTTAAATCCATCTGATCTATGTCTATAATATCATCTTTAGACAAATAAATACACTCTTTTTCCTCCATCGTTTTTATGCGGAAGTATTAAACAAATAAATACTCCTATTGAATTTATTTTGATATATTTGATTTGCGGTAATAAAAATATTACTTGTTTTAATCAAATGCAATTATTTTAAGATTTAAATCGACAGAAACGCCTTCAAAACTTATTTTTCCGACTATAATGACAGCTTTCAAATTGTAATGGGAGCCATTTTGAATTCAAACTCAAATTTCGTGGCTGAAATTTAAAAATTACTTCAAATACATTTAACATTTCAAAGAATTATATTTAAAAGATATTCTGTTAATACACAAACTTTTGATTGGAAAGTTAAAAAATATATCAATAATATACATTTATAATAAAATTAAAAAAATCAAACTGTTTGAAACGTCTTTCCTTCATATAATTCAAAAATAAGCTTAAAATATATAGCCGATATAGCTTCATTGATGGCATATATATATTATATAGGATTTTATAAAATAAATACATTCTTAAGACTTTCAATTTTATTTATTTTTCATTTTAAATTGAACATTCACTTAGCATATCGCTTAAAATTAGTTTCTTATTAATAAGTGCAACAAATTGAACTTATTACAAATACATTTCATAGAACACACACCTGACAATGCTTAAACGTGAATACATTTATATGTAATTCAGTTTACAAACTAATGTTACAATTAAAACTAAGGAAAATATTATGGAACAGATAATCTACTAAATGAAACTGTTTATTGCACATAACATAGATCATGCCTTAAGTTACCACAAATAATTTATTGTTTTACAAGGATACACATGATATTTTTATTTAAATAGTTTTTAAATTAAATTAATAATATTCGCTAATAATGAATTTCAACCATGCAATCTATGGGAAATGTTACATTTGTATATAGATATACTTTATGAATAATTTAAATGCATTTTCTAAAATCATATTTTAAAATGGTCAAAATCATCAAAGTAGAAATTCACTCATAATCTTTTCAATGTTCGTTTCTTTTCTTTCAGTAATTTTTTCTTCTCTGCGCTAATTTTTTTGTCGCTGGCATGCTTTTTGGCAGATGGCTCATCGTTACCTTCAACTCCATTTCGAGATAGTTTTGAACTCTATAAATAAGATTTGCATTAAAACGCATTTGCTAGTAAACTTACTTTAACAAATAAATACTTGAGCATGAATTTCAGTCATCATTTTAGCACGTTGGGAATAGTCATCGTAATGTTCCAGAAGTAGTTTTCCGGCCTCCTCATTTAACGCTGATTCAGCGTTCGGGACAATCAGCAGACATTTTATAGTCTAAAAATATAGAATTAATATGGAGGAAACAATAAATTACTAGTACCATACCAATAGTATATGTTTAATTCCGAGATCTGGTTTCCAATCCTTCTTTAGAGTATTAACACAAATTTCGCCATTGCTTGAAACGTTTGGATGGAAAATTTTTGTCAGGAAAAAGGCTTTTGGTGGACCCTGCGGAAAATCTTTCCCCAAAACTAATTTCACTCTAAAAACGCCACTAGAGTAAGGTGTTCCGGCGGGACCCTCGATAAACGCTTGGATGTCAGTCACGTCTTGCTCATTAAGCACAACTTTAATGCCTTCAGGTGGTTGACTAGATAGGTCTTGCATTTCTTTAGCCACGCGTCTTATTATTTGGGGAGAAAGATTTTCTACGTTTGACATCTTAAAAAGAATGGAAAATCGAATTTTAATTTATCTAACAAACGCTAATGAGGTACATATTATTTTTCTTCGTTTTTCTACAAATTGTTGACAGATATATAACTTACTGAACTTACTGATGCCATGTTGTTGTTATAAGTGGTATTAAAATATTTAAATAAAGTTTGTTAATAAATAAACGTTGATAAAATTGAGGAATATAAAAATTAACAGTCTAATGTAAACGACACTTCTCACAGACTGGTACAGACACAAACATGAAACATTTTAAATAAACGTCCAATCAGATGAAAGGATTTTTAATCTCGAACCCGAATGAAAGCGTTTGTGTTTATGAAAAAATGAATAAGGTAGATTGTCAATATCAGGGCGTTTGCACTTCATAGGAAATCGTGGTCAAGGCACCAGGGCCAAAGAGCTACATAGAGCTATATAATTTTTAATTCATAGAGAGAGAAGCATGATTTCTAACGGGGAATTTACATTCCCCTATCTGTAGTTGACTACCTGAAATACAGGGCAAACATGGCTTCGTGTTTAACTTCATAGTTATTCGAAATCACAATCGTTTTATAAATATGACACATATGACATCACCTCTAATGGGAAAAAAAGGAACTATTTTTGAAAAATATCGAGTTTTAGTGACCCCTAGCAGAATAAAATATTATGGTTTTAATTTTTAAAACCATAGCAACTGTTGAACTGTTTATAATACTTAAACAAAGCAATTAAATCAGTTTAATGACATAAGCATAAAATAATCAAGCATAAAGCATAAAGTAATCGCAGTATAAAGAACGATTATTAACAAACATTTACGGAGGAACTGATTTTCCAGGTATTGCAGCTTTTACATGTTTTGGTTTTCATTGCCTTAAGTTTTATTTTTATTATTAGATTTGGTTAAATAGTGCAATATGCCACGAAAATGCTGCATTGGCATATGTGGTGCAAAAGTGAATCTACATCGTCTGCCATCTCAAGAATTGGGTAATAGTGTTTATACGCGGCAAAAGTGAATTGGAGCCATTCGGAATTCAAAAATTAATGATATGAACTATCATGAATTTCGAATTTGCTCCAACCACTTTGCTCGCCCTATAAACAGTTACGGAAATAGGCTTGCATATAATGATTTTCCAACTATTAATTTGCCCGGTAAGTAACAAAAATCTTAATTTATTTCAAACATCCTCTTAAAGTTTATTACAACAATACGACTGCAAAATTTATTTTCCTTTCATTGTGTTAAAGAACATTAAAAAAAAGATTAATACAAGAAAAATGATTAGGGTATTACGAAAAGTACATTCTCGACAAGTGCTCAACGAAATATTAAACTAAAAATTAAAATTACGCAAGATCGTTGCAAATATTAACTTAAGTTTTAAACTTCTAACCGAATGTCACCGTTACTAAACTATCGGTATTATAATTCGACATGGATTATATTTATTTTATAAATTAATATTACTTTATTTCATATGAAAATTACGATTCTTCTTTTAATTTAATACAATGTTAACCGGGAAACTCAAGTTAAGTTTCGTTTAATGGTTCAATATAGCAATGATAGCATATTATTTTATTCTTATCCCTGTTAAAAATGGTATTTAGAGGCATTTTGAAATCATTACATTTAAAATGCGTTTAATAATTTTAACCAACTTCTAATGGGTATTTTGGACATTTAAAATGTTTTTAACAGGGATATTATTATATGAAAAAAATAGATTGATGCATCAACAATTATTCAAAATATCATATTTTATTAACAACTAAGTTTTAACTTTTAGAAATATATTTTTGCTTAAATATTTATTTATTTAAAATTCATACGAGATACTATGGTAATTACCGAATTTTTACTCGGTAAGTTGATCAAAAAAATAAGACACTCCCACCTTTGGCCCCATTGAGTTTGTATATAAATTTAATATTGTTCTTAAATAATATTTTATTTATTATATTGGAGCCAAAAGACCTTTAAAATGTTTTTTAACAGAGATATTTTTAAATGAAAGAAATAGATGAAGCATCAACAATTACTCAAAATATCATATTTTACTAACAACTAAGTTTTAACTTTTATATCAAATTTTATTAGAAATATATTTTTGCTTAAATATTTATTTATTTAAAATTCATATGAATTACTATGGTAATTACCGAATTTTTACTCGGTAAATTGATCAAAAATATAAGACACGCCCAGCTTTGGCCCCATTGAGTTTGTATATAAATTTAATATTGTTCTTAAATAATATTTTATTTATTATATTGGCGCCAAAAGACCTTTAAAATGTTTTTTAACAGAGATATTTTTAAATGAAAGAAATAGATGATGCATTAACAATTATTCAAAATATCATATTTTACTAACAACTAAGTTTTAACTTTTATATTACATTTTATTAGAAATATAATTTTGCTTAAATATTTATTTATTTAAAATTCATATGAATTACTATGGTAACTACCGAATTTTTACTCGGTAAATTGATCAAAAAAATAAGACACGCCCAGCTTTGGCCCCATTGAGTTTGTATATAAATTTAATATTATTCTTAAATAATATTTTTCTTTATTAATTAGGGCCAAAAGACTTTTGATCGAAGGTACCAAAAGGTCAAACGATCAAAGGGTCATATAAAGTCATAAGGGGTTCTAGGACTTGTGCAGAAGAAATTTAAAAAAAGTTTCATTTATAAAAATAGTAAAATTTAAAATTTATAAAAAAATATATTAACGGCAATGGGGCCAAAGGTGGGTGTGTCTTATTTTTTTGATTAAGTTATCGGGGTAAAAAATTCGTTATTACTATAGTTAAAATGTAAATAAAAAGTTTCAATTTAGTTAAAATAAGTTTATTATTTAGTTAATTATTAAATTAAAATAAGTAATTGTTCGAAATAAATCGCAACAACCGTTAAAATAAATGTTATAAAATAAATTAATATGTTTGTAATAAAATAAATAGTGTTATGTCTTGAAACAAACCTAAACGAGCCTATCGTAAAAACGTAACAATACATTTTAAGTAAAAAAGGATATTGAGAAAAATTGCAAATTTATAAGATAATAACATATAATAAACAAATATTATATAGTTAACATTTAAATGTATCGCTATTTACTGAATGTTACTTAATTATTTTATATTGGGGCTCTTTTATGCATAATTCTGAAACTTGTAAATCTCATGATTATAAATATTTGTATTAAAATATTGTTACCTTTTTACTTGAAATTTAATGAATTTGACGGGTTCGTTTTGTGTTTTAATACATATAACAATAACACCATATATTGTATTACACACCACTTATTTGATTATTTTATAACAATTCCTTTTAACGGTTGCCGCAATTTATTTCAAACTGTAACGTAACTGGTAACTGATAACCCCTTGTAGAAGTCGATAGATTGAACTCGAATAATCGAACGATTTATAATTTTCCATATTTTTCTATCCCAAATTAGAAGCTTCCGGAGAATGTTCTGGAATGTCTTTCGTCTTACTTTAATCCCATTGTTAGAACTTTTAAATCTTCTAACTATACCCAGTTAACACATTTCTATTTGAAAAAGTTTCTTTGTATTAATTTTTTTTTTGTTCCGGGAAATAGGAAATTCAACAGTTCTTTACTGGCAATAATTAATGCCGAAAATTTTTGCATACTTTTAAATGTAATTGGAGTATAGATCCTGTTTAAAGCACAATTAAACTTCTAAGGAAAAAAATGCAGTCAACAAAAAATTTCAGTTTTTCAAAAACTATAGTTTAACATAATAAATATAGTTAAAATATAGTTTTTCATATTATGTTTAACATAATATATTATAATGTTTTATTAAGATTATGTCAAGAAAGTGGATGTTTATTATAAGTTAAATAAAAGTATTTCAAACCTAACATTAGCTTGAAATTTCAGATCTTAATTACAACATAAGTCAACCTGAGTCAACCGTCCCAACCAGAAATTGAGGAGGTCGATGAAATACAAAATCTTCAAGAATTACAAACCGACCGCGACACCCAGTCTCAAACAGTACCCATAATTAATGATGAAGACCAGAAGGAAGTTGTACACGCATTACGCCGAAAAATTAGAAAATTGAAACGGCAATTAGATAAGGAGAGGGAAAACAGTTTTGACACTGTCGTTGGGAGGGCACATTGCTCGGATTTGCTAAAGGAAATTGTTAAGAACAAATTTCAAAAGAACAGAAAGAATCAATTGTCGAGGAAGGGTTGCCGGTATTCGAATAATTTTAAAAAACTATCCATGAGATTTGCCAGCATAATGCCCAGTAAAGCATACAATTTCTTATCGAATGAAATAGATATGCCCTCATTAGCCACCATTCAGCGCCAGATGCCGATTGTGGATCTTCAACCTGGAATTAATCATGCTATTTTTCAAAATTTAACTCTAATTTTAAATGATGCTAATGATGAGAAGATAAAAAATTGTGTGCTTCTGTTTGATGAGATGAGTTTAGGGGTAGGTGTTCACTACAATAGTAAGGAGGATCATATCTTCGGTTTTGAAGATATTGGTTCCTGCAGATTTAAAAACTACGCTGATCATGTTTTGTGCTTTATGATACGCGGCATTTTCCATAATTACAAGTAACCGGTCGCATTTTATTTCATTGATAGCGTGACCGGAGCGCACATCTTACAACAATGCATTGTAGAAGTCAATCTTGCCTTGCAAAATGCAGGCTTTTACGTACGAGCGACAATATGTGACCAAGCACAAAACAATTCGGCAGCCATACGAGCATTAACTACATTTTCAAATCAAAATAGGTTAGCCAATAATGAGGAGGTTGGGGAATCGTACTTAATTAATGGGAAAGAGATTCTCCACATTTTCGATCCTCCTCATTTATTGAAAGGTATTCGAAATAATATGTTGGAGAGAGATTTTTGCTTAAACGATAAAACTGCCAAGTAGAGTCATATAACTGCATTGTATAATATATAGTTATAGTTAATATATAGTTAGATTCTAAGTATAGATTTATAACTATTGTTTAAGGAAATATTTATTATTTAATTTTTACTTTGTATATAGTTTAATAAGTTATATTTTATAATTTGCGTATGTTAAATGTTTAATTTCTATTAATTTTGTATATATATAATCATTTTATATTGTTATATTTTTAAAACTATGATACAATTATACATGTTGTACTGATTTTAGATTATTCAAATTAAATATATTACTTTATTACAATTTTTTTTTTGATCTCGTTCATAATTTCCTATTTCAGATACTTAATTAAAATAAAATTATATTAATTCATGTTATCCAAGTTTCATTATTTAAAATTAGCAATGACTCAAACCATTACTACAGAATTGCATACAAAAATTATTTCCTTGTACCAAACCGTATCATACGTTGTCATACGTTCTAGAAAAAATAGTCACTAAAAATATACTAGAAACTCCGGCCATGGCCCTTCCTATTGACCACGTTTTTGCATTGAGTGCAAACTCCCTGGTCAATATGTCCAGAATTTTCTGTCAAAATTTAAAAATTTTTAGAGAAAGCTTTAAATTTTTCATAATTTTGTGAACATTTTTATCTAAACAATTAATTAGAGATTTAAAGTTCCTCGATCAATCTCCTAATATGTTTCAGTATTAAAATTATCGATATATTATTCACATACTAAAAATTCTATTTTTGAAAATTTTAATAACACAAAGAAACTATTACTCCCTCTAATTTGTATCATCTGCTCTATCTGCTATTGTATTTATAAAGTACAAATAAGAAATAATTTTATTTTTTTACAAGTTAAATTGGGTTTTTAAGCACTGACAAACTACTAAAAAGTTTATTAATAATTCGTAAACATTCAAAATTGAAAAGATAAGAAATTTGAAAATTGAAGAAAAAATTATTTTGACGGTTTATGTTTAAGCATATACATAAGGTTGTCTAGAATTGAATCAAATTGAACTTCAAGACCATATAGCAAGTGTCTATAAATATATCTAGAAAAAAAAGGACATCTTTAATTTTCAACTAACTTCTGGAGGGCGAATGGCACCAGACATATGGTGTCTTTTATTTTTTTTTTTGATCCTTAAATCAACGACAACTACTTTTCAAATCATCGAAACGTTGCGGATTTGTGATAAACTTAAGTTATCTGCCTCTATTACTACTAGTGCACGAAACTGGTGTACCTGAGAATAGTTATTTACAATAATATTCGGTATAAGCTTGGATCAGGAACGTCGAAATTTGAGAATTGTTTTTGAATGGTTTCGATGTACCTAATATTCTTTAAAAAACATTTTTTTTCCATAGAAGCTTTTCCCAAATTTCCACTAAGATGGAAGAAGTAAAATAAAAAATACGACATTAAACTTTTGTTTGTTCACCTTTAAATCGGTAGAACGAATAGAGTGGATCTGAAATAATTGAAAGTTCAACCTTCAAATTTCTTATTTAAAGAGGAAATTCAATTTTCAAAATCTGAGCTTATTGTTTCGATTGTATTATACAGTCAAGAAGTAATAAGGCAATACCTTATAACAAAGATAGTCAACTGTTGGCTCAAAGTTTAAGCCAGTTCAACGTCATGAATTTGAATTTCCTGCAAATACTTAAAATCTGTCAGTGGTAAGTTATGATGAATAAAAACAAGTTTTTCAGCGTTTTTTGATAGCAAATGATTTCGCTTTTCCTCATAAATTATAAAGTTAAATTTGAAATTATAAAGTAAGTTTAAACTTTAAACCTCCCTCGCTAACGGTACTAAGTATATTCGGTATTTACCAATCACTATTCGTGGCATCTCTAGTTCAAATCAAGACTGGAAAGCTCCAAGCATACGTTCTAATGTAGGTACTATAGTAGTCATTCACCCATGGGGAATTTAAAATTGAAAACAATACATCATATTCATTTAATTATCGTTAAATAATTATTAGTTTTTTTTTTTCTAGTTTCCACTTTTAAAAAAAAAACATTTCAAATTTATTTTTTACCTTGTTAAAAAAAGGCATTTTAAATGTTCAAAAAACCCATTAGAAATCGTTTTATGTTATTAAAGGTGTTTTAAATGTAATGATTTCAAAATGCCTCTAAATGGCTTTTTTTAATAGGTAAGCTTTTTACAGTGTTTTATTTGGTTTTATAATAAAATCTAGGCAAAATGTTGATCGGTTTGTTTATTTCTTTCAAATGTTGACATAATACAAATAATATGAACAATGAAGTAGAAAACAGGAACATAAAGACAGAAAAAATAATTAAGAATGCTATCAATGGTAATAATTGCGTGTTGGCTATACGAAACAATTGTAAAACAATAACACTCATATAGTCTTAAAGGTCTTAAATTTAACATTTAAACTGTCATGGCATTCTTTGAAAAAATTTAATGGGTAATAAGTTTAAGAAAAAAAAGTTTCATAAATATACAAATAACTTATACCTATAATGACTTAAATTTTTACTTATAAAATAATTATTAATTTTAATGTTTTCTGTAAAAAAGATTTAATATATCCAATATTTTTCTCCCAGAATGAAATCTCCAGACAATTAAATCTCGGACCATGTAAATATTTTAAACGATAAATAGTGCTATATATTTAAATAAAAGGAAAATATCATTCAAATCACAATACATTACTTATGAGATATACAACTAGATAGTAAAAAAGCGATGTAATTTTAATGTAAAATTTATGTTATTTGTCTTTAGTTATCTTTTACTTTCTTGTCGGAGACCAAACCAAATTTATGAAAGGTGTCGCAAATTGGCTTCACAATACAACATCCATACTTCGACAGTATACCCTGATGGTGTAAGCCGGGCATAAGTAAAATAACAGAGAAAAAGAAATACGTCAAAAGTAAATTATGAATGATATTTCCAACCCAAAATAAGAGGAAAAGAATTACAACAGTTCCAATGTAGTACTGAAAAGAAAAGAAATAAAATTTTATTAAACATAAAATTGATGTTTTAAAGTACTCTTCCGTTTGCAGTATGTACGTAAGCGAATTGTTTAAGGAAGGAGAATTATTTCCGCATCGAATTAAGAAAGAAATATAGCTGGTAAATGAGTCTCTCGACTTTTGTTAATTAAAAGAACAAATCGAATGTACATTAAGTTTTAACTAAAAATCAACAAATCGCTTTTGTCTAATTAACGGAAAAGTACTTCTTTTAATTAAATCTCTTACGCATTTTGGCTTAGCGATTTTCATATTTTGCCAAGTATGCACAATCTTCCAAAAATTAATTTGAAATGAAACAATATTACGGCAAATTGTATCGAACGCTTTTTCTTTGGCTCCATTCCAATTATTGGGCTGATTAATTAGAGAGGAAATCGTCAATGAAAAATAATCAATCACTATTACTAGGATCGCTATTGCAGAAACAGCAGTTAGAACTGATGGATCCCACATCCATAAAAAGAAAAAAAGTATTGAGGTTGCTGTTGATATAGCAATTGGATACCATTGTTTCTCCCATATCAGAACTGAATTTATGAACAATATGATCTCACGAAATGGTTCCAATGTGCGTTTAGACTTTTTTACGAGTCTATCCTGCAATTATAAATCAAACTTTTAAAATGTGATTGTGACAAAGCACATTTTTACAGTAAAAATTAAAACGCAATTTTTCAATTTAGCATATAATTTGAAATATACGCAATTTTATTAACAAAAGAGAATATATTTACCAATTCTATTAAAGATGTGTCAGCCATTGAAATTTGGACAATATTAAATAAGTTTTACAATAAACACTTCTTTAACAAGGGGTAGCTGTATACGTTATAATTTTGGGGTTTGTTATTATTCACTTGTAAGGTTCGTTTCACTAGCCACCAGCTGTTTTCTCGTTTTAAACAATTGTTTTCCGGGTCTGCTATCTTTGTTTCTCCAAACACTTTGGGTTCGAGATTATATTACTGTCAAATTTTATTTCAAATTAAATGAATAAATTGTAAATTAATTTTATTATTAATTAATTTCAAATAATTAATTAATCGTAAAAAAACTTAATAAGTAGCTTTTATATAAGCCACTATATAGTAACGTTTCATTCTCTATTTTTTTTTCATTTAATTTACGATTTTGTCGGTAATTCAACTCTGGGATCTAATTTTCACTCCTATCGTCAAATTTTTATAACGGTTAATTTATTACCAAATTGAATTAAAAATAAAATAGAAAATAAGACGTTACCAGATAGTGATTTATATAAAAGCTATATAAACCAAAAACTTTTTCACTCTGAAATGAAAATAAAAAACTAGGATAATAAAAAATAGGTATAAGAAATTTTAATTGAAACAAATACTGCTTATATATTTAACACCATATAAGATATTACAACACTTTTAACTTATAGAAAAGGAACCAATTTACAAATGAAATAAATAATAAATGGTTAAGTTATCCAATGAATATTATTTCCTTTTTGTGTGTGGTATTTATTAATCATCAAACTAATCGAATGCGCTCTCAATTGTGCAATGCAGCTGTTTCTAATTCAGGTTTTGGTTTCTTTCCGTATCCTGATAATAAGATCTTGATCTCAGCTACAGCTTTACCAGGATTGAGACCCTAAAATGAAAGAAATAGGTATTAGTAGAAAATAATTATATACAATATACATAAGATCGTTATTTGCTTTGAATAATATTTATTTAAATTTTTGCTTGGTAGTTATTCAATCTGGATCTTATTTCTACTTAAGTTCTAAACAGGCAAGGGTACAAGCACGAATTAGGGAAATAGCAATTATTTTAGCGTAGCACAACGTTTCGTTGAGTAAATTACTTTTCGTAGGTAATCACTAATTATGGTTATAATTGACGGAGTCACTGTAAATATTCGTACTGCAATCTTAGAATTTCAAAATGTTTTACTGACAACAGTTATTGGCAGTAAATATCTAATAAAGACGATACCCTTATTGAAATGTAATGTTATGCTAAAGTAATAGTTGCGTTCTAATAAGACCTTTATAATAATAACGAAAAATTAAACTTAAAGCAATAAAATTTAAAATTAAAGACGACAAAAACACTAGCAAACAGAAGTAAAATGGGTATTTTATGATTTATGAATTTTATAAACACAATTTCTAAATAATAAAAAATACATTAATAAAGATGGCTGCTCCAAAAGTGGTAGGTGTTGGGTTCGAATTTTGTATCAAGCAAATTTTCAATATTTCTCAATATACAGATTTTTATTAACCCTAAATCGCTAAAGACCTTGATAGGTATAAAGCGACGGTAAATAACAGTAAAAAATGTTAAAAAATAAAAAAAATTGTATATGAGCATTATTATTTTTCGACTCGTTTGAAATCTTTCGACTTTTTATTATTTTTGTTCGAGAAAGCATCTGCCTTTTCTGCCAATGGTAAAGTGGTATTTAAATATTTAAAATCTATAACACTAAATTTTAGTAATAAATCTTAGTGATTTGAAACAAGCTACCATAAGAAATATTTAAAAATAATCAAACATTTACCGAAATTCAACTACTTAGTATGCATCGAGTTCTATCTAGTATTTAAAATATAAAAATAGTTTACCTTTGGACATGTTTTCGTACAATTCATGATTGTATGACATCGATAAACACTGAAAGGATCTTTCAACTTATCCAAACGTTCTGCGCTCTTTTCATCTCGGGAATCAATAATCCACCGATAAGCCTGTAAATAATTTTCAATAGATAAATCATTTTTATAATAAATAATGTAATCGTTATAACATACCTGCATAAGAACAGCTGGTCCTAGATATTTTGTACCGTTCCACCAATAACTAGGACAAGATGTAGAACAACAAGCACATAAAATGCATTCATATAATCCATCTAACTTTTTACGATCATTGACACTTTGTAAATATGAAGCAGTACCGCTAACTTTCTCCTCTCTATAAAAATGGATTTATTAGGGGTGTTATTTCTAAATTAAATTGATTAGTAAGAAGAAAAACTTACTTTCGTTGTAGCCAAGGTTGAATAGAGCGATATTGATCATAAAAATTACTCATGTCTGGTACTAAATCTTTAACCACATACATATGTGGTAAAGGATATATTTTGACCGATTTGCTTACATCTTTATCGATTTTGCTACAAAGAAAAAATTAAAATTAGATAATATATAACAGGAAAATAAATCTAATTTTCGTAGAAAGTGATTATTGGATATTGGCAATACTATCCATTATTTCACTATTTAAGGCATTTTACACGTATAAGAGTATCTGTCCCAAAATAAAAATATGAAGATTATTTCAAGATTACATTTTCAGTCGTCATTTCCTTACATTGAAAAAAAATTGAGGTTTGTAATATATCTTAATAATAATTGCGCAGTAAAGTGTGGTTGTCCGAGATAGTAAACTTACACAAAAAATAGGATATAACAAAAATTTATGTTCGAAGATTTTTATCTGCCTTTTATCCTGCCTAAAGATGAGAACATTATTCATATTGGCTTTTATGAAAATTATTGCTGTAAGTACAATGCAGAGATACTAGTAGTTCATTTTGACGAGGCAGGACAACAAATAACACTTCACAGAGGAGTATTATATTTACGTAACAATAATACCGTTAGGACCCAAACTTTTTACTCTCTATCAAACAATAACAGACCCGATTCATTAACGGTAGAACCTAATCATTCCCTCACTTTCAAAATTATAAATCATTCTTATAATTCGTCTAAAATAAGTTTATTCTGGTGACCACTATGATGGTAAAATCTATTTACACAAATACTACAAAATTGATAAAAAAAAATCAAATTTTTAAAAATATTATTTTCTATCTAATTTCAACATTTGATGAGAATCACCCATATCTTTCACATCGATTGTACAGACGAAAATTATAGAAAAATGTTTATTTATAAATTTGAGAATTACGTATCCTATTATTCAAGATTTACGTTTTATTTCTATTGCCAAACTTTCATCAAAAATAAACGCAAATCGAACAAAACATTGTTTTAAATAAATATTTATGAATTCAATACCTAATACAGGCCAAAGTGTTGGTTCCTCCAATGTTCATGGCGCAAGAACCACAAATTCCCTCACGACAGGAACGTCGAAATGTAAGGGTTGGATCAATTTCATTTTTGATTTTGATTAAAGCATCCAAGACCATAGGACCACAACTATTCAAATCGACCTTATATTCTTGCATATGAGGCTTTTGGGGCTGATCTGGATTCCATCGGTAAACAACGAATGTTTTCAGACGAGGTTTTATTTCCGCAGCTGCAGCTGCAGTTGCATGAAAATGTCTGGCCTGAAAATTGATTGCAATTATTCTGTTTTTCCCATTAAAAACAAGGTGAAAGCAAATTTATGAAACTGTCGACGTCAATTTTAATTTGAAACATATTAAATATTATATAATTCAGTATTTTTGTTTATCTTTTTTTACTTACGTGACCGAAAATGGAATTGAAGGATCTAAATAGTTGTATTTCCTTGGCCATTGTAAAAATATTTATTTTACGCAATTTTACGCAACAGCGAAGAATTTACGATGTAATATTTATCGTATATTTATACATTAATGAATGACAGTATAAATGGTTAAACGCAGTTTAGTGGATCGATCTGCGCGTTTGTTCAATTTCTTTTACTGCGCCTTCCACACAATTCTATACAATTCTATCAAATTTGATTAAATGTAGCAAAATCCAGTACAATTTCGTACTATTGGGTACATTGGGTACTATTACAGCCGTGATCAGCTGATCCAACTGATCAATTGCATTAATTAATTATCTTTCTTGGACTTTTTATCTTATTTATATGCAAATTAGCAATAATTTGGATTTTTAATTCGGATTATTATGCACAGTTAATTAATAAAATAAAAAAAGCCTTGAAATCCCTTTAGTATTCGCAAGTAGTCGTATTAATCAGATTACGACAAATGACATTCAGTTTAAATTCGTTCGAACATTGAAACGTCAACGTGCGCTACCGTATGAATGGGCTAATACGGGTAGTAGTTACGCCAGCTATGCTTTAGATAGTTCTTGACAGCAATCTTTTATATTAAATATTTTCAATTATCTGTACTTCATAATGAAATATTAGTTATTTTTAAAGGAGCAATGGCAAATACTAAAGTGTGGACTCAATTTACTCATAAATTAAAAAGCGTAGCAAATATGTAAGTCATGATATGTCCTTTTAAAATAATTGTAGAATTTTTTGCAACCTTGAATGTATTTTTATCTAATTTCGCAGTCCTTTTTTTTTGCAGAAAAAATTCTACGTTACCATTACATTCTAATGATTTTAGAATATTAATAATACAAAGAAATATATTTGATTTAAAAGAAGCTAGTCGAGAAAAGAGATATATTGGACGTAAATTAGTTGGGTTTGTATCGTATCAAGTGTATCTTTAAATTTATTTCAAAGTTATTTATTTTTTAGATATTCCATGAGCCAAATGTGTGATGTAGTAGCTGACGTAGGAAAATACAAAGATTTTCTTCCTTTTTGTAAACGTTCTGATGTATTATATAAACGTGACGACTTTTTACGAGCAAATTTATCTATAGGATTTCCGCCCGTAAAAGAAAATTATGTGTCCCAAGTTACGATTAAAAAACCTACGTTAGTTCAAGCAGTTTGTACCGACGGTCGCCTATTTGATCATTTAGAAACAGCCTGGAAATTTTCGCCTGGTTTAAAATCGAATGAGCAATCCTGCATTATAGATTTCTCTGTATCATTTCAATTTAAATCGTATTTATATTCTCAATTAGCACATTTATTTTTTGATCAATTAATTTTACAAATGGAAGGAGCTTTTATAGAAGAAGCTGAAAGAAGATATGGAAAACCTTCAACAAAAACTGTCAAATTATCAATGTACACTATTTAGTCAATTTATTTTTTATTATCATTTTCTTATCCTATTTACTTAAAATATAATAGCAAATATTTAACTTGTACAAAACAAAAAAAGAAACAAAGATCGTTTAAAACTTAAAATTATATCATAAAATTCTTGATGTTTTTACACATAAATAAATTTATTATATTTACATTTGACCACATTGTAAAATTGTGACAGGTATTTTCGGTTTGTTATTTGGACCAGTTGGTACATTCTCAATTTTTCTCATTACTAAAAGACCATCTATAACCTTGCCGAAGACTACATGTTTGCCATCCAAGAAATTACATTTGGCACATGTAATGAAAAACTGGCATCCATTTGTATCTTTGCCACTGTTCGCCATTGATAATAAGCCTGGTGCATCGTGTTTCATGTTGAAATTTTCGTCGCAAAATGTGCTGCCACCGTATATGCTCATGACACCGGTTCCATCTCCCTAAAAGCAAAGTGAAATTATTTTAACTTGTGATGAATTACGTTATTTTAAATAAATATTTATTTTTGTTAACATTGCTGTCTTACATTTACAAAATCACCTCCTTGAATCATAAAATCTTTGATAACTCGATGAAATATTGCTCCTTTAAACCCAAGTGGAACGCCATCCTTTTTATACTCTCCTGTACAGAACTGACGAAAATTTTCACTTGTTTTGGGAACTGTGTCGGCAAATAATTCAAAAACCATTCTTCCGATTTCCTAGAAATTAAAATTTCATGTAAAATTGTATTAGCATTATCAATTTAAAATAATTAGAAATCTATATATAAGAAAAGGGGGATCGGCACATAAAAGAATTGTGATAATAAATAATAGGAAAATGACGAAGGAGAAGAAATAATTAGAAACAGTAAAAGTATAAAGTTCAAAATCAATTCACCACTTGACATCGATCGAATGTCTAAGATAAATAAACTATGCCAGAGAATTTATCAAATTCATACTGAATTTAAAATTTGAATTCCACAACACATTTTTTAATAATTTGAGATGAATACTAAATCAAAATTTATGATTTTGCCATTGCTATAAAACAGGTAAAAGTTGGTAACTTTTCATTTTAGAATAGTATAATATGAATGTTTTAATGGTTTCAAAATATTCATAAATCTTTGACTTTTAAAGGTGGATGTGGATGGAAAAAGTGGATGATATAAATAAAATAATTTAATTAATTTTTTTACCCATTTGAAGTAAGTAAAATTTACGTTTTCTTATTACAAAAAGGAATAAAATAAAATATTTTTAAGGCTACTAGTGACTGAGTAGTCAAGGTGACCGCTCCAAAACCGGTAGGTGATGGGCTCGAGTCCTCATATTGAGCAAATATTCGATATTTCTCGATTTACGGATTTTTATTAACCCTTAAGTAGCTAAAAAGACTTTAGTAGTTATAAAACGAAGGTAAATAATAATTAAAAAATAAATAACTAAAATAGTTTCACGCCTCTAAACCACAGTAGTTGTCCATCTCCAAAAATTAATTTTACTTGACAAAATCAATCAAGAATAGCAAATTGTATGTGCATATAAAATTACACTAATAACCATTTTAGAGATTACATTGTTGCTTATCTATATTTTTAACTATATCTTAGCTATCTTCTATTTTTCAATTCCAAAAATTGAAATTCATACTGAAGAAAAAATATTATGAGGTTGCCATATCAAATATTTTTTATTAAAAATTAGGTTTATTCACACATTTTAAATGTATACAGAAAAAAGTTATTAAATCTTTGTTGATGAGTTTTAAAGATAAAAAAATATTTATAATTACAGTAATATTTCATACAGAAGAATTAGCTTTTGACCTGTTTACTAATCGTGGTAGTAGTTTTTGGACATTGTGTACAATGAAAATCATTACAATTATAAACAATTAATTATTGATCTTTTGATGTTTAGTATGTCAATTCTGAGAAACAAGAATAAAAAATTATTGTTGAAAACCTTCGGTGAATGTCGCTAGTTTTGAAGCACATCCAATCCTCTGTTTATGAAAAAAATAGAGATCAAAACTTTAATTCAGAGTAAAGGATATGTAATTCGAGGTGGACCAAGTGAATTATCATTTGTAGTATAGTGAAGGCAGTCAAAACTTGTGACAACATGTGATAATGAAAAATAAGACGAATCAATTTCTTTAATTCTCAAACATTTCTAAAATTTAAAGTAACGATATCTCGAAACCTAAGTGAGGTATCGAAAAAAAATATATTTTTCATTTTCGTCTTACTTAGGACTGTTACACTAAAATTCATTGTCCAATTGTAGCAATATAAGAATCGCATTCGTGTCGATTTACAAGTGTTATAACAACAGCATAGTTTAATTTTTAAAAATAAAGGAAAAAAATAATAAATACCGTCGTTCCAACAGTTACATCAAAAAACACAACAGGATTAGCCGGATGACGAAGTTGAGCTTGAATTTGATTCCAGGTCGGCATCTTTTAATTTCTTTCGCAATATTTTAAATGAAAAATTATTCTTATTTAATGAACAAAACACAGAAAAGTATCGAAAAATGTCCAATTATTTGTAAGAAGTAAAAACTTATTCAGTTCTTATGACACTTAAACCTGATTTTAACAATTTCTTTGCATTTAAATGCTTTCAAACTTCAAACTATCAGGGCATTCAACAAAAAATATCTATTTGTCTTTGTTTAGTTTTTTATATTCCTGTTATTTTTATTTATTATTTTTTTATCTTTTGTACACAATTGTCCGAATCATCTATATAATTAACCAATTTGATAACATTATATGAATTAATAGAGAAAAAAATGTATTACGCTAAATTTCAAAATTGTTGTTAAGTTTTTAAATTGGTAAAAATTATTAAATTTTCAATAATGTTGGCAATTGCAATTTTTCCCGCGCACGTGCATTGTTAGCTAGAATTTACGGCTGCGGTCTCGTAGGTCTTTAATTCATTGCTTCTTTATGCGTTTTATTTACAAAACAATGATGGAAGATTGATCAATAGTACGATAAAAGAAGACATTAAATTGGAACAGTAATGACTGTATACAAGTGGATACTAGCCTCAGTAAATTACATCAAATTGAAATTAGTTAACACGTGTTTTCTAACTTCTGCTTGATTCTGGGTCCGTTTTATACATCTTTTTAATTTAATATTTAAAAATGGGTCGTAAAGCAAAGTTTCGAGAGGAGGAAGTGCCAAAACGTGGTCCTGGCAAAAAGACTAAAAAACAAAAAGATCCTTCATTCACAAAAGAATTACAAGGTTAGTATTTTAAATAATTTTTGAATAATTAAATTTAAATAATTTCAATAAAATCAATTGTTTTCAGGAACTTCAGAAGAACCGAAGAAGCTTACACATCGCCAAAAGCAACGAGCTAACAAACGTTTAAAAAAACAAGAATTGCGAAAAATTCAATCAAAATCGGAACCCAAAAAAGCAAAAGAAACACGATCCGAAAAAGTAAGCGAAGAAGAATCAGAAACTGACGAGAACGTCAAAGAGTTTGATGACGACAATAAAACTTGGTTAAAACCAAAAAGAAAAAATGTTAAAAAAATTGAAAATGGTTTTGAAGTAAGTGAAATTAACGAGGAAGAAGTGGATGAATACGATGACGAAAACGTTGAGGATGAAGAAGATGTAGACGACAATGAAGAGGATAGTCTACCGGAAGATGATGATTTTGACTCGGATTCTGATTCCGATAAAGCAGAGGATGAAGCTGTCAGCGAAGATGATTTATTACCAATTGAAAAAGCAAATATTCGTCTGGAGAAAAAACAACAAAAAGAACAAAAACTAGCGAACGAAGAGTTAGAAGATAGCCAAGCCAATCGAGAAATATTCGTTTTCCCTACTGAAAAAGATCAACAATTAGATTTACAAGAAATACAACAACGAATTCGAGATGTAACAATGGTTTTACAAGATTTTAAAAAATTAAGAGAAGAAGGGCGTTCTCGATCGGAATATATCGACCTTTTGCGTCAGGATCTATGCACCTATTATAGTTATAATGAGTTTCTAATGGATCGTTTTATGCAATTGTTTAGTTTAACAGAATTATTGGAATTTCTTGAGGCTAGTGAAATTCAGAGACCTCTAACAATCCGGACAAACACATTGAAGACGCGTAGAAGAGATTTAGCCCAAATGTTGATTAATCGAGGCGTTAATTTAGATCCTATCGGAAAATGGACTAAGGAAGGTTTAGTAGTATATTCTTCAACTGTTCCAATTGGTGCCACTCCTGAATATCTTGCTGGATATTACATTTTACAAGGAGCATCGAGCTTATTACCCGTTATGGCGTTAGCTCCTCAAGAAGGAGAAAAAATTTTGGATATGTGCGCAGCACCTGGTGGAAAATCATCTCATATTGCAGCATTGATGAAAAACACAGGTGTATTAATGGCAAATGATGTAAATAAAGATCGATTAAATGCTGTTACGGGTAATTTTCATCGATTAGGAATAATAAATAGTGTTGTAAGCTGCATGGATGGACGAAAAATTCCGAAAATAACTAAAGGATTTGATCGAGTCTTACTGGATGCACCCTGTACAGGCACTGGTGTAGTAGCCAAAGATCCTAGTGTCAAAACGAACAAAGATGAATTAGATGTGCAACGTTGCTTCACATTACAACGTGAATTACTCCTAGCCGCAATTGATTCGGTTAATGCTAAATCTACTACCGGTGGCTACATTGTGTATTCGACGTGTTCAATTCTCCCCGAGGAAAATGAATGGGTTGTGGATTATGCTTTAAAAAAACGTAACGTTAAATTAGTCTCGACAGGTCTCGATTTTGGAGCGGAAGGATTTGTTAACTATAGACAGTACCGATTTCACCCTACATTGAATTTGGCAAGGAGATTCTACCCTCATTCGCACAATATGGATGGATTTTTTGTCGCCAAGTTAAAGAAATTTTCGAATGCTATCCCTAAATCAGCCGAAACAGATGAGAATGAATCTGAAAATGAAAATGAAGTGGAAGCTGAAACAGAAGACAGTGATTCTATAGCTGAAATTGAAACTATTCCTGAATCTAAAAAGCGGAAGAAGGAAACAAATGGGAATATTGAGCATAAGAAAAAGAAAAATGATAATATTGACAACAAAAACGTAAGAGTTATAGATGACGAAAGTAAAACAACTAAGAAAAAAGATAAGTTAAATAAAATTCAGAAACACAAACCTCCAAAATTACAAAATGTTAAAACTAATGATAATATTAAAAAGAAAGTTGTAGAGACTTTATCTGATGATTTAACTATGAAGTTAAGTAAAAAAATGAAAAAAAATAAAAAATAAATAAATGTGATTATTGTGAACGAAAAATATCATAATAAAAATTTATAATAAAATATATTTAAATTTTATGTATATCGTTATTTTAAAATCTCATTACCTACATTTTATTTTCAGGACGCTATTTCACGAAATTTTACAAAAGTTTAAAATTTCACGAAAATCTTTATAAAGATATTGGACCTAACAATAATAATTACATGTATAAGGTGGCAGAAAAAAAACTTTTTTCGTTATTGAAATTGTTAATTTATCATAAAATGTGTTTCAAATTGCGCGTTTTTTTTAAGGATAGATAAAATATAGATGGATCACTAAATTCGTTTGGATAGACGATGATCGATATCGTCGGATGATAACCGAATTTTGTGGTCTGAATTAATGAATATTGATCTAGAGAACATTTGGTTTCAATAGAATGGCGCTATACCTCATTTGGCTAATGAAACAATTTCTTTATTATGTAGGTTGCGTACCAAACTTCCTGAACGTGTTATCAGCATAAATAGTGATATTGGGGATACTACGATTCTTACGACGCCACGATTTGAAGGCAGATTATTATAGATCATAATAAAATAAAACGAAAAAAAGAATACATTTTTTCGATATTTTGCTTAGTTTACGAGATATCGATACTTAAAAATTGTTTTTTAGACGGATTTGTCTTAATTTTTTAAAAAAAGTAATTGTTTACCATCGCGATTCTACCTATTTTAAAAGAGAAAAGCATACCATATTAGAATTGCATTAACAAAAAACAAAATCACGAAAAGAATAAAAAACAAAGTAGAAGATGTAACGTTGCCAGGTTTGACTGTTCTAAAAGGAACTTGAGTCAACCTTTTTTATATCGACAAGGAATTGTATAGTTTGCGAAAAATATTAAATTTTTAAGTATCGATTTCTTGTAAGTAAAGCGAGATATCGAAAATTGTTAATCTTAAATTTCGTTTAATTTTATCGAGATAGATAGATAAGAATCCGACTAGGCGTCATAAAAATCATAGGCTTGCTGTAATGCGATTGATCACTGCTGAATTATTTTCTTTCGGGTACCGTGAAAAGCCAGGTCTATAAGAATAATTCACAGTCGATTCTTAGTCTCAAGTGCCTTTTAGGGACGCCAATATTTGACGTTGTATTTTGCACTTTGTTTTTAATTTAAGTCGCGAATAAATCGGGCCATAATGAAAATTTAACAAAATAGAAAATTATACGATGTTAGAATTGAACTAACAAAAAAAAAACACAAATTTAATTATTAAACTAAAGGAGAAAATGCAATTTTGCTAAATATTGACGTCCCTAAAAAGGACATGAGACTTCCCTGTTACAAAAAGGCATTTTGAAATCATTACATTTAAAATGCTTTTAATAACTTTAAACGACTTCTAATGGGTTTTTTGAACTTTTAAAATGCCTTTTCTAACAGCCCAATAAAAAATGTTTAGAGGCTACTCATTATTATTTATTTATTTATTTTTTCGATTAATTTTTGGATAGTGATCTTAAAATAGCATATTTTAGTAAGACTCAAAAAAAAATTGTCGATTTGGCTCAAGTGTACTTTAGCACACCCAGAATCTGGCAACGTTGCATTGTCGACTTTGTTTTTAATTTAATTCGAGATTAAATCGGTCCATAATGAAAATTTAGCCACAAAAGAGAGAATTATACCGTATTAGAATTGAATTAAGAAAAATATCGCGAATTAAATTAAAAACAAAGTCGAAAATGCAACGTTGCCAGAATGTGGGTGTGTTATAGTACACTTGAGCCGTCGGTTTTTTAAGTTATCCTAATATATGAGTATTGTAATTAAAAGATTTCATTATCTCAGTATTATAATTTTGAATATTTCTACTTTCTTGAACCTAAAATATATTGTTCGTTTTTTTTAATAATTTTTATTTTTATATTTTCTTTTTTGGGAAAAGTGTTTTGGTTAGAAAAGATTTGTTTCAAAGAATATATTTAAAAAATCCAATTTATTACTATAATTTATAATATTTGTTACATTTTGAAATATTCAATTATATAGTTAAAACAAATATAACACTATAAAAACAGGTTATTATTAAAGTTTAAATTTTATACAGAACTAAATATAAAACTAAAACTTTATATTTTGGAATATTAAAGCAGGGAACTATAAAAATTATTTTATATTTCAATTGAAAAATTATATTTATGTACAAAAATAAGAAAAGGATATAGTTGTACTGAAACAACTCAGATGAATAAATTATTGTACAATCATTACGGTTCCAACTTCGTTCTTTTGAAACATCCATCTGGAAGAGACTCACTGATATCTCTGATGTTTTCCACTTCCTTAGTTAATCTTTCAACTTCTTTTTCATAGTGACCGATAAGTAATATTTGTTTTTGTTTTTCCTCACGTACTTGCTGGATACGCTGATCTAAATTGGCCGCTGTGAAATTCGTTTCAATAAGTTTTAGTTTTTCTTCGAGAGCATCTAATTCTTTGGTACTAATTGATGGTAAGTCTAATAGTATGTTAATAATTTGTTGTACTTCATCAACAGCTTTTTTAACTTGTTTAGATGCTTCTGTAGAATCAGACTCTGCTTGGCCAACTTTTCGTTTAGCTTCTGAAATTAAATTTTTATCATTCACTGCCTGATCTTCAAAGTTCTTTAAAGTATTTGCAGTTTCCGCAACTCGATCAGCAAAATCATTTGCTTCAAGACGTAATTTTGCAGCCTGTTTATGTGCAGTATCGGCTTCAAGTTTAATTTTTTCAGCCTCAGTGGACGCAGGTTCTGCATACATATTTTGTGCTTGTTGAGCTGTATTTCTTGCTTGCTCAGCATTAGATTCAGCTCCAAGCAGTGCTTTTTTGGCATCTTCAGTCTTATTTAAACTGTCATAGATAAGTTCGCGAATTTTGTCAACTTCTTCTAATGAATTTGCTGCAGCATCTTTACTATCTTGCACTTGTTGATCAAAGTTACGTAAAGTTTCATAAGTTTTTGTTGCTTCTTCCAATGTTTTATCACCAAGAGCAACCGCTTTCTCAGCTTTATTTTTAGCTGCGTCAGCATCACTGAGCAATTCATCAATTAATTGTTGTTGATCAGTTGCGTTTGTAAGCAAATTTGATGATTGATCGATTAAATCTAAAATGTCTTCGACCATATCTTTATGCTGGTTTTCTAGTTTGTCGATTTTATCTATTATTTGAACTGCCTAAAATTATTATTTATAAGTTAAAAGGAATGATTTTATGTTAGTAAAACTGAAATACCTCTTCTGCTTCCCATTGAGCATCATTTTTCAACTTTTTAGTGTTTACAGGCGGTATGGTAATGGTATTTACTTCTTGCAGAACATCAAGAGCTTCTTTGTGCACTTCTTGAGCACGTTCTTGAGTATCTTTAGTAAGCAATTGTGTTGTTTCTAATTTATCTTTCGCTGATGTTATAACATTTTTTAAAGATCCTGTGTTATGACTGAAATGTTAAAAAAGTATTTAATTACTTCAGTTCTGTAAAATGTTGTAAATGCGGTTAATATCAACAATTACCGGTAAATTAGTGAAAATTTAAAAAATGTAATAAAAAATATTAGATTAAGGTTGTTATATCTATATTACAGAAAATATTTGAAATGTTGATTCAATATCGTAATGTAAAAAGGATTTAAAATAATCGAGGCTATGGAAATTGAAAGAAAAAAATATTTTTTAACTTTTCGGAATTCTAATTAATTGATAAGATTCAATAAATTATATTACTAATGCTGATTAATGCTATCATAAATTGTATTTGTTCACCGCACCAAAAAAATTACTCTTAACTTTAGAAAGGCTGCCGATCTTTAGTGTCAGGGGATGTATAATCCGTTTTTATATTTCAATAATTTGAGGAATTATTCGTAAAAAGTACATTTATGGGAACACGGGGCGGAATGGGAAATGGAATTAGCGCTTGTTACAGGTGACAAAAACGCGTAAAAATCATACTCAATGTTCAATTAACTGTGCTGCATAATAAAAAGTGGCTATCGCCAGTAAAGAGTGGAGTTGTTTTTATTTTCATCAAAAGTCGAAATAAACGTTTCCGAATTCTAATTTTTGCAAAGTAACACTAAGGTAATTATCCTATGTTCTATTTTTTGTTTGAATATTAACATGACATGTTTGTTAAAACATACTGATGACTAACTAAAAGCCTAGTGATAATTCAAATATAACCAATATATCCTGCCATAATAGTCGTGCTTGTGGGAAAGTTGCTTTGGGGCACAATGAGTGGGGCGGAATGGGATATACCATTCAGATAGTATTTCCCACTCAGATAGATACTTTTGCTTTATCAGCAGATAGTGCGTACATATATAAGGAAAACTAACCGACAGCCCATATATAGGAAAGATCAGAAGATGCAGAGGTAATCTGCTTATACTGTGAGAATTAAAAGTCCAAATCTAATGAAAGCTGATTTTCCTGCAGTATTTGTCAAAAATGGGCACATTTGACTAAACACGATGATGACAGTGTCTTCATCTGTGAACTAAGCCAATAACAAGTATCCTATTGCGCCCCGGACTCATTTCCCATTGTGCCCCAGAGAGTGGGCAGAATGGGAAATTTCCATTTGATTTTGAAACCTAAATTTTTAATATCAATTATTAATTTAAATCAATAAAACTTTTTTTTGTTTGTAAAGAATGAATTAAATAAATATATAAATTACAAAACAATGTGATTGTTTCTTTAAATCTCTCGTAAATTGTAATTAAAACTTAGGTACCCCGTTCCGCCCCAGGTTCTCCTAAATAGTGCACTTACTTTGTTGTACTGAGCTTATCCACAGATTTTTTTGCTATATCGTAAGCTTGACTGGACATATTGCGAGCTAAATTAGCTGTGTTTTGTATTTGTTTGGCTTCAAGTTCTAGTTCGTCTGCTTTTTGACGAGCTTCATGAGATATAGATTTCATTTGATCATTTTGATGTCCATATTCATTCGATTTTTCTACTGCTCGCTCGTAGGCCTCGGTTCCATTTACACTGAGATACAATAAAGCGTCCTGAAAATAATTTAATTAATAAAAAAAATCTTGAAAATTTTAACGCATATTATACATTTAATAGTTGTTTCGCTTCATCCGTAATTGATTCAGCTTCAGAAACGTTACTTCTTGTTAAGGCAGTGTTTATTTCAACAACGCTCATTAAATTAGTAATGGTATCGAGTAAATCGTGAACAGCTTTTAAACGATTTTTTATTTCCGATAAATGCTCGGTTAATGTCAAACCGCCACCTAATGAAACAATTTTATTAATCATGATTTTTAAGTGATAACTTATCGAACTTACTTCCAACTCCCTTCTGTGCTTCGACAAATAGCTCATGAACTCGACGTTGTACTTCTTCTAACTTATTTTCAAAATCTTTATCATCAATTACAGTGGGATTGTTAGCTATATCGTCTAAAATTTTCTTTAAATCAGTGAGTTTTCTTTGATGTTCGTTGACAGCGTCTAGCACTAAGTTGTAACACGGTGGACAATCGATGCATCCTTGTTTTCGATCGTATTTATTTTCTTTACACCGATCACATTTTCGACCTTCAACGTTTGGCAAACACTAAAAGAAAAATGATTAATTTTTCATGTTTCTTGATTAAATAAATAAATTAAGTCATACTGGGCATTGTCCATTGGATTCACACTGTAATCCGGCTGAACCGATTGAATCACAATCACAGCTTTTACATCCTTCTCGTGAAAAACCATATTTATGAACTTCACATTTATCGCAACGTAAACTAAAAACCAAAAAATACAAATAATAGCTCTTCATTTAAAGAATGGATGGATTTTAGTTTACCCTGTAATTCCTGCTCTACAGAAGCACTGTCCTGTTCGGACGTTGCATGTGTGGTTATAAGAACCAATTGAATCACAATTACAATGTTGACATCCTTCACCGCTATCGATATTATAAAAACCATCTTCACATTGATCACAATTCCGACCAAGTACATGTGGTTTACAAGAACATTGCCCAGTGAGTTGGTCACATAAGGGCGGACCATTATCTGATTCTTTAGTTCCCGGCGGGTAACATTCACATTGCTTACAGTCTCCTTTAGGAACCGCCAAAGCATCGCCGTAAAAACCTAAATCATAAAAAAAAGATTTGAGATTTCTTCATTAGATACTGATAAAATTTAAAAAATAAAGAAATAACTCCTACGAAATCAGTGCCTTTCTAAATGATGACCAAAAAAAAAAAAATTAATTTAAATATTTTTTCTCTCGCAATATGCCAGTCGGTGTTAATATGTGTTATGTGCGATCGAAAAAAACATGTTATCACGATATGACGTCATTATCATTGTTTCTATGAGTGGCTTTTTAGCAGTCCATGTAATGTATAATCGAAGACAACAATAGAATGATACAGCAGCAAAAAAAATCAAAAAAATCGATGAATGAAAGATTGATTACTTTAAGTTTTTGTGAATGCTTTAGAAACGAAAAATATCCAATTGTTATTAATTTGAAATCTAAAATAATTTACCTGGAAGGCAATGATCACAATGTTTTCCAGCTGTGTTATGAATACACTTTAAGCACTCTCCAGTAGTTCGATTACAATTTCCAACGGCGTTTAAATCAATATTATGGTTACAAACACAAGGTAGACAAGCTTTGACAATTCCAGATTCTCCAGTTGGGTCACCAAAATATCCATCGGAACATATATCACACCGAGGCCCTATTTAAAGTAAAATTGTATAAAGTGTTTATCTACATTAAAGCAAAAATATATCTTTTAAATAATTACCAGCGTAACCAGTAGGACATTCAAGACAAACAGTGGTGTTGTCTGGTAGTTGTAAACACGCTCCATTGTTTGGACATAAGCATGGTTTGCAATCGTACTGTGTACCTAATAAAGCATTTCCATAATATCCTTTGGCACAAACTTCACAATTGTCGCCTGCAGTATTATGCTGACAAATACATCTTCCAGTTTCAGAGTCGCAAATTTCTGCATGTTTATTGCAGTCACATAATTCACACTGCATGAAAGGTCCCCCGAAAGCTGGTGAATGTCGATATCCTGGAGCACATGATTCACAGAATTGCCCGACATATCCTGTGGGACATTCGCATCGTTCAATCCAATTGGCTGGTTCGCCAGCAGCTCCTCTTTGAGCCGTTGCTAATCGAACATTGTCTAGGAATCCAACACCTCGTGGTGTATAGGTAGCTCGAATTTTAATAGCAGTTAAATTAGCTAAAATTGACATGAAAGCACGAGCCGAAAGATGCGGTTGCCAGCCATAATCGGGATGTTCATGAAGTCGAAATTTAAAATCTTGAGCCTAAGAGATAAAAATCATATAATGTTATAATAAGTACGTATAAAAAGTTAAAGTTGAAGGGACTTACTCCTATTCCTGGTAATGGATTTCCCTGTCCAAATATTGTGTTTGAAACTGAAAAATCAGATCCTTCAAGACGAATATCTGCAGCTGTTGGTGATGCTCCATTTTCCCCAATTCGTAAAGTGAAGTGTAAATCTCGATTGTATGATGCTCTTTGATCTCCCAAAAATCTATCGGGTGCTAACAAGTAAACTGCTGCTCTATCTGGAGCGCTTACGGCAATGCTTTGTTCAATTCCTTTGTAACTGATTTCTACGTTTCTTCTATATTCATCTTCCGCTTTCCACCGTTCATTGCTTCGATCAAAGAATGAAGTAATCAATACTTTTGAATAACCATGAGCTGTATCGCAAACAGAAGCATGGCCGTAGCAAAAGCAAGGAGTACAACCAAATTCATTTTCCAAATCCAAGTTGAAAAATCCTGGTTTGCATTCACGGCACCGTTTTCCTTCAACATTTTCTTTACATAAGCATACACCAGTTACTGTGTCACAAGATGGAGTATTATCGCGAGATCCAGATTCTGAACATCCACAAAGTTTACAACCATGAGAACCAAAGTCATAATGGTTAGGGGCACAGTGGTCACATTTGTCACCAGCGACTCCAGGTTTACATTGACATTTTCCCTCACGATTACATTGTAAATTGCGAGATCCTACTTCATTACAATCACAAGGCATGCACCGCCCATCTTCTCGTTGATAGTAATTAACTCTACAGCGTTCGCAGTTAGGTCCATCGCGATTCGATGAGCACTCTAAGCAGTAACCACCATGTCCAGTTCGATTGTATAATGCTTCATCAAATATACAACGATTTGAAAAACCGTTGCAGTTACAAGCTGTAACAAATATTACACATATAAGTATATAAGCATGAAATTTACTCATTAAAACTTAAACTTAGTCCACTTAATAGTACTCATTGCTTTGCTTATGATCATTGCTTTGTATATCAGGAAGGTCTGGGTTCAAGCCCCGCAACTACTACAGATTTTTATTTCCAGAATTGTAATAAAATTCAAAAAGTCGATAAAGATCATTGCAGTTATAGAGCAAGTATAATTAAATCTTAAGAAAAAAAAACTAAAACTTATCTAACAACTAAAACAGTTTTTGTAATTTTTAGTTTTTCTTTAAAAAATGTTCTAATAGGATTTTAAGGTTGACTATGTTAGAATAGTATTACAGTATTTATAGTAAGAATACTATTGACCATTATTACAGTAACAAGACATCCTTATGAAATGATGAAAACAATTTTTAAATTTTATGGAAGACTTTCGTTTTGATATTTACGCTTTTGGTGAATTAGAAATGCAATAAATGATTGCAATATTAAAAAAATAGATCAATAAAGTTGTATTACAGAACTACATTTTCATAGATGCTAGCAAAAGTTTATACATTTATGCAAAGATCGGATATGTAGTCAGTAGGTTCAGTAAGTTATGTTAAGCCTGAGTTGATAGTTGATCACAAGTGAAAATAGTCTTTTATTTATTTGCAAAAACCTAAATTTTTAGAAAATTCTAAAGGAGCAAAACTACTCTCAGTATCTCTACATTATTCGTTGATAATTAAAATGGTTACCCACTTAAACATCTTCTTGCTCACACCAAACACCAAAATCAGATAACGAATCAGTTGTTTCACAAAACCACTAGTTGTTTTTCAAAACAAATCCCAACAACTCCTTTATGTAAGACAGCTGGATGGCGTTTAGTGGTTATTCATATTTACTGAAATTTAACACGCAGAATTGCATAAACCTTTTGTGTTTATCAATCCAGCAGGACAAGGATTGAAGCTTATATACAACAGCGGTAAATGGAATTAAGATTGTTTATTTTAGCCTTTTTTGTGGCTCATGGTTCTCTAGGTCATAAAAACGAGTATTGTGAATCAATAATTTTTAATTCAAAAAAAGTTCAAAGAAAAATATGTAAAACGAAATTAATATTTTATCAAGCTACGAAAAAGGCTGTTTTATTTTACCATAAGCTGTTGATTTATTAAGAGGTAAATCATGATTAAAACTATAAAAGGTTAACATTATTATATTTTCTTAATAGTTAAAAATTTTCATTCATTTCCATTATAGTTTTATAACAATGATTTATATCGGTAAAAGGCTATTTTTTTATTAATAATCCTTTATATTTGTTTGAAACTGTAATTATTTACTTATTTTTTTATTAACTAAATAATTACTAACTAAACCATTTTGCATTACGTCTTAACTCTGATAGCAGTAACGTAAAACGTAACGTAATTCATCTGGACGCCGTTCAATCATTTTACATAACATAGCTGTTTTGCGAAATACCTGATTTTATAAACCCTTTGCGACGTATTAATTATTTATAATATAATTTCAAATCTCTATGAGGAGTTAAAAAATCAGTGTAAATGTCTAAAACATTTTTGTTTTATGTTAAATTCTTCACGAAAAAATAAAATTAATAAAGTAAATATTAAATTTCAAAATATTTCGCTAGAAGTAGAATAAGCTTAAAGCTTTTTTACTTTACATTCACAAAGAAAAAGGAAAGTTCAACTATATAAACGTTTAGTTTAATATCGATACAATAATCTCAGTTCAAAACTTTTTAATCGTAATCCTTTAACTCATATATAATTCGTATTTGGATCATGAAATTTTAAGTGCATTTTTTAATTAAGGCAGTTGGCCAACTAAAGTTTGAATAAAAGAATGTGTTGTTTAAAATGATTTTTAATTAAATATTTCCATTTTAAGGTTTCTATACAATTATCAGTATCAAGTGAAAATGAAAGTTTCCTCCGAAATTTAAACTACAAAATACTTCGACAAAAATGTAGCTAGAGATAAACAGTTTCACTTTATTTATTTCTTTTGAAAAAATAAATTTAGCGGCGAATATTTAAATAATTTATTAATCATGTTTCTCACCCGAATCAGTATACCACGGTGTCATTCCATCCCAAACATTTATAGCCGAAATAATTTTAGAGTTAACGCAACAAATAGCAATAAACGTTATGGCACATACGTAAAATTTCACTTTCCTTATCATCTTAAGTTGTAAATAAAGCGTGACTTAAATTGGTATAATTAATGTATTGCGGCAATATGTAGCATTAAGTAAACTACATTAATGTAATATTTACTAAGTAAAATAATATTAAAAGCACACATTTAATTGATAAGTGTTTGAAATTAGTGTTAATTTGAAGGAGATGTAAACATTTTGCTTGGCGAAGAACGCGATCGCGACTTGACAGACATCACGACCTCGCTTTGCGGTCAACGTATCTCCTACTCCAATCTTTCCTAATAAAGAAGTGGTCGTTTAGACAATACAGAGGTATGCTTTGCTAAATCTTATATAAACCTTAACAAATCAAACAATAATTCAAATGTCTCAACTTTCCTAAATATTAACAATGGATTGCCTAGGGATAAAGAAAAACCATTGTTTTCATTTGCAATGCATTAACATTTATCAGCATTTACAGGTATAGATATGGAAAGAATTACTCTTTTTTGGAAACAAAACTTTGAAATGTATTATTATATGGTAAACTACTAAAGCTCCTTAGTTATGAAAATATTAAGTACCCTACTCCTAAGTCATTTAAAGAAAGACATATGCAGTGAAACCTACATAAGTGAGACTTGAAGGGACTAAGATTTTTTTCTCACTTATAGAAGTTCCTCACTCACCCGAGTTTCTCGCTTAGAGAGGGAAACTCAGATAGAAAAGACCAGAGAATAATAAATAGAAATAGAGAATATATATTATTATATGGTATAATGAAGTACAGTAGTTCTTTTTTTTTAATTTCGTATAATTTACTTATAAAATTGTGTCATCTTAGTTTGTTTTAAATTAGCATTTCTTTAAGCAAACGATATATTTAAATATAGTTTTATCACCAATATTAAAAAGTTCAAAATATTTATGAAAATGAATAAATTCGAAATGCCATAATAAAGAGAAAAATTACGACAATTTGCAAATAAACAGGTAACGAATACTAAATATGCATTAATGAACGCATACTAAAAGAATGTTATCGATGCATAGAAATAAAAAGCTTTAAATATGAGAGAAAAAAAAAACTAGTAAGTCCTGAAATATGTCTCACTTATAGAGGTTCATCAATACCACTTAAAGAGGTTTTTCAGGGTAGAGGTACCGGGACCTGAGACCTATAAGTATCACTTATAGAGGTTTCTCAGTTATTTAGGTCCCACTTATTCAGGTTTCACTGTATTATTATGTGTGGATTCATAATATGGTTTACAGAGAAGTGGAATTGAATTCATAAAATTTAATAAAAAAGGTTTTTTTGTAATTTAAAATTAACTAATAAAACATTAATTATGATACTGGTGTTCTGATAGAAGTAATTCGCAATTTGATTGAAATTCTTTGGAATCAAAACTATGGTTTAAACCAGGAATTAAGTTATTAATCAGTTTGAAATCGGTTCATAATCCAGCTACAGGAAAAACCATCGGTTCTTAGTAGGAGTACGAGCGGCACGCTATAGGAAGGAATTAAATTTGGAACAGCCGTTGATCTTCACTGTCAACCGACTGGTAACCTATAATTGAGCTTTCAATGGCTCAGTACTCGTTGGAAGAGAATTTTCCCGTAATATTCCAAAGTTGTATTGGAAATTAGCTAATAAATATTCCCAATATAAACGGTATTTTAAGGATGACTCAGTTCAAAATGAAATAATGTGTTTTGCGGTTATAACTGAAAACGAAACCTACCAAGAAATATTGCCGGGTGGATCATCCATATTCACCTGCGAAGCAAGAGCCATTCTAAAGAGCTTGGAGCTTCTAGGGGAGGAACCTCCAACAATTAATAGAAGTGTTACCTTCATGGACTTCTTAGCAAACTTTTCCGTCATAATAAATCCTAGCAATAAAAATACTTTAATAAAAGCCAAACAAAGCAAGCTGCGCAAATTGCTGAGGGAGGGGCGAGTTACGGAGTTCGTGTGGATCCCAGGATATCAAGGGACTGAGAAAAATCAACTGACGGACGAAGCAGCTAAAGAAGCTACAAGGAAGGAGAGACCATCGCAGGGAGGATTCTCCATGGAGGACACAATTAGAGAGTACCAGAAACGAAGTTGGGCAGCATGGAAAAGCCATATGGCAGAGCCATCCTCAAAAGTTGCAGAGGATAAGAAAATCTGTGCTGGCTAGTTCCTTCCTGGGTACCCTGACTAGGAGAGATGGTATGGTATCCGTTAGGCTGAGAGTTGGTCATACCAAATTAACCCACTCTCACCTGATAACCGGAGAACAGACGAGATGTAGATATGGAGGCGAGCTAACGATAGACCATATCCTCATGGAATGTCAGAACTACAGAGTGGAAAGGGCGCAATGGGAAGTGCCGTAGGATATCGAGGGATGCCTGAGTTCAGCTAGAGGAATTCAGGTGACCATCAGATTTCTCGAAGCGACAGGGCTATACCAAGGCATATAAACTACAATTTTAGATGGCTAGATATTGTGAGTAAAATAAATTTGGAGAAGAGTTATATACGAGTGCGGTATTAGTGCGACTAAAATTACTGGGGAAGAATCTAAACGTCGATCCATAATCCATATAAAACGTCGGTATTTTTGAAACTTTTGCCTATTTGAAGTTATATTTCAACTTCAAGCCGACTTTATCGATAATGATGGTTTTTTTTATTTACGCATAGCTGATTGATTTCCGGATGATTTGATTCATGGGCGTAGGCATACACCATACGCATACGATGAAAATACCAATTAACATAATCCTGTGGAATGTCATCGGATATTTCTTAAAATTGATCTAATATTAGCAATAACTTTTTATTTAAATTAACAGTTTTTCAAGTGTAGCTTTTTAAAGGTACTAAATTCATTTATTTTAGAAATGAAAATGTTAGCCATAAGAAGAATATAAAAAAATAAAATTCCCATATACTATGCCAAACAAAATAGAGGCCTGAAAAGTAAATATTACCATCGTACATATAATTCGTAATGCAGGCGAAGTTGCAGGTATCAGCTAGTATTTCATAAAAAATTAAAATTTCTTAACTTTTATGATATAATGTAAGTATTTATATTTACATTTAATTAGAAGAGCTATACCAAAGCTACGGAAAATTTCGAAATATAGATTTTTTTATACTTTTGAAATCTACTATCTAATATTTTATGTAGTTCAAAAATATTTCATTGATTAATTTGCTTGAATTCATTTTTCTTAGAAGACGATATTTTTATTAGAAGCACAAGCATTTTATGACCTTATTCTTTCAGTTGATTTATTTATGTTATCGACCAAATCTATAAGAGGATGTAACAATTGCTATTTTATAGGACTGTCCTCCTACATTTTGATTATTCAATTTAATGGAGGTTATTATAGTTAACAGTGCATACTCGTAAGACATTTAGTTAATTTTGAAGAAAATAAATCATGATTCATCATCTCTGAATTTTTTTCTCTAAGTAAACATGAACCGATTATTTTTTCCTGAATAAATTGATCATCAAATGTCGCATTTTCGAATTTGTAATTTTATTTTGTTATTTTGTAGTTGCATGATAAAGTATAATAACATATTTTTAAAAATGATAGTTAACTTACGTTTGCATTCGTTAGCGCTATCGAAGGTAGCCCGTTTCCATGGAGCGTCGTTGTAAAATGGCAGACATTCCCCACAATCTGGACCTGCGGTATTGTGTTCGCATAAGCATACTCGATGACGTTCTCCATCAGGACCTTTTAATATTTGAAAATAAAAACTTAAATTAATAACACGGTAAGAGCCGATTTTTATGATTACACGTAAACTAAAGTATATTCTTAAATATATAATTTGTAATTACATTCACTACTAGAACTAGAATATTTGAATAAATAATTAGATATATTTTAAGTTTTAATTTTTCAAAGTAAGTTTTTAGTATACAGATTTTTAATTTTGTCTTGTAAATTCTGCGTTTTTTAAGACATGGGTCATAGATTACCTTTCTGTGAAATTAAATTGTTATAAAAACCATTGGAATAGAATTTAAGTTCAGCTATTCAATGAATCGATATTATAGGACAATCCTGCATGTTGTTTATAAACTGAAAAATTATATAATATTTTGTTTGATCTCACTTAGCGAAATATTTGATATTGTGTGGTTGGCTTCTTTGTTCTTCATGTAATTAAAAAAAAATATTTGATTTATAATAAAAATGTTTAATGATGGTAACAACTTCTTAGAGAATTCATAAATGAAATACTTTGCGGATTTATAATTTTCTGAAAAATTAAAGCTTTTATACTTAGATATAGTTGTACGTTTATTATTATAGTTCTGTAATCAAAGCAATATATATTTTTAGATAGCTTGTGATAAATTCTAATTAGGAAGTGTTTGATTATTTTTCTTATGCTTGTTAGTATAAAAATTTTTTTAATAGATGAAAAAAAATTAAAGAAGCAAAGTTATTACACTATAATCTATATAATATGTACTTAACATACAGAGTGTTCCCAAAAATTGATACCTGCATTTTTTAAAAATTCAATATTTATTTGAGTTATACAGTAATTATACTCATCATTTTAAAAGAAATATTCTAAGAAATAATCACAAAAATATTCTAAAAAACATGTATTTATTAATGAAAATACGGTCGCAAGTATTAATTGCTCAGTATTATTTGATGAAAGAAAGAAAGAGAAAAATATCGAAAAATCATAGAATAGCATTGTTTTACTCAAATTTGAGATTTGATATAAATAAAACGGATACCAAATTTATCTCCGATAATATTTTTGTCAATTAAATTTACTTATCTTCTTACTTACTAATTCTTTTCAGTTTAGTCATAAATGATTATAATTGATAAACAAAAAGATAACATTTTCCACTATTATCACAATTCATTACTGTATTTGTCATTAAATTTAAGTTTACTATAGTAATTAAATAGTGGAATAGTGGTATTAAACGGTTCCATGATACTTGATCCTCCGATAAAATATCCACAGATCAAATATCCTAAAAAAATATGCCTGAACAAAATACTCCTAAGACAAAAAAATCCTGACAAAATTTCTCGACAACGGAATGTTTTGCAAGATTACTGTTTTTTCGGCACCACGATTTGAAGACGGATTCTTATAGATCTTCGCAAAATAAAACGAAAAGAAGCAATAAATTTATTGATATCTCGTTTAGTTTACGAAATATCAATACTTTAAAATGATTTTTTTCACGTTTGTAAATAGATTTTTCTAGATTTTTTTTTAAATTTAAATGTTTACAAACGTGGCTTTACCTATATTTTATGCCAAAAAACTATACACAAGGGATCCATGGACGAAGCCTGCCAAAATACCTTTAAGCAACATCAATATCTGACAACGTTGCATTTTCTACTTTATTTTTAATTTAATTCGCGAATAAATCGGGTCATAATTAAATAAACATTTCAAACATTTTTGTTTGAGATTAGGGGCTTCCCCCAAACCTGCTGGGGCTTCGCTTATGTATAGTTTTTTATGATAATACTTTAAAAAGTAAAAAAGTAAGAGAAGAGGAAGGGAAAATAATTAGTAAAGAAGGGAACGATTGAATATGGGAATTGTTTTTTTTTTTAATATAATACTGGGGAAAATAAGAAATAGGGATGAGAACGATTAAATTTGGGTGCTTTTTTGGGAAAAACCAAGGAACGAAGAATTAATAATAAATAATCGAAGGATCAACTGTCGGGAACATTTTGTCTGGAGATATTTTATCGGGGAATCAAGGTGCCTGATATCGTACTACCACCTAGTACCACCGTACTACACACTACTAGTCAATTTCATGTATTGAACCTATGTTCTTTTTATTGAAAACAGTAATGTTAGTTTGTGTTAATAAAACAAGTTGCAGAAAAAATAATTTACGTAGAATATATAAATTTTACTAAGAATTTCTTACCAGTAGAATTCACACATTCTGAAGCATGACCGTTGCAGGTACATCTTGCACCAACAGCGACATCAGCGATTGCATAAAAGTACGACTTAAATACTTGTCCATCACCAAATAATTCATCACCAAAAGTATTAATCCTGTCTAATGTGATTCGAATATCGGTCGCTTGTACCCATTCCTAAATAAATATAAGTTAACCATTTGTTTTATAATGTTAGCTTATAATTAGCATTATAACTACTAATTGTAGAAATCAAATTCATTCATTCAAATCTGAACTAAAAATTGAAAAAAATTAAGTAGCTGGCACTGATATTTGAAAATTGTCATTTTACATATTTTACTAAAATAATATTTTATTCTTTAGGATTAATCATTTGAAAAATTCTTTAACGTCAATTGATCAAAATGGATGAAGAAGGTTTCGTTGTTGAAGATGTTACAAAGATAGTAAAAGACGCTATTGAAACTATAATTGGAGGAAATTATTACCAACACGAAAAGGTAAAACTATGTTCGGTTTTCAATGATTTTGTTGTAAAGTTAGTCTTAAGAATATTTTAACGCTGTATTCGCTTAAAGTGTAATCCAGTTGTTTGAAATTTTGCGTTACAGTTTCGATTATGTTCGCAGGTACATGCCTGGAGCAATGCAATATCTGATACGTGTTTGGTTGAACTTTCAAAACTAGATAAACAATACAAATTTGTCGTACAATGCACCATAACGCAGAAAACAGGAGCTGGTTTACACACAGCTTGTGCATGCTATTGGGATAATAATACCGATGGAATATGCACCGTTCGCTGGGAAAACAAGTCTATGTATTGCATAGTTTCCGTTTTTGGTTTTGCTATTTAAAAAATGTAGTTGACATAATTTTATCTTTATGTTGTAGACTATTTATAAAACATAATATTGTAATTATTTGTATTTTTTCTCTTTTAATAAATAATCGTATTATTAATTATTTACCTGAATTGCTGGATTAGTATCGAAGTAGTAGGCTCCAGGTCTGCCTTCCAGTGTACTAAACGCTACGTTTCCCTCTCGAAGTGGTGAAATGTCAGAATATTCTGAAGTACATAATGCTCGGGTTTCTTCTCCCAACGATAAATATTGTCCTTCAGGAAGACCATATTTATCACGACAAGTCGCACTGTAATATTGATACGGAATCCATGGTCCGTTTTGCGTTGTTCTTTTGTAAATAGCGAAACTATGAGGTCTTGGTGAATAAAACACTAGTCGAACATATGTAATATCGAAGGCTTTTTCTAAAGAAAATATAAAGACATTATAAATTTTATGTAATTTTTTCGTTTTATTTTGTTTATATTACTTAAATGTAATGTTAAGTTGACTCCGGTGTATTGAATTCCTTCAAACATTGTTTCGGACTGCCACCATGATTGGTTGTCTTGAGTGTGGAAATCGGTTAGATATTTAGAATCATGATCACCTTTTCGACATACGTTGCAAATTTTCTTGGTACTTGTGGGACTTGTTTGTACGCAAAATTCGATATCTTGGTTTTCTCCACAAGTATTGGTAGCTTCCATGAGTACGTTGAAAGCTGCATTTTCGAATTCGGGTATACATTTCTGTAAAAATATTGCAATTTTTAATAAACAAATCAATTATATTTATTTTATATATGTATTATCAATTAGTTGGTTTTTTCCAGGTTCAAAATTGGAGTAATGCAGTGTCTGAAGCTTGTGTTAACGAACTGACAAATCGAAATAAAGCCTATAAATATGTAGTGACTTGTTTGTTAATGCAAAAAAATGGGGCTGGGTTACACACAAGCAGTTCATGCTATTGGAATAATGATTCGGATGGGACTTGCACTGTTCGATGGGAAAACAAATCTATGTATTGCATAGTTTCTGTTTTCGGATTAGCGATATGAAAAAAAAATCTTTAGCTATCTTTGTGCAGTTGTATTTTATTTATCATTCCGCAATATATTAAATTATACAAGTAAAAGTGATTTTAATCATTACTAAAAATTACTGTTAGCTCTGTAGCAAGTTGTAATAATTGTCGATATGAAAAGAAAATGGATGACTTAAAGCAGTAAGCACATTCTAAAAATAGAAAATAAAATGCTTCTTCTCAGTAATTTGATCAATGTTTACGATACTGACACTAACTATAAATATTATTGAAGAAATAAAATTGTTTCCGAAGCCTAAAGATGCCTAATAAATGCCAAACATTAAATTATGCAACTATGTATTATGAAACTATGAAAAACTTGAATTAGAAGAAAGCAAATTTTCTAGCATCGAAGTTTTGAATTTTTCTTAACTTATTTAGGAGACCCTCTTTAAATCTTTTGCCATGATAATTAATTAATGAATGGTACTTAATTTACTTGATTCTGAAGTCATAGTATTCTAAAACAATTATTTAAAGAATTAAGTATAAGTTCGTCAGTTTTATTTATACTATAATATAAATGTATTGTTTGCATAAAGTTGAATTGTGACAGAAAGCAGTAATCCAAAGAATAAGTGGAAAGAATCCTTCTTCACTCAATGCTAATTTTAATTGTAAAGTTTACGTGGGTTTGCGAAATACAACATTTTTTTTGTATGCATGCATGTAATGTAGTGCAAAGCGTTGGAATTTTGATGAAATTATTCAAAATTTTGTGAGTTTAATAAGCAATAAAAATTCGACTATATGCATACTAACGAATGCATGCAATTTCATTTTATTTAAAGTGAAAATATTTATTTAAACTAGAGGTCCTTTAACAAGAAATATTTTTAAATTATGTTCATTATGTAACTTCAAAATGCGTTTGGGCCTTTTTTTGATCTTAGATGTAAGGAATTTTGTTAATTTTGAAGGAAAATATAATTTGGTTTATAATATATTTGTACTTCAATAAATTGAAATACAAAAAAGTTTGAGGATAAACGAAAAAAACACTTAAAAAAACGTCTATCGTAGAATCTGAGAAATATTGTTAAGGCTCATTTATCGTTTGTGAGCCATTGGCGAATTGTAACATTTGTTAAACGTTGAAAGTTTGAACCACAGAGATACAGTATAGAGTACTGATGTTATATAAAACTAATGCTTTCTTCATGGCCCAGTATTTCACTTCAAATTTCGGAGATTCTATCTTTGTTTACCGAAATTGATCATGCGCACAGTGACAACAATCATTTCGAACGAATTTGTTGTAGTGAAAAAACAGTTGGAATATAGGATCTCAGAATAGTATGCTAAGGTAATATAAAGGAAAGTATTCAATCTTGCAATAACGGAAAATGTGTCAAAATATGGCGCCACCTCAAGTGTGTGTAGAACATTAACTATCCAAAACTATGTACTTTTATACTAACGGGTAAAGTTAGTACTTTAGACACACGTGTGGCGACGCCACAACTCGTCACATTTCCCATCATGCATTACATGATTAGAATACCTTCTTTTATACTATCTTATCGTATACGATATCAAAGAAGATAAACATGAATCCTCTATACTACACCTCTGTGGTTTGCACTTCAAACTTTCGGTTTCGACTAAAAATCTACCGAAACTACATTTGCGAGTATTCGTTCGGTTTTCGAAAGTGATCGGTAGAAAAGGCAAAAACTATAAATGTATTTGTACTTCTAACGACTTCTGAAATTTGAATTGTTGTCTTTTGTTTTAACTGTCGCTTCGATTTCATTCAATTAACAATTTTTGTCAGTTGTTGTGTCAGTATTGGCTGTGAATACTTAACGGGAAGCTAACAGTACATTAATAATTGCTGAAATAAATAAAATATTTATTACCTTAATTGTTTTGTACTAATGTTACAGTACGGTCAAGATAATAATACCTATATTATTTTTTTAGCTTTAAATCAATACACTTTCAACATTTTATTTTTATGTTTGCGTGTGTAGATAGTAGATAGCGTAGATAGATATTAGTACCTTTAAAGCTAGCAAAAGGAAATTAATCAAATGTGAACCTAAATGCAACTAGTTATTCGCTAATTTAAATTTTGACAGCTGCAATTTGTGTTACAAAGCAAACCATTACTTATGTTGACTTATGTTGACTTATGTTCTTTCTAACTTTTTATTTCTAAAGATTTATTAATTTTGTTTTTGTTATTATAGTATTTAACAGGATAATTGAACAAAATATCTAACAATCAACATAACAATACATGCGTTTCGCCAACATAGAATTTTAAATTTTATTTATATCACTTATTAATTAAGTAATAAGTTGGTTAGTCAAAGTGTATAATAACAGCAATTATTCTGCTACTATTTTATTTTTATTGATAAAAATTATATTTGGCCTGAATATTGTACAATTTAAGAAAATTGGCTGTACCAATTAGATACAATCAACAAACCCACATAAATGATGTTTTTAAATTTTTAATGCTAGTAAATTGTAAGAAATAACATTTTATGAATTGAAACTTTAAGTGAAAAGAATATGAACTCACTTTTAACAAAATATTATCTAACGAAAAAAATAAAATATAGAAAAACATGAAATATAAATATCAAATTTTGAAGTTTAAAAATACCAAACGCTATTTTTAGGTGTTTGCACTCAATGTATTGACAGTTACGTGTATTAAAACGATATTGAACACTATACAACCCATAGTAAAGACTTGAAAAAAGAAATGGGAAAAAATTAAGTAAACACTTATTTCTACGAAGGGACTTAATTAATTAAAAATTACGTCAACCAAAGGACCCAAGTGAATTTGAAAGAGTCCTATTGTAATCATAAAACAGGTGTGAAAGAAGATATCACTTAAGTAGCCTAAGGCTTTCTACCAACTACAGAATTATTCAGTGAGTAAAATCTTTCGTGAAGATCATATCAGTGTAATGGATAGCATAGAATTAAAGAATAAATTACCACTTTTCCTAATTCGTACTTGGTGGAAGTACAAGAAATATATCGTAAGTGAAATCAGCATGATATTAATTTGAAAAATATGACTCGACAGAAATGGATAAATAAATACGAGTTATGACAACAAATACAAATTGTTGTAGATTTAAAGATGTAGAAAATTTTAAATACATTTTACCTGAAAAAGATTTCGTATCTTGCTGGTGTTCTAAAACTTCTAAAGTACTAAGCAATTATTTTGATTTAATTTTAAAGTAAATTAACTGCAGACTTAAATTTGCAACAATTTAAAGAATTGGAGTTTTATTGATACACACTTTGCAACATGCATTGTTTTCTCCATTTTTTGAGAACTATAATTTATTATAATCATTTTACAACGATTACTTAACTCCATTTACTCCATTCCACATACTGTTCAAATCTTGCTGCATCTAATTACTATTTCTTTGTATCCTTAAAAAAATTCTTATCTCGATAAGTTCTTTAAATTTAAAAAATATTTTTCTGCAAAAATTTTTCTGCAAATTGCTTTTAATTACTAAAGCGTTTTGAATACGAATATCAAAAAGGTATTATTAATGAATTATTTTATAATTATTATTTATGTCATTTATTTTATCTCAAACCATGCAAGAACAACCAAATCGCAATGAAAAATAAAATCAGAATATATCAAATTAAATGTGGTTTACGTGAAAAATTCTATAGGTATTGGCCAAACTGGTAGATCTTTCAGTACTAGATACAAAGAACAACATCCAGAAAACCTGGTACAATAATATCTTCAAATTTTACAAAATATCTTTACGACGAAAATCATAAGCACAGTGGAACAAACTTTAAACCTCTACATATTTGCAAGAAAGGGTTACATATGATCGCTTTAGAAGAATAAAAAATATATCAAGTCCACAAACTTGATTTAACCAATACCCTTAACGATAAATTATTTACAACAAATACCTTGTTTTAATTTCTTACTGTGGACTTAGAACATTTAAAAATTCTAACAATGAAATTGGAATGAGATGAAAGGTGTTCCAGAACTTTCTTTAAGTGATTCTAATTTAAGATAAAAACATATTGAAAAAGAAAGATTATTGGAATGTTCTAGAATATGCTCGACTATTCTGACAGTCGGCCTAAGTGCAGAGATGCTTTCCCAAAATTTTACCAGGGGGTTCGCATTCGTAGTCAATATTTTCTAACATTTTTTTTTTAATATAAATATTCCCATTGAAATGTTATTTGGCAGAATAGCTGTTTAAGACTAACAAGGGGTTCGCTCGAACCATCAGCAATAAATAAATTGAAAGTGTAATATTATTTACTCCATTAAACAGTGATGTGACGAATGTAAATTTTCCCACGTTCGTTTACGCGAATTCAATTTTAATATTTACGAATGCGAATATTGGATCATTTGACATAGCATTGGAATGGAATATCAATAGCAAGACTTTGACTTTTTGAATTATAGATGATCGAAGATTGAAAAAAAAAAATAGGTATTTTGATTTTAAATCCTAATCCTCAGTTGGGTGTCAATAAGCAATTGGTTATTGGAAGATTTCTGAATTAATAATGTTAAAAATATTAAACTTTTTTGGGCTATTTTATAAACAATTGTTGTTACAAACATTTGCATTATATTATTATTATCATTATTATTAACATTTGCATATTTGCAATCTTTAATGTGAATGCAAAAATTCACCGATTCTACCAACCACTAAAATTAATGTAGTTAAACAAAAATAAAAAAAATATTTGGAAGATTGGAAGACAAAAAACCCATTTAAGCCAGGAATTGTGAAAAAAATATGGCTTATAAAAATTCAGAATAGTTATATATTTATTTGTGTTACAGTAATTTTTTTAAATGTTGAATCATTTCCTTGTTCTACTTAATTACAGAAAGCTAAATAGTTGATACTACCAAACTCGATAATAACGATTTCCTGACCATAACAATGGTTTTTAACAATTATATATTTATATACAATGTTACTATAATATACAAAATATACAGTTCTTATCGATTGGCATATCGTTTTCACTTGAAACGATGGTAAAAATCGTTCAGATCCTATACGTATGGTTTTACGTGTGGTCAATTGTTAATACATAAGTCACGACTTCAAATTTCAATTGTTATAGTTTTTTTATAGCAATTACTTTTGTTTATTTTTATTCACAATGTAAAATATTAAGATAATTTAACTTTTGCAAGATAACTATTTGTAGTGAAATCTTTCGACTGACAGTCTTTTCCTTAGGTTCAATTTTTCTCTAAAACTTAAGGAGTGCATTACGTTATATGTCGCAGCATCTGTACGTAACTAGATCTGTTATACAATTTGGTTAATCCATTGGGAAGCTTATGAAATCATTCTTATATTTACGCTTATCTGTATCTTACAAATTAGTTAGACCGCCACGGATGTGCAAGTTGTGTCCCACACAATGATGCCTTTTGATCTCAGTAATTACTAATCTCTAATAATTTAAAAAGCTGTCTGTTTAAATGTGGCGCTAAAATTTAGTTTTTGTAAAGGTAGGCCTACTAAGTTAAGTAATATAATGTTTTGTTTCTTTTGGTATATAATTTTATGAACTTTTGGAACTTTTGAAAGGTTTACTGTAGGCTAAATATTTAGTGAGTAATATTGTATATGGAGAAATCAGTATTATAAAAAAATGTAGCACATAGAATAGTGAATGCCATTTAATATCTGGAATAATGATTACTCAATTAAGCGAATGTGATATTTACTCATTATATAATTATAGTACTTACTATAATCACAAAGAATTAGGAGACATTTTGTAATCCTAAATTCTTACAACAGTTCCCTAATACAGCAGGTGGGATGAAATTCTTTGCTGGTGAGGAGTCATAAAACTTGTGTGTAATAAGTCTTCCCTTCTACTAATACTATCTGCTAAGGATCAATCTAAGCTTGAAAATTTCTGATGAAAATCATCACAATATAAAACCATAATCTTTACAACAACAATATTTTTGTTGTTGTCATTTATCGTCGCCTTATAAATGACCAACACTTATTTTTTTGTTATTTACCGTCGCTTTACTGAGGTCTTTAGCGACTCCAGGGTCAATAAAAATCTATAACCGAAAAATATTAAAAATTTCCTCGATACGAGAATCAAACCTAGCACCTACCAGTTTTGGAGCGGCCACCTTAACCACTCGGTCACCAGTAGGCCAACAATAACTATGCATAATATAAAAAACTTATTACGAAGGGAAGAAGTTGTTTAAATATTTTTTATCTCTAAAGATTTATTGATTTTTTTTGTTATTATGGTACTTAAGAGAGTAATTGAAAAAAAATATCTAACAAATTTGAAACAATGATGGTATTTCACTTATACGTAGGTATTTACAATATTTGTCTACCTTTGTCGAAATATATGTATACATATTACTTACGTTTGCCCATTATTATTATAATAAGAAATAAAATGCATTTAAAAGAAAGATATTTTTCTGAAGTTATGCAATGTAACATTCAAAATAATGTAAGGAAAGTTGATTGATACATTATACTATATTTTTCTATAATATATATATGAATGGATAAATAAAATATACAATCACCATTGTATAAATATAATTTTTAGGACATCGCTATTAAGGATAGTTTTTCATATCTATACATGATATTTTATGGCAACAATCTAATTCTATATAGTAAAGGTTTTTGATAAGTATTTTTCAAACATGTGACCCAATCTGATAATTCGATTAAACAGTTAATTCATATAATATATAATATACATTTTGTATAAAGAACTAAATGTTTTAACATATAGTATCTATGTATAAATAGCATATTTAATCTTTTATTTGAAACCCAGTTACATTCCGTGAAATATTCACAGCCCAACACTGACACAACTAACAAATGACTAAAATTAGTAATTGAATGAAATCCAAATGACAGTTGTAACTAATGACATGGTAGTTCAAATTTGAGCCAATAATTGTTATTTTTGTATTCCACTAACATGGATTTATTTAAAACTTTATATTCTGTCGTTGTCTTTGCCGCAACACATACGTTTCCTATTTAGTATTTTGATATTAAAAGTAATTTATATTTAAAATTGTATCATATTTTAGTAATCACAAATCTTATAACTGGTGTGCTAGTTTAGGCACTACCGGAAGAGGCTACGGCAGTGGATTAAAAACCTATTTTTAACTATACCAAAGAAGTATGACTTCTCACGCGCGTACATAAGTACACACACTGTTTTTTTTAAGTTTTATATTATTCATTACTAGTATTAAAAATAAATATTAGGTGTATTTCGTTCAAATCAATCCCTTATTTTAAGACGCGCAAATAATTTAATTGAAATAAGAAGTGACAATAATATGGTATGTTAATGATAAGCTCAAATATTAGAGACTAAATGATTAATAAATACTTGTAAGATTTAAAAGTAGAGACTGACTTGGTATGAAACGTTTTTTTTTTTCCACGAAAACATAACCTTGCATGGAAGTTTCAGTTTCGGTTTTCGCCATAAAAACTAGTTTCGGTCGGACACTACATATTTTTGCAGTTGGGTCTAAGAAGCTCGAAAATGGTCAAAATGAAAGACACAGGTGTATAGGTACCAACAATATTATGAATCAGTCTAGAAATACCATGTTCGTAGTAATAGATTATGTTTTTACCTGTTATTTTTTGAAAACTTGTAAATTTTTTATTTTACTTTTATATGGATTCTGATTTTCAATTCTTAAATATTATCTAGGAGTAGGTAGTGTTTTTTCAAAATGGTTGATAGGATAAAACTAGTCTACAATACATCATTAAGTTAATTTTATGAGATGCTCCTTTTCTTAAGTAGGAAGTTAGTATTTCCTGGAATCATTTGGTTCGGTCTACGCCACTGAAATAATATTTAAAAGCATCTGCAAGCAGCATGTTTAATCTATGAGCCATGCACTTGACTCAAATAGCTTTCTCTCTTCGCCCATGCGGTATTTGCCCGTAATAATGCTGAATCCATCCATACATAATATATAAAAGAAGAAACGCTCTTCATTTTAAAATACTACTAAAACTGTTGATCTCCGTGCGGTTGGTGTGTCTTCTGAACGATAAAGGTGCTTCTTTCCTCTCATTTTAGCCTCTCTCGTTCATTCACTCACCAAATACTTCTGTCTAATGAATAGATTTCATATGGATCTCCCGTGTTCTGATGTCAAGACGAAGAGCAAGTACATAAGGGTCTCTCAACGTTAATGTTTTATATTTAAATCCTTTTTTTGTTGGGGGAGACGCAGTTGTAATGACTCTTCAAGATGATGGTTTTTCACATCAGACTTATATTTTCGAGACTTATATTTTTTTGAAACTGAAGCAATTCCTTAAGATTTTCCCATTGATATTTAAAAAAAGCACATGTTAGTAATTTTTCTCTGAATTTGTAAAAAAAAATAAGAAATATATCGAAAGTTAGATTTAAACCATTTAAAAACACATTATATATAAATAGAAAACAGTGCTATTTAAAGCTTTTATATGGCTTATATTTCGATTGCTTTTTAAAGAAGTGTATGCATATGTATTCGTAAATGAAATTTCTTATATATAGGAAAGCAATTAATAACGTGCTAACTTTTGAGAGGAGGTCTTTGACCTTCAAGAATGATTTGAATTTCATGAAATTATATTTTTATTTACATGTACCTATGTATATTTAAAAAAACATATTATAGGAATATTAATAATGTAACAATTGTTAATTAATTAATTAAATTCTAGTAAGATTGTATATAAATTAAATAAAAAATAATCACACTTTTGAAATTATATGTTTTAGCAGCGTTATAATAAAATAATCAGATCGAGTTTTTAATAAAATGTGACGCCGTTGCTACAATAGGAAGTTGCTCGCAAATGTTTAGCGAGAAACTTCAAGCGGATGAAAGCTGGCCGATTTTTGGGAGCGATTTACATAGTACTAAAACGACTAAAACACTCTATTGAGTCGATCGAGTCGATCTCAGCGCTGGCATATGTTTTTCGTTTGACGGTAAGGGGAACGAACCAGACTCGATCGTCCGGAACAATCCCGAACCAGATACAAAGTTTAAAAGTTACAGCTAGCTAACAGCCACTGTCGCTTGTATTTTTTATTTAGAGCATAGACATCGTCAAATTTAAAATATTCAAATTTTACAGCCTAAACAATATCCATATTAATACACAACTAGTAATTTCCAGTGAAATATTCACCGCCCAATACTAACACAAGTGAAAAATGGTAAAAATTGGCAATTGATTGAATGAAATTAAAATGACGGTTGACACCATAGCAATATACAATATTTGTTCTCTGTCTTTGCTGACATGTATGCATACATATTACATACGTTTGCCTATTATTATTATGAAAAATATTTTTTTTTAAATTAATCAATGAAATATTTAAAGTAATGTATGGAAGCTGTATGTTACATTATCTTACATTACATTTTTCTATATTTGAATTAAAAATCAGTTTCAATACAAAAGTATCAATGGGTAAATAACATATTCATTTACTATTGTATTAATATAATTTTTAAGACGTCGCTATTTATGATTGTTTATATATGATATTTTATGGCGACCATCTACTTCTCTATGGTAAATGTTTTCAATAAGTATTTTTGGAACATGTGACCTATGCTGTATTGATAAATGGTTAAATCACACAATATGTAACTAATATACATTTTGTACATTTAGTAGTTAAATTTTTATACATATTATACAGAATGTACAAACAGCCAACTTTGTATATACACAATATCTATGTATAAATAGCCAATTTAATCTTTTATTTAAAAACCATTGATTTTCCGTGAATTATTCACAGAAATATTGACACAACTAACAAATGGCTAGAATTAGCAGTTGAATGTTATAGAAATGACAGTTGAAACTAATGACACGCTGGTTCAAATTTGAGACAATAATTATTATATTTGTATTCCACTCATGTGTTTACAAATTTATATTCTTTTTCATCGTCTTTGGCGCAACACAGACGTTTGCTAATTATGTATTTTGGTATTAAAAGCAAATTGTGTTCATAATCAATTCCAGTTATCAAAAACTACTTATAACTGGTGTGACAGTTCAGACACTATCGGAAGAGACTACGGTAGTGGATTGAAAACAAACTTTTAACTATACTAAAGAAGTATAACTTCTCCTCCGTGTACACATACCGTTTTTAAACATCAAGTTACGAAATACGTTAGGGATGTTACGTAGCACCGTAACCATAACCGAAACTCTCAGATATTGGAAATAAAAAACTGTTTGAAACCATAATTAATTCTGAATCAAACGTTTTGAATACTTAGGGATAGCGACGAAGTCTAAATCACAAAAAAAGTCAATTCATTACCTTGTAATTAATTATTAGTACATATTTCCTTTATTCTAAAAAATATTCGAATTTGAAATTTTCCAAAATAATTTAATATCCGTAACCATAGCCAATACCAGTTTGATACGGGTATCTATATATCAATTTAGATTCTAAATTTTATATCTGTAACATCCCTGGATTATAGCACATTCTTGTTTTGAGATAACCGGACAGTTCAATAATTGAATCCGTATAGGTATATCTACATAATTCGAATAAGTATGCTACTGGTTAATTACCGTATACTATCATGTCGGTAAGCCGGAATTTATGATTTAAAAATGGGAACTTAGAATTTATATCTATTAAAACGAATAAGTTTAGGCATGATTTTTGCTACAGTTTATTGGAGTATGAAAAGACTGAGGAGGAAGTGTAGGAAGAAAATGTTAAACGCGGTTTACTTAAAACGGTAGATTTTGAGATGTGCCTCTTTTCTACGACAAGTATGCTTACGTAGCTCGTATTTTAGAATTAATTTTACTAAAAATTTGTTTTAATTAAGCGGAATTAACTAACACCACGTCATAATTCATAATAGAATTCGTAAAAAATAGGCGACACAATTCAATTTTTAAATTTTCTACGACAGTTGAAATCCGATTAAGGGTCGGCATTTTTACATCTAGATAATAACATTTAGTGTTTCCTCGACAGAAACATTTGTAGTTGTCGAAGAAATAATCAAAAGTTTATGATCTTATGATAATCAAAGATATAATGAACTTATTAAATACCATTTTAAGGTATTTCACTTTCAACCATAAATTCTATCACTAAAAGGAGGGCTTGGTCGAGGGTTCCCCTTTATCAGGACTACTAGCCAACAATTATATGAATCACTTCGAAAAGAATTGGTGATTAGTTCCCAATTGACAAAATAAATTATTACCTGATAATGGCAGCTTCGGGCTGTTGAAACGCGTTGCAAAAAAGAAATTGAGTCATACGACATAAATAATAATTCATTAATTGTGCCTCGAAAAAACTAAATTAAATGTTTATTAAACTAAAATTATAATAATATTAAGAGAAAAAAAATAATAAATATCTGTATAATATTGGTTTCTGAACCACAAAAGTTCGAAGATCTCTGAAAATCTAAATTTTTGCGGTACATGTTTGAAGTAAAATTTTGATTTATTGATATTTAAATTTTAAGTAGAAAGAAATTAGTGTGGAAAATTATTATTATTTTTATGCCAAAAAATTACTCCTTAAATGCTATTTCTGATTCTAAATTTTTTCCGGTTAAAGATATTATGTAATATTTATAGCTTTGAAAATTGTGATCGAAAATTTGTTAACCTTATTGTTGAAAATATTAACCCAAATTTATATAACACACAAGAATTAAAAAATACATAAATGTACAGTATGAGTAAACACTATTTAATTTTTTGTGAAATCCTAAAATGTTAGAAAATTTTATTAACATTTGCACTCAAGTCACTATATAAGAGTAAACTATTTTGATTAAATTCTAGACTTTTAATTATTATTTATTTTTCAATTAAGTATATATTCACAAAGTACCATTAAAAAGTTGATATTCAGAGAAAGAATACAAGAGTATCACAGGAGTCAGTAATTATTATCGAAGTTAAAGCAAAATTGAACGCAATAAACACTCGGTAGGTGTCCACTTTAAAATTCTACTTATAGAGAACTGAGTGTTGATAAAATATGTCAATAAAATATTTATAGTTCTTGACTTATAATCATCAAGTATAAAATTAAAAAAAATAAATAAGCATATTTAATCTAATTAAATGAGGCACATTTTTCCAAAGCGAAATGTGCTTCATGTATTAATATTATAGTAAAAATAATTATTAATTTTCTCACATTTGCGAATATGAATATTGAAATCCAATATTCATAGATATGATTGCAAGTTATGTATGTGAAAGGAGTTTTAAATGTATGATAGAACAGAAGAAAACATCGTTATGAAGGTTTAAGAAGAAAAATAGTTTTTAATTTTGCCTAACTTATGGTTAGGGTATTTTGATTTTTTTTTCAATATATTGTAAGTGAATGACTAATTGATCATTAGTGTGATATTTGTTGAATAAAAATATAATTGTAAAACTTTGCATTGTTCTTTCATTCATAAAAGTTTCATTTTCTTGTTCAAATTATTTCACCGCGCTTCTTTGATTTATTTCGAATGCAAATATTGGTTATATTTCTAATGCATACATTCCCCATTATTTTAATTAAATACTAAACTTAATTACTATTCCTTAAATCATCCTACTTTGATGATATTAGATCCGAGCAAGTAAATTTTACAACGAATCTGTTATATGCCGGTGGTTTAAAGAATGACAATCAGTAACAGGACAAACAGTAAGGACAAAAAAAAAACTAAATACTTTTCTATATTAGTGTTTTATGACCTTTCGCACCTATGAAATGAGCATTGGTTTCGAACTACAACAATTGATGAGTTTCCAGATGATTATGATGCTGTATTGAAAATAAGATTGGGAAAGCCAACTTTTTCGAGAGGACTCTTATTTTTATGGGAGTTATGCAATTTTACGCACTTTTTTCGATTAGCACACTATTGGAACAATATACCAATCATTGAGGTCTGATCCACTGGAACTTCAGGAAATTATAGAATAACTAGCTCAGGCAGTGTTTTTTGAGCTTGTTGGGGGCACTGACCCCCACTATAAATAAAATATTATTTATTTTATTTATATATATAAAACATTGTATTTGTACGTTCTATATATTTATGGGTTGGTGCACAAAATGAACAAAACCATTAAGAACCAGCCGAACCCGCGAGACTGACTCACCGAGCCCCTGGGCTTCGATTGAACCCAGGTTAAGAACCACTAAACTCAGGCATCTCGAACGGATTGGATTAGAAAGATAGAAAAGATCGAATTAACGAGCTCTGATAAGAAACAAATTACGGTAGCACACAAATTGAAATACCTATAGAAGCTTGTTGAATATGTATATCTAGGCCTTAAGGTTGAGTAAGGAAAACCAAACAACTGAAATCCAAAAGTGTATCATATTAAGTTGAACAGTTTTAAGGAAATGTAGTATTGCCTCAAAAATAAGGACATCTTGATTAATATGGTCTAGAAATGATGTTTATTATCGTCCAAAGTGCAGAAGAGGGTGACGCAGAAAGGTGCAAATCACGCAATTCTCAATGTTAACCTGAGGGTGTGCATGTCGAATAATGAAGAGCGCAGATTGACACGGGTCGACGTTGTAATGAAGTGTTGTAAAATCAAAATGGCAATAAGCGGATTACTTGGTCAAGGAGAGTCTAAAAAAATGGATCAGAAATATACTCCACTGGAGACCTAGGGTATATAAAAGAGTAGTAAAAATACCACAGAAACGACGGGAGCATAATATCCGGAGAGTGACCATCTCTCGGTAGATAAAGCAAACAGTCGAAGATAAAGAGACTTGGAAGAAATTAGGAGAAACCTTCGCCCAGGAGTGGACAGAAAAAAGTTAGCAGAAGGATTTAGAATATAATATAATTAATACACGAGAGAAAACAAAAAAAATACAAAAACGCGAAATATCCAATTTCAAAACGTGAAACACCATCTGTACAACAAATATTTAATACTTATATAAAAACCGACAACAAGAACTTAGTGAATGTTTGAACGTTAAAAACTTAACGAAAATTGATTACACAATCCTTTAAATAACTTTTAATTTTTACCAGATGACTTAAGTAAAACCGCCTTGTCAATTTATAAACGCGATAACATGTTAGTTCAGAAATTATCTACAGACTACATTATAATACGCTAAGAATAAAATCGAATACCACAACCGGAATTTACCGGCATTTGTAAAAGACTATGTTTATCGATATCGAAAAATAAACTTGCATAAAGAGATTTGACATTTGAAATGCATTCTTATATTTTCAACCCACATTGCAACTTAAAATTCTTCAGTTTCTTCAGCTTTTACACGAATTTACTTTATTGGCTAAGGAAAATGTTTAATTTTATTTTACAAATAATATTTCTAGATTACTGCAATCTAGTTTATAGATAATTGGGAATCAAAAAATAGATCCAAAACTCCTAGATATTTGCTACTTTAATTTTTTTTTTTTGAAAGGAATTTGAGTAACGTTAAATTATTATTATACCAATACTTTTGAAAAGTTAATTATTTACATGATTTTGTACTATATTTTACGCTAAAATTCAGTGAAAATTTTTATTTATTATTTTTTAGAAATTGCTTACACATTGGAGTAAAAGAAGAACGAAATAGTAAATATTAAGTTACGTTTGTATGCCAATTTCAGCACTGTGAAAACATTGTTAATGATATTATAAGCATATATATTTCCATAATTTAATAATTTCAAATTAAAAGAAAAGTACTAAGAGTAAATTTTTGAACACTTATCAAAGTTTTAAAAAAAGAGGTCGATTAACTCTTACGTAGGTCATAAATGTTATCATCTTTGAAACTCGCTTTTCAATGATCCACTTTTTGTTATAAATATTCAAATTGAGGATGTTAAGTGTTTCAGTTAAAATTGGCTACATTCCATTCACAAAATGCGTATTCTTAAAAATCGCAAAAGAGCAATGATAATTATATCAGTACACATAAATGGGATAAACAGCGATAAGAAAATAAAACGTAATCATATTTGATCCTTATAATTTGAAGACACCCAATATAATACAAAGTATGGTATCTCAATTTTATTTAGAAGCATTTAGTAAATGGTCGCAGAAGCAGTAGATGTAATAAAGGGTTTCTCGCATGGTATATCGTTTTAGGGCGTCAGATAACTAATACTAAACCCATTGTTTTCTCTGTATATTAATTTATTTTAACTTTTCAATTTTAGAATTAATATTTCTTCTATTGTTATTTATCGTCGCATTATAACTACCAAGGTCTTTAACGACTCTAGAATTTATAAAAAATCCGTAAGTCGAGGAGTATCGAATATTTGCTCGATCCGAACCCAACACCGACCAGTTTTCGAGCGGCCACTTAGACCACTGGGCCACTAGTAGGCTAAATCAATAATTTGTTTGTTAAAAATTTAGTCGTTATATATTTTTCATCTAATTCCTTATCCCTCTTTTTTTCGTTTTAGAAAATGTCAGTTGTCAAAGAAGTAGTATATGAAATATAATATTGAAAAACGTCAATTGATAAATTAATAAATACCTTGTTCTATTTTACAAAAAAAAGAATATAGTATCTAAAAGAATCGAATATAAAAGAGCGTACGTATAACGTATCTGTGCGAAAATTTAAATTTCACAAACGTTGATAATGTATGCGTGAAAACAATGTATATTTTACAATAATTTTCCGGTAGTTTGAATATTACGTGTTGAAATTCTGAATAGAGTCCTCAAAAACATAGTATCTGTTATTTCATTACAACAATTTCTAAAATTTATTATATCAATAGTTAATTTTCACAAACGTTGAAAAGGTATGTACAAAAACTATGTTGACTGGCATATAATTTTCTACTGGTTCGAAGCTGTAGACTGAAATTGTTGACAAAAAGGAATTGATTTTTACTACGTAAAAATATTTTGTTGAATTTTCTTTAAATTGTTTTTCTAAATTTACTATTTTCACACTATTATTGACATTTACCTGCACTTTTGTTTATATTTAGCACTTATTTCGTGATTTTTTTACTATATCATTGGTTAATTTACTTTCGTAGTTATATTTTATTATTAATTCCTAAAAGTTCTAAACTATTTTGACACAAAAAAAAATTATTAAAATTGAATAATAAAAGAATGATTCATAACTTTTTAATCAATTTGGATTATTTTAAAGGAGGAAATTATTGTTATAAATAGTTATAAGTATTACGCAGAAGTTTTACAGCTTTATTTCCGATTTTAAAATTTTTGGAGCTAAAATAGGAAGCTTCGACCTTTAGAGTTTAAAGTGGAAACTACTGTAACATGTAGTCAACGTCAGTTGTGGTCAGTGGTCATCAGTGGTATAGTGTTTGTTTGCGCCCCCTGGAATCGATAGAAAATTCGCCGCCTTCTATTTTCATAATTAGTCAAGAAAGTTGATAGTCAAATACAGTTAAATTCTTTCTTAGTCCCATCCGAGACTATACCCCTCCACGCTACGCTACTGGTCAATATCCTTCAACAATGAAATGAATATAAATACATGTAAATGAAGTATAAAAAAATAATTATAGTAATTCGACATTTTCTTTGAGTAAAGTTTATATAAGTATAATATTGAAACTAAAATATCTACTATTAGATACATAATAAATTATTCGCTTTTGATAAAATTTGTACTCATTCAATCAAAAAAAAAAAAAAAAAAAAAACTCCCTTTTTTATCAAAGTTGGCATTTTATCGACCAAATTTGGATTTGAACTTTTAAGGTCATCAAAAATTTATAAAAATATTTTTTTCGTTATTTCAGTTTAATTTATTATGTTTATTTATTTTATTGGAATAATCTAATTTTTTAAAAATGATGCTAATATATAATTTGGAAAAAAAATGTTTGCTATTTCTAAAATATATTTTTCAGGAAAGTAGATTTGATAAATAAAATATATTTTTTTATTTCAGCATTAAGGGAATATTCTGGTCTAAAAATTTGAAAAAATCTTTTTTTCCATGTTTTCAAATTTTAGACTTACAAAAATATGCCCTTAAACGGATTTTTCAAAATTCAAATTATTTTCGAAAATACAGCGGATTTTGTGTTTATTTGAATTATTCTATTGGAATTGTTTCTTAAACTTCATTTCTTCTTCATCATCTTCACATCTTCATTTCTTAACGCATTTTTCTCAAAACTACTTTTTTTGCGGTGATTGACATGATATCTCAAGTTCTGCTTTACCGATTTCTTTGAAATTTGATAAAGATATTTTTTACGCATCTCTCTATCGCTCCTGCCTTGGATTTTTGAAAATTTTAATTGTAAGTATTTTTAAAAAAATCGAAAAGATCAAAAAAGGGCGTATTTTTTTTTAAGTCGACGCCATTTTGTGATTTTTTGTTTTTTTTTTGGCAATGGTCAGTCCCATAGCGATATCTTTACTAATGCAGATTTTTTTTAATTTGTTTGTTTTGGATTACTACAAGAGTTGGAATCATGTCAATCAGGGAGCACCGTTTTTTTGGTTCCACTCCACCGTCCTGTAATTCGACGATTTTTTGATATTTTTTCTTTTTCTTTTCCTTTTTATTTTTTTTTATATTTCTCAAATATCAATAAAAGTCATATGAAAATGGATAGTAAAAATGTTTTAATTTTTTTTATCTTAATTTGAAAAATGCCTAAAATTTAGGCGTCTAAACCAGAATACCCCCTTAAATACCCACAGAAATAATATAGATAATCGAAGACATTCCTCCAGAAACAATTAAAATTCTTTATAAAGAAATTACGAGTCGAAAATTGACGATTTTTATTATTGATAGCTTACTTCCGCTTCTTGATAACCACTAATGAAATTTGCTTGGCAATTGAAATATGTATCTCAGATAATACTTTTAGTAATGAACCAATTTTTTTTTACTCTTTTTTATATATAACACAAAAGAGCGAATTAATATATTACAATTGCTATATTTACTTGAAATACGGTACAAATTTTATAACTTTAATCCACCAAATGCAGACTAATAAGAGACAAACTAATAATAACACATATGTATATTTTTTTAACATAATTATAGGAGATGATATTTAACAACGTTATTTGATAGCAAAACTTATGTTAAAAATCAAATTCCAATTTCAAGATTCTAAGAAAGATATATATTTAAAAACGGTATAAAATTCAAATAGATTAATAAACATAGCAGGTAAAAAAAAGAAGACTTAATGCTTTACTTTTTTGCAGAATCAATAGTTTTTAGAAATAGAGTAGCATTTTTTTGCGGCGAAAGACAAAACCATTTGAAATTATATAAATTCAAGGCAAAAAGAACTCACGTTTTACGTATAACAAATGTTTAGTCAAGTTAACGGGGGGTCGCCGGTTCTCTTCTTTTTCTTTGATAAACAGAAGACAAAACTTTCATCTTATATTTGGCTTCAACTTGAAAATGAATATTTTCAACATTCAAAAGGATTCCTAAATCCTTAAATAGAAGTGTACTTACTATATAGGTCTACTAATTAGTACGATGCAATTAATAAGGAGTACTTCAAATGTTATCCATAGTATTTTTTAAAAATTAAAAAAATAATAGAAAACTTTGGATTAGAATATGTTGAGGATGTAGAGGATATGGAATGTCTGAAAGATAAGAGCTGGTTTTGATAATACTGTTGAATAAGAGAATAGACCATAATATGATCCCACATAAAATGAAAATAATTATTATAAAGCCTATGCATTGTTAGGATGGGAAAAAGGAAGTTTTGTGTGGGTGAAATCTCTTTCGAGAGTAAGCAGTTAATGTATTGAAAATTTGTTGTTGAAATACCTGAGGCCTACGAAAACTATCGTAACATTTAGTCCCTTTAATTCCAATTGCGGGTGTTTTTTCGTCCAAGGTATCGGCTTGAGCACTCGTTGGCTGAACATTTTGTAACACACCAAGACTTGTGAGTAATATAAACACAAATGCACTTGTCCATTTGGGCCGATCGTCCCAATAATGCGATCGACGAAAAGTTCTTATGTGATTAGTTCTTAAACACAACATGTTTATCACACGTGTTGACGATGGGTGCTTTAGATGAAGAAGACCCCCACGCATCTCTCGACCACTGCGTGACTCCACCACACCGACTGACTCTGAGGGAGGACTCAGAATAAGTAACAACACTAAAATGTGATATTCGTAAACGGCGCGCGCATATGGCCCAGTGGCGTCACGGGACTCAACATCTAAATATTTTAGAAAATTTCACATCCACACAATACTATTTCAATTAATTTAGCAGGGGATTTTAACATTTACTTACTTACCAAGAACCAAGATGAAATCAGTTAAATTTTTAATTCTTAGAAAAACGACATTGCATGATTGAAGTAAAATTTATGAAATAGCACAAATTACTCTATTGAAACCAAACATGATTTTTCAGTCAAATACATTTACCCAAATCCAAATTTATCAATAAGTTATTGGTAAACAAGGGTACGTAGAGTTCCAACTACAAAAACAAAAACCCTTACAACAAAGGCAAAAATAACAATGATCAACAATGTGTACACCTGACTCCCGGCTAGGAGCACCGTCGATATTATAGTTTTAGATAGTGATGAAAAATTACCTTTTTTTATTGTTACTATTAATTTACCTGGATATTTATAAAACAATATTCTCAGTATTTTATAAGCTATAATGAAAAAACGGCGCACAATTTCAATATTACTCTTTGATAAAAATGTGTTAGTTACATTATTTAAAAATGGATTTTAAAAGCAAATTTATATTTTTATATTTTTATTTTATTATTCATTTATTTTGTCAGTATTTATAACTTTTTGAATGTCTTCTTTATTTGAATCTTTCATCCAATTCTAAATCAATAATTTACCCCTCATCATCAATATCATTTAAATTATCAAATTGCCTATAATTTAACGGTATATTTTCTGAAGCGGTTTGAATAGTTTTAGATTTTAATTCTTTCGGAGTAGTGAGTTATAGATTACATTTTATCGAAACTAATTTTGTAGCTCGATCAACAGTTAATCTGTGTAATTATGCTTATGCGCACAATTTTTCTGCGCAAGTAAAGTATAATAAGTAGCAGCAGTTATTTAAGCAGCTATTTAACCGGCTAATTAGCTGGTTATTTAACCTTTTACATCACTAGTTTTAGATAGTGTATTTATTAGTCTTTTGTGTAATTGACTCCAAAAAAAGTTCTTATTAAAAAATTAATATTAATAAATATTAAATATATGGAAGTATTCAGAAATTAGTCAATCTATTGTTTAAGACAATATATATAAAAACATCAATAATAATTATATAGCTAGGAATTTAACTTGACACTTTAACTACCGACAAATCAGAGATGAGACATATTTAAGAATTTAAGTATTTGAAGTGCAAAATACAAAATACCTATTTCCATTTTGTATTTAAATACATTTTTTAGAAAAGAATTTTGTATTTTATTTGAAATACTTTTTAGGACATATTTTGTATTTGCCACATGCAAAACACTTTTTGATATTTTTTTAAATTGTTTATTGTTATTTATCGTCGCTTTATAACTAATAAGTTCTTTCGGGACTCTAGAGTTTAAAAAAAATCGTAATCAAGAAATATTGAAAATTTGCTCGATACGAGGATCGAATCCAACACCTACCAATGCTCAAGTCCATTTTAGCATACCCACAATCTGGCAAAGTTGCATTTTCGACTTTGTTTTTAATTTAATTCGCGATTAAATCGGTCCATAATGAAAATTTAGCCACAAAAGAGAGAATTATACCATATTAGAACTAAATTAACAAAAATATCGCAAATAGAATAAAAATCTAAATCGAAAATGCAACGTTGCCAGATTGTGGGTGTGCTAAAATGGACTTGAGCCCCTACCAATTTTGCAGCGAAAATCTTGACCACTCGGCCATCAGTAAGCTTGATAAAATTTGCCAACTGTAAATTAATGTGGCAAAGAATAATTTTTTTTTTTAATTTCTTTAATCACTATGGCTGTCAAAGGAAAAAGGATGTCGGAAGTGAAATTAATAATAATAATAATTGGTTCTATGTTTAAATAAAAATCTAATAAAATAAAGAAAAGAATTAAGGAACTAAAAGTATTTTGGAAATACGTATTTTGCATTTAGTATAATACAAAAACTATTTTTTTTATTTTGTATTTGAAATAGAAAATATAAAAAATATTTCCATTTTATATTGAAATACATTTTTTAAATTATTTTACACATTTCTGCGACAGATTGGGCAAAAAAGAAATTAAGTTAGAAGATATGTTTATTTTTTATTACACAAACAAAAAGTATAAAGTTGTTGAACAATGAAACCTTAATTCAATTCATGCTTTATTTTAGAATTGATAATCCGTACAATGGTACCTCGAGATACAAGTGCCGTAACATACTAGAAATTTTGAGATGAGTACGAGCAGTCGAACGAGCTAAGTTTTGCTTTGAAATGCGAACAAATTATATGCAATTTATATTTATATATGAATAGACCGTGCATATGTTGTCAAATAGAAATTTAAAAAATCTAGGGTGGCGTTTGAAGCGCCGTCTACGTGGGTACAGTTTTTATGGTCACTAAAAACAACAATTGGTAATTGAATGTCGCTGAGTGCTAGCCTACACAAATAAGCGGTTGAAACAAGCGTTTGCATTTTATTTACTTATATTGCGTTAGTTACCCACACTACAGAAGATAAACTTCCATATATAGGTTTCTCTTCCAATGCTTCCAATACAGGTGCTGTTGCATTTTGCTTAGTCCATTCCGAATTTGTACCCATGTAGATGGCGCTATACATTGATTTGAGCCCACGACCTACCAGTTTGTAGCACCTCGTGCGTCTCGAATTATCCCACGCATCCCCCTAGTGTACTTGTTTACCTCGCAAATGAAGCATCTTCTCAAGGGCTTTGTGCTTTTTATACATATACATATAATACTTCATCATGTATAATATATATAGTAATGCTTAAGTTGTGGATAAGTACGCATTTAAGTGACCAAAATATAAATAAACTTTATAGAATTATGTTTTTATATAATGTTTGTCATGTAAATTCATTTCTTTTATTCAAAAACACGTAACAAAAACAACCATTTTCAGTGGTGGCGTTTTGGGTGCTGGAACGAATTGAACTCGTATACCGAGGGATCACTGTATTTTTATCAGGTGGTAGTACTGACGTATTTAATAAATCTATATATTTTGTCATCCGATCGTAAAAAGCTTTAGTAATAATAAAAGTTCATACAGAAAATATTACAAAGTATGCGTTGCCCTATAAAGATATCTATAAACTATTAATACCACTCGCTTCTTCGAGTCTACTCGCATTAGTAAAAAACTCGTATAAAGAAGTTCATACCTTTTAAACTGTATGTTTTGTTAATGTACTTTCATCTACAATGAACTTACTGCATAGAATTACCGTCATTTAACCGTAAACCTTGTTGAAAACACAATATTAAATAAAAAGAAATGTCATAGGTTAATGTTACAAAAATTTTGTTCAGATACAAAATTTCTGACGCCACAAAATAGTATTTTGGGGCTCTGATAAAAAATTTCTGTACTATTATGTAGTACTGTATTGTAATATTCTCTAATGTTGTAACATTTTACTTTTACATGCTTCCTAAGTCTTCACTCGTCTTTATGATTTATTTATTTCCCTAAAAAGAAACGGAAATGTATGCCAAGAAATCGATTTTCGATTCTGATTTATGATTTATAAAGATTTATCCTACCTTTCGGTTTTTAGCATTGATTGTTTGATTAGTAGTTTCTTTTCGATTTTAATCGATTCCTTAGAAGAATAGAGGCAATAAAGAAATTAATATATACAAAAAATATATTTTTTAATTTAAATACTTCTGTAGTTATTTAACTTGTAAAAAATGATTGAAGCCATGAATAAATTAACTTTATTTAAAATAAATTATCAAAAGTTGTTCCAAACTAGTTTTTTAATTGTCAGCAGTTAATCTCAAGCATGAATGCCTTTACGATTTTTCTTAAATGGCATGGATATTTTTGTTTTTTTCTGTACTCTGTAAAAGTGTTTTAAATCAAACGTTTGTATGGTTATTAAATAATGTTTCTTGTAATTAATCATTGAGACAATTTCAATATTTGTATTTTAATTGTAAGTCATATGAGAATAAAGAGATTTTTGGTATAAATTCACAGTGAGTGTATAGAATTTCATGTATAAGTGAGTGCTATGATCCCCTTGTTGAAACATTTGATTTCAGTTTGAAAAATGTAGTCTTTCTTATTCAAAAATGGGTACAAATAGCTTATATACAAAGCACGATCTCAAAATATTTTATTCTCTATTTTGTTTTTAATTTAAATCGCGAGCAAAATGGCTATAATGAAAAGTAAGCACCAAAAGAAAAATTAGGTGATGAAGAACCATGCCCGAATCAATTTGTGAATTGAATTAAAAACAAAATAAAGGCGAAAACTTTGCTAGACAGGGACTTATATAAAAGCTACTTGTACCCGAAAATTAAATTGCTATCGTTTCTATTTTCCTTGTAATCAATTCTTGATCAATTTAGAAAATTAAAAACCCATTCTTCAAACAGTAAAATTGAAATTAATTTGGTTATCCCTAATGTAATTTTAAATAAGGTCTGACTATGGTTTGCTTTTTTCAGTTAAGTAAATTCCCATTAAGTACACGTAGATCACGTTAAAACATTTGATATTTTTAAATTCCATAATGTAACTGTTTATATTCAAAGCTTAATAAAAAGCTCCCACAACCAGCGCCGTCTGCAGGATCCCATAGCAGTAAATAAGTAGTTTAGATCCATAGAAATTTAGAAAATTAACAGTATATTGTTTAATTAATATAGTGGAAAAAATTTACTTGGTATGGAAGATATATTGAAAAATAATTTGAACAAATTGTTTTGTGACTAAAACGTTAACTAAACATTAAAATATTTTATTTTTTATTAGTAAAATATTTATTTTGACTATCTTTACATTTGTTTCTTGCCGTGCTAGGCAAATAAATTTAATATATGAATTGTTTTTTATTTTAGTTTTTAAATAATAGTTTTGAAAATTTTATCTATACAATTTAGTACATAAAATTGACACGTTTTTACTACTTTTTTTATTACTATTCCAAAAAAAGAAATATTTTTCACCCTAAGTTCTAATCGCTTCGTAATTGGTTGAACTTGAACTGACGTCATAAGTGTATGTTAAGATGATTTAAATACTGAACTTTAAGCATTGATTTTTATTAAAAATCATTAAAATTATAGCTTATATTTTGTACGATGTGACAGTCATTATGCTTGAAAATTCTCTAAAATTTCAATAAAAAAATGAACTGGAAAATTTAAAAAGATTACATAAGTGATAAAAATTATGGTAGTATATCAAATATTTATATATATCATGTTTTTTTTTGCTATTTAAAGTCGCTTTATAACTGTCAGGATTTTAAGCGACTCTTGGGTTAGTAAGAAACCGAATCAAGAAATATTGAAAATTTGGTTGATCCCATAATCGAACGTAGCATCTACCAGTTTTGAAGTGGCCACTTTAACTACTCGGCCACTAGTAGCCTAATCATGCAGTTCACGTTAATCCTTTGTTTAGTCTAGAAAAAATATTTGTTTTTTTTGAGAGAGAAAATTGGTTAATGTTAAACTTAAAGAAATAACTAAAAGTTACAAAAAATGCCCTTAAAAATTTAGTACTATCTTTTAAAATCTTTTTGAGGGATTATATTTACATTAGAAATGAATAGATAGAGACTGATCTGAACTTTGGCTTAAGTCAAAAATATACTTTCTACCGTTGATTTCCACCGATGATTTTTTGATGAAAAATTTCAATAATTTTTTACACCACGATAATCAACATGGTTGAAACTTTCGTATTTTTATGCGAATGATGGAAGCGTTTACATGAATGAAGTCTCTGTTCAGCTTTCAGTATTTGCATTACTTTAATATTTATTTAATTTGTTTAGAATATGTTAGTTTAAAATTCAAGTTTCTTTTTCTGTCTTTGGTCGAGTCTTAACAAACTATTTAAATTAATCGGTAAATTCCTCATTCAAATAAAATTGTTTGGTTCATATTATATCATAAAAGGGAAGTCGAAAAAAACTAAACTAATTTTGAGATAGTAGATGGAAAAATACCCAAAAAGGAAAGAATTTTCGAAAATGTCCTATTTATTCGAAAGTTAATTCTTTTTCCTTGTGTAAGTTTTTGTTCCTGGAAAATTGATTAATTATATCTACTTCAAAATCCCAATATGTACTTTCAGTTTGAACTTTTTCATCCGTCCTCGTTATAGGATTTATAAAATAGACTTAATAATTTTATTCGGTACAATTTCATTAAGAAACCTATTACAATTAGTTATTTACATCTAAATCTAAATAACCCAAGTTTTTAAAGCTATTATTATTATATTATACTAACGTTTTTTGGTAATTCCGACTTCTATTTAACACCGACACCAACACTCCCTTATATACTACACAAGATAATGAAGAAAAAGTAATATACAATAGATGTAGAGATATATTGTTTCAAAGTAATAATAGTAATTAGCTACAACCAATATTTTTTGGATTCAATAACGTTTTAAAATTGAAGTTTGTTAAATAAAATACCCATAAATAAAAATATTTTTAAATGTTATTGAAATTTGTTATTGCTGTGATAAATTAATAATTAAATATAACAACGTTAGAGTTTAAATTTGAAGTCAAAAGAACATTATGAACATTAAACTATTTTTTAAATTACTATCTTCTTTGTTTAAAAAGGGAAATGATGGCCGGAAATAAAAATCGATATGCTATCTGCATGTGTTGGTGTTCCTCTTATTTTATTCATTGTTTTATAACATTAAATGCCTTAAAACACTTAAATAGTTTGAAGAACAATATTGCGAAAAAGCAATTAACATCAATTAGAAAAGAATTGTGAGCTTAAATATTTAATTTAGAATAAATCCATAGAACTTTTTTAAACCTAAAGTCATACGAAGTAGACTTCCTGGATATATTTTAGTTGTTTAAAATATTTTTCTCTGAAATTAAAAGTTTAATCACCAAAGTTCATGAAAGATCAGAAGAACCGAATATATTCTTTTTATTATAAACATTGAGACAATATGATATAATTTTCTCTAACAAATGTACTCACAATTTATCAAATTGTCTTGAATGTTTGAGGGAATGATGTCATGAAGTTTGAACTTCATAAAAAAGTACTTTGGTAGCGTGTAATCGCTCTTGTTTTATTCTCAAATTTAACCTTGATTTGCTCCAAAGTTATTTTAAAAATGAAAAATTACATTATGTTATCAAACTAAATTATAAAAAACAACAAAATAAGAATTAAGAAAAAACTCTGTTTAACGAAAATGTCTATTTTTCTTTATTGAATTTGGATACTGATACAACAAATTACACAAGTTGGTCAATGGAAAGTAATTTTTTGAAACTGACTTGCAAATTTATGATTTACTTTATTAGACAAACAATTTACTCTATTACACATCTTTTAGTCTTTTCTCTTTAGACTTGACTCCATTTAAAAAAATTACCCTTCATTTGTATTAATTTGAATATTTTTTCTAAGACACAGATTCAAATTAGTTAATTGTATTAATTGATCAATTCGATTAGCATTTACTAGTTTTATTGAGCATAATAAATTGAACATTTAATCATATATCATTCCTAAGACTACGGATTATACTAATAATATAATCACTTATTTTGTGCGTGGACGTATTTCCAGATTATCTTCACTATTTAATGGGAATTTTTTTATAATAAATAAAATTAGATTCCTAAAAAAATTAACGATTTCGTAATAAATATTTTTTCAATTTGTAATTAGATTTTATAACATTAATTTCACAAATTTCAAAAAGGCCGGAATCTAAAAATTTAATAAGCTCTAGATTTGTTTTACTAAGAACCTATAATACATAGCATTTTGTGGTCTGAAAATAGAATTTTGAATATTTAATTTATTTAATTGTTTTGGGATTAATTTTTAAATTCTTATAGAACCAGAAACAATGAATATAAGTATTTAATTTAGTAACTATTAAAATTGGAAAATTGGAAACATTTGAACTGTTTAATGTTAAACATGAGGACTATATAATTTTAATAAGTTTGATTAATATAGATGTCTACATCAACACGAATACTTTGAAATGTAACTTTTGTAGCACCTTAAATTTTGCAAAAACATTTTAAATATCTTTAGTAATGATACATTTTTTTTTACAAATACCATTTTAATAAATTAAAAGCTTGGAAGTGATCAAATGTCATCAAATGTTGTGAATAAAAAGGAAACAAAAGTATTTTAAAAGTTCTTAATTTTATTGCCTCGTTATTTTGTCCAGTTTCCTAGGAAAATAAAAGAAATAAAAAAACAGCAGTCGTAAAATAATTGTTCCTGTTACGTTAGTGTTGTCAAACATGGGGCTACGTTGGGCCTCACAAGAGGCCAATTTGAAAACCTAAAAGACAATCGAAAGTATACTTGCTTAGAATTTAATTTTACTATTCAATTCCTGAAAGTAGTGCTTAAAATAATTAGAAATTAAAAAGATTAGGTGGGGCATGCCACATACAACATAAAAGATTGAAAAACAATGATACTTGAGTTGCAAACTGATTAAATACAATTCCACATCAAAAGTACACAGTTACAAGCTGTCATATATTTTCATAGATCAAAAAAAATATTTTCACACGAATACAAAAAAGATGAATACTAACATATTTATTAATGAGTTATGAAATTTAATATAACCTTTTTTATCTGTTATTTACCGTCGCTTTATAACTACCAAGATCTTTAGCGGCTTTAGGGTTAACAAAAATTCGTAAATCGAAAACTGTTTAAAATTTGCTTTATACGAGATTCGGCCCAAACATCTACCAGTTTTGGAGCGACCCCCTTGACCACTTGGCCACCATTAGGCTTTAGGCTTTATATAAATTTTAAAAAGATAAATTTAAATAAAAACAATTGCAATTCATCTTTTTGTACAAGTGTAAAATACTGAGGTAGTTTCCATTTGATTGTAAGCCTGTATTATTAATTATTATTAATGCGTATATACAATACTCTTCCTTAAGATTTTATTCTTTATTTGTATAGGAAGTATTTTTTATGTTTCTTTTTGAAAGCATGTTTCTTTATAAAATTTACACCTATATTTGAATTCGGTTTCCGTTTGGGGTCTTTGTTCACTGAAATTTTGAAGAGACGAAAGTGCTATCTATAGTTGCAATCGGTTGCAGTAATCATAGTTTCAACAGTTAATTTTTGCCATTTGTCAATTGTGTCAGTATTGGACTGTGAATAGAGTAGAGTGACAAGTCAATGTAATAATAGACAACTGTATCTATTTCAGCAAAACCAGAAAATAAAGAATGTATAAAAACGTATCCATGTAGGTGGAAACAAGTATAACGATCAGAGTCTTAAATTTGAATTAACTGATTGTTGTTATTTGTTTCAACTGTCATTTCGATTTCATTCAATTGACAATAATTGTCATTGATGACGATTTATCGGATAACGACCGGTATACATTAAATAGAACTAAGGCAAAAATAATAATGGTAAATAATGTAAAATTTAATTATAAATTGTAAAAATAATTGAAAAATCGAAATCAGTGAAAAACATGGATAACTACAATAAATTAAAAAAGAAAGGTTGGATAAAATATCCAAAAAAAATGAACTCCCTATAGTTTTGTTATCAATTTCTTATCTTAATGTCATTTACTTAGAAAAAAATCATTAGTAAGGAAAAATATTGAATTTTCAACTTCTTCATTCTATTAAATACGAGTATAATCGAAAAAAAGAAGAATAATGTTTTCTTATAACGCTATACCAAAACGTTCTTGAACAGTTCCTGTTAATTGGCACTGAAGTCTACATTCTAAGAGGATGTCGACGATTTATTATGTTTGAACTATTAACAATTCCTTTTTATATAAATTGATCTCTTAACTCATTAATAAGTTTGATAATTTCAACTCTGATTAATTCATAAATGTGAAATATTTCATTAGTGTAACATGAATATTTCTACTGACGAATTCTGTTTCATAAGCAAAAAAATTAATTGTAAAAGTGAAAGCATTTGTTTATAAAAAGACTAAAAAGTAAAATAAAAAAAAGTACACAATTAAAAAACTTTATTTTGCAACAGGACGGAACAATTATAATCTCTTCGCATTAAAAAGTAAAAATATAAAGCACCTATATATCAATATTAAAAACAAATTTGATATTTGAGAAAATGAATTTTTTTACTGATTTAACATCAAATTAATTCGTATTTGCAATTTTTTTATTGCCTAAGTGTCTTCGCTTTTTCAATTAAAACAATGTATAAAATGTTTCATACCACGCATTACACAATTAACAATTTCATCTCATTTTTAACATGTTTTTGAAAAAATCTATTTAAATTTTTTGATAATATTACTTGTGCAAAATAATAATAAAGAAATAGAAAATTAAAGTTTCTGTCCAGCAATTTATTTATATATATTTGTTTAATTCCAAATCTAACCCTGTTTGTATGTGGTGTACTCGTATATATTTAAAAGTATACTACATACGATAATGTTTCAATATTTTTTATATTCTACATACGTTTTATTGTTTTCACTACCTTAATTATAAGTATGTCTAATTTATTTCTTTACAAATAATAAAATTTTAAGTCATAAATTTTAAAAAAAATGCAGTCGAAAATCAATTTCATCTTGCTTTTAAATAAATAACTTCTTAATACTATTTACGCTTGTAAAACTAACTAAATCGGTCAAATGGCAACTTATAAATTATTTTTATAAATTTAAAAATCGATTTTAAAGTATAATTTTCTATAAGTTGCGATATTATATAATTAAAAAAACTAAGTTTAATTCCTGTATTTAAAAAATATTACTTATTGTCAAATTCTTCAGAAACGAAACGAATTGAAATTTTTTATATTTTTGTTCATGTTTTTTTTTTAATTGTACTACGTTTGTAAAAAAAGAAAGATGGTTATTTAAGTTTTTAGAATAATAATACAGAAATTAGGAGCATCCGTCGATTTGGCACCTAACAAAAAACGATACATTAATTTAACCATCATGTTTTTTGGCAACCTTATTGATAAGTTTTCTAAAAGATGAAGTCCATTTGGATCGCTGTAGTCGCATTGTATCAGCTTCATCCAAAGTGTGTTTTTCATTTTTTGTGGCATTATTGCGTTGATTATTATACTTCGAGTCTCCAGCACAAAGTTCCGAGGAAAATCCGGAGTCGCTACTGAACGCTCTATTTGTTGGCGGTGGACGGATTGTTGTTTGAAGCGGTGGCTCGTCCAGAAGATGATATTCATTGATATTAACTCCACTATTATAACTACTCGAATCCGAAGTGGCTTCGTCGATGTACGCAAGCGAGAGATCAGCTATTTGAAAACTGGGAGTTGGACTTGGTGACACACATCCTTGGCTAATTCGCATCGAATATTCACTAGCTGAAGTGCGAGTAGATGCGAGAGGAGATGATGTTCCATAAAATGCTGAACAACCTGACAAACTTTCCACTTCATCGGGCTGATTGTTAGGACTTGATGGTCTCGATGGTTTCATCCAATTACGAATATCTTGGAATGGACCATGAAGGCAGGAAAACAATTTCTTTCTACAATAAAAAAACGTTGTCGAAAATTGATTAACAATATAAGATATTGAAATTACTCATTGTTGTGGTGAAAATCTTCTTGGCATGGAGCTACCGCTCCAAATGCAGATCTAGTGTATGCGCAAACAGAACACTTACGACGATGGCAAGTAGCGATGTGACGCATTCCTTTCTTAAATTGAGAACTTAACGAAGCACTTTGCTTCGCTATTAATTTCAGTTCTGATACCTGCAAATTTGCACAATATTAATTACTGATTTTATAATAATCATATACTAATGATTATAAAATAGTATCATTTTGAGGACGAATTTAATGATTATTTGACATGGGAAAGCAACTTATGTTGCATTGAATCCTTGTTAATAACGTCAAACATTAAACCAAAAATATTTTGTATTCCATTTTCTTCATTGAAAATATTTTATTATATTTTCGCATAAAAGCGTTTTTAATATTTAGCCTTCCTTTCTATTCGAAGAGTACAGTCATCTCGTTTTACTCAAATACGTTTACTGAATAACTTGAAATGTGATGTAAAGGAATTGATAACTAACAAGATTGTTCGCTCAATTTTTTTACACCTATAAATTTATGAGATAAAACGAGCTAACGATACGTTACGAACAGAAATTCAATGGAAACGAACATATTGGTGTAAAAAAACTCTAAAGAACAGCCAACCTCATATGTAAAATTCTAAGTTTCGTATAGGCAATTGTATTTGCTCTGGTGACTGTGAAAATAAAATGGACAAATCTTAAAAATTCATGTCCTTAATTTAGAGGCTTCATAATTTTCCTTAAAATTATAGATTTAAATTTCGAGAGATCACAAGTGTGCGCAAATGCACGTATATAAGTATAATGTTTAAAATTTACCGCAAAATTTAAATCTACTTTTCAAGGAAAATATCAAACCGTAACTTCACAATGTACTTATACCATGTACTCCCGCAGGATGATAATGATTTGAAACTGCATTGAAAAGATTTTGATTTATTGTTACTTTAAAACTTTTAAGATCTTGATCGAATCTACGAATTAAAAAAATCAAAAAAAGAACATTTACTTTTGATCAGTTTTGAACTAACAACGTGATTGATTTATTTAAATGAAACTTATTCCATTAGGGCTGTTAAGCATTTAAAGAAATATTAATAAATAATATACTTACTTCCTTCTCAAGACCTTCAATATTTTGACTAATCCGCTTTTTCTGGTGACCTAATGTGTTTAAATACTGTCCAACACCTCGTCTTTCAGCATGTAAGGTTTCTTTAAGTTTTTCGTTCTGTTAAGATATGACATAGATAAATAAGTACATTACTTTTTCAATAATTGAACAGATTGTATTATATTTACCTCTCGTTCCAATACATCTTTTTGTGCTGCAATTGCAGTCATTTGGCGTACAACTTCCAAACGAGCTTTTTCCAAGCCCAATCGCATAGCATCCGCTTCCTTGGCTTGTTTTTGTAACTAAAAAAAATTAAATGCAATTATTTTGTTCAAAATGTACGCAACTAGTATGTACCTGACGATATGCTTCATTTTTTTCCTTTTCAAGTCTATTTTTCCAGTCAAAAATTTTTTGTGTTTCGGCCCTTAGCTGTAAAGTTAATAAGATAGGATAGAAAGGCGATGCAAAAAGCGTACCGTAATTCTTCGAATTAATATAAGAGTTGGTTTCATTAACGCAAAAAGGCTTATTTCCAGAATAAGACATTTATGCTTGAAACCAATAGTTTACAAATATTGTGATTTTCAAAATTTTTAAGTTTTTATTAATCGGAATTTTTTATTTTCATGAAGTTTTACACGTTTTTTTCATTATAGAGTTCGAAAAAACACGATACTATACTTATTTTTTGTACTAGCTGTACACACTCATCCAAGGCGGCGAGAAATCATAGTATAGATTTAGGTAATAAATAAGATAGTATGTACTCGTAGAAAGCAAAGTTACGAAGATGTAAATATTTTTTCTACTGATAATGTTTCTCGTGTCTATTAAAACTACTGCCATTCTCGTCGTCTTGGTTATTAGATATGTTAAAATATTTTTTATTTGCTGGATCGCTAGTATAGTAACGAAAAATGAAAATTATAAAGTAGTGATAAGCAGTATTTTAGTTATTTTGTTTCAAGTTTCTAAATTCAATTTTTAACAATATTTTGATTTTGTAGACATGATTAAAGATGATTTATTATTATAAAAACGCAAACGTAAGAATAATAAAATATTAGATTCCTAGTTATTTATAAGAAAGTTAAATTTTTTCAATTATTTTTCATTATTTAATTTCGGTTATTTACATTGGATTTATAATTTATAAAGGAAAATTGAAACTAATTTTCAACAAAGCAAAAAATATAATTTTAAAGTTTACAATTAATGTTTGTTTTGGTGAGAATTAATTACGAAAATATGAACTTTAATTAGTTCAAAAATAATCTATGTTCAGGTTTTTATCATTCTTCCATTAACTAAGAAAAATATTTATAATTTATTTATTATTAATTAATAAAATTAATTTCATACATTTAAAAAAATGTTGAAATTGTTAGGAGAAGTTGGTTTAAATTAATTTTGGCTTCAGCTTGATTTTATTAAATTGTTAAGCTCATGTTTGTTTTTGGTGATCATAAGCATGATAGGTACAGAAAGGGCCATTAAGCCGGATGGTACATGAAAATGGGGCAGCATATTGACATCAATAGTTCTATACAAAATTTTGTTGAGTAAAACACGAAGAGTACATTTTTAAATAACATAAAGGTGTTTTACCGATTTTACCGATTTTCTTGACTAATAATGTTAACAGAGGACGGCAATTTTCCAGCGATTTAGCGATTCAAGGGTTTATAAAAAACCTTACTGAGAAATTTTGAAAATTTGCTTGCTACAAGAATTGAAACACCTACCAGTTTTGGAGTGGCTACTTTAACCACCCGGCCACCAGCAAGTGGTTTAAAAATTAAAATATACATATACAGACGCTAGAATGCTTTATATTATAGATTCACGTTATATGTAAATCGTTTGCACCAATGAAGCCATATTTCAATTTTTGATTGTGGAACTAAAAAGGCTAAGCACAGATGAATTGCAATAAATGAATACCCATTAAATTTCTTTAAATTCTTTTAAATTTACAAAAATCTTCATTAATTTGAATATTCTATTTTTTATTAAATTATTAAATAATAAAGACTGCTTATTAATATACTTTAACCACGAAAGTAATAAAAACTAACCGTTAATACTATTAGGGCAAATAATTTTTAAAATTCTGGATACTAAGGGTGTACATTTAAGTTTTGATTATAAAAAGTTATTTCAATATATTTTTCAAAAATAAATCGAACTTAAACATACATGCATTGCTTAGTAGGAGTCATTAAGATGAATATTTTTTATATATAATACTTTAGAATAAAAGAAATGAATTAAAATGAATCGCAATATTTGAAACTATAAAATTAAAAAAAATTGAATTAAAATTACAAGATCTAATAAATATTTTACAACTATTTGTAATGTGGCTTTTGTACATTGATTTAGTATGACTTTGAGGTCATGTATAAATTTATAGAATGAAAATACTGTATTCAAAATGTGTATTATGTAGTATATTCTTAATTAATAAAAAAAAAACTTTAAAAACCTTTTCGCAATCTTCTTCCAGTCGAATTACTCTTTCCAATTGTGTAAATAATTCACTATCTTTATCTAATAATTCAGTCTCACAATTTTTTAGTCGATCCTCTAAATCACTCTTTGATACTGCTAATTCGTCACGTTCAGCCTAAAAATAATTTTTGTTAATTGTAAAATAAAATGATTAAAACACTAGAGAAATGAGGAAATTAACAAATATGAAAATTTAACATTTGATTATAATAAATGGCAAGAGAAACATTGTAATGTTGAAAGATTTGACGATGTTGATGATTTAAACTTGAACTTAAACAAATGTTAAGTAATCTGAAGAATATTAATTTTATCTTATGCATTAATTTGCACCACCTTTAAACAATAAAAGCGTAAATCTGTTTGTTCACACGAATGAATGACGGTAAAACTTGGCGTTGTCATCATTACATATTTTTTATCATTTGCATTAAAGTTCTATTTAATTTAAACAAAAAAATATAGAAAAATTTATGTTTTTTCCGTTATAAACAAAATTATGAACACAAAATGAAAACAGGAAGCGTAAATGAGTTCCGCACTTAATTAAGGTAGCTATACCGGCTACCGGCTACATTATCATACTAATACGTTGATTATAATTTTATCGTCATCATCGCGAAATCGAGACAATGAAATAACCACTGACAAACGCAATTATTCAGAAAACCTGGTTATTCATTTTGAAAGTTTGTACTTGAAAGAGAACTGTAATATATCAATCATGAGAATTTGAAAATGAAAATATTTTTTTCAAATTCTAAATATTTTCTTGAAAATCAATATGTGGAAACGTATTAAATTTCTAGATAACTGATCTTTATTTTAGCTACACGTACACTATTTTTTACTCGTATATATTTTAATGGTATAAAACCTAATATACCTAAGATTTATTACCCGAACAATAAAATATTGTAAATCCTTCCACTTGAATGAACATTTCTGATCAATTTTCAGATTAAATAGAATAGAAATAACGCTTCAATATGGGAATTTAACTTACCACATTTTTGTGATTTTCTTATCAAAAAATAAAATAAAAATTAGGAGGTAAATTAGTAATTTCTTTTGAGCATATTTATTTTGCCATCATTTTAATGATGAAATTAATTTTAAAACAAAGTTCTTAAATTAACTACGTTAGTAAATTGTGATTTCAATTTTATCAGTTTGCCTAAAAGAAGTATAAGTTTGTTACTTTTGATCGATAATTCCGGACATTTTTAGCTAATGTTCTGCATTTATTATTGATACTAAAGGTATACTAAAACTAATAAAAGTAGTTTACTTATAAACTAAAAAAAATCACTCAAATCGGAACGGAAGTAGATTTCAATTGAAGCTTTAAACGGGCAGACATACAAAGAGACGTTAGATTTTATATAGGCACATTTGGAAGCAGTAATTATAAGAAACGGATTTCAAATTCTGTAAATTTGTACATTACATTTCAACCAGGGCAAATTTTTGCGAAAATTAATACATATATGTATATAGTAATTTTTCTACAATATATTTACGTTCACCAAAAGCAGCGCGCAACACAAAATCACATAATATGAACCCTATTTTGTATGAAAATGGGGGTTAGATTCCAAATATTAGAAAAAAATCAATTTTTCATATAATTTTTTATATAGAGCCAAAGCAGATGTTAAATTTCTGCTAAAATTTAAGGCATGTACGAAGATAAAAAATTTGAAAAACCACACAGTGTGATTTTAATATCAAATTTTAATATCAATTTTAATCAATTCAATTGGATGAAGATACTGAGGCAATCATAATTTATAAACAGTTTATTATACCTTCACCTCCGATTTATTCAGCAATTTCTAATGTTGTACAAGATTTTCTATAATTCTCTTATCGTGTTAGAATAAAACCGTGTCAGAACATAACAGTTTCGCTACAACACGGTTTATAAATGACGAAAATTCTCCTACAACGCAATATTCTGTTACGTTCTAACACAATTTCGTTTTAACGCGATAAGAGAATTACAGAAAATTTTGTACAACACTAGAAATTGCTAAATTAATCGGAGGCGAAGGTTTTGTGGATATTGGTATTGAGCAAGACATTGGCGAAGCGAATTTAGTGAAAATGGCATCCAAAGCTGTAGATCAAATCGTATCTGTGGACACAAGCACGGATGAAGATTGTGCAGTAAACAATTCAGAACTAAAGAAAAACCAAGAAGGATTAAACTTAACTGAAAATTTCAAGTCGTTATTTTTACAGCAGACCCTTCTGCTGAAAAAAGCAGAAAGTTCAAAAGGAAACTGTAAAAATTCGATACTGCAAAGTTTTCAAAACCCTGGTAAGAACTAGCAATCAAAATAAAACTACAGATTTTTTCAAGAAGGGAACAGATGTAAGAATTTAAAGTGAGCAGAAGAGTTCTGAAAATAAAGACGATATCTTTTTACCGATAAAAACGTTCTCGGTTGATTATTTAATCAGTTTTCGGAACGAAATTCTCTATTTGTACTAAGTACTGTATGCTTTTACACAACACGGCATTTTATAGGAACCTATTTACCGTGTTATAAGAAGGATATCTGTATATCAAAAAATTCGATTATAATATGCTTTGTAGATGAAGTTGAGGATATCAACTAATAAATAAGCATATAGCCATGAATTATATTATGTGCAAATAAGTAAAATGATCTATAAATAGCAGTATTTACCTACAATATGTTTTAAGTTCTAATATTCACCAAGAAGTTATCAACTTTGAATAGTGGCTCTATTAAAATTCATTTTTGTAACATATTTTTTGATGCCAAGGTAATAGCATGGAAACAAGTATACCAATCTTTGCTAAATGTTTATGTTAAATTGAAGCAAAATTAAGTAGATTGTTAATTGAGAATGATGTATGAAAAGTACGTCAAAAAATATTACATAAAGTGTTAAACACAAATTAAATGCCGCTCCCTGATTACTGCATCAACCCTACCTAGTCTAACTATTTTTTTATTCAGTTATAATTAATGGCCGTTTTAAGGTGATTAAATTTTGAAACAATTACAAATTATAATTTTCTCTCTAATAAAATGCAGTTGTTAAGATAATTATTTTAAATGCATAGTAAATCTGATAGATCTAATTGATTTTATACTGCTGTTAATACAATATAAAAACTAACGACAATACTGAATTTTTACATCTATGATTTCATTGTAAACGGTTTTCTTTTAAATGGAACAAATCGAAAGGTTCGTTAAATCTTGATTTAAGTGCATTACGTCAATATAACTGTTAATAGTGTGCGTGATCTGTGTCGAACAATTAAAATTTAGCAAATTAAAACTTTATATTACTTAATTTTTTGTATAAAATTGGCTTAAACTACTTCAAGAGATAAGAGATAATTAGTTGGTTTTTCAAGATTTGGCATTAACATGACCGTAATTATTTTTAAACTTAGTTTTTAATTAACATACGGTGTAAAAAATACGATCCTCTAACAGTATGGACAATGTATATGATTTATACTCTATAAGTACTTATTACATGTGTAAGAATCATTTAAGTAGGTAAACAAAATTTGTTATAAGCTCTTTAGTTGAATTAAAAAATAACATAGACAATATTTAAAGTGCGTAAATTAAATACTTTTATTAATTATTAATTGATAGTAAGACACTTGTAGCTAACGCCATAATATGTAAGTATGTATATAGCTACTTATATATTTGGATGCATCCATAATATGTAACTTTCAAGTAAAAGAATTTCATAGATTAAATATCTTCTAAAATCTTAAAATCTTTTCTAATAAATATAATATTTAACTTTTTGGTTTATTCATTACCCTTTGCTTCTTTAAAAATACGCTTTATTAATACGTCATGCTGATACATTGGCGATGGTTAATGAAACATGGTTAATTGTGACAGGTAACCAATGTAAAAATATATGTTTACTTATAAGAATATGAACTGTTAAATTTTATGAAGTTTTTATTTTTTTGAAAGTAAATCAATATGTTTCAATGTGAAATTTGGAAGTATGTGCAATGTTATAATTTCTTCAGTATAATGTTAAGCCACCTCACCAGTTTATATACCAGGATAGTAGCACAGGTACACAAATTTGTGATTTCATCCACATTGGACAATTTACACTTCAGTTTAACACTCTATACCGATTAGCCAACAAAATTATAAAGCTTGAATTTTCCATTTTTTTTGCCAATTGTGACAAAATAGTTTAGCAGTAATTAATTAATTACGAAAAATTAATTATTTAGTCATTAATATAGTAAAATGTTAAGAAAATAGGGTTTTTAGGGTTTCACAAAAACTATTGAATATAAACATGTGAAGTACCACACTAAGTGTTTTTAAGGATTCGAAAAATATTTTCCGCACTTTCCGATTGAGCCAACTCTTCCAAGTTAACAAAAATTGAGACACCATTGAACACGCTTTTCACACATGCATTTTCATTGTTTGTGAAAATGAAATTTTCCAAAATTCGAAAAAACACACTTTGGTTACTTACATATTTATATTCAAAAAAAAAAATTGTGGGAAAGCTTGATTTTCACAAAAGATGACAATATTTACGAGAAAAGCGTGTTTAATTATGTTTCGATTTTTGTTATTTTGGAAAACTTCATGAAAATACGATTTAAAGAAGAAAAATAATGTAAATGCTTTTTTTTTCAATGTTTTGGTTGAGAGGAGGTTCTGTTAAGTTTTCTTTAATTCTTCTTTTTGTTTTATTATTAAACAACAGTTTTCTAAATTTTCCTGCATGCTTATATGCTACTATATGTCACTGAAAACCTTATTTTCTTAACATTTTACTATATCAATAACTGAAAAATTAATTTTTTGTACCTAATTAATTACTACTAAACTATTTTGTCACAAACGAAATGGTTTCTTTCACAAACCTCTACGAACGATTACCATTGATTGGCAAAAAAAATTTTGGAACATTCAAACTTTTAAATTTTGTTAGCTAATCGGTATCGGGTTAATTTGACTGCTTAAAAAGCTTTATCGTTATCCTACAACAAAGGTATCGAGATGTACTAAAATTGCCTACACGTACTTTAGAAACTAAGACACTAATGCGGTCGTTATAATTATATTAACGTTCTCCTAAAATTCTTTGATGTGAGTTAAAAAAATTGATACCATCCGTTTATTTTGGTCAACGTTCCAATATTTATCTTAAAAGACCAAGGCACCTTCTTCCCTATGGTCATATTTACTGGCCCAAAATGTGGAGACAGTTTTAACGGTTTTAACTAAGCCAAAAATAAAAAAAATATTTTTCATGAATGAAAATTTATATTTTTTTATACAGGACAGACTTTACTTTTAAGGATTTTATGTATATTTTGAATTGTGATAGAATAATCTTAACTTTTAATTAAACTTTAATTTATTTTAGCAAATATTAAAACTATACAGTTTTAATATTCCTGCTCACATCTAATTACCACCTTCAAAATTAAAGGAAAAAGAAATGGAAATAGTACCCAATGCACCTAATAATCACGATTGCAGGACGGGTGGAGCTAATTAGGACAATTTATACCTTACATATATAGCTTGTATATGGCTTTTCATATTGGCGAATAGTTGATTATCTTTATGATCATAACGTTTAAATCAAGAAATATTAATTATAATACAATCCTTATATATAAGTCTATCTTTTTTAATTTAACCCGAATGTAAAAAAATATTTCGCATAGACATACGTATTGGGATAATTGCTACATTTTTAGTATCTAAGTATTATAATATACATACTTTTGTAGTTATTTTTTTTAAAATGATCTATAAAAGAATGTTCCATAATTTACACCATAATTTCATTTTAATAAAAAACACTGTTTTTATTTTGTTAAATCGTACTTTTTTTTAAAACATAAAGTACATAAGTTAGGGTTGTGTATTAAATAGCATATCGTTGGAACTTGCACTCTTTTGTCAAAATTCACTATGATTATTTTGCATAAATGAGGTTGAAATTCTTTGACGCAACGTTGAACCTCTTCCTTTAATGCATGAGTTGATGTTGGTTTGTTGGCATAGATCATTGACTTTAAATAACTCCACAAAAAGAAATTTAAAGATGCTTAATCACACGATCTAGGATGCCAATTCTGATCACCGAAATGAAAGAGTATATTCGACCAGGAAATATCTCATACAGTCAATGGAATATTTTACGGGCTGCATAATATGGCGCATCATCTTGTTGAAACCACATATCTACATATATCGATAAAGTCGGTTATCATATCGCGATACCGAGTACCAGTAATAGTAACTGCTACACCAACTTCAATTTCGAAGAAGTTTGGTGCAATGATACATCTAAACCAAAAGCCAAACAAAAAAAACCTGTTGAAGATGCATTTGTTTTTCGACAATTTTAAGGGGATTTTTTAATTTAAAGAATCTCAAATGAGGCAATTTTGTCGTTTAATTAACGAAGCTATCAAGAAAGAAATAAGCTTCGTCACTAAGAATTATTTTACTCGAAAAATTAACATTCGTTTTTGAAGTATTGTTGAACAATAAAAATGCGTTATTGTATAGTGCTCCATTTTTATTAATCCTATGTTAGTTAAAGATTTTTTTTGTTCGTAAACTTTTACCGCGAAAATGGTAGCCAATTCAAAACTATGTAAATTATGGGATATCCTTACATCAAACGACTTTATATTTTTTCGAGGAATTTTAAACAATTCGTATATTTTCAAAAATATTTAATCGAATAGAAACTCGATGCTACTCAAAGCATCCAGCGTTTATTATAAGCCAAAGAGTATTTTATAGTGCGATTGAATATTTTGAATGTGATTTAATTTTTTTGATCTCAGAATTATTTTTTATTTATTAATTGTTAAATATTGGTAATTGTTTTTTTACTGTTATTTACCGTTGCTTTATAACTACTAAAATCTTTAGCGACTTTATGATTAACAAAAATCTATAAATCGAGAAATATCCCAATAATAACTCATCAATAATAAACTCAATAAATTCAATTTCTATACTAGCCCAACATCTACCAGTTTTGGAGTAGCCACCTTGACCATTTAGCCACCAGTAGGCTCACTATAATTGTTAAACCTATCCTTATGACACCACAATATAACAAGTGATGTCAAAAGTTCCTATCTTGAATTAGTAAGGTATTTAAAACTTTTGTTATTTTTCTGTAGGATTGTAATTTAGTTGTGTGTTTAATTTAAAAAAAAATTAAGGTGATTTATTTGTAGCTAACACATATTTTCTTTTCATTCTACTTTTTGAAAATATAATTAAAAAAAAAACGTACAAATACTTCAACACTTTTAAATTTTCACTTTCTAATCTTGAACAATCATCGTATATCTACTACTGGCTGCATTTCAGACGGAAGTAAAATAGATGCTTATGTTATTTTTAGATTTAAATCTCTTAAGAATTTACCCTCACACGTCTTGGGATTAATTTTATTTTTTAAAAAGTTTTCTGGCCTTTGTAACTTTAAAAGTAAAGTAACATAACATTGAGTAAAAAAAGTGACGATTATTATAATAGCTGGTAGGTACTATAAAGGCCTTTGTATTCTTATAATATGTTAAAGTATGAAATTATTACAAGGCATTGGTATTATTGGGTGATGAAATACGAAACTGCGAAATTCAGCGATCAAAAGAATAATTATACTTCATGGTCGTTAAAATACACCGTGTATTTAGTTTAACGAATTTTTTAATTTTTTGCAACGTTGAATTTTATTATAGAGTATCAAAATAAAATGTGTCTTAAGGAAAAATAAATTATTGGCTAGTAATTTTACAGTAGTTGGTTAAGTAACTATAAGATGCGAGAATAATTAATTAATTTGGATTATAATAATAATCAAAAGTATCAAGTGATAAAGGTTCAACGTCTAGAATTGAGTATCGGGAATTATTTTTCGTTGCAATAAAAAGTAATTGGTGTTAAAGCCCCATAATTTTCTCTTTAATTTAGAAAGATCACTTCATGATTGATTGCTCAAATAGATAAACCGTTGACCTAAATAAACCTTGATCTACGTGTAAGAATACTAAGAAAAATCCAACAAAAAGTGATCCATTGTTTACAACACCAATGTGAAATTCAATTTAAAAAATGACTCATACAAATTAAATTCTTTTGATTTGCAAATTATTCATTCAAGTACTTGTTTATGTTAATGCTTTCTTACTGACATAAATTTCGACTAAGTAGGTGTTTCTCTTCCAATTTTACGTGCTTTAATTATTAATTTCCTCAATTAAATTAATTGCTGAGCTTATCTATCAAAAAAATTGAAAATTATAGAGGTCGTTCAATCGACTTACCTTAACTTCATGATATTTTTCCTCCAAATAATAAGCCATGTTACGCGCCTCCTCATATTTCTGTGAGAGTTGGATGTATTTCTCATAATGCTTTTTAAATAACACGAATCTGAAAAAAAATATTACGAAGATACAAAAATAGAACATTTGAACAAATTATTATTTAAGCAATAGAATGGGTCGAATTTAAAATTGTGTAGAAAAAGAAATGTTTATTGCTGTTTGTATGCAAAATATTGCATGCGATATTCACATTTGTGTGACTGTGTCAGAGATAATGAAAAATTATGGAACGGATATCATAGAATATACATTGAAACTGTGACTTAAGTAGTTCATGAGTTTTTACGTGGTTATTGTAAAATAATATGATAATGTAAAAGGTAAAATGACACAAGACACACCTCTGAATTATATAAAATAATGTACTTCATGCACGCAAAAAGAAATTTAAAATTAAAAGCCAATAAAGGAAACATAATGAATATGACGTCGCGGTTGGTATATAATATATAATCAATATAAAATGTGATATTTAACCAATATTTTTAATCGGATATTTTTAGATATTGAATTTACTATCTTTAAAAATCATATTAATTCATCATTTACATATGTACAAAAATAGTTCATTCAGAAAGAAAAACTAATTCATTATAATCATAGTCTCATAATCAATTGACATATAATCTTAATCCATTGACACTTAAGGCATCTAATTATATATTTCTTAGTTAAACAAAACACATAAAATCATCGATAAAGACACCGATTTCCAGTGGCTTTTTCTTTAAATATCAATGTTTTTCATAAGTGTTTGGTTGTTTTTTTTACTGCTGATATTTTCACATCTATTCAATGACATTTATCTTTTAGATAAAATTTTATACGGAGGATAGAGGAAACGTGCGTATTGTAACCTAAGAATAGTGATAAATGTACGCTAAATATATGGGATTTATCTAATGGATAATTTTTTATATACTGAATATATATCTTACGGATATGTTCCATCTATCCCAATGGTTTCTAAACTTAGTTTTACTACGGCTTCCTTAAAAATATTTGATCATATGATGCCTCTCTTACATTTTATAAAATAGGTACAAGGAACACAAAAAAAATAGTACTAATAGTTTATGAAGATAAACTTATATACACAAGAAAAGATTGTCGCTTAATGAGATGGATGTGCTTGCCTATTGTCTATTAAATTTCATCGCTCGAAATCCTGGCTAATATTCGTGTTTCTTCTTAGATTGGTTCACGGCTTCCTAGGGAGTCGCGCCTCCCAGTCATTCCATAAATGAAAGTACCAGTTCTAAATAAACCTAAATTTAAGTTGAAATTATGACTATCAACTTTAGGGATGGTGTTTTCAATCATGGATAGGCAGAACATATTCTCAAGATAGCTATTTAATAGATCAATATATTATTTTTTGGATAAATCCTACACATTTATCCTACAAACGTAAGTGAAAATACGCATCTCCTCCAAATAAAGTTTTATCTGGAAGATAAATTTCACTATCAAGATGTGAAAATACCGGTCCTTAGACTTATAATAGAAATAATGGATTACAAATTGTAGAAAGAATAAAATATCTTATCAATAAACTATGTGTATCAATAGTATATCAACTGAATCTGTAATTTGTAAAAATGAACAAAATCGTAAATATTTTAAAGTTTTTAATTTATTCTAAATAGAACACCTTTTTTGACGCTACGCATTATCAACTTCAGTAACTGAGTTATGGTATGTCATGTTCCATCCATAAAATAACCCTATTCCGCAGAATAGATATTTTTAAGAAATATTTTAGGAAATCAGATTTCACCTATTTCATACAATGGACCATTTTACGTGAATTGGCGTAATATGTGCAAATCTTAAATTATGGTAATTCTTAGAGTGAAGTTCTTTTTGTAAGAGCTTTTTGTAAGATATATTTTTATTTAACTTTGCTTTGGTCAAAAAGTGTTGATCTCGTTTTTATAATTTGATTGTTAAGTCTATTAGTTTGTTCTTAATTTTATGTTAATTCAATAAATTAAAAAATATGCTTATGCAAACTAATTTAAGCTAATTAATAAAATCAAACTACTTTGTATTCATAATGAGTACTGTACAAAAATTTATAATTGAGTATATTACTCAATTATATTATCTGTTAACGTAAAAAATTATAGAGTAAGCTTTTCATTATAAATGTCTACTGACATTAGAGGTAAGTTATTAAAGTGGAACAGAAAATAACTCAATCTAATTTAATTAAAAAAAATGTCTGATTACAATGTTATCATAAAAATAGTAAAATTGTTACGGAAATTGATACAAGTTCTCTACATTCAAATTAAAATTACCTCCATATAATTGACAATAATTGTAAATAGTGCCTTCTCTATCTAATCATGTCTTTAATTCTTCACAATAATTAATGAAAGATATTTATATTATAAAAGATGAAATTGTATATAACGAATTGCAGGAATTTTTCTTTGCATTGAATTTCTTTGATCTTAATGACGTTTTTCGAGGAGAGCTACTTAGTGCAAATTTTTCTTAGTATTTCAAGAAAATTTCTTTGTATTAACTTTCACTTGTTATATTTTATGAAAACTAGAAAAAAAAACTCAACCATAAATAATCATGGAAAAGTGATTAAGAAATTGTTTTCAAGTCCTTGGTGTTCAAATACTTAATCTTTTTTAAATAGTGAAACGGTACTATTGGAAATTTGAACTAGGTGGATACAACTATTGCAAAATTTGCTACTCTTATTTTATTTTAATTTAGTTTATTTCAAAACAAATCCTTTTTTATGAAGAAGTATTTACTTTTATGGGTAAAAGTATATTCAGTAGTTCATATATTTTATGTGACTTTTTTCTATCTCCGTTATATTAGTATCAGAAAGTTTTATGCCTTTGAAGAATAAAGCGATACGACAAATACTATTCATACATATTATTTCTTTTGCACATTATTTTCATACATATTATATCCAATTGCTACGAAAGTTAGATAAGCTATTATTCGCATGTCTGTAAAGGTGTTTGAATTAATAAAACTATTCCATAACAGATAGTCATTTCGTAAAGATCAATCCCATAACCTTTGGGCATCAATATTGGACTTTTTCTATACTTTTCTTACGAAAAATAAAGATTTCGTTTGTCACCACAAAAGTATACAGCCAAATATGCATTTATGGGTTGCACAAATGTTAAACCCTACTTGTATACAATGAGTAGTAGTAATTTTATTTTTAAACGCTTTTAGGAACTAAATGTAACAAATCGCATCACAATCAGACTTTTACTTTTCTTTCTCCAAAATTTTGATCATTTTTGTGCTAGATTTACTCCCCTGTATATAACATATATATTTTTAGAAATAAGTTTTTGAACATTTTGGGTTTTAATTTTGGAAAGAGCTAATATTTTTAACGGATTTTATGTGATTTAGTACAAGAAATACAATTGAACCGAAACGGAAAATATGTTTGATTTTGTGGTTTAATTTTTTTAAAAAAATCAATATAATGTTTGTTCAATTTGTTTATTTGATTTTTTTTTGAGCTTATTTTTGTTTGAAATGTACAATGTATAATATAAAAATATTACCAGCTAATCAATTTTAGCACTCAAAACCATTTAGGGAGATAATTTATTGATACTTCAATTCAATTAAAGTATCAGTAAAAATCTATAAAAATGTAATAAATAAGCACAATAGGTAATAAAAGAAAAAAAACGTGACACATATTAACAATGTTTATCTGCATTGATGCGCAACGTTTCAGCAATAACAAGAAAATTTCAATGGGTACCTACGTGTTTTGATTTTTATTTCCGACCTGTCAATTTAACTGTAGATTGGAGGAACGTTGAAACTTTCTATTAAAGTTAAAAGAAAATACAGTATATACACTCTTTTATTTTGTATCTTTATTATAACTTGAAATATTTTGATATCTAACTATTTTTGAAGTTATACTTTTTAAGATGCGCTATGAAAAACCGAAAGAAATATATTTTTAGCATGGGGTCAAATTGATGTAAAAGTCTATTCATATGAGGCTTGATTCTTGCTAGATTGCTAGAATTAAAGAAAGAAAATGATGTATAAAACTAGCGCCAAAAATATCAAATGTTCTAATAAGCTTGCTCTAATAAGCTGTTAGGTGATATGAGAAGGTATTTCTATCTTACGATGCTTGATGAGAAATGTGTCAAGATGTGGTGCCGCCACAAGTGTGATTGCAGTATTAACTTAAGCCGGAACTATACTGATAGGGAACAAGTTGTGTATTGCGGGAACAAGTAAATCGATCGTTGTGGTCAAATTTTCGTCAAATCAAGCTCATGTTGAATATAAACAATTAAAAAGTATTAATAAATATGAGGTATAGTAGTTACCATTTTTATGCTTACTTTATATCTTTTAATATCTTTTATTCACTACTTATATTTATTTTTCTTTTGTAGTCTTTTATCAAAAAAAATATTTTGTAAGGATTTAATATCTCTCCAACAGCTCCACAGCATGAATTCATGCAACCGTCAGATGTCGTTTCCATCGCACCCCGTGCCAATACAATATGTACTCTATTTACTGTTATGTATGGTAACCAAAGAAAACTAAGAAAATTTAAGTTACTACTCCAGTTATAGATATGTGACGATGCCACATCTATACACATTTCCTATCATGCATTGTAAGATTGCAATACTTTCTTACATAACTTTTTACTTTAGCTTTTAAGAACTATGTTTTTATCTTCTATCTAGGTACCACACAATGAAGAACAAAAACCTTCTTCCATTTGGTATTATTATCTAATTATCTTATTTTCATTTCATTTTGAAACTATCCAAGTGGTGGGTTTTGTATCCACCCCTAACAAACACTGTCGAAGATGAAAAATAATATTTATTGTAGCAGAATATGAAAAAAAAATTCAAGATATTATACTTGTCAAAATTTATTTTCTGATTAAGTTAACGAATTTTAAGTTTGTGTTAAGATATTTGGATAAATATAAAAAATAATGGTTTATTGGGTTTAAACCCAAGGCAAAGATTAAATCTAGTCTATTTTTAGTTGAAGTGGTACAAATATTTGTAAAATGAGATTTCTATACATTCAAGATATTGGGTCATTTTAAACTTGAAACAAATTGAAGGGAACGTTAAGAGTTGCAATTAATATTAGTTTTCATTTATCGGCTTGTCTCAGTTCAAATTTGTTTGTAAACATAAAAAACCATTATTATTTACACTAATTTTTTACGCAAAATCGTTCTTTCCATAAATGAGGCGATATGTCTTAACCATTCCGCAATTTGGGTCGACTTGGACTATACCTAGAAATTTCAATAATTAATCTGAAATAGTATCTGAATCATTTGCAGAAAAAATTTCAATTCGCCGGGTATTCCGAAGTACCTACGTTCCTTTATGTATGAAACTCGTGTACACACATCACCATTGCTCATTTCACGAATTGGGATTAACATAAAGATTACAATAACACACAGTAAATTGTAATTTTAATAAATCATATTTTAAATTCAATGTTATAGTTGAAAATATAAAAATCAAATATATTTTTATACCTATTGTATTATTTTATCTATGTGTGATACTTATTTGATATTTTGAGGTAAATGTTCTGATATATTATTATTTAATTTAATGAATACCACGCGTAAAATTGTCTTCCTGTTTAATTCAATCATCAGCTATTCGTTGATTTCTCCTACCTAAATAACGATTTTGTAGAAAAATAACACAAAACCCGTTATTTATTTGCATAAAATTTATGAAATAGAAACACAGAGAAAGAAGGCAAAATGACAAATGGGAAGTGAATAAATGAAGACAATTTTTTATAAAATACAAATTCATTTTCATAAAGCCACAATTAAACATAACAGCGACGAACTGAGAGAATACTACAAAAACGGAAGTAATTTTTAAATAATAATGCGTGCAAGAGTAAACTGTAATGTTCAAAAACAGTAACAACTTTGATCAAAAAGGAAGTATATTCTTTTTCAATTCTATTCTTTTTATTCATTTTAAATGTAGTTTATTAATATATGTGTAAGTATGTTTAATGTACGTATAGAAAAAGTGCGGTAGTACAGTAGAGAATACTCGTTTGTCAATCACCATCATTGTTCCATAAGCATCACTTTCTTGCGTGTTTTTATAGAAATAAATTAACAATAAAGAACATATGCCATTGCCATAAGTCTATTGCTCCAATTATTGCCATTTCCTTCATTTCCTTACTTCTCATTTTCATATTTAAATTAAATAGAAAATATCATTATTGTTATTAACACTTCATAAGGAAATCCTCATAGATGAAATAAATGACTAATGTCAAATATATTATGATTATGTTAATAATTATTATTATTTCCAATTAATTAAGAGAAATTATCATTGCTTTGTCATTGATTATATCAATAGTTGAATGACTGCAATTACTATAGCTATATCGCAATGTACGAGAACAGTATTTGGATACCAATTAAAAGTAATTACTGTTTATTGAATAAAAAAGCTAAATGTTTTTATTCAGCAAGAAAATAAGTATTTATGTTATTGAAAAACAATTTCAAAACTATGAAATTATATTACGTATTCATAAAAAGTGGAAAGTATATTTAAGGTTATTTTTATCGGAAGAGAGGAAATAAGTAAAATAGTATATAATATAAATACTAAGTTGTGCCTACTGGTGGCCGAGTAGTCAAAGTGACTACTCCAAAACTGCTACGTGTTGAGTTCGAATATCGTATCGAGCAAATTTTCAACATTTCTCGATTAACGGATGTATATTAATCCTAAAGTCACTAAAGGCCTTAGTAGTTATAAAGCAACGGTAAATAACAATTAAAAAAAATATGTTGCATTAATTTAGAAACCTTAAATTATTAATATTTCTTTGTTAACTTGGATATGTGAAAAAAGCAACTTATATCAGACTTGAGTCAATTTATGAAAGAAACCTAGGGTATTAACTACCCATACCGTTGAGGGATGCCACTTTATACCAAATAAAGACACATGCTGTGTTGACCTGCGCACGGGAATCTTTGAGGAATTGGGTAAAATGACAAAAATGACAATCCAAATATTCAACGATGTTGAAGCAATAAGCCACCTAGCAAAGCAATAGGTCACCTTCAAATTGATCTGGGAGTGTAAGGAAACCCTTACAAACCTGATCGCCAGGAATAATGTCAACGTGGAGTGTGCGCTAGGTCACAGAGGTAAAAAGGATAATGAAAGGGCCGATGCCTTTGCTCATCAAGAATCCGGGAAGAGTAAGAATAACCTGTGAGTTTCGTGTTACAAGATCGGCAGTGAAAACTATCACCAAAGAATGCGTTTATAAAAATCACTGCTCAATATGGAAGCACATCACTAGACAAAACACGGTAAACAAATATGAGAAAACCATTCTTTAACCTAACTACTGAAATATTTGATCTCAGAAAAAAACAATTCAGACTGGCAACTGATTTAATAACCAGCCACTGTGGACTCCTGGAAACACCAGCATACACATCAGACTACATGTGGGTGATCCAATGTCCAGATTCTGGGAATGTAGCGCTCTGAAAGAATATAAAGAACTAGGGATACCAAAACCTGGAACCGAAATAATCGATTAACACCTAGTACACCAGTCGCTAAGGTTTGTTCAGCTACTTGGTCTCAACTAAGTGAAATAGGGACCCAAGAAACACAATAATCTCCGAGCCTGTAGTATTGAATCACAATGAACTTCTTTCTGGAAAACCTAATTAAATAAATGAAAGACATTAAGAAGTTTATCCATGCTTATGTTTTTGTAAGGGTTACTTGTGAGATTACTTCTCAAGTAATCTCAGTATTAATCAAATAATAGCAAATGTAAATCCAACAAGTATAATGTTTTATTTATTTTATGCTACTTTTTATTTTTTCACAATTTATAAAAGTTTTTATTTTTTAATTCAAAAATCGTTTCTTCCTAACAAAACAAGTGTAGATTTTAGGTGTTATCAATTTTAAAGTAAGCGGAACATCCCTACAAATAAATATGGGTATCTTATTTTTGTGGCAAATATAATAATTTCTTTCTATTACATAGTTAAGATTTCATGTTCAACGAAAAATTACAGCAATTTTTTTTATAATGAATATCAAACATAGGTGCTTGTTAAAATTATTTACATATATGATGTAAATAAATATATTATACTTAAACCTTTGCCAGGCCTTATATTTTGATAATCCATTTAAATTCGCTTATACCAATTTGGAAAAACATGTTTATATTGTATGCATAAAATATTTAGTATATTTTATAAGTATAAGAATTACTTCACAACTATAAAAATTTAAATTAATGAAATTCTTCATTTTCAATTATTTGAACGACTGAAGCATAAGCTAATAAGCTATTAATAACCTCAAGATTTATAATGATTCTTTTATAAAAAATAAAAGTTTATTAAGAGAAAAAAAAACTAAAATAATGCAATAATAGAATTTCAATAGTAAAATAAATTTCTTCAAATTTAAATGAGTTATCCAAATGAGATATTGAATCCATCCTACACAAAAGTAAATATTCCGTTATGTTTTTTTTTATAATTAAATAAAAAACCAAGGTTTAGTTTACTATTTAATGGAAAATACTTATAAGAACTCGTAGTCAAAGGCAATATTAACAAAAATATCCTACAGCTCGAAGTATTTGTATAATTTTAGAGAAGTTAAATAAGTACCATTATTTTTTTAATTTTTAAATCCAGATAGGTATATACTATTTTTTTTTCAAAAATTATAATCTTAAGTATTAATGTAAAACAAAAATAGATTAAAATTTAAAAAAAAATACAATTCAATACTGACAACAAAATAAAATTAAGAGACACTTGAACTCCTTGAACTTGCACCCAAACTATAAACCTCGTTAATTTTGTTGATTTTTGAATACACTTCATTGACATTGATAAATCTAAATTTATTAAAAAAAAAAACACTTATTGTACTTTTTATAAGAACACAAATTAAAAACAAAAACAAAATCACAATAAAAACGCAACAATCACCTCAATGTTGATAACTGTAAATATTATATTAACAAATTTACACTAATATAGTTAAATCGATGTCTATTTAATATTAATGAATTACCTGAAGGTTTAATGTAAAATCTTAAGTGTAATTGAATGAGTAGTTAAGAAAACTAGATATTTTAGATTTCTATTGCATATTGACGAATATGCAATTGACATATGACTAACAAACGCATGTAGTGGAAATAATAATTGCCCTTTACTTTTTTGCTAATCATAAATATATACATTTCAAACGCAAACCCGTTTAATAACTATCCTGTTAAAAAGGCATTTTGAAAACATTATTTTTAAAATACTTTTAATAACATTAAACGACTTCTAACGGGCTTTTTGAACATTTAAAATACCTTTAAATGTCTTTTCTTAACAGGGTATGCAATGAAATAAGAGACAATTTATGTTATTCGTGGTTTATTGTTTTTTTAAATTTTGTTAAATCAATAATTACTTCATTATTAAAAACACTATTTATAGTAATTTTTTTAATTGTTACTTATCGTCTCTTTAATAACTTTAAATATTTTTGCATCTATATATAATATTAGCATCTATATTTACTCAACGGTATATCTACAAGCATAAGTCTAATGAATAAAAAATATTCATACCTACACTATTACAGATTGCTTCATCAAAGAAATGTTAACGTTTTAAATTTTATCTTGAAATATGATAATAGAAATAGTATGCGTCAGTTAAAATCGATAAAGCTAATATAACGTAAATGTTTATTTGCTATTAGTACGTATTCATTTTATTTGGTTTCTACGATGCAATGTAAAATATAATATGTTTGATCAATTTCTAACTCACGATTTCATGTTTATTATTAAGGATCGTTGCACCTTTATTATTAGAAATGAAAAACCCATTTTAAATGTTGGAATTACCGTAAATGATTTATAGTAATTTATGTTTTATGTATCGTAGACTATAAACTATGAAAAGTCAATTTTGAAATAGGCACTTTTACGATACTATTGTTAAAAATATTATCAGATTGAGATTGAGGAATCCAGAACTATACAAATTAGTTCACATTGAAATTATCATTTTTTTAAAGTGATTGAATGCATTTCAATGATGTAACTAAATAAATAACTTTTAAACTATCAATTATAGAATCACTGATATGTAGATAAAGAATAGAACTAGATATGTAATTGCATTATTGATTGTTTGACTTAGGATATGATAGCTGAAATAATTATTAAATATTGATAATAGGTATATACATTTTGACATTTTGGACATATTTATTAAAAAAAATATTTCGCAATAATTTTTTTAACTAAAATAGTTTTTTGAGTTTAAAACAGGTAAGTGTAAATAATATTAAGTCGATTGCTAGTAATTTTCAGTGGATATTGTTACGTCATGTCACAACTTATAAGTTGTTAAGTTTGATTATTATTTTTTGTAAATTAATGTTACAATATCTTCAGGCAGTCTAACACATAAATTTTTAAAATACTTTAGATTTATAAAAGAAATCATATCTTGCAGTTTTTAAAATTTAGCTACGAAGAACAAATAAAAAGATAACGAAAAGAATTACGGAATTTGTTCCTTTTGCGTCCTCAAAAACTTGAATAGGACTAGTTATCTTTTCGGCCACTAGCAGCGCATTGTAGAGAAAACACTTGACGTGTTGAATTATTATTGGTGGTTAGTTTTTTTTATTGTTATATAAACTGAAGCCAAAGCTGTCAAAACATTACATCCAACATAAATTCATTATTTTTTCCCTCGTTACTGATGATTTATTTAAGGAAAATATTTTCAAAAACCACTGACACTAAAGTCCTTTGCACGGTGCCATCAATTCATAAACGACTTAATATAAAGCAATATAACGTTTGTTCTTCTGTTATTTATACTTCGTGAATTAAGCTCTAATAATTACTAGTAAGGACAAAAGACTAATAAGGACAAAAGAAGAAACATTTATTTATAACTTGAGCATAGTTTAATGTTTCGGTGAGATTTTCATCTTCTTAGATGCTGGTACTAACTATATGTAGTCCTAAAATGTCTCGACGACAGTTATTTAGTAGTAAACATCTGAAGAAGAATTCCTCGCTCGAAGAGTTATTAACTCAAGAAATATTTAAACACCATCAAGATGAATACCAATGCAAGTGAGTGTAGGAAATATGGAATAGAGAAGGAAACTGTATATTTTATCCCGTTATATTGCCCGTTTCTGGTTCGATTTAATACTTTGGAACAAAATTAAGGAAATATTCATATTCATAATTTTCAGATCCACTTAAATGTCAAATCGTAGCGATCTGTAAAAGAGAAATTTCCAGAAATAAATTTTTGTATCCGAAATTTTCTAAGGTATTTCAATGTACTGAATACTTTTACCATCGATTTATAAAAGTTCTTTCCACACCTCTCAAAACAAATTAGTTACATCTATCTAAATTTAACATTATTTAAAAATTTGCGTTAACTTTTGCCAATTATATAATGAATAGCTAAAGGCTTTACGGCTACGATGAAAGTGAACATTTATTAAACCCCAAAGAATTGATAATGTTTGGAAAAAGTGACTCATAAATTCTAAAACTAATCATTTTGTTCTTTAAGGTTATTAAATTCTTCATTAAATGAAAGCAAATGATTCGTTGATTAATTAAATGGTAACAAATTGATTTTTAAATGAAAGTTGTTTTAGAAAATATGCTTATTTCAAATGAATTATTTTTTAGAAATATTAAAAACTAGACAATTTTGTTACCGAAACGGTAACGCCACAAATGCTGAAAAATACATACGTACCGATATAAATATATCAGTACTGACATTATAAGAATGTTTTCCCAATATCCCCTCGATTGTTTAAATATACTTTCAAAATAATTTGATTTAAATAAGTACCTTTTGTAACAATAAAGTCAACAAAGAAATTAAAACTTTTATTTGCCGTTGAAGAAATTACAACATTATTAAATATCATTAAGATCAAGCAATTATTACAGTTTGAATCGTTCAGACGCCCTGAATCTCGTATTAAATATCTTTAGAACAATTGCTCTAATTTTATATTAAATGCGATGATACCACAATAAAAATATGTGTGTATAAATTAAAGAATATATTCCATCCGTAAGTATGCATGTAGGTATTTGTTATATCTGGTGTTGGAGAAAGTCGTGTTTTTTATTGCCGTAGGTAGTTTTACGGATCGAACTTGTGATGAATCATTTGAAAAATATTTTATCAAAAAGATCAAAACATTAAAAAAATCGTTTTATTTTCAATTCCCAAGAAAATGGGATTTTGCAATCGTCGTTTAATTAAAAAAAATATTACTGCTAGGTATAAATTGATGTTTTCAAAAATGTTTATAAGTCAACAATAAAATATGCTAAAAGGAATCAAGCTGCACTGATCATATAAAGTTCATAGTGCATTTTTGTGGAAAGTCATAAATATCAATAAAATCCCATAACTTTTCCAGCCTGAAGCGATGGAAAATAACATCGTTTGTTTTGGAGAGTTTGTCGTGATTTCTTCTTTCATTTCATCGCTATTGCCCACAATATATAATTTGGCTGTATAACATTTCAACTTGAGAGATTTAGTTTCCAAGATTTCAAAGCAAATTTGGAAATTAAATATTGTCTTTTAATATTTATAGATCCGTTCTAACAAATATTATAACAAAATATAACCAAATACAAAAAAATCCGTTTCTAAACACATTTTGATAGTACTTTTGATGTGCTAATAGCAAAACTCAACAAAATATCAAAAACGATTTAGTACGTACTTATGAAAATTTTACCTTAAAAATGTTTTAACTAGAAATAATTCCATGTACGGGTATTCAAATGAAAATCTTCATGAAGCCAGATTTTGAACCTAATAATGGTATTTAAATATAGTAGGCTGGCGCCAAAAAACGACAATTTTTTTCGAGACTTATTGAAATATTTACATAATATGCTAATTCATCATATAGGATGTTTTAAATTTTTAAGAATAAACTAAATATAGATGATGCACTGAATTCGTTTGGGCATTTTTTACATTTAAGGAGTGTGATGTATGACATTTATAAAAATGGCTTCGTTCATGATACAACAACACGTTCAAATTGTTGAATTATTTCATGAAAATCTGTTCTGTGAAAATATTTTTATGAAAATTATGTGAATTTTATGGTTTACATAATTGTCCACCTGAAAGCATTTTTAGTGAGTTATTAAAAAAAGTCAAGAGACCGGTTCGATGGAAGATCAAAAAATTAAAAATTACAGTCTTAACCATTTCACCAAAAAATATTGATTTGGTTCATGAAAATGTTGATGAAAACCCTGAAGTGTCTATTGGACGACGTTTACAACAAGTTGGACTTTATTTATCAACAATATGGCGTATTTTACATAAGCTTTAACTCTGAGGACATATAAGGTTCAAATAACATAGGATCTAAAGTCATTAGATCATTTCAAAGTTGTTCATTTGTCAATTTCATCTATGAACAACCAGCAGAATTTTCTTAAAAAAATATGTTTTCCGATGAGAAATATTTTAAACTTGGTGGCCATGTTAATAAACAAAATTGCCGTATTTGACGTGAGGAAAATCCACGAATTATTCTTGAGTAACCTATGTATCCTAAACGAGTCGCTGTTTGGTATGCATTATGGTCAGATGGTGTAATTGGACCTTACTTCCTTGAAAATTCTGATGGTGAAGCTGTAACTAACAATGGTGATCAATATTCTCGAATAGAAACCAAATTTTTGTGGCCTGAATTAACAAATATTGATCTAGAGGACATTTGGTTTCAACAGGATGGTGCTCCACCTCATTTTGCTAATGAAACAATTACTTTATTGCGTACTAAATCTGCTGGATGTGTTATCAAAAAAAATGGCTGAAATTGTTAATTGACCACTAAGATCTTGTGATTTATTACCGTTGGATTATTTTCTTTGAGGTTACGTGAAAAGCCAGGTCTATAAGAATAATCCACAGTCGATTCCTGAACTTGAGGAATAAATTATTTGTGTCAGTGGTAAGATAGAGCCTCAATTATGATCAAAATGTTAACTAATACTTCAATTGTCAATAAAAAGATTTTCAAAATAAATTTAAGTTACGTATTAAAATTATTTTGAAAAAAATTCACAATTTGAAACATGCTTTATTTTTATAAGACTAAATATTATTTCTAAGTTCTTCCTATTTTGTAGAACAAACACTAACGTGAACTAACAATAAAGTTATACTCTATTATCTTTCCCTTATTATGATATTCTTATTTTCGTTATTGTAAATTGTTCATTACATAAATGTTTAGTTTATTCGTTGAATAATTGAGACTAGCACGAAACAGAAGCAAATTGTATCTATCTGAATTAACCATTCTACTTTAGAAAGAAAAAACCAATTTCGAAGAAAACTTACATCATTCCAAGATTGTGTTTTCAAACGCTACCTGTAATGCTTGCACCCAATAAAATAAAGAATGGATCATCAAATCATTTTCTTTGAATTTAAAAGTCGATGAAATAAATCGTGTAATAAACGTACGTAGATATATCTTACATATGTAATAATAGGAAATATTAAACGTAATTACAAAATGTGGATTTCAAATAATCATATTAAGTAGATACATTTGTATAAATAAATGAACAAAAGGAGAAAGTTTTTAATATCCGTTTCTTTTTAATCTTGAACAAAATTCAAGTTTGCAGCAAAATTTCTCTGTGGGTATTTAATTTTTATTATTCATATCTGTACACAATAATTGAATTTAATCTTCGAATTGATTGACATTTGCATCATTAAATTTATAACATGCAAATATTAATAACGTGCATGTGTAATATTTACAGCTATACTGTGGTTGATTGCCAGGAAGACTTTGGAATTTAGTTATAGCGGCGACAAGATAAGACTTATTTTTCAAAAATTAGTAAAAATATTTATTGAGTATAAATCAAGAATAAAGAATTAAAATTATTTGGCCATATTCTTGAGATAAATCATGGTTTCAGTCGGAAATGTTGCAATTTTGATGCTATATATTATAAATGAAATAAAAAAAAATATTTGCAATGCCTGGAACGCAGATCGAAAGAAAGTGGTATTTATTGAAAATTAACAAATACCCTTGCTTTCTTCTCCATTAAATACGAATAGGAATTTGGATTTATTGGCTAATGTAGAATATAGAAATCGTCATTTTTCCTATTAAAGAAATTGTCTACATCTCAGAAAACTTGATTTTTACATTTCACAAATTATTGGTTCAAAATTATATGTTTTTTTAAATAATACTTTATAAACTTATCCAGTGATACTCCACACTTTTACAACGATTGGATTAGGAAGTGAAAAGAAATTATGAAAAAGTTAGGGATAACTGCCATAGGATAACTTCCTGCAACTCTGATATAATAAAAAATGCAATGTACATAAGCGTGTGAGGTATTGTTAGATATATATTTCAAAAGTCGCTAAGATAATTAGTTCTAAATTAGTAAACAATTGATCCTCTTTCCGCTATTTTTCCACTGTACATTGAAAAATGTTGAAATAAATTAAGTAGGTAGAGCCTAAAAGATACTTTCAATGAAACCTCTTTACTGTATAGTTAGATACATACTTGAAAAATATTTTATATTTTAAATCAATCAAATCATGTCAAATTTCTATGATTTTTGACCCTATAACGATTAGCGGATAATAAAGTATGAATTTCCCAATATTTTCTTTTGTAAATCGATGGGAAATCATTTGTAAAGGTTTCTGAAAGATTCCGATTCGTTTGTAAAAAAATAGTTTGGTAATAATTAATTAATAACGAAAATTTATTTAACTAGGCAATGAAAAAAAAATATAAAACAGGGTTTTAAGGTAGTTCATTCGCCACAGTGGTGCACGAAAATATCGCTTTATAGTGATACCAAAAGTTCGAGATTATCAATCTTCTAATTGTTATTTTTTTCAAAGACTATAAAACATTATATGTACGTTTATAATATACCATATACGAATACAAAATATGCAACATATTTTTATTTTAAAAATGATCAAATCATTATTAAAAATTTTTTTAAAATAACGGTTCAAAAAATCATTTTTTTTTCAAAATTTTTATAATTTCTTATATAATATAATACATTCGTTTTTAAGAAAATAAATTTAGAACTGTTTTTGAGACAAACTAAATGTATGCATTTGCAACTATGCAAATTGTTAATATCTCGTTTCACAGACGGTCAAAAAATTGTATTATTTTTTTTAGTTACGTAAAAGACTATTTCATTTATCTTATACTTCAATTTTATTGAACTCTTAAGAAAGCCATTTTACGAGTAAACTACCTTAAGAGGTATATAGAAAATCCTCTCCCTCCTATCAAAAATTTTGGAGATCAAAAAGGAATTTAGGACTTTTTTTCTCTTTAGTTGTATTCCAATCAACTTCTATTAACTCACAAAAAACGAAACAGCATTGCGTACGCATTTTCATCGTTTGTGAAAATCAGATTTTATCAAAATGCGTGAAAAGTGCATGGAATTCTGTTTCGTTTTTTGGTAGTTTCTAAAAGTTGACTGAAAAATAAACTAGAAATTCCTTCTTTGTTTCCATATTTTTGAGGGAACGGAGGAGATTCGGTTATTTATCTTTGATTTTATTTTTCTTTTTTCAATATTTTGCTATCATTTTCAAAAATTTCATTCTTATATGCCACTTAAAATCCTATTTTATGAATTTGTTACTATATCATTGACAAGTTAATCAAATTTTCATGAATAATTAATTATCACTAAATTATTTTGTAACAAACGAAACAGAATTCTTCACCAACCTCTGCAAACGATTTTCCATCGATTGGTAAAAGAAAATTGCGGAAGAATCTAACTTTAAAATTTTGTTGTCTGGCGGTAAGGATAATTTTTGTTATGTGAAATATTTTGTTATAGCTTTAAGTAATATTAAGATACTTGTGCTAAACTATGTTTATTACATAAAGATTTTGCATTCAAAAGAATGTGTATACAATCGAACATAAATCGTACGTACGCAATAAAAATAATTTATAATCTTCACATACTATTAAAATGTTCATAGTTCGAAATATTAATAAAAATTTCTTTAAAAATAATTTTTGTGTGTATTTTTTTGCATTTCTGATTCTTGTATAATGAAAGTCATGTGGCAAAACATATCGGGTATATATCTTTCGAATAATCGGGAAGCTTGGTCTGGTGAACATTGAATTGGTAACCATGAGAATATCTCGACGACTGAGTCACGAATTCAATTTTTAAATTAAATAAAAGATATATGAATAAAGAGAGAGTGTTTCGGAATTCATTGAATATTTATTTAGTAAACATAATCTTAATTTTTATTATAAAATAACGGAACTGAATAAAAAAAGGAATCACTGAAATGCACTAAACGTATTACAGAAAAGCATCGATAATGAAAACCCAATCGATTTTATAATAAAATTAACTGTAAGATTGTAAAAAAATTGATTGGATGTAAAAGTTATATTCATATATACCGTTGTTAAATATTGAGTTAATGCTTCGTTATAAATAAATGGTTTGTATTTTTTTCCTTTCCTTTTATAAACTAAACGCTGTATGTATAATTTTGCAATTTCCACTCAATCGTTATATGTATTACTACAATATGATGAATTTATATTATAAAATAGTTGTACTTACAATTTATGGTAGTATGATTAAAACTGATATTAGTGTCATTCAAATACGTATGCTATGTATGATGCATGCGTTTTTAGACAACAGAAGCCAAAATACTATACTATTTATATTTAAGTTTTAGCAATCACACAGGTAATCAGGCCATATCATGCAGGACACAACTAAACATAAGATAAATCGAATCGTTTTTCAAATCCTGTTAAATTAAATTTAACAGTCAAAGCAGTATTTTTTTCAATCGTATTTTAGTTTCCTATAGTCATATAGCCATTTATTATTTTCAACATTGTCGTTGTTTAAACTAAAAGGTTTATTAAGCAAAAAATATTTTTACCACAAAAATTCTAAATTTCATAATAAAATACTAATTATGTACGCACTAGAATGTTTGTATTATCCGTTAACTTGCTTATAAGTAATTACATCTATAAATATTGAAAATTCATGCTAGTGCAACATCATGCTAATTTTACAAAAAAAATATTTTTTTGAGATTTAAAATTTAAATGTTAGTAATAGTATATTATCATCTGCTTGATGATGAAAATTTTATATTGCTAAATACTAGTTGATACTCATAGTTTGACCAATAAGGCAAAATTTTGTATAGGTAAAAAAAATTACGACTAAAATTTGTTTTCATAAAATGGTAATTACCTACAAATTTACATTCCTGTGATACTAATAAACAAAATAATAACGAAATATTGTTAAATAGAGCAAATTATTTACTCGTTATTGCAGTAGTTATTCTATATGAAATCACCGAAGATGGTGTGCGGTATGATTTTTTATTAAAGTTAAAAATCATCATCACAGTTTTTAACCCAATCTGTTGATTTCATACAGAATGGCTCAGTAGTTAAAAATTAATTCTACATAATACTTATTAAATTTAATATTTGCTATTCAAAAAAGGCTATTATGAAGGAAAAATTGTACGAGAGGTTTTGTAAGAACAATTTTACATTTATTCGTTTTCATTCCTTTCAATCGGTTTTTAAAACGATTCGGATCTTATTTTATTTTCATTGAACTAGTTTTGCACTCGCAAAATTGTATGCGGTGACAAGGACTATTACTGGAGAACAGCAATTTCCAAATTATGCTCCCATATCCCCTAGGGGGCACGAGACTTTTGTAATGGGGTTGTGTCCGAAGTCACGTCTTCAAAATATTAATATTATTTACAATAAATATCTATGTATATCTTTACAAAATATAGTATACCTATTATATGTTGCCCATTAGATAAGTTAAAATATCTGGAAAGTATTTATGAAATTAAATTGTCCCGAAAAATAAGGGGGATGCAAACATTTTTATAAAAAGGAGGGTACGTGTAAAAAAATTGGAATTTATGGCTTGGAGATCAGTGGTTTTTAACCTTGTTGGAGGTACTGAGCCTCACCAAACCCCTCTTAGTTGAAAAAATAAAATGTTTTTTTCTTTAATTCAAATCATAGGTATTGGTACACAAAATGAACAAAATCATTAAAAATTCACCGAACCCTTGTGATTCGATTCCAAGCTAAGAACCACTGAAATAACTAGGAGGTATATCTATCTTTTTTTCTCTAAACAGACAATGTATTCAATTGCTTCACAAATCAATTATATAAGCAATGTACGAACGTTTTGTAGTAGCTGAGTCACGAAAAATAGTACGAAAATGTTAGAAGATACATTTTACTTTTTACCCAATAGCGAGAATGTGTGGTTTATATCAGATTCTTACATGCATCGAAAATCTTTCACAATTATCCTCAAACTTATCACTGTGATATGATTTAGAAAAATTTAAATTCAATCCTAGTGTTGATTTAATCGTAAAAAACGAATAATTGTAACATGTAACCTGCCTAAAATATAAAGTTATGAGAGCTACCAAGGTAATAATTACACTCGTTTATCCAGCGCACATTGTCTTCATTGTTCATAGACTAGATCATCAATGTAATGTAACACAATGGAACGTATAACACATCAATGTAATGTATTCACTCAAATATTATTGCTAATGTTCTACATTTTCGATTGTGACCAAATGTATCCTAAAAGATACTGCAATAGTTTAAGCTACTAGCAGAACAGAGATGGGTTAGGTTTTATGTTAGGATTTAGATCAGGGGTAGCCAAACTTTTTTATTCTTGTACCCTTACTTAATTTTCAATTAATCAAAATTATATTATCCGAGTTTCTACATTTATTATATTATTTCAAACATTTTTTAAATTACACTATTTAATAATAGTACATAAATAATTTTTCACCGAAATAAATATACTATACATTCATTAATTGATTAATGGTTAAGAAACCAATATTAAGTAAATTATAAAACATTCTAAAATTATATATATGCGACTAGGCACGTGTAATTGCATATTAAGAATTGTTTTTCCTTCAATCGTCAATCGACCCCAAAGGGCGTATATCGACCACCTTGGCGATCCTTGGTTCAAACATATATCGTTTAGGTTATAAAAGTTGTAAGTATTATAAATATGTAATTTCTGTTCTATATTTTAGTTCAGTGTGGAGTCTACGCTTTTGTAATTTCATAATAGGGAGGTCAATTTGATAATGGATTTATCTAGAGTTTGTGTTACCCGTATAACAAATGTCAGTAGCTTCTTAGATTTTTGTAAACATATATGAGTTTAAGAAAGGCTTAGGTAATACCTACGTATTACAAATAGGGTTGGAAAACACTGTTTTAGTTTAATATTAAACATGTTTTTTTTTAAATTAATAGACAATGCTATTAGATTATAAAAAAACGTAATTAAAGTATTTTTTTTTAATTTATAAAAATCGTATAACTTTTTAAACGAAATTTATTTTACTACAATCAAATGAAAATCCTTGAGTTTCATACGTACTTGTACAACAGCAATAAAACTTTAGCTAGATGTCTTTAATTTATATAATTGTACCAACTCCTACATTAATATAGGCCTTTTATAACATAGCCCTTTAACTCTTTTAATCTTCGACGCCTTCAAAATAATTATGAATTTATCACAATGTAGTAAGCTTCATAAGTCTGTAAAAAAGGATTAAAATTTTACACTATAAAAGGATAGCTACATGTAGGAACATTAATTTAATAGTGTCGCATTTTAATTTGACAGTTCATGGTATAATTCAACCATTTATAATTTTTCTAAATCCGAATGTACACAAAAGTAATAAATAAATAAATAATGTAGATTTTTAATTGCATGGTTGATTCAAGTATTTCCATTGCTTTTGTATACTGAGATAAGCCGACACTTCGTTCAGTTCAGTTTAATTATAGCTTCGTTTATGTACATATAACTGCAATTAAAAATCTGTAGCCCTACGGTCTATATATTTTGTATTCATAAATGCTTTTCGATAAATATCCGTTTTTAGTATTGATAAGAAAATATTAATAATCAGTAAATTTTTAAGAATTGAAAAATTTAACTTTATTTTTTTTTAAACCAAAAAATTAAAGTAGTTATTTAACTGTAACAAATATAATCGAAAAAAATAAAATTGAAATTAATTGCATTGAAATTTTAAATGAATATTTAAATACTTTTATTTGAAACGATATTACCTTTGTCACTGTTTTAAAATGCTATTAAAAATTAATAATCCAAATCTAATTGGATAAATCAATGCACAAAATAAATAATAAAATAAAATATTGTTTGTAATGAATAAAATTTTAAATTATTATTGTTATGTGTAAAATTGTGTGTTCATTTGCTGGAAATTTAAATCTTAGTATCACAAAATTAGCATATTTATGAGTCATGTATTATGAAGATAGCATGAATGGTTTAATACCTCGATTGTTTTAATATGTGCTATAGGCTAAAATGCATTACTATCTTTATATCAAATGGGATTAGTAATTCAATTAATTTAGGGCATTCGAAGGCGAATAATTTCTAATGACAAGTTTATAAATTGTTCCTAATATGCCGCTACTCGCTTGTAGGTGGTTTACGAGTTATATGTCAGCGCCGTAATAAGCATGAGAAATTTTGCGTTGAATGAATTTTTATTTGTAATGCTTCTATTAATAGGACCTTGTAATTTTTTATGATTTTTACATTGAGTTTATCCAATGGTGAAGGTAAAACAAATTTTCAGCGATAAAATATAACACCTCATCACGGAAACGATTACCACCACTATACATGTAATATTAGATTTGCATTTTTATAGAAAAATGTATTCTCCTCCTATCTTTGTTTAATATTGAGTGATAAAAATAACTTTTGCAAAAATCGGATAATATTATTAGAATATTATTAGGCTCGAGAAACTCGTGTGCTAGCTGAGCAATAACTTTCTTTGAAAACTGGTTATGGCAGCACTAACATTAGTAAATGGTATCATAACAATTTTAAATGTAATCTTTCCTTTCATTTTCTATAATAATCATTGTGAATGCAATCCTTAATTGAGATGTTCAAAATAAGAGAAAAACATTCACTTACAATGGTCAGCATTGTCTTAAGTCACTTGATTGGTATTTATCTTGAACATTTTGTTCGCTTTCTACGGCGGTTTTCGTATACAAATATGCAGATTGAAGATAATAAAACTATTATATTTACAATACCGCAAAAATAAGCAAATAAATGTATTTATTTCCAAAGGCGTCAGAGACACGGAAAAAGGAAAAGTTTTGCAATATCACAATAAAAATAAATTATAATAAGGCAGGGATGTCCAACATAATTTTTTGGAGAGCTAAAATTAAAATTTTTATTTCTGTAGCGGACCAAAGGAAATGTCCAATAGTAAAGCAAGAGTAATAATATTATTCATACATGACTTAAAAGTTAACAAGTTCGCGAGTCGTTTGTTGGACAGACCTGTAATAAGGAATTAGGACAATTTATTAAAGAAGAAAAATACAAACTTGAACATTTATATTTTAATTTACTGTAATGAGAACGAAATTATAAACAATTTATTCTTACGGTTTATGTAATTATTTTGCAGGGAACAAAATTATTTTAACGCAGTAACTGAAATGTACAATTACCCACTAGTGTGACACCGTATTAATATGCAAAACAGTTTCTATTTATAGTGTAGGTACACACAATTAGAGGAATAGAATTTAAATATGAAAAATACGATATACCTAGAAATACTTATGCAATATTAACTGTGCAACGATAATCATGATATATTTGCTAGAAGTAGGTAACTGTAATGAGCTTATTACTGTCTCTTTTGATTTTTAATAATTTAATGTTAATGTCAAAGAACGGAAAAAAATATATAGAAGTAATATAAGATTGATTTGCATAACTTGTGCTAATTTTGGCTTTGAATGTATTCTGAAGAAGAATTGTGTGGGTTATTGTTTAATTTAAACCTTAAATCAAATAAGACCTACGTATTTGATATCTACCATCATCTTCAAAGGTTTTTTTTGTAAAAATCTGTTTTTCTTTTGTTTTGTTTTTCTTTTTGGGGGGGAAATAAGTTTCGACCATACTTGTTTTATAACTAGAGTTCTTAACAGAGTCTGCATTATTATAGTTATAAAATATTTAATTTCATAATATATTATTATTAATTTAACTCCTATATCGATCTAAGAATAAAGTATTAACTTTGTATTAAGTATTAACCCCTTCCTTGCTATTATTTAATATTTGAGCATAATTTATTCCCAATCGCTACTAAGGAAGTTCTTTAAAATATAAAAAATGTATGGACGAAGTTTTCTTAGCAGATTTATGGCAAAAGGGGAACCATAAGTTTGTGAACATTGTGGAACTCTAACGTTTAGGAACAAAGTATTTCTTAGGAATCTTTTCTTTCTATTAAATGATTTCTTATTTTTCAAGAAAAAATTTTCGTTTTTCAGCCACAAATTATACATAAATTTTAGTTTTAAAAAAATATTTCCCAATAGGGCATGTGCAAATTTTTGGAAATGTTAACATTCATTTATATTTTAGATTTTCGTATGTCATACCTAAAATATTATTTCGCATTTCAACCATCAACTGATAGAGTATTTAATCCTTTTAAGTAAAGAACTTCTGAAATATCATTATCATCATCATCGCTTTTAATCCATATTCAAAATTTTCAAAATAAATAAATAATAAATAAAAGTTGCCAAAACAGGTAAAATCATTGAACGGCAATTTACGTATTGTAACGTCTTTAACTTTTATTTATATTAAACGGGTTCGTTTAGATTAGTGTTTCAGAATATACAACAAAAAAATTATTTTATTATATAAACGTTTATTTATTTCACACAACACAATTATGTATTTATTCACAACAATCATTTAACTCATTATTGAACTTGTAACTAATTATTGATTGTTTTTAACTAACTCATTCACCAACTATAACCGATTGCCCTCCACCTGCGGTCAACTTTTTTCCTAGTAACTCACACATGCTACAGAGTGATCATCCAAATTGTTCCATCTCAACCCTAATTTGTATTGTCTACCCTTTTTTTCTTTAATCAAAAATCCTCAAAGAAACCTCTAAGACCTTTTTAATCTCATAGTGCTTGACCACTCCCCCTTTATTTATTTTCATGATCCAGTAAACACACTGCCGAACACTAAATGCAAATACTTTGCACACCCAATTTAAATCATAGGCATTTAACAATACATATACATTAAATATGGCATGGAAATAAATCTGTTTAAAATGCTCATGTCAATCTATTTTTTTAAACAATTTGTGGGTACCTAATCTATGGTGTTTACGTGATCTAAAGAAGCTATATTAATAAGTTCTAAGTTGTATGTGCTTTGCTTTTACAAAAGTAAGTATTTCTTGAGTCATAATTCATAATTCTGATAGCTTTTTGTTTAAGAATTTTCATTTTTCACTTTCTTAGTATCTTCTACAATATTATAATATATATGTAAAAAAATATAATAATAAATTTATTTTTCTTATTTTATGTACGTGATTCATGACATTTATACATATTTCATTTATTTTAAAAACAGTTAATTAAAAGTTTCAAACAAAATTTCCAAATTAACAATGCAATTGAGTTTTCATATACAAATTAATTAATTAAAATTAAAAAAAAAACGTATTTACTAAAGTAATAAATATATCTACATCTTTTAACGCTGATGCGCGTAATCATATATTATTTATGAAATCATAGTGTGAACTTTTTTAATTTATGTATCGGCGCATTATTTAACTTAAAAGAATAATTAACACGGTTTAATATTAAAGTTGTATCCTGGTTCTTTTTAAACTAGAGTTTGGAAAACTATTATTTCATTTAAATAATTATTCGGCAATAACCACAGTAAAATTTATTATAAAATGGAAATTATAATTTTAGATTTTTTTTTTGTTGAATTCATTGGATATTTATTTGTTTTTTTTCGTTGGAAATACCTATACACATTGTTAAAGTTTATAAATAGTAAAAATCAATAAATTCAGTCTCATAATGAATTAAATCACAAGTTTTTTAAAAATTTATTAGTAAATGTTTTTTTCAAAAGCTCATTAAATATAAGGACCCAAATATAACAATTCATTTCCATTTTGAGATAGAACTACATCTATCAGAGATGCACTTGTTATTGTAAACTTGTATCATGATACAATTTATCAACACTGGGATTGGTAAATGTCGCTTGTCGCTACGCGATCTGGGGGTCAAAAATATAACTACTCCAACTGTGTTCATTTCATTATCGCATTTCATTATTCAAACTTTTTTTATCAGTTAATAATATTTTCGAATTTATAGCATTTTTTCCAAAGTGTATTCTATTTTCATTAAAATCAGTATTGTTTAATACTATGTTGCACTACTTTTGTACAGAATAAAAAAATATTTAATATTTTTAATAAAAGAATATAACTTTTTACAAAATATGTTGTAGTTTTATCGTGTCGCTGTGTACTTTAGAGAAATACACCCAATTATTAATATTATCAGCTAAATGATAAAATTAATTAGCGGTGAAACTTGAAGTTGCTAAAAATTGGTAAACTCATATTTACTATTCCAATTATTATTATCAGCATGTGAAACTAAACCACTTGCCATTTTTAGTTCCAAAACTTTGAATATTTTCAATCGTTGATTGGATTTCTTCTTTAAATGACGGTTGAACAAGTTTGACGTCTCCTTCTTACATAATTTATTTACTTTTTTATAATTATTTAAAATGATAAAACTGATAAAATATAAAAAATAATTAGAAGTAGGTATATGTTTAAGTTATATGTTATGTTTGGGTAATTACCAGCTGCCATCGTATCACTAGTGTGTATTGTGACCACTAGTAGGCGCAATGGTTAAATGATACAACTTAGGTACAACTCAAACAAAATAAGTGAAATTTGGGTATTTACCATAGTTTGAAATAGATAAAATTTGGAACGAACTTTAACTATCCAGATGTAAAACGAAACAAAGCACCATTTAAGTTTATATATGAAGTTCCGACTTAAGTAAGATATTGTAGATGTTGTTTCAACAAATTATCCAAACACCTACACTTGGAAAGTTTGATATTGATTTATCGTTTACGAATCATCTACCTAATCCTCTGACAATTGTTTGTTATTTTTCACATCACAATTTGACTTCTTCGTAACATTTATTTATTTAAAATGCTTTAAAACATTGCAACGAAACAAATAACAAAAATCGTTTCAAAAATTTTTTTACATAAGTACTTTAATTCTACGCCTCCAAAACTGTAACGAATGTCACCAAAAGAGTCAATCGTGTGTTTCTTTTTCTTGCTTATTTTAGGTGAATTGTATTACTTTTGTTTGTATATTGAAAGTTTTACTACAAAGTACCTATCTTTAATTAAATTTCATATAACATATAAATTGATTTTAGATACAATAAAAATGGATCCAGACGAGTATAGCTTCAAGTTAATAACTTACTATTCTCAGAAAAACGAAGTTTGATTTCCCTAAGCATGATTAAAATAACTTCTTTCAGAGAAATTTTTTTTCTTCGATCAATTTAAAATAAGAATATTTAATGTAATGCATTGTTATAAAACATTAATTTTCAACTGAAGAACTTTTCTAGCTTAGATATAATGAATTATGACTTGTATTTAAAAAGGAAAAGTTATTTTTAATTAATATTTGTACATTAACAATTTTAAAATTCTTTGATGTAATCTGATTACTAGCAAATGCTGTAGATTGTTTATTTACTTCATTACTACATGGAGCTATTATTTCTTGACAAGCTTGTTTTAATTTAAAAAAATACATAGTTGTAAGAAGACGTGTAAATCTTATTTCACACCAAGAACGACCGCATTAGTCAAATTAGGCGAGTCTAGTTTAGTCATTTATTGTTCACCAAGCATCAAATACTTATTGCCTATTTCGTAGCATATTATATACTTGATAAGGTTATTATTAACTCCAAAGTAGTTAAAAACCCTGATAGTTATAAAGTGGCGGTAAATAAGAGTAACAAAAAAGAATATTATATAGCTATCGGGACAATACTTAACTGTAGACTTGACTCAACTGATTTTACTGATCTAGAGGCTCTTGGTGTAAAATGAAGTTTAGGTGATCTTTTCTTCCAACGAAAATTAGTAATAAATTATTATTATTATTATTATCCAACCGCTTATGATCCCCCCCCCCAAATCTCCTGAATATCAACCTTACCCACAAGCAGAGCTCTCAAAGATACTTTAGGAAAATAACTAGACAGTAGATAAGTCACTCTTTTAATAAGTATCCGAAGTTACTTTGGGTACCTAGTTAATCTTGGGAAAAGGAACTGGAATAGTTATCTTAAGATACCTTTTAGTTACTCTGTGTATTATGTATGTACTAAGTTTCGTAATCTATTAAGTAAAGTTAATAGATAATCAGATAATGTATTTCTCATCTTTATTAATTTAGAAAAAAGAAATATATGTATGTTTAAAACCCTGCAAAACACAGCACACTTAAGAAAATGATAGAATCGATTGGGAAATCACAAAAAAAATCGGGTTGCACTAAGAGTTATTGAAACATTAATTTTATATATAATAGATTCGTGTAAAAATATATTTTGAGCTTTCTTAACTATTCGACATAATGGTAATCAAAACTTTCTGTTATGCACGAAGAACTGTTTGAAGAAATGATTTCCTTAAATAAAATCAATAATTTCATTGTAGTATCAAATATAACATTTTTACAGAAAACAAAAAAATTATAAATTTATTTTTTTCTGTTATAATTTCCTTAAGATTAATTTACTCTGATCCATGCAAGTAGAAGATCCTTTTCGTTTGGAAAGATTTAAACAAAAATTTTCAGTTATGTCACTTTTTTTGTCTAATAATAAATCTTATGGCAGTAATTGTGTTACTTTGGAAGTAAATAACTTTGCATTTTTATTAAGCACCCAATTAATTAAGATTAACAAATCAGAATGATTGAAATACTCAGATGTTTAAAATTCATGAGTATTAGGTGGACCGGAAAATAATGCCATTTTTGAACCTAAAATTAATTAAAACACAAAATTTTGGAACAGTTTTTAATTTTGAATGAATGATATATATCCCTCGAAATTTTCAATTTTTTGACATTTAGTATGCAAAATTTGAACTCCAAATTAGTAAAAATCAATTGATGACTGAGGAAAATATCTGAAAATTACATTTTAAACATCATTTAAGTTTTATTTTTTTTATTTCTTAGAAAATGTAGTAACAATTGAAATAAATAGAAATCCGATGGAACAATTTTGTACGATTATGGTAGGTAAGGTAATATCACCCCTCTCCTAGTTATTAGCATCACACTCCTAATTTATTAATATTTTTCAGGGGTTTTCTTCTGCAGAGAAATCTTGCATAACCGTATTGTAGAATAAAGTTTTCTCTGTTGACACTTCTTGGGCACTTTTGGGTACTTAGTTGGTCAATCAAGTTTTATTAACAATATTTGACAGCTCTTCGACAGTACTTCTAATATGGATTTGGTACCACTTCCTCTCTTAACATCTTAATGTTAATTTTTTGTCATTCTTGGTTGGTATGAGTCGGAGAATTCAAAGTTATCGGATTTGAACTTAAAAAAAATGATATTAGTGAACATCTTGTACATTTGGATAAACATTAATTTTTTTTGGTTGCAACTTGACGTTACTACCCTGTGAAACTCGAAGAGCTTTCAATACCGAGTTTGTATTCCTTCAAATTTGTCTTACAATATAAATATAAATTTAATAATAATGCATATACTTTAGTCTTTTACGAGTTAATAAGTTACTGTAATCATAAAATGTCTTTAGTACGACTTTGAAATAATTTATAAGTCAATAAATAGAAATTGAATGTCTATAGATTCAGAAACGACATTACTATTCGGTTCCCTAATATAAATACGTAAATACGTAGGTAGATCCATAGTATACCTAATTGTTTGATGAAACATAAGGTATTACATCAAAATAATTTCTAAAAATACACTTCATAAAAGACAATTTTCATATACAATAAAAATTGAAATCGTTAAAAAATCGAATTAGTTATAAAACGATAATGAATGTTTAAGAAAATGTTATGGAATTTAGTTCAAAAACTCAATTTTATATTTGAGCATACTGAATCTTTACATAAATAATTACATTCCTAATTGGCACTTCGCCTCGACCTTCAATAATCAAAAAAAAAAATCAATACATTCACTCGAAATGATATAATAATTTATTTTTATGTTTTTATATAAGCAAGATGAGTAAATTTAGCATTGGCGCTCCTTGCAAAAACTGACGTAAAAATTATTTCAATGTTTATCATTTCGTGCTCTTTTTAATTTTTTTGTTTGTATGTGCGGTACCACGAAATTTCTGTTTCCCATAATTCAATATGTAATTATATATAATCTTCTTCGGAAAACATATTCAGTAGAATTAAACGAGATTTAGTAATTAGATAGAGAATGTATAATGAATTTAGCCCAACCAATTTTACAGACAATTTTAATTGAGCAATTATATAACTTATCTGTGGAATGATGCAGATTAAGATTTTAATACAACGTTTCTATCATGAAAAAGTTTAGAAATAACTTAGGCGTTTTAATATAGTATGAAAAATTGTTTAATACCTTTTTCTATTCAAATAGGTAGAGACCACAAAATGTAATCTTTTATTTTCGTGTAATATTGATAAATAGCAATTAATAATTTCCTTATTGATCATGTTTTGATTACAAAACAAAAACTCCTTCCTTCAGTAAACATATTATAACTTAATTTAAATTAATTTATTTTATAAAAATATATCACATAACTTTGATTAACTTCAAAACGCCAATATAATAATTAAAACAAAATTGTTTTATACAAGTCACTGCTCCTTTTACGGGGAAAAAATCTAACCTTCCACTAGTTCTTATAAGTTCATTAACCTTTCCGACACGGAGGGTTGAAAAATTTCAAATGGTCCGAAGCGGGGTATCCGACATACCCCAGACCAAATCCAGTGCTTCTCAAACAAAGTGAAATAGGTTTTTAAATGAAAATTTTTTTTGAGTATTACAAATATTTTAATTTTTTCAAAAAAATTCTAAAGTACATAATATGTGCATATTTTTTTAAATGGTAATCAAAATTTAAAAAAAATAATATAATCACAACTTAAAAACCATAAAAAATAAAAATTATTTACAAAAGAACTTAGGTATAAAAGAAATAGTTCATATAGTTTATATAGCTAAAATATTACAAAAACTAATTTACTAACTATGGAATATAATAAAACTATATATTTAGATTTTTTAGATATATTTAGATTACTATAATACATTTTTACAGACTATAAATTAGTGTTTACAATTTGGACAAGAAATTGTTTTAATTTGATAGCGGTGAATAAGTTACATCATATTATTAATAAGTCACATCGAATTTTAAATTTTCTGTCTTCACTTCTTGGGCAAAAACTACAACTCGTAGTTTTTGGTATATCCTGCTGGTCTTGCTCTACTGCCAGTTGAAGGTTCTTCGTTGGAGTGCTATTTCCATTATTGATAACTTGGTCAAATAACTCAAAGCCGAGTTGAATGTGCTTGTGGTAATTTACATTGTTGTTTTTCCGTTTTAAAACATTTTCTTTTAGCAATTCCGTAGCCAATTCTCGAAGAAATGCTTGTCTTCGGCTACGGTCTTCTTTTCGCCAATCTGGGTTATTCTGTACCCAAATAATGTAAGCATTTAATGCAGCCATATCTATTATTTCCATGACTATTCTGAACGGCCACCTTCTAGTAGTCCTAACAAGACTATACTGTTGGGTTATTTTGTCTCCAGTATCGACAGCTCCTTTGGTTTTATTATAATGAATAATAATATTTGGCCTTTTTCGCGGACCATCTTCTACTTCAATATTTTTGACTTCTGTGGATAATAGTCACCGCTTGATTTTTGATTGATAAATATTTCTCTTTTGTTTCTCCTGATTGTTCCGGTGAGAGTCACATCATTTAAAAAAAAATTGTTCGCTAAAGGAATTGATGTAAAGAAATTTAGAAACACTGGTTTAGAAATAAGCAGGTAAGATCGATAAGATGTTGCACGTTCAAGAATGAATACACAACTAAACGTTTGAGAAAGAAAACAATGCATTTTACAATTATCACTTTCGGTTTACACTTTGCAATTTGCATTTTGAGAATTATGAGGTAATCACAGAAGAAATATCAATAAAACTGTCTCTCTTCTTTGTGCCGTAGTAGAGTGAAACATATAATCATTAAAATAATTTTTAGAAAGTTGAAGATTTTAAAGTGATCCATGGGGTGCCTGGGGTACGTAATAACCCCGCTTCGGACCGGGAAGGTTAAAGGAATTATTTAAAGTATTGTTGCTATTTTTAAAGTATTGTCGCTATTTTGACGCCTATTTTCTGAGATTCATATTTTATCAGATAAAACGAGAACGATTGTGAAACACCCATTAAAATGAGGGTATTTTTGCTTCTTAATATGGATAATGACTATGATTCAATAAATAACAATAAACTTCTAAAACTAATTAATTAAAAATATATAAAATTTGATAATTTAATTGTATAATAACCATTATTATAATATATTTTAACAATATAACTTAAATATTTTACAATTATAATATAAAATAAATGTACAGTTCTATTTTAATATATTTAAAATTACTTTTCTAGAAATCGATAAGGGATTTCAGAAATTATGTAGATCAAATGATCAAAACAATTTGGTTACTCCTGTCTTAAGAAATTGCAGTCACACCAACACCAACAGTAAAACCTGTCTAATATACCATACTTTTCCTATTAAGTCCCCAAAAATAAAAAGATATAGAATTTGTAAAAAAATGAATTTAATTTTGGAAAGAGGAAATTTAAATTGTAATAGTAATTCATTAATTTGTAAAAAAAGAAAATTAAATTTGAAAAATCTACTAAAAATAGTCCCACGGTTGACTTTTGCAAGCACTTATCAATAAGGGAATGGAAAACAGGAAATTTAATTTGAGACAATGTTTTTCATATTAAATATTAAATATTGTTTTTCATATTAATGTTTCCATATTTCTCAAGATGACAGTAACTGATATAAGATATATTACAAGAATATTACAAGAAATCAAACATCAATTCTAAAATATAAACTTTAAATAACTTCTTAAAAGAAAATATAAAAGCTACAACTAACACGCGCTAGTGACAATAATTTTATATTCTTTTTAAAAAATCAATATAAAATGGAGAAGTATCAAAATTTTAAAATAACAAAAATATGCAGTTATAACTTGATTTTTACTTGCGACGTTTCGACCACTTTATTGAGCCTTCCTCAGGCGTTCATAAACAATCGCTTTAACTTTGTCAACAATAATCCTTGTCAAGTTCATTTTTATAGATACGCTACAGTTGATAAAAGTAATAATAAAGACTTCCAGGATACATACAAGTTCAATAAAAAATAATTAAAATTAGTTAAAAATGATATTCTTTAAACCTAACCGTTCAGCATTGAGCGATTAGGTTGATGCTGGACGGTTATCAGTAAGTATCTATAAAAATGAAACATGACTAGGATTATTGTTGACAACGTTAAAGCGATTGTTTATGAACGCCTGAGGAAGGCTCAATAAAGAGGCCGAAACAAGTTTTAACTGCTTATTTTTGATCCTAGTCGTCTGAGAATTGTATTAATCTCACCAAGGATCTGAAATTTTACCATAATAAGAAAAATATATTTATTTTCTAAAAATAATGCAGTAGAAATTCAATGACGTTATTGCACCTAAAGTACCAATTGTTTAAACAGTCGTTTCAACGAAATTAATACAAGCAGTTTGAAATATTTTGCACATACATTCAATATTCATTCAACAGTGGTTTAATTTCATTACTTACTCATAAATAAAAATTGTTTACCTAAAGTTAATTAAGCAATTAAATAAAACCACAAAAATAATAGAATAAATCATTTTACGCTTTAAGAATCTTAATTTTTGAAAATACGTGACATGAATTTTTTTACACCTTAGAATTGTTTTGTATAAAGTTACCTTAGTAAGTAATTATTAAATTAAAATTCTCACGATAGCAAATTTCATTGGAAAATTAACGTGCAACCCTTTTAGCGAACAGTAATCAAAACATACCTACTTTGCCTACTTTAATTTCAATGTTGTATTACAGATTTATTACTGATTTATTTTTATGAAATAGTTTTTAGATAATAAGTATCAGTAAAATTGTAAAACTATTCGGGGCTATTTTAATTAGATTTACGTAAATAAAATTCTTAAATTACTGTAAATTGAAATTTTTCAAAAAAAAGTTTAGTTAAAAAAAATCTCCATTTTATCCATTAGTGTACCTCTTAAATATTTAAAAGCCTGCACACTTATTTTTGAGAATGATATTAATTTTAGAAAATTAAAAGATTTTAAATTTTGTGACTTAGATCTAAAAAAAAATAATAAATCAAACATTTTTTTTTCTTTTAGATTCCTGTCTCAATAATGATTATGAATTTACCGTTGTTGTCTTATTCTTAAATGAGTTCGGAATTTCGGATCCCGTTTTTTATTAAATTTAAATCTAAAAACGTTGATGCCACAAATAAATTTAAAAAAATTAAAAGTAAAAAGTCATGATTAATTGCCCCTTAAAGACATTTCTATTTAAAAAGTCTTCCAAAAATCTCAACTTACATTTAAGTGGCTTTAAATTAAAAAGAAGGAAAGAAAAAAAAACGGAAGTGATGAAAACGTATTCAATGCTCAATTTTTAACAGTATTTAAAACAGAAATGGCTTTCAAGAAAATTAACTATGACAATATATATTTTTTTATAACATTAAGCTATTCTAAGCAAAATAATTGTGTACCTACTTGCTTAATGTAATAGACTAAACTAAGTCATTGAACTTAGATACATAAAAAATCAGTTTTGCTCAAGTGAAGCAACATAAAAAATTCTAAAAGATAATGGAGAAATAATTTTTATTCTTAAAAATATAAAAGAAAATGGCAACTTGTTTTATTACTAAATGCTCAATCAAAACCATAACGACTGTATACATATTTATTTTTTGCCAAGTATTACAATAATATGAGAATCCACGGTTGTCATAAAGATAAGCGCATAATCATTATTGTCACAAAATGTTGAAAGATGTGAATGCTTTATAAATAAAGCTGTCAAAGTGTTTTCTTTTTTGTTTCAAGTTTTAAAAGAGGGTTTAAAAAATACCACTTTAGTTGTTTTTCAGACAAATGTTTAATTTTAGCATTTCCGCTAGTCCTAAAAGCCTATATGAAAAAATCCAGTCGTGAAATGGCGTTCCTTAATCATAATTTTCAGATAAGAAATATTGATACATATAAAAAAAAATAAGAATTCAAATAGTATTTTCCAAGTAGCAAAACCTAAACGATTGGGCAACCTCGAATTAGTTCTAGGCAATCGAACTCTAGTATTATCGAAGTTAGTTCAATTTAAGGGCTTAACTCAAAAGGCAGGCTTAGATAATTCAACTACGAAATTGCATCAATTAACAGTACAAACTATTTTTATCGATTTATTAAAACTGGAACAATATTAGGGACAATTCGAAACTTACGATCGAAAACTCACATTTGAAGTTTTTGATTCGATTCGCGATATTTGTATAACTAAGTTATTGAACCACTTCTTAGTAGAATAATTTTCAATTTTGGCAGATGTAGAGGTAAATGAGTCCATAATTTATATATGAACTGTTCATTTTGCAAGTGGCTTAAGTCCACTCCAAGAATCATCCATGTAGTATTATCATTTTAACGATGAGAATATAATATATATACTAAGGAGTAAGGAATTATTGGTGCTTTTGTTCAAAGCTAAAATTAAATCAATAATTTATGACTAAACTAAACAGTTAAAAAATTAACATACTTTGTTCTAGTTACAAAAACAAAATTTACCAGATGAGCCGTCCTTGAAATGACCTTAGTTACTTTTAAAATAAACGACTCCTGTATAAAAATATACTGTTTCATTGTTCAAAATCGCAAATCTTCCAAAGTTCTACATCGATCATTTTGAAACTTTTATACAGCGTTGTATTCATATATTCGCACATTTTCATTAAATCAGAAGACTAATTAGAGTCTCGCATCAACAGGTACAGCAAACAATGCTCGAGTTGTAGGGGAAGTTTTTATCATTATTTTTGCGCTAAAATCAATATTTTTAGAGATATACCGATTTTTATAAAAACTTAACTGAAAAATGTATACTTACAAGTATGTTACATAGGTACAGCAAGGGATGTTGCGAGTTGCTAAGGGAAATATTTTTAATGCGTCCCAAACTTTTTGTACTTTATTAGACTTCATTTTATTTATGAACAACTTTTATAAAATAGACAGGCAGGGCAATACATGCCAACTAGTACTATATAAACAGAACTGTCCAAGATACTTACGAAAACTATCTAGATACTAGATAAGTTTCTTTTTTAAAAAATATTTGAAATTACTTTAAATATTAAGTTACTCTTAAAAGAAGAGACTTAAATATTTATCGTAAGTTACTTTTAAGATGTTTATATACTATGGATTTACTAAGTTTCGTAATGTATTCGGTAGTTGTTAAGTAATCAGATAATGTATTTCTTACCTTAATTAAATTACGGAAAATGGAAAGCATGATAGACTAAATCCTTGTAAATATAACACACTTAAAAAGACGATTGCAGATTATAATAAGAGGTATAAATTTAATAGAATATATAGAATAAAACAAAACTGTGTATTTTATCTTTCAAAATCTAAGATATTTCCTAAATTACAAGATAATTAAGTATTAAGTAAAGTAGTTAGGTAATCAGATAATATATTTCTTATCTTTACTAATTTAGGAAAAATGAAAAAATGTGCGTCTAATCCCTTGTAAACTTTAAAAATGATAGATGATTAATACAAAAGATATGGAATATTATAGATCAAAACGAAATAAAACTGTATATCTAATCCCTCGATATCTAAGATACTTTTTTAAGTTACAAGATACAGTTCTTTTAAAAAGTACCCAAGATACTAGTTAATTTTGCCAAAAAATAAAGGAACGAAGATACATTATCTTAGATACTTTAACGTAACTAATCTATTTTTTTCTGATTACTCTGTATATAAATAATAGCGACATCTACTAAACTACAAATGACTTAAATTCGTCAACAATTAAAGAGTTTAGGTAATAAATTTTTTACAAGAGGCCAATAATATCGTCAAGTTTTATCAATAAATTGTTCTTAATGTTTGTCTTAGATTTCAGAAAATAATGAAAAAAATTATGATAAAATCAAAAATGGATGAGTGGTTCACGAGAAAATTAGATGTATGTTTAGGTCGCGAGTTTTAACACTTTGACAAGTCAAAATAAAACCAAAATTTATGATACTTTGAAATAGATGTTACCATAAAAAAAAAAAAACGTTTCAAATAAACTTAAAATAACCGATAGAAAAACTATATTGGACTAGAACAATATCTTAAAAACATTTTGTCATTCTTTGCTCATTTTTACATAGTTTTGATGGTTTTGATGCTCTTTTTCTTCGATTTACCAACAATTTTTTAATGATTTCTTTGCGGTTTTTGGTGATTTCATCGTAATTTTATATTATTTATACTTCTCGTAAATCTTTTTTTGGTAAGTGTGAAGTTCATTTTATCCAAAAACGACGGTTACATTAATTTTTGAAACCTTCTTAATATTTTTGTTATTATAAAAACAGAAACAATACGAGAAATATATTTAAATTAAATTTTACGAAAATGTAATCAATAATAATCTATTATTTTAATTTTTTCAAGATACTGCAAAACTGCACCACTTTGAAAGAAGTTAAACCGGTACAATTTGATGTCTTCTTTTTTATTTTGTTTCTAATTCAATTTCTGAATAAATCGATCATAATGAATTTAGCAATAATGAATTTATAAATTAATCAATATTAAATCATCCATAATGAATTGATTGATTTATTCGTGAATTGAATTAAAAATAAAGTTGAGATTAAGCCGTTGTCAGATTGTACCGGACTAAAGTATACAGGTGCCAAAAATATGTTCATTGATAATAGTATCAATTTTTAAGCGGCCAATTTAAATAAGTTTGAGTTTTAACATATGAAAATATATAATAATGTAAGAAAATATTTATAATTTGAACAATATAACCCATTAATAAAATATTAATTAGCTTATTGGTTGAGAGATCAAAATAGTCGCTTAGAAATTGGTAAAAGTCGGAAAACGTTTTTTTTTAACAATGATTACTAATGGAAAATTGCTTTTGACTTACCTACCTACAATGTATTAAAAGGAAAAATGTTTATATTTCAAAATTAGAGGAAAATAGTATCTCTAGTATTTTACGTTAGTATTTTACGTATGAAGTTACAAATATGCGAGATATTCTATTTTATTTCTTGTAGTTCAGAAAATATTATTATATAAAATTATTAATTGTATATTTTAATGATATTGGAGGAAATTTTAGAAAATTTGAATAGCGCTTTTCAAATTAAAACAGTTTTGAAAAATAGACGTATTTTCTATGGTAAACATGGATTGTGGTGTATATTTTCTTTGTTTCAGAAAAGAGCGGCTTTGTACGAAACATGTTTAAAAAATATTTTTATTTGGTGGATTTTTTTTGTGTGAACATGTATGAACTCACACACATACTTAATTACAGAGAGAGGTCATTTTGGAAAGTCAAATCATGGACCACGTGAAGTTCTAAAACACAAAAAGGTCATGAAGAAACAGAACGTACAATTTTTAAGTAGTTTTCTCACGTTTCAACTGAATCATTTATTCGAATTCTTGTACTTTTTAAATAATTCTTAAAATGGTCATTGCGGATTATTAGTCATTACATAAATGCTCTTCAATGGGCATAAAGAAAAAGAGGTTTAGTTACGAAATTGTAGGTACTTACCTATAAAAATCATTTTCTGTAATCATATCGCGTATGCTGTCTTCAGGATCAACGAAATCGTAGGATATTTCATGCTTGGAAGGTTTTTTTAGCGGCTTCAATACGACACTGTTGGTGTCCCTATCGAGAAAATCGCCTTCGGGTTCACTATCACTTAGAACAATGTCAGCTATGTCCTGAGGGTAAATTTGATGCATCTCAGGCGATGATGTTAGGGCACATTCTGATGATGACACTTGTAGCACTAAATCATCACTCTTGCTATGCTTCAATTCTGCATTCAATTGCTCACTGGGCCTACACAACCTGGAGACGGAAGTCGTCGACCCGGATCGACATCCATCCAGTAAACTACTTCGAGGAAAAGTATCCCCACGACTTCGAGCCGTTCGCGCCAGTAGCAAATCAGTCATTGTAGACAAATAAAATTTTTACACTAAAAACATAATTGTAATTCAATAACAATTTTTTTCCTGTTAATAAGTACGTATTATTATTATTCAATTGGCCTTGTCTGTAAACTCCATAACACGTTTTCTACTATAGCACCACAAGAACAATCACTTCATTCAATAATAAAAATACATAATATGGAAATTAAATACAAAAAACTAATGAAACTCAATACGTTTATTAATTATTAAAAATTCTTTTTTGTAATAGACCATTCCGTTCTCACATATCACTCTGCTACCTGCTGTCAATCTGACAATTTTGTTCAACACAGGAATTTACCGAAACACCTTTCTGCGTAAGCTCCGCGTTATCGATCTCTGTCATCAAGAGAAGCTAAACAAAGAGCTCGAAACATTAGTAGGTCTGATCTTTATTTTTTGTTGAACGTTCATGTAACAGTGACCGCGCATAGTAATGGAATTGGTCCAAAAAGAAAGAAAACTGAAAAATGACAACCTCAATAATACAGGCGAATAGGTATAAAATAAGTTTACCTGAATTTGTATTAAACTACGGTTCATCTTGAATTGAATAATTTTTTGAAACATCTGAAATTTATAAAGGCTTAAAAAGGCTTAGTATAGTTATTAAATTAATTACTTGCATTTAAAATTATAATTTCTTATATTGATAAGTTAGCAACAATTAGTTCAACAGAAGGCAACAATGATAAAATAAACTTTTTAAGATTTTAATCAAATTACCTTGTATAAAGATAAATTTGAAAATATTTCAATTTTTTTTTCGTTTTGAACAAATAAAATAAAAGAGACAAGATATAAATTAAATAATTATTCATTTCAAACCACAAATTCCATATATCCATTAATAATGGAAGGCAGCGCCATCTATCCAACAGGTAGACCAAGTTAAAAAAAATGCAAATATGGTTCATTACTTTGGAAGTTTTCTAAAATCTTTTTGAAAATTAATCTGAGTTTGTGAAGCAATGGCTTTGAGGCTATGGAAATTATTTTCTTGTGAAAATGTGATTAAGGGTCAACAAATAAATGTCCGATACGGTCATCATGTCAGAGGAAAACCTCCAGGTGTTGCCAGAAGCTTAGAACAACGTCTGAAAGGTATTATCTACTTATAATACCTAATTTATATCTTATTTCTAGGTTATAATTCTTTTCAGAAACGAACACTGAAGATCCTAGTTTAAATTACCGAGTTAATATTGGATTTCCAGAATTAAAACCACCAAGATCTAAGCAGGTTGCAGAGCGATTAGCACATCTTAAGCAAGTGAAAAGAAACCCTGAATTGGAAAAAGCGACCCGGGCGTGTGAACGTAAGAAGTAACAATTTACATAGCTAGGATTACCTACGGCCCTACGATATCGTAGATACTACTTTAAAAAGTTATTAATTTTTACGAGGAAACAGGTTTAATGTAGCTTATAATTATAAACATATTCTTATCATACAAATAATTCTTTCTTACTGAAGACAAAAATGTATATGGCAAAACTACGGTTCTTCCGGTGCCACGATTTGAGGACGGAGCCTTTAAATCTCGACTAAGTACAAAGAAAAGAAAAAATATTTTTTTTCGATATCTTGCTTAGTTTACGAGGTATCAATACTTAATTATATTTTTACGTTTTAAATGAATTTCTCTTGTAAAACTTACAATCACAATTCCACTTATATTTTTTGTGCTAATAAACTATACATAAAAGGTCCAGGGATGAAGCCTGTTGAAAGTCCCTTTTAGCAATATTAATATCAGACAACGTTGCATTCTCTACTTTTTTTTAAATTTAATTCGCCAAAAAATCGGGTCAAAATTAAATAAACATTTCAAATGTTTCCATTTGAGATTGGAGAGTCTGGCTCCCCAACCTCCTGCAGGGCTTCACATCTGAATCCCTTATGTATAGTTTTTTAGCACTAAAAAAATTGTTGAAGCCGCGGTTTTAGGGATCTACTTTATTTTTTTGAACATCTAGAAAATCTATAGAAATCCGTCAATAGAAGTGAAAAAAAATTTCCGAACCATTTTTTAAGTATCGTATACTCGTAAACTAAGCGATATATCGAAAAAATAATTGTTTCTTTTCGTTTTATTTATCTTTTATTTGTCTTCAGATCGTGACGCCGGAAGAATCGTAGATCCCCATCTTTATGATTAAAACGTTTTAAACATGTGAAATAATTTTCATTTTCTTAATAGATTTTGTTAAACTTGTTTTAAAATGGTCTTAAGGATCTTAGACTTATAATTTTAACGGGCTAGAGTAGTTTTTATGTAATAAAAACAGAAAAAAGAAAAAAAATGTTAAGTGATTAGAACTTTCCAAACAACATACAAGAATACAGATGCATTTTTTTTAAGAAACTTGATGAATTTTACTTTAAAATGAACTTGAAACTTTTAACCCCAACGAAATAAAAAACTTTTCTAGACTTACGTACTTTCTACTCCCGTTTGTCGCAATTTATCGATATAAGGAACATATTTTTTGGCGTTTTTTACGGGAGTTGATTTGAAATATCAACTTCAAAGCGTTATTTTAAGAAAATCACTCTTTTACTCTAAGACCAAACGTTGTAGGATCATTTTGAATCAAGTTATATATAAAAAACTTACTTTAATGACGACCGGCGTGTCTTAAATCTTATATTTATAATTATAAAATACAATAACACACTAAAGTACAAAGGATTATAATTTTCCGGACACAGAGAATTCAAAAAAAAATCTTACTCACAGTACAAATATTTCCATTAAATGGTCCACTTATAAAGAAGAATTGAAATCAATTATTTGAAACTACACTGTATTGTCAAATTTCACATACGTATGCACTGATGTCTATGAAGATTTTGAATGGCAAGAAAACTTTACCTGGATTACAGAAAGATAGCAAACTACAGGAGGCAATCTCATTTTATACTCTTTTCTCTAGAAAACCAAAAAATAATTGCATAATGTGATCTTCAAACAATAAGATCTAAGCCTTAAGACTTAAAGATTATTTTTCTTTTTGTAGATTTGATAAATTTAGAAGATGTGAATTCGGAGTGGTTAAAAACAAGTGGTCAATATCATATAAAGACGATCGCTGATCACTATGGAATATATGAACATCTGTTTGGAGATGCATATTTTATCCCAAGAGTCAATTTAAACATAGCATTTAATGTATCAAACGACGCAAACATCCCTGTATATTATGGAAATGTAATTGAACCTCGACATGCACAGCAAAAGCCGACCGTTTCATTTAAAAGTGATCCTAATGACCTATGGACTTTAGTCTTAACTAATCCCGATGGTCATTTCACAAAACAAGAATCCGAATATGTACATTGGTTTGTGTAAGTGGGACTAAAATAAAGGCTAATTATTAACAAAATAAATAAATGTGGATACCTTTTTTTGGGTTTCAGTGGAAATATACCTGGAGGAATTATCGAGAAAGGAGAAACAATAGTAGAATATTTGCAGCCATTTCCACCGAAAGGAATCGGTTATCAGCGATTAATATTCATGTTATACAAACAAAATAAAAAAATAGATTATAACCAGTTAAAAAGAACAGGACCTTGGTTAGACAATTATTATGTGATTTTTTTGCTACAATATTGACTGATATCTTTCAAATATTTCAGTCTGGAACTTGAGCAGCGTACATTTTCTACTTATGATTTTTATAAGGAACAGCAAGATTTTATAACTCCAGCCGGTCTTGCTTTTTTCCAATCAGAATGGGATTCATCGTTAACTGATTTTTTCCATAATGTATTAGGTAATTATTTTTTTATTTTGTTTTATATATTACCATTTATAAATTGTATTTTTTATTTATTTTAGAAATGCGAGAACCAGTTTTTGAATACGATTTTCCACCACCTTACATTAGACCGCAGACCTGGTTTCCTTTGCGACAACCATTTAATTTATACATGGATAAATATCGAGATCCGAAAAAAGTTTCTGAAGAGTATTTAATACAAAAATTGAAAAAAACACATCCTTTCAAAGGTCCACAGCCAGAACTGCCATATCCTAATGCGGAACCTATCCCCAAACATATTCCATCATGGTTGAGAACGGAAATACAAAAAAATAGATTGAAAATGGGAAGAATAAATGATGTTTGATAAAAAATTGTATATTAAAAATTTGTATTTAATAAAAAAATAGTTATTTAACTATGTTACTTATTTTTTTTTGTTATATAAATTCTTGTATTACTACAAGTGATGTATAATTTGTTTAAACCTGAAAAATGTTATTTTACATAATAACTTATAATGGCTAGCGAATATACTCTTACCATATGTTGACTCATAGTCGTCATAGTCATTACCATATTATTAGATCCAATTTTTAAAAACTAATATATATTTAATCAAATATATATATTTTGTCTAATATATTTAAAAAATAAATTATTTGATGATATTTTAAATACAGTTAAGTATAGTAGTTTGCCTATAACAAAACTTCAAAACTTAGTCGTTTTCATAATATATCTCGCTTAAAATTCAGGATTTTTACTTTTGAAATGTAAAATGCAGTATCCTGACTGAAATACTTAAAATATAATTTTTGAAATTTTATTATTATTACTTTTTTCATGTTTTCTTTATTAAATCTACTTCCTAGCGATGTAGTAATTTACAACCATAATGTTTTTTGTAACAACCCTGTTAAAAAAAGAATTTAAATGTTCAGAAAACCCATTAAAAGTTATTAAAGGCATATAAAATGTAATGATTTCAAGATGCCTTTTTTAACAGGGAATACAACAAATACAAAGTGGTAGAAACATCGGGTGCAGCTCCAATTTAAATTTTGTAATCACCATTAATGGATAATTACTTAAAAAATGTGCGTCATGAAATAATTTTTCGGTTTAGTTAAGCTAAATGTAATCAACGGCTCATGTGTACTTTAGCACACCCACAACCTAGCAATGTTGCATTTTCGACTTTGTTTTTAATTTAATTCGCGATATTTTCGATATATTCGCTAATTCAATTTTAATATGGTATAATTCTCTCTTTTGTGGCTAAATTTTCATTATGGGCCGATTTAATCGCGAATTAAATTAAAAATAAAGTCGAAAATACAACATTGCCAGATTGTGGGTGTGCTAAAGTAAACATGAGCCTAATCAACATTACTTTTCCAAAATTTTACAATGTTTTATTTGGCCTATGAACTAAAGCCCACTTGGTCCATATTTAAATTCCGCACTGCTATTGCCGGCTACTCTACTAGGATAACACTTATAATGTTGAATACGCATTTTATTTTTAAGCCCAAAGAAATCATAATTACTTGTTGAATCAAAATGTAATAAAATGTTTATTGTTTGCAACATATTTTTTGTTTTGTCAATGATAAGCATCAGTATTGGAATTCAGTATATTCGAGAACAATTTTCCTTGAAACTAATTTCGAGATGACTCATATAATTAATATAATTAATACATTACATAATATAAAAAAAGAACTTAATCAATAGGAACAAAATAATCACATAAAAGTTAAAAGTTTGTTATAGCGTGAATTTTTTAAACTATCATTTTAAGAATTAATACTACGCTAATTACCAATGATAAAATCTTTCGGCAAATATTTGCTGAAAAATTAAGAAAAAACCTTATAAATTTGAAATTAGTTGAGAAATCTGACATACTTAACGTTATAAATAAAAATAAATATAAAGTAAACCTCAACAAAAAATCGTTCTTAAGGTTTTTTCAAATTTATTAAAAAATTCTCAAATATTAAAAACGTTAAAAAATAAATCCTCAAGTTAGAAGAAGATATGTAGAATTTATTTTGTTATGCTTCGTTAAAAAAGTTATAATAACTTAGTTTATGTATTTATAAATTGTGTAGGGTTTGTTATTGATAAAACTTCGAAAGACAACATAAATAACGCTAGGCAATTCCTAGTAAACATGTAAGTTAAAATTATGTAAAATCCATGTTGTCCATGTTGTACAAAACGTTTGATGTTTGATGTACGAAACGTTTGATGACGGCTACCGTCTAACAAGAACACTTGTAAATAATCAAAAATTTTAATGTCCCACTTTTCAAATTTTGTTAATTCAATATTGTTACTTCGTTATTTAATTTTTATATTTTGATCAAATGTATGTGAAAAAGTTGACAAAACTAATAAATAAATGGAAAATTCAGAAAATAGTTATTAATCAATTTATGTTGTACCCAATCGAAAAATAGACCTTAATGACTTCAAATAAAGATAGTTTGCAAGATATAAATTTATATTATGTAAGATTATATATTTCATCACCAAAATTTCAGTATTTTTTTTTTCAATTAAACAATATTGAGTTCAGTTCAATCATATACTTGTTTTTTTCAACTTAGAAGAAATGGCGATGGATTGCTGGTAAGACGATGTGGTGAGGTAAGATCTCAAGAACTAATAGAGTTCTCATAAATCTACTAATAATGTCTTGTAGTTTTACCTCTAACAGTAGGCTAACAGCGAAAATCTGAGCGGAACACATTACATTGCTTGGAGTAAAAAAAAACACTTTTAAAAAATTATTTGATGTTATTTTTTAGAGTGTAATTCGAATGTGATTGTTAAAATACGTAGAGTTTGATGCAGGTGCATTAAACTTAATGTAAGCCTCAATTTATAAACTGAAATGATTAATTTATGATCTTAAAAAGAGAAAAATATAGCTTAGTTGGAGTAAAATGGGGTCTAGTTTAATATTTAAAAATTGGACGTTCACTAACAAGCCCATGAAACCGGAGCCGAAAATTTTTGAGGTATTGGAGTCGGAGCAAATTTATTATTTTTTATTATAGCTATTAAAATACAGTATAATGAATATTTGAGAAATATATTTTTTTTTTGAAACCTAATTCATTTATGAAAATTTCAATCCTATGAAGTTGTAATGAAATTGGCGTTTAATGGTAGAAATGGAGCGATTTAGGTAGGCACATTGCAGATGCTCTGGTGTTGATGATGGCGTTGTAGTTGCAATTCATAGTTGTACTTTAAATAATGAAATCTATCTGGCCTAAAGGAGAATCCTATCTTACTTCAAGGATGGAGTCAAATCTTTTTTCTTTGCTTCATTATTCAAAATATATTTTTAGTTTTGTTACATTTTTTATTATATAATCATTTATTATATTTAATACATAATATATTTTTTATAATATATTTATTTACCTTTTTTATCGACTTAAGTCTAAAGGCCCTCGCTTTAATTCCCCATTCCCCTATTATTTTTACATTAATTATTTATCTTGGAAGTTGAATACTTATCCTATAGGCATATCTAAAAACAAATGGGAAAATTAAGAGTATTGAATGGGGTATTAATTTTACCATTTATTAGATTTATAAAATAATAATTTATTAAAACACTAAATTTATAAACTATTAGTTGTATTAATTTTATAACATTGCATTATTAAGTTCATATAGAATATGATATTGAAACAATTGTAATTATATAATTTTACATAAATATGTACAGTATTTTACTTTACACAAGCTACAAAATAGTAAATCAATTATTTCTAATTATGAAACTAAAATATATTTGTAGCCATGAATAATAAGTGCATCATGAATAAATAATAAGTTCACAATTCAAAAAAACATTACATTTACAAATTGTTTAAATGTTTTAACATTATATGTTATTTGTTCAATTTTAAATTAAAATAAAAAATATTTTTACAATATTGTGTTTATATGCAATAGTTAAGGAAATTGATGATCACTGTGTGCAGGATAAAAATCTAGATTATGTAAAATATCGTTATAATAGTTTTAATGGTGATGTTGCATGTCTACATTTCTCCTTGCATACAATGTAATGTTGAATCTTGAGATAACTCATCAATGGATGAATCTGCAAAAAATATAAATATGAATTATTTCTTTATAATCATAAAATTGTCTTTTGTATCAATGATATAAATCAAATGGTAGTCGCACCTACTAATTACAAAAAGAAATATTGATGATTTTTACATTATTTGAATTGGAAAATGCAATATAATGAGAAATCAAATAGAGTTAGATAAGATTAGATCATAATTATAATTTTCGGAAATATCTATAGGAAGGTGGAAAAATATTCTATAATTAACACAATGCATTTGAGAAGTAAGGGTAGGGGTGGATGCAATAAAAATAATAAGGGGAAGTACATAATTTAGATGGGAAGAGGTGTTTAGTCCTTAATGTATTTATTTACCATGTTGAGAGACTAGTGAAGAAGATTTGGAACATTCTTGATGCGATTGAAAGGAATACGTTAATTGTAGATTGATGTGGCGGCCAAAAGAACAATTTTCTATTTCTCGAACATTGTTTACTGCAAAGTTAAAAAACGATTCTTTAAATATTAAATATTGGACATATGTACAATATATATGAGATGTTTAATTTTGTAAAAAGTAGGAAGCGACGGTTATTTATAAAATGATGATAGTTTTTATAGGGACGTGCGTAAACTTATAAATTGAGGTGTATAAATCGCCGATAAATATTTCAGCCGGCTATTATCGCTGAATAAAGGATTCGCACGTAAGGAAAATGTTCAATTATAGCAATTTTTGTTTTGTATGCTTCGTAGAATGAATTTTATATATTGATCACCACGAATTGGACTTTCATTTATAAAATCTAACTTTGAAACTCATGAAAAATATCAATAAAATATATGACAATAAAACTATTTTTAAATAATATAGGTATATGGGTAATTCTCATGAAATATAGAAATTCGTGTCGTTTTTACAAAAATATAAGCGACCTATGATGGTAATTTTTTTTTCTTGAAAAGAAAATTAATTGGACTTGTGGTGTGGGTTATAATTTTTGAACTATATGAATATCTCTATAGAATAATAAATAAATAGTACCCTGAAAATTATTCCCTCACTATGTCCCACATTTAAGATTAGTAAATGTTTGAACTTTTAAATAACAAATTTTTCAAAAAAAATTGTTTGCGTATTTGACTAATCGATTAAACTCACGATAAATTTAAAAAATTCTATTGAGCTTGGAGAGAAAAATGTATGTTTTCAAATACATTTTTTATATAAATCCCTTAAGGAAAATCATTCCTCACACCTTTACTAACAGTCGATATATGAACGCATTTGTAATCCTTCATGAAGGCTTTCATCGGTTTTTGATAGTTAGCAAAACTATCAATTATTTTACATATTTAAATCATTTTGCATGTGTTCGAATATATGTCCAAAAAAAAATATGAAAATTATTTCAATATTACATTTTCAGTCGTCATTCCCTCACATTGAAAAAAATAGAGGTATTCTATATTCTATAGTATATATTCTATATTCTACAGAGGTATATGTTAATAATAATTGCACAGTAAAGTGAGATGCCAGGGACAGTAAACTTACACAAAAATTCAGATGTAAAAGTTTATGTTTCAAGATAATTAAAGTTATACTTTATTTCATCATTCCCTCATTTCAAATTGAAACTGGTGAATGACGAAATATGAGATAATGGTTTTTAACAAATCGAACTTGACTTTTTTATATTTTATTTCTTTGCTGATTAAATCCTTAAATTTTCCGCTTTTCCTCTTTAAAAATAAGAACATCATCTATATTGACTTTGAGGAAAAACATTGCTGTAATTACAATGCAGAGATGCAAGTAGTTCATTTTGATGAGGCAAGACAAACAAATAACACTTTACAAAGGAGTATTATATTTACATAACAGTAATACTGTTAGGGCCCAAACTTTTTGCTCAATATCAAACAATAACAGACACGATTCAATGACGATATGGCCTTTAAAAACCATTCCCTCACTTTCAAAATAATAAATTATCCTTATAATTCGTCTAAAATTAGTTTATTCTGGGGACCACTATATTAGTAAAATCTAGTTACACAAATAGTACAAAATTGACAAAAAAAAATATTTTTTAAAATTGTTTTCTACCTAATTTCGGAATTTGATGAGAATCATTCATATACCAGTGGCTCAACTCAATTTCTTACAATGCATTTAGGGTGTCGCGGATACTGCCCCTGTGCGCACGCCCCATTTTTTTAAAAACCAAACAATAAAATCTTACATTGTGTTTTCATTTTTCCGGTGTTGAAATGTTTTTTTTGCCGCGCTCGGGAATTTTGGAACCAAACTTGCGTAACTCTTTTACTTAGTCCTGTTATTTGGGCGATGCGTTCTAAATCCTGACCATCAGGATTCGAGTCCAACTGAAAATTTGCCTGCAACACTTGCAACTGTTCTTCGGTGAATGTGGTGCGCACCCGTTTCGCTTTATTTTTATGATATCCTTCAGCATCACAGCCATCTACCAAAATTTTTTATGAATTATTAAATTACAATATTTTTTATTGAAACGTTTATATTAAAGTTTAGTATGAATTGCAAATTACCATCAGACGATGTAGTACCCCCATCCAAAGTTTCCAGATAATGGGCTTTACAGAGTACTCTTTCTTCATGCAATGCAAATTCTTCTCCCGTACTGAGTTGCCGATGACAAGCGGCGCATGCAAAACAGGCCAAATGATATACATGATCTCGAGCTTTTCGTACCCAATCACTTGCTGATATACCACGGCAGCATACGGAACACTTGGCGCCGAAACTTCTAGACCAAAATACAAAAAACCATAAAAATATAGTTATTTCTGGTTAAAATCGATTTCTATCATATTAAAATATTATCAGATATATAAGGTAATTATACTTGAACTATGTATCTATAATATTCCAACCGTAAAAAGATAAGTGTGGAGAGGGTTTACAAAGAATATTTCATAAATTTCTTTCTTTCTAATAACAAAAATATTTTTGAACAGTTTCTAGTAAATAAGGACAAAGGATATTTGATAGATCGTCTGATTGATGAGACTGCCATTTATAAAATGCATGTCATTTTCCCAACAAACGACAGAGACATGTCGAATTCACGAAGCGGACCTCCAAACAACATGTGTCTTTGTAATCGGTCCTTAAGTAATAACATTCTTTTCGAATGCTTTCATCATTCCATCGGTAAAAAATACAATGTCAAAATACACCAAAGCCGTGTGTGTGGTATTGAACGGTATTGACTATGTCGGGAAGAAGAGAGACCAACAGTCGAGATATTATTATGAGTGTATCAATCTATAGATCTTTATATCATACATAGGTACATAGCGGATAGGTGATCGTTTGGTTCGTAATCATTGAAAGATATATTACATGCAACGATATTGCGATCAAATCAAAGAGACATCGAACATGGTGCGAGCCTCCCAGTGGCGGTCGAACCACAGAGGAATACATTGTGTGTCGATGTGTTGTGACCCCGAGGAAGGGAATGTGCTGTCTCACCCCGGGGTCATCATTGAACACACGGATAGCCCACCATGATGACAGTCCCGGACCTAGTCATTCTCTATTTATGAAAAGTGGCACTTGGATCAATATTTTCCTTAAGTGGTTAATTTGTATTTGATACAAAAATATATTTACAAACTAAGACAATAATTATACATTTATTCATTAAATGCTAAAGTCTCCTCTTCCATATAATGTCTTAAATTATGTAAGTGTAATAAATTTTCAAACATTTTTACGCAGAAATACCAACAGGGAAACAATACAAACCAATTTTTAATGTACAATAAATATCTGTATGTTGTTTTATGTATAAATAGTAGGTACATATTATCTTCCCACAACAATATTGATAAGTTACAAAATGAGGTGTTATAGAAAATCGTGTTATATATGACCCAAAAAAAACTCAAAAAGAGGAGTTAAGTTTTTAAAAATTCTCATATTTATAATATATCTATTCGCATATCATCCAAATTATTTTAATACATTTTATTTTATGTACCCCGTATAAATAGAAGCAAAAAAATATAGCATTTGTACAACTACCCAATTAAAAAGTTACTTTCAAGATATAGTCTATACGTCTGCTCACTATTTCATTTTAGCTAGTAGTTTTTGTAACTTTTTCAACAATTAGCATTTTTTTAAAATATCGTAAGACGATGGAACAAAAAGAGCACGAAAAAAAGGGAAAAAAAGTTTAGTTTTTACCTAGACATAAGGGATTAATTTTAATAAAAAAAATCCTGCTGCACTTGTCTAACAAGTACTGAATATCTTTATGCCTAGAAGCTAAATTTTGCTCAAATTTTAAAGGTATTTAGATACATCTAAAAATTAGGGTCTAAGCGCATTTGCGATTTTAATGTTATGAGCTACACATGAAAAATAAATAATAGGAGAATGAAAGAGATAGGCAATTTGTTAGTTCTTATGTCATCAAAAATTTGGATAGGTTTAGTTATTTATTCGGCCACTAGCGGCAGCAAAATCGAAAAAGCACTGGGTGTACTGAATTCTTTTTTTATATTATTTATATTATATTATATTATTTATATTATTGATTGTTCACTGTACTCATAACTTCTTGTGAACTATAAGAAAATACCGATTTTCAGCGCTTATATTCAAACTTGGTTTTATCCTGACATTAGAGCCCTCTACACCATCCAAACATTTTATAACCAATATTGTTATTTATCGTTCCTTCTCCTATTATTTATAGTTCGTGAAGTTTGTGAAAGGAGTTTTTGTAAGCAAATACATGTAATAGTTAAATTTTTATAGTACTGATCATAATTTATTGATTTACTCAAATATATTCTTTTTATTTAACAAACAAATTTATTCAACAAACTGAAGAAATTAATAAACTTTGCAAATAATGGATATTACTCAGTTAAGGGCTAATATTCTCATATTTTGATAGTGACATTTTTCTTCGAGATAACATTGTATCCAGAGGATAGAAGAAACATGTGTATTTTCACTGAAAAGTAATAATATGTGTGGAGTTGAACTAATATATAAATTGTTATTTATTAAATAGCCATTCTAAAGATATGGTATATCTACCCATGAGAAAAAAGAAGTTAGCTAAATTATTAAAAGTTACTTCAGTAATGAATTAATTAATAAGTTAATGATGATGATGATGATGTGATGAAGAAAACAATGAAGAAGGTACAGTTTCAAGCTATATTTAGAATTTGGTAAGCGGAAGACAATTTTTGTTTTTTTTTTTTAAGAAATGTGACAAAAGAAATAAATATTAAATTGCTATTAAATTGGACCATAGGTACACTTTGATACATAATCAATATATGGTTTCAAAAATATAAAATGGCACAACTGAGTTTGAGTAAGAAAAATAGCGATTGCTATTTAATTATAATATATTGCCATTCTTCTGTTAGGATTACTTTTAAACATGAGCATAGCCATTAGGAATCATATCCCTTTTAAAAATATTAAATCAGGCAACGTTGCATTTTCTAGTTGTTTTTGATTTAATTTGCGAATAACTCGCCCCATAATAAAAATTTTGTCACAAAAGAGAAAATCATACCATATAAGAATTGAATTAGCAAAAAAATCATGAATAGAATAAAAAAGCAGGCAATGCGACATTGCCAGATTTGAAGGTTCTAAAAGGGACATAAGCCCCCAGTACTTACCAGGAAAATTGTAAAATTACTTTTCTCCAAAAATTAATCAATATAGAAAAGCCTTATTACTTTTGGTTTTTATCTTTCATTCCTCCCATAACTGGGACTTCCAAAGTTTTGAAAGTCGAGAACCAGAAGATGTTTTTGTTTATTCAATGAGGCCCATAAGGATAAGGTTATTAGTGTTTCAACATTGCAGTCTTAGGGTTACTCGAATCTCTATTTCCCTACTTAAGGCCAAGTGGCTTAGCAAATTGTACAGTCTTAGACTTCACCCTTCTGTATAAAAATCTCTCTCCAGCAGTTTTATCAACAATATAAGTGATCTAGAATTTAAAAAAAAAAAACAAACAAATATAATGTTTTAAGGTTTTTTGCAATACTTTTAAATTTTTTAATTATTGTTTAGTCATTGGCCTAAGACGTCTTTGATTTATGTCAAGTGCAGATATGATAATTTATCATTATTGTATCTCATTGTAATAAATATTAAAATTCAATAGAACAGATCAAAATTGAAAAAATGGCTTGCGACATGTAATGTACCTTAAGGCAGAATAATTTTAATTGTTCTTATTTTTGATCGTTGCTTTCAAAATGTTAGTTAAAAATATCAAATTCATTGTACATTAGTAAACGAATTTTTTTGAAAAAAGTTAAAAATAACAATATATTATCTATTAGGTATAAAAAAAAGTATTAAAAATAGAGAAAAAAAATGTAAAATTCTTAAAAGCGCCTGATCGATAACTACATTCCTTTCTTATTGAATCTCTTCATATTTGGATAAAAATTGTGCATTTGTGATTCTAGTAGCCGTCTATCACACATCTGTTAAAATGCGTTAAACATTTTTCAAAGGTTTTTATTTAACACTGTATGCGTAAATAAAGTATATTCTTCTATAGATACATTGATATATGTAAATATATAATTTAGCAAAGACTTCGTTAGACCTCAACCATCGAACATTTTCGTTTGATAACCTACGGTATAATTGATGTTCAAAACGACAGATAAATTAATGATTAATTGATTGGATAAAAGTCGGTATTCCAATACACAAAAATAGTTAAATGTAGTTGCTGGTATTGTCATGTTTCGAAAATTTATGATCGTTTCTTACAACTATTATTACTATTCACAAATTTACATTAAATTTGTAGGAAAAGAAGCGAGAACTTTTCGAGTTATTGTTTTTTTTTCCTTACAACAATTTTTCAATTCCAACAAGTAAAAAGGGAATCAATTTATTCATAAAGAAATCAATTTTTGTAAAGGTCAAATTTTTTGTGAAAAATATCAAAGAAAATAATTAAAGATACAAGTGAACTCTAACTTTGGGAAATTTAATTTTCAATTTCAACTTAAGATCCGGATAGCGGTTATTTTTTTATGGTAAACTGTTGAAAACCTATTCGTTTAAAAATCATTTTAAAGGAGACTTTTAAAATCTACATTTATACAGATGAAGATATATTTAAACAGTTATTAGATTGATATTTTTGAAATTTTTGGTTCTCTTCAATTCAAATCAATATTAAAGATGACCTCCTTTTACTTCTCTCATTTAAATAATTAACAATCAAACATTTTGCATGACTTAACACCTCTGGTTTGAACATCGAAAAGTTCTGCACGAATTTCTTACAAATCATATGAGGAGATATTCATTTACAATAAAAATAATACGATCATACTTTGTGTGATGTAAAAAAAATGATTTGAATCAAATATATGTTACGTTAAACATATAAAAAATATTATTTAGTATTGTTAATTTAGAAAGCTGCTATTCTATCGGACATCAAGTTTTGATTTTACTTTTGCTTTGTCAATCAACGATTATGTTTTGACTACAAAGGGCAAGTTTATTCAAAGCTCGTCTTTTAAATAATATACAGATAGAAAAAAATGTAAAACGATGGATCATTTTTTTCAGCGTATGATTAATTAAAATTTTAACAATCGAAAAAATGTTAAATTGGACACGCATAAAATCCATTAATTATTATTTTGGTTCATGAATTCTTTCTTACTTTTTGCATTTTTGATTTATATTAAGATTTGAATTTTGTTTCATATGAGAACTATTCCAGAAAATTTATTGAATAGCTCTCAGCCTAAAAACTTTTAAACCGGTCCAAATGCACCAAAATGAGTACCTTAGCACAAGAAAGTTAAAAAACTATATATTTCTACCTTTTAATTGCTTCAACATCTAAAGATTATAATTGAAACAAAAACTGATTCGATTTATAATACACTATCAAGAGTCCTCTTATGTTGTTAATTATAATAAATGTATTTATTTTTACCTCATTATGTAAAAGGTGAAATATATAATATAACTATTGGCAGCTATTAAGATTTATGGATTATTATTTGGCATTTTTCTATCAAATTTAAGGTGCCTCGAGCAATTTTGTAGTCGATAAAGTAGGAATTGTCAAGCAGTAGCGTGCGATAAAAAAGATAAAAAATATGGCAACGTTATAGTTGTACTTTTAAGCCACATTTGCTGAAGTATGTGAAAAATAGTTGAAAATATTTCTGCTAGTAAACGAATTGAACCAGTACAATGATTGTTTTCGTCCAACTTTGTCACTCATATAACGTTTATATATGGTTTAAACAACTAGACAAGACTACTTTTTGAAGAAAATGTAAAATGACCTTTAGAAGCTGATAAGCTACCAAAAAAGTGACCAAAAATAGAATTCTACTTTTATTGGAAACAGAAAAGTCTGCGCGTAATAAAACTCACTCTTTTTATTGTTAAATTCATTTTAAATAGTCAAATTTGGCGACGTTGTATTTCCTACATTGTTTTTAATTTAGTTTGCAAATAAATCGACCCATAATAAAAATTTAGCCACAAAAGAAAGAATTATACCATGTTAGAATTGAATTAACAATCGCGAATAGAATAAAAAGCAAAGTAGAAAATGCAACGTTGCCAGATTTGATGGTTCTAAAAGCTACATGAGCTAAAATGTGTGTAGGTTTATAACAATTAAATGAAGTTCTTTTATTTCTTTAGTAATGACAATATCTTATTGTATTGATTATCTTTTTTCTTTTAATGTTTTCGGAGGTTTTTTACTGCCCCTTTGTGAGTTCGTGAAAAAATGTTTTAAGTTTTAAATATAATATAATTGTGTAGAACTCAAATATATAAAAAAGAGTTTAAGCATATCAATCAAATAAAAATATCAAGTGTAAGCCTACCTAGATTACCATATGTAAGTAGGTAATATGTATATCAGCTATCAGCTATGCTACACTTGCGCCCTCAGTACTTGCCAGAATTGATTGAGCATTTTGGAGAATTAAAAATTAACATTAAGTGACCCTCTTAAGGGTATATCTATGCTATATACACCATGTACTCAAGAAAAACTTATACTGGTTACATTGTGCAATAAAAATACTTATTCTGAATGTATCCTACACTTAATGAGTCCAATCCTACTAGCTTTAGGTCGAGTAAAACTAATAGAAAAAAATTTTAATAGCTCTAATTTTTATCATCCAGAATAGTTGAAATAATTGGATTTTGGAAGAATTGAAACAAACCGTATGTTTTAATGTGGAATATTTGTGCCTAAAAAATTAAAACTATTTTCAACCTATTTTAATTTTTATTCATAAAAGTTGAATATTTTTTATTGAATGTAGGTAGATGAATCTAAAGAGAATCATGTACTACCTGAGTAAGGTTTCTTGGATTGTCTCTTGTAGGTCAGTTTCAAAGGATCTTTCAGCAAGGAAAAGTAGAAATCTGCAACTATGGCTTGATACCAACGGCCCTAATATATTTGTTCCATAAAAGATATGTTATGGTGGAATCTTTCTCTATTCTCATCAATGAAAGCTCCATAATTTTAAGAAAAAAATCTAGATAATAGTGAAGAAAGTGAACTTTAGGAAACATGTTACATCCAAGTTGATGGTATTTTTCAGTAGTGTTTTTACTGACTCAGTTTAGTTATCAACTTTCTTGCCTTTAGAACTCCATCGATGACCTCCTTAAAGACTTCCCAAGCTTCTATTTATTTCCCCTGGAGAATTTGGCATATCCCTGGATTTTCAAATTCAGCATTTTTTATAATACCTCGAATTTGGAATCCAAAAAAGATTATCTTTTTAACTTTTGCTTCACTAAATCCGTGGAATTTGTCTATTAAGTACTTGAATGCCAGACCTTTTCGATCCAAAGCTTTGACAAAATTGTTAGTTTAACGAAGTTTAACTTTAGGATCACTTAAAAAAATGGAACAATTTAACAGGGACAATTGATTAAATTGAAGCACCAATGGCAAAGAATATGTTTATACAATTAGTACGTAACTAACAAATTCAGGTGTGCAAACTGATAAATACGGCATTTGTTTAGATTTAAGATACAAATATAATATGTGAGATATGCCATTGTTTTTTAAAAATTAGAGTTAAAAAGTCATCTTCGTATATATTAGGAGATAACACATAAAAATTAATTATTATTGAATTAGAAACATTTTCTCTCTTGTCAAGTGTTATCAAAATTAATTCAGGGGTTTAGTGATGAAAAGTAGAAGTAGAATATATTATAATATCAGAATTTAGAATGAAGTATTAGCAACGTAATTTTTTCATTCCATTACATATGTTGAAACTTTTTGTCATTCTGATCGAAAGTTATCTTTTGAAATAATAATTTGAAATAAAAAGGAAAAGTAAGTACCTAGGTACTACCAATCTGTATTTACAAAAAAAACAACTAGTAGTATGCAACTCAGATTGCACAAGTTCACAAAAGAATAAATAATCAAACTTTATGAATACATTATTCAAATAGTTAAAATATTTTATTGTTATATATAGGTACTAACAATAAATTTTACACTCTCAAAAAGCAAGAAATTGAAAGTTTTTCAAATTCAAATACATAAATTACTGTACACTTCATTCGACCAAATTTGATTCTAAAATATTGAATATAAAGCTGACTAAATTATTTATATTTGTAATAATATATTTTCTTAATCTCTTTTCGAATTTCAAGGCGACTATTAAAAGTTATTGTCTTATGAAATATTGCTTTTACATAGTGCTCGGCTCGTCCAAAAATATTTTTACCTTATAAGAAAAAAACACCGATTTTTTTCTAACTGCATTCATGCAATATGTTTCTCTTAATACCTCGATTTATGAACGTATCGATTTTAAATCAAACAACGTTTAGAATTATTTTTTTTTACTGATACTGATAAAAGTGTTACTGAGATGCTGTAACGTATTTCATCAACATTTTACCACTACTAAATGTATTTGAATAGTCACCGACTCGCTAATAATTCAACTGAAAACGTAATGTCTTCAATGTAAATTGTTAATCTCCAATAACTCAGAATTTAAAGTAACCAAATCTACAAATTATGTTTGTTTCTTCATGCTTGTATATGTTACACGTTTGGCTTTTTAAATAGACTTTTCTTGGCGTCAATGTCTATTTCAATGGATAAATCATTCGTTACAAATATGTTGCATTATAAATGCGTGTACAATGTAGCGAAGTGAGGAAAAATTAGAATAAAACGAGAATCTATTGGCCACAATCGACAGAACAGGACAAAAAAGGAGATGAATGAGAACGGTCCATGGTGTAGTGGACAAGTTTGTTGGCTATGAAAAGAGGCTAAAGAGTAAAAGTTTATGTGTGTTTCGCTTTATGTTGGTTTGAACATGACACGCAGGTGATTAAAATGCAGTTAGTTGAGGAATACAAGTAAGCCAGGATGTTGTTCGACTACTGTATTTGTTCTCAAAAGAGATTCATTAATAAAATCAACAAGTCTTCCGTAATTAATGAATTAGTTAGTAATGCAGTTGCACCAGAATTCGGTGATATGTATGCGGGCCCGAACGGTCACTTCGTCATGTTCTCACTGCCGAGATTCTCGCACTACACCTAAATTGTTTCTTATAAAACACGATTAATATATTTAAATTCATACATGTTACACTCGCATGTTTATATTTTATTCTATTTCAACCTGGGGGAATACTAATTAATTTTTTCCTGTTTTTTTTTCATTTCTTTTTATATACCTAGGTATTAAAAATGTCAACGATCTTCTTCTTCTTCTTATTCTCTACCTAATTTAACTAGATATCTATAAAATAAACTGAAGATTCAAAATCCTCTAAAAACTATAGTTTTTGACTTTTCCTTACAAATGAAACACACAGTGGAAATATTGTAAAACTAAAATCTATGTTTATTTTTATCTAATATGTTAAAAAAAAAAACTTGTTAAAATTGGAATTTGAATTCAAATTATATTTGAGTTACTTTTTCGCCAATACTAAAAATGTTCTCATAACTTGTACTGTACAGTCCCTGACCCTCCCTGACCATACGTATTATTAGACGCACTTAAGTTTTTATAGTTATATTGAGATATTGTTGTAACAATTGAGATATTGTTTACTTTTTACATTATAAAAATTAGTAATGATTTTAGAAAATGTATTTTCTAAGTAACCGTATAGTCTTGATTTATACCCCTATTATCTTACTCCAGAGTATTAGTTCTTATATAAACCCCATTGAAAATGTGTGGGAGTTGATGAAGATGAAAGTGGCTAAAGAGTTGATCACAACAGAAAGATAGTTCTCAAAAAAAAAAGATCATGTATGGAATCATCAACCACAAATGCGACAGACATTACAACCCTCTATACGCTGCCCTGATTTTTTTATTAACATAATATTAGCAATTAGCACAAAAATATATAATACTATAAGCTAATCTGATGGCTTGTTTCGCGCAGTATTGAAGCTTTAATAGTAGTAAAGGGACGTTCAATATTAAACAATTAAGATCTCCATAATCAACGACACATACCTAATTCTCTCTTTACATGGTAGATACGTTTCCAAAAAAATCGTGTAAAAAGAGAATTAGGTGTAAACAGTTCTCTTGTAATTGGTTTGCAACATTAGAATTGTTCAAAAAATTAATTCACAAAGTTTATAGAATTGAATTATATCGAACAATAAGAAGTTACGAAATCAATCATTAGTATGATTTTACACATAAATTTTGGTTAAATTTTTGGTGTTATAAAGCTCAAAAATTACAGATCAAAAATGAAACAATGAAGTTCATATGACGTGCAAAATTAATAATTTTATGAAATGGCGTAGGTGTAGAGTATAAATTACGGAGATGAATGCCCAGAGTCATAAACACAGAACCATTATACAAACCAGTGTTTCGATTAGAAATTGAGATCCTAATTTTACATTTTTCTTTTTTAAAAAAATAAACTCTAATTTCAGAAGGGTCAAAGTAGTTTTGGATTAGAAATAGAGAAGTGCTTTTGAGAAATTTAATAGAAATGAATAATGTAAATTTTCTATATTGGTATTGTTTTTGGGAATTTTCATTAGTCTATTAAAATATAATTAAAAACTTTAAATATGTTATTCTACGAAACAGCTCCTGTAGTAACCTATATTCTAAACAGTATTACGTTATTACGAATCTAATAACTAGTCTGTATATTTTTATTTACTAGTCTACGTATTTATAATTTATTAAAATCAAAAAATGTTTCCAAGTTTTATAAGCTAATTGTTTATATTAAAAGAATATTTTAATAAAATCAAATAATTAATTATAACAAATTAGGAGCGTAGCATGGCGGGTGCAGGGGAGGTTTTTAAATAACTAAAGAGTATAAAGGTTGAATTTTTACCAATTTTTTGACTAATAATGAAAATAGAGGACGACGAATTTTCGATCGACCCCGGGAAGCGAAAACGCGCGCTACGACACTGTCAAAAGTAGAATGTGTAACAGATTTTTGAGAAAAAGAAGAAAATAACATTCCTTTTTTTTAAAGATTTAAATTTTTAGATTTCATTTACTTGAATCAAGAGTTAAATTAGGTACTAGAGGGTACCATTTACCTGTGTTAAATTTTTTTTTTTGAAATTGTTAATATTTATATTTATCTAATTAATTTCTTAGAAAAGAAGTAGGATGTATATAGTATGTTGTAGGTATATCTAATTGGTACATTTTATTGAGAAACTCACTTTGTATAATCTTGTTTGCAATAAACTTGGTGGTCTCGAATAAAACAAGATGGTTGCCGATCCAACTGTAATTGACAAATGCTGCATCGTAAACAATGCACATGCCAAGATCTCCCCGAAACCTCTAAAAGAAATTTGTCACCAATTGGTTCAGAACAAGCGGCACAAATTCGATTTTCTGTCTGCAAGAAAAAAGAAAAAAAAATCGTTAAACCGAAAGGAAAAACAATCAAACTAAATTCTAATAAGCGAACACAATAATTTTGCGACAATATATGACTTTCTCACAAATATGACTATTTTTAACAATGCATACCTAAGCATTAAAAAGCACAATGTGTCGGTGCACTAAAAGTTTCATTAGATGCAAAACACCAAAGGAAGATATACATAAATTCAAAATATAAAATATGTTTTATTTTAGTTCGAACAGAATGGCTTTTTATTACTCGCCGCTTGAAAACATAAACCAGAAAATTCATTATTATTACTAATAAGTAATAAATAAATTTTATATTTGGATAATTATTTTAAAGTCATTCTTACATCTTGGGAGGTACAGTAATCGTTGATACCAAGATCAAGTTATAAATAAATAAAATTCAGAGTTATGATTCATTTAAGCCACTAATAAAACTGATCACATCTAAATTAATTAATTAAAGCTCTGAGAATGAATTGAGACCAGAAAAATCCTTACAGAATTTATAAGATTGATAAAAGAAATTTAAGGTAGTAAGATTAGATTTTATATACAATTTGATCTTATAGATAAGAAAGCTATATAGACATCAACTAATCATTGTATATAAACAGTGAAAAGTTATTTCGGATCAAATGTTCTTCATATTTTTACAATAAATCTGAAGACAAATAAGGACTAAAAGTCGCAAATTATAAACAAATACACTTATAAAACTTTGTAATATTCATTTACTCAATTGATTTACTATTTATATTGTCTTAATATTAATATGGAAAATATATTTTATTATGTTTCTATTTTGCTTTATAATTTTATAAAGTTATATAATATCATAATATATTGCATTCGTTTATTGTGATGGGTAGCAATAAAAATCAAAATATATGTAAGTTAAAAAAATTCTTCAAATTTATTTATGTTTTATTTCGTGAAAATTATTGGACTAAACAAATAATTTCTGGAAACCTCTCTTACGAGTTTTTCGATGATGCGTACAGGAAGGACTATTGCGTCCTAGCGATATTCTTAATTCCAATTGATTAGATCTACTTCTCAGACATTGGGTCCAAATGGATATTTACAATCTCACTCCTACTTAATCTAATTTTCCTGCACGTTAAAATAGAAAGACTCTTAGTACAGGAAGGCCGGAAGAAAAAGAAAATGGGTTCAATTATCCACTCGATGAACTAATATAATATTCAAGCTCACATTCTTAACTCCAGTTGCTGTGGTGCGAATGGTCTAAGGTAGAAAAATCTGGAGAGATAATATCCGGTAGATCATTCAGAACTTGAAGCAACTCCTCGGTGCAAGTCCAATTTCCACCATAGTAGTCGTTACATGTCGGACACGACGTTGGACAAAGAAGAATAATTAATACCGAAATTTAACTTAATTTTTTGACCCGAAAATTGTATGTTCGTAATTATAGGAATACAAACTTTCCTTCAAAATTCATCTCAAAATACTATGTTACTATAGTAATAGTAAAGGAGAATAGCGCTAACATTTTATAATGCTTCACACATTGTAAGCGCAGTTCTATGCTTTGGTTATATCAAAAAAGTTTTTTATATCATTAGTTTATAGGTATTTATACAAGTAGTATTCATCATTAGTACCTACGTGCATAAAATAAGTTAATATGAAATATAATAAAAAACTATGTGGTACCTAGTTTCAGGAAAAAAATTGGTTTTTATATAATAGACTACAAAATATTCTAGGTAAATTATTTTAAATATTGTGTTTATATGCTAAAAAATATTTCAATTTTTTCTTCAAAAATGACCTTATTCTTTACAACATTCTATTTTAAAATACACTTTGTACATTTGAATTTTTACGTTTTAACATCCTAATTATAACTTCAGTTTGCGGTAATAAATACTATAACAAAAATTACGATGTTAGATTGGAAACTTTTCTGTAAGTGCAAATCCAAAATTAAATACATATACATATACCATATGGTATATAAGTAAAAAAAACAGAACTACGAATATCTCTATCTCTTCTCTAGCTTCTCAACGAACAAAATGTATTCGAGTGACACTATTTGAGTATATACGGACTTATACACATACAATTTACGAACTTATTTTTACGATGCAAAATCGTAAAAATTACAAATTCCTAATTAAATTCAGGTTTATTGTAATTTTTGCTATAGTTTTTTCTTCGAATAATTTTTAAAGAACTCACATCAGTGTAATTTATTGTCGCCTTATGATTGCCAAGGTTTTTACCAACTCTAGGATTAATAAAAACCGTAAACCGAAAAATATTAAAAATTTGCTCGATACGAGAACTAAATCTACCATACCTACCATTTTTGGAGCGGATTTTTGGACACCTTGGCTACCAGTGGGCTTTTGGCGTTATTCATAAAGTTTTCAAAATAGAAATTGGATCTAAGAAAATGTTTTTCTTAAATAATGTACTTGTCTATATCAAAAACAATTTGGTATCCAATAAAGTAGTTAAGGAAAAAATCTATAAAATAGTAAATATGAGTGTTTGTTACTACAAATAAATACGCAGGTTTCCTAAATGAATATTTCGCGAATGCAGCCAATGCATAGGTCATTATTTTTTGGGAAAGAATGATCTTAATTGAGTAATTAAGTTTTGCTGTAGCACAAATGTACTTATGTTTAAAACTGATTCACAAGTACTAAAAAAAGTTTCATAGTAATTAAAAACATAATAAAGTCAAGAGCTCATCAATCATTGGCTAATATATAGGTATTGGAATAAAGGAATATTAGGTATTCGTAAAGAAATGTTTTTGTTGGGCATAGTATTAATTAATGTCACTTTTGTCTTTTGATTTTTTGTAAAGATAAATTATTTTTTTCGTATGCAACAAATTTGCATACTTAATCAAAACTTGGATCAAGTAAAAGATTCAAAACATGATAATTGCATGATAAGTCCTTACGCTTGAATTCCTTTATAGGTTTTATTTTTCTTCTTTTCAAGTAGAATTCAACGCATGAAATGTTTTATGTTCTGTTACATTGTATTTTTTGAATAATTAAAATTAAATGAAGTGAATAAGCGATGAAAAAAACTTGCATGAGAAAAACATTGCTTACCTATATGCATATTTTTAAACCAAAATTCCATATTTATATAGAATGTTAGGACTTGGATTAAATATTTGGATTAATCTTATTTTAATTTGAAACATTTCGCTCGAAGTCTAGAGTTCCTTGATTTTCCATCTTTAAGTGGAATCTTCTTAAATAATTAAAAAATGTAACCAATAATCAGAGCAGTCAAAGATATTTTTCGAAAATAGCTAAATACTAGATAAATTACTTTTTTAAAAAGTATCCGAAGTAACTTTGGGTAACTCATTACTCTTGAAAAAAAGAGCTTTAATACTTATATTAAGTTACTTTTTCAGATACTTAAAAATACTTTTTTAGTTACTTTGTATACTATGTATGCGTTCAGCTTCGTAACGTATTAAATAAAGTTATTGAGTAATCAGACAATGTATTTTTTATTTTTATTAATTTAGAAAAAAATGTAAAGTATGGATATCAAATCTTCTGTAACCAAAATATACTTTAAAAACGATAGATGATTAATACAAGATGTATATCGAATTTTAGAAAATTAAACAAAAGAAAACTTTAAATGAAATAGAAAAATATATGAAAATATCAAAACATACCTACAACTAGGTAATAAGATATCCAATTTATTCTTTATTACATACTTTATTTTCAGTAACTTTTTGTAAAAAAGTATTTTGGATACCGAAAAGTATCCAAAACACTTTTTTAAGTTACAAGATACAGTTAGTTTTTGTCAAAAAATAACGAAGCTAAGATAAAGTACCTTAAATATTTTAAAGTAGCTAAGTTACTTGAAAGTAACTAAGATACTTTTTTCGCTCCGCCAATAATAAATACTCTAAATCTAAGAGTGTAGGAAAGCCATATCATTCACAGCTAAAATAAAACCTTAATTTGATTTGACGCAACCAAAGATTTTCAAATTTTCAATCAAAAAAGGAACCAGAATGTCTTATAAGTGTTATTCCTCGCTAGTTGCTCCTCAACTAACGACACGAGTATATCATACCCGCGTATTTGCATAAGATCAAACCCTATATTTTTGGTGACAAATATGCCTGCTGAAGTTATAGCTGAAGGTATTTTTTTGACCGAAATTAGTAATATGGTACTTCAAAGAAAATCTTCATTGAAAAAAAGGTATATAGAAATAAATATCCATGGATTATTTTCAACGTAAAGGATAAGTTTCTTTGCTCTAATTTTGAGATTATCTATTTACTGAAACAATTTTTGACGAGTTTCACAATCCTGCAAAATGTCTTTTCTAATAATCTAAAGTGTTTATTAATTCTTGATTCTGAAAAAAAATGTGGCCATGAAATATCACTTATTTCGTTTCGGTTATTTTATTGAAAACAAAGTTATTGATGATGACTCGATCACGTCTCACCCTAGCTATAGTAATGGATGACTTAGACCAGATGTATTTCAGAGTTGTTTTAAAGCGTGTTTGTAGCCTTTTTCTATTGTATGATTACCTTTTCCCTACTCACATTCATGTAAAGTACCAGTGTATAGTCTTTTTGAAAAATAGGGTGTTCTTTTTGCACGTTGCATCGTTATATAGTGTATGAACATTATCAAATCCGATACACCGACATATTGTGCCAGACAATTGGATATGTTGTATGCATTGTAAAACTGTTAAAGCACAGCCAATCATATTAATAGGGCGGGATGGGATATGTATGAATACAATGTCTATATGAGACTTACATATGTATTATTAATAAACATATGTGTAAAAATATGCATAACATATGCCTAAGAAATACAATCGTTGATATAAATAATGTTTCAGATAGATTTATGACAATTTTATTGGCTATCTTTTCTATTATGTGATATTTAGTCAAATAAGAATGTAAAACGTTACTTGTTTTTTTAGTTTGATTTTCAGAAAATATTTTTTCCGACCGTAACGAATTGAGTCGACATCGGTATTCAAACAATAGATAATAATTCTATTTTTTTCATAGGAAATTATTGTTATTTATATGAATATTTGAAAAAACCTACTCAAGTCTTAAATAATTTTCAGAACATTCAAAACTGAATAAAGAGGAAATACTACCCTATTCAACCTTTATTATAAGTCGTTAAAGTATTTAAAGTTTTAACTGTTTAAACAAAACACAATTTTAACAATTGATTTAAAACTATTTCTGGAATTGATTACATTTATTTTATTTTTATTTTTTTGTAAATTTCAAAAGTAATGTATAATTGTAGGTAGGTATATCCATATTTATGGCTTACGAGCGTTCATAAGTACTAGGTTAGGCGCAATAAAATCGATAATTTTTTAAAGAAATATATTAAAAATATTATTTAGGATATAAGGAGCCCTTAATATTGATATTAGGACGTCTATTATCACAATTTTTGATTTTTCAATCCATAACTGATTTTGAATCATCAAACCAAACTTTTGAATCATCAACGTAAAAATATTAACTTCCTTATTTTTTAAGTAATTTACACTTTGTTAGTTTGTTAATTAATTTGCGCAAAAATAACGAAGGGTAAATTATTTAAAAAAAAAGATTCTCAAAATCCTCGGAATTACAACAAACTGAAGATAAACTACATGATTGGAATCAATAATAAATATTATTCTTCAGGATGACAAAGAAATATTTGGAAATTTTGAGCCCTTAATATTTGTTCTATTCTCTTTAGCAAAAAATGTGAAGAGACTTTTTTTGTAAAGCATTTAATTTCTTTCAAGAATATATACAAATTTTGCTCTGAATACCAAATACCAATTTGTTCATTAGTTACAAAATTTCAAACTTAAAAAAATCGTAAATCGTAAAAACCGATCATTGTTCAAGATTTGATTGTAAGAAAACGGTTGGTCTGATAAAAATTTACAATCATACATTTTTTGTAGAACATTTAATTTCCTACAAAAATGTATGTTGTTTAATTTTTTCAGTTTGATGATTCAAAAATTTTGAGAAAAAAAATCGCTTAAGGTTTAAAAATCGAATATTGTAATGATAGACGTCTTAATATTAACAGCTCAAAATTTCGAAATATTTCTTTGTCATCCTGAAGAATAATATTTATTATTCATTCCAATCCTGTAGTTTATTTTCAATTCGTTGTAGTTCGTGAAGCTGAAGCTAGGCCAAAAAATTCCACTATTTTTTTAAAGATATAACAAAAATTTTTCAAATTTCTGTTATATTTCAAAAATATAACAGAAATTTTATTATTCTTCAGCTCTGTTGTAGTTGCGAGGATTTTTGAGAATCTTTTGTTTTTTAAATACTTTGCAGCACTTCGTTATTTTTGCGCAAATTCACAAACTAACAAAGTGTAAATTATTTAAAAAATAAAAGAACCTAAAAAATCCTCCAAACTACAGTAAACCTGAAGAATAATATTTTTGACATATCTTTAAAAAAATACTGGAATTTTTTGGTCTAGCTTCATAAGGATACACATAAGTACTTTTGATTAATTCAGAAGACTCAATAGAGTCTCACATTAACAGGTACAGTGAAAGATGCTGCGTGTTACCAAGAGACGTTTTTATCATTATTCTTACATTAAAATCGATATTTTCAGAGATTTAGCAATTTTTCTTAAATCTTAATTGAAAAATGTACGCTTTGAAGGCAAGTAACAATAGGTACAGCGAAGTATGCGGCGGATTGCTAATGGAGATGTTTTTAATGTTTCACGAACATGTTTTTATTATTTTTTTTTAATTCTGAATCAAAAGAAAAATCAAAGGAAACTAATACTGATCATATTTTGCTAGTTCTTCAGTTAAACTATTATTTTTTATGTAAAAAAATATCATTCAATTTAATAGTACACGACTGCATTTTAACTTTTTTATCGTTAAGCTAACGCCACATTCGGTGCATTCATCTCTAATCCCCAAATTGATATTCTAATAATGTGAAATAGATGACAGTGTGACACAGATTTGGTTATTGTGAATTTCCTCTGTAAAGTAGGTATTAACATGTTGTATCTCACCAATGAAAAATCTGAGAATGTTTGTTTGTACTTGAAGAGACAATATTTTTTCTTTCTCATCATGACAAGCCCCTCGTGTATTCATGAATGTCATGGTTTTGTTAAGGGCCACATTATATATGTCGACGTTTCCAACCCCAAGCTTTTAACGATACAACGATGCCACAAAATTTCTATGGTTATTCTTATTGTTGCGGTACGAAGGTTACACACATAACACAATAGTGTTTCGGATACTTGACTTTGTATTTATTAAACCCTCGTTTTTAACTCATAAACCCTCGAAAGGTGTCTCTTTATATAGACGTTACTAGTTTTCCATTAACAAACTTATCTATAATTTTAAACCAATAGAAAATTGCGAGGTTTATTTTTTTTTTAATTTACCTCGGTACGATGTATATATACATAGTTTGAATAGTTTCGCACGTTTAAAAAAATATAATGTAAGTAGATACTTAAAAAGTAATTTGATTGCTTGTCGTTAATAGTTAGATGAATAGTAATAGAACACTTTAATTTCTAAGAGCTAAAAAGGCAAAATTTAAGCGAATAATAAGCGAAAAATAATAAGTACAATTGTTCACAATTGTTTGAAAAACAATTTTTCGATAAAGAAGTTATTCGAACATCATGTAAACTAAACGTGAGTATTAATCAAAATTTTTATTTCTTTTATCAAACCAATGATTAAGATTAATGAATTATTATTACTATTTAACATAAATATTGTTGGGTAGAATATCATACGTTTTATTTTAGCAATACTTCAAAAACATCTTTATCAACTTTTGCTTCCGGAGTTAAACACTTAGGATGATTTAAGTCAAAGGAATTTGATTTTTTGGAACTGAAAAATGTAGTGTATTAATTTGAGTTTTTAGAAACCTACCTATTTGACTTCGTAAAAAAATTTGTCCACAAGCTTACTTTCCAAAAATGTGGAAAAGAATGACCGGCTTATCTGGTAATTTCAATAAGAAAAATAAGCAAGAATAGTTATGTATTTTTTAAAATACACAATTTATTTGTGAATTATCATTTGATCCAATTTTGTTCGAAATCCTAATACTTTCGTACCTTACTCCAAGAAGACTTTGCTTAGCTATAATACTAAACAATTTATTTATACGTATGGAAAATATATATATTTATCCATTAAGAAGCTACTCGTTTGGGTACATGAGCAGTTACCATTGTTTCTAAAGCGGCTTCTTGTTTACTGTTCAGTGGGTTATCCATATAAACAGTGCAGTGAACGTAACAGCCAAAATCTACTTCCGTTACAAAATTCGACTATTATTGTTACCCTCGCACGGTGCACCTAAAGAAGCATAACTTCAAAAATTAGAGTAGCAAAACCACCACAGATATAGTTTCTGGCAAATTGGGAATGTATTTCAATCTCTGAAAAAATTGTTTTTACATTAAAAGACCGTGATATCTAATTAAACAATTACAAATGTATCCACGTCATTTATAAAATAAAATCATAAGACGTCCTGAAGCCTATTACCGTCCTCATACTAAACTATCAACACCGACGGAGAACGTAACAAAAATACCGAAAATAATATTCACTTAAAGTTAACTTTTCATTGGATCATTATCTACATATGATATATCATTCAGCCATTTCAATAATACTTTGTTTAAAATCTACAATGTATACTTTAATACTATAACTTTATATACTTTATATATATACTTTAATGTTATATATATATATATATAGTTATAAATAATTTCTTAACATTAAATAATTAATATAATAATAAGCAAATGTATGTATGTTTGTATGTTGGCAAAGATAGAAAACAAATATTGTATATAAACAAAAGTGCGTATGAGTGAAAACCAAATATAATAACCATTGCCACAAATTTCAATTAACAGACAGTTGTCATTTACTTCAATTATCATTTCGTTTCATTCAATTGTAAATTTAGTTAACCTAGTTAAACTAGTCGTTGTATCAGTGTTGACTGTGAATATTTAACGGGTAGTTACTGGTATACAATTATTCTAAACATTAAATATTGTATCGCTATCTTCAATAAAACAGGTTATGTACGCCACATGTCTTTTTTCTCTATATTACCTGATTATTCCACATTTCTTTTTATGTATATCATATTTTCAGAATTACGAGAAAACTCCTTTGAGTGATTTCCTTTTGAGAAATTCTCTACGAAATAGTCCATGTAAACTATATGAACAAAACGATTTTTTTAATAACAGTAAAATAATAATATATCGTTACGAGTGATTCCTATTCAAAAATATGATAATGTACCTTAAAGTCAATAAATAAAATATGGTTAATGGTTATAGATTATTAAAACAGTTTGTTACTCTTCAAAATAAATGTTAGTAAAAATATATAGGTACACCTATATCATTTCTTCTATACTTCCTACATTACGTTTATCCAATTGCCAACAGACGATGATGTTTGAAGATTGCAGGCAACGGTTCCTATAATTTTTGTCAAAATAAATAACTCAAATTCAGAATTTATTTTCTATTTGAGATTCTTAAAACTCATATAATAATAATCAATAATTATGTTTTAATAAACCAGCCATTTTCTTTGTTTAATCTAAGCTTCTAGATTAAAAAATCTTTAGTTCGTTAAGCGTTACAAAAGTAGCATTTTTTTAAGAATCGCTAACAAACATTTTCTAGACTTAGGTTGTATAAAGAACAGGAAGGGTAATTTTCGAAATAGTCAACTTTTTTATATATTTTCTATTACTACATTTATGCAACCGTAATCAATTTTTATGAAGAAACTTAATGATTTTCCTGCCCTTTTGCTACGTAATTTTCTTTCTTTAATGAATTTTAATTATCCTATCTTCACTTAAATATTATCACTGGTTAGTTTTTTTTTTCAAGTGATTATAAAAACTATTGCCTTATTGTTTGTGTAAGTTTAATTGGTATATAGGTATATTATGATTCACGTTGCACATTTTTTACTTAACTTTTATTTTGTTAAAAGCGGTAAATAATTTGTATAGTTATGTAAGGTAACATTGCACATTTGTGCAGATTGGAAAAACTAAAATAATTTGTATATAATTTTGAGGAAAAGTTTAGTTGGTTTTTTTGAATGAAATTTGGGTATATACATATGTGTTGGTATGAAATGGGAAAATAAAGTTGAAAGCGACACCGGGTGGATGTCATGGCATCGTAGTTTATATGCTGTTATTCATGGGACCCCCACCGTGGTTCCATTCATGGTTATGTCGTTTACAAAATAAGATTTGTAGTTTTAAACCATGAGATTATTATGTGATAGTGGTCGTAATCCACTTAAAAAACGTTAAGATTCTATCAAATTAAGCTGCCTTCTATTGTAGTTTACGTCATATCAGTTTGATCCGCAGCTTCCAAACTTTTAAGGAGTAGCTCTCATTGAATCCCAATAGTGGGCGCTGTCAATATCCATACCCACAATTTTACTACAATATTTTGATTTTTCATAACATAATCTCATTTCGACTAACATGAGCCTAAGTACGAAGGCATTTATGTATAAATATTGAAGTGGATTACATATTTGAATGTTAATCTCAGTCGGGACACTTTACATTGGGCTGGGTTGCATTTAATTTAAATTTTGTGTCATTCGTTGTCCTATCTACTATCACAACTTCTTGAATAACTTTATAGGCACGTAAAAAGCCTTAAATCAGCCTCATAAATAATAATATTAACGGAAACTTTTATTGTTGTACAAATGAATGTAAATCTTAATAAAATTTTTAGAAGAGGGTAATGTGCTTATGAGTGAGGTAAATAATATGTGGAAAGGTATCAGAAAATAAAACTAACAAATTTTGTGACGGCAGGAGGTCTCAGCCAGACGTCAAATTGGTGGGCAGCTGTCTGCCAATAGCCCCGTGCCTTATTGACTCTTTTATTTGAAACCAATAAGTTTGTGATGTTCTTCAACTTTTACAAAAATTTATTGTGTGTCACTAAAAGAGCGACGAGTTCTACTTTTTCCAAAACCTATTCACAAAAATAAAAAAGAATACAATCAAATAGACTATGAGAAATTGATAAATCCTACTGATATATTATATTATTGTGGACTTACCAATATTTATTCGATAAAAAGATTTATTTGTAAAACTAGGTACATCTTTTAAATACAAAAATGTTTGACACTGAAATATTTAAATTTTATAGTTTTTTTAGGGCTGACAAATTTCTTTATCTAATGGATGCCTATATTAACATATAACCCTTGTTTTCATATTTTTCAGGAAAAAAACATTTACTTTTTTAAGATACTCAGAAATATAGTGAATTTTATTTTTTTAACTTAAACCCCCTAACTTTATTTGAATGTTATTAAAACGATTGAAATAAATTTTCATACATCTAGAACTACTGCAACCCGTGCCGATTTGCATCGAAACATACCAATACTTGTGTACGAAGGCACGCGGCAGTTAACGTATGGATGTGCTTTTTATTGCTTTTTGTTTAATAAATAAAATTATTTTTTTATCATTTAGTCAACATATTGGTGAAATTATGTAATTCTTAAATAGAACGATTTTAATAGGAAAGGAAAAACAGCAAATACCCAGTTCCAAACTTCCCAAAAAGGGACAAGTTCAAGCAGTTCTGTTCTATAATTTAGAGAAATTTACAAAAAATTAAAAGTAAATTCTAAATATTGATAATGATTTAGAAAAAATGGATTTACAAGCAAATTTGCCCTTCTCAGCTACTAACATAGAATTCGATTCTAATAAAACTTTAACCAGGAAAAAATTCATAACTCCCAAATTAGCGGTAGTATTAGACAGGCGTCAGTTTAGTATAAGAAATTGTGTGTTTACTACTGAAGTAACGATTTAGGCACTGGGACTTAACAATGACAAATTTCTCATAAGTAATTCTTCCATTCAAAGAATTCGTAGGGAAGAGCAAAAAGAGCACGAGAAGCTATAAAAGTCGATTCCCAAAATGAGTACCAGATACTGTAACTGTCCAATAGGATGGTAAACTTTTCCTGGCTTTAAATGCATGAAGATCAAAAGAAGAACATTTAAATAAAGAACAACTTATCGTTGTACCAAAATTGGATAACTCTTCAGCAAGGAGAACAGGCACAAGTGTTTGAAACGCCATTATTGACTAGAATCTTGAAAATAAAGTGCAAATTCTTTCTTGTGATATTACTGCTTCACTTACTGGTTGTATTAATGGAACTTCTGTGCTCCTTGAGCAAAAACTAAGTAAAGAAATGTTCCCTTTAACTTGCTACCATCACGTCTAAGAATTAGTATTCAAAGACGTGTTTGAAGAAAAAATTAGCCAGGCAACGAAAAAGTTATTTCATTGTTGAAAAATTTCCGTGAAAATTGGAAAAATATTGATTTTAAGAAAATACACAGTAGTATTGAAAAGTTGTCATACTTCAATGTAAAGAAATCACTTAAGATAACTATTGAGAATTAATTTACTGGCACTTACTTAATTTACTGGCAATTTATTGACATCCAGCACTAAGCCTTAGCTGCAATGCAATTTACTTTAAAAGCACCTAAGCTGGTGATTTTTAATGCTTTTTAATGGCTGTGAAAGCTTACGAAAAAAAATAGACAAATGGATCTCAAAATCAGCTTTACAGAGGTTCTGCCCACATTCATGGTATTTAATAGATGGATTGTCAGTCTCATCCGTTGATGATGATGTAGACCAAAAACCAAAAGTAAAAATTGTACGAGTAGACGCTATATTCGCTATATTCCATCGAAAGAAGAACTTAATGACTTTTTACGGTTAGTCTGCCAAGCAAGAGTATAAGATTTATTTATTACTAATATATATGATAAGGTAACGCTCATTTTTAATTTAAGAAAAAATCGAAACTTTGTTTCATTCAAGTTATATTCTAACTGTAAAAAGCCAACGTTGAAAATAAAAACTACTGAATAAAGATAACAATGAATACTTAATAAATATAAGATATAGGCAAATCAGTATCTTATTTACTAAATTAACAATGATCTTATATTCCTGTATGGATTCTACATTAATTTTTATATTTAAAGTTTGAGATCAAGTCGGCACGGTTTATTTTAGTTCAATAGCGATTATATTTGAAATTTTAGTTATTTGTGTCAAATAGAAAAAAAATAATAGAGAGTATGCGCATCAAAATTTAAAAAAATTTTTGCCTTTATAGCTTGAGATATCCTAATATTGAGTACTTATGAAAAACGAGGATTAAACTTATTGTAAAAAAAAAACTCTTGAGTGTGCTTAAAATATTTATTTAAATTCTTACAACAACAACAACAACAACAACAACAACAACAACAACTGCTTGTGTTTCGTAGGTAAACTACTGGTATACAAATTAAGTTACTTCTAGTGAGGTAGCTAGTGCCGCAACAAAACTAATAGAAATACCTACCTTGTTTGTTGAGCAAATGATAAATAAAATAGCTCATATATACTATATAGTTTAGACCACAGAGATGTAGTATAGAAGACTGATGTTTAACACTATTTGGAACATTTAGTGATTCGGAGATTCTATTTCTTTCCAACTTCAACGAACTCGGTCGTAAATTGTCATCGCCAGAGGGCAGCAGTTAAGAGACATACATTCTACGCTATGTGTATGATCAATATAGGTAGAAAGAAATAGGATTTCCTAGATTTGATGTGATTCGAATAGCCATGAAGAAAGCATTGATAATATACAACATTAGCACACTGTAATACAGCTGTCGACTAGTTCGATAGCTTTAGACTGGTACACTCTAGTCACTCTAGTAACGTTTCATTCTGTATTTGGTTTTTAACAAATCGACCATAATGAACTTAGCAAAAAGTGGTAATTTTGTTATCAGTAATAATGAATTTGGTGTATGATCAATATAGGAAGAAATCAATAAAATCACCCTTTGGTGTGAATCGATAGGTCATGAAGAAAGCATTGGTTATATGCAACATGAGCACTCTATAATACATCTCTATGCTGTAGACTGGTAAAATCTGGCAATGCCCTATTCTGTATTTTGTTTTTAAATCCACGAATAAATCAACCATAATGAAATTTAGTACAAAGTGGTAGTTCAGGGACCAAGAACTAACACAAATAGACCCAAAAAAATTTAAAGACGCTGAAATGGTGGAGTTATTGGATCAAAATTCTTGTCCAATTTAGGAAGAGCTCGCGGGAATCTTGGAAATGAATCAAAAAGTGGTATCAAAGCATCTGATGACCATGGGTATGGTGCAATAATGGAAGAACTGGGTTCCAGATGAACTAAAGTCAAGAGACGTCAAACTCCGATTCTTCACATGTAAAAAAATGCTCCAAAGGTAAAATGAAGACTAAGTAAATTTGGGACTTTCGCGTAGGACTTTTTTGTTGACGAATTTTTTCCCTTTATTGTTAACTTTAGAAGTTTAAATTGGGCTTATTAGCTAATATTGAATACAGTTATCGACAGATTAGTAAAAAAGAGCGATTTATACAGTGCAAAAATAACGAACAAAAATATGGACACTCATTTATTAAAAAATTCACTTATTATGAAAATAAGACAAAAACTTTTAAAATTATTCAATTGTTTCTTTTGTTAATTTAGTTTAATTAAATAATTATATGCTTATTTATGAAAATATTCAGTACTTTATGTAGGTATAAGAGGCTTTTGATATTAATGGTAAATTCTTATTGAAATACGATTATCATTTATTTATCTCAATATGTATTAGTTCTACACAGAGACCAAACATTTTTGATAATATTTGATAACGAAGTATAAAGAAAAAAGTAATGACTTTTTATGATAATGAAAAGAAGTAATAGTAAAAAAAAAATTCTCAAGAAAAGCAAGAACTATATGTATTTGTATATGTAGAAATATGAAGTGAAACTATTTATTATTACAAGGCTTCATCCAGTAAAAAATCGAATATATTTACTGTAAAAATTTCAAAATCAAACCAAAATTTTAATTTTAAAAAATAATGTTATATGAAGAAAAGTAATAGGTACAGCCAATAAATCTAGGTATATCAACTTCTTTTTGTTTACGTAATTATTAAAAATTATACCACATAAATTACAAAATGTTCAGATAATATATATTTAAAACATATATCAAAAAAAGATTCAAAATAAAAGATTTCCTTTGTCAAAAATGAAAAAATTTCATACTTATTTCTCTATTGGTCTATAAATTCTCCAAAATCTAAACAAAGATATACGAGCCATTGTTAAAATACAGAAAAGCGGAAACTCAAAGCCGTTAAACATTATAAAAATATGTATCCTCCACGCATATATTTCTTCAACTATATTATTAAATATTTTTTTAAAATTCCACTTTAAATAATGGTGTAAAATATTTAATCACCAATTTTCTTTCTACGGATAGATCATTAATTTCAAATAATAGTGTTTGAAAGATATAAATATGCGTTTACGTCTGTAATACTGTATGTAGGAAGATTTTTGTTAGAAAAGATACTTTCAGTCGTTCTTAAATCGGACAATAAATAAGAATAAATTCAATTTAACGGCTACAGACTTTTCATATATAACGCATTAAGGAAGCAAGGAAGGTGGATAATAGATATAATGTATTGTGGTTAATATTTCACATTGCACGAGTATAGTGGTACAATTTGTATTATAGTTGCATTTTGCAAAGAAGAGGTAAAGTACTGGGGGAAAAAGGCGTAGCGTATCAGTTGAAAAGCGAGCTTTCAACTATTATTACACATACGTTTATACCTAAATATATTTCATTTTGTACGGTTGACTTTTTGACAAAGAGAACATGTTTTACATTCTTCTGTTAAATGTGCAACACTCCAGCCTCCAAAATTAAGTACCTCATGTGTATTTATAATACATATGTATTTATACCTACTTGAGAATTATTATAAGTAGCTTTTAAAACACGACCATATCGGCTTATAGCGCTCTCCACAAAGGACGTGCTGAATTATGCGTGTGGGGTCGTTCATTATTTATTTAGAAAAGAATCTGTCATATAAATGTATTTTATTTTTGTGTATGATGAAGTAACTTTAGCGCGCATGAATAATTTTTAAAATATAAAATGACAACAGAATGATTTAATATTTTAATCCGAAAAACAAGTATTATCAGTACACAGGAATATTAGACTATAGTAAAACTCTTTTTCATTATAATGTTAACACGGAAAAAATCAAAGATAGAAAAATAAATTTATAGAGAAGTGTTTGTTCATTTGGTTTTTAATAGTAGTAGTAGGTTTATAAAGAGGCCGAATGGATATACTGTTTGTGTCACCTGTTACTTTATTCATTCATTAATTTGTGATTAATGAATTTCATCGAAGAAAATACAAGACCCTTTCTTATTTAAATATATATTTTTTTTTAAATATTTTTCAAAAAATTAAAATTTTTAACTCCTAATTCTAATATTTCTTTAAACCATACTGCTATACATAAATATTTCTAACTCTTTTTTGTTCTGATTTTTTTTTTTTGAATTAGCATTAGGTTTGTATTAAATTACATTTATAATTTGCATAACAACTTTTTCTTTCTACTGATTTATATTGTTCTTACGATATATTTTTTCAATTTAGTTATTGGTTTCTTAATTTGATCATAGGTGTGTAAAGAGGGCCCTTGGAAGGAGTTCCTATTGCAGGAGAAATTAACAATAATATAACACAAGTTAACAATAAGCAATCGGTAGTCTGGTTCCGCAAAAATTAATTAGAATAATCAAGTTTTAATTGAAACAATCGATTATTATCTTCACTAATGTTTTAACATCAATACAGCAAAAATAACAAGTTTTAAAACCAATTTAATAGAAACTTGAGCAAATATCTTCCAATCATGGATATCGTATGATGTGCAACAACAACAAAATATAAGAAATAGACAAACAAAAACCACTTCAAAGTTTTTAATTCTGCACTATATAATCATTTGATTATAAAATATTTAGTTCTTTCCCGACGTGGTAGGTACTATAACATAATTTTTTTTTAATTCTTTTTTTTTTTATTATTTTGATTTTTATGCACTTCTACTGTGAAGGAAAAAATAAAAAAAAATTTATTAATGAATTAAAAATTAATACCGAATATCATCAAAAAAACATATTTTACTCAAAAATTTACTAAGAGCATCGAAAAGTAATGCTGTTTTCTTAACATGAAATTAAAGTATACAATTTTCAAACAAATTTTAATTGCGAATTGTTGCGAATGATATAATCACTATTTTGGCATCTAATATGCAAATTTTCAATTCTTAAAAAAATCAACTGATAACTAAGTACAATATATGTAAATCACATTTTAACATCGTACCCAATGATAGCATTAAATTTGCCACTCGTGAAAAGTACTAAATGTGGTCGAATAGAATTAAGTATTCGTGGTTTCGGTCAGAGACTCGCCGAATATTCGATATTCGGGTGTCGGCCTAGTCACTATTCGTGGTATCTTTAATAAACACAATCTCTGTTTTTAAGGAAAAAAAATAGTAATATTAAGAATATAAAAATGTTTTTCATTGCGAAAAATTGTAGAAAATGTCAAAAATTGTGTAAATTTTTATTGTTTCTATGGTAACCGCTCAATGATCTGTTTATATCTCGATTTCAATACGCGTACTGATGCGGACTGATACGTACTGTGACGTCACAGAAGACTCATAAGCATGTCAAACGTTTTCGGACTCTCATTTGTTCATTAAAATTTAATCTTTTTTTTCTCCCGAAATAAAAGTTTTCATAACTGAAAATTGATTTTTCCTCATATTAATACTTTCTTTTATCGATTTAAAAATGTGCTTATGGACTATTCTTATCATAAATTCAAATATGAAGAATAAGAAGCATACAATTTTTAAAATTGAAGAGATTGCGATAATGCCATACGTCATAAGTTAATAATCCATTTTTTATTACAACCCAATTTTCTGCAGACTATTTGTTGAGTGAATAAATCATTGAAAGAAGCAATAGTAACATATAGTGAAGGAAAATCATTGAATAGCAAAAATTGAGAATACAAGATATACTGCAAGTCAATACCTTTGAAAGTCATGAAATATTTCATACTAATTATTTGGGCGTATATTGTAAAAAAATGTCAAATAGATATAGTTTCTTGCTTCCATAAATAAAGTTAGAGAAAAACAATTAAAATCACAATACAGATCAGAGCAGTGTCTATTTTAACATTTCGGTTGATTTAATTTATCGAAAATATTCCATTTTATAATTTTCTTATAATTTTACACCTTAAAAGATATTTAATTTTATTGTGAAAATCATGAAATAAAAGTATGTCCATACAACATTAAAAACAAATAAACATTTAATCTTTACCTTATGAGTTTTCTCTGTAATTTGTGTGGACTTAATAATTAAATACATGCAAATCGATTAAATTAATGCAAACTCGTGAAATAGGCTTACAAAATATAATCTTCATAAAAATTCAATATGATACAAAACGCTGGAGGCAGAACGGATTTTTAAAACAAGGAGTTGCTTAAAGAAAATAAATACACTTGTAATAAATCAACAATAAGACATTTAAGTCTCTTGCAAAATTCTTGAATTTATAGGACGCACTGCAATGAATGATTAAGAAAGGCTTTGCTGTATCCTTCGATTTTAGTTTGTAGCCTATTATATCATAATATAACAACACTATATGATGTCTACATTTGGATTTTTTGTATGATGACTTGGTAAAATAATAGAAATTGACCCTAAATCTTAGATGAAGCGTGTAAATGCAAATAACTTTGTTAATATTGGCATAAGGTGGGCTTACAAAATTTTATCAATAGAGGAAATCTCAACGCCTCCGCAGGTGTGAATTTTTGTAATTGGATAATAAAAATAATAATATTATCATAGCTGGTGAACAAATTTTTTAAGTCGTAAAAATATACGAGACTTTATGAATTAAACTTATTGTCATTCTTTCTCTCCGGTCTATAGGTGCCCACTTCATAAAATTGTTGCCGTAAGGAAACTGTGTTCCGATGTGTGGAGGCAAATCTGATAATTCACGAACTATTATAAAACAAAACTATTTTATGTTGGGATATATGTGAACATGTAATTTTGTTGTTATAAACTTATAGACATCAGGCCCATTATAAGCGCCCTGTTGTGCATATTTCTAAATCTCAGCAGGGAATCTTTGTTTCAGATCCGCCAGAAACGTAGGAACTCTATTGTATTACTTAAAGACAACACCGCGTGGCCAAAAGGTGTGAGAGACCATCACATGCGATCTCTGGCTAAATTAATCGATTGCCGCTGTGGTAATTAAAAATTTAATGGATTTAAAGTTAGTACATTCTTTTCTTATTGATATCTATCAAACACGCATCGATTAATTTCCGTTAGAATTCGATATTTTTTTTACACTTTCAAATTATCTGTGACGAATTTCTCCAAAACTGTTTTTGTTTTATTTTCTTAAATTAGCACAATCATTCGTTGATAATAATTGTGAAAACAGTTAAAGGTTAAACTAAAAAAATTGATTTCTTAACACAATTCACAGCTAAATTACAACGATTATCTGCTTTTTGGAGATAATTTTTCAGTACTTCTGATAACCGATTAATTTACACCATCGAACAAAAGATATTTTTAATAAAAAAATATATATTTTTTAATCGCAAGATAACAGAATGTGTAAGTAGGTACTTAATAAGTGTTGCAATATTTTTTTCTTTTCATAAAAGTTATTGCAACAATTTCTGAAGGAATTCGTATCTACACCAAAAAGAGATTTACATATCATTTATCATGTAAAACGTGTATAAGTCGCATACTGTGCTTAAAAAGAGCGGCAAATTGATGATTTCTGTTCGATACGCATCATATATTAAAATGTACTTTGTCATTTTATTATCCCCAAATCTCTTTTACACATACCTATAGGTATTCAATACTACGTACCTAATTAAAAATTCCATCGAAAAGTATTACCAGAAATAATTATTTAAGCCGCAGTGGAAAAATTAAAGATAACATAAATGGAAGTTATTAAAAATAGACAAATTGATACCCAAACAAATTTTTGAAAATATAATATTAGAATAAATATTGAAAAGGTACGCTTTCTAAGTAAATAATTTAATTGCAAAATTAATTTATCTATGCTTCAAATAATTTTGACATCGTTTGATTGTTTCTATAACAAAATATTTGCAAGTAGATTCTGTTAAGTGCCAAAAATTGATAATTATAATTATATTTGAATCTCAGAAAAAGAAAACAAATTTCACCATTAAAATCAAGAAATACAAGTCCCATAAAAAACACTAATCTAAAAAGTCGAAATCTGTACGAAGGTGTATTTTCATACAGTCGCTTGTTACTGGTTTTTAGCGAAAAATGTGATCACGTGACTAAAATGTAACATGTGCGTTATCTGAAAAAAATAGTGATAAAGCTATTTCGTTTAGCTTTTTCGCTGGATTCTACTAGACATGTCATGCATGTCATATTTACCAGACATGATTTTTTCTTTTAATACATTTCCAAAAAGAGTACATAATCGGTACATGCATACATGTACCGCCATGTATATATAATTGCGAATAATAAGTAGTAATACTTGTCAGTAAACGCTTAGCTTATAAGTAATATATTATTTATAAGCTAAATGTTTACTAACAAGTATTAATACTTATTACCTACTTGTAATTATATACACATACTTATACAATAAAGTGGTTATATCGATACATTGACATTCGTTGGAGAGTGTCATTTGTCGCTCAAATTTGGCGCATATGTTAATTTTTATCACGTGATCACATTTATCGTTAAAAACCAGCGTCTAGCGACAGCATGAAAATACATCATAAGTTTAGGAGTTGTCAGCCTCATTGATGAAAAGTTTGAAATTTCATAAACTCTATGTTCCGTAAGAACTTACAACAGTAATGTAGTGATCTTTTATTGATTAAAAATAAAATGTATTATAATTTTTACGATTTATTTTATCATTTTCCAATTTTCACCCATATTATTTCCAATACTGTATTTTTTTACTAACTTAGAATTAAATTTGGCTACTTATTATACAAGCTTTATATTTATGTGTATAATAATCAGCAGGAAATACATCTGAGGAAGTCGGAACTCCCGACGATTTTTATGCATGTATAGTATGCTATACTCATATAGCTAAACTCAATTATTATTCGTTCTTAAATTTTTCTACATACATATTAACTTTTTGCAATTTTTCTTTAAACTTAACTCGTTTTTACGCAGTATTTATTTCCGATGATTTTGAAAAAATACAATTCAACATAATATACTTTTCAACCAACGAAAAAAGGAAGTTCCCAGTTCGACATATACATTTTTTTTTGTATGTTTATATGACCAACTAGCATTTTTCACAGAACTGTCCGATACCGAATTACCCGAATTAATAGTAATTCTTTTTTATTTAATGGGGTATAAACCCCAAAACTGAAATATACATGTATATTAAAGATGGTCCCATTTCAATTAAAATAATTTAAAGCATCATTTAAGAGTGGAAAAATAAGGGGATGATTTATGACTAGTAAATAAAGTGTGTTGTGTTTATAGGAGGATTAAACATACATACATTCCATTTTCCTAAATAAGTAGTGATAAGAAATACATTATCTAATTACCTATCGACTTGACCTATTACGTTATGAAATTAAGCAACTGTATACTATATACAAAATAGCTAAAAAAGTATTTAAGTATCTTAAAAAGTATCGTATGATAAGTTTCTAAGTTCCTTTTTCTGAAGAATAACTAGATACCCATAGTAATTCCGGATACTTTTCGAAAAAGTAAGTTATCTAGAGTTTAGAGACTTTTCCAAAGTTTCTCTGACAACACTGATCTTAACCGTAAAAGTATATTGATAAGTCTTCTAAAAGTCATTATAAAGTCATAAAGAAAAGGAATTTGATACTGTTTTTAATATTTTCCCGCTCCCCGGAAATCGTGGAATACTATTTGCACGGGTAGTGGAATTTTGTCATTACAAACACTCACTAAGGGTTTTCCAAGAATTTTTGTAAAAAGGGTTCTGTCTTTTATTTCAAATTTTAAGGAAAAAAAATTCTTGAGCCTACATCAATTTCCCCAAAAATAAAAGAAAAGTTAATTTGAATCGACTGATTTTTTTAATACATTTCTTAAGGCTTAAATCGAGAAAAATATTAAAACGCTTTGTTAAGCTAAATTGCTCCAGTATGTATCAATATTTCTATTTACCCAATTCGGGTTGCTTTTCCCGGAATTTTAAAAAAAAATCCCGAAAATCTCAAACATTTTCCAAAAATTAATATTTTGAGAAAAATAAACTTTATTAAAAAAAAACCTTAATTGAATATACTCAATTGACGTATTAGTCAGTTTTTAATCTTTCTAAAGATTATATGGAAAGCTTTTAAAAACTTTTACTTTATTCCAACCAATTCGATAGTAAAAACAAGATAGACTAAATATTTTCCAATCACTGGAAGATTTAGGAAAAACATTGCAAAACAGCATTGCAGGAAGCTCGATTCAAAGTTTACCGTACTTGATGGAATTTATAGATAAATCTGGTTTACCATATCGTCGACCTAAAGTGTTAACCCGTTAAGTTCATTCTTAATGATTTTTGTTGTTGTTTTATTAGGAAGAGAATATAAAATTCTATCAAGTAGCAAATTGAAAAATCACTATAAATATAGAAATTTCAAAATATAACATGAAACGAAAAATTGATATTTGTACTACCTTATGTTGTTTACATTCCCTATTTCCTTCCCCTGTAAAACTGTTAAAATTTAGCAAGTCAACACTTCAGGCCGACGATATATAGTATTGTAATACACTTGCACATACACAAAAAATAAGTAGATACCAATAGGAAATCTCAACCTATAAAAATTGATAAATATAAAGAGTTTTTAACAAAAAATAGAACAGACGACAAAAAAGGAACAGAAAAGCGAAAAACATTTTTTTTTAATCTTCACAACTAAACTCCCAGACCCATTAACTAAGAGTTTAAACAAATTTAGAGTTGGCTTTAAACAAAAAATTGACAATGATTATTAAAAAGTTAAATCAAATAATAATAAAGAGCTGTTGCAGAAAACTCATACTAGGTCTTGCATACCAATCGTACGATATTGTAGGTTGATCTTCAATGTTCATTATTCCATACTTTAAAGCTTTAAACAATTAATTTGTGTGTTTGATATTTTGGCGCTGACTTAGTTTTAATTTTTCACTGGTTGGAAGCATGGTTATCAGATTGAAAATATTTCTTTTATTATTTGCTGTTCTGGTTCTTTTTTCGTCAGTTTTAGTACGACTTTTTTAATTTTAATAAGTAAATGTGTAGTTAAAAGTTGATTGCGGTTTATGTCCACACATGGATCGAGGTCTACTTGATAATTTTTTTACTTTGTATTCCAGGGGTTACGGAGAATACCCGAATTTTAATATTACTTTTGTTGTTAGCTAGTTGTATTTCCACTTAGTTGAAGAATAACTGTAGAGTATAGAATAGATGTGAAATATATTTTTATAATCATAATTTTAATTTATTTTTTTAAGTTGTATTTTATGTAGCAGGTACTTATGAACTAAATTTTCACTGTATTACATGTTTATTTTATTTTTTGAAAATTATTAATGATGAAATGTCTTTGGTTTCTAAAATAGGTAATAAGGGTTTCATTCATATTTTTTTGCACAGTTTCTTAGGAAAATACTGAGAAATTTTTTCATCTTATACGGGATTTTCGAAGTAGTACTTATAATTTAGTCGTATATATTTTTTTATATAATCTTTGCATTTTTTTCAAAGTCGAAATATTTGAATGTAAATGTTGAAATATATCACACACAATTAACATAAAGTTAAAGTATACAATATACTGTTCAATTTTAGTAGATACCGTTATAAATAAGTGATTTTTACTTTTAATCAAATGTACTACCATCAGAACTGCCACAAAAAAGTATCTTAGATACTTTAAAGTATCTTAGACCCAGTAACTTAGTTCCTTTATTTTTTGGTAAAAAGTAATTATCACTAAGATACTTCTTAATAAGAACTGAGTCCAGTAACTTAAAAAGTATCTATCGGGATATGATAGATCGGGATAAGTTATAAGATACCGAGTTTTATTTTGTTTTATTCTATAAGATTTAGTTTATACCTCATATATTAACTTCTAATCGTTTTTTAAGTGTGTTGTGTTTACAGTAGCTTCGTTATTCATACTTTCCTTTTTCCTAAATTAGTAAAGATAAGAAATACCTTATCTGATTACCTAACAACTTTACCTATTATGTTACAAAAGTTAGTGCACATCTAACTTATAAAGTATCTTAAAAAGTAACTTAAGATAATTATTTGAGTTGTTACATTAAGAGTAACTAAATACCAAAAGTTATTTTGGATACTTTTTAAAAAAGTAACTTATCTAGTATTTAGATTCTATCCTAATATATCTTTTACAGCTCTGGCTACCATCAATAGTGTGTTTTTATTTAATTTCTATAAATATTATTCATTCTATTCAACATAAAGTTAAGTAATCGTTTTATTTATGCTACGTTATTTATGCAATTTATTATTCTTATTTAATGAAGTAAACTTTTAGGCCTCATTATAAATAAAACTATAATACTTAATACTTTATACTTATACTTAATACTTTTAATACTCTTAATACTTTTCGTCGTTTTATTGATTTAGCATTTACATAGGAAACAATTGAAGAAGAAAGTGTCGTTTTAATAAATTATAGAATTTATAGAAATTAAAATTCAAGTTCATTCGCCGATATAAAAAATGGAATTTGCATTAGTTATAATAATATTTAAATTAAATTATCGTATTTTTTATTTTTTCTCATATAGACAACTATAAAAATAGAATAGGTGAGTTTTAAGAACCAAAACAAGATACATACTATGTATGTGAAAAATTGTCACAATTAGGTATGTGATAAGGTATTATTGATTTGTGTAAATTATAAAGTTGAAAAAATTTCTTGGAGAGTCATTTGTGTAATTACTACTGTTTAAAATTTAATCAAATAATTATTTCGTTGTATTTATAAAAAGTTGTTCGACATTCCAAACACGTTTTTTATATTAATTAATTTTATCGTATACGAATTCAAAAAAATTGGTTATAAAAAAACATCATTATCCAATGATAAAATAATATAAATAAAAACGGAGAATAATAACATAATAATGTTGATCAATTCATCAGCTTGTAACAAGCTCATTTGTTTGATGAAGTTGAGATATGGGTGGTGATGGTGGATGTAATGGGTAACGGTTGGATTCATCGTAACACTAACACCTCATCTATATCCACTCCATTCCTTCATGTACATTATATGGCTTATTATAAATCGACCATATCTTCAATATTGTGCGCTAATGTGAACTCATCAAAAGGTGACTTTCATAATAAATAGAAAATTTCAGTTGTTGTCGGAATATCCTTCAAAAATATTTAATAGCCTACGTTTAGACTCGACTAACCATCTCTGTATTGGTCTTTCCAATAGTCATAAGGAGAAGAAAAATATTCCTTGAAATATCATTTTACACCTGCGTTGTCTGTGTGAAACTCTTCATCTCTTCTGTTACAAATATTGAAGTTATTCGTCATTCTCAAGAGTTCGTCTTTGGGATCATAACACTGCATTAATATTTTTGACAGTTTTTAATGTCCAATACATCATTGTGTAAATGTATAAGACGTTCAATAGAATTCTCATCCAATCTTTACCATACTAATAAATTCCCAGGTATTGTGTACCAAGCAACACAGAAAGTAATATTATAAGTAACATTATAGAATAAAACAAAACCAAGTAATTGGTAGTATTTTTATTCAAAATAAAATTGAATATTGGAAGCTTATAAATCTTCAGTGTTCAATTGATACTTTACATATAATGGTCATTGATTTATTGGACTTACTATAAATCTTAACTTAAGCACCTAAATATTTTACTATTGTACCTATATGAAAAATCGTGACTGATCCAAACAAAATATGGCAAAGTAAAACACCAAAGAACTCAAAGTACCCATTTTCTATACACACTTTCGAGATTTGCTAATTTAAAGTATATAACTCGGATATACGTGTATCGAGTAAATTAAGGTGGCTTAAGCGTTAACAAAGTATAGTTGTATGAATCGAAAAAATATATAAACACTAACTTTAACCTATTTATATCATTAATCTGTAAAAAGAACATGGGATCACCGGATTCCTTATTGAGGAAAACAAATTGAAAAATTCTTGATTGACAAACATTTAACATAGATGGGAGTAAGATATTTTATTCGTATAATCCTTTTTGAGACAAATCTCGTCAATTACTGTTTTGGGTCTTGCTATTATTACAGTGCGACTGCTGTACATTTTTTTTCGTTATCACGATAATAATTTGCATTTATTTTCAGCATAGTTGTAAATTTTTTGTTAAGATAATGGAATTTTTATGCAAACAATACACGTGTAAAGTACACCACGGTTGTTAGAACTCCTTTTACGAAGCTTCGTAAGACGCAGGCGCACACACTCATAAGAAACACTGTATATTGCTTTCTATCTCATTTTTTCGCACGTTAAATCTTACAGATTTATTTATTTGTCTCTTTTAACTGTCGCTTTTTCGTTCCATGAAATATCAAGTCACAACAATGCTAACGAAGTGTTCACTTCAAAAACGGAACTTTTAGTTCCTATACATCCTACCAGTGTTAGCAACCATACTATAATTACACTTATTTTTATTATGTACTATTATGCCTTACTATAATCCTATAAATAATATTTTGGAAAAATATTTTAAATTTTGTTGAAAATATAATAACAAAAGAAATTTTAAACTTGGAAAAAAATGAGGCCACATACTTTAGTGCGTTACTACATTATTTAATACGAGAAAATTAAATTTGATGTTTTCTTTTTATCTACTATAATTTTTTTAAATTTAGTATAATTTTACGACTTTGGCAAAATAATTCCACTTTTCGAGGTTGCTAATAGTGCATCCTACGGCCCTAGACATCCCGACACCTCTTCCCTATACATTAAACGGATAGAACTTTATTTAGTGCTCTTTATGTACACTAAGCGATGTCAAAATAAAGATCTATAGTTTTACGGCAAATTACAAAACAAATGATAATAAAACGCTTCAATTTTAGGCCCCATTCTCACAGTGCAATATACAACTTCGTGTCCTTATATAATTGTGACAATGATTTTTTCCAACTTATATTAATAGGTACATAGATAATATTAGATAAACTCTAAAAATCAATATTACAGTCATAATATAAAATTCTAATCATAACTGTCAAATATAGTCAAGGGAAGAATCCAAAGTAACTTTCGGTACCTATCTAGTAACTCTTAAAAAAAGGAACTTAAATACTTATTTTAAGTTACTTTTTAAAATACTTCAGAATATACTGTTTTAGTTTCGTAACATATTAGGTAAAGATGTTAGGTAATCTCATAGTGTATTTCTTATATTTATTAATTTAGGAAAAAGAAAAGTGTGTGTGATTAATCTCCTCTAAGTTCATCACATTTCAAAAACGATGAAAAATTAATATAAGAGGTAAACAGTGAATTTTATAGAACAGAAAAATAAAATAAGACTCTGTATATAATCTTTCGGTATATTGGTATCTAAATTACTTTTCGGTATCCAACATACTTTTCAAGTTACAATATAGTTCCTTTTAGAAAGTATCTAAGATACTAGCTACTCTTTGCCAAAAAATAAAGAAACTAAGATACAGTATTTTAGATACTTTAGAGTATCCAAGTTACTTCAAAATACCTTACTAAGATAATTTTTGCTGACAGCTCTGATCCTAATGTATATCGTTCAAAGCGTTTTCACTATCTTTAATGATATTGGACATCTTCAGCAGGTGGACTGTTTATCACGATAGTCAATTCAACAAGTTTCATTGAATTCAGTTGTTTCTGCCATGTGAATAATTATTTTAACATTCAATTAATTATTTTTACCAACTTTCATAAATGTAGATTGAATAAAATTAAAAGTATTAATTTATAGGGACATAGTATGTGGTAATATCATTAATTAAATAAAAGTATGGGAAATATAAAATAGTTTTTGATTATAAATAATTTGACTCTTACATTTTAATGATTTAAGGTAATAAATGTTTAATATTCCCCTTAAAACGAACCCTCTTTTATAATAATATTTTCTAAAATAAAATGCTTGTACAATTTTTCCATAACACTAGATTATTTGTATTAAATTAAAAGGGTTTTGAACGATTTGGATTTAAAATTTAAAAGATGAAGTTATTTATTTAAATTTACCTGATAAAGAAGAATAGTTTTTTTTTTAATAATAAAGGCAGCTTTAGATCAGATATAGAAATGAAGTGAAGAGCATTGTATCTTTACATGCATGCAATAAGCTTGCTAAAATGGGCAGAGCCATATAATTTTGTGTGCAAGCTAACGATGCAAAAATTAAAAATGCATAACATAAATATAAACAAACGATAAAACTACGCCGATTTATGTTGCTTGTTAAGGTAAAAGTGGCCACAAAGTCATAAATCAATAAAATATAACTTTTAGTAAGAGGTATAAAAAGAAGGAAGTAACCCACCAATAAAAAAAAGGAAAAAAAAATAAATAAAAACCTGGACACTGAACAATCGACGACGGCGGGAGCAACAGCAGCGACAGCTTTGTATCCATTCGCCATTAAAATGTTGTCGAGTTTTAGCAATAATTATGTGCTAATGAGTTTCGTTGTTTTATTTATTTAAATACATTTTTTTTAATTATTTGTCTATCGAATGAGGCTTGGTGGTCACGTTGTAACCTGTTTTTTTTATTCGGTCGTTCTCTCCATTCGATTTTTTTCTTTGACTTCAAAACCTTAAATAATATTGAAACGTTCATTCCTTCAGGCATACATCATAATATTGTAGAACGAGTGTATCACAATGTCATTTGTGGCTAAGGCGCATATAGATTCTCAAAGTTTTATGGTGGAAATTTATTTATTTTCAAGCTCACTTTATAAATGCAATTATTTTATATGGAATGAATACGTACATACTTTAAGGTCATTTGTGCTGTAAAATATTTTCTTACAGTTCTTTATCTTTATTTTTAATGTCGTAGCTGTAGAAAATTATGTTTTATGGGTAAATGTTTTTATTATTTTTTTAATAACTATTTAGAGAAATATTATTTCACTTAATGTCGAGTGTGAATTTTTACGAACCCTAGCGATATTAAATTTAATTAAAAAGTTAATATTTTTTAGCTTTTTTTTCACTTTCAGTGATTCATCTTGCAACATCAGATATAACAACAATATATGCACCATATGCACTATCAAAGCTTGACAAGTTATAAGCAAGGACATTATTTCTCACATAGATTATTTTCCCCAGTTATCTTATACTATGATTTAAAAGACATATGAAAATATTGATAATTAAGTAAAATAAAAAATATACCCTTCTTTCATAAGAAAAGTTTTTTTTTATCACTTTGATTTTTGTTTTGATACATACATTTGGTTTTAAAAAATATATCCTTAACCATGTACGGTTGTAATTTAAGTTCTATTGATTCTATCTATTGATGTTACTGTTGTCTTACCATTTAGGTAAGAAATGCTCACATTATAACGAAATTAGGGATTGCAATATCGGACCAAAAATTCAAATACTGGTAGTAGGATCTGTAGAAAACAAAAGAAAACACAAATGTTTCTTTATTTTATTTACCAGTTTTATAAAATCATTGGTATCACAAAAATCATTGGTAACTTATAAATTATAACAGTAAACAAACGATGACAAAAGAGTTTAAATATGACTTTTAAGTTTGCCGTATTATTGTAAATTTTCGAAATTTGATCTTAAAAAAACATAAATCATCAATTGCACTATCATTAAGCCAGGAATGCCTTGAATGCGATTTTGTACAAAAATTATTAGTAATCGAAAATATATTTATATCCGCTATTTCGTAGTACTGTCAGCAATGAACGATATACTTTTTTCAAAGTATTTACATCTAAATCTCTCATCTTCAAATAAATCGATTTCTCGTCGAATAGCTTTGGATATATCTCATTTCTTTATTGCATTTTGATGTAATGATTTTTTTAGTTATCGCTAATTCAAATTTTAGTTTAGTAGACAAATCCTTTTCACTATCAACATTAGAGTCATTACCATCTTCGATAATTGGTATCAAATTCTTCTGAATTTGGATAGGTTTGTGGGTAAAAATTTAAGAAAATTTACTTTAAACTTGATCAAATTTGAATTGGTTAGTCTCTTTTCTTGTTTTTTATTTTCATTTTTAAAATCATTATAATCACAGTCTTATTAATATCGTCCGTTAGGGAGATATAAAAACAAAAATGTAAACTGTTTTATTTATTGGTGACCTTTATTGGTGAAAAAAATAGCAAATACCGGAAAAACGGTATTTAAAATAGTAAATACCGATACTACAGAATTGTACAAATGGTTCAAAATACCGGTATTGCAATCTCTGAACAAAACGTATTGTTCGTTTGCTAATTCGTATTCTAATGAACAATGTGATTATTCCAACTTAGTAAACCGAATATATGTAAGGGATAGTCCATAAAATACGTTCTCACACAAGGAGTAAAGAGAGGGTATCACTTAGAGTGACAAAATATGACAAGAGGGATTGGGAGGTCTAAGGATACGTGACGATCACAGTTAATCAAACAATTTTTTTCTCGACTTTTTTATTTCATCTTTTTGGTTGTAGAAAGTCATTCGTTTTATATTTATAAATTTTATAAATATTTTTACGCATATATTTCCCGTCTCAGGTTTGAAGAGGGTATTTTGAGCGACGTAATATTTATAAAGTGGATCACAGAAAATGTGACACAGCTTGACAAAGAAAAGGGAAGAAGTTTAAATAAGTTAAAATTTGAGTATTATACATTGTAAGAAAGGCCATTAGACATCAATTGTTTATATGGGGTATCCTTTCCGATTATTTTTCCGAAAGGTATTTCCAAAATCATCATTTTCAAAAATAATAAATTTAATGAATCAAAATATTACTGAATTTAATCATTTTATCGATTTTAAATGATTTTAATGATTTTCTGGCTTAGGTTATTTGTCTCACCAATACAGGGCTTATTGTTTCCTAGGTTCCTTTTTCACCTAATTAAGACCGAGTAGCTGGGCGAACCTCAGCAACCGGCATAGTAGAAATTTTTCGACTATTTCGGTTCCAGGGTTTGTTATCTCTAATTTCTTGTCTCCATTCATTCAGAGTGCTACATTCCTATAAAACGTGAGAAGCGATTTTGTCCTATGCCTGACAAAACTTACACATTGGATCACTCAAATATACTTCAATTTATATGTAGAGGTTTCTTCAGTTCACAGTGGCTAGTTGTTAGATCCATTACTACTCTGATTTGTTTTCTTGTTAAATGAAATATTTTAGTAGTCAAGATCAGAGATGGTTTTCCCATCATGCTTTTACTGTGTTTTTGACCGGTGGTGTTCCTCCAAGTTGTGCAGTGATTTTTATAAGCCCATTTGATAGTATTTTTCACTGCTGATTTTATTTGATACCGATAATGAAATAATTAAAATAAATTAAGCGTGAAATAATGTTTATACTCCATCGCCCGATTTCAATTTTTTCGTTGAAAAACACAACCGGCCATGGAGTTATCGTTTTACCACATTAAGTAATTAATTCGCATGTTTGTTTGGCGCACGACTCAAATTTAACTACTTGGACCAGTTTAAGATCTTACCTATTTATCAGTACGTACTAAAACGAATTTTGATTATCAATTTTCCTAATCAGTTCTTTTTTTTTCGTCGGCATAATTCATCTTATTTTTTTACATATTTATGCAATTTAGAATTAATATGGAAATGAAATGAAATTTTTATTCTTTATTTTTTGCAATTACAATTGCAAATTTGTAATGATTTTCTTGGCAAAACATATAATAGGCAATTAAAACCGAAATAAAAAACTAATTACAAGCAAATACGAGCAAAGCAAATACTTGTTTTACTATCAAATGTAAATTGATGTTTTTTGTTAATTCTCACTTTAGTGAGGAGGTGTTAATTTATAGATATAATATGTAGATATATCTTGCAGTAAAACTAGTGTGATTTTCAATTATCTCTAACATGGTACAGTAAAACTTGTTAAATTGATAAGGATAGGTTATCATTTTCATAAGAAAAACAGATTGATGTCACCATAAGTTATTAGCCAATGTATTTAATAAGTATAGGTTAATAGAAATAGAAAAGTATCTACACAATTCAACCAAGTGTTTATAAATTGCAACTTTACATATACGAGCGTTAAAACATGAAGGTATATGTACAAAATACTTAATACATATATATAAAATTAAAATTAATCAAAAGTTAAAGTATTACGAAAATTCTGAACTTACGGGAATTATATCTCTAACGGCCGGTAGTTTTACTCATGTATTGATAGACCATATCCTTAAGATAACTATTTAATAAATAAAAATGTATCTATTAGACATATTCTAAACATTTAACCTACACAGATAACTACGCATATTTTCTCTATCCTTCGGATAAAATTTTAAATATCGGTCCTAAGAAAAAAATAAATAAATTAAATTAACTTTTGTCTTCAGTTAGTTGTATGGTTTTAGGTACCTATTTGTAATGTTATAAACTGGCAGTATGTGTTGTATACTAGAGCTGTTCGTATACTGTTGTATATTAAACTATATCGTACATATATATGATTACAGTCCTTCCATTGTAGGATAATATTGAAATGTCTGCATTGAAATAAATAGTTCCAACATTATCCAATAAATACTCGCACAACTAATTGGCCCATAAAACCCATAAATATAATTAACACACTAGAAATGTATATGAAAACTTAAAAACAAATTAATTATTTTACGAACATTTATGATTTGTCACTTTAAAATAAAAAAATTGCATCTTACATATTAATTAATAATTAATTAATTTTATTGTAACGTGTAATTAAAAAAACTGGTATACTTTATGGTTAACGTTAAGGCATTGCATAATATTTTGGGTGCCAAAAAGTTTATTTTAAATGTAGGCACATAAGACTATGAGGGTTTTCATTAAATCTACAAGAAGTAGGTATCATATACTTATACAGTTACTCGAGTTATTTTTCGGCTATAGCTTAAACTTCTTAGTTTTAACCAATTAAGACTTATGGTTCTTAAAATGGAAGTATATTTTTGAAATATCTATTTTTTAATTTTGCTTTTTTTGTTTTCGCAACTAGGAAGTTATATTTCAGGGACGAAATTACACTTAAGCACTTGAACTAAACAAAGACTTAAATTATACATACATTTTCGTTTAAATGCAAATAAATCTCGATTGCAATTGATATTTTTTTTATGAATAGAACACGAATTTCAATTCACTTTACCAAAGAAAAATACGACTTTATTAAATTTTTTGCCATCGTCAAAATGTAATTTTCATATCATTTATCAATAACTTAAACATTTCTGTTTTTCAAACTAGATATGGAAAATACACGCCTATAATTTTTTCTAAGTCTGGATTTGCCCATCTCAATATAATTCTGGCTTGGATTTTGCTACCACTTGTGTAATTGGCATGTACCTACAAGGAATCTAAAATTTCAATTTTGAACTTTAAATATTGGACTTTACTGAACTGAATATAGTGCTTATGAGTTTTCGGTTTATACATCTAATAAAAAATAAGAATAGCTTTACTGGTTAAAGGGCAAAAGATTGACTATGCGTGTGGTCTACCATAGATTCATTATCACTAAATAATAAGAGTAATAAATTTGAATTTTTCTCAATATTTTATTAGTCTATTAATTATAACATAATAAAAGGTTTTTGATTATTGTCAATATGTCTTTAGACAATAAGTAAAATAACAAATGAACGTTTAATAAAAAGCGTTAGAAATTTAACTTTAGGTAACATACGAATTATTATTTGTTTTTTAATTTCTATAAATGTTTAAGAAATATAAGACATTAACAAGGTAAATATTTTTAAATATTTCATAATATTTGTACCTACTTATCAATAAGATATTAGTAGATATCTATATTTTGTAGCTATCTTATTCTTCAAGAATTTACATTTTTAGATTTTCTATAAAATTTATAATTTTCCGATAAATGATAACGTGCCTAATACAGCAATATACCTACTACATTATTCGATTTTGAAATGATGCAATACTCTTTATTATTAAACAAGTACCTACGTGATGAAACATAATTCCAGTTTCAGTATTTGTAAGTGTATACACAAATTGATCAATCCCAAAACTTATTGACAAAGTTTTAACATTTAATGTAATTTTTAAAAATCACAATAAAACTGCACAATGAGGTAATAATTAGAAATAATACAGTATATTACCTAATTTTGAATAAAAACTTGGTAACTATTAAAATATTATTTTCTTCTTTTAGGTAATTTATAGATACTTAAACCTGCAAAATGGTACTCATAAGGTGTGTAAATAGACCTTTATATATTATATGTACATCTAAACTCTAAAAAACCAAGATGTTAATGATTATCTAAATTTAATAAAAAAAATAAGAGCTAATTCCCGATTTATTGCGTTTAAATTAATATTGGTAGAACTGAAAAAGATTGATTATAATAGATCATATGCACATTTTATTTCTATTTTTTTTAATCGATATAGGACACTATAGTTACGAAAAACTTGTATTTTGGTAGAAAATCCAAAAACGATAGATAAGTGTGTTTACGGGTCTTCGGTGACGTCACAGTACGTATCAGTAACCGTATTGAAACAGAGTTATAAACAGATCATTGAACAGTTACCATAGAAACAGTAATGACTTATAAAATTTTTCACATTTTTCACAATTTTTCGCCATGGAAAACATATTTATACCGTTGAAATTACTATCAATTTTTTCTTAGGAATAAAGGTTGTGTAGATTGTGAATGGTTTAAAATTTAAAACATTATGATTAAACTTTAAATCATTACATAATATTTAAACGATTTAAATAACCTATTTCTTTGTGTTGAAATACATTTGTCATAGGAAAACGTTCATGGGATTTTTAATACCGGACTAATGGGAGCTCGATTTATGCATTTTGAATTTAACGATATTTTTGAATTTTTAAATGAATATTTCTTAAATTTTATCAAGTAAAGTTAATATTTAACAGCTTCATTATATTTTGATATTAGTTTAGGACATTTTTAAACATTTTAAATTATTTTTAGATCATGTACCTACATTAGGTCTATTATATAAGGATCATTATAGCAAATAATTATACAATGTGTTATAAAATTTATATTTCATATTTTAATTATTTTATAAAAAAAATATCCACTTAACTATTAAAATAAGTTTTCATTAGTACTTACGTTTCAAAGTACTTAATTTAGATGTCTTAAAAAGCTGTATTTACTATATAGAAATATAGTTAAATAGAAATACTTATGTATATATTAATTAAAGAGTTTTATACAGTTATTTAGCTTTCTGTCTTCATAATTCAACGACCAACTCTTTTTCGTATTATAGGTATAGTACAGGGGTCAGAAGTTTGACAAGTGAGAAAAGCCAAATTGTCATGGAAAAAGAATAAAAAAGGAACTAGAGAGCCGCATATAAGTACTTATGTAATATACATATGTAGAGGTTGTGGGTTTGTAGGGTACAAAAGTTAGACACGCTTTATTTAAAATTTAATTATAATGGTGTATATGTATCTCTGTTTATGTCCGAAGAGCCGCAAAGGTTTAGGCTTCCGAGTCGTTTCTATCAACCTCTGGTATCTAAAGTAAACACCAAGGTACTTATATATAAAAATTCTAGAAAATTTTTAATATTCTCGATTGAGATACCCTCATAAAGTTCTGATCTATTCCTGATAGTCAAATTTTGTTTATATTTCAGCATTTGCAAAAAAATATTTTCATCTTGGTTATTTTCTGCGGAAATATTAAGTATAATTAACATTAAGAAAATTACACGCCATAACTTACATGTTTATGTGGACTAATTTTTTGTCATTCCACAATTACAAGAAAGTGTTATACTGTTATTTTTCTTAATATAAAACAACATATATTGCGAATAACCTCCAAGTAAATTGGTTATATGACACACGATCGAACAGGACCAAATTATAAGGATTGCATTTTAGTTAATATATTTAATTACGGAACTCTCAAAGGTCTGATTTAAATAAGCTTTAACAAAATGATTATAATTTTACCGGTAAATTTACAAATTGCGTGTTGATTTGGCCGGTAATATATTCGTCAATGAATTACCCAAATATTGCCACAGGCAGTAACAACAAACATTTACCCAAAATTTAAAAAGTCCTAATAAATACAGTTCCTTATTTAAATTAAATAATTAATTATGTACTCAAAACAAAAATTTAGTGTCTACTATAATAGACTATAATACTATATAGCGATTATTACATAATAGCTAGTGCATAAGGGCGCCACTATTTTTTGTTAAAAAAATCCATGACTTTTCAAGAAAAATTTCTTATTTTTCAAGAAAAATTTCTCAACCTTTTTTTCAAAGTGCTGGAATTTAACAAATGTATCTGGGTAGTGCTGTAAAAATATTGGATTGTAGAATATGATTTTGAATATATTATTTATATTTTTTTAAGAATTCCGTTGAAAAATAATAGATAAAACAAAAAAAGAATGTATCGATTGAGTTAGATATTTCAGAAAAATTTATGAGTGTTGAAAAATAAAAACCGATTTTTTTTTCGAAAGACTAAAATGTCACTCTGGTTGGGTTAAAAATTTGATAAATTCATGATTACTTCTATGTATTAAGGAAAATAGAGTTACATACTGGTGTGTTATTATGAAACCAGAATTTGGTAAGTGGCGGCCAATATAGGGTCTACTAAACCATATCATTGAGGCAAATTTTTGTTTTGATAATTGTTCAATTCGCTAAAGTGTAAATTTCCTACGACCTCATCAATTTTAAAAGCATTAAACATGTCGAGTTTTGTGCCTAAAGAGTACCTACGGTTTGCGGGTAGCATAGATTTTCTATTACTACTTAAACAAAAACTACTGCGGAATCGCATCAAATGTTTGCCGAAGTATACGTTAAGCATGCTCTTAGGAAATCTCGGTGTTTTAAGAGAATTAAAAAAAAAATGAAAAAGGTGATATCGCTGTGGAGAACGAAGAACGTGGAAGACAAGACCACCGAAAAATTTTTTAGACATCGAATTGTAAGAATTGTTGGATGAAAATACTTAGTAGTCAAACGCAACAACAACTTACGATAGTAGATTTGAACCAAGCTTTAGTATCAAAAAACTCCAGAATTTCAAAATAAGCAGTAGGTACAAAGTGATCTTGCTGCCTAATAACTCCCCTGGCTACATCGAAAACCGAATGAAGTATATGATCGCGGAAATACATCTGCATACGGTTTACTCCCCAGACTTAACTCTTTAAAGTTATTACATATTTCCATTTATGGGATAAGCACTTGCTGAGCAGCACTTCACATCTTACGAAGATCTACAAAAATTATTCAATGACAGGTTTCGCTCAAAAGATAAACAATTTCCTTGGCATGGTATGAAAAAATTTTCAGAAAGATGGCAAAAATGTTTAGTGAATTAGAGGGAATTATTTTGAATAAAACAAGTAGATACCAACATATTTTCATGTAGAAATATTGATAACTTAATTTTCAAAAAAAAAATCCGGTTTTGTATTAACACACCATAATATCGATAAGTTTCAGGAAAATTTAAAAAAGTTAGGTTTTACAGTGGTCAATTTCACGTAAAATACCTAAAGTATCCATAGTTTATTCTAGGCGTAGATTCCAGGGAAAACATTTTATTCTGACTTTCCAGACCAAAAAATTTCCCTGAGTTTTGAATTTCTAAGAATTGTGATTACCGTATTAATTAATAAAAAACCTGTTTTTTTTTTCAAAATATGTTCGCTAAGTAATTTATAGGTCCCTAAACCACTCATAATAATATAATCTACCTAGGTACTACTGTACTTATTTGATTCTATTACATTGTGTAATAACATATTAACAGTTATTGTTTATTTATCTATTGATAGCAAAGAATATTTGAACAGGATAATTTTTTAGAATCTGGATCCTATTATTTTGAAATTAAGAGAATATTAGTTACATCATTTAGGTAAGTAGATATAGACTATCGAAGCCCAAATTTGATTACTCAATGTAACTAGGTATACAAAAGCTAAAAGAAGATGATATTCAAATGGAAGATTTTTTAAATAAGTAAAAATTATTTCCATACTCAACTAAGAAATTGATCTAATTGATTTAAAATTAATGTGATCTATAACACTTATTCATTTAAATAAAAATAATTACAAAAAAGCCTATAGATACCCTGTAAATGGGTATACACGTTGATTTTACATACTAATATAGAATGTTAAATAAATAAAATAGCTAATTACTATATAAATTGATGTACTATTAAAATAGTAAAATTCAATCCAATTGCTTGTAGATTCACATTAAATTTTCTTTAGCTAACTTTAGCATTCAAAATTTCATTTTTAAAAATAATTGTGAAATATAATATTGATAATTTACCTTCATTGAAAAGTGGAATAGTAGAAAAATACTTTTCAATTTAAAACTCACAAATCACAGAACTCTTCACAGTTTTATTATAATTATGTTTTCTTTCAATATTGCACTAATATTTTTTGGAAATTAACTTTTACCAAAAAATGAATATAAAATTAATATACTAAAAGCACGAAAGATAATCGTTTTCAGCAACTATCAAAGTATATTTAATGTGCTATTCATTTATCAAAGTATTATGTATTTGTTAACAGGTAACATTTTTATGTGTTACGTTAGCACTTCGATTTGATACTGAGGATTGTTTTGTCTGACTTATCCAAGTCAAAGCTCTGATATCTGGTTGTGATTCGTTACGATTGGTTGAATGGAAAATACAAGGCGGCGACAAATAGGAGGTACTAATGGTAAATAACGCCTACCGCGATTGTGTTTGCGTTTCTTTTTGATATTGGAAAGTTTTTCGTACTAGCTATAATACTGTTCCTTTCGTGTGAGTGTACATAAATGGGAAGGTACTCTTTTGCTTCACGGTTTTAACACATCTTTTAACAATATTATTTTAGCCCTATTTTAGCCATGACGTTATTTTTTATACATCGAAAAAATGTTGCACAATAAAACAAAAAAATAATAAACATGTAGTAAGGTTAAAAAAGCTTTAAAGTTATATAAAAACAAGAATAAGCCTTTTCTGAAAAAGGATGTTGTTTTTGAAATGAGTGTTGTGTATATAAAAAATAAACGAATATTTGTTATAATGAGTAAATGAATAGATTTTATAGTAGTATGTTATTTAGGTACCTGTAAATTTTCTGTATTAGGTATCTATTAATATTATGAAAATGAATTGTCAAAAATTTAACTTAAATAAATATTTTGCAGAAAAATAATAATAGTAGATACCGAATTTCAACACTGTGTCAATTTCCACATTAGGTAGATAAGTAGTCTATTCTAATGTGTGTGTAGATATAGCTTCCCAAGTAAAAAACTATCAAGTTACCTACTGTTTTTATGAATTGAAAGTAAAGAAGGAAAATCATTTGAAGTATCAAAATAAAAATCCCTTTATAAATATGCCTTCTTCTGTCATTTTCTTTGGCAAATTAATTTTTGTAGTACAAATATAGATATCTAAAAAATAAATAATTTATAGCAAAATAATTTTTTACTTAATAAATTAGTGCTAAATAAAGTTTAGGTAACATCTTCATTAGTCGCTATCTATGATAGAGTGCTTCATTTCTTGAATAATTCTAAATTTTTATAAATCATACATAGGTAAAGTACCTACACCACAGAAAAAATCTAAACAAAAATTATTTCTTTTAGTACCTATTGTTGGATTATAGCCGTAGTGTACCTATACCTATAATAAAAATTATTATTGTCCATGATAGGTAAATAAGATCGTATCTATAAATTCAAGCAATTTTATAACATTTTAATAAATAGACCTACTAAAAATTCCATCAGTAGGTATTTACCACGGACAATAGTAGATAATTTTTATTATACTGATATAACAAAAACATAATAGGTACGTATATAAGGAACAAATACTTAAATGAATCTTTTATTCGCTTACCAAAGTAGATACCAATACAAGTTTCCCATTTCTCTACTTGGTTTAATTTTGACAAAGTTAGAATATGAAAAGTTTCAAATTCGAATGCAAGGAGATTAATGGATAGGTCTATAGTTGAAAGCTAACCATAAAAAGACTAAAATATAATATTTAAGAATAATTTTGCAATAATTTCAAGATAAATAAATGTATACTTAACCTAAGGTATAAACCTATAGGTAATTACCTATAATCTCGAAAGAGGTATACATAACATAATAGCTTACATAAAGTAAAAGTTTATTAGTAGGTACACTTCTTTATTGGAAATCGAAACAGTTAGAAGCTATTTATTAATTACGTAAAGCGTTTGAGGGGAGGAAGGCTACATATAGTTCTTAAATTTCCTAGTTTTACTAGTTACAATAACGTTACAACAATAGTTTACAAAAACGATTTTTTTACTAGTTAAAGGTGCATTTTCATGTAGTCGCTAGTCGCTGTTTTTTAGCGAAAAATGTAGTCACGTGAAAATGTATCATGTGAACCATCTGAAAAAAGCAGCGATAAAGCTAAATTTCGGCCAACATGATTTTCTCTATTAATATAATCCTAAAATGAGTTCATAATCGGTACATTTAAAAAACTTAATATTTACTAACAAGTATTAACACTTATTACTCGCAATTATATGCACATATCTATAGGAGCGGTTATATCGATACATTGGACATTGACATACATTGACATTGGATAAAGTTTGGCGCACATGTTGCATTTTTACAGGACCACATTTTTCGCTAGAAACCAGCGACTAGCGACTGCATAATAATTCACCTTTAGAGGGATAAGTCGACTAAAAATGGTAAAATTAGTCTTACGAAATTTATGAATGAAACCTTAGCTCAACTCCTGTATATTTGTAAGCTATTTGATATACCTAACTGGCATTATTTGTGTTACAATTATCTAAGCATTGTTAACATTTTACTTTAATTAAACAAGTTTACTTACTTTAAAAGTTACTTATACTTCCTTCAAATTTTAGATAAAGACCTGTGTTATTTTGGTGTATGTTCACGTAATTATTTTTACTTCTTTGCATTGTAAGTTTGAGTAAGGATTGTTAGTGACATGGTTGGTAAATGAGGAGAGGGGGGAGGGTTAGAATAAAATCTCTAGGATCTGAAAGTGGGCTAATCCGACCTTATGTCCGTTTCTTGTAAATCTCAGAAATCATAAACCGTAAAAGCTAAAATGTATTATATACCAATGCTTGATAAAGTTCCAATGATATAGTATTCAGTTGTGCAGTTCACATTTCGACTAAATCAAAACAAAAACTTACTGAAAGGTAAATTTTGATACATGAAAAATTATTTTTTTATTAAAAAATCTTTGTCAAGTTCTTATCGTAATATATTGGTAATATATTGTAGTTACGTATTTACATTGGTTTCAAAATTCCAAATCTACGGCAAATAGAATTTCAATTATATTGAATACTAGCTGACCCGGCAAACTTCGTAGTGCCTAACAGGAATTGAACGTAGTGTTTTTTTATGAACGAATATTTTAGCTACTCTTAATTTATAATTTTAATAACAAACTAATACGAATACAATTATGAAGTTCAATATTTAATTAGAACAATATTATATAATAATATTATATAATACAATGGGAGTAAAAATTATTAATAAAAAACAAAAATTAGTTAATTCAATGGCATGTCAACAATTCATTTAATTTATTGAAGCTATGAATTTTGGTGCATGCATTGCCCTCAGATTGATTCTCCTCATTGAAGTACGTTGCTATTACATTCATTGACATACAATTTGTCAAATCAAATATCTTAAATATACTAAATAAAGTCAGGTTATTTAGATCATTTTTTAACTAAAAAATTACTGGACTGATTTTGATGATTAATGATTAGTTCAATTCACCATCGCTCCAAATATCAGAGTAACTATTAACATATCTTAATAATACACGTAAAAATTTGAATAAAATCAGTTTTTAAATAATTAGGCTTGGAATTTTCCGTAGTTGGCAATTCACGTGACCCACACTTTGATGTCAATGCTTTCAATTTCATATTATCTGTAACTCTTTCTTAAAGGCATATAACGATAGTTATTGAAAGATCTATCTTCGCATTGACTCAATATGTTTTGAAAGCGCAATGATTTTGTTGTTGGTGATTTCCTCCAGTGCCAAGTATTCCAAGATGGAATTCTACCAATAAAATAAATACTTGCTTAAAATCATAAAATCTGTGGCACAATGTGAAGAAATTTCAGTTGGAGACATGAGGCATGCGTTCTGGAATGATCAATCTGCTGAAAAATTTCCCAAGCAAATGTTGAATATCGGTAATAACCATGTTCTTGTCAACGAATCGAGCGTATTGATTTCATTTCCTTTGAATTTTTGGGATTTCGTCTCATTCAAAATTTTTACATAATTGCTAGCTTTTTCACAAAACCGCTGAATAATGTTTTAGTAAACTTAATTTGAATAAAAATTCAAACAATGAACACGGCCATTTATTAATTTCTTGGAGAAATCATCAGCAGAAGGATCGTTCAGCAATACAATTTTCTTGTTTTCTTCCATCTGAAGTTTATTTATATGGTACCAGATATTTGATAATTTAAAGCAAGCATTTATTTTATCGACAGCAGTCGATCCTTAATGTCTGAAGTCGTCCACAGTATGGAAATATTTAAAAACAATCAAATTAAACTCGAAAATGTAATTCGAATTGCAGAATAACTAATTTAGAAAAGTGTTTTCCGAACAAGTGATCCGAACGATATTAGTAATGGCAAAATTTCTGTTGACACATTATCTGCATACATTACATTCTTTGCCAATTTTTTCACTTTACTAAACCAAAGACCGAACTCATCGAGAGGGTGTTCCCAAACTTGGTTACAAATTACAAAAATCATGTTTGGTTGAGAGAACGTGTTATATTGACCCCAAAAAACGTTGTCAACGAAAATGATATTAATGAAATAGATAGTTCAGATTCAAAATAGGAAAACTGGCGAATTAGAGACCTGCAATTCGGTTGATTGCGTTACTAATAAAGATGATGTTTTCAATTATGGATAGAATTTTAAATTCGCTGAAATTATCCGGGTTACCGCCTCAGAATCCAATTAAAAATTGGATCAGTAATACTTATGTTGTGGAATATATAGATCAACCACGTTTTGGTCATAACACCCGACTTGCGGTGAAAAAAATAATGAGCAACCTTATCGAAGTTACAAATTGAATTGAAAATACAAAGCAGAAGACATTTTTTATTCCACATATCTCAGTTTTCCGAACGACGTGTCTACAATTTTCTGCATTTTCATATACCTCCGTAGTTTTTGGACAATGATTCGTTTTATTGTTTATGTTTACGGATTATGAATACAACGCCTATCAATTTCTGTATCTGTATTGCTCATAAAATACATTTGTAAGATTTGATGATCTAGTAGTGGTAACAGCGCTTCCAGTAAGTGATAAATTTGTTCTTGTCTGCATTTGTTTAAGATTTTCTTAAATTATTTGAAAAATAAAAATTAATTTAAATGTTATCCAAAAATTATTATGGAATTATACCTTGAAGGGGGACATGAATTTATCCAGCACAATATGCGTTGCCCCAAACGACGTTGTTTGTAATCAACTGTTATATTTTTGAGTTTTGGTCCAGAAATTTTAAGAATCATTTCCTAGCCTATAATCTAATGAGCGTAACGGATCTGGTGATGGGACCAATTGTGGCAATTTTACTTTTCCACCAGCTCAACATAACCCAGTATATTCACAGCTGTAGTCATGGTTGTTTAGAAGTGCGGTGGGGAAAATGAGAGTGAGGGCGGTTTCCCTATGCTTACACAATGGGCATTGTAGTTATATCATTTTGATAACAGAAATTTAAATAACGCCATTTCACTTAATTATTATGTAAGTTTATGTAGTAGGGGAACTTATACCAAATACCATAGAGGTTTTATGAACTAATGATTGCAACCTGGAGCAATTATATATTCTGCAGAAAAGCATTATGGAAGCAATTTTTTGTCATATTTCATTATCATCAATAAATATATATATATATATATATATATATATATATATATATATATATGTATATTTTCTATGCTAACTCTTCTTCGGTATTTAGAACTATTTGAAAACCAATTGTTGTTATATGACAAAAAATTGCTTCCATAATGCTTTTTGGCAGAATATATAATTGCTCCAGTTCACAATTATTAGTTCATAAAAATTAGATTTTAAAAAGTTTGATTGTTGAAAAACAAACAAAAATTAAAAACCGCCTCTATGGTATTTGATATAAGTACCTACTACCTAAACTTTCATACTAATTAAGTGAAATGACGTTATTTAAAATGCTTTAGTTAAAATTATATAGTAGAAACAGAAACTTATTAATAATTTATTATTTATTTATTAATTACACTTAGTTAATTCAAAATTTCGATTGTTGATTAACTCTACATTTTCTCAAAGAAACTTAATTACCCCAATTCACTCTTTTAGGGCAGGAATTTTAAAAAAAATATATTTTCACATGCCTACTTCTTATAAGGAATACACCGAATATTAAAATTTTATCTGGCAGAGGAGATATATAATTACACGATTTTATGTATGCACGGTTTTTAAAACGTATTTACTTTAAGCTTTATTAATATAATTATTTTTTTTACTACTACTTTTACTTTTTTCGTTAATATTCCGTTAAAATAGGGGTTGATCGTAGAAGGGTGAAAATTAAGAGTAATATGATTTTTTGTTATTCTTAGTCATGACAAAATAAAAATCTAGCCAAAAAAATTAAAGTTTTTAATTAATAAAAAAATAAGGGTTGATCATAGAGGGGTGAAAATTTAGGGTTGTATGTATTTTTGTATGATGTATCATAAAAAAATAAAAACAAAAAATTTTATCCAAAAAATAAAAAAAAAAATTTAAGGGTGGACCACCCTTACCATTTAGGGGGATGAAAAATAGATGTTGTCCGATTCTCATGCCTACCGAATATACATAGAAAATTTTATGAAAATCGGTCGAGCCGTTTCGGAGGAGTTTAGCAACGCACCCCGTGACACGAGAATTTTATATATTAGACTAGCTGACCCGGCAAACTTCGTAGTGCCTAACAGGAATAGAACGTAGTGTTTTTTATGAACGAATATTTTAGCTAGTTTTAATTTATAATTTTAATAACAAACTAATACGAATACAATTATGAAGTTCAATATTTAATTAGAACAATATTATATAATAATATTATATTATACAATGGGAGTAAAAATTATTAATAAAAAACAAAAATTAGTTAATTCAATGGCATGTCAACAATTCATTTAATTTATTGAAGCTATGGATTTTGGTGCATGCATTACCCTCAGATTGATTCTCCTCATTGAAGCACATTGCCATTACATTGACATACGATTTGTCAAATCAAATATCTTAAATATACTAAATAAAGTCAGGTTATTTAGATCATTTTTTAGCTAAAAAATTATTGGACTGATTTTGATGATTAATGATTAGTTCAATTCACCATCGCTCCAAATAGCAGAGTAACTATTAACATATCTTAATAATACACGTAAAAATTTGAATAAAATCAGTTTTTAAATAATTAGGCTTGGAATTTTCCGTAGTTGGCAGTTCACGTGACCCACACTTTGATGTCAATGCTTTCAATTTCATATTGTCTGTAACTCTTTCTTAAAGGCATATAACGATAGTTATTGAAAGATCTATCTTCGCATTGACTCAATATGTTTTGAAAGCGCAATGATTTTGTTGTTGGTAATTTTTTCCAGTACCAAGTATTCCAAGATGGAGTTCTATCAATAAAATAAATACTTGCTTAAAATCATAAAATATGTGGCACAATGTGAAGAAATTTCAGTTGGAGACATGAGGCATGCGTTGTGGAATGATCAATCTGCTGAAAAATTTCCCAAGCAAATGTTGAATATCGGTAATAACCATGTTCTTGTCAACGAATCGAGCGTATTGATTTCATTTCCTTTGAATTTTTGGGATTTCGTCTCATTCAAAATTTTTACATAATTGCTAGCTTTTTCACAAAACCGCTGAATAATGTTTTAGTAAACTTAATTTGAATAAAAATTCAAACAATGAACACGGTCATTTATTAATTTCTTGGAGAAATCATCAGCAGAAGGATCGTTCAGCAATACAATTTTCTTGTTTTCTTCCATCTGAAGTTTATTTATATGGTACCAGATATTTGATAATTTAAAGCAAGCATTTATTTTATCGACAACAGTCGATCCTTAATGTCTGAAGTCGTCCACTGTATGGAAATATTTAAAAACAATCAAATTAAACTCGAAAATGTAATTCGAATTGCAGAATAACTAATTTAGAAAAGTGTTTTCCGAACAATTGATCGATATTAGTAATGGCAAAATTTCTGTTGACACATTACCTGTATACATTACATTCTTTGCCAATTTTGTCACTTTACTAAATCAAAGATCGAACTCATCGAGAGGGTGTTCCCAAACTTGGTTACAAATTACAAAAATCATGTTTGGTTGAGAGAACGTGTTATATTGACCCCAAAAAACGTTGTCAACGAAAATGATATTAATGAAATAGATAATTCAGATTCAAAATAAGAAAACTGGCGTATTAGAGACCTGCAATTCGGTTGATTGCGTTACTAATAAAGATGCTGTTTTCAATTATGGATAGAATTTTAAATTCGCTGAAATTTTCCGGGTTACCGCCTCATAATCCAATTAAAAATTGGATCAGTAATCCTTATGTTGTGGAATATATAGATCAACCACGTTTTGGTCATAACACCCGACTTGCGGTGAAAAAATTAATGAGCAACCTTATCGAAATTACAAATTGAATTGAAAATACAAAGCAGAAGACATTTTGATTCCACATATCTCAGTTTTCCGAACGACGTGTCGTGTGACTTTAATCGACTACAATTTTCTGCATTTTCAGATACCTCCGTAATTTTTGGACAATGATTCGTTTTATTGTTTATGTTTACGGATTCTGAATACAACGCCTATCAATTTCTGTATCTGTATTGCTCATAAATACATTTGTAAGATTTGATGATCTAGTAGTAGTCTAGTAGTGGATATCTAGTAGTGGTAACAGCGCTTCCAGTAAGTGATAAATTTGTGCTTGTCTGCATTTGTTTAAGATTTTCTTAAATTATTTGAAAAATAAAAATTAATTTAAATATTATCCAAAAATTATTATGGAATTATACCTTGAAGGGGGACATGAATTTATTCAGCACAATATGCGTTGCCCCAAACGACGTTGTTTGTAATCAACTGTTATATTTTTGAGTTTTGGTCCAGAAATTTTAAGAATCATTTCCTAGCCTATAATCTAATGAGCGTAAAGGATCTGGTGATGGGACCAATTATGGCAATTTTACTTTTCCACCAGCTCAACATAACCCAGTATATTCACAGCTGTAGTTATGGTTGTTTAGAAGTGCGGTGGGGAAAATGAGAGTGAGGGCGGTTTCCCTATGCTTACACAATGGGCATTGTAGTTATATCATTTTGATAACAGAAATTTAAATAACGCCATTTCACTTAATTATTATGTAAGTTTATGTAGTTGGGGAACTTATACCAAATACCATAGAGGCGGTTTTTAATTTGTATTCGTTTCTTAACAAAGAAACTTTTTATAATCTTTTTTTTATGAACCAATCAACAATCAAACTTTTTAAAATCTAATTTTTATGAACTAATGATTTCAACCTGGAGCAATTATATATTCTGCAGAAAAGCATTATGGAAGCAATTTTTTGTCATATTTCATTATCATCAATAAATAAATATATATATATATATATATATATATATATAATATATATATATAATAAATATATATATAATAAATATATATATATATATATATATATATATATGTATATTTTCTATGCTAACTCTTCTTCGGTATTTAGAACTATTTGAAAACCAATTGTTGTTATATGACAAAAAATTGCTTCCATAATGCTTTTTGGCAGAATATATAATTGCTCCAGTTCACAATTATTAGTTCATAAAAATTAGATTTTAAAAAGTTTGATTGTTGAAAAACAAACAAAAATTAAAAACCGCCTCTATGGTATTTGATATAAGTACCTAATACCTAAACTTTCATACTAATTAAGTGAAATGACGTTTTTTAACATGCTGTAGTTAAAATTATATAACAAAAACAGAAACTTATTATTAATTTTTTCTTTATTTATTAATTACACTTAGTTAATTCAAAATTTCGATTGTTGATTAACTCTACATTTTCTCAAAGAAACTTAATTACCCCAATTCACTCTTTTAGGGCAGGAATTTTAAAAAAAATATATTTTCACATGCCTACTTCTTATAAGGAATACACCGAATATTAAAATTTTATCTGGCAGAGGAGATATATAATTACACGATTTTATGTATGCACGGTTTTTAAAACGTATTTACTTTAAGCTTTATTAATATAATTATTTTTTTTACTACTACTTTTACTTTTTTCGTTAATATTCCGTTAAAATAGGGGTTGATCGTAGAAGGGTGAAAATTAAGAGTAATATGATTTTTTGTTATTCTTAGTCATGACAAAATAAAAATCTAGCCAAAAAAATTAAAGTTTTTAATTAATAAAAAAATAAGGGTTGATCATAGAGGGGTGAAAATTTAGGGTTGTATGTATTTTTGTATGATGTATCATAAAAAAATAAAAACAAAAAATTTTATCCAAAAAATAAAAAAAAAAATTTAAGGGTGGACCACCCTTACCATTTAGGGGGATGAAAAATAGATGTTGTCCGATTCTCATGCCTACCGAATATACATAGAAAATTTTATGAAAATCGGTCGAGCCGTTTCGGAGGAGTTTAGCAACGCACCCCGTGACACGAGAATTTTATATATTAGATATTGTAATTATATTGTTTGTGTGTTATACAATATACAATATACAATATACAATATTTATTATATTTTAACAAACACACCAAAATATCTCTATGGGCATCTTATTTATTAAAATATATATCGTTAAAAAGGTATAGATTCTTCTTCTAAATGATCCACAGGTAGTATTATACATTTTTAATAAGAAAACTTTTTTAATTGCATTTTTTTTAAATCTTACCTAATTTACATTTTTAGATTATTTGGAATATAAGTATTCAAAACCAATTTTTAAGTGAATAAAATATATAAATATTTTGGAAACGAATCTTCAAATAGAAAAATAATTTGTATTTAAATACAAATATATTACAACAAGCTAATATAGGTAAACCGATTTTGCTAGTTAGTCATAATACGAAATACTAACACACACAAAAATATTTGAATAAAGCAGTGGAACTAATTTCATATGCGGAAACATATAAATAATAATTTATCTAAAAATAGGAGACATTACATCATAAATTTCATTAAATTCAATAATATAATAAAATTTACAAACAGAATTCTCTATATAATAAACGTGTTATTCCGGAAATACAATCAAAATTTATATTATTTTTAAGAAAAAAATTATATGAATTATAACTTGAGAGTTGAATCTGCCGAAAGGTGGAATCACAAATAAATCAAACTTTCTTCATGGGTAGGCTAAGATTTTTTGATATTAATATCTTGATTTTTCATTTTGCGACCGGTAAAATTAAACATTGCATTTTCATTATAATAAGTACAAATTTCAATTCTTAATACCTATGCTGCATACTAATGTACATATAATATATGTTTTAAAAATATACTCATATGCTCAAATGAAAAATTAACATAAAATATTCTCAATTTTTAATTAATAAAGTATTTTTGCATAAAAATTTAATAATTTACCCATTTTTAATTTTCAATGAATGAAAAATAAAAGAAATTTTAAAAATATTAAAAGGAGTGTAAGTTAAATATTCATTAAGTTTTGCCTATTAACATGCTTATACCGGATACTAACAACGTTGACTTATTTACGAAGTATAGAGTCTCATACGATACATCTACTATAGATATATTTATTTTTGTGATTTTAATTTAATTTTTCTTTTTGCAGATATGAGGAAATTTGTTGCCAATCTTTAAGAAACCGATTAATTTTTTGAATTTCAGCTATTTTTGTTACGAGACCTGGATACCTACTCAATTTCAATGTTGAACCGCCGACTAATTGTGAGATAGTTATTGAAGGATTCTTAAAATATCTTGGTGATTAACAGACGATTAACAAAAATGCGTTTTAATATTGGTTGTATATTAGAAAAAAAAAACTATAGATGACGATATGTGTACTTCATTGAATTTTTATATACAATACGATAATATAATGCATGAAAAGAATTGGGCAAGAAAAATATAGACACCAAAGTTTTACAATGTAAGAGCCTGGATTGGACTTAGATTCTTCAAAAAAACTTTTTCGACTGAAAACGGTACAAGGAATGTACTGATAAGGTCAAACAGAAAATACAGAATCCAGGATAAGAAGAAGAAATATTTTGCTACAGCCCAGCCAGAGAAAGTCTACAAGAATTTTAATGATTATTATATTTACTAAGACACTTATCATTTTAGAATTTTCAAAAAATAATTGAAAAATCAAATGCTATCTAAGCATAATTTGTTATAAATTAAGTTCCGAATGAAAAAGTAATTTTATATGCAGCCTGCTTAATAATGCATTAGAAATGATTACCACTCTTACATATACACCATGGTCTTACATATACACTACTGGATTTAACCTACACAGTAGACCTAATTCAATTCAACTAAAAATAATTTAAAATCTTTAAAAAATGTTCTAAACTAATATCAAAACATTATTTAGATGATAATTTTTAACTTTACTTGATAAAATTTAAGAAATATTCATTTAAAAATGCAAAAAAAAAATTAATTTCAAAGTGCTCGGTATTAAATTGACATCACAATACGAAACTTTAAAATCCCATGAACGTTTTCCTATGACAAATGTACTTAAACACAGAGGGAAGGTTGTACAAATTGTTTAAACATTATGTTATTAATTTAAAACAATTACAATTGAGACAACTTTCATTCCTAAGGAAAATAATTGATAGTGGTAGGGTATAAAAATGTTTTCCATGGCGAAAAATTGGGAGAAATCTCAAAAATCTTAATTGCTTAAATTATTACAGTTTCTATGGTATCCGGTCAATGACCTGTTTATATCTCGGTTTCAATACGCGTACTGTGACGTCACAGAAGACCCATAAGCACACTTATCGTTTTAGGACTTTCATTTGTTGATTAAAATTAAAACTTATTTTCTACTAAAATACAAGTTTTTCATGACTAAAAATTGTTTGTTCTTCATATTGAAAATGTACTTTATCAATTAAAAGAAATAAATAAAAATGTGCATATTATGGTCTATTTCCAGAATTGTTCCTAACATAATTCTTACCAACTTCGGGATGACTACCAACAACGAAACGGTTGTCATAAACTCGAACGAATCTCTAACCCCTTCCGTCAATTAAGGCAAAAAAGAAAAAACTTTACTGCCAATGATATGTATCTATACATAGATAGATCGTGTATATGGCGTGAACTATAAAAGAGATGAAAATTTCAAAGACGTACACAGTGCCACCTAATAGAGCTATGTTTTTTGGATAACTAAAACAACAGTTAACAAATGAGTGCCGATGAGCGCTAGTTTCGTAAATAAGCGCTTACATTTTACCTTCAGTTATAGACTAATACTTCAGTTGACACTTCCAAGTCCTGTCAACAAGTCCAACACAGGCGCTGGTGTATTTTAAGTAGTTTAATCTAGATTTGTGCCAGCGTAGGTGATTTTCTGCTAGCGCATCTTCTTGTTTACTATCCTGGCGCTATTCATTATATATAAATCAATATCTACTTCTAGAAGCCATAGTTAGTCCACAAGTGTTAACGTATGCCATCTGGAATCAAATTCCAATCAAGGCTCTCGTTAATAAATAACCAAAAAATTGTTAAAGACTATCGCAGTTAAAAATGTAAATAAACATTAAGAATAGTAAATACCTTATTTAAGGTGGCAATTAATGTATAAGGGTTCTATACAAGTAAGTACCAAATAATGGTAATATGGAAAATGAACTAAATTTTCGTAATGGTCTGTAGAGAAAATATGAAAGATTATACGGATACAGTCAGTATAACATTTCCTAGTGAAGATTGACCACTACTGAGTAACCAACTTATACATTCAGGTGGATACCTATGTACCTAAACATCCCCTTGCTCATCTGAACGTATAAAAATAAGAATATTGAAAATATATCACACAATGTAATTTGCTTGCCTTATACTTATGTATACTTTCGTATACGTAACATACAGGCAGTAATTTTTTACTAATTTATTTACCAGATTTCAAGTATTTTTTTTTTAATATTCCGTCTCAAAAATTTTTTATAAGGCTCAAGAAAAATTTCACATTTTGATGATGATTAAGAAGTATTATTTAATCTCAAAATATTCCTTTTAGACATGGACGAACATTAACAAAAAATATTCACACTTCTTTTAAATGCCAAATTTCTACTTACAGTCCCTGGCCATAATATTAGACACTTTTAAGACTATACAAAATGTACATATTCTACTAAATTAAATTTAATATTGTTTACTTTTTACATTATAAAAAGTTCTATTAAGTTTTAAGAAATATATTTTCTGGATAAGAGTAAAACGTTGTTTATTATCCCTATTGCCCTACTTTAGGATAATAGCCTTGATTTGAAACCCACTGAAAGTATGTGGAAGTTGCTGAAGAAAACAGTAACTAAAGAGGTGGTCACAATAGAAAAATAGCCCTTCGAAAAAATATTTGCGTATGGAATCACCATCTACAAATACAGCAGACGGTATTGTCCTACATAGACAACGCAGAATAGGAACTTCAATATCAGTAAACGGGCTTTCAATTAAATATTTAACAATTCAGGTCGCCATAATTAAGAAGATGTTTAATTAATTTGATGGTAAAAATTTATTTTGAGTAGATATGATTTTCGGTCACGCTAGTTGGTAATAAGCGTAATAAATAAAATGTGTACAGGAAAGTTCCCAAGCAAAAATTTAAACCCAAAATAAAATAGCTCTTACTTCAGATTTCTTACAAAACCTATAGTGCGTCTATTAATTTGACCAGGGACTGTATATAGTTTAAAATTTCGTCAAAATATAGTACCGAAAAAGTACATGGTTATATTCACTTTAGTTTAATCTATTATACCTATAATATGTCAATAAAATACATCATAAGATTCTGTTTTGTTACTTTATAAATAGTTTGGTTGAATTATTTTATAGAAAATTATTAGAACCAAGCATCCTATAAGAGGAGTAAGTAGGGTAAGATAATTAATTCCTTCTAAATAAGATGTAAAGTCAGTATAGTTTTGTCGCAATATATAGGCAGTAATTTTTAAATGCTTCGATTTAAAAAGATATTTCAATAATTTAAACAATATATATTGTCAGATAGAGTAATGTACCTTATAGATATAACTTCAAATATGTATCTATACCTACCAATAGTAGTTACCCATACAGCTTGAACAAAAGATTAATCTAGCTCGCTTTGTATTATTTTTGTTCAATCGATTGAACACATAAATAAAAAGAAAGAAAATATATTTAGGTAGTGAAATCATCAAATGAAAAAAAAAAAAACGAAGAACATAGTACGAACAGACTAATAAAAAAGTATGACTTATTTTTTGTATTTATAATTCTGCCTAAAGGTAAATCGTTTGTGTAAGCTATAGAAATGCATGAGTATATTGTGAATAATGATGATACACCCACAGAATCAGGGGATCTTCAATTCATTGGTAACTTTTCTAGCACATATCAATTGAATATGAATTTGGTTGCGTCAGTGAAACGTTCTTGTAAGCTTGAACTATTGGAATACGTAATACGATAATTGTGCAGCACTTCCACATGAAAGGGTACGAATAGTTGTGCACCTCGTGTAGGGTTCGAGGGTGCTTCGCTCTCAGGCGGTGCATTCGGTGATGAGAGAAGCCCACATTTATTGTTGCCAAATTAATTCCATAATCCGGGGTTACACGACGCGTGTCACATTGTCACAACACTGCTCACGACTATATATTTATAATTATTATCGGTTTGTTCAGTTAACTCAATGTATTTCATTGCGAAATTGTCAAGTGCGTCCATTGAAAATGTCCAAATATTGTTGCCTCGTCGCCACTCTTTCTCACTTATCATTGCTTTTCGAAATAAACATTGTTCCTTTTTCCGTTTTATCAAACATCAGGACCGTAACGAAGTGTTTAGGCACCCAAAGTAAAAAAAATTGTTCTATCATCAAATATACTTACAAATAAATTGATTAGTAAAAATAATTTCGGATGAAAATTATTTAATGTTTTCATTGAACTTATCATTTTGCAGTTGGGTATTCTATAACTTTTTAGAGATTTAGTGACTGCAGAATTCTAAATAATTAAAACAGCATGTAATCGATAAATTCTATTCGTTATGCTATTTTAATTTAAAATTCAATGGTTACATAATTAATACCATTATTATGACACAACCAATGTAGTTAACCTATGTAGTTTTGTATTTAATCGATGGAAGATATTTTTTCATATATATATATATATTTTAATTGTCGTACAAGAAAAAAATTAAGATATTCAGGGAAGGAAAAGCATGATTTAGGTATTAAGCTATACCTCAGCATTAAATAATTATTTCATAACTAATAACCTCAATAATAAGCTGGAAAAATAAATTATAATTATTCAAAAATATATCAACATTTCTTTTCCTCTTCCAACTTTGTATATATAGGTATGCTACCATTTAATTACGTAACTAAATGTTTACAAAACAGAGATTTGTAAAATTTAAATTCGCTGGAGTTGAGAAACCTCAATCGGTATACGAATGCTCCTTGCCGTAGATATATTGCACAATTTGAAATGTTGTAAATTGTAATGTTCTCTGATGTTAATGCCCAAGTACAGTAAGTACGTTTATACATGTTAAGATATATGTTTTAATACATCTTCTTTATATATAAAATACAATGTCTCTCTGCTTGTCTCTCCATTTAAGGGTCGATAAATGGAATTCTACTAGTTTGATTCGGAACATTATTATTTTAGACTGTAGATAAACTATTCTCATTAGTTTTAAAATACTTTTATTCTTGATAACGAACATTAAACGTTAGTGAATACAGTTTGTTATTAATTTATTTAAAGCCACTTCAACTGCGAGGTCATTCGCGACTATACCCTGTACTGCAGTATACGGGGTGGTAAATACAATTTTAGTTAAAAAAGTCTAAAATTTTCAATCAAAAATGATAATTTTTTTCTTTTTTATATAAACCGATTAAGCTAGAATCATGATTGTTGATCTAAAACCAATAAAAGTATAAATGCCTCAAGCGGCAACTGTTAAATTATTTTATTTTTTGGAACCATAATGTAGTCAAACAAGGGGTTTATAGTTTGTTTTTTTTCTTTTTTTCTCCAATTTTCACCGAATATCAATTACAAAAGTTGTAATTAATTTATTTGTAAAATTAAAGTAGTTAAAAAATTGATTCTGTATTAAATTAAATTATAGCATTCAATTTTCAAATTTTTGGATACATTTTTATAGTTTATAGTTCTGTTCTTAAACATTTATTTCTAATTTGTAAACTTTGAAAATTTTGTTTGTGTTATCATCTTCCGTTTATTGTTTTATTTCGGATTTTTTTTTTACTAAATAAAAACAAGTAGATCAGCAGTAAAATGGAATTTAAACTGAAAATTATTTAAATCATTTATTATTTTAGTTTCAATTTGATTATTTCTGCAATTATTGTTTTTTTTTCTATTAAATCAAAGATGTGCAAGATACTCGTGCACTTTTAAGAGTGTTAAAAAAGTAATTTTTGAGAACTGGTTAAATTTTTTTTATTTAAGACTAGCTATACCCTGCGCGCGTTGCTACGCCACCAACTAAAATAAATTAAATTTATTTTCCAATTTTTTTTGACCAAATTTTTTGCCATAATTTTGTCGATCAAAATAGGTCGCACCAACTCAGAAACCTTCATGGACTCATGTGCTATAATTTTGCTAAAGATCATCGTATGATCAAATGCATAATTTACGATTCTATAAAAAACATACAAACAAACATTCATTTATATATATATATATATATATATATATATATATATATATATATCGAAATAATTAAAGTATATTTTCCTCGAAACTCTGCACAACTATAATCAATAACATTATTGACCTGTAATTATGTTACGCTGACGATGTGGTAGTTTCAACCAGTGTTCTACTACATTCTGGAACTAATATTTATTTATAATTTTCAATATGAAAAAAGGAATTGAGAAAACTAATACTTATAATGCAAGACAAAAAATATAGAAAGTTTGAAGCAGTTTTCCAATTTTCATACCTATTTATGATAATATTTTGTTTGTATTTTCAGTCTTTCAATATTAACCTTTAACTAGACATTCTAAAGCAAATTTTCGCCCGGGGTCGATTTCATCACAAAACGACGTGCTATATTTTAAGCCTTTAGCATTTCACAATTTAGATTAACGCAGAGTTGCATTGTGTCGATGCACCCCTGATAAATAGACGCCCTAGTTACGGCTCTGTCAAACATTGAATAAAACCTATACCCAACTCCTTGTAGTTTAACGCCGCATATGCCCGCATCGAAAGAGACCTTCTCTTTAATTTAGTTACATATATTTGGGTTGTGTAACCTTAATTTGATTTTATGTTGTGTCATTTTGTCTTTCAAATTTCTTTTTGTGTATATATTTATGTTTGTTTTGTATATCAAAACACAACACACACGTATTTTAGTTAATTGATTTTAGTACTCCTTCATAAATTATAAATTTGAATCCTGACTCACAACATTCATTCAATTATCTACTCTGACGTGCAATTAAATTGCGTGATTGAAATACAATTGAATGCTGAATGTAGTATAATTATATTGTAATTTTAACTCGAAAAAGAATTGTTTCAACAATTTTTACGGGATTTAAACTGTGGAGTTTAAAATAAATTTTTATATAAAAATATCGTGAAAACATGTTTGATTAAATATATTCTTCGTATATTTGCGAATTTCGGCATGTTTTTTTCAATATTCGCATTAGGGACTAGAATATAGAAATCGAGCAAATAGGTATAACTAATATAACTTCAAACAAACAAGGAAATAATTTTTGAAATAAAAACCTCAAGTTTATAGTTGTAGTTTGCTGTTGATATCATATTACCTACCCATTTCCGAATTCTATCCAAATTTGAATATTTCACTTTTGTAGTTACGCGAATACGGAAAAATTGATGATCATTAAATTATTAATAAATATTTAATACGTACATGTAGGTACGTGTAAATATCTGAAAACCACGTATAGTATTACCAATACTTACAACAAAGAACTTACAAGTTACGTAAAGATTAGTATAAGTAATTACTTAATAAAAAATCCGAAAGCTTTCGAAAATATTTCGTAACTATGTTAATTAATTTAATAGCTACTTATGCATTTTTAAATATCTAAAAGATATGTTATCTATGTATGAAATTATTTTTAGTTATACAGCGAATATCATCTGAAGGTGTAATCTACATCTTTACGTATATCCTGTGAAATTTTACGATTTTACAAACTTATACCCAAATTAGGAGATATTCATCATAAATATATTAATCAATAAAAGTGTCTATTTTGCTTGCTGAAACCAAACATTTAACGATTCCAAATTCATAACATCAAAATAACTAGTATATTATTTAGATAGAATATTAGATGCCTACATATAAGTGTTCATTGATTATTTGTTAATTTGATTATTAAAGCATTTACATTATTTTATCACATTATAATTATGAAAATTAAGTGTTCATAATAAACTTTGTGAATTTATGTTTAGTTTAAAACTAAACGCGATGGTGTTATCGATAATTCTTTAACGGCGCACTATATGAAGTTGGTACGTCGGAATTTTAAGTGAATAAATAAAACTGTATATCTTATTTCAAAAGCTGTTTATTCAATCAAAATATGGTTCATTCGATTTAATGCACAGTTCCCAATAAGACCTTAAAGCATAAATGCCAGTATTAAAAAAACTCTGATTCTTAAAATCAATAAATTCTTATATCAAATTTTTCAAATTGTCTTCATTTTCATACTCTTTAGCTTGTAAAAAGGACCCAAAATTTAAAAAAAAATTAAGCACAAATTTCATAATTTTTGCATTACTCAGCTTATTTGCTAGAATTTCGCTAACCAAATTCCATATCAGAGTTTTTTTTATCCTACACGTAAATTAATAAGGAAAATTTTGGTAAGAAAATTATATTGAAGCAATTAGTGTATGTATATTTTGATTCAAAAAATAGCCTCTGAAAAAATATTTATAGTTCTTATAAATTCATTTAAAAATCTAATGTTTCAAATTCCCAACTTATTTTTATTTTATTAATATTTTTTGACTAAAAAAATAAAAAGTCAAAAAATAATTACCATTTATTTTACTAATGACATAATTATCACGTCAATTTACTTTCGAGTAAAAAAAAATTAAAATTTTTTACAAACTTTAAAACTCATCCCATGAAGTCAGAATGGCAAAAATTTGGAACTTATTGGGTAAACTTGTTAACCTGTCTCAACTATTGAAAAATATCCTATCCTTTATAGTATTGTATGCAATATGAGCATCATGGTCAGTCTAAAATGTTTTTTTTTAGTTTCCAAATGATATTATGGAACTAAAATTGAAGCTGAATTTTGGATGTATAATAATTTGCGTATTGTGCAGATCCAGATTGGAGGGGGGGGGGTGATAAACTGGGACACTTTCACCAAACGACAATCAGTTTCAGGGGTTGGTATCATGGTGGAATATGTGTCTAGCCATTCATCTCAAGATGACTCTTCTATCAAGTATCTTATTTTATACATTTTTGTTGCATTTTACAATATTCTATTTACGAAGGAAATTGTTTTCGTACAAGAATTAACGATGATAAATTGATAAAAAAATATACAGAAAGTCAAATATTTAGAATAAATAATATCGCAGTGTTTTATATCAATTAAGTTCCTGGCATTTTTTTAATCTAGTTAGGATTCCCTAGATGAAGTTCTTTGTTCCTCAACAGTGCAGCCTCAGAGCGACCTGTGAAGGTACTATGTGTTTTTCGACTTCTTCGGTTCCAGGGTTTGTTATCCCAAATACCTTCTGTTTCCATTCACTCAGAGCATTGCATTCCCACAGAACGTGAGAAGCGTTTTCATCCTTCGTATGGCAGAATCTGCATGTTGAAGCACCCACATGTAATCTAATTGTATGCAAATGTTTCTTCAGTCTGTTTGTTAGATTAAATATTTCAGTAATCAGGTTCCGGGATGATTTTCTCATCATCCCTTCACTCTGTATATTTGGTGCTGTATTTCTATACCGAGTTGTGATTTTTTTAAACCCATTCTTTGCTGGTAATTTTCACTGCTGTTTTAGTACCAACCTGGAATTAGAACAGAAGCAAAAATAAAAATTATTTAAATTAATGAATAATTATGTACGTCGTATGACTCAAATTTTTAATAATTTCTTGATTACGACGCGTTTCAACAGTCTTTAGCTGTCATCACCAGGTAATGTTTATTATAAATAAAATAAAAATTTTTTTAGTCATACGACATACATAATTATTCATTAATTTATTAATTGTAACTCAGAAATAATAAATAAAATATTCTTCAATATTAACAATTACTTTTCTTCCTACTTAACATTATTTCTTGTGACAACGAGTGCCAATGTAGTTACAAAAGTGATGCTATAATTGAAAATATGGTTAAATTCTGTGTATTTTATAATTTTGAATATTTTTACTTAATTCAAAGAAAAAAAAACGTCGATTGAATTCTTCTGAGAAGTCATAAGATGTCCTAAGAAAAACAAAATTATTTATTTTAATGAAAGGTTATTTAAATTTTCTCTCCCAAGAAACACTAAAATAAAAATTTCGTGTTATCCTTCATAAAGAAATATATATACAATTTAGAATTACAAAAATTTAACTTCATAAACGGGGAAATAGAATAGAAATGTTAACTTTTTTGCGTGTATAGAATAATTTAACTTAAATAGTTTTTTATTGAGGATCAAGCATTTCATAGTATATTGACAGCAAATATCGTAATATATCGTAATATTTCTAACAACTAACGTACTTTTTTAATAAATTTGACCTTTTTAAAAAATTGACTATATATATTTTTATTTCATTTTTGTCTATACCTACATCAAAATGGTTAGTGCTTTTATCATCATAGAGATAAAGAAGTTTTTTAATGAAATTGATTTATCAATTTTAAAGCTTTATGCTTTAAAATTAGGTATAGGTATACATTTTATAAAAAATACAAATATCGTATAAAAGCCAATTGAAATGAGAGCTAAAAACAATTAAAAAATTGATCATCATGTAACACATTAGATCCAAAACCAGTTTATAAAACACTCAATAAAATAAATAAAAAAATATATTATATATACGTATATGTAAAATTTAGATGAATTCTTTGCATCCCACATTGATTCTGAACAAAAATAGATGTCAACAACATTTTTACATCCATTAAAAATTTAACAAGTTCATAAAGAAATAAGTGATTAAATGAATAAATTAAAGAAACGAGACTTCAAACCATCCAGAACTAAAGATTATCGATTTCCTTTTTATTCAACCCACTTCTTTTTATTCTCTTATTGCAATTATAAATATCAAATCAAAACAAATTCTATTAAATATTTTAAAACGTTTATTTAAAGAAATTTGTATAAAGCACTATTTTAATAATATTCAACAACAAAAAAATAATTTTAACTATTTTGCATAGAAATGAACTTGAAAACTGAAATGATTATAAAACTATCTGTTTAATGTTAAATTATTGATAGAATGAAATGGTATAGTATAAGTACCTACCTACCTATGTCTATATAGTATTGTGATCGGTTGCTTTAAATGATATTTATAAATCTTGGTCGGTTTGACAAGAGTGGATAAATGGGATAAATGCAGACATAAAGAAGATTTCCGAGGGACTTGAAAGAAGGCTGCATAATGCATGGATGCGACGAAGAAAACGGTGAGAGAAGTTGGTGATCTGCCACCGGCGGCTACGGTCTCTATGTCGGTAGCCGCTCCGATCACTTCGATAGGATTTATTTATTTTTCAACTGAGACTAATAACCAATAACTGCCGCTTAAATGAGTTTTAGTCAACAGCCAAGATGCAATCATGAATCAAGTTTGATTTCGCGTAGATGTTAAATACCTTTATGATTTTTATTAGCGTTTCTAATAACCGACAGCTGAACAACGTCGACGATTATAATTCCGTCGCTATTTAATTGAAGAATATTATGTTCATTGAAAATCAATTATAAAGTCCATATAAAAGACAAATGTAAAAATTCAATCAGAGCTTATAAAATCATTGATATAATTGATGAGGTTTGTTAAATTGTTCATTCATACAAACTATTATTATAATTATACCTACAGAAGGTATTTTTGTATTCGATGCTGAAATCATATTACGAGTACACATAAAAACATAAACGAAAATGTGTTTGTAAATTTTGCTCTTTGCATTAAATTTTTATTTACCTTTCTTCGCGGTAAATAATTGCAGACTTAATAATTAAATAAATCAAAACCAAAATCTAACCAAATTTAAGTTGAAAAATCACATAAAAATATAAAAAAAACGATGTGTGTACTTATGTACGCGTCTGAGAAATTATATTCATTTGATTATACAATTAAAAAATGTTTTTAAACCACTACCATAACTCCGGTAGTGCCTGAAATGGCACATCAGTTATTAGTAAGTGGTGATCTACGCTTGTTCGCCCTTGAATTTTTGTGTTTTTTAAAAAAAGGTCAAAAATATATGAAAAAATGACTTAGAAAATAAGCACATAGCTATTATGTTTCATCGATTAGAAATGGAATAATAAAACAATTATGGGACATTGAAAGGAATGATTTCTATTCACATAAATTAGTCCATAATAATTACTGTTTGATAGAGTATGAAGTTTGTATTTTAAAAATAAAAAAAATAAAATCTCCAAAACAGTGAGAGCTTCAGTGGCCAAATGATTAATTATTTTTGGAAATTTAAAAACATTGAAATCGATGTTGGAAAGTTTAAATCGATAGATTTTTACTTATTTTTATTTGTTCGAGAAGATTTCTAGATATTAATATTTCTCAAAATAAAAAGTAGCGTTATTACAAGTGACAAGTCATGGTAGGAGAAGTCAAATTAACCCAAGCGTTCCCAGTGGTCAGTTTAAGTGTTATAGTGTGCTATTATTAATGAAATTGTAAGCAAATAATGTGACAATTTTTATTTTATTTTATTAAATATTGTTGTGGTCTTAGAACATTCGAAAGTTCTAACGATGATATTGAAGAGAGACAGGAGATGTTCCAGAACACTCCATGAGCTACTAATGTGAGGTATAAAAAGATAGAAATCATTTAAATCTACGAGAATTGTCTGGACAGTCTCGAACTTTCCAGACGTGGCAAATATGTATATAAATAAGGCGATCGACCGTCGCCAGATAGTTACGAAAAAATTACGAACAGTTAACAGTTACGACTAAGTTACCAGTTACAACCGTTAAAACAACTATTTAAATAAATAAATAAGTGTTTAATAATACAAGTGTGTGTATTAAAATAAATGGTGTTATTGTTATATGTCCTGAAACAAGTCCTAATGAACTCGTAAAAATAAATAACCATAAAAAAACCTACCAATATAATGAAAATGAGACATCCGAGTTGTTGGGTTGTGAATTGTTTAAATACTAACAGGAAAAACGATTGTAAATTTTATGAATTCCCGACAACTAAATGGAAAATAAATCAAAGAAATCAATGGATAACTGCAGTTAGAACGCAAAAGTAAGTACTAGCGTAACCCTAGCTTTACCAATCGGACAACAATTCGGAGATTAGCAAACCTTTGCAAAACTTGTAAGTTTTGTAAAAATTAAAAAAATATATTGAAGTTTGCAATTGAATAAATTAAATTTATTGATTCCTACTTTTTTTCTTTAATTTAATTTAATTTAATTATTTTTTTTATTCCTTGCCTTCTATAATTTTTTGAATTTTATTTATTGTACTTGGAGTAACTTAATTTTATACTTACTGCATTTTTTTAAATTTACTGCATTAATTTTTAATAACTATACTTACATGTTTTTAGTTATATTCACTTAAATATAAAACTACAATCAATATTATTTGTCACATTTCCCTATGTGGATTTTTTTTTAGTATTTAAAACAAATACTTTATATTCTGCAATTGCTATTAACATGCATATGAAAACATAGTATGACAGCCCACTGTAGTTCATATCTTGTATGGCGCTGCAGTCAACTGTAATGGCTATTAAATAATAATCTTTCAACACCCAAACTTAGAACCAAATCACTTAATTTTAAACTCTTAGTCTAAATTCTAGTTTAAAACAAGATAAAGTATAAACCCACTAAGTGTTCCGCAACTAAGAATATAACTATAAAATTTTCAAAATCAAGCCAATATATATAACTTGAAAATAAAATTAGCATCAAATAATTGAACATAAATAAAACAGGCTATTTGCTTTATTTTGATTATATAAAAGTACTTCTATAGTTCTAGAATGAACTCTGTATGCAATTTCCATTGTACATATATTACTCGTACTCATATTTTTAAACACAATTGATGCCATTGTTGTGTTATAAGAGTTCTATCTAGTTATTGAACATTAATCCAACGCATCTACCGAAATGTAAAACGAAATGTTTTAGTGCTAAGTTAATGAATTTATTTGTTGTTTATCTACCTAAGGTAATTTATTAAGCACTTAGTAGTATGCCCAACAACAACATCTCACATTGTTTGTTACTGATCTATATAAATTCAAAATATTTTTGTGTCGCCATATATGATACATAAAATTCAATTGCTAACTTATATCTGATTTATAACGGGATTAACGCGTAAGTTCCAGCAAATAAACATGTTTATTTTTATACTCTGCTTTAAATTATTTCCAAAGCAGACGTTTTATACATATTGGCAAAAAAGTTTTTTTAGTATTTTTTTTTTATATATCCAAGAAACTTTTGTAGTTAGGAATTTTTTTCACGTTGCATTCAGATAAAAGTGAACGTGAAAATCTTTCGAAAGAAATGAAAATAGACATAAAAGATAAAGCTGAAAAAATCAGTACATTCGAAGTAGGTAACTCAATTACCGTACACCCTATAATAAAATGATGTAGTTTTGCAGACACATCAGGTCGCTATTGTTGTCACCCCTGATATACGGGGGTAAACCGCCCTCGTTTCGACAGCTTATTTACATGACTGGCTGGGGCTCAGCGACCACCAACAGAACACTCTCTCACCCGTATCTCATTCAAATTTAAACAATCTATGTAGGAAATATCGTTCTTTGCAAACTAAACTCTTGAAATTTTCTTATGTTTCTTTCCTGTTTGAAATTATAATAAAGATATTTGAATTGTTTGCAATTTTCTATTTAATTAGAATTTTTAGATTGGTAAATGAACAAAATACTTTCAAGTTTTTCTAGTGGACATTGTATTCAGAATAAATGTTTCAAAATGTCTAAATTACTAATAATGTGAGAAATACTTATTTTTTTAATTGAATACTCAATTTAGGTATCTACTGTAGTACTATGTATCAAATAAAGTACACCATTATTTTTCAAGATTGCAAAAATCAAGCTTTTAAAAATAAAAATGAAAAGCTGTCGTTGCTGAAATGGGATAATGACTTGGTAATCGTGGAAAAGCATTCATCAATAGCTTTTCACTATAAAAAATATGAACTAATTGAGAAAGTTATTAATGATGGAACAAATGACGGAAAATGGCACAACAATAAGTTGTGTGACGAGAGGAAACCACAGGAGACAGATGATAACTAGCGGACAGACGATGGGGACACAATGCACGTGCAGCAAATTATGCTGCAATTTTCACAGCTTGCCAGATACACTCAACGAGATCCTCTTCGACCATTTCATTCATCGTCGACAATTTCAACAATTTCAACAATTCAAACTCTTCATACGTGTACGAGGTACGAGTAACTATCATTTATTTGATCAAATCACTACCGTCATATAAATTTAACAATGGCTCAACAATATTATGGCTGTACGAGTCGACATAATTTAAATGCACTATTACATCTTTTGCTTCATTTTAAACACAGGGGTGTATAATGTCAATGATTTGCCAAAATATAATTTTATTATCTTTTAGTATTATCATTTACCGTCGCTTTATACTTACCAAGGTCTTTAGCGACTCTAGGGTTAATAAAAATTCGTAAATATTGAAAATTTGCTCGATACGAGATTCCAACCCAACACCTACCAGTTTTGAAACGACCATCTGGACCACTCGGCCATCATTAGGCTTTATATATATTTTTTTATTTTTGAACAAATTAACGAAATAAAGTACCTAACTATGTATTGGTTCAAACCAGTGATACATATAAAATAAATTTAGTCAAAAGTACAAACAAATTAGCAAACTAAATTATTCGTTACTTATTTATATTAACGAATAAAATTTATATTTTTATTTTCAAACTATAAGTTTATGAAGTTTTCTTAAGGTGCAGAAATAAACGGAACAACACATGAATGGTCCATAACACAGGCCTGCGATGGTAAAATTGTCTTAAATATAATAACATATTTTTATTCCAAATTTTGCCTTGATTATGGAAAAAATAATGTAAAAAATTATCACGTAAAGTTTTTGACAATTGAAAAGTAGTTTTTCCGAACAAAATCGGGGGCCCAAATCGAACCACTTTTTCTGTATCAAAAATGGTAGTATCGGACCTCTCATTATACAGCACTAGTGTCGTTTTATCATCCGTTGGTAAGAGAAACAAACTGATACGAAGTTTAAAAGTGAGAGCGAAATAACAGCAATCATTTATGATCATTTATGTTATCTCGCTTTCACTTATAAACTTCGTATCGGTTCATTTCCTCTACCAACGGAAGATAAAACGATACCAGCGCTAGTAGTGATAGATCCGGTACTAACATTTTCAATACAGAAAAAGTGGTTCGCTTCAGGCCCCTGGCTTTGTCCGAAAAAACTTATAGATATTATCCTTATTGATAACTATGTATAACATAATATCTATGTTTAATTTTTTAATGTCACAAATTTGTCGTTTTACTTAACATACTTATTCCATGGAATTTAGGAAACATTTTTTTAAAAAATTGCATTATTTGCTACTTATTCCTAATATATTTACAAATTTTGTGAGAAAACCTTACGTGATGGAAGAAAATGAATTTCATATTTAAAATAAGCTTCAAAAATACATTGAATTGACCTATTACAACCAACACAATTTTTTAAAAGTATTTTTTGCATGCCTCTATAATTCGTTCCAGTTTACTATCATACAAAGAGTTAGTGAATATTAGTAAACTGCGTGCACCTAGAAATACAATAATATTAAAATAAATAAATAATACTTCAATATAATTTAGCATTATTTTTTATCAACATTCAATTCTTCAACATCAACTGTCAATTTTTGTTAGAATCTAATATCCTCAAAAGTTAGCTAAAAATTCTCTAAGAACAGGTCTCTTTTTATTGAAAAACTACAATTTCATTTTTGAAATTATACATGCTTCTTTAGGCACACCAGGCCAGGGGGAAAAACGGTGTAACAGAATTTGTTTACATTTGATTTGGGTTGTTGTGCTCAATAAACAGTACGAAAATCTGGATAGAACTGAACAAAAAGCAACTGCGCCTATAATAATCGAGTAACTTCACTTATTTGCAAAATATATATCAAAACAACTACGTGAGATAATATATGTGTTTTTAAATCCAAAAGTAACTTCTATAATTTTAAATTTTGTAAATTTGTTTTCCGTTTCCTAGCGACGAATTAAGTAAAAAATGGATGTAATTAAATTAAGAACGTTACGGTATTATGAAAGTTAAAAAGTTTCAGAAAATATAGAATATTTAACATCAACATGAAAAATTCGGAGTTCCTGGAGAATGTATCAAGAGAATATCTGACGAATATGGTTGAGTGAAGAAGATCATATGGAAGGCTAAAAAAATGATGATCTGAGGGAGAAGGACTCCGTAGAAGGACTCCCAAAATAAGCTCCTGCAACGTCATATAACAACGATCATAGTTTACTGCATTCAGACTTTCAAAAATATATTATGTATCGAAAAAATATTTAATGAGAAAATACGTAGCTACTATAACTACAGGAGGAGGTAATACACATTCAAATCATTACCTGTAGCGATTAAATCACGTGCTATTGTAATATAGCCACTGATATAATCAAATGAACATACGATAAAATGAATGGTGCAGGTGGTTAAACCAAATCATCAAAAATGTTAGTTTCTTCGTACTTGAATGGGTAAATTTCTAAATTATTATAATAAAGTGTAACATCTGATTGTCATAACAGAAATATTTATCAAGATAACAGAATAAATTTTACAGATGAATAGATATTTAAAATTGGGGGTGCATATACATATTGCGGTTGGTAATGACATAGAAATTTACATATATTGTTATGTCTCTATTACAAAAATTGGTACAAAATTAGACATTGTTTGTATCTGACTATCAAAATTAAAAAATAAGGGTTGATTTAACAATATAAATGCTTTGTTGTTTATAAAAAATAAACAAAAACAGTATCAATCTGTAGACAGAATAATCAAAGATACTTTTCAAAATACTTAAAAAGATAATTTTTTATTATAATTTTTTGTTACTTTGTATATTATTTTTATACCAAGTTGCATAACGTATCAGGTAAAGTTCTTAAGTAATTAGAAAATGTATTACTAATCTTTTATAATTTAGGAGAAAGTAAAATATGATTAACTAAACCCCTGTAAACACAACACACTTGAAAAACGATGGAACATTAATATGAGAGGTGTAAACTGAATATAGAATAAAACAAAATAAAATTCAGTATCTAGTTTCTCGGTATCTAAGTATCTAAGTTAATTTTCTAAGTATCTAAGATACTTTTTAAGTTTCAAAATACAATTCTTTTTAAAAAGTATCTAAGATACTTGCTACCTTTTGCTAAAACATGAAGGAACTAAGACAGTATCTTTGATACTTGAGGGTAACTAAGCTACTTTTTTCCGGCAGCTCTGTTTGTAGAGAGATATTTATATTATGTTTGTGAATAATAGCCAATTATTTAATTTCTAAGAAAAAAAAATAGTTTTATCTGGAACTATAAGGGCTCCATATATATATATATATATATATATATATATATATATATATATATATATATATATATATATATATATTAATTCGTCTAATTTAAGATATGCACATAATATAATCAAAAAGGGATGACCAAATGGTAGCTACTGAACCGCACGCGGCTCTTTAATGATTTTTTTGTGACTTAATCAGATTATAAAAGTAAATTTCAATATTATAAAACTATATTAAGACATAATTTCATTGACGAAAACGTTAATAAATACGTAAAAATTAACTTAATGATATAATATTTTTACTTACATCGTTTTATTCGGCTCTTTATAATTACAGGTGTAAGCATACAATACTGTTATATAAGACTGGGTGTATAAACTGTTGGTGTTAAATTATTATAATAAATTATTACATAAAATCATATATGAACAAATAATTTATACATTTACACTTTATATGAACAAATGAAAAAAATGCGCATTTATTAAAAGTGCATTGAAAAATAATAATCAAGTATGTAACTTACAATTAGCTTTAGCTTATTTATTAATTTTTCTGTTTAAAATTTGTTACTCATTAGTTAAAGGTAGTATTAATTTTGACAAGGGTTAAAACAAATATTCATTAAATTGTTTCCAGTTATCTCATAAATATATTTTAATTTGAAATAGAGTTATTTAAAAACATCAACCCCTAAAATATTATGCACTTATTTATATTTCAATTACTCCATCTGAATATCGAAAAACATATTTCGAATCTTCAAAAGTCAGCTGCTTAGAAATGTTAGAATATAAATGTTCGAGTTATGGACATTTCTCGTTTTGGTTTTCGTCTGATGTGTTATATATGCTTATGAGACTCAAAGATTGTTAAATTTAATTGTTTTAATTTTAAGTTTATGAGGAATAGACCAGAGACTAGTTAATTTTTTAACTAGGACAGAATTTATTTCTTCCTTATAAAGAAGAAATTAGAAAATTAGACTACGATATATTCAAAAAGTTAATTTCTAAAGCACTTATATTAACATATAAAATGTTTTTGTAAAATAAAAAGTAAAACTTGTTTAGCTTAATGCTTTGGTATTTCTATATTTTCATTTGGTTTCATTAAATTATAATAGTTTCTAATTGAAAAATATATTTACATATTTTCATAAGAATAAAATCTAATTAACTTTCTTGAGATAATGAAAGATTATTGTTTTTTTTATATATTTCTTCATTGTTAATGTACGTTTGTAAAAAAGTATTGTTAAAAAGAATGGAATTATTAAAAAAAATATATTATTATGTTTAATTAGAATAAATCTAAAATCAAGGTAAAAAAAGTTTTCTCTTTTATATTTGTTTTTCAAAGTTATAAATAATATAATGTACCTTTTGAATTTAAAAAAATTTAAATAGAAGAAATAAAACAAATATTTTTTTTTGTAGAAAACGTTAATCGCTTTGAAATTGTTATCCTTTGATATTTTTTTCTTTGCTGGAGAATTCTCAAATACATTGCGCCTCTTATTTGAGTTCACCTCAATCAACGCAACTTAAAAATTATTAGAAGTTAATAAATTATTTTCTATATAAGACACAGCTAATATCTTTTAATAACTTAATAAGAGTAACAGTAGGGGAATGAAGAAAATGAAAATTTAATTGTTTAATTCAAAAATTAGAGGAACGTGGGGTTATGAAATTCATGGCGACTGGGGAGCCACTATTATTTATACAGAATGGAACGAAAAATTCACGCAAAAATGACACGAACGGATTCGGGAACATTCTGTTATATCACATGATCACCGTTAGCCGGCTTAGAACTGCGCACATGGCGATACTCGACTAGAAATTTTCAAATGAGCGCCTCAATTGGGTCCCAGCTTGGGATGCAACGCAAATCCCTCTAAGGCCCCAATTGGACAATCCTAATAAGGTCCCCAAGAAGACCTCAATTGGACAATCCTAATAAGGTCCCCAAGAAGACCCCAATTTGACAATCTCTGAGATGGAAGGGTTAATTTAAAAATAAATTAATAACAATAATACTTTTTCCTTTTTTTTGTTAGGTTTGTAGGGGAATTGTTTTAATTGTTCACTTGATTGAATGAACACAACCCACAGTAATTTGAGTAAGCTTAGTAACACTTTATTTAGTTTCCTCGAGTATTAGTGAATTCACAATGATAGAACATTTGTATTAAGTTTATAGAACATATCTGGCTACTTATATGCTGAATTTGTTCACAAGAGCTGCACGAGTTAATATTTATTTCAACGTTGGACTTTCCCTCCGTGGGGTCACATAAGCTCAATGGGGATTTCTCTAATGGGCATGCCCCATTGGTACCCTCATTGGGTCCCAATTAGGATTTCCCTATTCGGAATGCTCTATTGCCCCACAAGGGATTTCCCAATTGGGAAAGTCCTATTTGGGCCCAATGAGGGCCCGATGCATACCTTAGGCATTCCCAAAATAATTTCTAGTCGGGTAGTTAGAACAAGTTAGTTTCGTTAGACATGGCTATAAATAGTACGAAATCTCGCAAACAAGTAACAAAATTTTGTCAGTGATTGAAAAATATTTAGTACCTATATCTTGTTTTTCCTCACGTGTTGCTTTGAATAAGCTCGAATTTTTTGAATGCGCTCATGATATAGCTTCTCGGAAAATTATAAACTATTTTTCCAGCTTTTCTGATCACTATAATTTTGATAATTTTTTCTAAAACTTTTCAAATGTACGATTTTGCTAAAATTGTTTTGTCTTTTCGTTTAGCCATAAGCAGTTTGTTAAGTGGTTTCCTTTAAATATTCAGCGTAGGAAAATTCAACCCGAGAAGCGAGCAGAAGACGAAGCCCATGTGTTTAAATTGAGTTATATTTGAATAGTGATAAAAATAAGTAAATTGAAGAAGCCTATTTGACAATTGAAAAGTGAGTCCTTTGTTTATAAATCACATATTAAGTAGTTTTTCTTTTTATATTACATTGAACCGCCTTTTAAATTGTTAAGTATATTAAGAAAAAATATGAATGTTAACAAAAAAAAAATAATATATATTATTAGCATAAAAATGATTTGTTCTATGCGGCAGAAAGATTGTAGGCGTGTTCGATGATCCTCTGCACATACAATATGTCGACCTTAATGTTTATTTATAGAGGTGCTGGCAATTAAATGTGTGTCCGTTCGAATAATTTACCTAACTCGATCTTCCTTTATATTTGAGAGGATAAAGCAGCCTCTTCTATCATTTTCTTATAGCTATATATATATATGCATTTTTAATGCATCGCATATATGCAAATGCATTATTGCTGATATTCAAAATAATTAACGAAAGATTTATATTTTAGTTTTTATTGTTTCGAATTCTGTTTTATAGATATAAACTCAATTCAGAATATTTATAATATGTTTCGCTACCATTTTAATTATAAAAACATAATTTACACTGATCTCTTTTACGGCTGAAAAGTATCAAATAAAAATGAGCAGAACATAATTATTAATTAAAATCGAATGAAAAATTTTGCGACGTTATTTTAAATACTAAGATTTTTAAGCAAATTTGAAACAAGTCCTACTTGTACATATATATGACATAGTTAATCAGAGTAATATAAAATTACGGGGAAAACTAAATTATTAACCGTATGGCAGGCAAAAACTGTAGTGAAAAAAGTAAAGCATTTCATATTTGGTTTGTCTGAAAATTTACTATACTTTTAAGGAATTGCCAACGTTTTAAGAATTTATATATCAATTATATATTAACTTATTAACTTCAAGTGAGGAAAAAAAAAGAAATATTTACACGGAAACCAACAACTAAGGCAATCCCTGAAATAAAGCGCATTTTCAATAAAACAAAGTAATACACTTTGGATTATAACCTTTTCCGAAAATGCGACTGACTTATAATTTTGGTTTCCATCTCATGTCGCATTACACTTAATAACTTCGATACAGGTTATTCCACACCAGAAGTCGTCAAATGACGGCATTCGGTCCGGATCCAGACCACTGACCTATTTTATGTGGACCTTAAGTAAATAGAAATTTCAAAGCAAAGAAATGCTTGTATGTAAGCTCATGATAGAAGTAAAAGCTTTCCGGGAAAACTCGATCCTTTTAATAGTATTGAATACTATAGTAATGAACACTTTAAGTAATTACACGTTCTAAATTTAAATATTGAAATCTAATTTAAATCTCATGATCCTCTTATTGAATATTTCAGAAGTGTACTATGAAAAAAGTAAAATATATTCACAAATAGTCAAGCTGTATTGAACACACTAGTTCCATACTGATCTGGGAAGGCAAGATAGCCCTTACAAACCTGACACCAGAAACAAGATCAACTTGGGGTGGGTTCCAGGTTACAAATGTATTTGTAAAAAATATAAAAATAGCTTTCAAATTGTTAAATTTAAAATTGTCAAGAAGCATAATGTTTATGTAAATAAAAAAATGATCTAAAAAAATTAACATATCGAATTGATTACAAATAATAAAACCGAAAATTTTCTAAAATCGCAACAGTATTATTAGTAATGAAGCTGAACGAATGAAACTTGACTGATGCTCCTGTCCGTCAAAGATTAAGGATCTAGGACACCATTCACAGACCCACAGCTTTGCTTGGTATCACAAAATCGGCAGTGAAAAATATCATCAAAGAATTGGCTTATAAAAATCAATATTTTATATAACACAACCGGACAAAAACACGGTAAAAATATGATGGGAAAACTATTCTTGAACTTAACAACTGGAAAACTTGATCTTATAATAAAATAAGTTATCTGAGTGTTAACGGACCTAATAACCGGCCACGGTGGACTAAAGAAAAAACTGCATACATGTGAGGAGTACATGTAGATGGTCCAATGGGCAGATTCTATCAGGTAAAGGACGAAACCACTTCTCAATTAGGCAAAATTTAGTACTCTTTACTAATATTACTAATATATATTACTAATCCGATGACGATCAAACATTACAGATACAAACAAGAAGAAGCATAAAAATCGTAAACGAGGCTGAGTTCGTACTTTGAGCCTTTTCTTTGTCGTGCTCTTTTTTACGCCCCTGTATCGTAGGGATACTCGGTATAGATGTCCCATTTCTACACAATCTGATGACGATCTCGATCTTAATGCTATTTAGAAGTTCGGTGGGGAACCATGAGACTGAGAGGGATTTTTCTGTGCTTATTCATTGGGTGTTGTAGATATTTTTCGTTGCCGTGTCTGTCAGACTTTTGACAGACTCATTTGATGCGATTTTCTATCTTTACGATGAAATATTTTGTTTAGAAACCCCCAAATGTTGATGATTTTGGATGCGGTTCGATGCGGAATTAATTTCAAAGAATGCGTCATTATTTTTTCAAAAAACGCCTAGCTCTCTTCACACACTGTAGTTTAACGGTTAAAAATTACGCAAATTTACGATTTTTTTCCTCCGTTAATGAGCCTTTAATTGCTTTGAAATTTTACAGAGACATTACTCAAATAATCAACTATCTATAGAATTTATTTCTTCTTATTACTATTACTGGTAGTTTTCTTCTAAACAACCTTAACAGATCTTATCGTGCGTTACACTTTTCTCTCTAGCCGTATGTCCTCTTAAAAAGTTCTTCACTGTAAAAATGTCAATTTATACAGAAACAGGTACAAAAATATTTTAGTAGATACTATCGTTTTTAAAATTTCTTTATTTAATAAAATAAATTCTCCAATGTGTTGTATTTCCGAGAATTTTTGAGGATCTTTTACTTTTAATAGTTTACACTTTGTTATTTTTGCGCAACGTTTCTGTTATTTATTGACGGTTATTTATAATCGCTTGAAAAAGCAGTAATAAACTGCGAAACGTTGCGCAAAAATAACAATGTGTAAAATGTTTAAAAATAAAGATCCTCAAAAATCCTCGAAACTACAACAAATTTAAGATACACTACAGGATCAGAAACAATAATAACATAAATATATAAAATAAATTCTATTGTAAGAAAGTAGAAACGGACTGGGTAGGCTATTTTATCTTAAAAAAGGGACTCCAAATGAAAGTACATAATTGGTGATCCCTATTCTATATCTACTATTGTAACACTTGCGAAACATCTGCAGAATTACTAAAGAAATCTGAATTTAAGATTAAGAAGCTATTAAGTTAAATATTTTTTTAATTAAAACACAAAATTGTAATTTATTTTTCGTATTAAATTATTAATTTCTGAATATTTAATGATAATTGATAATATGATAATTTTGTTAGCATTAAATTGTAATAAAAACAGTATAGTTTTAACTTTTAATTGCAGTTATAGGTATCAAGATAATGAAGGTTAATTAATTCTAAACTTCATCGAAATTGCTCGATTATAATTCAGAATTATTAACTCTTCAAAATTGTATTTACAGAAGAATAAATATGTGTAGAAACATTACAGATATACTTGTAACTATATATTCCAAAACTTACACATGAATATAATAAATAATAAAACGGTTAAATACAAAACGCATTGAAAGACTCAAATATGTATAGATAAATATTATATACATATTCGATATGTACCTACGTCTTGTTTTTGTTGGAGCAAACGTTAGTCAAAAGGCGCCAGTGGCGAAGAAATCCTCATTAGTGTAAGCTATATACTCTTCTGTCACATAAATAATATTTGATGAAGCTGCCGCCTATTGTCCAAATAACTATCTTCTGTATTCGTCGTATTTTAATTTATTGACACATATAATAATTTTATGAGGAGACTCGACAAAATTTTTTACAACTGGTAAAATTGTGAATTTATCCGTGGTGAATTTTGCCGTATTCATTCACTAATTAAAATAATAAAAACCGTGATAGACGAAAGAAGCCCGACAATTTTCTTCTTAAAAAGTTTTTAAAAACTCCTATTGGAAAATTATATTGAATAAATCCCGTATATTATGAATCATATTGTTATATGTAATAAAAGCTTGTCGTTGAGTTTTAAAAAGCTTGCATCTCTATGGTTAGGTACCTACGTAATATTCGGCTTAGACGTTAATCCCAGTATCATAATTTTGTTAAAATCCTCAATTCTTCTAGAGTATTCACGTCATACTTACGTTTCCGGAGCATGTTTTACATTTTCAATGAAAAGAGCAATTTAAGGATTAAAGCTCATGGCATACAAATTACATAAAGCGGGGAGGAATAAAACATGTCGTCTAGATGACGTAAGACAAAGAGAAGTTGATAATCCTGTGCAACCGATCGTATAATTTCATCCAACTGAGCTTGTAATCTGTGATGTGGACCCTCCCGTTGAATGTTCCGGAGAATAAGTTTTAACTTAGTTATACAAGAGCTTCGTCGTCCGTTAGGACATCTTCTGTATGCTTGTCTTGTCCTTTGGTCGAACCACATGTATTATACATAGATATTTACAATGTGTGTATGTATGTATAATGCGGTCAACCTTAGTGTCCAGAAATAAACATTCGTATTCTGGTCCAGCTTTGGGTCAAAGTAAATATTTCTATCCATTCTTGTATTGAGCTTAAATTTGATTCCTTAGAAATTTCATCTCTAGTATATTATTCATTCACGTGGAAAATTACACTTGGAAATATGTTGTTCAGTTGGAAACCGTAAGAAAGTAGATTCGCAAGTATAACTAAATTGTAAAATACGAAACTTATGAAGAATTAATAGTTATTTTTAATAAGACGGTCAAAATTAAAAGAAACCTTCGTTTATTTTTGTAGTGAAAACTTCTATAGGCACGTTGTTTGGATGGGAAAAAAATCATACCCCGGTTTATCTTATAACTTCACCATTAAAAGTTCACGAAAAATTGTAATACCTATAACTAATATTTTTAAATATTCTCGATCTAAATCAAATCAAATTAATTAAATCAAAAAAAATTAAGATATCTTCAGACAATGGTAGGCAAAGAAGACAAGGAGATGGTAAAGAATTTGTAGTCGTTTATATTTCACACGGAAAATCCATGAGCCAGATATTGCAATGTTTATTCCAAAATTTAATGATTTATATGAAAGTAGGTTCTTAAATATTTAAACGAAAATTTGGTGAGAAATTTCACGATGTATATCTAATATTGAGCTGAGATTTCAATATTAACTTTGCAGATGATAAAAACTTACCGTTAATTTTTTATTATTTTTTTTTTATTATAAATTATAAAATTATAATTATATAAATATAATATAGATATAAATATAAATAAAAATAATAAAAAATATAAAAATATAAAAAAAATATTATAAAAATTAAATTTTTACATGAAACGCTAAATTTAAGCATGTCCAATGATAAAAAGCTCAACCCAACAAGCAAAATATAAAACTATGATTGAAGCAATAATTTTTTTTAGACGATATTTAGATAAATTCGAATCCAAAATTTTTGTTTCTTACTTTAGTTACCATAATCCTATTGTATCATTTTAGAAAATGATTAAATAAATGATACTACAAATAGAATAAGAATTGTTGAAAGAAATTATAATAATGATGTAAATAGTGAAAATATTGTTGGAAATTATGTTTATTGACATTTATCTAAGAGTAGTAATACTAACACTATGTAACTAAGAAATATTATTACTATTTCTGAATGAAACAAATTTATTTACTTCCTCATATAAATTAAATTGTATTTATAGTATTTACTGGGCTAGGAACGCGCTTAATATGATTTAATTAATTATTAAACCATATAAAAACTTATATAATTGCTGCTGGGAGTGAGGGTAGATGTGGAAAGCATAGGTACTTCTAGATATTAAGTTTTCACTTCTGTCGGCTGTCCTCGATGACTGCTTTCATTCTTTTTAAGTTTTCTAATGGAAATATCTAACAATTAAGATTTTGTCTGTTAATATTTATCTGTAAGATCTATTTAAGTTTTCCCCATGTTAAAGGTTCTAGGACCATAAGCATGGTGAATCGGTCCCGGAACAATATTCTAACAATACTTATGAGGTGTGTAAGCATAAAAACACTACTAACATTTTGAAAATTTCAGATCTCTATTTCAATTGTTTCGCTGGATATATTATGCTTATTGATAACTACGATATAATATTTTCCTAATAGTCATAATGACAAATTTTGAAAAAATTGTGCTATAGAGGTCAGAAATATACATTATTTACGAACAATAACATTTTTTTTGCAGAAATAATAGGTTTAGTAGAAAACAATGATATTTTTGTTTTTCAAATTTAAAATTCACCCCCAAATGCTCGAAAGTGTCACGGCGTCGCTGGTGGCGTTACATTTGGGCATCAAACGTATACATTAGATAATTTAAATTCTTTGAATTTTGCAATGTTTTAGCACTACTTTATATTATTGACAAATTCTTTTGAGCCGACGTTTCTATTATCAACTATTATAAATATTTTCTTGGAGTATATGGAAAACTGAAGACATCTTTTGCCTATCAAGCGTACTTTTTTGGACGTTCCAGACATAAAAAAGAATGTAATACTAATAATTATAGTACAAGAGTAATGCAAACGGTAATACTGTCAGGTCTCATGACTCCACTATTCTTATCACCTCATTTTCGCCTAGGAAGTATAGTTCACCTTGTTCCAATGTATTAGCTTACTCAATTATAACGTCATTCACTCTGATTGGTGCTCAGCATATCATGGTGATTATGTTTATTTTGTTATTTTATTTGATAAAAATAATTATCAATTTTAATGAAAGCATGTTCGAATAACTGAAATTATTTTATTTTTGTGAATAAAATTATGAATGCATTTAGGTTAAATTAAACTAAAAATATATCTTATAGAGAGATAATCGGTGATTACAATAATTAGACATTTAATCACTCCATTTACTCTACCCCTTGTCATTTTACTAAAACAACCAGACTTATTGTCTTAAACTTAGCCAAATGAGTTTTCACAAAATGCTACTATACCATAAATTTTTGAATATTATATATTTTAAGATATTTTGTTAACAATAAATTTAAAGTCGTTTTAATGTCGATCATTCGTAACAAAATTTTCTGCCGCCTTTTCTTAATTTCACTAACTAAAAGTAGAAGTTTTTTATAAATATGTTTATTTATTTTATTTTTTATTAAAAATATAAAATATGACGTTAGAAGAAATACAAAGTAGAAATAAGAGCAAAATTAAAAATGCTTCTTCAGCATTATCGTTTGAATATGAACCTATATGCCCTATATAGGACATGTAAATTGTGGAAATACTGAATTTTATAATTGCAACTTAAAATTATTTCAAAAAGTGATTGAAAAGAAAAATCGTTTAAATATATAATCAATAAAAATAACATGGGTGCATAAATTTTGTTAATAAACAATTCAAATAAATGCCAATAATTTTTTTAAGAGCAAGAGAATGGCCAGTTGCAATTGCCGATAATCCATTTATTTTTGTAATGATGACAATAGAGATATACATATATTATTGAAATAACATCCCTCGTTCGCTTTCGAAACACTTGTAACAACTATGTACATGTTGTAATTGTATCATAGTCACCAAACCCTCAGCAATAGAGGGTTGAGTTCACGTACGTATGCGGTATTAAAGGGAGCGTTCATTAGTGTGCTACACAGAATATTCTAAGACTGCGGGGGATGTTTTCACTATTGGTTTTGAAGCTTCTGTGAAGCCCCGTCCATGTCCATCGTCAATTCCCTGGAGACAGTCAACAATCAGTCAATCAATTACCTGCATTCGAGCAATGTTACTCACTTCATTTGCTCCCTTGCGTATCTGTTTTACTGCACGATTTTCTCAGCGAGAAAACTTTGTTTTCAAGGGTTGCTACACAAGACTTGACGAGACATATTTAGGGTAGGTTCGAAGTTATCTATTGAATGAATCGGTAAACAAATTATCACCAATATATTTAGAATTGTTATTGTGATAATTTGAAAAATACAGCAATAATAACACATTTCAGTAAATTTCTAAGTAAAAGTAATGCCTTAGTGTAAAAGTAAAGTAAAAGCAAAAGTAAAATGATTTAAATATGATTGAATTAGTAATACATATTTATATATTAATTAAAAGCAGATATCGTACTTAAACCGAATTATAAATAATATTAAGATTCACAAAAATTACAAGTATAGTTAATTATTTTTCCACTTCTTGCACTATTGTCTTTACACTTTTTTACGAACAAAAAATAATTTTAAGTTTAAAATAGTTTCACATACGCAGTTATACATAATTTAAAATTGAAAAACCAAAGTATTAATATAAATTCTATACAAAAGTCTTTATATGCCTAGTAATTGAAACAAGCACGAATAAGTGAAGATTTGGATATGCTGCCTCATTACTTACACAATATCTATAAAACAACGATGATCTTAAAAAGCTTTCAGTTCTTTGAAATATCCAATGCTTTTGTTTACCTTCTTTTACCATTAGATGTGCTTAAAAAGTATTTAGCCAAGTCTATATTTTATTTAAGAAAATATAGAAATTTTTCTAATAATACATGATTGAGTATAGTTTTATGTTGGAAGTTATTTTCATGGTATTAATAATAAAGTATAATATATACAATATATAATAAATATAATGTATAAAGTTTTATGTTAATAGTTTTATAGGTACATGTGGGAACAAGAAACTACGAAAGCTTTATACTCAAAAGATTACATTAGCCGCTATAAAAATATTAGTTGTATGACAAAACAGAATTTGTCACATTTATGCCGTTTAAATTTAATTTTTCTCACGTTTTTTCTTATATATTTTATGTCGCCTAGTCCTCAGGTTTTTCAGACATATCGCGCGCCACGAGACCATGGAAAAGCTAATGGTACAAGAAGGACGAAGGACGAGAAGGACGACCTGAAGGAAAAAGAAAACGAGGGCGATCCCCAACCTGATGGACGGAAGTGGTGGAAAAGCTCGTTGATTCGAGTTTCGCGTCCGCGACGCGACAGGCAAAAGAGCGTAATCGCTGGAGAAGGACTATCCAACAGGTTCTGAGAAACCTGGAACTCCCCACGTGACAGCCATTTTTTTAATCACCATACATCGGCAGTGATGTTAGATTAAGAAGAAGAAGAAGTACTAGGATAATTTTTGAATTCGTCAGTTTCAAAGTAGACCACATATATACTTCGAATTCTGTTAATGGTTTTTGGTTTTATCTATAGTCATGATACTAATTGTTTCGTTTACCATGTTGTTGTTAACTTGTATACATAAACCGGGACAGATTGTTTTTAGACACGTCAAAATCTGGAAACGTCTCATTTTCTATTTTAATTTTAGTTTAATTGACGCATAAATCGAGTTATAATGAAAATTTAGCAACTAAGGTTACCAACTCTCTAGTTTTAGTCCGGTGACTCCAGAAAAATAATGTTTTCTCCAGACTCCAGTTTACAAAAATAATCTCCGGATGTTTTTACTTTTATGAAAAATTACAGTGTTATTTTTCTGTCGCAAAAAAATGTATGTTATTTAGGGTTACCAACTCTCCAGTTTTAGCCCGGAGTTTCCAGAAAAAATAAAATTTCTCTGAACTCCAGTTAACAAAAATCAATCTCCCAGTTTTTCGATTTAACAAAAGTACATGTTTCTTCACTACTCTCCAGCGATAACAATTGATTCTATAACAACAAAAAATGTATATTTGTTATATTTACAATATAGAACATGCTAGTAAAGCTTTTGAGCGTTATGCCTATGAATACTTGCTTGGTTCATAATTTTTTTTAAATCTACTTTCATATTGAATGCAACTCTCCGGATTTAGTGATACGATCTTCGGATTTTCTGTAATTTAAAGTTGGTAACCCTATTAGCAACAAAAAGAAAAAATGAAGCAATAGTAGAAATTAATTAGCAGAAATATCGAGAATTTAATAAAAAAATAAGAAGGGTGAGACCAAAGTTTGTATGTATGTATGTATTGTATGCTGAAGAATTCGAAGTTTGTATGAAGTCTACTTTGAAAGTAGCGAATTAAAAAATTATCCTAACGTTAGACGACTTGTAGAAGAAAAAACGTAAGAAAAATTCAATTTAAACGGCATAAATGTGACGAATTCTTTTTTTTCATACAACCAATATCTTAATAGATACTAGTGTAACATTGTGAATTTAAAGTTTTCAAAGCTTTTTGTTTAAATTTTAACATTTTTCATATTTATAAATATTTGAGGCATTCTGCTAAAATTATTAAAAAAATGGATGTTTTGTTTTACTAAAAGCTTACTTTACCTAGCCACAGAGATAAGGTACCTAAATCTCTATCTAAATAGACGATTAACCTGGAGAAACTACATCTTTAATAGAAGAACTCAATTGAGAGTAATGATCAAAAAGCTTTGGTAACTGCTAAGGACATGGTCGCAACTATCTCTGGATTACAAATTAGCTAAATATTAAGCTATACTAAAACCCGTTTGGACGTATGACATTCAACTATGGGGAACCGCTAGCATTCCCAACATCGAAGTACTACAGAGATTCCAGTACCAGACACTACGCCTAATAATAAATGCGCCATGGTATATCATAAATCGCGTTATACACAAAGACTTATAAATGGCCATGGTCAGGGAAGGCTATGGCTGAGGGACCATCCTAACCATCTGGCTATCTCCTTTTCAATAATATTGAGGAAACTAAAAAACGGAACCGAATATCCTTCTAAGAGTTGTTCATTTCGATAGCGATTACGAATACGATAGCCACGTATTTCGATAAGTGATGCCTTCTCTAACGCATACGCTCATCAAATTCACTTTTATCCCGGGAAAGATCGCAAAATATAACATCACCCAAAAAAAAATATTTTCAGTTTTAATTTTCAGATCTTCATTTTGGATTCTTATGTTGCAATGCAAAACATGTTAAAGGGAGAATTCCGTTTAATATTTAAGCAGAATCAAGAGCTTTTTTCGACTAATTCTGTTCTTCTACGAAAAAGTTCCTTAAACTGTGGTCTCTGGGTCACAATCTCAGCTGAGGATAGATTCTATAGCAGTAAATGAGGTGGACATAGACATAAATTTTAGCAATTTTGATATTTAATTAAAATGCATAACATTGATAAGTATTTTATTTATTTCCGAGTCACAATTAATGAAAATCACAATATTGTTATTTTCAGGAAAATAATTTCCGCTGTTAAACATGTGAGGATAGCTCTTGTCCAAAAAGAAATATGATGTCCCAGATATATTGTTTATCTGTTGTAAAGTTCTCAAGAGTCTTAACTAAATATCTACTTGTACAAATGAATTTTTGATTATGTTACAATAAATATTAAAAATAATGACAAAACGTGCACTTAAAAACATCAAAAAGATCTAGATGTGTCTATATTCCATTCAGAATTTGAGTGATAAAATAATGGATGGATGGGAAAATTTTAATAAAAATAATAATAAGAAAATAATTCAGCTGTTCGGTCAAACACACGTTCGTATTAAAACTAGATACAAGTCATAAGTAAACAATGAGTACAGAAATATGAGTAATGATGATTGGAGAAACGTTTTGAGAAGGTATTTGGCTAGAGGTGGCGTATAAATGTGGCCCTTACGAGCATATAAACTAAGGGCTATTTGTGTGAATATGCTCACTTATGACAAGTCATCATCGTTTGACAGCGAATGAGAATATACATATTTATCAAACTGAAATGTAAGCATAATCCATAGGGACACATCGTACTATAGAGGTATCTTGTGTGGAACCTTCCCAGTCAAATGATAAATACACAATGTGGTTCTTTTTACAAGTTTTTTATGTCTACAATTCTGGCCCATTCGCTCACAGGTACACACATTTGTGTACAATACACATAAATACTTGATTTTTATATTTTCTTTTTATACTATTATTATTATTATTATTATCAGCATCATCACCAGCACCGCCATTTAAATACGGAGTTTCGAGAACCGCAAGGCGTGAGAAAGAATCATTTATTTTCATAACACACTGTGTCAAAAATATTACATTATCATCAAACAGAATTAGTCACTTGATGCATATATACGGAATGTGACAGCTTTTATTTAAATTGGTGGTGAATCGTTGAAAAAAATAATAATAAAAATCATAACATAACATTAAAAAAATCTAGGATTCTTCTATATACATAGATACATACATTCCCAAATCTTAAGTTCGTTAAAAGAAACAAATCAGGAAAAGTAAAGAACCACTTAATATACATTTTAATACAAAAACTTTTGGTTTGTTTTATAAAAAACACTAGGCGATACTCACAACTTCGTCAGCAGAGCATATTAATATGTTAATATTGTTGGTTAATTATTTTACTGACTTTCAAGAAATAAATATTTTAACTATTTTAATTTTCCTTTCTTAAACAAAAATAATACCCCTATCATAAAAATTTCTGTCTCTAAAAGCATTCATATGATGTGTCTATATGGATATCACAAACTTTTGATTTATTAAAAAAAAGAGACAATATTTGTAAAAATAATCATAATTAAATTAAAGAAGAAAATGTTTTCATGTTTTTTAAAATCCATTAGATGTTTTATTTTCTAAATTCGCCACCTTTTATTCTTTATCGCAACTTCATTAGGCGTCTATTAAGTTGCGATAATCAACGAAACGTAGCGAATTTGAAAAATTGAAAAATAAAACATCTAAGAGATTTTAAAAAACCTGAGTTTTCTTTTTTAATTTAATAAAATGCTGAGATCTTACTTTTATAATCTACCAATAATTATAATGAAAAATGTATCTTAAATTTAAAATACTGAGTTCCCTAAGCAAAACAAAAAATGAAAGATTGTAATACAAGCAATTTATTATAAAGCGTAAAAATAAATATAAACAAAGAAAAATAAAATATATCTTGAGTTTTATATATCAATTCTATATTATCATTTTATTTGTAAATTAGTGATAATGGATTTGAATTAGAAAATAATCGAAACTCTTGTCTACTTTGACAATGTTCGAATTAAAATTTTTGAAAGTTACAAATTATTAAGTGACAATTAAAAAAAACATATTTCAAACCCTAATATTGTCCTTCATGGTACGAAATTAAAAAATGTAACCATAGATGTTTGGGGCGTTTATATTTCGATTTGTTTTGCAAAAATCATGATTCTAGATCATAGGTCTGTCTAAAAGAAATAAACGTTTGTTATTTTCGATCGAAAATTCTGAACATTTTTAAGTTTGTAATAGGAAATAATAATAAACTTAAACCAATGAGAATAAATTATCTAGAAGTTAAAAAAAGAATGGTCGATACTGGACCAGTAGATTTCAACTTATTGAGCCTCAAACAAACAAATATTTACAGAAAGTATTTTATTTCATAATAACATAAAGATTACTAAATTTGATCAATTATTGATCAAAGATAAATAAATCAAATTTTGCAGTAAATGAAAGCAAAATCTAGGTTATATTACTACTTATTTCAAAAGTCAGCTAAATTATAGAGGTACTGGGTAATAAGGCCTAGCTAAAGAAAATTTGAAATGAAATGGAAACTATATGTCCAAATCAACAAATTACAATGATAATTAGACCCATATACATATAAACTACTATAAAATAGAAACAGAAAGTGGTAACTTTTGGCGTAAACAAAAACAAAATTAAACATTTTTAAAAACCTTATCAGTAGGTCTTATTATACCTACTATAATAATAATAACAATAGTTATGCTGAAATACTTAGAAATAAAAACATTGTTTTTTGTTAAATAGCCGTTGTATAACATGAAAGAATACTCAAAAATATCTGTATCATCCGCTAATAAACCAATGCACTTCTCATTATACCACTTGCTCCATTTGCAAAATTGGCTCATGGTTGGTTATTTTTAATACTTCTACGTTTGAGGGTTGAGGTCCTTTTTAGTTTTTTTGGTAGCTACAGTTTGGTAGGCCTTACTTACCGCCGGTAACGCATGTAAAGAAAAACAAACATTATTTGGACCATGATATAGCATTCAAACATCAAAAGTCATAGAAACAAGAATTAAAAGAAAAATACAATGCAAAATTATACACATAAGAGTAATATTACAAAAAATACTTCCCAATTAATTCGTACGATTTCTTACCATCGTACTATTAAATGTCACTGTAATAGTGGCAGTTTAAGCACTACCAATGAGTATTAGCTACCAGCAAGTGTAATCTTAAGCGATATCGATCACTTTGAATTGTATTTTTGTTACTTAGGCCTTATTAGCCAATAGACCTTATAAGAGAGACTTTTTAGTCATTAATTTAGTTTGATTAATCATTGAATTTTTGTACAAAAATTATAGATAAATCTAAAATCAATGACACCCGAAAATTTTTAATTTTAAACGAATAAAAAATATGTTAGTTCTTTCAAATTTGTTGAGTTCGAGAAAGTGATTGGCTAAGAGCAGAGGATAGTTCTTTAGAATTTTAGATAATTGTACTATGCCTATTAAGCTTTCGATATTACAAGTGAGGATTTGTATTATGCCTTGACCCAGTTATATTATTGTTAGATATGATTTCAATGGTAATGTATTAGATTCGTTCTTGCAAGAATTCAAACTCATGAATTTGAATTGGTTTAAATTCGAGCTTAATCAAATCAAATTCCAGATTTGCTCCTGGATTTAAATACGCGAACGGAAACAGTTCTATTATGAATTCGAAACAATTTTGCAAGTGGCCATAATCAACCAAGCAATCAAAATTCTGTTTGAACTACGTACCATGAAAATGAACCTGATATATTATCTGATACATAAAACCTCAAGTGGATATAGAAATACAGGCACTATGGTTAAAATATTTTCTTTCTTTCGATTTTAAAAAATAGTATCAAATTGGATTTTCGCTTTCGATAGATAACCTTTAGAGAAACTAAGTATACGAGTGATACTAAATTAAACAACAATCCAAAAAATATGAAAAGAGTAACCAGAAAAGAAATTTTGGTTTCGATTTTGACGTAAAAAAAGAAACCTAAAATCGGTTTCAATTGCAAGAACTAGTTTAATTTTAGCTTTTTAATCCTGAATGTGGCAATTACATGTACTATACAAGTACAATTACAATTACAATGACAATTACAAGTACAATTACAAGTACTCCGTACAGCACCAATACGCATCCTGTCGTCCTTAATTTTTTGTCTTTGCACCAATCGCTAAAAATATACGAGTGCATAGATTTATTTAGTACCTAAGGCTTTTTTCAGAATTATTATCAGAATTTATTCAGAATAAACATTGATAATATAAACCAACTGAATGGGGTACATTGTGAAAGGAAAAAGTATTATATTAGATGTTACAGAAATAAAGTTAAAAGATTCTAAATATAAAAGGAAATCATAGAATTGAAATCGTACACCTATTAACAAAAGAAGTGGACCACTACAATTAAAAAGACTTCAAAAACATGTAACGTTAGAAGAAAATAATCAACCACGCAGAAAACTAAACTTATCTTTAACCAGGGTAGCAAAAAAAAAAATGATTTGCATCATTGTTTTATATTTTTATGTTTAAAGAGTAAATTGAGTGCAAACAATTTTGCATCTTACCTCTAATTTTTGGTTATTTTTGAATCATAGTTTTTTATATAAAAAGGCAAATCTAAAATACTAATAATACCTATTATAATAGGGTTTTAATTAACTCCTATTTTTATAGGTGAAAACAAACACACATACTTCTCTACTTTGCAAAATATACAAATATATTTTGTGATATCTGCAGGTGAAACTATTCGTAAATTGTTTAGATTATTCAAATATGTATCATATTTTAATAGAAAAAAGTATAGGTAACTATCCAATAAGCTAGAAACCTAGTAACCATCCAATAATCCATAATCTAAAAAAAGAGAAAGAAAAAAGAAAATATAAAACTTATGATTTGCGAACTGTAATTAAAATATGTTTATCGCTTAAAATATTTAATGCATATTTGATTAACAATTGGTCGGTATCAACTTTTTAGATTGTATATCTTTAAGAATGTCGCCTTTTCACTGATCAAATTTGATTTACTATTGACTTATTTTTCATTAATAGCCAAGTTTGTGCTAAATACTATGCCCAAATATTCTTTGCAACGCTAAAAATTATGGTTCGTTTTTACATCACTAAGAATGTTCCATTTGTACAGTAGTTAGTTCAGTTATTCCTGAATAGTTCAATAAATGCGTCTACTCAAAAGCTCTTAAGTACTTAACTTACTTTCCTCCCGTTGTACGTTACCACGGAATAAATTATATTATATGCACTAATATTGTATTCTCTGCTTTTACTCTGTAAATAAAACAACGAAAATGTGATAATTTGCATCATCTAAAATTCTCATTGAGAAAATTCAAATAACTGTTTAATGAGGAATATACTTTGCGTTTGACGATAGTTCACACGTATAGTAACTTCTGTATTGCTTGAAGCGACAACTTGATGCCGACGTATATTCTTTGATAACTCACCCCAATCAAAAGGGTATAAATCCACACATGGCTTCTAAATGTAGGAAACCCGCTTTACATCAATTTTATTCGTACATACATTTTTACACCGAGCTAATATGTTTGAATAGGTATGTGTAGCTTTTCGGTAAGGGTGGTTATATTTACATTTCTGCATGTTTTACATTTAAAAAAGGGGAATTGTTTGTTAATTTGATTTTCTTGAATAATCTTTTTTATCATTCACTCTTAATGTTGACATGTTTAAAACTGTCTACACATTTTGCATGTAGAACTAAGTGATTGCACGATGTCTGCATGTCTTTATAATTACAGAATTGAAAGTACCTTAACGCTGAATAGAAATCTATGAAGAAATGCATTTAACCCTTTGTTAATAAAAACAGTTGTTTTGAAACAATTAACGTGTAAAGTGAATGGTTGAACGTCCGACAACATTTAATGTTTCATTTCAGATGATTTGATGCAATTGTTAGCACCGTTCCAATATCTTACAGTAATAGCAGGTTGCACTGTTAATGCGACTTACTGTGATCACGCTTTGAGACAAATGGAATTGTAGCTTTGAACAGAAATTTAGTCAGATATGCTGTAGGGGTTTCAAGTCGGGCAATAGGATTATCTGCTTGTGATCCTGTGCTTACTGGTGCACACAATCGTGTTAGCATTTACATGGGCACAGAGTTGGGGAGGATTCTCTTGGCATTTCGGTTTATGTCTATATTCCCATCAATGCGTGAACATTTGCATCGCGATTATCCATATGGATTACACGCATGCAGTTACAGTAAATCAACTTTGAATACTTTCATCGCGTGAATAAATTAAAGTAGTTCTCAAATTTCTGAAACATACTTTTTACTTAACAAAGATATCTACGATACATTTGGTTGTAACCATAATTAATCAATGTAATATATTTTTCTATATTTACAGATTAGAAATTAAATCTTTAAGATAATATTATGAAGCATACATTATGGCTTCACTAAATGCATCTAATATTATTGCAAGCGGAAGGTTGGTCTTAAAAATTCACTTTATGTGCAAAGTCGATTTTGAATAGTTAAAGTATATTTAGAGAAACTAGGATTGGTTAAAGTATGCTAAACCTTTTTAAAGCATATTTTGTCATTTTTTACTAAGAAAAAAAGTCACCTCTATTCAAAAACTTTGACCAATGTTTACCTAACTTTACGTAACTGCTAAGAAAAAGTAAACATTGTCCAAAAATTGAAAATGTAATTTGTGACTTTTTCAACCCGAGGTTTAAGTTATAAAAATGAATACATCACAAGTTTACAACAGTGAACCAAAAAAAGAAAAAAAAAACTTTACGGAAAATTTTATGAAAAAAAGTTATCCTTTATAATTTCATGATTTAGTAATGTGAGTTTTAAATCTATAGCCATTCAATTGTAATTTATCTGCTTATAAGCACTGAGACAATTTCAAAATAGTAGTATTTTAAATTCAAAATACAAATTACAAAATGACTATTTCCATTTTGTATTTATTTTTCTATTTTGTATTCCATTTCTTACTTTTTTTAGAAAATCATTTTATATTTTATTTGAATTACTTTTTAGGACATATTTTGTATTTGGAAAATGGAAAATACTTTTTGATTATTTTTTTAATAGTTATTTATCGTCGCTATATAACTACTAAGGTCTTTAGAGACTATGGTTTATCAAAATCCGTAATCGAAATAGAGAAGTATTAAAAATTTACTCGATACGAGGACCAAACCCAACACCTCCTACCAATTTTGGAGCGGTCACCTTGACTACTCGACCTCCAGTAGCTTGATAAAATTTGTCAATTTTAAATTAATAGGGCAAAGAATAGGTTTTTATTCTTTTAATCACTATGGCTATCAAAGGCAAAAGAATGCTGGAAGTGAAATTAACAATAGTTGACAATAGTAATAATTAATCCTCTGTTCAAATAAAAATCGAATAAAATAAAGAAAAGAATAAAGAATAAAGAATAAATATAACAAAGATTCAAAAGTATTTTATTTTAAGAAAGTATTTTGAAAATACGTATTTTGCATTTCGTATTTAAATATAAAAAGAAAAACTATTTTGCATTTCGTATTTAAATATAAAATGAAAAACTATTTTGTATTTTGTTTTATTTGAAATAGATAATATAAAAAGTATTTACATTTTGTATTCAAATGCATTTTTTCAATTCTCTTACTCATCTCTGCTAAAAGTTATTTCAAAGTATTACTAAAGACATTTTATTTACAATGATTACAATGACTTATTAACTCATAAAATATTACAAATATTGTTTATTCTGAAATCTACCATATATTGAAATCGTAAGACCCAAAACCCGAAACAATGCAAATTTGGTATTATACGAGTATACTCATTGAGTTTCACAGGGTAGTAACACACATTTGTTACGAAAAACATTTTCAATATTTATTCTACTGAATTAGATGTTTATTAATGCCAAGTGAGTTTTTTAAGTACAAATTCAATAATTTGAAGTTCTCCAACTTGAACCAATTAAGAATGATAAAATTAAACAATATGATAATAAGGGAGGAAGTGGTACATATACTATATCATATATATACTATATCAAACAGTTGACAAGCTATCAAACATTCAGAATAAATCTTGATCAACCAACCAAGTATCCAATAGTTCCCGAGAATTATCAATAGAGAAAACTTTATTCTGGAACATGGTAATGCAAGACTCCTCTGCACAAGACTGGAAACAAATAATAAATCAAGAGTGGGTGATATTGCCATACCTACCCACCATAATCATCTATAGTTGATGCATTGAATTTTCGTTTATTTCAATCACTACCACATTTACTAAATGACGAAAAATTAAAACTTAAACGACGTTCAAATTGTGATTATTTCAGATATTTTCTTTAGAAGTTCATTGATGTTTACTAATTCGACATTAACATTTTGCACACTAGATGCTAGATGTCAAAAGCTTGATAACATTAAGGCTATTATATCATTGATTTAGAATCAAAACTTGTTTCAAAATTTTATGTGAAAAAAGGGTATATCTATCCGATTTCCCTATTATTTCATAATTTGTCCATACTACTAATATTATCGCTATGGTATTTCAAGTTCGAATTAATATAATTTGTTTCTTACTGCCATTTTCTTGTTCTACAATCTTTAACGAATCCTTTACTTTTAAATCTCCATTGAATTTTATTTACTCTCCTTACCATTATCAGGTCAGCCTTAACAAATTTGAAAATTTAATTTTCATTTCTAGAATACCTACGCATATGTTACATGAAAGCTCTTTTCTTAGTACATATTTATTTTGTTCAATATATGGTCGGTTCTTTCCATTATATTTGTATGTATCACAATTTTGTTCTTCTTTAAGATTTAAAAGTAAGAACCTGGACTTAAATCGTAGTTCGACGGATATAATTTTGTACTAGATAACTGATTAATTTTTGTTTTTGCAGAATTTTGAATATTAATAATTTTTAATATTTTGCCTTAATTGTGGCTAAATCGAGCCAAAGTTGACTGTGCGTTGAAATCATACTTGTGTGACTTAAGATCTATAACTTATATTTTATTATCAATGTAGGTACCTAAACCAACTCACAAACTACGAAATATATCTAATGATGAAACTCAAAAATAATGACGTTATAAATATAAATTGTAAATTAAATCAGAAAAATACAAAACAAAAATGAAAAAAATGAGAAACTTTAACGAATAGAGCAAATAGAATACATTCAAATGGAAATATAGTTTTCATATTCTCAATTTTGAATAAAACTCTTCTTGTTTCACAGCCCAGTGCTTGCAAATTGAGTTTAAAACATCGTAGCTTATAAAATTTGCAGTTTTTTATTTGAATAAATTGAAAATTTTCTATTCATGGTGTTATCAGAAGCTGGTGCTACTACGTGAAAGATAATTCAATCATCTCATATTTCCAACATCGTCCAACAAAATGTATTATTAAATTTACTGGCTGGTACACTTTACTTACAAAGCTGGAAATAATTTTATTATGACACTGCACATAATATTCCCACATGTAATACCTGAACCTTGCCAATATGAAATACATTCATAACTATAATTCTGACTGGTTTTCATAAAATTGATTAAAGATTATTATTAAATTAGTGCTCATTTAACCACATTACTAATATTCTAAATATTGATTCTAAATATCATTTAAGATAATTTGTTGAGAGATTTCAGTAGTTAGTATCTATGTAACTATATATAATTTGGAAAATTCCATTATAGATGAGAAAGTACGTGGTATATTTGCTTCGCGTTGTAATCGCAATTCCTTCGCCTACAGTCATCAGGGGATCAAGTAGTATTATGTGAAACGTACAATGGAGAAGATTAAAAGAATTTATTTGCAGATGAAAGAATTTCAGAGAAAAATTCACCCGCATAAAACCGGATGTATTCAATCGGAAATTTATCATCTGCATTGCAAATTTTATCTCGTGCTTTACAAGTAAAAGGAACACTGTAATTATTCAATAATTTTTTTCATTAGAAAATAATCGTTAATTTAGCATTTTGTTTTATTCATGGAACTTAACAGAATGTATTTTTTTAGCATATAATTTTAGAAAAATTTTCTCTGTGATATCAAGGGAAAGAAATCTATGTTAAAAAAGCATATTTTACTTTCAGTTTATAAAGCTCCTCCGGGGAATCTTTGTTTCCGTGAGATACAATTGTGCACATTACTTGCGATTCGTTTAGCACAACGACGTGATCTGCGCAAGTATTTCAGAAAATTATTTTGCAAGGTTGCCAATATTTCATGCATTCAATTCGATAGAACGATATTTTATATTTTAAATAAATAATAACTTCATAAATTCATAAATTCATTTATATCTATCAACGCAACATCTTGGAAATACGTAGGTAGGTAGTTGTGTATCTTGTACGATAAACACGAAATATCCTTATAAAATATTGCATCCAGTATCCAGCATTACACACATAAATGTTTAAAAAGATTGAAATCTTCTTTTTTATTATATTATGTTTAAAAGTATGACGGTGCTGATATTTATAAAGATTTTTAGTTCGACATTTCAGTCTGCTACAATATTTACAGAAGTGAACATATTTATTTTTGAGCCCTTGTTTGCGAAGATAGATGAGGGAGTGTATTGGATCGTGAATGGGAGCACCAAAAAGGGTGGTTGTAGGCGGACGTAGCACACAAGTGATATGTCGTTTCGTCGTAGCGTTCTCTGTAGCGTTGATTTGATGATTTGATTATTTCAGTTGTCGGTTGGTTCTATGTTGGTCGTTATACTAGAATTTCTCTCTGAAATATAAAAGACTAACTAAATGCCTATGGGGAAACAGTATAAAGAATTTTCTTTTTATTCTTAATTTTGAATTTAAATAGAAGTACATATTAAATACATTTTTAAATTTGTAATAATTCACTCTACAATGAAATACTTTGCTATATTATATATTTTATATGGGATTTGTAACTAAAAGTCTTATTAATTGTTTACTGAAATTTACTTAATACATATTAGGACCTATGTAGGTAATCTGTAAATCACAAAAACGGAACACTTTTTTTTGGAAATCTTTTTATATTTTTTGCTTCAGGTCAACTGATATCAACTCATCTTCAAGTTATACCTGAAAGGTGCATTTTCATGCAGGCGTTGATTTCTAACGAAAAAGGTGATCACGTTACTGAAATGCAACATGTGCAATGTGCACCATATGAAAAAACGGTGATAAAGCAAAATTTTGTTTAGCTATTTTGCCGGATTCTACCGATTCAACCAGACATACCATATACCAGATATGATCTTCTCTATTAATTCATTTCCAAAAAGAGTAAGTACATATTTGGTATATTCATTACTTATAAGCTGAATATTTGCTAAGAAATATTAATACTTATTACTCGCAATGATATACACATATCTATAAAATAAAGTGGTTATATCGATACATCTATTCGATAGAGAGCCTCATTTGTCACTCAAACTTTGGTATACATGTTACATTTTAGTCTAATGACTACAGTTCTGTATGAAAAGGCACCATAAGACATAAGTTTTGTGGAAGAAGATCTTTCTCTGGAACAATTTGCCAATGGGGCTCAAAAATGCGTTGGGTACATTAGAGTACACATCTTGAAGATTCCGTGAATCAGTGGCGGATTTATAAACTCTTTTCTTAATACTTTCCACTTTCCCTTCAACAGCTTTATATATACCTAAGTCCTTTTCCTCTCAGAATGTGACTCATCCAGTTAGCTTTTCTTCTTGTTATCTAATCAATGATAATTCTTTCATCATTAACGCTTCTTAACACTTCCACATTAGTAATTAGATCCATTCATTTAATTTTTTTTCTTTTCCATCACCACATTTCAAAGCTCTCCAAATACTTCCTTTTCCACATATTTGGAATCATGGTTTCTGATCTGAATAATATCGCACTCAACACTTAGCGACTCCTTCCGAAGTTTAAGCTATAACTTCCCAATTAATAGATATTTCTTGCTATTGAACGTGATTTTCGTCATAACAGGACGATTTTTAATTTTATCAGTGGATTTTGCATCTTTAGTGATGATACTTCCTAAATAATTCTAATGTGTATTTATCGCATTGATGTGAAGGGATATTTATCTTTTCGATATCTTTGACTTTAGACTTTCCGATTTGTATATTGATTTCTCAAGTTTCTTTGATGATAATCCAATGGTATGATTAAGATATAACCGGTATAACCAAACGGAATAATTTGTAATTCCCCTTCTTTTTGAGGAAAATCTAACACCGTCATTTTTTATAGACTTTATATGCTGAAGTTTTATTTTTACATAAAATACGCATATATTTACGTAGATACTCATTTTACCAACAGTGTAGGTAAAATTATTTTTGTTGTATAATAAATGTATGATTTGTTGTAAAATTTATCTACGTAAAAAATTTATGCAATATTACGTACCATAGTTCGATATTTAGAAAAGCTTTACATAATAGAAATACTTTACAAAGTGACGTCGGGCGTCGAGTAACTATGACGACAGACTGAAAGAGGAACCGCCCTGGCGTCCAGCTATATACGAATAAATTTATTCCACCCCATACACAAATATTATTCTGCACCAATCGCATTATAAGCAATTTATAACTTCAAATTTAATAAGTACCTGACACTTCTTACGAAATTAAAGCATGAACTTGATGATGTGATTTTTAGAAAGCATTGAAGAAAACGAAAACGTATCAAGTTTAACATGGACTGTGTTTGTTGAAGATCAAAGTGCTTTGACGAATTAATGATCAAAGAAAAGTGGGTTTAAAGTAATGAATGAATTTTACGAACAAAAGGAAATTGCATATAAATATGTTCGATGACGGGTTTTAGAGGATAGCGTAAAAAGCGTGGGATTCATAAAAAAAACCTTAAGCCAATGGAGTTATACCACCTTTTGTCGTGTTTGTCGTTTTGTCGGCAATGGTGTCATTACGATTTCGTTGATCTATGGGCTTTTTCGTTGTTTGGGAGTCCGTCTATACGTATATTGTGTCCGTTTGTCCTTTCTTATATATTCGTGCGTTTTGATTTATGAACATCTGTTGTATGAGGTTGCGGGATCGAATAAAAGAAAAAAAAAATACTTGATAGTGGCTCTTAGATCGCGTTGCCCGCTCCGGATTGTCCAAAAGCTGTTTTTTATACAATTCAGGTGTTAAATGTTATTTTGAATAGTCTCCAATCCAAGTGGAAAATATTGAAGATGTATTATATTGTACTTTTACGCACCATATTATTTGATATATTGTTAGAATAGATCAAATGGCTGAAACGATTGGAATTTACCAATGTTTTCATTGATTTAAGTGGAAGCTCATTTTTCATTTCAACGTGATGCTGCTCTTTAATGAATAAACAGACATTATAACATTAATATCTATTGATAGATATCAATGAATAATTTAATTCTATTCCGTAATTTATAGATATTTATCAAAATTTAATTCGTTCGATCCTTAGATACTCTTTACTACTCCTACAATGTATCTACAGGTGTAACTTTTTTTAAAAAAATCGAATCATTTTGATAAAGGTATCAAAGGGTTAATAAGGTATCAATGCACAGTAAAAAAATTGAAAAATAAATATTTTCAATTGTATGTGATAGGTGCATTTAAAGTATGAAAAGTATTAATGTATGCATCCATAAATTAGGGCATAGATCCAGGGTGAGCAAACGTTCGATCGCGAACAGGTCGTCAGCCGATCGCAGGTATTTTAAAAAATATTTAGGTAAAATTCAATTCTTATAAATAAAAATGTGTATTAAAAATTTATCAGTTAATGAAGTTTGAATTTAAATTTAAATATGTATCTAGTCTACAACAGATTTTACCGATTCCTAAATAGTACTTCTAATTCTCCCTTCAACTCATTCTATCTTTAAATTTGTATTTGTTTTTAATTTAACCCATTTTTCGAAGTTGATCGCGTATAAATAAGAAAAATTATTGTCGATCATACCAGTATTAAGTTTGTCCACCTAAAAATTGTAGGTTAACTAAACTAATGGCTTAACTTATTACGGAATTTATTTGATTGTTGATTTTTTGATACTAATTCAATTAGTTCCCAAAAAAATTTTAAGCGTTGTACTTCTAAAATTTGGCTATTTTGATATGAGAGTTTATTGGCCACGGAAGTAAAATATTTTCCCTACTTTCTGCTTACAATTGACTTAAGTTTCTCACGGGGTTTTACTTTTATTTATGGTGCTCTTTTCCCTGGTAAGGTTCTTCCGATCAAAGTTAATCCGATCCTAGTCGAATTTTTCTTTTTTTCATTGGAGCCTTCCAGCCTATATCAACTCTTTAAATTTTCCTTCTTCAATGATCACTATATCGATACTCATTCTTTTTTCCTTGATCTTTTCTTCTGGAGAACTATATTTCAAAGTTGGATATATTTCATGTTTTCTGAAGTTCATTTATAGATACCCACCTAAGTATAGATGCTTAGTTGTGAAATTAATTATCAATTATGAAAATTAATAGCTATAATATATATTTAATGTAATTAGTGGTATTTGGGAATCGATGGTGAACAATGAACATTTTGTATCAGCATTGATGTTAAGATTGTTTTAACGATTTTTCATCATTAGTGAATTATAAAAACTGTAAGTAAAAAAATTTCGAAAATGTGCGATTTAAAACCTACAAAGAACAGTTACATCGAAAATTGCATAAATTAAAAATTAAACCGAATAGTTTTCAAGTATGTATACCAACCTGAAATTAAAAAGAACCTTAACTACGTAATTACTAAATAAAATCTGAAAAAACACCAATTTGATGTACTTATATTTTACAGTAACTGGATATTGTATATTTTTTGCCTAAATAGCTTCTAAGTTTTGGGTAATTCCAGAGTTTATGCTCCAGTGAGATAAATACCTCGATTTCAAATTCACTATCTTCATTATGTTATACTTATTCTAGGAAAAAATATACGTGTTTTAGTAGGAAGCACTCTTCCGTATTAATTAGTATTACGTGAGCTATTAGAATAAGTGTAGCTGTACATATTTTATTCATGAATGAAAAAAATCTTCCTCGGCAAAATTTGGGAGCATTGAAATTATATTTATCATTGAATACGCTTTTGACTTCTGTATTTTTTTTATTGTATCCTAAAGTATAAATAATTCAAAGAGATAGGTTTATTACAAACCTAGGCATCTATTTCTATCTAATTATAACTAGGCATATTCAAACAATTCCAAAAATGCTATTGGGAACTAACCACTTTGGTCACGACGTCTGGTGGTCAAAAAAGTACTAGTTTTTGTGTGCTTTTTTATATGGTGCAACTATATCAAGTAATTGACTATAATTAAATAAGCAATCTTGTTAATGTCAAAAATTTGTTCGGAAAGAATGCAAAAACTTTTTCTTTTTTTCGAAACTGAGGCTTGAATTTCGTGAGGTTCTCTTATATGAGAAAATTTTAAACAAAACGCTGTAAAACTCATCACTTTACTGCTTGTATTTTAATTATTTTACCACATTTAATTAAGTAAATGTCAAGCTTAAAGAAATGTTTCTGCATTGATAACATTTTTCTGATCTGAATTTGGTTCAATCCAATCAAAAATTCCAATCCAATCAAATAATAACATAAACTTTATGTAAACTTATGAGCAATTCTTTGGTTGCACACAATACGTAGCCATGTTTTTAAACCATGCCTACTGGTTAGTTTTCAATAGATTAAAATTTAAAATTTTTAGATGCGACAAGGTAAATTACGAATTCAATACTACTTAATTATTAAGCTCTTCTTTTTCATCGTTATCTAGGAGCCTCTCCTCAGAGTTCCTCCACGCTGTGTCCTAAAATAACTACTGTGCCCCAGCTTTTTACTAGTTTCAATTGACCAGGTCTGTCTCTTTTGACAAATTTTAGCAGACAACCAATTGGATCTTTATGTATATTTCCCAGCTCCTGTACAAGTGGTCAAAAAGAGCTGAAACGACTTTGAGTTATAGTTGGACAGTGGAAGGCAGTTTTCTCTTTTTCGCCGCATTTCCTGCATGTACTTGACTTTGAATTTATCCCTATAGTTTGGAGATGCTATATCAAATTGCATTTTCTTGTTAATAGGCCTACCAGCATTCTGATATCCATCCTTCCTAAGTCTGAAAGTATCTTACAATGTTCTTTCAAAAGTTTCTTTATCATTACCTTTGAAAATTTGTCTCCTGAGTAGTTATTCTAGGATTTATTTGTTCATTTGAGCCTTTGAGCCCATTCGGCTATTTGATTTTCGGGAATCGAGTGAGATCTTTTTCAAATGTATTTGTAATACTTACCTAATATAACATAGTAGGTATAAGCTTTACGTTTTATTTTCTTTTATGCAAATACATACCTGCATATTTAATTTGGAATGTTTCTACTGTTAGAGTAAACTGTGCACTATAGTCCTCTAAATCTAGACATTTGTGATTTAGTTGATTGCTCTATCATCTATCTTTTTCTTGTTATCAAAGTTAAATTTTACTACCCCTTTATAATGTTTATCTATGGCATTTACATCCCCATGAATTCACGAACCAATTCACCTGTCTTCAAATTTTACGTTCTTGAAATGAATGTTATAGTTGCTATATAAAAACTGACAACGATTCTCGATTGAATAATATATGAATGCATGCAAATTTAACACTTTCCATGTCCTTTTAAAGTTTTTATAAAGGAGAAATTAGAAGGAGCTTTAGGTATAAGCATTGAGTTTGTACTTCAGTACAGTGAAGATATTTTGTTCAATAGATTTTCACCGATTTTGTCTTTGTCATTTGTGTTTGTGTTTAATGTTTGTCATAGTGAAGTGCTGTGAGAGAACTTTTTCAGACCACATTTTATTGATCGCATTGCATAATACATTTTAGTTTGCTTTAGCATTAACGTGGAGAAACCACGCCTACAAACACGCTTGCACCAATGACAATCCCATTTGCAACCAAGGAAACAAATCTCCATAATTATACTTTGTAATGCTTTTGGCTTGTGCGCGTTTCTCATAACATTCGATAGCACTCATTCCGATTCATTCTCCTATACCTACTTATTATATATACCTATATATCTTCTGACTTGTTTTATTGCTTATTTATATCATTATGGACAGAATCACTAAATACGGTAAATATAGCTTCTAGAAAATTAAATAACGAACCCTTTATGGTAGATAAATATTTCTGATACATATGATATATAAATATCTACCAATAATAATTTCAAAAATTAAAATTAACTAATTTAGATACCTTCATATTTTAGTAATGTATTTTTTTTAAATATTTTATAGTAAAATACTATTTCAAGATCAATATAATTTGTATCTACTTATTGCTTTAACTATAAGAATGTATATTATTTTTTTGAATATGACTGCATTTTATACGAAAATAGTGCCCAATATATTTATTCCCAAATTTTGTCTCTTTTTTTATCCATTTGAAGTAACCGCAAAATAGTTTTGTCTTGAAATCAAAATCAGTTTCTGGTTTAGATCATGTGCATTAAGTTTATTTTTGCAATTTGTCAGTTATATCAGTGTTGAGCTTTGAATATTTCACGGGTAGTTACTAGTTCTATTTAATAATTATTGCACAAGTAATTATAATAATACAGAGGTATTTATTAATGCACTGGGTGACCTTGATGATTGGAAAAGATTTGTTTCATATTAGGGGGAAAATTGCTCAATTTGAGCCTCAAATTTCCACGGTCAAAAATGTCTAATATATTTATTGTTTTTTTACCAAATTGTAATTTGGCTATTAAACCCAGATTCTACCAAAAAAAATGAGGGAAAAGTCAATAATAATGGTTCTACTATACTTTTTAATTGAGAATATTTTTCTCAAATTACTTTATTGCACTAAAACTTTGAATAACCATAAGTTATGATTATTACTTAAGCTCTGGGATGAAATTACCGGTATATCGGGATACCGAAAGCCGGTAGGTCGAGCCATTTATACAATTTTGTAATATCGGTAGTTACAAGTTTATAAACCGTTTTTTTGGTATTTACTAGATTTTTTTTAAAATTATATCCACTTTAATGTTCAGGAACCGCCATCATAGCAAAATAGAAAACATTTTTGTTTTTATGTTGCCTAAGTGGGTGAAACTAATTAGGCTATGAATACAAAGTTGGAATTAAAAAATCTCTTAAAGTATTTAAAAATGAAAATCAAAAAGAAGAAATGAGACTTATAAATTTGAATCTGATACAGTTTATAGTATATTTTCTTTAAATTATTTACCCACAAACCTATCCAGAAGAATTCGGTAAGTTATCGAAGATAACGATGGCACTTGTGTTGATAGTTAAAATTGTGACAAACCAAAATACATTACAGAAACCAGTTATATCCGAAACAATCCGAATATACGATTTATTTGAAAATGAGGGATTTATAGAAGTAAATATTTGGAAAAAGTATATCGCGCCTTGCTAACAGTACCATCAATAAATGTAAATACTGAAATAGAGATATAGCGTAGATACTGTAGAGCGTTTCCCATAGCTAGTAATTTTGGCAGAAAATTATGTTCTAGACTCATTGATAGTACAATTGATTCAATATGTTCATTAAGATCACTTGTCAAAACTTGGTATTTGTTAGACTGAACAGTGATATTTACATTTTTTTGTGATTTAAATACATACGATGTTCGTTGTTCTTTTATTTCTTTTTGTGATTCTTTGTATACTGTTATTATTTATAAGTTACCAATGATTACCATGATTTTTGGTGATACTTTCTCTCTCTAATTGGCAAGTGAATCAAAAAAACACCTGTGTTTTCTTCCTTTTTCTAAAAAAATACCGAATACTGGTATTGAATATTGCGTCCGGTATTGCAATCCCTACTTGGACTTCTATATCTTCCTTCAGAGCAATGATTTGTTCTAATAAATTAATGTCTAAGTCAAAAACCTCTGCAATGTCACTTTTAGATGCAAATTTAAATTCTTGCTGAACTCATATTTTGTAAAAAAATCGTCAAATAATATATTAAAAAAATGAAACCACATATCGTCAACCTAACGTGTTAAACTGCTAAATCCATTTTTAATATTTTTTTTTTTTTGTTAATAAAGAGAGAATACAAAACTCTATTGAGTGATAAACTAATAAATCACTTTAAATAAAGAAATTTCAAAATATCGTATAGCATGAAACGAAAACCTAATATCTGCACTAACTTATGTAGCTTATATTCACTTTTTTCATTCCTCTGTAAAAAATGTTAAAATAGACTTAGCAGGTTAGCACTTTAGGCCAACGATATAATAAAGTTTTCCTTTAGTTTTAGAATATTTACTTTCACTTGTATTTGAGATATACTTTTTTCCTAAACTATTCCAAAATCAGCAAATATACTTCAACAATTTTAGCATAGTACCAAGAAAGTTGGTTGACACTCAAAGGGACATCAATTTGAATCCACTGAATCCATTGAAGAAAATAAAAAATGTGAATGATAAAAACAATTATTCATACGGTTATCCTACGTATTGACTTACCTAGAATACAAATCAAGTGTACGTGATGAACTTTTTCAAAATTTTGTTGGTACATAAATTAAATATACAACTTTAAATTTTAGAACTATAATTTAATGTTCCATGGAAGCAAAATATTTTTTTACACCTCCTGAAAACTTTAGAAAAGTGGAGAATCCTTTTTAAGTACATATTGTAAAACCAAAAATTTTCGGTAGTCAAATGAACGACGACGAAAGTTGACGAAAACATCTATTACATCTATCGAAAACAACATTTCATTCCAAACGACCGTTTCTTTTTAAAATCTATTTTCATAAAAATTTAGGATTTAATTTTAGTTTACTTTGAAAACTCCACAATTGAAAATATTTATGTCCTCAGGCCCGATTATAGTTTCTCTTAGTAAGAAATCTTTTCCTCGTAATCTGTAATTCACTCTTCACTTCCAAATCAATATAATAGTAAGCAAAAATCTGTAATTTGTATATATATCGGGAAAGATAAAGAACAAAGATTGTTTATTGTACATACATGCGAATGTGCTTCAAATTTGAACTGAATGATTGGTATTACGATTTTAACAGTCATTTTGATTTCATTTAATCAATTTCTAATTTTAACTATTTATCAGTTGTATCAATGTTGGGCTGTGAATACTTCATGGGAAGTTACAAGTTAACATTATTTGTCTATATCTACAGTAATGTCCGAATTAATGTGAACACAAGGACTTTTTCACAAAAAAATGTTTATTTGAAATATAACGATTGCTTTAAGCAAGTAAAAAAAATCAAAAGAATTATTATTTAATAAGAAATATGTCCTCCCTTCGTTACAATCGTGGCTTGAACTCTACTTGACATAGAACCAACTAAATTTTTACAATTATTCAAAATTGCCTCACCTCGAAACCATATTTGAATTATTGCTTCCACCATCTTGATTTTCGTTGGATAACCCATTTTTTGTAGTTTGGCTTCAGATTATCCATAAACTTTTAATAGGATTCAGATCTAGTGAGGTTCCTGGTCAGTTCAGAGTTATTATTTTTTAGTCCTTGAAATATTCCATCATAGTTTAAGAAACATAACATGAAGCTGAGTTCTGCAGAAAAATTGCATTATCTTTGGGCTGAATTTTCTTCAACTCCTGAACATTAATCTGACATTGTTTTGTATTTTTCAATATTTATTGTTCCTTTAGTTGGAATAAGTTTTCCTGGTCCTGAGAATGGAAACATCCCCACAACATCATCTGACCAAAATTAACTAAAACAATGATTTTTTGGTCATATTTCCATTAATTCGCATAATACTGTATTTTTTTTATGAATGTACTTTAAATTGAATATTCATATATTAAAATTAAAAGTGTAATACATAACTAATGCTGAATTTTTTCTATGGATATATTATTAATGTTGCAGCTTTTGTAAGTATAATGTTTGTACTACTCTCTAACAGCTTGGTGCAAAATACAGAAAAAGGTCAACAGTTATGATTTTTATTTAAAATAATAAATTAATCAATTTTTTTACTTACAACGTACACGGACTACGTTTGCATTCGCCAAATGATGAAAGTAATATTTTTCAATAATTATAGATTTTGTATACTTTTTTCTTACACCAGCTTTACTATTTGGTACCATAGCTACCTTTGGAAACTCTCCCAAATGATCAGTCTGCCCTTGCTTTCTACAAAATTCCTTTTTTTTGGTCTCATTTTTTGTTCTAGCTTACAGGCAATGTAAGCTAAAATTGTTTTTATTCAGTGATAACTTTCTTGGTGCTTTTTTTATAAAGAAAAAAATTAGAAAAATTCAGATTAAGGGATATTAGATTTGGCTACTTTTGTAAAAAAATCCGCCATATCCCAATTAATGTGGGGTATCATAACAAGTCAAAAAAACACAGCCACAAATATTTTTTTTTACTTTTATGGATATATTTCTTTTTTAAAGTGTTAAAAATCATAAAGTGTATAATTATCAATCTTGCTATTTTTTTTACTTTGTAAATATTTTCTTGATTGGAATAGCAAACAACTTCAAAAAGTTGATATCAAAATTAAGATGTAAAGGCAATAAAATTTATATATTTTTTCAAACATGCAAGTGCCTCCTATAAAATATGAACATATTTTTGTTGCATTTATAGATGTTTGATTGCTTGCTCATCAACACCGCTTTCTGTGTAAATTATTTATTAATATTTTTTAATGTTGCGAAAACTTTTCTGAGTGGGGCTAACCACTCATTTACACAACTAGAATCTAAAACTCATTTCCTGCTTTCAACATGCACCAATTCTATAATAACTATCCAATTAAGATGTACAAAAAAGAAAGAAATTGTTTCAAGATTGCGCATTCCTTGAATCTACTCGTAGCATAAGATTGCGTTTCCATTTGGGTTTCACCAACTGTGTAATTTGTGTATTAATTTTTTTATGATACTGCGGAATACAAAATTCTTGGAAATATAAAAACTACATTTTTTTTCTTTATTTAACGTGAATTTTATTATTCTATGTTGATTACATTGGTAACAATTGCTGAAAACTGCCCTCTCGTTTCCTAATGAACTTTTATGTCTCTGCTTCTATGTCTATAATAAACCTAATTATAGGTAAAGGTACTGTAATCACACATTATACACAAGTTTTATGTTCGATATAAATTTTGATATTTTATATCAATACATTAGTAGATGTTTTATGTATTTTAACGCCCAGATAAAATAAATTATTATTTTTCTTACTTTGTATGCATTGCAGTATTGTAAATGTTAAGTAGGTAGGCAGTTAATGAATTTGAAAAAGAAACTTTGTATATCAAGAATATAGAAATTTCTAAGCGAATAAAAGTGCATATGTAATGCAATAAATTAACAAAAATTAATGACAAAACTATTACTTACACGTAAGATAAATTTTGATTAATAATGCCATTCACAAGATAAATCTAGATATTATAAAAAAATACTTTGCTACATAAGGCACCTACATATTATGATTAAAAAAATATTTAACCCTATTTGTCTTACAATCCTTAATGTGAGCTTAAATATTATATTCTCTGCAGTCAATTAATTGTTCAAACTAATTCAATTTTTAGGATTAATTAATATTAATATTAATTTTTAGGATAATATTTATGATTTGATCTAAGTAGTTACTGAGATATTATCTTTACTTAAATTATGTATTCAGGTTCAATTTCGTTAAAAATTATGCAACTTTAAAAAAAAAACATTTTTTGCATTATATTTTCTTTTTGTGTACTTATAAAGACTATATTTTGTGAGTTGGACTATTTTTTTTCTACAATTTCTTTCACAAACTAAATATTTCTCTTAGTTATCTCTTACAATTAGTATGACAAAGAATTAATGAAAAAACTACAATTTGTTACCGTATTTGCTACTGTAAAGGAGAAATTCACGTTAGCGTTAAACTAACTAGTAAGAGTATATATAAATATCATATTTTCATTAAATTATACATATTTATGTAATTTAACGTATTACACCCGGTAGTATACACATTCTTCAGTATTCTATATACTCGTCACATAATCATGTTTAAGATTGAATAAAATAAGTTGTTTATATATATCCAATGGTATTAAGACACTGATGATGGTTAGAAGAGTCTTTGGAATATCCTACGTATTAAATAACGCGTATAGTTAGTATACGCATGGTGACGTATTTAGAAAATGGGGTTTAATGAAAGTGTTTTTTCTATCATATTATTTAAAGAAATGCTTTTGCTGAATTTTTAAGAGAGATCAGAATGTTTAAATCCGGGTTTTACTTATAGAGTATATATCACAATTCGTAAAGTTATGATCAAAACTGGAACCATAAGGAACCAAACTGAATCAGCGTTTTCTTACAGCCCTTATATTCTTAGCATATGTCACATCTAAAGGTAATAGTAAAAAATGTAAAATATAATTTCAACTCGTAGCTGTAGTTTCAATATCAATAGTTTTTTATTATCATACATTTCTATAACCATATACTGTTAATACACAGTCATGCCTTGATATGTGCACTATCCAGACGTACATTTTTTCCGGATTTAATTTTTTCTATTTTATTTTAAAAAGTTAAGTAAACATTTTTGTATTTGTAAATACGAAATGCTTTTTTATATATTTTTATTTTAACCCTATTCTTTCTTGAGATAAGACTAACGTTCTTCAAAATTTTGAAAAATTACAATAAACCAAATGGACAAAATCTAAAAATAATTTTAAATGTTTTAAAAATGCTCTTAACTAATCTTAAAATATAATATAGCTGTTAATTTTTAACTTTGATTGATGAAATTTAAGAAATATTCAATTAAAAATGCAAAAAATGCCTAAAGGGAGCTTCCATTGGCTCAGCATTAAAACGGCGTCAAAACACGAAACTTTAAAATCCCATGGATGTTTTCCTATTACAAATGCACTAAGAAGGGAAGGTTCTTTAAGTTGTTTAAACATTATACAAATGATTTAAATTATTTACAATCTCCCAACCTCTATTCCCAAAGAAAAAAATTGATAGTAATATTTAGAGTATAAAAATGTTTTCTCTGACGAAAATTTATGAAAAAATTCTACAATTGCATAAGGTATTACTGTTTCTATGGTAACCGTTCAACAATGATCTGTACATAACTCGGTTTCAATACACATATTGAAGCGTACTGTGACGTCATAGCACATCCAACGACGTCATTCAACTGCACATTTATCGTTTTCGGACTCTCATTTGTTCATTAAAATTAACACTTTTTTTTATCAAAATATAAGGTTTTTATAAATTGGTTTTTGTTTATATTAATAATGTTCTATATCGATTAAAAAAATATACATATGCTCTGTTACCTTTTTAGGAGTATTCTACTCCGTGCTAAATTGAAGTACGAGCAAGTCAAGCTTGTGTACATGAATTGTTTGTAGTCTTGTTTTTGGACAGGAAAATTTTAAAACTTGCAACAGTAGATGTAAGAAGGGTATCAAGCGTAGCCAGTTTGTAATAGTTTAGAAATCGCTATCGTTTCCGAATATTTTTAGTAAAAATTCGTTGATTTTGAATTTTGTTCAATTCTGGCAAAAATCTTTCAAAAATTTTAGGAAAAATAAAAATTTGTAGATATTTACAATTAATGGAGCTGAGGAAAATTATTTTGTACTTTGTCGTCTGTTTTAAAAATGTGGTATATTTATTATCTACATTTTTAAATATGTATTATTATTTTGTACTTTTTGTTCATTTTCAATCATGACGAATTAAAAAAGGTAGGTATTTATATTTAAAATTGAAATACTTACCAATAAATTTATTTTCACATATCTTGTTGAAATTTCGGAATTCGTGGTTATTCACCAAAATATGAACCAGAAATAACATTTGCAATTTCATTTTTCAAACATTACGGGCAACTTTATCGCAACTATTTTCAAAATTTCTCTGCTTTCGTTCAGTTTTGAGCTATGTTTAAAATGCTAAATCTCTAAAATCAATTACAAAAATCCATCTGCGAAAGGGCTGAATTACAGACTAGATTCAGTAGATTGCAACTATTGCAGCCTTCAGGATTCTATCACTCCTTTACAAAATAATGACCAAAAATTATTTGTCAATGAATATCAATCTCAATAAAATGTAAAGTTTCAATATACTAATATAAGAAAGATAAAGTTTTCACTTTTTTGTTGTTCAATTATTTAAAAACAAAAAAAAAACCTCACCCCCATCGCCTGTAGGTCTTAACAGTATTAAATCCGGTCCTGACCTAGACAGACATAGAAGAAAGCGAGTTAATGAAAATGTTAATAGTTTTGTATTTAAAATTTTTATTTATGGTAAGTTTTGTAGAATTTAAAAATTAAAAGAACGACGTGATCTATGTTCATAATTTTGAAGTTTTTTTTAACTAAAGTATGGGTAGTGACGTTACCGACTTTGAATTCGATTAGTTTCATTGGCTACATTATTGTGTTATACAAATAGAGAGCGCTATTACTTTGACAATTTCTTGTTTCGCCCCTTTAACACTTGCATTTTCTTTCAATTCTGTGCTATTAAATCCACAAAATCGTATTGAAGGATAATGGAAAGGTTAAATGAGTTCAAGATATAAATTTAAGTAAACTTTGACTTTTATATATTAACGTTAATTATTTATATTTTATTTCACACCATGTCACTGTATCGAGCTAAGTAAGAAAATTATACATTTTTATCGTTTTTTTTTACAATATTGCTTTGCTATTTTAATAATTTTTAGATTGAAAAATTTTGTTGAACTACTTGAAGCATCAGAAATAAATATGGAAAAGCTGCAAAGCCTCTGCTTCAACGGTATGTAAAATAGTTTTGAACTAATTCAACTAATACAGTTTGATTAATTCTTTTGTTTTAAGGAATTCCCGATGAACAAGGATTAAGAGCTCTCTGTTGGAAACTACTTTTAAACTATTTACCACCAGAAAGGCAGTCATGGAATGAAACATTAGCCCGTAACAGAAGTCTTTATAAGCAATTTATTGGTATATTGACTTTATGCCTATATAGTTACTATGAAGAAATATAAACCATTGAAATTAATTCCAGGGGAACTAATAGTCATGCCTGGTGCTGAAAGTAGTGATGATAACATATCAATAGATCATCCTTTAAATATAGATCCCGAAAGTAAATGGCAAACATATTTTAAAGATAATGATGTTTTACTACAAATCGATAAAGATGTTCGTCGTTTATGTCCTGATATCTCATTCTTTCAACAACCAACTGATTATCCATGTATTGAAGTAGTAAATAGCAATGGAATTAAAAGACTTCACCAACGTGTCCAAAGTACGATCCTCAGATCTGCCAATGTTGAAAGAAAAGGACTAGGAGTCACTAAGGTAATTGCAAGTTGTTCTATAAACATTCTGTATTTTATAATCCATAGAATAATATATAATTATTATTACGCTGCATTTCTCAGTAGCAGGTAGGCTAAGTTTATTTTATTGATTTTTGTTGCTTTTTATTCTTTCTTGACAAATATTAAATTGATTGTTAGAAACTATTTCTTAAATTTCCATTTTTATAACTATAGATTGCATTATCTACGAAAAAGGCTCAAGAAGACTATGCTCCTATGTCTGAAGGCATGGAAGCACATTGGGAAGTCGTTGAAAGGATATTGTTTCTGTATGCAAAAATGAATCCTGGCCAAGGATATGTGCAGGGAATGAATGAAATTATTGGACCAATTTATTACTCATTTGCATCTGACAGTGATGATTCCTTTAGAGGTAAAGATATTAATAAAGAAAAATTAATATGTTCAACTTATATTTGCTAATTTGTGTAGAATACGCAGAGGCAGATAGTTTCTTTTGTTTTACAAATTTAATGTCGGAAATTCGAGATTTTTTTATAAAAACATTAGATGAAGCAGACTGTGGCATAAATAGTATGATGAACAAATTAATGGCGAAACTAAAATCTAATGATCCTGATGTTTGGTTTTGCTTGCACCAACAAGAATTACATCCACAGTACTATAGTTTTAGGTAAATATAAACGTATTAAGTTTGGCTATTTTTTTTTTAAATAATTTGTATAACTTTTAGATGGCTTACTCTTTTATTGTCACAAGAATTTCCTCTACCTGATGTTCTTCGAATATGGGATTCCTTATTTTCTGATACTCAAAGATTTAATTTTCTCATTTACATCTGTTGCTCTATGATAATGTAATGCTTTTTAGTACATTTTGCAAAATTTTTACTCAAATCAATTCATTTTAAACAGGTTAGTTCGTAATCAACTATTGAAAGGTGATTTTCCATCAAATGTAAAATTATTACAAAACTTTCCTGCGATGGATATTCAATTAGTATTGTCGAATGCAGCTGAATTGTCTGGAAGGACGGTTTGAAAAAATGTCTTTTATCTTGTAATCTTTTGATACTTTTATAAAGACTAAACTAACTTAATCTTAACTTTCATAATTAATTACTTTAGAATTTTATTGTATGCATTTATCTACAATTATATATTTTATCTACTTATTGTATTTCATGAATTATTTTACCATTAAGTTAAAGCGAAAAATACATTTGAATTGAATTATTTCTATTAGAATCGTTTTTTTCCCATTAACAAAATATTGTAAAAAAATCGATCAATCACTTTTCCTTTACAACCATTTTAACTATTCAATCAATAATTTCTAATTCGTATTCATTTATGATTCTTTCTAACATTCTTGGAACTTAAATTTAAAACTACCTAGCGTATACAAAGGTGCATAGACTTTTTATAATATCCGATAAAATCGAGTAGAATACAAACGTGTAAGTGTCAAATAGTCTTAATGGGTTTTGAGCGTATTACTCATATTGCTTATGAGGCTTACGTCTATGCTGAGAAGCAGATCTCCATTAAGTTTCCCGAATTATTGAAACATAAATCTTGCCGGAAATCTCGCGAATTAAAAAGTAGCCTAATAAGAAAACGTAATTTGTAATAGAGTTGAAATATGCAACCTTCTCAACACTCATTACTGTTTAAAATCTAAATCGTCTAAATGTATAAAAATATACTAAGTTTATTACTGACTACGCACCTGCGCATGTGACCACAAAAGAGTACAAAGTATAGTAAGGCCTTGCTTAACGCTGCTTCAGTAACGCGGTAGGAATGGGATTTTCCTAATCCTCCGAATTTTTAAACAAATTACAGTTCTGCAATGTACAATCAAATCATACATGAATCAATCAATATGGATAGAAAAATAAAACAGAACTTATTTGTATTTGTACCAATTTGTACAAAACAATTTAAATCTTGATAGAAGTTAAAATGCAAGGCAAAATGTCATTGATTCGGTATCTTGTTATCGACAACTGCTTGTTGAGCAAAACAAGAAATGACCAACGGCTTAAATGACTTTGTCATAAAAAAGTAAAGAATATCAAATGAAAAAGAACCTTTCTCGTCTTAAATATTAGTTCCTTAGTCGACCTTTTTTTATCTTCATGGATGTTTTATGAATAAAATCCAACATAAGCGATAAATAAGTCTATAATCCAAGTATTAAAATTATTTAACAACAAATGTTACAAAATATATAAAACAAAAAAACAACTGATAAATTTTCTTATTCTTTGTTCTTTTTCCCCGTAACAAATGTACATTGTTTGTATTAAGTTACCTTTTTTAACGCTGTTTCGTTTAACACTGGAACTTATTGGAATGTATCACTGGTGTTAAGCTGGGTCTTACTGTACCTTAAAAAAAGACTTAAGTATGATGTCAGTAGGATAAACATAATTTTCGCCGTAAGAGGGAAAAGAGGGACTTAGGATTTAGAGGACTTTAGAACTTCATAAACGTGGTCGTCCTTGACTTTAGAAGTTTTGTTCCATTTTCACAGTTTTCTTGTACAATATTCTAAAGTAAATTTGTATAGTGTACTCGTAAAGAAAATTTTTACTTTTTTAAAGAAATGAAATATTTTTTAAGGATTGGCACTTAGGAATTTTTTAATATTATATAGGTTGTCCCATAAATTCTTTCCTTTTTCTAATATAAAATGAATATACAATATTTACTGTTTAAGTATTATTATTTGTTTTATTTTAAAAGAATTTTGCTTTATTATCTTCTTTCATCTCTCAGAAAGTCTCATTATGCCTTCTATCCAAAATTTTTATGTTTTGGTCAACAAATAGTTTTGTAGGTGCGATTTTATTTCACTAATAAATTTAAAAAACTTATCGAGATAAGAATTTTTTAAGGATACAAAAAAGTAGTAATTAGATGGAGCAAGATTTGGGCAGTATGTAGAATGCGGAAAAACATTCGAATCAACCTGTGTGAGCTTTTCTGTTACCGCTAATGCAGTATATGGTCACGCGCTACCATGATGAAAATCTTATCTTCAGAAATAGTATTTCTCTAAAACTCAATAATTTTGGAAAAAAGGCATAATGAGGCTTCCTGAAAAATGGAAGAAGGTAATAAAGTAAATGGATAATTGTATATCAAAATAAATCATATCGTAACAGTAAATATTGTGTAATAATAGATTAATAAAATACTCAAAGGACTAGGATCGAAAATAATCAGTTAAAACTTTATTTTTACATGCGACGTTTCGACTCCTTTATTGAGCTTTCCTCAGGTGTTCGTAAAAAATCGCTTTTAAAATAAAAATAAAGTTTTAACTGATTATTTTCGATCCTAGTCCTCTGAGTATTTTACAATATTGTGTAATAATTTCATATTAGAAAAAGGTTAGTACTTATGGAGCAACCTAATATGTAAATTTTACTGCACTATACCGATTAGTCATCAAAGTTTTAAGGTTTGAATTTTCCAAAAAATTTTTTTGCCAATCGATAGGAAGGTGTTCGTAGAGATTTGTGAAAGAAACCGTTTTGTTTGTGACAAAATAGTTAATTATTAATTAATTAATAATAAAAAAAAAATTATTTAGACATAAATATAGTAAAATGTTAAGAAAATAGGGTTGATAGGGTTTTTAACGACATACAATAACAAAAATGCAGGAAAATTTAAAAAACTTTTTTTAAATATTACAACAAAAGAAAAATTAAAAAAACCGCAACCAAAAAGTTGGAAAAAAAGGTATTTATAATTTTTTTTCCTTAAGTTGAATTTTCACGAAATTTTACAAAATAACAAAAATCGAGACATAACTAAACACGCTTTTCACCCAAATATGTTCATCGTTGATGAAAATAATCTTTTCTCAAAAAAAAAAATTATTGAATCCAAATATGTGAAACTGCTAAGAATCAAAACAACAATGAACACGCTTTCCACACATACATTTTCATTATTTGTGAAAATCAATTTTTCCCACAGTAATTTTTTGAATGAAAAGATGTGAAATATAAGATTACGTGTTTTTGAAGACTTGGATGACTTGGATAACATATTCCACAGTTTCCGACCAGTAAACTCTTCCAAATTAACAAAAATTGACTCGGTTGGAGTTTGTAAAATATATTTTCCGAGTCTTAAAAAATACTTAATATAGTATTTCACATGCCTATATTCATCAATTTACTGTCGAAAAAGTTGATTTTCACAAACGATGAAAAAGTATGTGAAAAGCGTATTCAATGGTGTCATTTTTTTTTAATTTGTTAGTTTGTTGGGTTGGAAAGTGTGGAAAATATTTTCTAAGTTCTTAAAAACATGTAATCTTATATTTCACATATTTTTATTCAATAATTTATTGTGAGAAAAATTGATTTTAACAAATTATGAAAATATTTGGGTGAAAAGCGTGTTTAATTTAAGAAAATTAATAATTTCATAAATTCCTTTTTGGTTGGGGGGTAGCTTCTGTTAAGTTTCTTTTAATTTTTCTTGTTTTATAATTAAACAACAGTTTTCTAAATTTTTCTGCATTTTTGTTAATATATGTCGCTAAAAATTAATTTTACTTTTTATCAGTTTTTATATTTTTTTTCTGAAATTTTTTGAAAAGGAGAGATGTTATTTTTTTTAAGTTAATTAGAATTATTTTAAACAAATAAAAAAAATGTAGTTTAAAAAAATTAAACTAGGTGTAATATAAGTAAAATTAAAAAAATACAAATCATAAATAAGAGAAAAAATAAAGTATTTAAATTGCGATTATTTTAATTACATTATTCGCGTATAGTCGTTTAGCGCATTTAGCCAACGGAGCCAACTTTAGCATAAAAACCCTAACTACACCGACTACACTGAACTACACCAATTACACTAATAAGTTTGTATTTGTGTTATATTCATGTCATAAGCTTGATATCTTGACGTCTCTGACAGTAGAGCACGTTTGGTTGAGTATTATGGAAAATATTTTTTCTTGTAAAGTGTTAAATTGAAAATATTCGATGAAATTAAACTGTTAAAACATCATATTTAAACAAGCTATAAATATGTTTTGCGTAAGAATGTAAATCATTGACAAAAAGTTCGCATTTATTTCGGCGTATAAAAATGTACTTTATAATTGATCAGAATTATAAGAGCTTCATGTACTGTATTAGTTGTGTTTAATTATATATTTTTTCCTAAAATGAATCAAAAGTATTTCAAATGGACTATATTGTTAGCAGTGATTATTGGTGTATATTTCTTCAATCATGTGGAAGGTTAGTAATGTGTAAAATTCTATTTGACTTACATTTTAGGTAAATATAAGATAAAAAAATCGACCGCTTGTAAATATATTGTACAAAGAAATACATTAATATTAACATTATATAGATACGATTTATTTTTAAATTTGTTTTATTTGACTATTTTTACATCTTTCGGTTTCATTAATATAATATTTTATGTATATTTTGCATATTGATAATATAATGATTTTCTATTCCAAATAACTACATGAAAACTTAATGGAAAAGTTAAGTCGTCCAAAATTTATGATTAAGAGAAGCACTTAATTAATCGTAAACTTAAATCTTGATTGATTAATATGGTTTGTTAAACTATTTCTAATAAATAAATTACTCGAAGAACATTCACAGATATATAACCTTGAAATATTTGGTTAATTATATACAATCTGTCTATTGATGAGTGGACCGAGTGAACATCTAAAGTGGAATATGTACCTTCTTAAATTAATTCGCCAAAGTAGTAATATAAAACCTTGAAATGTGTGCGAAATTTTATTTTTAATTACCCATGTTAGTACCTTATATGAATTCTCTGACGTCTTTTAAAAGAAATTAGCTAAGTTCACTTCTCAATTAGTACTTCCAGGTCATTACTTTTTTATAGGTTTATATTATTTTTATCTGCTAGATGTATATTAAACCATGTAACGAAAGGTCAACTGCAGTAAAGTTTGGTTCCTTACACAAAAAAAGGAAACATTTATATTTTGTTAAGCATAACGCTTGAATTAGAAATTAATACTGTTTTTAATAATATTCCATTATTATTTCCAAATTTTCTTTTAATGTATAACTTTTGTTGTAAAAAGCAATTTCTTAATATTGAAAATACCAAAATGTATATTAAATATATTTACTTAAAGATAACAAGAGATTAAAGTGGCAAATATTTTTTATCTATCTTATCTTTTCTCTTTATTTTCATTGCACATTGTGCAACATTTTTTTATATTTTATTAAGAATAATAAAAAGGAGTTGACTTATTAGAAAATACATTTGTTTTCTTCTTTTTTTTTGGAAATAGAAATATGAATGCGCAGTTTATGTTAATTATTAGAATGGGACTAGTCGACACTTTTGTAGACCAAAAATTTAAATTTTCTCGATGGTATATATATTTCTACATTTTATATTTACATATTTTATAAAATGTGTAAATAATTTTATTGATAATTTTTAGAAGCATACGTTTTAGTACTAAAAAAAAACGCTTATATAGATAAAATTAGCCGACAAAATATTTCGTATGGTTAAAAATAGAGTCTGGTTAATAATCTTTAGCATTTAAGAATGCTTAAGATCAATCGCCAAGCATTCATTTTGTGCACATGAAAGTGTTAAAATTGTCTGCAATACTAAAAATAGGCCTTAGAGGTTACCTTAAGTAGACAAAATTTACGACTGATTTTTTTTGTTCGGAATTTTTGTAGATTTTTAACAAATATTTTGAACGTGTAAACTTATAATTTGTCCACGACTGTTCATTTTGCTACTTACTAGTGGATTTTAGTTTCAATAACAAATACTTTTATTATGAATAAGAATATAGTAACTATTTGATTAAATTTCAATAAAAGAACTTAATATTTCTTAGTTAAGTATTACTGTTTATTAACACTGTATAGTAGTGAAAATGTTTCAGGCTCAATAGTAGCTAATTCTTATGCATTTTCGCCTAATAAAGCCGAAAACGACCTTTAAGACGACCTTTTAGCTCTTGTTTTGAAGATACAGTGGTATCCGACGTATCATATTTATATCTTAAGTTCAAATAAATACCGTATATATCAGCTTGCACACCTGAATTTGTTGATAACCTACCCAGCTGTTGTATAAATATATTCTTTGCCATTGTCGCTCAAAGTTTCATCTTGTCCTTGTTAACATATTCTATTTTTCCTATTTTTTAAGTACCCTTGAAGGCAAAACTTCGTTGAAATAAAATTTTGTCAAAACTTTGAATTGAGAAGATCTGGCATTTAAGTACTTAAAAGACAAATTCCACAGATTCAGTGAAACGATAGTTAAGGAGAGATTCTTAGTTGGGCCATAAATTCGAGATACTGTAAAGGGCAATGCATTTGAAAATCCAGGAAAATCCCAAATTCTCCAGGGGAAAGAAAAAGAAGCTTGGGAGGCCTTAAAGCGGGTCATTCATGGAATTCTAGGGGCAAGAAAGAGGACAACACTCAGTCAGTAAAACAATACTGAAACATACCACCAAATTGGATTTTACTTGTTTCCTAAAACTCAGTTTCCTTACTACTATTTAGATTTATTTTCTTGAAATTGTGGAGCTTTTAATGAAGAAAGATTCCATTAGAAGATACTTTTAATGGAACAAAGGTATAAGGGTCAATGAAATAAATCCATGCTTGCGAATTACTACTGGTCTCTGTTGAGAGATGCTCTGAAACTGACCCACTATCCTCCGGATAGTATCTAGGAGATAAATGTCATTATTTAGATGTGAATTTATTTAATTTGGAGTTATTTTTGCCACCTGAAATTTTTATTAAAACTGTAATTAAATATTTACTTATTTTGTTAAAGCTTATATGAACAACCCTCACTTTTTGTATTAAGCTCATTATTAATACGTATAAATGGATAGATCGTGCATATAACGTCAAATAGAAATAAGAAAAATCTAATGTAGCGTAAGAAGCACCGTCTACGTGGGTACAGCTTTTATGATAACTTAAAACAACAGCTGACAATTAAGTGCCTATGAGCGCCAGCCTACACAAATAAGCGTTTGGAATAAGCGCCTCAAAAAAAAGCTTGCATTTTACTTGCTCCAATTGACCACGCTAGAGAAGAGAGACTTCTATTTGTAGGCCTCTTTTTTAACGCTTCCAACAAAGGCGTTGTATTTTTCTTAGTTCCCTCCAAATTTGTACCCATGTAGAGGCGCTTGAATTACTTCTAGTGCGGCTTGTCATTTACTGAATAGTGCACTATTCATTTATACAGATCAGTGGTTGAGCCCTAATTTATCCGGTTGAACTACTTTTCTTTTGGTTTCTGGGTACCTTTATTGCGAATTCCTTCTAAAACAGTGGTCTTCAATTTTTGAGTTGTACCTCTATTCTACGGCAGGTGCAATATGTTTCAGCCTGTTAAAGAATAGGTCAACCGAAAAGTTCTATCCGTTTTTGCAATTAAAAAAGATTGCTAAATAAATTTATTTAATATAATTGCCATTATTATTAATGACTTCTTGCTGAAATGAGGGCAATTTCTATATCCCATTTTTGAAAAATGTTTCATTTTTTGATTCGAAAAATTCAACCAGTGCTTGTTTGATATGTCCTTTATTTTTGAATTTTTTGCTCGCCAAAAAAATTTATAAAGAGAAAAGCAAATAGTAATCGGAAGGTGCTATGTCCCATAGAATTTCCCAGCCTAGTCCTGCAATGTTTTGATGAATCTCCAAAGCATCATGTAGCCTGGCATTACCATGGATGTAGTATGATGATTTTCCTATTGAACATTTTTGGACTGGTGTCTTTAAATTATTCAGTTGTTGACAATACTTACCCGAATTGAGGTTTTCGTTTGGGTTTAAAAGCTCATAGTATATTGATCCTCGAATGTCCCACCATATACATAACGTTCTCTTATTCAGAGTAAAATTTGGTTTGAGGGTGGAAGGGTTAAGTTTTCCGGATTCATAACACAGTAATTCCCCACTTTACGGACACTCGCTTAACGGAAATTCGATATTACGGACAAGGTTAATTATCAAAATTTCGCTATACGGGTGAAATATTCGCAATTACGGTTAATATTTTTTGTGAGGAATCCCAAATATAAAATAATAAAAAAGGTTTTTAGTACACAAATACAGTTTATGCTTGGTTTTATTATTCGAGGAATCCCGAAATACTTATCAAACTTTCTTATGAATTAGTATTTGATGTTAAGCGATATGCAGTGTTAATTTCTTTACGCTCTATATTTAGTGTGAATCTATCTCTTTTCAAAAGGATCTCATAGTAATAGCAGTTTCGTTTTAACGGATTTTTGATTTAGGAACAGTTTATGAAGAACGTATCCTGTCCGTAAAGCGGGGGATTACTGTATACTCTTTTCCTTACATTGCTGTCGTAAGCTTTCTTCTTTTTATCCCCAGTTCTCTCTTTTTATCCTATTTTCTCCAGTTAACCTTAAAAAAATTTGTTTCGAGCAAACAGAGATGTGCATATGACGACTCAATCGTCCAAATTCTTCTGACTTAATTCATGCGGCACCCATCTTGAATATTTTCTCACCAATTCTATTTTCTGAATTTAGTCTAAAATGATTTGCTCAGCTGAATTAATTCTTTCTGTGACCTGCAATGTTCTCAGAAAAGGATCTTGCACTCACATGGTCCAAACAACATCGTCATCATTATTGTTATAGCGACGGACAGATATTTCCGGTAGACTTTAGTAGTTCTTATTCTCAAAGGTACTGAAAGTTCATACCTTTGGTCTTTTCTGCATATATCAGCGCCAAATCCATTACCTATCACAGAGCCATCAGTAAACCATACCTAACCATTTAGCAGTAGTTTACTCTCATATACTTTCCATTTCACGTAGATCTAGTTTTAATGTCTAGTAATAAAAATTATTAAATTGAAAACATAAATTTGATTAAATTTTATTTATATTAATACTTAAATACTTACATAACATAGTTCTGTTCTATTTGGTATGTTTTAGAGATAACTTAAATTTTTGTTTACTTGATAAAAAAAAGAAGTATTTCTTTAAAATATATCACTAGCAGATAAATGAAATGTCTCCTTATATTTAAGAGGTCTATTTATAGAAATGCATTTTTAGGTTGTCTATTTGTTGGTGTTTTTCCACTAAACAGATATTCGATCTTCTAAAAAAGACAGTAAAATAAAAATATCACAATAATTAAAATCAAAGAAATTATATAATGAATTATGTCTTTTTTAGACCGGATACATATTAAATGGGAAAAGAATTGTTTTTATATTTGAAGCATTTTTTTATCTTCTGTATTATTCACGTGTTATCATGTTTTTAGAGATCAAAATAATCAATTCATAATATATATTCATTTATTCGAAAATTCTTATTATAATGTTGTAGTTATCTAAATGCTTTTGCATGGATGGTCCTCCGGATATGCTTATTATAAATTGCTGTTTAACGAGAATACAGCACGCACTGTCTGCCTTCAAGCTCATCTTTTACATTTTTATATAATCGATTTTTTTCAAGTTTGAATTATACTTTCAACTCCATTTGTTAAAAATGTTCGATGAATTTGACGAAAATACATTAAATTCATTGTTTTTTGTTCGTAGGATTAAAGTGCCATTGTGACATCTGCAAGGAAACGAATTACACATGCGAAACGGACGGACTATGTTTTACAGCTACCTCAATCCATAAGGGCACAATCGAACATGTTTATCGGTAAGTGTTGTCATTGCTTTCACATTTGTCGCATTTGTAAAACGTTGCAAATTTCTTCTGACGTTTGAGCAAATGCCAATGAAAAATGATCTTTAACATATTTTTATTTCAAGTGTTTTTATACGTTTCTCGTTTTTTATTCGGAACACATTATCATTAATATATTGATAATGAATTTGAAATGAGAGAATTGATTGGCGCCAATCGATGTCATATGGATAAATAAAATAACTAATTTATGTTTCTCATTGGATATAGTTCCGTTTTATTTTCCTCCTTTTATCAGTTATTAACAAAACAACAATATATTTTACTGATCCCAAACATTGTTGTTAGATTCATTTCTATATTAAATGTCATAAGCATACACATTGGGCTTTAATAATTTAATTTTAAAAAAATCAATCAAATCTTCCACAAAATGAAACAAATTTATTCATATTTATCAATAAGAATACGTAAAACTTATGTTTTTTAGTTTCAGTAGTTATAAATTATTACATATAAGTTCACGCTTATAAAATATTACCCAATGAAATTTAAGAAATTTTCTGGTTTAAAAATGGTTTGATTTAGAAAGAAATAAAAAGTATTATATCTGTAGGATCTTTGAAAAAAAGTTTCAAAAACTATTAGGTAGTTCAACTTAGATTTGACTCATCACACAGCAGTTACAGAGCTATCCAATATTACTTGGTGACCTCTGAGGAAAATTGCTTGACAATCGAAATACGTACTTGTGGCAAAACGTCAAAAATACATTTGATACTGTTTAACCGGTGGTCCCCAACCCTATGCTCATTTTACGTGTGGCCGCCGCTGTATGAACACGTCAAAAAATATTCAAGATGCAATAAAATGTTATGAAAAAAAATAATATTTAGTAACTAAACAGAGAAATATGAGTGACACTAATTACATAGTTATAATTTTCCCCGTTGAAATAGCATCTTCTAGGTGTAGTTTGGTTTGTTTCCGTCTCTGTAATAAACTAAATATTTTTTGTGAACTACCTTTTTGTATTCTTGGCTATGAATGTCCAACTGTAAATATACATTAAAAAATAAACGTTGCCCGTCGCCCATAATACAAATGCCCCCCGCGGCATTCTAAAATGTGCTCGTGTGCAAAAAGAGGTTTAAACAATGTATAAAATATATTGTAGTCTAATTTATGAATTATAGTTAAAAAAAGTAAACAATAACTATTTTGAACAAAAATTCAAACAAAATGTATTATGACGTATTGCCCAGATACGTATTTTGATTTCCTAGCAGTCATCATCTATGATCTAATAAACATTTTATTTGAACTTTTGTGTAAAATATTTATAGTTTTCTTTTGTTAATTATATTTCATAAATTAGACTGAAATATATTTTGTATATTGTTTAAACAGTACACCAATCATTTCCGAGAGAAATGGACACCTACTTGGATCCCTAAATTACGAATTTATTTTAGTAATTTATTATTATTTTATTAATCGAATATTACGTTGAGTAAAAAATAACTACAGTTCAAATCCATCGTATACTATTAAAGATGTCTCCATTAATATAAATATTGCAGTATTTGATGTTATGGAAATTTTATTATGATGGTTTTTAATTTTAAAAACAAGAGATTATTTAAAAAATACATTAATTTTTATCAACTAACTGCCACCACTTAATGCAAAACTAGGACAAAAGCATATTTTGAGTTTAACAACTCTTTAAATTTTATCTTACCATTATCTATTTTTTAAATAATTAAATTATTTCTTTTATTTCAGTTTTAGTTTAACTTTAAAAAAAATATCTCAACATGTTAATTTTTTTATTAATTTTAAAAATATAACGAAGGGATTTTAATCATTTATTACTTAACTTTGAATAATAGTTTCATAGGCCTTTTTATTAAAAAGAGAAATAAGTAAGGAGGATTTCTTATTGTGGGTCACAACTATTAATAGGATTATCTTTATATTTTAGAGCTTCTTAATTTAACGATCCTCTTATAAATTACATTTTATTTTAAACATTAAATTATTTATAAAGTAACAAAAAGATTAATTAACTATTTATATTTTTCCTAATTTTTAACTTTGGTTAGTGTCAACTATTTCTAAACAAGTCAACAATTACAGAATTAATAAATGCCTACTATCCAGATCGTTAAATTATCTTATTCTTACATTAAACACCCAAAACAGTGAACAATTTTCTGTTCGTATGTTTGTTGTTCTCTTATACGGAAAGAATGCAATAAATTATGATGGAACTTTGTTTAAGATAGACATTTAATAGATTGTTATGATTTAGGTTGATTGCCAAATTTTAGTTTCAATAAAAATGTAATACCTAATATGTATATTATGTGAAAGGTTTTCCGATGCTTCTGAGGTTATGATGCGAAGTATTAGAAAAAAAATACTTGTGTTTTGTTAACTAAATTTTCTAGTTAAATAATCGAAATCTGTACCGTCGGTGTCTTTTTATTTCGTGCTAATTTTTATTTTCTTTAAAATGGAACTAACTTGAGTTTAAAATAATGCACCATTTTCTAAAAAAAATTTTTCAATGAGCAGCGTTTGCTAACGCTATTGCTATTTTGGTTGTCTTATCAGTGGCTTAGAAATGCTAACATTGAAGAAAAAATATCGTTCATTTCTAGCATATGCTATGAGCAATATGAGTAGATCCTATTACCATAATAATAAACGTCAATTATGCATGGATATGTAATTTGAAAAGCTAATATTAGAAGTAGGATCTTCTAAGTTGAGGTAATATAATTTTACTTGACATTACAATAGGTAAAGTAGATGAAGTAAGTACCTACAGAATTAACCAACAAACCAGAAGATTCTTAAATTTTTCATCAAAATACAAACAAAATCATATATTTAGCGAAATAAATATCCTAAATCAAGTTATTGCCAGCATTTACCAAATTTTTACTTATATGTTTATTTTGATAATTGGAACATATTCCGCCTTTTCATCACCAAAAAGGAATAACAAAATTTTAGTAAAACAAAAAACTGCTGGTCAAATTGGCTAACATGAAAATTGAGAGTATTATTATTACTTTTTGGCTGTTTCCCGGCCAAATTACAAATGTGTACATTATACGTGTATAATATATACGGTTTTTTCCTTTTATGTTCATTGCCCGATCGATAACGGTATGACGTGATTCGTCGCAAATGTACGCACAACTTCTCGTTTACTTTAGGATATTTAAAGGAATTCTTAGAAACGGGAAATTTTTGTATTAAAAATGAATATACAATTGTTACAAGGAAATACTATTTAATACCAATATTATTGTACAAAAAATTACATATATCTCCTTAATAAGTTAGCTATTTTTATTAACCACGAAAATAAAATTAGCTAGCTAATAATTTTAACTATACAATGTTAATTTTTTTATAAATTAGTAATTCTTTAAAAATAATATACCTACGTACAAAAATACAAACAATTTTTACTGGATTATTTGTTTTTAATTATTTTTTTTCAAATAAATTTCATCGAATCTACAAATGTCTAAGAAACTGACACACATATAGAGAATATTGTGGTAGAAATTAATTTGTCACTCATAAAACACGCAATTTAATCAAATCTCTATTCAAGTCAAGTAGTCAATAAGTCTATTTTCGATATAGATTAAGGAAGAAAAATAACAGTGGATATTAACTGAATTCATTGCGTAAAGAAAATCAATAAAACTTCATACGTGGGAGGAAATTTACTGTTTTATAGATTCTACAAAACTAATCTTAATGTTTAAATATAGTTTAAAGATTTTTTTTCGTATTTTTATTGCATTTATTAATAAAAGCTTTTTTCAAATGTAAACATATCTTAATTATAAATGTTCTCGGTATTCTTTTGAAATTTACCAACGACAAAATGGCTAAGTGCCAATCGTACATACATAGATGAAAAAAAGAACTTGATTGCCATTTTTACGTTGGAAAAATAATTGGGAAAATATTTGCAGACATTATAGGTGTAGTGTGTATATTTCACTCACTTTATTATTAAAAATGATTAATATTTATCCAGGTAGAATAATTTTATATCAATGACTTAATTAATTTCATGTCTAACTTTGCCGTTTTTATTAAAATAATTGACTATTAATTAAAATCAATGTTATACTTATTTGAGCAAACCATTATGCACCTACTTGTATCTTAGATATTATCCAATACTTTAAGGTATTCTTAGAATACATATTAAGTTAGAAAGTGTCAATATTTTTTAATCATCAACCCCTACATAATATTTTAAATCCCTCATCGAACCCCATAAAGGAAATTTTCCGTTAATTTAAGAAAACTTAGTGTTTGTACATTTATTTTATGATTTTTAACATTTCTTCCATTACATTACTTAAAAATAGTTATACACGAATATCTTATTATTCGTAGTAAGATATTTATTATATAATCGCATACGTGGTTAGGTATGTGTTATTTACATCTTAAGAACTGTTTTTCCTTCGACCCTTTAGATCAAATGAACCACCAAAAATTGTTAAATCGACCCCAAGAGGTCTATATCGACCACTTGAGCGACCCGTGCATTAAGTAGATGTAACCGTTGCTTTCAATATAACATTATTTTTAATTATGTAGCATATTTGGATATTATAACCCTTTGCTTTTACCATGTTGTTTAATGCTTGTATTTACCATGCTGTAAAAGCTTGGGTTAGTAATTTTCTAGGTCAAAAGTCATTTGAACACCAACTATATGAAATAAAAAGATTTATGGTACTTCCTTCAACCTTCCCATTTGATTAAAAATATTTTATTTTTCGAATACATTTCAAGATTCAAAATTTAAATGTTTCATTGTACGTAGGATTTGAATCAACTTAAATCCATTTGCGATTGAAATCAATTGAATTGTTATTACTTGTTACAAACATTTAACAAATCATTATAATCAATTTTATATATCTTAATCCCAATCGTTTAGGATGTGTTTGTAGGATAAAATAAAAATAATTTATAAACCATGTATTAATAATTAGATCAATTAGAATCCCACTTAATTAAATTCAATCCTCACATACATTAAAATTTGTGCAATTGAAGACTAAATGAATGTAGCTTTCATTTCACATTTAAAATGTATAACTCATGCATGGTTTTTAATAATTTTTAAATAATTACCAATAGATTTCATGTGGATTATATTTATTTCAAACGCCTATTATTTGCAATATAAAATGCATACTTTCTATATTGAAAACCAGTTTTTTGTTTGGCACATACTATATTTTGTTTTTGTTTTCTCAAAAAAATCTCATGACTCAATTTAAAAATGTCGGTAAAATCAAGACCGTATATGCGTAATGACAATCTCAATTAAATCAATGTACTTCTAGTATTTATCAAATTACACACTTGATTCACATTATAATCTTTAAATCATAGTAAAATGGAATCTCTACCTCTACCATCTAAAATCCTTTTCTAGTTTACGAAAAAAGGCAGGGTTTCTGAACCCTAGCGAATTAAGAATGTATGAAACGAGATATACTTATATGATATGTATATGAATAGATCCTTTATTCCATTTATATATACTACATTTATTCCTTCACATCACTCAAACTTTACTTCAAGTTTGTAATTGACTTTATAGTAGACATTTTTGTAATTTCATTGTAGGTACTCTCTTTCATTGTTAATTTTTCGGAATCAGTTAGTTCATAGGTTATTTGACAACGTTAGAAATATAGTACAAGTTATTATAATTCTCTCATATTATTTTAGCGCAAAATAGCATATTTCACATTAAATTATGTATTGTTTTTCCAAATTTCACGAAAAAAAATATGATAATTTTTGAAATTTCAATGGGAACAAGAACGATTTGTGATTAGTTGCAACTCGAATGACGTAAACATATGCAAGTAAACATGCCTTCTTTGATTGATTGTTGTGTTCGTGTTTTATGTTTTCTGAGTGTTATATTCCATCTTTGAGCTATTAATGATTTAGTTTTTTTATAATTTTTCATAAAATCGTATGATAAATGTGAAAATATTCATTTTAACCTTAAAATGATAGATAGATAAGATAGAAAAGAATTACTGATTTACAATCATTTGTGTATTCATTCAGAAGTTTTGTAAAATCTCATTTTAAGTTATGTTGACTACAACATTGAAATAATCCTAATTTTGAAAAAAAAAACAATTTATGTGAAATTTTTACAGACGTTATACGTTATACATTTATACGTTATACATTGAGGCATTACACACCATTTATACACCATTCTATCCAATAAATTTGAAGAAAATTATCAAAATTCACTTTCACTGACTTAATTTACTTGCTCACTTGTAAATGATATCACACGGCCCCACCTTTATAGAAATAGAGTTTTTTGCGCGGTTTTGGGGTTTTAAACTTTAACATTGATTTTTATTGGTAAAACAGTAGCTTTCCTGGAAATATCAATGTACTATGTTTATAATGTAGTAAAGAATAGTTTAAAACAGTTTTACAAAATTATTCTTATACCCTATTCTTAATTCTTTTGCATTTAAAACTCCTAATATTTAGATTTTTGTTTTCACTGAAACTTGACTTCTTATAGTTTAAATAAAGTAAGGAAAGGTTTTTTAAAATAGTTACAGATATATCAGATATTGGCAAACAATATGTATTTTAAATGGATTTTAGTTCAATGTATTTTAAATCCTAACCTGTTAAGAAAGAATCATTTTGAGTAAGGTTTGCAGTTAATATATAAAAAAATCAAATAGCCTTCCTTGGCAATTTTGATAGAAAAACAATGCCTTTTCCTTATTTGTTAAAAATATTATCGAATTGTAAGTAATTTGTGCTTTCTGTCATAGATTCGGCACATTTTCTACCGAAACCAAAAGGTCTTATACCAAAAAGTCGTAACTTCGAAACTTACCGAAACTATAAACCAAAAACGAAAGTTTAGTTACTAGAAATAAATTAAGAAAACGAGGTAGATTAATATTTTCATTGTAAATTTTATTTTAAGATTAATTGTTTTTCGGAAAGTTTTTTTTTTTTTAATTAAGAAACGGTAACAGTATACGATCTATATATTGATTTTCTTTGTTAACTTTTATGGATATTTGTATGAATAATACTACCTATTTGTATTTAAAAGATAAATATTCCTATTTAAAAAGTTTGAATACTTAAATGAATCTCAGATTCGATTTCTGACCCTGAAATTTCTTTCGCTGAAAAAGCGTAATTTTAGTGAGGTATAAGACATTTTAAAATAGATCATTTCTCTGTATGGATATGTTTTCAATGAATTTCGATTAGTGTCATTTGTCAATCCACTTTCTACTTATATTTTACAGGTACCATACGTTTAGAGAATAACAATAAAGCGGAATTACTTATAAATAATTCAAATTCATTTTTTTTTCGAAAATTTGACTTATAATTAATTATTTTTAGTAAATTTCCTTCTAAGATTAATCTACCACTTTGGTTATCGTTAGTGATAGTTGAAGAATAAACATTTGTATATTCGTGCAATGAACGTTTAATAATGTACCTACTACAATAAATCAATAATTTCTTTTATTTTTACAGCTTCATATTAATTAAATGAAATTGTGTATCAAACTAATGGCTATTACCTATTAACTTTCATGCAAATTTATCTTTGTGTGATAAACTATTTTTTCATTGTTTACACTTATATTATTTTCGTAGTGTAATAAAAAGTAAAAAGTATGATCGTTTATGCATAGATGTTTAGATAGAGGTTTGTTTTTTCCTCCTGAGAAGCCGCGCCTTTGTTCGTCCTGGGGGTCCTTGGTGTGCTGTCACCATCGAGACCTATGCAATCTTGCGCTGTCGCCCCCGTTTGTCGAGAAGTCACCAGGTAACACGAACCAACCCCCCAATTTTACTAGCAGAGTGGCGTTCATTACCCTACTAATCGTTTGAGATGTGTTGTTTTACTAATAACCGTAAATTTTGCTAAACATCGTCTATTTAAAATTGTTTAATGGTATGAATATAGGACGAAATATCAACGAAATCATCAAACACGAAAAACATGAACGATTGTTTGATTTACCTACATGTGACTATAGGATTCATGTATTTGAATAGTAGAACTTTCAAAATTCTTAATTATTTATTCCTGGAAAGGCGGAAATGTTTCAAATAAATTATCCCAAATACAAGCCATCTACCGTTGCAAAATTGGCATATTGTTCAACTGATTTTTCAGATATGTGTATGTTTATTAATTGTACTATGTATATTAAACTGTAATATTGGCATCCAAATTATTTTATAAGTGAAATGATGATTTATTGTGAAAATTGACCGTATGTGACGGATGATGGCAGGTGTCTAGCGAAAAATCTAATGCTGCCCCCCAGTAACCCAATAATGTGCCAACATTCGGCCGCAATCAACGATACCTTCGTGCTTGCTTGCTGCAAGGAGGCTGATATGTGTAACAGAAATTTGCGGCCTCAACTTTATGTTCCTAAGAAAGGTAGGAGAGGCCTTACATTTTTATATATCAGGCCTTCGTCTTACTGTTTCACCATTCTTTTGCACTCGCGTTAATATTTTTCCTTTTACAATTTCTGTATATTTTGTTTATAGCTACCTTACAGCTTAGGCACTGTCTTAATTCAAAGATGTTCATTTAAAACGTAATTGACAAAGATTTCTACAAATTGCTGGAACAATACTATTTTTAAATTTGCTAATAATAACTAGTTCATTAATCGTTGGTCTTTATTACTAAAAAAATCTTTGTTAATTATCGACAAGTAAATGAACTCTTCATTGAAAAGGTGAATATATTAGTGATTTAATATATTTTTTGCTGAAAAAAATTGCTATAAATAAAATCGTTTATTTTCATGAAACCAGATAGTTAATAGTATGCATTAGAAAAGGGATGCTCAATCTGTGGCTCACCAACCATATGTGGCTCAATTTTTTTGAATTGACATAAAAAAATTTAGAAAACGGTTGGTCCTAAAGACTATCCCTGTAACTTCTTGCTAAGTTCAATTATTACGCGCTTACAATTTTGCCGCTTTTGCTATGTTTTTGAACTCAAAATTTTTTTGTCATATTTTAAGCTCTCCAAGCTCAAAAAAAAAGCTGTTTGATACTTTTGAACTCTTCGAGCCCAAAAGTCGAATAAAGCACGGTTTTTTTCATTTTCAAACTGCTATAACTTTTAAGTGAGTAAACCGATTTTTACGCGGTTTGCAGCAATCGATGCAGTTTTTTAAGTACTATGAACTTTTTTGTAGTTTTTTTGAGATTTCTTGAAAACTACCGGTTCGAATCGGTTCAAACTTTCAGGAAATCTAAGAATCGGTTAAGCCGTTCAAAAGTTATAAGAGGTTTACATACTTACGCATACACATACATACAGACATAGTGATACCCTCACGGGATTTGTCAAAATAGCTTCCTAGGACCTCAAAACGTCAAGATATATTAAAAACTCGGAAAAATTTTCGGAAAACGGGATAAAACCCAAAACTTAGAACAGAAGTTAGAAACAATCTGATGAAAATTGGAGAAGATATTTTGAAAAAACACTTTTCTGAAAATATTCAAATTGCGATATCTTTTGAACGAATCAACCGATTTTAATTCAGTTTGCAGCAATCGACGTCGTTTATTGAAGTTAAGAGCTGATTAGTTTTTGGAATCGATCATTGGAACCGTTTGGAAGATATATCAAAAAAACTAGATTCAGAAAACTTTTTTTGTCACTTTTTTGGCGATTTTTCGGAATCTATCGGTTCAAATTGATCTTAAAAGTAAAGAAAATCTAACAAAGTAAAGTAAGTAAGAAAAGTTGAGTAAAACCCTTTTGAATACCGTCAACCGCGTTTCGATCGGTCAAGCCGTACACACATACATAGATACATGCATACATATGGACATCATCGTGAGAATAGTCGGGGAAGCTTTCTAGGACCTTAAAACGTCGGGATATAGAGAAAACTCCGTTTTCGAAAAACGGGGTAAAACCAATACCTTCCCGAATTCCGAAAATTTTTAATTTTCTTAGCGGGAAGTTAAAAATATTAACTACGTATATGGGTAGATTACATGTGGTTCGTCAAAATTTGTTGCAAAACGGTTGAGCATCACTAAACTAAAACTAACTCTGTTCGCAATAAACTATTTTATTTGTAAGTAGCAAGTTTGCTAAGCGAAAATTAATATTGTTCACTTCTATGAGTGCCTTACAATTATCCACGGTAGTGGTGCACCTGAGCCTGTAGCTTTTTAATAAAAAAACTGATATGTCCTACACATATATTTGCAATGGTTTAGGTTCTTAAAACTGTATAAAATTGTATTTTAAAATTTCAGCTCCTTTTAATTTTGAATTAATGCAACAGGCATGTTTTTTTTTCTATTTGTATATTTATTTTATTACTTTTAAATTTCAGCATGCATTTTCTTCTTACTTTTTACCAATAGTACATATTTATGCAGATTATTTTCGCATTTTCTTTCTGCTAATTTAGTTTACTCGTTTTGCTTGGTATTTGCAGTTTTAATATTTAACTTATATTTTAGTTTTATCTTGGTGCGTTTTTAAAATGAACATTTTAAACATAATTTATGGTAAATTTATAACGAATTTAAAAAAAAAGTCTTAAATATTATTAAAACGCAGAAAGTTTTTAAATGCATTCCAATAGCAAGCAGGAGACTGCAATTAGTGTTAACTTCAAATAAGTCTTATCAGGTGATAAATATATATATTTTTTATTTAAATTATAGACTTGATAATGTTATTAAAAGATTATATTCGAAAAGCAAATGTTTAAATTGTTGACTTTTTCGAATTTACAAAAGTAATAAATAAAATAATCGATAGGTATTTATGTTTTGGGTTTTTTCGATAAGATTAAATTTGATTAAAAACAAAGACACTTTTAACTGAGAAAAAAAAAACACTTTATTATTTGTAAATGTTTTTATCAATTAATTATTGAATAAGTTTTATCATTTGCCATTTTTTCGTGTGATTTCCATTCAACACTTCTTCACTACAAGATAAATAAGAAATATCCAGAATATTTTTAAGTATATTATTTAATTATATAATACATTAGATAACATACATAGTGTTAACTCTTCATTTATATTAAAAAAATATATTTAAATTATTTGTTTCATCCTGTAAGTATTCATCATTAATTAAATTTTGGAGTTTCATTAAGTACAGATAATATCTATTTGTTCTGCCTAGTAGACTACAACGTGAAGATAACTACTACAAAATTAAATATTACAAATATACAAAAATATTGGGGAAAAAATACCAAAAAGTAGCAATAAATTTAAGAATCTTTTTTTCATAATTATTTTTTTTCTCCTTACAGCAGTTCTTCGCGTGGTTGCACTCCTTCCAGTGCTACTTACCCTTAACAAGGAAAATATTTTATTTCTTTTTTCAATAGGTCTACGATTCTAATTCTTCGATGATTCTAGGTTTCTTCTCAAAATGTATCCCTCCAATTAGTTTTTTTGATGATGGTCCTTTCTTTGTTGCTTCTTTGCAATATTTTACGTTCACGATTCATTCAGTAATCTACTTATTTTTTTCTATTTATCTTTAGAACTAAATTTGATTACTATTAGTAACTGTAACTGCCAAAAATAGTTCAATATTGTAGATGGGATTACTATTAGAGTTGTAGATGATACGGATGAGCAAATAAACGTGATATATTAGTGTATAAGGTTCAATACTTTCTAGACATAAATTAAAGACAGGTGGTTTTTATTAGGAAATATTGAAATTGAAATTGAAAAAATATTACCTTCATAGGAATTGTTCAGATAATGGGTTGATACCCATATATTGTAAGCTATACTTTATGAAAAGCTTTACTATATAACTATATGGTCATAGTATATAAAGCTATATTTTTCATAAAATATAGTTTACTAGCTTTACCATCGTTATTGTACAGATCAGTATTCATATTCACGTAAGTCATTCAGCTAAAATTACCATTTTCATCACTTTTTAAGAATTTTTACTTTACAAAGAAATATCACTGTTGAGTAGATCTTTATAATTACACTAAATCCAATATAAACATTCAAACAACTAAAGCGTTTGAAACTCGATAAATCTGATGAGGGGCCATCCATAAATTATGTCACACCAATTTTACGATTTTCCACCTCTCGGTCCAGTCTTAGGTGGTCATATTTTTGATACCTCTTCTCCTTTGGTATGACGTCATATATTTTTCAATTTTATAATTAGAAATAATTTAAATAAAATAGCCGTGGCATTTTTTTAACTTTTATTTTATAATGAAATATTTAATAAACCCAATATAAAATCAAATATTTCAAATAAAAGACCAAACAAAAGACTAATTAAGAAACGTTAAACGATTGATTATGTTAACAGAATATTAAAAACTACTCAAATTCAACTTTAAACATGTGATGTCACAAAGCTTTTGACTCCCCACTGGCCCTTGTCACATGATGCCACATTTCGTTGACTTCCTCCCCATCCTGAACGTGTGACTTATAGGTACGTGTGAATTTATGGATGGCCCCTATGTCGTTGAAAATATTTTATTGATTATTTAAACTTTGTTTTCAAAATTTTGTAAAAGGTTAGGAGCTTCGACACATGTAGGATGTATTAATGGGGTATTCTAGTCTACATAGATAGTCAGTTAGCGTTTATCGTCTATTGTTCATTTATCCGGGTTGAACCGGAGTGGATACCGCGTCATAAAAATGGCTATAACTCATAAAATAATTGAAATTTCGAAAAATCCTTTTAAATACATATTTTTGAAAGTCTAAACTTTGGAAATATGAAGAAAAAAAAAACATTTTTTTCAAATTTGTAGACTAGAATACCTTCTTAATGAAAAATCAATGGAGAGCTCCTAAACTTCGAATCGTTAAATCTATTCCACAGCTGTTACGTTTGTGGCTTCGGTAAAACTAGGTACATCTTTCTCAATTGTAGGTGCAGACTAAGGTTACAATAGTAAAAATGTGGTGATATTGTAACTAAAAAGTCTAAAGCAGTAGTAGTCAAACCGTGGCACATGCGCCAATCGTGGCGCATTGAACAATCACAAAAGGCGCATTGCATCCTTGTATCTATTATTTTAAAATTTTACGGTTTTTTTACAATAGCGATCACCCTCTCGTCCATATTATTATTTCTAATTTTTGTAGATTGATGCTCTGATAAGCGTGTCTTTTGAAATGATGTAAATTAATTTATAGAATTCCGTGATTGATATATTCATTTTCCTTCCTTACGCGAAGCAGTTGTTATTCCTATCTCTATTTTACAAACCCAAATGTGAAGGTAAAAAGGTAAAAAAACGGACTCAAGTCCCTTTTAGCACACTCAAATCTGGCAACGTTGCATTTTCGACTTTGTTTTTAAATTAATTCGCAAATAAATCGGTCCATAATGCAAATTTAGTCACAAACGAGAAAAGTATATTATATTAGAATTGAATTGAAAAAAAAATCGCGAATAGAATAAAAAACAAAATCAAAAAGATTTGAGTGTGCTAAAAGGGACTTAAGCCAAAATTCGAGTTGTATGGTGCATCTGACCATGTGTGTGAAAAAATTAGCACATGGTAAACAAAATACTGTACACCACTGGTCTAAAGTAAGAGTTTATCGAAAGTGCTAATAGGATTAATAAAAGAAAATCTGTTCAGTTGTTGAAGGAATGTAAGCATTTGCCACTGGTCTACTCGATTCGAAATTTAAGATGTTTGAAAGTTTATCAGTCTGATATTATTTTTTTTGGCTTAAGTTGATAAAAAACAAACCCTTTCTTTGCTTAATTGTATTTTAGCATTTTTTTAATCAACGTGGTACTTTTTATGGACGTTGTATATAATATTGAAGTTTCTCAGATAAATGCGATATTTTCAATAAAATATTTGTAATAAATTAGACTTCACGTTGTAGTATTGCGTCGCAGGAATTAGAAGCAATTTAAATTTTAATCAGCAAATGTAAATTCAAAAATGTAATCACAATTGATTATTCAAATTATTCATGTTGTCTGTTCGTTTAAATTTTAATGTAAGGTGGTGAATTGATTTAAGAAATTATTTTTTGTGAGATGTAATAATAATTATAAATGACAAATCGTAGATGTTATGACAAAGAGGCACATTTTCCTCCGGGCAGCCCAAAGTGGTGTAATCAAACGGAGAAAGACCGGGGTATGACACAAATTTTCTTCAGATGCTGCAGCGATTACGATCTTTGTAACTTCGAGATGAAACCGATACTCATTATTTCAGGTTAGGCCATGTGGGTCAAATGCGTCAAACTCGTTTTCATTATAATCAATATTTGTCTATTCGATTCATTGTGACGTCTTTACGTTTATTTTTTTTTCTTCTATTTTATAATGGGGGCTTCTTCGAAGCAGGACAAACATTCTATTTAATTTTATTACATTTATTCGTTTAAATTTGCACATTGAACAACTGCTTCTATGTTCTATATTATGGTAACTTACTATGGACTGAGTATACCTATACGTTAAATACAAAATTGGAATAAAAAAATAGTTATAAAATTAATATCACATGATGTACCGGTATGTTCAATTCTAATGAACTTGTATGATGGTAAACCATCAACGCTGATATATTTGATTCATTACAAAATGTACTAGGTAGTAACTATTCAATAATTAAAAAAAAAAACTTTCAAGCTAATTAGTAAAATTCGCTTTGACTCAGAAAATAAATGTATAATAAATCTTCTTTATCATAAATCAACCAAAATTTAAATCATTTTTTGCACGGTTCATGAAATTGAGGTTGATTTATTTTTTCCTAATTTGCACAATTTTGTAACTACAACCGTTAAACTGGTAATGAATTCCTTTGAATTTTATCGGCTATTTTTTTGCAGCTGATTCATTGTATTTGAAATTAATAGAAATATAGCGAATTATAATTCCAATAGACTTTTGGGAACAAATATGAGCAAATTTAAACGAATATTTTGTCCTCGTGGAAATAATCATCAAGAAGCAATAAAAAATGGATTGTGTAATGCATTGAAACAATGGGAGGATTTACGTAATCGACACTGAATAATTTATCAATATAATTAATATTTTTTTCAGATTATATTTTGGAAGTTATGTCCTGTGCATGAGAGATGATTATACAGTAATGGCATAAAAATTTAATTAAATTCATTTTTTTTTTTGGGTACTTGTATTCATGTTACGAAAAACGGAAGTTTTAATTGTTTTTTTATTACATAATAGATTTTAAATATTAGATATATGTGCAATATTTTGAAATGGTTCATTTAATTTAATCCATATAGTTAAACATAAATATGCTTTTTAATCACAAAATAATCTATTTTTGCTTTTATTCCATAAATGGGAACATTACAAAAACAATGACGTAATAAAATTTATTTTTTATTGAAAAAAAATAGTTACATGTGTTAGGATAATAAAAGTTGAAAGTACATAAAAAAATAACTTTTAATTATGAGTAATTTAAACAATTTATTTTTATAAATAAGTTACAAAAATTATGATTAAATTTTGTACCTTACTTGTAACTTTGACTTGTACCTACTTCAGATTGTCTTCGTAATTTTGGAACATTCTCAAATGTAATAACTCAGAAATATCAGAAAAAAGGATTACAATTTTGAATCCTAATTGATAATACCTTATATCTAGCTATATGATATTGTATTTCAAAATGAAATACTCGAAAAATATTGTTTCAGAAATATTTTCCCCGATATTTAAACTATTATGTGGGTCGTAAAAAATAAAAATTGTAACTGTTTTTAATTATTTTTGAAAGATTATTTGAAATAACATATTTTTTATAATAATCACAGTTTATTATACCTAACACATATGTAATATACCCTAGCATTATTACAACTATTTATAAAACTTGTATACTAAATAGAAGTATTTGATTAGCAAATTACTTTATAGGAGGCTTCTATTTTTTTAATATATTAAAATTGTATTTTACTATTACAATATTAAGTGACCGTTAAATTATACATAAATAATGCAGTACTAGTCAAATTATTCATTACCAATATTAAATCTTATGAGGTCATTTGTGGTATTTAGGGATTCAGTTGTGAACGATTTGTACAGGTATCAAATGATTGGAGTCTTGTTTTCAAAACCGTTTTATTTGAATCGTAGAAAATGTAAGCAGAAAATTTACAATATTTAGTTTTTGATTATCTGTATAAGAGATTAAAAAATCAATTAATAAGGTAAATGATTGCTAAAAAGAGTACAAAAAAAATACATGTGTATTTAGAGTATAATAGAGTTAGTGAATACTTTAACGTCTATGAATACTTTATCGGCATTGAATGAAATTCGTCAAAAGTGTTTCATTATAATTTTTTTCATCAAACAATGGCGCTTAAATCTGTATAATAGAGCTTGAAATCGATGGGGATGAATTTTAGGTGCTGTTGAAAAAAAAATTTAAGCTAATTATTAAAACTTAAAAATATTTTTTTCTTAAATAATTTTGCCTAAAATTGCCTTAATTATATTGATCAATTTCCATTTGGAGTTGAAATAATTAAGATTGTCACTTTTTACCACTATTGCTTCAATGACTTTGAATTTCGATTTACAAATTTCTCTATCGATTCACTTCGAATCGACAAGAAACGTTTCTTATCGCTACATTAAGTCTCCGGTTCATGAACTTTTCAAGGAACGCTCATTTTTTATCTACATTCTGTTTTATTAGTTTACTCAATTTGAATGATAAATAATTTTTTTAATAACAAGATACAGTAGTGATGCGACCCTAGAAATCGGCTTTATCGTGAGCATAGAAGAACAGTAGTAAGCACCTGAAACAGATGAAATCTTCGCCGAAATATTGAGCAATGGTTAATTAATATTTATTTTTCTGGCGACCTTATGCTTATTTGTGTACTATTATTTTTTTTAATTGTTATTTACTGTCACTTAATAACTACTCAGGTCTTTAGCGACTCTAGGGTTAATAAAAATTCTAGATGTGTATCATTATTAGAATATTATTAAAGCACAAAAGGTTACTTTTAGCGACTCATAGATTCTATCAGTGGCAGAACTAGCATTTAGAGACGCAAATCTATTTTGAGATCTTTATATATTTTGATGATAACGAATTATCTTGTTTTGATATCTGTAATGAAATAAATATTAAATAATCATCAATTGAATTCAATCAACTTATGATTTATCAATATCACTTTTTATAATTATTATTGACTCGCAACTGATCACTTTTATTACCGAAATTTTTTTTTTTTTTTAAATTCCTTCAAATTTGGAGGCCCCAGATTAGAGATATGAAATAGTAATCAATTATGGAAAAATCGATTTTTGTAGAAGAAATATTCGATATTATTTCGATTTCAATATTACAAAAAATCGATTGACTAAGAATTGATTTGTTTGTTCGCTATCGATTTTTACGTCCGCAACCCTCCCGAATCCAGATTAATGTCCGGAGTAACGGAGTGGTATAAGTACTTACTTTTTCCTCACTTTTGATTATTATTAATAATGATAGATAATTATAAATAATCTTTAATTTATCACACTTACTGTAAAACACAGGAGAAAAAAAAAACAGGCATTGTTTCAAATAATAGGAAAAAATCCATTTTTTTTCTCCTCAATGTCACATCTCTACCCTAAATGCGTGACTCTATCTTAATACATAAATCCCCCACTAAGTACTATTAATTGCAATTTAAAAACCAAACAAATTAATATAAAATCAAAAAATATAAAAAAATCTTTCATCTTTCAAAGTTTAGAGTTTGGTTTTTAGTTATTAATTATTGATTTCTAATAGTCATTAAAAATTGTTTAAATTCAAAAGTACTTAGTTACTTACAATATTTTACTTTGTTAAAAATAATCTTTTTATAATATAAACGATATAAACATTGTTTTATCCTTGTAATTCAATAGCTTTTTATAACAGTAGCTAAACTTTCTTTATCTAAATTGTTTAAATTTATAGCATTATGACTTAAAACTATTTTAAAATCGAAATCTAAAGTATTATATGGTAACTGTCGTTAGTAAACGTGGTACAATCTAATCTAACAAATTATCATTTTAAATTAAAGTAATATTTTCAAAATCATATAGTTTATTGCCTTTATTTTTTACAGTTAATTTGATGGTTTATTTTTATATTTATATATAAATAAGTTATCGTAGTTTATTTTGTGATTCGGATTATTTAATAATTACCCATAAAAGACTGCTTTTAATAAGCTTTTTGTGTAACTATTGTATTTTAATTTAATTTAATGTTACCGTAATTACATTATTATACTAAAATATTATTTTAATTAAAAATTATAAACCTAATGATCTCAATTTTGAGTGAAAGAAAGATTTTTGCGATAAGCGGTCTTTCACAAAGAAATATATTTAAGTAATGAAGTAAATGCATTTTTTTATAGAACAATTATATTAGGTTTAGTTTCCAGAGTGGAATTATAACGAAGATAAATGGTAATTTAAAATGATTTTTTTATCAAAAATTTAATTAATTATTATCCTACCTTCTTAATTATATTTTTATATACTGTAAATGTTATATCAAAATAAGTTTAGTAATTGCAAAATATATTAATTGTAAATATTTCACTTTCTTCTTAATTTTTAAATAGTTTTACTAACACACATGCATGTTGCGCTTGTTTATATGTTGGGTTGCTTATTCTTTCTTCAATTTATGTTATGTATTTATTTTCATAAATGGTTGCTAATTTTAATCGAATTATTTGATCAACTAAAAAAAATAGTTATTTTTATTGTCATATAGTATATATGATCTTATTATATACTGTGTCACAATAAAATTTTCTTAATTTAAGTATAATTTTTTATCAAGGTAAGATATAAAATTTATTATTTGAACAATCGACTTTCTTAGTAGGTAAAGGAATTGTTTACGATCGGTAGACTGTATTTTAAATTGCAAAGATATTTCAACGGAGACATTTGGTCAATTTATAAAAATGTAAATTTCGATTTATGAATATATTCATTGTCTATTTTAAAGTCGATTTTTTGTAATGTAAAAATTTAATTTGTTTTGTAAAACTATTTTTACATAATCAAATATATCAATGTAATATATACGTTCAACGTTTTATAATGAAAAAAAAAAATCAAAAATCACGAAAATGTTGCTTTAGTATTACTCTAAAAACAGCTTAAGATTGAGTTTAATATAAAATTGAGCTAAATGTATTCGTTTTTTTAAAATTTAATTAACTAAACTATGGCTTAAATGGGATTGCTTTTAAGTGAAATGAAAGTCAATTTGTTCAAATCAATGAGACTGAATTTTGGGTAACGATTTTCAAAATATTGATTTGTATTATGTTTTAGATGAGCGTTTAAGTGCTGAAAATAAGCCATTTGAAACATGGCAAACCATTTTGATAATAGCACTGCCAGTGTTGGTTATATGCGTTTTGGCAATCACTGGATTCAGTATATGGCAACGTCGTCGGGTTACACATCACCAATTGGTTCACTCCGATGATTCGATCGAAGCACCAGATCATCCCATTCTTGGTGGAGTCTCTATCAAAGATATGATCGAGATGACCACAAGTGGAAGTGGTTCAGGTGGTACTGTATACAGTTTCATTAATTTATTTTGCCCTCATTTGATATAAGTTTTAACTTTCAATTACTTATCGATCTACTTAAATTAACTAAAACATAAAGTTAATAAATGCGCTTCAAAGTCAACGTGAAGTGAATAAAAATTTATTAATTCAATCTATTAACTTAATTTATCTATTCAGAAGGTCAAAGAACTCGATATTTATGTGTTTACACATTATATTTTAAATTTTAAATTTATCAGATTTTAATTATTGATTACACACGAAGTATTCAAATTAACTAAATAACAAGTTTATTAACTTTATCAATTAGTTTTTTTTTTTCAATCTAATTATCATCAGCTTTTCATTTTATTTTATTTTCATGTAATAACGAAATTAAAATGTTTTGTTTTTGAAAATGTTTTTTTTTTGGGTGGTTTTAGGACTTCCGTTGCTTGTTCAACGAAGTATTGCTCGGCAAATTCAGTTAATTGAGACAATTGGCAAAGGACGTTTTGGGGAAGTTTGGCGTGGACGATGGCGTGGAGAAAATGTCGCAGTAAAAATATTCAGTAGTCGTGAGGAGCGTTCCTGGTTTCGAGAAGCTGAAATATATCAAACCGTGATGCTTCGACATGACAATATTCTAGGATTCATTGCGGCTGATAATAAGGGTATATACGCATTATAAAAATAAATTTAAATGTTTGAAAAAAGAAGAATAGATATTCGTTGTGATAGCAAACTTAAGTGTTTCTCCCTGATTTTAATCTGATGAATTATTTTTACCCTGATTTTTCTGACCTAAGTAACCAATCAAAAGGGCTGGATTTACACATTTGGAGGCCTTAGTACGAACTCATTTTTGGGGTCCCTAAGACTATAAGAAAATACCAATGCAATTATAAATAAATAAAAACTTTTTAAATGATAATAAAAAATATATAAACTTAAACTTTTTTAAGAAGCACAATTATTTAAAACACAGTATTTATTAAAAGCTTTAGTTTCTAAAAGTTCGTTTTATTTTACTTCAAATTACTATATTTTTTGTATCTAAGTAACGTTTCAAAAAGAATTCAAACTTAAATCTGAAAATTATTGATTTTACAACAAAACTCTCCTACATTTTTCTTGTGAAAATTTGTCAATTAAGTGGTCAAAATTGATGGTTTTCAATTTATCTACGCTACTATTTAGCAAAGCTAAGTAGTTCAGTGTATTCTGATCCATTGTTGATCTTCAATCGATTTTGATAAGCTTTAATTTAGAAAAGCTTCGCTCCCTACTACAGTTAGTTAGTAATCATTAAACATAGAAAAAAATTGATTCAATTTCAATTTCATTCAACTTACATTATTTGTAGATTTCTAAATGATTAAATGGATAATCTTTATGTGGGTAATTCTTTTTGATAAATGTTTTGAACTGCAAAAATTCATTACATAAAGTTATCAAAGTTCTTTTCATATTGCTTTACAATATTTTGCATACGCGTTTTCAATTCTTCATTTGTATAGTCTAATTAGTTAAAAATCCGAATATTTCGTAATTTTTTTTTAGAACGCTGAACTAAATTGGGCTCATATCTTCACTTTTGTTAAAAATTTTGCATTTGAAATTATCTTTCATTAATTTCTATATCGGTAGTACGAGATTCATCTGGAAATTTGGCCTCCTTTTTTATTTTTGTGTAATCTGTACCCAGCAGAAGTTTCTTCACACCTTCTTGTAAATAAAGTAACCAACATCTTCGAAAGAAAGTAATCAACTCTACCGTCAAAAGTGAAATTATTTCCCTTTAAGACAAACCCGGTAAAGTGCGCAAGAAGTGAGCAATAAGTGTGTACTTTTTGTTTTTTCTAGTACAAGTCAACGGTTTCATCTTAAAGGATTGAATTGAAATACTTTCTTTCATTGCAAAAATGCGACCACTTGAAAAATCATTTTTTCTTATTTGAATTATCTATTTTAACCATCGCCGGTTTATGCTGAGTCTGGAAAGTTTAAGGCCCCTAAAAGCCTGGGGTTTAGGTACACATATATAGTCGGTCTATAGGTAAAGCTAGCTTTGCCAGGCAGTACTTTTGGTTAAGTTATTTGGTACTGAATTGATAAAAATTTCCATTTTTTTATTTTATAATTTATTGTAATTTTCCCACGAAGATAAGTTAATGAATCTAATATTAAAAAAAAAGTTACTATTTATTTTTTTGTTGTTACCTAACAAAATCGAGCCATTAATTATTCAATTTGTCCAAAACAGATAACGGTACCTGGACCCAGTTATGGTTAATTACGGATTATCATGAAAATGGTTCACTTTTCGACTACCTTGGAAGATGTACATTGGATACGGCAGGAATGATACGAATGGCACTTTCAATTGCTACCGGATTAGCTCACTTACATATGGATATTGTTGGAACTCAAGGTGCGTAAATTATCTAATTTAACCGAAAAAAAACTTAACTAAATTATTTTTTCAGGAAAACCTGCCATTGCCCATCGAGATTTAAAATCGAAAAATATTTTAGTAAAGTCAAATGGAACTTGCGCCATTGGGGATTTAGGTTTAGCTGTACGGCATGTTGTAATCACAGACACAGTAGACATACCATTAAATCACAGAGTTGGAACAAAACGATATATGGCTCCAGAAGTACGTATTGTTGTATTTAACTCATAGAGAAAATCGATATAGATTCTTCTTGTGTTATTTTTTAATATAGAATGTCATACTTTGTCTAATTTTTTCTTTATTCATATCCTACTTTAGTGTATGAAGAAAGACAAAAGTTCTACAATTTTTGATTCTCTATTTCATAACGATTGGGCCTAGTTTATATGAGTGTTCATACTTAGTTACGTCTACTTTTAATTTTTTATGCTCTAATGCTATAAAACACAGAATGAGAAAACTGTCCTTAGCGTTGGAAAATTGACTGCTTTTATCGATTCTTATAACCAAAACTCTAGCGTCAGTGCAAAAGCTAAGCGATTTTATTAAACGTTGATATTAAAAACTAATATGATTTATAAGTCAACATAAAATTTTTGCATCTTTGTTTTAATTTTAAGAACAAAGCTCTACATTGAATTAAAATTTGAAATTTAACGTATTCTCTGTTTCAACTTATTTTCAATTTTCCTAATGAATAATAAATAATTTTTATTACTTTCTATCTATTGGAGGATGTAAATAACTTCCTGCAACAACAAAATAACTTCGTTCATTTAATTGCTATTTCAATCACCAGAACTTTATTCTAAATATTCTATCATTGAACGTTATAGCTGGTCTTGCTTTAATATATATTTGGAAAATGTGTATTTTCATAATATTTTATTAATTTCAATTACAGGTGCTGGATGAAACTATAAACATGTCACATTTCGATTCATTTAAACGAGCTGATGTTTATGCACTAGGATTAGTGTTGTGGGAAATAGCGAGAAGATGTAGTGTAGCAGGAATGCATGACGAATACCAGCTACCGTACTACGATGTAGTTCCTCCTGATCCTAGTATTGAAGAAATGAGAAAAGTCGTATGTTACGATAGGCAAAGGCCATCGGTACCGAATAGATGGCAGAGTTGTGAGGTAATCACAAATGCAATCCAATTAAAACAATATTATAATTAAAATTAAAATTAAATTCTTCTTTAAGGCTTTACATGCGATGTCGAAAGTAATGAAAGAGTGTTGGTATCATAATGCCGCTGCAAGACTGACTGCACTTCGAATAAAGAAAACACTTGCCAATCTCGGGGCAGCTGAAATGAAGATGTGAATGTATGATGTGTGATGATTAACGTTTTGTTTGTTTCTTGCTGTTTTGTGTTTATAACCAGTAGTTTCACATAAGTTTATAGTAGAAGTGCATTTGACCAGATTACATTGTAGTTTCATGAAGAAAAGAAAATATATATTCATAATAAATAATGTAAAAAAACAACCATTTTGTAAAATCCAAGTACAAGATGACCGCCTCAAGTGATCTCTTTCAATTCTATCAGATCAAAATAGTTTTAAACAAGATTAGTTTTAAATACAAACTGCCGAAAGTTCAAATAATACCTTTTCTACCGTAAATATATTCATGCAAAGTAATAAATAATATTAATTACTATTTAAAGTAATAATAAATATAATTGTGTTGCAAATTGTATTGTTAATTGCTTTACCAAATTATTAAGCTGCTGTTTATTAAAATAATTTTTGTACGTAAAATTAATTTCTTTACAGGTTAAAATTTAAAAAAAAAGTACGTTAAGACTATAATTTGTAAATTGTAAAAGATATAAATTTTTCAGGTAATAAATGTGTGAGTATGTAACACTAAAGAACCTTTTTCATTATTTGGTTATCCTGTTTCCTTTACGTTTAGGTCGCAGTTGATTTGAATTTTTCATTAAAGGATTTATTGCTTAATTTTTAAGGAAGATGATCTATACTTCCAATCTCGCAAATTGAAAAAAAAAAATTCTCAGACGATATGTACGTATATGTAAACTGTATATCACCATCTAAATTCTAAATGTGCCTAAATAAGAAGCAACTAGAGAAGTTGAGGAATCAAGCCGAATAAGATACATAATAAAAGCATTTTTTTTTTATTCCAGCTACACAACATTAAAAAAATGGCTATGTACACACGTAAGAGTATTCTTATTTATAAAAGTGTAATTTTTCTCTGGGAATAAGTTTCAACCGTTCTTGTTTTGTAATTAAAGTTTTAAATAGAACTAGCAAAATTATAATTATAAAATATTTTATTATTTTCACTTATTTAACTTAACAAATTTAACTTAGTTCAAAAAAAAATATTCGGTTACACTTAGTAAATCACTTTGATTGTTTTCAAAATAATAACTGACTATGGCTAAGGATTACGCTTCAGTTGACCGGCTTTTCCAGATTTAAGTCGTATGTTCCAGAAGATTCGAGAACGAAAAGTTGACTTCCATTGTTAAATATTACCTCTTTTTAACATGGAGCTCGACATTTTTTATCTACGTTTGTTTCAATATGCATAGGCATACGTTTGTAAATGTAAAAATGCACAATTAACAAATATAACTGCAATGCACTACCTACAGAACCGAGTCGTGTCGGTTGGATTTCATTTAAGTGTATAATCCCTGGAATCTAATCCCTGGAATCCCTGGAAGTAATGTAATTGAAAAGAAATATAAAAATGAATGTAATTGCTTATAAATTAAAATAAGAATTCCTGATTTTCTAGGGAAGTACTTTTGCACCTTTTCTTCTCGTATGTGTACTTTAACGCTCTTTTCTCATTGGTACAATGCAATAGCAATGGTTTTAGCATAAAAAACATGAATAATTTCTTTTAAGAACACTTATTTTATTTATTTTTTTACGAATTTTATACATATTTTTATAATTCTTTGCATTTTTTTTAATTTCAATACAATAATTTAAATTATTCGAGATTTGAAAAAAGCGACTATAGTTTTATTAAGAGTTAAAATATTTTAACAATATGTATTTAAATATTCCTTAATTATTCGTATAGCTTATGCTAATATAATAACTTTAATTTTGATAAAATTTTCTATAAGTAACATAGATTTTTAACAAAACTTTAACAACTTTTTATTTTCATAGTTGATGGCTTAAGGTTAAAAAATCGGATTTTTCGAGAGTCAGCAACTAATATAAAATAGCAGTTTATTCTATTTTAAAATGGTTAGAAGACAAAAGTTTCAAATTAAAGTTCGAAAGTCCCACACTGACTCTGCCCTTAGGAGGCATCCATTAATTACGTGAGACAATTTAACTATTTTTCGACCCACCCTCCCCCTTGGTAAGATTTTGTGAAGTTTTGCTCGACCCTCTCCCCCAATATCACGTAAAATTTTTCAAAATGCGTATTTGCAATGTAAATGAGTTAATATGTGCTTCGATAACATTAGAATTTTTATAAAAATAATTTTAAAAAAATAGATGATATTTGTCAAGACCATCTTCTACCTCACATAATATTGTGTGAGATTTTGCTCAACACGCCCCCCCCCCTATACGCTGCATGTAGTTAATGGATATGAACAACCAGAATAGAATAGAATTATTTAAAAATTATGACCTTTCTTCATAAAAAGTAATACCCTAGACTTGAGTAGAAATGAAAAATATAATGTAAAGAACTGAAACACTTCTAGTTGCATCTATTTTTTATTTGGCTCTTCCGTTGAAATAACGTATTTTTGGAGTCTTGATAGTTAATAACTGAATTTCATGCCAACAGTCTAGGTCTTATGCTATAACAATTCTCCAGATATATTAATTGTCATCCAATCTCAGATAATAAAAAGAATTCTACAGTTCCCAATTGGAATAAAAAAAAATGAAAATGAAACAATCTAAAAATAATTGAGTTAGATTTAAAGTTTTTGGAACTTCTCACGCCAACAATCATTTTCACGCGATTCAATGAATAATGTGAAAAAATACAAAAGCTTTGCAATAATGTTTTTTGCTTTTAGCCAAGTATGTAGAAAGTCATATAAAAAGAGTCCCACAAAATTATATTAGTCGAAAAAATGGTTGTGTCCATATCTTAAATAACAAATTTAACTATTAGCAGAAAACGTTTACATTATCATTAACATTTTCCAATCAGTTAAAGTTATTAATATTAGTACATACAACAATGTTAATGTTATACAATGTTACCATAATATGTACAATAATACAAACATAATGTTATCATTATTTTTAATACTAATATGGCTTAAATTGGAAGATATAATTTTAATAAATGGCACCACGACCTGAGCCCTCTACTCCTTAATGTCACATTTTTTACAATTTTTTTGCCCCTTCCTCTTCATAGAGTAACGCATTTTTGTATGATGCCTAAATAGAAAATTTAGGTAATGTTTAACATTTTTCTTTTGAGAAAAGTCTCAAAAAGGAGGTATAATATTTTAAATATTATTCTGTCATTAACTATAATGAACTTAGTTATAGCAATATTACTTTGATGTAGAAATTTTATTTAATTTGTTATGAGTTTTTGAGATTTTAAATGTGCCTCAAATATATTGAAAAACTAAAGTTTCTCCCGATGTTTGAATTAGAGTTGTATTGAAAGTCGCACATACCTAGAATCAATCAGTTAATAGTAATTTTTTGGTATACTTGAAACAATAAAAGTTCGGTGCAAAATGCTACAATAATGTATAATACGTTAATATATTAATGTTATTACCTTGCATTGAAAATTGAAAGTAAGTTGAGCGTTAATTTCTTTCAAAAAAAAAATGTTTAATTTATTCTTTATTGTTGTCATCATCATCAATGTATTCTTTGATAGTTTCTTCAGGGTTTAAATTTTTATTAGCTGCTGAAGTTTCGACATTGTTTTCAGAGTTTGATTTATTAACATTTTCTTTGATTTTATCTTCTGAAATAACTAAACTAACGCTCTGTATTGAACTTTCAACATTACTTTGTTTAACTTTAGTTATGGTTTTTTGCATCTTTATAAAATTGAACAACGATTTTCGTTGAACCCGATTTTCAGCATTATCATCGGTGGATTTGATCGGAATAATACTATCGTTAGATACTTCAGCATTTTCATTATCCACGGATGTATCGTCAGTTGGTTTATTTTCAATTATGCATTCAGCACTTTCTGTTTTACTTATAGTAATAACAGGAATGTTCTCGGACCAAATAGAACAATCAGAATTCTGACGACCCTTATGAGTTTTTTTCGAATTCTCATTTTGTTTAACTATAACTTTTTTGCTGTGTATTTGTTCAAGAGGTTTTTTTATTACTTGTTTTTCCTCTTTGTTATCTTCTAAGATAGATTCGTGGAACTCATTGTCAGTGCCATCTTCTTCTGATTGAATCGATTGAACTCCAAATGCATTTTTTATTATACGTGCCATAATTTCTAAAGGTAGAATAACAATATTTCATATATATTTTAATTTTAATTTTAATTTTTTGAAATTACCTTTCTTTTTATTTTCTGCTTTCTTTTCAGCATTGACTAAATCATTTCCTTCTAAATTCAACTGTTTATTTTCCTGCTCCTGTGTCTTAGGCATACTCGCTAAGAGCTTTTTCCATTTTCCTAATGGTGCATTATCTAAAGAAGCAGAACCAGTTTTATAACGTTTGTCAGCGATTTGAAACATCTTTCGTCGCTCCTCTGTACGTTCTCTTCTTAATTGTACCTAAAAGAATTTCAATTAACTAAGAACAACCAAGTAATAAATACGATAAAATTACTTTCAAATCATTGTTAGCTTCCCTTAACGCGCTTGACAAAGAAGTCAAGTAATAAATGATCAAAACTAGTAAAACAAGTAAAGGAATAACAATTCCTGGTGAAGCGATATAATCTAAAACTCGATGTAGCCTATGAGGCACAATATCGTGCAATGTTTTCGTCAACATTTGTGATATGGTATCATATCCCGAAAAAGGTCCACAATGCCAAGACGGTTTTACCCATACCATTGCGTACCCCACGGGTAAGACACATAAAAACAGCATTGTGAGAAGTAATGCAAAATAAAAATTATTTGATCGGGATGCTCTAAATACGATTTCATGTGGTACATTACAAGTAAGAACTGTCCATGAACGTAGATACATCATTATTACTAGCTTTATAAGGTTGATTAATGCTAATCCAGGTGAAAAAAACATTCCCATCCAAACCATCCCTTGGTTATTTACTAAATGTAAAATATTCTCAGCTATTTTAAAATCACCGTACTGTGGAAATTTCTTTTCAAGATCCCAACACCAACAATTGTTCATGTATCGAACGAAAAGAGCACGAAAGAAATCCATAATTAATGTTGAAAGCACTGTTAGCATCTACAAAGGAAAACATAATGATAATAAAAATAATGTGATTAATTTTATCGTATGTCTATTAATTTGATTAAAGTACTATTTTAGTCATTGAAAATTAAAATCGTTTTCTGGAATGTTGAACTTTTTTTAATCTGAAAAATAACTCCATTTAAGTTAACGAAATAAGAAAAATTAAATCACGCCCATCATGTTAGCATTACACTTTTGGAATTTCTAAAAAAATAACTACGAAATACTTTGGCGTTTTTTGCCATTCTATAGTTCAGGAAAAGAAAAAATTCGTTAGCATATTCCAGAAAAACCCTACGTTGTGTTAAATTGGCGTTTAGAACTGTTCTATAAATATTAAATTTACATTTTATTTTTGGCCATTAATTGGTGTTTTTGTCGCTCGAAAATTTTGGGAGAAACATTTTCTCGCTCGTATAATTTCCGAGAAAACGCTGTTTAAGGGAAAGCTCGCTTTTTCCTACAATTAAAACGCCATTAAAAAAAGCTCTATTTGGGCATTTCTTAAATACTTTAAGTTTCGAAAAAAAAAAACATAACTAATTGATGGTTTTTTGTTCCTCGAGAGTTCTGAAAGTTATTTAAGCTTTATTGCTTACTTATATAATATATTTCGCTTGTTTTTCTGAAAACAAAGTTTCTACGAAAATATGCAAGAAAGAAAGCTTTTTATTTCACAACTTTGAAACGGCAAAAAAACCCATTAATGGTGCAGAAAACTTGGAAAATTCAATATTTCAATATATTTCAATATTTACATCGAATTGAGCTTTTTCTTTTAACTTCTCGAGCAACAAAAAACATCAAATAATTGTGATTTTTTTCGAAATTTTAATATTTTTGGAAAAGCTCTAAACTTCAACTTAGTAATACATGAAATTTTCCTGGAAAATATTCGAGCGACATTTGTTTTTTCCACAACTTTTAAACGACAAAAAAACACCAAAATACTTCGTAGTTATTTATTATAAATTCCAAAAATGTAATGCTACTTGACGGACGTAATATATTTCTTATTTCGTAAGCTTTAAAGAGGTATTTTTGAGATTAAAATAAGTTCCAACATCCATGAAAACGATTTTATTTTTTGAAGTGAAAAGAAAAATTAAAATTGTATTTTTTAAATGTTGTTTTATTTATGTATCAAAAGATTAAAAATTAAAAATGTAGGACATTTTATGTTAATTTTTTTGCAAGAAGTCTATGTTTGATATTTTGCAATCCCATATGCAACTTACCAAATCCATAATGGTTAGTTTTACTAATTCTTGTCCAAACATAGTTTCCCAGCATAAATCTCTAAGTTTTTTTCTTAGTTTTATATCTGATCTCCCAGAATGTCTTGGAATTTTTTTTCTTAAGGATGTACGATCTTCATTTTTTGTAGGACTATTTGACAAATTCACAGTGGTTTTTCTTTCATTTCCATTGCTTTCATCCACTAAATCTTCACATTTTGTAACAAAACACTGCTCAGGAGTTGAGTCTGTCGTATCTCCGTAATTATTTGTAATCGATTGATTAACAAAATCAAATAACGTTGATTCCGTAGATGTAAAATTGTTGTTTGTTAAAAGCATTGAATTATTTGCAAATAAAGACAATTTTTGAAATGTATTTGCACTGTTATTATTTTCATTGAGAGAAATATTATTTATTAATTCATTTATAAAATCTTCATAGTCATAGTCGTAAAATTCATCATATGAATCATTTTCTAAAAATTTAGGCCCTAGAGGTAAGCGTATCGAATAATTTTTAACATTTTCTAAAATAGAATTTGTGAAATTATACTGCTCAAATTCCGTTTCATTAATATTTGAAAATTCAGTTGTTAAATTGTAATAATCCGATATGTACGTATCGTTAAACATTTCTGTAGTTATAGTTGTATTTTCAAAGAAACTAATATTATTATATAGTGAGTCAGTTGAGTTAATATTAGAATATGTGGCCAATGTTGTTAAAAAAATAGTTGTTAAGGTTTGTGTAACATTTAACGCCCATTCTGTACAGTTTATAACCACATTGTAACAATATGGTGTCACAAAAGATAAATTATTCAAATTTGTGGGAGTTACAAAGGACTTTAACAATAACTCAGATGTCGGTAACGGTGGATTTAAAACAGAATACGGCTCGAGGGTTTCATCATGCGTCGCATTCAGTTTGAGCTTTTGTAATTCGTCTTGCTAAAATAATATAATTTTTACGCAATGTTTAACATCCAAAACTATTGACAAGTATTTACCATATCTTCAATTTTTCCAAACAATGCAAAAATCAATGAATACAAATTTAATAAATTCAACGCCATAATTCTGAAAATTTAATTTGTAACTGATTATTAATAATTTCATAAAATGTTGAGTTTGTTATTACCTTGCTAGTTGAAGGCGAAGTTGTTTTCGTGGATGATAATACTCCAGAAAACCTAATAGTTCAAAAAAAGTTGGAAATATCGTTGAAATTAAAGAAAGAACTAAAGTGATTTCATTTTGACGCCACCATCCGTTATTAGCTCCTTCTTCGGTTGATCTTTGTACGACAAAAATCACAGCATATGCAGACATTCCCAATAGTACAAGGACCATAAGGTTAACAAATACTCGCGAAGCAATTACTTTCCAGCTAGAATAATAAAAATTATTACTTTCACAATATTTTAAGTTTTTTTTATATATTTACTTGCGATCTTCTCGCTTTTTTTCTGCTTCTTCCAACAAAGCTTCTTTAAAACCTAACACTAACGAAGAAACTCGATTTTGAGCTGTTTCTGCATTTCCAATCATAAAATCCCATCCCGTAAATAATTTCCATGTGAAAACACATTCGTCTTCTTTTTCTGAAAGCTTGGACATTCGGGAGTTTTTTGCCATTCTAAAATAAGTTTCTTTATAATTTCAAGTTAGGTATTTGAACCAAGTGCGTAATTACTTTCTTAGCGTAGCAATAAAACTATAAACATATACTAGTAACCCTGCTACGAAATACGCCAATGGTAATCGATATCCACCAGTACCGTTTTTATTTGAATAATATCCATAGAATAAAGGGGAATACTTCAAAACACCGCCAAAATTCCAAAGAGTTACCAAATTTGTAGCGACTCTTTGTTCTTCTGGTAGCATAACTTTACGTTCTCCTGAATTCTTCCAGTCCGCTGTTAACAACTTTAAATATAAAGATTTAAAAATATTATTAATTTTCCACCAAAACTATTAACTTACTTCTGGAACAGCGACAAAAGCTATAAGAGTACCAGATATAACTAAATTCACCCAAAACAACCAACGTAAAAATGTAAAATAGGATGCTACAACGGAACCAAAATGTGATTCAATTTGTTTTATTCGTAACTCCCAAGGAGTTAGGTATTTAGTGGCATTTGCAATTTCCCTTTTTATGTATTGCCATTTCTAAAAAATCTATTGATTTAGATAAATTGATCCAATTTCGTTGAGGTCACCCATAAATTAGGCAACGCAAATTTAAAAGATGTTAAATTTCCAATTTTACATATCATCAAACCAGATTAGTTACTAAAACAATTGATTACGTAATAATAATTTTAACTCAGAAAAAGCTATGTTATAATTGAATCGATGTTTTCGAAAACCTATCAATTCTAATAAAAAATATAGGTATTGGATTTAATTTCATTCCCTTATAAATTTTCAATAGATACTGACACACTTTTGCTAGGTTTGGTAGTCATACCGTTTTAGGAATATATTTCATTCAATAACGATTATCCAATTACCTAAAAATTATTTAAAAACTACGTTTGTGAAAAATTATATTAAATGTTGTTGAATTTATGATATTTTAGTTTAATAGTTGTTTGTTGAGTAGAAAACTAAATTAGTAGATTAAAATTATTAAGTAATTAAAAAAAAAAAAGTTGAGCATCCTCCGAAAAATAAAAGACGTTTGAAAATATTTAAAATTTAACTGACAAAAAATTAAGAAAAAGTTCTGTAATTTTTCCTGGTACGACATAAAATAAATTGAAAACTAACTACTGTAATTTGTCGTTTTTCAATACTTTCACGATGATATTAATTTAAATTTGAATTTTCAAATCGTCTTCTCCGGGTGGATATCAGGCGATGAATGATTGATTGCTTTTATACTAAAGGAACAAAATCTATTATTTCAGATCTTAAAATACAATTTTTTTTCTAAAATATTTTATGGTTATTTAAAGCTTCCAAATAAGAATTTGAAACTATTTTAATTAGTTTTCCACTACCGGAAAATTGATAAAACCCTTTTATAAGATAGTAGTGGAAATTCGTCATCACTAAAAAGTCCTTAAATTTTTTTCTGAAAACGTTTCTGAATCTCCAAAATTTTCCGGAAAATCCTGAAAAACCGCAATATTAAAAAAAATGCAACGCTAAAATGAACAATCAAAAATAAACCCTTGATAAACTTTGACTAATTTTAACTAATCAAGAATTGGTTTTATAAAAGTTTGTTAATGTAAAGCACAAGCTTATGAACACTCTTAAATGTTAAATGTTGTATTATATTGTGTATATATGTAGTATATTGTATTATCATTATTTGTATGGCTGTTTTCTTCCCAGCTATACGTACAGATAAATTTTTATCTTAATGATGTATGTATGTAGATTCACTCGGTTAATGCCCATTATTAATTAATTTAGTTTATTTCATAGAATTTTTTGAAAAAAAATAATCTTTTTTTTTTCTTAATGACTTTTCTTTGATTTTTGTTCGACTTTTCGTCGCCTTTCGAAACTTTATCATAGATCATTAAAAATCAATATTGTCAAAAATATAGTCAATTGTTGTTTTTGTGTTTTGCTGTTTTATGTCTCGACAATAATTTTAACTATATTTTTAACAATATTGACTTTTAATGATCTATAATTGAGTACTTAATAAAGTCCCGAAAGGCGACGAAACGTCGTACGAAAATCACATAAAAATCACTAAGAAAAAATTTGATTATTTTTTAGTCCAAAAAACCCCAAGAAAATAACTAAAGAAAATATGTAGTGTACTTGTATATCTATGCATTTTATTGGAAAGTAAATAAATCAAAATTTAAAAAAAAATATATATTTAAAAAAATAATAATATAAACATTTTGGTACAAGATTATTAACGTACTTTTTAAGCTAATTTTTTAATAAAAATATTTCTCCGGGTTCTCAAAAAGTAGTTTAAAATTTTAAATAGAAATAAATCTTAACCGTTTAATATAAAAAATAAAAAAAAATTAGCAAAAAAAGAACCGAGAAAAAAATGTTTAATTTTTGTACCTAATCTCTCAATTCAGTATAAGTAACTAATTTTGAGTCGGTGTCAAACTATCAAACTTACAAATTAATTAATCATTTAAAGTGTAAAAAATCGTGTTGTGTATGACTTGGACTAGGTTTTGCATATCAATAGCCTTAATAGCCTAGTATTTAAGCCGACTCTACTTGTCACCATTCTAGGCTTAAATGAATTAATTTGTAAGTTTGATAGTTTGGCATAGACTAAAAATTTGTTATTTACATTAGTTAGGGAGCTTAGTTACTCAAATTAAATAGATTTACTTTTACAATTCTTTTTTGATTGTTTACTAAAAAGTTTATACTGCTATAAAAGTATCTAATATTACATTAATTTACGATGTAATAATAAGAAAAAAATCAATTTCGCTTTTATCTTTTAAAAATGTGAGCCTAATTTTTGGATGACCATTTTGTCACGTTATTACTTTATTAGCTAGGAGACGAAATCTCTTTACTACATCTCTAGTATTTCGTGATGCAGCTAAGCGCTGTTGTAAAGCACCTTCATGCTGTTTCACATATGCTTGAGCAGTTTGAACAAGTCGTAATTTTCGTCTCATTGGCCAGGGTTGTGTTCTTACTGTACTCAAAACTTCTTTATGGAGCTTTAAAAGCTCATACATTTCCTCCGAACCTGTTGTATCATCTACTGTAATAACAGTCCTAAAATATACAATAAAACGGTTCATTAAAAAACGTTTGTAATTAAAAAAATAGCAGTAACATCAATACTTATAATCATTTTTTAATATTTGTTTGTCAATTCAGTTAATATGTAATATTCAGTTTATTAGCATTTTATTTGTTCAAGAGTGGTTTTAAAATTAATGCTCATTTAAACGTGAATAAAATAAAAAATGCGATAGTTTTAAGAGGGCGTATAATTATATCTATTTATTTGCTTAATACTTAATATTGAATCGTGAGTGTATGCAAATGAACTTACTCTCCAGAACTTGTTGTAAAAACAGACGACCGACGTCTATTTACTGAACACAGTGAATCCAGGTCCGGACTAAATGGTGAACTAGCTCTGCGTTTTGATGATCGTCGTCGAGATTTTCGAGTTGAAGCTCGTCTCATCATTACTGCATTTACACTGGCTGAGTAGTCCTCATCTTCAGAACCTTCTAAATCCGGGGCTGGTAAATGTGAGGTTCCCATTTTACCTATTACGTGTAATATAAAACGTGTAAATTTTACTTTTTTCAGCATAGCTCCATAACACCAATACGTTAATAAGTACTTAACGAAACACCAAATTAAAAAAATAGCTCGTAAATTTAACGCACAAATTATATTAACTGTAAACTGTAAATATCTATACTGTAAACACGTTTTAAAAATGTATATGATTAGGTAAGTATCAACAATCATTTTGTTTCACTTTTAAATGATAATTTCATTTGGAATAGTTAGGTATATTTTATTCCTAGAATATTCCAATTTCAAATAAAAATCTAAAAGAACCAAATAAAAAATATATATGGATGCAGTTAATGATAGTTCCTATAACTATAAACGATTGGACACTTTCGGATTCGCAAATTGTTAGTAAATCTCCTAGGGCCTAAAACTATGTTGAACTCCACTGGATTACAGGAGTAGCATTTAAACTTGAAAATATTATTTTATTCCTTGTAGAAATATTTTTACAACAGGACCTTTCCATTCTACTCAATCCATCAGTTCATCTTGAAATATGCATATTGCTTACTCGGTAAAAAATCGAATTGAACGACTTCTGTTTAAGAGTAACGATTTTTGAGGTTTAAAACTTACGACATGGCTAAGTCAGGTAAATTACGACTCAAAAACTTACTTATACAAAAATAATCGAAACAATCACCGACTAGTATCTTAGTCGAGTATCGTGTAATAGAAATTTCAACAAATAATACGTAAAATGATATAAAACTATTTTAATACACCAAACTAAATTGTACCATTTCAATCTCACCTTGGTAATGTATTTATGTATTATGTACCTAGGGGCGGATTTGGGTTCGATACCGCACTAGGCTTCATTCGATTTGCTGCCCTTATTACTCCGTAACAAAATGATTGTCCAGATAAAACATCTAATGTTCATGTTCATTTATCATTTATCATTTGTCTATTTATATTAACTTTTATTTAACTTTATACAATGAATGCATAATATACATACACTTTTTGAAAGTTTATAAGTTTAACCTATTCACACTAGTAGGGTTCCACTAAGGAGCTTTAAATGTTTTGACAAAAATGAATCGAATTTAGCAAGATATTCTACGGTTCCTAATAATCTCATTTAAGTATCTAAGTAAGTATCTCCAACTTGTTCTGAATGTCCCCAAAATGGCAATCCTCTTGTGGCCAGAGATTAAATAATTGATAATTGGGATGTGGTAAGTAGAAAAGTTAATTTAATATACTTTATTCTTTTCACTTTAAAAACTTTGAGATTCCCAAAATTTTGCCGCCCCTAAAATGGTGCCGGCTTAAGCGTCCATAAAATCCATCACTATGTACCACATACAATTTACTGTGTATTAATTGCTGTTTTCCCTGATGTGGCCAATTTCAGGGTCATTCATCGTTAATTTTTAGATGAATTATGTGGAATGGAATGACAGTGTATAAAGACTATTTAATATTTTTACCAAAATAAAAAGTTAAGTTTATTTCGTTACTTTTCTTTTGAGATTTGGTAGTTACTAAACATTATAATCATTTGAACATTCAATTTTAACGTGGATGCAAAAACAAACATTTCAGACATATTTTATTTTTATTTTTATACAGGGAAAAAATATCTAACAATGGGACTTAGAGCTATTATTTACGTACATGAATGGTGAAATTTATCTTCCAGATAAAATTTTATCCAGAGAATAGAGAAAAGAAGCATATTTTCACCTGTAAGAATAGTCATTTGTGGAGGATAATTATGTAGAATTTATATAACCGATACATTTTTATCTATTAAATAGCTATCTTAAGGATATGGTCTGTTACGTCTCTTAAACAGATTCATCTAAGGGTAAGTATTAAATTTTTTTAACATTTTTATGAAATTCAATTGAATATGACATATGAAGTTGATACTGATGTTAATACTGAAGTTATACTGATGTATATATGAAGTTGATACTGATAAAATCAAAAAACCAAAGGACATTAAATAAGGACCCATAAAAACATCAAATCATTAAATAACTGTACGAGTAACAAACTTAACACCTAAAAATGACATAATACGATAGTCTTGGACTATTAAAAAGCTCAATATTTGAACTCAACAATAGTTGTGTTATAAAAAACCTAAATTGATTTCTTGCCAATCTAATATTAACTTTATAGTGAATGTATGCATTTAATTATTGAATGATTATTTTTTAATTTCATAGTAACTTCGAGTGAAATAATAAAAAATAACATAGTTTTTCCGTCCTTACCATTAATTTATTATGTTAGAATACTTATGTAATTAATTTATTTAGTTATCTTTAAGTTTATATTTTTTTCATTTTAATAATTTTTTTCTTTGGTAAATAATGTGTATATGAATAATTAATTAAATTTTAAAAAAAATACTTGTTAAACGAAAATTCTGCTTTTTACAAAATGAAGACATTTTTAACTTAATTATAATTCATAAAATAGGAAGTTGATTTACTTAATGTGATTGTGATAGATAAACGAATAGTTACATGCACTTGGAAAATAAATTAATTTATTTTATGGTGGATAAAAGTTAAAATTTATTTATTATAAGCATATAATTTATTTTAAAAACTATTTTTTTCATTTACGGTGGTCACAAATTTCTGAAAATAAAATGCTCTGACTTTTTCAAGTTTTTCAGACTTATGATTTTAAAACTCTCTGGTCAAATTCAGAAATATTTAAATATATTTACCCCTAAAACCGGGTATTGTCACTCATAAACAGATAAACCATACCCTTAACATAGCTATTTAATAGATAAAATGTATTTGTTTGATAAATCCTACTCATTTAGCGTACAATCCTATACATATCATTATTATAGGTGAATTCTTCGAACAAAATTTTATCTGGAAGACAAATGTCACTTTCTTGGTGTGAAATATTAGCTCTAAGAGTCAGTATTTTTACTGATGAATAGATAGACTATACCTTTTTAATAACTATTTAATATGTAAGAATGTACCGGTTTGATAAATCTAACATATTTATTCTACACTCCTACATATATCATTATTCTTAGGTGAAAATACTTATGTTTTCTCTATTCTCCGGATAAAATTTTATCTGGACGATAAATGCCACTATATAGATGTGAAATACTCTAAAAAACCTAAAGGACGAAAGCTTTGAAAAAATAAATTTCAATTCCACGAGCCAATACGTTGTTCTAGTATAAAGAAATTACCTAAAATGGTATGTTTTTTAACAAAAAACAACAAAAGTCTATATGTAATACTTTAGACTAGTATTATAACTATTTTTACATAATTAAGTATCTAAGTTGTAATTTCAATTCAAATTTTTGCTTTAATCCTTTATTACTGTAGAATAGATTTTTATTAAACTTATTTAATATTTTATATTTTACGTCAAATTTTGTTTTTATTTTTAGAATATTCTAAATTAAAACAGTAAGTATACCTAAATAAACCAAATTGGAATTTTTAAATAGTTAAATTCAACAATTGGAATTTTTGTTGGTTTTTATCATTGAAAGAAAGAATAAAGTCTCTATATTTTTTACAATAATTTCTAAACCAAAAATGATAATTACTTACACTTTTCAATTATATAATATTTAATAACTTATTGTATGTATTTTAATTGTTAATTTGTCTTATGATTTATGTGTATATTAGGTAAACTATGTTAACTTTATTGCAATACTAAAATTTTGTTTTTCGTGTAGTTAAAGTTTGTTTGATTCGTTGAGTGGTAAAAAGTTTAAAACCTACATTTTTAACAATATTAAGTTTTGGCTTAACATTAGTAATAAATGATATTCTGTTGCCAGTTTTATTAAATTTCAAATTCCTACTTTAAAATAATCGAAAAATGAAATAATTAAACGAAAAAAGATACATAAAATAAACATAAAAGATGTAAGTAACGTTTTTATAGCTTAAAGTGTTATTATCAATTATCTAGGGTATCATAAATATTACAATTGCGGAGAAAAAAAAATGAAAAAGTTTTCTTCCGTGAAATTAAATCCATAAAAGTAGCATAAAAAATTTATGGTTGTTAAATTTAATGAAAATATAATAATCTTTAACTCACCCTCAGATGTGTCAGGTGCAAAAAAGTTCACCTTGACCGAATTATCACTGCACATTGAACGCTCTTCCGGAGCAAAAGTCACTGATAAATGATCAATTGATGGCTGCGGTGACGGTGACTCCAACTGAATGCAAATTGAATTTTGTCAATTTCAATAATTTAAAATAATCAGTAATCGGCTTTTTAAACGAAACAATATGACTGGCACCAACTGTTAATTTTTAGGAATATTAGAGTTGAAAGAAATCAAAAGTTTTGGAACAGCAACGTTCAGAAGAAATTTGATCTGGCAGATACTTTGTTGCGAAATACATAGCGACTTACGCACTGATAGACAAAAATTTCGATACGTGAAAAATGTAGACAAATTGATGATAGTTTATCGTTGTTAACAAAAGAAAGCAAATAACATTCTCGTGCAAAGATAGAAACTGGAATAGGGGTGGTTTGATCCAATGTGTGAGACTAACATCGATTGAAGTTGAAATAGAAGTGTGATCCATTTCCAGGTGTGGGGCCACACCCCCAACAATATCCTTAAGTTAATTTATGCTTAATAAGAAACAATAATTTGCTTTCGAGAGCATCCATTATTTGATAAGAAAAACGTTTGCCAAATTAATTCTACAAGTGGTTATAATGATATATTACACTTTTGAATAGATATATCAAACTATACTAAACACTAAAATAAAAACCTAATCAAATTTTAGTGATAAGATTTCTTTTTGTGACCCAAAAAATTTTAATATTTACGTATAATAATTTTGGAAAAAAAATCCTTAGAGTTGTACCTTTTAATTTTTATAGTGCGTATAATAAATCAAGAAAAAAATTCTCTGGAACAATAAAATTTATATTAACTTTTATGGTGTATAAATATTAACAAAATGAAAACAATAAAGGCAACAGTTACAATTATGTATTCCCAAAGCAGTCAAATAGTGTCATCACCACTTTAGCACTCTTAATTTATTTGCCAACGAATATGAGGTCAAACATTGTAAATTTATTTGGATACCCGTATGTTTAAACCGTACAAACATTTTCATACCCTTTCAGAAAAATCAATGTTTACCTCAGAATTCTATTTGATAGAATTTCATTTTGGAAATGAAACTTATTTAGTTCATTTTTACCATAAAATCAAATGGTAATAGAGGTGTGTCGGATAAATAGAAAATCAAATTAGGGGAAAAGGTGAACATGTTAGAAGGAAAGAAAATTTAAATGTAAATTTAAAGTTATTTAACTAACAAATAATTCAATTTAGATAGAATTTAAAAAAATATTGTATTCTTTCTTGTTAAATTGTTTTATAGAAATGGGTGTGCTTAAGTTATTCTAATTTAATTACAATATTAGTCAAATATTAGTAAATCTGATAAGCATAAGAATTATTTAAAATTAAAAAAAAATAGTTCTGTAGTTCATCTCCCTTTGTTGTAAAAAATTCGGATATCATATCAACCTGAATATAAGTTGGGACCTATAGAAACGTATCTAACTGTTAAAAATGATGTTTAAATAACTTGAAAAATTAAAACTTTCTTGAAAAAAATCAAATATATATATCTTTATATATATATATATATATACAAAAAGCTAAGTCGTGTCAGTCAGACTATTTATAACACAAGAAAGGCTGAACCGATTTTCATAATCTATGATCTGTTGGATTCGTTTTTGCTTAAAATAGCAAAGTAACTATTAAAATATCGGAACAATTATAAATAAAATGAGTTTTTAAATAAACTAAGTTTGATATTCTCCGCCATTGTTTCCTCACATCACGCATACTTAAGCATTATTTGTAATCATTGAATTGAATAGAAATTGTATAGAATTGTATCTAATTGTATAGAAAGTATTTAAATTTGACTTTTTTATTTATTGAATTAATTTGTTAAAATAATTTAATTCATACTTTGTGTGAATGTTACTTATCAATGAAATACCACCGCATGCATTCAATAACGTTTTTGAAAATTTCGTCAAAAGCGTACGCAAAACCCGTGGCGGCCATTTAAAATAAATTGTTTCATACATGATCCCCAAATGTGTATTTTCAAAATCAATAAATATTTGAATACATTACTACAGAAAACCTTGATTTATTGAACACTGAAATCTTGCGTTCTTATTGAAACACACTTTAAAATCAGAAACAGTATTAAACAGCTACAAGAAAATCAAAACCACCCAAACTATTATGGGCACCACGTAACAATGTGGTTAATGGGAATAGTCTAATATGTTTGTAAACTTAAAAGAAATCAATTGACAGTTGGTGATGTTTTTACTACGACGAGGATGCGTGGGTATCTTTTTCTTTTCTTTTTGATAAAGAACTGTGTGCATCACAGATGTAGCCTAATAAAATGCATGATACAGTTCATTTACCATGGTTACAAATAAGCGATATCAGAAGTAACATTTATTATGGCAATGCTTGAGAAGAAAGGCAAAGGAGGTGATTTTTGAATAAAACTTTGTATATTCCTTACAAAACCATGTTATATCATGGTTTTAAGGTTTCTTCGATTTGAAAACATTCGTAAATTTTTGGCTGATTCAGATAAGGGATGGAGAAAATAAAGTTTACAAGGTTTACAATCAGCTGTATAAATCATTACTAAAAGTTCAATTATTGTGAAAAAGAGTCGTTAAGATCGATATTACAGTTACAAAATTATAAATCTATTTTTTTTCCAAGAGAAATAAGAAATACAACTATCGAAAGGATTTCTTTTTATTTTTTATTATTTACCATAACTTCAATTGCAACTATTAATTTCGTTTTGATTTTTCATTGTTTTGAAATTTTCATTTCAATCATATAGACTCGTTTCACTTCTTTAATAAAAACGTTATATCAAGTTATATGCAATAGTTTTATAAAACAACCAAGCCTTGAATTCTTTGAACCAAGATATAAGCTTTGTAGAGCTTAGGAGCTGACTTCTTATGTTTTTAGGAGATTTGGTAACTTTTTGAGATTGAAAGCAAAATGAGATTGATAGTGTTTGCAACTTTTTTGACAAGAAATGTAAAGGGGGCGAGGAAAATTTAGGTTTCCAATTTTTATGATTCTAACTAAAATAATTTATTATATATACCAATTTAAAAAAAACAGTATATATACAGTATAACAGTATATAAAAACTAGTGCAGAGAGAAATATTATTGAAAAAATATTATTGTATAGTAACTCGCCGGTATTCATCACTCAGATACGGTTCATTTCTAAGCGAAATTCTTCAACTAAAAACTGTATCATAGTTCTTTTTAATGTATCCTTTATGTGTCTGTATAACCACTGTTCTACAAAGTACAAAGTTTTAGCGTCCACTGAGGGATGATACCGTCCATATTAGAAAAATATTGTATATACCATACCCACTTGATTAACTTAAATTATTTATTTTTTTCATTTTAATTTCAAATGAGATATAAGTCATTTTTGTTACTTTTAATTTATATAATATCTACAATCAGCTGCGCCAAAAGAGTCGACTATTTTTTTAAAAAGAAATATCAAAAATTTTATTTAGAATGATAAAAAATATCTATAATATGTCTGTGATCGTACTTTTTGAATTTTGAATCCGAAACGCATTTTTTCTTAAAATTTTTGCACTAAAAGGATTAAACAACATTAGTTTTAAAGATAATTGAATGCTCTACAAAAATGTCACAATGTAAATTTTGTCAGACCAATTGTTTCCTGATAATTGAGCTTTGAGCATTGATCTGTTTTTACGATTTGATTATTCAACTTTGGAATTTTGTAGCTAATGAGGGAGTTAATATTCAGAGCAAAATTTTTATATATTCTTGAAAAAAATTAAAGGCTCTATAAAAAGAGTTCTTATCATTTTTTAATAAATTTACTTTTCTCAAAATTATGTAAGGTCAAAGTTGAAGATATGATAAAAGTAAATTTTGTTTGCTAAATCTTGTTATTTTTTATTTGATTGATAAAATCGCAAAAAATATTTAAAATGCATGATATATTTTAATTCAATCTCACTTAGTAGTTATTTCTTTTACATAAACGTTTTCTATAGTCTTCTGAGCTTAGCTATAATAAATCAATAAGTACGTTAATAACAATAATAATAATAATGTACTGTCTACAATAAGAAAATGTCATTGATATAGACCATTGAATCATTTAATCAACTAAGAACATCTTATGACAAAAAAGTTTATTTTATTTTAACTTTAAATTTAACCTTGAACTTTGAAAAAAGTAAATTTATCCAAAAATGTTAAGTGATTTTTTTTGTAGAGTATTCAACTTTTTTCAAGAATCATATTGTTTAATTCTTTTAGTTTGGTGGTTTAAATGTTATGAGAATAAAATGCGCTTTGGATTGAAAAATCAAAAATTGCGATGATAGACCTCTAAATATCAATATTAAGGGCTCATTTTTTGCCATCCTGAATAATAATTTTGATATACCTACTTTAAAAAAAATAGTAGACTTTTTTGACCCCATCTAATCTACAATCTACGTACTATATAGGTTTTTATAATTATAAACCGTCGGCTTAGAGTATTAACCATTTAACAAGTCCATTTTAACAGTTTTTACAGGGGAAATAAAAAAGCGAATATAAGCTATATAAGCTAGTACAGATATCAGGTTTTCGATTTATATTATATTTGGAAATTTCTATATTTAAAGTAATTTATTAGTTTGTCACTCGAGAGAATTTTGTATTCGCTTCCTAATGGAACAAAAAAAAATCATTAAGAATGGACTTAGCAGATTAAGACTTTAGGCCGATGAATTATAATGTATGTAAATTTTATTTTCATTCTATATTAGTAATTTAATTTAAAACTTTTATGTTGTTGTTAATCGTGTAAATAAGTTTAACTCGAATAGAAATTTAGAATTTTTCTAAACTGAGATTAGAAGAGATTTGATTTAATTAAAATTTATAAATTTAGCACCAAAGAATCAAGAGGAAAAACTGTAATTCTCTTGAAATTAAACTTTCAGAAAGGCAGTTTATAATGAATAAGTTTGATGCGTATAACTAGACAAGCTATACCTATATATACCTACATAAATGACTTGTCTGAGAAAACTTAATAAAAGATTATCTACATTAAGTCTGTTTATTATTGATTCCGTGATAATGATGCAATTGCTTATCTAAAACTGAACAACCACTAACAACAATGACGCTATGTCCTTATTTACACCACATTCAATTTATATGATTAGTTAAGTTCGTAGAACAGCGTTCGTAGCACTAAAACAGAGATAATGAAAATGAAAAACAATTTCATCATCATCATCCTCCTTTGTGTTAGTATCGGCACTGCCCCATATTAAGATAGCAGTTAGCACGCCATGTGCCCCAACATTAATCTCCTCCCCAGTTTTTCACGTTTATTTGAAAACTCTTTTCCACAGAAAGTTCTTTATGTATGTTCTACTCGACACCCAAATAACCTACCTCTTTTACTTCTCTGCAATACACTTTCTATACAACCTCCCAATGTTTATTTTATAGCATGTGAAAATTTATTGAGAATTTGAAATATACTTACACAAATTAAAATATGTGCTACCATTGTTTTTTAGTACTTTATCATTTTCAATTGCTTTATTTGCATAGCCAGACTTAATTTTCTTTATTAATAAGCAAAAATAAAAATAGAAAATAAAAGTTATAGTCTTATTGATATTTTTTTAAAATATTTTTTTTCTGATATTATATTAACTAACTAATAACATACATAATATCAGTAAAAAATAGTAGTACCTGTATAAACAATGTAATGGTAATGTAAAAAAAAAAGAAAATACCAATTAACTTTATGTGGCTTTCAGAAATTTTGTTCCTAATGAGTATTATAGATTTTCTAGGTAGAATTAATCATTAGAAGTAAAAAGGTGTTATGTCATTAAATTTTTAAACTAAAAATTTACAGCCAATAAGTTAGGAAATAATGGATTTAAAAAAATAAACCCATCGCCCCCCTTTTGCATTAGGACTTTGCATTGTGACCGCGTGAAATAATTAAAAAATATATTTTTTGCAGTTTCTGAAAAAAAATTCTGTCAATTATTTTCAATTTTAGAAATTATTTCATTTCTTAATAGAATTAATTATTTTTTTGAATTCTTATAGTAAAACGCTTAAAGAATGTATTTTTATTTCCAAAACCTGTATTGAAATTGTTTCAACTCTAATAAGTTAATTATTTTGGAGTTGTACAGATACTGTTACGTTTTTCACTATTTATATTGACGGATTCTTTGGATTTGTATTTTTAGACAACAATTTACTTCATAGAACTGTTTATTTATTTATGTAACACTTTTGAACTTATGTACTTACAATTCAACAATCGTTTATCTCACTGTTTAAATTGAAAATTGTAACTATTCGCCGCTAACTATTTAACTAACTAACTGACTAACTGTTTGTCAATCTCTTACATATGGGCTTAGACCTTCTGGAATTTTCTTTTAAGTTAAAAGAGTAGAAAATTAAAACAGTAATAATCGAAGGTGTTATGGATTTGTTTATTAGAAAATAGAAAAATCCAGATTTCTAGTATGTCTCATTCTGTTTCATTGTTCGACTTATTATCCTTTTGTTTACTTTTGTATGTTTGGCTGAGCATGTTCGCAAAGCATCAGTGTTACCAAACACTTGGCGCTCAGCGGAGCTCAGACGTCAAATCGCCCACATATAAACATTCTCATCTCTTCAAATCAAATCTTGAGCCCACAGCAATACTTTATAAATATTTCTCTAAAAAAAATCAATAACCTAAATTTCTTTTCGTTGTCGTTATTTATCGTTGCTATATAATTGCCAAGGTTTTTAGCGACTCAAGGGTTAATAAAAACCAAAATTTGAGAAGTATTGAAAATTTACTCGATTTAAGAATCGAACCTAATACCCAAGGTTTATAAAATACACAGGTGGCCTCATGCGCCACGTGACGTATCCAGAAGAAATTTGTACATATCTTCAGACTGATTCAAATTTCAAAATTCTTCGTATGACGTCATTTTTTTTTTTCTAATGGGGCAACCTGAGTAATTTATAAACCTTGCCTAACACCTATTAGTTTTGGAGCGGTGACCTTGACCATTCTGCCACCAGGAGGGTTCTAAATTGTAAAATTATTACTTTTATAAATGGACTAATTTTTTTCTAATTTTAAAAATTATGGTAAATAAATAAATAATATTAATCGATATTTAGAATCATAGATTATTATAAGTAAATATAAATTAGGTATAGCTCATTTCGTATGTATAAGCTGGTGGGTAAGTTGTATTAATAGTAAGATGAATGAATTCTTGATTGCTTAGTAATTTTTGAAATCGATTTTCACACCAAATCCTATCACTAGCGTAGCCTACAGATTCCAACAGTTGGAAGAGGGGGGAGGGTAAAAATGGAGTGATTATTCACAAAAAAAAATAAGTTTTTTGCATCTGTTCATGTTTAAAATATCAAGGTGGAATTTGGGGCAATTGTAAGTACCTTTTTGAAAATTCATTCTAAACAAAAATTATTTGGCTCATAGAGTTAAAAAATAATTAAATAAACCGCTCAAATTGAGTGGTAATAGGTGCAACTGTTGAGCGGCTCAATATATCCGTAATTGATTCCATTTTAAAAACAGAATCCTTATGCGTTATTTTGTTATGTCCATTTATACGTATATCAAAGATATTTTACTCAAAACCTATTAACATCTACCTATTATAGAAATTAAATTTGGATGGAAGATGAATTCTAAAAACGGCTATATAGTAGTGTAGCGAAAATGTAAAAAAAGTAAGGGGGAACACATCACTTCTATGATTAGGATTTGAAAAACAAAATCTGTGCCCTCAAGCACGCGACATTAGGTAGATCTTATTTTTTTATTTAAACTAATGATTTATGATATATGAGAAAATTGAAAATGAAAAATAAAATTTTACAACTCTTTCTTATATACTAATAGTAGTTGTAAAAAATATATCCCCGTCTCATCTAAATTTTTCATTGCACTGTTATAAAACTGTAAAATTATTAGTGTCGTAGGGTCTAAAAATACTTTCAAAGATTTTTGATTTGAATTAAATGTTATTCGATTTTGAGTAATAAAGTATTTCACGATATTTGCTACTTTCAGTTCTTTGAAACACGTCCATATGAATTTTAAGTTTTTAATTGATCTATAAACTCCTTTCTATTTAACACTATTCCATGATGACATCATGATGATTTCAATTATGATAAATGGTACTCATTGGTTTCAAGTTACAGCCTAATAAAACTGCAACTAATTGAATACACATGACAATAAAATTTGCATACTATATTGACTCAATTGTGACAGAAAGAGGGAATGTAAGTACTTGCTGAAAGGATTCTGCTTCTAACTCTTTAAGATATGAATTTTAATACAGGTTTGCAAAATTCCAAACAGCAACAGTAAAAAAAGTACGACTTTATCATAGTCACTAACATTTTTGCGGGTGTGAAAAACAGAAAAAAATATTTTAAAAAAATATAACGGTGTATTATATGGAAAGTCTTTACAGATTGTGAATTTCATGTTTGAGATACTATGTTGCAATAATCTACTGGAAATTATAACAAATACTTAAATCTATTTTTAACTTAGCATTTAACGGGGAACATTATTCCACATTACAGGATCTTTTTTGTGCGTAGTCCGGCACATACATTGTCAATTTTTTTATTCGTAAGGGTAGCGGCTTAGCCAAATAACTCCAAGGATCCTAAAATCAGATTTCATTCTTGCACAAGAAATAAATTAAGAATGAGAAAAATGAATAATTAAGAACAATTATTTTGTTTTATTTATTTATTTACAGTATTTTGTATCAATAAAATACGTATCAGTAAAAATGAATAAAAAAAGAAATAAACAACTTCTAAATTTTCTAAACTATCGATGATTAATTATTAGGTGATAAATGATATATGATTTATTATTCGGGTGTTTGTCTGAACAAGTATAGTGATAGCGATCATTAAAAAGTTCAAAATATATACGTTTATAAGTATGTAAAATCTGACCTAACGATTTTAGTAAATAGATTTAAAAAACAAAATAATTTTTACCCTATACTCTATAACTTTCAAAAAAAAATGTTGAAAAAAGAATCTGCTGATTAAGTATAATTTATTTACTTATATGGAAGACAAATTTCTAATGAAAACTACCAAATTTTAAAAATTTAATGGTTTTTTTAAGTAAAGTTCTGAATTGATTTGTTTTGTTTAAAAAAAACTATCATCTTAAAAATATATAAAATATGGTAGGTATATCCACTTTGTAAAGTAGGTATAACATTAACATATTAAAAATTTAATATTAGTAAAAATTTCAAGAAAATTAAAAAGTCAAATTCCAAAGTGGTCGACTTAATTTTATAATTGAAAAACAACCAGTTTATATAATAATAAACTTTATTTTACCATAGGGATTGATGAAGTATATAAAAGTTCATTTAACAGATTTAGAAGTGACTATGCATGTTTATGACTAATTTGATTACGAAGTAAATTTATTTTTCATTTATGTTAATATACCCATAATAATAATTAATGTTGAATATGGAATGTAGATACATATGAAGATTAGAAAGCAAAATAAACATCATACCCTTTCATATAAGTATTTTCTTTTCAACAAAAAAATATAACAAATTAGTACTATTTATTCATTTTGTGATAGGAAAGTGAAAGTTATATTTTACTTTGCTGTTAACAGTAATAAACTTTACGGATTTTTTTTTCGGGGATATAATTGTTGTTTTAAAAAAGTGCCGAGCTTGAAGGTAATCTATACCCAAATCTAGCTTAGGTATCAGTAATTAGATTAAGGGTATAGTCCTAATTACATGAAAAATCTAACTGCGAATGTTTTTTCAAAATATTTTTAAGGTGTCGATTTTTAAATTGGCTAAAAATCCAAATTTAAAAATTGGCTTTTCCGTTTCAAATTTGTATTTTTTATGTATACCAATAATATTCGAAAAATGTATTTATTTTACATAGGTATCTTTACATTTATGTGTATAACTATATTCAACTATATTATTCTCAATGACAGAAGAAATTTATTAGATCTCATAGTTTATTCTTCGTCTAGATTTTTTAATTCTTTTACTGGTTATATTTTCCTAAACAACTTTCGTTAGTCATTATATGGGTTGATTTTACATTTATAAGGATTGTTAATATATTTTTATACCTGAAAAAGTCCACACACTTTCTATACCTCGCTGAGTGTTAAATAATCTTTTTCAGTAGAGTTTTATAAATATAAATTTTAAACTATTATTACATATGATAAGAAAACAAGGAAATTGTTTCCGGTGAAAATAGTTGTTATTCATAAATTCAATCTCAACGTGTATGTACTCAATACTAGTGAGTATGTTTTTTTTTTTTGCTTTACTTTAAAGTTCCAAGTCCTTAGTTAAATATTCCAAATATCGCAAATTCTAGCTCTCCAATGGAACCAATTGCTTGATTACATGAAAATACTTATGAACTGATTATTCCATAACTAATGATTGATTTTTACATGCAATTGAACATTAAATAAGTTCTAAATTTAAGATTAAAATCAATCACCCAAAAAATTTATTTTGTCGAAAAAATATTAAGAATTTGAGTATTTAAATTTTTTCCTTGCGTAGACTTACTAATCTTTTTCGATACCAAAGTTCAAATTTCTAAGTCCTCTAAAACGCTACTTCTCAGACTGGGGAGCGCGATCCTCAAGGGGGTTTGGGGCTTAGAGTTCTTGCCAAGGGCCGCTAAATACTTCAGTATTATAAAGAAAATCATAAAAACATGATCATAAGGAACATGATCATAGGGACGATAGCTGATACAAATTGATCAAATTTTTACACGACCGCAATATTTTATCCGATATGAATAAAAATCATACTAATATTTATAAATTATTTAACCATCCTTATTAAATTGTTTTTGTAGGCTGTAACTTAAAATGAGTGTAAAATTATTTTTTAAATTTATACTTTACAAGCAATTAAATGCACTATTCGATTATTTTTAGTAAAAATGTACCAATAATAATAATTAATGGCACATAAATAAGGCTTATGCCCCATTCAGAAATGTTGAATCTGGCAACGTTGCATTTTCTACTTAGTTTTTAATTTAATTCGCAAAAAAATCGGCCCATAATGAAAATTTAGCCACAAGAGAGAAAAGTATACCATACTAGAATTGAATTAACAAAAAATCGCGAAAAGTATAAAAAAACAAAGCAGAAAATGCAACGTTACTAGATTTGAGGGTTCTAAAAAGTACATGAACCATAAAGTACTGTTGGTCTCTAAAGTTTAAAATTTTTGAAGATTTTTTCTGATTTAAGGATCCGTGGTATGACTTTATTAATACCTATTATAATTAATTTTTGTGTTAAAAACTAATTATATTTTTACGTGCCATTCTCAAGTCAGTGTTCCATAACTATAAATCTTTTTTATCAAAATCTAAGCGATTCTTAACTTTTGAAAATTTCAGATGAATAACAAGAAATTTCAAAGTAGGAGGAAGTTTCGGGTATTGAAGTCTTTTCCCAATTTTTCAATAAACTTCCAATAGATCTATTGTGCGATAAACGGCAATTGTTTTTGTTAAAAGAATATTTTATGAACTAGTCCGTTCATTGCGGTATATTGTTCAATAATTGTTATAAAACATATAATAATTGCAGTTACCTGAAAACTAGGTGATCGAATTCCCATTGAACTGCGACGTGGATTTGTTGAATTTATATCAAGTCGAAGAATACCTTGTGGTTTTTCTTTAGGAGAACCTCGCCCACGTGCCGATCGTTGTTTCGGCCAATCGGACTCCGATTGATTTTCCGATGGTGAAGACATTTGGAAATATTCTATAAAAATATAATAATTAATCAATTAATTATAACATTTAACTTTAGAAAACTACTATACCTAAAAAAGTTATTTACCGTGTAAATAACGTATAATAACGCTTATTTGTAACACCGTTTCCTTGATAGCTCTACACAACAATATAGTCCGTTATAATGTGTTCAAAAAACTTACCGGTATTTCGTGTGAAGGTAGTGTTTTAGAATTAGTATAAAAACTTTTTATTAGGTTTCTGCATAAAAGAAAAAAATAACTTAATTGTGTTTTAATTCAATACGACATTTATGTTCAATAAAAAAGAATTATACACTCCAATAAAAAAGAAAACAATAAACAATTTTATTGCTGCTACAAAATAGTAAAATTATTGTACATTTATTTTATTAAAAATTTTGGACTTACTTTTGAAAAAATTGAATGGAATCCTGTTTATGTTTATTAAATTAATTAATTTTATTTTAGTAGATTTGCTTAAAAATATTCACTTCCACTTTTCCACAAATTCTTTTTTTGTATTTTCTTTATTAAAAATGGTTCATATTTCCCAAATTTATTGAGTAAATAAAATTAAGGGTGTAATTTATTTGCCATTCAATAAAAATACATTTACTGGCTCCTTAAATAAGTTATAATTACAGTGGAAAGTAATTGAGGATGGTTTAAAATAAACTTCTTGTGTAAATAATTTTTGGGCTAAATTATGAAAGACTATACAAAAATACCCTAAAGTGTAAAAAAATATTTTGATAAATTCGCACGCAAAGACGGTAAAAGTATTTGAAAGAATAAAGCACGGACGACAACGGGCTATAGGTACTACGGTTTTATCTTTGCAATATTGTTGTGTATTATTGGATAGATGATGTATTCAACCACACCTGTGTGTACTTCGTAAGGGTTGGTTTACTTTGCTTAATTTGCTCATCGTAAGCTGTCACCGCGACGTTTATTAAATTAAAATTCTCACCGACAAAAGAGGGTGTTCCTTCATTAAAAATGTGTAATATTTGCGTCTTTCTAAAGGAACGTTGCACGTGGATAAAGTCACACTTAGGGGTGAATTTGTGCCATTAAATCGAAACCATTAACGTTGTTAACAATTACTAACAAGTAATAATTAATAATCAACGTCATTTAGGTCATCTATTTAAATGCCACCTCTAATTACTTCTCAGTTATTTTAATTATTTATGAAATTCCTAGTACCTTTTAGTGTTTCAATTCAAATAAATTTTCCTGGAACTCAAAGGACATTAGTTAACAAATTTCAGCTTCCATAAAATAAGTAAAAAAATAACGTAATAATTAACAGCTCAAAATTAATTATAGAGTTTCTCTATTAAGAAGAAATTATTACTAATTCTATTGAAACCCAATTTTCATAAAACAAATAAAGGCAAAAATCGTATTAAAATATAATTAAATTTTTATTTGTACTAATGTGAAGTAATGACTTATAATTTTTATGTTGAGCTGTATTTTACGAGTTGTTCTTAAATATTTTTAGGAAATTAAAGCAATAAGAAATTTTATATACTCATGTATGTTTATATTCCGCGCTACAAGAGTTTTCACTGTTATCTTATCTCTGATTGGTCGAAATAATTTCGCTTCATTTCTGTCATTCGCAGGGCTAACAACTGACAGAAAAGAAATTGTAATGTCAACCTGATTTGTTTTGACCAGTTTTGACAGAAAACTCATGTTTTGTGTAATAAATACAAAAAAATCGCTTGAATCAAATATTTAGTGATACAATTTTGATAATTACCGCCTAACGAACTATGTTTGTAATGTAACATATTTTCAATGCGTCAATGGGAGTGCCGAGCTTAAAAATAAATATTATCTAAACATCGCCTAACTAAATGCAAATTTTATTAAATTAGTAAAAATGGAAGCAGATCAACAACCAAAATTAAGTCCCATACGGGCTTTTCAAGGTATGTTACAATTATTTTACTTTGTTTCCTCATCTAGTTTTCTATTTAATTGTTTTTGAGTACGTATGCGAAATAATACTTTCACAATTTCTATAATTGTCCCAGCCATAAAAGGAAAATTTATTTTATTTCTAAAAGATACTTTTGCTTTATCAGTTCGAATGACTATCAAAAAGATTATTTGTTAACGCTTAAGTTTGTTCAAATAGAAAATGATTTTTGTCAATACAAAATATTCCAGTTATAAACTTATAAAAAGCAGACAAATTTATCAAAATGCAGAAGTATGATAAATATTTTTCTTTTACAGTCGCACATGGATTAAACGATAACGATGAACCATATCCTAGCTTATCTGACGTTCATGATTATGAACCCAATCTGGAATTTGATGATACCGAACTTCATCAGCCACCGGATGCAAATACGGGTATCTTATCTTATTTTTAAACATAATGCATATATCATGTAATAAGTATGTCTAAACATAAATTTAGTTTTTATCTCCGTTTTATTTTTTATGGCCAATTATTCACAAATAAAAATATTATAACATTGAAATATCGTAAAATAATGTTTTTATTTACAGTTGATTTAATACATGAAATCGAGTCCAGCGGAATGGATTCACCCTTATCAGATTTCACAGATGAAAACTTTGAAGAACAATTAGGAGATGGGGCAATGTTAGGAAGTGGACCTGACAGTATAATCGGTGTCTCATATCCAGGAATTGAAGCTGGTGTGTGTATAACACCTAACTACTTACTAGACATTCATCGTCATGCGATTGTGGATGTCATTGGAGATGATAAATTAGGACGAAAAATTATCACAGTTTACGCATGTAGGTTACCAAATAGTTCTGAAATTGATCATGGCAGACTCCTACAGTAAGTCAAGCGCTATTTATAAATCACACAAATATTACTGAAACTATTTATTGTAGATATTTAAAATTTACTTTGGACCAATATGTGGAGCAAGATTACAGTCTTGTCTATTTTCACCATGGATTGACATCGAAAAATAAACCAGCTGTATCGTGGTTATGGCAAGCATATCGAGCATTCGATCGAAAATATAAAAAGAATTTAAAAGCATTGTATCTAGTTCATCCTACTTCTTTTATACGAATAATATCACAAATATTTAGACCAGTTATTAGCGTTAAGTTTGGGCGAAAAATTGTTTATATCAACTATCTTCACGAATTGCAAGAGCATATGCCTTTAGATAAAAGATGTATACCTCAAGCGATTTTAAAGTAAGTGTTTTTTAAACGTATAGTTCTAAAATGACTCAAAGTTGGTCGTATTCAAAACCAAATTCTTAAATTGAATGCTTATCATTAAGAAAGCGAATATGAGTAAATGCATATGAAGAATGGTCGCTAGCAAATTTATAATTTATAATAGTAATTTTTGAACCACAATTACAATCGAATTTAATTCCGTTGACAATGTACGCTTGAACTGAAAATCCATGCATGCATTTCTGAAAGTAAAAAACTTATAAACTTAGTTAAACTTTTGAAGCGGGGTTGTTAATTGTTATGCTTTTTGATATAGCGACGGTATTTTCGCCCTTGGTGTTAATGTTGACTGAACAGAGATTTTGGTTTGATTTATTATTGATTTGGTACGGTATTGATTTATTATTTAAGCTATTCGTTCTCAATCTACTACGAATCATCACCCATTTTACGAGAAAAAAATGAACACCTTCGTTTCTCACAAATCTTAAAATTTCGCTTTCTTTAAAATAAAAACAACCAACCCCTCTTAGCACCTTTTCTTATTTGTCTATGAATTCCGTCCTTCCCAACGTCCTTTTAAAATCTCAGTAGCAGTTGAAAAGGGGCGATACCGTTCTTAATGAGAACCACAAATATAATCCAATTATATTTTTCTAATAATAGTTACTCCCTGCAAAGTAAAAGTGATACAATAATTTTCATAAAAAAATTTAATTGTGATTAAATGTTATTGGTTAATAAACCGATAACTCGCTTTTTTTCACGATTGACTAGCCTTATTATTATTATTTTCCTTATTTTGTGTTGATTTAAGAATCATATCTTTTCTTTGTCCTTATACTGGTGAAATCTAAATAATTTTTCTAAATATTGAATTTAGAAAAGCGTCGATCAAAATACGAGTCATATAATAAAAATGTCCGTCTTTACCTATACTCTATAACAGCCATCGCCAAACTTTTTGACCTTACAGATAATCACTAATTCCATAATTTAATTCCCACAGATCACTAATAGGGTTTTTGAAGTGTTTTATAAATTATAATAAATATATTCCACAATTCTCTGAGGACCAAAGAAATTTTCTTACGGATCACCACTTTGGCGACCGTTATTATATAGCAGCGGTTCTCAAACTGTGGTGCGCGGAAAAATAGTTAATTATAATTATCTGCATAGGGGACTAAAGTATACGCTAAAAGCGGAACATTAAGATGTGTAAGTGAAAACTATTCATGGAATAATCAGTGAATTATAGTTTAAAAATTAGCTCATCGTCGTGTTAAAAATGTATGAAAACAGTGCAGTTTCTTTTATTTTCTGTTCCCAGCGACATTTATACATTTGCTTTAAAAAACAACCCTTAGTAGTGCGTGAATATGTCAAAAAACATATTAAGGTTTACACATTCAAAAAAATTTGAGAACCGTTGTTCTGTAGAAATACAATACATACACTTGGTGGCTATTTTTTTTCAATGTACGCCAAAATTACCTTTCTGACCATTTTGGAACTCATATTTAAAGTTATTGGTGAAAAAATTTACAGTCGTTAAATATTTATTTCAGTAGTTTTTATACATCTCTTTATTATACAAAACAAATTTTGTCTTATCAACATGAGTTTTAATGCCATACATTTCTAAATGAAAGAAGTCTCAAAATTGGTTGTCTCACTTCACAACGAAGCTCTGTAGCAGAGGTTTAAAAGCGAAACGACTAAACAGCAAAACCTTCTTTTATATTAAAAAAAATATCTTTCCTCGTTTCCATTTCTAAAATATGACGTGATGTTGAAATGTACCTTTATAATCAAGTTGAGTCACAACAATTTCTTGGAAGAGATCATTTCTTCTTGGTTGAAATCAAATTATTTGGATATCTCATTTATTGAATATTTATATTTTTAATCTTTTAAAAACCAACTATATTTTTTCTAATAGGAAGATATTGCTATATTTAATTTAGTTTTTTAAGTTTTTTGAAGTATTCTCTTAAAGCTTCTTCCAGTTGACTTTTAAGGATAAATCATATATTTTTTTTATTAAAATTTATCTTCATCAGTAGGAGTAAATGATTAAAAATATGAATCGTAACTTTTGGAATATTGATCACAATTTGATTATTTTGATATTTACATTTTTTCCAAAAATAGTTGGCAAGAAAATCTAAGTATCTTAGGAAGTTGAAATTTCGTAAGGCAACGTACTAAATTGAATGGGAGTACAATTCTCTGAACAAAGAAGCATATATTTTCTTCTTTTCCGCGCATTAAATTAAATACAACCAAACTTTATACTTTGATTAGATTGCAAAAAAAATAATATGTGTTGTTAACTGATCTTGGATTTGGAGTGACTTATGATCGCACAGCCCAAGAAACATGACATAGACAAAACATTGTAAATATTAACAATCAATTAAGGGGTAATAAGCAGTTGCAAGGCCTAAAAAAGACGTATCTGTATGAAAAGGTATTTCATTGAACAAACACAAGTATTAACTATTCAAATAGTCTACTTTTATGTTACTAATGACACTTAGATCATGCAAAAACATTGATGTAAACTGCTCCTAAAAATATATGACTGTTCTAGTAGATAGATGAATCTTGGTAAAGATAAAAGAAATAGTCAAAATTATTTTTTTTTTAAAAATGGCGACTAGGCACAGAAAAAATTTGAACCAAAACTTTCGCGAAAAATGTTTAAAAATTAGAAATAACTTTCGGAAATCTTATCCCAGATCGATCGGTTGAATCGTTTTTGAGATCTCGTGGTCACCGACTTTGAAACCACGGTATTGAGAAAAACGAATTCAAAATTTCAGAAGTTTACACATAGTTAACATTTTCTGAAGCGCTCTTACAAATATAGGTATATCTCCAAAAATATTTACCACATCGGTTTGAAATTTTCAGAGAATATACTTACATGTACATTTCGAAAATAGTTTTTCGAAAAAAAAATAGTTTTTTTTTTAATTCTAACTGCGTACAATCCCTTAATTGTAAGCATAAATGATATTAAATCGAGAACAATTTATTTTTTGATATCACAATTTATTTTATTTTTCCCAATTCTTGGCTGATTTAATTAAAAAATTCTTAATTTATGTCCAAAAAAACTTGAAAATTTGTTTTCATTATGTAATATTGAAGTATTAAAAATATTAACTAAAATGTCTTAAATCTAGAACTTCGTTCAATACTAAATTGTTATTCCTTGATAAATACTTAAAGTCGAAATTATATTCAAGAGAACTGTTTTTCAAAAATTTACTTTTAATTTCAGCCATGACGATCAATTAGTTCAAAGGTCCAAACCATCTCCATCATCTCCTGTTTCAAATAATGGAAACGATGTTCCACAATTATTACCCACCCAACAGTTTGGAGTTTCTTTACAGTTTATAGTTGATAATAATGGAGGGGAGTATATTCCTCCAATCGTACGCCAATGTGTTGAATATTTAGACCATCCTGAAGGTATTCTTGCAATGATAAATGATTAGTCTGTATTTATTAATTATTTTTTTTAGTTTTGTATACTGAAGGTTTATTCCGGCGATCTGCAAGTGCTACGGTTATCCATGATTTAAAAGCTCGTATCAATATGGGTGAAACAGTCCCATTAAGCGACGCTCATGTAGCTGCTGTTTTATTAAAGACCTTTCTTAGAGAGTTAACTGAACCTCTTCTAACTTATGATTTATACGATGAAATCATGCAATTTACAAGTAAATAAAAAAACCTAATAAAAATTCTTCTTTTTACAAATTTTACTTAAAATTTAATATTTTAGATTGGTCTAAAGATGAGCGACTTCGACATGTTTCTATATTAATACTTGAAAAATTACCAGTCCCTAATTATAAAGTACTAAAATATTTGTTACAATTTTTATATAAGGTAGCTTAAAGACCACTATTTGTTAACTAAAATGCAATAAAACTGATTTATTTTTGCAGGTAATGGATCGAAGTGATTTAAATAAAATGACAGCCTATAATCTAGCGGTTGTCTTTGGTCCAAATTTAATTTGGCCCGAAACAGAACAAATGTCTTTGATTGCCATTGGACCAATAAACATGTTCACCAATTTTCTTTTGCAACATCAAGATCAGATTTTCATAGTTTAACAACTGAACGTATGTATTTTTAATGAAAACCTCTTCGTCTGGTAATGAGATCGTTGTAATATTTCACTGTTGCATGCCTTAATTTAAAATATTGTTAACATAAGGTTAAATCTTTAACCAAAAACGTTTTAGAAGCAGTATGAGAAATAATATTTCTCTGTCAATGTCATGTACAATAGATAAAGCCCTATATGAGATTTGAGTGTTTATATTTAATACTAATAGTGATTGAATGAGAATTGTAGATGATAACAATGTAGATATTTATATATATATATTACATTGCAATTGTGTCAAACACAGTTAAATACATATTATATACTTATAAAGCATCGAAAAGAGGAAAAATATAGTAATTTTTTAAATATTAGTCATTATAGAAAAAACGAATTTCAAAAGTTGTTTCCAATGAGTTTTTTGAAACCATTGTTTTTAATTTAAAATACAAAAATGAAAAGTTAAGAAAAATGGGTGAAAATATTAATATATATTTCACTTCTATGTCCTTTTTTATGTTACAACTTACAAGGGAGTTAAAATATTTGAACATTATAGGAATAAAAAAACTTGAAACTTTAACAAAACTTAAGCATTCTGCAATAATTATTTACATATACTTTCTCGAAGAAAAAAAAAGTTATTTGGGAAATTATTATTTTATATTCGGTAAAATCATTTTAATGAGTTGCGTGCTATTACCATAGAGGTGAAGAATAGAGAACTCACTTTGCTTTTATTTGACCTCATAATTGATTCGAAGATTCTATTTCTCTTCAACTGTCATTTCATTTCAATGACTACAATGAACTCGGCTGAAAATGGTTTCTCCGGTTTTTGCCGTCAGAGGACGTCAGAAAAGAGATGCGCATTCTATACTAAGCGCATGATTAACCTTTCCGACACGGAGGGTTGAAAACTTTCAAATGGTCCGAAGCGGGGTATCTGACATACCCCAGACCAAATCCAGTGCTTCTCAAACAAAGTGAAATAGGGTTTTAAATGAAAAAATATTATGAATATTAAAAATATTTTAATTTTTTCAAAAAAGTTCTAAAGTACATAATATGTGCATATTATTTTTTTGAAAGGTAATTAAATTTAAAAAAAATAATATAATTACAACTTAAAAACTATAAAAAATAAAAATTATTTACAAAAGAACTTAGGTATAAAAGAAATATTTCATATAGTTTATATAGCTAAAATATTACAAAAACTAATTTACTTATCATAAAACTATATATTTTAGATTACTATAATACATTTTTACAGACTATAAATTAATTTTTACAATTTGGACAAGAAATTGTTTTAATTTGATAGCGGTGAATAACACAAATATGTTTTTTACAAAAATCACATCGAATTTTAGACTTTCTGTCTTCATTTCTTGGGCAAAAACTACATCTCGTAGTTTTTGGTATATCCTGCTGGTCTTGCTCTACTGCCAATTGAAGGTTCTTCGTTGGAGTGCTATTTCCATTATTGATTACTTGGTCAAATAGCTCAAAGCCGTGTTGAATGTGCTTGTGATAATTTATATTGTTGTTTTTCCGTTTTAAAACATTTTCTTTTACCAATTCCGTAGCCAATTCTCGAAGAAATACTTGTCTTCGGCTACGGTCTCCTTTTCGCCAATCTGGGTTATTCTGTACCCAAATAATGTAGGCATTTAATGCAGCCATATCTATTATTTCCATGAATATTCTGAACGGCCACCTTCTAGTAGTTCTAACACAACTATACTGTTGGGTCATTTTGTCTCCAGTATCGACAGCTCCTTTGGTTTTATTATAATGAAGAATAATATTTGGCCTTTTTCGCGGACCATCTTCTACTTCAATATTTTTGACTTCTGTGGATAATAGAGTCACCGCTTGATTTTTGATTGGCAAATATGAAATTAATGTTAAATGGCCTGCAAATCCAAAGAGGGTAGAAAATTTTTCTCGATCTCGAGTGTCGGTAAATATTTTTGGAATTTCTCTTTTGTTTCTCCTGATTGTTCCGGTGAGAGTTATATCATTTAAAAAAAGATTGTTCGCTAAAGGAATTGATGTAAAGAAATTGTCAGTTGTCACTCCTCTTCCAGTTCCGAAAAATGGACGAACAAGTTCTGTTACCACCCTTTCACCTTGATTTCTTTCGGGTTTGTTGCCAATTTTTCCTAAATACGGTTGAGAATTAAGAATATACGACGTTTTAACATCCGCGTTAACCCAAATTTTGATCCCATACTTACCTGGCTTACTTTTCATGTACACTCGGAATGGACATCTTCCTCTGAAGGTTGCCAATCTTTCATCTACGGTGAGATAGCTCCCTGGGGAAAAATATTTTAAACAAGCGTTATTAAACTGTTCGTATATTGAACGTATGTGAATAAATTTGTCACCAATTTGATCGATTTTTGTTTTCCTACTCTTTTTGTCATCAAAACGTATGGTTGAATAAATTGAAGAAAATCTATCCCTCGACATGGCCGCTGAAAAAAAATATGATTTAAAAAGAGGATTAGTAGTCCAAATTTCTCTTAAGGCCAGCTTTCGTCCATTACATCTTCCGGATGCCAATAAAATACCTATAAAAGCCTCTAACTCGCATTTCGTAACAATATCGTTACTCGATTTGTGTTTGTGTACAAGCGATTGGCAAAATTGATTCGTATAAGACGCAATTTCTTCCAACATTTTTGGAGTCAAATATAAATTGAATGCATCTTTAATTGACGATATATTCTTTGCTTCTGCCATGGGACCCATATATATTGAGGAAATGTTATGAACTTTGGTGTTGTTGGAAGGCTTGGAACACCAAATAAACCCTGATTTGGAAGTGTATGTCGAATGCAGTTCGTTTTCTTCCAGATCTTCCATGTCTTCAGAATCAGAATTTATAACTTCGGGGTCAAAATCCTCTTCTACGTTGTCTTCAACTTCAGAACTATCGGAATTATATATTTCGAAGTCCAAATCGCTATCGTAATCCGCATCATCATTGTTGAAAGTATCGTCTTCTAACAACTTTTCAATTTCTTGATCCGTTAATTTAGCCATTATGTAAAAAAAAATTTATATAAAAATTAGATATTGTTACGTTAAATAAATAGCAATACACTCATGTATTTTATTTACAAAATTTAACGATATCTTAATTTTTGAAAACAAATTTGGAAACACTGGTTTAGAAATAAGCAGGTAAGATCGATAAGATGTTGCACGTTCAAAAATGAATACACAACTAAATGTTTGAAAAAGAAAACAATGCATTTTACAATTATCACTTTCGGTTTACACTTTACGATTTGCATTTTGAGAATTATTAAGTAATCACAGAAGAAACTCAATAAAACTGTCTCTCTTCTTTGAACCGTAGTAGAGTGAAACAAATAATCGTTAAAATAATTTTTAGAAAGTTGAAGATTTTAAAGTGATCCATGGGGTGCCTGGGGTACGTAAAAACCCCGCTTCGGACCGGGAAGGTTAATATATGTAGTGAGAGATAGGATCTCCTAAATATGATGCAAATCGATAGACCACGAAAGCATTGGTTATATACAACATGAGCACAATGTACTACATATCTGTGGCCATAACTTTAAGATCAACTTATAGTGAGAAAAATGTTATGTTTTTACAAGAGGTCTTATTGTCAATATATGATGGTACATTGAAAAAAATCATAAAATATCTATTTGAAATTAAATTTTATTTCTTCTAAAGTTTTGTTTACTTAACTTTCAATAGTATATTTATTAAAAAAATGTCCGTAAACATCGTAATAGTTACTTTAAAAAATATAGATCAATGACACTCCTGACGCATCTTTTTCTATGCTTATGATAAACCATTGGGTCATTAAAAATTTGTTTTGAAAAGCAACATTAAAGTTACTCAATACTTTTTTCGAGACGAAAGACAAAAATATTGCATAACGGTTTTATTGAAAGACGCAATGATTTATCAGAGGTTGAAAACATTAGTATAGGCAGTTTATGATTTCTTTGACTCGAGTTTAATATAATTTACATTTTCACGTATAAAATAATAAGTATTATTTATATATTTAAAATTGCCATAAAATTACTCGCGAAAAACGGAATGAATTACGATACTTGTTAAAATGAGTAGAACATTTTTTTTATAAATCAATAGATTTCCTGTATTGAAATTTCATTTGAGTTCAATTATATATTTAAAACGATGCATTCGATTTTGATAATTGTTTATTATATCTTATATAAAAATGATAAGTGAAGTAATTTTATTACAAACAAAATAGAACAGGGTCCACAAAGTTTTCATTTGCCATTTATTGAGCATTATTTTGATTTTTAAATTATTAATGATTTTATAAATAATAAATGGATATAATTTATTATATTTGGGTGTAAATTTATATATTTTTTGATTAACATAATTATTTTTTTCAAGCGTTAAAATAACACAATTAATTTTGCAAAAAAAAAATAAGTAAATAAACTTTTATTTTATAGTTTTTGTATCACGTGATGAATTTCGTTAAGCGATATTTTCCACATTTCATAAAAATAATTTATATTTTTGGTAAAAGGTATATTTTAAATGAATTTATCTCATGATTTTTCACACATTTCTGTAAAACAATATGTTAACATTTTTACCATAGAGTACTTCCAGTAAAAATAATAATTAATTGTATGAGTGGTTTAACCAAAGAATATTTTGTTAGAATATAATTTAACTGTTTTAATTTTCTATTTCCTCCATAATATACATTGTTATTAACCATTCCACTTATATGAAAAATGTTTTTTAATTGTAATATAGTTCTGATTTCATTATTTTTTACATTACCAGAAAACCCCCCATGCATATTGTAAATTTTTTAAATAAGTATTTTATTTTTTAATTTTAAGAAATAAATCTATTTTCAATGCAGGAAAAGTATTGAAAGATGAAATTGTGAATATTTTTTTTAATTAAAAAAGAAGGAAAAGAAAAAAGAATTTCATGTTATAAAATTATAGAATTTTATTAAAATATTAGTAAAATAGAATTATTGATATAGTAATATATTTATGAATTATAATTAGAAAATTTAGAAATATTAATTTGTAAATTAAAAACAATTAATTACATATTTTTTATACGACTTTCTCAATCAAAGTCTATAGAAAAAAGTAATACATATAACTTGTATTAACATCCAACGCTTTGATTGGTATATATACGGTTCAATATTCAATAAGCCTAGAAAATAAGGTTTTTAGTCATTGAATTTGAATATTTTACCTGTATTATATCTGTATGTGGCTTGTTAACATATGTAATTACTTATACAAGACAAAGATTTTGAGAAAAGCTTTAATTTCACAATTCTTGAATTTAGTCTTTGAATCATGGATTAGAATACTGATAGTTATTAAATGATTACTTACTTTCACAAATAGTTTTTTTCTGCATCGTCTACAACTGTTAAGCGTCGATTATTTATAAGTTTAACGAACGCAGCCGTAAAAGTAATTTCTGTGATTCAAAGATAAAACAAAATTATAATTTTAAATAATATTACATCTTTACCAATTTTTCTTTCACAGTTTTAACGAATACCTATTTCCATTATGATTTTAATTTATTCACGTGTAACGATCATTAATCAACACACTTTTAGCTGTTTTACATTGTCATTAATAATCATTTTTACTATTTACTCTTATCGTAACACTGATATACTTCCAAGTTCAAACTACTAAGACCTATATTTCCCAATTGAATGCTGCTTCAACGGTTTCAACTAATCCAGTGAAAAGAATTCCATTTTTTATAATAGTATATACTGTAATTTTTATAAATGATACAATTTTTACATAGATAAACCAAGAAAATTAAAAAGTTAAAAACAAGTATAAAAGGGTGTAATTTAATTCTGACTATATTAGTTTTCTGTCTTCCAATGAATTTTTAAGTTAAATTTATTGAAATAAAAACTGTGAACTAAAAATTATATTTCCGTTAAAAAGAGACTAAAAATCTATACATTTTATAAATCGATACGTGATATAAACTAATATTTCATGAAATATCTAAAAAATGTAAAGTAATATAAAATATAATTATAGTTAACAATCACTATGTAAAAATTATATTATTTTAATTAAATAAAGAATAATACGTGAACATTAAATATTAAATTAATTATTCATATTAAAGTTCATGAAAAACCTGTATGGGTGGTCAGTTCCGAAAATAAAAGGTGTGTTAGAACAATATAATTTATTAGCAACTAGTTACTGAATATTATCACACAATTGGTAAAATAATAATTTAGTGTTTTAACGTGAAATGTTATCATACTTTTTTTGTACACACCCCAGCTTCAATTAAATGAACTATTCCACGGATTTTAAAGGATTTTTTTTAACAATTACGCTTATTTTATTTTTGCATAAAATGTTAATTTTCATAATTTAAATGTTTCTTTAGTTGAATAGTTCGATTTTTCTCGGTATAGTACGATTAGAAGCGAATTATACTTCTATTTGGTATGTTAGTAGCAAATAGTTTTGTAAAAAGGACAAAAATTGAAAGTCTTAGTTGATCACCGTTATCACCGTAGGAGCACCGTTATTATCAAAAAGGTACATTCAGAGCAATTCCGAATAGGTGTGATAGTATTCTTCGTATTCTTATATTTATAATAAAATGTCTTAAAGGTAAGTTCGAAAGTAGAAGAGTAGTAGTAGTAAGGGGGTGCCAAATGTCAATTCTGTAATTATAGTTTTGGATTTCCGGGGAAAAAAATAAAGTATATTCCAGCAGAATTATTTCATTCAAATAATTTCATGATTGGAAATTTATAATTGAGACATCGCAAACAGTATTGTAGAAATAAGGAAGTATCTATGGAGCTTTAAAATAGGGTGAAAGACAATGAAGAAAATCAAATGAGCAGATCGAATAACGAATGTTGAAAGACATTTTGAAAAATGTTAAAGATTATTATCGATGAGGAAAAAAGCTATGTTTTCGCTTTATAATATATTTTTTAAAGATTTGATATTAGAAATCATAAATAGAAAGCTGTAACAACCCAAGAAGAATTGGTTGTTTTCATGGTTAGTTTTGTCATAGATTGTTTAAATTTTAAAGATTAGGGGGCATCCATTAATTGCGTAAAGCATTTAGGGTAGAGGGGATGTTTAGCAAAATCTCACTTGGAGGTGCTTGGAGGAGAGGATGATCTCGGCAAATATCACGTATTTTTTTTTTAAATAAATCTAATGTGCTCGAAGCACAGATTTACTCATTTACATTTCAAATTCGCATTTTGAAAAATCTCACGGGAAATTAAGGGAAGGGTCAAGCAAAACTTCACGAAATCTTACAAAGAGGGAGAGTGGGTCGAAAAATAGCTAAAATTATCTCACGTAATCAATGAATACGCCCTTATGGAACGCCCTTTGGAACGATATGTAAGCTTTTTTTCTGCTTTTAATGTAAAAAATTAGATATATTTTTTTAAATGTTTCGGTCTATTTTGAAACCGCTTCGTGATTAATTAAGGGACGTAATTGATGTAGAACAATTAAGATACATTGAAATAAAGAAACGTAACATTGAATATAAGTGAAAACGAGCTCTTTTTTGCCTATTTTTAACAACTGTAAATTACGCCATTCTTCTGGAATAACTACATTTTTAGCTAGATTTTGATATTAATTTTGTTTTTTTTTCTTCTTAAGAGAAGCTCCTATACTGTAAAATTACCATTTAAGAATAATTTTCTACTAATTATTTTTTTAAATTTTTTATTTAAAAAACAAATAATAAATAAGGTTTATTAAGTAAAAAGTAATAATGTTTCTAGATAAGTTGAAAAAAATATTTATTTATTTAATAATTCTTCCATTTTTTTAGCGACTTTTTCCATGTCTGCTCTTTGATTAGTACTTTTTGCTATATTCCCAATAAGTGCACCGAATACTTTCTTTTTACCAGATTTATAAGCTTTTACTAAATTTTGATTTTGCTCAATGCATTTCAAACACAACTCATCAATATCATTGTCATTCACTATTTGATTCCAATTATTTATTAATACAATTTGGGTAGGAGATTTATCATTTCCATCTATTAATTCTTGTAAAATTTTACGAGCGGTTATTAGGTTGATATTATTTCCTTCAATTAAGTCTATTACTTCAGCTAATTGATTGCTTGAAATGTTACTACAAATAAAAAAATCGTTAGTAAATATAAAAAAAAACGCGAAATAATGTTTCCTTACCAAGTTGTTAATGAAATTTTATTTTTGTTTAAAATTGTTAGAAAGTCATTAATCAATAAATTTCCAATAACTTTGGGGCTCCTTTTATTTTTTGTAGACATAATATTATCGAAATGTGAAAGCAAACTTGGTTCATTCTAAAAAAAAAGTAACATTATTTTTAAAGTTTCTAACAAAATAGTCAAATATAATTACCACTAGAGTAACAGCTATTATTGATGACAAATTATATAACTCAATTAATCGTTTTCTATTTTCCGCAGGTAAAATGGGTATTTTCTTTTGTATTAACTCAACATCAACTTGATTTTCTGAAATATTCTCCAAACCACTCATTTTTAAAATTAATGGTGGTAGATTAGGTTCGGGCATAAAACGATAGTCCTGATTGTAAAATAAAGTAATAAATCGTTTAGCAATAATATTAAAGCGTAAGAAAAGGATTATTTTAAAAAAATTCAAATCTAATATAGGAAATTGCTTCAAATAATTCCCTGAGTAAATTGTTTACATTAAAGACCGATATTTTCACTTGTAGATAGGTAAACTATATTGTTAAAATAGCTATTTAATAGATAAAAATTTACTGTTAGTGAATTACCACAAATTTATCTTACACATCACTGTCTTAAGGTGAAAAAACGTTTATTTTATTTTATCTAGAAGATGAACTATCACTATCTAGGCGTAAAAATACTGACCCTTTAAAATTTATCTGCTAGGTAAATTCATCACATTTGATATTCACATATCACTATTCTTAGGTGAAAATGGGTAAATTTTATCTATCTTCTGAATAACATTTTTTTCTTAAAAATAAATGTTTCTATCTAAATGTGAAAATACCAGCCTTAAGTATAAGAGTTATTTTTCAATAGCTTCATAATCTAATTATTCTGCCTTGAAGAAATATGGAATTTCGATAGCTGTAATCTTTGCAAAGACATACTCGTGGAAAATAGCTTCTTTGTCGTTATTGTTTTATTCTTCTGCTAATTATTAATAAGTGGTGTCATAAACTTCAAAAAAATAAACTGGTAACAGTGATAAAATCGATATTTTGAAAAGTAAACTGGTCTTGTTAACCCAAGTTATACAACTGGTATCATGGCACCTATATTGCCAATCCATAAACATAAGTAATTTATAAGAAAAACAATTTTTTTCTCAAAAGGTTTTTATAAAGAAAAATGTATTGACGCACAAAAAATGAAAAGCAATGAAATAATACTTCAGAGATATTAATCTCAAAACGGTCAAAACAATTGTTACCTGTGTGTTAGGTACACTTTAGCTTGGCATGCAATGAGGGTTACCTATGTTGATTATTTTTTTTTAATATTAATTTGGCCAAGTTTCTAATTTTTTGTTAAGGATTTTATTTCACCACTTGAATGTATTTTTGCAAAGAATAAAATATGATTTAAGGTAAAATAATTCCACGCGATGCTTTAACTTGAAACGAAACAATCTTATGATTGATACTTAAGTGTATTTTAATTAGTATTCAGTGTTAATGAACTAACCAAAATTTTTTCTTTATCTCTCATGGCAACAGTTACTTTATTTTCAGCATCCCAGGAGCGAGTTTCGTTAACAATTGCTGTATTATTTTTTAAGAGTTCTTTTTGTCGTTCTATTTCATAACTTATTGCCGCTGCCACCCCTCGTATTGAGCCAATATTTTTTATTTCAGTTCTTGTCCCCAAAGGTGCATTTTTACGGCGAATTGAAACATTCGCATCCACTCTCAATGCTCCTTCTAAAGAAAATATTTATAATTTATTTTAGCTTCAAAGGTGTATACGGTGTTATATAGTAGAATTATAGGTATGTAAATCGAACCTTCCATTTTACAAGAACAAGATCCTATCGAGGTGAGAATAAGCGAAAGTTCTTTAACAAGAGCTGCTGCTTCTTCTCCATCACTAAGATCAGGTTGGAATACAAACTCCATTAAAGGTATTCCTGCCCTATTCAAATCAACCAAACTTCTGTAAAACGATTATATCAATATTAACACTTATTTATCATTTGAAATTATTTCAAATTTCACCTCTTCGCTTCAACGTCATGTAGACTCTTTCCACTGTCTTGTTCCAGTTGAATTTGTTTAATTTTTGATTGTTTTAAATAAGGTTTCTTATGGACTCCAGGAGTATATACTTGAAACTCAATTAAACCATTAGTTGCTAAAGGGCAACGTTGTTGTGTAATTTGATATCCTGCCTAGATTTATACGTTACATTTTTATTTTTTAGATTGTAAATTTAACTTACAGGAAGATCAGCATAAAAATAATGTTTTCTATCAAAAGTCGACACTGGATTCACATTGCAAGATAAAGCTAATGCTGACATAACGCCGGCTTCGACACAATTTTTATTTAACACCTAAACCAAAATTAATTCGATTACAGGTCTTATACTAGAGAACCAGTTACCAGATTTCAGAGTTCATTTCAAAAGTCATTTCAATATTTCAAACAAATGAGATTAGAGTTTTCAGTGGCTATATATTTTAAGTATTTAGAATATTTATTCTATAAAGAAATTAAAAAAATTTCGACTTTCGCCATCGTCTTCAATCGAAGCTTAAGAATATGGTCGAACAATCGGTTTCGGCCAAAATATAGCTATCGGTTAGATCCTAATGAAATACAATGTTAACTTCAGTTACTGAAATATTTTACTGTATGTTTTTTTTGTTTTAATAAATTTAATGAAACTTTCTAATTTTTATCTATCATAGATTAAGCGTAATTGTTAACAATTTCAAAATTGTTAATAAAAATGAAACTTTATTTGTCTGCCTTGTTACGAATAATTTAAGGTAAAATTAAGTTTAAAGCAATATTCTGAAAATTTCTAAACAGTCATTCAGTAAGTATTATTATTATTAAATAAACCCAAATTTAAAAATGTAAAATGACTATTATTTGTTCAAATGAATTTAAGAAATCTACCACTGGAAGAATAAAATTTTACTGGTAATGTCCCAGGAATAGAAGCATCAAAAAGGGAAACATTTGAATTGACTGGCGATCCAAACGTTGTGCTAGCGCCAGAAAATAATTTGGAATTTGATGAAATTTGGGCATGAATTTCTAATCCAACAATAGCTTCTAAATCACTGAAAATAATTTCTTTGTACAATGTTTCAGTGAAGATTGAATAATTAACTTACTTGTGATAATTTCGTATTATTGAGAACCAATTTTTATAAATTGTCTTATTATGTCTAAGATAATTAGTCTTTAAACAATATCGTAGAATCATGTTTTGCTATTTAGTCGATATTCTTAAAAGAAAAAAAAATATAAGATCTTACAATATAATACCGGGACGGATGATAAAAATCGATCGAAATCATTTTTTACCACTGCAGCAAGAGACCACTGAGAAAGCATAGCTCTTAGACTCTAAGAGTGCAAGGCGAATGGTGGAGGTTACTCTCCATAAGTGTCGATCAAGTATATTAAATATTTCCAAGTCACAATTAATAAATTATTGTATTCAAGAAATAAAGAAATTGAGTCATACGACATACATAATTATTAATTAATTTGCCAATCAAAGTTTTTGTATCCTGTAGGCATTTTTTTACTGTAACCGACGATGTTTATATACATACCCCAAACATGGCCAAAATTCTTTTGACTGAATTTTCCTTATGTGAAATTTTAAGAATCGCTTACTTCATTAAGACAATTCAACCACAATTATTTTGACAAAAAATAAAATCAATATTTGGTCTACTCTACAATTATAATAATTATTTATATACTAGTAACTACCCGTGCAATATTCATAACCACTCTGTAACATGGCAAAAATTGGCAGTTGTATGAAATCGAAATAACAGTTAAAGCAAATGTTTACAATAAGTTAATTCAAATTTGAAACAATTATTATTATTTTTGGTTTTCATTCACACGTGTGTGTTTAAATACATTTATTTCGTCTCTTGCTTTGCAATCATACACACAAGTTACATATACACGTTTACATTATTTACAAGTAACCTCCTATGAAATATTCACAAACCAACAATGACACAACTGACAAAAAGTAAAAATTGGTAATTGAATGAAACCAAAATGATCCTTGAAACCATAACAGCCATCAGTTCAAATTTGAGCCAATGATTGTATTTCATTCATGTGTTTACAATATTTGTTGTCGTATATACGTTTGCCTATTATTGTTATTGATTTATACTTATAGTAAAAGTACAAGAAGTATGTTTTTTTTTCCTTTTAACTAAATACTTGCAAAATAAAATTTAATAATATTTCAACGATTTTAAAAAACCCAGCTCTTATATTTTGCCATTTATAGAAAATATATTTAAAAAAAGCTCAAATTTATAAATATTTTGAACAATATTTCTAGGGAATAGCCTATACCAATCACCTTGGATGCTATGAGCCATACTTTCTTTCCTAGTCTTCGTTATTTTGTCGTGGTAATAAAAAAAAATTCCAGCGATTTTTTGTTATTGGTCCAAAAAAATAAGAAATTTATCTGTAAAACTTATAATAAACTTTAAAAATATGATATAATTATAAGTTATTAGTTTTATAAAGAAATTATGAATTTAGAAGTACTTTTAAATTAAAAATCAGTAACATTTATTTTTGAAAGATAACCCTTTTCCTATTTTTTTGTCATCAATTTTCAATTTGAAACCGAGTAACAAACTAAAATACGAATACCAACCGAGAATGTAATATACTTGGGCGTTTAAGGATAAATTGTCAAACGTAAATATCAAACTTCTCATAAAATATTAACGTCTAAATTGTATAATATCGATTAAACAAAGTTAAAGATTAAATAATTTAAAATAGATTGTTACTTGTGATGTGCTGCTCTTAATATAATGGTCACATTGTCATTGTTAAATTATACCTTGAAAAATACAATTGGAAAAAATATGAATTAATTAAAGTCAATTATTAGCAGTTTTAAATTGTCCTTCATAATTAAAATAGGAATTGAAATTTTTCAGACAGGAAGTCTTGAATTTCTAAATTCAGTTTGGTAAATTTGGCAACCGGATTGTTTGATTTCCCTAAAAAAAGAGCGCCATTATGGCCTTTATTATCAACGCATGTTTTTCGTTGATTGTCTTCTAAATTGTATAATAATAATATTTAATTCAGTTTATCAAAATTATATGCTTCTCAATAGTTAAAATATTCAATTAATTAAATTTTTCAATGAACAAAAACAACGTTCTAGTGACAGCTAGGGTAATTTTTGCCGCCATGTTTTATTGATCACGTGACAATTGCACATTGAACAAAATTACACTGTCCCGAAAAATTTTAGAAAAGACCGGAAAATTTTTTTGTGTAGTTTGTACAGAATAAATTTAATATACAATTGCTCAAAATGGATACACGGAAACTGATAGAATTATTGAAGGCGACTACCGATCCTAATCAACAACAACAAGCTGAGGAACAGCTAAGCCAGGTACCTTTAAAACATGTGGCGCCCATTCAATTGTCATGCTTTGTCAATTTTTTGAAGAATATTATAAGAATTTATCTAATACTTATTATAATTGATGATTTTATTTTACTTAATAGGTTCATAAAATTATTGGATTTGTCCCTACGTTGCTTCACGTGGTTATGATGAATGATCTTGACATGCCCGTACGACAGGCTGCTGTAATTTATTTAAAAAACCTTATTACCCAAAACTGGAATGAAAGAGAAGCTGAACCAGGTTGGTATCCAAATTTGAGAACTCAGAAACAATATTTTAATTATTTAATATAAGAATAAATCAAAAGAAAAGTCATACTTTTTTTTAAAGTTATGTATTGAAAGTAAAAAATCACTTACCAGTTGCAGTATGATACCATAAAATAACAGAAGATATAATGTTTATAAAACGGCAAAAATACTACATTAAATACACTAATTTTAATTAACATAATTCAACTTCTGTATTAAAATTAGCTTAAATTAAGTTTTCCTTTGTTGTTCCTCCATGCAACATAACCAAGACCATACTAAGAAATTCGTTCCCCGGGAGTTACTAACTGTACGATCCACTAGATTCTAGCTGAACAAGTAGAATCCAAATCAGCTGATAGGTTTCTACGATAATGGTGGGAGATATTAAACTAAAATGACAAAACTTCAAATATTTAAAATGTTTCACTTGTGAATCTCTGGATACAAATAATTCAGTCCTCATTGTGATAAAATACGTGAAGTGGCTGACAAAAGAAAGAAAAATGATACAAATCGCTTTTATACAAGTCACTATCTGGTCAGAGCTCATTCTTAGTATTGTTTTTGGTTCGATTCGCGAATAAATCGGTCATAATGACAATTTAACACCGCAAGAGAAATTAGACGATGCCAGAATTAAATTAACAATATCGCGAACAAATATGCGCATTGAATTAAAAAGGTAATAGAGAATGAGACGTTGCCAGATAGTGACGTATATAAAAATTGCTTGTGCCAGAAAATTAAATTTTACATTGCATACGCCTTAACTATGTCAGTGGCTCTTAACCTGGGTTCAATCGAACCCCAGGGTTCGGTGAGACGCTTTCGCGGGTTCGACAGAGGTTAAAACACACGCCCGACTCATATGACTAATTTATCTAATAATGTTTTGAATTTTAAAAAATCATATTTTATTTTTCCAACTAAGAAGGATTCCGTGAATGTGCATATGAAATTTGTGGGGGTCAGTACCTCCAAAAAGGTTAAAAATCACTGATCTATATTTTTATGTTATTATAGTCAAGTTTACTTCTTCGAAACTGCATTAGTTTGCTGAGATTTTTATTAGTAGTGGGTGACTGAGATATACTAATCAAATCTTTCGATTATGAAAATGTCTGGAAAAATCTCCATTATAACTAGACGTAATTACTAATTTGCTAATATTCATCCAGTGTACATGCTGAAACTCAGTTACTTATTTATTTTGGAGTTCATTTTTAAAACTTCTATGTAAGATGCAGAAACAGAAATATTAGTTTACTCATTAATAAATAATTTAAATAACTTAGTTAAATAGAAAGTGCGGTTGATCTATGATAAGTAATAGAAATACTTAACATTATTCAACTATGAAAATAACTAAGTTAGTAGTTAGTATTTTATTATCAATCATTATATCAATATTTATCAGTCATTGATAATAATCCAGTTCTAAAAACCATTACAGCCAATGATTATCGTTTGAATTATTTTTTTTAATTTGTCTAAAATATTTATAACATCGTTTAAATACAACATGTGAATGTTTGAAACGATTCACCACATAATTTCAATTATTGCATGCCCCTTTTAATACATGTAGGGGCTTATCAAAGAAATGACTAAATACGTCCTTTAATAAAAAACGGCTGTTGGATTTTTTCCTAAAGTATAGATTAAGAGAATGTTATTAATACTAAATATCTCGTTTATTAAAATTATTCATAATCTTTCATCGCTAGCTTTTACGATTGTGTAGAAAATTCTTTCTATTTATATATATCTACTTATATTTCTACTTACAATTTTAAATTTTACCATACAAAAAGATTCTTGGACATTGTTAAATTGTTGGATTTTTGTTAAAGTAACGTTGGTTAAATGTAACGTGCCAAATTATTTTAAATAGAATTGTTGACTCCATAAAAGACTGCAAAAAAGGTCGTTATGGCAAGTTTTTATCTTTTAAGGTTACAGCAACTACTTGCATCTTTTAAGTTATAAATATTTCTGTATCAATATAATGAAATAATCCCAACAAATGAGAGGCTACGTCTCTACCTAAATTAACTTCAAGAGGTATTACATCAACATCGTTTCACTCTTAAAAATTCATTCCGCACTGCTTTTTACAATGCTTTTAAAGAAGTATAACTAAAAAAATGTAACAATAAATAGATTCTTCTTTTTGTATTCCAAAAAATGGAATAGGCGATGTGACTATATCAAAATCAACTATGGATTTGGATCTTTTCAGTTTTTAACTAATTCTATTGAATATAAAAAAATATTATTTTATTTTTTCATATTTTGATTTTTTCTACTTATGATTTTAACAAACAAATTAAGATATTTTTTTATTTGTTTTCAGGCCAACCAACTCCATTTAGCATTCATGAACAAGATCGATCTACTGTTCGAGATTCCATCGTTGAGGCAGTTGTTCATTCCCCCGAACTTATACGCGTACAGTTGGCTGTATGTGTAACAACAATAGTAAAAAATGATTTTCCCGGTCGTTGGACACAAATTGTAGATAAAATAAATATTTTTTTACAAAACCCAGATCCAAATCTTTGGCCAGGAGCTCTATTGTGTCTCTATAATTTAGTAAAAAATTTCGAATACAAAAAAGCATCCGATCGTGCTCCATTAAACGAAGCTATGGTCTTATTGCTACCGATGATTTATCAGTTATGTGTTCGGTTAATGCCAGATGAATCAGAACATTCTGTTTTACTCCAAAAACAAATATTGAAAATATTCTTTGCGCTTACACAGTATACTCTACCGTTGGATTTAATATCTAAAGATGTTTTCGCTCAATGGATGGAAATCGTTCGTGTTGTAGCAGATCGTTCCGTTCCAGAAGCTTGTAATTTAATCGAACAAGATGAACGGCCTGATCTACCGTGGTGGAAATGTAAAAAATGGGCATTACATATTCTCAATCGTATGTATGAACGGTATGGCTCACCGGGCACGGTTACGAGGGAATACCATGAATTTGCTGATTGGTATCTACAAACATTTTCTGTTGGTATTTTAACAGTCCTATTAAAAATTTTGGATCAATATCGTAATAAAATTTACATTGCTCCACGAGTTTTGCAACAAACCTTAAATTATATCAATCAAGGGTAAAAATAGTTTAAAAGTAAATATTTTAATAATCTGACCTTTTTTTTACTTGTTTTAGTATAAGCCATTCGTTGACTTGGAAATTTTTAAAACCCCACATGTTTACAATTGTTCGAGATGTAATATTTCCATTAATGTCACATTCATACGAAGATGAACTATTGTGGGACACAGACCCACATGAGTACATTCGCGTTAAATACGATGATTTTGAGGATTACGTTTCTCCTGTATCAGCTGCTTCAAATTTGCTTACGTCTTGTTGTCGTAAAAGAAAAGATATGCTTCAAAAAAGTATGCATTTGGCTATGGAAGTATTAGCCAATGGAAATGCAGTTAATCCTCGACAAAAGGATGGTGCTTTACATATAGTAGGATCGTTAGCTGAACAATTACGTTCCAAACCAGCTTATCGACAACAACTAGATGGTCTCGTGGCTCAGTATGTTTTTCCAGAATTCACAAGCCCTTATGGACACATGAGGGCGCGCGCATGTTGGACTTTACAGTTTTTCAAAATCAATCAAGAAGCTCCATTAATAGAAGCCGTTAGATTGACGACAAACGCATTGTTAAACGATCCTGAACTTCCGGTTAAAGTAGAAGCTGCAATTGCGTTGAAGAATATGTTGAAAGAACAAGAACATGTACAAAAGTATTTAGAACCCCAAATCAAAGCAGTAACTTTGGAATTGTTAAACATTATTCGAGCGACAGAAAACGATGATTTGACTACTGTAATGCAAAAATTAGTTTGTACTTTCAAAGATCAACTATGTCCTATCGCCGTTGAAATTTGTTCTCATTTAGCTACCACATTTAGTCAGTTACTAGAAACTGATGAAACCACTGATGAAAAAGCCATCACAGCCATGGGTTTATTAACGGCTATTGAAAATTTAGTTATTGCATTTGGCCAACAATCAGAAATATTGAATGGTTTGGAACCAATTGTTTTGCAAATGGTTTGTCATATTTTACAAAATTCGGTTATTGAATTTTACGAAGAAGCTTTTAACCTTATTTTTGAAATGACAAGTTGGAGGATATCTGAAAATATGTGGAAGTGCTTAGACGTGATATTTGAGGTATGTTTTTATTTTCATTTTTTTAATATTTCCATAATATAGAAATAACACTACATGAAATTTCGTTCATTATTTATGAACTTCATTAGATATTTACTAATATAAAACTGAAAAAGAAGTAAAATAATTCAAATCACATTTTAAAATAAAACTCAGCTTAATACCTCTTAAAGGTACATTATATAACTATAAAAATTACATTTTGTACATCATTAAATTTTTCATTTTTTGTTACCACATAGTAAATCCATTTAGTTATCCGATGGAACAACTTTGAATGGTTATGGTGGGTATGAAAATATACCCCCCCCCCAATTGTATTTCAGGACTTTTCTTATGCAGGAGAGTCTTGCATTACCGCACTGCAAAATCGTTTTCTCTTTTGATAGTCCTTGGGCACTTCTGGGTATTTGGTTGGTCGACCAAGATTGATTAGGAATATTTGACAGCTCTTCGACTGTTTGATATGAATTTGGTACCACTTCCTTCCTTAATATATTATTATTTAAATTGTTTATTATCCGTTGGTACCAAACTAACTTTGAACTTAAAAATTAATATACTTGAATAAATACCGCTAATGTTTTAGTAGCAACTATGCATTACTACATGGTATAGCTCGAAGTTTAAAATACCGAATTTTTTAATTCTTCGGGGATTTGTCCAACTATTTCAATAATAATGTTGTAATAATTATGTTTAATCTTTTATGAGATAGCAAGTCATTCTAATCATAAAATGTATTTACCACTTGAAATAATTTATAAGCGGATAAATGGTAATTGAATGACACCATAGGTTTAAAAACGACATACTATCCGCCTCCCCCTGCTTTTATTTGTTACGGAAAATACAGCCCTGTTATGGAAAGGCAAATAACAAAAAGTTAGCGACATATTCATCACAACGTAGTGCACTAAGTATGAATACGACTCGTTTATCCTGCAATTTGTTAGCGATATAAACTGTTTTTACATATTTTACCATAATAACATTTTTTAGACACCATAAATAGTATATCAAATGTAAAATTGTTAAATATATCAAAGCAAATAATAAAAAAATATTTTTTAATATACTTTCGTAGGTTTTTCAAAAAGATGGTTATGATTACTTTACGGATATGATGCCTGCATTGCACAATTATGTGACTATTGATACGGATGCATTGCTATCTGGAAGTGAAGCTGAACGACGTGTTCTTGGTCTTTTCAATATGTGTCGTAGTATATTAACGGGAGAACCTGCTGAAGAATCTGAATGTCATGCGGCCAAATTATTAGAAGTTATGATTTTACAGTGTGGAACAAGAATTAATAACTGTATTCCATCTTTCCTAGAATTAGTCTTATCTCGTCTTACGAGGGAAGTTAAAACGTCAGAACTACGAACAATGTGTTTACAAGTATGTTTTTTTTTGTTAATTTGCATATAAAATAGTCGTTTTTTATAAAAAAACTAACGATTTACTTTACTGAAGCGTAGAGGATGAATGCTATGTGGTATTATAGTAAATAGTCCATAATTTTAAAGTTAATTGATTATATAATATCACAAATATTAATTTACTTTTTACTAAATTAGTTCAGTTTATATAAGCGTTTTTTGGCATTACTATTGTTTGTTGAATTTTGGGTATGCTAAAATTTACTCGTACCTAAATAGGAAATTGTAAGAGTTTACTTTCAGTCCTTGCCAAAGTTTATTTTATCACAATGTAAATATTTTCTTTTTACTTTCAATTTGTCTTAGTTCCGGGCATTTGAGGATCTTCTATTTGTAAAAAAATTATACTCGGAACTACAACAAATTGAAGATAAAATACAGAATCAATAATAAATTTTCTTTTTTCTAATTTTAAAATATTTGTCTGTATGTAGTTTTCTTTGCACTCAAAAATGTTGTATTAGATATAATCCATAGTTTTTCTCACAATAGAACGCATATCATTTGGGAAGAAAAATAAAAAATGGTGAAAGAAAACTTAACAATTCGGGTGGAATAGCTACATATTTTTTTAATTTGAGAAAATAAGATCACAGTTTCAAAATCTGACCGGTGAAAGTAGTTAATATAAAAATAATAAAATTAAAACAAAAGTAGTTTTTTGTCTCAGTTAGGTTTCGATACACGTTACTTTTTATCGATACTATCTATTGAATGATTTTTTTATTTATTTTGTTTCTGGGTAAAAATAGCAAATTTTAATCGATTCTATTAAATACATTTATTTTTTTCAAAACATACAAAAACAAAGTTATTACGAAACATAGTTTTTTTAACGTCGTAACTTTTCAACGAATTAGTTTTATAAAATAATCAAAACAAAGCAATATATATTTTTAACAAAATCAAAAAAATCAATTAGACAAGAGAAGAAACGTATATCGAAAGATTGGTATTTTTTACAGGGTTTTGCAACCTAGTTTTCTTCCTTTAGTTAACTATAAAATTAGTTGCCTCAATTTATGAATACTTTATATTATCTTTGATAGAAAATATATTATTTATGAACATTTATAAATTCTAGGTTGTAATAGCAGCTGTTTATATAGAACCTATATTGGCATTAGGAGTTTTAGAGAAATTACCCGTTCCAAGTAATCCTAGCCAAACTATTACAACTCATTTCTTAGAACAATGGATTCACGACGCTGATTGTTTCTTGGGAGTACACAACCGCAAAGTATTTTTGTTGTTTGTTTTCATAAATAACACGGATATTAATTAGTTTTGATTTCCAGATATGTGTATTGGGTCTATGTAGGTTGTTAGCATTACCTATTGAACAAAGACCTGCGGCTTTAGCAGATCTTGCTCCTCGTTTACTTCCATCATTAGTTTTATTGTTTGATGGTTTACAAAGAGCATATGCAGCAAGAGCTAGAGAATCTGATGATGAATCCTCCGATTCAAATGATGATAACGATTGCGAAGGTAAATTGTCTAAATTCAAGTAAATTATTATTATAGTAATCAATTTCCTATTCATGTAGATGTGCTGTCGTCTGATGAAGATGAACTAGATGAACGTGGTCAAGAATACTTAGAACGTCTAGGTGGTAAAATTCAACAAGCTGGAGCCGGAGCTGGCTTACAAGTAACTATGAGTGGCCAAGGAGATACTGGTGCAGACGATTACGACTCTGAGGATGACGACAGTTATGACGATTTAGAAGAAAACGATGAAACGATGTTGGAAAATTATACTACACCTTTAGATGAAGAAAACTGCGCAATTGATGAATATGTTGTTTTTAAAGAAGTTATAAAAAATTTACAAGTATTACTTTTAAGAGTTTGCTATTTTTTTCAGTTTTTCATTTGTATTTTCTTTAGGCACAGGAACCTCAATTTTATGCTGCCCTGACTGCACCATTAAGTGAATCTGCTAATAAATCATTGCAAGAAGTGATGGTTAGAGCCGATTTACGTAGAGCTGTTTTAGAAAGTAAACGAATTGAACAAAGTGGAGGTTTGTGTGGTTAAAATATAGTTAAAAAAATATTTTTATTGTTTTTTTCTTTTTTTTCAAGGATATAATTTCACGCAGCAAACAGTGCCTACGTCATTTAAATTTGGAGGGAAACCTATAGGACAGTAATAATCCAAAAATTAAGTACTAAACTTTTGTGGTGATAAGTTTAAGAAGTCTTCAAAGAAGTTCCAAGTGTATTTTGTAACTACAGAAAGAACAATATATCGTACCAGAAAACAAGCATGTGTCCGTATATATTTTGTAAAATAATAAATTGTCATAATTACGTATAATACGATGCTTTATCCCACGTTTACATAATTAGATTTTAGCTTATAATTTCTTTATTTATTTTATTTCTAATTAATGGGTTATCTATTGAAATTAAAATAACATTTTATTATTTGAAAACTATACATTTTCATTTATAGCAGATAATTTTTTAATATGGAGTCCAGTATGATATTAAAATGTTACATAAATAAAATTTCATTGAGCGTCAATTTTATGAAACTTTGGAAATAAAACATTGCGCTTTTTTCAGTAGTGCAAGTTAATAAAGTAAATGATTAGAATGTTTGATGTTACTCTTTTCCATCTATTGTTTGTATATGATGATAAAATTATGAATTAAAATTGTATTTTTACGAAACAGATAACTTGTGATAAATGAAAACACTTCATGGAGTTCAATTGTAAAATAAAGATAGAACATTAAATTATGCAAAATCACACATACTGTGTCTAAGAATGTTTATATTGAATAATATCAATTTTTTGTTGATTATTTAATAATGTAATATTTTGATTTCACAATCGTTATGTTAGACAATTATTTCGAAACATATTTCCACAATAATCTATAATTGTAAATTTTGCAACGTTGAAAAATCAGTTTTGTATGTTTATTTGTAATATACCTTCTCATTTAAAAATAAAATGCATTTGTTAATATTAGAAATATAATGAATGTGAAAATCAGGAAAATTATGAATGGAAAGTGCCTTTCGGATGAATGCTTACAGAAAATTATTCATAAAACTTATACAGGAACTTGTTTCTAATTTCAAAACTTTCATTTTTTATTTCTCTTAATTAAAAAATATTCTTTCTTGATACTATGCAAATGAAAATATGTATCTTTATATTAAAATGCCATTGTAAAATTTTTTTTGTGTTTTTTTTAGTGTTAAAAAATTACATCCCAAAAGATAAAGGTAAGTACATGGAATTTGGAGCAGTAAAAACAAATATATCAAAATACGTGATGTATTTCTTCAAATTCTTTTACAATATATTTTTTTCATGAATAATAACTTACATGATTTTTAACTAAGAAAAAATAAATTTCGACCATCACATAAATTAAATTTTACTTAGAATTCTATCTTCTATTGCATTAAAATCGATTTAAAGTGCACAAGCTAAACGCGATTATATTGAAACAATAAATAGATACTTAACTCAATAATAAAAATCGAAAAACCTATACGGAAAATGGAAGTGACAAACATACTTTTAAGAAGTTTAGTTTCAGTTAATTATATTAAAATTATGACATGTTATAAAAAAATGAAACTATATTAACAGTTTCAAAAGATATAGTAAATATATAACAAAGGGAATATTGTAATAGCTTATTTTATTAGTGATTCATAGTTTCCATTAACATTACTTTAAACAACGATCAAAATAAACTGAGCCTATGTAACCTCCACGAATAGCTTTCTGAACATTCGACTCGAAAAGACGACGATTGTTTGTCAAAACTTCAGCTGCTTCTTTATTCAGTGGATCTTCAGGATTCGGTTCCTATATTAAAAAATACAATTTGATAAAACATCCATTTTGTTGCAATATAATATATTAATAATATTCAAAATTTGGAAAAATGACTTCTTTTATCATATTTACCAGAAAAAGATATTGTAAACCGTAAACTATTGAGTTAATTGTAAGTACTGGCTTCCAGTCTTCGCGAAGTATATTAAGGCAGACGTTTCCATCTAGATCTATGTTTGGATGGTAAACTTGTGTTTCGCATTTTACTTTTGGTGGTTCGTGAGGATAATTTGGGCCCACTTTGAAACTGAATATAAATCTCCCTGTTCGATAGAAACCCTAAAATAATAAAAAGATAAAGAAAAATTTTTTTTCTCATTAACAGTTATACCTCATCTGGGCAAATAAGCAGCTTGAAATTGAGTAAATCATCCGGATCAGGAAATTCAGTAGAACAAGTTTTTGGGAGATTTAATTCATTGATATCTGGAAAATGAAAGAAAGTAAGTAACATTAACAATAAGTACAGCTGTAATACTAAAATATTAGTACAAAATGTAACCTTTTGTAATTCGCAATTGTGCTGCTGAGGCTTTTTTTTGATTACCAGCCCTTGGTGTGGCTTCACCATCTTTTTTTTGTTGTTTTAATGAAAATAATTTTATCATTTTGAAAAACTAGAAAAAGAAAATACTATTATAAAACATATATTTTAATAGTATTTTTGACAATTGTAATTTATTTTGACACTAGCAGACACTACTAGTAAATCTTGCAGGTGTATGTGTATGTGTGTTGATGTGTGCAGTTGGGGGCAGGTTAGTGTAGACAATTGCAAATAGTTGTAAATGAGTGCAAAAAAGTGTAACATCCGCAGGAACCAATGAAACAATTACGAATTTAATTTTAAATTTTCAGGATATTTCGCCTATTTAGCCCTTTGTGCTAATTTGTCTTTGTTGGCCTTTGTTTTACATGCTTTGGTATGTTCGGTATTTTTAAATTATTATTTTCTTGCCCAACGCACTGTTTGGTTATTCACAAAAAAAATAAAAAAATGTATTTTTAAATATAAAGTTTTTATACCTACCGTATCTAATAATGCTAATAACTAATTTCAACTAATTTGATGATGATCATTTGTCCAAAAGGCTATAATTTCGTTCAAGTTTTAACGAAATTTTATCCGTTGCTACATCCTTAAATTTTATACAAATAAACATTCTGTAAATTTTATTTCATTGTTACGCAATATAATTAGTCGTTGTATTCTTTCGGGATACATTTAATCAGTGTACAAATTCAGTTGATATTTATTTCTAAAAAAATATTTACTATTAATAACCTTATTATTACACTTATAAAATTATATTTCTGACTTTGGAGCGAAATAAACATGCATAAGTATTAAATATACAATATAGAATAGAACAGAATATGTGGAAAAATTGAAAAATCAATTGTGAAAAATGAGTTACCTTTCATAGTCTTTTCGAAGTGCGTCTGTAAACCGACCATGTTTATCTTTCTTTTTTTTTGTTGCTCGCTTTTCAGGTTTCCTATCACTCTTTTCTCTACCAACTTTGTGAGAATACAATATTGTTCAAAAATCCATTTATGATTTTTTATCTAAATTTACTTTAAAAACTATACTTTTAACATGGAATAGTTTCAACGAAATAATTAATTCTACACACTATGCCTCTAATGAGTATTAAGTAAAATTTAATATTATATAATCAGCTTTAGTAACTTAAAGAACCATAAAATTTCTTTCATGTCAGAAAAAGAATTCAAAGTTATGGATTTGAAACCAATTTTAAGCAATACGTCTTTTTATTTCTCTATATTATTTACATTTTTCTTTTCTAAAAATGGTATAAAATATTAAACAATTCAAATAATTAGCTATTTTAAAAAATATAAAATTTAAAACGCCATCTAGCTCAACCCATTTTTCTTATTAAAACAAATTTAAAATCTCACAAGTTAGCGTTTACAATTTTGTTGTAACAGCACGTCAATACTCAATTTAAACAAAATTGTTACATAAGATAAGTATTGTTGTAATAAATAGACTCTACAAGCAATCTAAAGGGATTGAATTTAGTCAGGCCTAGAAGTTAAGTTAGCAGAATTGGTTAAAGTACTTAAGGGTTTGACTAGACCAGTGATTCCCAAAGTGGTCTATATCGACCTCTAGGGGTCTATGACAACCTGCAAGGGGTCTACGTCAGCGAAAAAAAATTTGGGGATCCATGAAATGAAAATGGGGGTCCACGATAGTGGATCCCAACACATACACTGATAGTACCTATTTACTTATATCATACTATCTTATAATATCAAGACATATACATTATTTATAAAAGTACCTATGAAGTTATAAAAGTACCTATGTTTTTACTTTAAGGTTTTAATACTAAACTTCACTGCAGTTAGAAATTTACAGGAAATCAATATCAGGTAAGTAGGGGGTCTACCCAACACGGAAAAACATGGCAAGGGGTCTACGACACAAAAAAGTTTGGGGAACTTTGGACTAGACTGTTCGTGGATTAAAAGGAAATAATGGACGAGCAGGGGTATTTAGAAATATGTAGTTTTTTAGTTAAAAAAACTTATGATCTTACTGTTAATAACTAAAGGGATGTACAGGAACTACAATTAACAGAAATATTCAGGTTTTTCAAAAAATCATTTCATCTATTTTGGAAACTTTATTGTTTTATGATCTTTGAGAAACTATTAGATTAAATCATGTGCTATTTTGGGAGCTAGATTTTCAAGGCCACTTTATATTTTCAATTCACATTCAGTTTCGTCACTAGTAGGAACTTTAGCTCCAAATCAAGTAAAAAATTTAGTCTCGTGTTATGCGGTTTTCGAAGTGAATAAATATGTTGATTTTAAAAGCGTACACAAATTATTCATTAATGGTTGATAAATCAAAGAATATTTATGATTTTACAAAATTAAAACAAATCTAGAGACGAAAATTTTCGAACTACAGTTTTCTACACTGCTCTTCCATTTATTTAACATGCAACTTTATTTCTGAATGTTTAATAAAATTTTTACTTTCTCTTACAAAGAAGTTACTGTATAATAACTTCTGAAAGCATTTTTTTTTTGAAATAAAAATATTGTTCCAAATATAGTAATGTAAGTGTACATTAACATTGAATTTTTCTATAACAACTTTAAAGAAAGTGCAATTAATTATTCTTGAATACGTAACAAAGCTTTAGAATGGATTTCTGTACATTAAAATATACATAACCAGCGTTTATTTTTCTTTTCTGTTGTGACCTGTTGGTTACTATAATTATGTTTTAAAAAATTTGAAAATTAAAATAATGAGCGTGAATCTTAATTATTAAAGGTTTTATACAATAACGTAAGAATTCAACTACAAATTTACCAATAACTGAATGATGATTCACCATAATTTAAATCATTGACATAAAATTTCGGTTATTATCAGGTTTTTTACAACGGAGTACCGTATTTAAGCGTGCTGTTAAAAAATTAGGTAAAACACTAACATATTTTTGAATCATTTAATCAATCTTAATAAGAAACTGTATAACTGAATTTTAATTACTTTTAAGAATTGGTCAAAATTGTTTTAAAATTTTTGAAACGACTTTTATCAATCTTCAAAAGTATTAAAAAAATAGTTGCTTAGTATTAAATTGAAACCGATGTATATCAAATTATGTATCGCATAAATAACAAATAAAACAAAATCATTTATTCTTTTTTGAAATAAAAGAAAAGTTCAATCACAGTGCAAAGTTTTCACTTTTTGTTAAACAAAAGTACGATTAAGATCGATAATTATTCAGTAGGTATTGTAATATTTATATATCGAACCAAATCTACATCAACGAACATCAAATAACGTTACTATCTGCTTTAGTATTTGAATCTTCAAGAACTTCGGGTGTTAGATCGTCAATTTTATTTTCATTCTCTTTATTTTTTAAAGCCATCGTTCCAAAAAAACCTAAGCAACCGCAGCCGACTGTCGTCAAACCAGCTACTTTGAGTCCAACAAGTAAGCCAATGGGACCACCGATACATCCACCTATAACTGCCCCTCCTATTGGACTGAGCAAAGAGTTATACCTGAAATGAAACAATATATTTCATACATTTCAATATATTTAAGATGAAATAAACTAAATTATATTTACTTTGCAGCCTTTGCTATCCATTTTCTTCCTTCAGAAACATTTTCGGCCGCAGATTCCACATTATCTTCAATTACATTTATAGTTTCTCCTTGTTCATGAACTATAGTGTGTAATTGAAGAAATGATGATTGTAAATCTTCTAAATCAACTTGAAGTTGCTCTGTAGCTTGTAAACATGCCTTCTTTCTTTCAATTTCTTCTAATTGTGATGTTGTTATTTGATCTTGTATTTGAAGTTGCTCGGGGGTAGTGGGTTTGCTATTTGATTCTTCATCATTTTCAGCATTGAAAGTAATATTTCTTTTACTCATTAAATCTAAATATTCTCTAATAATATTCTGAATTTTATCTTTCAATTTAAAAGTTCTACGATCAAATTTATCAATATCTTCATTCTTAACTTGCAGTCTTAGTTGATCTAATTCATATATCAATAAGTTTAATTGTTTTATTAGTTTATTTGCGTTGCCTTGTTCTATTCTAATGCGGTCCCAGTCACTGGCTAGTAAATACTGAAAAAAAGAGATCAAATTTAAAAATTTAAAGAATTTATTATAGGAAGCAAATTATTAAATAAAAACAAAAAACAATAATTAAGTTTTGCTTTAAGCTTATGTTTACAAAATTATATCCCGGTACAAAACCCATTGTACTTGTTTAAAAACGCACTCGTTTTTCACTTAGAATAAGAAGTTATTTTAAGTAAATTAATTAGTTTAAGCTAATAAAAAGCATAAAAATACTATACACTCTTAAACTAAAATCTTAAAAAGATTCATGAAACATTTCGGAAAGAACCAAATTTAAACGTTTATGTTTCAGATAGAAAACATGCTTTTTATTTCTAAAACTGCAGACAAAATCAATTGTTTTTCATGAAAATCTGTTTTTAAAAATGTTTGTTGAAAATAAAAATTAGTACTTATGTCTGAAATTTGTTTAAAAGTTCTTCTAAACTAATGTAGTTGAATGTATGTATGTAATGTAGGTAAAACTAATGCAGGTAAATGAGTTTATTTAGCTAAAAATTCATTACTTTTGTGGAATTTAATGATTTCATTTGAATTTTGTATTTTTGAAAAGCCGTTTTTAAAAAGGTTATGGGTTTGCCATCACCGGACTAGATATTGACTTTTAAATGTCGTTGGATCTTTTTGGTTTCCGAGTTATTGATCATACCCAATATACCCATATCGCCCATATTGTCCACTACAAAACTGTATAGTTTTTGGGGAGTTGACATTGATACAATATTTAATATAAACAAAATATAATAGTAGAAAATCTTAATATTTTTTCTTTCCGATACAGTTTTTCTTAACAAGAAAGTTTTTTTAAGAAAAGAGTAAAAAAACTGTTTCAGGGTTAGAACTTTACAAATATGTTTGCAGAAAACTTGATGTATTGCAACATTTAAAATTAATATAAACTAACTATTACTTTGCCATTATAAAAAATGTTAATGGTAATATCCCGTTCGTGAACTTAAAAGATATGGGAATATTATTGCAGTGCCCTGCAACCTTTTTTCATCTATGACACACCAAAATTTCACTAAATTCTTCCTGGAATTCTACGGCACACTAAAAGCTAAAATATATTAACAAATACAATTTTATCAAAATACATAAAAAATATTAGATGATAAAATTCAGATCTCAACTTTTATTTTTTTAAATAAGAAGACAATTCAGGTTTTTTAAGATCGGTTTTTTTTATTTAATATTTTTATTATTCAATTAGCTACGTTTCGTTTCTTATCGTAACTTCATCAGGCTCCTTGATTCTTAAAAATAAAATATTTTCAATTTAAATTCAATAAATAAATAAAAATTTAAGCTAATAAAAAGCATAAAAATACTATACACTGTTAAACTAAAATCTTAAAAAAATTCATGAAGCATTTCGAAAAGAACCAAATTTAAAAATTTATGTTTCAGATAGAAAACATGTTTTTTTGTTTGTATTGTAATAATAATTATACTGAGATTTTGGTAAGATAAGGACATTTTTTGGGTAAAAATTGGGATATTTCTTGAACAAAAACATATACGTACAAATCATTTAAGGCCATTTTAATCCTTTAATGACACAAGGATATCATTTTTTAAATTATTTTTAAGAAATATGATTTTTTTTTTATATGACTCCAATTTTGACAGTCACTTATTTTCATTTTCTACATTTAATGTTTGAAAATAAAATAGTTTTGATTCACCTACGTTGAATTTAGGAACAAATGAGAAAATGTAAGTAAATTTTGCAAAATAAAGGCAATAAGAAAATAAAAAATAAATTCAAAATAAGTTTAAAAAAAGGACAATAAGGTCTGGAAGATACTCTGGATTATATTCTGGTGATGCATACAGTAAATAGGAAAGGTGTAAATAGATAATGAAATGAAATTGATATAAAAGCCATAAAAACTCGATTAGTATTTAAAGAAGTAGGAATTGCAGATGAAACATTGTGCCATGCTAAGTAGTTGTTGAATATTTTTATTTAGGTATATAATGATTTCTTTTTAATTAACAACTAGCAATAATTTGTTGTAATAATATAACTAACAACTATTCGGAAGCTATACAATTTTGCAAAATGAATTACACAATAAAAAACTATATTTCGATAAGATAAAATTAAACATAAGTTTTAATATCTTTTATAAACAATACACAGAGCAATGCTTTTACTTACTCTTTGTAAATTTTGTTTATGTTCCTGAAGTTTTGATATATATTGTGGAATCACTTCATGAAATTTATTTAATGGAATTTCTACTTGTTTAAAAGATAGTTTCTCAGTACACGATTCCATTACAAATAATTTAAGCTAGAATATTTAAGATCAAAATTAAGGCAGATATAAACAATTTTTCTTTTGACAAATAGATTAGTTAAAACGTCATAATATAAGGGTGCGATTAACTTATACGTCGTTTTATATGATGATTGTAGTTGTTTTGTATTTTTCTTTAACATTATGAATCATATATTTCCTGTCTTTGTTCATTCAAAGAGCTTGTTCTTATGTTTATTGAAATCAAGTCTCTGGAATTTATTTTTATGCGCATGCTTGTAATAACTGTCAAAGTTTTGTGACATTTCTCGCTAGGCTTAAATTGGCTGAAAGTTGCTGCCCTCTGTTAATGATAAAAGTTGTGACAATAAACGGTTTGAACACAGGGTATCACGCATTTGAGATATATGAATAGAGAGAGTTTTGCTGTAGGCATTGGCCAAAGCACTTATTATAAAGTGAGTTAAAATGGCTGAATGTGTTCGGTCGATTACAAGTGTGTGGTTGTGATGATTTGATTTTTAGTGTTGTGTTTTATTAAATAAAATGTGTACAACGATGGCAGATTTAAATATTGACATTTCAATTTTACCAGAAGATGTGCGGGAGAAGCTGGCTGAGCTCGATCTTGAATTATCTGAAGGTAAACTTTGACCACTGCCGATGTTTATGCGTGCATTGACTGCACCACTATCATCCCTTATTTACTTCACAATATCAATGCTAGTATTTAATTTTTCATTATCATGTTGTGTTTATGTTGATATATAAATTCGATTCATTTGTGTATTATTCAAACGATGGTCGTTTTCTGTTATTTTTAGCAAAAACATACATTATTTTGACTGCATGACACATCCCAATTTGACAGATCCTATAATATTTTTAGGGGTATTTTATTTAAAAAAATTAATACTTAAAGTACCGGGTAATTAATACTTCAACTTTGCGAAGTTTCGTAACTAACATCTACTCAGAAAAAAAAATACTTAAATATTTTTGCAAAAAAAAATCAAAAATTAAAATTAGCGACTCGATCTCCTGTCGAGATTTATATTTCAAGATTCACTGAATATATCTCACATGATTTTTTTATTCCGGAACTTATTTTGTTTTCCAATGACACGTGTTTATTTACTTATTTAATGTTAGGTATATTTACACTTTTGTGAGCAGACCCGACAATAATTTCTGTGTTAGCATAAAATTATTTTCCTTAGTTATCGTTTTTTGAAAATGATAAAATACATAATTTGTAATTAGATACCATGCCTAATTAATAAACGCTTTTATAGTATTTTAATTCAAATTTAAAAAAAAAATCGTAAGAAAATCATTGCACCTGTTTGCGGGGAAAGGCGGTGTCTTGTTAGCGTTGCGTAATAGAAACGACTTTTCGTTCATTTTTTGTGTCTGATACTATTTTCTTTCTTGAAATTATCTCGAAAATATACTTTTTTTATAACATTGCACTTGAAAATTCTATTTAAATTTTTTTACCGGTAATTTTCATTTTTTTCCCTTCAATATACAGGTATCATAAAGTAATAATTTGGAATGAAAATTGTGGGATTGAAACTTTGAAACTTTCAAACTTGGTTACAAAAATTGCCTTTAAAAATGATTTTCCAAAGTTTATTTGTTTCCAGTTTGTAAAAGTCATTATTCAGCAAATTGGAAAGTTAAATACTTCAATTAATTAAAGTAATTATGTAATTAATATTTTATTACAGATGAGCTATTATTTAAAAGTTTAAATTACATAAGCGATTTAAGAGTATTGTTTCGTATTTAATTTGTTTTGCTACTATTAAAAGTCTTATAAATTATAAGGGAACAATTTGTTTACTAAAATGAAAATATGATTGTTCAAAGGAATTGCAATGCTTTTAGTTACCAATAAACAATTAAATACTCTTAGATATATTGTCTAAAATATAATATGAAGCTATAAATTAAAGAAATACCACAACAATGAGGCATAGTTGTTTCTACAAAGATGCAATTTTTGATTTTTCTCATATTTTAAATTTTAAACGGTTTTAATTTAAAAAATTCACTAAAGTAAAATTATTATTTTATGTTCATAATTAAATAAACTAAGCCTTATATGGTAAAGCTCGTTTCTCACTATTTCAGTTTCATTAGTAATGGATCATTTTATTAGAGTAATAGACGATTACAATATAGAAAATAAATATTTAAGTCTAAACCTTTTTAGAAAAAATTAATTTTAAGACTTGAACCATTTAATCGTTTTCCTTCCATTCTATTCCTCTAATGGTTAACTATTTGAGTATTCTTTGAAAATAATAATTCAAAAATAGAGCAGAAGTTCCTAAAAAGTCAAGTATTTGAAGGCAATTTTATAAAATTTAGGAAACTGAACTTTTAGATTACTCCGTTTTTCCAATGGTTTTTTGTTGAGTCTTCTTTCTACTGGACTATGTAAATATTCATCGGTTCAGACAGTTCATCTCTACCGCTTGGTTCTGCTAGTTATTCACAAGAGTCAATTACTGTTGATGA